>OY728162.1:494153654-499153654 GCA_963277665.1 Viscum album
GATTGAGTTTGATATAATCCTCGGAATGGACTGGATTTCAGACTATGATGTGAAGATTTATTGTAAGAAGAAAGAGGTTACGATTCATGATGATAATGATAAGGAGAACCTTATCTTTAGAGCAGAATCGTCACCACCTAATTCTTATTTAGATCCACCCCCATTAGCTCAACTAAATTCAATTATTGGGGAGGAAGAGAATTAAATAACTGTGGGTGAGGAAAGGAATGTTCAAATAGAGGATGTACCTGTTGTGAAAGAATTTTTAGATGTATTTCCGGATGATTTATCTGGACATCCTCCAGAACGAGAAGTTGAGTTTTCTATTGATTTAATTCCTGGATCAAGGCCTATATCGAAGAACCATTATATAATGTCCACTATAGAATTAGTTGAACTAAATAAACAACTAGAGGAATTGAGTAATAAGGGATTTATTCTCCCTAGTGTTTCTCTATGGGATGCCCCTGTTCTTTTTGTTAAAAAGAAAGATGGATCTATGAGGTTATGTATCGACTACAGGGAGATCAATGGTATAACGATAAAGAATAAGTATCCCATACCTCGCATTGTGGATTTATTTGAACAACTACATGGAGATCAATACTTTTCAATGATTGACCTTCGATCTGGAAACCATAAGTTGTGTGAGAAGAAGGAAGACATTCCGAAGAGAGCATTTCGAACCAGGTACGGGCATTACAAGTTTACTGTAATGCCTTTTGGATTGAATAATTCACCCTCTGTATTCATGGATCTGATGAATAGAGTTTTCAAGGAGTATCTTGATGAATTTTTGGTGGTATTTATTGATGATATCTTAGTATAGTCCAAAAGCTACGAAGATCATGAAAATCACTTGCGCATTATCCTGATAACTCTAAGAGGACATGAATTATATGGGAAGTTTAGCAAGTGTGAATTCTGGCTTCATGAGATTTCTTTTCTTGTCCATATTGTCTCTAAAGATGGAATCTCTGTTGATCCTTCTAAGACCAAGGCAATCCAAGATAGTCCAGCACCTACGAGTATAAATGAGGTACATAGTTTTATTGGTTTTGCAGGTTATTATCGATGTTTCGTCCAGAATTTTGCCCGATTGGCTAACCCATTAACGAAGCTCACACGTAAAGGGGTTAAATTTGTTTGGACAAAAGAGTTTGAAGAATGTTTAGAATAACTAATGAGAAGATTAGTCAATGCTCCTATATTTACTCTACCCTCAGGGAATGATGGGTTCGTTATTTATAGTGATGCATCGAAGAAATGACTTGGTTGTGTCCTTATGCAGAATGATAGAGTTATTGCAAATGCTTCACGACTGTTGAAGATTCATGAACAAAACTATCATACTCATGATCTCGAGTTAGAAGCTGTGATCTTTGCTTTGAAGATATGGGGGCACTACCTCTATGGTGAAAAATGTTAGATTTATACTGATAATAAGAGTTTGAATTATATTTTCTCACAAAAAGAAATCAACATGAGGAAAAGGATATGGCTTGAATTACTCAACGATTATGATTGTACGATACACTACCACCCGGGGAAAGCAAACAAGGTGGCAGATGCTTTGATCAGAAAAGGCCATGGAGTTTTGAACGTGATGAGTATTGAAAGGGATCCAATTTTGATGGATCTAGTGAATATGGACATGGGAATAACCAGGGAAGGTTAAACATCAATTCTTTTTCAAATGGTTGCCAAACCATCTTTACTAGAAAAGATTGAGAGTTCTCAGACCGATGATGAATAATTTCAAAAGAAGATTAAAGCAGTGAATGATGGGAGACTGGGAGACATTTTGTATGAAGATGGAAATTTGAAATTTTGGAAGAGACTTTGTGTTCCCGATACACCTGATCAAAAAAGGGAATTGTTGGATGATGCTCATAGTTCCAATTTCTCTATACACCCTGGGAGCACCAAAATTTACAGAGATTTGATGGAACATTTTTGGTGGGACAACATGAAGAGGGAGATTGCTGATTTTGTGTCAATATGTATGGTTTATCAACAAGTGAAAGCTGGAAGGAAACAGCCTGGAGTAGTTATGAAACCTCTTCCCATACCGGAGTGGAAATGGGACAATATTATGATGGACTTTGTCATGGGGCTACCAAAGACTCCTAGAAAGAACGATGCAATATGGGTTATTGTTGATCGTCTAACCAAGTCAGAACATTTTCTTGCTATAAGAGAAGATCTACCCTTGGAATGTCTAGCAAGTCTATATATTAATGAAGTTTTGAGACTTCATGGATTACCCCTATCGATAGTTTCTAATCGTGACCCCATTTTACTTCAAGATTCTGGAAAAGTCTTCAGAAATCCCTGGATACTGAACTTCATTTGAGCACTGCATACCACCCTCAGACAGACAGGCAATCAGAACAGACAATTCAAACCTTAGAATACATGTTGTGATCTTGCTCACTTGACATTCATGATATGTGGGATCAATATTTTCCTCTGGTAGAATTTTCCTATAACAATATCTTCCATTCGAGTATTCAGATGGCACCATATGAATTGTTATACGGAAAGAGATGTCGTACACCAACCTGTTCGGATGACGTTGGTGAAAGAAAAATTGTAGGCCCAAAACTGGGGGAGGAAACGGTGGAAAAGGTGAAGGTAATCCAAAATCACATCAAAGAATCTCAAAGTAGGCAGAAAAGCTATGCCGATAATCGAAGGAAGGATTTGGAATTTCATGTCGGTGATCATGTTTTCCTGAAGGTATATCCATGGATGGGATTCATACGTATTGGTAAGAAAGGTAAATTGAGTCCCAGGTACATCGGACCCTTCAAAATTCTAGAACGAATTGGGGCTGTAGCTTACCGATTGGCAATGCCGCCAAGTCTCTCCAATGTTCACGATGTGTTCCACATATCTCTGTTGAGGAAATACAAGCCTGAACCAATGCATGTACTCACCTATGAGGAATTAGAACTGGAACATGATCTATCTTATTGCGATGAGCCCATCAGGATTCTTGATATGAGAGAACAAGTACTGAGAAACCGGACGACACGTCTGGTAAAAGTGTTGTGGAGAAACCATAAGATAGAAGTGGCAACGTGGGAACCCGAGGAACTTATTATGAAGAACCACCTGAGTCCTTTCATGTGATAAGTATTCTAGAAATTTAGAGGACGAAATTATTTGAAGGTGGGGAGAATGTAACACCCCAAGCTTCTACGGTACTCTTCTCTTTGAATAATGTGATAGCGTGTGTTGTACGCAACACCGAGTTCTAACACACAATAACCAATCAAACTAGCCGTTATGAATAGTAATACGTACTTTTTGAAATTATATATATTTTATATTTCAAAATGGACTTCATTTTTGGATTTGGAATATCTAATTTAGCTTAAGGTAAAATTTTGGTACTTTTCGGATAACTTTAATATTTTGATGAATAGTGAAAATTACAAAATTTTAATTAAAAACAACTTTTTTAATCAAAATAATTAATAGTGATAAATTATGAATTTGAGTGGGTTTAAAGTATATTTAGAGTATATTTTTACCATTTAATATAATGTTGGTCATTAGACATAATTTTACAATTAAACCGGACATAAACAATTGCCAATCTTTTGATAGTTATTATCTCTTAAAACATGCTTTTTGTTTTAACAACGGGAATTAATTTTAAATTAACATCTGCCACTTATGTGTTTTGAATTTTGAAAAATGGATTCCATATTTGGAATCACGATGTTCAAATTGTGTAAATAGGTAACTATTATTTTTATACATTTTGAATAATTATTTCGGTAAATATTTTATTTACCATGGTTAAGGGTAAATCAGATAAATAAGGGTTAAAAAATAATATTATAATAATACAAAATTACCCTTAAATGTGTCCTAACCTTATTGGTTGATACATGTTCGACCATAGGCATCTTTTGGTCGATTTTGGGACCCCATGGTGCCACTTTTAGGTGATAGGGACACTAAATTTTAATTAAGTTAAAATGAATACAAAAATGACACAAGCATATATCTTTTAGAAAAACAATTTTTACATAGGGTTATATATGTTGTATGTTCAACTATAAATATTCATTAGAAATATAAAAAGATTTACTACATAATTATATATTATTTATAATTTTAAGATATTATATAATTTAATTTATTTATGACACAATGATGAGGCAGTAATTCCCATAATAGTGAAAATTTAAAATAATTGATATTATAAATACCCAAATAAATATAATTTCAGTCATTTAATGAATTAAAATAATTTTATAGGATAATATGACATATTAGGATTGATTTAATTAACTTTTTTGGATGTAATAATTCTGTTATGAGTTTCACAAAAACCAACTATTGAATAGAGTCAAAATTGACATAAAAGAGTTTTTAAAACAAGTATTATATTATTAATTGATATTAAATTCCTAAAAATATAAGGTTCGTCCAAGTAACTTATATCATTATATTTGTATCATTAATGGACCACTTGGGGGTCTCTTGTATGTATATGGTCTGTTTATTAACCATATAATATAAAAATACAAAGAGACATTGAAAAAGTGAAACTAATTAACTTAGAGTTAATACTTAAAGATAAGGTTAATATAGTAACCCAAAACTGTCTAAATTTTATTGGTTGAGTTGTTTTCGACCTATCCCCAGCTTAAAATTTAAATAATCAACTTTTTATCCATTAGAATCCGAATATGAATTTATTATATATTAATATTTCTAGTTTTTCGAAAGGTGCCCCTCACCCCTCTTATAAAAGGGCACTCCTCCTTCTCATTTCATCACACCATCAAAGCCTTTTGGTTCAGCAAAACTCAGCCCAAATACTCTCCCAACTTACATCAATAAAACCTAGAGTCATTAGTTAGATCATAAAGCCAACCTAAGGATCCCTTTTGATCTAATCAAAAGGAAGAACCCGAAGAAGAGGTAATGATTTCACCACCCTTTCCCAAGTTCCATTCTTCTTCCACTTCTTCATTCATTGTTTTTACCATTCTAAAATAATAACTCTAGTATCATATATATACTGTGATGTTATTATAAATATTGTAAAACCATATTCAGTATTCTATCCACCCTTTGAATAACATGTCACCATACGTGCATACGTACGGCTTACCGTCTCCACGTCGTGGTGTAATTGTTATTCAATATATTATTTTTTGGATGGGTATAATAATGATGTGTAACTCATGTAAATAATAAATATAAAATGTTAATGATTCTTTATATATGATATACCATCCATTTATATATTATTTTAATATCAAAAGATTGATATTGTCGCTCGTGCGTACGTACGGACTACCGTCTCCACGAACGCGATGAGATTCATTCTCCATCGTTTCAATTCAAGTATAATTCTCATTTGATTATTAATAATAGTATCTAAGGACTTGATATCATTCTGTATATGATTATGATACAACCTATCCATTATAAAAATGGCTTATATTACAAAACATATAAAATAAAACGAGTAAGTTAACACCCGAAACAACGATAATACTAAGATATTATTAACAAATCAATGTTAAAATATCATATATGATATCATATAAATGTATAATATTCTTGTATAATTTAAAAACAATTATTTCACCATTATATAAGAGGTTAACCTATCCCAACCAAGGAAAAGTACAAGGTAAGGGTTATTTCTCAATCTCTTCATTATCCGACATTGTTTATACGTAATTATCTACTGGGATTTCTTTATCATCTACATCCATGATTCCTAGAAATGATTTCAAAAATATTTTACTATTTAATATAATATGGGTTATAGTCATTTATACACTTTTTTGACTTTTTATAAGAGGTTTATAAAGGAATATTTCTGTCGTTTTCCAAACAAGGTGCTTTTAACCTTTTCGACAGAATTAAGGTAAAAATGTTTTTTTAACTTATACGGCGGGTGCAGTTATTTTCCGCCATTATAAAATCGTCGAAGCTTCCATTACAAGATTATAAGAATATTTTCAAATAACTGTTTTATTTTATAAATATATGACTCTTAAATTATTTCAAAATAGAAAGATATATTTCTCAAAAAAAGAGGTTTGATTTCATCTATGTCAACATCCTTTGATGGATTTTAAGCTTATTTGAAGTTGATTTATTATGATACAAAACTTCTATATTATATTGAAGGTTTTGTGATATGTTTGACAGTGGATGTGCTGTTTTTATAGCATTCATAGTTTATGGTGAATGTATTGAAATTTCGTATGCTAGTTTAATACGAATGTTTATGTTATGTTTAAACCTTTTCAGATGGGAATGCATTGGACTTAATATGTGACGGGTGGAGCCACTATAGCTCCTCGATGCATCGATAGGTCTCATGAGACAAACTAGTGTCTTGGCACAAGGCCTTGGAAAAATATTTTTTGTTGTCTTGGCACGAGGCCTTGGCTATGTGGTTATGATAGTCTGGCATTATGAATTCCATTATTATGAAAGTGGTTATTGATATTGCATGTGATTATTCGATTTGTAGAATATCCATGTGAATAAGTAAATGGCATTATTTTTTTTACTTTTTCCATACTATGTTGAAGTTCAAGTTTAAATGGCTTTTGTTTTAGTTATACATTGCCTTAAATGTTTATGATTGTTTTTGAAAGTTTCCTCTATATTGTTATCCTTTCTGGGCATTTGAGCTCACCCCTTTTTCTATGTTTTATTTTTCCTAGGATGTGAAGAAGTATGTTATGAATGACCTGCAGGGATTTTATGTGGGGATATGAGTGTGAAATATGGATACTATGTTGTTGTAGAAGTTTTTCACTTTATGATGTAATGTAAAACTTTATGAATATTTCTAGTGTTTCCAAGGCTACTAAACCAATTGGTCATTCATGATTTGATCTTTCTTTTGATCATGCCAATGTTATGTAATAATGCACTGACTCTAGGTAACTAGGGTCGGGGCGTTACATATTGAATAAGGTCCTTCCCACATTGGTTCATGCATGGGAGGTTTCTTTCCTTGTATCATTGGAGTTCTGAGAACCAATACCAATTATCCCTGAATGAATGAACGAAGACAAACTTTTTTGTTGAAAGCTAGTGCTATTCGATTCTGATATACTTCCAAGTGGTGAAAGTTTCACAATCTTTTTTCATCTAACATTTCCAATTCATACAATTGTTTTTAAGATTGTTCATCTATAGATTATTGATCCCAAATGTCCACTCTGAGCGAAGGTAATTGAACATCAATGGGAAAGACTGCATCCGTCCCATATACCAGGGAATTTGGAGTTGACCGCGTTGCACTGTGGGTGGTGGTCCCATAATCCCATAAAGCATGAAAGAGTTTATCAGGCCATGACCTATTATCTCTATCCACCATCTTTTGAAGTATGTTTGAAAGGGTATTGTTGAAGTATTATATCTGGCCATTGGCCGCTGCATGATACTGAGATGTGTGATTGGATTTGATATTGTATTCTTGATACAACTTCCTCACCTCGGATAAACAGAATTTGGTGCCATTGTCTATCAATATGGTATGAGGGACACCAAATCTGGTAATGATGTTAGACATGATGAAGCTAACAATGCTTTTAGAACTAACTTCTTTGAGAGGTATTGTCTCTTCCCATTTTCAAAAGAATTCAGTAGTAGTAAGAATATACTTAAACTTCTTGGCTGTAGCTGAAGGGTATGGTCCCACCACATCCATTCCCCATATGTAAAATGTCCACGAGTATTTAGCTGTATGAAGAAACTCTGGGGGATGATTAATGAAGTTGGCATGAACATGGAATTAATGACACTTCTTTGTGAAATCAACATAGTCATGTATCCTTGAAGGAAAATAGTTTCCAAGCCTTTGAATTTGATCAGATAGTCTATGTCCAGACTGGTGGGCACCACAGACTCATGCATGACCTTCTTTCAAGACAGTCATTATCCCTTCACCATAAATAATTCTAAAGAGAACTCCATCAGAACCACATTTGTAGAGAATTATCTCTAGGTGATCTAGACTGTCATAAAGAGGGAAATTGACCACATGTCTCTGGACTTGTTCTTTCCCGACTCAATCAGGTGGAAGTGTTCCATTTTTATGTTATTCTATGATTGGTGTCTTCCATCCTATAGTATGACCGTATGGTTCAGGAATGGGACTAATTTAATGGATTTCCTCTGTTTTTATTTGAACATAAGGTGAAATTGTATAATAGTGGGAAATAAAGATGGTTATCTTGTTCCGATTTGGATCTTCCAGAGCTTTGGCTATATTATCCATTGCATCAGCTTGGGCATTTTGTGAACATGAGACATCAGAAAATGTCGGTTTTGAAGGTAATTCCACCATTAATTCTATGACATAATCATACAAAGGGATTTGTTCTTCTTTTCTGATGGAATAATCCCCCATTGACTTGTTTGATTACCTGGTCTGAATCACCTATCCCCTTTAAGTGATTCAATTTTTCTTGAAGTGACAACTCCAAACATGCGATGAGAGCTTATTATTCCACTTCATTATTGGTACTGCCTCCAAAAAATTTGACGGAATAGGGTAACACATTCTTTTCTGGAGAAATGAGCAGAACTCCTAACCCAAATTTGATTAATTTAATATTTTCTATTTTCCTCCCTGTTGGACTTCTGGAAGCACCATAAAAGTACATTTCCCATGTTTGAATATTATCTTGAATGAAAAAGACTTCGTCATCATGTTTTTCAATATTTAAAGATGTATCTTCTACTGAATGGTGTTCAGAATGGAAATAAGCTAAAGCTTGGCCCTTCATTGCCTTTTCAGACACATACTGGATACCAAATTGCTGCAAAATAACTTCCCACCTAGCCAGACGTCATGAAAGCATTGGATGACTAAGAATGAATTTGACCTGGTTATTACGAGATACCAATTGGAACTCAAGATGATGCATGTAGTGGATCAACATATGAACTGCAAAGATTAATTCTAGGAAGCACTTATCAATACTTGAATATCATGTATCTTCTTCAAGCATAGTCCGATTGAGATAGTAGAGGCTATTTTCATTCACAGCATCATTCTGCTGAGCAAGAAAGGCACCCAATGATCGCTCTAAAGTTGTCATATATAGGATAAGTGGTCTTCCTTCAGTAGGTGGTATTAATACCAGTGGACTCAAGAGATACATAATGAGAATATTGAATGATTTTGGACATTCTTTAGTCCACTGGTAAGTGACTACCTTCTTCATCAATTTGGTGAGGGGTAAACTTTTGCCTTCCAAATTGGTGATGAAACTCCGAATATAGGGTAAGTGTCCTTGAAGCCCCCTCAATTATTTCAAATTTCTAGGAGGTGACATAACAAGGATTGAATTTTTCTTCTCAGGATAGACTTCAATACCAAAATGGTGTACAAAAAACCTGAGAAATTTTCCCGAGGTTACCCAAAAAGCACATTTTAAAGGGTTCATCTTCAAATTATGATGTCGATGTTTGTGGAATATGATTTACAAATCATCCAAGTGATTAGAACGTTCTTTGGATTTAACCACCAAATCGTCCACATAACATTCAACGAACATCCCTAAAAAGGGTTTGAAGATACGATGCATGGCATGCTGATAGGTTGTTCCTTCATTCTTTAGGCCAATAGACATTACCCGATAGCATAACACACCCTGAGGAGCACTGAAGGCTGTCGATTCTTCATCTTCTGGATCCATTCGGATTTGATTATACCCAGCAAATCCATCTATGAAGGAATGTTCTTTATAGCTAGTTATTGCATCAATTAAATGTTCTGTAATAGGAACTAGAAAATCATCCTTAGGACAATGGGCGATTAAGATCTCTGAAATCAATGAAAACTCCAATTTGTCCATTATTCTTCTTCACAGGGACAATATTAGCCAACCATTTGGGATATTGAACTTCTATGATGATGTTATCTTGGATAATATTATCCTCTTCAGCTTCAATTTTGGAAGTGTATATTGGGTGTGTTCTTCTGGCAGCTTTCTTGAATCCTCGATGTTCATCTCGCAAACCCAAATGATGTGTAGCGACATCAGGATCAATGCTTGGAATCTCAATATAGTTCCATGAAAATGTATCTCAATTTTTCATCATAAATTAAATATGCATTTTTTGTTCTTCAAGAGTCATGGCCGCACTAATTAAAGTGGGGCGTGGATCTTCTTTACCAACCAAATTTATTTCTCTGAGTTTATCCATGGTAGTAGAGATACCCTCTTCAAATGCTGGAGAAGCATCCCTGAGATCTTCCTATTCTTCTCGAACATGTTTTATTTCTCCTGTTTCGATTTTCATAGTAGATGATGATGTAGAATTTTCATGATCAGAAGAGATGTTAAAATTTGAACATCTTGAAGAAGAAGCTTCCATTTCCAAGCCGATTGATGAAGAAGAGTCTTTCTTAGGTATTAAGGAGAAGATGATGGATTGAGAATAGACATCATTGTTCACCTCTGACATTTCAATAACATCTTCTTGACTAGTTAGTGATGTATAGACATGATGGAGGTTTCTAAAAGTGTATTTTTATTTGATTCTATACTATCAATTTGACTAATAGGAAACACATAATCTATACTCACATGTGTAAATGGATTTAATGGAATCTTTTCCAAACCATATGGAGAATTATCTTTGGTAACCTCCCTTGATGTGGATTTATCCTTTCCCTTCATGTGATATAATTCCACCTCAATGTATTAAGACTCACATGTCTGGATTGTGGCCTTATCACCATACAATGTCCCAACTTGAGCATCGAAAAAATACTTGAGACATTGATGGTATGATGAAGGGATAGTCGCATGTTGATGTAGCCAGGGTCTTCCAAGAAAGATGTTGAAGGCTGAGTCTTGATCCACAACCATGAAATCTGAATTGGATACAAGATCTTCAAACTATGTTCTATGTTTAATCTTACCTAGTGGATCTTGTTCATTTTTATCACATCCTTGTAACATCATAGTAGAATGAGACAAGTCAGATTCCTTGAGGCCCAATTGAAGAAGTGTACGAATGTGCATGAGCTTGAATCCTGAACCATTATCAATGAAATCTCATCAGATGTCTAAACCATCATCCTTTCCAGATAAATACAAAGGTCTTATATGTCCATACATGAAATAATCTTCATCTTCATCGGTGAAAGATATCACTGCATGAAATTCTATAGGATTATTCTTTACATGGTAGGCTTCAGCTGTAGCAATTTCAGTTTCAAACTCCTGAGGACTTCACAAAGCCTCAATGAGTGCCTCCTGAAGATCCTTTGATAAATTTAAAGCATCCAAAATTGATAACTTGGATGGGACTTGGGCCAGGTGTTCAATAAATCATACTTTTCATCCAAAAGTATATGTTTCCCAACAACAACATGTGGTTTTTTAGGTGCCTTGGAAGTTGATGCTTTGGAAGTTGATGCATCTATTATCGCGGTAGGAGTTGGTAATACTCTCGTCTTTGGATGATTAGACTGAATTTGTCTATTTAATTTCTAAGAGTAAGAAGGTGGAACCTCCAATAAATCTTCCAGAATATCTGTTCCATGACATAATCTACATTGTGAGGATGAACTTGCTTGTTTTTGTTGAGCTCGTTGAAGAACTTTGCCACGAGTTTCTGCAGCATACACAGTTCAATCAGGGGTAGAATTGGAATAGTGGCTTCTGAAATATCCACGTCTTCCTCTATATCTTGAGCCTCTAAAACATCCTCTGATTCCTCAAATTGATACAGGGAACCCAACTTCATCGAGATCCAAACTGTGTTTGGCATAAGGATCTGTTATGTGAATCATATTAACAGAACAAATGAGTAACTCTCCATCTGATGAAGACTCTCCCTGACTAGCCAATTTAGGTTTTTCCATTTTATGGGACTATGCCCGTGGCTTCAAAGTAGTTGGAATAAAATCTACTTGAGTCAAAGAGAACTTGGGCTTTGAAACTTACTCGTCTTATTTGGATTCTTCTTCTTTCTTCGAATTATGCCATTTCATTGGGGATTTTCCCTCTGATGAAGAGGGTTTTTCTGTGGAATTCAGGGAAGAAGACACATTTGGTTTCTTTAATTGTGTTCTCAAAATTTCATGAGTTCAGTTGATCATTTTTCTGACCATACAATCATCATATTTTTGTGCATTTTTGTACTTGACTTTTTTCCACTCGCCTTCTTCCTTCGAAGCTGTTGAGTAACACATGCAACCTGAGCTAAAAAACCTTTTATTTTGACTTGTCCTGAGTCGACCATTTTTTTCAGGAGGTCCTTGAAGACAAAACACTGCTGAATGGGATGCCCCAATATCTAATTAAAGGGGAAATAATTTGGATGGTCTTAATCTCTCTCCTTGTTCGGCCTTTTGGGCCTTGGAAATTGAACCAACTTATTCTCCAGGGTAAAAATGAAGTAACCAGGAACATGTTCATTTCGGAATGAATAAACATTGCTCTTAAACTCATCAAAATGTTTGCATATTTGATCTCTTTGATTGCCGTGACGAAATGACCTCTACTACTAACCTCAGCAGGTGGAGCCCATCCAAAAGATGAATTTTTTGAAGTAGAAGTAGGTACATGTACTTGATTAAGCATGACTGTCGCATTCTCTGCTCTACCATTCTCCTTCCTGGGTTAGACTGAATTACATGAGTTTTTTCCTTAGTCTTTATAAGATATCACCAATTTCTTGAGAGATTGAAGTAAGGTCTCGAAACCCTCCTATGTATTTCACAGGGGTCATCGGTGTGCGTAACTCATCACACAGATTTGCAACACATATTGGAAACAATTCTTCTTGAAGGAGTGATAAGATTAGGGAATATGATAATCCCTTCCAGAGAGAAATGAAATCTGAAACCCATTAATTCTCCCTTTGCATACTATTTGTAAGATCAAAAACTGTTTTCCATGGAATCATTGAGAATAATTGAAGAAGGAATTTTTGGCGAAGACCCTCCCATCTGGTAATTGACCGGGATTGAATGCTTGTGTACTAGACAAAAGTAGGTCCTTGTAATGATTGTACAAAACACCTAAGATTAACTGATTCTTGTTGCTGAAGGGTTCCCATCATAGGATCACAACGAGAAAAAAAAAAGTGTTATGTGTTGCTCTTGGTCTTCTGAACCTTTAAAGATTGGAAATTTTGTACTTACAAAATTCGATGGGGGAGGAATTGCATGAAGCCATTTAGGGTAAGCTCTCTTTTCTGGTTGAACATGATCTTGTTTTCCCTCTATAGCTTCCATCCGAGCTGTTAATGACTCAATAGTAGTTATTATGTTTTGAGAAACATTCGGTTGAGCTTTGACCATAATAGTTACAATGGCTGGAGCTTGGACATATGTAGTAGTTGGTACTACAACCGATGGCAGCACTGTTGATTGTTGTAGAACATTACCCATAGGATTCGACCTGTGAGGTTGTACTGATAAAGGAGGATATTATTGGTCCATCATACTATCCACAGCAAATTCCTTTAGCTGACTAACACCAGCACGCTTATGAGGAAGACTGCCCTGAAGTAGTTCTGCATTCATCCTCGTAAATTCCTTCATTTCTTCCTCTTGTTGTGCAAATATTTTCAATAGTGAGAGCGATTGGCCTTCTCCAGAGGATGGTCATGTAACATGATTATTTTTCCCCTTGTTGGATCACTTTTGGAGAGGGGGAGGTGGGATATTTCAAGGATTACCTAGGTTCTGAGTAATCCTTTAAATTCGTGTACGCACAACTTCTTCATCTGTGTCTGTGTGTGCAACTTCTTGAGCAGGAACATCTTCATCTAATCCCACTGATTGTACCTCATCTCGTGTTTTAGCAACAATGTCATTGATGACATTAATTAATGTGTAATGCATTGCATCCCTTCTATCGACATTTCTACGATATTGCTTTCTTCCATGTATTTGATTAGAAAATGCCTTTTGATGATTTGATCCCATAATAACATCATGACGAACTGTAATTTGGAGGGATTCTCCTGATAGTTTGTCTCTTCGTTCCTCTTGAGGCATCTTCCCAAATCGAGAGAAGACTGGCGTTCTCTGAGGAAGATATTGATGATTTAAAAATGTCCCCAGTCTTGTGGACTGGGGCTATTCCTGCTCAACTCCTCGAATCCTATTTATTGATTCTGAGGGTTGGTTTTAAAGAGTTCCCTGTCTGGCAAGATGGGGTGGCTCTTGAGTTTCTATATCTGATACTTTCTTGAAATTCATCGTGATCTTGTAGACCTTAGTGCGGCAATTAGCTGTATGCATCAACTTTCATCCACTTTTATCACCCGTCTCAAAAGACCGTTGGATGATTTCTGACACTTCTGTCACTTGGTGATGTGCTTGCTCCAAATGAGAGGCATGTTCAATATTGGCGTTTGCCTGATGTTGGAGTAATTCAACATCTTGTTCACTGTATGATTGATTTTTAGAGGAACTAGTTGGAGCCTGTTCTTGTGGATGTTTTTGATTACAAACAAAACACATTGACTATGGTCGGCCATGGGCAATATCATTGCATGAAACCATTTTAGGCAGGCTTTTCTCACTGGAGATCACAATGAAATGTAGTGCTCCATGAACACCCCATCCCATGATATGAATACCAGATGGGGCATTGGCAATTAACTGGCACAATCTTCTTAGTGTTCCATGATGTGAACGCTGAAGGGTTCTCTGCTGCTTTTCAGCCATCGGATTTTGAGAAACTGAGAGAGATTCCAAGTCAATTTTTCATTGTAACCCATCTATTATCTTGATATTATTTTCATATTCTTCATAAGATAATATTTTCTTTTTCAACTGACAAATATTTTTCCATATGCTGAGATGAATATCATGAATTCCATCTTTGGTAAACATCTCTGGAATTTCATACAGAGAGTTGACCAAAGGCCAAAACATGACTGGAACATCACTTTTTTCCAATTGTTTTCTCATATAATGTAATTCCTCTTTATCATTCAATGAATATTATTCAACATGATTAGACCAGAGATGGTGCTCCCCTGTTCTTTATTGGATTCAATAAGATCGGTCGAGAAATCACTGATCAAACTAGAAGATGAACGTCCCAGGGGTGGTTCAGAGAATGACCTATAACCCGAGACATAATCTAATTGAGAAAGTGTATCAATTATTAGTGGTAAAGCATCAGGCTTTTATGGCTTCACAATTTCAAGTGCCTCAAGATAAGAGGTCTTTCTCATCACTGTATTGTCTTCTGATGAATTTTACAGAAAATGTGAATTACTACTATGGAGAGGAATTTCGCAGCTAAATTCGTCATCATGTGGAGGAACACCATGGTGGGTTGCAACAAAATATGAAACATTTTTCTCCTTGGTCATCGGACCACACAGAGGGTTCCTCTGGCTCTAATCTGGTGATGAAACTTTGAGATCGACCGCATTGTCATGAAGCAAGCATTCATGAGGGTGTATCAAGTGTAGACCTTCTGAATTAATGTTCCCACTATTGGGAACTGAGAGAGAATAATATTTAGTTGCAACAGATAATTTTATGAGTGCATCAAGAACTCCATCATCAAGTAAGGGCTTATTAGAAATTGGCCCTTAATTTCTTGACTGTGCTGCACAGGTTTCCTTCTTGGATGCCTTCTTACATAATTTAATAACCACTTGATGATGAAAGTGGTTATTATGAGCAAGTATATGTGCCTTCTCAGGATAAATGATTATGTTAGGCTGATTATCTCTGCTCAAATCAGGTGTATGTGCCTGACTTGGATATCCATATGATATGGGGGAGTACGACCTACAACCCACATGGAATGGACCAGAGGTGTGTGTCTGTTCCAGAGTGAACTATTGATGTGTCACTACACTAGTATGGATAGATTTATGGGTCTTCCACTGAGATGCTGCTGAAGTTATTATAATATCCTGGCAGCCATCCAGAATATTAGCAGGGATTTTCTTCTGCTCTTTCACCATTAATAGAATGTGCATGGTGACTTCAACTGTTGGAACAGGGATATATGTCCATTCTATGCTTGGAGTAAGAGTATGTGCCTACTCTTGTCCTCTATTTCCTGTCATTGAATCCTGAATGTACTCAAGTGTGGGCGCAGAGAGTTGAGTCTGCCTCCATTTTGTCGTTGGAGATATCCGAATGACTTCTCCGAATGCTACCAAACGAGACTGTTTGTAGGCTTGATCAATACTATCAGGTGTATGTTCCTGCTGATTGCGCTGCACTGAATGTGGTTGATGAACCTCCTTCAACACTGACAGACAAGGCTGCTGGAAGGATTGTTGAGTGTAAGCAAGTGTATGTTCCTGTTTACCAGTTGTCAACACATTGGGTTGTCGGGCTTTATCATATGCAGTCAGCCAAGCCTACTGAATAGCTGATGATTTATATACAGGTTAATGTTCCTATCTACATTAATCCACTAGAATTTCCTTGCAGGATTAGAATGCTTCTTCCAGACTAGTCTGCTAGACAGAAGAATTAAAATGGACAAGTGTATGTGCCCGTTCGTTGCATACCACCAAGTTAGGATGGTGGACTTCTCCAGAGATAGAAGAGATGAGAACCTGCTCATTGTTGACCGAATTTCAACTCTGGTGGTTTGTCTTGCATGATCGGGTTCGAGTAAATTAAGTCGAATGCCTGGAGACGATACTCTCAACATGTTGAGGGCCCACCACCGCACGAGTTTGGCGATGATTATTATGGGGGCCTTCAGGAAGGACTCATGTCTCCATGAATTATGGCCCTGTGGGACCTGATCATTCACCTCCCTAGAATATGGGAGTGAATGGTGATTGCGTTCTGAGGATAACAACATGATACGGTTTGAGATGGTGGTTGGCACCACCAGCTTCTTGATCACTGGTCGTCTCTGTCTAGACGACCAGGGTGAATTGTTCACTTAAAGGGCTTGTCGAGCAGCCTCTAATGTTGGAATGGTACCATGTGGACGATACTCCTTAACCAGCTCATTTGATACCCAACGTTGAAGATGATGAATATGTGATATCGTACTCAGAGCGGATGATGATCCAGTAGGAGTAACAGTAGATGCATTCACAGGAGAGGTTTTCACATTAGAGGTATTAAAAAATTTGATCTTAAGAAAATCCATTCTTGTAATGCATAAGATCGTGGAAAAGTGTGCCTACTTGATATAACAAACATAATAAAGATATGTCAGGCCACTGCACCTTTTGTATAAGAACATATGATTGTGATTGTTTTGTTGGCCCAATCATTGAGTTTTAAATAGGGGCCTAAAAAATAAGTAAAACATCATTTTATCTTGGTTAAGGATTCACGTCGGGTTCACCATTTTTGGTTTCCTCTAGAATTGGGAATGACCTCTTTGGATTAAGATTCAAACATTCCAACTGGTTTCTAATGGGTTTTTTCATAGAACCGGAAAAATCCAATGATTCCATATCCATTTGGACATACTTTCCAAAGGCATGTGCTCATTAGTTAAGCACTGATGAGGATTTGGAATTTTCACTAGTCGAGAGGATGGGAGGTCAGACTCATCACACCATTTTAGGGGAATTATTGTCTAATCCAAGACTCTCTTTATAGATTTATGTTATGGAATCCTTATTAAATTACCAAGTATAAAATGATCTTTCCATAATATCTAACAATCAATGTTCGATATGTATGAAATTTAGTGAATATTTTATATGTATTCGAGGTTCTTCATCGATAGAGAATAATTTGTATTTTTTAGAGATCCTTAGTCAATGGTATCCTTCAAAATATTATATAAAAGTCTGTTGGTCATTATGATGACCATACTGGTTTTAAAGCCACTCAGTGGGGCACTTGAAGTTTATTTTCATTACGAAGGACATAAATTATTTCAGAGTTGGGATCGTGCATGCAGATGGGCTACCTATGTATCCTTTATTTAGAAAAGGAATCAGAACCCACGTAGTTTGAGTAAGGGAGTATTATTATTATGTATGATTGATGTCTCAAAGAAATATCTCATAGTTACTTTTACACTCTAATCTCACGTGAGTCATGCTCGGTGTGAGAAATAAGAGGTATTGGTGGAACCAAACAATTGTGCCATGAAAGATGAAATCATAGAAATATGATGTGGGGATTATGGATATATGTCTACCGAAATAGCTGGTAATTGGAATTTACATTAGAGAAGAAACTCTGGAATAAGGTCCATAATGGTATATGTACTTTATTGAGATTTGAATACACTAACTTGGGACTTACTCCTAAAGAGGATTCCCATATTATGAGGGGACTAATGCTTGGGTTTTAATCCTGAGATGGAAGCCCATATAAAAATGTATATTAAGACTGGTTAAGAGATATTAAGACTGGGGCTTACCCCTAAGGAGGAGGCCCAGGTTAAAGGAATTTTAAGATTGGGTCTTATTCCTGAAAATAAAGCCCATGTTAAGGGAATTTTAGAATTAAGGGTCTTGGGGTTTACTCATAAGGTGGATTCCCATATTTGAGATCGGGGCTTACTCCTGAAAAGGAAGCCTATATTTGAGAAATTATTGTTGGGGCTTACTCGTTAGGAGGATGTCCAAATTTTGGGAACTTTCAAACTGGGGCTTACTCCTAAGGAGGATGCCCAGATTAGGGGACATGGGGCATACTCCTAATGAGGACTCCCAAAATAATGAGGAATTGGGGCTTACTCCTAAGATGTATGCCAACATTTGTAGATTTTGAGACTGGGGATTACTCCTCGAAAAGATGCCCAGGTTAAGGGAATTATGGTTGGGGTTTACTCCTGAGGAGGGTTCCCAGATTTGGGAACATGGACTGGGGCTTAGTCCTGAAAAGTTGGACCATGTTAGGGAACTCGAGGCATACTCCTAAGGAGGATGCCCACATTAAGAAGAACATGGACTAAGGCTTACTCTTGAAAAGGAGGCCTAGGTTAAGGATTCTCCCATATTAAAAGATGAGGTAAAATGAATAGAATCACTAACCTTGGTGACATAAAGATATATAAACAACTATGTTTTGAGAGATGTTCCACATAATTACTTTCAGATAAGTAATCACACAAGGAAATCATTCCATAAATGGATTTGAAGATAGTTGTGAGGGCTTAATATTGAAGAGGAAAGGTGGATAGTTATAAGTGTGGTGGAATATGCAGAAGGGGCTCCCAAAAAGAAAGGGGTGCACAAGTCCAAGTGGGTGAGCAACTACCGCGTGGGTGTGCAAGTCCAGGCTGTGAAGGTATACCTGCGCGGAACATAGGTACTACAGAAACTTTTAACCATTGGGGTTATACTTTGGAGAGACTTTCCTCACTCCCTTATTACTAACCCCAGGGGTTTTGAGAAGGGTGGTGCGCAAGTTCTGGTGAAGGAGAAAGGAGGAGCGCAAGTGTGGCCATTTCCCTTAAGGGTTTTCCACTCAGGTGCGCAAGTGTGGATGAGTTTCAACACTTAGGCCTTCCTCTCACTATTTATATCTTCCGTTCTAGGTTAGAAATTACCTTAGACGTGTTCGGAATCTTTGAGAAGAGACAAGGGCACCGGGAGCTCAAATATGAGGTTCTGGAATTTTTCATCCTTGAAATGGGGGGGGGGGACAGGGGTATTTATAGGCCTGAGAGACCCTATGTGATATTTCAAATAGGGCTTGCAAGTCACATGCGCGACCACTTAGAGGCGCTCTAGTATATATGTGTGACCATGGTGGAACTTGCGCGACCCAACTGCATTTGAGTTTTGGTTCATGCCTTTGTAAATTTTTTATGTTTCTTCAAAGGATGAATCACTTTGGGTTCACGGTATTTCCCTTTACATTCCTTTGGAATTTGTGACGGAATGTAGATTTAACATCGTATTATCATCATACCATACCACATGCTCCACAATATAGGGTTTAATGATGAAGATCTAAGACCCTATAATGAGAAGATACAGAGTTATGATAGTGTCGTGTAGAGACAGTGTGGAAGAAACTCCACGATGAACCAGTTTAGTGTTTTGGAAGAAAACATAGAATTCATGGTTTTCTCAATGAATAACTTTTACATCGTCATATCACTAATGACTAATGTACTCCCTCAACAGTCATGGTATAGTTATCCAAGGTTATTCACCTCCCTTTTACATCTATTAGTCCCTATATATAGATGCCGAATATTATTATAAAATGTAAAATATGTTTAGACCAATGAGTGTGACACCAATTCCAAATCGGATGATCTGTGGAATGACATGAATGATTATTTTATCCTTCTAATTCCTTATTCTGAGGCTGCATTTCTAGGAATCAGATGATATTTTTTTCTTTTTTGAAAATAAGTAAAAACATGTTCATATGATTAAGGAATGTCAGAATATTACATCGTACAACTACAGAAGACAAAATCCTGACATACCGTAACCCTATACCGTAGTGAGGTGTCGTGATTTTTTCTATGTAGCTATGATTGTACACCATACATGCATGTTCCTCCAATCATGGTATATCCAACAAAAGATGACCCACCAACAATCCTTTGATAGCAACCATGTACCCCTCAATTAATGGAATAATGGATTCCAGTCGACATATTTTGTCACTATAATTTTATAAGTGAAGTACTACCCCATTATGAACACTTTATCCACCCATGAGGGCACAATTGTTCCTGCATGATCAATTTTCATGGATGAACCATCTCCTCATACAGATTCCCCTCCATTAGATAAAGAATAAGATATTGAAGATGATCCACTAGTATTTGATGAAGGTGTCCCCACCACCATCGATGATATGGATTTGGTGAATCATGTAACCAAAGAAGATCTGAGGCAAAAACTAACTAGTGTTTCCATTCTAGGAGAGGATAAATAGTGCTAAATTGATTTCGTTAAACTATATCATGATGTCTTTTCTTGGAGCTATATAGAGACGAATGGACTAAAACACTTAGGTATCCATCCACCTTCGTTGTCCCCCTGAAATCCATTGAATGTTGAAGCAGAATCACAAAATATTCACCACTATCATAGTTCCATGGTTGAGGTCGATGATGATTAGCTCATAAAAGACAACATCCTAGAGTAAATTTTGTAACCCAAATTGATAGACAACAATATTCACATTAGGATGAAGAATGGATGTATTAGTTTTTGCATCGATATTTGGGATCTTAACTAAAATTTTCCAAATGTTGATTTCCCTCTTATGGTAATAGTGTTTTTGATATTTTTTAATACCTATTTCTATAATATCTCATTCTTGAATGGATACTCAAAATACACTCAGATCATGATGGAACTCAAATATGGAGAGTCCATAAACATTATAGCACCTCAAGGAACCATTTTCTATTAGGTAAGTCCCTTCAAACTGAATAACTCTGTGGAAAATATCACCATCCCATGTGCCTCATATTCAAATTAATTCATGAAACACTTGTGGAATTATAAATAGGTGATTTGAAAATCATATCCCATAAGAATAAGGTCCATATTGATGATCTTGATATAATGTATGGACTCCTCCAATATAGGTAGTTAAAGATGAACAACTTGAAATGAGACTTCGGGGTAACCTCTGAAATGTTTCTCAATTTCATTTTTAGATATAAAGGTACTGATATTTACAAATATAATATCAAGGCCATCAGCTAGATGGCTTTTCTATGTATCCATTATGATCTTCAAGTCTTCCATGGACACATAGACTATATAAACAAAGTCATCATGAATCCAGATAGAATGTGATAGACCATACCCCATGCCATGAAGAAAACTATCATCTACAATAGGGATAAAGACTTCCTAAATGCAATTAAGTTGATCATGATGTATGTTTTAAAACTACTAGATCTAATCCCAAAAATTTATATGAAGTCGTTGGTGAACTACATGACCATTATGGAATGATCCATTGGTCCTCTACTCACCTATAAGAATAAGAAAGGGAAAGGGAATATTTTATACTATCTCATTCGCATTATCTTCAACAATGAGTCTGAATACAATAATATTAAAAAGAGCTTCATCAAATTAGTTTTTCCATTACAGATGTTACAAAAATATATATAGAATCAAAAGATACATATTGTTTCCCATGTGGATCTAATGATGTATATCCTAATCCATTTCATGTTGACAAGTTACCTCTCATGTTTGTCTATGATTCATTAGCAGTGTGATACCAGATTGGTTTCCCATAAAACCATCAAGGGTTAAGCTTCAAAGTAAATTATGGCATCCCATCTAACCAAAATAGATCATTAAATAAATATATATTTCCTAAATATAGAAATCCACTTAGTGGATCAGGTTTTCCCATACTGGTAGTTTCATTATGATGGTGCCTTTTGGATCCCAACTGGTGGGAGGCACAACAACCCAATTATAAAATAGTAGGCCTATTGGTTTTATTCATCACCCCAACATAGGTTTCCAACCATTTGAATTCCTACTATCATAAGGCATCTGGAATACTAAGGTAGAGTATTAGGATCTCAACACAATCCATGAGTTGTTTTTGGAGATTGATGTTCCCCACCACAATGTGAATGTGGACTCGGGGATAGTCATCATGCATGTTAAAGGAGAATACATAATCAGGAATCTAGATCTTGTTCCCATGTTGGAGTGCAATCATAAGATAATTTTATTGTTCTATTATCGACTAGAGGGAAATAATGATCCCTAGTCATAGAATGGTCGATCTGTTGCCCAGGTATGTTTAGTCGCATATCTTGCAGTTCATGATTATGAAATTCTATTCATTCATGTCACAAAATATAGATTCAATACACCCATTAGTTCATATGACAATAAAATCTAAGAGGTAGGCCACATAAATTTCAGTGATTCAACATTAGGAAATTTGGATCCCCTTGTAGATGAATATTCCTCTGACTGGATGAATCATTTAACTATGTATCACTAGTAGGGAATAATGCCACTAGACATAGACGAAGGTGAGATGATACATTAGTGTGAAGTTCTATTCACCCTCTTTATTGGCCCAAAACTATACCATACATTCTACAAATATGGTTTTTATGGAATTAATCTATTTTTAATTCATTGAAATTTGGATCCCCATGTTATGTAGTAAGTTCATTCTAAGTGTTTTCAAGCTCTTAATGAAGGGTTGAAACTCTCCCATCAGATTCAAATGATGTTAATATTCTGGCCCACAATGGTCCATGACTGTATCGAGTTCTCCAAAATGTGCCACGCATGTTAGCTCTATTACAACAGTGTTCATAGACCACATGAGACGTTCCATACCACAATGTATTCTTGGACATTTTATATATGGGGACACGATGTCATGGGACTGTATACACCAGTTAAAACTCTCTACTACGAGTTCATTCTGACCAAAAAAAATTTTGTTTCTTTGTAGGAAGAAGTAATTATTCTTAAGGATGTTAAATATTGATTCATTTTATAATTCATGATCTCTTACATCATTTATCTATTTGGATCCCTACATGCCATTCCCATTTGACAAAAAAACCCACTTCTGAGTAGCTGAGATGGAGAAGATATAAACCAAGTACAATATCTGGTCAAACAATAATTCCCACTTCTATGCGTAGGAATATGGATAGATAAAGGAATTCATAAAAACACTATAAAAAATAATTAATATGATGTTTGGAATGAATTAGGAAAATATATTTGAAAAAATTTCTAATGATCTTTTGGATTATCATTTTATGACCCAAAATTCCACCTAAGTGACTCCATATTCCATAGTGTATGGAATAGAGGTATTCCTACCCATCTAGATTCATCTACCATTACTCTAAATAACTATGTATGGTCAATATATTGTAGTGATGGTAGACGAGGTCTATTGAGATATGCTAGATACCCTCAAGGTGAATATTATTGGAGACATCCATAATCAAGAGAGGCACCCCGAAAAAGATATCCATTTCATTAATTATGTAATTTTTCCTCCTCTCCTTCCACTAATGTGATACAATTTTGGTTGTCCATGTAGTAATAATAACTATTAACAAGATATAAAATCTGTTACTCATGTGGGAAGGAAATTATTTCATTGACATGGTATATACCAATGGTTATTACTCTTCAGTCACCATGTATAAGGAGAAAATCACCCCCCAACCAATGCCATGTTCCAAAAATAGTATTGTGCAATAATGTAGCCCAATGTACTAGGTGCATGTTACTATACAATGTGACAACCATAATCAAAGTCACCTGCCTTTAAACTGCTGATCAACCATCATATTTATCGCATGATGTTAAACATCAGGACATCATCTAGGTCTCATGATGTTAATCTACATTATAACCAATTGTCTGAATTCAATGGCCATAATCTATGAATTCATTTGTATTATCAGTGCGAATTTAATCTACACGACACTAACATTATTGGCTTCATGATATTTTTCTATAAAACATTAATGGTCCCTTCTACATGTCCTTAAAAAATAATCACTCATTCATCTCAGACAGGAAACCGTAAACTATGCACTCAGGTGAAAACATAATGAATTTAAACTGATTGTGGTTTTCCCTCAAAAGTCTACAGTTTTCTGTGGGTATTTTTTTTCTAATTACCATAATTTTATAATAATTATTCCATACACATACCCTATGGAACACCTCCCCATAAATGTCCAATTCTCATGATGATAAATTGTGTTTCAATTGGCATCCTTACTGTCGACTGTTAAACTACATGGATTGTCCCAAATTCTATATCCATAAATTTAGATCATATGATCCATCAAATATGACCATAATTAGTTTTCAATATAAGGTAACATTACTCTCAGTCCATCTACAATATACCATTAGTTTTCTCTGATGCACTATGGTCTGATACCTATTGTATCATGTTCCACAGAAAATATTCTATAATCCATTAATATACCTTATGTATTTCTAAATATGGATTTTTATGAATTCCATTTCTAGATAGACCACATAATGGTGATGTCCTCAATCCATCTATGGCTCACCACCTGTCATTGTCCAACACCTTAATTGACATCTCTCAACAAATTGAAGATCCTGTGTTCTGAAAATGGTCAACAATCGATTCTGCATTTTCATGCATCAACCCTCACTGGTGTTATTTTTGATCAAGTGTATCAAATTTGGTAAATATTGGTACCTACCCAGCACTCACCCCTTTTATGATAAATATATAAAACTTATTTATTTCCATCATTTCATCCTATCTATGTTTTGGTGAAACCACAATAACCATGGTATTTACCTTTCCTACATCTCCACACATTGAGATAGAAGGTGATTATCCCTGGAACATTCCCACATCGAATTTAATTACCCTTAATATGTGCATCTATGGGATATGGAAAACATGACACCAATCCATGTTTCTCACACTGAGTATTACTCAATTATTCTTTAGTGTCATCTTATTGTTTTTAACCACACAATTAAGCCACACAGCCCCCTTGGGAATATGTGGTACAGTGACACACCATCTTTACCAACATAAATGTGGACTTCATCACCCCACCATGATACACATTTCCTCTAGACATGAACACCAAATGGTTAAATTTTTAGTCCTTAAATTAAAAAACAGTGGTCCAAATTATATAACCATGATCTATTAGTCATACAACATCTTGTATGCATGATGTTAAAAAATATATAATTGATGGTCCCTTTCATATGAGCTTAAATGTTTCCTTCTCATGACCCCGGAATATGACGTTAAATTGGGAACCTATATTCATGAATTATGACTTTATACAATGTGTTGAATTTCCTTGAATATGTGTCATGAGGCACGGACCCCATATGGATCCCATTAACAACAGATTTCACTTTCTGCACCACATATATCTCTTATTTCAGATACCCATCTTTCATATGGTACATGAATAAAAACAATAAACTCTACATAGGATCTCCTAGAATTATTTTCTATGAAATGGGGACTCCTAGGACATACACATTGTCATTTATCACTAATCTACACAACACATTTTCTACAATGATTATTACCATTTATTGTCGAAAATCAATTACCATAAATAATGAACTATACAATCCAAGTTACCATGAATTGAAGCTAAAAAACAATGATGATGTTATATCATATGAAGACATCACCACCATCATCATTCATTTACCATAACACATTAAAGAACATTGTGTGTCTTTATTCCACTCCTTATGGGATATGTTGGAAGGCCCATATCATTCATCATTCGTCCAAATAATAAATTCAATATTTCAGCTGCTAGGCCGAATTCTCCCTCAGGGTATTGTCATTTTCCATGGGCTTCCAATGTCCTCATTCACATCTGCTTATGTTTTTAAATTCCATTTAATCCACCCCTTTGAATGATCATCTCTCCCAACATTCTAATCGTATGATAGTAAGATTTGGTTCATTTATCAACCATCCAAAATAGGGATAAAATCTATAAGAACCAATGTCCATAACACATGGTGATAATCTACATGGATGAGTCCTAGTAAATGGCCTTAAACTATGGAACCATCATCTTATCTACACGATGAAAAATGGAACAAAAATATTGTATCATCATCTGAGAGGAAATACCATGTGCCACTAGTTATCCACAATTCCTCCATCCAAGAACTATGTATGTTTAGTTTCACATCCTCATTAATTTGATAGTGATTATCAAATAATCAATCATGAGTCCATCCACCACATTCTTCCCCTTTCACATCAGGTCACCAAAATCCTTTCCTCATGTGGTTAAACACCATTGAATCCTAGAAAAAAAATTACTTGATTCCCAACCTCATTGGATAGGTAGTGAAACAAAAACACTTCATCATTAAGACTTCACGCATGTTCAATTTCCCATTTTTCATCACACTTTGGCCTCATATAGGGACATGGGCATCCTTGGCACATTCATGTCATATGTTCTGTTCATCAATGCCAGATTATCTTTTTTTGGTCGAATTCAAATGCTGTCCCTATTGTAAAATGTGATCTAATAATTAGGACACCCATGGTCCACTTTTACTCAGATTCATTACTCTATATGACAAATGTCTGTTTACGGGACCCTTCTCCCTCAGTTCTGACATCAATGACCATAAACTAGGAACATATACTCTGAACATCATGACATTAATCTATATGAAAATCCCATTTTGGATGTGTTTTGTGCTATTAGTCCTCTATATCCCCATTCATGATGGAGTTTTATAACACCACATGACATACAACCATCTAGGATACCATCCCTAATCATCTATATTATACGACCTTAAACTAAGAGATAACATCCTAAATTCATGACATTAAACTAATGTGATGCATTGAAAAATTGCAATATTCATCGTGATGGTCATGATATTACTTATTTCTCTAGAAAGAGAGGTATTCCCTTACCAGTTGATTCCTTATACCATGGTTCATTTCAGATTTATGTATGCCTTTATTCCCATCCATATGGGACACATAGTGACACCCAAACATTAACTATTTGTTCCCAGCCGTAAACTCCTTCAAACCCTCATCCCTTTGACCATGTTTCTGTACTTTGATCCATGATCCAAAATTGTATTCTGTTCACCTTAAAATGTATATGTGGTACATGGGATCCATTTCCCTCATTTTATTTTGGGTTTTATTCCTTTTTTTCCCCTTATGAACAATTATTATGAACATTTATATTTTATTCCATGCAACAAGACTTTAAACATTCATCCATGGTCTACAATAATGCCGAAAAAATATGTAAAGATTGTGTTTGACTCACAATCCATAATACTCCAATTAAAAACATCAATTCTGTCTAGTTTTAGATCTCCACTATAATTAAAATCCATAGGGAGGCCCTAACAGTGATGGTCGCATGTCTTGGTTGTCTGACCTACCATCCGAGAAAATTCTCTAATGGATCAATGGAAACATAGTGTATCTTGTGTTTTGAATTTTTTTCAATTGATAATCCATAATTTTCTCACCCACTCTTTATTGTTATCTTTTAGGTCCCTATTTTTATATCAAATTCAAAATAATTCCCAAAAGAAGAATTCACCTCTCTATTCGGGCCTAAAAGTATCTATAATGACCTAATGCCAATTACCCCGAGCTAGTGCCTTATTTTAGTACATTGTCATATAAACAAGGAATATGCATTCCGAAGTACCATGTTCTTTAGTATATTATGGAAAAAAGATACTTAAATAAGTTCAACATTACATAGTGAATGTAAATAAATCAGTACTTTTTTTCATTATGAATATTCATGCCTCCTAGATTATGCTTTCAAGTAATTTGTAATTTACTTCTTCATATCCTGAAAAATGAAACATAATAAGTGGGTGAGATCAAACTCTTACTAATGTTAATAATGTTAATAAAAGTTATCATAAACACAATATATGGTGAATAATTAAAAAAATTCTATTAAAAAAATAATCTTGAACATAATATTGCATGATTACGAGCTGAGTAAATAATTCTATAATAAAACATAATCATGGGTATTCAACTAGTTGAATAACAACATGGGAATTAAATTACTAGCTTCATAAAGAGGGAAGTGTATATTCTGGAAATTATGAAACATGTTTTCTAGGACTCATCCAAGACGTCAAGAAATTATTAAGTCCTCAACCAAAACCATATTTCAAATTTGGAAAGACCTCAACCAATTCTACATATATTTGTCTCAAGAGACCTATTGATGAATCAAGGGGCTATAGCAGGCCCCACAATCCTATAATAAGTCCAATTAATTCCTTATATGAGTGGTGTTAAACAAAAACAAGATATACATTCATTTTGAAACTATCATATTAAATAAAACTAACATTCCCCAATAATTAATCCTAACACACTAACCATTCTGAGTAGTATCGAGAATGGATTTAGAATAAATCATCCACAAAAAAAATTAGACACAAAATGTTCAATAAATAATGGAATATTAAATCATAAATTAGTATACCCAATAATACATAAAAATAAATAAGAGTGTTGAATCCGATGAAAATACTCTTATAAAACTATTAAGAAACTCTTGGGATAAACACTCTTCTATTTTGAAAAGAAGAGTTATTTTGGAAAATTATTTCCATAAAAACAGAAGTTAAGTATGATATTATTTTTGGAATAAAATTATTTATTTTTGAAATATAATGGTTTATAATAATAGATTATAAAATTCCCATGAAATATATAATAATTATAGAAATTCTCTTGAATCATGTTTGTATTTAGGAAATAGTTTCCAAAGATTTTTTAAAAGATGTAACAATCCATAAAATAAGGAAGGGTTCTGGTCAGTAAAAAAATATTTAAAACTCAAATAACATTTATGAGGACTATATAATAGTGTGAAAATATTTTATTGAGGTAATTAGTGAATAAAAGTAACCCGAATTAAGATTGTGGTTTGGGTGAGAAAACACTAACCATAAGTCCGAATGTGTTCACCTCTTGATCTTAAGTTCCTGTAATATTAAATTATACTCACTAATAAATTAACTATGAAACTATTATACATTTATTTAATTTATCATAATATTTTTATTTCTTTTATTTATTTATTGGTATGTTATATTATCGAATTTCACCATTCTAGGGTGTTCATTTTATTGATTTTTGTAACCGGTTCACTAGTTTTTATGTAATGGAGTTCAAGTGGAGTGGTTGTAAATCACTATAAATGAAATTAAATATTATTAATGGACAAAAATAATTGTTAATGGTAATTTATATCATTTGGTTACGTGGAAGGATTATGAATCATTGGATGAAAACAACTTCGGTTATCTTGTAGTATTTGGATTATTATGAACTGGTTTTGTAATAAAAATTACTAATATGTACATATAATATTATGGACAATTAATTAGGATATTATACATATATTATAGTCTTTTGAAACCCTAAAAATGGTTTCATGACCAGTAATGAATGATAAATTGAGTAAATAATCATTCTCATCCAAAAATATTATAAATTGGAACTTCATGGAGGTAGATTTCGTTTGAAGAATAATAGGGAGGGAGTAAGAATATGGTTGATGGTTTTTCTATTAACATGATAGAAAATAGTATATAGAAGACATTGTAATTTTCATTGTCATTTGAAAATATAAGGTGAGGATAAGAAAATAATAGAAGATAAATTGAAATGAAACTAAATGAAAAAGAAGTGAATTTTACATCTTGAAATTACCCCCTTGAAAAACTCCTTAAGGGAGGGAGTTTTACTATTTTTTAAATTCTAGGAGATTCTTAGATGTAGATAGTAACTTGTGAATGGTAACTGGTCCATGCTTTGATGAGATTCAACACATAGAGGTGTGAAGAGAAGATGGAGTAAGGTGGGATTTTTATATTAGAGGAGAGGGTTAAATTTTAAATATTTAATTCATTATTTTATTACATTCATCAATTCAACCAATAGTTACATTTCATGTGACCCATTATAAAAATAAGTTCATGTGAGTTCGATTCAAGTGGCCTACATCTCTTTTGAATTAATAAATAGTGTATTTAACTGATAATTTACATATACGGTAATTTATCATATTTTACTCTTCATAAAATATTCAATAATGACAGAAAAATCCAAAAACAATACCCGTATCATTTTTCGACACGTATAATTTAAAAAAACCCAATTATTTAAAAATAATTTTCTAAATATTATTAATTTAATTTTTAAATAAAATCGTAATTAATTCCAAAAATAAAAAACATAATAGTTTAATTAGTTATATATGACATTGAAAAATTAATTAATTTCTCATTATCTTATTACCTTAAGAAAATAAAATAATAATTTTATTTGTTAATCATAATGGTCATATTACCATTCATTTTACTATTTATAAGTGTATGTTACTAATCACCAAAATAATTTGTTCTATCAGGATCCAAATGACTTTGTAATCATAGAACTAGATTACCGTTTTTTAAATTCAAAGAATAGTAGAGTAAAAGTTGTGATTAATGGCTAGATTATAAGAAGCATTTATTTTTAAAACCATATAGTGTTAAATTTTTCACTCTGTACAATGATTACATCAATTAAAAACAAAAAATGTTACCTAAAAATATTCTAGTATGTCATCAACATAAGCTCCTCTGGATCCCATGTTGCTTCCACCATATTATGGTTCCTCCAAATAACCTTTACCATACGAGTTGTTCGATTCATCAATTGTTCTTATTTTGAATCAAGAGACATGATATGATCCTCACAAGAAGACAGATCAGGCACATGTTCTATTTCTTCGTAGTTATGTACATGTATTGATTCTGGCATGTATTTCCTTCACATTGACACATTGAATATATTGTGATCATTGGAGAGACTTGGTTGAATTTCCAAACGGTATGATACAACACCAATTCGGTCTAGAATTTCAAATGGTTTGATATACCTAGGGATTACTTTTTAACTTTATATTTGAATCGTATAACACCCTACCATGGATATACCTTTAATAAAACATGATCTCTTTTATGAAATTCCTAATACTTTATTCAGTTGGAAAAATAGATATTTTTTTACATTGAGATATTTCGATATGTGTTTGAATAATCTCTACCATTTCAGTTGATTCCTCGACATGTTCGAGGCTTATGTGATTTCATTCATGAACATCATCCCAACAAGTTGGTGGACGGCATCTCTTTCCATATAATGCTTCATACGGTCCCATATTAATTGTTGAATGCAAAATATTGTTATTGGAGAATTCTATGAGAATTAAATATTGATCCTATATACCTAGAAAGTCAATTGAACCAGAACTAAACATGTCTTATAATGATTGAATAATCCATTCTGATTTTGCATCAGTTTCTGGGTTGTATGTAGTGATCAAATAATGATCAATATCTAGCACCTTCTGGAGACTTTTCCAGAATTGACATATAAAATGGGGATTACAGTCAGAGTCAATTGATAAGGGTACCCCATGATGTCTTATATTTTCATTAATGTATATCCTTTCTAAACATTCAAGTTATAAAACATCTATTTTAGCGAGAAAATGTGCTGATTTGGTTAGAAGATCTTCAATTTCCCATATCACATCATTCTTTAATTGAGTGTTTGGTAGCCCCATCACAATTTCTATCGTAATATAATCCCATTTCCACATAATAATGGGAAGGGGTCGTATGACTCCTCCAGGACATTGTCTTCTAGCATTTACCGAATGTCAAACCAAACATCTCGACACATAACCAAAAATATCCTTATTCATTTTTTCCGACAAAAATTTTTCCATTATATATCTATATATAATTGTGATACCATGGTGTATAGGGAAATTAAGGCTATGTTCATCATCCAATAGTTCTCCCTCTAGCTCAGGAATTGTGGTAATACGAAGCCTCCTTTTGAATTTCAAAATTCCAACTTCATACATGAAGTCAATCAACTTCCCATCATTTACATCTTGAATTTAATTTTGAAACTCCTCATCATCTGCCTATGAAATTCTAGTAAATTCTAGTAAATAATTATTGGAAACCATTTGAAAAAGTAGTGATGTGTTCTCTTCCTTGAAAATTTCCATATCAATCTTTACGAGATCTATAAACAGAGGATCCATTTCAACTCTCATCATGTATAGAATTCCATTGTCCTTACTACTCAAAGTGTCTGTCACCTAATTTTCCTTCCCTGGGTGGTAGTGTATTGTGAAATCACAATATTTGAGTAGATTAATCAATCTCTATTTTCTCATATTGAGTTCTTTTTGTGAGAATATATATTTCAAACTCCAATGATTTGTATATATCTCACATTTTTATCCTTGGACATGATGTCTCAAAATCATCAGAGCAATGATTACTCATACAAACTAAAGATCATGAGTTGGATTGTTTTTTTCGTGAATATTTACCTACCTGGATTAATAGGAAGTCACACTATCATTTGGCATAAGTACACAACCATGTACTTTCCTTGATGCATCATTAATGATCACAAATCCATCATTCCCTATTGGTAGAGTCATGATTGGAGCATTAACTAATATTCACATCAATAATTTATATCATTCTTCACATTCCATAGTCGATATCAACATAAAACATTTTTGTATAAACAATGTCATTTTGTTGGATATATGAGTGACGTTATATACAAAACACAGAAAATCACATTCTAAACCAATAAAACTATGTACCTCAATTATGTTTGTTGGATTTTCACATTCTTGGAAAGCCATTGTCTTTACAGGATAAATAGATATTCCATCTTTTGAAACAATGTGGCCCAGAAAGGAAACTGATTGAAGAAAAAATTCACACTTTCTGAAAGTCCCATATAATTCATTTCATCTATGAGTCATTAAAATAGTGTGCAAGTGATTATCATGATCTACATAGATTTTAGAGTATACCAGGATATTATTAATAAACACCACCACAAAATCATGAATATATTCCATGAAAAATATATTCATTATATCCATGAAAATATATTGTTCATTTGTTTGTCCAAAAGGCATTACTGTAAACTATAAATGTCCATACATTGTTCAGAATTCTATTTTTGGAATGCCTTCCTTCCTCACTAGAAACTAATGATATCCAGATCGAAGATCAATCTTCGAAAAATATTGGGCTCCATGGAGATGATCAAATAAATTATAAATGCGAGGTAGGGGATAATTGTTATATATTTTTATGGAATTATTATCCCTGTATTTGATTCCCAACCTCATAGACCCATCATTCTTCTTAACAAAAAGAGTAGGGGATCCACATAGAGAAACACTAGGGAAAATAAATCATTTATCACTCAATTCATATAGTTGTTTCATTACGTATACTAACTCCATAGTGGAAATTCTAGGAGAGGACTTTGATATGGTCCTTGAACCAGAAATAAAGTCAATGGAAAACTCAATTTCCGGCTCTGGATTATGTCCACGTAAATCCTCTTTGAAGACATAAATATATTCTATCACAATACGTACATCTTCTATTTGAAAATTCTTTTCCTCACACATAGTTATTGTATCCCCTTTTTACCAAATAATTGAATTCAGTAGAGCTACTGGGGGGATATCTAAATGGTAATCATATGGAAAGGTTTATTCTCTTAAGATAAGGGATTTTAGACCATTATATCAAATTTTTACCTCCTTCTTCTTGCAATCGATCTTCGCATCATAATTTTATATCAAATTCATACCGAGAATTATATCAATGTCAATCATAGGTAAGATGAGAAAGATAGAAAAAAAAAGCATGTTTATGTGTTATGAGGGGGAGAAAATGAAACACATTTGTTGCAATTATACATCAACTATGATATTTGAATGATAAATACATTATTAAATCAAATTGGACATATCTAATTTTTTTAGAGAACTGGAAAGTTAAAAATGATTCTAAAGATCCATAACCAAATAAAAAATTGGCTAATTTTGAGGAAATAATTAATTTACTTTCCACCACAGCATATAGAACATCATCCTTTGTAGTAGTGATCACAAAATCATGGCCTTGATCCATTGGCCTTTTATGTGGTATGTTTCAATGACGGTTTGGACATAGATTAGCGTAGTTCTCTATCTCACAATAATGATAGTGTTAAACATTAATAATATCTTTCTTCCACTTTAAATCAAAAAAATTATGGCCTTTATATCCAAATATTTAGCATACAACTTTTCAATTTTTCATTCCCTTGGGTGTTTCCATCTACAGTTATCAAAATTTGAAAATTCAACTCTTCCCTCCTTCCTTGTTTCCTTATTTACGTTTCTAGAGTTTTTAGGAGCCCTATTCTTCTCATTGTTTCCATTAAGGACGTAAGAGTAAGGGAATTTTTTTTATATCTTGATACCACAAGAAACAGTATCTTCATATGATGTTAATATATGGGAAACTAGAGCCCGCAAAAAGAATGGATTTATGCCATCAATGAATTGATAAATTTTTCTCCTTAGATATTGTATGTAGTCAACATCATGCCTTGTTAACCTTTTAAAGTTAGCTTTATACTTTTCAACATTATCATCTTCTATTTGCTTCAAATTTAGAAACACCATTTCTGTATGTGGTCGTTGTTCATGAGGAATGTATTTATCTAGAAAGATTTAGATTAGGACAACCATTGATATACTTCTCCCAATAGTTGATAAACTTCTGTGATTACCTTCTTTCTTTCATTACATCCAAAAGTGAGAAATATCTTCTCTAGATGACTTATCCACTACTCACTTAAAAATGGAATTGTAGTCCCCTGGAATAATGGAGGTTGTTGTTGAATAGAGTGATCTAACATAGCTCCTCTATGTGGTGGATCCCGCTGCACTATACGGGTATGGTTATTATTCATAAATTGAGTACGTTTTCCCAGTATAATTATATGTTTCTCATCACCAGTCACATCAGCATTTCCAAAATCATTATCTTGCATGAGAGAGAAATCTCTATAGGGGACACACACGTTCGTGTCGTTTCCATTCCCTCTAATAGTATTCATTTCTAAAAAATGGTATACACTATATTGGGATATGAATCATAATTTATTATCTTAACTTAATAAAAAACATAGAATAAATTGAGATCTTATATATGTATTATCCCATTCCCTCAAAAAATGGTTTCTTTGATTAAAAATTTACATTTAAATCCTTCATAATGTCTTTTAATGAAAATGTGAATTATCCTTAGCAAATCCTCCAGCAGTGTCAATAACAAGAGTGAAGTAAGTCCCGTTGTAATGATCCAGGATAACCCTGGTAAAGCATGAAACTCCTTGTCAGAGCTATTACTGCTAGGTATATCTATGCCAGAGCCACCTCTAGCTTTTTTTATTTAGACAAGGTTGTATTTTCAATAAATATTTACTTAATCTATTCTTTACCAAAATACCAGGAAATTCATAAGTTTTTTGTCCTAAAATAATACCTTTGGTCTTTTTTCCCTAATCTATATTTTTTAAATCAATTTTCTAGGTTTTATACCAACATTCCTTTGCTACCAACTTTAAGGACCAAACCCCATTTTCCCAGATCTGGTTCATTATTTTATTTAATTGGCATATAAATAATGAATATGAATCCCAAAGGACAATGTTTTTCTGTTCATTTTGGAAAAAAGATACATAAATAAGATCAACATTAAATAATTATTGGAAATAATACACTATTTTATTCTATTATAAACATCTATGCCTCCTAGATTATGCTTACAAGTCATTCATTATTTACTTCATAATATCCTATGAAAATGAAACATAAGAGAGGGGTGAGAAAAAACTCTCAGAAAGTGTATGTAATAAAGTGAATGATATCTTAAACACAAAATTCATGGTGAATAATTGAAAACAAATTCCTTTAAATAAATATATTTGAACATCATATGGAAGGAATATGACCTGATTAAATAATACCATAATAGAATATAATCATGTTTATTCTACTATGTGAATAACCACATGAAAATTCAATTAATATCTCCATAATGAGGGATTTTCATATGACAGATATTCTGAAACATTTTGTCATGTCCTTGGCTAAGATCTCTATAAATGATTACAACATCAGCTTTAACCATATATCAAAATGGGAAATGCCTTATCCAATTCATCGTCTTTTTTCCCATGAGTCATACCGATGCATATAGGGGATATTGAGGTCCCCACTAATACAATAATATGTACAATTCATTACTCATATGAATGGGGATAAACATAAAAAAAATATACAGTCATATTAAAACCATCATATGAAATGTAACTATATTTCCCCAATCAATAAACATAAAACACTAACCATTCAGAGTAATATGGGGAATGGTTTTAGGATAGATCATCCACAATAAAATTAATCATAAACCAATCAATAAAATATGGTACATTACATCATATATTAATAAACCCAAAAAACTTACGAATTAATAAGAGTTTGAACCAGACGTAAATACTCTTATAAAATCAGTAAGCAATTCTGGAGATAAATAATCTTTTATTTTAAAAAGAAGAGTTATTTTTTAAAAATATTTGTATAAAACCATAAGTGAAGTTAGATAGTATTTTCATAATAAAATTAGATATTTTAGAATGATAGTGCTTTAAAAAACATATTATAGAGTTCTATTGAAAATAGATAAGAATTTCTGAATTTCCCTTCTATCGAGCTTGTATTTTGGAAATATTTTGAATGATTATTTTTAAAATTGTAACTACCCATAAAATAAGGAAGAATTCTGGTTGTTATCTATATCTATAACAGTAACATAAATTTTATAAGGATTACATAATAATATAGAAGAAGGCCATTGAGGTAATTAAAAAATAATTTTATCTCGAATGAAAACAAAGATTCAGGTGAGAAAACCCTTACTTTATTCCCAAATGTGTTTCCCTATTGGACATAATGTAATTGAAAATGAAAGTACAATAATTAATAACATAATTAATAACCTAGTTGACATGTATTTGGTCTATCATAATTCTTGATAGTTCATTTATGTTATTATTGGTATCTTATAATATATAATTTCATCACTCTTGAGTGTTCATTTTCATGATTTTCATAAATGGTTCACTTGTTTTTAAGTAATGGAGTTTAAGAGCTAGGGTTGTATATATCCAAAATTGAAATAAAATATTATTTATGAACATAAATAAATTTTTATGGTCATTTCTATCATTTTATTTTGTGGAATGAGAATGAATCATTATATGACAACCACTTCGATTATTTCTCAGTATTTTGATTATTATGAACTAGTTTTGACGTAATAATTAATTAAATGTAGTTATACTGCTTAATGAATTATAATTTGGTGATGATATATATATATTATCATCTAGTTAACCCAAAAAAATGGTTTCATTACCATTACTGTTGTAGAAATTAAAGAACAAAACATTGTCGTCTATGATGTTTATAAATTAGAACCTCATGGACGTTTATTTCATTAATAAAAATAAACGAGAGTGAGTTAGAATATTGATTATGGTTATTTCATTCAAATGATATAATTACAGTATATAGATTATAATGGAGTTATCATGGTCAATTGACCGAGGTGGTATGCATAGGATAATAAAAGAATATAAATTTAAATGAAACTAAATGAAAACGAACAGTGCCTTACCTCCTGAAATAACCTTCTTGAGAAACACATTTACGGAATGTGTGTTGGTATTTCAGAAGGACCTGTAGATTCTTGGACGTTGGGATTAACTAGGGAAGTTTAATTTTGAAAATATTTGAGGATCATAAAGCATTATATGAGTTAAGTTAAGTGGGAGTGGGGTGGGGTTTTTATAGTGGAGGAGAGTGGTAAATTTTGAATATTTTTTTCATTATTTTATTATTTCCCACATGCAAACCAAAATTTTTCTTTCATGGTACCCCTAATAGTAATAAGTGAATTTTAGATTGAACCATGTGATTTTACAACACTTATAATGTTATTAATAGTTTATTTAACTGATAATTTCAATATACCTCATTTTACTGCATTTCACTATTAAAAAAAGAATTTCAAAAAAATCTCAAAAATTCACTCCTATCATTTTTTGTCTGTATAATTAAAAAATGAACACAAATTTTCAAAAAAAATCTATATATTATTAATTTAATTTTTAAATAAAATCATAGTAAATTTAGAAAATAAAAATCATAAAGAATTAATTCATTTTATATAACATTGAAAACTTAATTAATATCTTGATATCTTATTAACATATGATGTTAAAATAATATCATTATTTACTATTAATAATTGTCATACTACTATTCGTATTACTATTCCTAAATGTATGTAACAAGTCACCAAAAATCAATTTTATGCCATCATGCTCCAAATGACTTACTGATCCCAACTATAGATGACCATTTTTCGAAATTCAAAACATAATAGAGGAAAAGTTGTGATTAATGGATACATTATAAGATTCATTTATTTTAAAATCCTTGTGGTGTTACAACATCGAAATAACATCTTTCCATATTTATATATCTTTGAAGGATTCCACTATTAGTTTCACCCCTAATGTACACCCCCACAATTCATGTAAACCCCCTATACCATTCATTTTTTCCCATACCTATCATAGATCACATGAGCATACGAGTTGTTGTAGGGTGGGTACAAATGTGTTTTATCCATGAAAGGTATCCCAAGTCAAAACCTTATTAACTTCAACTGTAAGACTCATTGTGAAATATTGTGTTTTTTTAGTCTCCTAGGCCACACACATCAATTGTTTCTTCCCACATAACAAATTTCATCTTTATCATTGTTCCTTGGTACGTGAATGATTTGTGTGCCTCTCTGTCCCAACCATGGTATCTACATTTACCTGAACAACAAAAATATTATAGGAAAACATTTTTTTATTCCGTAAAAATATATTTAGTATATTTTTCAAATTCTCAGAAGTATGAATTTAAATAATGTGAAACATCCCAACCACATGATGATAAAATATTATACGCATCATCATCACATGATGTTAAATTTTTCCATGCACAATCCTTACTATATGTGGTTAAACTATATATATATAAACCACATCTATAGGAAATGAAACATTGAAGCATACTTTTTTATCTTGCATAAGGTCATATCTCAAGATTCTGGTCATCAACTGCATTGTTCACATCTAGTAATGTCCTTCAAAATTCAAGATTATTCTCGCATAGAATTAGGTGTTGATAATTTTTTTATGAATATAAAAATTGTGATGTTCTCTAAGACACCTTGGCATAATTACAGGAGTTCCATAATCTCATTTCACATTCCATCACTCCATCTGCATTAATATCATGACCCATTACTGTTATACTTAGAATCACTCCATCTGATGGAACCCCTATAAACATATATTTTCTGGAAAAGGATCACCTACCGTCCTGGTCCAATGTTCCAAATATATTAGCTAATATTTCATGATAGGTAGATTGTTTCAATCATGTTCAACGGTTGACCACCATATTATTTCCCATATTCAGCTATGCGATATTGATAAGGTTTTCAGAACATGGTCAATAATTGTCTTATATATTGACATTACCCCCATTATGTACTGCATTTTGGATAACCAGAATTTACATTTACCATTACCCTTTGTTAGGAGAGATTTTAACTCCTCTATCATTATCCCAATAATTCATTTTCACAGATTGGGAGAATCAATTTGGATTCAATGAGATACTTGTTCATTAGTCATGACCTCTCTCCACCATAACACTATAAGTGGTCGGTCAACAAGAGATAACTACATATTTTTTGATGAATATTTGAGACTCTTAATAAAAGTGATGAATTATATTATATTACCTTGTTTATCACACCGAAGAGGCCCCACATATTCTTCATGAGTAGTCATTAGTTGTTTCAAATATATGATCAGTGGTTTGTAATTTAAATAATTAGATTAATATGTCCATGAATAAACAAATTCAAATTAGTAAACGATTGAGACAGTGTTAGGGAAATCCACTTATCATAGATTCTCATGAGTTATGGTAGGATCAACATATGGATATGCCCCTAAAATTTGGATCTTCTACTCCTCTACCAATTACTGTTCGGCATATTGTATTTGATATCCTGACATAAGATCCCTTTTATCTTTTTCATTCATAGGGTAGAGCTCATATGGCTAGATTATTTTGTTGTCTATTCTGAAACAATGATAATTCACACAAAGTGATTCTTGTTTCAGATTCTATAGGGATTCTTCAAGATGGACCCTCACTCGTATGGCATGTTATGATTGAGTGGTAATGAATGATGAAGTCCCTATCATCTATTCATCCATGCGATGGATATCTCGCACATCCTCCTAATTCTTCTAGATGTTGTAGAACATTTCATGTTACCAATAATAATATAGGTGTCAACTAATTTGTCTAATATTCATGGAAATATAGTCACGGATTAGTATCTAGAGATCGTGAGCATGTTCCCCTCTTGTGCATATACTTCCTAGTCAATGGAAAAGTGGCACCATAAAGCTCATGTATTGTGTATCTAGTTTTTTTTAATGAAAAAACATAATGATTTTAAAGACCCATTTTGACCATGGTACATTCCTCACCTACATAAGAATCAGATTCAATAATCTCTTCTTGTTATATGGGTTCGTACACTAAAAACGCATTCCAAATTATAGTGTAAGGATCATCATCTGGCTTTCTAATAGAAGTACTGGGCACCATCTCTCTAGGTTTTTTTCCTCAAATGAGCCACCTTGATGATGTTTTCCCTTTCAACCAAGAGTACTTCCCCGATTGTAGAATCAATAGTATCCACAATGGACTTATCACCATATCTAATGGCCATTCCAATTTTTTTGGGAAGGATCCAAAAATGAATGATACCAATATAGGAAAATGGATGTTAGACCCTCTAATAATGTGTCATAGAAGGTGCCGTGCTACTCCAATCAATGTTCATATAGAAAAAATGTTAGTTAGCCTGATCAAGAAACAAAAGATATGGATCTAAAAGGAAAAAACATCTAGAATCCATGTTCTGGATTATCTTTCTTTAGAATTATCACAATCAAGATATTGGGATGTGTACTACCATGTACTTTTGAGGGATCTGGGGATTCTGAGGTGGCCACCTTATCATTCAGTACTCTGCTCAACAATAAGATTGTGTATGAACAAGATGTAGGCTACAATGGACATTCTTAGACACTCTTGGTTCCTCCTCCCCAACCATCATTAGGATTCCCAGGAAAAAGTTCCTCCGGTATGAATTATATTTCTTTTTGGGATTCTAATGAATGAATGAGGAAGCAACAGAATAGTTGAGTGTGAAAGAACTCAACTCGAGGGACATAGTGAATTATTCTAAAGAGTCTACTCCCTATACATTCTCATGGGTGATCCCTTTATTGTTATTCTACCCCCATGATTAGTCTAATTCATCATGAAATGTATAGTGTTATTTCAGCTTAATAGGTAATGGGTTTAGAAGATAGTTCATGTCCAGCAGCTCCTGCACCCACTCTATCATTGTACATGTAGTTCACTATGAATTCTCAAGGTCCTCAAATTTCATCATGAATTTTTCCCCCTATTCCTAAGACACAAGGAATATAACCTTGGAATAGCTGATCCCAGCCATATGCACCCAATTACTATTCATAAAATCCAATATATTGTTGTTAGTGGGGAACTCTCTCTTAATGTACAAGGTCTAAACAGCCTTAGTGAAAATTATACCCTTAGGAATGTCCCCATGGTGCAGACACTTTCTATGAGCATCAGTAGACACAATGAGGAACCCCCTTAGTGGCTCCCTTTCCTCATGATTTTTCTTAGATGGGTATATTGGACTTGGTGTTTCTACACTTTTTCTTTTATTTATTTCCGGTGAAGGTCCTAAATCATCAGCTCCACTATTGCTGCACAATTACCATGATGTATTCCATCCATACCCTTATTATTTTCCCTTTTTGTCATTCAGCCTTTGCCCCATGTCAATCAGAGCACTCAATCATTGAACTGAATGGATTACTATATTAGTTTATCTCTTAGATTAGTAGAATCCCAATTCTTTGTGTAAACATAAGAAAGCCCATAAAAAGTAGAAGATGACAGTATCTCATTACACTTATTTATGTCTTCTTGCATGAATATAAACCAGATCAACCTCATCTTGTATGGGTGGTCTTCGTGACATTCTTCAAGGTATACCATCGGTGATAGAATTTTCAGGCACATAAACTGCCTCACGAATTAGTTTGGGTTGTATGTTTTGTAGACTATCTCTTAGACCACCACTTCTACATGATCCCTACATAAATAGTTCATGATATATGACCTATGATCTTAGGTTCTCATAACCAATTGGTTATTACCTCCATCAAAAGAGTGAATGAGTGAATGGTGATTTGATATGCCTACCCAACATTTCATAGAACCACAATCAAGCCCAGTAATAACAGGAAAAATACCACAACCTTCAGAATCACGAGCCTGAATTTTATCTCGGGAGAGTTGATGCTATTTAGATTCATAAAAAATACCATCTGCACTGCCAACCAACCGTACATGAATATTAGATTCCCACAAAAACACATGCATCATCTCCCTACCCTCACTTATATTCCGAGGAACCATAAACATCTTCTCTTGCACTGGGATCCCACTGTTGGCGCGCTTATCTCTTTACATCAATTCTTACATGATGAATGTACACGATCAAGCCCCTATGTGAGAATATCTCAATAACATCATCCATTTACAGTTGAGTTCTGATATGAACCCCTCGACCCATATTATATATTGAGGATCTGTCTTGATGGTGTACCTGCATTTTTTCAATTTTCTATTCACTAGGATCATCCTATAATATACATAATTTACTCTATGAGCACAAATCTTACAATTTTTGGGATTTCATAGTATTTTTTATGGATGAATCTTCCCCATTAGTTGAACCATTTTCTAAGAATATCAGAATGTGGGAAAAACTTCTTGAAATGGACATCCCTCACCCTATTCTTATGAATGACTATACCCGAAATCCGATCAAGTACCACCGTTTGGAAACACATAATATTCTCTAGATCCCCCATTAATTCACCATTAAGAGTAACTCTTTGTACATATCCCAAATGAATGAGATTAAATAAATTTCATTATTATTAAATAGGTTTATACTGACCTCCCTGTGATGAAAATGAATAACTTTGGTCTCTAGAAATCGTCTTCTCGTTTTCTCGGGCATGATATCTCATTACTAGTGGACATGGAACTGTGATTCATCAATTACTCCATAGTTTCATACTCTATTTAGATATTACATGAACACAACATATGATGCACATACCACGTTGACCCAGGACCATTCCTCTATGATGATATCATCCGGTCACAGTTCCCAATCATCTTTCCATCCATTATATGTGTTTTCTATGCATGCCTTGAAAATTATCTCATAAATTCGATATAGAATATTCATCTTGGAGAACCCTCCTATAGACTTCATTGGTATTGATATAGATTCAATCACCTATGATGGCAGTATGATCCATCTATATGTGTCAATCAACATCTATATAAAACTAGTACTACCTTGGTGTAACATTGAACTAGAATGTCGGATAATCACTTATCATTAGTGTGATGATGAAAGCATCACAAAAATCAAACCACGCAATGAAAATATTTTGCATGAAGGATAGCGCTTAAGATATTTAGAATGTATGTCCATTAGTGATTCATGGTTACAGTGTCTCCACACACACTACCTGATCATGATTATATTCTCCATCTCTTACCTTCTTGTAGAATATTAAATGACCTTCAAAGAGGATTCTTGAGATGTCCTTGTATCCCAGAACTAGTTTATTTTTTTGGGTATGTTCATGAAGGTCGATCATAAAGGCCATTCTCAAAGCATAATATCAAAGATCATTGAGGTAAGATAAACATATTATGATGTTGAAACAGATAACAATGCCTTAGTTTTCTATAAGGTATTTTCAGGATAGGGGTCCATGAAACATAGTTTGCAATGATGTGATCATTAGGAAAAGAAGAATCACTGTATGAAATATCATTAGAACTATTTTTTTCCTATCCATTATGTTAAGGGGATCACATTATTTATAGTCACATAGCAAAATGAGCTTTATAGCTGCCTCCTCGCATGTGCACATCTTGAACCCTTCATCATAAGATAGATCCAGGAAGTACCATGATTTTCACTGATTTACTATTTAAATCATTCCATCCATTCCCCATCGGCTCAAACTCTTAGGATTGTGTGGAATTTTTTGGTCTAAATTCATGTCTCAATGTAATTTTTGGTTGACCATATCCATTCGTGTTTGAATCCTAACTCAAACGTCCGAAAAATATTCAAAAGTGTATGCTTCACAAAGAACCTTAAATGATGTTCATTATGCACCATGACTAAGTGATGTGTTGACGGGTATCCTGCATGTGTTATGCCTTCCACGACTACACCATTTTATTTGAAAGATTATTTCATGAGTCTGAGAAGACAAAACATTTCATGGATCTCAAATTTCCTAGAGTCACACCTCCAAGCTTCTCAACTCCCTATTTCTAATATATATACAACTCCATCAACCACAAAGGCAGAAGAACACCTACATTTTTTCATACAATATTCAATTTTGTGAAGAATCAATGAACCAATGTCCCGTAATCCATGTGAGTCTCCAATGGTACTTTTTCATCTAGAAACTTTCCTTCCATTATTTCTCATGACCTCCATCATCCCTATACCTTTTGGATTTTCCACCATGTGTTCCTTGAATAGTCTTCAAATGGAATTCCTATCAAACCATTGGTATGATTCTCATTTTACCCTTGACATGGAATAATATCATCTTAAAATAGAATTTGATCCCTATCGCACAATATAAAAATATCCATGGGAATATTACATTCACAATACCCATATCATCTAGTTCCTACATATTTCATGACATGATTTCCATTTCTGTTTCTTCAACTAGTTCCTCACCCCAAGCATTAATCATGTGGTCTTAATGGTTAGTAGAGATCATGACACATATTCACACTCTTGGGACATTCTAATACATAATTTCCAACAGAATCTTTGATGTCTCATTCCTACACATAATCTCATTCCATATCTCCAATGGGAATTCCTCGTAGAGTAATCCATAATCTCCATCTAATTGGGATGGCCCCACGCATATTCCCCAACATGTCCAATGCGAAGCTACTATGTAAAATCAAAAACCACAAGTATCAATTTTTAATGGGATTATTCATTTTTATAAATCCCAAAAATAATCACAAACTCTATGGAATTAGTATCCCTACTAAATGTGATATATAAGTAACCACTTAGAGTTTGACGCATGACACTTCAACCATCTCATCCATTCCATCATTTTCACATAAATTTACACTTTTCTTCACCGTATGACATTAAAATTCATGTCTCTATATAACTATGTCCACCTAGATTCCTACATAAATGGAATATTTAAGAAAACTACCTGAGGTTCAAGCCCATAAAACCCAAAAAACACTCCATCGCCTAACTCCTATATAGGTGAGATCAAGACATCCTCCTGGTTAATTATACAGATAAGCCCCATTAACCTCATTGCTTCTCATTATATCTCTCGAGCATATCCCATTAGTAATCTCGGTAGCATACATCTTTGATCTACAAGGGTTTATGACCACATATCCTTTATGGGGTTTGTAGGATGCCTTCCTAAGGTTCTATAATGATGAAAAAATATACATGGTGATCCTACCATTGGGTTTCACCTCTATAAACCCACCTCAATGGTTTATTGATCAGACTTCATGGTGTGAATCCTTATCTTGATGAGACACACTATCTAGTGTCTACCTTTAAAGGAATTCTGATCTATCCAACACGTAATCCTTCCAAGTATTCCCTCATAGGGAGGTTAATCTCTCATATTCTATCATGATTCATTTTTATTCCATCTCCTCAAAATGTTAAACTCAAAACCATTCATAACTTCACAATTCATAATGTGCGATGCTTGAGGAAAACCTTAGAAACCATTTATTTTTGAACATGAAACCTTGAAATTGTCCTAGTATTCCGTTGGTTATGTGCCCTTGATAATCCCACTAATAAGGAAAAATATATGTGTCCAATGTTATAATTTCTAGATAAGCTAGTGATTCACATTTTCAGTACTCCCTTTTCCGAAGAATTATTCTATGTCATAAAGCATGGAATGTCTATTCAGAAGGGTTGTAATTAACCAAATTACTCCAATAGATTGAATTAGGAATGAGTTTCACCAACCAACTCTTTTTCTATGATTAATACTATACTAAGAAAATATTTTGATGGATAGATTCCCAAGAGGATAAACTAACATCCTATCATACCATTTCGATCATGGAGATGACATTGCCGAGAAAGGGATAAATGTCATCTGGCTTCAGGATGCTACAATTAGGGGAATAATCCAGCCGTCATTGAAATATAACACGAATGGTTGACATACCCTATAGAAGGAATCAGAAATTCTTGTTTCTAATGGTTTCCATATGGCATCTCCACCATATGTGATATTATTTTCCTAAGGCTGCATTGTCCTCCACATTCCTAATTTTCAAAGGTATAAAACGTTAATCACTATTGTGGTGATGTTTGATCCTAGAATGAAAAAGGATTTGGTGACTTAATTTTCTAATTCTATGATTTTCTCCTTCAAACTCACCATCTAGACTATGTCTCCCTCATAGATTTAGATGTTTTTCTTGAAACTCGTTCATTGAGACATAACATTTTGGATGTCAGTTAATTACCACACTCTGGTATAGAAAGTACAAGGTTTATAACAGGTTATAAACCATTATTCAGAGAAGTATTCACTTTGGGAATCTATTTCATTTATGGATGTGAAAACATTGGTCACCTGCATAGTTCTTTATTAGAGGAATTATCAAGGGTGTGAAACCCAATACATATTACATCAATCATTTGGTATCATTAGCTAAATGAATTTATTCAAAGGGATTATTTAGGAATACCATGTTTATAATAGGGTAGTATTTAATTGTCATGGGTTTAACAACTTTCAAATATGGATTGGAATTGAACTGAACACATCATAAAGGCAGGTCAGATTGGTACCCCCTAGGGTGGAAGACTTGGAATGTTTACCTGATGGGCGGACCAGAACACCTAAAACTGTAGGATCTAAATGAAGTGTCTCACCAATAGACGGTTTCAACCCATTAAAGATGATCTCGAGACCACTAAGATCAGTTAAGAGAGTTATACCCTTGTGGGGGGAGCACCACTGATTATCATTGGTCGGGATTGAACTTCATAGACGCATCTGCTAAACCCTTTTTAATATATAGGTATCAAAAGCCACATAGTTTGATGATATATGTTATGGGACTTACACATAGGAGTTACATAGGTATTACACGGTGTAATGATGTGGTTAATAGAGCTTAAATGTAGGGACAACCAACATTGATGTCAAGATGTCTCCACGGTACGAGTGAGGTAAGGAAGTGTATGTTGGGTTTTTTTGGTAATGAACCCCATGGAGGTTTCTTATATATCAACGTTAGTTGAGAATCAATGTACACAACATTATAAGGCCTCATGAAGTTTAACAATATATGGTGATTGTAACACCAGGACATTTAGGGAAATTTTTTAATTAATTTTACATTTTTTATATTTTTATTTTCATGAAAAAATGAATATAGTTTATTACATCTTAAGAACAGTGTTTTTATTAAATTATATTTAAATCCAAATTAATCATTACCTACACATAATGTATACATTTTCCATATATACATGGAACATCGAAGTCAACATGAATTATACACAATAATGACATTCCTCAATTACATGTGTAACATGCAATACTGAGGATTACCAGAAAATAATATTTATTAAAATATTATTATATATTATAATAAGATAAATCAATGGAATTAAATTAGTCTTTTTGAATATTATTTACAAATTTATCAAAATATATGGTTTATATAGCATAATATGAAATCATAGGGTACCAATTAATTAAAAATGAATATGAAATCCATTTGAATATAAAACGAAATATTTTTATGGTAACAATGTTGTTTTACCCTAATAAATTATAATATTTTTTCATGTCTGAAAATTCACAATATAAAACATTCCATTCACATGGAACATCAACTTAGCACATGCTATACGTATTATTGAGTTTCAACAAAACATCATTTTTTGGTTATAATTATTTAAATGAGGCAGTTAATACCTATAAATTGATAAGAAAATATTAGCAGAAATAAAAACATAGCCAATATTTTTATAATGGTTATATATATATATATCATATTTATAAAGAGAATAATAATTTTTAGTAAATCCTTTATATGTTTAAAAATTATTATTTTATCAAATGAACTACATTTGATGTATATCATTGAAAAATAATAAAATTAATTTTAGAAACATAAAAAATTAATTTGATAAAAATTAACATCATTTTAGAATTCATAATGTTGAAATTATCCATCAGTAATGTTTTGGGAATTTTCTGAGAAACATAATTTTTTGATAAATACTGAAAACTACTACATTTTGGTTTACAAAATTATTCATGTTAAATTGAACATTAAATATGATTTAATCTCATATTATAACTATTATATATTTATTAATAAAATTTAGGTAATTATAATTAATTTCATCAATAAATATAATATAATAATATAACAATAATTTGAAAAAAATTGTACATTGAAAACTCACAATTTCTTCTTGTCCCAGAGTTGACATTAATAATAAAATCACCTCTTCTGAGAATTGAAATTTGAAAAACCAGAATAATTTTTTTAATATATATGATATATGTATCATAATATGATAAAATATAGTTTTGACAATAAATATTATTAATAGAGATTAAATGAAATCCCGGTGATAAAGCTCAAATTGTTATTAATTAGGGACTAAAACATAAAATTAAGTGAAAGATGACTAAGAATCTTTTACAATACCCATATTCATTCATTCATCTGGAGAAACACCATCAATTAATGATTTATTATTTTTTTGTATGACATTTATAGGTATGTACATTGGTACAACTAACTTGTTTACAAGATTTCCAAATCAGTATTTTTCCTTCCTTGTAAAAGGATAACATCAATCCCTCTAATTCACACCTGTCAAACCTATTATTTTCTCCCATGACCTGCAAAATTCACTTCCCATAATTGCTAACATCCTACTATATTCCTTCCCTTAGTATGATTGAATCCTTTTGGCCCAAAACAAATGATGTTACTCGGTTTAGATGTAATGTCTTCTCTCAAGACCAGTCTTTTAATATCCTTCACATAATATAATTATTCTACCCTTTTATAACAAATGATTAATATCCAATATTCCATTATTTTGTTATGTAAATTTTATTACATAAACATAAATACACCTTCATCTAATAGTTATCAAACATACTAAATCTGTGTATGGTTAACTACTACCTCATGAAATGATGATTGTTCATTTCTCCATTTCAACCAACTCTTGTGGAAAAAAATTATGGAAACTATATTTATATATTTTATGTATTAAATTTATTATTTCATTATGATTATTTATTCTATTTTTAAAAAAATATGTTTTTTACATTCCACATGTAGATAATATGATAATTTGATTTGAGGATGTGTGGACTACCACACCCTCAAATAGATACAATTCATTCATTTATCAAATGGATTTTATTAAGGATGGTTTTAGAGAATATATAAGATACATAATTTAAAAAATAAAAAATCTTAAGGATATATATATATATATATTCCTTTTTGTTTCATTCTACCAACAAGGGAAATTAAATAGAAATAGTGTTCCTGCATACGTAAGACCTACCTCCTCCATGAGTGGATAACTCCATTTCATACTAATATTTTCAATATATTATTCAATTAATATTATTATAAATATAAAAAAATTTATAATGGTTTATATTATTTTGAATCTTGAAAATTTGTATAAATATCATAGAAATAACTAATTAAGACACATGTTAATAATAAATAGAATATTTTCTTAAGATATAACCTAACATTGTACTATAAGAAGGATTGTTATATAATTTTGTAATAAACAAATTTGTATTATATATTAAAATATGAATCTTTTAATGTTTTATACCAAAATTAAATTTATAATTGAGCTAGTTTGAGCAGGTATGATTGGAGTCAAGCCACAAGGTAAGGGTATTTCATCCCACTTTTGTTCTCTTGAGATACATTATTTGATCACCACTATTTCCATTTTTTCTGTCGGTAGTACCCATGGATGTATTATATGTTTCTAATATCAGAATTCTTGCGTATTCACAAATACTTTTTAATAACATTACTTGATGGGTATTATGTTTCAAATGATACGAAATCGGTGAAAATGTTTTGTCTTAATTTGTCTTCATTGAGAGTCATGTTTTTTTATGCACCTAAACTATTTTTCAAGGTATAGTTTTTTCCATTTTTCTCTTTATATCATTAATATCTTTATTTTAATAATATTTTATGCTTAATTTAGTTTCCATTTCCTTCATTGATATTATGATCCCAATTTACCATGTTGTACGAGTTTATTGAGACAATATCATCAATTTCTAAGAATGATTACATTTATGATTCCTTTGATCTAATATTTTATTTCATATCTCAAGAGAGTAATTAGTCTTCTTATCTTCATGTTATTCATGCTATATTAATTTAGTTGTGAAATTTTATACTCTTTTATAATGAAGATATTTAATAATATCTTTTTACTAAAGAATAACCTTACACTCTCTATAATCAGAAATCAATGTTCTGTGAAAACAATGTTTTGGAAAAAGTGGTTCCAATTATATTATACTAATAATATATGAACATTAAAATAATTATCCACCCATTTTATCCTATTAACAATTTATTCAATGTAATATTCTTGATTCCTTCTGATGGAGGCAATTTTCAATCTGTTTTACTCTTAAAAAGTAATTTTATTTTTACCTCATACGAGATATATAGATTTTTCCACCAGGAATGAACTGATCATTCCTTTTTTTGATTAATAGTTATATTTTTTATGAAATATTTTTAGAAAGATTATTTTAATGAAAATATTTTTCAATATTTTAAAAAACATTTGTTTCATGTTTTGAAGGAATATTGTTTTGAAAATGTTTTCAAACAGCTTTTATATGTTTTTAGGGAAAGTAGTTTTCAAAAAAGTTAGAAAATTATTTAATATTTTTTCAATGAATTTTTTTTCAAAACATTTAAATGATTAATTCAATGTATTCATATTCATTTTTATGGATAATTGTTTTCATAAAAAATCCAAAATTATTTATTATTTTTTAATTTATTTTCATGTAAAATTGTATTTAAAATTTTTTCATTCTTTATTTATAAGATTTAATTTTATTTCATTGAAAATTTGTTTCAAAATGTATTCATGCATTGTTTAAAAATATTAAATATACTTTCAATTAAAATATTTTTCAAACATTTCAATGCTTTCATTATAGGATTTCAATGTTTTATTAAGAAAAAATGTTTCAAAAATGTTTTGAAGATGTTTTTAAATAGTTTGAAGGAAATACGTTTTCATATGATTTAAGTCATTATATAATTTTTTTTAATGATTTTTATATGAAAATGGTTATCAAATTCATTGATATATTTAAAATCCTTTTTCAACCAAGAAAAGAAATTTTCCAAAATATATTTTTTTAAAATATATTTTCCATATAATAAAATATCCATTAATGTTAGAGAGGCCCATCTAGGAAATGTAGAAATTGCTCTATTCAAATCATTTAACTGAATAATTTACACAAATATATAGGTTTTTATAAAAAACTTTTCTCTTTTATGGGTTTTATGTTTATGTAATTCATTTCACATTCACTAATTAATGTTTACGAATTCTGTTACACTTTAACACCTTATATGTTTATGAAATTAACTATTATCTCATGATTTATTATTTTTATGATATGATTATGAAATATTTATCTTTAGAAATTGTTTTCATATGATTATATTTTTATAATGTCCATATAAATTCATGGGTAAATATATGATTTTATATGATTTTGTTTCATATGTAGGTATGATTTCACTATGTGGTGGGTGAGACCAATACCTCCCCCCAATGCATTGGGTAAAGATTTATTTCACATGAGATAAACAAATATGGTATTTTAAGTAATGCATGACTAATAAAATAGAAATGTGACTGAACATTGACTACCAATTTGGTATGTGGAGTGATCTCATCGTACTAATATGGACATTAGTATAGCATCCCGCCATTTTATAACATAAACTTTCATTACATTACACAAAACTGAGGATCATTAAGGTTTAGTGTCTTGGAAACAAGGATCATAATACAAAAAAAACATAAAAACATTCTTCATAAACACTTGAAGGGCTTCTCCTTTAGTTCATCCTATGTTCATTATGCATCTCATAACCTGGGGACATACATCAAAAGAAAGGGTGAGCAGAAGGCCCAGTAAGGGAAACAAGAGGAACATTTTACATGTGAACTTGAGATACTTCAATAAGGACATGAAAAGAACTTTAAGGCATGAGAAAGAAATCATGAGGCATTTCATAATAAAAATAACATTTTTCATAACTTGAAGATGTGGCTACATCATTTAACATAGACAATCATGAACATATCACCAAGGTCCATCCCCAAGGTGTCATTTGAAAATTACCAAGGTTATTCACCAAGGTATCATGAAAATTGTAATCTCTAGTGGTTAAATCATTACCCAATGCATTGGAGCGCTATCAGGGCGCACACTTAAATTTTCCTTTATTATCATGTGAGCCACATATATCATCATCAAACATTTCATAAATAACCCACATAGAATAAAATAAATGGGTTTCATTTCATAATCATAACGTTTTAAAAACTGCTTTAAAGACATGATCTTTACGTCACTTTAAACCCACGGAAAGGGAAAGTGGGTCTCATGTATGTAAAACCCAGAATTTAAAATGGAACATTTTGATATATATGTGAATACCCTTGTAGAAATAAGAGCTTTGAGTATTCACTTTATAACATAAAATAATTTTTGAGAAAAGAGGGAGGCATTTTGAGGGGAAAATTCTGCAGCATAACGGCTAAGTTTCGGGGTTTTAGAAAACATTGAAATGAGAGGGGACATGGGTCACCCACTCATAAATGATCCATAAAACAGTAGGGTGAAAGAATAAGAAGGACATATGGACATGGTAATGAAATTTTAGGGACATACCATTTGAAATGAAAAACATGGAAGGAAAAAGATTAGATTTCTCTTATGAAAATTCGGCAGCCTACGGCGTCACTTAACTTCAAAAGAAAATGATTTGACAAGATCAAATAGGGTCCCTCATCATATGATCATAAGAGATCAGTATGATAGATATAGAGATCATACCTTAACATAATAAAAAGGAACTTGAAAGACTTGACATGAAAATCGAACTTGAAAAATGAGAAGGGTGAAAGAATCCCTTAAAAATTCGGCAGCCTAACGGCGTCACTTAAACTTTCATAAAACGAAATGATGAGAGCAAGAGGGGATATCTCATCATATAAACATGAAAGGGGCAGTAAGAGGAATTTAAAATAACATCCTATCACATAAAAACAAGGATCATAATAGGAATGACATAAAAGAGATTACATGAAAAGAAAGAGAGGGGTCGGATCCCTTACCTTAAAACGCGACTCTTGAAACTCAAAGGATTGGACCTTGAGGGCTTGGGGGCACCTTGGGAGGACTCCTTGGAAGGTAAGAAGACCAGAACTTCGTTGGGGGAGAGTTGGGAGTGAAAAATAAAGGAGGAAAGGGTGGGTATCTATAGGGAAAGTGAGGAGACAAAGCATTAAAGGCCAAGGGACACCTCACTAGTGGTTTTGGCAAAACCATGGGCTTTCCCATGGTATTTGCCCATGGTATTGGCCACTTGGGACACCTCACACCTTATCTTACTATTCATAATTCGACCATATTGAATATATACTTAATACATCATTTAATGATGTCATTAAACACCCGTAACTTAAAAACTATACTTTCACTATTCACCGAAAATTCAACTTTCTCAGAATAATCCCAAAATATCACCTTAACCAAATATCAATGCTATGATTTCAAAAATGAACTCCATTTTATAAAAATAATTTTCTAAATATTTTTAATTTTATTTTTAAATAAATACACTATTCACCGAAAATTTATTTTTTTAGAAAAATCCCCAAAAATTACCATAACATAATATCGATGCTCTGAGTTCAAAAATAAAGTCATTTTTATAAAAATAATTTTCTAATTATTTTTAATTAAATTTTTAATTAAAAAACACTATTCATCTGAAAAAACTAATACTTGAATAATAATTTATGAAACCATTATTTACCCATTTTATTGAATCACATTACTTAATCAAGGTGCCTAGATTATATTAAAACATTCTTTGAGTGAAAATTACTAATCCATTTGGTCACAGTACTAATCCTAAGCGTAAAATCACTATTCATAATTTACTATTCATCAAAAATTATGTTGATCTTATTAGACTCCAAATTCCTTACTGAACACTTTTGTAGAAGACCATTTTTTGAAAATCATTACACATCATTAGTTATTTAGGGTTTACATAAATATTTCAAAATATCCCATTTTCAAAATTCATCAATAAAATACATTCTAAAATTATCTAGACATTTGAAATTTCACAAACATCAGTAAAGGAATAAATCTCAATTTATTCACCCGAAAGGATTACACAAGGAAACTAGGGTCTCATCACATAGCCCCTTATAACACTGGCATAAGACCTAAGTGTAAGGTGTGCTATGGTGAGAGAATCTGAGGGAGTCTCAGATAACATTGCCCTAGTAGCAATCTCCACTAACTTGAACTTCTCCTGCAAGCGTTTTCGTTCAAGCTTGACACGCTGGAGCTCAGCTTGGGCTTGGTCCAAAGCGAAGCCCACAGATGCTACCTCCTTCCCAAGCTCTGATAAGTGGGCTTCATAAGGGTTGAGTCTACTGGATGAAGCCATCAACTCCTCTTTCTGCATTAACCATTAACATCTTAATAAATCAATAAGAGTAAGTTAATATACTACTCAAAAAGATTGGGTCGTTACATTCTTCCACCCTTAAGAAATTTCGTCCCCGAAATTTATACTTGAGGCCTAGTTGAAAAGGTGAGGGTAATTTTGCTTCATCGTTTCCTCAGGCTCCCAAGTCGCTTCTTCATATTTATGATTCCTCCACAACACTTTCACAAGGTGGGTAGTCTTGTTTCGTAGGACCTTGTCTCTACGGTCCAAGATCTCCACTGGCTGCTCCTCATAAGAGAGGTCATGTTCAAGTTGTACCACCTCTGGGTTCAGTACATGCGAAGGGTCGTGTATGTACTTCCTCAAGAGAGATACATGGAAGACATCATGAACTTGAGCTAGGTTCGGTGGAAGTGCTAGATGATAGGCCACTGCTCCTATGCGATCAAGGATTTCATAGGGGCCGATGTACCTAGGGCTGAGCTTCCCTTTCTTCCCAAACCGCATGACTCTCTTCCATGGAGAAATTCGAAGGAAGACTTTGTCACCAACACCAAACTCCAAGTCCCTTCGACGATTGTCAGCATAGCTCTTCTGCCGACTCTGAGCAGCCTTTATGTGTTGTTGGATGGCATGAACCTGTTCTGTCATCTCTTGCACAAGATCAGGCCCAAAAAGCTTCCTCTCACCAGTTTCATCCCAACAAGTAGGAGTTCTACACCGCTTTCCATACAGAGCTTCATAGGGTGCCATCTGAATACTCGAATGGAAGCTGTTGTTATAGGAGAACTCCACTAATGGGAGGTGTTGATCCCATCCACCCTTAAATTCCATTGAGCATAATCTCAACATGTCTTCAAGTGTCTGAATAGTCCTTTCAGATTGGCCATCAGTTTGAGGATGATAGGCCGTACTAAAATTCATTTCAGTATTGAGAGCATGCTGAAGACTTCTCCAGAATTTTGATGTGAATCTTGGGTCACGATCAGATACGATGGATAGTGGTACCCCATGCAGCCTTACCACTTCCTTCACGTATATCTTGGAAAGCTGATCTAGAGAGAAATCTTCCCGAATAGGGATAAAATGGGCTGTCTTGGTGAGACGGTCCACAATAACCCATATCGCATTGTTCCCTTTGGATGTTTTCGGGAGACCAGTTACAAAGTCCATAGTGATATTATCCCACTTCCATACTGGTATGGGTAGCGGTTGTAATACCCCCATAGGAAGTTGTCTTTCTGCCTTTACTTGCTGACACACCAGGAACCTTGTAGTGTAATCGGCAATCTCCCTCTTCATGTTATCCCACCAATAATGATCACGAAGGTCTCTATACATCTTAGTGCTTCCCGGATGTATAGAGAAAGTAGAGCTATGAGCTTCATCCATCAGTTCTTTCTTTATCTCCGGAATAGATGGAACACATAGTCTTGTACGAAATTTCAATACACCTTCTTGATCAATTTTGAAATCAGGGAACTTCCCATCCTTTACAGCCTCGAATTTCTCCTGCAGTAAAGGATCTTCTTTTTGAGCATTATTGATCTTCTCTAGTAATGAAGGTTGAGAAATCATTTGGGATAGGGTTGATGATGTCCCTTTCCTTATAATTCCCATGTCCAGTTTTACTAGATCTTTAACCAAGGGATCTCCCAGGATCCTCATTGTTGCCAGAACAACCGGATCTTTCCTGCTTAACGCATCTGCGACTTTGTTTGCTCTTCCAGGGTGATAATGAATTGAACAATCATTGTCTTTAATAAGCTCCAACCATCTCCTTTGTCTCATGTTCAATTCTTTCTGAGTGAAAATATACTTTAGACTTTGGTGGTCAGTGTATATATCACATTTCTCCCCATAAAGATAGTGCCTCCATATCTTTAGAGCAAAAAAAACTGCCGCCAGCTCTAGATCATGCGTAGGATAATTCTGCTCATGAATCTTCAACTGTTGAGATGCATAAGCAATTACTTGTTAATTTTTCATGAGGACGCACCCAAGCCCTTTCAGCGATGCATCGCTAAAAATAACAAATCCTTCTCCGATAGAGGGTAGTGTTAACACAGGTGCAGTAACCAATCTCTTCTTCAGCTCTTGGAAACTTTCCTCGCATTCCTTTGTCCAGATGAACTTAACCCCTTTTCGAGTCAACTTGGTTAGTGGATTAGAAAGCCGTGAAAAGTTTTTCACAAACCTCCTATAATATCCCACTAAACCAAGGAAACTACGAATCTCAGTTACTGTTGTGGGTTGAGGCCACTCCTCCACAACCATTGTCTTTGCAGGGTCAACCGAGATTCCTTCATTGGTTACGATGTGCCCCAAGAAAGCCACTTGTTGTAACCAAAACTCACACTTGCTGAACTTCCCAAAGAGCCTCTCCTTCCATAGAGTTTTCAAAATAACCCTCAGATGATCTTCATGCTCCTCACGACTTTTTGAATATATCAAAATATCATCAACAAAAACTACCACAAAGTTATCAAGGTGGTCCTTAAAGACTCTATTCATCAAATCCATGAAAATAGCAGGAGCATTAGTCAAGCCGAAGGGCATAACAGTAAACTCATAATGCCCATATCTTGATCGGAAGGCATTCTTTGGAATATCTTCCTTCTTCACCCTCAGTTGATGATAACCAGATCGAAGATCAATCTTAGAGAAGAATTGAGCCCCACGAATTTGGTCAAATAAATCATCCATTCATGGAAGAGGGTATCTGTTCTTCACTGTGATCCCATTCAGTTCTCTATAATCAATGCATAGCCGCATTGATCCATCCTTCTTCTTCACAAAGAGAACTGGTGCTCCCCAAGGAGACACACTCGGTCGGATAAACCCCTTCTCCAACAAGTCTTGGAGTTGTTTCTTTAGCTCCTCTAGCTCCACATTTGCCATTCTATACGGAGTCTTTGATATCGGTTGAGACCCAGGTACGAGTTCAATGGAGAACTCTACCTCTCTTTCTGGGGGAGGTCCAGGTAACTCCTTAGGAAATACATCCATGTATTCCTGAACAATCGGAACATCTTCAATTTGTATGCTCTCCTTCCCTTCTTCCTCATCACCGATTAACTCCATAAAGAAAGCTATAGGAGGTGCTTCTAGATAGGGATCAGTTCGGGATATCTCTCCTCGGAAGATAACTGTAGGTCGTTCATTCAAGACTACTGAGATTTCCTTACTTCTGCATTTGATCTTAGCATTATACTTTGAGAGCCAGTCCATCCCTAGTATAACGTCGAATTCCATCATGGGGATGACTACTAGATTTGCGATAAGATTGTGCTCACCAAAGTAAACACTAGAGTCTCTAAACACTGTTGATGCATGGATAATCCCACTTGGAGTCTTGACTGACAACTCTACCTCAAGCAATTCGGGGATTGATTCTATATTCTATGCAAACTTGGAAGAAATAAAGGAATGCGTAGAACCAGAATCAAATAAAGCACTTGCTAGTTTTGAGAGGACAACAAGAGTACCTGCTACCACATCGTTCGGAACTTCAACTTCAGTTGTTGTGATAGCGAAAGCACGACCTTGCTCCCTTGGCCTCTGCTGAGGTTGATGGTGATTCCCATCCACTACCCTCGGATTTGGACATTGATTATCAAAGTGCCCAAGTTGTCCACACTTGAAGAATGTGACTTCGGGTAGGGCCAGAACCATCTTTCCTCTGTCGTTAGTGTTGGGAAGTTGAGGCTTCACATCACCACGACAATTCCGAGAAATATGGCCTTATTTTCCACACCTATAGCACTTGACACTTCCGATCAAGCAGTTCCCCGGATGCTTCTTCCCACATTTATTGCATGTGGCATGTTGCATATGCTTTCCACCTCTTTCCTGATCAAAACTTCTTCCCAGGCTCGGTTCTAGAGTTCTCTTCTTCTCATTAGATTTGTGAGACCACTGTGTCTCCCCAAACTCTAGTTCAACTTTCATGGAACTTTGAACTATTTCTTCATAGCTATCATAGTCCCTGTTGGCTAGATTCTTCCGCAGATGAGGTCTTAGTCCACCAAAGAATCTATCAACCTTCCCATTAGGGTCCATGAAAAAACTTGAGGTATAATGGGAAATCCTTGTGAAGTTCATCTCATAGCTTCCGACAGATTCGTTCTCCTTCTGCTTCAGCTCGAGAAACTCTTTCTCCATTTTCGTTCTCATTGAACGAGGGAAATACTTGTTAAAGAAAATCCCCCGAAATTCTTCCCACTCCATAGCTTCCATCTCTCCTCGTGGCTTCGTGTTTTTGATCAGTGGCCACCACTGATCAGCTTCTCCCTCTAGGCGATAAACAGCAAGGGTGACTTTTTCTTGTTCCGAACAATGAAGTACAGAAAAGATCTTTTCAATGGAGCTTATCCATTGTTCCGCAACCAATGGGTCAGTAGATCCACTGAATGTTGGCGGTCGTTGACGCATGAAGGACTCAACAGAAAGTTGTTCCCTTCGTGGTGAGGTCGGCCTCTCATCTTGATTCAAGTTATTACTCATAACTTGAGTCAGTTGGTTCATCATTCGCATGAATGTTTCCATTCCAGCTTCCATCGGAGGGCCGTCATCACATGGTGCATTGCGGTCACCATCGGCACGGTTTCTCCTATTGCCCGCCATTTTCTAAAAGAATAATACCTTAGTGAGAAACTTATTTCATTTATGAATCTTTTAACTAAGACTTCATGCTTATACAATTACACTTTTCTATAATTCCTTCATAATGATTCATAAAAAGCTCGTGATTAACCAATCATATCCCCCGGGAGTGTCATAACCAAGAGTGCAGCAAGGCCCGTTATCGTGCACCAGTTCCCGTTCGAGTCTAGCTCAAAGCGGTGTTTTCGGGTTTTACCCCTATGTACATCTGTGCCAGAGCCGCCTCTACCTGCTCGTATCCAGACAGGGATGTATTTGTTTGATAGACCACTTACTCAATACTTACCAAAATACCAGGATGTTTTCCTATATTTAAACTTTTCTATAGGGTTCTTCCTAAAGTTTTTATATCCTAATTTCCACAAATAACTAAACCATCCTTTGATACCAACTATAGCATCCCGCCATTTTATAACATAAACTTTCATTACATTAGACAAAACTGAGGATCGTTAAGGTTTAGTGTCTTGGAAACAAGGATCATAATACAAAAAAAACATAAAAACATTCTTCTTAAACACTTGAAGGGCTTCTCCTTTAGTTCATCCTATGTTCATTATGCATCTCATAACCTGGGGACATACATCAAAAGAAAGGGTGAGAAGAAGGCCCAGTAAGGGAAACAAGAGGAACATTTTACATGTGAACTTGAGATACTTCAATAAGGACATGAAAAGAACGTTAAGGCATGAGAAAGAAATCATGAGGCATTTCATAATAAAAATAACATTTTTCATAACTTGAAGATGTGGCTACATCATTTAACATAGACAATCATGAACATATCACCAAGGTCCATCCCCAAGGTGTCATTTGAAAATTACCAAGGTTATTCACCAAGGTATCATGAAAATTGTAATCTCTAGTGGTTACATCATTACCCAATGCATTGGAGCGCTATCAGGGCGCACACTTAAATTTGCCTTTATTATCATGTGAGCCACATATATCATCATCAAACATTTCATAAATAACCCACATAGCATAAAATAAATGGGTTTCATTTCATAATCATAACGTTTTAAAAACTGCTTTAAAGACATGATCTTTACGTCACTTTAAACCCACGGAAAGGGAAAGAGGGTCTCATGTATGTAAAACCCAGAATTTAAAATGGAACATTTTGATATATATGTGAATACCCTTGTAGAAATAAGAGCTTTGAGTATTCACTTTATAACATAAAATAATTTTTGAGAAAAGAGGGAGGCATTTTGAGGGGAAAATTCTGCAGCATAACGGCTATGTTTCGGGGTTTTAGAAAACATGGAAATGAGAGGGGACATGGGTCACCCACTCATAAATGATCCATAAAACAGTAGGGTGAAAGAATAAGAAGGACATATGGACATGGTAATGAAATTTTAGGGACATACCATTTGAAATGAAAAACATGGAAGGAAAAAGATTAGATTTCTCTTATGAAAATTCGGCAGCCTTACGGCGTCACTTAACTTCAGAAGAAAATGATTTGACAAGATCAAATAGGGTCCCTCATCATATGATCATAAGAGATCAGTATGATAGATATAGAGATCATACCTTAACATAATAAAAAGGAACTTGAAAGACTTGACATGAAAATCGAACTTGAAAAATGAGAAGGGTGAAAGAATCCCTTAAAAATTCGGCAGCCTAACGGCGTCACTTAAACTTTCATAAAACGAAATGATGAGAGTAATAGGGGATATCTCATCATATAAACATGAAAGGGGCAGTAATATGAATATAAAAGAACATCCTCTCACATAAAAACAAGGATCATAATAGGAATGACATAAAAGAGATTACATGAAAAGAAAGAGAGGGGTCAGATCCCTTACCTTAAAACGTGACTCTTGAAACTCAAAGGATTGGACCTTGAGGGCTTGGGGGCACCTTGGGAGGACTCCTTGGAAGGTAAGAAGACCAGAACTTAGTTGGGGGAGAGTTGGGAGTGAAAACTAAAGGAGGAAAGGGTGGGTATTTATAGGGAAAGTGAGGGGACAAAGCATTAAAGGCCAAGGGACACCTCACTAGTGGTTTTGGCAAAACCATGGGCTTGCCCATGGTATTTGCCCATGGTATTGGCCACTTGGGACACCTCACACCTTATCTTACTATTCATAATTCGACCATATTGAATATATACTTAATACATCATTTAATGATGTCATTAAACACCCGTAACTTAAAAACTATACTTTCACTATTCACCGAAAATTCAACTTTCTCAGAATAATCCCAAAATATCACCTTAACCAAATATCAATGCTATGATTTCAAAAATGAACTCCATTTTATAAAAATAATTTTCTAAATATTTTTAATTTTATTTTTAAATAAATACACTATTCACCGAAAATTTATTTTTTTAGAAAAATCCCCAAAAATTACCATAACATAATATCGATGCTCTGAGTTCAAAAATAAAGTCATTTTTATAAAAATAATTTTCTAATTATTTTTAATTAAATTTTTAATTAAAAAACACTATTCATCCGAAAAAACTAATACTTGAATAATAATTTATGAAACCGTTATTTACCCATTTTATTGAATCACATTACTTAATCAAGGTGCCTAGATTATATTAAAACATTCTTTGAGTGAAAATTACTAATCCATTTGGTCACAGTACTAATCCTAAGAGTAAAATCACTATTCATAATGTACTATTCATCAAAAATTATGCTGATCTTATTAGACTCCAAATTCCTTACTGAACACTTTTGTAGAAGACCATTTTTTGAAAATCATTACACATCATTAGTTATTTAGGGTTTACATAAATATTTCAAAATATCCCATTTTGAAAATTCATCAATAAAATACATTCTAAAATTATGTAGACATTTGAAATTTCACAAACATCACTAAAGGAATAAATCTCAATTTATTCACCCGAAAGGATTACACAAGGAAACTAGGGTCTCATCACATAGCCCCTTATAACACTGGCATAAGACCTAAGTGTAAGGTGTGCTATGGTGAGAGAATCTGAGGGAGTCTCAGATAACATTGCCCTAGTAGCAATCTCCACTAACTTGAACTTCTCCTGCAAGCGTTTTCGTTCAAGCTTGACACGCTGGAGCTCAGCTTGGCCTTGGTCCAAAGCGAAGCCCACAGATGCTACCTCCTTCCCAAGCTCTGATAAGTGGGCTTCGTAAGGGTTGAGTCTACGGGATGAAGCCATCAACTCCTCTTTCTGCATTAACCATTAACATCTTAATAAATCAATAAGAGTAAGTTAATATACTACTCAAAAAGATTGGGTCGTTACAATTAGAGTGAACTATGACTACTAAGATGGTATGTGGAATGAAATCATACTACTATGATGGCCATGGGAGTGATCAATGTCTTAAAATATGTAAATGGGAGTGAACCATTACTACCAATATGGTCCTGGAAAAATGCCTTGTCTTCTTTGGAAATCAAATTATACTCTTATGTGTATGACAAAATCCCATGTTTTATTCATATGTTTTTCTTTCATGGTTTATGTTCATTATTTATGTATGATTAATGTCTTATGAACTGCAATGAATTAACCCATGATTCATGTATTTGATGTTTTATATTTAGTGTATGTTATTATATTTCCATCATTTTGATTTCATACCCTTATGATCATAATAATTCATATATATCTCCCTTATTTAAAATTATTGAGATTTTAATCTCACCCCTTTCTTATGATTCCATTACCCATTATATGAATAATAATTTTATGTATGAATAATAAAGGTGAAGTTAATTATGGGAGAAGTTGAATATATTTCAGTAGGATAGATGATTTTGTTTGAAATGATTACAAACACACTAAACTGTTATTATCCTTATGATTTTATTTTTCTAATGAAAACAATTTTCATCTAAAATGTTTTAATATCCACGTATGTTAATCCTAGGTCACTATAGATTGCATGAAATGAAATGTCTAGTCTACCATTAGAAATTACAATGTTAAAATATTTTTGATATATCTAGATATATCTTTTATTCATTACCTAAATAAGAATCCAATGATAAGTATAAGGATGAGTCAATGTTTAGAAATATTTCCTAGAATTTTTGTAATGGGTATTGTTAGAGGTTACCTATAATAACATTCATGTATAGATTCTAGAAGAGGTTGTGGTTCTAGGACAGATTTACTGAGGGGTAACAACTCGAAAAAAGATTATTCAAGACTGACTTGGTGTAATATGGTACATGATAATGACTCTTTCTTCCCACCTAGTTTGACACTCCCAAGGGGTATTCATTAGAAATCAAAAAACTCTTCCCGAACCATTATTAATGATTTAGATATAATTTGTTTATGAATAACATAGGATGATCCTAGTGTATATTATATTAATGTAAGTGTCATGATTTAAAAATTCCATATGTAAATCTTTTAGTGACTATATGGTTTTCTACAATGATATATTTTGATCACACAATAACTCTAGTTTTACTCCATGGTGGGTACTAGAATGATCATGACTGTTCATGAATGTGACGATTGAATTTCTAATGGAAAATAGAGTGGGATGATCACTAGATTGAATGATGTTGGGGTTATGAATAATCAGTTGTCGAGGAACATGATTGACAATATGTACCTCAACTTACTCTTGTAAAAACCCAGGAATAGAATGATGGAGTTCACATAATGTTAGGTAATTAATACCATAGATGATAGAATATTTTATTCGATTATGTCAAGAATTTAGATAGATTAAACAATGTTAATGAGTTAGAGGAATTATAAGATGTTTAGGCAGTCAAAAATATAGACATAATGAATGTGAATGCAAGAGAAAAATGAAGAGTTCTGTTAATAGATTGGATGAAAATATTGGATTCCCTAAGACATATGTGAACGATATGTATTTTAAAGGTGGAATAAATGGTCATTATGAAACTAAATGTCACCAGAGAAAAGATCATGAATGGAACAAGCTTGTTGGTTGGTGTAATGGTTAAATTATTGATGATGATTAGTCTACCGATGAAATAATAAATGAAAGAGATATTTTGTAACCAGATGAGGTATCCTAGTTATTGGATTAAGGATGGACTAGAATAATAAAATATTATATGTATTTTGATTCAAAAATTATGTTATATGAATGATGAATTATACATGGATTATTTTACTTATGTTTTTCAATCAATATTTAAAAGTACATGTTGAATGTAGTCGATGGACAGCTTGTGTGACTTAATAATAAGGTGATATTTAAACAAGAGTAAGGTAACCCATAATATTTTCTTGATGCTAACATGCAAATATTAGGATTAAATAAATTGGACGGTAAATATTACCATGGACCTATGTAAGGAATTATTAATTTATAGGTTATTCTATCATTGATGATGATTATAGGATTTTTTGATTTAACGAATATGCCCAGTTTACTTTTGAATAAGTATGAATTCATGTTTTCAAAAATTATTTATGGTAATTTAGGTAATTTCCATATTTCAATGGAAATAAAATAAGGGTATTAACACATTTTGAATGAGAAAAAATCTTGTTAGTTGTGATATATTGGGGTCAATGTTAACTTGATATTGTTACTTTCATTCCAAATCTTTGGATTTCCATCTGCCCGATGGGTTATAATGATAAACATTCAAGAAGAAATTTATGTAAAACATTGGAAGAGATATTTTTGTATTGAGTTTGTATTAAAAAGAACATATGAAAGGTTATTTTGTGATTAACCTTATTTAAATGATGTATATACTATTTATTTTGGAAATCATATTGGTGTGGTTTTAGAAAAAATCATATTAATATCAGATGATAACTAATAATATCTATCAAAGATGTAGGTGAAGAACCCATGACCATAGGATGATGAGGTTTTCCCAAATACCAATGCCCTACACGATGTCCTGATTTATGAATAATTATTTTTGATTAATAATTATATACTATTAAATGGGAATGATAATTTTTATGTTTATATATTAATGTATTAACCATATTGATTTGTATGAATAGTTATATACAAATAATTATATTTTTCATTCACTTATGGGCCATCAAATATAAAAATGTGTATTTTAGTGCTTTAGGCATCAATGATACTTTCTGGAAATCCATTTATAAAAGTATTGGATGAATTGGAAATTTTAAAATCATAAAAAAATGGGCATTTTTTTTTATTCTAGGTCAATAAATGATTTTCCCAGTTAGAGATTAATGATAAAAAAATAAAAAAAATCTCATACTAAACATTTTTTTGAACCAATGGAATTTTAAATCATCACATATTAATGACATTGTGGAACTCAAATTTTCATTAATAATTAATTTTTTTTGATTGTTGACCTCAATCATTACCTGTAAATATTTATTCTTTTCGTCGATGTCAAATATTCAATCCTCAAATGAGTTCTCGTATGTGGAAACCTATTTATATGTCATGTTGGGTAACCATTATAGTTCTAAAATTGAATTTTAATGGAACTATTAATATTCATTTTTATAAAGTGTTTTTATATGAATGAAACTTTTTATTATTAATCCTTTGATATAAAAAATTAATTGTGAAGAATAATTTCATCTTAAGTGGTGTAGAATTTAACATAGATATTTTTTGAATTTTTTTAATTTATTTAAACATTTCTATATTTTCAATTCCATGAAAAAATGGTGATATTTAATTCTATATTAAAGCATTTGGATTGGTTTCATTATAAACAATACCATATTAATGGTTCAAGAAACACAAAATAAAAATATGTCTGCATTACACAAAAAATCATTGTTGGCTTTTATTATATAAAATAATGACTTTCCTCGATGACTTGTATAACTGGAAAGACTAAGGTATACGGAAAAGAAATTTATTTTTAAAAAATCTTTATTTAATAATATAAGATAAAAAATGATGTAAAATTTTAGGTTATGAATAATATTAACTATTTTCTGAAAATATATATTCCATACAATATAATATTAATTAACAAGATACTGATTAATTATAAATGAATATGAAAAAATATTGAATATGAAAGGAAATATTATTATGGTAACAATGATTATCTATCATAATAAAGTACATTTTCCTTGATGTCTTTTAATTCACTATGTCAAATATTTTTTTAACACACAACATCAACTTGGAAAAAGTTAAATGTAATAACTAGTTTCTATGAAAAGTCATTTTATAATAATAATAATTTTAACGAGTGAGTTACAAACTATACATTTAAAAATAGTAATAATAATAGTAATAAATTAAAATAATATATTTTTATAAGGGTTTAATGTAAATAAAAAATATTAATAATGAAAAATATAATTTTTAGTAAATTCTTTATATATTTAAAAAATAGTATTTTCTCAAATGAAATACTTATCATGTACAAAAATGAAAAATAATAAAATTATTTTTGGAAACTTTTTTAAAATTTTATTTGATAAAATTAACTTCATTTTTTAATTCCAAACTTATAAATTATTCTAGGGTAATATTATGGGAATTTTTAGAGAAACATCATTTTTTGATAAATATTGAAAACTACTTCATCTTAGTTAAAAAAGGATTTTTTGTTAAAATTTCTGTTATTGTTAAATTAAAAATTTATTCTATTTTATGTTAATATTATATAAATTAAAAATATATTAAAACAATTTAGGACAGTAAAAACAATTTAAATTCAACAAATAAAATCAAACATACAAATAAACTATTTTTCACAATACCACCGTAATTTATGGAATTGGGGGTTATCAAAATTTCCATGCCAAACCCATTTAAAATCACCCATTTCACTGGATTTTTGGTTTTATAAAAGAAATTGAATGAAATTTTAATCAATTAAATTTAAATTATTAGTGGAAATAAATATTGAAATACAATGGTAATCAAATTTAAATAATTGGGACAAAACCAACTACCTCTTCTAAAAACACAACACTTGCAACAACAAAAATCTACTAAAACGATGCCGTAGAAGGCCTCAAAAGTCAAACTATAATCAAGATCTAGCACAATAGAAAAGAGATCCATAAATTATTAGATCATTCATCAAATACCCAAGATATGAGAAAAGGTAAAACAAAAATAATGAGGGAGAACCCTTCCCTGGGAATAACATTGAAAGATAATGATTTATCAAAATCCAATGTAGTTGATCTATAAGGATTGGAAACTCAGAAAAATCATATGAGGTTTTTTGGTTTGAGATCTAATAGGTCATGAAATAATAGATCTATCAAAACTATCAAATTCATGACATCATGGTGTTCACATGCCGAGTCATGACATATTCCTCAGTTACATGATGTGTAGTCCATGTTGGATAATATACTCTATAAAACACATCAACTCAGGTTAAGAAAATGAATTTTATATAAAGTCAACTCGTTTAGGCCCCCGTCAAAATGTGTACCTTAGGTACATGATTTTTAAATTATCATCCTCTTATATAAAAACTAAAAAACTACTTATTTATATTTTAACAAAAAAGAGAGCATAAAAAATGGAAAAAAATATGCGATGAAGGTAACAAGAAGTTACTATTCTGGTAGAGTGATTAATGACAAGGTGATATATCATCTATGTTAAGGTATCATTTACCATGTATTTTATGAAAAAATAATGATTTTTTGAGTAATTATATTTGATGCTACTGATTTCATTGGAATAATGTAATGAATTTTTATTAGGTAGGTTATTCTATCATTGAGAAAGTTTACATGTTTTTTAGATTTATGAAATATATATAGTATACATTGGAATAAGAATGAATGTGTTATTTCCAAAATGATTTATTGTAATTAGGGTTATTACCAAGATTCATGGGAATATATGATTAAGGTATTAACATATTTGAAATGTCTCAAGAACATGGTGCTCTGTGATATATAGGGGATCATTATTAAGAAATTTTAATGAATGCGATTTTTAATATTTGTATTTACATATTTTCAAAGGTTTATAAGGTTAAACATTTATGATAAATTTATTTTAATCTTTATGCGAGGTATTTATGTATTGGATTATTAATAAGAACCATAGATAAAAGGTCATTTCGGGATTAAATCTATTTCAAGGATGTCTATAATATTTATTTTAGAAACAATACAGATGTGGTTTAAGAAAAGAACATCATGAATGTTCTGTGACAACCATTCAATTCCTACCAGGACACCAGTATTGAACCCATAACCCAAGGATGATAAGGGATTCATGTCTACCACTATCCTATATGATTTCCTAGTTTATGAATAGTTAATTTTTTATTAATAATTATTGATGGCGAAATGGTAGTGTTACTTTTTATGTTTAGATAATAATGTATTAACTATATTTAATTTTATTAATTATTATAAATATCATTATTTTATAGGCCTTAATATATGATAATTGAGTAATTTTGTGCTTTAGGGATCAAATTTAGTTTTTGGACTTCCAATTTTATTATTAATGGTTGAAATGGAAGTAAATAAATTCACAACAAATTAACTATTTTTTTGAATTCTTGTTCAATAAAACAATTACTCAATGATTGGATAATGATGAAAATATAATTTTTTTATCCTAATACTATAATGTTTATTCAACCAATTACCTTTTAAATCACCATAGATTTATGACTTTAAGGCCCACAACTTTTCCTTGATAATTAAAAGGATTTTAATTGATGACCTCAATAAAGACCTATAAATATTTATGATTTTAATCCATCTTCAATATTAAAATCCATCAAATGATCACCTATTTTGAAACCTAGTTAGATGTTACATTGGATAAACATTGGGGTTCCAATATTAAATTATTTAATAAATTTTTATTATTTATTTTTATGATGTTTGTTTCTATGAATGAAACTATTAATAATTAAACCATTGATAACTCAGATGAATTTTGTTGGAGAAAATGTATTTAAGGGGGTTAAAATGTAACACCCTGTATTTTGTTATTTTTTATAATTAATTTATCCTTTTTATATTTTGAATTCTTTTCAACAAGAAAGTGAGTTCGTTTTATATGAAATAGTAATGTTTCGAATGTTGTATCTTCAAAACCAAGTTAATAGTTCACTACATGGAAGATAATATATGTAATAATCATCATGGAACCCTGAGGTTAGCATGTGTTATATGCAACATTGACTTTAATTGATGACTTGTGTAACACACAACACCGAGGTTGATTAAGAAATAATATTTTATTAAAATACGATTATTTTATATAATAAGATAAAACATTGACTTTATATTAAAGGTTATGAATAATATTAAATAAATTTTGAAATTACATTTTTTATTCAATAAAATATAAGGGCATTGTTTACCAATTAATTATAAATGAATATGAAAATCTATTGAATATAATAGGAAATAATATTATAATAAATAATATGTTATTACCAAAAAAACTAAATTTTCTTTTATGTCTTCCACTATACTAATTTAAATATTAATTTCACATAGTAATTCGACTTGGCATAAGTTACATATAATACTATGTTTCTACGAAACATTATTTTAAAAAATTATTCTAAAATATTTTTATAATGTATTTATTTAAATAAAACATATTAATAAAAGAATGTATTATTTTTAATAAATACTTTGTAAGTTACAAATTGAATATTTTGTTAAAGGAACCATTTTTCATGTCCATAAATGAAATAAATACAATTAATTTAAAAACATTTATAAAATTAATTTCGTAAATTGAACATCCCTTTTAAATATTGAATATCCAAATTATTGGAGGGAAATTATTTGGAATTTTTCTTTGAAAAAAGAGTTTTTTTATGAATAGTTAAAACAATTACGTTTTAGATAAAGAAAACTATTTTTGGTTAAAATAATTATTAAAGTTAAAATATAAATTATGTTAGTTTTATTATAAAAAAATAACAATTAAATATATATTAATAAAATTCACAACATTATGAATAATTTCACATTGAAATTGAATACAAACAAAAAACAAAAATTTGAACATATTTTTAACATTAAAAAACATATTTTTGTCCCTATATATATTATTCGAATTAATTTTTTTCCAACTAAATTATATTGAATTTTTAAAAACCTTAATCCCCCATTCTTTCAGTACAATGATTATATTATAATATGACCAAATTAATTTTTTACAAAAAGGATTAAAAAAATTGATTAAAATTATTCACAATGATTAAGGTCAAAGCATAATTAATTAGATACTAAACCATAAAATTATTGTTACAAATGACCAAGACACTTTTCCAACACCAATTTTCTTACCTTATTTGATATAAAAATATACATTCATTATTTATGTTGTTTTGTTATGACTTTAATTTGGTATGGACATGTGTACGCCTAACATGTTATCAAAAATTCCAAATGAGTCATTTTCCATCCCTATAAAAGGCCGTAAACTATCCCTCTTATTCACACCTATAAAACCTCATATGGTAGTCCAATTACTGCCCAATACGTATCCCAAAAATTGTTCATTATTCCTATAATACATCCCTTATAAAGAAGGAAATCCACGGAATCCCTTCAGGATAATCCGAATGGAGTTACATGATTAAGAGGTAAAGACTTCTCTCAAGTCCTTCCATTTATTTTCTTATCCACCACCAACACACATTATTAAATAATGAAATAAAAAATATCACCAATATACTATGAGGTTTTAGTAAATTATTTGAACTATAAATACACTAAACTCTATTTAAGGGGTAATGAATATATTGTTTCTGTGTACGACGAGCTATTTCCTCACAAAATGATTATTTTTCATTTTTTCAATACTTCCTACCACAGTGGTGATGATGATTGAAAATAAATCTATATATGTCATATTATAAATTTATTATTCCTTTAATATTATTTATTCATTTTCATAACAATTATATTTTTACATTCCATTTTATGTAAATACAATAAATTATTTGAGGAAGTGTAGACTACAGCCCATTCAAAGTGATGTAATTCATTTATACACAAAATGGTTTGTATTAAATATTCATTTAGTAATTATATAAGTAATATATGATATAATAATCCACTATAGAAATTCTATGTTTACATAAATATTCATATATTACTTTTAGTTTCATTTGATCAACATGATATCTAAACGGAAATAGTGTTGACGTCTACGTATGACCTACCGTCTCCAATAATGGAGTATATTATTTTATACATATTTATTCTCACGATTATTATAATATGCATATACAGAATATAAACAAAAAATATATCATTGTTTAAATTATAGAAATAATTATATAATGTATAAATAAAAAAATATATATCAAATTATGACACATGAAAATAATATAGTGAATATCACCCGAGGTGAATCATTAAAATAGGGTTGTTAGGAATAGGGTAGCATAACGTCATAAAACCCATACATTTTTTATATAATAATAATATTTTTCATTAATTTTTTATATTATTTTTATACTTATTATATAGGTGGTGTTAATGCATATGATGAGAGTCAAGACACATGGTAGGGGGATTTCATCTCACTTTTTATTCCCATGAGAATCATTCTATGATCACCAAACATTCATATTGAAAGATGTAATATATGAAAAATATTTTATTATGTATATATTATACGTAAATTTATATTTATAAAAACATAATTTTTTAAAAAATTCAGTCATGCGATGTAGGTTTCAAATGTTACCAAATCGAGAAATATGTTTTGACTCAATTTTCATTTTATGGGACTCATGTTTTATTATGTTTAGAAACTCTTATAAAATAATATATACATCCATTTTAGAGATTATATAATTAATATCCTTATTTTTAGAATATTTTATGATACATTTAATTTCATTTTCTTATATTGATATTATGATCTGAATTTACAAAGATATAAGAATTTATTGAGACAATTTAATCGCTTTTCAATATTGTTTACATATATGATTCCATTGATGAATTATTATCTTAAATATCTCAATAAATTTATTAAATTCTCAATTCTGTGTTTAGTTATTCTATATTCAAGTTTTGGTACAATTTTCAACAATTTAGTACAGATTTTTTAATAATGTGTTTTAGGTAAATCTCTACATTAACCTCCCATCAATCGAATATCTATGATCCATTAAAACAATTTTTATCTGAAATAAATTTCTATGAATATTCTAAAAATATTATAAGATAATTAAAGTTAATTCTTACATTATTTTTCTTATATAAATGTTTTAAAAGGAAAATTCTTATCACTATCAAAATGATGAAATTTCCTACTGTTTTTTCCACGTAAAAAACACAGTTTACCTCATTCGACGTGTGCATATTTTTCATTTGACAATAATTTGGGTATTTCATCCCATTATTAAATGCTAATTTTTAAATAAAATGATTTTAAATTATATTTTTATGGAAAATGGTTTTACAACCACATTCAAATGTTGTTAATAATTTATCATGGAAAATGGTTTTCCAAACATATTAAAACATCTTTTATAGGTTTTCAATGAAAATTTATTCCGAAATGTTTTCAAAATTATTTTTTATGTTATCAATGACCATAGATTTCAAAACTATTTCAGGATTTATTTATAAGATTTAAAATTATTTTCAATGAAAATAGATATCAAAATTCTTTCAATCTTGGTTTATATGTTTCTAATGTATTTTAATGGAAAATCCTTTTCAAAAAAATTGCATGAATTTTTTTCCACATATTTTCAATGAAAATCGTTTTTAAATTATTTTAATATTTTTTTATATGTTTTAAATATGTATTCCATTAAATTAATTTCTAATCCATTTCAAGGATTCATTATAAGTTTTCAATGCGTTTTAGAAGAAAATGTTTTTTAAAATGTTTTGAATCATATTTTACATTTTTTTCAAGGAAAAAGTTGATCAAATGATTTCAATTCAAAATTATAAGATTTAAAGGTATTTTATTTAAAAAAATTTCCTATAGTTTTATGTGATTACAGAGTTTTTCAAATATGAATGGGTATTTTCTACTAGAAATTATTCTGAAAGATATTTTAAAATTATTTTCCATCTAAGATGACATCAGTTGATGTTACTCATTTCATTATAGGAAATTATGTAATTGTTTAATTTATATCCTATCTATGAATTGGTTATGCTTAATTTAATGGTATTTATGAATACCATTTGTATTTTTCTGGGTTTTATTTTTATGAAATTCAATTCTCTATCACATGTTATATGTTTTTTATTACTTTATATTCCTCATGTTATATTTTTAAAACATACATTTATCATTAATGATTTCTAATTTTTATTAAATGAATATGAAACCTATATAATATCCACAGTTTATGAAATTTTTAGTAGCTTGTTAAAACCATTTAATTTCATGTGATACGATATGATGATCGATGATATTGTTGCACATGTATGTATGATTTCACTGTGATATGGGAGGGACATGTGTCTCCTTAAAAAGAATTGGGTAATTATTTATGTCTCAATAGACATATTGATATGGTATTTGGAGGAATACAAGACTTCTAATATAGATATGGGAGTAAACCATTACTTCCAATATGGTATGAGGAGTAAAATAATTCAACTAATATGACTTTATGAGGGAACCATGACTAAAAAATTATATTATTCATTAACTACTAATAAGATGTTCATTTGAATGAACCATGTCTACAAAGATGGTATAGGGAATGAATCCATAATAACAAAATGGTCTGCAAAGAAATGTCATGGCTACTATATTAATTCAATAAAATTCATATGTGTCCGCCTTAATCCAATGGTTTATTCCATTGTTATTACTTTATAAATAATGTTGTTTTTTTCTTTATAATTCATGTATAATGAATATACATGCATTATGTAACGATTCATATACATGATCATTGATATGCAGGTTATAGTGTTCTATTCCCATGGTTCTGTTCTCCTACAATTATGATCATAATTCTGCCTTCATATCACACATATTTACCCTTACTAAGAATTTGATAATACACCTATCTTATGTTTCCATTCCCTAGGATAAGAATATATTTTTTATATAGATGTACCAAATTTGGAGAAAATTATTGGTGATTTTGAAGTTATTTGAACATGATATTTGATTTTATTTCGATGTTTCCAATGAAAAAAAATCTATTACAGACATCGAGAATGTATTTTCATAATCTAAAGAGAATTATTATAAAATGATTGCATGTCCATGTATGTTTATCCTGGGATTTATTAGTTACTATAAGATGAATGTTTTGTTAAAACATTGGAAACAAATTTGAGGATAAAATTTCTGAAAACCCTATGTATATTTCTATGGATATTTCTAAAGATATATTTATTAACAAGTATAAGGTTGAGTTAATGTTTAGTAAAATGACATGGAATTTTTTAAAAGGGTATAATGATAGGATTCATATAAATAAAACAATGTATGGATTCTATTAGTGGATATGGATATGGAAGATACATTCCATGGGGTGAAAACCCTGACAAGATGTTTCGGGCATGACTCAGGGTAATCATGTACACAATAATGGGCCTTATTACACACATGGTTTGAAGATCATAGGAGATATTCATTGAAAATTTAACAACACAAACCCATCCATCATGAAGGATTTAGATATAAATTTTCAACGAATAAACTAGGTTGAACATATGGTGTCATATATAACGGAATGTGTCATGATTTAGAAATCCCATTAGTATCTCTTTTCATGACTAGGTGGATTTTTACTAAGATAAGTAATAATCATTCTATGATTATGGTTTAACATTATTATGGGAACCATAACGAGCTACATCATAATTTAATGAGATGGATGCTTTGAGGATGGGAAATAAATTGGGATGGTCACTAGTGTGAATGATGATGGGATCATGCCTATTGAATTTTAATGGAAATTATTAACAATCTGTACCATAATGAATAATAAAACTCACCAAGTAACCGAATGAATGAGTTCGTTGAGATTTTAGTTAATAGAGACCATGGAATATAAAAGATTCATTTTCATTTGTCATGTGAAATTGGATAGAATCATGTAATCGAAGTTCATAGCGGAATAATAATATGTTTTGACTATGTAAAATATGGACATAAAGAAAGTGACTGCAAGGTAAAAATAAAGAGTTCAGTTAACTTAATGGATGATAATATTGGCCTCCTTAAGGATTAATAAAATATTAAGTATTTAAAATTATTAAAAAATGATATTATGAATGTCAATGTCTCAAGAGGACTGATCCTAAATAGGATTAGCAAGTTGGTTCAATTAATGGTTACATTGTAAATGATGAAAATATTATATATTTTATGTCAAAAGGATGAATTATTTTGTAATATAATGAGGTATCCTTATAAAAAGATTAATTAGGAGTCTAAAATTAATGATTTATATGTATTTTGATTTAAAAAATTATGTTATATGAATGATGAAATATACAAGGGTGGTTCTACATATGTTTATTAACATATTATTTAGATGATTATGTTGAATGTTCCAAGTAGACTTATCACAAAATACCCAATGTAACCATATAACCCAATTACCATTCTATCCCAGACCTGTCCTAAATATAATTCCCAATCCCCAAAGGTTTTTGGATAGATCATGGAATTATACCACATGAATGTGGGAAATAATTTTAAACAAAACAAAGCTGATCTGAAAGAATTAAGATATTATATACAACAATGGATGCTAATTTTGGATTAATAAACAATTATACAATAGTGAATAAGTTCCAAAAGTAGAATTACAGGAAAACTAACCCTATGTCCCAATGGACATAACTCACTAATACCACAATTCAGTAACTAGATCCACCTCCAAGAGATCCCTTACCATTCCTCAAACCTGTATTGATTATGTTTAAAAACAAATGAAGGAAAAATATGGATGTGATCCAAATCCATAAAGGATACCATCAAATATTCCATATTAGATTCCAAAAATTGATTAAAAAAGTATATTCATTCGAAAATCGAAATAAACAATATGGTTGGGAATTTAAAAAGAACATTTATAAAATAACATGATATACATTTTCAAATAATTAAAACTACCTTCAACACAAAGAATTTATTTTTAAGAGATGAAATTTTTCTTGAAAAATGGATTATATAAAACATTTATATAAAATATTTTTTAAAAAATGATTAGGCATTTGAAGTAGTTCAATAAACATTTTCTTGCAATTATATCCCAAATATAAATAAATAAGCTAGCACATTGGTCGTCCGCCAAAAGGTACGATTGTATTAACCAACTATATGATTCATCACTCTATATGTGAAAACAAAAATGAGTATAATAAATTCCCCCTGATAGTGTATAATGGTTACTCGACACCCTCTCATCTGGGAAGTGACACACTGAAGATATGTTTTAGAACATTGTCACAACATAGAGTGTATCCAAATAACTCACTAAACACCATTGGTTTTATTTTTATGTTACATGATGTGAATTTTATTTTAGAAGATCATAAAATATCATAAATCACATTCATTAACTTCAAAAATTAAAATTTCAAATCATTTAAAACCAAAACATGTTTTTTTCAAAAACATACCTCTTCCACAAGATAAAACCAATGGGTTTCTATCAAATCATTTTTATGACATTTACATGAGTTTGAAATAAATTCAAAACAAATTAAATCCTTTACACAATTTATTTTCACTCTTTAATGCCACAATTTAATTGAATATATTTCCATCAAATCCAATATTTATAATCGGCAATTTAAATCAACCAATTTCTTTAAACCCACCCAAATTTAATAGAATTGTGGGGTTTCAAAATTTTCATTCCTATACCATTTTGAATCTCCAAATTCACTAGAATAGGGATTTATCAATGAAATATAATTAATGTGTAAGAAATTGAATATAAATTAGGAGTTGAAATAAATCAACAAAAACAATGGTAATTAAATTCAAAAAATTGGGATGAACCACTAACCTCTTCCCGAAACACAAAACTTACAACTACACCAATCAATGAGAATGTAGGTGTAGAAGACCCCAAAACTCAACCTTGAATCAATATATAACACCAATAGTCATTGATCCATGGATTTCTGGATAATCCATTGAAATCCCAGGACACAAGAAAGAGTGAAAATAAAAGAATGTGGGATAAAACATACCCGAGAGTCACAATATAATCGAATAGATGACCACAAACAAATATAGTGTATATAGATGGATGGACGCCTCTAAAAAATGCATAGTAAGGTTTATGGTTCGATATCCAAGATTTCCATAAATAAAATTCTGAGAAAAAATTCCAAACTACTGGCATATATCTAGGTACATATCGAGTCACTATGTGTCCCTTAGAAACATGATGTGTTGTCCATGATGGAAACATACACTAAAAAACTTGTCACCCTTGGTTAAAAACTGAAGAATTTAAACAGTCACATGATATACTCCTTAGTCACAATGTGAAACTTAGGTACATGATCTATATCTTCTCTATAGCATGTAGAAAAACTAGAAAACCACATATATGTCATTTGAAAAAAATGGAAAATAGAAAAAGGGAAAACATACCCAATCAAGGTAACATGATGAAACAACCTCCCTACCATAAACACGTTTTCCCCCAGATGTCCTATGATGTAGGTTCCATGCCAATGATATGAGGCCACTAATCTCCCATCAATTCCCCCTATTTCCACTTATCATGAATATAATAGACATGATTCCATTGTACATAAAATAATGGTATCATCATCCAACGATGTACATTGGCCTCTGAATCAACTATCATGACTGTTCACTCTATTAAAGATAAATCAAGATTGATCTCACGATCACTTCAGCTCAAAACATGCAATTTATTTAATAGTTACTTTCGTATCTGTGATACATGTATCAAACAATTTATCAATGTGAGATATGGTGTAACTATAAAATGGTTTTAAACCTTCCCAAGCTTCTAAAAATCTTCAAACGGTCCCCCAAATAGGGGAGCTCACTTCCCTTGTCTCCCTTTCAATTGATAACCCAATTTGGGTGAATCCTTTAACAACACATGTTTACCAAATAATAACTCTAATTCTATAAGGAATTGATCTATATAATACTTATATCATATTTTTCATGTCAATGTCATCTAAAGAATTATATGAGTAATTTATTTTGTCTATTTCACCATGATTGGTCAAACCAAGGATCATTCACCAACCTATAACAAATGCAACGAAGAAATATAAAGCTGACCATACAATGCCTTGAATGGTTCCATTCTGAATGTAGACTGGTATGTGTTTTATTATGAAAACTCGACCATCCCCATGTGATCATCCCAAGCCCCACTTAATTCATGAACACAAGTGTGAATAATATCCTCAAGAATTATTAAATATTTTTCTTTCTATCCATCCATATGTGGAAGGAAGGATGTGATCAAAATAACCGTAGATCCCAGTAGATTTTAAAGGAATCTCAAAATGTGATAAGTAAATTGATGATCCCACTCAGAGACTATAGAAGATTTAACTCCTTGAAGATTAACAATCTCTTCAACATAGAGACTTCCCAACTCCTCAACCATGGATGTATCTCGAATGGGTAAGAAGTGGGATGCCATGATTAACCTGTTGATCAAAACCCATATCACATTCTTATTTGTTATGATACATGGTAACCCAACCACAATGTCCATGGATATATCGTCAAACTTCCATGTGATGAAAATAAGTGGCTGATGGAAACTGGAAGGTTTCAAATGCTCATCATTGACCTACTAGCTTTTAGAGGAATGAGAGACAAATTTAGCAATGATCATCTCGTTAACAAAAAACATAACTACTACTACATATCATTGAACATTTATTTGGTTATGGGGTCCATAACCCACTAAGAGTTGTGTAAATCTCCCATCACATCTTTACATACTGATAACATAATAACAAATCGGTTCTGATAATATAAAACAATTTCTTTAGATAAATACTATAGGGAAATAGTGTCAACAACATAAAGTGATTATCTAATGTAAAGGAACTCATAATCAATCTGTTGATCATAAAGAATAATCTCAAGGAGGGATGATTTCAAAAAAATGTTGGCTAAAGAATCTTTATCCCCTTTCCCATGTACTCCAATATGCAACTGTACAAATAGATCCATTACATTCCACTCATCCGAGCATTCTTTTTCTACTTGGGTTGGAAGGTTCTTGCTTAATGAATCTACAATGACAATACCTTTCCCTAGTTTATAAGAGATTTCTATTTCTAATGACTACAGAAACTACACTCAATGCCTCTAAAAAAGATTTAAATTTTTTTGAGAGAAGGTATAACTCATGATTTTATTGTCTGAATACAGCGTAACCATTTCACAATAAATGTAGTACTGCCAAATCATATTTGTGTGCATCACTTCTACAAGTTCAAATTCATGTATAGGGTAATTCTTCTTGTGTGGCCAATGATGAAAAGATCCATATGATACTACATAATCACCCTGTGTAAGAACACATCCCACACATAATCATGATGCATTACAAAAGACCACATAACCGTACCTAGAATCCAAAAGAGTCAATACCCACACAGTAGAAAACATGAATTTTTCTTGATAAAAGAAATCAAACATTTGTTAATATCATCAATCCATACCCCCTTATGATTTCTAGCTTTCATCAATGAATATATCTTCGATATGTATTTAATGAACCTATGGTAATATCTGGATAATCTCAAGAATATCCAGATCTCGAAGAAATTTCATGATTTCTCCCAATTCAATAAAACCTTCACCATCTTAGGATCAACTGATACTCTATGTTCATAAACCAAATGTCTGATGAATTTCAATTCCTAGATCTAGAAATCAAACTTTGAGATATTTTCATAAAGGAAATGATTTCACAGTAGACTCAAAACATTTCTCAAATGTAGTAATTGGTCCTCCTCTTACATGGATTAGACTAGAAGGTAATCCACAATGAATTCAATTATGGTAACTAGATAGTCATGGAATATCTTGATAATTAAATACATGAAAACTATAGGATACTTTTTTAATACATTGGGAAAAAAGGTACTCTTTGTGGTTATACATACTTCTAATGTAGGTTTTATGAATGCGAGACTCAATTATCCTAAACTGATGGTAACCATATAAAATTATTACCTTCAAAAACATCTTTTCCTCATATAGATGATCATTCAAATCATTAATCTATGCGAGAAAATAGTTTTTCTTTTTTTAACATGATTTATATTTCCATAATCAACACATAGGTGAATGGAACCAACAATTTTCTTCGTAAAGAAAACTATTGCTGCCTAAGGCGACAAACATGGGAAAATAAATCCTTTCTCAAGATGATCATATTATGTGGACGTCAACAATTACCATTCAGTTGTATCAATTCAATAAGAGGTAATACAGAACTGTTGATTTCCTTTCATTATATAAGTAGAAAAATAAAAATATCTCACTGGTGGTATGTCAGGGATATCCGAAGGAAAAAAGTCATGAAACACGAAAACATCTGGGGGAATATCACTACCGATTGAATCCTACTCTGGGTCAAATGAAAACAATAATATCACATTCCCCAAATCTAGATAATAAGGATCATTAATTCATGACATTGGGACCCATTATTATTGAATGACCAGATGTATACCACTAGGTGTAGTAATGTATTATGGTCAATGATAACAATCAATTCTTTTTTTATTGGAAATGGTTTAATCCATACTGAATATAACATTAATATATTTCATATAAACAACCAAAAATATCAAAACTCACTAAGAAAAATATACAGTGGAGTCACAAGAAGCACTACGAACACCCTTCTCTCTATTCATAATAATGTGTATAGCAACATCCCATGCACTAGATAAAAGTTCTATAGGAGGATTTAATAGATTAATGATATAAGTCAAAATAAAAGATTATGATGCACCCCTATAAATATGAGTTTTCACTAAGGATTAATCTATAGTAATGGTACCTCTCCAAGTCCCTGGAACAATGTCTATTTCCACTTGATATTTTTCTACTATGTGAATTTTTTTTCTCGATGTATGTCACTCAAAACCCTATTGAACATGAAGAATTTGATTTACTGACATTTTTAGTAGTAGATGATGATACTATACAACTACATAGTCTATATAAATGATTCAAGAATCTCTATAAGTGTCCTAAATTCCAATAGGAACAATAGTCCGTCTATTCCTTAGGGAAAAACATCATAGAACATCGTGGATTTCCACACTAATAGCAATCCATTGAGCTTCCTCTAAGAGATGTACGGTGTCTGGAATGAATTCTCCAACGGGAACTGCCATGTTGGTCAGCAGGCATCCATTTTACCTTGAAGGAACCAATGCTTCCACAGTGAGAAAAAGGAATTCATGTAAACCCTTAATTCCCAGTCAGGTTTATCTTAACCATTATCTCCTTATCCATTACATAAGCACAATTGGGATGCTTTATCAAGAAGGCCGGAGAAAACATATTTTTTAGAATTCCCAACATTAAATTTTTATCCTTCATCCACTAATTAGATATAATATTGTGTGAAATGTGTACCATCCTTTAAAAAATATGAATAGGCAGTCACAATGTTGGAGGCATGCGCAAGCACGAAGAACTCTAAAGACATAGCCTATACCATAGACACTGAATTGAACTAGTCGGTGAAAATAACCATGAATTATTTCCAGTCTACACCTTGATTCTTCCCTACTATAAACATCATGTCCAAACATCTCTAACACATTCCTTCTAACACGATGGCGACAAACTTCACTGTGATCACGTTTGGTTTCTACTAAAACACAAATAGACTTTCTATCTTTCTCAAAAATTCCATAGCATACTGAGGGTCAGAAAATCCATAAATAATTGTTGGATTCTAGAGAAGTAAATCTTGAAAATGATTCTGAAGGTAATCCCTCTAAGTATCTATTGCTAGATCCTGAGCCGTAATTTTAGGAGGTGCTTGTCCTATAGCATGGACAATGCACATAATAACCTCAACTAGATTCAAATCCGCAATATGATTTTCATATTGATATTCATATTTAGCATGTTCCTATAACTGATTCACCATCCTTTTTGATCCATGATTCAACTCAACTTCATTCGATAAAATTAATCCATTATATTAATATTCAATCATACTGGAAAGATAAATTATTCTCCATAGAAGAAACAAAAATTATTTGGATTTCTCTCAATCAAAATATCAATAGGGAAAATAGTATATCTAATCCTCAATATTTATATCCAAAAAAACCCCACCCTACATAAGGTTCATTGATGTTAGAGGTTTTCAGAAACATAATTTTAACTAACTCCTATGTCCCGACAAGAACACTCAAATGCATTCTATCATTAAGGTAAGATGTTGATCAACCTCTTTTGATACTAATATTTCATGAAACGACATAGGTACCCTGGTAAACTGATAACTGAGATGTACCTAACAAGGACCAAAGGGATTTCCTAGTCCTCATGGGTTGGCAACAATCATAGGGAATTATAAAACATGCAAGTGGGAAGGATTTTTCCAAAAAAAAGCATATAAGAAAAAGAACCAAACATTAGGCATAAAAAAGAAGATCTATTGGGTGGAATGTTCCCAAATACAACAATGAAGATAATTCCAATGTACTATTAACCAATGTACTAAAATTGAAAAATAGCCCCTAGGTCCCAAAGTACAAAACTCACCACGACTGCAGTTCGTCAGCTATATCCACATCTAATAGATCACTTCCCTTTTTATAAACATGTAAGAGGAATGTATATAAAAAACCAAAAGAAAAAGTATGGTGTCATCCTAATCTTTGTAGAATACCACTAAAGATCCCATTACATATTTCAATAATTTATTAAAGAATCGAAATTATTTCAATTCTCTAAATAAAAAAATAGTTATTGTCACTTGAAAATAATATTTAAACAAAAAATTATATAAACATTCAAATATTGGAAATACCTTAAAATAATTATCATTATTTTACAAGTGATGGAATGTTTCGAAAATATGGATTAATTAAAACGGTTGTATAAAAATGTTTCGAAAAATTCAGCATGTATATAAAGCACTTCAAAAAACATTGGGATGCATTTACATCACAAATATAAATAAATAAGTCAAAAAAATTGTCATATTCCTAATGGTTTGATAATATTAACCACCTATAGAATTCTTCTCTCTCTATGTGGACACAACAAAATGGGTGAACTAACCTCCACCAGACATTTCCTAGAGGTGATTCTTCACCATCCCATCATGGATGTGACCCGCAACAAGTATGATATATAACTATTTCATAATGTAGACTATATATAAATAACTAAAAAACTACCTAAGACTTACATGTTCTGTTACATGAAGGTAAATTTTTCTATGAATGAATAAAATACATTAAATATCATTCTTCCATTAAATTTTTTTTATTTCATTCCATTAAAAACCAAAACAACATTGTTTCAAAAACATGCCTCTTTCACAAGATAAAACCACTAGGTTTATATTAAATCATTAATATTGAAATTTCATGAGTTTTAATTCCTTTAAAAAATCCCATCATTTCCATAATTAGTTTATTGAAATAAATTCAAATTTTGAAATGAAAAAATTTCAATCATGTCCACAATTTTAATTCATAAATTTAAATCAACCAATTTCCACAATTCCAACTAAATTTAATAGAAATGGGGGGTTTTCCATTTTTCACTACAAAACACATTTCATATCTCCTAACTAATTATAATTAAGGTTTTATCAATGAAATTGAGAGAAAGTTCAAGTAATTGAATTTAAATCTACATTTGAAATAAATCAATTTTTATAGTGGTAATCAAATTCATAGAATTGGGACAGAACAACGTACTTTGTCCCAATACACAACACTCACAATGACACCCATCAACATGAATAAAGGTATTGAGGACCTCAAAAAAACTGTGAAGAAAGATATAACACCCTAAAGTAGTGATCCATTATTTCCTAGATGATCCATCTAAAACCCAAGAGATGAGAAATAGTGATACACAAATAATGAGGGAGATCACTTTCCTGGGAATCAAAATGAAAAACAAAGAATGATAAAAATTCAATGGATCATATCCGCATGGAGGGGAACCTATAAAAATTCATAGGAAGTGTTAAGGTTTGAGATATAATTGGTCTAGAAATAAAATACTGATTAAAACTATCAATCACATAATGTAAAGCTAGGCACGAAGCGAGTCATGAATTATAGCTTAGGTGGATGACGTATAGTCCATGATGGATAATTTACGTAAAAAAATGTCACCTCGGTAAAAAAAACTTACATTGTTCTCTATACATGTCTTGTAGGACACAATAAAAACTTTTACCTCAGCCACACGACATTTACATGCTCTATAGCCTGTAGATAAACTATAAAACCACTTCTAATTACTTTGAACCTAAATAGGACCATAGAAAATGATAAAAAATTCCTGATCAATGTAATAAGATGTCACATGACTGGAGTAGTGATTTATTGAAAAGGTTATATTTTGTATAAGGGAAGGTAAACCTTAACATGTTTATGTTGATAGGATAATGATTTTATTAGTAGTAAAATTGGATTATATTGTTTGCTATGGAATAAAGTATTGAATTTTTTATCGGTTGGATAATATATAATTGATGATGTTTACATGATTTTTGGATGTAATAAATTTATCATCTGTACTTTGGAATAAGGATGAATGTTTGTTTTCCAAATGGATTTATAGTAATTAAGGTTATTGCAATTTTTGAAGGGAATATATGCGAAAGGAATTATCATATTTTTAATCTGCCAAACAGGTGGTACAATGTGATATATTAGGGATCAATTTAATGCTTATTTAATAATTTTCATTCCAAATAATTAAATTTTCTTTCATCCAAAGGGTTATAAGGTTGAAAATTAATAAAAAATTAATACTAATCTTTAAGGGAGGTATTTATGTATTGAGTATGAATTAAAAACCATGGATTAATTGTTAATTAGCGATTAACCTTATTGCAAGGATGAAATTAATACTTATTTGAGAAATTATACAATTGTGGTTATATAAAATGACATCATGTTTGTCATGTGACAACCAATCATGACACACAGGTCCATGACACCTGAACACATGACCGAAAATGATAACTATTTCAGGTCTACCATTGGCCAATATGTTGTCTTCGTTTATGAATAATTATTTTTTGATGAATAATTATATATGGTGTAATGGTAGTGTTTTTGATTATGTTTAGATATTAAATTTTGAACCAAATTTATTTTTATGAATAGTTATAATTTTCATTTTTTATTAGGTCGTATAATCTTTCTAAAGAGTATTTTAGAGCATTAGGCATCAATGATAGTTATTTGACATCCATTTATAGATGTAATGGACGAATTATAAATACATTAAATCACAACCAAATAATGATTTTTTTATTCTTTGTCAATAAAAGAATTACTCAGTGATAGGATAATGATCAAAATGGAAAATATTTAATATTAATAACTTAATGTTTGTTGAACTAACTTCCTTTAAATCATCAATGATTTATTACATTGAGGAGAATAATAATTAGTTGATCATTCAATTGATTTTCATTGATGACCTCAATCAATCCCTATTAATATTTATAATCTTCCCCCATGTCAAATATTAACTCATGCACTATGTTCTCCTCTATGAAATCCTAGTTATATGTTATATTGGGTTACAATTTTGGTTCCAACATTAATTTTTAAATGATGTTTTATTATTTATTATTATAATGTGGGTTTCTATGAATAAAACATTTAAGTATTAAACCTTTGATAACCCAGATGAATTTCGAGGTCGATATTCATTTAAAGTGTAGTAGAATGCAACATCCTGATATTTAGTCTTTTATTACAATTAATTTAAACTTGTTAATAATTGGAATTTTATGAAACATAAAAGAGAGTTCATTTAATTTTAAATCACTATGTTTTTATTGTGTTATATGCAACATAATGTAAACTGTTCACAACACAAAAGAAAAACATTGTCCTGGTTGACATAGACCACCAGGGTCAGCTAGCATTTTATGCCACAATGACTTTCCATGACCCCTTTTGTAACACACAACACTAAGGTTTACTGAGAAATAATATTTTATTAAAATACTATTATTTCATATTATAATATATAAACATGATGTTATATTATTGGTTATGAATATTATTATTTAAATTATGAAAATAATTTTTTTATAATATAATTTTAATTCATGTGATACCAATTAATTATAAATGAATATAAAAACTGATTTAATATAAAAAGAAATAATATTATGATAAAAAAATATGTTATTAGATAAAAATTAAATTTTCCATTATTTCTTCCACAATACTAATTTAAATATTAACTTCACATGGAACATCGACATGGCATAATTTACACACAATATTGTGATTCTACGAAACAACATTTTGTTGTAATAATTATCTAAATGAGGTAGATATAAAAAAAATTAGAAATCAATAATATGAATATTAATAAATTATTCTAAAATATTTTCAAAATTTATTTATAAAAAATAACATATTTAAAATGAAAAATAAAATTTCTAGTAAATATTAATAGGCTAAAAAAATACAATTTTCTCAAATGAAATTCTTTTTGTGCCCATCTATGAAAACAATACAATTATATTTTGACACATTAATAAATTGAATTTTAAAAATTAAATTTTCATTTATAATATATAATTTACAAATTATAATATGGATATTTTTTATAGATTTTTTATGAAATATCATTTATATAATTAATTGTGAAAACTACAACGTATTATTTAAAAAATCCATTTTAGTTTAAACGTTATTATTGGTAAATTATACATTAAATTGTTTTAAATGTAAAAATAGATAAATTAAAAAAAATTTAATATTTAGGTCATTAAAAAACTTTCTCTTTGAAATTGAATATAAGAACATGAAAAACATTTAAACATTATTCAACATTAAAAACCCTTAATTTCATCTCGTCCATGGGATTCTAATTAATGTTAATTTTCTAAAATTAATTGAATTTAATTTTGAAATACCTACATAAAAAATTGTAATATTTTTAATAATTATATTCTAATATTCACACATTGATTTTGGACAACAAATATTACTAAAATATATTAAAATTAATTACAGTGACTAAGGTCAATTAAGTATAACTAGAGGCTAAACCATAAAATAATGTGAAAAATAAATTATACACTTATCCAACACCCATTCCATTACTGTATTTCATATAAAATATATAAATTCTTGATTTAGGTTTTATTATGACTTGTTTTAGGGAAGTACATTTGTACACTGAACTTATTTTAAAAAATTCCAAATTATTCCTTTTCATTCCCAATAAAATCACATCACCACTCCCTATATTTCATACATATAAAAAAATTTATGTCCATCCAATAACATACCAATGAATATCCTATAATTCATACCTTCCACATATAGTCCTTAACTTTGAATGAATGAAATACATGGAAGCCTTTTGGGACACTCCAAAAGGAGTTACCTGATTAAGAGGTAATGTATTCTCTCAAATCAGTCATTTTATTCTCCATGTCCACCCTATACAACTCAATTTATTCAATTATTTCATAAAAAAATATCACCAATATATTAGTATTTTTTTCAATTAAGTTTTTCGAACTATACATACAGACACCCCAATATAATGAGTAATGATGATATTGTTTTGTTGTACTACGAACTTTTGCCACAAAAATTGATGATTTTTCATTTCTTAATTACACCATACAAGGTTGGACATTATTATAGAATATATATATATATATATATCTTGTATAATAAATTGATTATCTATTTATGATTATTTATTCCTTTTTACCAGAAATATCTTTTTAAAATCAATTTTTGATTAATGCGATAATTTAATTTAAGGAAGTGTGCACTACCACCCCCTTATAGCGATTTGATTCGTTCATACATCGCATGGATTGTATTAAAGAATGTTTTAGTGAGTATATAAGTAATATAATATATAATAAATATAATAAAATAATTAAATATATATGTATATATAAATATATTTCTTTTACTTTCAATCAATCTACAAGGCAACTAAATTGAAATAGTATTCATGCATACATATGACCTACTATCTCCATGAATGGTATATTCTGTTTAATACATATATATTAAAAATATTATTACAATACAAATATAATGAATTTAAATGATACTTATATAATGGTTTAAATTCTATAAATAAGGATACAATTTCTAAATAACAAATATACATCAAAATACGAATCTTGCGGATAATATAACGAATATTACCAAAAGTGAATCCTTAATATAAGATTTTCAATATGAGTGTAATATAAGGTCATAAAAAATATAGATTTTATTATATGTAATAATATGGTTCATTTAAATATTTATAAAAAATTTATATTTATTATATAAATATTTTTAATTCAATTAATAATAGTCAAGACATAAGGTAAGGGGATTTCATCTCACATTTCATTAATGTGAGATACATGTTATGTTAACCACTCTTTCATTTTGTAATGTGTAATGAATGACCATGATTGTATTCTATTAATATTGTAACTAAATATGTGTGTATTAAAATCTCATTTTTATGAACATTTATTCATGGGGTTTATGTTTTAAATTTTACCAAATTTGTAAAAAAATTGACTCAATTTTTATTCTTTAGGATTCATGTTTTGTTACATAGCTACATTATTTTTTGAGGTGCATATACATTATTTTTTCATGTTACATCATTAATATAATTCATTTTAGAATAATTTAAGATTAATTTAATTTCTTTTCCTAACATGGAGAGTATGATACCATGTTACTATGTTAATTGAGTTTATTGAGAAAATTTCATCACTTCTCGAGATTGTTTACTTATTTTCTTCCTTTAATGAATTCGTATGATACATCTCTTAAGACATTAATGAAATTTTTTATCCTCTATTTATTAATTATTTATTAATCCAGAGTTCCAATTATTTACTCTCCGATACATAATATATTTTATGTATTTTTTTATGAAATCTCATCTTACCCTCTATTATAATATAAATATATATTCCTTAAAAACCATGTTTTCAAGAATTATTTACAATAATATTATACTAATATCCTATTAAAAATAAAATTAAATTGTTAAATTTTTTTATAAAATACATTTTTTAATAGGAATCCTCTTGTTTATTTAAGAACAATTTTTTTATCCTTTTAAATATGTAAAAAGATTGTTCAATTTACCTCGTATGACATGTATGGATTTATCAACCATCAATCCTTCAAATCATTCATTTCATTAATATATTTCATATTTTAAGAAACAAATTAAAAGATATTTTTATGTAAAAATATTTTCAAAAAAATTTCATACCAATTTTATAAGTTTTCAATGAAAATTATTTTCAATTAATTTTAAATATTCCTTTAATTTTTTTCTTTGAAATGGGTTTTCAATATAGATTCAGGATTATTATATATGTTTTCAATGAAAATTTAATAAAATTAATTTTAAATATATATTTATAAATTTTAAAATTATTATCAAGGAGAATGGTTTTGAAAAATATTTGAATATTTATTTTTAATGTTTGAAAGTATCTTCATTTTATTTTTTAGGAGTACAGTTTTCAAGTCGTTTTTAAGAATCATTTATATGTTTTAATATTATTTTCAAATAAGTTTTTTTATACACATTTTCAAGATTTGGTTTTAATTTTTTAATTTTTTTTTCAATGAAAGGTATTTTTAAAAGGTTTTGAAGCCAAATTTTTATTTTTTTATGAAAAACTTTTTAAAATGATTCTAGGTATTCCTAATAAGATTAAATATTTTTTAAAAGAAAAATATCATCAAATTGATTTATGTAATATAATGTAAATTTCAATTTTGAATGTATAATTTCATCCTGAAATGATTGTGAAAGATATTTGAAAACTATTTTCCATATGTGTTGGAATCTATTGATGTTACTCAATAACTTTTAGGAAATTATCATAAGGATCAATTCATATCCTTTCTAAGAATGGATTATGCTTAATGTTGTAGACTTTATAGAACATGTTTTTCCATCATGGGTTTTATGTTAATAATTTTTTTTATAATTCATGGGATATATATATGTGAAATCTATTTCTCTTTCAATTGTTATATGTTTATGAAGTATTTTTCTCTTTCAGAAATTATTATTTTGATTAAATAATTATGAAACATATGTATTTTTCACATTTTAATATATGTTAACATGTTTTTGATACCCAATTAATTTCATGGATCATGATGTGATTTCCGATGATTGTGATTCACAAGAATGTATTATTTCACAAAAAGATGTGTTGGACCTACATATACATACCATAAATTGGGAAATGATTTATATCTCATGATATATTCTACGTTGTTCATTGGAGTAAACCTGAACTACTAAGATAGACATGGGTGTGAACCATGACAATCTAAATTATTTGAGGAGTGAGATAATGCTAATATGATTTCATGGGAGTGAACCATGACTTCAAATATGGGATTATGAGTGATCCCATTATACTAATATGGCCTTGGTTGTGAACCCATGCTATAAATATGATCTTGGATAAAATTTCTAGGCTACTAATCAAATCATATTATATTCCAATGTGTCTTCCAAATCACATTTTTTATTCACAAGTTAAACTTTCATGGCATATGTTCTTTATTTTCATATTATTTATCTCTTATTAATATTCATTCTTTACGGAATGATTCATCTATATATACACAGCTTATGACCATATATTTTTAGGATCATGTTCTCATACTCATATGCTAATAATTATGCCTACAAATATCACTAATTTAATCATAAAGATCATTTGAGCCCACAATATTCTTATTATTTCTTTAGACATGTTATGATGAATGGTTTTATGTATGAGTACTAAAGTTTGAGTTCCTAATGAGATATTTTTTTATCCTTAACAAGGATATATGATTTTGATTCCATGTTTTCAATGAAACTAGTCTATTACAGTTCTCAGACATGTGTTGTTGAAATGTAAAGAATACTTTTCTAAACTTATTGAAAATACATATATGTTATAACCTGGTATCTATTGTTCTAATGAGAGTGAACTAGTATGAAAAATATTGAACAAATGATAAGGGTGATGTTTCAGGATTAAACATTGGGGACGTTACCTATGTATCATTTTTAGTGGGGAATCTAAAAACCACCTTGATCTGGATGGGAGATTAAATTGATACAAAAGATTAAACCCAATAAAAATGGAATATGTGTTTTTGTATTATGTGTAGGATCATCCCATTAAACATGTTGGGTAATTAAATGTGTAGAGATCATAATGGAAGGATATTGGAGCTTACTCCAGGAGGGATTCTCGTTTATGATGGGGATGGGGAATACATGTAGTAATGACCCATAGATGGTGGGGTTGGGACTTATATATAATAACATCCTAGTATGATGGATGTATATCATGGTTTATAATATCCTCTATGAATTTTATTCCTTCTCAGCTTGAGAAGAAATAAGATGAATCAGACCTAACAATCATATATGTGAATGATACATTAAAGAGATGATGTGGGGATTTATCGTGGATGTTACCTAGGGAGGATATAATTCTATGTGATAGAGATCTCACAATATGTTAGGAAGAACTCATTCCACGTTAGTCTTACATATATAATCCTTCAAATGGTGTGATGGGGCTTATTCATGACGACTACTCGAGGTGCACATGGGGACAATGCCAAAATGGAGAGGGATTACATATGAAGATTATGAGAAGTTGAAGGACCCAATGTCTATCAACTCTTTGATCCTATTTTAAGGATGTACCTCAAATGGTAGGATGATATAATTATAGGACACTCATACGTGGTGACATATTGGGATTTCCCCATTGTATAGGAATATATTTTAACATCATGTATTAAGAATGTCTTTACTAGGCAGTTTTTCTTCATGCAGTACGTACATAGGGGACTCACTCCTCCCCCCTTTGACATACATAATTTTGGCCCATTCAAAATTTTGTAATGGAAGTCTTCAGAAATGCAAGAAGGTGATGGTGAATATGAGTGGTCACTCACAATGTTTAAATTAGTTTTCCTATTCAAAAATGACAATGGGATTATGATACATATAACCAAAAGTAAGAGGTATGGAAATGTAAAAGGGGAAAAATTGTGATGGGTGAAGAAATCACAATATGTAAGTTTGGAGTGCTCCTTAGTATAGAGTCTCACAAAGCAGGGACCCTCACATAGAAAAAATCCAGGAATCATTGATTCTTCATGATGGACATGGGATTTGTGAAGGGAAGGGATTCACAATGAATGTTGAAACTTCCTCGGAATGAAGTCATGAGAAAGATAGGGGTCCTTCGTGATGTTTGAGTGCTTCGCAAAGCCTTAAATACTGTAAAGGTCCTCCTTTCACTATGAAGGAAAAAGGCTGTAGAGAATGGAATCCCCACCATAGGTGTTTTAAATAAGGAAAAAGGAAAGGGATGTTTTTTGATTCTCATGTTCATTCAATGATTCAATTAGACAATCAGTTCGTGGTGATCATGTTCATCATAAAATGGTTGATCTTATGGTTTGTGGATACGTTAGTCTTGACATTGTGGTTGATATAGATTTATAATTATAGGAAACATGGAATATTGATTCATGGAGGGGATTTAAGAAGCATAGTGGGATCCACTAAATGTCACAGATCTATTGGACTCACAATGTCTTCAGTCAAATACCTTTGTGTTGTCACAGAGGGAATCCAACTCATGGGAGTCCCAAACGAACCTTTGGAAGTTGTGTTGTGATTGGAAATCCATGAAGGCACTTCACAAATGAATCCCTTTGGATGATTTTGGGGCTGTTTGAGCTGGGTTTCCATCCTGAACGATCATGGTCCAACTAAACTTATCATGGGGAATAGATTTCATCCCAATCACATATTCTCATAAAACATGGAAATAACTTGAATGACCATAAAATATCATGTTTTTTAAATATATATTTCAAAAATAAATTCATGTGGTAAACCCAAAAAGGATAATATAGACCATCAAATCACCAACCAAATTAAATTTCACAAATACCATTCCATAAAAATATCTTTATCATTTTAATTTCAACATCACACACAAAATAAGGTTATCATGTCTCAATATTGTATTATTTAAAAAGTTAAATTTTCTTCCACATATGTTCTATTCAAAAAATACTATTTAATTCAACAATAAATGGTATTATAGTAAACCCCAGATTATGATAATGATAATTTCATTAATAAATTACTATTACATAATATTTATTTGATCTAGAAACACAAGAACATTAATCCTTCCACTTCGGCTGTGTTAATTACATAATCATGGGATTATTACCTTCTCTTACTCTAATATATATTAACTTCATCCATAGTGAATTATTTTTCATAGTTCCCCACTTACTTAAAATTAATGCATTGAAAAATGAAATTTTTTTCATTATATTGAAATCGGGAGATTAGGTGCCTTTTTCTACACAATTATAGGATATATGTTTCCCATTATGCATATAACTAGGTGTTTCAATCCAAAATTATCACATCTAGGAAAATAATCATTTCCCTTAATAGCATTATGCACCTTCTTATCTACTATCATATTCTTTTCAAATACACCTTCATTGTGATTACATGAAGGGAATTGTTTGTATATATTTATATCAAAGGTTACTATTTCCCTATACGATGATTGTTTTTGAGAGAATATTTTCCATTGAAATATTAGATTAATATAACCAATAATTATATCATTAATACTCTGGGGATTATGTTTGTTTATAATGATACCACTCAATTTATATAGGTTCTATTTATAAACAATGGAATACACTAGATACAAAAATAACCTTATGAAATATAACTTAAATTTTAAAAATTATTTAAAAACATAATCTAAATTGAATATTTATGTGTCACTAATCGCTAAATCATAAGAATGGACTATTTAGGAAATTTTCCAAATTCTATTAGAGGTATTTTATTATGTTATATGTCTTCAAAAAAAATAGATCCCAAGGATTCTAGTAAAATAGTTCGGATTCAAACTGTAAAGTCCTAAACAATAATATCTTATAGTAGGTGGTTACTTTATTGCATTTCCTTATATTAAAATAAATCACATCACTCAGGATCAATCAGTTTTGTAGTCTTTGAATGTTAGATACATAAATTATACACTTAATAATTTTGTATGTAAAAATTTAACATAAAAATTTAATGTAATTATAATCCTTAAATTCCTTCTAACAATTTATATTAATTTCCCAAGGAAAAAGAAAGAAAAATGGGTTAGCAAAAAAGCACAAACAATGTTACATACAATAAAAGTCATCCTAAATAAATAATGAATGTTATAAATGGAATGGTCAAAATATAAAATCATATTTCAATTAATGAATTACTTTTTTTTCCTGAGAGGATGATGTATACAAATTATGGTAACTTCTGAAAAATTAAAACCCATGGACAATATCATAGTGAATATATAATGTATAAAAACAACTGAATTATTATTGATTGAAATAGTTAACTATTTGGACCCCTAGATCCCCAATATTGTGATACCATTTCCATTATTACATATCATATGGTAGTATAAATTTATTGGTAAAAACACATTTAATATTTCTAAACTATTCATCTCATGTGACTATCGATGCATCAATTAGGTTTTCTTTATTTTCTGCCCACTCATTCATTAATGTCCAACAAATTCCTCATATATCAAATAATTGACTTAATTCAAAAAAGATGAATTATAATAGATTATCCATAGGTAATAAAATACACGGATCTTATATTATTTGACTTTTAAAATAAATAACGTTCAATGAAAACACTATATGTAAAAATGGTATAGAGTTTCATGAATTATCATATTTTTCATATAGGAAATATGGATTTTTAAGATAAATGAAATTTTCATTGAATTATAATCAACAAAAAATTAATGTGGTGTTATATAAACCATATAGATATATTTATGTGATTAATAATAAAATATTTATCATTGAAGAGAAATTGATATAAAATCCCTAACACATATAATTTAATTAAATCGAGAATTAATAAAATGGTTCAATTATGTTTATCCACAATAAATCAACATAAAACAAGTCATAACAGGAAATAATATATTAATATGTCATTTCAAACATAATCATTGCTTGACCTAATCAATAAAATATAAATTTTACCCAATGAAAGGAAATTTAGATAATAAATCTCATACCTCATTATTCATTATAGTGGGGGTAAAGATAGACATCATGTTTAGCAGGATAACTAATGATATTAATTTAATCACGAATAATATTAATATTTATGATAACATATATGATCATTAAATAAAAAGATAGGGGAAATTAATTAATAATATTTTATAACATACTTTGTTTTGGGTATTAACTACCATGTTTTATCCATCATTTTTTCATTAATTTCCTAGTTCATTTGCATAGTATTTTGATACATATTTTGGAAAATTATTTTAATGATACTAATATCATATTAGATGAAAAAATATATTTGTAGAACAATTATTTGATATTGAACATGTAAAATGAATCGAATCACGTCATGGATATGGTAGACTGTACATACACATGAGTGAGATTATCAATGCATTAATTGGTGAAATGGTATGTAAGTGGGTGATATATGAATATTAAAGAAAAAATATCATTTATTAAGGACCAAATATATGACCACTATTTCCATCATCATAATTATTAATGTAATGTGCTGAATAAAAATGAATTACACTCTTATGTGGACATGGTAAACCATTCATAAGCACGTGTAATGTTTCTTTTATCCTAGGGTGGAAAATAAATAAAATAAACCTATCCATGATCCTAAAAACATATTATAATATGGATTATACATTATTAACTAATTTATTATGGAAAGAACACATAGAAACATTTTAGAATAATAAATAATCTTGAAAGAGTTGACAAACATGGTTACCATTTAATAAATAATTCCCCTTTGAATGCACTATTAAAGACACAAAGATTGGTTTTTTGGAAGTCATGGTAATCCATAATTTTTATAAGGATTGTTTTAAGAAATATATGATGGTTTTGATCAATAAAGAAGTTTAAAAGTGTTGTGTATAAGTGAGGTAGGATGTTCCATTTTATAAGTGAGGTGATGGAATCATTTGAAATTTCCCATAATATTAAAACATAAAAAGGGTATTGTAGTTCATAAATCAAACAAGGAGCCTATAAAAAATCTGGTATGACATTTTCAACCACATATTAGTGTGTTTGGGTGTATTTGTGGAATCTGTTATTTTAAAATAATGTAACAGAATATTAATTCAATATAATATCATTATGAACAAACTTGACACTATTCATTAAATTTACATTAAAAATGTGAAGATAATAATTTAAATTTGAAAAAATAATTTTTATGCATATATAATGTGTCATACAAATCTATAAAATTAATGGAGTACCATAATAAATTCCTATTATATTTCATTCTATTGAATATATATAATATATTTTACATATAAATTAATGGAATAACTACTTAATAATCATCATTTTTTTATTTAAGGTAATACTGTCTTCAATAAAAATATAAAATAATGCCAAAATATGATGATGAATTTTTAATATTTATAATTTTTTTAATAATAATAAAATATTATAGATATCACCATAATTGAAATATAATACTTATTAAAAAATTTGTATCAAAATTTTTATTATTAATTAAATATAATACTATAAGTAACATAAAGTCATCATATAAGATCAAATAGGTTATAAATTTGATCCATTTATTATATTTTTCATAAAATTATCATCCAAAAATAATCATTTAGGTATTTGGGTAATTCAAGGGTTATTATTATTTTAATAATAATAATTTTGGTAATTTTTCATATGCATGAAGATGCACTACATCAGTGTTTTATATGCATATAATGTAATGATTCCATTTATGAAAATATATAAAAATAATATAAATTAATTAAATAAGATCATTATAATATTTTATACATGTCAAAAATGTATATTTATTCATATCACTATACACATAACTTATTTAATATTTTAGTTTTACATTTCCAGACCTACACAAACACTACAGAAGCATTTAGATGATATTTATGTTATATAAGGGAACATATAGAAACTATCAACAAATGTAAACAATAATTTAATATGTTAACCAAAAATATGTAAACATTTTTTTAACTCTCAATTAAAATTTATATGGTTTTACTTTTCCCATGTCATCCAATCAAAACGTCAGCATTGAAAATGATTTTCAATTTATAATGAACTAATATTTAATTAATATATTCTGATTTAGTTTTGTACTATATTTGTATTATATTGTCAAATATGAATATTAATAGAATATTTATATATTTTCATATATTATTTATATTTTTATGATATCAAAGATGATGTTGTATTTCATAAATAAAATTTTATTTTTTTCTATTCAAAAACAATTTAAAAAAATAATCAATATCTAAAAATGGACATCATTTTACATTGTCAATTCAAAAATTATATTCGATTTTTCATTATATTCTTTATAATTTTTAAAAATAAATTATATTTATTTACACATATAATTTAATTAAAATAACATTCTCATAAAAAAATATATTTGATGATTAAATTTTCATTACAAAAAATTGTGTGTTTACATCTGACGAATTAATAAATAAAATAGTATTTTAAAAGAACTTGCTATATACTATATAATATAATAATCGTTATTCATAGCTAATAACATAATTTCTATGATATAATGATCCTTTTAAAATAATAATAATTAATATTATATTGTGGGTTTGTTTGCCTGTTGTTTCCTTTAACAAAATATATAAATTAAATATTAAATATTCTAAAATCATGTGGTGTTACAATATTACCATCTAATATTGGTTTATTGGAAATTATTTTTATACAATGTGACAAATATATGATTTTGATAATAATAGGGGATTGAACGTTATAAATTGAGCAGAAAACCAATACTAGAAAAATAACCTCTAGCCATAGACCTATTGTCACAGTTTAAATGGTCCATAGCTATAGGTTAAAATATATCCACGGGTAATTGAAAATATTGGAGTTAGATAAGATAACACGAGAGATTAAACTTGTCCTATGGGAACAACTCCTTAATCCACTTCACTCCATCGTGATTCGTCTCTACCCACATCTCCCACTTCATGACTCATCTCCCCCGTCAGAACTCATCTCCCACCCACAAAACCTTCCCCTAGAAAGATCGATTATCCCCTGGCCAATCTCATAGGATTATCCCCTCTGTTAACCCCTCCCTCCCATGATCCCTCTCAGCCCCTTCATGATATGTTCTTCTCCTCCACCCCCTTCATCGTGCATTCCTCCTCCAATAGGTGCATCGACCGAACTGAGACCTTCCATTATTGGGATCTGCGGGTGCCAACCCCTGGAAATTCTATAATGATTATCGCGGTTACACATTCATGACAGCTTCTCTCCCTAGCAATTCATAGCCATCTCTAGTGACCATTCAACCATACCTCTACAATCGTTGGTAATTTTCAAGGTTCATCCCATAATTGTTGTTTTCTACCCCACATGATCCTCATTTTTTTTCCAGACACCAAATAGGGTTATGTATTGAAGATATTTTATGATATGTGGTTAAACCAAAAAAATGTTTGTAACGCCCTGACCCCAGTTACCCAGAATTTGTGCATTATTACATATCATTGGCATGATCATGAAAGGTCTTGTCTCAAAAGGCCGATTAGTTTAGTGGCCTTGGATACACTAAATACATTCATATGTCTTATATTAAATGATAAAATGGGAAACTACAACAACATAGTCTCCATAGTCCACACTCATATCCACTCGGACTATCCCTAAAGGTCTATCAAAAAATACTTTTTCACATCCTGGGAAAGAATAAAAAATAGAATGGGGTGAGCTCAGAGGCTCAGTAAGGATAACAATATAGTAAGAACATTCATAAATAAGCATAAAAATTTAAAGAAATGTATACCTAAAACAAAAGCATTTAAAACATGAACATCATCATTACAAGGAGAAAAATAATTGAAATAATTCCATTTACATATCCACACAGACATTCTATTAATCGACTAATCACATGAAATATCAATAACCTCTTTCACAATTATGGAATAAATAATGACAGACTATCATAACCACATTTTTAAGGCCCTCTGCCTAGACTACAAAGAAGATATTTTCAAAGCCTTGTGACAAGAAACTTGTTTGTCTAATGAGCCCTACCGATGCGAAGAGGAGAAAAGGCATGCTCCACCCATCACTTACTAATACCAATGCATTCCTTATAAGAAATGGTTTAAACATAACATAATTATTCATATTAAAACTGCCATATGAAATGTCAATACATTATCCATAAAACCTAAATGGTATAAAAAGAAATCATCCACAGTCAAACATATCACCAAACCTTCAATACAATATATATGTTGTGAGTCATAATAAATCAACTTGAAATAATCTTAAAATCTACCATTGGATGTTGACATTGATGAAATCAAAACAATACGAGATAAATGTATCTTTTTGAAATAATTTAAGTGTCACATAATTATAAAAGAAAATAATTAATTTGAAAATATTATAATAACATTGTAAGGGAATCTTAAATGATTTTACAACTGTGTAAAATAGCCGCACCCACCGTATAAGTTAAAAAATATATTCATACATTAATTTTGTCGAAAAGGTTCAAAAGGACCATGTTTGGAAAATGATGGAATGATTCCTTTATAAACATATTATAAAAATTCAAACAAGGGTATAAATTACATTAAACCATAGTCTATAAAATTGTAAGGCTATTTTGAAATACATTTTTTAGAATAATTAATGTGGATGATAAAGAAGTCCCATTAGATAAATACGCAACAACAACCTCAGATAATGATGATATTGTGAAATTATCCCTTACCTGGTACTTTTCGTAGGTCGTGGGCTGGTTAAACTCATATAAAATGTTGAAATTAATCTTATTAAATTATAAAAGAATCATGTACATTAATATGATATATTATATGACTATTTTAACAATTCTTTGTTAATAATATCTTAGTATTATCATTCTTTCGGGAGTTAACAGCTTTGTTTTCCCTTATATTCATTGTTATTTGAGGTATATTTGTTATGGATGGGATATATCATATTCATATCCAGAATGATATATAGACTTTAAAAATTATTTTTAATCATCTATTGTAAATTAGTCTTAAATGGATATGATGGGGAATTAATATCATTGCAGTGTGGAGACGATAATCCGTACATACGCACGAGCGATTATATCATTATTTTTATATTAATATAATATATAATTGGATTTTATATCATATATACAAAATATTTATCATGATATATATATTATTTACATCAGTTACACATAGTTATTATACCCACCCAAATAATAATTTATTGAATAACTATTACACCAAGACGTTGAGACGGTTAGCCATATGTATGCACATATGGTGACATGTTATTCATAGGATCGTTAAAATAATGAATTTGGTTGTAACATATTTATATTAAAATTATAGTATATATAGGAAACTTTAGATATTATATATAATTGAAACAACAAAGGAAAAAAATGGAAGAATAAAGTAACTTGAAAGAGGTGGTGAGATATGTACCTCTTCTTCGGGTACTTCTATTTGATTTGATCAAAAGTGCTCCTTATTGTGGCTTTATGACTAAAGGAAGGCCTCTATGTTGAAGGTAGGATAGTTGAGAGGTTATTCGGTCAGAGGTTGGTTGATCCAAATGGCTTTGATGGTGTGAATTAGAGAGAAGGGGGAGTTCCCTTTTATAAGAGGGGTGAGGGGCACCTTAGGAAAAGCTAGAAATATTATTTTATAATAAAATAATTTTCGGTTTATAATGGTTCAAAAATGAATTATTTGAATGATAATGTGGTGATGGGTATAAAAACACTCATCCAATAGGTTTTAGACTAGTTTGGTCACTATATTAACTTTATCATTTAGATTTAACTCTTAGTTAGAATGTTTGACATTTTCCATGTCTCTTCGTATTATTATATTATATTGTTTATAAAGTTACATTATAATTTCAAGATAACAACAAGTGGTTAATTAATGATAAACCTTTAATTATATAAGTAATTTCTATGATCATTATTATTTTTTAAATTAATATCAATTATTAATATTATTTTTTTTAAAACTCTTTTAATCCAATTTAAACACTCTTGGGTATTTTGTTTTTTCTAAATTCATAATAGCATTATTACTTTGAAAAGAAATCATCTAACAAACCCTTTTATGTCATATTAATCTAGAAAATTAGATTAATTTATAAAAATTCTCAAATTTCATTTATTTGGAATTTTTTAGTATCAATTATTTTAATATTTCATTAGTTAGGTAATTACTCATAACAATTATGACATAAATAAATTAAATTATTTAATTTCTAAAAATTATAAATAATATACCATCACCTCTCCCTATTTTTCATACATATAAAAAATATTATGTTCATCCAATAACATACCAATGATTATCCAATAATTGATACCATCCGCATATAATCCTTCCTTTTGGATGAAGGATCCATAGAATCCTTTTGGTACACTCTAAAAGGAGTTACCTGATTACGAGGTAATGTATTCTCTCAAATCATTAATTTTATTTTCCATGTCCACCCCATCCAACTAAATTTATTCAATGATTATTTTAAAAAATATCACCAATATAGTAGGATTATTTTTCAATTAAATTCCTTGAACTACACATTCACACACCCATATTTAATGAGTAATGAAGATATCATTTCATTATACTATGAACTACTACCTAAAAAATGATGATTTTTCATTTTTCCATTACACCCTATCAAGTTGGAAAATATGCTGGAATATATATATATATATATCCTTTATAATAAATTTCTTATTTTTTTTGATTATTTATTACTTTTTTCAAGAAATATCTATTTACATTCGATTTTTTATTAATACGATAATTTAATTTCAGGAAGTGTGGACTACCACCCCCTTATTGCATTATGATCTGTTCTTACCCAAAAAAGATTGTATTAAGGACTGTATTAGTTACTATTTAAGTAATATAAGATATAATGAATATAATATAATAAATAAATATATATATATATACAAATATATCTTTTACTTTCGTTCAATCTACACGTCAACTAAACTGAAATAGTATTCATGAATACATATGACCTAATGTCTCATGAATGATGTATTATGCCTAATAAATATATATTTATCATATTGTTATATTTAAAATATAATTAATTTAACTGATACTTATATAATGGTTTAAATTCAATAAATAATGATATAATATCTAAATAACAAATATTTATCAAAATATGAGACTTGCGAATAATACAATGAATATAACCAAATGTCAGTCCTTAATATTGGATTTTTAATATGAGGGTAATATAAGGCCATAATAAAACAATATATTTTACTATATATAATAATATGGTTCTTTAAAATACTTATAGTAAGTTTATATTTATTATATAGGTTGTTTTAATTCAATTGATGAGAGTAAATACATAATGTAAGGGGATTTCATCTCACTTTTTATTCAAGTTAGATACATACTATGTTCACCACTATTTCATTTGGTAATGTGTAATGAATTACTATGATTTTATTCTATTCATATTATAACCAAATTTATGGGTATTAAAATATCATTTTGAAGAACTTTCATTCATGGGGTTTATGTTATAAAATTTACCAAATTGGTAAAAAAAATGACACAATTTGTATTCGTTAGGATGCATGATTTCTTATGAACCTACACTCTTTTTTATGTGCATATACATAATTTTTTCATGTTACGTCATTAATCTAATTAATTTTAGAGTATTTTATTATTAATTTAATTTCCTTTTCTAACATGGAGAGTATGATCCCATTTTACCATGTTATTAGAGTTTATTGAGACAATTTCATCGCTTCTCGAGATTCTTTAGTTTTATGCATCCATTTATGATTTCATATGTTACATCTCATAAGAAAATAATGAATTTTCTTATCCTGTATTTATTAATTATATATTAATTTAGAGTTTCAATTATCTACTCTCTAATACATAATATATTTTATGAATTTGTTTTTATGAAATTTCATCTTTAACATTTATTAAATAAAAAATATGTATTCCTTAAAAAACATGTTTTGAAAAATATTTCCAAGAATATTATAATAACATCCTATTAAAAATAAAATAAATTTTTACAATTTTTATAATATACTTATTTTTTAAAGGAATCTTCTTGTTAATATAAGAACAAAAATATTTACTATCTTTTATACTATATAAATGTATTTTTCATTTTATCTCGTAAAACATGTATGGATTTATCCACCGTCTATCCTTCAAATAATTAATTTCGTGAATAAATTTCATATTTTAATAAAATAAATCTCAGAATATATTTTTAGGTATAATTTTTTTCAAAAAAAATTCAAAATTTTTTATAATTTTTCAATTAAAATTATTTTCAATAAATTATAAATCTTCATTTAAAATTCATCATGGAAATGGGTTTTCAATATAGTTTCATTCTGATTATATATGTTTTCAATGAAAATTGATTTCAAATCATTTTCAATACATATTTTTAAAATTTAAAATTATATTCAAAGAAAATGGATATCAATTTTTTTTGAATATTTATTTATAATGTTTGAAAGTATCTTCCTTGTATTTTTAAGGAGTATAGTTTTGATGTCATTTTAAAGAATCGTTAATTTGGATTAATATTATTTTCAAATAAATTAGTTGACACACATTTTCAAGATTTGGTTATAATTTTTCAAATTTTACGATGACAAGTGTTTCTAAAATGTTTTGAAGCCAATTTCATAATTTTTTTAAAAACGTTTTCAAATGATTTCAAGAATCCTTATAAGAATAAATATTTATTAAAAGAAAAATATTGTCAAATGGTTTTATGTATCACAATGTAATTTTCAAAGTAGAATGGATAATTTCCTTAGGAAATGATTTTGAAAGATGTTTGAAAATTATTTTCCTTCTATGATGGCATCTGTTTATGTTACTCTCTACTTCTAGGAAATTATCTTATGGAACCATTCATAGGCTTTCTATGATGGGATATGATAAATGTCTTGGAATTTATAAAAAAATTTCTCTTCCATGTGGTTTATGTTAAAAAAATATATTTCTAATTAATGGGTTATATAAATGTTAAATCTATTTCTATTTAAATGGTTATATGTTTATGAAGTATTTTTATCTTTCGTGAAATATAATTTTGATTAAATAATTATGAATCCTATATATTTTCCACATTTTAGAATATGTTAACATGTTTATGATACCCAATTAATTTCATGGATCACGATGGAATTTCTTATGAATTTATTTCACAAGAATGTATGATTTCACTATGAGATGTGTTGGACCTACATATACATCACTTACATTTGGAAAAGATTTATATCTCATGAGATATTATAATATTTTCATTGGAGTAAACCTGAACTAATAAGATAGACTTTGCAGTGAACCATAACTATCATGATTATTTGAGGATGGAGAAAATACTAATATGATTTCCGTGGGACTGAACCATGACTTCAAAGATGGGATGATGAGTGAACACATGTTACTAATATGACTACAGAAGTAAACCCATGCTACAAATATGATCTTGGATGCTATTTATATGCTACAAAAAATCATTTTATATGCATATGTGCCTTCCAAAATCCCATGTTTTATTCAGAAATTATTCATTCATGAAATATGTTATTTATTTTCATATTATTTGTGTCTTATTAACAGTCATTATTTATGGAATGATTCATCTATATATACGCAATGTGTGACCTTATATTTTAATGATCATGTTCTCATACTCGAATGCTCAAAATTACGCCTACAAATATAACTAATTTACACGTACTAATCATTTAAACTCCCAACATTCTTATTATTCCTTTCCAAATGTTTGAATAATTATTTTATTAATGAGTACTAAAGGTATAGATCCTACTGGGATTTTTTATTTATTTTTAACTAGGATATATGATTTTTTTTCAATGTTTTCAATGAAACTAAACTATTACTGTTATAAGGCATGTGTTTTTGAAAAGTAAAGAAGACTTATATAAACATATTGAAAATACATGTATTTTCTAACATGATATCTATTGTTACGATGATAGTTAACTAGTATGAAAAATATTGAATATATGTTAAGTGTGTAGTTTTAGACTTAAACATTTGGGATGTTATCTATGTAAAATTTTTTGTTGGCAATCAAAATTCCACCTTGATTTGGATGGGAGAGTGAACTGATACAAAAGATTAAGCCCAGTAAAAATGGTTTATGTGGTTGGGGATTATGTGTAGGATCTTACCATTCAACATGTTATGTAATACAAATGGGAGGGATCCTAATGGAATGATGTTGGAGCATACCCCAGGAGGGATTCTCATTTAAGATTGGGATATGGATTACATGTAGGAATGACCCATCAAAGGTGGGTATGCGACTTAGGTATAATAATTTCCTAGGAGGATGGATGTATTTCATGGTTTATACTATCTTCTACGCATTTGATTCGTTCTCGACGTGATAAGTAATAGGAAGATTCACACATAACAATAATGTTGTGAATGATTCGGTAAGGAGATGATGTGGGGATTCATCGTGGATGTTACCTAGGGCGGATGTCAATCTATGTTATATGGATCTCATTACTTGTTAGGAAAATCTCATTCCATGTTAGTCTTACATATATAATCCTTCCAAATGTGTGTTGGGGCTTATGCATTATGACTTCACGAGGTGCACATGGGGACAATGCCCAAATGGAGAGGGATTACATATGGAGATTATGAGAAGTTGAAGGACCCAATGTCTATCCACTCTCTGCTCCTATTTGAAGGATGGAACTCCATGTGAGGAGGATATAATTATTTGAAACTCCTACATGCTTAAATATTGGGATTTCCACATAGTATGTGAATATAGTTTAACATAATGTGTTGAGAATGTGGGTACTAGGTATTTTTTCATCATGCAGTACAGATGTTGTGGAATCACTCCTCTCCCCATTGGCATACATAATTTTTTCCCAATAAAAATTTTGGAATGGAAGGATTCACTAATTCTAGAAAGTGATGGTGAATATGAGTGGTCACTCAAAATGTTTAAATTTGTTTTCCTATTCAAAAAATAAAATTGGATTAGAAAACATATAAAAAAAAGTAAGAGGTATGGAAATGAAAACGGGGGAAAATTTTGAGGGATGAAGAAATAACAATGTGTAATTTTGGAGTTCCCCATTGAAGAGGGTCTCGTGAAGTAGGGACCCTCATAGAGAATGGATTCATTAATCACTGATGCATCATAAATATAACGCCACAACCTCAAAACTAACTTAATCTTGAGTTATTACAAGATTACACATTGAGGATCTTTTCAACTTTAGAGTATTAGAGAATTAGATCATAAAACATGCATTACATTCCAAATTTAAACCAAGTGGTTACATAAAATATATTATTAATTTTTTCCATCAACGGAAACATATTTAAAATAAAACACGGATTCCTTCTTGACACATCCTTGACACTATCATTATATCATGTACCCTTCCCTTGACCTGTGAAAAACATTTCAAAAACTTGGTATGAGCATAAAAGTCTCAGTAAGGGATATAAAAATATAGAAATGAAACATGAGTACATGTATACACAAGAATTAATGAAATCATACAGTACTCATAAAACATAAGCACTTTAACATAACTCATCAAATCCTGAATAAATAATAGAAATCATAAGACATAAAGGTAAATTGAGGCATTCATAATATTCTGATGTAGGGAGTAACCCTCTTGGTTACGTTTGGAAAACCCATCACAGTATATTCCCTAAATATCTTCGGAGGAACCTTAAAATTTAACCCCTTCGCATTACCCAATTCATTGGAGAGCTATATCGGGCTCACCCGCCCTTAGTTTATCGTGGAACCACCTGTCATCATAACAATTCCCAAGAACAATAACATAATCGTATCACATAAAACATGCATAATGGAAACATAACATTTCCACATTTCAATCACAATATATCAATACAACACATTGATATAATAGAAACATCATGAAAACCATTTTCAATACCAAAATAATATAAAAGTAAAATATGGTATTTCTTTTTTTCATTTTTTTTAAAATATGTATGTCTAGTAGAGGAAGATGAAACTCAAATAATGGTCACAGCGGCAGAGAAGTCGTTGTCGCCGCATACGTACGACAAAAACATTCCCTTTTTTGTTAAGTAAAATGCTTCGTATAAAAATGATTACTTTTGGATAAATGTAAAAGTCCAAGGGGTTTATACACCGTATAAAATAAATTTGTGTATAAAACATAATATGCCTCAATGAAAGGAGATTGAGACAAAGTCCTATTCCTCGGGTCTGACTTGACTCGATCGTTCTTTAACGTCCAGAATAATAAACTTGTGTTAATTTATACTTGCTTAAGAACCCTTTTCAAGTTCATTATTCCTTTTATATCACTGATTACCATGTCAAGAACACTATGTAATTATTTAAGTTAATAACGGTCGTTTTAACAATCATTGGTACTTGAGTCAAAAATAAACTCTTTATAATTACAAGTTGTTCATGTATCCATTATATCCAGAGTTATAATCATGATGTAGATATCATATATATCACATATATCTAGTATATAAATGCATTTATAATATTACATAACGTTTAGATGTATGAAATGAAATTAACCTTTCATGGAGACGGTAAGCCGTACGTACACATGAACGCTACATTCATTTCTGTTTCATAATTTATGGAATAGAATCATAATGATATAAAGGTATATTATAATTCTAGTATCATATCATATATAATACCAATAATTACATCATTTATACATCCCACATATGGAATTAACGAATCAAATCACTTTGAGGGGGCGGTAGTCTGCACTTCATAAAATGAAGATACCACGTTTACCCATAATGGAAACCATAACGGTATTCCATAAATGAAAAATAAAGAAGCTTAAGTAAAAAAATAAACATATTATATATATGATATATAAATATAGTGACATCTTAATGGCCACCATTGAAGGTGTTAGAAGAATATTGAACAATCATCGTTTCATGAGGCAGAAATTTTCCATCCACGGAAACATTATCTTAATTAACCATTAGATGTAGGTGTGTGTAAGTGTAGCACAAATTATTCTTATAACAACACCCTAGTATATTTAAGATACTGGATTTGTAATAAAATAAATGAATAAAAAGAGTTTAGGGGGTTGGAGAAGCAAAATAAAAAAAAAGAACACAAGTGAATACATTACCTTAAAATATGGTAACTCTCTTAGATTTGAGCTCAAAGGCTTCCTTGGGAAGGCTTCTTCCCATAGTGAGGCTTCTAGGAGTAAGAGATTGATGTGCAGAGACAAAAAGAGCAGAGCTTGGCCGAACCAAAGGCTTGGGAGGTGTTGGTAATGAGGTAGATATGGGGGGCCTTTTATAAGAAAAGAGGAGGGGCACTCTTGGAAAGTTAAGAAAAGATATTTTATTATAAAATGATTTTCAGATAAAAAGGGTCCCACAATTATAAATTTAGAGGATAAGGTGATTAAATTTTGAAATTCACCCATAAAATAGGTTTTTTACATGTGTTTGTCCTAGATATTGCATTATCTTTTCATTTTATTTAAATCGTTAATTAATGAGGTAATCGTTGCATCATCATGGTGTCAAAAATAATTTAATTTATTCAATGTCTAAAAATTATAAAAAAAAATCATGATATAGGAAGTCTTTTTAGATTTTTAATTAATATTTATAGTCAAAAATATGACTTGTATAACCCCATTTATGAATTGTTTTAGTAAAACAACTCATGTTTGTGTCATTTTTACTTTTACATTAAATTAAAAGCATTAATGTCTTTATCTTACCCAAGTGGCTCTATGGGGTCCCAAAAATAGACCCATGGGTTGTCTTGGTCGGCCATGACACATCCAATAATGGTAGGAAATGTTTATAGGTCATTTCATATTATTAAAGCATTATTCTTACCTTAAATTACACTAATTACCTCTAATCACGATTAAAAACATAAAAGTTACTATTCACCAAAAAAATTATTTTAATCCCATTGAACCAAATTTTAATTATTAATGAAGACCATGTATTTTGGATTTTTGAAATTCAAAACACAGAGGTGGTAAAATTTCATTGAAACGGAAAATTAGTTTTTATAAGTACCACTTAGTGGTTTCACAATTCATAAAAAATTGATGTTTTTCAGAAAATTACCAAAAATTCAACCTAAGACATATTTGATATTCCGAATTCAAAAATGATGTCTATTGTAAAAAAATCAAATCATATAACTTACATGAATTAATTTAATAATTAATTCCTGATTTCAGAGAAAATAGCGTGTTTTTTTGAAATAATAAGTATCAGAAGATAGACACTACTTTAAGTCCAATTTCAAAGGGAAATTAATTCATATGACCACAATTGGATTAAATGGGAAAAATATATTTTAATTTCAATTAAAAACAAATTAAAAAGATAATATAATCATATAAAAAAATTAGATTAAAATGAGGTTTTGAATTAAAATATAACATTTTTCACTATTCATAAAAAATGAACTTTATCGGAAAAATACCCAAAATTCACACAAAGTTAATTTTGATGTCCCTATTCTAAAAAATAATTTTTTTTGTCCAATATAATGTATAAGAGTGACCAAAACTATATTTATAGACGGTTCTCCAACAAAAGGCGATAAGTCGACCTTTAGTGAATGTTAGAGTATATATGCCTAGAATTGAATTCTTTTCATATTTTAAGCCTTTATCCTATATTGGATAAATGTTAAAACATTTAACAAACATATATAATCATATTTTTGTTATTTACATTCATTCCCGCCAATACAATGGCTACGTGTAAACAACCATTTAAAATAATATTATTTTATTACTCGTGTGAAACGTAAGATTTCAAAGAAACTCTTTGTTGTGTATCAGGTATGCTATCGAACATAGAAACCCCTTTAAAGTAAAATTAATATTTAATTCAAAAATATTAATAAAAATGAAAATTATTTATCCTTTATTTACCTGGGATGTTACAACAAAGGACGTGGTATACGTGAAGGGAAGGGATTCACAAAGAAAGTTGAAACTTCCTCAGAATGAAGTCATGTGCACGGTAGGGGTGCTTCGTGAAGTCTGAGTGCTTCGCGAAGCCTCAAATTCAAAAAAGGGCCTCCACCCACTATGAAGGAAAAAAGGATTTATAGAAATGAATCCCCACCATATTTGGTGTAAATAAGGTACTATGTAAGGGATGTTTTGTGATGCTCTAGTTCCATCAATGATTTAATTAGAAAACATGTTCTTGGTGCTCATGTTCGTCATAAAATGGACGATCAGATGGTGTGTTCCAGGGGTATTAATGCCATCGAAGTTGATGGAGATTGATATTTATAAGAAACATGGAATATTGATTCTTGTAGGGGATTGAATAAACATAGTGGGATCCACTAAATGTCACAGATCTGTTGGACTCACAAAGTCTTCAATAAAATATCATTGTGTTGTCGCATAGGGAATCCAACTCATGGGAGTCCCAAAATAACCTTTGGAAGTCGTGTTGTGATTGGATATCCATGAAGTCACTTCACAAAGAAATACCTAATGGTTTGTCACCAAACTATATCTAGCACATGAAACCATATTATCATTAAAATGGTTCTGTTCCATGGGTAGAAACCCGTTTGATTTTGGGAAACAAACCCGAAGGGTTTGTCACCAAACTGTTTTCTCTCATGAGAACTATTGATGCATTAGGGGGATTGAGCAGGGCCCCCCATCCACTGCATGTCAAAATAATTATTTATTCATTGATTCAATAAAAGGGAAATATTCCTTTTCAATTGCTGTATAGCGTAGAGTATACAAATTAATCAATGTTAAAATAGCTTTCCAAATAAACGTCGTATGTAAAATGGTATACAGTTTAGACCACAATAATATTCATGATATGAGATTATGGATATTTAATAAATATAGTTTCAAATGAAATGTGATCTAAAATGTTCATTAGGTACACCAAATATGGATTATAAGGTATACAATACAAAGTTAGTCACAACGAAAAGGTAGTTGAGACAAAATCCCGTACAAAAATGTGATTGGTCGAGTCATATGACCAAAACATAATAACCCTCAAATGACTCATTGAATAAAATGAATATAAATATAATTGTTTTAGTATATATCTAATGTCAGTACACATATACCTCATACAAGAAATAACCGGTGAACAGTGAAAATCTCACAGAAATGAATGTCAGATGAGAAACCACATACCATATGATTGAGTGTGCTCTTCATTTGTTTTAATGACCAGAATAATAAATTATAGCTTCATTAATTAATAATTCCATAACGTCATATACATTTAATTTATTTAATATATCCTTTTTTAGGTTCATTCTTTTCCCTTTTAATGGGTTTAAGAGGTTCAATTTTATTATTTTGGAAGCATTATCTTCCTTGGTTTTCATGGTTCGTTACTTGTTTCCATGAATGGAAGTTCATTTGAAACATGGTTAAATATCTAGAATTGTTACTATAAAATTTTAATTACATTACTAATATATAAATGATATTATAATTATTTTGGGTTATATAGTATGATTCTAATTCATTAGTTAAAACATTAATGAAGTTCGTTTAGATCATTTTTGTGGTTCTTTGACAATAACAACCACAATTTGTCTTATAAATTAGAACAATGAGTACAAAAGAATTCCAGAACCATGGGTGATTAATGACACATATTTTATTACCTGGTTCAACCATATAAATGGTTTCATGACCATAGTTGAAATAATTAATTGAAATTTAGATTACATCATCCACGATGTCGGTAATTCGACACATCACAAACAATGTTTTTATTCCATAAATAAGTGGGAGAGGAGAAAAATAATGATGAAGATTTTACATAAACATTATAAAATCTAGAATATAAATGATTCCTAGATATTTCATTCCTCATGGGTAATATCATATAAAGAAACAATAAGGAAGGAACTGAAAATAAAAAATAAGTGAGAAATCACTTACCAAAATTCGGTAGTCCAACTGCTATGAGACAGGGGTTTAGAAAACATTAATAAGAGAGGGGGCAAGGGTAACCCATACAGAAATGAACAATACTAGATAAATAGATCATTAATAAGAATTAAATATGAAAATGGTATGGAAACATGCATTTTATACCACATAAAAGAGAACATGAATGGAAAAGGTAATAAATTAAGAAATTTATTACCGTGTAGAGTAACCCTTATAACATGATGGTTGGGAACATGTGGGTTTGAGGAAACCTAAAGAGGGATAATATGTAGGTAAGCGGTCCATAGATTTGTTGAGGGAGAATTGGGGATGAATTCAATTAAGGGAAGAGTTGGTATATATAGGAAAAGTAAGGGATTATTTTAATAATTTACCTGGGACACCTTATAAGTGGTATTTGAAAAACCATGGGCTTTCCCAGGGTATTTTCCTAAGGTTTTAGCCACTTAGGACTCCTCATGACATATGTTACTGTAAAAAAGTAGACCATGCTTTTTATATTTAATTATTAAATCATTATGATGTCATTCAACTACCAAAAACTCAAAACTATATTTTTACTATTCTTGAAAACTTCATGTATTTTAGAAAAATACCAACAATTTACCCTAATCAATTTTTGACTTGAAGAATTCAAATACGAACTCTTTATTTTGAAAGTAATTTTCTATTAATTTTTAATTTAATTTTATTGAAATTCATACTTAATTCTTAAAATAACAATCTTCAAGGTGCTATTAGTTTTATTTCACATTGAAAAAAAATTATGACTCATTGTCCTATTTCAATTAAAAAATAAAATAATATTATTATTTAATATTAATAATGGTCATATTACTATTCATAATGGTATGATACTAATCACCAAAAATCATTTTTGTTCTATCAGACTCCAAATTACATACAGATCACAACTCTAGATGACCATTTTTCGAAATTCAAAACATAGAAGTGGAAAATTTTTATTTAATATCTAGGTTTTGATTATCACCTAAATAACCTAGTGTTGTTTCAAGGGAACATAGTGATAAGTAGACTGTATTTAATAGAAGAATACCATAAATTGTTTGGGGTGTAATATTATTCCATCCTTTAGAAATTTCATTTTGGAAATATTATGTTTAATGCCCACCAAAAAATATGTGGGTGGTTTCTTTTCATGAAATCCTCTAGTTCCATTTTTCATCCTCCATATTCTAATTTCTCCAAACATCCATTACCAGACGAGTAGTTTGATTTCTCAATACATGCACTTTTTTGTCATGAATCATGATAGGCTTTTCACATTATGTAAAATCAGGTGCATGTTCTATATCTTCATATGTGAGTACATGTGTTGGGTATGACATGTACTTCATTAACAATGATACATAAAACACATCATGAACTCTGGAGAGATTTTACGGCATCGCTAAACTGTAAGCTAGAACTCCGATTCATTCCAAAATTTCAAATGGTCTGATGTACCTAGGGGTCAGTTTCACATTTTTATCAGAACCTTAAGATGCACTTACATGGAGATACATTCAGACATACATGATCTCCCACTTGAAATTCCATTTCCATTATCCGGTTTTTAGAATAACCCTTCTGCCTAATTTGGGCTACATTAATATGAGTCTGTATTTTATTCACCTTTGTTGTGGTCTGTTCAATATGCTCTGGACTTATAAGATTCCTCTCACCAACTTCATCCCAAGTAGTTGGAATTCGACATGACTTTCCATATAATGCTTCATTTAGAGCCATTTAAATACTATAATAGAAACATTTGTTTTATTATATTCCACCAAAGAAATGTATTGATACCACATACCTTGGAAGTCAAGAGAACATGAACTTAACATATCTTCTAGAGTTTTAATAGTCCTTTCAGATTGTCCATCGGTTTGGGGGTAATATGTGGTACTCATATGAAGCTCAGTATTCAAATCCTTCTTGAGACTTTTCCAGAATTTTGGCAGAAACTGGGGATCTCGATCAGAGACAATTGATAGAGGTTCACCATGAAGTCCCACAACATCATTAAGATAAACTATTTCTAGGATCTCATGTTGTAAATCCTCTCTTATTAGAAGTAAATGTTTTGTTTTAGTGAGATGATCAACAATTATACATATTTCATCATTCATTCTAGGTGTCCTCGATAGTCTAGTGACCAAATCCAATGTAATGTTATCCAACTTCAGCATAGAAATAGGTAGAGGTTGCATCACTCCCTTGGGATGTTGTCTCCCTTCCTTCACATGTTGACAAACTGGACACCTTGATACGTAGTCAGCACTTTCCATCTTTATATTATCCCAAAAAAATATTCCTTCAGATCTAAATATGTCCTTGTGCTACCCGGTTGTGTAGAGAAATTTTATCTATGAGCACCATCTAATAGATCCCTTTTTGGCTCAGGTACTTATGGAACACATAACCTCTTCTCAAACATCATAACTCCTTCCTCATACATGATGTTAGCCAATCTCCAATTCTTCACATCATTAATTCTCTTATGTAGATTCTCATCATCAGATTGAGGTATTTTTATATTTTCTAATAAAGATTATTTGGCAATCATTTAAAGGATAATAGATGTTTCCCATTCCTTTACAATTCCCATATCCATCATTAGTAGATCCAAAAATATAGGATCTCTCTCAATCCTAAATTGAGTTAAATGTCTATGATATTTCCTACTTAATGCATCTACCACCTTATTCACCTTTCCCGGGTGATAGTGTATTGAAAAATCGTAATCTTTGAGTAACTCAAGCCATCACCTTTTCCTCATGCTATGTTCTTTTTGTATGAAAATTTATTTCAAACTATTGTGGTCTGTATAAATTTCACATTTCTCTCCATATAGATAATGCCTCCATATTTTCCGAGCAAATATTACGGCTACTAACTCAAAATCATTAGTTGGATAGTTTTTCTCATGGGGTTTCAACTATCTTTATGCATAAGCAATAACTTTATCAGTTTTCATAAGGACGCAACCTAGCCAATTCTTTGATGCATCGATGTTTATCACAAGACCATCACTTTTAGATAGAAGAGTAAAAATTGGATCATTGACCAATCTTCTTTTCGATACTTCATAGAATTTCATAAACTCATTTTCCCACAAAAACATAACTCCTTTACATGTGAGTTTAGTTAGCGTGGTATCTAGTTGGGAAAGGTTATGAACAAAACACCGATAATAACTAGCTAAGACAATAAAACTGCATACAACAATTATATCTTTTGGCGTGGGACATTCTTGGATTTCCTTTGTCTTTTCTGGATCAACTAGGATTCTATCCTTTGAGATAATATGGCTAAAAATGAAATTGATTGAATCCAGAATTAGAATTTGCTAAACATCCCATATAATTCATTTATTCTAAGTGTTCCTGGAAAAACTCACAAGTTACTTTCATTATCTTGACAACTTTTTGATTATACGAGGATATCACCAATGAAGACCAAAAAAATGTTATCTAGATATTCCATGAAAATTATATTCATTAAATCCATGAAAAAAATGGTGTACTATCAGTCCAAAAGGAATCATTGTAAACTCGTAATTCCCATACCTAGTTTGAAATGTTGTCTTCGGAATATCTTCCTTCCACATAATCAGTTGATGATATCCGGATCGAAGGTCAATAATTGAAAAGTATTAAGATCCATGAATTTGGTCAAACAAATCATCAATCCAGATTAGAGGATACTTATTCTTTATTGTAATAGCATTGATTTCTCTGTAATCAATGCATAGCCCCATGGATCCATCTTTATTCTTTACAAACAAGAACGGGGCTCCCCTTGGAGAAATAGTAGGTCGAATAAATCCATTGTCACTCAACTCTTATAGTTTTTTCTTCAGCTTCACTTACTCTATAGTGGAAATTCTATATGGGGTCTTTGATATAGATATTTCCCCATGAATTATGTTAATTGACAACTCAATTTCCCACTATGGAGGATGTCCAATTAAATAATCTGGAAACACATCAATATATTCTTTCACAATATTCACATAATCTATTTGAGGATTTCAATCCTCTCCCAAAGATATTGGATTATCTCTTTCTTAATGTATTGATTTTATTAGTGCTACTGGGGGTGGTTCTAGATAAGAATCAGATGGAGAATTATCCACTCTCAAGATAAGCGATTCTACACCATTTTCCTAAATTGTAATGTCCTTTTTCTTGCAATAAATCCTCGCATCATTATTTGACAGCCAATATTTAACAAAATTAATATAAAATTTTATCATGGGTATGATGATAAGGTTAGAAACTAAAGCATGTTTTGGTGTCTGGAGGGGGACTAGTCGATATGACTTTGTGGCAATGATACATATAAAGGGAGTTTTGTCTATCAACTCCCATTATTAAACCAAATTGGACATATCTATATTTTTTAGAAAAATGAGAGGATATATATGAATGCAATGATCGAGAATCAAATAATGTGCTTGCAATGTTTGTGTAAATAATTAAAGTACCTACCACCACATCATTAGGATCTTCAACATATGCGGTTGTAATTGCATTGCCTCTCCCTTACTCTCTTAGATTTTTCTAAGGCATGTTTCCTTGGTGCATAGGACCCTCATTTGAATAATATCCCATCTCTCTGCAATTTTATCATTGAATATCATTGAATGGTTTCTTCCACTTGCATTCATCAGATCTATGACCATTTTCCCTACTGTTATAACTGACCCACATTCCTTTCATGCATTTCCCTGAATGATTCTTTCCATAGTCCCCACATAATGGGAAACTATTTGTTCCCATTCTCTTCATTGGTACTTCTAATTTTCCATTGTTATTAGAGTATAATTTCTTATCCTGGTTTCCTTTGAAAAAATTTGATCTAGAAAATTCCCTCACTTTTTTGATGGCACCTGATAAAATTCCATCTTATGATGAAAATGTTTGAGAAGCCAGTGCCCTCCGAAGACTTAGCTTCAGACCTTTAATGAAATGATAAATCTTATCTGCCAAGTCACATATGTAATTTATGGAATACCTGGCCAACCATGTAAAAGTATCCTCATACTCTACAACATTGTCTTCTTTCCATTCTTTTATGATAAGGAATTTCCTCTTCATATCATTTTATTGATCCTAGGGTAATATTTTTTGATGAATATTATCATAAAAGTACTCCATTCCATATCTTATATTTCTTCTTCCTCCATGGTATTCTAAATCAGGGACCACCATTGGTAAGAATCACCCATGATACAATATACCGCCAACACCACCTTCTCATTCTCATAGCATCTTAATGCCTTGAATATCTTTTCAAGTGACTTAATCCACTGATCAGCTACCACTGGATTAGTAGTCCCACTAAATGATGGAGGCATCTGCTGCATGAAATGATCCAACATAGGTTTGGAATGGTTATTCATTACAAATAGAGTAATTTGTCCCAATATAGTCATGATTTGACCTGCTCCAACATTGACTGTGCTGAATTGATCAGTAGGGTGATCCCTACCTTGCCCAAAAGTATTGATCCCCCTTCATTCATTAGATGCCATTTCTAAATAATTGGTTAAGCTATATTAGTTTATGAATCTTAAATATAAAAGGACTCAACATATATTAAATTTCTATGCAAATCTAATCTTATAAACATGGTTTCTCTGAGGTAAAATTTACATTAAAATCATTCATAATGGCTTGTTATGAAAATATGAATTATCCTAAGCATATCCCCTAGGAGTGTTGTAACCAAGAGTGCAGAAAAGACCATTATCGTTCACTAGTTCTCATTCGAGTCTAACTCAAAGCAATGTTTTCGGGTTTTACCCTGAGATACATCTCTGCCAGAGCCGCCTCTACTTGTTCAAATCTCGACATTGACGTATTTATTAAAAGATACAAAAAATATATTCCTTACAAAAATACCAGGATGTTCATTTGTTTTTTTTCCAAAAACTATTTTATGGATACCTCCATATTCCACAGTTTCTAAGTCTAGTTTCCATGTTTCCTACTAAAGTTTCTATGATACCTTCTGTAACACCCCAACCTATCATGGTTGGATCCTGTGAATTACCTGTGATATTGGCATGGTTAGAAGGAATAAAAAATACCGAAGGAATGATCAGTTTATTAGTCTGTATGAAACCTGATACATACATGTATGTCAAATTACATTGGAAAAGTTTACAAAATATAATACATAAAAATAATTAAAAACAGCATGCACAGGAACTCAATATAAGATCTTCTCGTCCTCACTTGTTAAAGGTACACAATGAAAGGGGAGAGCTAAACCACTAATTAAGGGTTAAAAATTGCGGAATCATGACTACAACAAATATTGAATCATAATCAATCTGACATAAACAATATGGAAAAGTGAAAAAATGGAAAACTAATGCAATTAATAAATTGAGAATGAACTGCATTCATATATTTTTATTATATTGAAAACCTCATGGATATTAATAATAACTGATAATGAATAATGAAATGATTACCAATTGGATATCATGTATCTAGCACATGAAACCATAATACTGTTAAAATTGTTTAGTTATGTGGGTAGAAACCCGTCTGATTTTTGGAAACAAACTCGAAGGTATTGTTGCCAAACTGTTTTGTCTCATGAGACCATCCGATGCATCAGGGAGATATAGGGCGCCCCACCTACAGCATCATGTACACAACATTCTTTATACATTGATTCAATACAAGTGATATATTCCTTTTCAATTTCTATATAGAGTAGAGTATACAGATTCATCAATGTTAAAATAACTTTACTAATAAACACCGTATGTAAAATGCTATACATTTTAGACGACAAACATGTCCATGATATGAGATTATTGATATTTGATAAATATAATTTAAAATGAAAAGTTTTATAAAATGGGCCGTAGGTACACCACATAAGGATTATTAGATGCACAATACAATGTTAGTCGCAATAAAAAGGTAGTTGAGACAATGCCCCTTACAACAATTGATCGGTCGAATCATATGACCAGATCTCAATAAACCACAAATGAATCATTTAATAACACGACTATAAATATAATAATGTTATTATGTATCAAATAGTAGTACACAGATTCTACATACATGACATATGTGTTGAACAATGAAAATATCACACAAATGAAAGTGAGATGAGAAACCCCTTATCTTATGCATGACTGTTTTCTTTATTTGTTTTAATGACCTGAATAATCAAATTTAGCTTCATTAATTAATAAGTCTAGAACCTCATATACATTTAATTTATATACTATAACCTTATTTGTTTCATTCTTGGCCCTTTTAAGGTGTTTAAGAGGTTTAATTTTATTGTTTTGGAAGCATTTTCTTCCATGATTTTCAAGGCTTGTTTACTTGTTTCCATGAATAGAAGTTCATTTGAAACATGGATAAACATCCATAATTGTAAATATATATTTTTAATGAAATTAAGTAGATATAAATGATCATATAATGATTTTGTGTTTTATAATATGATGATGATTCATTAGTTAAAAAATTAATTCTGTATGTTTAAATGGTTTTAGTGGTTCTTTGATAATAACAACCACATTTTGTCTTATAAATTAGAACCATGAGTACAAAAGAATTCCAGAACCATGGGTGGTTCATAAAAAATATATTAATAGCTGGTTCAACCATATAAATGGTTTCATGACCAGACAGGAAAGATTAAATGGAAATTGAGATTACGTCATCCACGATGTTGGTAATTCGACACATCACAGACAATGATTTTATTCCATAAATAAGAGGGAGAGGAAAAAAATAATGAAGGTGATTTTCCATAAACATTATAACATCTATAATATACATGAATTCTGGAGCTTTAATACTTCACGGGTAAGATGATATAAATAAGGTGTAAGGAAGGAACCCAAAATAAAAGAATAAGTGAGAAATCTCTTACAAAAATTCTGCAGCCCAACATCTATGCGACAGGGATTTAGAAAATTTTACGAAGAGAGGGGAAAAGGGAAACCAATCCATAAATGAATCATAATACCAAAATAGATCATGAATATGAATTACATAAGAATATGGTATGTAAACATGATAGTTATACTACATAGAAGTGACATTGAATGGAAAAAGAACAAATTTGAAAATTTTCTTACCTTATAGAGTAACCCTTAGAACCTGAAGGTTGGGACCTTGGGGGTTTGAGGATACTTTGGGAGGGATAATATGGTTGTAGGGTGGATAGAGCATCAGTGATACATAATTGTTAGTGAATTTAATGAAGTTATGAGTAGGTATTTATTAGAAAAGTGAGGGATTATTTTAATAATTTTCAAGGGACACCTCATGAGTGGTATTTGAAAAACCATAGTCCTTCCAATTGTATTTGCACATGGTTTTATCCCCTTGGAACACCTAATGACATTTTTTACTGTACAAAATTCGACCATGATTTTATATTAAATTATTACATCATTATGATGTCATTAAACTATTGAATACTGAAAACTGTAATTTTACTATTCATGTAAAATTCATGTATTTTAGAAAAATCCCAAAAATTTACCCTAACCATTATTGACATGTAGAATTAAAATAGGAACTAAATTTTTTGAAACTAATTTTATATGTAATTTTAATTTATTTTTTAAATAAATTCATATTTAATTTGAAAAATTACTATCTTAAAGGTGCTATTGGTTTTATTTCTCATTGAAAAACTAATAATGATATAATTATCTTATTTTATTAAGAAAATAAAATAATTTTATTATTTATGATTCATAAGGATAATATTACTATTCATATTAATATTCATAAGGGTATGTTTCTATTCCCCAGAAATCATGTCTGTTCTATCAGATTGTAAAGGACTTACTAATCACATCTCTAGATGATAATTTTTCGAAATTCAAAACATAGAAGTGTAAAATTTATATATAATGGATAGATTTTTATTATCACATAAATAACCTAATGTTGTTTTAAAGGAACACAATGATGAGTAGAATTTATTTAATAGATGCATACCACAAAATGTTTGGGGTGTTATAAAAATTATGTTTTATGTGAATTTGCAAATTCTTCTTGGAGGTGGGTAAAAGACAGTGAAAAGTTCTATAAAATTTATATATATATAAACATTCTAAATTTAATTCAATGAATTAAATTCATCTTATATAGGTATTATGTGTCTATTATGACATATAATATATTTAAATAAAATAAATAATTATCAAAAATCGGTTATAAACTATAACTCAGGGTTTTTCAATATTCATTAAAAAATGTTTTTTTTTAAATAACAAAAATTCACTATACTCAAATTTTGATATCCTGAATCCAAAAATGAAGTCCATTTTGAAGGATGAAATCTTTAAAATTTTAAAAATTTGGTTTTACTATTCATAATGGTTTTTGTGATTTTTTGTGGAGTGTTATAATTCGATGTTTCATAAAACACATGGTACTGTATTATTCAAAAAGAAGCATACCGTGGAAGCAAAGGGAGTTATATTCACCCCTCCATCAAATAATTTTGTCCTCTAAATTTCTAGAAAATTATTGCATAAAAATACGTGGGTGGTTTTTCATCATTAGTTCCTTGGGTTCCCACATTGCCTCTTACATCTTATGGTTTCCCCATAGAACATTTAACAGACATGTCATCCGGTTTCTCAGCACGTGTTCTTTAGTATCAAGAATCTTGACAGGCTCTTAGAAATAAGTCTCATCGGGTTCATGTTCTAATTCCTCATAGGTGAGTATATGTGGTGGGTCAGGAATTTGTTTTCTCAACAGTGGTACGTGGAACACATCGGGAACTTTGGAAAGATTTGGCGGCATTTCCGGATGATAATTTACATCCCCAATTCGTTCTAAAATTTCTAAAGGTCCTATGTACTTGGGACTCAATTTACCTTTCTTACCGAAACCTATAACTCCCTTCCATGGAGATACCTTCACGAAAACATGATCTCCTACCTAAAATTCCAAATCCTTCATTCGGTTATAGACATATCTTTTCTACCTACTTTGAGCTACATTGATGTGGGTTTGGATTACCTCCATACCTTTCATTGTTTCCTCAACTAGTTCTAGGCTTATATATTTTCCTTCACCAACATCATCCGAACCATTTTGTGTGCGAGATCACATTCCATATAACACTTCATATGGTGCCATCTTAATACTAGAATAGAATCCATTTTTATAGGAAAATTATACCAAAGGTAAATATTGATCAAATATACCCTGAAAGTCAAGTGATCGGGATCTCAACTTGTCTTATATGGTGTGAATCGTTCATTTTGATTGTCCATCTCTTTGATGGTGGTAGGCAGTGATCAATCAAAGTGAATTATCCAGACCTTTCTGTAGAATTTTCTAGAATCTTGAAGTAAAATGTGTATCACAATCACAAACAGTAAATAGTGGTACTCCATGAAGTCTCAAAACTTCATTAATATATAGTCTTTCTAGGCGTTCAAGTGTTAAATCTTCCCTTATAGGAAGATAATAGGCGGGCTTGCTAAGACTATCAACATTGACCCATATTGCATCATTCCTTCATGGAGTATTTGGTATTCCCATGATAAAGTCCATCATAATATTATCCCATTTTCACTCTAGTATGATAAGAGGTTGCATGACACCTCCAGATTGATGCCTTCCATTATTAAATTCTTGACAAACCATACACCTTGACAGAAAATGAACAATATCCCTCATCAAGTTGTCCCACAAAAAATGTTCCTTCAAATCCATAAACATTTTGGTGCTCCCATGGTTTAAAGAGAAATTGGAATAATGAGCATCGTCAAACAATTCACTTTTTAGAGCAGGTATATCGGGAACACAAAGTCATCTACAAATTTTCAAAATTTTATCTTTTTATACAATGTCACTCAATCTCCAATTATTCAAAGCTTTAGTCTTCTTTCGAAATTCTTCCTCATTGGTCTGAGAACTCTTTAACATTTCTAGTAATGATGGGTTGGCAACCATTTGAAAAAGTATCGATGTTTCACCTTCCATGGTCATTCCCATTTCCATAGTTACTAGATCCATGTATATAGGATCCTTTAAAACTCTCAACTTGTTCAAAACTACATGATCCTTACTACTCAAAACATCATCTACCCTATTTGGATCCCCAGGGTGGTAGTGTATAGTGAAATCATAACCCATTAGTAGTTCAATCCATCTCTGTTTCCTTTTGTTGAGTTCTTTTTGTGATAAATATATACTTCCAACTCTTCTGATCAGTATATATATCACATTTTTCACCGTAGAGATAATGTCTCCATATATTAAAAGAAAGGATTATAGAAGCTAACTCATGATCAAGAGTAGTATAGTTTTGCTAATGAATTTTAGGTGTGATGATGCATAAGAAATAACTGTATCATTTTGCAGAAGGAAACAACCAATTCCATTCTTTAAAACATCACTATATATACCAAAACCATCATTCCTTGATGGTAGAGTCAAGATAAGAGCATTGACAAATAATTTTTCTTCATTTTATCGGAACATTCTTTACAATATTTTGTCCAAACAAATTTAACCCCTTTTCGTGTGAGCTTTGTTAATGGGTTAGCCAACTGGGAAAACTTCTGGATGAAACGTCAATAATAACCTGATAAATCAATAAAGATGTGTACCTCAGTTATACTCGTCGAAGCTGGCCATGCTTGTATTGACTTTGTCTATGAAGGATCAATGGAGATTCCATCCGTAGAGACAATATGGCCACGATAAAAATCTCCAGAATCCAGAATTCACACTTTCTAAACTTCCTATATAATTAATGTCTTCTAAGAGACTTCCGGATAATGCATATGCAATTTTCATAATCTTCATATAATTTGAGGTATACCAAGATATAATCAATCAATACCACTAAAAAGTCATCAATATATTTTTTGAAAATACTATTCATCATATCCATGAAGACAGAGGGTGTATTATTCAATCCAAAAGGCATTACTGTAAACTCGGAATGCCCGTACCTGGTTCGAAATACTATCTTTGGAATGTTTTCCTTCTTCATGCACAACTGAAGGTATCCAGATCGAAGGTAATTTTTTAAAAAGTATTACGCTCCATGAAGTTGGTCAAATAAATCATCAGTACGATGTAAGAGATAATTGTTCTTTATTGTTATAGCATTGAACTCCCTGTAATCGATACATAAATTCATAGATATATCTTTCTTCTTAAAAAAATGACAGGAGATCCCCATGGAGAAATAATAGGGTGAATAAATCCCTTATTACTCAATTAAATTATTTTTTTCTTTAGTTCCAATAATTCCATAGTGTGCATTCTATAAGGGGTCTTCAATATTGAAATTGATCTAAGAATTAAATCAATGGAAAACTGAATTTCTCATTCTGGAGGATGTCCAAGTAAATCTTCTTGAAACACATCAAAATATTCATTCACAATAGGTACATCCTCTATTTGAAAATTCTATTCCTCACCCAAAGTAATTTCATTCCCTTCCTACCCAATAATTGAATTTAGTTGAGATAGTGGGGGTGGATCTAGATAATAATTAGGTGGTGATGATTTTTCTCTAAAGATAAGGTGTTCGTTATCATCTTCATAAAAAATAGTAACCTCCTTCTTTTTACAATAAATTTTGCATTAGGTTCTGAAATCCAATCCATACCAAGGATTATATCAACTTCAATCATGGGTATGATATTGATATCAGATGATAAAGAACATTTATATTCCCTAATAGGAACTGATTCGATGGGCATTCTAGCAATGATACTTCCCTTAGGAGTTTTGACTGAAAACTCCATTGATAAATCAAATTAGAAATATCTATTTTTCATAGCAAACTGGGAAGATATGAAACAATGTAATGATCTATAATCAAATAAATCACAGACTAAACTTAAAGAAACCGTTAAATTACTTGCCACCACAACATTCAGTGCTTCAACCTTAGTTGTAGTGATCACATAAGCTTGGCCTTGATCCCTTGGAATTTTCTGAGGTATGTTTTTCTGATGCATAGGACATTCATTTTCATAATGTCCCATCTCCGTGCAATTGTATAATTGAACCTCGGAAGCTTCTTTCTTCCCCTTTATCTCACGATCATGGTGGCCTTTTCACCATAAATGTAATAGACTCTCATTCCCTTTAAGCAAGTACCAAGGTGTTTCTTCCCACATTTACTAGAGGATCGATATTCAATTTTTCCCTTATTACCCTTATTACAATTTATGTTGTGATCCATAGATCTCTTATTCTGTTTCTTTTCATTAATGTCATATGACATATATAATTCATTTTCTATTTTTATAGCACCCGAGACAATACCTTCTTACGACAAGAAGGATTGTGAGACTAAAGCTCCACGGAAAAATAGTTTTAACCAATCAATGAATCGATCAATCTTACATCATGGGATACTTATATAATCTACATCATGGCTCGCAAATATAGTAATGTTACCCTCATACTTTGCGACATTCTCATCCTCCTTTTTCCTCAGACTCATAAATTTCCTTTCCAAATATTCTTGATGGTCACAAGGAATGTATTTTTCTAAGAAAATCCCTTTGTACTCCCTCCATTCAATATTTTATACTTCATCATCTTCCTTTGTGTTTTTAATCAATGACCACCATTGATCAACATCTCCAATGAGGCGGTAATCTGCCATGATAACATTTTCCATTTCACTACACCCCAAGGCATGGAATATTTTCCCTACGTAATTTATCAAATTCTAAGCTACTAATAGATTTTTACTCCCATTGAATATAGGTGGTTGTTTCTTCATTAAGGGATATAACATTGATCCTCCATGTTGTGGATCAGGGTGCTCCATTCGGGTAAGGTTATTATTCATAACATGAGTGAGTTTCCCAGTATAGTGATATGTTTATTAGAAATAGTCGTACCACTAGCACCACTATAATTATCTTGAGCATGGGAGAAATCCCTACATAGAGTGCATGCAGTGATACAGTTTGCATTCCTTCCACTATGCTCCATTTCTAAACAATGGAATAATCTAGATCTATTTATGAATCTAAATACATAATTCCAAACATGAAAAACAATTAACATAAATTTAACATTTTATGGATATAATCCATAATCATAGAAATGTTTTCGTTGAAGATGTATATACTCATAACCCCTTTATAATGGTTTCTAATGAAAATTAGAATTATACTATGCATATCCCTTGAGTGTGTCATAACCAAGAGTGCAGAAAGGCCCATTGCGTGCACCAGTTCTTGTTCTAGTATAGCTCAATAATGTGTTTTTTGGTGTTACCACAATGTACATCTTTGCCAGATACGCCTCTACCTGCTTATATCCAGATAGGGTTTTATTGCTTTGAAAACTCAAAAAATCACTACAATACCAAAATTATATGTAGTTCTTTTATACTAATCCTCAAAGTCTATAATAGGGGTATGTGATCTAATCAGAATTTATCTAAATCTTACTACTGTGGTTTATACTAAACTTCCTCTGATACCAACTATAATGACACAATCCCAGTTACACATAGTCGGTGTATTATTACATAACATTTTCATGATCCCAAAAGTTCATGTCTCAAAAGACTGATTACTATGGAAGCCTTGGAAACACTATATACATTCATAAGTCTTACATTACATGATAAACTGGAAAACTAGAACACCATAGTCTCCATAGTACACACTCTTATCCCCATAGTGTATCCCTACAAGTCAATCATAAAATATTTCTTCACATCCTAGGGAAAAAATAAAACATAGAAATGGGTGAGCTCAGATGCTCCTTAAGGATAAAAATATAGCAGAAACATTGATAAATAAGCATAAACATTTCAGTAAATGTATAACTAAAACAAAATGCTTTTAAACATGAACTTAATCATAACATGTCATAAAAATAAAATCAAATAATTCAATTTACTTATTCACATGGATATTATAATAGTTGAATAATCACAAGAAATATTAATAACCACATTCATAATGATGTAATGAATAATGTCAGACTATCATAACCACATAGTAAAGGCCTTGTGCCAATACTACAAATAATATTTTGTCAGGGACTTATTCCAAGACACTAGTTCGTCTCATTTGACCTACTGATGTATCAAGGATCTATAGTGGGCTCCACCCAACACTTACTATATCGAATGCATTCCTCAAATGAAAAGGATTAAACAAAACATAAAAATTCGTATTAAAACTGGCATACAAAATGTCAATACATTACTCATTAACCATGAATGGTATACAAAATAACTCATCCATATTCAAACATATCACAAAATATTAAATACAATATAGATATTTTGTATCATAATTAATCAACTTCAAATAATCTTAAAATCCATCAATGGATGTTGGCATAGATGAAATCAAAACTATTTTATAGGAATATATCTTTTTGAAATCATTTAAGAGTCTCCTAATTATAAAAGAAAACATTTACATTGAAAATATTTTTATAAGTTTTTAAGGGACGATTTGACGATTTTGTAATGGGAGAAAACAGTCGCACCTGCCATATATGTTAAAAAGGACATTCTTACCTTAATATTTTCGAAAAGGATAAAAAGGACCTTGTTTGGAGAATAACAGAATTATTTGTTTATAAAAATCTTATAAAATGTCAAACAAAGGTATAAATGACTCTAAACCCATAGTATATAAAATAATAAGGATATTTTGAAATACATTTTAAAGAAAAATGGATGCGGATGATAATGATGTCCCAGTAGATAATTACGTATAATAAACCTCGGATAATGAAGAGAATTTGAAATTAACCCTTACCTTGTAAATTTCCTTGTTCGAGGGTAGGTTAACCTCTAGTATAATAATGAAATAATTTTTATTTAATTATACTTGAATCATATACATTAATATGATATCATATATTATTTTTTTAGCATTGCTTTGTTAATAATATCTTAGTATTATCATTGTTTCTGGTGTAAACTAATTCATTCTCCTTTATATTATTTGTTAAGTGAATCATAATTGTTATGGATGGGATGTATATTTTCAAATACATAAGTATATCATGTATTTAAACATCTTATTCAATCATCTAATGAAAATTAGTCTTAAATTGATATCATGGGGAATGAATCTCGTCTTTTTGTTGAGACGGTATTTCGTACGTACGCATGAACGACAATATCATTATTTTAATATTAAAATATTATATAAGTGATTGGTATATCATATATAAAGAATAATTATCATGTTATATTTATTATTTAAATTAGTTACAGATCCTTATTATACCCATCCATATAATAAAGTATTGAAAAACAATTACACCATGGCATGGAGACGGTAAGCCATACGTACGCACATATAGTGACATGTTATTAAAAGGATAGATTGAATGATTAATTTTTTTGTACCATAATTAAAATAACATCACAGTATATAGATGATAATGTACATATTATCTTTATAATGGAAACAACAATGGACAAGTAAGAGGAAGAAAAATGGATCTTGAAAGTGGTGGTGAGATATTTACCTCTTCTTCGTGTTCTTCCTTTTTATATGATCAAAAGGGCACCATAGGTTGGATTTATAAATATAGGAAGGCCTCTAGGATGAAGATATGACAATTTAGAGGGTATTTGGGCAGAGTTTGCATATGAAAAATTGATTTGATCGTTTTAATTATATATAATGGAATGCCTATTTATAAGAGGGGTGAGGTGCACCTTGGAAATATTAGAAATATTATATTATAATTAAATTATTTTCGGTTTCCAATGGATCCGAAATTGTTTATTTATAGGATATGGTAGGTATGGGATTAATATCACTCAACCAATATGTTTTAGACATGTTTGGGTCACTATATTAAATTTATATTTTAGATTTAACTCATAGTTAAATAGTTTTAGATTTACCATGTCTCATTGTATTATTATATTAGTTGGATAATAAACAAACTATATACTTCCAAACGAACCCTATTTGGTTAATTAATGATAAAACTATGCTTATATATGTTATTTGGGAAATCCATAGATTTCTAGGAATAAAATATCAATTCATAATATAATATTTGTTTTAAAAACTCTTTTATGACATTTTTGACACTATTTGGTATTTTGTTTTTTCTTAATTCATAACAGCATTATGACTTCGAAAAAAATCGTTAAACGAAACCTAATATGTCATATTAACATAGAAAATTATTGGAATTCATAAAAAGTCTACAATTACTTTATTTGGATTTTTAATATTTCAATTATTATAAAATTTCATTAATTAGGTAATTACTACATCATATTTGTGTCATAAATAAATTAAGTTATTTAAGTTATAAACATTATAAATTCAATAAAATTAGGTAGTATATATTTTTATATTTCTAGTTAATTTTTATAATCGAATTTATCTTATTTTTATCCCTATACTTAAAATGATTTAGTTATTAGACTTTGATTTTAACTCTTTTAACTCTTCTTCGAATTAAATAATTATAAATGTCATAATCTAATACAAGTGGACCAAAGAGGTCCATGATTTATTCATATGGTATTTTTTGGTATAAGTATACTATGAAAAATAATTAGAACATGTTTTTTGGTAATAATAATATCATTTTTACCCTTAATTTCCCTATTTACTTTTATCTGTGGTAAATAAAAGTAAAAAAAATACTATTCTGACAAAAATATTTTTTTCTTATTTAACCACATTTTCTTCCTTGATATTAACTGTGTCTCTCAGATATTCAAAATTCATATCACATAAGCATTAAAATTATGTTTTATATGAATTTTTAAATTCTTCTAAAAGGTGGCTAAAAGACGGTGAAATGTTCTTTAAATTTTTTATATATATAAAATTATTATAAAATGAAAATAATGAATTACGTTGAACATATATAGGTATTACGTGTCTATTTTTACAAAAAATAAATTTAAATAAAACAAATAAATATATAAAAAATTGGTTTTAAAATATAACTGATTGTTTTCACTGTTCATAAAAAATTTAGCGTTTTCCGAAAAATACAAAAAATTCAAAGAAGACTAAATTGGATTTTATGAATCCAAAGATGAAGTCCATTATGAGTGATAAAATTTATAAAATTTAAAAAATTTGGTATTACTATTCATGATGGATAGTTTGATTGTTTGTGGTGTGTTAGAATTCGAAATTGCGTATAACACACTCTACTGTATTATTAAATGAAAAGTGTACTGTGGAAGCTTTCAGTGTTACAGGACTGATGGAAAATGATGATTTATCAATGATGAAAAATAGGTGAAGTAAGGGTCCAAAAAAACCACTTAGGGTCATTGAGGATAACATTTTTTCTTGTTTTCTGTTTGGAGAAACCTGGTTATGATGATTCTTTCTTTCCAATTATTTAATGAAAATAAAAATATCATTGTTTTATTTTATTTATTAACAAATTTATATTGATTTTTGTTATTTGTTATTAGTTCTATTTTATATTTTATTCTCATTCTAATCATGGTCTTTGATTCGGTGTCAATCAAAATTGTTATTTTATTTTCTGTTCTGCATGTTAAGATGATATATTTTTTACATGAATCTATTCCTTGTAATGTCTTTCTCTTGTGAGTTTATATTTTTTTAATAAATAGGTATAGATTTATTTTTATTATAACAGATTTATGGATTCTATTATTCAAGTATTCCTGATTCTGTATTTTATTTATATAAAAATACATGTGTTGAACTATTTTGAAAATTTTAGAAGAACAGTTAAAGCTACAAAAATCCTATAGTTATTTGAATCCTAGAGGGTTGGGGGATGTTTGTGAGGTATGGGACTAGTTTGGGGGGAGGCTAGAATAGGGTGGAAGGGGGTCTGTTGTAGGGGGGGATAGGGGGCTAGTGCTGGGGGTGGGGGGGTCTAGTGTAGTGGGATATGAGGGGCTTAGGGGGGCTCGTGCAGGGGTGTGGGGTTTGGGGGGTAGGTGCAGGCTAGGGGGGTTGGGGTGATATTGCGGGCTATGGGGTGGTGTAGGAGGAGGGGACAGTGGTTGGTTTGGGGGGGGGGCACTAGTCTGGTTGGGAGGCTAGTACATGGGGAGGTGGGGTTGGTGTAGGAGGGTTTATGGGGGCTGGTGACTGGGGGGTTGGGTGGCTGGTGGGGGGGATGTTTGTGGGGGAGGGGAATTGTTTGGGGGGTGCTGGTTTGGGGTGGGAGGCCAGTACTCGGTGAAGGGGGTGACTTATAATTCATGTTTTGACTACACCTCTATTATGGATGTTGGTTTCTAACCTATTAACCATGTTGACCATATATTCAATATATTTTATTAAAGACATGAAACTCATTCGTTGTTTGAACTGTAAAATTTTTAACACCTTTCAGAACATTTTTTAGTTAGTTATCTACCACCTTAATTAATAGATTAAAAATTATATATAAATATTTTCATTAATTTATTCATAGAGAAATTCATTTTCACATTCCCATAGACACCATATAACTGGGGGCATATTAACTAAATTATTATTATCCTTACCTGGTTGAGATTTTAATAATACACTCCATCAAAATTTCAAAATTAACTCAATTTTCGTTTCTTCATTATTTCCATCGAAAGAGAAATATTCATTTTTCACCTCAAAATTCTCAAAATTATCTCTCTAATCCCATGGTAATAAATTTTATTCACTTTTTGATTCATAATAATAATATTCAAGTATCATTTAATGATAACACATCTTCTTAATCATTAAAAATTTATTTTCATTTCCCTATGAAGGTTACATATTATTATCGAATTCTGAATTCTTCATGCAATAGAACTTATTTGATGACATATCTTCAGATTCACTCTCCTCTTCCTGTAACATTGGAAAATATATAAAAAATTGTCTAATTACTCAATAAATGAAACACTTCAATGTAATTGTACTAGTTCATCTACATTTTACCTTTTCATAACTTCTTATGATAAGTTATATTGTCTTATCAAACTACACCTCAACATCTCTATCTCAATATGAATTATTACATTCATCCATTACCACCTTATAAGTCTTCAAATTAAAATCACAATATTAAAGAGTTGAAAATATAGTATTAAACATGTTTAGAATGATATGAAACAACTTCTAAAAAATTATTGTATACTATAGAGCCTCAAAAAAACTATGATAGATCACTTAATATCATTAACATTATTGAATAAATCATCTACTAATTATCTTTGAATTAATATATATTTAACTAAAACAAATAATATTGTGTCCCCATTATTAGTATTTATCTATAGAGTGGTTAATAGGTGAAAGAATATTTTTTATTATTAAACAATGGTGAATCCATTTCCATACCCATACACAAAATAAGAACACAATGACATGTAATGTTCAATATTCCAAATGAATAGCTACATCAATTGCATAGAATTGTCTTTCCTATTACTAAATTATCCCTTATAAAAACATTATACTGATAAATCATTTATCTTGAATCTCATGTTTTTAAAAATTATAGTTAATAAGTATAATTTTCTTCTAAAGTACCCAATTTAATTGTTGATGATTTTTGGATACATTATAGGAACTATATTTTAATGGAAATTACCTCAGTTTGATTCAATAATATTCATTTTCATATTAATGAGTTGGTCTATTTGTAACATTCATGAAGACCATGGGGATCGTAAGATTCATTTTATCTCTGAAATATATAATCATCAACGGAATAAAAATTTCATAAGAGTCATTGGTATTGTTTTACTTCTATTTCATCATTCCATGAGAGTCATGTTGAAAACTATAAGATACATTGCAAACTTTATAGGAGTCATTTTTTAATCAATAGTATTCATTCAGTTAATATAAGTATTTCCACTAATCAAAATATTAGAAAAGTAATGAATGCTACATATGTTATGTAGGGTTAAATGTGATTTAATAATAGTCATTTTCAAAGATATTATTTAAAATAATTTATGAAAAATTAAATAACAATAATAATAATGAAAAGATAAAAGGAAAGAACCAATTATCAACACTTCAGAAATAGTTTCTACAAATAAGTAATACACATTCATGAAGAAGGACGATCATGAACCTAATGATTTTATAATCATATTAGCAAACTAGTATCAAAAATCAATGTGGATTGAGCATGAATAAAAGAAGTAAAATTTTATAAATTATAAAATTGATAATCCTATTTAAACTAAGAATAAAGTTGAATTCTAATAGAATAACATGATAAAAATGTGGTTTAAATCTAGGAAATAAAGAAGTATAATGAATGAAGAGTTTTAGGAATTTTATACATTCATGGAATATATTTTCTCTGTTATGAACAATGTCTAATAACTATTTCTCGCATTAATGTGCTGATGGAAGTATACATTATTCCCATATTTTGGTTATTTTTGATTTTTGAATATGTAATTGAAGGTTATGTTTGAAATATAAAGAGGTCTATTAATGGTTATGTTATTTATCATTGGGATCTACACATCAATATGAATCCTATTTATTCATTGTTTGTTATGGATTCATATATCATTAATCATGTATAATTGACTCACTGATCACATATATATAAGAAGTCATTATATCTCATTTCTTTTCCCACTATTTTCAAATTGGTGGATTCTTATAGTGAGGATGGTTCTATCCAACACCATTGTAGACAGTGAGTTCAACATCGGATTTGGGTATGGTTTATTCAATTATTATTCATTGGCCCAATTTTCATTAGTTTTTTTTTGATTTTCGGGTTCCTTATATTTTTGTAGTGCGTTTTGGATTTCGTTGAGGTGGATTTGAGTCACCATTGACGAAGGTGTAAATGTGTATGCATTGTTAGGCATATACATATTTAATTTCCCCCTTTATACATATTCACTCATGCAAGTATGAATATATATATTGGTGCAAGGTGTTCTTATATATTGATATGAAAAAATATTACATGGGTATGTGTAAAGGGTTATATGACAGTATAAACCTATATCTAAGGGCCACCTTGTGCATATTTGGCCATGAAAATATGTTAATAGTGTCTAGGTGTCCTTATATATAGGTGAATTTGCATATGCGTGCAAGTGGAAAAAAGGAAGATTCAAGTTGTATACGGAAAAAGAAAAGAGCCTTGAAGTTGAGGTACGGTCCTTCTCGTATCCTCTTTAGTTCAAGAATGTTTTATATTTCATTTATTTGACTTCATAATTCTACATGTGTATATAAAATTTAAATTTCTGAATATGTGTTATTTAAGATAATAATTTCATTTGATAAATAATTCATGGTTTTGTAATAAAACCCTTCCAACAAAGGTGTGCTGTATGTGAAATTTCACAGTGGTATACCTTTCTCACCATTATTGAATTGGATTTCTCCTTATACGTGATGTCATTTTTTGTTTTAATGAACACATATTACCTGTCCCTTTTTATATACATTTAGGGGTTTCCCTTTTTTTCATTAAAATGGTTGTTTGAACCAAGACATCCTTTAAGTGCCGTTAGAATTTTAAGATGGAATTTCCCTTAAAGTCCATGTCACCACCAAGTGAATAACATGATATGGATGGAATGAGTTGTACATGGTTTTAGTATGGTTTTATTATGCTAAAACATATTTCACAAATTTACATAAATTCTCTAAATATTTCTTCCAAAAGAGATTTAGGAATCTTCTATTAACTATTGTTCCTTTGACTATGGTTTTAGTAAAGACATTCACTATTTCATCACTCAATATGATAGACATACCACCTTGAATGTTGGTCCAAGTCATTTCCTCCTGGAGGAAAATTCCAGATCATATTGAAAACTAAGGATGTATCCATTTTCTCTCTTATCCTTTCAATAATTTACTTATAAAAAATGCACCTTATGCGCACATGGAAATTGTCATTTTTATCACTTCCCTCATCGTTGACCATCATGACTTGTTCACCACCAAGTGAGTAACATGATATGGATGGAATGGGTTGTACATGGTTTTAGTCTGGTTTTAGTAAGCTCAAACATATTTCACAAATTCACATAAATTCTCTAAATATTTCTTCACAAAGAGATTTTGGAATCTTCTATTAACTGTTGTTCCTTTGACTATGGTTTTAGTAAAGACATCCACTATTTCATCACTCAATATGATACAAATACCACCTTGCATGTTGGTCCAAGTCATTTCCACGTGGAGGAAAATAGCAGATCTTATTGATAACTAAGGATGTATACATTTTCTCTCTTATCCTTTCAATAATTTACTTATAAAAAATGAACCTTATGCGCTAATGAAAATTGTCATTTTTATCACTTCCCTCATTGTTGACCATCATGACTTGTTCATGACAATCCTATCATGGATATATTCATCATTTCCCATAGACAGGATTCAAATTTTTGAACTCTGGTTAAAACTCAAATAACAACACCAAATAAAAAATTTCCAAATCCATTATAGATTATCCAAATTCACAAAAGGTTGGTTCATTATATATTCAAGGATTCAATAATTAATAATAATTTATTTTAAAAAATTAACGTATTATCATACATGTAATAATTATAGATTTATCCATACAAATCAGCTCATGAACTCTTGTCATGCACTTTACCAATAATAAAACCGGTAGTATTCCGTAGTGCAGACCTACTGTCCAGCTATGTAGTACCTGTATAAATGTGAGACAGTTTAGATGTGGTATTTGAAGGATTTCCCTGTACAAGATTACAAAATAGAATACATCATATTTTAACAATTTTATCATCAGATAAAAACCTCAACAAGGGGCTAGGTTTCATCTTTTATACTATTATGATGTTCTATCACAGACAATATAGATGGACAACTACCATTCACAAGCCTAGAGTGATTTGATTGTGAAATATTTATAGGTTCCTTATAAATCCATGGAAAACTGGATGTATATTTTTCTAGTGAAGGGAATTTAACAAGAGAATTCATGTTTCAAGACATAATTTTGAATTTCCTTGAAGAGGTAGCAACTTTATTTGATTTTACTTTATGATACTTTAAAGATATTGTTCATTATTCTATTTTAATATTGAAATATACATATGATTTCACATCTAATTACATTTATTTTGAGTATCATAAAATTTTTATTCATGTTGTTCAACAGTTATACCCCTAGATGGATATTCATTATAAGGAAAAACAATTGTGGCAGTTGAGATTTTTCTTCTATATCATCCCAGGAACATTTCATATGATACTTTTTAGGAGAAATATAAATACAAGAATCTCTATAATGGGAGGATGATCTAAGAATAGGATAATAAAATCCTCAAGCAATCAAACACATAGAAGATGTATTTTGATAAATAGTAGTCCTATCATTAGAAGGATCTTGATCCTCTATGGATGAAACATGGAAATTCTCTGAATTTTCAACTGCATGATGTTGATCCTGAACATTAATTTTTTAGTCGGTCCCATATTTTCATTTCCTCCGAAAATTGTGAACCTCATCACCTCTAACTAGAAAATTGGACCACAGAAGATCACTTCTACAAATTTATTTTGAGTGACAAATAATTTTACAAGACTCACAGAACACATGAATATTCTTTTATTCTATACAATGAGATTTCACTTTTTTGATTGGAAAGAGAATTCAGATCTATTAGTGTATAACATAAATTAACATCTGAAAATACATATTCATAATGACCTAAAATAAAATTTTAAGTGGAATAGTTCATCATGATTGGAATGAAAATCATGATAGCGATATCATATATGACTTCCATGATCCGTAGTACCTATTTAAAACTATGTATCTTAAACTAAATCAATGCAAAAGTTTCATTTAATTTATTAGAACTAAAATAAAGCATCTAATCACGAACCTACAAAGTACCAGGCCTTATGATGAGCAATTAAATGCTCCATGATCATCCTTTTAGATCTTTTGATGGAAACAGAAAGTCAAAAAATACATGATTAAATGATACACATTTTAATTCTACATTTCCCAAATAGATGAGAGAGGAGAAACCATCTATGCAATATTCTAGTGTATAGCACCATGTATCATTAAAATTCAAGCCATAAATGAGAACATACATAAATAAATCCTTTTTTAATTTTCATCATTATAGGTAGATACGTGAGCGGTGAAACCCTTAATAATGATTCATTGTGAGGGAAGATTTGTAGGGGTAGGGGGATGTGCAGGGGGAGTGGAGAGAGGATTTGTAGGGGGAGAGGGGCTGCATGGGGAGTGGGAATCAAGGTAAAAATTGATTGGTTATTTTTAATTCAATAAATTGAGCACCGTGAGCATAGTACTCCTATGTATGGCCATTTTATCTCACACCATTAACTATCAACCATGGATTGCTACAAAAAAAGAACTGTCCTTCTACTTTTTCATTTTTGATATGTCGCACCACCTATCAGCCATATACACCTTCGAAAACCAACAAAATCATAATGGTATTTACAATTTAACCAATGTAGACTCAATGAACACCATTGGATAATTGCTAAAATTAATAATATATCCATAAGGTTCAGATTATGGAATTAATAAATGTGGATAAAAATGTGAAATTAAAGCCTATGTGGTGAATCCAATTCCCCCCTCCTTGGGCTTTGAAAACTGGTATGTCGATGGGGACTGGGAAAGGGGGATACTGGTAGTGGTACAGGGGTGTAGGGTAGGCTGAGGGTATAGGTGTCTATCCATGTTTGTTCCAGGGAGGGGTCTTCAGGGGAGGGGTTTCTTCAGGGAAGGGGGTACAAGTGGGGTGTCTGGGAGGGGGGGATCTGCAGGGCAGGGGGGTTCATGTGTGGTGCCCCGAGGGGTGTCTAGGGGATGCATCAGTGGGAGGGTATAGGGGAAGGGGGAGGGTGTAGGGGAGGTGTCTAGGAGGGGTTATCCAGGATGGGGAGGGTTTTGGGGGGTTTGCATTGCAGGGGTAAGGGGAAGAGGGTCTACTGGGGAGGGGTTTCTGTTGGAATAGGGTAGGGTGAATGTGGGGTGTTTGGGATATGGGGGTCTGTAGGGCAGGGGGAGGGTGTAGGTGGGGTGTCCCCGGGGTTTCTAGGGGTTGTATAGTGGAGAGGGTCTAGGGTAGGGGTGGGTGAAAGTGGAATTTCTAGGAGGGGTTTTCAAGGAGGGGGATGGTGTCGGGGGGTCTTCAGGGTAGTGGGGAGGGGGAATGGGGGGTCTGAAGTGGATGTGTTTCTAAAGGATAGGGGAGGGAGAAATTTGGGTTTCTGGGAGGGGGGCTGCTGGGTAGGGGGGAGGGTTCATGTGGGGTGTACATGGGTTATCATGGGAGAGGGTGCATGGGAGGGGTGCAGGTGGGGTCTGTAGGATGGGTTTTCCAAGATAGGGGAGGGTGCAGGGGGTCGGCAATGCAGTGGAGAGGGTGAAGGTCTGGAGAAAGGGGGTGTCCATGTATGGCTGTCTAGGAGGTTTTTCTGGAGGGGGTGTTTAGAGGGATGAAGGGAGGGTGCAGGTGCGGTGCAGGTGGGTGTACAGGAGGGGGGTGGGGACCTAGATGGGGGGATACTGTTGGGGGGTTTTAGGGTAGGGGATGGTGTAGGTGAGGTGCAGGGGGGGGGGGTCTATTAGGTGGGTAGTGTCCAGTAGGGGGGTTCAAGGTAGTGCACGGGGGGGGGGGGGGGTATCCAGGTGTGGCTTTCCAGGAGGGGGGAAGGGGGTCTATAGGGCAGGAGGAGGGTGCATGTGGGGTGTAGGGGGGGGGGGGTGTCCAGGAGGGGGTTATGGACATGGCAGGGGGTACTAGTGGGGGGTGCAAGGGGGTATGTAGGGAAGGGGGAGATTGGAGGTGTAGTGCATGGGGGGTCCAGAAGGGGGGAGTGTCTAGGAGGGGGTGCATGGGTTGCAGGGGGTGTTTATTGGGGTGTATAGGGGATGTCCTTGGGGGTGAAATAGGGTTGTCTCAAGGGAAAGGGAGTGCAAGGGGTGTTCAAGGAGGTGCAAGGGGCTATCCTGGGTGGTGTTAGGGGGCTGTCCATGGGGGAAGGGGTGTAGGTGGTGTTCTAGGGGGTGAAAGGGAGCTATCTTGGCGGTGAAAGGGGGCTATCCAGGGGGCATGGTGGTGCTGGGGGTGTTCAAGGGGTTGCAAGGGGGCTGTGTAAGGGAAAATGGGGGGTAGTGGTTGTTCAAGGGGGTGCAGGGGGCTGTATAGGAACATGGGGGTGCATGGGGGTGTTCATGGGGGCTATCCACGGGGGAATTGGTGAGGAAGGGGAGTTTAAAGGGGGGCAAGGGGTTGTCCAGGGGGTGAATGGGGTGCGAGGGGGGGGGGTTCACGGGAGTTAAAGTGGGCTGTCTAGGGGGAATGGGGCTGTAGGGGGGTGTTCAATGGGGTGAAAGGGGGTGCAAGGGGGTTGTTCATGGTGCATGGGGATACAAGGGGTGTTCAAGGGGGTGCAAGGGGGTGTTTTTTATGAGATGGGTTGACGTATAGCCACAGTTTAAAACTTTGGCTACAAAATTTATGTGGCATAATGTTCTTCCACGGTTTCAAAATGTGTCAATAGGGATTTAACCATGCTTTCAATCCTTGGATATAAGGCTATATCCACATATTGAACAGTGGCTATAGGGCTATAGCCACAGTTTGAAATTGAGGCTATAGGTCTTGCCCTATAGCCCCACCAATACCATCCATGGTGCATAGAACCATAGTTATAACATATAGCCATGGTTTTTATGCTAATATCCATGATTTGAAACTATTTCTATAGCAATAATTTCTAGTAGTAAATATTTATATTTCAAACCACCATGGGTAAAAAAGTATATGGATGATCAAATTTTCAGATTTATATATACATATTTTATGTTTTGGGTTATGTGAGTTTCATATAATTATGTATATTTTGAGTGAAATTTATCTATTTTTTTAAAAAAATTATTGAATTATATATAACACTTAGGACTACCATGTGACATCAAATAATGTTTATTTGGGAAGATTGTAATTATATTGGGGATGAAAGATGTATTTTTGAGATAACCATTATGGTTAACATAGAATTTTATGTTGAGATGACATTATTTATTTAGGTAATTGTCTTATTATAAAATGTAAAACATATGTTTTATCATATACATTTCCATGGTATAAATAACTGATTTTTTTATTATGTAGATAAAAATATTTTTTTAAAGTTAAATATGGTTTCCAAAAAAACATCTTAATAAATTAAAATTGGATATTTCTTATTGATATATGATTTTGTGTCAATGTGGTTGATATTAAGTGAGTATTGAACATATACTTAATTTTATGAATAATATATGACATTAATATGGATTAATGTTTCTAAGATTATCTATGAAAATGATTGAGACATTAATATTGATTGATTTGAATATATGTCTTTCATATGGATTAATTTGATTAATATTATTACAGAATATTCATCATTAGAATGAGGCATTAAGAGTGATTAATGTTATTTGGGATAAATTGTATAAATATTTTGGTATTTTTTGTGATCAAATATTTCTTGTCAATGTGTTGTAATGATTTTTGAAATATTATTTTCATTTCTTGTGTCATTTTTTTGTAATGAATTATTTTGAACATCAGATGTTGTTTTAGAGGATTTGGATATAATTTTTATTCATTCGTATAATTTTTTATTAATTATGGATGTTATGTTTTCATATGAAGAAACCTGGTTTTGATAATTTATATATATATATAATAAAATAGAATGTTTTTTTGTATAATTATTATTATTAGATTTAAAATTTTGTACATTGGAATAAAAATATTTTTCATGGTTATTTTTCATTTAGATTATAATATATGTCGAGCATATAAACTGATTCAAACACAACTGAAGGATGATGTTTTTCTTAGGGAATGGAATGAAAATAATTAATTATATTATATATTTCTCAATATAAATATTTATTAAATTAATCTAAATAAAAATACAATTTTATTTGGAAATTTTTATGTAGATATCAATTTGATAATTTGTTTCAATTTTACGAGTATATGTCATATAATTGTTAAATCATAATTTTAAATAATTTATTTCGAAAATAAACTATTTAAAAATGTTAAGAAAGAAAATTATTTTCATGAAAAAATCCATATCTAATTTTGTTAATAATAATGAAAAACTATTTTTGGTATCAATTAAATTAAAATATAAGGATTTAATATAACTATATGTGTATAATGTGAAAAAATGATATTTCATAATGAAATTTTTCTTTAAATAGTACTATGTATGACATATTTTGTAATAAATAAAATAAAACTAAATTATATAATAAATTATTAATAATAAAGGCAATTAAAACTAAACAAGTAATTAAAATGTTGAAATTGAATAAATTTACACCCATATTAAATAATAATAAATAATTTATGAAAGACATAATTATTATTAATCTTATGTTTATATATGACAGAAATTTTTTAGATATTGTATTTTATGTTGAGAACTAAATATCTAAGATTAATAATTTAAATTTAGTTATATAAACGTAATTAATTTATTAATTAAATTAAAATATTTTTAAGTGAATTTATTATATTTTATCTTAGAATAAATATTTTTTGGTGAATTGTGAAAAATTATCATTTTACAAATATTGGCACTATTATGAAATTACCTTGATATAATAATGAATATAAATTTTATCGAAAACTTTTCAGAATAAAAATATATTTTTAATAATTAATTTAGATAATTTAAATGTATAAATTATAACTCATTAATATTTCCTTAAAATAGTGGGAATTTGTGTCACTATTTTAATAAAATAATTTTTTTGTCCCTTAATCATTTTTTCACAAGGATCAATTCGAGTATGGTATGGTATGAAATTAAAATAAGTCCTACTTAATATAACCTAATCAAATAATTCCCCTAAAAATAAAAAATATCCTCTTTTTGGAAGAAAATATTTTTTAATCTTAAAAAGTATAGTTTTTTAAAAATATATATTTGTTGAATATTTATTGCATATGTTGAAAGTTAATTTTTTTACTTATAGATATTGAATCAGGAAAATTAAAATCAAAATTTAGGATCATCATTTTCAATATAGGTAATGCTTTTCATTTTATTTGTAATCATAATTAATATTAATCATAGTATAATTTTCTCACTATGTAATGGAAAATATGGTTTAAATAAGGATACAACTTTGGTAATATGTCTCCCATTATCTCAAAATATGTTATAAGATACTGAAATTTTTTAGATTTTTCTCATGTGGGATTCAGTGTAGTTTTTTTAATTAAGTAAAATTGATGGTATTTATTTCTTAGGTTGTGTTTGGTTGAAGTATATGAATTTTTTTTGATAAAAGAGGTGGTGCACGATTGGTGCACTGTTTGTACAAACCATAGGACTTCCTAGGTGAAACTAAGTATTGTTTTCTCTTTTGAGGATGTGAAATAATTATGGTTAAATACTAATTTTAGAGGCCATGAATGGTATACATGATATGACCCCCTTGAAGAATTGGCTAACACTGGGTTACAAAACATGTTGTCTAAACATGCGACTAAATCGTGTGCAAGACAATAATCAGAACCTAAATGTATTGATCTCATCCATTTTCAATATTTAATCACCTATCTCAACTCATATATATCTCTAAATTTGAAATTTACATTCATAATGGTAATTTAAGGTTATCCCATTATCTCGATGGGAATCCATGTTCTTATAAACATTTGTCGTCATGATCTAATGCCGGAATTTATGATCTTCTCTTCTCTCGGTAAGTGGATTTCATCCTGATGCTTCCCCTATTCCATCTTCAATATAACCTTAATATTTTCATGACAAATATATTCTATTTCAATGGTTCTAAACATATTTGGTGATATATATAACTAGTAGTTTGGATATATATCTAGAATAATGATATCTTGATTTCATTGATCTTGATTTTTTATGGATTTAGATTCAGAACTCATATCAACATCGTTGTGCTGCTCGGATTATGGTAATTTCTGATGACCAATAATTTTTCATTGATACAATGTTTTTAAATATATTTCCCAATATTTTTGTATTCTATATATATAGGAAAATTTTTATAATTTCTTACAACCTTTAGAAATGGGTTTCCTTTATTTAGGTTAATTATTTTTACCAATTATTTTATTGAATATCTGTTTAAATAGGTGATAAAATATGGAATTAATCCTACTAAGAGGATTCATTTTAAGGAAATTATTTTACAAAAATTTGTTATAACGGGTAAGGGTTGTAATCTAGAAAAATAACCGGGTGACTAAATATAAGTTTCTAAAGTGGCTAATTTGATATAATTAATTGTTGATTAATTATGTTCCTTCGATAGAACAATATTGATATATAACTATGATATTAATTGTGTGAATTTCATATTATAATGAGATATATTATTCTATAAAAATAATTATGGAATATGAATTTTGATATTTATTAATTATTTGATAAATTAACTAAAGGTTTGAAGTAATTTTTTAATTGTTGAGTTAACTAATAGAAAGAATATGTTTTACTAATTGTTGAATTATTAATCGGATTGAGGTTGATTATTATTTGATAAATTAAATATGAGGTATATAATAGGAACTTGGTTATTCTTAATTGACAAGTACAGATGGATTCGTTAACATCAAATTTATGAGTAATGAAAACGAGAATATGTCCATTCTAAATGTAGATGTATACGTGGTAACATGGTCATTATTAATAAAAGTAAATGGAATGGGAACATTGCTAATCTATTGATTTTAAAAAATTATAAAATTGAAATCATACTTAATATATTATATTTTTAACTTTGGAAGTATGTCTTATAAATGATATATTAATTAATGTAAATAATGTAACTATGAGTTATAGAATCACATGATAATATTCAAACTTTGTCCTAAGTTGGATTAGGTAATGAGATATCACAGCACATTGAACACAACATGATTCGGAAAGAAGAATGTGTTAAGATATGATATTACCAATATTAAAATTCAGTATTCAGTGTGAGATGAAGTTAGTATTGTGTTATATGAATCCTTTGGAACCATACAGTAATTGTAGTTAGATAAGAATAAATGATAATATAATAACTGGTTATTTATTCATTGTAATTTTTTCTCATAGAACTATATACACGGTCTTTTTACTATAGTAGTTTCAGACATTTTTGGTGGTTTTTTACTAAGTTCTTCTCAAACCATATTTAGTATAATGGATGAGTATGTGATTAGATTAAAATACGGAAGGATTCAATAAAAGAAAAGTTCTTGGGATGGATTGCGGTTATGGAAAGGATATTTGATGAGGGGAAAATTCAAGGATTAGAGACTACTTGGGGAGTCATAGTCTTATTAAATTTAGTTTCATTATAGAAATTTGACACTTATAATTGCATAGTATGATTTTCCATTCAGTTGAGTAATGTCTTTTCGGTTTGGGTATCTTGTGACATTAGTGTTTTTTTGTTATATATGTTTATAATATTGTTTATTTAATTCTTTTGGTGTTTTGAACATAGAAAATAGGGTATAGCCTAATTGTTAATGACAAACTATAACCACAATGCTAATAAATATCCTCTTTAGTATGGTGTGGAATTCTTGACATCACGTAGATAACCAAATCAGGGCACCTTCGAGTGGAACCCAAGCCGAGATGTTACAATGTTTTATCAGAGGTCCAATTTATTTACTTATAGTGGTGTTTTAAAGTTGAATGTTTTTTCACCTTGTTGACACAATTGTGGTGTGATGTGATTTATGTTTCTTTTAACTTTTTTTTATTGATTGGTGGACTAGATTAAAATAAGAGTTGAGTATTCGTTCACAATAAAAGCCAATAATGTTTATTGGGACATGCATCATTTTAGGAACGCACGAGAAATTGGGTTATGAGTAAGTTGTTAAAATGAACTATTTTACTTTTTCTGATAAATATTTAAAAATGATGCTTAAAACTAATTGAAAAAATGTTGTCAATATGATTTAGAATTATAAAAAATGGGTTTCTAATTGAAAATCATGATAATGATTATGTGTTTACAATTTTTCAATCAAACCTAGGAGTAGGATAGTTAAGGATAGTGATGTTGTCTTAGTTTTGAACATGTGGTGAGGTTGGGGAAAGGATTGATGTGATTATTTAATCTTTTTTAATTGTTATATGTTTGTGTAATGAGGCCTCATACTTGTATTTGACATTGTAGATATTACCCCCACATGATGCTTGTTTAGGGGAAGACTGAGAGGAATTCCAAGGAATTATTTTCCAGTAAGGTATATTGGCTAACCAATCATTCCCGCTGATTCTGAAGGGGAGTAGTTTTGTGATAACATCACATTCTTCATGAAATTAATTTAAAGATACCCATGGAGTGTTGTTAAAATAATGTCTGAGATGAGAGGGGAATTCTAGTTATAGTACCCTCATACTTGTATAAGATATTTTGGACCTCATGGAGATAAATTTTAGGTTTTGTCCACATACACAATAGAAGAAAATTTAGAGACTCTGGCTAAAAGGAGGGTCATTTAGGATTCTCATATGTTTGGGGGATCAGTGAATCACTGGTGGGAAATTGAATTGTGAACTCGAATGGCTAATGGTATGTTATGGAAGGACATTGTGGAGATTTTTCTTGAATACCTTTTACCAAAGATATTGAGTCCAGAGAACGATGTTGAGTTCATGAATATGACCAAGGGAAGCATTTCAGTGATGGACTATTCTATATTCTACATAGATCTGAAATTAATTTCTCCATAGTTAGCAGGAGATGAGGCATCAATGAAACAATTATTTTAGGATTGACTTAAGTGTGACATTTTGTCCCACGATAATACCTTCAAGCTGAAAAACATTATAGAAGTGGTGGATCGTGCTATCATGGTTAAATGGAACATGATAGTGGATTCTTGTTCAAGATAAATAGCAATTACTAGATGAAAAATATGGGTGACTTGCGAGAGCAGGAAGTGTCGTTATGAAAATTTTTCCATGGAAGTGGGAAGAAGATTACATGAAATTGGGGTTCAGTTGGACAAGACAATAATTCAATGATCTGTAGTCGTTGTGTTAGGTCAGGTCACTATTGTTTAAACTATTCCCGACCCCCATTAAATTTTTGATCTTACAACATGATATTACATCATTGAGAGTGGGATATCCAGGAATACAAAACATTTCCAATTACATAATAATTGGGTGACCTCACAACCCATGTTTCTTATCTAGTGGTGGATAACATGATTATCGGTAATATTTTCTTCCACTAGTTGTGGATATATTTCATGATGTATTTCCGGAACAATTTTTAGATCTACCAATGATAGAGATGAAAAATTCACAATTGATCTTGTGCATAGGGTGGATCGGGTATCTATTCCACTATATATAATGGAATTAAATAAGATTAAGGATTTCAAGACTCGGTTAGAGTAGTTTAAGGATATGGGATTTATCGATCCAATTATGTGTCTTGGGAAATCGAATATTTTGTTCACAAATAAGACAGATTACAATATACTTTTGTCTATCGATTACTATAATTAAAACAAAATTACTATGAACAACAAATATTCTAATCCACATAACCATGATATATTTGATCAATTTAAGTGATCTTGAGTGTTATCAAATATCTATTTGAATTTTGGGTATCATCGTGTGAGATTTCAGATATAAAATATATTGTGGAATTCTTTCATAATTTAGTACATCCTTTATGAGTTTTTTTGTAATGTTTTTTGTGTTGTAAAAATTCCATAACATTGATTATGTCTTGTTGAGAATAATATTTCTATCGTATCGGGTTGAATTCATGGGGGTGTTTTTGGACTACATCTTGTTGTACTCTAAGACTCACGATGAGTATTCTAAATATCTTGATATTATCCTAGGTATACTTAGAGAGCACTAATTATAAGACATTATATGTAAGTGTCAATTTTTTATTTACCATGTACACTTATTGGGGTGCATTACGTTAGAGGAATGTGTGCAGTGGACCTATAGTAGGTTCAGGAATGGTTTCATGGGAGAATCCTATGAATGTTTTTGATATATCAAGCTTCCTGAAATTTACTAGATATTACATGAGATTCATCAGAGTCTTTTCCTACTTGGAAACACCATTTTTGGGTTGAATAAAAAGGTAGTAAGGTTTATATAGTCAGATGTGTGGTAGTGAGTTTTTCATGACATGACGTATCACATAGCATTGAAAAAAAATTTGATCATACCTGAGTTAGGTGAGGATTATAATGTTTATTGGGATTCTTCAAGGATCTGACATGGAACTGTTATGTTATAGGTTGATGTTGGTGTGTCATATAGTCCTCGGTAGTTGAGGCCTCATGAATGCAATTAACCTACACATGACCTTGATTTGGATTTGGTGGTTAATTCTCTTAAATTATTGTGAAACCATATTTTGGTAGAGAATTTTATAGTCCATGTAGATAACAAGAAATTTAAGTATGTATTTTCGTATCATTATTTGAATCTTAGGTAGTGGATATGGATTGAGTATATAGGGTATTGCTATTTTTATTAGAATATAAGATGGGGAAAAGAATTGTATAGATGATTCTTATTTTGGAAAACTCAGACTATGATGGTTCATGGGTTGAGTGAAGACTGATAGATAATGACATGGCTGGAAGAAATTCATGTGGTCGTTTACGAGAGTTAGTAGTAAATGAATCCATTTTCAGTTGTAGTGGAGTATCAACATTTGTAACAGATTACAGATATATTGTAATAGGATCCTGTGTTCATAGACTTGAGGGACAACATTGATGTTGGGGGGTACAACATCTGATGTGAAGATAGATGGTGCAGTGATAATCTATGTGAGAAATTAAGATCTTAGTACCTTAGAACATGTGATAGGATATCATCAGAAAATTTCATTCATTGAAATGGGTGTATCAACCTAATGTTAAAAATGTACCATGACCTATGATGACAATTTGGGATTCTAGGCCAAAAAAGGAGATAACATTGTTTGTGAAAAGATGGATCATCTATCTACAAGGGGAAGGTCCGATATCAATTTCATGGTGGTATGATACAATAATTACTTTTTCTGCAATTAAAGTGGGAATATGTGAGAATTTATTTTTTGGAGGGTCTCCCAACGACACTAAGTAATAATGATTTTATTTGAGTAATTATGGATTAACTAACAATGGTATCACATTTCTTGCCTATAAGGGAATGTATTATAGAAGAATAGTTGGGAGAACTATACGTTTAGGAGATAGTCCATTTACATGGAGTTCCATGGACTATAGTTTCCGATCATTATTCACAATTTACATCTGGATTTTGTTAGATCATGCAAAAATATTTTGGATCAAATGTAATATATAGTAAATATTTCAACCCACATATAGATGGGTAGTTGGAATTTAAAATACCGGTACTTGATGATATGTTATGGGCATGTGTTCTTGAATTCATGGAATCATTGTAAAAGAACCTGGATTTAGTTGATATTTTCAATAATAATTGTAATCATAAAACATTACATATTTAACCATATGTGGAAAATTAAAATAGAACTCTTATATCACTTCTAGGCTTGATGGAGGAATGTTATTCAGAGATTTTCGGAACGAATATCGTGAGGGAGACTTAATAGTTACTACCATTTATTCAGAAACATTTGGCCTTGGATTTGAGTAGATAGTAGTCATATTCTAACAGGTGTAGTTGACTCATAGTGTTTAGAAATAGAGATATCATGTATTCCTTAGGGACACTGTAATGGTCCAGAACATTCTACTCTAGTCTTTTGCGAAAACCAGGTGTATGAGTTGTTTCGGGTGGTCAAGGTGACTTATCCCCAATAATTTTCCATTTTGTTTCCATTTATGTTAACCGTAACATCGGTGAAGATATGTGAATAGTTCCAAGGGTAGACAGTTCTGAACAGTGAAATGGTGACTTTTTGTGAACAAAGCCATTAGGGAACATCGGTGAACAGTTCCAATGCTAGACAGTTGGGAATATTACAACTATGACCTTCGATGAAAAGTGTCATCGGTAACCTTATGTGAACAGTGCCAACTGGGAGATCCAATGGTAATATCTCATTCCATTTCCATATTTCCAATTCTATGATTAGTTCCATCAGTGTACATTTCCATCGTTGAGGATCCCACATTGACCTCTTTCCTTTTCCAAATTTCCAATTCTATGAACAGTTCAATTAGTGAAAAGTTCCATCAGAGAGGTTTCAATGGTGACCTCTTTCCTTGGCCAGGTTTCAAATTCTATGAAAAGTTTTTTTGTGATGTTCTATCAATGAGATTATAATGGTGAGGTCTATCGGTAACCTTTATTTCCATTGTCAAATTTCGAGTTTGTGAACAGTGTTCCAAGATTCCTAATGTTTCTCCCCTTTGATGATTCCTTTGACATAAACTACATTACAAGCCTTGTTTTAAGGAATCTAAGGATTATTCAAAATCCATAACTCATATATTAATTTTCCTAAGGCTAAGAATACTTTTACTTCATCAAACCGTGTGGTTTAATGCGATATGCTTTTAATTGGAAATCAGGTGTATCATAATCCTTTGCTCTGTTAAATCTTCTAAAGGGACATGATATATTCCTCTATAGTTATTTATACTTGTTATCAGGTGTGAGATGATTGAACTATTTCATTACTTCCCTAGGTGTTTCACAATCAAACCTTCCTCCTAGGATTTTTTCTGCTCTGTTTTGATGAAAGAAAGAAGTATTGATCCTTGATTTAAGGTATGATCCATCATCATTATTTTTGGTCTGTCTCCTTATTTTTATCCTTTACATTTTATGGATTTCTATCTCCATTTTTCTTACGGTATTTTATAGGGTGATGTCCATTGTGTTGGTGTCTCTTCATCGCCGGATGGATACAATTGTCACAGTTTAGGAGATTGTAACCTGTTATATGGATCATTCTCATATAACGAATGTCAGGATCTGTTTGAGGTAGGGGATTCATTTATTATCTTTTGATTTACATTCAACTATATTGTTAGCATGTTTTATTGCACCGGATCACACTAGAATTGACCTAATAAATATTTTAACAATATATATATAATTATATTTATTGAAAGTTATTGCCTATGGTTTTTCTAAAAAGGGTGATATCAATTCTTTTTGTCTTTAGAATTTCGTTGTTGATGGAAAATTATAGAGAACATAAACCCGGAATTAACTAATAATCTATTTCCTAAAGATAAAGAGGCATGTGAATGAATCTGTATGATATTTTTTTTTGTTTTATGTTAATCAAAATGATGCGTTAATCATGATTAATAAATTTGTGATTGCATACTTTTTTGGTTTCCCAAATTGAAACATGCAATAATAAATCGGTTAATCCAAGATGGATTAACGAACTAGTGGGTTGATAAAAGACAATTTTTCTAGGGTTCTTAGATACCCTATTGACTATTTAATGGCCAAGATCCAAGTTGATAAAATGTTACTTTTCCTGCTACTGGTTTTATGATGTGAGAATGGATGGATTTTGTGATATGTGGTTGCTAAGAGGCCTATTGGTTGTGGAAGTAGTTGACACATAGAGTATAATGATGAATCAGTTTATCGATGTGGGTGTCGGGAAAGACACAAGAGATGATGGAACATGGTGGATGTGATTATTGGATGCGTGCAGATTCTTGTTTGTTGATTATCTACTTCACATTTCCCCACTACTCAAGGTAGTTGATCTGGCTTACCCTTCATCCTAATGGGGAAAAATTCATGGGGTTTGCCATGTGATTTCCTTGTTTAACTTCTTAATAGAGGATGGGTATATGCCCTTTATATAAGCATCAAAGACTAGACTAGTTGAACATCTACTCATATTTTTTATCCCCCTTGTGTTTAGTAACATGGAATGTTTTTCTAGAATGTCTGAGAATATTGGAATGTAATTTTGTAATGAATAATTTTATAAATAATGATTACCCATGGGGTTGGAGTTTTCTAGAACATAATAATGAGGTTGTAATTTTAAAGGGACAATGGAATTTGGGTGTGATGCTTATGAAATTTAATGTGAAATTTTAAATAATTAATTAATGTTTAAAAAATTAATTAATGTAATCTATAACTGATAAAAATGGAATAATGTAAAGAAATAATGTTTTTAATTGGTTCTGTGCTTATAGGACTCCTAGTCTTAGAAGTAGAATCTAGGAGTCCGAAAGACGTTAGTTACAGGTGAGTATAAGTCTAGGTTATGCTCATTGTGTAGTTGTGATCTATAGTATATTCTTTAATTTTTGGTTTTCCATACTCTACTCCACCCCATCAGTAAGGGAAACTGACACCCCGGGGATTCAGAGCCCTGGGGGTGTTTTCCCTAACATTCTGATGGGAGGATGGATGGATAACTACAAAATTTTTACCCACATTCTTCCCTTGATAGATACTTATTCTGGAAGGAACAATGGTTTGTTTTCCACATTTATGTGTGTAGAGGGTGGTAATGGATTGTGGTTATTCACACACATATATTCTGGATATAGTATCAAATAGACTATTGTAGTTGTAATGTGTATAGCGTGTGATGGCTTGAGGCTCCTTCCTTGGTGTATGGACTATAATGGATTGAGGTATACTAACCGATGTATGATGCACGTTATGGCAAATATGGTGGCTCCCAATAACTACCTAGTTACTTTATTGTGTGGACGTGGTGGTTTTTCGGCATGAGATGCATATTGTGGTGCTTCAACCATGTGTCTGTGGGAAATCCATTTTGGAGAGAGATGCTTAAGACGTGCATCATTGGGGAAAATATGAAAACAAATGGGGAAGTAGTAGCGGGGAACCCTTAATATTATTTATTATATTATATACTCTTGTATGTATTACTTGGAGAGTGTAGCCATGGTGAGGATGTGAACATAGCATACCTGTTTAGTTGACAAGTCTGTTTCACTTGTTGTTCATTATGGTTTTGCATGATTTCAATACTTTTTCACAAGAGGCTTGGAGGAGGATCCTATGGAGTATACTGTTATAGTCACCTATGTCTATATAAACTATTTTATAGTCACATGGAGCAGGTTAGAGATCAAGATGGTTTCTACTAGTTTGGGGTTGCATGAGCTTATCGTTCTTGCAGTTGCTGATGTTTTTAGTTTCTTTTGGGTACATAAAATATTAACCCATTAAATTTAAGTATTTTGGGATGACATTACAAATGTGTACTTGAGATTTATTTTATATTTTAGTCAGAGTCAGTGTTGGTTGGTGCATATCTTATCTCTCTATTCTTCATCGGTTCTCATAGTGGGTAATGCCTCCCATATGTGTGAATACTATACCCACTGTGCTAGTCACTATCATGGGGCCTATTGGTGGGGGTCTTGGTGTTCATTATCTCCCTTATCATATTTCCAGCCTAGGAGGAGTACTCTTAGTGGGGAAGGGGTCATGAGATAGTGGTATCTGAGGTCTGGTTGAGGGATGGGATGGTGTTTGGTGTTAGGAATAGGTGTGGATTCATTGGTTTGTAGGGAGATAGTGTCAGTCATGTTTAGAAATTGATGTAAACACTAGTTTCCGGCTAAGAAATAAGCGTTTAGGCCTCCTATGATCGGATGTTCAGATAATTAATTTTACAACGGCTACTAAATGAGGTGATACTAGTAGCAGGGTAGAATCCTTGGAAAGGATCATGAATCCTTCTTCTTTATGCATGCGTTTGAATTGTTTGATAATGGGATAGTTTAACCTAAAATGAATAAAACAAAACAACTAATTAATTAATATTGAGTCTTCCATATTCCAGGTTTTGGAGCTATATTTTTTTATAGGTATGGCTCCAGGTCGACGTCCATGTTAGGATCAAATTGAAGATGTCCATTAGGCTATGCTCTCAAATAGTCACAAGGTAGAGGGTGATGATGATGAAACCTGGAAGAAGGCACTCTATGAGTTTTAGTGCCATAGTTTTCATAACTACTATGCATCCATTTCAAATGTAGTCACAAAATGAATCTGATTTCTTAGCTCTTGGAAAAAGATAAATAGGCACATGAATGAATCTGATTGATGTTGTTGTAATTTGATATTAATCAAATTGATGTAGTATGCATGTTTAATAAATTTTTTATTGTTTCTTGTTTAGGTTTCCCGAATTGGAACCTGTGAATAATAAAACATTTAATCCAAGATTGAATAAAGAACAAGTTGTTTGAAAAAATATAATTGTGTGTATGGTAATGAGTTACCCTCTTGATTTTTTATGGGTCAAGATCCCAGTTGATATGTTGGTTCTTTTACTTCTACTTGTGTTGCAATGTGAGCCATGATGGCTGTTGTGAAATTTGGGGGTAGGGAGGCCTATTGGTTGTGGAAGCAGTAGACTCCATGAGAGGCGAGATGCATCAGTTTATGCTTGTGGTGTTGAAGAGGACACATGGGATGATGGAACGAGATGGATGTGATTATTGGATTCATGCCAATTCTTATTGATTTATTATCTTCTTTACTTTTCCTCAATGCTCAAGGAATCTGGTCTTGCTTACCCTTCATCCGAAAGAGGGGAAGACTTGCAGGGTATGCCACATGCCATTCGTGTATAGCTTCTCAAGGGAGGATGGGTCTATGAACATTCTATAGGCGGCCAAGACTCAACAGATTGTACATATACTCACCGTGTTGATCCCACTAGTGTTTAGTAGCATATAATTTTTTTCTAGAATGACCGTGAATATGGGAAAGTAATTTTTTCATGCATAATTGAATAAATGATGTTAACCCAGGGGTTAGAGTAATCATGAACCTAATCATGAGGTTGTAATTTTTAAGGGACATTGGACATTGGGTGTGATGCTCATGAAATTTAATGTGGAATTGTAAATGGATCATTATTGTTTAATGAATTAATTAATGAAATGTTGAAATGATGTAAAATGAATGAAGTAATGAAATAAACCATTTAAATGGTTGTGTTCTTGTAAGATACCTAGTCTTAGAAATTTCATCTTGGAGTCCAAGAGACGTTAGCTGCAGTTGTGTCTAAGACTATGTTATTCTCATGGTGTGGTTGAGGGAAACAATATATTACTTACTTTTTGTGTTTCGAAATGCTAATCCACCCCTTCAGTATAGGAAACTGAAACCTCAGGGATTCTGAGCCTTGGGGGGGGGGGGGGGTGTTTTCGCCAATATTCCATCAGGAGGATAGATGGATGACTACCCCCATTGTCCCCGCTCTCTTCTCATGGTAGATACTTGTTCTGGTTGGCACAATGGACAGTTATCACCATATATGTGTGTAGAGTGTTGTAATGGATTGTGGTTATTCACACACATATATTATGAATATATAATCCTATGGACTACTATAGGTGTAATGTGTATAGGTTGTGATGGCATGAGGATCCTTACTCGATGTATGGCATGTAATGGCTTGAGGAATAATACCCGATATATGATATATGTTATGTGAGCTGTGGTGGATCCTAGAATCTACCTGGTTACTATCATTCATGGGCATGGTGGATTTGTTGCATGAGGTTGATATTGTGGTGCTTTTCCCAGGTGTATGTGGGAAATCCTTTTTGAAGATAGATCCTTATGATGTGCGACATTGGGGACAAGCGGCAAACGAGTGGGTAAGTTGTAGTGGGGTACCATTGATTTTATTTATTATTTTATATACTATTTTATGCATTACATAGTGAGAGTTTCCATTGTGAGGTTAGGAACTTATCATACCTTTCTATGTGAGGAGTTATTTTCACTTGTTATTCACTGGGCATTAGCATGTACTATTTAATTTTGCACGAGAGGCTTCGGGGAGGATCCTATGGGGTATACTGTTATACTCAACCAATGTCTATATAATCTATTTTGAGGTCACTTGAAGCAGGTTGGAGATGAAGCTAGTTTCTACGAGCATGGAGTTACAAGTTCTTTTTTGGCTTTTGGTTTCTACTAATATTACATCATTTTGGGTACTTGCTGTTTTTCCACATTCAGTTATAGTAGTTTTGCACGAAATTACATATGTGAACATGGAATTTCTTTAATATTTTAGTATAAGATAGAGTTGGATGGTTTCTATCTTATCTCACTCTTCCGCACATGTTTTCTAAGAGGGTAATTCCTCCCATCTGCATTTTTAGTATACCCATGGTGCTTGTTGCCAACCCGGGGCCTACTAGAGGTTGAACTCATGGGTCATAATCTCCCTTCTCAGATTGCCGGCCTAGGAGGGGTACACTTTTTGGGGAGGGGTTCACAATAGAGTCTCCTAGATTAGGTCACCGCATTAAATGTAGGTTGCGAATGTTGGCGCCTAGGTTTATTTTACCATATGAGATTTTAGTGAGAATCATGCTAGTGGAATATCAATTGGATCATATATATAGATAAGATGCTATGTATTATGTTTTCATGTTTCACAACTCCATTGGTATCCCCTCAACCCTTCTCATGTGACTTATGTGTATGAGGTTAACCATGATATAGATGTGTCTATTTGGTAGAATTTGATACTTATGTTGGATCGTAGTAAGAAAGTGTTGCAGGGATGATTCAGTTGGGAATGTATTTAATCAGCCATACTCTATAATTATTATGTATTTTGATTCCCCCAAATATCCATGTTTGTTATACTAATGATTTTATATTGACTGTGTTTCGGGAAATTTATATTCTTAATAATTCTTATCTTGATATAGTATTAAACTATTTATTTTTTAGATATATTTGTTGATGTGTTCAGAACACTATAAATCATATTCAAGAAAAATTGTTCATTGTTTGTCCTTTACCTGAAATTCTATTCATTCAATATATCAATGATATTAATGTCTGGAACAAACCATACATTTATGTTGAAGGATCAGAGCATATGGTTAACCAACCATACATTTGATGAAATGTATGGTTACGAAACATTGCATTTGGATAAGAACCTTATATTTTCAAGAACAGAAAGGTATTTTTAAAGAACTCTAAATAAGTATGTAACTTTAAAAATTTATTGTTCATCAACATTACATTTGTAATCTATCATATGTTGTCATGCTTACATCTGGAATAATGAACAAATGTATAATAAATGTTACATTCCGAGATCTACGCTGACATGGACCAACGTATAGATCATCAATCATATATTATGAAGATTTAACCATATGACTTTTATTTTTTCATTTTTTGAAGGATCATTATGTTTGACTATTCAATGTAAGATATTTGAATTTATGACATTATTAAGGAGTTTTACAATAGTCATTGTAAAACACTAGGGTGTTTTAAATCATGATTTCGATTTATTTAAAGCTCATTTTAAATGATTTAAAGATCCATTTATAGAATATTTTTCCTCTCCTATTATTAAGATACGTTATGAATTCTTTGAGATGTATTCACTGAATTTGAATTCACACGATTTATCAGGAATATTTTGTGGATCTGAAATATTTCTTCATGATGTATTGTTATATATATCATTATGTGTTGGATACTTACATACAACGATCGAGAGATTTCATGGATGTATTGAAAATTCCAATTCATCATGATTTCAAGTATATATGTTTTCACAGCTACAACAATCAAGAATCTTAGATACAAGGATTTTATATATTTTTAGATATAAATGTTCAAATCGGGAATCACGCTCCTCTATTTTTTTTTCTTCATAAAAATTAATGATCTCTTTTGAAACCTAATCTCATAAGATATTTATCAATATTATTATTCTATTGAATACAAGATTCATCTTTTATAAGTTGCGTGTGTATGAAACTGTGAGCTAATCAATTTCTCATCAAAACTACATCTTCTCTATTTTGAGTTTTGACTGCTCGTATTCATTCTTGGCGGAGCTTCAGATTCTCACAAAAAGCTGTGGTTTTATCTGTTAGTTGTAAAAGAAATAGAATCCTCTATTATGAAATCATTTGCCTATAAGGGTGATAACAACCTTCACTTTTTTGTGGATCAGTGTTATGATATGAGGACCATAATAGTGAAATTACCTAAGCTAGCTGAGATGGTGATTGTGGGATTGGACTTGGGGATTTGTGCGCCCTATACCACTATAAATTGATATACCCTATTATTTGTAAATATCCTCTATATATTTATTATTATGTTGAAACTTCTCCATTAATATTTAATGTTGATATGTATTGAAAATATTGTGAATTTTTTTTAAGAGAACACAATTCACCCCCTCTGTGTTAATCACTATAGTCTTACAGAACAAACATTCGGTATCAAAAGTTTAGCTCTTAAACAGAGCTATAAAAATATAGATTCATACTATTAATATTAGTGATGGAAATGGAGAATATGGAGGATATAATGTTAATAGTTCATACTAAAAAATTTCAATGGTGAGAATTATGGATGCTAGAAGTCATGAATGATAATATACTTAAAACACATGGAATTAGAGTATACTCAATGATTATTACTCCTTACACAATTCCTAAAAAATATGAAACATAGTTTATTACTATAGTGGATGGGTATGATATTAATTCGAAAGAAGTGAATTCCATTATTTGTGGTCTTATACTAGATGAAATCAACCTTGTATCGCAATACCCAATTTCCAATAAAATATGGCTGACAATTGCATTAGCTAATAATGTTATTGACAATTATAGACAAACAAGATATGCTATAGAAAAATTAAATATTGATTCCATTAAATTTGTGACTGAGATAGAATCACATAGATGAATAGAAGGCTAAAAGAAATTGTTTTTAATATAAAATAATTATTTGATCCTATAAGCAATCCAGATCATGCATTGTACATTATATGAGTTCTTCTTGTAAAGTGGAATGGAATTTCAATTGCGATCCACCAATATTCAACAATAAAGAATCTGACAATGAGAAAATTTATTGGAGCATTAATTATGTAAGATAATGAATTTGATGATCACAACGTCCTAGTTAAAAAGGATGACACTCGTGTAAAAGTTGTATCCCAAAAATATAATAGAAAACGTAATTAAGAAGAAAGAAATTAAGAATCATCTAAATCAAAAACTTAGCTCCCCCAATTAGATATAAAATTAAGTAAATTTAGTAAGAAAAATAAGGATCCAAAAGAACATTAAAAAATAATGGAAAGTAATTAAGGGAATAAAAATGCTATGAATGCAGAAATGGTGTCATATAAACCTGATTGTCCTCAATTGAAACGAGAGAGGAGATAGACAGAAAATAAATATCAAAAGAATGTTGATTATGAGAAAAAAGACAAAAGAGCTATGAAGGACACTTGGAGTGGTTCTAAAGGCTCCAATAGCTCATTAATCTCTGATTCAGAGAAAGAAGATTCAAATATAAAAATAAATATGTGATTTATGTACGAATAATAAAATTTAAAATTCCATAGAAGAGGAAAGTATTATTGTTATATGGATAGTGTATATTCAAGACATATGAGTTTGAATTTACCAAATTTTTTTACTCTAACCCAATTATATGGAGGCATAGTCATATTCAGGGACAATGTCAATTGAAATATTATTGGACATGGTGTAGTTGGAGATCCAAATACTTTCTCAATTAAAAATTAAACTATGTACAAGAATTTTTTCACAATATGTTACGTTTCTATCAACTCTATGATAATGTATACTATGTTGTTTTTTCTAAAAATTAAAGTTATGTTTTTTCAAATAATAATAACACAGAATATATAATGTCTACACTTCGAATTTTAATACTTTGTGTAAACTGAAAGAAAAATGTTGAACTCCTAATGTAAATGTGTCACAGATTTGGAAAATAGGACTTGGTCATTGTAATGTTCTTTAATTAAATATGTTTTCTAAGAAAAAAATAGTTTCATTTTTTCAAAGTCTGAAATTTGATAGTGTTAGATTTTGAGACGCATTCCATATAGGCAAGAAACAAATATCCTCCTTCGAATCTATTAACAAAATTTTTAATTAATCTCCCTAGAACATTCTCATATGGAATTTTTTGGACCATCTATAATAGCATGTTTGGATGGTAAATTATATATGTATACATTTTAGAAGATGAATATTCTATATTTACTTGGGTATGGTTTCTAAAACTCAAAAATGAATCATTTTATATTTTTGAATTTTTTTACTAATGTGATTAAAATCAAAATGGATTTATGATAATTTCATGAACAAGTGACATGGTGGAGAGTTTGAGAATCATGAATTTAATTCATTTTTCTCAAATTTGGGTATTAAACTGACCATCTATGCACAAAAAACACCTCAGCAGAATGGTATTGCTGAAATAAAAAATAAAACTATTAATGGAATGGTTAGAACAATGTGGAATTAATAAAATCTTCCAAAATACATTTTCATTGAAGCATTAATCACATCACGTTATATCATATATAGACTTTTATATTGACCTACTTTCAAAATGTATCCTTATGAACAACGGAATAAAATAATGACTAATATAATGTAATTGTTGGTTTTTGGATTCAAGGTATATATCTGGAACAACAAGGATATTAATGGAATGTTAAATCCAATAGATGAGGAAGAAATATTCATAGGATATTCTACAACTTCTAAATATCATTAAGTATTTAACAGAAATTCAAGAACTGTTGAAGAATCAGTTCATGTGATGTTTGATGAAATCGATCATTTTAAGAGAGGAAAATATCAAACATATGAAGAAAAATATTCTTCAAACAACATGAGACTTGATAACTAGAAAATTATTTTGAAAATAAAATAAAGTTTTTTCCAGTTCAGGAAAACATGATAGTGATGAACCTAAATGTACTCCGCATAGAATGTCTAAAATCCGGATGAATCATCCTATAGAGACTGTTATAGGAGATCTTGATAAAATGAATAATAACTAGATTAAATGTAGGAAACATAGTGTAATTTTATCCTTCTCCATCTCAGATAGAGCATATGTCTTTTTTATAAGGCTTATAAGATGAATGTTGGTTATTATCAATGAAAGATAAGATAAATTACCTTAAAAGAAAAATGTATATAAATTAGTTAAAATACCATTAAATTTCCCAGTTATTGGAACTAAATCGGAATTTAGGAATAAACAAGATGATCATGGTATTATAAATATAAACAATGTTAAATTAGTAGTTAAAGGGTTAAATCAAGAAGAAGGTGTAGATTATGATGAAACCATTGATCACATAGCTAGAAGAGAATCAGTTAGAAATTTTTTAACCTTTGAAACCCACTATATTTGAATATTCTCCAAAACCCAGATTTTTTTGAACATACTAAATCTCTATATGGACATAAACATGAACCTAGATCTTGGTATGAATGATTGAGTTCATTCATTTTGATAAATGGATTCACTATTGGATTGGAAGACAGAACACTCATTATGAAAAAAATTTGTTCTAATTTATTATTCATTCAAATTTATGTCGATAATGTTATTTTCGGATAAAAAAAAACATGAAATTATTTTTTAGAACTTCAATAAAAAGAATTTGAAATGGGAATGATATGAGAATTAAATTTCTTTTTAGAAATTATAATTTTTCAGAATGATTATGTAAATGTATTAAATTAATGTAAATACATTACTTAATTCTTGAAGAAGATTGTTCCTGTTAATAGAAAGGTATATTAAACTCCCATGTGTATTAATTTTAAAAATGACTTGGCTGAAGCTGGAAAACCCGTAAAAAACATGTTATATTGAGGTATGATTGGATTTTTACTATATCATACTACTAGAATACCAGATATTATGTTTTCAGTATGTCTCTGTGTTACATTTCAACCAAATCCAATATAATCCAATCTTGTTGCTATAAAAAGAATTTTTAGATATTTAAAATGAACAATGAATCAATCTCTTCATTATCCAAAAACATATTATTTTAATTTATTATCATATTTAGATATAGATTATGGAGGTTTTATATTAGATTGAATTTTTAATTCAAGAACCTGTCACTTTTTAGAAAAAATTTATTCTCGTTGTCAAGTAAGAAGCAACATTCATTTGCACTATCAACAATTGAAGAACAATATTTATATATAGAAAGTTGATGTGCATAAGTGTTGTAGACGAAAAACCATTTCATGGAATTTGGACAATGTTTTAATATTAAATTTATTTAACTAGACAATACAAGTGCTATAAGCATTTCAATAAAATCCAATAATTCATTCTAGAACTAAAGATATTGATATCAGACGTCATTTTATAAGAGATCATGTTCTAAAAATCGTTATGTCATTATAATTTTTTAACACTAAATATTAATTAGAAGATATTTTTACTAAACCACATCCCACTAATTATTTATATTTTATTATGGGGGATATATGTGTAATTAAATTTTAATAAAATATTTAGATTATATTATAGAGTTTTATTTTATTTTATTTTTTATGGTTAATTTATTTCTATAAATCTAATTTACTTTTATTATTATTATCATACAGTATTTATGTTAATATATGTTATATTAAATATATTTATGCCGCATAACTATTAAATTATTTGTAATAATTACAATTAGACACAAGATACAAGGATATGTTTCATTTGTCATAAACCGTATGTTTTCCCAACACCTTGTCTTCCAAACATTTTGTTTACCCAAATAAAAAAACTGGCTTCATCAAACCATCAATCTGTTTTCTTCCTTATATACCCTAGATTCTAAAAACATAACATTTTCTGATCATAATTAATGTAAAATACAATGTGATTCTAAGAAGGAGATGAATTATAACCAAAACTATAATGAGTTTCATGGAGAAAATTTATTTGGGGAAAGTGGATTGATCTTGAATGGTTATACCAGAAGAACTTACTACTGAAGCAATCAATATCATTCCAAGTTCATGAGATATATTTTAATTAAATAAACTCATCATTTCTTTATGAGGTTGAAATAAATTTATTTAACAAGATTGTGATGATTATTTTTGTAGATACAGATGACATGATTTTTCCTTGTATCGAATATAGGGATTTCACTATTTGTTTTAGTGAGGTAGATAAAATGTTGAATTTTCCACAAGAAGGATTTTTCCATTTTGATTTTAAATCAATTGGGGATAAGGAAAATTCTTCTAACAACATCATTTAAATTATATTCAACTTTATACAAATCAAAAATATGTTTTTCAAGTATTTAGAACCTGATCATAAGATCTTGGTGAAATTTATTCAGACTGGATTAGTGTCAGGGAAGTATGAGATCGATATAATTTGTTACCCATATATGTATATCTTTCTTCTTTTTATGAGTGACATCAAATATAATTTTCTAGGGTATTAATTTCAGTATCATTGTTTCATTATTCCACCAGATGCGAGAATGAATTTCTATCCATATGGATGGATAAATTCAATGATTTTGTTTAAGAAGGATATGGTCAGACTGGTTGAGCCAAGAGTTAAATTTCATCATAGTAATGTGTTGAATTCTCGAACATTATGAAAACATGGGTTTTTCTAATACTCTAAATAATATAACAAATCTATGTTGGAGCCGAGGATGATCATATAACGGGATATTTTCTCAGGGGGAGAAAGCAGGTGTTCGAATGGAAGGTGTAGCAGAATCTCGAAAAAATGTAGTTTCACAACCATATAAGAGAAGACTTATATTTCAGACTAAATAAGAGGAGGAACAATGTCAATATGTACATGTTATTAAATCTATAAAAAGTGATTCTCCCCGCCTTTAAAATAAAATATTGGATTATGGAAAAAAACACGATCAATACATTTTGTAGAAATTATTTTTGAAGATGAAATTCATGTGGAGATTCATGATAAAAAGATTTTAATTTTACCTTTGGTGAGTGATCGACTATTAGAATGAATTCTAGTTGAAACAATTTAAGAACAACATAATCCATATAAAAATGTTCGATCGCAAATTTTAAGACAAGAAGTTACTAATCTAGAAGATGTTCTTTAATGACATATTTAAGAGGAATATATTAAATAAATTCAACCTCTAATTGTATGTCATACTGTGTGAGAGTTATATCTTATATCTGGTGAGCATACTGACATTTTTGATAGTCAGTATTTTTCATTTAATTAATCTGTAAGGAAACTAATGGATGATTATTTTCTTAATGAAAATGAAAATCATGATATGAATACAGATGAGGGGACATCTCATTCGTTATCTCATCATGTTGAAGAATTTGTAATTAATCTCAAAAATTCAAAAGAGGATAATTCTACTCTACCACAAGAATATGAAGTAGCAAGGAAAAACATACAGGATCATAATGAGTGTACTCTTTTTAAATGTATTTTGATGCCTCAAGAGAGAAATGTAAAATTAGGTTAAGAATATTATATCTGTAGATGTTTTAAAAAACATATTTTTTTGTATTATACTGGTACATGGTAAGTCAATTTAAATCTAAAAAAGTTTTAGTGAATCAGGACAGTGCATATACTCATACCCCTATGACCAGTCCATATCTTATTATAAGGATTCATTCCCTTACATCGGTTATGGAAGATATGAATATTCGACATTAGGAACATCAACAAACTAGTGCTCGTCTATCTATTTAATTGGACAATAAGAAATTTTTTGTTGATTAGTTAACTCAGGGATAACCTATCTTTCCATTGATGTTGACTCATTTTTCTAAAAATTTAGAGTTTTTATGATGCAATGAGATAGTATTCATGGGGTTCTGAAATTCTACATAGTGGATAATCATTATGTCAATAATGACCCATAGCATTTTATAATTCATCTTGGAGAATGTTTGATGAAGAAGATAAGAATGCATATGGTTGATCTGAAGGGCATGTTTGTAGCCATACAAAATTATCATCCAACCAATTCGTATACTTATTTTTCTTTCCGAAATTGACACACATCAATGACAGTTTTTGTTTCTCATTCATAATAATTATTGTATTAATGTATTTATTGTCCAATGAATTGGTCTGCTATTTATATATATTGAATTTCCTTATTTTATCTACTTTTAAATTTTTATATTATTTCCAAAATGAATTTAACATTACTCATTATTGTTACTTATAACATTAACTTATCATTATGTTCAATATTATTATTTTAATGTATTTCTTTTTATTCAATTTGATTTGAAAAAAGGTGATAAATTAAGTTAAAAAAACATTTCTTTTATTTGAGATACAATTTTATATAATTTACATAAGCATAAACATTTCATTGAAATTTATCTTTGGTGGAAAATTATAATCTTTCTTCTTTATAGAAATAATTCTATCAAATCATAATTATTTTATTTTAATGTTTATAAAATTCAAAAAACAATTTCTGAAATTATAATTTTAATTTATTGGTATTGTTGTGATAAAAAATAGGAATATAGTTTGCAATGTATTGTCTCAACAATACACTATAAATATTAATGATTTTGATTCTCACAAATAAATTTTTTACTAATGAATTTATTTTTAGAGTATTTCAAAAATTTATATTCTTTATAAATATTATCTTGAAATAGAAATTAAGAATTTATTTTTGAGAAATATTTTTTAATGAGTTCAGAATACTTATATGCATATTCAGAAAACCAATCTTCGCTATTTTACATTAACTAGAAATTATATTCATTCAATATATCAGAAAAGTAAAAATATAGAACAAAATGTAAGTTTATGTTGAAGGATCAGTGCGTATGGATAGTCAAACATACATTTTGAGAAAGAAATGGTTGAGGAAAATTGTGTTCGGATATGAAACTGATGTTTTACAAAAAGGAAATTTCTGGTTAATGAACCCAATGTATGTATGGAACATTACAAATATATGGTTCATCAACCGTACTTTTATAATCCACCATATATTGTCAAACTTACATTTATAAAAATGAATAAATGTATAGTCAATGTTACGTTCAAAGATCTATACCAATGTAGAAGAATATATGGATTATCAACCCAACATTATGAATATTTTACTCGACATTTGTTATTTTTTGGTTTTATAAATGAAAATTATGTTTAACTTTTCCATATTAGATGTTTGAATTTCAATATTTATCAGAGCAGTTTTCAACAGTCTATAAGAAATGTGAATGAATTTTAAAGATCGATTTCAATTGCTGCAATGTTCATTTTAAATGATTTAAAGTTTCTTTTACAGAAGAGAATTTCTATTCTATCAATAAGTGATGTCACAACTACTCTAAGTTGTATTTTTGGATTTGAATTCTCTGAATTTATCTGGTGTATTTTGCGAATCTGAAATATTACTATGAGATATATTTTTCTATATATATATATATATTTGATTGATATTTAGTAATGAAGATCTAGATATTTCTTGGCAGTATTGATAATTAATAGTCATTGTGATTTCATGTAGAATTTAATTCACTGCTATAGCGATCATGCATCTATGATACGAGGAATACAATTTTGATATATAAATGATCAAATCTGGAATCAGGATGCTCTATCAGTGTTTTGGTTTCTACAAATTAACGATCAATTGGGAAACCTAATATCTTTTTATAATTTTCATGAATTTTATTAATCTAAATACACGATTCATCTTTTATCAAATGTGTGATTCTTTAAATGTGACTTGCATCTATTTCTCTTCAATTCCACATATTATCTATTTTCAGTTTCATCATCTCATACTTAGTCATTCCGGAGTGTTAGATTCTCAAACTATGTTGTTCCCTAAACCACTATAAAATATTGGGCCTTGTTCTCTATTAATAACCACATCATATATATTATTATACAGAAACATCGCCGGAACTATCTACTATTATATCAATCAAGAATATTGGGAATTTTTTTAAAAGAAAACAATTCAACCCCCACTTGTGTTATCACTATAGTTCTTCCAACCTAACAAGTTCATCCTGATAGTTCATGCAATGGAAACAAGGATGCCTACAAGAGGACACTTGGAACGAGAATTAGATATAAGGGTTCAACGGCCCAATATTTTTTCCTTAGAACATTATAATGGGTTGGAAGTGTATCTTAAGGAAGATCTATTATAAAGTGGGGAGATCTTAATATCTCGATATATTTGGGAGTTATCACAGGTACGAATATAGGTAATTTTTTTAAATAATATACATTCATTGAATTTATGGGTTGGGGTTCATTATAGGGAATTAAATGAATATATTTGGGAAAGGAGGTCTTGTATAGTTTTTGTATAGTTTGTACAAGCCATCTGGCGGCCTAGGGGAAACCATGTGCCCTCTAGTCTTTTGATGATGTGACATAAACATGGTTAAATAACAGTTTGAAAGTATGTTCATGGTAGCCTTGTAATGTGACCCCTTGAAGTAGTGGCTAACACACTATTAGCACAAAAATTGTCTAATTGTGTGACTAAACCATCAACAGGGCAATAATGAGATCCTAAAAGTATATATGTCACTCATTTTCATCTTATAATGACATATTTCACTTCCAATGTGGCCTAATTCTTGATTTTACATTCCTAAGAGTGCTCGATGGTTCTCCCATCAACATGGAGGGATTCTATGGCCTTTCAAAATTCATTATATGAAATAAAATTCCAATGTTAAAGATCCATTATTCTCTTGGTATATTTATTTCATCCATATGCTTCAATAATTCATTCTTATATCATTAGTTTATATTTTCATGGAATATATCATCTCTTTAGTATGATATAAACCTATTTGGAGTGATCTAGATATTCTATTCTAAATCTAGATCTAGATTTACGGTATGTGGACTCCAATGATCTTGATTTTTTTAGGTATTGCAATCTAAAACTCTTATCAACGATGTTGTGTGGCTCAATTTTTGGGAATCTTAGTTGGGTAAACATTCATCAATGAATAGATATTAATCGTCTAAATATAATTTCCATAGTAATGGATTCAATTTACATATATAAATTCATACAACTACATGCACCCTTTGGTAATTATTTCCATTAATTGGGTTAATTAGATCAAATAAGTTTTTTTGTCAAACCATTGATGTAATATGTGATTAATTATGGAATTAATCAAGACACTAAGGGGATGCAATATTATATATAAATAATTTATGAATATTGATTATTGTAGGGAAGGGTTATATTATAGATTACTAATCAGGGGATTAATTACAAGATGTTTAAATGGATAAGTTGAGTTAATCAATTATGGATTAATAGCGTACCTTTGAAAATATGATCTTGATAATTAATTATGGTATTAATTATTGAATGTTGAAATTATAATGTGATAATTAAATCAAGAAAATTAATTATGGAATATGAAATTTGATATTGATTATGTAATTGATGAATTAAATAATGGTTTGATGAAGATAGTTATTTATTGATTTAAATATTTTAATGCATGTGTTTATCTTATTATTTAATTAAAAATGTAATAGAGGTGGATAATTTATTGAAAAACTAATAATGTTATAATGAAGTGGATCATGGTCATTCCAAATTGAGATGTAAAAATTGAAACATGGTCATCAATGTTATGTGTAATTAGAATTGTAACATGTATATTATAAATTGAAAAGTATATATTGTAATGTGGTCATTATACTTATATATAATGTGAATTGGAACATGGTCACTCAATTAATGAGTAAAAATTGTAACATTTTTATCTTACTTAATTTTTTATATATATGTAATATTGGAAAGGTGGATTATAAATGTGAAATTAAATAATAGAAATAATGGAAATTTGTGTTATGTACTCACAATTGATTGTTTTATCTCTGACATAAGTTGATTTAGGCACTGAGATATGAAAACCCCATCAATACATCAATATTTACAAAGAATCAGTTATTAGGTTATCATATTTGTTAGGGATCACATTGGGATCCATTACGAGATGGTTTTATTATTGATCTACGAGTATCCTTGTGAAACCTATATATAATGTAGTTAGATACGAATAAATGATAATGTAATAACTAGTTATTTATGAATTTCACATATTTCTTATATAAATACAGACACTATAATTTGACAAGAATGGTTTTAGAAATAAAATGTGACGGACTGCTTATTTTTACTAAAAATATACTTTTCATGCTTGATCTGTACCTAAATATATTATTTCCATTCAAGTCTTGATAATGTCAAATGCTCATGGATTGATAACGGATTTGGTATGTAGCCCAGAAGAGGGGACCATACTTGATTATGAACCTGATTGTGGGGTTTTACGATCATTAATTTGATTTTTATTATAGACACTTGAAACTTATATTGTCAAAATATGTTTTCCATTTTAGTTGATTATTGTATTTCCTGTATAGTTATTTTTTTACATGAGTATTTTTTTGGTTATATGTTATATCCTGATTGTTTATTTACATCCAACGGTGGTTTACTCTGGTAAAATAGGGTATAGTATCCCTATGAATAACCTAGTAGACCCTCATTACTTGTTGAAAATATACAGTGTATGGGCATGTGCTCTTGATGTCATGTAGGGAACTAGTTCAGGGTAATATACAGTGGCTCCTAGTCTAAGACTATAGAATACAGTGAGGCACACATAAATTCACATAGAGAGGTAGCTCAGGGCACAATGGGGTGGTACTTGGGTCGGGACATTACACATTCCATTATTTAATTATATAATTTCACCCACAGAATCTTAAATTTTAAAAAAATGGTTCCCTGTTTAATTCATTAAAACCGTAATCATTCTATGTAATGAGTATTTAAAAATTGTTACTCTTTAAAATTTTATTTCAAAATGATTTCATATGTATAAAAACAATTACTGAACGGTTCGAAATTAGTATGTTTCATATTATAATAATATATTTTCTATTTATATATATATATATTGGCAATTGAATAATTTACTATTATGTATACACAATTATGTTACCACCAATGCGTAGGTAAGTGAAAAATAACGTTAAATTGATTTAAAATATTTAATGTGATGTGTCCTCTAAAGTTAAGACCCATGAATTTATTTTAAGAAATAAAATCAATGGTGTGTAATTTTTTAAATTTAAAATTTACTGAACTATTTCTATCATGATGCTATTAAATGTAAAATTCTTATAAAATACTTGAAAATTATGTTTTTGATATTTAAAGATAAATAATAATTTTATAATAGATATATGAAATATAAGAAATTCTTAATAAGAAAAGGGAGATGGTTAATTTTTTAATATTTCAATAAATTTATACTTTATTCAATTATATATTTATAAACAATTTTTATGGACTTGATTTACCTAATAATTTTGGAACTGGCCTTGGTTAATGACTATAAATAAGGATTTAATATGTCCCTTCCAAATGAATAAATGAGCATATGTTTTATAATTATATTACCAATACAATCTATATGAATCCAATAAAATATTTATTGTCCACTATTTTTACCATTATCCTCTACTCAAAAGTACATAGGTACATTCTGAAAGAGGATTTATAATGAATAGGCCTATTTGTTTACTTAATTTATTCAATTTTACTACTTCTAACATGACAAATTTTTTTAAGAATAATTATAAAATGAAATTATGTTATTTATAATACAAAAATTTTATTATTTTTTGTTAATAAGTATATTCTCCACTTTTTATCTATGGAATATGAAATCATTTACCATGACATAATCAATAATACAGGATGAATGATGTGTGGTGTATCATAATTCATAACTACATCCATTGAAAAATTACAATGATTGATTTAATGAAAATATATAGTTATTACACCGAAAATAATATTCCAAATCAAGGAAATATTATTTACCTTCTTACTCTCCAATCCATTGGAAATTATAGTGCAATTTGTTTGTACATGTGGATGACAACCACGATTAAGTGATTTGATTCGATATTCAATTTATTTATAGATGGATGTTTATAAAGGTGGATTTAATAAATAAATATTATATTTGAAATTTTATTTTAATTATTTAATAATAATATAATATATAATCTACATATTTTAATCCTTTTTTAAAATAAAAATACATTTCATATGTACTTGTGTACTATTGTATCCATGAAATGTTATATTATAGTCTTCATGGAAGAAATTATTTGTTGTTATATAAAGATATTGATAGTATAATCAATATAATTATATCATGATTATGATTAAGAATATTATGAATCATAGTTTGATGATTACTTAATGAAACTATTAAATCAAATCTATTTATAGAAACATGAAATTTTACACAACAATAATGATATCAACAAAGAATTATTAAATAGTTTGTATGAATTTTTTTTTATAAATGGGTTTTTTTAAGAGAATAATAAATATTATACAGATATATATTTATAATATGTCAAAATTTATTGTATTAGAGATTATAACATGTTCTTCTAAGTGGATGTCTGAAGTAAATCGATTTTAGATCAATTTCTAATTATTGGGGCTTCCCAATTATTCATTAACTATGTTATTAAAAGTTTATCTATATGTGAGATATAATTTATATTTTATATTAACTTATATTATATCTATTGAAATTCATTCACTATATAGAATTCCATTTTGTATTCCATACTATGATTATATGTTATTTATAATGGTTATTGGAATTAATTTTAATTAAAATACTTGTTATGAAACATGTTTTTGTTTATAAATTTTAAAAACACATTGATGAATGTGTTTTGATATACAGCATCATATCAAATGTTTATTTTATAAAATAATAATCTTATTATAATTTCAATTTACTATTATTATATCATTTTCATTCTTGAATGTTTTTCTCATCCCAAACATGTTTCTATGATAAAAATTATCATTGGTAAAAATATATTCTATTATAAGGATTATATACTTCTACATGGACATGTAATATCATTACACTCTTAATATACATGTTGTTTAATTTTAGATCCCATGATTTTTCGTTCAAAATTTGTGTGTAATTTTAAAATGGAATTTTATTTTTTCTATGAATGGTTTAATATGTTTTAAACTCATTCACTTCAACATAATTCTTCTATAAAATTATTTATTAACTATTTAATTTATTCTTGATTTATTGTTAAAATTTATTTGGATATACATTTTTATTTCTTTATGGTTATATATTTATTTATTTAAAATGTTTTCCATATAATTCCTTTTTTACATGCTAAAAAAATGAATATAATAAATATTTTTGAACATATGTGACATGAATTAATTTCACTCCCATAATTATACATTTAAATTTCTAGGCTTAGTTTAGATGGTTCTGTTGTTCTTAAAAGGAAATAATTTCCCTCTATATTGCTATTATTAAAAATGTTAAATTGAAAATGGATGATTGTTCATCCTTTAATGATAATATTTGAAATGAATTTATAAATGTTTTTTCTATTTCAATATTTTCCCAAGATTTTTAGTCTTTACAAAAATAAATTTATTATAATATTAATACTAATATTTCTGAAAATGAAATTTCTTCATATTTATTAGGAATTTTCATTAAATAAATTACATTTCAATACCAAATTTATTATATGAATGAATTATTAATGATTTTATTAATTTAATGATGGATTTAAATGTAATTAGGTATTTTAGTAGCATTATAATTAATGGAAATATAATATGATGATATTTTTGTCTAATCTATCCTCATTTTATAATGATATTTTAACATTATGAGGCATGTTGGAATTAAAAACAATGTTCATTTAATTATCAGTGTTCATTCAATGAAAAATATAATGATAGTGTATATTTATATTTATATATTAAAATGTGTATCCAGTTCATTTTATGGTTCCTAATCATTTTATTTGAAATTGTATTCATTATTTGAGGAATAATTATTATTTCTAATAGGTAAATATTTTTTATGTTAAATATTATACATTCATGATGATTTATGTTATCCAAATTAACCTTGATTGTTATAAATTTAATATTTTATTTGGTGGATTATAAATAAAATATTATTGTATTGAAATTGAAATATAAGTATATTAATCATCCTTTAGTATGAATTTATTATATTATATAATATAAAATTAATTCTTTTCATACACCACTAACAACATATTAAGCTCATCTATGATCTTTGATTGATAAATTTAATGTTTAATAGTAATGCATTCTTGGGATCATCATTATTATGTATCCATATTTTAATTAATTATGAAATTTATTATTTGTGATAACAATTTAATGGTAACATGTGTAGAGAGTAATCCTGGGAAAACTTTATCACTTTTTACTAGATATGATAATCAAATTATAATTGGGTAATTTTTTATTAGAGGGCAGAGTTATGATTTTTGATATGAAATGGATTTTCTAAATTTAATAAAACACAAAGAAAATATGTGATTTTAGTGGAGTAGTTTTATTTATAATAAAAAGTTATCGATTAATATGTTTAAGACACATTTGTTGGTATTGAAGACAATATGTGAAGATTATAATTTCATTATAAATTCAATGTTTATGGGTGTGTGGTGATATAATTTATGAACCATATTCATGAAACATATTAATATTTAATATGTCATATATTCATCCAATATATTCTTGAGCCATTATTGTATGTATCTAATGAAAAATATAAAACATTGCCCTTTCTATATGGTTTTCTTTATATTCAAATAGGCAGTGTTATTTAACTCTATAGAATAAAATAATTATATAAATTGGTTTATATATAAAAAGTATTAATAATGTTAAAAATACAATAATTATCCATTAAAATCATTCTTTGAAATATCCTTTTATGGTGGTGATGGGAATTGAAACATATTTCATTGTAAAATTGATAATATGAAAATACTAATTATTGAAATCATCTATTTCTTAAAATAATACATAAATGGTGGATGATGATTATTTAGTAAATAAAATAAATTGAAATAAACTAACCATACATATTTCATTATATATGGTATATAAATTAGATATTAATTTAACGGCATAATGTGAAGGTGATTTTACATTTATTAGTATTAATGATGAGAACATTTTGTTTCTAAATAATTACTTATTGGAAATTATTGACACATTCAATATTATTGCGATGAGAGGATTAGATAAGAATAAAAGAATTGCAGGGGAGGTAAAATTTTTATATATTAATTTGATCTTCAATTTTTAGAGTGTCATTGAAGGTGAGGTTGAATGATACTTTTAAAATTGAATAATGATACATGTTTTTAAATAAAACCTATATATATATAATATCCTTATGATTCATATTTAATGTTGAATCAAAATTAGAAAATACATCGTCCATAATTTTCTATTGATCATCCCAATAACTAATCATTTTTTGAAATTTTCATAACATGTATTATTTTTTTTCATAAAGTTAATATTTGTTATCTTAATTTAAAAATTTATAGTGAATAAAGGTTTAAAATTAGTTGAAATATATCATTAAAATTTTGAATACAATAATTTATAAATATAATTGCTTGATACTATATTTAAAAACCATTTTATTTGAAAAAATCTATAAGCTTGTGAGAAATTATATTTAAAAATTGACCACTTGAATTGTAAAATGCAATTATAATAAAAATTATATTTTATGTATGGATAATTATTTAGATAAAATTTTCAATTTTAATGACTTATTGAACATTAATTTGTCGATTATTAAATAAATATGTGTTGTATATATTTTAAAGGATTCCATTACTGAATTACACCTTGAAAAAAAATTATATAAATATAAATATGAAAATGAATTTTTATTAGGATCAAGGATATATTGTGGTTTCAAATTCTGAATGATGACTTTTTTTGTTCAGATTCACAAGGACCCAACCTAAAACATTAAACAATCATTACTTTTAGAATATAATTTTACAAACATTCACAATATGTATCATATAAGTTATAAAGTTTAATAGAATTTGGGGATACCTCCTTGATATGAAAACCAAATAATACAATGTTGACACCTTTGATTAGACTCCAATTTTTAAATAATATAAAACATTTAAAATAAAATAAACAATTAATTCATGGAAAATATCTATTAATTTCAACTTGACTCCATCATTTACCTTAACCATCCATAAATACACTGAAAACATTTTCAAATGAGGTATGAGCATGAAAACATAGTTAAGAGAAGCATAAAGAAGGAAAACCATTATTTCATGGAAAACATGAATACCCATGAAAATTTTATTATATTGTAATATTATTCACCCATAAATATTATTTAATACATTCTGTTGAATATAAATTCCTTAATTACACTTTTTCATATTCTTAATATTACTATAAAGACCACTATTATCATAGATACAACATATTGGTATCTTGGGGCATCACTATATGTGTCTGTATTATAAATAAAATCACCATGTCGTTAACATATATACATGTCACTCATTAAAATGTAATAGATATACAGTTGACACTATACCTAATGAATAATATTGAGATCACAGACCCACCAATCATGGGTTTATCATGGAACCACAAATCATTGGTTTATCATGAATCCATCCATTACTAGCATATTGAAAAAGGACCCATCATAATTTTTAGAAATGATATAATAATGTATTCCCACAAAACCATCATATATTCATCTTTTTTCCCATAAAATATCATTTTCACACAAAATAAATCATTTTTTAATAATCAATCCATTTTCAAAACCTTTTTTCATTAAAAAATATCCATAATAAGACAAGAATAATTGTTTTCATTAAAAAATGAATCATATAATGGAATTTAAAAGTTAAAATAGAAATAAAATTTCTTTTATAAACCTTTTATATTAATATTAAAAAATATGTAAAATAATATCATGATTATTGAAATAGAGGAAATGAAATAGATTTGTAAATCAAATTGCCCCACATTAATTAGAAATAAATTGAAACACATTTCAAATGAAGGAATAATAATAATAAATCCATTAAATAAAATTAAAATAAATAAACCTATGATATGATATGTTAATGGGTATATAGATAAACAATATAAAATAAGGTTTTTTATAAAATCCAGTTATGACATAATGAAATGATATTGAAATGGAATCCCTTACCATGACTCTCACTTGTTACATTTGTATTTATCTTCACGAATTATAAGCATATGTCAATTATATAATTTCTTCAGAATATATATATATTTTTATTTATATTATTTCATATAATAAAATTTATTATACAAATAAAAAATTAATTAAATTTATGTTTGGTGTTTTTAATATATTCTCTTTATGTGTCAAAAATGGCAAAGGTTGGTTAAATATGCTAAAGTAGATCATTATATGGAAATATCAAGAATAATAATCAAGAAATAATTTTCATATTTACCATTAAATTATACATTTAATACCAATCATTGATGATGGTTATTAGTAATGAACTGATTATACAATCAAGGAGATGACATGTCGTACATACGCAAAAGTAACGTTCACAGTTTTTACGGATCATTGCAGAAAGAAGGTAAGTAAAAATTTTTCATCTGGAATAATAATTAAATGCTAAATAAAATTTTATTTAATTATATATAATTATATGTATAATTATTATGAGGTAAAATGAATCCTTGTTTTTCTTGGAGGCAGTAGTCCACATGTCCATGATCGACATCATCATATTTTCTGTGTTTGAAAAGTTATTTATGAAAATGATATATTTAATTTCCTGAAAGGTAATTATGTCATTAGATTCATATATATTCCATTTAAATTAAACATATTTATTAAAAAATGAATGTATTGAATGTAAATCATCAATGAATTACATCATTTGATGGAGGTAGCAGTCCACACGTCCACCATCAATGTTATCATATTCCCACAAAATGGAAATCAGGAAGGTATGTCTTATATAAAAAAATAAAAAGAATTAATAAATTATTATTACAATTTCAATTGTATTAAAAAATTATTTCCATCATTACTTCCATCCAGTATAGGTGGTAATGAAAAAAATGTTTTTCTTCATTTCATAAGGTGGTAGTTTTCCATACACGAACGATTATTTATTTTCTCATTTAATGAACGTGTCTATAGGTGTAGGTAAAAATATAAACAAAAAACTAATTAAATATATTTAATAAATATATTTATTTTATAATAAATTTCCAATAATTATTTAATATATCTAGAAATAATTAAAATTGAAATGAATGATGAAAATTGATACCTCTTTTTTCGGTCAAACCTTTTGGATTTCACCAAATGCATCCTTGATTGGCTTTATGTAAAATTGGGTCATGTAGGATTTGAGGAGTGATTATTTAAGATTAATTTACAAGGATATTATTATGAAATATGGATTCATATGTATAAATTTTTATGGAGAGTGAATTAAATTTTATAGTGGATGTGGACTGACATTCTTGTATATATAAAAACATAAACACTATTGGGTGGTGTCCCTTAAATAATATGACTTTAATAATGTTTCAAATTCATTAAAAGATAAAATATGGTTAAAATATTCCAATTAAATGTGTTTATAAAGGGTTTTTTTTTGAAATTTTACCCCTAACGAATATTTCATAACAACTAATTGAACTAATTTTTACCTTAATCACTCTAGTTAATTTTAATAAATGTTTCAAATATTTTTTTAGAAAAATAAGATAACCTTATTAGAAATTATATATTATATGGATTAAAAATATATAATTTTTTTTAAAATTAAAATCAAATATGTTTCATAAATTCATCGAAAAACAATTATGCATTCAGGAAGAGACATTGGGTTTTTTAATGAGAAAACTTCAATGGATTGACATGTTTTTATATCCAATTTCAATTTGAAATTGAATTAATTACAAAAATTAAAGTAATATATTTATTATTGAAATATTTATACATTAACACCAATATATAACATAATTTTAATATATAAATTATCTATATGATAATTTTGTTTTTAATTAAAAATTATTAATATTCACTATTCACCAGAGATGAAATTTAATGGAAAAATAAAAAAATCATGAAAAGTAAATTTTGATATTTAATTTTAAAAATTTAATATTATTATTTGACTATGGATAATTTTAAATTTTTAAAATTTGGTTTTTAAATAGTTACACTATTATAAGGTGCAAATATATATTTTTAGAAGAATATTTCTTTTAACCATAATTCTTGATTTATTTTTATATTATTAGTATGAAGTTTATTGGATTAATATAAAAAATGTATATTCAGGTGAATAAATAATGTAGTTATTCATATTTTCACTTTACAGTATAATGGATAAGTGATATCTATGACTTAATATTAAAAAAAATAGTATATTATTTTATTATACATTAGTCTTACATGTACTGAATGATTTTAATAAAAATATTAATTATTTTTGTGTCCAATATTTTACATAGGATCCATTTTTAAGTGAAATAACTATCTTATTTATTAATATTATTAAATATTAGAAATATTATTTTATTACATGGGTTGTAACATTCATCCCCCTTATTGAAATTAAATTTCTACATTTTCATTTACTTAAACAAATAGGGGTAACATTATTTTATAGAATTTTTAGATTCCCTTGTTGAATCCTTAAACAGATGAGGGGTTTCAATAATCTAAGCCTTGTATATTAAATGTTTCTAGAAAACATGTTCACTATGATCAATAATCTGAACAGGATGTTCCTCATAAGAATGGTTCCCTATGAGATAAACTATTTCATGTTTCAAAACATGAGATGAATAAGGCATATATATCCTTCCCATTGAAACATGATAAATATTTTTTATCTCGGTTGAAATCGAAGTTAAATCAACAAGTTATGAAATCATTTCAACTTTATCTATGATTTCATATGGTTCAATGAATATTGTACTCAGATTCCCCTTCTTACCCAATAACAACACACTTTTCTATGTATAGACTTTGATAAATAAAAGATCATTGTCCTCAAAAGAAATATCATTAATTAGGTTATATGGATAATTTTTCCTTATTATGTGATCTTTCCACATATGTTTCTAAATGAACTGATTTTTCTATTAAATTCCCCCTATCAACTCAAGTCCAATTAACGTCAAATCTCATACATCATCCTAAAAATCCACTATTTGAAAACACTATCCATATAATGCCTTGTAATGATACATTGGTGTACTAGACTAAAATATATTGTTATATAAAAACTCAACAAAATAGATGTGTAAGTCACAACCTCCCACAGTTATCCATTGTTTATGATAAAAAGAAGATATTCTAAATTTGGAATCGTCCTCTACTACTATCCATCAGTTTGATGATAAATCTTTGCACTAATATTTTTTCAGAAACAAATGTCTTCTGGAGTCCATTCAAAAAAATGGGATGTAAACCTATAATCTTAGTTTGAGGGAATGGAGAGAGACACAACGTGTAACATGAAAATCTCAATTAGAGACATTCCAAAAATATTACCAAGAGTAATTATATCATTAACGTGATAGAAATGAGTTTGTTTATTAAATATATAAACAATAACTCCAATCACATTATTACCTTGAGATGTCATTGTAAATCATACCTTAAAATCTATAGATCTATTCTAATATTTCCACTAGGAATTGTATGAGGATTAAGAATCCCATTTGGTAACTATGTTTCTAATTTAACTTGTTGATAATTAAAACAATTCATAGTAAACTATGAAATATATCATTTTCATTCCATCCCAACAATAGTACCCCCATGGTCTCTATACATATTAGTTTTCACAGCTTGATCTATGGAATTTAGTTTTAAATATTTTATTTATTTTAATTATTTTGGTCCTCCCTCTTTATTTTAGGGTGATATGTGTTTATGTTTAAAATAATTTTGACTTAGGAGGGGTCATACACATGGGATTCACAGAACAATGAGTAAAAGTACGGAATCCATGTGTGAGGATCCATTATCAGGATACATATATTTTAAAAAATTTATAGCATGGTTTTTTAACTTCATATCTTCTAATAGGAATCCATGTAAGGAAATCAAGCCTAGGTAGTGGCCATTGCACCAGCAAAGCTGTGTGGTTGCCCAATTTTTTTTAAAAAAAATTTACAAAAAATTAAATATGGAAGATGTGTAAACTATATTAAAAATATTATTATTGGGAATATAACTATAATAATTATAAAAGAAAAACAAATAATAATTATTATTATTAATAGTTCATAAATTTATTTTTAATGGGGTTTTAATGGAAGGAAAAAAACTATACCCTAATTTTTTTCTCCCATTGACATGACGCTACCCTCCTCCCACATATATTGTTCATGATGAAATCAACACTAAGATACTCCAGTGTGATTCACCTACACACCTTGTGTCCTAACTCTGGTTTTCCTCCCCTCATGAGCTCCTTCCTTCCACCAGCAAACCCACTACTTGTGACCCCATGCACGTGACACCCTTCTCTGATGCAGCTCAACCAACCCCTCACCAACAGCCCTAATCTATGTGTTATTTATTTTTATTTTACTTTTCTAGGTTTTCATCATGTTGTCCAAACCCTAACCGTGTGGAATGTTGGGGTTTTTTCAAGATTTTTAGGGTGTACCGAAGCTTCCACAGGTCATCTTTGTGCTTGTTCCGACATCCGTTGCCTATGGAAAACTAGAGTTGGATCATCCTTACTAGTAAAATCTACTAGGGGTAATGTTTTGAACAGTTTGTTTTACTTCGTTCCATTCATTTGTTACTCTTATGGTAGATTGTGTCCATAAACATGATTATACAATGTTTCAATCATATTTGGTGGTCTTCCTACACATTCATAGATATGAATATATATATATATATATATATATATTTATTTATTTATATTTATCCCACAGTCGTATCCCCTCATGGATTGGTGAATTATAATATTTTACTAATATATATATATATAAGGGTCCTTGACTGTGCGTGTATGAAGTGGTCCCGAGTGGTCACCACCTTTTTTCATGCAACAATGTGTCTCATCTTGGTCTGATCCCTTTTTTAGGAAGGTTCCCTTAACATAGGCCTTTAATTTAAAATCCATAATTTCATGATTTATTTAAAATGAATTTTATATTTATATAATATTTTTATTTTTTTTAAATTTTTTATAGTTGTTATAAATTATTATTTATTTGTTTTGAAAAAACATTCTAGGCTTGCGGCCTAGGATTTTCATATTAAAACATATCTTCAACCGTGTATGGATGTACTATTGTATTACTAGTTCTAAATTGGATTTAAATGGTGAATATTAAAAAAAATTGTTTCTTAAATAGTTTTATTGGTTAATAAGTATTTCTAATTTTTTCATCAATTTTTACATTTTTTCAATCACACACCAAAATGTGTGATTCCATGGCCATGTAATTGTGATTTTAAATGGTTGGGGAATGTAATGGAAATATGAAATACTATTTTTCAAAAAATTCGACATTTTTTGTAATGTAATGTAGATTTTTTATAAATAGTATATTATAAAATGGTGTTTAATATCTTCTTATAAATGGTTTTTAAAATGTAGTGAAGTGTATTTTGTTTAACATGAGGGATTTGGTTATGTGTGTGATCTAAAATAGGAAATTATTGATAGCTTGAATTGTAGCTTGATAACTAAATTACATTATGATTAATTTTGTACTTTTTTGTATTATTTTGTGTTTTTATACTATAATTTCAAATGGTCATAGAATGTGAATTTGATTTATGAAAATATAAATGCTTTTATGGATTGTTCTTGTGGAAGTGGTTTCTTATTTTTATATAGAAATGGTTTAGAATATTCTTATGATATATTTAAGTGATAGTATTAAAGGAACATTAGAATCCTTATGTCCTACTCGAATGTTGAATTGAGATTTCACGTGGTTTTGAATGTGTGAAATCACAATTGGAAACATAAAGTGTTTTATGTAATTAATTGAATGTTTGTGTGGAATAAATTCCTTATTTTCACCTTCAAAAATGTGAAAATTTCATTTGTATATAATGGGGATCTATATCTAAGACTTACCTTTTATGGGTTTCATATACGTGATGACTATGTTAGTGTTAAACAAGTTTCATGATGGAAGGTATGTTGAGTCATGAATTTCAAGTCCTCTTACCTACATAATATATTATTATCAAGGTTTTTCTTGGAGCCTTTATATGGGTCGATTGACGGTTTTTTATTAGCACAAATTTGACTGCTTGGTACCCTCTAGATGTTATTGACTAGCCAGGATGGCTAATCCACTAGTGATGGAAAGCATAGGTATCCAAAATGTTATTGATGTAGGGGATTCACTACAAGATAGTAGGTGGTTTTGAAATAAGTTCATTTATGGATTTCTTATAGAGTTTTTTAGGAAATTACCATCATTATAGACTTATATGTTCCTATGTATAATGTGGAAGATTTGGTTATTTGAAATCATACCACCATTAAATTGAATTTCATTTTTAAAACACATGGTCTAGTGTTATATTTCGTTGAAAGAAACTTATTAATGTGTCTTACATTCCTTGAAAATTATTTTTGGAATGGAAATTAAAACGAAGTATTTTTGTTAACTATGATCATGTTACATGTTTTAGTAAAATAAGGAAAACAATATTTTTATATAACAAATATCAAACTAGAAAATATATTTTTTTACTTTAACATTGAGTTATAATATTTTGTTGATCATTTTAATACCAACTATGAATCTCGATGCAAATGTCTACTCTATATTTTTAGTTTTAGGTTCTCCCAGTTTTTGATCTCTTTAAGAGGGAGCATGATTCCATGGTTGGTGGTGACCCATGAAGTCATCAGGTGTTATTCAGAACCATTTAGTATTATTCTATATCGACTCTTGGTGTTTAAATTATTTGTGTTTTCTTGTTTATTAATTTATCTTTAATGGTCCACATCCTTCCAAATAGATAGATTTTGATGCATGGAAATATTTTCCTGTATTTTGGGATTATGAACCACATTTGGTCCATACTGTGGCAGTATAGAGTGATAGGTTTTGAGTCGACCGAGTATGCTTCATGAAAAAATGGTATCATAGAACACTTATTATTATTTTAGGTGTTTGTTAGATAAATATTAGGATGATTGGGACTCGAGAGGAAGGTTCTGTATGAGCATCATGAACTCTTTCTCAAACTAATCCTCGAGTTTCTAGTGGTAGTATAGGATTTGAGTATTTAATCATTGTTCAAGATTGATGGATGTCCTTGGAGGAAATATGGTGTTGCAAAATGATCTCGCATTGTGTATTGTATAAAGTGGATTCCATGAAAATGATTTATGATCATCATTATTGTTGATGACTACCTGGGGCCTGGCATACTACAGTGTTCCAAAGTTAATAATATAATAAATATCTTATCTCTTATAGTTTAGTGTTTATGGTTCATTATCTAGTTTCTTTGGACATAAGTGCGTTAAGTAAATGAAATTGGTTTTGAAATGATTTTTTTATTTCAATGGTATTAAATTAGTAATGAAAATATTTTAGTGAAACCTTGGGTACTCCCTTAGAACATGTGCACATATGAGGGTATTTATGGAACATGTGTGTTGTCATGTATAGATGATAGTGGATGAAATCATATGCAAATGTTCAAGGGAATAAATGGGAGGGTATTTTTAATTAAAGACCTGGACATGATTATGTAGAGTGATTTTAAAAGGGGGAAAATGATTTTGGTGCTAGAATTTGGTTTAAAAAGAAGGGTATGGTATTTGGAAAGAGGCATTAAATGAAGTATTTTTTAAATTTAAATGAAATGTGTGTATTTTGAATAAATATTTTTGGTTTTATTTGTATTTTTTTCATTCTGGCCATTTCAGCTCAAGATGATTCATTTAATTGAACTTCCATTAGATTTCTGTTTGTTTATTAGGTTTTTTTGATTGTTCGTAACAGTATTCCCATAAAGGTCCCTAAATTTTTGAACTTGTCATGAACATTTTCTGAGTTATCATGGATGATTGCTATATTTCACCCTGATGGAGGTCTTTTAAATGAAGATAAATGTCCAAAATAGGTAGAGTTCATCTTCATGGTTTTATTACTCCCAAAGTTATCAGGCTTCATGCTATTTTGGAGTTATTTGAGAGTCCAATTCTTGATCAGTGGAAGTTGGTTGATTAGTAGGGTCTATGGATGGTATATGTCTAAATTTTCCTCCTTAAATGGTGGTTCCTTGGGCGAAATTTGTGGTGGTTAGAAATATAACACCACTTATTATTTGTAAGGGCTCTCTATATGGCATGAATTACTAGATGAATGAACTAGATTCTATGGACTCTATCGTCTTGTTGCATCCCTCCAAATTCTTCCACTCGATGTAGATATTTTAGTCAGTAGGGGGAAGACCTATATGAATCATTTCATGAGGAAGGTGTTGCAAATGAGGGATGCACATTCTTGGATGTGAGTTAGGAGAAGATTTATCCATCACATCCAAAATCTATGTTATCATGGTAATGCTCATGCACAATTAGGTTTTTTAGGGGAATGTGTTGCATTTTCGTAGTTATTTTTCTTCCATAGTGAAATAAATACATTTAGGGATTTTTTATACTTATCTCCCTAACATTTTAACTCTATCATTTCTTCGTAATGTTATTTTGGATTATTTGGTCGTCATCCAAAAAGTTATAATAATTCAATCTTTGTGGATGGAGTCATTTTTTCATAGGGGATGTTTGTACCTTGACTATGATGGTTTTGTTTTGGTTCCAGCTGTGCTTTTTGGATATGTAACTATTTCGGATGATCGAAGATTGATGCTGTGTTCTAGTTTGATGTTTGGTTCTATTTGTTTTGAGTTTTCCCTTGTGTTAGGATGCTAATTCTGGAGATGGTGTTGTCTTGCTAATTCTATGGGAGTTGTATGAAATTAATGTATGGAGTCCCTATCCACATTGGGGGTTTTTCAGTTAATGTGGATAGAGGGCTGTGTTGGTTTCATCATCCCAATATCCCAGTTTTACAGCTTTCCCCATAGTGGGGTTTTTATTAATGACTTGGTTGAGTTGTATAGGTTTCAGAGTTCCCAATCTATATGAGTTCTCATGATGGGGAGGACAACCATGAATTTTACCCTTAATGATAGACATTAGTATCCTCTTGAATTGGATAGGTTTGACCAATAGAGGGTACATTCATCTCAGGATTCATGGTTTTCCTTGGGGATTTCTCAGCATCAAATCGAGTTTTTGGTTAAGTATCGATTTGGTGACTATTTGGGGGAAGAATGTGTTTGTGTTGGGGATAAATGTCATAGTATAGACTATAGAATTTAATTATTTTAATTATCTTTTTAATTAATTCTATCATCACTCCTTATTTCGGTATGGTTTGGGTTGAAATTTTAAAAAAATTTGATCTAGTAGGGGTCATATGCATAGGTTGTTCATGGTTAAAATTAACTATGCAGCAACCCTGCATAATGGAATTTCATCGGGAAAATTCCATTTGGAATGGTCAGAGAAATGTTTATAAACTTCACATCTACTTGCAGGTAACTATTTGACGATACTTTTCGTACATAGTGGCCAACATAAGGGTCAAGCATCTCATTGACCAATTTTAAAAACATTAAATTTTTAATGAAAAATTAATTATTATATATGTTGAAACTATATTAATAATAATATTATTGTGTAGATAATAATAATAATTTTAGTAATAAAATAATTTTTATTGATATTATTGTTATTATTATTATTATGGTTTTCCAATTTATTTGTAATTGCATTTTAATTTAAATAAAATAAATAAATTAAACCATATGATTTTACCTCCACTATATGATTTTTTCCATGCACCTCCTCTATCTGATGAATGGACCCACCACCCCCAACCATCCTACATAGTCCACCACCCCACCTTGTACCCAAACTCGATCCAGTCGACCCATTTACACTACATCCCTCTGCCGATAAAACCCCCTTCTCATGAAACCCTTCTCAAAAGTGGCCCAACATACCTGCTCCACCCTACTCCAACACGGCCCAACCCCCTACTCATCTCAGCTCCTACATGGCATGAACCCCTAATCTTCCCTGCTCTGAACAAACAGCCCTTCCCATCTACAACCACCCCTGTCATCAACCCTCTCATTTACTTTGATTTTGTGTCTCTCCGTTTTTATAGATAATTTATTTTGTCCATTCAATAACCACGAGGTATGTTGGTGTGGTATTATTTTGATTTAGAGTGTAAGAAGGCTTCCTCGAGTCATCCTAATGTTTGTTAAGAGAGTTGTTTCCAAAGGTCAAGTGGATTTGGCTCACATCAGTTTTCTGATGCCATAGGGGTAGGGTTTTAAACTGGAAATTATGTTTTTCACCCCTAATTTGATACTCTTAAGGTATATTGATTCCCTAAACATGATTATAGGGAGTTTTTACCATCATTCATCGTGTTCACTCATATGGATTGATATATATATATATATATCCCTCGGGGGTAGTCCAACTTTTTAGTGGGGAATAAAAATCATGGACTAATATATATATATAATTGTGTATGTTCATGTGAGTGCAGAGTGCCCTCGAGTGGCCACTACATTTTTTACAAGGTCTGATGTGTCTCTTCATCGTCCATTCATTTTTTGAGGTAGGTTTCCTAAGCCCACACAATTAATTTAAAATCCCTAATTTCGTTATTTCATTAAATCATCGTTTATATTTCTGTAGTATCTATATGCATTCTGATCTGGTTGTTGTAATTATAAATATGAATTTATTTGTTTTGAATAATTTTTCCAAGCCCGCAGCCTGAGTTTTTCATATTAAGACATGTTATCGACCTTGATTGGATGTAGTGATGTATTTCTAGTGCGCAATTAGTTATAAATTGTGAATATTAAAAAAATGGTTTCCATAAAGGCCTCTAGTGTGTAAAAAGTATTTCTAATGGGTTGCTTGATTTATGCATGTTTTCATGGTTGCACCAAATTGTATAGGTCCACGGTAGTATAATTGTGATTTTAAATGTTTTTGGATATTATAAGAGTTATAAAATAGTGTTTCCATAAAAATTCAAAATTTTATGTAATGTATAGAAGCCTGTTAGAAATTTTATATATGAAAATGGTATTTTATATCTTCTTAGAAATGGTTAAGTATATGTGGTAAAGTTTATTAGGAGGAAACTAAATGATTTTGTTAAGAGTGTGATTTAAAACATGGCTTGTTTTGAAAAATAAATTTTAGTTTGAAAATTAATTGATATGAAGGCCCATTTGGTATTTTAAAGGTGTGTTTTGGGTTTTTAAACTAGAATTGGATGTGGTTTTAGAAAGTGAACATGATTTTGGAAATTCTAAAGCTTAGTATGGAAAGTGATACTTGAAGTGGTGTCTCATTTCGTTATAGAAATAGTGGGGAATATTTTTATGATATAATTGAGTTACAGTATAAATGTATTGGTTGGAACCTAATGTAATATTTGGATGTAGAATTTGGTATTGAAGAGGTTTTTAATGTGTGAACACCTGCTTGGAAACATAATGTATTTTATGAAATGATTTGAAGGATTATGTTATATGATGGTCCTATTGTCACCTTTAATAATGTAATATATGTATAATAATATAATTAGAACCCCTATCAAGGAATTCCCATTATGTGTTTCCATATATGATATTTCTGTGTAAGGGATATGCAAGTGCGGTGATAGTAGGTAAGCTGAGCCAAGTGTTTGAGGGCCTTCTACTAGCATAATATATTATTATGACGGGTTTCCTAGGAATCATTTAGAGGGTTGAGTGACAGCAGTTGATATGCCCCGATTAAATGGGTGAGAACCGTTATGGATTAGTTGACAGGCCTGGAGAGATGGGACAAAGATGAAGCCATGCTAGGGAATGAATTTGGTCATTGACTTAGGAGATTCAAAATACGCCGGTTGGTGGTTCCGAACCAAGTAAATCATGGGATTGGTTCTAAAGTAGATTAGGAAATTCCCCAGATTTCACAGATATATGTTCCTTATTATTTTATAGAACATTTGGTTATTTTAACTAATCACACATTTACTTGGCAATTAAAATTTATAAAACATTCCTTAGAATCAAATGCCTTTGAATGTAAATTATTTAAATGAATTCCATGTATTAGAATTTTGTTCGGAAAGTGAAATGAGAAGGGTTTTTTTAATGGAAAATAATGTTACATGTCTTTTAAAATAAGGAAAAACTTATATTTACATATCCTGTATAAAATTAAAAAAATATGTTATTTACTTTAATGGTGAGGTATAGGACATGGTATCTCTTTATCCTCCCTACTGAGAAACATGGTGATCACACATTCTCTATATATTTCATTTTAGGATATCCTAGTTTTGGAAAACTCTATGAGAGAGTGTTGTTCTGTGGTTCATGGTTACACATGAGGTAACCTTGAGCAATGTTTAGAGGATCAATTTTATTCTCTTTTTTTGTAAGAGTTGATTATTATTGTTTTGTGTATTCTCGTTTATTTATTTTTCTTTTATTTTATAAATCCATCAAAATATATTTATTTTCATGTTTGGAACTAGTTTCCATCCTATGGGGATCGAGAATGCCCCTCGGCCCATGCCAAATTCAAGCTAGGGAGACTGGTGCAGGGTTGACCTTTGATGGTTCATGACATGTTCGCTTCCTAAATGATGGAATAATGGGGAATTATGATTTTATGATAACAAAAATTTCTATATCTGGTAATCATAACACACACATAATAATTTCCAAATCAAAAAACACATACATTGTAAATATTTTTATTCTTAAAATTCCCAACATGATATATTAAACTGTTTCATACAATGACATATCAACCATCCAAATTCTCTTAATTCTTTTTTGAAAAAGAAAATTTTAATGAAACATTAAAAAATAGAAGATGTCCTTGTGTCCAATAAATCATGGAATAAATTCATAAAATCATTAATAAAAATGTCATTTTTATAGTATAACTAGGTCCTTGTAGCATTATTTTTTCAACTAAATGTATCACAACCATTTTTTATTTTCCTGGATGAAAATGAATCATGCAGTCAAAATCCATTATCAGTTCCAACCATATTCTTTGTATAAGGTTCAACACATTATGAGTGGATTTTTACATCTATTTTTTATTATCTACTATTTCACACATCACTCGATTAAAATGATTCCATCAAATTTTTAATGAAAAATAAAGTAGCTAATTCCAAATAATATTTATGGTAATTTAACTCACGATTTTTGATGTGAAATGAATCATAATTGATTAACATATCATTATGAATAAAGAACCATCTAATACATTTCATCAAAGAACATTTTGAGGAATAATTTACCATTATTGTAAGATGGTTCTAACACTAGTGAATATAAAAATCACTAATTTAGTTCATCAAAACAGACATCACATTCTTTTATATAGATGACCCTAGCCACATTCCATCTTAATATAGTTAGTGGTCCAGATAGCAGAGCCATGTATTCAAAAAGAGATTTAGGAATAATCTTCTAATATAAGACATCTACAAATATATGTGACAAGGGTTGATTTTGGCCAATCATAAAAAATTATTTTTTTAGAAAGGTCATCAATTATTCCATCTACAAAAATAATTTATCAAAATAATGAATTTTTTAGATCCAAAATTCAATCTTAATAATAATTAAATAATTATTATTTTAATTTATGGTTTAATTAAAGATTATTAAGTGAATTTAATATGCCTCACTAATTTTAGATTATATAAAATTAACATCTATTAACAGAACCACAAACTGATCTAAAAACTGATGGAATACCCTATTTTTAATATATATATATATATATATATATATATTTGGTTCCCTATATTAATCAATTAGAAAAACTGAAAACATGTAATACCTATATCACATCTAAAATGTAGTCTTTATGATGTTGTCCTCATTCAACATCAGACGATAGTACCTAGACCATAGATCAATAATTGAATATAATTTATCTCTCTATTTTTGATTAAATAAATCATCAATATGACCAAAGTGACACATGTTCCTAATAGTGATGTTGTTCAAGGATCTCTAATGAATGATAATTCTCATAGAAAAATTATTATTTGTTAACAATAAAAAATTATATCCTCATGGTGATGTGGTTGGTTGAATAGAACCATTAACAAGATACTCATGAAAGTGGTTTTTCAATTCCATAGCTTCTACATAAAAATTTTGATAAGATTGTTTGTAAATACGATTATAATGATGCTCTAAATCAACAATAAATTCCTCATCTAGAGCCAAAACTAAATGATGTTTGTCATTTAGAATATATTCCATAAATTCATTAACTACTGTAATGTTAGTAATCAAAAATATTTCCATTCATTTTAAAAATATGAGCTCAATAACATTCACTATCATCTTTCATTAAATTATAATCTTCATTGTATGTTATCAAAGGTATGAATTATTTTTGTAAATTTTATTGGATTTCAATCTATTTTTATTGAGAAACCAAAATTCATTCCTTTTATAAAATTATATAAACACCATTATGTGAAGTTAAACAATATTTTAAAGATGGAAAATCCCACTAAGTATTATTGGAGGATTATTATAAATATATATTTCTTTAATACTTCCACCTATTGTTTTGGCCAATATATTTATATCAAATTGAGGTGATATTCCAAATTTATATGAAATTTTATCATAAATGAATTTATGTTAAGATTTATTGTTAAATAAGGAGGTTAAATAATTCAAGTTAAATAATAAGATACATGTCACCACATCATTTTATGGACTAAAATCAATCATTGTAGTAGAATTTTTTTTTCGACACCCTTTTTCATTCATTCGTGACTTTATCCTCTCTGGGTAATCAAATTTGGATACACATTAGCATAATGGAATAAATCATAGATACTATATCATCTTATTGCTAGAATTTCATAATTGTCCTAATAATTTTCCTTGTATCCACGAGACAAATGAGAAAACAGACCACGACATAAGCACTTCCCAGACTTTGAAAGAGATTATCTTGGATGCTTTTTACCACACTTCGCATAAGATGGGAAATTTTTTTGCAACCATGAAACACCATTGATGTATTTTTTCCCATTTTAATCTAAATGGTCCTCTTCTGTTTCTTATTTTAAATATACACCACCATCATAAAAAAATATATCTACCATCTCATTACATTGATTTTTTTCATATCTATTAAACTCATATGAAGAATATTAACTTTAATATATCGGATTTTATCCAGTGTAAAATCTATTTATATTACTATAAATATCATGGATAATATTTGATGTGTACCATGATAATAGAGAGATGTTTTTTAGTATATATCCATCAAATCATTCTATTTCACCCTCTATTAAAAATATAATTTTCCAACCTAATTCAAATATCCATAGGTACGTATTTCTCAAGGAAATTTAGTATAAATAAACCCCATTCCACATAATCAATATCTCCACTTTCTCTAACATTCATCACCATTAACAAATACTAGTTGGATTTAGCTTTATAATGGTAAATATCCAGAGCTATCTTTTGGCGATCCAAGAAACCCAAGACATCTAATATCTTATATATGTATTAAATCCACTCATTATCTTGAATAGGGTTAGATGGTCCTCTTAATTATGAGGTATGTTGTCTCATTAAATTCTCTATTATCTTCAATTTTCTATACGGTAGATCTGGATTCTCTCTTGCATTGAAATGACTATCATTTATAATATTTTCAACTATTGAATCACTGAAAAAAAATCAGTTCCAATTCCAACTAATCAGTTCCAATAAATATATAACGACCCTATGAGAAAGTTCACACTGTCTAACCCCTATGGTAACATGAAAAAAAAGACTCCTTTAGGAATCACTCATCATCAATTCCCCCTATATTCTTTTAACAATAAATTAAATACTCTCATAGGAATCGCTAACCAGAATTTCCTCATGTTTTATAATAACGATAACTATAGATACTCTAATGGAGCACTCATCCTAAATCCCTCGATGGACTTCCAACATAAAAAGTATAACAGACACTCTGGGGAAGCCCTCAATGTTGATTCCCCTGTGGTCACACTACACCAGGTTCTCACCACCCCATGTAATGAAATTGGGCACAAACTATATTCAACAACCAAAGAAAATCAAAAATACTAATTGTCTAAATGGATAAAAAGTATGACACAATAATGAATGAGAATATCCCTCCATCCAAATGTAAATAGGCCTGGAATAGAGATCACCATAATAGGAAATTCTAGACCCAACGAAAAATATGAGTTCAAACATGGAAATCACCAGCATGGAATGTAAATTGACCCTAATTACAATAAAAAACCCATAATAAAGCACACAATTAATATTAGACTATGTCAAAGTTAAATTCCCTAAACACACAATACCCCAATATAAGATTAGGATCTTTTGCAAACAATTTTAAATCACTACCTTTAGAAATTCACAAACTACCTACCTCAGCATTATACAATTGATATACTCCAATGTTGGACCTTTAATCATCCTAGAATGAAATTGATATACAAAAATGTCTGACACGTTCAACCAAGGATATCTCACAAAAGGGCAAATATCAAGGAGTGAGGCTCTAAAAGAATGAATAAGTCACTATGGTGATTCCAATGCAACCAACCATGGTTGATTTTGAGCATGAATAGTGGGTTGGGGGGCTCGGAGAAGAATCATCAACTTTGATCACTACTGGACAAGACGATATGAGAAGAAGTGGGTTCTCCAAATTAGACCTAACCCAAGTTCATTTAATCAATTAATAAAAATACACGACGTGTTCCCTAGGAATACATGGCGTGTATGGACCATTAGCAGGCCCCATCTAAGCGGCCCTACCTTGTTATCACAAGGTTGTGTATGTGGTTGTGACATGACACATCCTTGATTCAGATGCAGAGTACACGGCATGTCCAAGTCAGTACATGGTGTCTACTACTAAAATTTTCCTTCATCCCATTTTTTCATCAAAAACAACTTGAAATGAAAAACATAACTGAATGGAAGTTCCAGGTTCTTACAGCCTTTTCCATTATATTTTTTCGTCATGTACAATGATAAAAAATGGATGAACCTTAAATTATGAACCACGATAAATAATAAAGTCATTATTTTATATCATGTGATTAGGGTTAATGTGATATCTAAAAATCATGTGAAATATGCATCATATCATAAATAGTTTTGCATCATTGGGGATGGGAGAATCATTAGGTCATTGGACTGCTCTTCTATACTATCACGTATGATCATAAAAACTAGGGTGCTACATTCCTTGGATTTCGGATATGTGGTTTCCTGGGATAGGGTTTTAAATTTAAAATATCCCAATAACGAACCTTAAACCCAAAAGTATATTAACGATTGTTAGAATGAAATGTATTCTAGATCTATGAGGCCACCCAACTACTTTTCGATCAATTATTCCTTCATATATATCTATTTCGTGAGACAATGAAAATTTAGAACTGAGTGACCTAGATCTAACTAGAAAAGATATAAATGAAAACACAATCCATAAAATTTATTGAAGAAATATACATGGATTTATTCCTAGGTCAATTATTAAAATATAAATATATGATTATTATATGTTACATATAGGATTCAAATATGTCCATAAAAATGGATCAAAACATATTATATGGACTGTGAATCATCAATTATGATTGTCTATAGGTTTAGGGGTGATAGTATATACTAAAAATAATCTAGGATCAAAAATAACTTTGAAGACACATCAAGAATAATGTCTTGATATCAATGTGTCTATCAGAAAAACTACTCCATATAACACCATGCATTTGAACTATCTCCATAATGTAGAAACTCTACATATTAGTGACATTGACGGTCTCCATAATCATTATGATGTGTGTAACCATCATCATACGATTAAATATCTATCATAATCTATGACTATATTTAGGTTTCTATGTGAATATTGTAATAAAATATATAGAGACCTAAAAGAACTTATATAGGAAATGGTAATTGGTTGTAAAATCTCCACTTCTCTATATTGATAAACCTTCACCTATTGATTGATGAAATAATTGACCATGAAACATGTTATCTACTTCTTCATCACAAGACATAAATTTTGTTCCTAGTGATCATGATAGATATTGTTTAATTCCATGATGTATATCTCATATTGATGCATTAAAATCACAAAACCATTCCTAATTAATGTGAAGAGGAACCCATAAATTGAAATTGAAAATAAGAACGTTGTAACTGTAATGAGACCATCGTGAAGGTGGCTCCCAACAATAAAATTTGTCCCTTAGATAAAATAAAATATGATTTGATATATTCTCTATCTTAATATATTATAGAAGAATGGTAGTCACATACATTAAAGATAGATATATTGATCCATGAGAAACATATATTTTTATTTGTAAGTCTATATATAGTATCATCAGTCATCATTAATCATAATAATCCCATAAATCCTTTTTTTTGTATGCCATTGTGTAATTAATTGGATAATACATTTACAATTCATCAAGTTTATCCCTCGTTGATTTTAAATTTGAGCGGATATTTAACCAATCTATACTTCCTACATTGGTAGTTTCTCTAAGAGAAGAATTACATGAGGATCTTGTAATTTGGGTACACTAAAAAACTCTCTCCATGGAGATAGTTAATCTTGAATCTCAAGGAATATAACATCATAGATAATTCAAATTATTAAGCATGTTAGTTCTTATCATATAGTCTATGATGTATCGAGACATAAAAATCCTCTTAGTCATCTAGAATTTTAATAGATCTGTGTATAACTCAAGATATGTCTAGGTGTGTGGTATTTAACATAACCAGTATATTTATGGTGATGATTAGTGCTATGGAAAACTGAAGCTTCAACACCAGTGAGTCCCTTTTTAAAGAATTTGATCATTTAAAGTTCTCTTATTTCTCTATTTACATGATCAATGGAACATCATGTAAAAATATTTTCTTCTTGAAATACTTTTAAGAACACAATAGACCCAAAAAGTTTTTAATTTCAAATTGATTCTAGTTCAAATCCTATATTATCACACATTTATACTTATTTTGGAAAAATGGAACTCCAGCCTCTAATGCATCATAACATAGTACATTTACTCTATCAATCCTATATATATTATGAATATCATGGAATAAATTTTTTTCTATGTCAGTTTATTTAGAATGATTTCATTATTTTATGCATGATATATTATTGAAAAATTGTACACTAATATGTCATCGAAAAAACCAAAAAAAAGTAGTCCATAATGATTTTCATTGATTTATCATGAGGTTTTATTTTTCATTATATATCTATATAACCACCTCATATCATTGAAACAAGTTTTTTCTATATTCTTGAGTAGGATCGGGGGTGTTCCAGGGTTTGAGGACATGGATGAGAATGAAAAAAGAATTTTTAGTCAGCTTGTATAGTTTGCACATGGTTAGCGAAAACAGAGTGGGAATCTCAGTTAAGCATGCAAGGAGACGATTTTGGACAGTATCATCCACAAGGTTTTTCACTTGGTTTAGAAAAATATTCCCGGAAACCATGTTCCCCAAAAAATTGAGAAAATTACAAACAATTACATTATGATATTTTACAGCCAATGCATGTTTTCCTTCATTTCTAAACCCTTGAACCATATAAATGATCTAAGCTTCCAAGAGCTTCCATGGGGTCATTATACTTCTGTAATTGGTCATTTAGAGTGCCTTCAGTTGTAGACTGATGATCCTGGTAAGGATAATCCGACTCCATCTTCACAATTTTTATGGATGGAATCTATTCCATCTATCCATTAGAAGCTCTAAAAACATTATTCTCTAGGGAAAAATTATGTTGAGGAACCAAATATTAGTTTACTCAATATATAATTCTCCAATTTAGAGTTTGGTAACCATCCAATTATAGGTATTTTCTCTACATGTATTATCCCATGTTTTTATTATAAATTTGTGAGTGGAATTGCATGTTCTTGTTTTCACCTTTTTCTATTCTGTATCATGTTGTAGTGATTGGTAAAATGTGGTTTCTATGTGAATAGTTGAAACCCCCACAATCCCCGTGGATTTCATAGTGGGTGAAATGGCCATTATATTTCCACCCATGGGGTGCACATCCATTTCCGAACCTAGAATGGGGTAGGGTTAAGAGAATTACTCCTATGTAATATTGTGGAACCAATGAATAACATGTTATGCATGGTTGGATAATTTGTATATGAATTAGTGTTAGGCATTCCTAGGGTTATAAGGTCACATGTGGGTGTGTAAAATGATATTGAAAATTGAATATTTGGTTTAATGAGATTATTATGATTATCCATTTAATATTAGGTTTGAAATTAATATTAAGATTAGTTCATAAAAAATGGTGGACATGTAATTTGATAATTGAATGGAAAATGAACGAATATATGGAATAGGTTAATACATGATATTTTGGGAATGCATAAAGGGTTGAATATAATAATGTTGTTGTGCCTTGTGAGATGACAATTGTACATGTATTGTGTATGTGGGTAATGGCTTATGAAATGATAAATGGGATAAATGGGATAATATATTTTTATTTAAATTTATTTTATAAGTTAGGAATCATTTTTTCAAGTTTAAAATTAAAAACAACATGAATTAATTTCAACGGTAAAGTTAAGAAAAGTTTCCAATGGTTTTAAAAAACTAAATATGTATGTGTTCCAATTAAAAATGTTCAAATAACATTATATTTATATAATTAATCCTTATAATAACCCACATTGGAATATATAGTCACTTGGAAGATTTTTTCATACAAATTTATTTATAATATTTTATCATTTCAGTAAATTTCTATGTGGTTTCCATGAAAATCACCACCCCACAAATAAAATGAATCCTATTACCCTAACTCATTAACATCTATACAATCCATTTATATATACCAGAACTGGATAAATTACATAAAAAATATCAATAGACACAGTATAAATGTTATGGTATTCCCAAAAGGCAAATCATAGTTTCCTAAATAAGATATCAATAGGTACTTTCTCAAAGTGCATGTAATCATCTTTATTGAGAATCCTCATATTACATATTACATTCCCCTATCAATTATTTTGTATAGATTCCAAAATAGTCACACCATTATATCAAATATCATAAGATATTATCATTTTGATAACCTAGTATTTTTTCTTTATCCTTCTCCATAAAATGGTAAATAATATTGTCGCTCGTACATACTGCGGACTACCGCTTCATGAACTAATTCTATTTGTTTACCATCATTAAATCACATGGTTTGAAATAATTATGTAAATATGTAATATATAATAAACTAATGATGTGGTATTAAATATTTAAAATTAATATCTTATACAATTACCAACCATTTTGTCCATTAAGGGAATTACATTTTTGTTCATGACTATTTATGTCATATCATCACCACAAAGAGATGTGATTCATTTTATTTTTCCACAATTCATTTTTTTATAAAAATATATATAATGAAAAAATAATATATTTATAACATTAATATCATTCTTGAAATTATGTAATTATATCCAATAAATAATAACATGAATTCTATGGGAAATCAATCATTAGAAAACAAAGGAGTTAACACCTGAAACACTAATAATGATCCAATATTATTAATGATCCTATGGTAAGATGATATAAAAGGATAATATATATGAAGTTAGAGATATAAATATTGTTATATTATTTATTAATAACAATTTAAAATAATAACAAATGATTTCAAATCGTTGTCAACTTAAGTGAAACCTTAGTTATGGGAATTAATCTCAATTTCCATTCATTTGGTTATGTTATAATGTAATGAACCTAAATTGTTATATTCTTATTACATAGTACCACATTGTAATTAATTATTGAAAATCCTTTATAAATCATCATATTATAGGTTTCAATTTGAATTTTTAAATCTAAGGGGAATTTATTTCAAGTTACCATGTGGAAAATATTTTCATAACTCAATTTCTTTTTATTGGGATATATTACTTATTTGTTTTATATGAAATTATTGGATTATATGTGTAATTTAATTTCATTATTTTATATTAATTTTATGATTTTATGTGTATTTAAATTTGATACATATAATAAATAAATTTATCCTTATATCATATGTTTAGTCTTTGTAAGAGATTTTTTATGAATTTACACTCCATCAATAAATATTTTGTATTTTAATCTTATCTATTTTTATAAACAATATATAGTAATAATTTTAAATTTTATTTAATTAATATCATCATAGTAATTTCATTTAATTTTTTATTTTAATTTATTTCAATCATTGTTGTCATTATTCAAATGTTATCAAAGTGGATGGGATTTATTATTCAATCACATATTATATGAGATTATTAATAAATAAATTTCCAATGGAGTAAATATTTTAATACACAAATAATAAATCCTATATATTTTATTATACATAGTTTATTCAAAAAATATTAAAATACTATTAAAATATTCTTATCTTTTGGGCATAAAGATACTGAGAAATTTATTATAAGAAAACCCATATTTATCTCTCTTTTTTATCAAAAATATTTATTCTTATATATCCATTTTTTGCAGATTTTTTCCTAAAATACATTTTTTATTTTATATAATGATTTAATGTAGTCATTTTTAAACTTGTTTTAATATTTAATAAATATGTAAAAATTAATCTACCTTTCTATTTTCAAATAATGCTCACATGTAACATTTCAACAAAAACTATTTGTAATGCTTATTTCAATGAAAATGGAATGAAAGGAATTTTATTACAGTCACCTCCTCTAATTGAATTTCTGATTAAATTAAAATATTATATGATTACATTCAACTATTATTTTACTATTATTTTGGATTTCATTTATTTTTTATAATTATTTTCAATGTGAAAAGCATATCTTCCATAAGTATGTTTTACAGAATCTTTTATGGTATTTTTATTCATTAATCAATGAAACATTTATCTATGCTTAATTTATTAGATACATATTTTAAAAATTAAATCCTTTTTATTTCTCATGATGTTTTTATATCATTTTGACTAGGTAAAAATTTAACAGTCAATTTATTTATAAATTCTTCTTTAATTAAGTTTCTATTTAAAAATTTGATTTCACCGAATCATAATACATTACATTTCCCTTTATTATCTATATTAATTGTAACATGAATATAATTATTTATTAAATTTGATAACTTGCTTATATACAAAATTCTATTATGTAATTTATTTTAATTTATTGTGAAAATATTGATAAATAAGTACACTTCACAAAAAAATGTATAATTATTGAAAAGGAATATTGTTAATGAATAATACCGATATCTTGATATATGAGGGTGCATTGGACATGCAATGATGGGTGGTTCTTGATGTTATATATAACCTTGATACATCAATCTTATTTTGTGGAAAAACAATAGGATTATATTAAATGGGGTTTTTTACATATCAACCAATTAATAATGCTGTTTTTTCACTATATTTATATTGTATAGATATCATTATATTTAGGATCATGAAATTTATCTTACGAAATTACTTTATTGAATATTTAGTTTTTATAATACACGAGATTAAAGAAATGACATCATCCCTGAATTCATTTCATGCCCATGTTGTCTATTAAAAGAAATGTTTTTTACTACTTATATTAATTATTTCATATCGATTCATGAATGATTCCACTATACATAACTCTTACTTAGCGTCATTGATCACCATATACTTATAATCATTTCCCCATTATATGAGGAATTATTTTTTAAATTATATTCATGATTTAGAATATGTACATTAATTAATTTATATTTTTTTTTTCAAATGTATTGTGAGACTATATTATGTATCCATTTATACAATTCCCCTAAATTTTCCAATACATTAGGAAGTGATCTTTTATATGTTATGAAATTTTAATAATGTATCAAATTATAGTTGGATACTGGTCTTAGGATCATGATAGTTGTTTAATTCCATCCAATGTTTTTTGTAAGGAATATATTTTGTTTTTATTAATATGGTTACATTTATTTGTGGATTCTACAAGTGGATGCAGCTCTAAAATGGTTGTACCAATGATTAATAACTATGAAAATAGAACATTAACCATATAATATGTTGTAACATAGTACATGATATAAGACATTATTGAAAACCTTATATTACACACTAATGGGATACACTAGGGTGAATTTACATTCATTCAATGTTAAATTTTGATTAATTAATTAATATTGTCCATAGTTACAAATAATATATCATAGTTATATGGGATAACACGAAATTTCACTAGGAAGGGTTTTCTATGGATTTCATTATAATTTAATTCATATATACCCATTTTTTAAATTTGATTTATGGGAATATTATCTGAAAAATATAATTATGGGGAAAAATTGTGGAAATATAATTATTTGGTATAGATTATTATTTTGTGAAAATTTTATTTGAGAAATAATGGATTAATATTATGTAGACGCGAATTCAAAGAAATTATTTACCTTTACTATTAATATGATCCTTGATGTTAATATAACAATAGTCAATTCTTAATATTTTATTTTTCTAGAAAATCAATCCATATTGAAACCCATATATGTTAAATTTTGATTTTATTATTAACGTTATTTTTATGATCTTCATTATATTTATATAATATTATAGATTTTTTATTCAAAGATTTTTAAAAATAGGAAAACATGTGTTCCTAGTGACAACCCATTAGCAATGGAATTGACATAGGGCGTGAACCCACAACTAAGGGATGATAAAAGTTCATCCCTTACCATTGGACTATGTGAAATCTTAATTAATAGGACATTTTTTTGAATAATAATATATTAATTATATGTATTTACTTAAACATTCATTATTTTTATTGAGTATTATATATTATATTTTTTTAATCATTTTAGATAGGCAATGTTAATAAATTTGGTTTTAGTAAATATCAAGTGTATTGGGTTATTAATTCTTATTATATTTTCTTATGATTAATTAAAATTGAATTTTATTGCGCCGGGTTTAGTAATATCCTTCTTGAATTCTCATATATTAGATGAAAAATATTATATTACGAAATAAATTTTTTACTGGATAAAATTATACTTCTAATCTTGGGATATTTCATTATTTTATTTTTCTATATGGTGTTGTAATTACTCAGAACTATGATGTGAATCTAAAAAAATTAAATCATATTGTCTTCATATATAATGAAACAATACTACTTTTGACCCATCATAGATATATGGTTTTATAGTGGTTAACATTTTTTGATCCATGTTTTATATTACTCAATTTTAGTATATGGGTATTTTTTTATATTCCAAATCCATATTTTCAAATCTCACTAATGTTCTCATATATAGAAGCGTAGTTTTTTTATTATGTCTTTATTTATTATTCCCCTTTTTAAGAGGAATTATTAATGACCCATTTACATTGTTTATATTCGAAAAATTATTTTTCCAATGTCACCCACTTTATTTTTATGACCAAAAGTTTAAATTTCAATGACTAATGATATTTAGGATGGGTATAATGTAAAACAATTTTTTCTCAATTTAATGTACTGTTATATAGTTTAATGAACATGAAATACTCAGGCTAAACGATCCACAAAATAGTATTTAACGATGTTCATTTTTAATGGACTATTAAAATCAGTTGAATGAATACAAATAAACACATTATTTACAAATATGTATGAATATTTGAGATAATATATATATATATATATTAGAATACATTATTTTATAAATGCCCTTCTACACATAAAAATGTATATTTCAAAATATATTTATTCTTTTATGTGAGAAAAATATATATTTAAATTCATACATGTTAATAAATGTTATTTTAATAAATGAAAATATATTTTTCAAATAATCATTTCAATATTAACATATGTTAACAATTTTGGATATTTTTTTTATATTATTATATTTCAGTGAATAGGTAAAATTATCATTCATTTCTAAAACTGTATATTCATTTTATGAAATTATGTATTTTGAAATTACCATTATTATTTGAATATGATATAAAGGTAAGAAATTATTTACATCAATGTGTTAAATATAATTAATTACATTATAATTGTGTTTATATAGGATATTGGTATCATTATATTTTTATGATCGAAAGAAAATTATTCTTAATAAAAAAATTATGTGTAAAATGTCCCAACCTATTAATTAATTAAAATTAAATCTAATTAAAAATGATTTAAAATATAATTATATATTATATTTTTAACGATATTAATTTTAATCTATAAAACAATGGTCAAAAATCACATTGTTAATAAAATATAACCTTCTTCATGAAATATTCCTTTAACGAAGACCCATTTTAAAAATAATTTTTCGGTTTATTTTAAATATATTTTTTAAATTCTATTATTAATATTTTTTTAAAAAAAATCTATGATTGGAATACTCATAAAAATGTTTATTCAATCGAATGAAAATTATATTTTATTTAATAAAATATAAAAATAGTAAAAAAAAATTACCTAACTGAGCTTCAAACGGGTTTATAAGTTTAGTTAAACCAAATGATTATGACACATTATCCAATTAAATAATTAAAAAACCTATTTTATGGCCGTATTTAATCCTTATCTTATCCTACATTATATTCAACTGTAATTTCGAATGATTTGTCTTTTTAATCATTTTTTCGTTTTTTTATTTTGGGATATTTTAAAGAGGTTTCCAACATTGTACCCTACACCACTTACAAAAGGGAACATAATACCCCAAATTATTCACACATCTCAAGTCATAAAACATGATAATCCCTACCAAAAATATATCTCATTCATCAAAAACCCCCTTTTACTTGGTATTTTTCATCTTTTTATTTTAATTATATTACTCTACTTCCCCATCGATTGTGATGTCAAAAATCTCTAAAAATTAATGATATTTACTATCTAATTTAATGTCTTTTTGTCATGAACCCCTACCACCAAAGTTTCCCCTCTAGAGGTGGCAATGGTTAAAGGGAGATAATGACCCCCCCGAGTCTCGCCTCCAGTAGGCCCCAGGGTGGCGACTAGCACCAAGGGTATGGGTTTTCACAAATATGGGAGGCATTACCTTTTTTATTTATTTAGGATAGGGAAATAGGACAAGTCAACCACCAAAAAAGAAAAATAACATGTGTATAAAGAAAATAAACCCAGACCAAGCCCACATGCATGTTCAAATAATTTTATAACAAGGTAAAAGTACAAGAAAGCTCAATGTACAATACCAAAAAATACAAGGTACAACAACAACAACAACTCCAGCTGCTCGACTAGTAGGGTCCCGCACGGACCTAGTAGTCCTCCTGAAACCTGAAAGTAAACATAGGGTGAGTATATATGTATACTCAGTAGGGAAACCTAAAGCTCTCATGCACAAGTGGGGAGACATCCTATTGTCCCGTGAGAACAACAGAAGAATCCTAGCATGGAATTATATCCACTCAACCTCACCAGCCACACTCACCAAAAACACAAGAACAACAGGTAGTAGAATATAATAAAACAAGAGTATTGGGTACCCCGCACCATTTCCCTTTATTTAGCTACTCTTCCTAATGGCGAACGTCCTGACACTGCCATATTCTCCCCGCCAGCACACACCTGGGCCTCACAACCATGTATCCCACCCGCACACACCTGGGTCTCATCCCGATGATTCTTGGGAAATAGTAGAACCTTCCCGAAGAGTCTTGGGATAAAACCACCCCAATCAAAACCTACTTGAAGAGTCTTAAGTGTAGGGTCGCCACAGGCCATCACAGCCTAGGGGAGAAGGAGCAGGAAGGAGCTAGTGACTAAGGGAAAAACACCATCTCCCATGAAATGGGAGTGTTCGACACTAAGTGCTCAACATGGTTGGGGTGCGATAAAACACCAAAGATATATATATATATATATATATACCAAACACTCAGCCCATCCTACTACTTCTAAAAAGAAAAACTGAGCACATGCCTCGGAAATGCTACCACGAAGCATGAATTCAACAAACAACTCCAACCCCATTTAGGTTTTCTCATTTCAACAGAATTAGATTATTTAGTTCCTAAACTACTGGGAAACTATCCACAACCAACCACATCGATCCTTCATAAAACATATCCCTGCCTTCCACAAAACAAGTTAGGTAATCACAAGCAACACAAACAAGCTCTTCTTATCAACCAACCAGCCCCATTGATTATTAATCTCCTTCCATTACCATGACCCACCATTCATTATCTCTTCCACTTTTTTTATTATTAAAAACCCATAGCTCGTTCACACATTTAAACCCATCCCTGTAGCCCCGCTACCAACCACCATAACAACACCAAAGCCCATACGTCATTATCCCTTTAATACCATTTATCGCAGCCCCGTTGCCCATCACCATCATAGCATTCACACCAACCCACAACCAATTCAACTGCAGCCCACTGCTCACCCAATCCACAACAACCCACAAAACATCGTAACCAAGTCAACACCCACATGTTCATTATTCCATTTTGTTCAACCGGGGTGATCACACAAGGGTTCCGGATTTTCCATTAATCAGCCAAATTTACATGATTATCCAATTTCCTCATTGCACAATGTTTCCATCCATAATAAAATCCAGAAGTATAGGGCAACATTTAATTGCGTAAGCAAAGGCCCCCAACAACCATGATTTTCAGTAGGTAGAAACTCATTCAATTCACAACGTAATATCATAGGATATAAAGCAATAGCAAAAACACAACATCCCAACCCCGTTATTTGACCAGTTATTACTTTCATTTAATGGTTCAATAGTTTCTCAACTTTAGAAGAAGTCTGTTGGCGTCCGTCACTACTGTTGGGTCCCGGAAAAACCTCCTCTGGTGGATTTTGGAAAGGAAATGCTGAATTAATGACAATAGATCCATGCTCGGATGTTCCTCCATGTCGTTACGATCCCGTGGCTGGTGACGGATCGTAAATCGGTGCTCGGATGAAGAAGTTATGGAAGAAAAGGGGCCTTCAAGTCTCATGGGAGAGCTCTGCTCAGGGGAAAGGGGTGGAGAGGGGGTGAGTTGAAAGGGGGAGGGGACCCCTCCTTTTATAGGTGAGAAAAGGAAAAGTACACGACATATACTTTAGGGTACACGGCATGTACTCGGTTATTTTACACGGTATCCACGCGGATTCCAATACGGATCCGCGGCCACTGACTGGTCAACACACAGTGTGAGGGTAACGCATATGCGGGGAGAGGCTACACGGTGTGTAGTTTAGACACAATGCGTATATCCATTTACTTCACACGACGAGGAAACGGCCTGCAACACGGGGTGTACCCGAAAAGGGAGTACATGACATGTACTCAATCTACACGACGTGTAGTTTCAAAATTCTGGAATGTGTGGGAAAAGTCCATTTTTCCCATCCAAAACACTTCTTGACCTTCTTTTTGACAAAGGAATGGGCTGGAGAGGTACGCGCCATTACATCAGATACCTCTTAAAACATTCTCATTCCTGATAATTCAAAAACCAACCAATAGGAACCCAACAAGATACCTCTTAGGGTTCTCGTTATAATAGGTACCCAACCAACATCCCTAATTACAGGGGTTAGGAATTTCATCTCCTATGTCAAGATATTATCCTCTTTACGTGGAGCTGACTCGCCTGCATGGGTTTAATCACATCCGCATTAATTCATCTTGATTAAGGATTGGTCCTTCCCACTTTCGTATATTAGGATATATCAACTCACTATGCCCCCAACACCACACAACCCACACACTTCCCGAACACGTGGTTTGGGGAAAATTCCTTTTCCTATGTCGAGATATTATCCGCTTTAGGCGGCACAGACTCACCCGCACGGGTTCAATCTCATCCGCATTAATGCGTCTCGATTAAGGAATAGGTTTTCCCCTTTTTCCCACACATCCGGACATGTCACACATTACTAGGGATCAAGGAAACAAAAGGTCCAACAACTGACAAGCCAAGCATCCCATAAATATCAAAGTTACAGAGTAAAACATCAACACAAAGCAAAGAAGAACAATGGAAAACAAATGTAAAAAAAGCTTCGGGTACTGAGCGTGCATCTGGGTCTCCCACTCCCAAGTGCTCTCCTCAAGGCCGCCATGCCTCCACAACACACGAACCAACGGAATGGTTCTTCCCCGATGAACCATCTCATTACAGTCCTTGATCCTGACTGGTCATTCCTCGAAGGTCGCATCATCTCCCATATCTAACTCTCCCCAGTCGATAACGTGAGAGTCGTCATGTAAGTACTGACGAAGCTAGGAGACATGGAAGACGTCATGAACCTTCTCCAACTGAGGTGGCAGGGCCAACAAATATGCTACCTTGCCGACTCCCCTCAGCACCTCAAAAGGTCCGATGAACCTAGGTGAGAGATTTCTCCCTTTCCCAAACCTCTGTTGCCCCCGTCGAGGGGAAAACTTCAAGAACACATGATCTCCCACCTCGAACTCTAATGGCCTTCTCTGAGGATCAGCATAAGATTTCTGGCGGTCCTCAGATGCCTTCATCCTCTCATGTACAAGATGGAAATTCTCTGTGGTGATCTGCACTACCTCCGACCAAACGAAACCTGTCTCACCAACATATGCCTAGCAATTGGGTGAATGAGATGGCCTTCCGTAAATATCCTCAAATGGTGTCATGCCAATAGTAGAGTGGAATATGTTGTTGTAGGTGAACTCTACAAAAGGAAAGTGTCATACCCATGATCCTCTGAAATCCAGAACGCATGCTCGCAGCATGTCCTCCAGCATCTGGATAGTCCGCTCTATCTTCCCATCGGTCTGGGGGTGGAAAGTAGTGCTAAGGAGTAGCTGTGTGCCAAAAGCATGTTGTATCCCTCTCCAGACTCGTGAGGTAAACTGAGTATCCCGATCAGAGACGATAGTCCATGGAACTCCTGGAAAACGTACCACCTCATCTACGTACCTCTGTGCTAAGGTACTCACCGGGCCTGACACCTTAATTGCTAAGAAGTGGGCTGATTTCGTCAGCCGATCCACCACTACCGGGATAACATCATAACCACCCTGAGCTCTAGGTAGTCCTATGACGAAGTCCATTGAGATTTCATCCCACTTCCAATCGAGGACATCTAAAGGATGAATCAAACCACTGGGAACACGGTGTTCAACCTTCACTTGCTGACACACTAGGCATTTAGCTATAAACTCTACCACTGCTCGTTTCACCCCGGGCCACCAAAACCATTCCCTCAGGCCTCAGTACATTTTTTAAACTCCTGGATGTACCGCCAAGGCTGAGCTATGGAACTCAAGGTGAAATCCCTCATGAATCGCCTCTGGAACAAACAATCTTCCAGGGAAAAGCATCCAATGTCGGCTGTCCTCTGACCATCCTTCTTGAGCGTTCCCCTAATCGACTTGATCTAGCATCACTTCTGCCTCGGAGTCCCCCCACTGAGACTCTTCCACCTGCTGCAACAAGGAGGACTGCACCGTCGTCTAAAACAAACAGCCTCTAACACCATCTACCCTGGCATCCTAGTGCAAGGCAGGAAACACTCCCATCACTTTCCAAGCATCAGTGGATTCCCGATCTACTTCCTGATGCGACTACCTCCTCAGGGAATCAGACAAAACGATGACCTTACCTTCAGTGTAAGAGATCTCAAAGTCATAGTCTTAGAGAAACTCGACCCATATCTGCTGCTGTAAGTTCACGTCACACTGGAAGAAGATATAACACATGCTATTGTGAATTGAGAAGACCACAAAGTGCTCCCCAAAGAGCTAATGTCGCCATAACATTAGAGATAAGAATACTGGTGCAAGCTCTAGGTCATGGGTTGCATAGTTACGCTCGTGAGGGCGTAACTACCTAGACCCATAATGGATCACTCCCTTCTTCTGCATCAGCACACACCTCAGACCAAGTCCAGAAGCATCACAAAACAACTCATACTACAACCCTTCCTCTGGAAACCTGAGTACGGGAGCAGTAACCAACTTCTCCTTCAGGTAGTCGAAAGATTTCTGGCACCGATCGCTCCATAGGAAGACCTGGTTCTTCCTTGTCAAAGAAGTCAATGGAGCAGAAACTCGAGAGAAGTCTAAAACAAACCTCCGATAGTAACCTTCTAACCCCAGGAAACTACGAACTTCTACTACACTCTTGGGTGATGCCCAAGAAACAACTTCCTCCACCTTCGACGGGTCCACTGACACTCCATGCTAAGACAATACGTGCCAAAGGAAGTGTACTTCTTGTGTTAAGAACTTACACGTCGGCAATTTGCCGTAATGATGGTGGTGTTGAAGGACTTCCAAAACTGCCCTGAGATGCTCAACGTGCTCCTCCTCAGACCATGAGTAGATCAGGAGGTCATCGATAAACACAATGATGAACCGGTCCAGAAACAATCAGAAGACAAAGTTCATAAGTCCCGTGAACACAGCCAGTGCATTAGTAACTCCAAAAGGGATCACTATAAACTCGAAGTTCCCATACCTGCAACTGAAAGCCGTCATCGAGATGTCAATGTCCTTTACCCTCATCTGATTATATCCATATCATAGAACAATCTTGGAAGACCAAACATCTCCCCTCAGTTGGTCGAAGAGATCATCTATCCTTGGAAGGGGGTAACAGTTCTTGACTATTACCTGGTTTAACCTTCGGTAGTCTATGCATAGCCAAAGACCACCATCTGCCTTCTTATTGAAAAAAACTATAGCATCCCATGGCGACACGTTGGGTTAAACAAAACCCTTCGCCATCAGATCATCAATCTGAAACTGCAACTCCCGCAAATACGAAGGTTCCATCTGATAAGGGTCCATCGAAATCGGACGGGAACCAGGCTGTAAGTCTATCCCAAACTCAACATCACGTCAGGGGGGGGGGGGGGTTGAGTCACAACCTCCTCAAGAAAAATACCGAGGAACTCCCCAAAAACCTCCCGGAAATCCATCATCTCTGTATCAGTTGGAACCACTGATATCCCACCTAACAAGGAAAGGAGATACCCCACACACCGGCTTCCCACCTGCTAGCTCCTCTCGCCAACAAAAGCTACACAATGACCGTCCACGTCGGAGAACACGACTCTTCTCTGGAAGCAGTCGATAATAGAACTAACAGAAAACAACCAGTCGATGCCAAGGATGACATCGTATGGCTTCATTTGTAACAGAATAAGGTCCCCACTGGGTCGATGTGGTCCCAACATCAGCCCACATCCCCGGAAAACACAATATACGCTTGTCTGGCCTCGAACTGGTGTACTCATCACCAGTGGTACAGAACGTCTATATACGACTAGTCCCAAAGCATGGGCTAGACCAGGTGAAACAAAGGAGTGTGAAGCTCCCGAATCGAACATTGTAGAAACTAGAGTGTTGAACAATCAAATTGTACCTCGCACCACCTCTAGTCCTGCCAGAGCTGCCAACTCTGCAGCATGCAACTGTCCACACCTAGATCCTCTGCCTTTCTGATGTCGTCCACTTCCCCGACCACACCCTGGTCGAGGTACCTAAGGAGAACCCTGAGGTCAGCCTCCTCTTGCAACGTATTCCCTCGGAAGAGCATGGTGCTGCTGCTATTGGAAGGGCATCACTAGCAACTGGTGCTGTTGAGGTGGGCGCTGAACAGGCCCACCTCCACCGTGCTGAGCTCGGGTCGGGCACCGACTCTGAACGTGCCTGAATCCTCCACAAGAAAAACACCTCGGTCTTGGGCTCGTAAAAAGGGACGAGGACTCGATGATCTGAACTGGAGCAGCCGGGGCCTACTCCCCACTAGCATGAACCTAGAAGGTCCAATCACAGGAGACCTACTGCTGACTGCCTTCCCCTTCGATGAAGCTGGCTGGATCCCCTCTCGAGGTGCACCTCCCAGAGAGCGCATCCTCTCTACAACCTCTACCTTCTTCTGTACTGCCAATTACGTCGGAAGGGTGAAGGGGGTGACATCATACTGGAGAGACGGACGAAGCGCCTCCTCCAAATGTCTCGCCCGAGACTCCTCATCTAGAAAGAGATCCGGAAAAAGCGCAGGAGATCCTTGAACATGATCCCCAGCTCTCGTACTAACATACTCCCCCGCTGAAGGGAGAGTATCTCATGCTGCTTCTCTGCCTTGATCATGGAAGAATGGAATTCCTCACGTAATTCCTTCTCAAAGTCAGCCCATGGAACCTCTGCCTCTATCCTCTCTCCATGGTAGAGCTTCCACCACTGTCACGCCACACCTCTCAGCTGACTGAATTCTAGGGGATCCCAGTACTCCCTCAGATCACAGATCAAGGTAAAAGCAATCCATAGCTCCACAATCCACCCCCCCCCATCTCCGTATCCGAAGTTCTACCCTTGTACTTCTAGAGGGTCTGCCACTGGAAAGAACAGAGAGTCTTCTGCCACTGGCTATCTTCCTCCTCTCGGTCAATCCTCAGCTGATCGACCGACTGAATCTACTGGGCCTCGGCCGTCTGAGCCACCCGTGGACGACGTCCACGTGCCATAGCTGTACGGTAAACATGGATCGCCTAAGCCCGAGTAGTAAGGAAAAGCTCAAGGTTTTATTTTATCATTTTATTTCAATTTCATTCCCAGAACACCCAAATCAAGTAAAAAAAATCATGATAATGCATGTACCTTCCCTAGGGTCTCTAACCTGCAATCAATGTAGTTTCACTTGGTCGTTCAGTAGGCTTAGAGTCCTTGCATCGGATCAAGGGGGCCCTAAATTCTCGTGACCTATTCGGTCTTCCCAGGCCTATGTCTTGCACCAAGATTGACTAACATTGTCACCCTACCATCCCATGAAATCCTCACAGCGCCTAACTCCAGACTCCATCCTATCTCTCAACCATCACCTCTGATACCATTCTATCATGACCCCCTTCACCAAAGATGCCCCTCCTGAGCTTGCAACGGTGAAAGGGAGATAATGACCCCCGATTCCCTCGTCCAGTAGGCCCCGGGGTGGTGACTAGCACCAAGGGTATGAGTTTTCAAAAATATGTGAGTAATTACCATTTTTATTTATCTAAGATCGGAAAAAAGGACAAGTCAACCACCAAAAAAGGAAAATAACAAGTGTATAAAGAAAATTAACCCAAACTATGCCCACATGCTTGTTCAAATAAATTTATAACAAGGTACAAGTACAAGAAATCTCTAAATACAATACCAAAATAAAACAAGGTACAACAATAGAAAAAACTCCAACTGTCTGGCTAGTAGGGTCTTGCACGGCCCTAGTAGTCCTCCTGGAAACCTGAAAGTAAACGTAGGGTGAGCATACAAGTATACTCATTAGGGAAACCTAAAGCTCTCATGCACAAGTGGGGAGACATACTAATGTCTCGTGAGAACAAAATAAGAAACCAAGAATGGAATTCTATCCACCAAACCTCACCAGCCACACTCACAAAAAACACAATCACAATTGGTAGTAGTATATAAGAAAAATATCGTATTGGGTACCCCGCACCATTTCCCTTTAGTTAGCTACTCTTCCTAATGGAAAACGTCCTGACACTGCCACATTCTCCCCGCCTGGACACACATGGGCCTCACAAACACGTATCCCGCCCGTACACACCTGGTCTTCACAACCATGTATCCTGCCCACACACACCTAGGCCTCATCCCAAAGATTCATGGGAAACAGTAGAACCTACCCAAAGAGTCTTGGGCTAAAACCACCCCAATCAAAACCTACCCGAAGTGTCTTAGGTGTAAGGTCGCCTCAAGCTATCATAGCCTAGGGGATAAGGAGTAGGAAAGAGCTAGTAACTAAGGAAAAAACACACTCTCCCATGAAATGGTAGTGTTCGACAATAAGTGCTCAACATGGGTGGGGTGTGATAAAAATCAAATGAAATAGATATATATATATATATATATATATACCAAACACTCATCCCAACCTATGTCTTCTAAACAGAAACACTGAGCACATGCCTTAGCATTGCTACCACGAAGCAAGCGTACAACAAACCACTCTATCCCCATTTAGGTTTTCACGTTTCAGTAGAATTAGATAATTTAGTTCCTTAACTACTGGGAAACTATCGACAGCTAACCACATCGATTGTTCATAAAACATATCCCTGCCATCAAAAAAACAAGTTAGGAAAACACAAGCAACACAACTAAGCCCTTCTTATCAACCAACCAGCACCATTTATTGTTAATCTCCTTCCATTACCATAACCAACCATTCATTAACTCTTCCACTTTTTATTAATTATTCAAAAACCATAGCCCGTTAACACATTTAAACGCATCCCTGCAGCCCCGCTGCCAACCAACATAACCACACCAAAGCCTATACGTCATTATCCCTTTAATACCATTTATCGCAGCCCCACTGCCCATCACCATCATAGCATTCACACCAACCAACATCCAAGTCAACCGCCGCCCCGCTGCTCACCCGATCCACAACAACCCACAAAACACCATAACCAAGCCAACACCCACATGTTCATTATTCCATTTTGTTCAACCGGGGTGATCACACAAGGGTTCCAGATTTTCATTTAATCAGCCAACTTTATGTGATTATCCAATTTCCACATTCCATAAAGTTTCCATCCATAAGAAAATCCAGAAGGATAGGGAAACATTTAATTGCCTAAGAAAAGGCCCCCAACGACCATGATTTTCAGTAGGTAGAAACTTATTCAATTCACAACATAAAATCACATGATATAAAGCAATAGCAAAAACACAACTTCCCAACCACGTTCTTTAACCAGTTATTATCTTCATTTGATGGTTCAATGGTTTCTCATAAAAATAAGAGGATTCCCAACGCGCATGATGCACAAATTAGAGAGACGAATGTAAGATCCCTACCTCGACAGTTTCTGATCACAACGCTCCCCCAGATCAACTTTAGAAGAACTGCATCAGCGTCCGTCACTTCTATTGGGTCCCAACAAAACCTCCTCGGGTGGATGTCAGAAAAGAAAGTCTGATGGAATGACAACAGATCCAAGCTTGGATGATCCGCCTCGTCGTTACGATCCCGTGGCCGCTGACGGATCGTAAATCTGAGCTCGGACGAAGAAGTTATGGAAGAAAAGGAGCTTTCGAGTCTCATGGGATAGCACTGCTCAGAGGAAAGGGGAGGAGAGGGGTGAGTTGAAAGAGGAGGGGACCCCTCTTTTTATAGGTGAGAAAAGGAAAAGTTAAAGGTGTGTACTTTAGGGTACATGTTGTGTACTCGGTTATTTTAAACGGTCTCCACGCAGATTCCAACACGGCTCCACGGCCGTTGACTAGTCAACACATGGTTTGAGGGTAACACATACGCGGGGAAATACTACACGACATGTATTTTAGACACATGGAGTGTATCCATTTACTTCACATGGTGAGGACATGGCCTGCAACAAAGGGTATACCCGAAAAGGGAGTACACGTCATGTACTCAAACTACACGGCGTGAAGTTTCAAAATTCTAGAAAGTGTGGGAAATGTCCACTTTACCCTTCAGAACACTTCTTGACCTTCTTTTCGACAAAGGAATGGGCCAGAGAGGCCCGGGCCATTACAATTTTTTTATCAATGGTAATAGAATAAATGAAAGATAAAATTACAAATGTCTGAAATTGGGGGTTTTATTTTAGTAATTCTGATAAAGAGGGATGAGATCAGCTGGTAGGGTCTGCATGACAGTACCATTGTTGTCAAAAACATTGATGGCAAGACCATCTTTCACTTTTTTTGCATCTCTGTAGGTGTTTGTGATAATGTGATTATGTTTTGAGAGGTGTTGTAGGAAAATTATTCATTTATCAGTAAGAGCCCAAGCTAGGTGATATGTATCATGACTAAGTGCATAAAAAATGGTATTTGAGTCACGTTTAATCCAAATATTGTTCCATCCTTGTTTCCATAACAAATCAACTGAACTGATGACGTTGTACATCTTTTATTCGTGGTATGAGGCATGACCACATGAACCATAGCAGCATCCATGAATGTTATAATTATGATCTCTACATATGATGTTGTATCCAGCAAGTGATGAGTTTTTATTTGAAGCACCATCCACATTAATTTCTAACCATCCAGAAATAGGTGGTATCGATAACACTTCTAATAAACCTCTCATCATGTTGTATTTCCCATTCACTCTAATTTGTCTTAAGATGTAGAGTTGAGGCATGTTCCTATTTGCATTGTTCCAGCTTCCTTGAACTTAGTGTGGATTTTTATTTGAGCTACAGGAAAATTGAATGTATTATTTTTATCCATTATTGAATATATTTCATTCCAGAATTGATGAATCTGTTCATCCACAGTAGTGGTGATGATATGGTGAATTTTTGGAGATGCATTGATAATTGTGAATCTTTGAATCTACGATCCGATAGAGTCCAAACCTGTCCATCTGAGATAAAAAATGTTAACAATATATTTCCATAAAGAAAAAGCAGTAGAATAGGTTAGAAACATGTGTTCTGCATACTCTTTTTGTTGGTCACATATGGGACATTTAGAAAGTTATATATACCATGCATCTAGAGGTTTCAATCTGTGGGGGTCTTGTTATCAGTGATTCTCCAAATTAATGCGATACATGAGGGTCTAATAAAGCGTTTTTGAATGTTTTCAACTAGGAACAATTTTTATTGTTGGTAGTGAAAATATGAAAATAGTAAATTTTAGAGGATAACATACCATTATGGGATGGAACCTATACTAAGAAGTCATTAGTGATAACAATATAGTATTGGTTGATAATGTAAGAGATTTCATCTTATAGATCTAAATCAAAAGAGTTCAGACAGTCATTTTTGGTGATGATGTAAGTGTGATACAAAGGGACAAGATCCATCATGATACAAAGAGTTGTACCTTTCGAGCTATCATACCAAAATAGAAGTTAATACATCCTATTGAGTATCCAACGAGGGATAGATAAAATGTTTCAGAAGCTATGTTTGATGGAAGTCCAAATTGACGAGTCCATAAAAGTTTTCTTTCCATTATTGAGGTTATTATAAAATCTACCATGATGTAACTCTTATGTATGTGAGTTATTGATCACAATATTCCATGTAATTTTAACTTGTATGTCTTTATTAATGTGTTTGAGGTTTTTAATACCAACCTCCCCCTTTTCAATTGGTGTGCAGCATGTTTTTATATGAATAGTGTCATGTTTATTTACGAGAGTGTTGTTTCTCAAGATGAAATTTTTTATTCTTCTATTGATCTTTTTAATTAAATCAATGATCCATTTGTAGACTATCATAGAGTATACCATTTTAGATACAGTGGTGTGTTTTACAAGGAAAATTATACCTTCCATCGAATGATTTATTAACTTTCAGGAAGATAGTTGGTTATTGAATTAATCCAAGATGTTGGGGAAATAATTGTTTTTGGAGTTCCCCCAGAATATGGGTACCCCTAAGATAGTTAAAAGGGAATAATCATATATTATAACTAATTATTTTATTACATCAATTTTTCTGATGGTTGGGAAACATTTTCTAAAGAAAATGAAAGATATTCTCTAATTTATAGATTGACTAGAGACCTCCTCATAATGTGAGAGAACATCTATGTGTTTTTTTAATATTTTTCTTATCTCCATGGTGGAATAAAATGGTATCATCATCATATAAAATATGAGCGGGAACCGTTAAAGTTCTAGTGGCAACGATGGGATTTAATATAAACTGGTTGATCAAATTAGTGATGAGTCTGCCGAGGAAGTCATCAGTAATAACAAAGAAGATTTCAATGATGGGTTCAACATTTCTGACACCCTTTGTACAAGTGATGTATCCCATTGGGGAACCATTTATTAAAATAGAAATGTTAGTGGAGTTAAAAAGTGAATTTATTTTTATGAAAAACGCATTATTAAATCCAAAGATAGAAATAATTTAGCTGATGAAATTATAATCGATAGTATCAAAAGCATTCATAATATCCAATTTGATTGCTACACACCCCCCTCATTGATCATTTTTAACATGTTATTACTTTTAGAGGTACTACATATACAATCGTGGGTATTTCTATCCTTGAGGAATCCAAATTTGTTTAAGAATATGATTTTGTTTGAAATATGGTTCATTATCATATCTAGAAGAATAGAAATGATTTTATACATTGTGATGATAAGATCAATATGCCTAAAAAGATGAATCACCAAAGCATTATCATATTTGGGAATGTTTTTGTGAAATTAGGCATTTATACCATATGGTGGGAACAAATTAGTGAAGAAGAACCTAAAAAGGTGACGAACATCATTGAAAACAATGTCCTAGTTATATTGAATGAAAGAATTATAAGAACCACCAGGGACTTAGGAACTATCAGGATTTAAGAAAAATATATCATCTTTAATTTTGTGGTCAATTGGATTACAGTTCAAGATTTCATTATCATTGTTCCACACTAAGAGGCGAATGATGTCAGGCTTGATGTCTTTATTCTATGTAGGGCGATCAGAAATACTCTAAAGTAGTTTGAGACATGATTGGTCAAAATATATTCATTATCATTGATATTTTCCCCATCCTTATTTAAAGAAAGGGTCCATTAAGACTTTCGAACACTTTGAAGAGCGTTAAATAATTTATTGTTTTTATCGCTGTCTTTATGCAAATTTATTTTAAGAGTTTGTTTCCTGATGTTATCATTCAATTTCCAAAGAGAGGAGTGTTTATTACTCTTCCCTATATCATTAGATGGTTCCCTAGTAATATCATTATGTGTTTAGTCAGTTCTTATTTTATTAAGGTCATGCTCGGGGGAGTAAATTTCTTTATTACTTTTTTGGGATCTTTCTGTGCACCATAGCTTTAATTTTTGCATCATAAGTTTCAGCTTTATAATTCAAGCAAAGGCATCATTTGAGTTAATTGAATTCAAGGTGTCTTCATCAATTCTATTACAATCCGTAACAATGTTCCAGAAATTATTGAATATAAATGAAAAAATATGCTTATTATCTCTAGTAGTTAGGCTCATTATAATAGGAGGATGATAAGAATTTAATTTATGAATGGTGATTCTAGAGATGGTATTCAAATAGTCAAGGGCTACAAAATTTGTTAAGGCTCTATCAAGCTTTCCTGCTAGGACCCTGTAATGTTGTTTTCTAAACCAAGTGTATTTGAACCATCAAGATTAATCACCACTACATAACTAACATCCATTCAAGATTTTAACTATTTAGTGGAGGAATTTCATTGTAGGTGTGCCAATTTTTCACTAGGTCTGAGAATGGCATTAAATTCTCTAACGATGATCTAAGGTGCTTGAATGTTGTTTTTGAGGGAGGCTATATTATGAAATACTGTTATTCTCTCTTGATATCTATTTCAAGGATAAATAAAAGTTTGGAAGAAGGTGACATCACACATTTTCACATCACATGTCATTGATTGAGAATATGTATTATAAATATGTGGATTACATATTGATATATTAACAAATACCATTAAATAATTACAATTGTTATTATTAGAAGTGGTACCTATAATGTTGTATCAATATTTGTCAAGACTATTATTTTTAGAAGAAAATGTGATTTTATGCATAGATATTGGAAAAATCATAGGTTTATGCTTAAATAAAAAGTTTAATAATGTTACCATGGTGTCATGGCATTCAATACCATTAAAATTCCTGTAAAAAATATTCATTTATAATTATGTTTGGGGCCTGCCCACTTATTTTTGATACCTCCAGTGTTATTTTGCAGGTTATATCTCCTCAATTGTTTAGAAGAATATTCGATTTATTTTTCACATCTTTACTACATGTTTATGGAAGATTTAGGAGGGATATTATTATTTTTTATACCTGTCAATATCTCCCCATGATGAAAATGATTATTGTCTTCATTGTGCACTAAATACATCTCTCCTACATAACAGTTTAGAGTTACTATTTCAGTTGAAATCATGGAGTTATTCTGCATATCTAGATAACTACCTTCAGGAGGTTGCGTACTTTCTTAAAGGATTAGTGTTGCTGGAGAATCTGTATTGTAATCAGGTATTTCAAGTACCTTTGTTTCAATGTTTTTTACAGCCCCCTTTCCAGCAATGCAGTTCAGTTCCTTTTACCCTGTTGGTGCCTGAAGGACCTGTGTATTATTAATTTCCTAGTTCAAGCATTTGGAGTTGCTGATGCTGGAGTTGTTTTCATTCAGAGCAGCAACTGTCTTGTGAGTTGGGCTGTATATTTTCACTATTTCAGATGTGTTTTTCCTCTTTGTCTATCTAGGAATTGGGACTCACTACATGATGTATCTTCCCTAGGCCCTTCTGAATTGCCCTTTTTCTGGATGCAGTAGTTGGATGAGTAGGAACTTTTCACTATGTAAGTGGCAACAACCATAACAAAGCTTGGGTCAGTTGGTTCACTATGAACATACTTTTTGGTAGATTAAGTGTTATCAAAGTGGGATTTACTTGGCTTAAGAGTATTTCAGTTCTCAAAATCAGTAGGTAGAACCTTTTGCTTATGCTCCAAAGTTTTATTTTCTAAATGGTGAGTAACATTTCTAGCAGGTCTATGCACAAATTTTTTAGTTTCAATTTTCATCTCTATGCTTTTCCTACTATTGAGTTCCAACCCATTTCCATCAGATTTTATACCATTAATGGCAGTGTCTAGAACCATGGATGTGATATACACTAAAATTTCACTCTCACCCTTATCTTGTACCTCCATGTCCACCATTTCTACCCATTATTGTTTTTGTGTGGAATTTTAATTAGTTTTGCCATCACACTTCTTGACCCATTTATTACATTATCTACATGTTTTGATCTTCTTTCTTTGTGTAAATCTTTTCATTTTTCTATTCCTCTTAATTTTAGTCCATCCTTTCACATTCATTGGGTGTTCTTGCTTTTTTGTCACTCGATAGTTGATAATGGTATGCATAATGATTTCATAGTAATCACAGAATGGCAGCTTATGTTCACACTCAATCCTAACCTTATTCATATATTCCTTCATATTTAAATCAATGACATGCAGTAGCTTTGTATCAAGATTAAAATCCAATAGGACTCTTACATATTTCCCGAGCTCCCCATTTAGTGCTCTACGATATATCATTAGGGGGGATCCAGTGTAGCAGGTGAGGTCATTTATGATTTTGGGGTGCCAAAAATACCATTTTAGACTATGTAATCAAACCCATATTTTTGAAATGGTGTTCTATTGGGTAAAAGGATTAAAATAATATTCCCATGTTGATAATCTAAGGACACCTAGTTACATATGTACATTTACAGGTTTCCACACTCAATCTCATTCCTCTTGTGAGTGATTTATAATATGGAAGTATTCTCTCCTGAGTGGAACAAATTTCCAATTGTTTGATCCCCAACAATATCCAATCATAGGATTTATCTCGGTAGCAAACCATGGCTTATCTCTTTGATGGTAAGAGTTGTGTATAAGAACATAAAACATACTAATTTTTTCCCTATATTGTATTGAGTTGGGGTCTTCATCGACCAGAAATCCTCCATCATCATGTTTCTTAATCCTTGAGGGTCTCACTGAAGAAGTCATATACGAGTCTAAGCCCTTCAGTGCTTCAACATTGGGGATCCTATTAATTGTATGAATCAAATGTCGAGTGGCATTCTCTGGGGGAGTTTCACCTCTTTTTTCAGTTGGTGCTTCGTGCTAAATGGAATTTTCTCAATCCGAAACGATTGAATCCATTGGAGCTTAGATTCGTCAATCCAAATAGTATTAATCTCTGTGATTCACGAAGTAGGGTTTTCATGGCAGCCATTCATGAGGTACAACCATCCTCCAGATTATCAAACATCATTTCATTAAATGTAATTTATTTTATTAGGGTTATGAATCAAATTTTTCAAATGTAATAAGAGTTTTTAATTGAATCTCATTCTAACCATGATTTTTTTTTGAATTTCCAATGAAGGTAATTATTTGATCATTGTAATATATACCATATTAATTTTCATATTCTCTTGTTATTAATGAAATATCAATGTCATATTACCATTTTTAAATTTTCTGTAATTGAAATTATTTTGAAAATGTTTTTAATAAAATCTATATTTACGTATTTTTTCATTTGAAATTGACTTTTATTCCACATACATGTTTTATTTAAAATATTTTTATGATTTTATTTAATATTATAAAATGATTTATTAAAGGTATTATTTAATTATGGATAACTATTTACAAAAATTTATTATATGAATCTTCTTATTATTTCCTAAATATAGTAACATTTGACTTATTTCAAAAAATGTGAAAGGAATATTTTTATTAACTTACATAGAATGCATAGATTATTTTTTCCATCATGACCTATAGTTTATTAGAAGATTAAATTTATTGGTTTACATGGTTCATTTCAAATAAAATATTTTCTAATATTAAGCATATTTTTATTTTTTTAATGAATTTTTCAACATGAAAAATATTATTTCCTCCTTAATTTTTTCAATAATAATTTTTGTATTTCTACACATTAATATAATAATACCATTATATTAATTATAATCAATTTGAAATATATTGTAATGATACGTTCCTAATGCATTCTCTACAAGGTTTGTGATTATTTTGTCAAGGGAATGTATGGACATTCACATTCATAGTTAGTTGTTTAGACATTAACATTATTATGAATCAATCTATTTCATTTGATCATTAGAAATTATATTTCTATCAAAAATTCATAATCTTTTGATAATTGATATGATTAATTCCCAAACTATATAATAGTTTTACGTATGGTTTTGTTATGTTGAATTTTTTTGATTGAATATATTTATTTTGATAACATTTTATTATTTATTCATTGATTATATTTTTAGATAGGTTTGATTTTTATTTATTAAATAAATCATTCTATGCGTTATGAATGAATACAAAATGTTGTGATGGAGGATAGAATTAATTTTCTCATTTGTACATTTATAAACCAATGAGACTAATTTGTAATATATCATTAAATGGGTTTTCAATGTGTACCTACTCATCAATTAAACTATATTAGAGAATTTTCTTTATGGTATAGATAAAATGAGGTTTGATATCATGAAAAAAAATATTAATAATACCAATCATATTGAATTTAGTTATTATTATCCATGATATTATTTTATTGATATTATCAATTAATGCTTTTCAGGATCAACTAATTTATCATTTTCAATAGGATTTAGCAATTTACCATTCCATATTTATTATTCCTTAATGATTCATAATAAGTCGTCCATATGTAACTATTTTTGAGAAATTTTTATCACCCTTAACACATATTCCTTTACCCATGATATTAATAATAATAATTAAATTAGATAATGGATGAAAAATATTTACTAGCACTATGATTTAATTTATGTTTTGAAAATTATTTTGATAATCATGTATGCATCTAGTCTTAATATACTAATAAAATATTTGGTTCATTGGGATGTGATAATTATTATGTTCTACTAATAAAATGAAAGTATCAAATGAATTTGGGCCACTTTTTTCATGGACTTCATAGTGTTAGAATGAAAATAATGTGATAGTAGACACAATTATATATTACATCTGCACAATAAACCCTAATACATTAGAAGAAATAATATATATATATATCCATACATTACCACAATTATCCTTTATAAAAAAAATTCCAATGAAAGGTTAAATGTTATGATAATGGTACGAATGATGATGAAGGTCTTGAATCTAGTCTTGTCAAAGTAGTCTATATATCATGAAGCTAAATCAAAAATCTTTCTAAGGCTCTAGTATGACTCCCATATGCTGCTCCCATTTATGAGAAAATTTATTCCAATTTATTGGTATCAAATCCCATATATAATCCATATCATTCATTTGAACATTAGTCACTAGTCTACATAGGCATATCTATGTTGTATTTATAATCGAGTTATTTTCTTGATCATGTACCACTATTCTAATCTTGTTTGACCCTATACAACATATACATACGGCCCATATTTCTTGTTCATTACTATATACATTGTAGTAATGGAATTGTGTGAACTTTGGATGAACACTAACCCACTGATGCCACAAAAATATCCCATGGTATTGATAAGATTGTCCACCTACACTAATAATTTTCATATTTCTTACCTGGTAGTAACTATCAATGCAGAGATTCATTTACTACAAATATTATAAATAATATCACTAATAGGACATTAATTTCTCATAAAAATTTATGTTTTCCATAGATTTGTTAAGGGGTCCCAATTATCAGTGATAGAAAAATATTCATAATGGAATATGTTTGTAATTGATAAAAACCATTGATAATTTCCAACATTTATTTTTTATTGGTTATCAATGATAAAATCCAAATCTACTGTAATGTGTTATTAATATAAAAACACTAATTATTAATAAAATGTATCGTGGGTTTGAAATATATATAATATCATTTATATAATTTCAACAGCATGAATAAAAAAACAGTACTATATGAAGTTCAAATATTGTTTTGTATAATAAAATTTATTATTATCCACAAAAATTTTAAAAAAAAATAATGTTTCATCTTATTTGTCACATGTGATCCCCTCTAGAATATGTCTCTCTGTGGCATATGATTCCAACCAAATCACCTCTACCTGAGAAAAATAGTCAACATATACTTGAAAATAATTATTATGTTACTATTTATATAAAAATATATAATAAACATTAGTATGAATAAAATTAATAAATTGACAATTATAAATAAAAAGAAAAAATTGAGATATAATGGTCAAATAGTGCATCATATTGAGGTGGGGTTAGTTCTTAAATGTAAAAAAAATACATATCAACCATTTCATTAATATATCAAATCAATTTTAATGTGTCTTCTTGTTTTTGAGTATATCACCTGTTATTTTTAATAATATAATTTCAATTTTAAATAAAGACACCCTTTGAGTTATACTGATAACTCCATGAAATATATTTATATGAGGATAATTCAAAAAATAAAAAATTACATATGGATCATTATCCTAAATTTTGAAAACTATAAGAATAAGTTTTCCTTGTTTTGAGAATGTCAGTTGAGGTTTTAAATAAAATGTCATTTAATTGTGGAAACGCGAATTTTTATTCATACTGGTCACATCATCTATTAGTATGATATGAGAATATATTATACAGGTCAGATATGACATATGAACCTATTTATAAATCCTTCCAGCCAATTGGAGAATGATTTCTTTTTTTATTATTTAGTTACATACTATATGGCCCTAGCCTTAAACATTACATTATCTTGATTTAATTCAATAATTATCATTTGTGATCTATTAATGTTTTTTAGACAATTAGACCATAACTATTCCCAAAAAACTAAAATTCATGCAATGTGGATACAACTAGAATAGTATCCATTTTCTTATAATATAAAAATTATTATAAATAAAAATTATCTATTTTCATGATAAAATTATTCTTTACTTCTTTCGATTTCTTACTGATAATTATTGCATTTGGAAAATAATTCAAAATACTGGTATAAGCATAAAATTATCAATAAATACTATTAAATAAAGAATAAAATTGTATGTTAATGAATATTTTAAACCCATAAAAATAATTTTTTAAAACAATATTTCTCACCCATAAAACATAAATTTTTTATCATGCATTATGAAATTATAATATGGGTGAAAAAATATTATAAATCATAATTAAAAAAGGTAACATGTTGCTTCCATATCATAATTACATTTTAGAATTCATAGTTTCATATGCAGTAACCATCATGGTATTGTTTGGAATACCCATCACAGTATATTTACTAAATATATTACTATAAACCTTAATGTTTACCTCTTTCATATTACCTAATTCATTGGAGGGATAACTTTTTCTCATACACCCATGGATTATCAAAGAATCTCCTATATACATAAACAACACTAAAGGACTATACAAGAGTCATTACACATTAAACAGACATAAGGGAAAAATATAATTTCTACATTGCAATCACAATAGATCATTTAATGATATTCACATAATGAATCATTTATGAAAACCATTCTCAAAACCAACATACATGAAAATTGTATATGGAATTTATTTTTCGATTAAATACATTATGGCTTCTATAGGAATCAATATATAAAATAATGGATGATGTTGTCAAAAAATTCATTGTCACCGTGTATGTTAAAAACATACTTTTTTTCATTTAATAAAATTATTCATAGAAAATGATTCCTTCTGAAAACCGTTTTATGATATTTAATGTCATAGGGGGTTACTATAAACTATATAAATAAAGTGGTGTTGAATATAAATATATGCATCAATAAAAGGAGATCTAGATAAAGTCCTATAAAAATATAATATCATTATATTAAGGATAAATCAATGAAATAGTTATATTTGAAAAATATAAATGAACCCAATATAATTTTATATATAGTTTAAGACAATCATAGGTCATTCAGAAATAATTTTGAAAAAACAATTCAAATGACATTGATATTTATCTTAATGAATATATATTGAGATAAGATTTACATTACCTTGAGTCTGACTTGTCTCAAATATTTATTATTTTCCTAAATACTAAAAAAAGATATTTATAATTTCATGGGATTTTTTCCATTTTTATTATTAATTTTATATTAGTAAATACCATTTCATAAAAAATACATAATTGTTTATGATCATGTCATATATTTATTCAATATTCTATATTTGAGAAAAATGTGAACATGATTAGATGTAAATTGTCTTTGTGGGAAAATATTAAATAATATAATTATATTATTCATAATTTATTTATCAAATATATCCATTATATATTTATTTTTAATAATCAATAATATTTGGATCTAAGAAATGAAATAAACCATTCATGGAGGTGGTATTCTGTATGTACGAATGAGCACTTCTTTCATTTCATTTTCATATAAAAATGACATAAATGTTCAATATAATTCAATTATTATATTAAATTCACATATGTCTCATAGGTTTAATGAAACAATCTTCTATATGTTACATTTGTAGTGGGAACGAGTCATATGGATTTCAGTGCGTGGTAGTCCACATTACCTCAAACGAAATGATTGTATTTAAACAACATTGAAAGGGTGTTGAAATGTTCTAAATAAAAATTGTAGAAGAATAAAGGCAATAAATATATAATATATATCATATGTGAAAGTTTTATCCATGTTAAATTCCACCATGATAGGTGGTTGGGTAAAATTGAACAATCATCATTTCTTGAGGTAGTAGGTTATGGTACACAAAAAAAGTATTTTAGTTAACCATTAAATGATGGTGTGTATAATTGTATATTTGAATCATATCATATAAAAAACCAATTATATTTAAGATACTAATTTTATTATGTTATCATAGAATAATAAGTCAATTGGTAGTAGATAATGGAAGTGAATCTAAAAATTATAAGAGCATAATTTACATCTATATTGGGAAACTTCTTTTAGTTTACACAAAAATGCATCCATGGGAGATTATTTTCATATGAGAGACATATACTATGAGGGTTGGAATTCTAGTAAGTGGATTGGGTTGAGTTTATACTAACCAATTTTTTATTTTTGTTAGATTATTTGAGGACAGTGGGTACCTTTTTATTGGAGATGTAAGGGGATCCCTTCGAAACTCTTAAAATATTAAATTAATATAAATTTTTTATTTAATTCATATTTTTCCGATTTGAAATTTGTATAATATAATATGAGAATTATTATGAATCCACTCATCCTATACTTTTTATACATGTATTTATTTTATTTAAAATGGAATGTTATTGGTTTACCATAAATTAATCTCTTATAATTTTAATTGTCATAAGAACATTCTACATATTATGATTCTATAAATTTTAATTATATGAGGTAAATTTACAATAATTGGACACATAATAATCTTTTATAACATATCATAGAATGTTTTGGATTTAAAATTTTTCTAGGTTTTTTAAATAATTTAATAAATTACTAATTTTATAAGACATCAATTATGCCAATTTTTGAACTCTTCAATTTATTGAATTGAATTAAATATAAACATGGATATAACATCGAACCAATCCATTTGATAGATTTAAAAAATTTCATATTCACATGGAAATATCATTAAAGAAAATTGTTATGTATAATAATATTATTTTAATATTTACTATATAATTTATTTGATTACTTCATTAATTAAGCAATCACTGCACCATACTAATTTCAAAATTAAATTTATTTATTTCATATCTAAAATATAATTAAAATACAATGATTTATTAAGTAATTATATATATCTAATTCTTATTTATAGTCTCTATGATAACTTATATAAAGTCGTACTAAAAATGTTTTTTTTATGTTGATATATTTTTATAACTTATTTTTCTTTTACTTTATATTAATATTTATATGCATCATAATCACACCCAAGTTGATTCCAATGGCCAAATTGACATCCAAAATGAATTTATTAATCAGCCATATCTCATCCAATAGTATTGTGACGACATTTAATATTAATTTATATTAATATAATATTATTTTTACCCTTATTTACATGATAAACTCTTCCACCTTGAAAATTTTGTTTTACTAAAAATTCTATTAACAATGTCAATAAAAGGGGTATATTTACATAATTTTGAATTTATAATTCAAAATATAGAATCCATATTTTCAAATACACAACACATATGTTGATGTAATTAATTTAAATTTAACCATCTTTGAAAAAAGGTGAAAAGACGATTTTTTAAAGTAAAAACTATCAAAAGATTAACATGTGTTTATAAAAACGTTCAATGTGAAATTACCCCAAATGTAAAAAAATGGATTAAATAATAAAATTTAATTTAATTATACTCTAAAACTAATTGAATCGAAAATGTAATGATTCAAATAAATTATATGAAAATTCAATTATGAAATAAAATGTTTTTTTCACAATTCATTAAAATATGAAATTTACCATAAAAATACCAACATTTCAACCAAAGTAAAATTTGTTATTCCACATCCAAATAATAATTTTATTTTCTAAAATATGATATAAATATATATATAAGTGAAAAAACTAGATTTAATAATGTTTCACCGTCAAATTAAGGTTAAACTAAAATTAAAAAATTATTTGAGTATTTTATGTTTATAAATGGATATATTCAACCTTTAAGAATATTAAATATAGTATAAGAAATGAAAAAAATTAAAAATATGTGTAAACATAATATAGATATTCTCATACATTCCCTCCAACACATCCAATAGGCATTAACTATAATTTGAAACTATAATATTAATATTAAATTATATTTTGATATAACCCTATCTTGTGTGCAACGTAAGATTTCAGGGAAATATATTTTTTTTTTGTGAAGGGCACACTATTGCACAGAGTTTCTAATTTTAACTAAAATTAATATCATATTCATAAATATTAACATATAGGAGTAAACTATTTTATAATTACATGTGATGTTGAATTCTCTACCCCCATTGGAAATTGAATCATGAAAATTTTAATTTGGGGACCATAACTAATGAATGGCATTTCAGAAAACCATTATTGAAATACCACATCGGAAAATATTTCAATAAAATTAACAATTTAATATAATAAAATGGAAGTTCCATGGTTTTTTGTGATATAACAAACAAAATTCCATGTCAGAAAACATGGATATATAATACATACTAACTATCATGTCCAAATGAATGGTTATAGAAAACATAGTGAGGAAAAATTTAATAATAAAAAACATAAAATTTTTATTGGTTAAATGATCATTGACTTTGTAGTAAGAATATTAAATAGAAATTGTTTTTTAATCCTTTTTTTAAAGCTGGGGAATTCTATTACAACTCATAATAATAACTTAAATTAATACACTTACTATAGAATTAAAATTAACATTTTAATCAAATCCCACCATAGACTCATCTTTTTATCCAAATGATTAGTATTTTAGATGAATAGTTTTCACAAAAAGAGATCAAATCATCTTATAGACAATCACATTTTCTATAAACTATTATCTATCTACACTTTCTCTGTTCCATCATTAACCAAACCAAACACCGATAGAGTAAAAAATACTATAATTCCTCAAATATAATTATCGATAAAAGAATAATGAATACATTTATATCCAAAATTAAAAATTAATACCCAATTTCAATAATATACCATTAAAAATATATAATTACAGAAAATTGCACAAAATAATACAATCTATTATCGAAACACAAAATTTCAAAAGGATTTGATCGTGTAGTATTCTAGGAAGAGTTTTATCATTTATATACATAAATTACAATGAATGAATATTTCTATAAAGTAATTTCCCTAATAAAATATTATATACGATAGGTTAATCATTTCTATAAATAACATGAATCACCATACTTATATAATAAATACATATATTCTTAAGAAATAAAATTAAACCATTACTCCTCAATTAAAATGGAATTGAATTCTTTGTTTCTTAGGAACATAAGGTTCCCAAATTGTTGATCTTCATACATAATTATTTTTATCACTCAATCCCCAAATTATTTTTTAATAGATTTGATATACATTTGATAAAACATAATCTCAAAAATTAAACATCTTATTATTTCATCATCTCATTTAACGTAAAAGATAATGTAACAATTATTATGTATTTCATGTAGGCTACTGGTATATGATACAAATTTTTCTCACTTTGGTTGTGGGTTAAATCTCTTTAGACATTCCAGATGCATCGCTTTATCACCCATACTATGGTTTTCCTCTTTTAAAAAACTATATCATTATTATAAAATACTCCCAATATGAGATCAGTCACTCAAAAATAACCATAACATGATTAATATTTAATGGTTTTCTTATAACACTTATTTTTATCCAAACTCAAAAGACCTCATCATATTAATTCACTATTTCTTTATAAATTATAATATATATATTTTATTGTTACTTCATATTCCATTGATTTAATAAAACTATTACCAAAAGAATGAAAATTGTACCTTAATCATGGTGTCCACATAGTTTAATAATCATTTTGTTCACATAGATATAAGGTCAATGGATTGAATAAATGATTTAGAGATTATTCAAAATAACATTATTCCATTTTCCAAATACACCTTTAAAAACAAGGTTCATATGGGTGATTCCAAAGAAATAGTTTTAGAAAATAATGTTTTATTTCATATAATTTCAATACAGCAAATAATACATTATTTTTAAAAAAAAATTGAACTGAGTTTGAGTTGATACGTTCAATCAATAGTAATGTATACATAGCATAATTATTTTTTGAAAAATCATTATTTAAAAATAATATATAAATTAGTTGCACAATAGACTCATTCATCAGCAGTTTTTTAAAAATCATAATTTGATACCTAATACTCTGATAAGGTAAAATATCTAAAAATATCTTGATAGTATTTACCTTATTCGATTATATGTGGATATTGAGAAAATAATATTTCATTTAAAATAACCCATGATCTGTGATGGTAGAAATGTATGGTGCAGGTTTTGGATATCTCAAACAACTAAATTGAAGAGAGTTATATCATTAAAAATATTCCAGAGTCATCCAGACATTAAATTGCTAAATTTAATGAAAGCAAGTAGTAAGGAAGAGATAAGAAAACTTTTTGAGATCCTAATCAGTTTATTTGTTTATGACATTAGTTGATCGAAAATAGTTATAAAAGAAGGATTTAACAAAAATAATAGACATATATTGTAACCATATGTTTAACCTATACTCGTAAACCCTAATGATTTCTAAACCATCCTATGATAGCAACTATAAGGCCCCATATATAAGAACTACATAATCTTGAGTGATGTCATGAATCCATATTGAGGTTATTTTTAGGAATATATTTTTAGTGAATTAGTCCATAGTTATTAAATAAAAACTCAAATTTATACAAACTTAATACAACTATATAAGTATCCATTTTGTACACAATATAAAACATTATAAAAATAAATATGTTTAATTTTATTAATAAAATTATTCTTGACTTATTAAATTCACTTATGTATCCTTAAAATATTTGGAAAACATTTCAAAAACATGGGATGGGAATCAAAATCATAGTAAGGTATATAAAATTATTACTAAAACCATTCGTCCATGATTATTTTATTAACACGAAAATATTTTTAAAAAATCATACTTTTAACAAATAAAACAAAAACATTTTTAACATACCTCGTGAAATTAAATAATTCCTAAAGAATTACTATAAATCATAAATTCCAAAGTTATAATGTTTCATCTATTTCATAAAAACATTGTAGATTTCACATCATCATGCTGATTAACCTTCATGGTTACGTATAGAACACCCATTACAATATATTCCCTAAATCTCATAGGATAACCTGAATGTTCACCTTCGTCTCATTACCAAATTAATTGTAGAGCTATCAAGGGATCACCTTCCCTCTATTTTTCATTGTACCACCTATATACATAAATAATTCTTATGAATAACAATGCAATCAAAACAAAATAAACCAACATAATGGAAAAAACAAAATTTCCCCACTGATATTAAATTAGACCATTTCCCTATATTTACATAATCAATTCTTTATCAAATACATTTCAAAAAATATATTATTAAATGGTATATGGTATTTACATATCCTGTAAAAGTAATACGGATTATAGTAGATGAAAAATATCAAATAATGGTTGCGGTGGTCTAAAATGTCATTGTCATCATGTACGTTAAAAAATCATTTCATCACATAATAAAATCCTTCATAGAAAAATATCCCTTTTGAAAACTATTGAATAAAATTAAAATGAAATGGAATTATTATTTAATGTTATAATGAAACATTTATACGATATAAATTATCCCTTGATGAGAGGAGATTGAGATGAAGTCCCATACAACGATCATATCATTAGATCAAGGATAAATAAATTACATAATTATGTGTGACCAATATAAATAAAACCAATATATGTTTATATTTAGTGTAGAAAAATCAGATGTCTTTCCCAAAATGTTTTGAAAAAACAAAATTTATGACAAGGATATTTAACTCAGTGAATGGATATTGATTTATGATTTCATTTACCATTAGTTCGATTGTCTCATACGTTCTTTATTTAATGGAAATAAAAATTAGGTTACTTTTTAATTTCATTAGAATCCATCTCATGTTTAAAACTCCATTTATAACACTTATTACTATATTATAAAAATTACATAATTATTGAAGTACATATGAGATGTTTTTATATATTCACTAAACATGTCAAAAACTTACATGTTTTGGTGTAAATTGTATATTTGTTAAATCACTAAACCATATATTGGATATTAGTAATTCTTTCAATATCATATAAATCTATTATATATTTATTATTAAACATTTATAAAATTTGAAGATAAGAAATGAAAAGCATTGTTTAGAAGATAGTAGGCCCTTTAGACATTGGAACAATACATTCATTTCTTTTTAATAAAAAATTATATAAATTTATAATATAATTATATTAATTTAATAATTTCATATATATATATATATCATAGGTTTAACAAAACTATATTCTATAAGTTCCATGTATAGTGGTAGTGAGTCATATCTCTTTGAGGGGGTTGTAGCAGACAGTTCCTCAAACGAAATTATCATTTTTAGACAACAACAAAAATGGTATGGTATGTTCTAAAAAATTATAGAAGAGTGGATAAAATAAAAATATTATATATATCCTAGGCAAAAATATTATACATTATAAATTCCACCATGAGATGACATAGGGGAATATTGAACACTCATTATTCCGTTATGTAGTAGATCACAATACACTAAAACAGAATATTTATTACCTATTAAATAGAGTTCTGTGTCAGTTATGGTTGAATTATTAAAATTAAAACATCCTAGTATATTCAGAATATTGTTTTTGTTATGTAATCGTAGATTAAGTAAGGAATAGAGAGTGTAGAATTTAAATGAATTTAAAATGAATGAGAGAAGGTGTTACCTTTTAATCGGGTAACTTTTTCTGTTTAAATGAAAATTATTCATTGGGAGCATTTCTATCCTATAAAAGACTTATAGTATGAAAATAGGGATTATTGGAAGATGATTTAGTAGATATTTTTTAAACGTAAGGGTTTTGGATGTGGGACTATTAGAGAAGAGATGATGCCTTTTGATTGGAGAGGGAATGTGATCCCATGGAAACTCTTAAAATATTAAATTAATATAAATATAAATTTTAATAAATATTATTAAAAGTTTAAATGTCTAAAATATAATGTTATTATAGTTCATAATCCTTCCATAATAATTTTTTTCAAGTGTATTTAATTTATTCTAAATATTATATTTTTTGTTTACCCTTAATTTCTTGTATTATAAATATTGGTTACAACATTTTATGTGTTTAGAGGACATAAATTTTTTTTATATGAGTTTAATTTTCTATAATTGGAAAAATAATGAACTTTCATACCTTATCACAGTAAGATTTTGAAATATTTTTTTTTTAATATTTAAATAAGTTAATATAATATTATTTTCATAAAACATCAATCATGTCAATTTTTATTATATTCATTTTAGTGAATTTAAATATAATATATATATATATATTGATATAACTTTGAACCAAAGCATTTTATTGAATCAAGAAATTAAATATTAACCTAGAAAAACTTAGATGTCATAAATTATGTCAAATAAATTTTATATTAATATTTATAATAACATTAATTTTTTTCCTTCATTAATGACGAAAAAATATCATCATCATTCTGTAATTAAGAAAATTAATTAGTTAATATCTAAAAATAATTAATACAATACATTAATATATTAATTTTTTTTAACATTATAATTTATATATAAAGTATACGAAATAACCAACATTAACACATATTAAAATTGTTTTAGTATGAAGACATATGTTGAGACTATAATTTACATTTCTTTAAATTCAAATTTGTAAGTGTCATAATCACACCCATGTGGATTCCAAAGGACATATTTTAATCATTAAGGATTCTATAGACGACCATAGCTAATAAAATTGGATTAAGAAAAGTTTTAGGATATTTTTATGTTATAATAATATTATTGTTACCATTATATACCTGATTTACCCTTAAACTGTGGAAAATAAAAATAATTACTAATGTTATTATTCATTTTGTCGAAAAATAAAAGGGACCTATAATAATAATTTAACATTATGATTCAAAATATTGAAACAATTTTTTCAAATTCAACGCATATTTGTTTCAATAAATAAATGAAAACATCATCCCATATTTAAAATGAGAACATGTATTTTTTAAAATTCAATACCATTAAAGGACTGACATTTGTTTCAATGAAATTTGTATGTGAAATTATCTCATATGACCAATAATGGATTAAATTTTAATAAATAATATAAATATTCTTTAAATCCAACTTTAATTATAATCTAACAAAAAATATACATTTCAAGAAAAATAAGTATTGAATCAAAATGCAGTATTTATCACAATTCATTAAAAAAAATTATATAAAAATTACGAAAATTTAAAAAAAATTAAAATATGAGGTCAACGTTCCAAAGAAGATGTTTATATTGTAAAATATAAAATATAAATTTTAAAAAAAATATATTTAAAAATGGTTCTGTTTCAAAAGAGGGTAAAACTACATTTTATAAAAATAATACTGTATTTTATGCATAATATTTAATTTTTTCCAAATTTATGATTCTAAAATTTATTCAATGAAATTAAAAACATATAATATAAATGATTAAAAATAATATTGTTAATCATGTTCATTCCATCAAATACAATTCCTATTAATTAAATACCATTTAAAATAATTATTATATTATTATATTATTTTTCAGCATAACTCTGTATTTTGGGCAATGTATGATTTCAGAGAAACTCATTATTGTATGCAGGGTACAATTTCACAAACGGTTTCCCCATTAAACTCAAATTAATATAAATTTCATAAATATAATAGATAAGAATTTTTTTGTTATAATTAGTTGGGATGTTACACACATGTTTTGAACGAAAATGTTAATTTAATAATGTTATTGGACACATTGAGTCATTCAAGTCACATCGTGCATCAGATTAAGTTATTTCTTGTCCAAAGACATCAACAATGTGTCATGGAATGTTATACAATACTATTAAAAAAATCTGAATGTGTTTTCCTATAATTCTATATGTAATTTTTTATTTTTCCTAAAATAATTTTAAATTTTTAATAAAATGTCACCCAATGTGTAATTTCAGTCACATCCTAAATCTATTTACAGATTTCTTGATAATAACATTTCAAAAATGAATTAAATATCATTTAAATAAATTATAAATATATTTTAAGAACCTGGTTATTATTTTTGAGGTACAAGCTTCTTCTTTTTCCTTTTCCTTAGGTATTTTTTAGAAAATATGGAAAATGGGGAAAAACCTAAATTTTTGAACTACACGTCATGTACTTTTCCACACGCTATGTACTTTTGGCCGTGATAGGATGAGTACACGGGGCGTGTAGCCATGTCAATGACGCATGGTGTAGGAACCGACTACACACCGTGTATTGGTATTTACACGCCATGTAGTCAGTCGGTATGCCTAAACAGTAAGGAGGTGGAGCAGCCGACAGATGGGCGACAATATACGCCGTGTACTTTAGAGTACATGACATGTACTAATGTCGATGGTTGAATAGTGTGGTGGTGCCGCCAAATGAACAGTTAAGTGAAAGAAGTACACGACGGGTACTCATAAGTACATGTCATTTACTTTTTTTGGATTAAAACAAGTTGTAGACTCCTCATTTAGTAGAGGAGACACTACGTTTTCCACCTCGAACGATCCCGTTGGAACCACATAGGTATGGGCTTCCACCTCCTTGGATGGTTCTTACCGATTGTTCTCCCAACAAGAGTTATTTACGTTTGAATGGGTTTTGTTCATCGTCATATCTACATCGTTCATGGGTGTTTCTAGAGTCGGCGTTCAGGTATAATGTTCATTGGCGTATAAGGTAGGTGGGTTGGTGTAAATTTCCAAATGTTGTGCATTTTTGTGCATTTTTGTGCCACGAATCCATGTTGGGGTGTCAGGAGCCTGAGGTCGTTGCTATATTTAATGCCTAGAATTGCATAGGTGGTTAAATTGTGATAATAAAATGCTAGTTGGGATCGTTTCTTAGATTCAGAACCACCCCGGGGGTGTCTTTCACTGTTTAGTCGTTTGGCCAGGAAACCCGAGGGTATGACTTCAATGTAGTAATTGTAGAATTTCCTTGATAGGAATCACTTGTTTACTGCATTTTGATTTATTGGGCATGACCCGGTTACCTGTTTAGCCTGAGGATACTGTTGTGATTAGCCTGTGGGCACTGCATTGTTTCGCCCGTGGGCTGTAGTTATTTCGGCCTGAGGGCAACTTCTTCCGTGCCTGAGGGCCATAGACTCTATGCTTGAGGGCGACACAACCTACGCATGAGGGAAAAATACTGTTACCTATGGGGGAAATTACATGCGGGTTTGGTTCTGCTTAACTGAGGGTAAGGTTTTGCTTGTCTGAGGATGTGGAATGTTTACGTAGAAATGAACTACGGTGATTTCTAATACTTAATGGATTAAATAAATAATAAAATGCCTATATAACAGGTAATTAGTGACTTTTCAGTACTTCTTACTTTATTTAATTTTAATACTACACACTGTTCTTGCAAGCTTACACGCAGTTGGGAACGAGCCTTTGGTGGGTGCCTACTGAGATATATTTCTCACACCATGTTTGGGTAATGCTTTTCAGCCCAAATAGATTACGTTTCTGTAGGTGTAGATAGGGGAAAAATTCCTTATACAGGTACCTGATTGTTGCTGAGGAGTAGGAGGGCATGGGACCGAGCCTAGGCTCACGATGCCACTGCCAACTGTTTTTTTTTGTTGTACTCTGTATTTTGTTGTACTGTATTGAGTTATAACATGTTCTGGTCGTTTTCTTAGAACATGAAACATGTAGCACCTTCACTTCTATATTGTTGGTTATATCCACTTCTGTAATTTATTTCAGTTGTGTATGTTTACTGCTTCCTCTGTCGTTGTATGTTTATTCTATTTTCTGCTACGCTATACATTGGAAAATGAGGGCATATTTTCCCCACTATCAGACCTAGGCCCTCACTACTAGTCGGCAGCCTCTGGCGTTTGGGGAAATGCGCTTGAGGTGACATGGCGAACTGAGCTCGGGGCAACCATTGCATGGCACCTGGGTCTGGGATGATACAAAGTGGTATCAGAGGGGTTCTTTTCTTTGACATACTATTTGGAGACATAGTCAGGGATAGGACGAATGGTAGTTGGAAATAAGTTGTGCCAGGGCATAGCTAACACGTGTATAAGGAAAAGCCAGTCTACCTCGTATTTTCCATTCTTTTGATATTGCAAATTTTACGGTTGATATGTTTTCACCATTGGGTGACTCACTTTGAGATTGTGTAGTTTATATTTTATCTATGGGTTCTATTTAGTTTCAACCCAATGGGATGAGGGTATTCCATCTCATGCATTAGGTAGGAACATCCTAGATATCACATGCCATTAATAGTTTCCATGCCATGTAGGTGTATTATAATTTGCATGTTGTTCTGATAGTTGTTGTGCTAATAAATCATGCCGTTGTGATAGCTACATGATAAATACATGCATTGTGACATGGTATGTTTGATTGAGCTTGTTTATTGAATGGACGCAAACATTGGTTTTTGGGGATGGTGGGACCCCATTGACCGGAATTTGGTTGATCATTGACTGCTTATTTTTTATAACAAAGATTAGATGTCAAACATTGATTTTTGGGGAGTATGGTCCCTCAATGGTAAGAATTTGACACTTAGGTGTTATTTTACGGTATCTTCTGGGTTTTGGAGATGTTACTGAGGCATACTGTCCGGAAACCCAATATAAACACCATGTATTATTTATCTACACGCCGTGTATATTCTTCTGTCTGGGAAGAAAAATAAACATTTTAGTACAAGCCGTGTACCCTAAGTACACACCGTGTAGTCTCTTCCCTTGTCACAATCCATGTGTGAAGTGAAACGGGGTAGGGAAATGCTTGGGTAAAACACATCGTGTACCAAATGAACACGTCGTGTATTTTGACCCGGAGTCCGGTCGTGTAACTAACAACACGAGTCAGTGAACTCCTGTACAGAACACGACACGTCAATGATGAACACGCCGTTTAGAGTGACCTGGGGTCTCGGACATGTCATGAATAACACATGATGGTGTCACATCTCCCTAAACACGCTATGTATCTTTGGGACACGCCATGTAGTCTTGTCTGAGGAAAGACCGTGTGGTGTTAGGTTGGTGGTTGGGAAACAGGGTGGTGTACATGTCGTGTACTGGTGTAACACACCGTGTTGAGATAAGTCGACTAGTCGGCCGTTTCACAGAAGACATGGGCAGCTGGGAAATAACACCATACTCGCCGTGTAGAGTATTTACATGCCGTTTAGTTTTTGTTGAATGGAATCCGTGTGTCTTAGCCATGTAGAAGGACCCGGGAAGGGGAACGGAAGTCAAGTAAATGCCTTGTAGTCAGTGTACACATCCTGTAGTCTTGTTTTGAAAATCTTATACTCTTGTTTCATTTGTGGTTCCTTCTCTTTTCGGCAATAATAATATTTAATCTGATGCGTGCTTTTGACCCTCTAGTGGCATGCCGCCTAGACGACCGCGAGTTGTTCACCAGGAGAGCCGTGAAGATTATACTCTAGAGATGGTGGGCCATGGGCTACCAGTTGATCCTCCAGTAGAGCCAGATGTTGTGCCAGCTGCTATACCGAACACAGGAACGGAGGCGCAGTTCTGTGAAGGCTTTATGCGGTTCATGCAAACCTTTCATGGAGCACTGCATGCTGCTACATCTATGGGTGAGCTGACTCGTATCTTCCAGTAGCATCATCCTCCAATGTTTTCAAGGGATGGCGGACCAAAGGGTGATGAGTCTTGGATAGGTTCGATGCAGACTATTTTCGAGCATCTAAAGATGCCTCCAGGGCGGAGGGTCAAGCTCGTGACTTACATGCTGCGTGATTCTGCCAAGAGGTGGTGGGATGTTACCACCCAATCAGATCATCACAAAGACATGGCGTGGGAATATTTTCAGGTAGTCTTCTATGACCTCTTATTTACTGAGATGCTTATGGTAGATAGAGCTTGAGAGTTCATGAATCTACAGTATGGTGCCATGTCAGTGATGGACTATTCCTCTCTTTTTACGGAGCTTCAACGTTTTTCCCCAGTGCTAGTGGGTGACGAGACGTTGAAAGCCAGAAGTTTTGAGGATGGTATTCGGTATGACATCCAAGCATTGGTAAATGTTTTCAAGTTGAATACTAAACACGCCGTTTTGAATCAGGCGCTAATTACAAAGAGGAACATGCGGCAATCTAGTGGTGTGGGCCAGGGAGGTTCTGCACCAGTTACTGGTATTATTTCTGCTGGAAAAAGGAAGAGACAGATGGACTTCTCTCAGGGTGGCAGTACCAGCCAGGAAACTTTTTGAAGTGGTCCGGTCAGGAACTACCAGTGTGTCAGAGATGGGTACAAGAGACTGTAGTGTCCACGAGACCTAGAGGAGTACCGAGCTTGGTAAAAGATGGGACATCCGCAGTGATTTTGTTGGGTGTTTCCACCAGTGGATAGTGAGAGGGGTTCTGTGAAAACTCTGACTGCGGGAGAAGGACCAGTGGCTTCTTACCAGTCAGGGAACTGGAATACGTCCGGGCGTGCAGGCCGAGATGGTGGTCATGGCTGTGGTATCCAAACTCCAGGATCGCAGAGGCAGTAGGGCGGGAGAGCTCAGGGTAGCCATGCTGTGTCACAGGGCCACGACACTGGGAAAACATTTTCAGTGCAATAGAACCAGCAAGAGCAGGATCCTGGACCTTCCACAGTTAGAGGTACTATTCTAGTAGCTTCTGTCTTATCTACAGTACTTTTCGATATGGGTTCTACACATAGTTTCATATCTTTACCCTTTGTGGAGAGCCTTGGGCTCTGTGTTTCTACTTCTTCTCATATCATGACGCTAGACACTCTGTTGGGGACTAGGACAGATGGTGTTTGTCAGTGCAAGGAGTTCCCCCTTGAGGTTGGTGGGTGTCATTTTCTTTAGGACCTCTATGTCTTGGAGATGATGATCTATGATGTCATTCTTGGGATGGACTGGTTGGTTCCCTTCTAAGCCTTCGTAGACTGCTACCATCGCAGGGTGAGTTTCCCATCACCAGAGGGTGGGGAGTTTCTATACAAGGGCGAGGGGGATGTTCAGGTGAGTCGAGCTGGACCAGAGCATAATGGGCAAGGTGGAGTCAAAGCACAGATTGCGAGCATATATCTGGATGATTAGGGGACTTGTAAGACAGATTTCCTTATAGTTGTTGATCATTTTAGGGATGTCTTCCCAGACGACTTTTCAGGTCTACCTCCGGTGCGTGTTGTGGATTTATCGATCGATCTTGTTCCAGGAGCAGCACCAGTGTCCATTCCTCCTTATAGGATAGACACTCCTGAGTTCAAAGAGCTCAAGAGGTAGTTAGAAGAGTTACAGGTGAAGGGTTTTATCTAACCCAGTACTTCTCTTTGGGGTTCTCCGGTCCTTTTTGCGAAGAAGGGGGATGAAACTCTTAGACTTTGCGTTGATTATCGGACGCTGAAATAGTTGACTATTAAGAACTGATATCCCTTACTGAGGATAGATGATCTGTTTGATCAGATTCATGGAGCACGAGTTCTCTCGAATATTGAATTGAGATCCGGATATCATCAGCCCCGCATTAGAGAATCTGATATACCTCTCACAGCTTTTAGGAGTAGTTATGGTCTATAGGAGTGTACGGTTATTCTGTTCAGATTGACGAACGCGCCAACATTTTTCATGGATCTGATGAATCGTATGTTTCATCCATATCTTGATTCATTTGTGGTAGTATTCATGGACGACATCTTGGTGTACTCTCACACTCAACACGACCATGCCTCCCATCTTGAGATCATATTGAGTACACTGAGAGAGCATCAGCTATATGCTATGTTCTCAAAGTGCCACATTTGGATGGACCAGATTCACTTCCTGGGTCACATTATCTCAGAGGAAGGAGTTGCAGTAGACCTAGAGAAGGTGAGAGCAGTAGTTTCCTGGGAACATCCTAAGAATGTGTTTGAGATACAGAGTTTCTTAGGGCTGGATGGTCACTACTGATGCTTCACACTAGACTTCTCCCACTTAGCATCATCGTTGACAGGTCTATCTAATAACGGTGTGAAGTTCATTTGGTCAAAATCTTGTGAGACAACTTTTTAGGACCTGAAGGGAAGTTTGACATTAGCACTGATCCTAACACTCCCAAAGCCGGGAAAGAGCTAAAAAGTTTACTATGACGCATCAGGGATTGGGATGGGAGCCGTTTTGATGCAGGGTGACCGAGTTGTTGCATACGGTTCTCGGAAGTTGAGGCCAAATGAGATGAATTACCCGATGCAAGGTCTCGAGTTGGCTGTTATTGTTCATGTGTTGCGCTATTGGAGACACTAACTGTTGGGAGAGAATTTTGTGGTTTTCACCAACCAAAAAATCCTAAAGTATATCTTTACTCACCGTGACCTGAATCTGAGGCAGAGAAGGTGGGTTGAGTACCTACAGTCCTTTGATTTTGAGCTTACCTTTACACCTGGCCAAGGTAATGCAATAGCCGATGTACTGAGCAGGAAGACTCAAATACAGGCAGTGCCGGTGGCCAGTGGTGAGTGGAAGCTCATGTCTTTGTTCTCTGCGATGCATTAGGAGGTGCACGACAATCTGGGGAAGGCTTATCTTTCTTCTTCGTCTATGACATGTACCATCCTGGACAGAGTGAGGATGTGACAACTATATTATTCAGAAGGCCTAGTTCTACGGGAGTTGGTGGCGAGTGAGGACCCTCCTCCCAGTTGGATGATAAGAAATGATGAGGTTTTGTGTTTCCTTGGATGTGTATGGGTTCCAGGGGATACACGCGTGGAGCTGATGCAAGAGTTTCATTCTTTAGCTTGGGTAGTTCATCTCGGGGTTACCATGATGAACCGAGACATGAGACGTCCGTACTGGTGGCCGGGTATGAAGAGAGAGATAGGTGGTTTTGTTACGAGGTGTTCCACCTGTCATCATGTGAAGCTAGAGCACCAGAGGCCAGCTGGGCTGTTACAACAGTTTCCCATTCCAAAGTGGAAATGGTAAGATGTCACGATGGATTTCGTGATGGGATTGCCAAGGTCACCTCTAGGCAATGACGCCATGTGGGTTTTTGTGGACAGACTCACGATGGTAGCTCACTTCTTGCCGATTAAGGAGACCATCAGTGTGGACAATCTTGGAAGGATGTATATCCTAGAGATGATATGTCTTCATGGGGTCCCTCGTTATATCGTTTCAGATAGGGACACCCGCTTTACATCTCGTTTCTGGAATAGTTTTTAGAGGGTGTTGGGTACATAGGTGCTTCTGAGCACAATATACCACCATTAGACAGATTTCCAGTCAGAGCGGACGATACAGGTGCTAGAGGACATGTTGCGTGCATGCGTCCTAGACTATGGGGGCTCTTGTGTGAAGCATATACCCTTAGTCGAGTTTTCATATGAAAATAGATTTTAGGAAACTATTGAGATGGAACCATATAAGGATTTATATGGTAGGTAATGTCGATCACCTTTGTGCTGGTTAGAGGCAGGTGAGGTAGCTTTAATGGGGCCCCAACTCGTTCAGGAGACATCTGAGTAGGTCTAGTTGATTCGGACCCAGATGGCTACCGCGCAGTCTCTTCAGATGTCTTATGCTGATCGCCGCAGACAACCTTTGGAGTTTTTGGTCAGGGATAAGGTTTTCTTGCATGTTTCACTAAGGCTAGGACACAGAAGGATCAGAAGACAGGGTAAGATTACACTGAGGTATTTGGGACCATTTGAGATTCTGGATAGAGTCGGGCTGGATGCCTATCTGTTGCAGTTACCGCATCGGTACCGAGCCATGAATGTCGTCTTCCATGTGTCTCAGTAGCGTCGGTACCATTCATACATATCTCACACCTTTCAGACAGAGGAGGTTGAGCTTCAACATGATGCATCCATTGAGTAGAAACTGATCCATATCATTTACAGGAGCACAAAGGTTCTCCGTGGTCGGTCATTTCCTCTCGTATGGGTGTTATGGCAGCATGGCGGAGTGCAGGACAAGACCAGGGAGTGAGAGGCCAACGTACGTGCTCAGTGGCCAGAGTTGTTCTGAGTTTATTCTTCGCCACACTAGGAAAGGCAATTAAGGGAAGAATTTATATAAGGGGGAATTTTGTAAGAACCCAGTTCTTATATTTTAGGTACGGGCTTCTTTTTTTTCCTTTTACTTAAGTTTTTTTGAGAAAATATGGAAAATGGGGAAAAAACCTAAATTTTGGAACTACATGCCTTGTACGTTTCCACCCTCCATGTACTTTTGGCCGTGTTGGGATGAGTACACGGGACGTGTCGCCATATCGGAGACACGGGGTGTAAGAACCGACTACACACCGTGTAGTTGTACTTACACGCTAGGTTGTCAGTCGGCAGTCCTAAATAGTAAGGCGGTGGAGCATCTGAAAGCTGGGTGATAGTACACTCCATGTACATTAGAGTACATGTCGTGTACTCACGTCGACGGTTGAAGAGTGTGGCGGTGCCGCCAAATGAATAGTTAAATGAAATAAGTACATGCCATGTACTCAGAAGTACATGCCGTGTACATTGTTTTTTTGGTTTAAAACAATAATAGCCTCCTCATTTGGCAGAGGAGACACTTGAGCCGATTTGGAGCCAAAGGAGGAGGCCAGAGCTTTGAAGCTCAACCGGGTGTTCATCTGGAATCGGTTTCGCCTCGGACGATCTCGTTGGAACCGCACGGGTAAGGTCTTCTACCTCCTTGGCTGGTTCGTACCAATTCTTATCCTAACAGGAGTTATTTACATTTGAATGGGTTTTGTTCCTCGTCAGATCTACATCGTTCTTGGGCGTTTCTAGAGTCGGCGTTTGAGTATAACACTAGTTGGAATATAAGGTAGGTGGCTTGGTGTAAATTTCCAACTTTTGTGCGTTTTTGTGCCATATACCCATGTTGGGGTGTCGTGAGGCAGAGGTTGATGCTATATTTAATGCCTAGAATTGCATAAGTGATTAAATTGTGATGATAAAATGCTGGTTGGGATAATTGCTTGGATCCGGAACCACACCTAGGGGTGTGTTTCACTATTTAACGGTTGGCCAGGATACTCGATTGTATGCCTTCATGTAGTAATTGTAGAATTTCCTTGAGAGAAATTGTTTGTTTACTACATTTTGATATGTTGGGCCTGGCCCGGTTTCTTGTTTTGCCTGAGGGCGTTGTTGTGATTAGCCTGTGGGCACTACACTGTTTAGCCCGAGGGCTGTAGTTATTTCGGTCTGAGGGAAACATCATCCGTGCCTGAGGGCCATAGACTCTGTTCCATAGGGTGACACTACCTATGCCTGAGGAAAAAATTCTGTTACGCCTGTGGGAAATTACCTGCGGGTTGGGTTCTGCTTCCCAGAGGGTAAGGTTTTTCTTGTCTAAGGATGTGGACTGTTAACTTAAGAATGCACTGTGGTGATTTCTAATACTTAATGGATTAAATGAATAATAAAATCGAAATATAACAGGTAATTAGTGAATTCTGAGTACTGCGTACTTTATTGCATTTTACTACTGCACACTATTGTTGCATGCTTACACGTAGTTGGGCACATGCCTTTGGTGGGTGCCTACAGAGATATATTTCACAAACCCTGTTTGGGTCATCCTTTTCGGCCCAAATAGATTACGTTTCTGTAGGTTTATATAGGGGAAATAGTCCCTATACATGTACTTGATTGTTTCTGAGGAGTATGAGGGCATGGGACCGAGCCTAGGCTCGCGATGCCGCAGCCAGCTGTTTTGTTTGTTTTGTTCTACTCTTTATTTTGTTGTACTGTATTGATGTATAACATGTTCTGGCTGTTTTCATAGAACTTGAAACATGTAGCATCATCACTTATAAATTGTTGGTTATATCAACTGCTGTAGTTTATTTCAGTTGTGTATGATTACGGCTTCCACTGTCATTGTATGTTCATTCTGTTTTCCACTGCGCTACACTTTGAAAAATGAGGGCATAGTTTCCCCACTATCAGACCATGGCCCTCGCAGCTAGTCAGCTGCCTCTGGCATTTGGGGAAATGCGCTTGAGTTCACGTGGTGAACTGGGCTCGGGGCACCCGTTGGGTGGCACCTAGGTCCGGGATGTTAAAAATAGAATATATATTTTTTCTCTATTTTTTCTGTAATTTTTTTTATAAAATGAAAGTCACTTTTACATAAAAATAAACACTCTTAGTTATATCAGTCATAATGAAAATCATATTGAGGTGTAGTTCATTCCTAAAAAACAAATAGTGTCTAATAGATTATATCTAAAATGTATAAAAACAATCTGAATTCATTATCCCAGTTTTTAATATAACACATGTTCTCTTATTAATAATACCTAAATTTTATACAAAATTACAAATATAGTAGTATAATTGTCAAAATATGGTCCGGATTGAGTTTTTGACAAATAAAAATGTTATAAAAAACATATCAATCATTTTCTAAAATTATCAAAGCAATGTGAATTATTTTTATTGGATTTTATAATGAAATTTTTTTTTCACTGAAATTCTATTGAATTTTTAACAATTAAACACACTTATAATTATATTGGTGACACCATGTATCAGAATGAGGAGAAGCTAGTTCCTAACCTAATAAAATGTCTTATTTATCTTATTACAAATGTATAAATAAAATAAAAACTCATCTTCCTAGTTTCCAGTATCTAACATTTTTTTTATAAAAATTTTATATAAAAATGGAAACACACACTTTGTGTCAAACAGGTGACATCATCTGTCTTTTTGACATGAGGACACTTCATACACATCAAAAATATCTTACGAATAATTTTGAAAATTTATCAATATAGTACAGGAATGATTTATAATTTTTTTAGTGAGTAAAACTTTTGGAACTAAAAGTAAATTTTTATACAAACAGAAGATACTTTGAGTTATAACTTCCAAATACTTTATTTGATTGATATGAAGGTGAACAAATAAAATAAAAAATCAATTATGGATAATTTTATGAATTTATAAAAAAAATACTTATCATTTCTCTGTATTAATTATGTCACGTGGCTATAAAAAAATTAATTTCATTAAATAAAGACACAAATGATGTCATACAGGTCACACTATGCATCTGATTGGTGTTTGGATGATTCTTATAAGTCCCAGATGACTAATATATCACTTTACTAATTAAACAAAGTAATATGAATGTTTGTTCTAACATTTCAATTTGAACCTATTTATTTTTACGAAAAACAATGTCAATGTAAAATACAAAGACACACATAGAGTTATATCATTCAAATCATGCATCGTGTTGATGTGGTGTTGATTATAACATGATATAAACGAATTATAGATAGTTTTCTTAAATTATTAAAATATTATTTAATTTTTTATCTTTGTTTTTAATATTTCACATGTTATTTTTCATAAAATTAATCTCAATTTTTAATAAAAATGTAGAATTTGATTTATACAGGTCATATAGTCTATGAAATTTAGGTGAAACATGCTCATGCGCCCAAAAATGACATTTGAATCATTTTAATAATTTATCAATATAATATTATGATTTTTCATTATTTAGAGTGTCTCACCTATATTTTATTTTTAAAATTTCATTTTAAATTGTAAACCAACACATTGAGTCATATAGGTCACATCATGTGTAATTTTTACAAGAGTCTAATTCATAAAGGTCAAAAATTATTTATGATTAATTTTTATATATTTTCATGTCAATCAAAAAGTGTTTTCTATGTTTTCATTGAATTCCTCTTTTGAAATAAAATGTAAATTTTCATATGATAATAGTCAGATTGAGTCGTATATGGCACATCATGTATGATATTTATGAGTGGGTAATTAGTATATGTCAAAACAGAAATGCAGATCATTTTAATAATGTATCAAACCAATATTAACATGTTATCCAAATTTTGATTATGTCATTTGTCATTTATTATATAATTAATGAATATTTTAAATAAAAATAAGCACATAACTTCACACCTGTAATAGTATGCATAAAACTTATTTTTGGATGATTCTAAAAATTACCATGTGACTAATGTATACTCTTCCTAAAGAATCAATACAATCAGAATATGTTTTCATTGTTTTGAGTATGTAAATTTCCTTTTTAATAAAATATCTTGTTAAAAAATAAACACACATTTTTAGTTATACGGATGACATAATGTATCAGTTTGATGTGATATTGATTCTAACATGTCAAAAATGATGTCAGAATCATTTTCATAAATTTAGAAGACAATTAGAGGGAATTTACTTAGTAGATTGTTGATGGAACATTGTGAAATAAAATGTCAATTTTAAATGAATAACAATAACATTGAGTCTCACAAGGAATGCCATTTATAATATTGACGTGGGGTTGAATACTAAAAAAATGAACTTCTTATCATATTCAAAAAATGATCAAAATAATAAAAAAAAATTATTCAGTTTTGAGTACATAAATTTTTTTTAACTAAAATTAACTTTAGTTTTAAATAAAAAGAATTTCATAAAGCCATACTCGTTGCACACAAAGTCAGATTGAGGTGTATCTGATTCCTACAGATCCCATAGTCTATAAATAATCCAAACTACTAAAGTTACCACAACTTCCATTGACTTTATTTGATGAAATGGAACCACTAGATATTGATTGATTATTCTTAGAATAAAATTCTTATAGTGTTGGTAGTTCAACAATGAAATGCAATTGAATTAACAATAACTATATTAAAAACAAACATGTTCTACATTTTGTATATTGTTTCAGATAGAAGAATGAATTATATGATGTACAAAATGATCATTCAAAAAAATTAAATATGAATTATATTAAATTGATAATGAATTTAACTTATAAATAGTAGAAAAAATGAAGTCAAAATTAATAAAATATGTAAAAACAACTAAAAACTCTATGTTGGTTTTATATATTCAGTAAGTAATTGGATTTTATTATTTTCTTTGTTGTAGTATCATATGAGAAAGAAGTGATTCAAAAATAGAACTCCAACTCGAAAAAAATCCACTCATATAAGAAAATAATTCATATACAACTAATAATAAATTGAAAGATACTAAACATAAATATGAAATAAGACATTCCTTATAGGTAAAATCATATTATTATTAAGATAGCAATTACCCCTCTATGATTAAGTAGAATCAATGTTAATTCTCTTCTAGAAAATTTAGTGGTGGTAACATGATGTAAATTGATAAATGTCAACACTTATATGGTGAAATGTTTTTTAGGGATAACAAGTCTATGAGATTTTTGCAAAATAAAGGTAAACAATATTTAAAAAAATATTATACAATAAATGAACTACATAAAGATAATGAAAATTATAAAAATATAAGGTCCCAGCTTTATACCATACTTAAACTTGAGTTATTACAAGATTTCACATTGAGGATCTTTTCAGGTTTAGAGTTTTAGAGAATTAGATCATGAAACTTGCATTACATTCCACATTTAAACAAGGTGTTTACATAAAAGACAATATTCATTCTTCCCATCAATGGAAACCTATTTAAAATAAAACACGGATTCTTTCTTGACACATCCTTGACACTATCGTCACATCATGTACCTTTCCCTTGACCTGTGAAAAGCATTCCAAAAACTTGGGATGAGCATAAAAAGCTCAGTAAGGGTTATAAAAATATGGAAAGGAAACATGAGTTCATATATACATAAGAATGATATCATACTTTACCCATAAAACATAGGCATATCAAATCATGAATAAATCATAGAAAACATAAGACATAAAGGTAACATGAGGAATTCATAACATTCTTACGTAGGGAGTAACCCTCTTGGTTACGTTTGGAATACCCATCACAGTATATTCCCTAAATCTCTTCGGAGAAACCTTAACGTTTCACTCCTTCGCGTTACCCAATGCATTGGAGAGCTATATCGGGCTCACCCGCCCTTAGTTTATCACGGAACCACCCGTTCTTCATAACAATGCCCAAGAACCATAAAATAATCGTATCACATAAACATGAATAAAGGAAACATAACATTTCCACATTTCAATCACAATATAACATTTTAGGATATTGAAATAATGAATCCATTCAAAAACAAACCATTTCCAAAACCATTTAAAACATTTAAGAAAGAGATTTTTGAATCAAAGTGTCCCATACCACCTTGATGCTTTTAACATTTTAAACCATTAATATCCATATAAATAAATCCTTAAAACCATTTTGAAAACATGGATATTAATAAGAACAAATAATTAAAACATTTAAAACGATATTTTGGTTAAAGGGGTTTTACCTAAATTAGAGACACTTGAATACAATAATCGAGGAATAAAATTTATTCAGAACTTTATAATATCATGAGAATAAAAGGATTCATGATATAATACTCCAAAGGACAGTATATAAACCATATAAGAGTGAATTGGTGCATAACAACAATGAACCCTCAATAGAAATGTCAAATGTGATGAAATCCCTTATAAAGAAGGTATCCTTAAATTAAGGACAAATAAATCTCAAAAAATATGTGTGACAAATATATATACACCCAATATAAGTGGATATTAAGTGTAAAACAATAAAAGGTCATTCAAACATATTCAATGGATGACATATTCAATGACTACAAGTTGAACCCAAAGAAATCGAAATTGGGTTAAAAAGTTCCCTGGATAGCCTAACGGCATCACATCAAAATGAGTTGATGAGAGATAAAAAGGGTATATCATCACTTGGACATAAAATTTACATCAATAAGGATGTATGAGAACATATCCCAACATAAAAATATATAAATTAAAAGACCCAGTAAAAGAAGTCTTTTAAAAAAAGAGGAGGGTGAAAGGTTCCCTTACCGACTTGGGTATCTTTCAAAACATACACCCCATGAAAGAAAGAAAATAGGTCATTGATGTAAATACTCATAAACGAAATTATATTACACAAAGATTATAATAATGGGCAGTACATACACCACTCAATGGAATTTGTGGCAAATGTAGCATAAATCTCACGGGAATAAAAGTGAGATGAAAAATCCCTTACGAAAACTCGGCAGCCTAACGGCGCCACATAAAACTTCCGAATATGGATTGATGAGAACAAATAGAGTATCCCATCATATTAAAATAGAATTTACAGAAAGTGGAATATAAAAGAAAATCCCCCAACATTGCAAGGAGGAGTTTAAAATAAGTGACATAAAGGAGAGTACTTAAAAAGAAAGAGAGAGGTTAGATCTCTTACGAAAGTTCGGCAGCCTAACGGCGCCACTCAAAACTTCCAAAATGGATTATTGAGAGATAATATGGTCTCTCATCACATGAACATAAAAATTACAGTAAATTTAATATAAAATAACATCCCAATCATAAGAAAGATGAGCTTAAAATAAGTGACATAAAAGAGTGTACTTAAAAAGAAAGAGAGTTGTAGGATCCCTTACCTCGGGTCCGACTTGACTCGATCATTCTTTAATCTCCTGAATAATAAACTTGAGTTAATTTCTAATTCCTTAAGAACCTTTTTCAAGTTCATTATTACTTTTATACCACTTATTACCATGTCATAAACATTATGTAATCATTTAAGTTAATAATATTTGTTTTGCCGATATTTGGTTCTTAAGTCGAAAGTGGACTTCTTACAATTACATGTTGTTCATGTGGCCAAATGTTTATTATATCCATAATTGTATTCATTATTTAGATATCATATATGTCATATATATCCAGTACATGCATGCATTTATAACATTACATAATCATTTAGAGGTAAGAAATGAAATGCACCGTTCATCGAGACGGTAAGCCGTACGTACGCATGAACGCTACTTTCATTTCTATTTCGTATTTTATAGAATGGAATAATAATGATATAAAGGTATATTATAATTCCAGTATAATATCATATATAATATCAAATTTCCATCCTTTATACATCCCACATATGGTATTTAACAAATCAAATCACTTTGAGGGGGCGGTAGTCCGCACTTCCTTAAATGAAGATATCGCGTATACCCATAATGGATGCCATAAAGGTAAGATAAAAATGAAAAATACAGAAGCATAAATAAAACATAAACATGTTATATATCATATATAAAAATAGTGACATCATAATGGCCACCTTTGAAGGTGTTAAATGGGTATTGAACAATCATCGTTTCGGGAGGAGAATTTCACCATCCACGGAAACCGTATGTTCTTTAACCATTTGATGTAGTTGTGTTTGAGTGTAGCTCGAATAAATCTTATAACAACATCCTAGTATATTGAAGATACTGGTGTTGTTACAAAAGAAGTAAATAAAAAGATTTTAGGGGGTTGGAGAAGAAAAATAAAACAAATGAACATGAGAGAATGAATTACCTTTAAAAGTGTAACTCCTTTTGATTTGAGCCTAAAGGCTTCCTTTGAAAGGATGATGCCCAAAGGGAATCCTCTAGGATGAGGATAGGGATGTGGAGAGAGTAAATGAGCAGGTTTTGGCCGATCCAAAGGCTTGAGGAGTGTGTTAAATGAGGTAGAGGTGGGGGCCTTTTATAAGAGGAGATGAGGGGCACTTTTGGAAAGTAATGAAATATTACTTTATTTGAAAATGTGTTTCGGTTTCAAAAGGTCCCACATTGATATAATTCGTGGATAAGGTGATAAGGCTTCGAAATCCACTCATCCAATAAGTTTTGGGCATGTGTAGTTCATAGATTTTACATTATCTTTCCATTTTATTTAAATCATCAAATAATGATGTCATCGCTGCATCATTATTATGTCATAAATAATTTAATTTATTTAATGTCTAAAAATTATAAAAAAAATACTATTATGTAGGAAATATTTTTAGCTTTCCAATGAATATTTATAATAAAAAAGATGACTTGTATAACCCCACTTAAAAATTGTTTTAGTAAAACATATCATGTTTGTGTCAATTTTACTTTTACATTAAATAAAATGTTATTTATGTCATTTCCCAACCAAAGTGGATCCATGGGGTCCCCAAGGTGACCCATGGCATGTCTTGGTCGGCCATGATACAACCAATGAGGGTAAGACTTGTGTCAAGCTCATCTCATTTTATTAAAGCATTATTTTTACCTTAAACTACTCTAATTACCACTAATCGCGATTAAAAACTTAATAAGTTACTATTCACCAAAAAATTATTTTAATCTCATTGAACCACATTTTACTTCTTATTGACAACCATGTATGTCGGATTTTTGAAAATCAAAACACAATGATTGCAAAATTTCATTTAAACGGAAAATCCGTTTTTATAAGTACCACTTAGTGGTTTCACTATTCATCAAAAATTGAAGTTTTTCAGAAAAATCCCAAAAATTCACCCTGAGCTATATTTGATATTCTGAATTCAAAAATGAAGTCCGTTTTACAAAATTCAAAACATATAAGTCACATTAATTAATTTAATAATTAATTCCCGCTGTCATGACAAATAGCGTGTTTTATGAAACAATAAGTATCAAAAGATTGACACTAGTTTAAGTCCGATTTCAAAGTGAAATTGATTCCAACGACCACTATTGGATTTAATGGTAAAAATATTTTCTAATTTCACTTTAAAACCAATTCAAAATATAATCTAATCATATAAATAAATTAGATTAAAAAGTGGTTTTGAATTAAAATACAACATTTTACACAATTTATTAAAAAAAGAACTTTATCGGAAAGATACCAAAATTTTACACAAAGTAATTTTTGATTTCCCGATTCTTAATAAGAGTTTTATTTGGTCCAAAAGAATTTTTAAGTGTGAACAAAACTATATTTAATGACGGTTCTCCATCAAAAGGTGATAAGTGAACCTTTAGTGAAAACTAGGGCATATACGCCTAAAATTGAATTATTTCCGTATTTTAAGCCATTATCTTTTATTGTATAAATGTAAAAATATTTAAGAACATATATAATCATATTTTAGTTATTTCTATCCATTCCCACCATTACATCGGCTACATGTTAACTACCATTTAAAATAATATTATTTTATTATTAGAGTGCAACGTAAGATTCCCAAGAAACTTGTTGTTGCGTGTTGGGTACGCCATCGGACATAACATCCCCTTTAAAGTCATATTAATATTTTATTCACAAATATGGATAAATATGAAAATGTCATATTCTTTATTTACCTGGGGTGTTACATCCTTCTCCCCTTTTGGGAATTGCATCCTCGCAATTTTTAAAATTGTGCTTGGAAACATCCTTGAAAGTCCCACATCGGAACAAAAGTCGGTAAAACAAACACTTTAAAATAAAGAAAGATAAGTACAAAGGTCACCCGAGGTAACCCATACTAGGATTCCAAGTATGAAAATATGGACATGGAGGAAAAAACAAAGGGTCATGTTCTGATGGAGAGTGATAGAAAACATGTTTATGAGAAAGTTAACCACGAGAAAATCACAAACTTGTGATGGGTTAAACGGTATTCGATTCCCCAGTAGGAAAAGTTAATAGACAAAATTTTTGTTTTAAGTTACTTTTTATTGAGGAATTTATTCATAAGGAAGCATAATCACTTATCATGTTGACTTTCAACTTTTACTAGATTCCTTAGTCAAACTCATATTTTTTCCAAAAGACGAGTATTTAGGGAGACTTGTTCGCATTAAGAGTACTTTAATCAACTTCTAGAGAATCACCTAATCCCCAAAAGAGAACAATATAAATACCATATATTTAGGCTTTAACCAAAACCAAAACCAAAACCAAAAATGTTACTACAAGATCAGATAATCCAGAAAAGGATAACCCCTTATAAAAAGAAAAATCTATTCTTAATCTCCAAAATTTGTCCAACAAAACCCAAAGTTCAACGAGGACCATCCAATAAACAATTTGTCCATAAAATTCTTCAAAGTAAACCAATATAATATTGAAACCCAAATATTTGAAGTATTTAGTCACATAGTCTTCCAAGTTAAATCGTAACATTTATCTCCAAACAACATTAGTCACTCCTAAAGTCTGGCGTTGAAAAGTAATTAACCTAATCACATATCCTCCACGATAGGTTAATCATTTTCATAAATAACCAAAAATAAACATACTCTTAATTCATAAAATCATATAACTAGAATGAATCAGTCAAACTTATCAGGGACTTCACGTAGTCCAGTGGTAGGCGATAAATACCAGTCGCAAATTGGTTGTGGGTCGATTCCCGCAGCTTTGTCCGACGCGACGGGATGTCACACGGTCTACGTGTTGTCCTTTTTCCAAAACTATATAATTCATAAAACATTTACCAAAATGCGATAAAATATTCAAGAATAATCATAACATATTTTAACCTCAAGTTTATCCCATGCCATTCATTTTCCATCATATCATATAATAACCCATAATTACCTCAAAAGTAAGGATCATATAAACCCAAATGGTTCTTTATAACTATTTCCACAAAAGAAAAGATAACTATTACTTGAATAAAATTTGCCTATATTAAACATCAGGTTTACACATAATATAAAAAGTCTTCTAATGTAACCCCATCATCAAAAGAGACTTTATACTCTTAAGAATTTCACCCTAACTCTTGAATCCCTTATATGTTGACATCTTACTCATTCAACATTCTTCATCATCCATTATCCATTCCGTTCCAACTTATTACTAAATACCTCTTTCCTACAAACAAAATCATGAATCATATCCTAAGATTCCAAAATAAGAAAACAATAGTCATGAAATAGTACATTCCTTTGATTGGTCATTGTCAGTTTCTTCATCCTCAATCGGAATGGCATTAGGTATTGGTAAACGAATATTGGTATGCTCTTGGTGACCCCATTCACGAAACTTCTTCATAATACATGTGTTTGCATAATGACCATGCACACCACATTTAAAACATTCAATTGATCCCTCAGAAAGAACTTCTTTCCCTTTCCTCAAGTCAACTGGATGCTTCCTTTTTTCCATGGCAGGTTCTTGCTTTATGACCTTCATTTCCACATCTATAGAATATTTCTGTCCCTTTGAAACATTTTCCTAGGTTTTTATTTCCACATCTTTGACACATAGGTTTTTGAACACACTTACCTTTATGATTATTACCTGTACTTCCGTAGGGATTTGTTTCTTGAATATATGATGCCTTAGAGAAATCTCCAAGGTTTAGGTGGTCAATCATGACTCCAGATAGTTGGTTGAGCATAATCAAAAGAGTTCTCATTGCAGCTACCATATCATTCAGTTGCTTGCTCAAAAAACTATCACAGTTTCCTTCACATCCACTGTTACTTTGGTGCCTGCTAGATCCAGCCATTTACTGAAACCAAAAAGGTCAGTGTGAGTATATCAAAAAAACCATCTTGTACTAATGATTAAGATAGACAATAAGATATACTTACTCATTCACTTTATCTAAAACTAAGACTCTTTCTGAAATCCTAACCATTATGGTAATTGTCAATTATGCTTAAAGAATACCCTAACCTCTAAAGTTATCTAAACCGACCTTTGATACCAACTATAAGGCCCCGGCCTTAAACCTTACTTAAACATGAGTCATTACACGATCTCACATTGAGGATCTTTTCAGGTTTAGAGTTTTAGAGAATTAGATCATGAAACTTTCATTACATTCCACATTTAAACAAGGTGGTTACATAAAAGACAATATTCATTCTTCCCATCAATGGAAACCTATTTAAAATAAAACACGGATTCTTTCTTGACACATCCTTGACACTATCGTCACATCATGTACCTTTCCCTTGACCTGTGAAAAGCATTCCAAAAACATGGGATGAGCATAAAAAGCTCAGTAAGGGTTATAAAAATATGGAAAGGAAAAATGAGTTCATATATACATAAGAATGAAATCATACTTTACCCATAAAACATAGGCATATCAAATCATGAATAAATCATAGAAAACATAAGACATAAAGGTAACATGAGGCATTCATAATATTCTTACGTAGGCAGTAACCCTCTTGGTTACATTTGGAATACCCATCACAGTATATTCCCTAAATCTCTTCGGAGAAACCTTAACGTTTCACTCCTTCGCGTTACCCAATGCATTGGAGAGCTATATCGGGCTCACCCGCCCTTAGTTTATCACGGAACCACCCATTCTTCATAACAATGCCCAAGAACCATAACATAATCGTATCACATAAACATGAATAAAGGAAACATAACATTTCCACATTTCAATCACAATATAACATTTTAGGATATTGAAATAATGAATCCATTCAAAAAGAAACCATTTCCAAAACCATTTAAAACATTTAATAAAGAGATTTTTGAATCAAAGTGTCCCATACCACCTTGAAGCTTTTAAAATTTTAAACCATTAATATCCATATAAATAAATCCTTACAACCATTTTGAAAACATGGATATTAATAAGAAAAAATAATTAAAACATTTAAAACGATATTTTGGTTAAAGGGGTTTTACCAAAATTAGAGACACTTGAATACAATAATCGAGGAATAACATTTAGTCAGAACTTTATAATATCATGAGAATAAAAGGATTCATGTTATAATACTCCAAAGGACAGTATATACACCATATAATAGTGAATTCGTGCATAACAACAATGAACCCTCAATAGAAATGTCAAATGTGATGAAATCCCTTATAAAGAAGGTATCCTTAAATTAAGGACAAATAAATCTCAAAAAATATGTGTGAAAAATATATATACACCCAATATAAGTGGATATTATGTGTAAAACAATAAAAGTTCATTAACACATATTCAATGGATGACATATTCAATGACTACAAGTTGAACCCAAAGAAATCGAAATTGGGTTAAAAAGTTCCCTTGACAGCCTAACGGCATCACATCAAAATGAGTTGATGAGAGATAAAAAGTGTATCTCATCACTTGGACATAAAATTGACATCAATAAGGATGTATGATAACATATCCCAACATAAAAATATGTAAATTAAAAGACCCAATAAAAGAAGTCTTTTAAAAAAAAGAGGAGGGTGAAAGGTTCCCTTACCGACTTGGGAATCTTTCAAAACATACACCCCATGAAAGAAAGAAAATAGGTCATTGATGTAAATACTCATAAACGAAAATATATTACACAAAGAGTATAATAATGGGCAGTACATACACCACTCAATGGAATTTGTGGAAAATGTAGCATAAATCTCACGGGAATAAAAGTGAGATGACAAATCCCTTACAAAAACTCGGCAGCCTAACGGCGCCACATAAAACGTCCGAATATGGATTGATGAGATCAAATAGAGTATCCCAACATATTACAATAGAATTTAAATCAAGTGGAATATAAAATAAAATCCCCCAACATTGCAAGGAGGAGTTTAAAAGAAGTGACATAAAGGAGAGTACTTAAAAAGAAAGAGAGAGGTTAGATCTCTTACGAAAGTTCGGCAGCCTAACGGCGCCACTCAAAACTTCCAAAATGGATTGATGAGAGAGAATAGGGCCTCTCATCACATTAAAATAAAAATTACAGTAAATATAATATAAAATAACATCCCAATCATAAGAAAAATGAGCTTAAAATAAATGACATAAAAGAGTGTACTTAAAAAGAAAGAGAGTTGTAGGATCCCTTACCTCGGGTCCGACTTGACTCGATCGTTCATTAATCTCCTGAATAATAAACTTGAGTTAATTTCTAATTCCTTAAGAACCTTTTTCAAGTTCATTATTACTTTTATACCACTTATTACCATGTCATAAACATTATGTAATCATTTAAGTTAATAATATTTGTTTTGCCGATATTTGGTTCTCAAGTCGAAAGTGGACTTCTTACAATTACATGTTGCTCGTGTGGCCAAATGTTTATTATATTCATAATTGTATTCATTATTTAGATATCATATATGTCATATATATCCAGTACATGCATGAATTTATAACATTACATAATCATTTAGAGGTAAGAAATGAAATGCACCGTTCCTGGAGACGGTAAGCCGTACGTAAGCATGAACACTACTTTCATTTCTATTTCGTATTTTATAGAATGGAATAATAATGATATAAATATATATTATAATTCCAGTATAATATAATATATAATATCATATTTCCATCCTTTATACATCCCACATATGGTATTTAACGAATCAAATCACTTTGAGGGGGCGGTAGTCCGCACTTCCTTAAATGAAGATATCGCGTATACCCATAATGGAAGCCATAAAGGTAAGACAAAAATGAAAAATACAGTAGCATAAATAAAACATAAACATATTATATATCATATATAAAAATAGTGACATCATAATGGCCACCTTTTAAGGTGTTAAATGAGTATTGAACAATCATCGTTTCGGGAGGCAGAATTTCACCATCCACGGAAACCGTATGTTCTTTAACCATTTGATGTAGTTGTGTGAGAGTGTAGCTCTAATAAATCATATAACAACATCCTAGTATATTTACGATACTGGTGTTGTTACAAAAGATGTAAATAAAATGAGTTTATGGGGTTGGAGAAGCAAAATAAAACAAATGAACATGAGAGAATGAATTACCTTTAAAAGTGTAACTCCTTTTGATTTGAGCCTAAAGGCTTCCTTTGAAAGGATTCTGCCCAAAGGGAATCCTCTAGGATGAGGAGAGGGATGTGGAGAGAGTAAATGGTCAGGAGTTGGCCGAGCCAAAGGCTTGAGGAGTGTGTTAAATGAGGTAGAGGTGGGGGCCTTTTATAAGAGGAGAGGAGGGGCACTTTTGGAAAGTAAAGAAATATTACTTTATTTGAAAATGTGTTTCGGTTTCAAAAGGTCCCACATTGATATAATTAGTGGATAAGGTGATAATTCTTAGAAATCCACTCATCCAATAAGTTTTGGGCATGTTTAGTTCATATATTTTACATTATCTTTCCATTTTATTTCAATCATCAAATAATGATGTCATCGCTGCATCATTATTATGTCATAAATAATTTAATTTATTTAATGTCTAAAAATTATAAAAAAAATACAATGATGTAGGAAATATTTTTAGATTTCCAATTAATATTTATAATCAAAAATATGACTTGTATAACCCCACTTAAAAATTGTTTTAGTAAAAAATATCATGTTTGTGTCAATTTTACTTTTACATTAAATAAAATGTTATTTATGTCATTTCCCAACCAAAGTGGATCCATGGGGTCCCCAAGTTGACCCATGGCTTTTCTTGGTCGGCAATGATACAACCAATGAGGGTAAGACATGTTTCAAACTCATCTAATTTTATTAAAGCATTATTTTTACCTTAAACTACACTAATTACCACTAATCGCGATTAAAAACTTAATAAGTTACTATTCATCAAAAAATTATTTTAATCTCATTGAACCACATTTTACTTCTTAATGACAACCATGTATGTTGGATTTTTTAAAATCAAAACAAAATGATGGCAAAATTTCATTTAAACGGAAAATCAGTTTTTATAAGTACCACTTAGTGGTTTCACTATTCATAAAAAATTGAAGTTTTTCAGAAAAATCCCAAACATTCACCCTAAGCTATATTTGATATTCTGAATTCAAAAATGAAGTCTGTTTTACAAAATTCAAAACATATAAGTCACATTAATTAATTTAATAATTAATTACCGTTGTCATGACAAATAGCGTGTTTCATGAAACAATAAGTATCAAAAGATTGACACTAGTTTAAGTCTGATTTCAAAGTGAAATTGATTCCAACGACCACTATTGTATTTAATGGTAAAAATATTTTCTAATTTCACTTTAAATACAATTAAAAATATAATCTTATCATATAAATAAATTAGATTAAAAATTGGTTTTGAATTAAAATACAACATTTTACACTATTCATTAAAAAAAAGAACTTTATCGGAAAGATACCAAAAATTTACACAAAGTAAATTTTGATGTCCCGATTCTTAATAAGAGTTTTATTTGGTCCAAAAGAATGTTTAAGAGTGAACAAAACTATATTTAATGGCGGTTCTCCATCAAAAGGTGATAAGTGAACCTTTAGTGAAAACTAGGGCATATGCGCCTAAAATTGAATTCTTTCCGTATTTTAAGCCTTTATCTTTTATTGTATAAGTGTAAAAATATTTAATAACATATATAATCATATTTTAGTTATTTCTATCAATTCCCGCCATTACAACGGCTACAAGTTAACTACCATTTAAAATAATATTATTTTATTATTAGAGTGCAATATAAGATTCCCAAGAAACTCGTTGTTGCGTGTTGGGTACGCCATCGGACATAGCATCCCCTTTAAAGTCATATTAATATTTTATTCACAAATATGGATAAATAAGAAAATTTCATATTCTTTATTTACCTGGGGTGTTACAATAAATATTCCATTTCATCACCCCAATGGATTCCATTCATTATAGACTATTCATCCATGGGATTTGATAACATTGTCATATGAAGAAGACATTTTCTATCACAGTAGTCATTAATTAAAATACTTTTATTTTAATACATTATAGAACAGATAATATTATGAGGAAAAACAAGGTACATTAAAAAAGATTATTTCATTATCATTTAACTATTATTTGTAGCATCAATTTATAATCTCTCATTAGCATTTGTATCTTAGAACAAACCAACCTAAAATAAATAATTGAATCCAACTGTATCAAAAAAGTATATGTGATTAATACTAAAAATAAATAAACTAAACAAAAATTTGGAAAAATCATATGGATTTTTTATTTTCTTGTTATTTTTTTTACATTATGAAATTATGTATGCTTCACATTCATTTCTAAAGATATATATTTCTTCTAGTGAAGTTGAAATTTTCCAACAATCAATGTCATACTAGTAAAATATAAATACACTATGGTTTAATAATTTTCTAAATGGAATTTATATTTTATTTGAAAAGAGAATTTCATGGATTATAGTTCTCGGGTGTAAAGTGATCTATCTAATAAATATACGAACATAATATCCATAATCATTATAATATGTCTGCTTCAAGAAAATGATTCAAAATTGAGAAAAATATGTAATTTATTTTATTATGAGTTTAGGTAGTGAAATTATATTTTCTATACCTAGATACCTAAAAAAATTATGACTATTAATGCTCCCAATTTAGATGGGCTGTTCACATGCTATTATTTTATAGATATTTATACCCCACCCTATCATTAAAAAATTATCTTTAAAAAATAAAATAAAATATATAAAATTATGTTTTTTTTAAAAAAAAATTATGTAGTATATTAATATTTTATAAAAGTCATATTGTGTGTATAGTTTTTTGGGTATCAATCACATGAATGAAGGAAATAAATATTTGGAATATCCAAATATACTACAATGAGAATCCCTTTTTTCCTAAAAACACAACAAGGAATAAATAGGGAATGAAATGAGAATATATGTTCTATTATTAAATTTTTTCATTTTAGGCAGAAAATATTGTTTTTAAGATTATTTTTTCATTCAATAGTTTAAATAAAATGATATTGCTATATTTTCACTATATAATTCTTTTTTATAAACTATTTAATTTTTTTCCTGTATAAGTGACATCTGGATTAATAATGCTAAAATTATATTCATAGGGAAATCCAATAGATTATTATTTATTTACATTCCTATGAAACATAAGAAATTTATTCGGATATAATTAACATAGTATATTTTTTTGGAAGAAATCATCAAAACAGAACCCTTTTATATATTAACAATTGAGAATCCAATATATTTATAGTTTATGATTTCATTTAAATTACAACGAGTACTGTAGTCTATAACTACCTCTGTGTAAAAAAATTTCGTCAAAAAAAATGTGTGATTACTATCATTTTGTATATTTATATATACATGAAACTTCAATGTTATTTAAATTAGATTTTGAAAGGGTGGGGTAAATCCACCTTCAAATGAGATTTTGGATTAGTTGTTTAATAATTAAATTGGTTTAGATTTTTCATTTTCTTTAACACCATTCCCTTTTTCTTTATGTAATATCATTCATTAGTTAAAAAAAATTTTGTTAAATTTTAGTTGGTTAGAATGAACAATAAATATGAAATGAATACCCACTTGATAAAATGTTTTCTTACATGATCTTATGGACATGCTATGTTAATTTCATCCACTTGGTGAACCATATGAATATTTATGTGATCAATTGAATTAGGTAGCTGAATTCTCGATTCATGATCTATTGTAGTACTTATTGGGTCCCTCACTTTTTATTCACCAACATTACATAACATTTTATTAATACATAATACAATATACAAATTGACACCTAAATACCATATTAGTCTAGTTCTATTGGACACATGGAAACAGAAAAACAGGTACATAAATGAGTTAAATTATCTATCATAAGGATTTTATTGACTAACACCATTCTTAAACATATAATACATAATAAATATCTTCATATCCTGGGAAAAAATTCATAAATAGTGGTGAGATCAGTTTATCATTTATGGAAAATAAGAGATTTTTATAATAATAATCATGATCATAAGGTAATGATAATGTGATAATAAAAATAGAATATAATATCATGCATATCAACAATAAAAAACAAGATACATGGAATAAATTTTTGTACATCATAAGGCATGAATAAAAATAAAATTAATAAAATATTCTATTAAATCATAAAAATGTCACATGACATAGAATTGTGGATGAAACATGATCATATAAAAATGGATTTGAATACGGATCAAGGGATCATAGCCATGTCTATTTTACTATCACGATTTTACTCCACATACCATATTTATTGTCAGGGTTAACTCTGAGGGCCATCTTAGTATCATGATTTCACAACTCATACCAACTTGGTAGTCATTGTTTACTCCCATTTCCATAATAATAGTCAATGTTTACTCCCTAATCAATATTCATATATCTCCGGAGATATTGATCTTCACTAATTTCATTAGTGGGAAAAATAGTTCCAATCCATATCTAAATGAAACCAAATATACATTTCCCACAAAATAGTAAATAATCATTACCCATGAAATGAAGTGGGATTCTGAAACATGTAATAATAACACAATATATGGAAAATGATATAACATTCATAATAAATTCAAAATCATAACCCATAATTCAATGCGGAATTCAGAATCATATAACCCATGAATGTGAAATGAGTATCATAATAATTATTATATCAAATCATAAACCATTCATGAAAATCATATGAAGGGAAACATTGAATAATTTTCCCATGTAATTCATTACTAGAACCAATATATTTCATATTACATGTTAAATTTTTTTGATATATATTTTAAAAACATTTCATGAGAAAAATATAATTTTATAATTGAAAAATACTTTTCTAACCAAAAATAATATTTTAAAACCGTTATCATTATTAAAAAATTTGATAAAATATAATGTAATATCTAAAAATAAGAAAATATTTTTAAATATATTTTATCATTGGAAATGGTTTTTCATGATCATTTACAAATATCTATTAAATCATTTTTCAAATAAAATAGATTGCCAAAACAAGAGGGAAATACGGTTAGGCTTTTATTCAAAACATTTTCTTGATTATATTAAGTTACAAAGGGTAAATAAATGTTATTACGAATGAAGATATCATGAATAAATATTGAATAAGGTAAATCATGACTTTTCTAAAGATATGGATCATAATATTTCATTAATGGAAGCATAATTATAAATAATTCTAATAAATTATGACATTATTTCTATGATCTCTGACCACATGGTAACATTGGATCAAACTCTTCAAGTAATAAATTGAAATTACATGAACCATAATATATCCTGAAAATAAAGATATTAATGATATAAATTTCATTTTATGCATATCATATTTATTAAAGAACATAGGTATACAAAAAAAAATTTGTCTCAGAGAAGGAAATTTAAGACAATTCTACTTTAACAATTTGGTAAATTTTGAAAAATTAAGACCCTTGAATGAAATATAATATAATGGAAATTTAAATACCATGAAATTTAATATAACTAATCATATAATACATACATGGGAAATAAAAATTCCACATAAATGAATCTAATGGAAATTAAGGAATGTATCTCCTAGAAATTAAAAGGTGAGATGAAGTTCAGTAACCTTATCTATTGACTCTACTTATAATCATACAATAATTATGTATAATAATTTTAATTTATTTTATATCTTTTATAGAATAATATTCTTATATTAAATTTCATATACGGTTTTAATATTACTATATATTAACCTATTGTTAACATTTATATGTTACGGGTTCACTTCAGGTAATAACATGTTTTTTTATTCACATGTGTCTTATTTTGTTATATCACTAGTCATTATTCTTATATAATTTTTAATAGAATTTATACCATGATATTAATACAATTTATATTCATTATATTCACATTATAATTATCTATAGGATAAATAAGTATGGAATTGAATAAATTGTTAATAGAGATAGTAGGTTGTACTAACACATAGACACTATTTCTATTTTCACTATCACAAAGAAAGAAAGATATAAAAATACATAAATTTATATGTTGTCGTAAAAAAAATTAAAATGTTTAAAATATCATATATGTTCAATAAACACATCCTGAATACATTACATGCAGCGTGTGAACGAATCACATCACATTGATGGGGCTATTGTCCCCAATTCCTGAATCCAAATTATTTTATTAAAACCATATAGAATTTATAATGATATGTATTGTAAAATGAATAAATAAGTTAAATATATAATAAATATAATATATATATATATATATACATATTTTCCATCATAATTTATAACAAGAGTTGTAGTAATGGAAAAAAAATGTTCCATAATCATTTCATGAGGCTACACATTACCATACATGTAATCAATATGTTCGATACAATTAGATGGATGTGTGTGTAACTATAGGTAAATACCATATTATGAAACAAACTAAATTATTTAGGATACAATTTTTTATAAAATATTAGAATATTTTGGGTTAATGGGTCGAAAAATAGAAAAAAAATAAGATAACATGAGGAGGATTGATACTGCTTGTTAGGTAACTCTGTTTGGTTTGCACCAAAGGGTCTACTTGGATTTTTTTTCTACCCAAGGGGAGGATTGTTGGATGATGGTAGGGATATTTTATATATATTTGGTATGTTAAAGAATGAGATAATTTGTCATATGATCTATGATGAAGTTGGAGGAGTGGAGGTCTTTTATAGTAGAGTAGGTGTTTCACATTTTAAAATATTGGGAAAATGAATTCCAACCACGTTTTTAACATGTAATTTGGATACAAAAATAGGGAACAATTAGTGATAATTGTGGATAGGGGTTAGAATATGGCCATCTAGGGGCTCTTGGATATGATTCTAGGTACTTTGGGCTCATAAGATTATTGTTTACTCCCTTATTATGTTTAATCATACCATAAACAGGGTGATTAATACTAATTACATTCAAAAATATTCTAGGTAAAAGCATAATTAAACATATTTGAAAATATATATTTTTATGATTCAAGATATGGAATCCATTATTAAAAATTAAAATAATTGAATTGGATGAAATAAATATAATTTAATCCCATAGTCAGGATGAAAATTTGGGGTTTTAGTGTAAAAATATCGAAATGATTTCTATATTATTATAATCAATGTTAATGTGAAATTGATTCCAATGATCCAAATTGGGTTGATTGAACAAATAATCTATTTAAACATTGAAACCAATTTAAATTATAATTTAGTGTTATAAATAAATTATGTCAAAATTGAATTTTAATTTAAAATATAGTATTTTTCAGTAGTGATTAAAAAATGAATAATATCAAAAAATTATAAAAAATTCTCACTATACCAATTTCAAAATTCTATAATTAAAAATAATATTTATTTTATAAAATAAATTATCTAAATGTGTGTAATTTTTTTTCATTTTTTTAATATATGGTGATGTCAATACGTTTATTTTTGAAAAAACGATGTTTACATATATAATTAAATTAACAAAAATTATATCATTCATTATCAATATAAAATATTAATTTAATTGTTTTTTTAAATTAGTTATTACTATTAATATCACAATGGTTAATAGCTATGATATAAATATCTCATTTTAATAATTTTTTAAATTAACATTATGTTTTTTAAAAACATAATTTTTCATGGATTTTATGCCATGTTGGTGTTGCATTTATCATATGCCAAGTCAGTATTGCATGTCACATACATCAAGTCAGTTCCCTGTTAAAATAATGTATGAATTATTGAATGGAAAATATCAATAAAAATTAATTTATTCAAAAAATAAGGTCCATAATAATTTTTTTGATACAATTGTCACACTCACATGACCTATTTGATGTGTTATGTTGTTTAGACTATCACCCTACATATTGAACATAATAGCCATTAAAATAAGGTAATTGATGGGTTTTGGAAGAATTAAAAAATATTCAATTTAACATTGTATAATATATGTACATGAAATGTATTAGTGTTTATCTGATTAACATTTCACAAAAAAATTTATTAGAATATTTATTACCGCAACTATGATATCGCATTGAGGGGAATGTCTCAACTCAAAGTCAGTGGCAATGCGGGGTGGGATTTTCACACTTAGGTTGTTCTTAAGTTTTTTTCTATTTTATTGACCCTCTTAATAGTTTCTAAAATAATAGCGTTCCAATGAATGTTTACTTCAGGGGAAACAAATATATATTTTACCTCTTATATTTTATTATATTTATCCTAATATTTTTTTTCCAAAAATATATTCGGCATGTCACCACAGAACCAAAAACATTGACAAAGACCTAACAATATATCTGCTTCAAGACCACCTATATTTGTTTTTCATCAAGTATATGTTTTGATGATACTAATTTCAATTTCTCATAGAAAATATATGAAAATAAGAAATCACTGTTATGAAATATATATTTAAAGGAATTATTTTATTATTTTATACTTACCCTTGTATCACACACATTCTCAAACTTTTTGTTATGTTTTCATATCTTCAAAATACATATTTATTTACATGTTTCTCCTTCCATAAAACATGAAATATGATGGATGTTTATTTTGATTAGAATCACTATTTTCAATATAAATAGACAACATACTTTTTTCTTTTCATTTCAATCATGATAATAATGGTATATTTAAAATACATACATAATAATTTTCAAGTGGCATGTACCCCATCCATTCATTATGGTAGGGGTTCAATGGTTTTTCATCCAATTCCATTTTTTAAGTATTCAGATGATATTTGATAAAGTAATACTAAATAATCAAAGTAATTAGTAATAATATTTTCAAAGAATTTATAACCATAACTAATTTACATAAAATGATATTTCTGCATAATGGCTAGTAAATTCATCCCAAAACTCATGGATTACCAGGTGTGCATACATTCGTAGTGGGTGTGGGTTAATTTTACCTTTAATATCATTATGAAAAAATCTTCATATAAATGTGCCAAATAAATTTTGAATCCTTTTATAGATCAATAATACATATGTCTTCTATGATACATCTTCAATAAATGCACTATGAAAAATGATATTTCAATAAACCAGTGATTTCCACACCAGATAGGTAATTAGTATTGAATGTAATGGCTTCCTCAAAAATATATTTCTCTACAATATACCACATTAGGTGAATTATATTATTGACACACGAATTCAATATATTCATATACTATTCCATGGGGTACATCCATGTATAATTTATTAAACTACATAGTTGCATCTTACAAACCATGTAAACCATCAGGTGAACTATCATATCAAATAATGTTAGTGGGAATAAGGATTCCAATTCAAAAAATATGAAGGCAATTTCCTTTTCCATTTTTTTCTGTTTTCCTGGGTATATAACTTTTCTATATATATCATTGATAAATAATTTGATCATACGTAATATATGGAGTATATTGTGAGTAAAAGTTCCATGTAAATCTACAGTAGTCACATCATTTATCAAACATGATTTTCATGTGATTTTGGACCCATTTCATTTAGATCAGTCATAGATATTATATTAATTATACTCTATGAATACCCATATGAAAAATTTACAACATTCAAGATATTTCAAAAATGATTTTTAGCCTTCATGAGATTTCATTATGCCTTCAGAGGATGAAATGTTCATTTTTTACCCTTTACTACACCAATACTTCTTGTATTCCCAGGTAAACAAGGTCCAACATAGCCTTAATTGTACAATTTGTTTTATCGTGTACATTTAGTAAAATAAAATTGAAAAATATCACATATATGTTTTAAATGTTTATAACATCAAGAAACTAACATATTTATTGAAAATTCCATTATGGTGATTTTAAAAAATTATCTATTTTTTCATGTTTTTTTGTATGTATTAATGAAAATGGTTTACTAAAAGCAGTGACCACAAAATTTAATTTCTAAAATATTAGATAAAATGATAGTGGATAGAGTTAAATACATTATTTTGAACATATATCAGTTTATTTCATCTATAATTGCAACATATATCATCATGGTAGAAATATATTATATACTTGAAACACAATATTTGACGAATCTTTTAATATATTTGAATATGTACCTTGTTTTAAAATGGGACACCATTGAGATCCTTTAATACTATTTCTTATAAATTTATATAATATGAAAATTCATTTACCATCTTGTGAAAAATCAATATCAATGTGAAATATTCATTTCTTGAAGCATCATACATAATGAAACCATAATTCCATAATATTCTCAAATCATCAAAACATATGTTGTACCTCAGTTTCAATGAAGGTCCTTGAAGAAGTTACCTGATGATGTGTCACATTGAAAGGGTTCTAATGTAATAGAAGGTGCGTCAATCAGACAACGGATCTTTAGGCTATATTCATTTTAGTGTGAGGGCTTGGTGGGATTTGAGTATGGTCTAACCCGACCAAAATCCTACATTCATTGAGTATTACGTGGAGTATCTCAAAAGTACCTCCTCATCTCTAGGATTTCAGAACCACAGAGGTTTCATCATTGAGACACCATATGAGGGAGGTATGTCAGATAGAAGATCCCACAATAATAATATTAATAAAATTATTGGTTGTTCGATGGACCCAAGCCCCGAACCAGAATTCAATATCCATCATTATACATAAATTGAATATTTTAATGAGAATATCACATCGCCACTGCTGGTAAGTCAATCGAACGGCGCACTAATGAGTTATAGAGGGTCAAGGAATTAATAATAATAACATATTATTATTATTATTTGAGTGTTTTGGGTACCTGATCTAAGACCACAAAAATGACATCAGATATAGGACTCATAATTACATTCTTGAAGTCTGTGTCAAACTGCCAATGATGGTTTGTTATAACGAGGTTGCACAGATAAGTTACACAAGAAAAATGGGTTAATAAACAAAAATAAGAATAAAATTATTTTTAATATTATTATTTTAATTTTATTTTCATCTGTAACCAATATCAATTGAGATTCACACACAAGGACCCTTTGCTGCATATAGGAAGCGCCTCCCACTTTATCATTTATTTTTCTTTTAATTTTTTTCCATTATTCATTCTCTCTCTAATAATAAATCTACTTCCCCAAAATTCTCACACACAGTTCTGCAACTTCTCCCTGCAACCCTAATGGCCAGCCCTTCACGTAGCCCACTTCAGTTGGATGTGCCGCCTTTGGCCCTCCTAGACTTGAAACTTCCTCACTACCTTGCTCTGGCGAACCCGAAACCTCACCGGTTTCATACCCTGTGACTTGGCTATCTTCTGCGCTCCCAGACCATCGTCCAAAGCCACCTCGAAATCAGCGCACATTATCAGGCCACCTTCACCATGCTTCCTTTCTCACATGAAGTCACTCCGACCACCTCATTACGTTGCACCAGATATTCCACTAAATGCCACTCCACAAAGACTTGTCGGAATAGGTCCAACACATCGCCTCTTCCGAAGGCCACTGAATTTTAGGATCTAAGCATGAAAAATGTGACGACCACAGATTTGCGATCCTTGGGTCGAGTTCTCTGCGTCTGTATGTCGTGGTCAACAAAACATTGAGTTTTTATCATGCTAAATAATTTGGAAATAAAGAACAGACGAATAATGAAATAGAAAAGGTAATCATTTATGTGCGGATTGATGGATGTGTTTCTTTGGCCATGTTTGGTGAGAAAAAAGTACATGAGGAATTAAAAAATCTATATTTATCATAATTCAAAATAAACCCTCTACCTCGTAAATCTGGTGGAGAACGTTTGCGATTGGAGCTGGGTCAGTTTCCGTCGTTCCCAAAACAATCTTCCAACGAAGCCTCTCGAATGACGATCCTTCGGCTATTCATATTGGATACGTTCTTAACAAAAGGGTTCCTCTAAAGTTCACATCTCTAGATCCCCTCCTTCACCAACGATTTAAAAAATTCAACCAAGAGAAATGAGGAGCCTAGAACCATTAAAGTTGGTTGTCCATTAATTACAAATAATGTAATTAATTTTTTAAGGGGATTAGTGTTTATAAATTTAGTGTAACTAGACATTTAATGACCATCATTAAATGCCCAACCACCCTCTTGTGGTCCCCGCACAAAAAATAAAAGGAGGGTTGGGAGGTTAATTATATGATAATATATATTTAGATCATTTAAGAATCCATGAAAAAAAGAAAAAACATACTTCTTATCTCAACCCATGGTGTCGACGATAAGCCTCCCATAAAAGAATATCAGTGTTACAAGTTCAATGGTGCCCTAGGATTTCAATTCTGAGCATTGGTTGAAAATTTAGAAAATGCGGCCTATGCATTTACTGAACATGCCTTAGAAAAAGTTCAATAAATTATTAACAATAACCCTCGACTCACGCATATCGATGTTAGGATCTACCTATGAGAAATGCACCACAACAAACCTAATAGTACTCTCATATATTTAATCCGTGATAACATTTATATATTATTGATTTTAACAATAAAATAATTTATGGATAATTATTTTACTTACCACTGAAAAATAACATCCATAGTTAGCTTGTTCCAGACATATTAATTATCTGCCTAATGAAATCATACACTCACAATCTCAGTTATTGTCTCAGATTTTTAATCTGATTCACCATTCGTGAGATATAGGCATTTAAAAAATATAATGACTATATTTAATAATTTTATATATAGTTATTACATTTTCGGGTTTTCACATAGGAATACCTTACATAATAATCAAAAGCCCTACCTATGGTATATCTACCATCCCGAACGCAATGGTGCCCTCAGATTTCTAATTTGGGCAACTGTTTAAGAGTTATACCATTATTTCTGGAAAACTACTTACCCAAGCATATTAAATCTTAACTAAACATAGAAGGATAATTCTGGCCCTCCTAGACTAAAAATCACTAGTGGACAAATTTGGTATTCTCAAACTAATTCCTTATTATTAAAAATAATTATAATTAAATTCTAGGACATTAAATTCTCTGAACATTAGGGCTTTATGTCCAAAGAAACCAAAACAATGGCCAAAAACAAAAGAGGGTATTGAGCATGAATCTGAGCCTCCCTCTCCAATTGTACTCTACTGGAGGCTCCCATGCTGCCACCAAACATACACCATAGGGAACAACCATCCATGAAAACTCACTCCTATCAATCCACAATGCCCATTTGAACCTCAATAAAGGTCTCCCCTTATTCAATTTCCAGCTCTCCCCAGTCAATAACATTCAATTGATCATGCACACTTCTCCTCATCTACAACACATAGAAAAACATTATGCAACTGGGGGCATTAGTGGGGGGAAAGATAGTTGGTATGCCACCTCACCCACTTTTCATAGAATCTAGACTGGTCTGATGATTCATGGATATTGTTTTCCACAATGGCCAAACCTCTGCAATCCTCTTCATGGTGAGACCCGTAGGAGGAAATGGTCTCCCTCTTCGATCTCCAAGGATCTCTATCTCTTATCGGCATAATAAATCATCCACGGCTATCTTCATCCCTGGACACCAGTAAAAATGTAGGAAGATCTAGTACACGTTCACCAACCTAGGATGTATCGTTAAAGGGTATGTAAGGATATCCCTCAATACCTCCTCCAGAAGCATCACTAGTACTATGGTGCGTTCTATAATGGGGATGACATGCTCCCCACTATCATAAAAACCTTCAAGATACTGTCTTGAGGATATATGAGCATGTCAAGCCCCGTAGTCAAGTTGTTACTCCTTAATTAACTGATGAATTGGTGGAGTGACAGTCATAGACTTGAGGTATTTTTTTCCATCTTTATCGATGATTGATATATGCAGCACGACTATGTGCTCTACCGCCTCACTCGGAACCTATAGACTATACATCATGATTTGATTTTCTACTACCACATTCCCCTTCAAAATATTATAAACAATATCTAGGTCATTTTCCTAGAATAATTTAAGCCATTTTCATTGTATTAGGTTTGTGTCCTTCTGGGAAAAGATATACATGATAATCTTATGATTTTAGTAAACAGTAAATTGTTCACCCATCAAGTAGTGTTCCCACATCATCAGTGCAAAGACCACTAATTCTAACTCTAAGTCATGGGTATCATAGTTCTAATTATGTTGTTACAACGATCATATTCTATATTTTATAACTGCCAGATCCTACATCAGGAATAAACCTAGGATAGTCCTTGAGGTATCATAGTATACTGCATACTGAATTCCCTCTTCTAGTAGCCCCAATATGGGGAATTTCTCTGTCTCTTTCATAGCATTGAGAAGCTCTGCTGATACTTCTCCATCCACATGAAAGGCTTCCCCTTCTAATTTAATGATTATAAGAGTGCATCTTCCTTGGAAATGATAGGTACAATTCATCGGCAGTACCCCTTCAAAGCATAAGTCCCTCTCCCTTTGAAGAGGTAATCCTTGAAAAATATTATGAAAAGATATCCACAAACCCTACCACTCCAGTTGGGAAATGAAAACTAAAAATTTCTACTTCCATGAGGGTAAGGATGGCTGACTCAAGAACGATTGGTTCCACTCTCCCATGCATGAGTTTCTCCTATGTTGTTTGGGTTCCCTTTTTCTCTTACCAAGGATGACCCTATTCCAACATTGTAGATAAAAAAACCTTTTTTTCTTAATACAGTCATTCTAAGTAAATTCATTGGATGTACAGTCCATATAAAGACAAACATCATAAATCCACTAAGTAGCCACAAAGAGGTTCCAATGGAAACTCTCTCCTCAAGGGATAGATCACACCATCAGTATGATTGTGATTTTAGAGTCTCCTCTCAATGGTATCTCCATACGCAAGGTTCAACTCATGGGTTTAACCAGAAACTCTAGGTATTGAACAAGATTCATGGTAATAAGGTATTATTGGTACCTATGTATGTTAATATGGAAGTTGGAAGTAGCCCCAAACCATACCTCGAATTATTCCTTGAGACCATTGGTCACACTCCATGACCGCCTGCAGCTACTCCCATCCCATTTCCTCCAACTCCATAAGCCAGGTGGGGACAAAATAGGGGGGTGGTTGTAAATTCTAGAAATTTATACCACATCATGATACACTCCTAGCTCCAGTTAAACATCCACATCCCTGTAGATTCATATGTCCATGTCACTTCTTATTCCCATACCATTTTACATCCCCATAGCTCAGAGACTAGCATCTGTTTCGTGCTTTCCCACAACTAAAATTCACTAGTTGTATCTGCTCAACCAAAAACATTCAACCACAGTGATTCCCCCTACCACTCTAACATAAGTAGGAATTCATAGTGGAATAGTGTTGTCTTAGAATTCGTTAAACACACCATGCTCAGTGGTCCGAGCCCTGATACACTGATCGTATTGTATTCATCGAGAATCTAGGATAGTCGGTACAACTCAAGGAATACTCACCTACCGACATGTCGTTTTTCTTATGCTATAGAAGCTCGATATAACTCCCATCCCTTATCTATTAGGGAATTAGACCCCCTTATTTTAGGATGGTTCTCAATCATGTCCACAGAAAAGTCACATCTTCGCCTGATCAGGGTAATTTAATCATCTAATCATCCCAATGAGCCATATTGATGGTTCTCTACCAGGACTGTCATCTGATCAAATGGTTCCCCTGATAGATGGAAACAAGACCACCTCCTCATGCCAATCCATGGCTACCTATTCGAAATTGAGGTGTATCTGAGAGTGAGTAATGCGTAAGGCACTAAGACTACAGGTGCCATCTACCGGTAACACCAATTGTAATTGAAAACCAACGAGAAATGATATAGATGGAAAATTATCTGAAGGTACCATCTTGTGTAAAAGACCATGTATCGAAGCCTCATCACCATGTACAAAATTCTCATGGTGACACAATTATAAAGATGAGAAAACAAGATCACCATTTGATATTTTGTTGTCCTATCTGGGAGGAAAACACTATCCACTGCCCCTAGCCAGTCCTCAGCTTCCGGGGGAACTGTCTCGCCTCAAAACCCTAGAGGCCTCTGGTGCTGGTACTCGTGTAATGCGCTTAGTCAACGTGCACCATCATCTCATGTAGTTGGTGGTAACTGTTTCCCAATGGGTGGTGATGCTACTGGTACACCACATGAATGTGTCAGCACAGCAAGAGGGCCCTACACCAAGTCTCATCGCTCGGTGGTCAATCATAGTGTACTCTATCAGGAATCCAAGATGTCTGTCTACAAATAGGAATAATAATATGGAATAGGTTCACTATGGTCATTATGTTATACCTGGTGAGATGACTCCAATGAATCCAATGAAAAACATTTCCAAAACACGCGCAATCAGTGTTTTTATGCACTGAGTCAGAAATCAGATTTAAGGGTCCTTTTGTATGGATACATCGGCCGCCTCAAGAACACTGGACTCCCAAAAATAAAAACCACAATTTTATCTCATAACGACATTGCCACTTTGAAAATATCAGAGACTTATTTCTTCAGTTGAACTGGACTCATTTGATACATCTTTTTCATGACTCGTCCCTTGGGTCTCGCGCCGTAACCACCCCATTTCTTCCTTCCATAGGCTAGGGGATGGCAACTAAAGCTGGAAAGGTATATCCCAATATTAGGAAGGAATTTCCTTTAAACATAAAAAAACTAAAAAAAACCATACTAAAATGAGAGGAAACCATGTGTAAAATACTGTAGTAAAAAGTTATGCTGAATGTAAAGGTGCCGGATTAAAACCCAACTAGAATCTACAAGTACAACTAAAAATAGAGAAATAGCACATGAATTGTCCAACGAGGATCCTACCTGAAGGGTAGGTACAACTCATGATCAGTATACCCTGCATTAATTCATTCCATGTGGTCCATCAATAAGAATCTTCCAGTATAGTCTTTCTTTTCCTAGATCAATGATGTGTATCATCTGAAAAATACACAACAAGGTGCGGGCATAGCCCATGCAGGGGTGAGTATAAAAATATTCAATAAGGATCCCAAGACCCCCAATGGTGTCCCAGATTTCCAAAAATTTAGAATCACATAGCAGGATCCCCAATCACAATGCATGAAGTAGTTATCAAATCTGCTTAGGTATATGACCATACATATACCATTGTTGTCATGATATAATAGTCTCATAAATGAGGGATTAATACCACAATGGTAAAACCAATAAGGTAAAAGCACCATATAGGTAAAACCATGAAGGTGACATGAAGACTGTAAAAGTACCACATACGTAACACCATGACGGGAAAATAATCATCTCACATCTGTATAACTAATGTATAGACGTATAGATGACCAGTCATAGAGATAGATCATCATATTCTATAAAGAGAATCTACTGCTGATTATATGGTGTCTAACCTACACATGATCGATATGTACTAAGCCCCATAATGACCCACACTTGCTCTATCCCACACTGGATAATTACGCCCCGATACACACATTATTTTTCAGTGATATCCCATACAGGATCAGTGAAAACCCCCAAGGGGTCACTCGTTACTAAACTCTATATCATATTCCTCTATCCTCCACCGCACATCCATGCACTGTATTCCATATCATTAGAATATTTGGGCGATCCTCTCATTAATCCATCAATTCTACCTCAAAAATCAAGATGTTCCATGAAGAAGTAACCCAATGATCCATCAAGTAATAAGGGTTCTAATGAAATAGATTATACATCAATTGAACACCCGATCTATATGATATAGGCATTTTAGTGCTGAGTTCTCTGGAGGATTCGAGTATGATCCATCCCCGAAAAACACCAAATTTCTCTAAATGTCACGTGGAGTATCCAAAAAGGACCACCTCGTCTCAAGGATTTAACCACCACACACGGTTCTTCATGTCTACATAATATGAGGGAGGTATGTTAGATACAAGATCCCACAATAATAATATTAATAATATTATTTGGTGTTTCGTGGACACGAGTAAGGAACCCGAATATAATATTAAACATTATTCATAAATCACTAGTTTTAATTGCAAGATCTCATCACCAAGGATGGTAAGTCAATTAGATGTCACACTCATGATTTAATGTGGGTTGAAAATTTAATAATAATAAAATATTATTATTATTTTATTGTTTCGGGTACCTGAAAAAATAAATATTAAAAAGAAATCCAATATTGGAATCATAATTTCCATCTCAAAGTCAGGGTCACACTATCGCTGACAGTTTTTGAAACCTAGGTCGCACTGATAATTTTCATAGGAAAGATAGTTTTGAAACCAAATATAATAAAAAAATTATTTATATTATTATTTTTTATTATTATTATTTTCTTACATATCCAATTTCAATTTAGATTCACGCACAAGGACCCTTTTTAGTACGTTGGTTGAGCCTCCCTCTTTATATCTTATTTTGATTTTAATTATTATTTACTTTTTTCCTTCTCTCTCCAATTTTAAATCTTCATCCCCAATATTCTCATGCATCGTTTGGTGGCTCCTCCCAAGAAACATAATTGCCATCCCTTCATGCAGCCCTCTTCAGTCAGATCAGCCACATCTGGTTCTGCTTTCCCCAAAACAGACTCACCACCTCGTACCAGCCACCCCGACAAATTGCTGGTCTTATACCCCGTGGCATGGCCATCTTTGGTTCACTCGAACCACCTAATGATGCTTCCAATGATTCGCCACACACTACAAGAACACTTTTTTCACACTGCCATGCTCGCCCGAATTTGTGCCGACCATAGCAGTAGGTCTCAAAGTTTATCCTTCCCATAGTCGCTCCTCGAAGACATGCAGGAATAGGGCTTCCACATATCCCCTTCCACGGGACACTGTTTCTTTATTCTAAGTCCAAAGAAATGTGGAAAGCATGGATTCTACATCCTGGGGTCATGTTCACTGCTTTCATTGGCTGCACTAAATTATACATTGAGTTTTTAGTTCACATAATTATTTTTCAATGATGAAAACGCCAAAAATTATACAGAAAAGGACATGGTTTATATGCGGATCGATGGACATATTTGTATGGCCATCATCGTTGAGAATCAATAACATGTGGAATTAACAAACAGATATTTATCATACTTCAAAATAAATCCCCAACCTCGTAAATCCATTGTAGAACATTCGTGATTTAATGTGGGTCCATGTTCGTTGTTCCTGTAAGAAGCTTCCAATGACGACACTCGAAGAATGATCCTATGACCTTTGTTGGTGTATCTATTCTTCCCTAGAGGGTTCCTCCGAAATTATCCTCTCTGGATACACTCTTTTTCCAATGATTTAAAAAAATCAATCATGTAAAATAAGGATCCTACAACCATTAAAGGTGATGGTTTGTTAATTAAAATTAATGGACTTAATTAATTAAAGGGATTTGTGGTTACACATTTTTTTGTAACTGTGCATTTAATGCAAGAATTAAATTCCCGACCACCTTCTTGTCATCCCCACCATAAAAAATTAAAAGGAGAGGTGGGAAAATAGTTTTACGATAATTTATTTTTATTTTAATTTATCCTCCATGAAAAAAAGTAAAAGCCAACAAATCCTCTCGACCAACTACAGCCAAGGTTGATCACCCCTTAAGAGAATTTAGAGTCTGCGAGTTCAATAGTGCCGTCAAATTTCAATTTTGAGCACTGGTTCAAATGGTATAAAACGTCGCCCAATGTTTTACTGAACTTACCTTTAATAATTTTCAATATTTTATTAACATTCAACCTCGACACGTGTCGGTCATGGATAATCTCTGCCAAATGGATATACACCCCAGAAAACCCAACTGTACTCTTGGATTTTTAATTCATATTAATGTTTAGAAGTAATTTATTTTAACATCAAAATAATCATTACTTAAATATTTAGTTTTTGGAAAAAACTATCTTCTATAATTTCCCCGAACACGCCAAAATTAGCATCTCCCTAATGAAATAATACCATCAAGAGATCAGCAGTGGTCTCGTATTTTTAATCTGAGTAATTGTTCGTGAATAATAAAAATTTGAAAAATAAAAAAACTTTATTTAATTATTTCATTTATGGTTCTTCTATTTTGAGGTTTTCTCACAAGATGCTTGCGCCGACTATACATAAGCCTCATATAGGGTAAACCAACCAATCTGAATGCAACTGTGCCCTTAGATTTCTGATTTGAGATACTGGTTAAGAGCAATTACACATTTTTAGGAAAACTACTTACCTCTTCTAATTAAAGCACAAAAAAATTTGATGTTTCCTTATGGGTACTATGGGCCTTAGAATCACGCGCCGTGAAATTTTGATGTCTCGAAATAATTCCTTATAATAAAAAAATTTATACAAAAATTTGAGGACATTATAAGGAATCAAATTTCTTAAATTATATAAAAATATGTTTTATAAATCAATTATAAATAAAAATAATGACACAATTTCTAGTGATGATATTACATACTTGATATGATATAAATTTATAGAAATATGTTATTTCATTTGGATAAAAAAATAAAAAATAATTTCATAATATCTAATAAAATTTATTATTCAAAGTTATCATAAATTTTCATATCGTCATATCAATGTTTATATAGGGTGAAATTTTTACATATTTATAAAAGGGGTTAATTTAGTTAATTGTGAAAATTGACACAACTTGTATAATGGTAATTTATTTTTAATAAAATAACTAACATTGAAATTATGTTATAAATACTAAAAGAATTTTATAAAATAATTCGTTAATTATATTTTGTATAATTATATACATTTTAATCAGGTTTATATTTTCTTTTGTTATTTGTTTATTTTTTTCGTTAAATGCATTTTTCCTAACTATATTTTAATGTGCATAATGTCTGTCCATTTTAACTCATTACATTACAAACTAATATTCACTCATTTAAATAAAATTAATATTTTATTTATCTAATTATATAAACATAAATGCATATAAGTATTATCACATGTTATATAGAAAATGTAAGATCATCATATTCATGAAAACTGAATTTCACGAAAAACTATTTTTGGATAATATTTTTGACTTTATTTAAATGTAATTTAATATATTATCTTATCTAAGTATAATAAAATATATTACATCACCCTAATAATAATAATTACAAATATTTTATATGTTAAGAATCGTTTTTTTCATAATAAATATTTAAAACATTATGAATTAATTACATTTTCTATCATTAAAAATAGTACTATGGTTTAAAAAAGTTATATGTGTATGTGTTCAAATTAAACATGTTATTATAAAATAATATTTATATACTTAATCATAATAATATCCCACAGTTGAATATATGGACATTTAGATGAATTTTTCTTACTCATTTATTTATAATATTTTATTCTTTCAGTAAATTTCCAAGTGGTTTCCATGAATATCACCAACCCATATATAAAATGAAACCTCTATCCCTACCTCATTAACATCTGTAAAATCCATTTATATATACCAAAACCTGATATATTATATCACCGTGATCATAAGACACACTATATTTGTTATGGTATTCCCAAAAGGGAAAACATTGTATCCTCAAAATGATATCCAAAGGAAGTTTCTCAAAGTGCAGGTAATCATCATCATTTAGAATCTTCTTATTACTTTGTTACTTTCACCCATTAATTATTTCTCATATATTCCAAAGTAATCACACCATTATATCCAATAAAATTTGTTATTAACATTTTTATAACCTATTATGTCTTCATATCTTTCCCCATCTAATCGTAAATACTATTGTCACTCGTGTCTACTAGTGTCTACCACTTCATAACCTAATTTTATTTGTTTTCCATCATAAAATCACATGGATTGGAATAATTTTTGAAATATGGAATATATAATCTACCAATTTCATGATATTAAATATTTAAAATGAAAATATTGTATAATTAATAACCCCTTTGGACATTAAGAGAATGTAATTGTTGTTCATGTATATTTAAGTCATATCAACTACACAAAATGATGTGATTCAATTTATTTTTACACAATAAATTATTTTTGTAAAAATGTATATAATGATAATAATATTATATTTAAAATATTAATATCATTGTCTATATTATCTATTTGTATCCAATGAAAAATTACCCGAATGCTATGTGAAATCACCCATTAGAAAACAAAGCACCTAACAACCGAAACAATAATAAACATGAATTATTATTAACGAAGCTATGGTAAGATGATATTAGAGGATAATGTATGAAGTTATAGATATAAATATTTTTATATTATATATTAATAAATTTTTTAAAACATTAACAAATGAGTTCAAATCATTATCGACTAATGTGAAAATTAAGGTATGGAACTTCATCTCAATTTCCATTCATTTTGTTATGTTTTAATGTTATGAAACTAAATTATCCTATATGTATTATGTAGAACACATTTTTAATAAATTTCTCCAAATTCATCATACATAATCTTATTATAGGTTTCAAATTGAATTGATAAATCTAAGGGAATCTTATTTCACGTTACTCTGTGGAAAATATTTTCTTACCTCAATATCTTTTTATTGGATTATATTATTTATTTATTTTATTTGAAATTATAGGAATATGGGTGTAATTTAATTTAATTATTTTATATTTATTTTATGTTTTTTATGTGTATTTACATTTTTTACACATAATAGATAATTTTTTTAATACTACAATCATATGTCTGATCATTGTAAGGGATTTTGTCTCAATTTCCACTCCATCAATAAATATTGGGTATTTTGATGTATCTATTTTTATAAACAATATATAGTATTAATTTTATAATGTATTTGATTGATATCATTATATTAATTTCAATTAATGTTTCATTTGAATTTATATCAATATTTGGTGTTAGGATTCAAATGTTATCAAAGTGGTTGGGGTTTATTATTCAATCATATTTTAAATATAATTATTAATATATAAATTTCTAATAGAGTAAATTATTCAATACTTCACTAATAAATCCAATATATTTTATTTTCCATAGTTCTTTCACGAAATATTAAAATACTATAAATATATTCTTCCCTTTTGAGCATAAAATTATTGAGAAATTTATTTTAAGAATAACCATATTTATACCTATTTTTTTAATAAAAAAATTCTTCTATATCCATATTTTCATTAATTAGTACTAGAATATATTTGTAATGTTATATAATGATTTAATGATATCATTTCTATACATGTTTTCATATTTGAAAAATATGTTAAAATGAATATTCAGTTCAATTGTCAAACAATGAAGTTTTTTTACTTTTTAACAAAATTTATAGGAATGATTATTTTAATGAAAATGGAGTGAATGAAATTTTTCTAAAATCATCACCAATAATTGAATTAAATATTCAATTATAATATCACATGATTAGTTTTAATTATTATTTTTATTATTATATATTTAATTTATTTTTTAATAATTATTTTTATGGTGAAAAGCATATTTTCTATAAGTATGTTTTTATTACTTTTTCATTATTTTTATATTCAATAATGAAAAAACATTTATTTATGTTTAATTTATTTGGTATATGTTTTAAAAATACAATCCTTTTTATTTATCATGATGTTTTTCTACCAGATTGACCATGTAATATATTTAAATTCAATTTATTTATAAATTCTCCAGTAATTAACATTCTCTTTAAAATTATGATTTCATATGATCACAAGATATTGCATTTCCCTTTATTATCTACATTCATTGTAATATCTATATAGTTATTTATTAAATTTAATAACATTTTTATATACATTATTCAATTATGAAATTTATTTTAATGTCTTGGGAAAATATTGAAAAGTAAATACTCTTCTAAAAAATGTATAATTATTTAAAAGTAATATTGTTAATGAATTAAATCAATAATTTGATATATGAGGGCTGCATTGGACATGCATTAATGGGTGTCCCCTGATGTTATATAGAACATTGATACATCAATAATCTCATGTATAAAATCATTAGGATTACATTAAATCTGTTTTTTACCTATCAACCAATTGAATATTCATCTTTTGCACAATATTTGTACAGTACAGATATCATTACATTTATGATCATAAAATACAAGATAATAAATTACATCATTAAGAATATTTCTTTTATAATACATGGGAATAATGACATGGCATCATCCATGAATTATTTTCATGCACATATTTTTTTAAAACGGAATGTGTTTAACTTCTTATATTAATAATTACATATTGATTCATGAATGATTCCACTATAGATAACTCTTATTGAGAATCATTGATCACACTATACTTATTTTTCATTCCCAATTATAAGACGAATGACTTTTTAAATGATATTCATGATTTAGAATATGAAAATTAATTATGTTATAATTTTTTGAAATGTATTGTGAGACTTGATTATTTATCCATTTTTACAATACCCAAAAATTATTTATTACAAAATGAAGAGATCATTTGTATGTTATGGAATTTTAATAATGTATTAAATTATAGTTTTGAAAATGGTGTTGGGATCATTATAGTTGGTATTAGGTAAAAATTCTTTTGATAATTCTAAACTACATTTACAAATATCTAGTCTTCAAAATACAAATGAATTTTAGTCAACGAAGATATGAATAATTGTGTAATTATATCCAATATTTTTCATAAGGAAAATATTATGTTATTTATCTATATGGTTACCTTTATTTTTAGATGTTACATTTGGATCTAGCTCCATAGCAGTTGTACCAATGATTAATAACTCTGAAAATGGAACATTGGGCTTTTAATAGGTTGTCACATGGTACATGATAGCAGGCATTAAAGCACAACTAGAATGACACTCCTATAAGAGAAAGTAGTGTGAATTTACATTCATTCAATGATTAATTATGATTAATTACAATATACATTCTATGAATACAAATCATATATCATAGTGATGTGGGATAACAATAAATATCCCAATGAAGGTTTTTCTATGGTTTTCATTAAGATTTAATACAAAGATAAAGAATTTTTTAATTTGTTTGATGGGAATATAATTTGATAAAATATAAATATGGGAAAAAATTATAGAGATATAATCATTTGTTTTAGTGTATGTTTTAGTGAAAATGTTATTTGAGAAATGATTGTTTAATAATTTATAGAATCAAATTCAGAGAAATTATTTACCTATGGGGTTAATATGATCCTTGATGTTAATATAAAAATAGTCATCTATTAATATATATTTTTTCTAAAAAAACATTAAATATTGAAATCCATATTGGTTAAAATGTGATTTTATTATTCACGTTATTTTTTAGAATCTACATTATATTTATATAATATTATATTATTTTTATTTATATTCTTTTAGAAATTGGAATACAAGTGTGCGAGGTGGCTACCCATCAGCACTATAATTGACATGGGGTGTGAACCCACAACTGAAGGATGATAAAATTTCATCCCTTACTGGTGTAATACACGATATCGTTATTAATATGATATTTTTTATTTAAATTATTTTATAAAAAATTATGGAGTAAAGCATTATTTTCTGCTATTGAGTTATAGATATTATTTTGTTTTTTTAATCATTTTTGATAGATAATGCAAATCATTTTGGTTTTAGTAAATATCATGTGTTTAGGAATAATGATTGTTATTATTTTCTCTATTGTTTAATTAATATTGAATTTTAATGCATCTGGGTTAATAATATCCATCGTCAATTCTCATGGATAGAAGGAAAATTTAATATTACATAATAACTTAATTGATGGATTAAATTATACTTCTCAACATTGGATATTTCATTATTTTTGTTGTCTATATGGTTATGGATTCCTCAAAACAATGATGTGAATCTATAAACATAAAATGAAATCATATTGTCTTCATATATAGTGAAACAATATTACTTTTGACCCATCATATATGTATAGTTTTATATGGTTCAACATTTATAAACCATGTTTTATCTTACAATATCGTAGTATATGGGTATTAATTTAATCCTACATATCCATATATTCACATATCAATTATTCTATCATGTATAGAATCCCATTTTATTTATTATGTATTCATTTATCATTTTCTTCTTTTAAGATAAATTTTTAATGACCCATTTCCATTTTTGTTTCAATAAATTATTATTCCAAATGTCAAACCCTTTATTTTTTGACCAAAAGTTTAAATTAAAACGATATATGATATTTAATATGGTTATAATGTAAAACATTTTTGAAATTGAATACATAGTTTCACAGTGTAAAAAACATGAAAAACTCAGCCAAAACAAACTACAAAATAGTATTTAACTTTATTTGTTTTGAAGTGACTATTAATATCTGTAGAATGAATTAAACTAAAAAATGTTTTTACAAATATGTATGAATATTTGAGATAAGGGAAATATAATTTTTTCTCAAAACTACTTTTTTAAAATTTATTTACACACATAAAAATGTATTTTTTCAAAATATATTTATTCTTTTATGGGAGAAAAAAATATATTTAAATTATAACATGTTAATAAATGTTATTTTATAAAATAATTTTTTTTCAAATAATCATTTCAATTTTAATATATGTTGAAAATTTTGGAAATTTCATTATAATATGATATTTCAGTGAATTGGGGAAAATAACATTTTTTTATAAAACAGAATATTCATTTCAATAAATTATGTATTTGGAAAATCCCATTATTATTTGACAATAATTTAAAGGTAACATATGAATTATATTGTTGTGTTAAATCTAATTAATTACATTTTAATGGTTTTATATATGATATTAGTATCATTATATATTTTTATTATTGAAAGAACATTATTCTTAAAAAATTAATTATGTGAATAATGTCTCGCCTTATAAATTAATTTAAATTAATACTAAATACAAATAATTTAATTTATTATTACATATTATATTTTTAACTATATTAATTTTAATATATAAAAATATGGTAAAATCACAAATTTAATTTAAGATCATCATATTCATGAATGATTCATTTAACCTAATCCAATTTTAATCATAATTTTTAGTTTTATTTTAAAAATAATATTTTATCTTATATTATTTGTATTTTGTAAAACAGATTCAATGATTCAAATAATCAGAATAATTGTTATTCAATGTGAGGAAAATTATTTGTTATTTAAAAAATGATTAAAATAATAAAAAAATTTCCCAGTTGAGACTCAAATGGGATCACATGAGTAGTTAAAAGAAATTATTTTGTCACTTTGTATAATTATTCATTTAAAAATCCTATTTTTTGGCCATATTTAATACTTATCATATCCAACATTATATTTTATGTTAATTTGGAATGATTTACCTTTCTAATTATTTTTTCATTTTTTATTATTTAGGGATATTTTAAAGTTGTTTCCAAGATGGTAACCTACACCACATATAAGATGGAACCAAATACCCACAATTATTCAAAAATCACAAGTCATAAAACATTATACACCCTTCCCAAAATATATATCAATCATATATAACACCTTTTTACTTGGTATTATCCATATTATAATTTAATTATATATATCTACTTACCCATTGATTTTGATGTCATGAATCAGATAAAATTAATTGTATTTAAATTTTCATTTAATGTAATTTATTTCAATGGGGTTGTGATTCAAATATTAAAAATGTAGTGTGCATTTTAAATTCAATCTAATTCTTAAAATGATTCTGATTGAATTTCAATGGATATTAAATATTTGATCATTGTAATATAAACCATAATTATTTTCATATAACATTGTTATTAATGAAATATCAATTTGATTTTACCGTTTTTAAATGCTTGGAAGATGAAATTATTTAGAAATTGATTTTAATAAAATCTATATTTACATCTATTTTCTATTGAAAATGATTTTTCGGCCATATACATGTTTTCCATATAATATTTCGATTATTTTATTTAATATTTTCTATTAATTTAAAAAAAGATTATATAATAATGTATCACTATTTAGAAAAACTATTATATTATTGTTTTTATTATTTACCAAATAGGGTAACATTTCATATATTAAAAAAATTTGAATGGAATATATTAATAAAATTATATAGAATGAATGGAATATTTTTTCCACCATGACCTATCATTTTTTATAAGTTTAAATTATTTGATTACGTGGTTCATTTAAATGAAAATGTTTTCTAATATAATGTATATTTATATTTTTGTTAATGTTATTTTAAACATGAAAAATATATTTTCCTCCATAATTTTTTCAATGGTAATTTTGTAATTTCTACTCATTAGTATCAAAAAAGTCATTATAAAAATTATAGTATATCCAAAATATATTGTAATGATACCATCCTAATGCATTCCCTACATGGTTTGTGATTATTTTTTTAGGGAATGTACGGACATTAACTTTCATGGTTAATTTTTTAGTCTTTAAAATTATCATGAATCAATATATTTTTTTTGATGATTAGAAATTGAATTTATCTCAAATATACATTATATTTTTAATATTTATTTTACTAATTTCTAAACCATATAATAATTTTATGATTTTTATTTTAATTTGAATGATATTTGAATAAATATTGATATTTTGATAACATTTTATTATTTCATAATTGTATATATTTTCTAATAAGTTATATTCATTATTGATTATATAAATCATTCTATGTGTGAGGAAAGAATATGAATTGTAGTGACGGGGGAAGGAATTATATTTCACATCAATATATTCATAGTCTAATGATAAAAATTTGTAATTTATCATTAAATGGGTTTTCAGTGTGTACCTACACATCAATTATACTATATTAGAGAAATTAAAATATGATATAGATAAAATGATGTCTGATATCATGAAAATAATTATTCACCATATGAATTATAGATAATATAGTTATTAATATCCATGAAATTATTTTATTGATATTATTAATCGAATAATTTCCTGATCAACTAATTGATTATATTGAATGTGTTTCAGCTATTTACATTCCATATTTAATATTCCTTATTGACTCATATTATGCCATCCATATCTAAACATTTTGGAGAAATTTTTCTCACCCTTCACATATATGCCTTTAAAATTGATATTAAGAAATAATTATTTAATTAGAACATGGATGGAGAATACATTATATCACTATGTTGTAATTTATGTTTTCAAAATAATTTTAATAGTCATGTATGTATCTAGTTTAAAAATTCTAATAAATTATTTGGTTTATTTGTATGTGCCTATTTTTAATATTGTTATGATATATTAATGCATCAAATGAATTTTGGATACTAGATTCAGGGTCTTATCATTTTTTTAGGAAAATAATGTGTTAGTAGACACAATTCCCTAGTAGATTTTCACAATAAACCCAAATACATTATAAGAAATAATATATATATATATATATATATATACTTAACACATTTATCCTTTATAAATAACATCTGATTAATGGGTAAATGACATGAGAATTGTATGAATGAAGATGAAGGTAATGAATTTAGTCTCGTCAAAGTAGAATACATTTCCTGAATCTAAATTGAACATCTTTATGAGGGTTTAGTTTTACTCCCATATACTGCCCCCATTTCCTGGAATTCCTATACCTATTTATTGGTACAAAATCCCATATATCATCAAAATCATTCAGTGGTCCTCAAGCTACTAGTCTATTGAGGCATATCTATGTTATTTTTATAATTTGATGCTTTTCATCATCACATAAAACTATTATGATCTTCTATAACCATATCAAACCTCAATATATGGCCCATAAATCTAGTTCATCACTCCACACATTAGGGTAATGGAACTATGTGATCTTTTGGTGAACACTACAACAATGAAGCCACAAAATTGACCCTTGTATTTATAAGATTGTCTATGCACACTAATAATTCTCTTATTACTTCCCTGGTAGTAACTATCAATGCGATGATTCTTGCTACACTGCTACAAATATTCTAATTTATATCATTAAATGAGGACATTAACTATGCTAATAAAAATTGATGTTTTCCATAGTAACATTATGGGGGTCCCTATTATTAGCGATAGAAAAATATTCATAATGTGATACCATAATAATTGATAAAAAAACATTGATAATTTACAACATTTATTTGTTTTGGTTTATCAATGATAAAATTCCAACCTACTGTAGTGTGTTTTTTCTATAATATCACTTAGTAGTAACAATATGTAACATGTTTTTGTAATATGTATAATATCATTTAAATAATTTCAACAACGTTAATTTAAAAAAATAGTAATATATACAATTCAAATCCTATTATTTTAATAAAATTTACAATTATCTTCAAACATTAAAAAAATTAACGTTTCATCTTATTTGGCCCCCGTGATCCCCTCTAGAATAAGTATACCCATGGCCAATGTTTCAAAGAAAATCACTTAAACATGAGAAAAATAGTACACCAATAAATGAAAATAATTATTATGTTACTAATGATATAAAAAAATATTATAAACATTAATATAAAAGAAAAAATTAATAAAATTCCAATTATAAAAATAATTGAGATATACAGGTCAAATTATTCATCATTTTGAGGTGGGGGTTGTTCCTAAATGTAAAAAAATACTTATCTATCATTTTTGTAAAGTATCAAAACAATTTGAATGTGTCTGCTCATTTTTGAGTATGTTACCTATTATTTTTAATAATTTAATGTTAATTTTAAATAATGATACCTTTTGAGTTATACAGATAAATTTATGCATTATATTGATATGAGGCTGATTCAAACATATCAGAAATTACATATTGATCATTATATAAATTAATTAAAACTATAAGATTGGTTTTTATTAGCTTTTAGAATGCCACATGAGTTTTTAAATAAAATGTCTTCTCAAAGGGGAATCATGAATTTTTATTCATACCGGTCACATCATGTGTCAGTATTATATGAGAATTTATTATACATTTCAGAAATGACATTTGAACCACTTTATAAAACTATCAAGACAATTTGAGGTTGTTTTATTTTTTATCAGTGAGTTACATATAATAATTCCCTAGCCATATACATTACATTGTCTTGATTTAATTCAATAAATAACATTTAGGATATATTCAAGTTTTGATTTTTAGAAAATTAGGCCATAATTATTCCTTACAATGTCGAATTTATACAATGTGGATTCAACTAAAATATTATACATTTTTTTAATAATATAAAACATTTTATAAATAACCACTATTTATTTTCATTATAAAATTATTCTTGACTTCTTCATTTCACATACCCATCATTATTCCAGGTAAAAAACTTTTCGAAAATCTAGGATGAGCATAAAATGCTCCGTAATGACTATACAATAATGAATAAAACTCTTAGTACGTGTATATTTTAAATCCTTGAAAATAATTTCAAAAAATAATATTTTTCACACATAAAACATAAATTTTTTCCTTCTTCATGAAATCATATGATTTTTGGAAAATTTATTATACATTATAAATAAAAAACGTAACATGCAACATCCATATCATACATAAATTGTAGCATTTGCAGCTACATAGGGAGTAACCATAATGGTTATGTTTAGAATACCCCTCACATTATATTCTCTAAATATATTACTATGGCCCTTAATATTTACACCTTTCTTATTCCTTAATTTATTGGAGAGATATCACCGTTTAATCCACACATGGATTATCAAAGAATCACCTTGATACATAAGCAATGACCAAGAACCATAACATAATCATAACACATAAAACACACATAATGGAATAAATATATAATTCCCACGTTGCAATCACAAGAGATCATTTAATTATATTGACATAATCAATCCATTATCAAAATTATTTTCAATACAAACTTACATGAAAGTGGTATATGTAATTTATTTTTCATTTAAATAAATTACGACTCCTGTAGGAATCTATAAATAAAATAATGAATGAAGATGTGAAAAAAACCGTTGTCACCAAAGACGTAAAGAAAAAATTCACCTTTTCATTTAGTATAAATATTCATAGAAAATGATTCCATCTGAAAATAATTTAATGAAATTAAAAGCCATAGGGGGTTTATTATACATTTCATAAAGAATGTGGTGTATAATATAAATTTATGCATCAATAAAATGATATTGAGACGAAGTAACAAAAAAATATCATTCATTAGATCAATGATAAATCAACCAAATAATTATGTGTAAAAAATATAAATAAACCCAATATAATTATATATTCAATGTAAAATAATCAGAGGTAATTCATACATATGTTTGATAAAAACTACAAATGTCATGGATAATTAACTCAATAAATTTAGAATGACTTATGATTTCCTTTACATTGAGTCTCACTTGTCTCAAATAGTCATTAGTCTCCAGAATAATAAAAATATATATTCATACATTAATGATATTTTTTCATGTTAATTATTTGTTTTGTATGCTTAATTACCATGTCATAATAATTACATTATTTTTTATGATTATATCAGACTCTTGTTCAATATTCAGTACTTGAGTTGAAAATGTACTTTTTTCATGTAAATATTCAATGTGGTGAAAAATTAAATTATCTCAAAAACTATTATTCATGATTAAATTATCATATATTTCCAATATATATTTATTTTGAATACTCGATAATATTTGGTGTTAAGAAATGAAATACACCATTCACGGAGGTGGTAGTCCGTGCATATGCATGATTACTTCTTTCGTTTAATTTTCATATCAAAAGTACGTAAATGTATAATATAATTCCATTATTATATTAATTTTTATTATGTCTCGTAGGCTTAATAAAACCATCATTTATATATTCCATGTATAGTTGGAACGAGTCATATATCTTTGAGTGGGTGGTAGTCCATACTCTCTCAAATGAAATTGTGGTATTTAAACAACAAGGAAATGGAAATGGTATGTTATAAATGAAAATATAGAAGAATATAAAAAATATAAATAAATTATATAACATATATATAAATAGTATTCATTTTAATGGAGACCATGATATGTGGTAGGGTATAACTGAACAATCATCATTTCTTGATGTAGTAGTTTACCATTAGAAAAACAAAGTATTTTCATTAACCATTAAATGGAGGTGTGTATAAGTGTATATTGGAAACATATCATAAAAACAACCTATTATATTTTGTATACTCATTTATTATGTTACCATAGAATAATAAGTCAATAGGGAGTAGATAATCGAATTGAATCTAAAAATTATTAGTGAAGACTTAACCTCTTAATTGGGAAACATTTTTTGGTTTAAAAAAAAAGGAATCTGTGGGTGGTTGTTTTCCTTTGTGAGGCATCTAGAATGAGGTGAGGGATTATAGGAAGTGGTTTAGATTGAGTGTGTCCAAACTAATTTTTTATTGATTTGTGAGTATTAGATAAGAGTGGGTACCTTTTTATTGTATATGGTAGGGGAACCCTTGGAAACACTTCAAATATTAAATTAATATAAATTAATTACTTAATTTTTTTATAAAAGATGGGGAAACCCCTTTGATTAAGTAGATAAAAAACACAATCCATATTTCAAGGAAATTGGTTAGGGGAGAACCCATCAAAAACAACATACCCAAGGCAGAAGTTTCCTTAACATAAAAGACCCATAAACCTCAAAGACCCAAAACCAATAAAAACATGTTCCAGGAAAAACAAACCAAAATGCCGTAGTCATAAAAAGAACATGGGCACGTGGAGAAGCAATTCATAGTTGAACTAATGCCTAAGGGAGCTCAAAATCATTCCCCCCTATACCCACTCGATGATTCTCAAGGGAAAAAAACATGACCAGAGATAAAATGGATCAGTCTTATTTAGACTTAGCATCATCTTTGAGAACATCTCGGACATAAAAGAATCATTTGAAAACGAAATGCTACTAAAAATCTAGTATTAACACACAAAGATCCTACAACATCAGAGATAATAAAGAGAATCATGAAAAAAAGTCATCTTAACCCCTTCATTAGAAGAAATGACACAGATCTATGGGAACAAGGATCAACATAAGGAAAAAATTCAAGAGTCACATCAATCATAGAATTTTCAAAAATAAGAACATGTTGGAAAGTTTCAACAACAACTATTGACATAAAAATTAACAAAAAAAATCCAAAAAGTAACAACAAATATTTTTATGTATGAACACTAAAAAAACAGGGGAATACGTCAAACATGTCTAAAATCAGGGATAACATTATCCCTTTGAAAATTTGGGTTAACATCCTCTGGGATTTTATTAGACCAAGAAAGATCCCCCCTCAGCGCCTTTATTAGCCAGACTATCAGCCAGTGAATTACCCTTCCTAATAACATGGTTAATAATGAAGTCAATAGATGAGGGAAACCGTAAACAATCAATTCATCTATTTATAAGCTTCAAAAGAAAATGATTAGAAGATGTTCTAATTTCAGGAACGACCTTAGTGGAGTCACACTCCAAACAAATCATATTCAAAAATGTATTTTGATCAATATACAGGAAATAATGGAACCATGTATCTCATCCTCAAGAGAAGAGGAAAAACCACAAGATTTGTAAGAGGATCCCAAAACATCACCAATGTTGTTCCTAAAAACAAAACCATAAACTGAAGGACCTGGATTTCCTCTGGAAAATACATCAGTATTAATTTTAATCAAACCCAAAAAAAAAGGATTCCAAAAAAAAACTTCTATAGTACCCAACCGAGTCCAAAAATTACCTTTATCTTTGATACTCATAGGAACTGAAAAATCATGAACCGGGTAGTAATAATAAGCGTTACATAGGAGATTTACATTTTTCATGACTGATAAAAAATCCCCAAGGAAGGCCTGAGGATTGAAACCAACTCCATCATGTGGACCATTGTTTCATTCCATCCACAAGGAATGAACAAGTTCAACAACAACAACTTGAAAAAGAATCAACAATATAATAGATATTGGAAGGCTGAACATACCTTCAAGAATGTCTCGACTAGAATAAATATACTCATTTTAACCTCAAAAATATCATAAAGTGGATTCCACATGCAGGTAGCAATAGCAAAACTAAAAAACAGATGATCCAAGTCCTCCCTATGTTGATGGATGAGAATACAGAAAGAACAATGAACAATAACACAATCATGTAAATAAGAATAAATAGGTACTTTTCCATGAGCCAGTGTCCACAAAATGTGAACCGAGTGGGGGGAATGGTTCTCCTATTAAACATCCCAATCCATTCTAAACCTAACACATAAGTATTTTAATTAGAGTGGATGAATTTATACATGAGAATACCAAAGGGATGTGTTTCCCAAATCTAGAAATCAACAACAGAGAAAAACAATAAATTCTAAAATTCTTTTTACATGATCCAAAATAGAAGATATATCATTTAATTGATCCTTAAGGGAAACATCAAGGTCCAGGTTTGAAAATTAATGACTAAGAGTATATAAAAGAGAAAAACTAGTCCAATTACCATTCCAAAACCTGAGATATGAATCTTGAGAGATAGAACATCTAGCATCAACATCAATAAGAGAAAAATTTGATTTAAAAGAAGAAAGAATAGAATAATCCACATAATTAATGTTTCCACATTTGAGTATAATAAAGGATCTAGACCTCAGAAAAGAAGTAAATTTTTATTTATTGTTTATTATTTTACAAACAAAATAACCCTGATGGGTTTGATTAAAAATACAATGGATTTTGATACCAATACCCCATTTCTCAAAATATTTGAAACAAGTGTGCCAAGACACATTTACCAATCTTCTTTCCAAAATACTACATGTCCAAATGAATTTTTTGATGGCCACATTAATTGATTTAATAAGAGATGAAGGCAATTTATAAACCATTAAGGAATAAACATATTCAAAATCAATAATAGCTTTAACAAGACAAACAAGACCGGCCAACGAAAGGGGAATTCCTTTCATGGAAGTAAGATGATTCGTTATCATTCTATTAATCCAAGAAAAATAGCAAGCCTTAGGTCGATCGCAAAACATAGGAACACAAAGATATTAAAAAGTGTTAAAACATTTTCTAATCCCAAAATATGTGATGAAATTATATTTCCTAGTATGTGAAATATTTCTACCAATGTAAACAAGGGACATAGTAGAACTAACATGTTTCCCCGAATCATGCTCTTAATGCAGAAGATCTTTCTTGATATTCATGATATTTCTTTTATCCCCAAGTAATGATGATAATATCATCATCATAAAGGAGTTCGGTAGGAGAATAAAGGACACGAACAACACTAGTAGCCTTTATCTTACCGTTAATGGCCATGATATAAAACAATATTCAAAGATAATCTTCTAAAATAGTACAAATAAATGAAGAAATAGGATCATGCTGACTAAATACCCTAGAACAAGATAAATACCCCTATAGGGATCCATTCACATTAATTGAGATATGAGCAGAAGTAAAAATTATCTTAATCCAATTATTGAAATTGTCATCAATACCAAACATTGAATGAAATTTAAATATAAAACCACAATCCATTGTGCTAAAGGCCTTTTAATATTTAATTTGATAGAACTGTTCCCACCATGAACAGGTTTTTTAAGAATATTGATAAACTTTTATGCCATGACAAGACAATATTGAATGGGAAAACCTTTGATGAAACCAAATTGATTTCACAAAACAATTGTATTGGAATTGAGAACATGTCTACTGGGAAGGATCATAGTGATAACTTTGTATAATGTGTTGATAAGAGAAACATGCCTGGATAAATGTTTCCCTTTATCATTTTCCATCTTCAGAATAATAGCAATAAATTAAGAATTTAAACCAGGAGGAAGATTTCACCCTTTGAGAAAATGCAAAACAAGGATGCAAACATCATCACCAATATTCACAAAATAATTCTTCAAAAAAATTGATAAAGCCATCAGGACCTGGGGAGCTGTACGACTTAAGACTAAAAACTGCATCCTTGATTTCATCATCCAAAGGAATGGAATCAACTCTCGAATTATCATCTAGGATAAAAAATTTAGGTAGAATACCCTCGGTAGGGGGAGAAATGTTAGATGATCCATTAATGTGATCTTTATAATATGAAATAATGTGCTCTAAATGATCATGTCTATTATCCACAATTTGATCACCTCTTTTAACCATAAATTATTCCATTTTAATTATAATTGTGGTATCAAAAATTAAAGTATTATGATTATATAAAATATACTTATATGTGGTAAATTTTACATTATTTGACATCTAATTATCTTTTAGAACTTATCATACAAACTTTTGTATTTCTAAATGTTTTTGGTTTTTTAAATATTTTAATAAATTACTATTTTTATAAGATATCAACTATGTCAACATTTTAACTATTAAATTTATTGAATTTAAATAAAATATAATAATGGAGATTGTAACTCCCTGAGACCAGTTACCCAAAGTCGGTGCATTATTTTAATAGATTGGCATGATTAAAACGAATCAAGTCCTGAAGGACCGATCATTTTAGAAGTCATAGAAAATAGATTACATACATGAACTTCACAATACAATTTCATACATAAAATACAACATAGATGGTATTTTGATATCTCCATTATTAATTTTATCTTACCCCTACATATCAATCATAATACACTTCTTGGAAATCCTGGGAAAATAAAACCTAAGATAGGGGTGAGCTTAGATGCTCAGTAAGGGAAAATAAATTAGCAGAAGCAATAATGTTCTATGAAAATATGTGTAATAAATACAAAATAATTTTAAATATAAACATGATCATAATATAGGAAAAATAAATAAAAAATTACAATATGAACTTGCACATCGATTTTCTACAATTCAAATACTCACATGTAAGAACTAATTCCATAATGTGGGAATTCCTTATGTCGGACATCATTTCCACATAGTCAAGAACTCATGCCAAGACTAAAAATAAATTTTTTTGTCAAGGCCTTGTGCCAAGAGAATATTTTATCTCATTAGACCTACTAATTCATCAAGGAGCTATAGTGGGCTACACCTGTCACATACTATGTCCACTACATTCCTCAAATTAAAAAGTGGAAACATAACATAAACATTCTTAATAAATCTATTTTACTAAATTTCAAAACAATAATCATGAAAAGTGAATGGTATAAAAATATAAATCCACATTCAAACATATCATAACACATTCAATACAATATGGAAGATTGTATTATAAAAAATCAACCTCTATCAAAAATAATATTCAGTTAAGGATTCTTACATAGGTTAAAATGATGAGTAAAACTTTTTGAGAGAAATATTCTTTTTGTAAAATCATTTAAAAGTCACACATTTATAAAGGAAGCAATTGAAAAGTGATTTTTTAATTAATGTTTCCCATACCACTTAGAATCTTTTGAAAAAAATAATCTTTTCAAAACATTAATGTCCATATAAATAAATCCATAAAATCATTTTGAAAAGATGGACATTAATTAAAAATATTTAGAAAGACAAATCATAAAAACATTTAAAATTATTATCTTGATAAAGTGTACCTTTAACAAATCCATAAAATATTAATTTTGAAATCAGTTTTATAAAAATGGACATGGAAGATAAAAAGGTCCCAGTTAATACTAACACATAAAAAATCTCGGATAATAATGAGTTTGAGGAATTTACCCTCACCTTGCACATTCCATTATTCGAGTGTACGTTTATCCTACTATATGAAAATCATAGTATGATATTAAATTATATGAGAACAATATTAATATTTATGGTATCATATATGATTAATTTCTATCTTTATACTACCCATTTAATAATAATTTCCATGTTAAATTAACATTTTTGGTAATAATCGCTTTCATTATCGTACATGGCTTAACTTGTTAATCATGATTGTATCACTTAGATCAAGATTTAAATACATCCAGAATATAAAACATGATTTAAATATCATATATATTTAAAATATAAATATGTATAATATACATATATATGAAATGAAAAACACCATTTATGGAGATGGTAGTCCGTATGTACGCATAAACATTTTTTTCCGTTTTCATATCGTTTTTGAACGGAACTAAGTGAATAAGATATATGTAAGTTAATATATATATATATATATATATCCAGTAGCATTATTACGTCATATATTACATACTTATTTGTAATATATATTTTTATAATCGTCGATGAATGGTGAATATGGGAATGAATCTCATCGTGTCGTGGAGATGGTAATCTGTACGTACGCACGAGCACCAATATCATTTCCATTGATTTAAAATATCATGAAAATAGATTTTATATAATAAATAAAAAATAATTAACAAGTTATATTTATTATTTAAATCAATTACACATCATTATGGTAACCGTACAAATAATAATGTATTGAATAACAACTACACCACGACGTGGAGATGGTAAGCCGTATGTACGTACGTATGGTGATAAGTAATTCATAGGATGGATAAAGTAATGAATATGGTTGTACCATATTTATAAAAACATCCTAGAATATATAATATACTGGATTTATTGTTTCATAATGGAAACAACAAAGAAAGAGGAAGTGGAAGAAGAAAAGAACTTGAAATAGGGTGGTGAAATCATTACCTCTTCTTCGGGTTCTTCCATTTAATTTGATCAAATGGGATCCATAAGTTGGCTTTATTACCAAAGTAAGGCCTCTAGGATCAAATTATGGATGTTGGGAGCTTATTTGTGCAGGGTTTGGCTGAGAAAAATGGTTGTGGAGGTTTGATTTTGCGAGAAGGGGAAGTTACCTTTTATAAGAGGGGTGAGGGTCACTTTATGAAAAGATTAAATTATTAATTTATTATACAATAATATTCAGTTTATAATGGTTACATATGAATTTATTTCGATAAAAATGTGGTTATGTTTCGAAATCATCTCAATAAATAGACTTTATACAAGTTTATGTTACAATTTTAACTTTATCTTTTAGATTTAACTCTTAGTTAAATAGTATAACTTTTACCATGTCTTCTGGTATCCTTATTCAATATGGTTAATAGGCTTACTCTTATCATACACAAGAACCTCAAGTGTCTCATTAATGACATATATAATATAATTTAAGCACTTTTTTTATCCATAAATTTTGATGATTTTTATATCAACCAACAATATAGTATTTGTCTGAAATATAAATTTATATAAATTTTGACAATATTTGGTATTTTGTTTTTTTGTGAAAGTCATAACAACTTGATTAAATCAAAAAAAAAACATTTAATAATCACTAACATGACAGATTCACATAGAAAATTCTTTTATTTCATGAAAACATTGAAATTATATTTATTTCAATATTTATAATAACATTTTTTGGATTCATTCCTTAATAGGATAATTACTCCATCATTATTGTATCATTAATATTTTTTATTTTTTAATCTCTAAAAATAATAAATAAAATAAAAATATTTAGGAAATATGTTAAGCTATCTAATGAATATTTATAGTCGAATTTATCTTATGTAAAACCCTATATTAAAAATTGTTTAGTTATTAGACTATGATTTTAACTCTTTTAACTCATCTATAAATTAAATAATAGTAAATGTCTTAATCTATTACTAGTGGACCTAAAGGGTCATATTTTATTCCTAAGGTTTAATATAGTCAAATGACACTTATCCAATAGAATTAGGAAATTTGTTAGGGTAATAATAATATCATTTTTACCTTTAATAACCATATTTACTTTTAACCATGGTAAAAGAAGGTAAAAAGTAACTATTCACCAAAAAATATTTAACTTTATGAACCATATTTTACTTCTTGATATTAACCTTGTCTCTTGGATTTTTTAAATTCAACTCACAAAAGCAGTGAAAATAATTTTATGTGAATTTACATATTCTCCTAGGAGGTCGGTAAAAGACGGTGAAAAGTTCAATAAAATTTAATATATCTAATATAATTATAAAATGATAATAATGAATTACATTTTACATATATAGATAAAATTTATCTATATTGACCTAAAATAGATTGAAATAAAATAATAAATTAATTAAATAAAAAGTTGGTTTTAAACAATAACTCATTGTTTATCACTATTCATTAAAAAATGAATGTTTTCAGAAAAATACCAAAAATTGACCCTAAGATAACATTCATATTCAGAATTCAAAAATGAAGTCTGTTTCAACAAATTAATAACATAAAATTTGAATTTATTAATTTAAAAATAATTCCATTTGTCAAAACCAAAAGTCATATTTTTAAAGAACAATACCTATCGAAACATTGACACTTGGTTATGTCCAATTTCAAAGTGAAATTACTTACAATGTCTAGCATTGGATTAAATGGTAAAAATATAATCTATCTATAGTTCCAAAACATCAAAATGTATAATTTAACACTATTAATTATTTGGATTTAAAAATTTGTTTTCAGTTAAAATATAGTATTATTCACTAATCACCTAATTATGAAAGTTATCAGAAAAACATGAAAATTTTATTGAAACTAAATTATTAAGTGCCAATAATGAAGAAGAAGATTATTTTTTCAAATTGAATATATAAAAGTGTAAATATTGTATTTAAAATGTGTTATCCCTCAAAAGGCTGTAAAATTATATTTTCGGAATAATATATCCTTTACATAAAAAATTGAATTTGTTCTTACATTATGTCAAAGAAACTCATTATATGGAGTCTAAAATTATACGGAATATATAATGTTCAAAATTCCGTTAATACTGTTCATAAATGCTTTTGAACTGCTAGTTTGGTATGTCGTGGTGCACTTGATCTTGGTGTCATGTGTAGTGAAAGTTATTGAACTATTTTTAAGAGATAACATACTATGAAATCTTGCGGAGTTACATTCCTTCCTCCTTTAATAAATTTTTTCCACGCAATTTGAAATTAATAATCGAAAATAAAAGGTTGAAAATAAAAAAATTCATTTGTGGGAAAACCCACATCCGAAATTAGTTTAATATAATTTATTCTTAATTAGAGGGAACATATATATATATATATACATGACCAGTAGAGTAACATCCTTTAACTAATTCCGACCACATACTTTTCTTTCACTCCAAAATATTTCAAAAAATAGTCTATTTATCCTAATCGTATATGGTTCCAAAAAAATGATTTTATAATTTATCTACCACACCTTTTAAAAAACTACATTATTCAATCCAGGAAATCATGTGGTCCAATTTTAGGTGATACACCCTTGCCTCCCTTCGGTTGTAGGTTCAAGACTCACGGCCTTGCCAGACGTGAGGGGTTGTCGCTCGACCTCCAGGTTGTCCTTTTATTACAATCCCAAAATAATATCAAACAATAATTATCCAAAATAATTATCTTCATACTCACAATCATAAATTTATGAGGATGGTGAACCCATTAAAGAACCTTTTTCCACGTAATAACATGTGAACCCCTTCATCAGGTATTCCATTAAAACACTGCATCATCCTGAATTACCATAAAAACTTATTGATTACATTCATGCTCCCTTATCCCTTATAGAATATTGGATATACTTATTCTATCCAAAAATTTTGTAAACCCCAACAATGATGGAATATACAAATCATTTCTCAGTATCAAGGAAGATGAGAATATTAGAAATAATTTTTCCAAATCAACCATCTCATATTCCAAAATCACTTCCTCATTATCAGGACCATATTAAGGATTAACATTCCTTCAACCATGTATTTTCCAAAAAGTGTAGCTTACTATTAAGCCACTTTTAATAGAACCACATGATCTCAATTACTCATTAAAATAGTATTGCAGTACAATACTTATTTATCTCTATATTTCATATAACCAGTATATTGTTGATACAACACTCAAATGAAATAATTGTATATTTACAACATAAGAACCATAGTCATTTCTATTTACATGAGGTTGTATCATAACTCTATTATTATCCAATAGCATCATTTTAGGTATACTCTGATGATTGATAAATTGATTTGTGTAGTGTCCCAATGCCTTGTAGATGAAGCATTGTACATTTGAAATTTCATTCTTACCATTGCAATTATGTATATGGTGTCCATATCCTCCATACTTATAAAAATCTCACATTCCCTTCAAGAATTTACCATGATGATTCATTCCATAGTTTTCACATATAGGAAAATACTTTTTCCCTCTTCCCTTTGTCCATCTCCATTCTTTTCTTGTCTTGCTTCCCTTTAATGTCATAGGACTCAAGGAATTCATCACATATCTTATTAACACATGATACTATTTCTTCATATGTTGAGAATACATGGGGGACTATTTCCTTTTTAAATATTGGTTTAATTCTATTAATGATATGATCCTACATACTCATTCGATCATACGTATTGCTGGAGTTCACATTCACTCTATTGGGAACCATTTCTATACAATGGAATACACTAGTTCATTTTATGAATTGCAAATCATTATTCTAAACATGTAAAATACCTATTGTAAATTGAACAGTTTATGGACATAATCCATAATCACAAAATTTATTTCTTTGAGAAGGTATATACTTATAAACCCTTCATAGTTGTTTGTATAGAAAACGAGAATTGTCCTAAGCATATCCCCCAGGAGTGTTGTAACCAAGAGTGCACCAATGCCCGTTGTCGTTCACCAGTTCCCATTCATGTCTAGATCAAAGTAGTGTTTTCATGTTTTAACCCTAGGTACATCTGTTCCAGATATGCCTCTACATGCTTGTATCCATACAGGGATGTATTGCTTTGAAAACTCAAAAAAATATCTACATTGCCAATATTCTAATAAGTTCTTCTATACTAATCATCAGAGTCTATCATAGGGCTATGTGATCTAATCAGAGTTTATCTAAATATAGTTTCCATGGTTATTGCTATACTTCCTATGATACCAACTGTAATTCCCCAACCCAAATTATCTAGAGTCGGTGTATTATTTTAATACATTGGTTTGACTTGAAGGAATCATGTCCTGAACGACCAATCTTTTTAGTAGTCTTTGAAAATTGTTTATATTCATGTACTTCACATTACAATTTCAAACATAAAATACAACATGGAAGGTTCTTTGATATCTCCATTATTTCATTTAGATTAACCCCACATATCAATCATAATACACATTGTGTAAATCCTAGGAAAATAAAACATAATGAAGGGGTGAGCTCATATGCTTAATATGGGTAAATAAATTAGCAGAAGCTATAAACATTTAAGAAAAGATGTTTAATAAATAAAAAATCCTTTTAAACCTAATCTTGAACATAATATGGAAAAAATAAATAAAATAATTTCCATATTAACATGCACATGGATATTCTACTAGTCGAATAATCACATGTAATAAATAATTTCATAATGAGGGAATGCTTAACGTCGGTCATCAATACCACATAATCAATCCCTCGTGCCAAGAATAAAAATAATTTTTTTTCAAGGCCTTATCCCAAGACACTAGTTTTTCTCATGAGACCTACCGATTCATATAAGAGCTACTACAGGATCCACTCGTCACATACTAAGTCTAATGCATTCCTCATATTAGAAAGTTGAAACATTACAGAACCATTCATATTAAAACAAGTATAGAAAATGTCAATACAGTAACCATAAAATACAAATGGTATAAAAATAGAAAATACACAGTCAGACATATCATTACTCATTCAATACAATGTGTAATATTTTATTATAATAAATCAACCTCAATAAAAAATAATATCCATTAAAGGATGCTTACATAGTTTAAAATGATGAGTAAATCTTTTTGATGGAAATATCCTTTTTGTAAAATCATTTAAAAGTCACACATTTATAAAGTAAGTAATTTAAAATGATTTTTTAATCAAAGTGTCTCATACAACATTGAAACTTTTGAAAAGAATTATCATTTCAGCACATTCATTTCCATAAAAATAAATCATAAAAATCAATTTGAAAACATGGACATTAATTAAAATGATTTAGAATGATAAATCATCAAAGCATTTAAAATTATGATCTTAATAAAGAGTACCTTTCACAAATACTTAATATATTCATCTTTAAATCATTTTTATGAAAAATGGACATGGATGATAAAAATGTCCCAGTACATACTTACACATAAACAATCTCAGATAATAATGAGATTGAAGAATTAACCCTTACCTTGCACTTTCATTTAGTCCTAGGTACATTTATCCTTCTGTATGAAGATATTAGTATGTTATTAAATAATACCATTATCATATTAATATTTATGATATCATATATGATTCATTTATGACTTTATACTACCCATTTAATAATAATTTCAATGTTAAATTGACAATTTGTGTAACAATCGCTTTCTTTATCATACATGTTTTAACATGTTACTCTTGATTGTATTACTTAGATAAAGATTTGAATAATTCCATAATATAAAACATGATTTATATATCATATATATTTATAATATAAATATTTATAATAGACATATATTTGAAATTAAAAACACTGTTTATGGAGACGATAGTCCGTACATACGCATAAACATTATTTCCATTTTCATATAGTTTTGAACGGAACTATGTGAATAAGATATATGTAATTACACATATATATATTTATATAGTAGAATTATTATTTCATATATTATATATATATTAGTAATATATATTTTTATAATCTTTGATGAATGGTGAATGTGGAAATGAATCTCATCATGTTGTGGAGGCAGTAATTCGTACGTACGCACGAGCGACAAAATCATTTCATTTGATTTAAAATAGTTTTTCAATAGAAGGTATATAATAAATAAATAATCATTAACATGTTTTATTTATTATTTACATCAATTATACATCATTATTATACCCATCCAAATAATAATGTATTGAATAACAACTACACCACGACGTGGAGACGATATATCGTACGTAGACATGTATGGTGACATGTCATTCATAGGATGGATAAAATAATGAATATGTTTCTAACATATTTATAATAACATAATAGTATATATAAGATACTGTATTTATTGTTTTGGAATGAAAACAACAATTAAATAGGAATTCGAAGATGAAAATAACTTGAATGTGGGTGGTGAAATCATTACTTCTTCTTCAGGTTCATCCTTTTGATTTGATCAAAAGGGTTCCATAGATTGGATTTATGAACAAAGTAAGGCCTCTAAGATCAAGTGAGGGAAGTTTTGAGGATATTTGGGTAGGTTTTGTTCATTAGAAATGGATTTTGAGAAGTCGTTTTGAGAGAAGGAGAAGTTCCCTTTTCTACAAGGGGTGAGGGTCACTTTAGGAAAAGATTAAAATATTAATTTATTATACAATCATATTGGGTTTATAATGGTTAAAAATGAATTTATTTCGAGACTTAGGTGGTTATGGTTAGAAATACTCTCAAACAATAAGTTTTAGACAAGTTTAGGTTACCATTTTAACCTTATATTTTAGATTTAACTCTATGTTAAATAGTATAACTTTTATCGTGTATTCTTGTATTCTTACTCAATATAGTTAATAAACATACTTTAATATTCCAATACAACCTCAAGTGGCTCATTATTGACATATATAACATTATTTAACCCCTTTGGCCGAACCTTACTTTTTTAAGAATATTATATCAACCATTAATATAGTATTTGTTTGAAATATTAATTTATATCAATTTTGACACTATTTTGTTTTTTTTGTGAAAGTAATAAAAACATGTTTACCTAAAACAAGATACATTTAATCATCCCTAACATATCATATTCACCTATAAATTGGTGGATATCACGAAAACTTCTAAATTATATTTATTTTAATATTTATAATACCATATATTTGAATCAATCATTAATAAGGTAATTACTGAATCATTATTGTGTCATTAGTCATTTAAATTATATATTCTCTAATAATTTTAAATAAAATACCATTATGTAGGAAACAATTTTAGCTTTATAATTAATATTTATAGTCGAATTTATCTTATGTATAACCCTATATTAAAAAATGTATAGTTATTAAACATTGATTTTAACTCTTTTAACCCTTCTTTAAATTAAATAATAATAAATTTCTCAATCTAATCCATGTCGACCAAAAGGGTCATATCATATTCCTAAGGATGTTTTTGGTCGAATTAAACATATCCAAGAGAAATAAGACATGTTTTAGGATAATTATCATAACATTTTTTCCTTTAATTACCTTATTTACTTTTTACCCTTGTAAATTAAAGTAAAAAAGTTACTATTACACAAAAAAGATTTTTATCTTATTGAACAACATATTTCTCCTTGATATTTACTATGTCTCTCGGATGGTCCAAATTCAACTCACAAAAGCCGTAAAATTTGGTTTTATGTGAATTTAAAAATTCTCCTAGGAGATGGGTAAAAGACGATGAAAAGTTCAGTAAAATTTTATATATATAATATTATTATAAAATTACTCTAATGAATTACATTGATAATATATAGATATTATGTATCTATTTTAAAAAATAATATATTTAAATAAAATAATTAATTATTGAAATAAAAAATGGGTTTTAAACAATATCATAGTGGTTTTCAATATTCATAAAAAATTGAACGTTGTCAGAAAAATTCCAGAAATACACCCGAAGCATATTTTCATATAACAAATTAAAAAATGAAGACTATTTCACCAAAATCAGAACATATAAGTTGAATTTATTAATTTAAAATTAATTCCATTGTCAAAACCAAAAGACGTATTTTTATGGAATAATAACAATCAAAAGAATGACACTTGTTTATGTACAATTTCAAAGTAAAATTACATAAAATGATCATCATTGGATTAAATGTTAAAAATATAATCTATTTATACTTCCAAGCCATTAAAATTTATAATTTAACACTATAAATTATTTTTATTAAAAAATTTATTTTAAGTTAAAATATAGTAGTTTTCACTATTCACCCAAATATGAATGTTATCAGAAAAACACCAAAAATTCATTGAAACTGAATTATTATGTCTTAATTATAAAGAAAAATATTATTTTTTCCAATTAAATATATAAAAGTGTCAAATATTGGATTGAAAAAGGGTTCTCCCTCAAAAGGCAGTAAAATATAATTTACTGAAAAATGCATCCTTTGACTACAAAATTGAATATTTTCTTACATTATGTCTAAAAAACACATAATATGGATTATAAAATTATAATGAGTATATAATGTTCAAAATTCTGAAAATACTATTCATAACCGCTTTTGAACGGCTAGTTCGGTAAGTCGTGGTGCGCTTAAACTCGGTGTCCTGTGTAGTGCAAGTTATTGAATTAATATTAAGAAATAACTTACTTAGAAATCATGGGGAGTTACATTCTTCCCTCCTTCAATAAATTTTGTCCTCACAATTTTAAATTGTTTTTCGAAAATAAATGTTTGATAATAGAAAATAACATTTTGGGAAAACCCACATCGGGAATTGGGTTAATAAATTTTAGTCTTAATTAGAGGGAACATATATATATATACTTGATAGGTACAATTATATCCTTTAACTAATTCCTACCACAAACTCATCTTTCACTTCAAAAGATTTCAAAAAAATATTATATTTAACCTAATCGTATAGGGTTCTAAGAAAATGAATTTATAATTCATCTACCAGAAATTTTCAAAAAACTACATTATTCAATCCAGGACATCACATCGGGAAATGGTAGGTGATGCACTCATGTCACCCTTCGGTTGTGGGTTCAAGTCTAATGGCCATAGCAGACGTGACAGGTTGTCTCCTGACCTCCAAGATGTCCTTTTATTTCAATCCAAAAATAATCTGAAACTATAATTATCCAAAATATTTCTCTCCAAACTCTTAGTCATAAATTTATAAGGAAGGTAAGCACAATAAATATCCTTTTTCCATGTAATAACATGTTAACAACTTCATCATGTATTTTTATAAAACACTGTGACATTAGTAATTACAATAAAATCTTATTGATTACATCAATGCTCCCTTATCCCTTATAGAATATTGGATATACTCATTCTATCCAAAAAAATTGTAAAAACCAACAATGATGGAATATATAAATCACTATTCTGTATCAAGGAAGTCAAGAAGATTCAATATAATTTATCCAAATCAACCATCTATTATTCCAAAATCTCTACCTCATTATCAAGACAATATTAATGATTTCCTTTCCCTCAACCATGTATTTTCCAAAAAAGAGTAGCTTACTATTAAGTCACTTTTCCTACAACAATAAAATCTCAATTCCACCATAAAATAGTACTACAGTACAATCCTTAGTTTTCTCAATAATTCATATGTACATTATATTGTTGATACAACACTTAAATGAAATAATTCTATATTAATAACATAAGAACACTAGTCGTTTCTCTTTACATGAGGTTGTATCATAACATGATTATTATCCAATAGCATTATTAAAGGTATACTCTGATGACTAAGACATTGATTTGTTTAGTGTCCCAACTCCTTACAGATGAAGCATTGTAGAATTTTAAATTTCATTCTTACTCTTGCAATCACGTACATGGTGTCCTTTTTCTCCACACATATAATAATCTACCATTCCCTTCCACTATTTACCTTGATTATTCTTTCCACTATTATCACATATTAGAAAATCCTTATTTTCCCTCTACCCTTAATCTATCATTATCTGTTCCTTCCTTTTCTTTTCTTGCTTCCCTTTAAATTCATAGGACTTAGTGAATTCTTTACTTATCATATTAACCCATGATACTATTTCTTCATATGTTGAGATTATATGGGAGACTATTTCCCTTATAAATATTTTCTAAATACTATGAATGATATGATCCTTCTTACTCTTTTGAACATATGTATTGATAGTGTTCACATTCCCTCTATTGGGCGTCATTTCTGTAAAATGGCATACACTAGGTTAGTTTATGAATTTCAATTCTTAATTCCAAACTTGTGAAATATGTAACATAAATTCAACAGTTTATGGATATAATCCATAATCACAAAATTGTTTTAATTGAGGAGGTATATACTCATAAACCATTCATAGTGGTTTGTCATGAAAAAAAAATTATCCTAAGCATATCCCACGGGATTATTGTAACCAAGAGTGTAGCAAGGCTCATTTTCGTTCACCAGGTCCTGTTTAGGTCTAGCTCAAAGTGGATTTTTCGAGTTTTACCCCTAGGTACATCAGTTCCAGATCCACCTTTACCTGCTCATATCCTGACATGGATGTATTTCTTTGAAAACACACCAAATCTCTACATTACCTAAATTCTAGGAAATTCTTCTATATTAATCATCAAAGTCTATCATAGGGCTATGTTCTCTAATTAGAATTTACCTATATCTAGTTTCCAAGGTTATTGCTAAACATCCTCTGATGCCGACTGTAATGCCCCGAACCCAGTTAACAAGAGTCGGTGTATTATTTTAATACATTGGAAAGATTACAAGGAATCAAGTCCTGAAGGACCGACTAGTTTAGCAGTCTTTGAATATTGATTTAATACGTGAACTTCTAATTACAATTTCAAACATAAAATATAACATATATGTTTATTTGATATCTCCATTATTATATTTATCTTAACCATGCATATCAATCATTATACACTTCTTGGATATCCTTGGAAAATAAAACATATCAAAGGGGTGATCATAGAACCCCATAAAGGGTAAATAAATTAGCAGAAACAATAACCTTTTCTGAAAATATGTGTAATAAATAGAAAAGCCTTTTATATATAAACGTGAACAAAATATAGAAAACATAAAACAAAAATTACGAAATTAACATGCACATGGATATTATTCTAGTCGAATAATCACATTTAATAACTAATTTCATAATGGGGGAATGCCTAAAGCCAGACATCATTACCACATAGTCAAGGCCTCATGGCAAGAATACAAATAAAATGTTCGTCAAGGCCTTATTCCATGACACTAGTTAGTCTCATGAGATCTCCTGATGAATCGACAAGCTATAGCGGGCTCCACCCATCAAATACTAATTCCACTGCATTCCACATATGAAAAACATGAAACATTACATAAAAATTTGTATGAAAACATGCATACAAAATGTCAATACTGTAACCATAAACCACGAATGGCATAAAAATAGATCATCCATAGTGAAACATATAATAACTCATTCAATACAATATAGATGATTGTATTATAATAAATCAACCTCAATCAAAAATAATATCCCTTAAAGGATACTAACATAGTTGAAAATGATGAGTAAAACTTTTTGAGGGAAATATCCATTTTGTAAAATCATTTAATAGTCACACATTTGTGAAGGAATTAATTTAAAATTGAATTAGTAATGAAAGTTCCCCTTATCAATTAGAATCTTTTTAAAAGAATTATCATTTCAAAACATTCATGTCCATATAAATAAATCGGTAAAATCATTTTGAAAACATGGACATTAATTAAAAAGATTTAGATAGATAAATCATTAAAGCATTTAAAATAGTGATCTTGATAAAAAGTACCATTCCAAAATCTTTAAAATATTCATTTTGAAAACATTTTTATGAAAAATTGTCAAGGATGATAATATTGTCCCAGTAAATACACACACATAAACAATCTCGAATAATAATGAGATTGAAGAATTAACCATTACATTGCACTTTATTTTAGTCGAGGGTACGTTTAACCTCCTGTATGAAGATCATAGTATGTTATACAATTATACCAGAACCAAATTAATATTTATGATAACATATATGACTCATTTTTGACTTTATACAACCCATTTAATAATAATTTCTATGTTAAATTAACATTTCGGGTAATAATAACTTTTTTTATCATACATTTTTTAACTTGTTACCCTGGATTGTATCACTTAGATCATGATTTAAATATTTCCATAATATAAAACATGATTTATATATCAAATATATTTAGAATATTAATATTTATAATAGACATATATATGAAATGAAAAACTCTGTTTATGGAGACGGTAGTCCGTACGTACGCATAATCATTGTTTCCATTTTCATATCGTTTTGAATGGAACTAAGTGAATAAGATATATGTAAGTACATATATATATATAGTAGAATTAATATGACATATATTTCATACTTATTAGTAATATATATTTTTATATCCGTTGATGAATGGTGAACATGGAAATGAATCTCATCGTGTCGTGGAGACGGTAATCCGTACGTACGCACGGGCAAAAATATCATTTCCTTTGATTTAAAATAGATTGTAAATATATGGTATATCATTAATAAATAATAATTTACTTTTTCTGTTTATTATTTACATCAATTATACGTCATTATTATACCCATCCAAATAATAAGGTATTGAATAACAACTACCCCACGACGTGGAAACGGTAAGCCATACATACACACGAATGATGTCATTTCATTCATTGGATGAATAAAATATTGAATATCATTGTACCATATTTATAATAAAATCACATTATATTGAATATACTATATTATTTTTTTTATAATTGAAATAACAAAGAAAGAATAATTCGATGAAGAAAACATATTTAAAGTGGGTGGTGAAATCATTACCTTTTCTCCAGGTTCTTCCTTTTGATATTATCAACAGGGCTCCATAGATTGGCTTTCTGGCCAAAGGAAGGCCTCTAGGATAAATTGAGGGATGTTGGGAGAATATTTGGGTTGGGGTTTTCCAAGCCAATTGGTATTGGAGTTGTGATTTTGAGAGATGGGTTAGGGCCTTTTTATAAGAGGGGTGAGGGTCACTTTAGTAAAAGATTAAATTATTAATTTATTATACAATAATATTCAGTTAATAATGGTTCAAAATGAATTTATTTTGAGTATTAGGTGGATACGGGTCGAAAGCCTCTCTACCATTAGGTTTTAGACAAGTTTATGTTACCATTATAACCTTATCTAATAGATTTCGCTCTTAGATAAATAGTTTAACTTTTTCTGTGTCCTCTTGTATTCTTACTCTAAATGGTAAATAAACATACTATAAAAATCCAAGACAAACTCAAGTTTCTCATTAATGACAAATATACTTTTATTTAAGCCCTTTTTCTAAACCTTACATTTTTAGGAATATTATATCATCCAATAATATAGTATTTGTTTGAAATATTAATTTATGTCAATTTTGACACTAATTTGTAGTTTGTTTCTAATTGTGAAAGTCATAAAAACTTTATCACATCGAACAAGATGCATTGAATCATCCCTAACAGGTTATATTCACCTATAAATTCGTGGAATTCATCAAAAATTTGAAATTATATTTATTTTAATATTTATAATACCATTTATTTGATTCCTTCATTAAGAAGGTAATTACTACATCATCATTATGTCATTAATAATTTTAAATATTTAATCTCTAAAAATTATAAATAAAATACCATTTTGTAGGAAATATTTTTAGGTTTCTAATGAATATTTATAGTAGAATTTATCTTTTGTATAACAATATATTAATAATTGGTTTTTATTAGACATAGATTTTAACTCAATTAACTCTTATTGATATTATATAATAATAAATGTCATAATCTAATCGAATTGGACATAAGGTGTCATATTTTATTCAAAAGTTTTTTTTGAATTACATTTATCCAATAGAATTATGACAAATTTTAGTGTAATAAAAATAACATTTTTACCCTTAATTACCCTATATACTATTAACCGTGGTAAATAAAAGTTAAAAGTTACTATTCAGAAAATATTATTTTTATCTTATTGAACAAAATTTTACTCCCTATTATTAACCATGTCTCTCAGATTTTCAAAATTAACTCACAAAATCTATAAAATTATGTTTTATGTGATTTTACAAATTCGTCTAGGAGGCGGGAAAAATACGGTGAAATGTTAAAAAATATATATCTAATATTATTATAATATTACTGTAATGAGTTATATTGAACATATATAGATATTATGTATCTATTTTAAACTAAAATAGATTTATATAAAATAATTTATTATTTATATAAAATGTTGGTTTTAAACAAAAACTCAGTGTTTTTCAGTATTCATAAAAAAATTGGATTTTTTCAGAAAAATACCAAAAATTCAACCTATGCTAATTTTCATATTCTGAATTCAAAAATGAAGTTTGTTTCACCAAATTAAAAACATATAATTTTAAATTATTAATTTAAAATTAATTCTCATTTTCAAAACCAAAAGGAATATTTTTAAGGAACAATAACTATCAAAAGATTGACAATTTTTTATGTCCAATATCATAGTGAAATTACTTACAACGAACAGAATTAGATTAAATGGTAAAAATATTATCAATTTATACTTCCAAACCATTAAAATGTATAAATTTACATTATAAATTTTTTTGATTAAAAAATTTCATTTCAGTTAAAATATAGTATTTTTAACTATTCACCAAAAATATGAAAGTTATCAGAAATATAGGAAAAATTTATTGAAACTAAATAATTATGTCTCGATTCAAAATATGAAGTTTATTTTGTCAAATTGATTATACAAAAGTGTCAAATATAGGATTTAAAAAGTGTTCTCCCTCAAAAGGCGGTAATATTGCATTTTCTGAAAAATACGTCGTTTATCTAAAAAATTGAATTTGTTCAAACATTATGTATATGAGACACAGAATATGGATTCTAAAATTATAAGGATTATGTAATGTTCAAAATTCTGTTAATACTATTCATAACTGCTTTTGAACAGCTAGTTTGGCAAGTCGTGGTGCGCTTGAACTCGGATTCGTGTGTAGTGCGAGTTATTAAATTACATTGAAGAATTAACACACTATGAAATATTGGGGTGTTATAGAGATAACATCGAAACAATACATTTAATAGATTTATAATATTCCATATTCTCATGAAAATATCATCAATGACAATTATTATGTCTAAAAATATATACATTAATAATTATAATATTATTTATTTGATTGCTTTATTAATGAAGCAATCACTACATCATCATTATTTCATAATTAAATTTTATTACATGATATCTAAAAAAATTTAAAAACATATTGCATGATGTATTAAGTAATTTTATATTTATAATGATTATTTATAGTTTAATAGATAACTTATATAAACACATACAATTTTTTTGTACGTAGATATATGTTTATAAATTAGTTTCAGTTATATTAAATTAAAAGTTATATGCATCATAGTCTCACAAAAGTTGATTGTAAAGTCCAAATTTACAACAAAAAGGGATTTATTAAACATCCATTGATTTTCCAACATGATTATGACAAAAATTAAAATAATTTAATATTATTTCAATATTATTTTTACCATTATTTACCTGATTTACCCATTAACCATGGTAATTTTAATTACTAAATATATTATTAATAATTCCCGAAAAAAAGGTCTATTTACATAATTTGGACATTATAATATAAAATATGGAAACTATTTTTCCAAATTAAAAACACATATGTTGCTGTAATTAATTAAAAATTAACCATCATTTCCAAAAGCTGAAAAAATGATTATTAAAATTTTAAACTGTAAAAATATTAACTTGTGTTTATATAAAATTTCACTGTGAAAATACCCCTAATAACCAAAATTGGATTAAATGATAAAAAATAATATAATTTTTGTCTAAAAAAATTGAATGAAAAAAAAAATACAAACAAATTAGATGAAAATAAATGTTTGAATTAAAATTCAGTTCTATCACAATTCATTAAAATATGTAATTTATTATAAAAATACCAAAATATCAACCAAAGAAATATTTCATTTCACACTTCCAATTAATAAGTTTATTTTATAAAAAATGATATATATATATATAAAAGTTTCAAAAACTATATTTAAAAATATTCCCCATCAAAAGTTTGTACAACTACCATTAAAAAATTATTGGAGTATTTTATACTTATATTTGGATTTATTATTATTTTATGCATATAATATTTATTATATGAAAGTAAAAACATTTTATAAAAATTTGTAAACATAATATAGTTATTTCAGTTCATTCCCACCTACCCAAGGACTAGGCATTAACTACCATTATAAATAATATTATTATTATTATTTTATTTTTTGATATAACTCTCTCTTGTGTGAAACGAATGCTTTCAGCAAAATATATTGTATTGTGATGGATACACTATCAAATATATTGTCCCATTTTGACTAAAATTATTATCAAATTCATAAATATTAATAGATATGGAAAAGTTATTCTATAAAAACATTGGATGTTACATTCTCTCCTCCACTTTGGAAAATGCATCCTCACAATTTTAATTTGGGTTAGTATCTAAGGAATGCCATTTCAAAAAACCATTATTGAAAAATCACAATGGAAAAATTGTCAATATAAATTACACATTAAAATATTAAAAGGGATGTACAATGGTCAACAAAGATAACACATACTAGAATTCCATATAAGAGAACATGGATATGGAATAAATACTAACTATCAAGTCCTAATGAAGAGTTACATAAAATAGAGTCTAGAAAAATTTAATAATAATAAAACATAAATTTTTTATTGGTTAAACGATCTTTGACTTTGTAGTACGAGTAGTAACCATAAAATATTTTTGTTCTAATTACCTTTTCATAATGTTAAGGAATTCTATTACAACATATAATTATAAAATAAGTAAATACATTAACTTGATAATTAAAATTAATATATTAATCTAAACTCACGATAGAGTCATATTTTTATCCAATTTATTAGTATTTAAGATGATTTTTTCCCCAAAAGAACTCGAAAAATCATTTACATAATCACATAATCCACAAAATATTATGTCTACACATTCTTTCATGAAACATTAACAAAAACAAAAAATTTGTGGTAAAAAATTATATATATAACCAAATATAAATATCCACAAAAAATAATGACTAGTTTTAATATCCATTATTCAAATGTAATAACGAAATTCAATCATATACTATTCATCAAATAATATTACTTAAAATTATTCAAAATAATAAAAATATTGATTGAACCCCAAAAATTCTAAATGATTTAATAACATAGTCTTAATGGAAAAGTTTTAAAATTTATATCCATAAATAACTATGAATTACTCATACTAAAAAGTAATTACCATAATCCAATATTCTCTATGTAGGGATAATCATTTCCATAAATAACATGAATATCCATACTTGTAAAATAAAAACATAGATTATTATAAAATACAATTGAACCATTACTCCTCAAAAAAAATCATGTTGTATTATTTTTTCCTTAAGAACATAATGTTCCAAAATAGTGAAATTACTCAAAAATAATATGTATCACTATATCCCCAAACTGTTTTCCAATAGAAATGATATCCATTTAATAAAATTGATGTTCCAAATATAAAATTATTTTAATTTCATTATTTCATTTATCTTAAAAGATAATGTCATAATTAAAATGGAATTCAAGTTGTCTAGTGGTAGGAGATGCACCATTTTCTCTCATTTGTTGTGATTTAAATCCCTAAGGAATTCCCAGATGTGACTAGTTATCACCAATACTATGGTTATCATCTTTTATAAAACAATATAATTATTATAAAATACTCACAATATGTGAAAGTTACTCAAAAAGAACCATAACATTACTAAAATTTAATGGGTTTCTTATAACACTTATTTTCATCCAGACTCAAAAGGCCTCAACATCTTATGTCAAAATGACTTATATTTATTAATATATATTTTATTTTATTTTTCAAAACAAAATTATTAAATAAATCCTTTACCAAAAAAATGAATGTTATACCTTGATCATGGTGTCCACATAGTTTCATCATCATTTTTTCACATTGATAAAATATCCTTGAATTGAATAAATTATTTACATATTCTTCAAAAATAAAATGCTTCTGTTGTACAAATACAACATGTAAAACATGGGTTGTATGGGTGTTTCTACGTAAATAGTTTTTTTAATAATCGTTTATGACATATAATTTAAATACATCAGGTAAGAATATATTTTTATAAAACAATCGAACCAAGTTTGAGTTGAAAATTTCAATCAAGAGTCCTATTTAAATATCAGAAGTATGTATTGAAAGACTATATTTTAAAAGAATATATAAATAGGTTACATAATGGTGTCCTTAATTTATAGATTTTTAGAACAATAATATGCTACCTAATTTTTTGATAAGGTAAAATATCTAAAAATGACTTCATAATATTTAACGTATTTTAAAATATGTCGATATTGAAAAAATACTATTGGATTTAAAATATCCCATGATCCAAGATGGTATAATGGTATATTGGAGGTTATTGATAACTCAAACGACTACTTTGTAGTGATATATATCTAAGAAAATGTTTCAATATCATCCAAACATTACTTTGCAATATTTATTGCAAGCAGTAAATCATGAAGAGATATGATCAATTTTTGGGATAGTACTCATATTATTTGTATTTGAAATTTGTTGATCTCAAATAGCTATAGTGTAATGATTTAACCAAAATAATAGACATATTATTTAACCATATGACTAACCTATAATCGCAATCCCTAAAGTTGTCGAAAACAAATTTGGATACCAACTATAAGGCCCCATCTATATTAATTACATAATCATGAGTTATGTCATGAATTCACATTGAGTTTTTTTATAGAATTAAAAATTTTTATAATTAATCTATATATATTACATATATAATCAAATATAAACAAAGTGGATACAACAACAATCGTATCCATTTCATCCACAATATAAATATTTTTAAAAATAAACATGAGTAATTTTATTAATAAAATTACTCATGAGTTCTTAAATTTTCTTATATATCATTATACCATGTGGAAAACATCTCCATAAAGTGGTATGAGAATCAAAATATCAGTAAGAAATATAAAATAGTTAATAAAACCATAATTCCATGATTATTTTAAAAACATGAAAACATTTTTAGAAAATAATAATTTTCACACATAAAACAAAATCATTTATAACATACCTCATGAAATAATATGATTCCAAAAAAGGTTATTATAAATCATAAATTATAAAGGAAACATGTTGCATCTATTTCATACATACAATGTATATTTCACATCGTCATAAGGAGAAGCCTTTATGGGTACATATGGAATACCCCTAACAATATATTCCCTAAATCTCATTAGAGAACCTGAATGTTCCCATTTATCTCAGTACCAAACTAATTGGAGGGATATCAAGGGTTCACCATCCCTAGTTTTATCATTTAACCCCTCTTATACATAAATAATACCCAAGAACCATAATATAATTATAACAAAATAACAAGAATAATGGAAAAATATAATTTCCCCACTGATATCATAATAGTTAATTTCAATATATATGAATAATCAATGCTCTTTCAAAACCATTTCCAATAAAAAAATTCAATCAATTGTTTATGGTATTTCCATTTCTGTTAAAAATATTAAGGCTAGTAGATGAAAAAAAAATTTAAATAATGATTGAGGCTATGGAAAATGACATTGCCTCCATGTTTGTTAAAAAAACAATTTCTGAACTTTATAAAATGTTTCAGAAAAAAATATTACATTCAAAAACTATTAAACGTAATTAAAATAAAAGGGAACTATTATACATCTTATAAAAGGTTTTGGTGTACAATGTAAAATTGTTCCTAAATGAGAGGAATATGAGACAATGTCCCTTACAATGATCATAACATTAAATTAAGGATAAATAAATGAAATAATTAAGGGTGAAAAATATAAATACAACCAATATAAGTGGATATTCAGTTTAAAACAATCATAGGTGATTTAAAAATATTCTTGAAAAAATAAAACCAATGACATGGATATTTAACTCAATGAAGGTATATTGATTTAAGATTTCATTTATCCTTAGTCCGACGTGTCTCACACATTAATTATATTAGAAATTAAAAATTTAGTTTAATTTAAAATTTCAAGATAATCCTTTTCATGTTTATAAATTCTTTTATATCACTTATTACCATTTTATAAAAAATAAAAAATTATTCAAGTACATTTGAGACGTTTTGTATATATTTCCTTCACTTGACAAATATGAACATTTTTGGACGAAAATTGCCTATTCGGTGAAAAATTAAAGTATAAATTGAATATTATTAATTATATGAATATCATATACTTCAAGTTTATATTTATTAAGAATAATCCATACAACATGGAGATATGAAATGAAATGAACTTTTCAAAAGATGGTACACCCTTCCAACGTAAGAAAAATAAATTGATTTTATTATCATATTAAATGATATAAATATATAATTTAATTATATTATATTATTAATTAAATATATATATCATATCTATAAAACAACTATATTTTATAAGTTTCATGTATAGTGGAAATGATTCATAACTCTTTGAGGGAGTGGTAGCCAACACTTCTTCAATCAAAATTATCTTATTCACCAACCATGGAAATCGAAAAGGAATGTCCAAAAAAATAGCATAATAATAAAGAAAATAAAAATATATTATATATCATATGTAAAAATATTATCCATTATAATGGCCATGATGAGATTATGTATGGGAATACTGAACACTCTCTATTTCGTGAGGTAGTAGTTCAAACTATACAGAATCAAAATGATTATTACCGATTAAATGGAGGTGTGTCTAAGTAATGGTTTATTTATTATAATAAAAACATCCTAATATATTGATTATATTCATATTTTTATGTAAAAATAGAATAAGAAGTTTATATGGATAGTTGAATTTAATTGAAACTAAAAATCACGAGAGAAGGTGTTACCACTTAATCGGGTAACTTCTTTTGGATTATACGAAAATGATTTATTGTGAGGGTTTCAATCATATGGAAGACTTATAGGATGATAGAAAAGAATCAATGAAGAGTTTTTGGTAGAGATTTTATGAACTGATGGGTTTTGGAAATGTTAATTTTAGATAAGAGACGATACCTTTTGATAGAGAGGGAAGGTTCTCCCATGGAAACTCTTAAAATATTAAATAAATATAAATTAAATTTTTAATCCAAATGCTTAAAAGATGATATATGTAAAATATAATAATGTTATTGAACAAAATATTCTCCTCTAATTATTTGTATACATTTATTGATTCAATTCTATTTGTTATATTTTTGGTTTTCCCTTTATTAATTTCTTGGAATATTAATTGTTGTAAAAACATTTTATGTATTAAGAGGATCCAAATTAGTAATTTATTAGGTAAATTTTCCATAATTGGACAAATAATTAATGATTATAACTTATGATAGTAAAATTATGAATTAATTTTTTTTTTTCAGTTTTTCAATAATTTAATATATTATTATTTTTATAAAACAACAATCATGTCAATTTTTACTCTATTCATTTTATTGAAGTTAAATATAATATAGAAAGAGATATAACATTGAACCAAACAACTTAATAGTATTAAGACATTCTATTAGAACCTATAAAAATGTTTATGACATCAATTATGTAATTTTTTTTAAATATTTATAATATCATTAATTTTATTCCTTCATAAATGAAGCAAAAACATCATCATCATTTTTCCATTAAGAAACTTATTTAGTAGATATCTAAAAATTATTATTCAATAAATTGATTTATTATATATTGTTAACCATAAAATGAATATTTCTAGTCTAAGAGATAACCTACATCAACCAATATTAAAATTGTTCTAGTAAGAAGACATATGTTGATACGATTTATTACATTTAAATAAATTAACAGTTGTTTGTGTCTTAATCACACCTATGTGGAGTCCAAAGGAAAACAATTCATCATTGGGGTTTCCATATATGTCCAAATATCATACAATAATATTATGAGAAGTTTTAGGATTGGTTATTGTTATTATAACATTATTTTGATCATTATTTACCTGATTTACACATTAACTGTGGTAAACAAAAAAAATTTATACATTTTATTCATTCAATCAAAAAATAAATGGGACCTATAATAATAATTTGGGATTTATGATTAAAAATATTCAATCAAATTTTCGAAGTTAAAACATAGTTTTTTAGTAATTAAATAATTATTTATTCCCATAGTCAAAATGAGAAAATGGGTTTTTTAAATGTAAAAACCATTAAAAGACTAACATTTGTTTTTATGAAATTTCATTGTGAAAATACCTCCCCTGACCAAAATTGCATTAAAATATAAAAATGATAATAAAAATAAAAATTTAATCCAACATAAAAGAAAATCAAACAATACAGATAAACTACACAAAAAGTATTTTTGAATTAGAATGTAGTATTTTTCACAATTCATTAAAATATGAATTTTATGAAAAGATTAACAAAATTTAATCCAAAGTAAAATTTGATGTCACACTTCCAAATAAGATGTTTATATTGTAAAATAAAAAATATAAATTTGACTAAATCTATATTTAAAAATGGTTCTCTTTCAAAATGCGTTAAAAATACATTTTTTAAAAATAATTTATTATTTAATGCATAAAATTTATTTATACTAAATTTAGAAAGTAAAAAAATTTAATAAAAATGAGTAAAAATAATATAGTTATTTTTATTCAATCTTTCCAATAGTAAAACTATGGATTATATACCATTGAAAATAATTATATTATTATAATATTATTTTTCATTAAAACTCAGTATTATTTGCGATGTATGATTTTTGGGAAACCCATTGTAGAATGTAGTGTACGCTATCACATATGGTGACCCCATTAAACTCATATTAATATATATTTCTTAAATATTAATAGATATGAAAATTTTGTTTTTTATAATTATTTGGGATGTTACAAAGAAGTTTTGAACTAAAATGTTAATTTAATTATGTTAATTGACACTTTGAGTTATACAATTCACATTGCACATCCTATTGAGGTGTGGATGCTTCTAAGACATAATAAATGACTCATGGAATGTTATCCCTAATTAGAAAAACAATCCAACAGTGTTTTATTATAATTCAATATATTAGTTGTCATTTTTTTTAAAGTAAATGTAAATTTTTAATAAAAATCACACATGGAGTCATTTACATCACATTGTGAAACAATTTACTGCTTTTTTTATTCTAACACGTCAAAAATGTTTTACGGATCATTTATATAAATTATAAAAATTTTATTAATAAATTTTCTCCATTTTTTAAATGTAAATTTTGATTTATATTTAAATGAATGACATTTTTAAATAAAAATAAGCACATTTAGTTATAACATTCATAAAGTAAATCATAACGGGGTTCAGTTCATTTATATAAATAAATAATGTCTAATGAATCATTTTACGAATGTATAAAAACAATACATTATTTTTTCTCAGTTTTTAATATGCCACTTGTTATTATAGTAATATTAATATATATTTTATATTGAAATATAGACATAGTTATATAATTGCCAAACCATGGGTTGGATTGAGGCGGCGATAAATATATCATGTTATAAAAAACTAATAAATCATTTTCATAAATTATCAAAACAATGTGAAATAATTTTTTTGGATTTCATGATGCCACTTTTTCTTTTCTCTAAAATAAATATGAATTTTTAAAAATTAAACACGCTTGGAATTATATGGGTCAAACCATGTATCAGACTCAGGTGAATCTAGATCATAATCCTCAAAAATGACTTATTTATGTTCTTCCAAATGTATCATGAAAATATAAGTTAATCTTCTTAATTTGGAGTTTTTCACATTTGTTTTTTATTAAAATTTCATTCGAAAATGGATACCCTCAAATTGAGTAAAACTAGTCACATCATATATATTTTTAACATGATGCTACTTCATATATATCAAAATTTTCATGTTAATCATTTTGAAAAAATGTCAATATAGTAATATCGATGATTTTTTATTTTTCTATTGTGTAAAACATTTGGAACTAAAAAGACAATTTTATACTAACAATAGAACCTTTGAGTAATACCTAGCACCTAATATATTTGTTTGATGTTATGATGATGACATAAAATAAAAAATAATTTATGTATAATTTTATGAATTTATGATAACATTATACTAATGATTTCTCAGTATTAATTTCGCCACTTTTATTTTTTACAAAAATAAATTTGGATATAATAAGACACAATGAAGTCATACTAGACACACTATCAATCTGATTTTTGTTTTGATGATTCTTATAATCACCAAATGGCTTATAAATCATTTTATTAATTTATAACATTAATCCTAATTTTTTTCCCACTTTTCATCTCGGCACATATTATTTTAAAAAAATTTAATGACAATTTAAAATATAACAACACACATAGAGTTATACCATTCACATCATGCATCAGGATGATGTGGAATTGATTATAACATGATAGAAAATTATTAATGAAAGTTTTCTAAAATTTTCAAATTTATATTAATGTTTAATCATAGTTTTTAGTATGATAGTTGTTATTTTTTGGAAAATTAATATAAATTTTTAATAAAAAACAAAATTAGAAATATATTTTTCACATTGTCATATTTAGGTAAAGCTTGCCCATACACATCACAAATAAAATTTAAATTATTTTCATAAATTTTAAAAATAATATACAGTTTTTTTCATTTATTCGAGTGTTTTATATAATTTTATTTCTAAAATTTCATTTTAAATTTGAAACACAGATATTGACTCATACTGGTAACATCATGTGTCTGATTGATAAGATTCTGATTAATAAATTTCAGAAATTATTAAAGAATAATTTTCCAAAATTATAAATAAAATCCAATTGTGTTCTTTCTATTTTCATTGAATGACACATTTGAACTAAAATGTAAATTTTAATCTGAAAAAAGACACATTGAGTAATTCTGGGAACATCATTTATTAGATTTAGTTGTGGCTTATTAGTACATATAAAAAATGACCAGTTGATTGTTTAAATAATTTATCAAAACAATATAAATATATTTTCCCAATATTCAGTATGTTATTTGTCATTTTTTTAAATAAATTAATATTATAAATAAGAATAAGCACTTAACATCACACTTGTAACACCATGCATCATATTTAGTTTTGGATTATTCCAAAAATTCCCAGATGACTTATGTGTACTTTTCTTAAAGTATCAATACAATGAGAATATGCTTTCATGGTTTTGAGTATTTAACTTTCCTTTTTACTAAAATGTCATGTTAAATTGGAAACACACACTTTTAGTTATAACAATCAAATAATGAATCAGTTGGATGTGAGGTTGATTATTACAATAAAAAAATTATTTCATAATCATTTCTCTATATTTGAAAGACAATTCGAGAGAATTTTCCAAGTTTTTGGTTAAGGGAACATTTTGAATTAAAATGTCAATTTTATAAGAATAACAAAAATGTTGAGTCATACCAAACAAGTTATGTATAATATAGATCTGGGGTTGATTACTAAACATAAAAAATGACCTACTTATAATATTCCAAAATGATCAATACAATCTGATTTTTTTTTCATTTATGTTTACATCAGTTTTATTTTAACTGAAATTAATTTTATTTTCAAATAAAAAGATTCACATAGAGCCTTACTGGTAACACAAAGTGTCATATTGAGGTGCATCTGATTACTACAGATCCCATAGTCTTTAAATAACCCCAACTACTGATGTTACCATACTATCCATTGGATTTCATTACTGAAATGGAAATAATGCATATTGATTCATTCTTCTTAGCCAAAGATGTATACAGTGTTGGTAGTTCAATAATGAAATGCAATGGAAAGAAAAATAATTATTGTAAAAAGTAACATGTTCTCTATTTTTTGGATTTTCTAAAATAGTTGAAGGAAATATATGACTTACCTAGTGATCTTTCAAAAAACTATAATATGAATTACATAAAATTGATAAGGAAGTTACCTTACAAATAGTAAAAAAAATTATTACAAAATTAATTAAATATATAATAGGAACTTATAACTCAATGATGGTTCTATAGAATCTATAACTAATTAGTTTTTATTATTAACTTCATTGTAGTATCGAATGATAATAAAAAGAATAAAAAAATACACCAACTTGAAAAAATAATCCATCTATAAAAGAAAATAATTCATATACGAGTAATAATTAATTGAAAAAATAATCATAAATATGAAATAAGAAATTAATTTTAGGTAAAATGATTTTATTAGTAAGATATCAGTACTCCCTCTATGATTGTGTAGAAGCAATGTCCCTACTCATCTGGAAATATTATTTTTAGTAACATGAAAGAAATTGATAAATGTCAAAACATAAATTGTGAAATTGTTTTAGGAGAACAAGCTTTAGAGAGTTTTGGTAATGAAATGTATTAAATATAGAAAAAAAATATTCTGAAAAAAAATCCATAAGGATAAAGAAAATTATATAAATTTTCTATTACATTTTCTGAATGGGTTTCCTTCTTTGTATACTATTATTCTATGGGATTGGAAACATCGTTATATGTAGAATACATTTTCTATAATAAATGTCATCAGTTAAAATTATTTTATTTGAATACATTATGTAATAGATAATATTATGAGGAAGAACCAAGTATATTTAAAAACACTATTTCCTTTTCATTTAACACTTATTTGATTCATCAATTTCTAATCTCTCATGAGCATGAGTAACTTAAAACGAAATAACCTAACCCAATCAATGGAATCCAACTTTATATGAAAAACATTTCTAAGTAATTAATACTAAAAAGAAATAATTTCATTATAAATATTAAAAAATCATATGGAATTCACATCTTCATGATATTAGTGTATATAATAAAATGAGGTATGCATCCCATTCATTTTAAAAAAAATCATTTAATCTAGTGAAAATTATATTTTCCTACTGTCATTGTCAGACGTACACAATGGATTAATAGGTTTTCTAAATGGAATTTAAATTTTATTTGAAAATAAATCTTCATGGATGATTTTTTTTTGAAGGATAGTTATCTATATCATAAATTTACTATCATAATATCCATAATCATTGTCATGTGTTTTTTTCAGACAATGAAGAATATTTGAGAAAAAATAGTAATTTGTTTTGATATGTGTTTAAATAGTGAAACTGTATTTTATATACCCAGATGATTGTAATATTGTATAACTTTTATAGGTCCATGATCACATGGGATCTTCTCATGATATTATTTTAAAGATTATTATACCCCACCCTATCATAAAAATTTATCATTAAAAAACAATATAAAATACATACCATTATTGTTTGGTTCATAAAAATTTGATAAAGTGTATTAAAATTTTACAAATGACATATTGTGTGGATAGTTTGTTGGGTATCAATGTCATGAATCATGGGAAAAAAGCTGTAATATATAAATTGAAATCAATGAGCATCCAGTGTTTCCTAAAAACTCAACAATTAATAAATATAGAATTAAATGATTATATATTTTCTATTATTAATTTTTTTCATTTTACCAATGAAATTTTGTTATTATGATGGAATTTTCATTCAAATATTTTCAATGAAATGATATTTCCATTCCTCTCAAAATACATTCATTTTTATAATATATTTAATTTTTTCCTCTATAAGTGACATCTGGATTAAGGAGAAAAAATTTATGTTTATGGGGAAATCCTATAAATTATTATTGATTTATATTCCCTCTGAAACATTCAAAATTTATTTGTATATAGTTAACATATTTTATTTTTTATTTTTAATATAAATCATGAAAACATCACTTGTATATATATTTACAATTGATAATCATATATATTCATAGTTTAGGATTTCATTTAAATTATAATGGGTAGTGTAGTCCGTAATATAGTCCCTATAAATGTTTTTCAACAAAATATACTATGTGATTACTATGATTTTTTATCTTTGTATCTGTTGAAATCATCAATGATATTAAAATTAGATATTTATTGGGTGGGTTAAAGCCACTGTTGAATGTGATTTTATATATGTAGGTTGATAAATTAACTGGTTTTGAGTTGAAATTTTAATTATCCCCAATCTATTTTTCTGTCTGTAATAACATTCATTAGTTCAAAAATATTCGTTAAAATTTAGTGTGTTAGCATGACCAATCCATCCAAATTTAAATTTTGTTTATTATGAAGCCAATTTTTGGAAAAATGTGAATCCAAAGATCACAACAGGTACCACTACGTGTTGAGAGAACACACAAAATGGTTAAAAACAAAACTAATATTACTGGACCTAGCTACTCTATAGAGTTCCCTGTGCAGTGTACTAACATAGGTATTTGGATCCTCTCTGATAAGCTCTTCAATGGGAGAGATCATCCTTTCCATTGACTTAATGAATTCCACTTAGTTTATTTTACTCTGATTGAAGCATCGTGCCAGTATTCTATCTTGTTTATCTAACCATACTTCTTTCTCCTCTGTGGAATCAAATTTTAACCATCATTCGCAGATTCTATTGACCTCCTCACTTGAGGCATTAGGTCATACAACTTGCCCAAGCATTTCTTCTATGGAGTGTAGGATAATTTTCAAGAACTCCCCAGCATCTTCTTCTTTGTATTTTGAATGCCTACTTGATCCTTCACTTTCCCCTTTCTGTAGGGATGTGAATTCCTTGTTTCTACCCGTCTTGGCCAACCTAGTCTCCATTGGTTTTGGAAAGTGGGAGTAATCCTTGCATCTCTTAGAGTTTTTCCCATGAACCACGATCCACTCCCCTGAATCTTTACTACCTTTTTTCTCATTCTTCCTTCAAGGGTTGTGAGGACATTTCACTTGAATTCGATTCATGTTATCCACTAAATTATGGATATAGCTATCATCACCAGATGAATCGTCCTCCTGAGATAGTGATGGTTTATAAACATCCAACCCCTCAAAATGATTCCCTAGCTTCAACGTCGTTCTTTCTTTGAGAGGCATCAGATTACAAGGAGGCCCCTCCTTACCTTCCTTATCCTCCATGATTGGAATCTCCCCCCATCACCAACCTTCAGACATACATCGGGGGAAGCATCAAGGGTGGTTGGATCTAAGGGCCCCAAGACACTCTCGTTGTCCAGCCACCCTTGTCAACATTGAGGTTTTGTTGCAGCCATCATGAATGACTTTCCCTGCACCAAGGTTGAGCATATGGTCTATTTATAACCGCGAACCATGAATTGCAACTGCATATTTGAATCCAACCAACTTCGACCTTGTTCACCAAGACGTTGGACATCACTCCCAACCATGCTTCCTCACCTTCCTCGATACTATTGGATGTAACTGGTATGTTCACGGTAGCATATGCTAAAGGAACTTCTTCCTCCACTCCATTGAGCCCGAAATCAAGCTTCAACCAGGAAATGATTTCTGCAATCCGCGGTTCTTCCCCCTTCAGCTCCACAGTATTCATGGCCACTAATGAAAACAAAGGGGGAAACTGAGTCTAATTTCTGGCCTCTACACCTGAAGAATCCTGGAGGTTTACTGTAACCATCGCCAATGGAACATCCCTACGTGCCTCCTCTGGCTCGCCCAAAACATCACTGTCATGCAACTAGAGATCTATCTTGGTATCAACTAGAACCACGGATACCCTGTCTCAGATCGCACAATCATGACCAGAAGTTGCAGGGGTTCTCGTCTTCACTGAATCCATCCCCTGAGCACTCTGCCTACAAGAATGTGCCGCGTGACCTAGTCTATGGTAGGAAGAACAAAAATCCACCCAATCATCATATACCATAGGTTGCTTTCATCTTACCTCCGCACCAACATCAATCCATAAAAAATCGACCGGCAGCCTTGACACATCTTCTTCCACACATGTACACGGGTTAATCGGATGGCACACAGATGCGGTACGCGAGTCAACATAAAGAGAACTACCCACAATATTTCCTAGCATGAGAATAATTGCCGGGTTTTGGAAAGGGATATGCAGTTGTAGAAGACTTACCCAAATTGGAAGAATTGTAGAATCATAATGCATGTATATGTCATAGCTCCACTGACACAGGAAGAATCCACATCCACTACATCTGGGTTAGCATGAACAATAAATAATGAATGAATACCAACTTTATGATTTTTTTATTATAAGATCTTATGGCCAATTTATGATTGTTCCATCCACTTGGGGAACTATATAAATATTTATTTAATCTAGGGGATTCGGTTACTCGATGCTTGAATCATGAGCTATGGTAATACATATAGAGACCCTCAGTTTTCATTCATCAATATTACATAAAATTTTATGAATACTTAATACAATATACAAATAGACACCAAAAAACCATATTCGTCATCTGCCATTAGAAACCTGTAAACATAAACACGGGTACATAAACAAGCTAAATTGTATCTAACTATGATTTTCTTGGCTAACTACATTATTAGACTCATCAAACATAATACCAATCATCATATCATGGGAAAAGAATCATGAACTGGGGTGAGATCAGTTGATCATTAAGGGAAAATAATTGGATATGTGTAAGCATAATCATGATCATAAGGTAATGAGAATGTGATAAAAAAAATTAAAGACCATATCTACAAATCAATAATAAAAAACAAGAACCATTGAATAAATATTTGTACATCATAAAGAATGAATAAAAATTAAATGAATAACAAAATCCATGAAATAGTAAATAATTGATATGAAATAGAATTGTGGTAGACACATAATCATATAAAAAGGATTTCAATACTAGTCAAGGCATCATAGACAAGGCCATTTTAGTATCATGGGTTCACTCCTAATAACATCTTGGTAGTCAGGGTTCACTCCGGGGGCCATCTTAGTAGCATGCTTTCACACCTCATACCAACATGGTAGTCTTGGTTCACTCCCATTTTCATATTAATAGTCAATGTTTACTCCCTAATACATAGTAATTTATCTCATGATATACTATTCTTCACCCAATTCATTAGAGGGAAATATAGTTCACATCTATATCATAATGAAATAAAACATGCATTTCATACAAAATAATAAATAATCATTACCCATGAAAAGATGTGGGATTCTGAAACATGTAATAATATCACAATATATGTTAAATGTTATTGGTTTCATAATTATTTCAAAAGAAGATCCCTTGAAGCAAATATGGTTTCAAAATCATATACCCTATGAATGTGAAATGAGTTTCATGATCCTTACTATATCAAATAATAAACAATTCATGCACAACATATGAAGGGAAAAATTGAATCATTACCCCCCCGTATGTAAAAACTAGCAGCATTGGATTTCATATTACACGATAAATATTTTTGAAAGATATTTTAAAAACATTTCATGAGGAAAATATAGTTTTATAATTGAAAACCAAAAAAATTTAAAAAAAATTCCATTTGAAAACATTTTTCATTATAAACAACATTGATAAAATATAATTTAATCTTTTAAAAAACCTTTTTTGATTTATTATCTTCTTGAAATTTTATTTGAATGATCTTTTGAAGATATTTACGAAATCATTGTTGAAATTATATATAATTCCAAAATTAAAGAGAAATATCATCAGGTCTTTCTTGAAAACATTTTCATTATTATCTTAAGTAAAAATGGGTAAATAAATAGTACATAAACATGGATATGTCCTAAATAAATATAGATTAATGTAAATCTGGAATTTTATCAAGATATGGATCATTATTTTTCATCAATGGAATCATAATCATAAATATTCCTAATAAATGATGACATTATTTTAATGAACATTGACCACCTTGTAACATGTTATCATACTCTTAATATTAGAAAATGAAATTATATAAAGCATAATATATAATGAAAATAATGAAATTCGTGATATTAAATTTCATTTTAAGAATATATTCATTATTAAAGTACTTATTTTTAAATCAAAACATGTGTCTCAAATATGGAAAATAGAGAAAAATCTACTTTACCGATTTTGGAAATTTTGGAAAAATCAACACCCTTTAACGGAATATTATATAATAGATATGTAAATTATAATAAATTTAATAGTATTAGTCATATAATTCGTCCATTTTATATACACAGACCTCACAAATGAATCTAGTTGTAATTAAGGAATGTGTATCATTGATATTAAATGGTGAGATGAAGTTCCTTTTCTTTTTGTATTGTCTCTACATATAATCATACAATAATTATGTATAATAATTTTAAATTTTGGTATATATTTTATAGGATAATATTCTTATATTCAATTCAATATATGGTTTTATTATTACTTTATATTATCCTCTTGTTAACAATTCTATGTTAAGGTTTAACTTCGGGTAAAAACAACTTTGTTATTTAGATGTGTATTATTTTATTATATAATTGGTCCATATACTTTTATAATTATTCATCAAATTTATAATATTATATGAATATAATTTATATTAATTATATTCATATTATAAATAAATATAGGATATATAAGTATGAAATTGAATAAATTTTTCATAGAGATAGTAGGTTATACTTATGCATGTTCGCTATTTCTATTTTAAGTGTCACAATGAATGAATGGTTGAAAAAGACATATATGAATATATTATCATTAAATAAGAATTATCATGTTTTAAATATAATATATTTTCTCTAAACTCATCCTAAATACTTTACATGTTGTGTGTGACCAAATCATATAACTTTGATGGGGTTATTTCCCAAACATCCTCATATAAAATTATCATATTAAAAACATGTGAAATGTATAATGATAAGTCCATTATAATTAATATATAATCATAAATAAATAATAAACATAATATAATATATATATATATGAACATATTTTCCAACATAATTTCCACCATGAGATTCCATAATGGAAAAAATGATCCATAATCATTTCACGAGGATACACTTTACCGTACATGTAAAAAATATGGATGTTACTAATTAGATGGATGTGTGTGTAACTATAAGTAAAACCCATATTAAGAAAAAAAAACTACAATATTTTGGATACAATTTTTGTCATAAAATAATTTGATAAGTTGTGATGACGGGTAGATAAATTGAAAAAATGAAAAGAACATGAGGATGATGTATGCTTATTATTTAGGTAACACCATTTGGTTTGCAAAAAAGGGTTTTTTGTATTTCTTTCTGCCCAAAGGGAGGCTTCTAGGATGGGGTTATGGATATTTTAGATCTATTATGTAAGTTCTTGACTGAGAAAATGTGTCTTATGATCATTGAGTAAGTGAGAGGAGTGAAAGGCTTTTATAGTGGAGGAGGAGCTTCACATTTTTAAATATTGGGGAAATGAATTCCACCCATTTTTTACTATGTCATGTGGATTCGATAATGAAATAAATTAGTGAAAATCGAGGATATGGGTCAAAATATAGTCATCTAGTGGCTCTTGGATATGTTTATAGGTCCTTTATTCCCTTAAGTGTAATGTCTACTCCCTTGTTATATTTAATTTTACCATAATCATTGTTATTAAAACTATTTATATTCACTAATATTCTTGGTAAAAACATTTTTAAACTTATTTGAAGATATAAATTTTTATGATTACAAATATGGAATCCTTTATTCCAAATTAAAATCATAGAACTGGATGAAATTAATATACATTAATCCCATAGTCAGGTCGACAATGTGGGGTTTTAAAGTAAAAATATCCAAATGTTTTCTGTATTTTAATAATCAATGTCAATGTGAAATTGATTATAATGTACGAAATTTGGTTGACGGAAAAAATATCTAATTAAACATTGAACCAATTTAAATTATAATTTAATCTTATAAATAAATATTTTGAAATGGAAATTTTCACTTTAAATATTGTATTTTTTACTATTCATTCAAAAATGAATTATCTCAGAAAAATCCAATATAATATCACTATTCTAATTTGAAGATTATATAATAAAAAATGAAACATTATGAATTTAAATATCTAAATTTGTATAAAATTATTTTTATTTTTTTTCATAGTAGGGGATGAAATGAAGTTTATTTGGGGAAATATTATGATTAAATATATAATAAAATTAATAATAATTATATCATTCATTATCAATATTAAATATTAAAATTATTTTTTTTTGAAATTTTTTTATTACAATATATTTAACTATGGTTAATGGCGTGGATATAATTATCTCATTTATATAATTATTATAATTAACATTATGTTTTTTAGAAACATAGTGTTTCATGGAATGTATGACAAGTCATTGTTGCATTTAACATTTTCCAAGTCAATGTTGCATGTAATATACATCAATTAAGTTCTATGTGAACATAATGGATTAATTATTGAAAGAAATATATCAATGAAAATTAATTTATTCAAAGGGGTCCTTAATAATTTGGTTCGATACAATCCTCACACTCACATGACCTATTGGAAGTGGTATGTTGTGTAGAATATCACCCAACATATTGAACACAATATACATCGGAATAAGGTAATTAGTGGGATTTGGGTAATTTAAATTGTAGTCAATTTCACATTGTATAATATATGTAAATGAAATGTATCAGTGTCTATCTGATTGAAATTTCATAGAAAAAATTATTAGAATATTTATTACCTCAACTAAAATATCTCATTGAGGGGAATGTCTCATCTCAAAGCTGGTGGACGTGGGACGGGGGATTTTCACATGTTGTTTTTTCTTGAGTTGTTTTTCAACTTTATTCCCCCTTATAATAGTTTCCAAAAACTCTATGTCCCAATGATTGTTCACTTCATCAGAAACTAATATTTATTTTACCTCTTATATTTATTTATCATTATCATGCTATTGTTTTCTTTATAGAAATATGTCTGTCCTGTCACCCAAAATCCCAAAACACTGACAAATACATACCATTATATCCTCGTCAGGACCACATATATTTAGTGTTTATTTAGTATTTGTGTTGCTGATACATATTTCTATTTTTATATAAAACTTATGAAAATTAGAATTCATTGTTATGAAATATATATTTAAATTAATTATTTTGTTATGTTATACTTTCCCACATATCACATACATTTTCACAATTTTTTATATGTTTTCTGAAGTTCATAAAACATATTTATTTACATGTTCCCCGTTCCATATCATATGACATGGTATGGATGTTTATTTATATTTATATTCACCATTTTTCATTTAAATAGGGGAACATAATTATTTTTTTGATTCTTATCACAAAAAATTTTTTACGGAATATTTAAAATATGTGCATATTATATTTCATGTAATGTGTACCTCATCTATTCATTATGATAGGGGTTCATTGGTTTTCCTTCCAATTACATATTTTTAGAAATCAGATGTAATTTGAAAAATTAATACTTCTCAATTGATGTTATTGTAACACATATTTTCAAAAAAAATGAATTACAACTAACAATGTCCCAAAAATGATATATCCTAATAATGGCTAGTAGATTCATCCCAAAATTGATGGCTTACCAGGTGTGCATACATTAGTAGTGGGTTTGGGTTAATTTTACCTTTAGTATCTTTACGATGAAATCTTGTTAGACATGTTCCGAAGATATTTTTAATTATTCTATAGATCATTAATACATATTTATTCTATGAAACATCTTCTATAAATGCAATATAAAATAGATATTTCAGTAAACCAATGTTTTCCGTACCAGAGAGGTAATTGGTATAGAATCCAATAGATTTTACAACAATATATTTTTCTTCAATTTAACCCTTTGTGTGAGTTATATTTTTGACATAAACAATCAAAATATTCATATAATATTCATTGGGGGTATATACATGTATAATTTACAAGATGACATAGTTGAATCTTACTCACAAAGTGAACCGTCAAGTGAAATATCATATCAAATAATTATATGGGGAAGAAGGTTTCCAATTAAAACAAATATTAAGGATAATTCCTTTTCCATGTTATGATGTTTATCTTGGAATATAACCTTGCCACATATAGCATTGAATAATAAATTTATCACATTTATTATATGATTTATATTATTGGTAAATGTTCAAAGTAAATCTACTGTAGCCACATCATATATATAAACATTATAGTCTTGAGATTTTAGGCCCTTTAAATTTAAATAATTCATAAAAATTATATTGTTGAATTCAATGAATACCAATATTGATAATTTAAAACAATTAACATTTTTCAAAAATGATATTTATTCCTCATGGGATTTTTTTATTCCATCATAGGAAGAAATGTCCATTTTTACCAATTACTAGCACCGATACTTCCTATATTTCCATGTATACGATGTCCAACAAAGGTTTAATTATAAAAAATTTTAATATTTAATTTAGTAAAATTAGAATGAAAAATATCACGTATATGTTTTAAATATTCATAACATCATGAAACTATAAGATGTATTGAAAGGTCCATTATGGTTATTCCAAAAAAATGATCTCTTTTTTCATGTTTTTTTGTATGGTTTAAAGAAAATGGTTTACTAAATTTAGTGTACACAACATTTAACATCTAAAATATTTGATATAATTTTTTTGTATATAGTTAAATACATTATTTTTGAATATCCAACAATTGATTACATCCAGAATTGGTACATATATCATCATGGTAGAAATCTATGATGTCCTTGAGACACAATATTTGACGAATTTCTTAACCTAATTGATTATTTACATTATTTTAAAATGGAACACCCTTGAGATACTTTAATAATATATCCTATAAATTTACATAAAATGAAATTTCATTTACCTTCTTGTAAAAATTGGATCTCAAATTGAAATATTCATTTCTAGATGCATCATACAACATAACACTATAATTCCACAATAATATCAAATCTACATTCAATGGGGCCAAATAAACATCAATTTTATAACACATTTATAATGGTCCTGATGTAGGAATACATAAAATGATTATTTTTTATTTCATGTATATCAATGGTGGAATGTTATAATGTATGAAAATAATAAACCATGTACATTGAGTGCTTATTTTTAAACCAAAAGGATTCATTACTTATATAGATATTGCAAGATGATAGTTTCTCAACTTGTTTCCAAATTCGTGATATGCATGATCATGATTATTCCACATAGGAGAGTATATGGACTGATAAATTTTCCTATCTTATTTATAGTATCTATATCCCACATCAATTGTTTTGTAGAATCCTATCATCAATATTGGTTCTTAAACCATTGAATGATTGTAATGTACTATAAAATTTTCTTAAGCCGTGATTCAACATTCTTTTAACAATAAGAACCACACATTGAGCATTATATAAGTGATTCGGGGTCCCCGGTAAACTGTATATATTCAGTTGGGAAATAATTTATTATTTCATATATAGTACTCATCAAATTGTTCTATAGTTTAGAGTCATATTCTTGGATAGGGAGCTCATTAAATTTTTAGAGCATATCATTCGATAGAGAATGTAGATTATTAAAATGGGGTCACTCCATTAATTCAAAACTATTAAATTATACATCTTTTATTCAAATTACAATGCTAAATATTTAATGAAACATCATTCAATGATATCTATTCATAACACCTTAAATTCTAAAAAAATTATAATCTTCAACATTTTTTTTCATTTCCTCAATATTATAGTCAGCATCAATCAAACCTATAATCACATCCTCGATGTGATCTTCTTCTTTATTAGTAATTTTAATAACATTAGGTAAACCACAAATTATAGAGGTATCCCAATCAATTGTGAAATTATATATTCCATTAATTTATTAAAATATTTGTAACTTTGATTAAATTTGTGATAGTTAAAGTGGTCTTCTAACTCATATAGACCAGTTAATCTAGAATAAAAAGAGATTAATCTTGTATAGGATTGCCTCTGGAAAGTGGAAACAAAAAAGGAGGGATATAAAATTCATATTAATGGAAGGAATAGAAATGGTTCATAAAGTGATTAGATAAAAATAAAATGATGATAAATTTCAGGGAACACATATTTTTATATATAAAAATTACATCCTAATATATATATGTATAAATCATTAATAATGGACATATAACATGAAGATATAAAAATTATACAATAGAAAGAGAATATAAATCCATATGATAGTATTTATGACGCATGTATCATTACATAAACATGTGGAATAACATATAAATGATTCATGGAACAAAGGGAACATACATAATAATATAAAATAAAATAAATGACACATTTTTCTAGGCATACGATAATAACATAGTGGATAATGAATCGCAACCTATTTCTCATATTTTATTGATAACCATAACTCATTTGCTATAACAACTGCATCACGCTATAATTTATATGGATAACTCATGAATCTAAATTCCTTATGATAGGTATTCCTTATATATAGTGGGGGAAAATAATCTAAATAATAAAATGAAATTCATAAATAATTTTTTACATTATCACAAAAAATACAATTTTTTGTGTAAATTTCGAAATTTATTATTTAGACCACGATGAGAAGAAATATTATTAATTTATAACATAAAAATATTTTAACCAAATATACATAATAGATAAATTTATATAAATATATTAAATATATTAATTTATTTAAATTACTAAAATTTATAAATTTTCATATATTTTTAAATAGTATTCCATATTTATAAAAGCATATTGTTTTACACATTTATAAAAATATAAATTATAATATATATAAGTAAAATTTATGAATGTTTTAAATTATAATAATTAATAATTATTTAAACTATTATTTTATATTAATTTATAAATCTATAAAACTAGGAAATTATAGATAATTAAAAAACATAAATTAAAACAATTTAACAACCTTTCTTTTTATTACACACTTAAACAAGATTTATTACATAAACATAACTTTATAAAAATAGAAGATTTATACGTATAGTGTCTTTGAGGATTAGAAACATTAAATAATGACGTAAATGATGAAAAACAATATCTTTATTGAAAAATTACTTTACATGACCACAACATTTTATCATACTTAGCATTGCATTGGATAACTAGAGGACATGCATAAGAAAACGGTGCGCTATAAATCCCAGTGAAATAGTAAACGGGGAATAACATGAATAATACAATACATGTTTGGAAATACATATATCAACGGATAATAAAAGAACATTAACATAAAGTCATGATATAGCATGATTATCATTACATTGAAATGTGGCAGCAACACTTTACATGGAATTAGCACGAGCCAATTCTCATTGGACATGGAGCATGTGTAAACCATCATCTCCCATGAATTAGCATGAGTAAATACTTATTGATATTCAATTATCATGAGTAAATACACACTGCAATTGACGTATCATTATACTAATCTTTACCTAATGCATTGGAGCGTTATCAGGGCACACCAATATCAAACAATTCGTTTCATTCATAAGTGTGCCACATAGATCATACAACATGGATTCATTAAACATAATCATTTATTCCATGATAAAGGAATGTATAAATAATTAATGGAACCGTATAAATGATATATCAATGTTCAAAACACTTAATACCCATGATAGATAATGTGGTACGGAATTCAATACACAATGACTATGGCTTGGAAAATCATTGTGCAATTACGGGAGCACAACAAACTGACATAAGAATTCATAAAAAAGGTTGATTATAGAAAAATGGGTTAAAAATCATACGTAAATGAAATGTACTCCATTGAAATTATATATATATATGTCCCAACTAATGTTTATGGAATTTAGATACATACTAAAAAATAATTTCTTGAATGTAGAGGCGGAGAGAGAAATTCAATAGGGGATTTCAACATGGTAACGAGTGTACATGGGAGGCATTAATGAGAGAGAAAGGGGGTATCAGATTATTAAAACAAGAAGAGGGATGTATGGGTGAGTTGTGTAAGCATACCAAAATATTTTTAATTGAAAATAAATGTTCATAACAATACTAAGAAACAATGATAAAATGTGAAAGGGAGGAATCTTTTACATGAATTTCGGATCCCAAAGGATTGGGAGGGGCATGAGGGATGCTTCATGGGGGGCTTGGGGCACCCTGGAAGGACTCTATAGAGAGCCGGGAAGTGTATGTATGAAATAAAAATGTTTGTAGTTAAAAGGAAGTGGGATCTTAGGTGGGTCAATATAGGAAATGAGAGGGAATTATTTACTATTTAGGTTTTGGACACCATACATTAAAAAAATCAAAACCACAAACCATCCCATTGTCTTTTGCCCATTTTTTCCCAAAGGGGTGTGTAAAATAATATTTTATACGCAAAATGTCCTAAATAATTTAAATATTAGGCTTGCTTATGTTTACGTGAGTCACACACTCAAGGAAAGCAATTTCTGATGATAAAATGTTTTATATGTCTTGGAGGGTCCACTAAGGCTTTGTAAGATAAATCACACAGAAAAAAAATCACATTATTTTAAGGTTAAACATTATATTTTCAAAACATAATATTTATAATATTTTACTACATCACTTTTGGGTCATTATGATATCATAAAACATGTTATTAATTTAAACTGTATTTAAAATTTTAGAAAAATCTCAATTGACTTAGAAATATATGAAAAATTCACTATTGAATAATTTCAGCTTCCTGATTACAAAAATAATATTTATTTTATCTATCTAATTTTCTATATATGTGAATATTTAATTTTTAAAGAAAAACCTTTATTTATCGTAAATTCATGGGTTTTGACAGAAATAACATTCAAACATTTATAAAAATGAAAATTGTATTCATTGTAATTATAAGGTAATTTATGTTTAATAAAATGTAATTTAGTGATAATATTTTATTAAAATAATATTTAATTATAATTTCAATTAATTAATAAAAATAGAATTTATAATTGAATATTAACTAATAATAATATTTTTTCATTAAAAACTATTTATAAAGTATCAATAATAAAATGAATGTATATTCATTATTCAGAATAAATTATAATGTAAATAATCATAATTAAGGGTATTGTTACAAAACCCTTCAAAATAGTCATTCCAGACCATAGGGTAAGGTATGCCATGGTGATAGACTCTTGGGGTGGCTCAGATAACATCGTTCGAGTGGTAATCTCAATGAACTTCCACTTCTCCCATAGGAGGTTCCACTCAAGCATAACATATTCATGATCATCTTCGAATTTGTCATGATCGAAGCCCAATGACACAACCTCCTTTCCAAGAGATGATGAATTGGATTACTACATGGCAGGTCTACTGGATGAGGCCATCCCTCCCTTTATCCCTGTAAATTATATTTTTAATGCTCTATTTTTATATTCATTATGTGATCTCTGTTCAAAGAAAATATTATAAATAGTCACAATTCTATATGGTATTTTAAAATCCAAAATCATAATGCTATAGAATTGAATGAATTATATAACCATTTCACGGAATAGGTCATTTAATTTGATCAAGATGAATTTTCACTAATGAATATTTGATTCATTACAATCTCCCCCCTTAAGATATTTTTCCCTTGAAATATCCATTTCCCACATTAAAAAAGATATGGTAACATTGCATCATCAGTTCCTCTGATTCGCATGTTGATTATTCAACCATTTTTTTCACAACACCTTGATGAGGGGCATGGTCTTATTTTGTATAACTTTTTCGCTACAATCTATGATCTTCACTTGTTGCTCCTCATCATAATGAAAATCCTCTAACTATAATACCTTTGAAGATAGTACATTTGAATGGTCTGGTATACACTTCATTAAGAGGTATACATGAAGGACATCATGTACTTTGGACATGGTAGGTGGAATTACTAGTCTATATGATATATCCCTGACACGATCATGAATCTCTAAGGGGCCGATGTACCTTGGACTTAACTTCCATTTCTCCCCAAACCACATGACCTTCGTCCACATAGAAATTTGTAGAAATACCATGTCTCCAGCTTTAAACTCAAGGTATCATCGATGGTTATATTCATAACTCTTCTATAGACATTGGGATACTTGGATATGTTTCTTAATGGTTTTCACATTCTCCACCTTTTTTTGACTATTTCATATCTTAACAGCTTAATATCACTAACTCTATAACAACACGACAATGTTCTACATATTTTCACATAAAGTGGTTCATATGGTGACATTCAGATGCTCAAGTGGAAATTGTTATTGTATGAGAATTTAACCAGTGGAAGATGTTGGTCCAATCCTCCATTGAAGTCCATATAACATGATCATAACAAATCTTCCAGTGTCAGAAAAGTTATCTCAGATTGCCCATCAGTTTGAGGATGATTGGCCATACTGAAGTTTAGTTCAGTTCATAGAGGATGTTAGATATTTTCGAGAAAATCATTGTAAATCATGGATCACGATCAGATATAATAGATATTAGTAATCCATGATGACTTATCATTTGTTTTATGTAAATCAATGCTTGTTGATCCAGTGAGATGTCCTCTCGAACCTCTATAATGTGAGTTGTCTTTGTAAGATGATCAAAAAAGACCCAAATAGCATTGTTTACTCTGGATGTCCTTGGAAGTCCATTGAAAAAGTACATGATAATGTTTTCCATCATCTATGTCAGTAGGGTAATTGGTTTCATCATCCCTGTAGATTTTATTCTCTCATCCTTCACTTACAGAAATACTAGGCACTTTGATGTATATTCAGTAATCTACTTTTTCATATTGTCCCACCAAACTTTTTCACAGATATCTCGATATATGGTTGTGATCCCCGGGTGAATAGATATGTTTGTTTTATGTGAATCATTCATAATCTCATTCTTTATCTCTGGATAAGATGGTAGACAATATATTGACCCAAATATCAAAATTTCATCCTTTTCAAGAACTAACTCTGAGGATTACCCATTTTTGATAGTTTCAACCCATTTCAGAATTTACACTTCATTTATTTTAGAATACATTATTTTATACCTAAGTAAATGTTGAGAAAACATTTTAGAAAGGAATGATGATGTTCCTCCCTTAATGATTCCCATGTCCATCCTCTTAAAATATAATAAAATTATATTCATTTAAATTATCATCTTTGATAAATATTCATGATCCTTTCTAATTAGATCATAAGCCACATTGTTTACTGTACCTGGATGATAGTGGATTGAGTAGTCATAATACTTGATGAGTTATATCCATCTTCATTGGAACAAGTTTAACTCTTTCTGTGTTAATACATACCATGAGGCTTTTTTGGTCAGTATATAGTTCTTATTTCTCCCCAAAGAGGTAATGTCTCCATATTTTTAATGCTAAGATCACCAAAACCAACTCAAGAACATGTGTTGGATAATTATGATCATTATATTTTTATTTCTTTGAAGCATATTCAGTTACTTTTTCATTCTAAATCAACACATAACCCACACCCTACTTCGAAGCATCAATAAATACATCCAAAATTTCTCTACATGTGGGTAATGTGAGCATAGTTGTAGTGATAATACTCTTTTTAATATCACTGAATCTCTCTTCTCATTCAAAACTCCATGAAAACATTACTCCCTTCTAAGTTAGCGTTTTATGTAGGTTGGAAAATCCTGATAAATTTCACACAAATTAACGAAAATATCAAGCTAACCCCATGAACCAACAAATATTTTTTACCGATGTTTCCCTCATCCATCCTTCTATTACATCTGTCTTCAATGGATCCTCAAATATCCCATTTTTTGTGATTATATGTCCCATGAATGAGACATAATGCAATAAGAACTCACACATTCTGTATTTTCAATGAGATTCTCCTTTCACAAGGTATATTGTAAATTTTATAGATCCTCCCCCTGATCCTCCTTGGTGTTGGTTTATATTATAATATAATCTATTAAAACTACCAAAAATCCATTCAGGTAGTATCTAATGTCTCTATTCATCATGTCCATGAAGATTTCTGGAGCATTAGTGAGTTCGAAAGGCATTATTATGAATCCATAGTGCTCATATCTTGTACGAAAGTAGTCTTTGGGATATCTTCCTTCTTCACCCTTACATGATAATATCCCAACCACAAATCTACTATGGAAAATTATTGTTCTCCATAAATATGATTGAACAAGTCATCAATTCATGGATGATGATAATTTTTATTTATCGTGATTATTTTATGATTTTGATAATCAAAGCAAAGGAGCACTGACCCTTCCTTCTTCTTGATGTAGCGAACTAGTGAACCCCATAGTGAAACTCTCGGGAGAATAAACACTTTATCCAGATTATGTTGTTGATGTTTCCTCATCTCCTTATGATTTACAACATCCATTCTATATGGAGTTTTTGATATTGGAAATTCCATATTAATAAGATCAATCTATAATTCTATATCACTTCTCTGTGGGAGGCCAAGAAACTACTCGGGAAACACTTCAACAAATTCCAACAAAATATGTATGTCTTTATTGATGGTTGCTTCATTTTACTCAATCATGTGATTCAGATATATGTTCTCACAGAGAAGTAATATCCATACTTGAGATGATAGTTTTAAAAAATATTCATCTTCTTCCTTGAAATTGTGTAGAATCGGGGATCGATTCTCCATATAAAGAGTGATTTCCATCTCAAGTAAATTTATGTTGGCTCTATATAGGGAAATTGAATACATGAAAATGTTGAATCATAATCCATTTACTCATGATTACATATTTTATTGCAAGTGAAGAAAAGAAAAACATGTTGAGAGTTGAATGAGGCTTTCTTCTCATCTATCACAGCCGCGGGTTTCTCTTTTCTTTAGATGACATCTAGGTGTCCTAATTTTCCACACCCATAGAATTTCCACATACCATTAAAGCAATTTTTTGTGTGCTTCCTTCCACACTATTTGATAGTGGGGTGCTAGATCTTCTTAGACCGTTGGATTTATCCATCAAACTGGAGAAATGGTAGTCCCACAAACACCTATTATCCCTATTATACACTATAGTTCGCCAATATACATTTTGAACATGAGGGCACATAAAGAAATTTCCTCATAGCTATCAAATTAATGGCTCACCAGGTCTTTCCAGAGGCTTGGTTTATGACTTCTAATGAAGCGATCAACCTTGCATTTGGGGTTAACGAAAAAGCCAGAGGCATATCATGCAAGACATGTGATGTTTTCCTTGTATGCTACTATGGATGCATCATATTATTTCTAGAGTAAAAGGAAGTATCATTCTATCTGAAGCTGGAGGTTGCGAGGAAAAAATCAATTGAAAAATAGTTTCCATAAATCCTTCCATTTCAACGAATCAATTTCCTTCAATGGATTTTTATTTATGATAAATTTCCACCATTGATCAGATTCATCCTCCATATGATAAGCAGCCAGAAGAACCTTATCTTGTTCAGATCATTGATGTATGTATAACATCTTTTCAATGGATTTGATCCATTGTTCAGAGATTGAAGGATTAGATGATCCATTAAAAGTAGGAGGCATTTGTCTCATAATGCTCTCTATAATGACTTGTTGATTCATGGGGGTGGGGGGGTTCAACATTCCTCTTGACCCATGTTTCTATTCAAATAAAGAGTCAATTAAGAGAGTATCATGATAACGATCAGGAATCATGCTCCCATCTAATTTGGCATCTTATTATCATAGTAATCTCATTGATCATTGCATTAGTTGTTAGTCCATGTCCTCCGATTACCAGCAATTGTATGGAATAAACAAAAAGGAAGGGGTAACACATATAGTGTTATCCAAGGAAAAAAGTATGACTAATAAATAGGTTTTATTTCCTCAACATATGATTCTATATGTTTCAATTAATGTTATCCATGACCTAATATCTATCATAAATTCTTAGGGTATTTTTTTAATTCCATTAATAATGGTTCCTACTAATATTTTGAACATACCAAAGCATATCTCCTCAGAGTGGCATATACAAGAGTGCATCAAGGCTCGATGTCATGTACTAGGACACCCCGGGTCATGCCCAAAACTCCTTGTATGAGTTTTCACACCTAGGTAGTTTTGTGTTATAGTCGCCTCTACATGCTCGTATCAAGACATGGAGGTATTTTAATATTAAACCGCTTACTCAATACTCAACACAATTAAAAGATTTTTCTTAAACTTATTCTTGACCCTAATTCTTCACTAGAGTTTCTAATCATTATCCCAAAAATTACTAATCTTATGAAATGATATAAACTATAACATTCCTTCTTTTTATTACAAACATAAACAAGATTTATTAAATAAACATCACTTTATAAAACATAAATTATCGAGAGGTCTAGTGAATTGGTGGTATTGGAACATTATATAATGATTTAAAGCATTAAAAACAAAATATTTATTGAAATGATCCTTTACACGACCACTACATTCCCTCATACTTAGCATTGAAAGGGATTATCTAAGGACATTCATATGAAAATGGAGAGCTATAAATCCCAGTAAGGGAGTAAAAAAGGAATAACATAAAGAATAAAAAAATGATAGGGAATAGTTTTATCAAAGGATAATAATTGAAATTTAACATAAATTCATGATATAGCATGATTTCATTACATAGAAATGTGGCAGCAACACCTTACATGGAATTAGCATGATCCAAGGCTTATTGTAGGTGGAGAATGAGTAAAACCCAACTGAACATGAATTAGAATTATAAAATACTCATTGAACATGAATTATAATGAATAAATACTCATTTAACATGATGTATCATGATGCTAATCTTTACCAAAGGCATTGGATATTTATTAGGGTGAACCCTTCATAAACAATTCTTTTCATCCATAAGTGTGCCATATGGATCATACCACATGGATTCATTAAACATAATCATTTATTACATGATAAAGTAATGTGGAATTAATTCAAGGGACCCTATAATTAGTAATTAAATGTGCATAATGTTTAATACCTTTGATAGAGAAATGGGAAGGGGATTCACTATAAAATGACATTGGTTGGGAAAATCGGGACGCAATTTCGGCAACATAACTGTGTGATATTAGAATTCAAAAAAATGGTTGATCAGAGAGATATGGGTGTATTATAATATATAAATTAAATGGACTGTATGGGGTCTTATATTTACATTACCCATCAAATTTATTGGAATTTAGATACATAATACAAAATATTTTCTTGAATGTAGATGAGAATAGAGGATAACTTTACGGAATTTCAGCATGTAAAGGGTGTACATGAGAAGAATTAATGAGTGAGAAAGGTGGTATCTAATTTTTCAAAAATGAAGGGGGTGTATGGGGGAGGAGACAAATAATACCCCCATTATCGTTAATTGAAAATAAAAGAACATAACAATATTAAGAAACATGGATAAAATACGAAAGGAAGGAATCCCTAACTTGGATGTGTGATCACAAAGGCTTGTGAGAGGCTTGAGAGGGGCTTCTCAGGAGCATGGGGAACCTTGGGAGGATTTTATATAGTGGTGGGTTGAGGTTGGACTAATTATAAATCATTTGAGTGAAGAAGATGTGGGAGCAATGATGGGTATTTATAGTAAAGAAGAGAAAATTAATTATTATTTATGTTTGAGACACCTCACATTAAACTGATCAAAACCAAAAATTAGCCCATGGTTTATTCAAATTTTTTTTCCAAAGGGGAGTGAAAAATGATATTCTATAAGTAAAATGGACGATCTTATTAAAAATATTTAACTTTCTTACGTGGATGTGACTCACACCCTCAAGGAAAAAAATTTCAAATGATAAAATGTTTTTTAATTCTTGGAGCATCAACTAAGGGTTTGTAAAATAAATCAAACAAAACTAAAATCACAATATTATATTGTTAAAACATATATTGACAGAAAATAATGTTTATAATATTTTATTACATCACTATTGGGTCATTATAATATCATAAATCACATTATACATTTAAACGGTATTTAATTTTTACCCAAAAATTTTACTATCTCAATGAATTATGAAAAAATCACCATTGAAAATTTCTGACATCCTGATTTCAAAGATTATATTCATTTTATCAAAATTATTTTCTAAAAAAGTTGATTTCTTTACTTTTAAAATATAACCCATCATTTATTGAAAATTTATGTGATTTGACAAAAATAAATTTCAAGACATAATATAAATGAAAATTTTATGTAGAATAATTATATGGCCATTAAAATTAAATAAAATGTTATTTAGTGATATTATTTTATTCAATTAATTTGTAACTAAAAAATACATTATTTCATCAAAATTTAATTCAAAATTGAATATTAACTAGAAGAATAATATTTTTGCATTAAAAACTATTTAAAAATTATCATTAATAAAATGAATGTATATTATTTATTCTATATAAAAAAATTCCCATAATCATTGTTAATTGGTGTTGTTACATAACCCCGTAAAACTCCATGTGAAACCATAGTCTAAGGTCCACGATGGTGAAAAACTCTTATGGTGGCTCGGATAACATCTCTCGAGTGGTAATCTATATCATCTTCATCTTCTCCCATTGGAAGTTATGCTCAAGCTTAACGTATTCATGTTCGGCTTGGGCTTGGTCAAGAGTGATATCCAATGAAACCACCTCATTTCTGAGCTCCAAAAAATGGGCTTCACATGGGGAAATTTTACTAGATGAGGCCGTCAGTTGCATTTTTTTGAGTAAATAGGATTTTTATAAAGCCCTATATTTATTATAATCATATTATCAATCTCCAACAAATATATTACAAATGATTAAAATTAATAACGGTATTTTAAAATTAAAAACAAATTATGGAAAATAAGTGCATAAGTTATATAACCATTTCACTTAATAATACATATAATTAGATCAAGATGGATTTTCATTAATGAATGTTTGGGTCGTTACACAAAATATATGTATAATATAATTTAATATAAAATACATAAAAGCATATAAATTAATTAATGAATAAAACTATAAAACTATAAATATTTTATAAAATTGTTACTAAATTCTTTTAGAATAATAAGATATTATATATAAATTATAAAATTTATTAAATATAAAATCATATAAAACTATAAATTTATAAACTTGAAACACATTGAAAATGTCAAAAGGCATTTTCACACAATAAATTTTTACTTCCTCTGAAAATTTTATGAAAAAATATATTATAGAGGGCCTATATAATATTTATTAATGTTTTGAATTATTAAATGAGTATAAAATTCATGAATAGAATATTGGGTCTTCTTTCAAATTCTCATATAAAATTCATTTCAACAACAAGCATCTCCTCGTATTCCATAGCCCTTATTTGAAAATGGTGGATAGGAATAAATTTGTGAAAAATTAAACCAAATCTAATATGGATATGGTCCTGCACACAGCCATCAATGACCTTAAACGCGCACTGTAAGAATTTAATCATCACCCATCGATATCTGAGATGCCAAAGTATACCCTCCACAATTAAAAACATGACACAAACCACTGAATTCAATATGTGGTCAAACAATGTGGATGAAAAAACATAGAGATATGATGTGAAAAATTGGAGTGAAAGTACATGGTGGTTTAGCTTGATGCATGGTTGGAGTTCTTGTGTATGGTCTATGATGTTCACATCAGACATGCATGGTACGAAAATAAAAAGGTGTTGATGTTGATATTCATTTGTTTCAAGTGTGTAATGTCGAAAGAGGATCACCAAATTTATAAATTAGGTATGCCTCATGTATTTTATTGTTGATTGGAACTATAAGGATGGAAAATTGTTCATTGGATATAAGTTTGATGGTTTTATCATTTTGGTGGGTCATTGGTGTAGGTGGGCCTGCATAGGGGCTAAAATAGATAAAGAAACCTTTTTATAATGTCTTTTTATTATAATGAAAATATTTATAAAATGGTAAAATGGAAACACCAAAATATTTTGGATTGTAAGTGTGCTAGGGTTTTTGAGGATGAGGGTGAATGTGAGAGCTAAAACAGAATGTTGTTGGTCTCAATTTAGTGGTTTTTGTCATGGAGGCTCAAAAAATAAATGGATTTATCTCAATTCCATAGTGGTAGTGGGGGCAGTTGAAGTAGAATATTTCACATTCCAATAAAACATGAGTGGGGATCGATAGAGGGGATCTATTAGGGTTCAATTTATAAGAACCCATTGGGATTTTAACAACGCTTTACAATATTAATACTGATGAAGGATAGTTTTATTATTTCTGATGTAGAAATATCTAGAAACAATGACTGATATTAGAGATTTTATAATGTATATAATGATATCTCTTTCTCAACCCTTTGGAAAATATAGACAAAATGTGACATTATTAGCGTTATTATTTTATCACTGATAAAGAAACATTTCTTCAGCTATTTTTTTGTGCTAAATAAGGGCAATCCATTTCAGTGCTACAAATATTGGTATAATTATAATTATTTTTTATATTATTATATATATTAATCACATTTTTTATGTAATAAGTATTTATTTATGTATTATTAACAAAATGTATAAATAAATAAATATTTATATATAATAATATATATCATAAATTATTTAAAATCTATAAATATTTATATATATTTATAAAATTATAAATAGATGAACTATTGTTAATAAATTTTATATATTTTGTTTTTTCCATTAAAAAGACTTTCTTAATTACCCTACCACACCACTATTCATTTTAATTAGATACATGTTGATGTGTAATTTCATTTCAAACGAATAATTATTAATAATTAAATAATGTGTTGTATAAGTGTAAAGAAAGGTTATATATTTTCTTATAGTTGTTCTTTAAACACTTTTGGGTAGAACGCCTGTTAATTTACTATTATTCCATAACAATAATTTTTTAAATATTAATAAAAAATTATAATTATGATTTAGTGATGAGTAAAACTGAATTAATTTGATTAAAAATCAAATCCATGTCCTAGATTACATAATCCCATATGAATCCCATATTCTCTTGATAGAAAATAAAAAATAATGTGTAATATAATGAATATTATAATTTATATTATTTATTAAAAAAATTATTCATTATTATAGCTAAATGGATTATATCAATATCAAGGATTGTACGGAATAAAATTTTGGGGTTTAATTGTTAAGATTATAAATAAACTATGTAATATAATTCCATATTTTGAATAATATAATTAGGTTTAAATTATATTGAATTACATTAGTGTATAATAAATTAATTTCACATTTACATAAATTGTTTTTCCACATGTTTTGAAGAAATATATATTGACATTAATATATAATATTTTGAAGTTTATTCTAATTGATTGGAAATAATTTTAATTTTTTAATAATGATATCAATTTTTATATTATTTTGTATTATATCATAACATAAATTGACGAGGTTTCATTCAAAATTTTCTATTAAAATATTAATTTAATGAAATATTATAATCTATAATATAATTTTTTCATAATAATGTAAAATATATGATCATGGAACATGTGAATAAGTAGAATTTAATATATTAAAAAAGATATTTGTTGTTAAATATAAATTATAAAAATATGATAATTAGTTTATCAACAATATTAAAATTAATATTAATAACTAACCATATTTACCAATGATGTTATTTCACAAATACATCATTGATAATTTTTATTATTTAATATATATTATTTTAAAATAGTATTCTATTTGTGACCTATAAATTTTTATATTTTTCTTGTAGTAAAAATAAATGATGATATTTTTCTATGTTGACACTATATCATGGAGAATATTTATTACCAAATCCATGGCCTTGTTCTCCCACACATGACCAATTTAGGTAACTAATTTGCCCAAAGCATGCCTCCATGTACTCTAATAGGATTCATGTTATAAATAATGTTTTAAGAACTGTATTGTGAACGCTGTATTAATTGATACAGACTCATAGTAATAGTTGAAATAATATAAATGAATCAACATGAAATCCCCAGAAGAATGATGGGAAAACATATATTCACTTAATAATAAAATGATGTAATGATAGGATGAATACATCTAAGGACGTGCCAAATGTTGAACAAAAAAAATAAACAGACCCAATATGTAAGACTCTAAAATCCTTGGTCCTAAACCACATGTTTTCTATGACACCAATATGCATCCCATCTTGAATGTGACATGTTAATGTAATTCCATCATACCTTATCCAATCACACAAACATGAACTATACCGGGGTACCAAATAGTCCTAATACAGTGTCAGTATATGTTATTAGGTCAAAAAATACAAATTATAATCACATCTTACCTACATACATGTTGAGTCATAAATTCTATTTCTCATTCATCCATTCAATTAATAGATCCATTCATAAAATATTATTTCAATCATAATATCATTATAAAAAATCTTAATATCTACCAACTAGTATCAAAGAATGATTCTACTATTCATAAACATGCATACATTTTTTATTTACTTATTCATGATATATGTTGAAGTTTTTTTATAAACTATCTGTATATAAAAAACATGTTAATAAAAATATTTTTGTTGTAAGTTGTATTTATTCATGATTTCATTAATGAATGTTAATTCAATAAAAAAATTTAAATCCTAACATACCACCTATATTTGATGGTGTGGACTATGATCACTGGTGTGATGGGATGGAGACATTTATTATAAACCATGGGGTTGATACCTTTTTTTTGTTAACTATAGATTAAAAAATACATGACAATGATGTTATAAGTTTGAATAAAAATGAAAAATAAGATTAAGAATTTAATTATAGAGATATAAATACTTTTTTTCATCACTACAATATGTATTTAAATTAAAACATCATCTTATGAATCACTTAATAGTATTTGAAAAAATAATAATGTATTTCATTTTGAACCTCAAATGTTTTAGATACCATAAGAAAACTTTTAGGTGATGAATATCAATAATTTGATTTCATACTATGTGAATGTATTGATAATATGCACTATACGATAATCATTATTAAAAATATATTACAAGGTATTGGTGAGAGAGGTTGAGATGATTATATTCTTATAGAGAGGATAATTTATATAATTCCCAATGAGATTGAATAAAAGGGAAATATTTGGGATGGGAATACACAATTAAATAATATTAATCTTGATTACCTTATTAGAAAAACATTTCAATATGATAGAATATAAAAAAGTTATGTTTGGAATTAGAAAAATAACAATGATGTTTTTCCCTTTTATACGTTATCATCCATACTGTTCAAATAAAAATATCTGGAAATAGTTTTTATATCCTCATGAGAGACTAAATTTATTATTCAATCTGATTATAGAACATTGAACACTCTGATAATGAGTTTTCAAACATATATAGACACAAGAACAAGGTAGTTGGAATAAAATATTTCTAATACAAATAAAAAATGTTATATGGATATACGTGATATTAATGATGTTATTACTTGTTATAATGTGAGAACGCTGGAAACATCATGCAACATTTTCCATATTTGATGTGTAAAGATACAAAATAAATGAATTTAGAAAGGAATTGAAATATATATTATAAATATAACGGTAATAATTTTATGAAATCTATTAGAACTTGAACTTTCTTTAGAGGTGATTCTTGTGAAATTTCATCAAATATTAAATTTTTCATGAAAATTAATATAGTACTAATTTCCAATATACCTAAATTTAATTATTGTTTAATATACAAGATCAATAAATGTATGAAATTGAATAATTTTTTTGAACCATAATGATTCTTTAATTTATTTTTCATCAGTTTTATGTGGGTCTCAGGGGTGTTTTATGGGTTTGGGATCTTAAAGTAAGAAATCCAGGCCAATCAATGCACGGTACATGATTTGCGCACTATTAAAAAACTGTGTGAAATTCACTTGAAACACCAGAAAACATGGAAAATAGAATTAGACATAGATTTCACACAGTTATTAAAACAATTTAGAGCATCCAAGGTATAATTAATACCTCACTTACCTATGATAGTGGCATGTTCATGGTTAGGAATACTGAGTGGGCAAACCATGTGGCCTATTAAAATTTGATAAAATTACAGTTTTTTCCAATACATGAACTTTAAATTGTAAATACTTTTTCATCCAATTATTCCCCAATAAACCATAATGTCAAATAAATAACCTCATGGAATCTCATAGAATGTTCTCCCTCTTTTCTAGGATGTTTAGAGAACCATTGGTTTCAGAACAATGATACGGGTATGTCTAATCTCCAATATACATCTCTTTTCCAGATTATGGAATTTATCTTGGGTTATCTTATTTATATTATCAAAAACTCAATTTATATGGTTAATAATATTTTTATTATTTAATTTTATCTTGAATCCATATTTAATTATAATAATAGAAGTGTATTCATCATCTGATTAGAGGTAGGTGGTCTACAATTTATATCATATACTTTTTGAGTTGATTTTTTCATGTTCTATTCTGTTATTTATGTTTATATTGTTGTTTTCATGAATATATTAGGGAGATTTATTATAATGGTAGTCCAAATTAAGAGATAACCCCATCATGCCCCCCATGGGATGTATATAGGTTGATTTGACCAATTTTTGGTCACCCATGGGGTGCGCCAACATTCTAGAATGTAGAAATTGTCAATGTGGGGGAAATATTTTTTGTGTGATAAAATAGATCATATTATTAGTATATTAATATGTAAATGTTTATTGAATGTGGGGATTTATAAATTAGTATATCCTTGTAAAATTTAATAATGGGTCATTTTATGAAGTATTAACGATTTTTTTGGTTATGAATTGTAATAGGGTAAAGGGTTGACAATCTTAGGATTTTGAGTAATAAATAAATTACCTATGATAATATAGATTGTGGTAAATGGATTATGAATTGTGATATATTACACTAAGAGTGTTAGTGAAAATGAAATTAATGATCTTGTTAAATGGGTATCATCTTGGGAATTGTACAATGATTCTAGTGGGATTTTAGAATGGAATTTATGAATATGTTAAATGCGTTTATTTTTTAGAATTATTTAATATCATGGTAAATTAGGCATAAGAAATGTAAGTGAGATGAATGGGATAATATGTGGTAACTGTTGAATATTGGCTATAGTATGGGAACTGATGAATATACATAATGTGTTTAGGCTTGAAAAATGGAATTGGGATAAATTAATTTTTTATATTTATGATAAATGGGTTAATGAATTGTTCAAAAATATTTTTTACAATATTTTTTGTTATGTAATATGATATTTCTATTGATTTTTGGAATGGCTGGATGTGTGGTAATTTTATGTTGTGATTGAATATATAATAACAAGAAAATTTCATGCTAGATTTGGGTATTGACATGATATTATAAACCCATGGGGCGAGTAAGAGTGAGGCTCTAAACTACATCCCACATTGCACATATTAGATAATGGGGGGGTCATATTGTCCTAATAGTTGCATTCGATGAGACCACCTAGGTTGAGGCATCCTGGTGAGTGTGTTGTATTTGTGATAATGTGTTATCCCTAGTGAGATTAGTAACATGGGATAATCCTTTTATGAATTGATATTTATGAATATTCCTAACCCACTAAACATAGATGGAAGTGAATAATGTAATGAAGATGGTATAAGAAACTGAATTGTGAATAATTCTAAGAAGTACATAAGTAAACCTTGTAAACTAATGAAACATGACTTATTTTTCATTAACATAAAAAATATTAGTACTTGAATTCAATATTTGTTTTTTTCTAGATTTTTTGATGCCAACATTGTTGGTGACATACTGAGTTTTACTCACACCCGACTTGGGCCATAATTGGGTACCTGAGTAGACATCATGATTCTGGGTTAGGAAATTGAAAACAACCTCATTCTTGGGAGTTGATTTATGAATTTATTGTTCATGGATGACATTTCAGTATTGTGGTCAGGACCATTTTAGGGATTCTGTTAATTTTATTTATTCTTGGTTTGGTCACAAGTCATCGTTTGGCATGACATGACACATTTACTAATAAATATGGTTTATACCATGTCTTGGGTAATGATAGATTATGAATACATTTTTGTTATGACATATTTTATTCCATATTTTATTATTATATATTTTTTATCACATTGATAAAGAGTGTGTAGTCTATCCACATGACTTATTGGACCCTCGCCACTAATTGAAAACCTCTGACCTATGGGGAGGTGTGCTTGAGTTCATTTCCTGAACTGACTTTGGGAAGTGGTTTAGTTTCTTTTAAGCGGGAGATGATACAAAGTTGTATCAAAATCATTCATTTCTATTATTTTGATATATGAGATGGTGTATTGGAACATAGGATACTTCATGCCTTGGTAATGAGAACATTGTTGGGATTAGTTTACCCATTAATGAGGTAAAACTCAAGTCACCATGTGTGGGATTTATTTTTCTTGATGTGTGTTGTTTCCGTTGAATGATACAACTCTATGGGGTGGTGCAATTGTTGTGTTGTTTAATGAATTTATGATATTTTACGCTTGTTCATAATTTCATGATAATGTGCATCCATATATAATTTTATGATCCTAAGGATATAGGTGGATTGCATCATGATGGGAATACACAAGATTGGCGTGTATGGCATAGAGTGTAGAATGATTTTTTCACCATTGAAAAATTTGAATACAATGGTTTCTAATAATTGTAATCCAAGTTGGTAAATTAAAATAATTCAAATGAGTTGTTAAGGAATAGTGTGTATAATGAAACATTACAGTTGGATTAAAAATTTTGTGTTGTGATAAATTGTAATGATTTTATGGTTTATAAAACAGAGATATTTCCATGGTGATAGTAAAAAGGATAATGAATTTTTCATAATTATAGGATGTGTAGTCATTGAACTTTTGGGTGAACCATGTAGTGCGAATGCCTTGTTTTTTCAATTGGAACTTTGTTTAGGATGTTGGGGTTGTGAGAATTACCTAGTTGGGGAACATGGATATTTATTGTGAAGACTCTACGGTTAAGATATGGAATATGAGATATTATTAGGGAACCCTTGGTAGGTTTGTGGTTTTTTGTTCACAAGGTATTGTAGTAGTCAAGGTTTATTACTGTAGCAGCAAAAACAATTCATTTTTTTGGCATTCGAGCCAGCGGTTTGGTCCTTAGGTCTTTCAAGGGATTCGGGTCACCCCCATACTTCTGGATAGTAACGCTGTCAGGACACCACATGTCCATAGACCACCTCCAGGCCATTGGGCCACCTCAAGGGACTCACAAAACAAGAAATTGTACTTAATGGGCCATGATGTCTCTACGAGGAGTATACTCTAGGTGAGGATTTAGGGCAGGTGTATTCACCATAGTAGAAGATAATAGATGAGGATGAAAGATATGGTATGGAATTTCCATGGGGACCAGCTAATGAATGCAGTGTGATCCGAGAAAAACATTCATGTGAAGGTGGAGAGCTGATATAATGATGCATATATTGTGGAGTAGCCGTTTCATGGAGTAATAGTCTATGAATTTTCTCTTTGACCTGTGGGACTTGTAATCACTAAGCCTATAGGTATGTATTGGTTACCCGTCCTCCATTGAAAGGGGGTTTATCAAAAAATCATTAAAAAATAATTCATCGGACCATTCTGGTAGCTAGGTGGGGAGGTCATTGGTTTTGGGGAAGATACGACTCGAGTTATGTAAATGAACAGAAATACATAGTAAAATCAAGGGGGAAATCGAGGGGAATTATCCGAGAATTATAGGTGTATTATAATTGTAATCATGGGATATTATTTAGATGTTGGATTAATGTAACATTAATTCTATCACTTTTTAGTAAATGGTATGGTTGTGCCCTGGTTCTTTTAGAAGGGATCATGAGTTCTTATATTTGGTTGTATGGTTAGTTTTGGAGGATTGTATAATGTGGATTCCTATCTTATCAATCTTGATGATGATTATTAGAGGAATTATGGTTGTTTTTTACGGTATAAAAAGGGTGACTAAAGTGTAGTCAGATTATTTTCTTTTTAATGTGACACCTTAGGTGAGTGTGGTAATATGGATGATTTGTTTTATGAACGTTTTGACTATTCGGTGAGATGTTAATAATACCATTGTACTGTTAAGGATTTCTATCTAAGGGGCATTATTATGTGAGTCCAGAGGCATTGGACTATGATGATATTATGGTGGTCTTGTCGGGACTAATTTCAGTGTAAGAGTTGTTTCTAGAAGGTGTGAAACCTTGAGTGAACTAATGATTTCTAGCTATGAGAAAACACTAGGGATGTTCGATTATGATGATGATAGGAATACATCATTCTCTATGAAACCAATGCGTGGGATATCAGATATATGAGAGACTTTAGGTTTTTACCATTGTGGTGGATCATTTTTTGATCATGTTTTCTATTTGGAAATACCAAAATAGATCAAGTGGTTTGGTGCATGTATTGATATAGGAAACATTGATTCATGACCACTTGGAGGGTATTCATGGGGGATTTGTGTGTCTACATTGGAAATAAAACTTGAGTAGTGGTGGTTATGTGCTGATGATATTTGAGTGGTAGGTAAGACTAAAATCTATGGTAGTCTAATGTGGATCCATAGTTGGAGGTGACATCAGAATGGATAAATTAGTGGTGTTGTTCTTCAACACAATGTTTTCATACCTCATCATGTAAATATCACTCCAAACATCATGACATTATCTCAGGTGTTTTTTGAACCTCTGGTATTAAACCTATATTCTAGATGTTGTATAGGTTGGACGAGGGACATCATGGAGTTACACTCATGGGGGCGATATATGTGGAGTCAACTAATGGGATTTACACAAACATGGGTTTTGAGTGAAGTCATCAGGATGGATTGAGTGACAATGATATTTGTGGGTTCCATTTATTGATTCTGGTAACATGAACTAGGTGAGGTTTATTTCAATGTTATAGAAAAAACTAAACAACCATATCTGTGTTTTGGGGATTGATATGAGATCAGGTTTGAGCCTTGGTGGTTTTAATTCCTTCTGGATATAAATGATAATAGAACACATATTGTGGGGAGGAGAGAATTTAGTTATTGTGGTGGAACTGATATGCCAATGAGAAACCTATGAGGTACACATTGATTCTGTCAATAACACCATGAGATTTGGTGAATTGTTATTTTTGGAATAAATTTATTATTATTTATTTTTTCCATTTTCATGAGACACAATAAGTAGTTATTATATATATATATATATATTAAAACACTAATTCAGACATTCATTTCACACGACACTACAAGGCTTGTACTAAACGAAATAACAAATCGGTGTACGTTACATGCACCATCTACTTATTGTACATTACATGAAAGATTGACTTTCTTTGAAGGAATACGTAACACGCAAGGTTGAGTGTTACCTAACTATAATATATTTTTAAAAAATTATTATAATAAGATATATCTTATATGTTATGTTGATGAATATTAAAATTATTAACTAAATTATTAAAATATTCTTTTCACACAATTAAAAGATGAATTCATAGATTACAAATTAAATATAAAGGAATTAAAAAAATAATTTAATATAAACAGAATTATAATAATAATAACAATGCTATCTTAACCTATAAAATTAAATTAATTACAATTGATATGTGATACTAATGTAATAAATTTTTTATATATTAAATATATTATTTTTGATATTTAATCCATAGATTATATAAACATTGGATAAAAACAATCCCAACATTATATAGAACACATTATTTTTTTAATACGGGTATGTTTACATCATTTTAATGGAGAAACCTATTTAAATCTAATTTAATTACATTTATAGATTTAATATGTCCAAAAAATCATATTTTCAGTCCATAAATGAAATTTAGGTTAGGGTAAATTTTTGGTGCTGTTTTTAGGGTTCCATCTTATAATGAATAATTGAAAATACTATATTTTAATAAAAAAGATATTTTTATATAATTTTGTTATAATATTAAATTATAATGATTGTTGGTTTCATAGTTTTCATGGATACAATGTTGATAAATTAATTAAATATATTTCATTGTAAAAAATTTCCCATTTATAATTTATATAAAAACTAGGAAACTTTTGATCATTTTTGTTTTAAAACCCTGTAGTGTCATCTTGTCAGCGTGATTAATTTAAATTTATTTTCTTCTATGTATGTGGTTAGAATTTGGAAAAAATAATTCCATAATTTAAATGAGATTAATTAATAATTTTCAATGAAGTAAATTTTTTAGATGTAAAATACTAGCGAATGTGATTAAAATTAATTACATCAGTTAAGATAAATATTATTCTAATAAAGTACTAAATATTAAATTTATGACAAAAACGACAAATACACTTGTCCAACAGCCATTAGATGTCCATATTTCAACTATAACTACTATAGGATATAAATTGGTCTATTATTTGTTCCACTTTAAATAAGAAAAACCTGGGTGTAATTCTCTCTTCAAATATTTACAAGTGTGTCACTCCACATCCACTATAAAAATCCACAACCTCTAACAATTTCTCACATCTCCCAAACCACATAGGATAATAAATGACCTGCCCAGTCCACATTCCAAAAAAAAAAATTAAACATTGAATCATCCCTTTTGTTATTAATCATATCATTTTATCCTTTTGGCCTAAACAAAAAAGTATTCACCTGATTTAGAGGTAACATCTTCTCTCAAACTCATTTCCTATATATTTTATATTCACCACTTCACTCTCTATATTCCATTCTAATGTGAAAATGATAGTATCCCCCATATAATTTTATTAATGTTTTTATGTTTTATACACACATATGAATTCACATCCTTCTAATGGATATCGAACATATTGTTTCTGTGTTTGGCGAATTACATCCTTCAGAAATGATGATTATTTATTTTTCATCTACCATCTATCATTGGGGAAATAATTATATACAAAAAATTTATAAATTTAATATATTATATGTAATATAATAATAATAATTTTTATTAATTTTTCAACCAATGTAATTTTAAATTCCATTTGGTAATAATATGATAATCTCATTTGAGGAACTATTGACTACGAACACCTCAATGAGATGTGATTCATTTACACACCACCTGGAATAAATGAAGGCTACCTTTAGTGAAATTATCTGATATAATAATAATAATTGAATAATTATATATATATAAATAATTATATACACTCATATATACATATTTTATTTAAATAATTTCATTCAATACTATAATAACAACGGAAACAACATTTATGCTTGCATCCGACATACCGTCTCCAAAAACTGTGCATTCAATTTTGTTACATTATATTATAAAGATTATTATAATATGCATTTAATTTTTATATTTGATCGTTATATCATTATTTATATTTGGGAATCATTATATCATTTTATGGACCAACAATATAACAAATTAAGAAACATGCGATGAATATGGATAGTATTACTAGAAGTGAAATCTTAACATAGTATCGTTGACAAGTGGGTAGTATAAAATCATAATAATACCATATATGGTAATAGATGTAAGAATTATCTTATCTAAAAGTCATATAATAAACATATATTTAATATTGTGGAATATTGTATGATTATGGAGAGAGCCAAGAAACAAGTTAATTTGATTTCCTCTCACTTTTAATTTCCATGAGATACATGTTATGTTTGAAACTCTATAATTTTATGTGGTGTATGTAATGAAAATTATTTGGTTATATTTGTATTATAATTAAATATATGGTTATTAACATATCCCTTATATTATTATTCTTTTATGGTGGTTATGATTCATAAGTTAACATATCGTTAAAAAAGTTTTGTCTTGAATTTCCTTCATTGGAATTCATGTTTTGTTACGCACCTAAAAACATTCATTGAGGTGTATATACATACATTATACATCCTATATAATGAATTTACATCATTTAATTATATTTTTTTCTTCATTTAAATTCAGTTCATATACTTGGAGTTTGATCCCATGTTACTATATTATAAGTGTTTTTCAGAGAATATCATTGTTTCTCTTGAGATTGATTTTTCTTATGCTTAATTAGATCTAATAAAATGATCCATCACTGAATGAAATTAATGAATTATATTCTTTCTTGGTTATCCATGTTACAAAAATATATTTTTACAATTTTATTACTCTTTTTTTTAATTATATTAAATGAATTTTCATAGAAAAATCTCGACATTACCCTCCCTTCGGTCGAAAGTCCTTGTCATCTAAATTGGATTTACAATAATATTATACCATTATCCTATATGATTAAATAGAAATTTTTACCCTTTTTACATTTACCAATCAATACAGGGGGATATTATTGTTTGCACCCAATCAAGTAATTTGTTATGTCCTTTTTTATGAAAAAAATGTTATTTTTACCTCACATGACATGTAAGGATTTGCCCCCATCATTCATATGAAGATTAGTTTTAATTTTACACTGTTAATGCTTAATAAAAAATTTCTCAATGTAAATTTGAAGGAAAAAGGATTTTCAAAATAAATTAAAATCTTATTTATAATTGTTGAAGGTATTTATTATGAAAATTATTTTTAGACGGTTATATATGATTAAAATCATTTCTCAAAGATGAAATGATATTTTTCTCAATAAATGATTTTTAATGACATTTATAAAATTATATTACATATAATATTTCATCAATTAACATTAATTATTCCCTTATAGGAAATTTTCCAATGATTCAATTCATATTTCATTCTTGATTGGTATCTATATGGATGGAATGATGTTTGAGACACCTGTTTTACATCCACAGGTTCTATGATTTTGAAACCCACTTAATATCACGAGTTAAAAAATCATTTAATGATTATTAATGCCATATAATTTCAATGGTTATAAACTAACTAAGAATTATTGATCCATATTTCGTTTTATGGGTTATAATTTGATATTTATATGAACTCTGTATTTTAAGGGGTAATGATATGGTGAATGTTTCATTTTCGTGTGGCACATTTTTCAATTATTTTACTATGATATGGGTTAGACCTATATCTACATCTAATTATTTGGGAAATGATCTGTTTTATATGATCTCAATGGGTATATGTGTTGTATCCAATTCCTAAATGAAATAAGCTTCATGGTTTGTAGTCAATGCCTAAAATAAACAAGGTTCGTGGGATGTTTCCAAATCCTAAATGAAAGATAGTTAATTTGTTGTAACCCAAGAATTAATGAATGAAGGATTATGGGTTGTATCCAACACCAAAAAGAAATCAGTTCAATGGGTTGTATCCTAACCTAAAAGAAGATGGTCCATGGGTTGTATCCCTAGGCAAATAGAAAGATGTTTAATTGTTTGTATCCCAATCCGAAATGAAAGAGCGTACCCACGTAATATCCTATGCCAAAAAATAAGAATGTACATGGTTTTACCCCATGAATAAATAGAATTGTATACAATATAATCTATCACCACCCTTGAAGAATGTGTAGAAGCCGTATCCCATGCCTAATATGTATTAAGGGTATTTTTAGTTAGTCATGGAATTAAAGTTTATATTTTTATATCTACGCAAAAAATCCAATGTCATATTCCTCAATTATGATTTCATGGCTCATTATGAATTTTTAGTTATGATTCATGTCTTATGAACTAAAAAACATTATCCCATAGCTCATGTCTATAGTCTTTGATATGCAGGGTATGATCTCCTAATTTTATGCTCTTGTTATCATACCCTTATGTTCATGTATATGCCAATATTTCTCTCTTGTTTAACCTATCTGGTTATCTGATCTCACCAATTTCATTTGTTTCCATTAATCTGGTTATGAATAATTGTTTTATGAATAAGTAATAATGGTGGAGTTGTTTTGGGGCGATAATGAGGATCTTTCACTCGGATAGTAGATTTTGGTTCCATGTTTCCAAAGACAATAAACTATTATGGTCCCCAGGCATATATTTTTGAAATTTATTTTAAATTCATATAAAATGATGCAATATAAATGTATGTAATGTATGGTTCTCTATAGATTGTATCATAGGAAAGGTTTAGTCAACCATTGGAAACTATAATGAGAGAACCTTTTTTGGGATCCATTTATATATTTCCATGTATATGTTTAGGGATGTCTCTATAGATAAGAATGAGGATGAGTTAACATTTAAGAAAATGGCCTGGAATTTTGGTAAAGGATAGAGAATTTGGTTTCCTTGAAATACATCCATATATAGATACTAAAATTAAATGGTTACCTATAATAGATATACCTTGGGGTAGAAACTATAACAAGATGTTTTAGGATTTAATCGGGATAATGTGGAACATGACAATAGTCCTTGCTACACAATAGGTTTGACACACTAGACGAATTTCATTTAGGTACTAAAAAACTCCTCATGAACCATTATGAAGGCTTTGAATATATTTTTTCTATTAATAACATTGGATAATCCTAAGGTGTATTAGACTATAGATGTTTACATGATTTAGATACCATATATGTATTTTTTTTATTATGTGGTTTTCTTCTATGTTATATAATTATCACACTAGGCTTCTGGTTTTACTCAATTGAAGGAACCTGATGGAACTATTTTAACGTTTAATGTGATGGATGATTTAAGGATGATCATTCAAATGGTATGATCAATATAAAAAAAGATATTGCAATTATGCTGAATTATCTATCATGGTATATGATTAACAATTCAATATGCGTTTATATTACTAACTATTATTTTAAGAGAAATATGCACTATTATGGTAAGTGTTTGAGATGAAATAATGTTTGGATTCATTAATTTCAAGACGAAGGGATGATGAACCTTGAGCAATACATCAAATATAAGGGAAAATGTTATTTATGTGGTAAAATGGTCATAGAGTTATGAATTGTCACAGAGTTCGAGGCCTAATTTATGGGGAACATTTCCCAAATAAATTCCTCGAGCTATGAATTTACTTCTAAACCATGTAATGACCACATCCCTAAAAAGTTAAATAGAATAAAGATTTAAGAATTAATGTATTTGGAATCAATAGTTAATAATAGTGAACTAGGTAAGAATTATTTAGTTTATGTTTTTTATATGTATATACATGAATATTTTCAAGGGTCCTATGGGAATAGAAATATGTTCTCATGAAAGGTGAAATTATGACTAAAAGAAGGTACCCTTAATATGTTATTTATGTTATGATAATGTGGTATGGTAAATGATTAATGGGATATGAATAGTTAATTTGGATTGTAAAAATTACCTTGGAACAATTTAAGGAATGTTTTATATGTTGTTTATTCTATCATTGATGAAGTTTATAACAATCCTGGATTGAATGAATAGATCATATACACTTTGGAATAATGAATAATTGTTGTCTTCCAAAAGGATTTATTGTAATTAAGGTTGTTACCCTGTTTCGAGACAAAATACGTTGAGGGTATTATTATGATTGTAATGTCACAACCAAGAGCTACTTTGTGATATATGGGGGGATCAATTTTAGTCCAATTTCATAAAATTATTTCCAATGATTTGAATTTTGTTCTTTTAGAATGATTATATGATTAACCATTAATTGAAAATTTATGTTATTCATTAGTTTATGTCAATGTGAGTAACTTATTATCTATCCTTATAAAGATTAATATTATATATGTTATTCGTACTACCATGTTTATATGGTTACTAATGTAAAATTTGAGGACAAATCATGGGTCTCATGATATGTTATTACTTGAGGAATGAAAAAGTCACCTACCTTTTCGGACAAAGATGTGAAGTGGATAAAAAATATAATTGGTTTTTTTTTCAAGAAATCAAGCAAGTATATAATTTAATGAAAATTAATTTCCATTAGGAAAAAGGATATTGAAAGAATAAATGTTGACTTATACCTATATTTTTTATGAATCAGTAGTTCCTTTTGCTCATTTCATATTTATTGATTTGCGGTTGATAATGTTTTCTTAGCCATGTTATTTATCACCCTCCCTTATAATGTTTTGTTAATATTTTTCTTCCATATTAATTTTTTCACAAGAAAACTATCTTCTCCCTTGTGGAAACCTATTTGTATGTTACATTGGGTGAGCATTATTGTAATGGCCCAGACCTCTCTGGTCCATTACTTTGTGGAATTTTGGTGTTGGAGGTGTTCCGGGAGGTCAAGGGGACTTATCTACAACACTTTGCCAATTTTCCAGTTCTGTGAACAGTGTTTCCAGTTTTATGAACAGTAACAGATCGGTCTCACCGATCGGTCTCACAGATCAGTTTCACAGATCGGTGTGAGAGATCGGTCTGACAGATCGGTTTCACAGATCGGTGTGAGAGATCGGTTTCACAGATCGGTGTGACAGATCGGTTTCACAGATCGGTGTGACAGATCGGTTTCACAGATCGGTCTGACAGATCGGTTTCACAGATCGGTCTGACAAATCAGTTTCACAGATCGGTATGATAGATCGGTTTCACAGATCGGTCTGATAGATCGGTTTCACAGATCGGTGTGAAAAATCAGTTTCACAGATCGGTCTGACAGATTGGTTTCACAGATCGGTGTGACAGATCGGTTTCACAGATCGGTCTGACAGATCAGTTTCACAGATCGGTGTGATAGATCAGTTTCACAGATCGGTATGACATATCGGTTTCACAGATCGGTTTCACAGATCGGTTTCATGTACAGTAACAGTGGGTGAACAGTGATTCCAGACTCCTACAGTTTTTCCCGTTTTGACGTTTCCATTGACGTAAAATACATTTAAAGCCTTATTTTAAGGGCTCTTAAGGCCGTTTAAAATCCCATAAATCCTATATTAATTATTCCTAAGGCTTGAATGTTTTACTTGGTCAAACTGCATGGGTTAATTCGATCCGTTTTTAATGGAGAATTAACCGAATCTTAAACCGTCGCCCCATTAATCTTCAAAAAGGGACGAGATATAATTCTTCCTTGTTCTTTCCCTTTGTTCTCGATTAAGAGGCACTAGAACCTTTCCATCCTTTACGTAGGAGTTGCACAATCAATCTTTACTCCTAGGATTGGTTCTGATCTATTTTGGATGCAACCGACCCGTGTCGATCAATCTTCGATATATGGTATGTTGTATCGTCGTTCTTTTGGGGTTCATCTTCTCCTATCCTCCTTTCCATAATTATACAATGTAATTTCCATGATTCTAATGGGTTTTCTTGGGGTTGGTTGGTACTGTCGTACCGCAGGATCCTCTGGTGGATGCAGTTGTCGCGAGGCGAGGATCGTGACCTGTTGTGTGGATAAAGAACGTGAGGAACTGTTTGAGGTAGGGGATTCATGGCTTCTCTAATTGTATATGTGCAATCATAGAATTAGCATGATTTATTCCTTTGGATCACAATGAAATTGACCTAATTAAATATTTGAACTAGATTAAAAGAATTGGTTGATTGCATGTTGTTGCTTTATACCGTGATAACGGTTTGCCTCATGTTTTCCTAGATATAGTGATATCTATGTTTTTATTTGATTTGTTATTTGTTCATGATCGAAATTGATAATGAACGTAATGCCAGAATTAATTGTTAATTATTTGGCTAAAGATAAAGAGGCATGTAAATTAATCTGGTTATTGCAGTTGTTGTAGTTGTTCTAATTTGAGGATAATCAAATTAGGGAAGTAAGCATGGTTATTTATTTGTGATAGCTTAATGATTAGGTATCCATGATTGGAACCTACAAATAAAAAATCTATTAATTCAATATGGATTAGAGAACAGATTATGTGGGAATTTCTAAAAGGGTTCTGAGTTACCCTCTTGTTTGTTAAAGGGGTCAAGATCCCATGATGTAATGTTTGTTTTCCTGCTGCTTGTGCTATGATGTGAGCCTAGATGGCTGTTGTGATATGTGGAGGCATGGAGGCCTTGTGGTTATGGCAGCAGATGACGCCTAGAGTGGCGAGATGCATCAGTTTATGCATGTGGGTGTCGGGGAAGACGATAGGGGTGATGGAATGGGATGGAAGTGGTTGCCGGTTGCTTGCGGTTTTCTTGAATGTTAATCTGCTTTGCTTTTCCCCACTGATCAAGGTAGATGGTCTTGCTTAACCTCTTTCCGAAGGAGGTGAAGACACGCGGGGTATGCCACGTGCTTTCCGTGTTTAGCCTCTCGATGGAGGATGTGTCTATTCTCTTTCTATAAGCGGCAAAGACTCGACGGGTAGTATATCTGCTCACCGTGTTGAGCCTCCTTTGTGTTTAGAAGCATAGGATGCTTTTCTAGAATGCCTGGGAATGTGGGAAAGTAACTCTATAGTGAATGTTTGATTAAATTGTGAAAATCCACAGGGATGGAGATGCTTGAATTTTAAAGGTGATGTGAATCTTAAAAAGGAGCAGTTGTTTTTGAATGAGATGCCAATATTGTTTAATGTGGTAAATTGTTCATGGTTAATTAATTAATTAACGTACAGTGGAACTGATAAAATGAGAATGGAGTAATCTAATAAATCTCTTCAAATGTTTGTGTGCTTATAGGATACCTAGTCTTTGAAGTAGCAGCCTGGAGTCTGTGAGACGTTAGCTGCAGTTCTATTTAAGACTAGGTAATGCCCATAGTGTGGATGTGAGTTACATATATATTCTGTACTTTTTGTGTTTCTATACGCTACTCCACCCTGTCAGTAAGGTCAACTGACAGCCCGGGGATTCTGAGCCCTGGGGGGTGTTTTCACCAACATTCTAATGGGTGGTCGAATGGCTGACTACCCCCATTGGCCCCGCTCTCTTCTCTTGGTAGATACGTGTGCCATGAGGCACACCGGTTAGTTACCCTATATATGTGTGTAGAGGGATGTAATGGCTTGTGGTTATTCACACGCATATATTCTGGATATAGTATCCTATGGACTACTATAGGTGTAACGTGTATAGGCTATGATGACTTGAGGATCCTTACTCAGAGTATGGGCTGTAATGGCTTGAGGTGTTATACCCAACGTATGATACACGTTATTTGAGCTGTGGTGGCTCCCGAAAATTAACGGGTAACTTCTGGTTGTGAGGACGGCGTGGTGCTTCGCCCAGGTGTCTGCGGGCAAGCCTTTGTGGTGCACGAGGTGCAGATTGTGGAGCTTAGCCCAGGTTTCTGCAGGCAAGCCTTTGGAGAGAGATGCACAGGACGTATGTCATTGGGGAAAAGCGGCAAACTAGTGGGGAAGTAGTAGCGGGGTACCCTTGATATTCTTTACTATATTCTATATTCTTGTATGCGTTACTTGGCGAGAGTATCCATGGTGAGGTTGGGAACATAGTATAACTGTTTAGGTGACGAGTTAGTTTCACTTGTATTTCACTGGGCTTTAGCATGCTTTCATTACTTTTGCACGAGAGGCTTGGGGAGGATCCTACTGAGTATACTGTTATACTCACCCTATGTATATATAAACTGTTTTTAGGTCACTTGGAGCAGGTTGGAGGTCAAGCTGGTTACTACTAGCTTGCAAGTGGAGGAGGAGCTGTTCGGGCTTGTGGTCACTGTCGTTTAACTTTATTTTGGGTACTTTTAGTTTCCCCTTTCAGTTGTAGAACTTTTGCATGACATTTCATATATTTACTTGGTTTCCTTTTATATCCCAGTTCTATGTTGGAGTTGATTTGAGTCTATTCTATCTCTCTCTTCTGCATGTGTTCTCTTAGAGGGTAATGCCTCCCATTTGTATGTTGTTATACCCTCGGTGATAGTCGCCAACCCGGGGCCTACTGGAGGTGGGACTCGGGGGTCATTATCTCCCTTTTCACATTGCCGGCCCAGGAGGGGTACACTTTGTGGGGAGGGGGTCGTGACAGAGTGGTATCAGAGGTCTGGTTGAGGGATAGGATGGAGTTTGGAGTTAGGCACAAGTGAGGATGCATGGGATGTTACGGAAACAGTGTCATTCATGTTTAGCTAGTGGGGTAAACACTGGAGCCCGGCAGAGACATAGGCGTTCAGGGCCCCCTATGATCTGTTGCACGGCCCTTTAAGTTTACGATGGCTACTAAGAAATGTGATAATGGTTCCATGGTAGAGACCTAGGAAAGGGTCATTCATCATTATTCATTGCACCTGTGTTTGAATGGGTATACCTTGGGATATGTAAGCTAAAATTAATAAAACAAAAAAAATTAATTAATTAATGTGAATCTTCCATATTCTAGGCTTAGGAGCTCTAACGGTTGTTATTTTACAGGTATGGCTCCTGGTCGACGTCCTCGTCAGGTTTGCACAGAAGGTTCCCAACAGGTTGTTCCAGCAGATCGCCGCTGGGTAGAGGTTGACGACGATGACACTTGGAGGAAGACAATCCAAGAGTTTCAGCGCCAGAGTCTACAGAAGTACGAGGGATCCGTTACAGATGCAGTCACAGAAGACTGGTTGGAGGAGGTCGAGATAGGCTTCAGTTCGATTCGTGCTCGGAAGGAACACTGGGTGTCCTTGGTTGTGACGATGCTGCGTGGAGCAGCGAGGCAGTGGTGGTTCTTGTTCCTCGGTGATCGTGATGAGTCAGCGATCTCGTGGGAGGAGTTTCGAGATAGGTTTAGAGTCGAGTTTCTTTCATTGACTGCGAAGGTGTCCAGTCTCTAGGGGCTTCTCACCCTTCGGTAGGGGAGATCCAGTGTTCGAGAGTTTGGAATTCGTTTCAGGAACCTTCAACGATATGCTTCAGACCTGTTACCAGATGAGGAGGCCATGGCGAGGCATTTCGAGGAGGCTTTGCATCCAGAGATCCAGCGCCAGGTCACCCCATTTATGCTGAAGACATATCTTGAGGTGCTGTCGAGGGCAGAGGTTGTTGAGAGGAATTTTTCTAGGACTGGATCGTCATGAGAGGGGAATCATCATGATTCTTCATGAAGCATAGCTATGGTCCGGGGTTCCCGGTTTTTAGGAAAGAAGAGTTTCTGTTCAACTGGGGGTAGGTCCCAGCCCTTCCCATCTCATTTCTCCGGAGGCAGCAACTCTCAGGCCTATGCCAAGGGATCAGGCGCTTGTTTTTCTTATGGTGTTCGTGGTCATCAGCAGCGGGAGTGCCCGACTTTTTAGAGCAGTCATTTTGCACCAGGTGCTCCACTCCAGGTTCCTCCATTGAGGCAGTTTCAGCCAAGGCAGCAGCAGCTGGTTGCACCAGCTTTAGATCACCAGAGGGTAGATGGAACAGGTAGAGGACAACCCCATGACGCTCCTCGTCCTCAGAGAGTAGAGTGTCGCCGTGGTGGTCATCATCAGGGTCAGAGAGGCCGTGGAGGAGGTCGTGGTCAGATTCATGCTCTAGCGTTGCCATATCCAGGCGAGCCAGATGTTGTCTGAGGTACCCTTTTCTGGTTTTCTACCTTGGTGTATGCCTTGTTTGATTCAGGAGCGACACACTCCTTTATATCCCCTACCCTTGTCCATTCTTTGGGACATGAGGTAGAGAGGCTTCCAGTGCCCTTGGCGTTGACTACACCAGCTGGAGGTCGAGCTAGCTTGTTTGAAGCATGTAGAGACTGTGAGCTAGTGTTGGGGCAACACCGCTCTTGGGGAGATTTCCTATGTTTACAAACACAACAATATAATGTCATACTCGGCATGGATTTGTTGTATTCGGTGCAGGCTATTGTGGATTGCTACAGGAAGAAGGTCATTTTCTTTGATGAAGATGGAGAGGAAGTGGTGTTTGTTGGTGAGAGGGATCCTCGAATGAGTCATAGACGAGTTTCATCCTTATCATCCATGATGGCTGAGATGATGTTATGTTCTTCAGAGTTTCAACAGTTGGCGTTTCCTAGGGTCGTGGAGGAGTACCCTGACGTCTTTCCAGGAGAGGTTGTATCCTTACCCCCTTGACGAGAGATCGAGTTTGGGATCAAGCTACAGCCAGGAGCGTCTCCTATCTCTATGTCTCCGTATAGGATATCACCTTCTGAGTTACGAGAGCTATGTATACAGCTCGATGGTCTGTTGCAGTGTGGTTTTGTTCGGCCAAGCGTGTCACCGTGGGGTGCACCAGTTTGGTTTGTGAAAAAGGCTGACGGCAGTTCGCGGTTGTGTGTCGATTATCGTTGATTAAACAAGGTGACAATAAAGAACCGCTATCCTCTTCCACAGATTGATGACTTATTCGATCAACTGAAGGGTGCAAGTTGGTTCTCAAAGATTGACTTACGGTCATGATATCACCAAAGGCATGTAAAGGATGAGGATATCCCAAAGACTACTTTCCGTTGTCTTCATGGGCACTATGAGTTTGTTGTAATTCCATTTGGCATGACGAATACTCCAGCTGTTTTCATGGGGTTGATGAATGATGTGTTCCATGAATTCCTGGACAAGTTTTTTGTGGTTTTCATCGACGACATCCTTGTGTACTCCACATCTAATGTAGAGCATGCAGATCATCTACGAGCCGTTATGGGAGTTCTTCGCCAACATCAGTTGTTCGGGAAGTTGTCCAAGTGTGAGTTATGGTCTCGAGAAGTTCGTTTCGTAGGGCATGTTGTGTCCCAACAGGGAGTAGTTGTGGATCCATCAAAAATAGAAGTAGTAGTGTCTTGGGATGCCCCCAAGACAGTGTGTAATGACCCGTAAATTTCAAGGAAATTTTTTTCTTAATATTCTTTGGAATTTTACAAGAACACAGTTTCTGACGGCCCCTGATTCCGAGGCCCGGTGTGCCCGGAATCATTTTCCGAAGTTTGGCTCGGGTACGTCCAGTGAACGGACGAGTGGGTTTTTCTAACTTTTAAACCGGTGCCCGGAATCGAATTCTGAGGGTACCGATAAAATTGCAGTGCCGGTATTCGCTTAGAAACACCTCTTCCGGAGTTGCGTTTGCTCGGGTGTGGTTTTTTATTTTTCGGGCATAATGTTAAGAAATAAAATAATTTTGCGACAACTTTATTTTATTTCACTTAAGCCGCTTGGAAGCCACTTGAAACCACTTAAAGGCGGCTTGAACTGAGTTGAACTGGATAAGGTGCTATCCAGGAATATCCTAACCCCTTGGTAGGATATTTGTGAGGTGGGGCCCGCACGAGCCCCACCGTTTCTTTTTCTTCTTAAGTAACGCACCCGCACCTCCCCTATTAAAAGAAGTCAACCGTGCGTTTTTTTGGTTAAGAAACGCCCCATTTAATTGGGCTGTTAATTTGTTACAATTAATTAAATGAGATTAATTGATCATTTCTTTTCTTTTGAAATTCAATTTCTTATCTTGTGTTAATAAAATAAGACTTGGTCTTATTTTATTTTTTTTGAGTCTTGTCACGTTGGGAGGATTTGGGAGGCTTGAAGAACATCTTCTTCAACGATGAAGAACGTGAAGAATGAATCGGTCTCCGATGAAGAACGTCGTCACGTCCTTCTTCCGAAGAACGACGACGCGCCATCCCTCGTTCTTCTTTCCACATCAAAGGAAGGGAGACGCCGTTCCACCTCGGACAACCTCTATCTTTGTCTACGAATCCTCTTCCGCGACGACGCGACGCCTTTCCGCGATGACGCGACGATCCCCCTCTTCCGCGATGAGCCTTTCCGCGAAGAACGCTCGCGCGCGACGATCAATGAGGTAGGGATTTTATAATTTTGGAATACCCCTATTTATATTCCCGTGAACGTTCTTTAAAAACATAAGAGCCGGTTTCAAATAAACAATTTTATTTTATTAAAATTTTCGGTTCATGTGTTGAACAATTTCTCCCGTTATTTTTATCTAACGCGGAGGGTGCAGGTCAAACGAACACGGCCGGGAAACCCTCCGCCGTTCTTCGTGTTTTGCGGATTTGGCGGGTGACGACAGAACGTGCCACAAAGGGTGCTTGATGATCCCGCAGTAAAGAACGGAACCCGGGAGGAACAACGGCGCAGATGGGAAGGAAAACGAGCCCCCGGAGGGACTACGGCGGCCCGCGGAAGCATGCGGTGGCGCGGGTCGTCGGCGCGGCGGCGCCGGCGGCCGGAGGCGGCGACACCCCGCGTGTGTATAGCGCGACACCCCGCGGGTGCCGCGGGGTTGTCACGCGGCACCCCGCGGGTGCCGCGGGGGTGTCACGCGGGGCGGCGGCTTTCCCCCACGTCGGCCGCTCGGCCGCTCGGCCGAGCTGAGCCGGACCGGCCCTGGCCGGGCCGGGCCGGGCCAACCGAGTCGGACCCGACCCGGTTCGGGCCAACCAGGGGGGGTCGGGTCGGGTCGGCCCGGGCCCGGACCCCCCCGTCTTCGGATGGACTTCGTTCAAATGGTCGTATCTTGAGCTATGGGCCTCCAAACGACTCCCCGTCAGCGGAAACACAATCCTTGGAGCGAGTCTGTCGTTTCGGTTTATCGCACTCAAAGTTTCGGAATACTTTGGGTTCGGCCGGGTTGGTTCGTACACGAAACCAACCGGTCCCTCGGAGCGGAAATGCTCATATCTTGAGCTACGGACGTCCGATTGACGTGCCGTTAGCTTTGTTAGTTTCCTATTAGTGAGACGGATCTTTTGGCTCACTCTGCCCGAGGTTTGGATGCAAGTGGAGTACAGTCGGGTTGGTTTTGCCTTAAAAACCAACCGGGTCCCTGGGACGAAAAAGCCAATAACTCTCAGACCGGGCGTCCGATTGACGCGCCGTCTATTGCGTTGAGTTCCTCCTGATGAGACGGAACTTTTGGCATCCTCCGCCCGAGTTTTGGAAGCAGATGGATAGTGGCCGAGTTGGATCGCACTGAAATCCAACCGGGCCCCTGGAACGGAAAAGCTGATATCTTTCAGACCAGACGTCCGTTTGACGAACCGTCAACGGCATTGGTGATCTAGCTGAAAAACGGTCCCTATGAGTATACCATGTGAGTGTTCGGGGTATAGTTGAGTTACGGCCGGATGGGTTCGCACACGAAACCAACCGGGCCCCTGGGACGAAAAGGCTAATAACTCACAGACCGGGCGTCTGATTGACGCGCCGTCTGTTGCGTTGAGACCCCAATGACGAGGTGGTCCTTCGAGATACTTCCTTGCGGGACTTTGTGATACTTGGAGTATCGACCAGTAGCTCGTGGAGTGGACCCTCCCGGAGACGAGCGGGCGGAGCACGGAGACCGTGTAGCTAACTGAGACCCGACGACTGCTGATCGAACGACTCAGTGTGTGACAGAGGTGCGCTTGGTTGTAGCGGCACATGGGAGCGCTTGTTGTAGCGGCAGACTCACGACAGAGGTTCGCTTGGTTGTAGTGGCACATGCGAGCGCTTGGTTGTAGCGGCAGACCCACGACAGAGGTGCGGTTGGTTGTAGCGGCATAGGGGAGCCCTTGGTTGTAGCGGCAGACCCACGACAGAGGTGTGCTTGGTTGTAGCGGCACATGGGAGCGCTTGGTTGTAGCGGAAGACCCACGACAGAGGTGCGTTTGGTTGTAGCGGCACATGGGAGCGCTTGATTGTAGCGGCAGACCCACGACAGTGGTGCGCTTGGTTGTAGCGGCACATGGGAGTGCTTGGTTGTAGCGGCTGGCCCATAATACTCGATAGGTGGTGTACTACAACAGTCTTAAGTTAGTGGGCAGTACCTCGGAGTTGTGACAGGACCACTGTACACTCCAGAGACGGAGCTCTTCAGCAGTTACGGTTTCGATGATGAAAATCCTGGTTTGAGCTGAGACTTTTGACCTTGTGTGTTGCCTCATGATTGAGATGGGTTACATGATAACTTAGGTATATGTATGGGCATATATCTAAGTAGAGGTTATCTGTTGAGATCTTCTTGTGGTTATCTTTGTTGGTTTTAGTGAGACCTTGAGGGTCTCGGGGTCCCTACTGAGTATCGTTATACTCACCCCTGCACGGGCTATGCCCGCACTACATTGTGTTGGTTGCAGACGACGGACAGCGCTGATCGTGGCTGAGGCTTGCAGAGCAGGACGGTACCTGGAGGTGGACCACTGGGCGGGAGGTGCTCGGAGCGGACGACGGGACCCGAGTAGCATTGGAGCTATCTGTACCCACCCTTCAGGTGGGATTTCTAGTGGACAGCTCGGTGTAGCGGCTTTTACTTTACAGTTGTTGTTTTCCCTTTCGAGTTGTACTTTACTTTCAGTTGGGTTTGTATACTGGCCCATTTACTTTTCCGCACATCATTTGTACTCTGTTTTTACTTAGTGTTTACTTTTCCGTTTGCTTACTCTGTGGTGCTTGTTTACATTACAAAGGCAATGCCTTCCCTTTTTACCGGGATTTTCGCCTTGGTGCTAGTCGCCAGCCCCTGGCCTATGGAAGGTGGGCTTGGGGTAGTCATGGCACGGGTCCCGAGGAGGGGTCGTGACAAATTGGTATCAGAGGTGGTCGGTTCTACCGCGAATTCTAATCTTTTCTATGTGAAGGAATAGTGTTTAGCGTATTGGGTGTGGTTATCAGTCCAGGGAGTCCAGTGTTGGTGCGGCGGCCAACGTATCCGTACACCAGGACCCTGACTTCTGATTTCCGACTTAATTCACGAAAACATTGATTTCATGTGTGTTTCAAGTTTTCCTTGTGATTACTTGTGTCAGCTCACCAGGTATACTGTCCTGACCGTGGCGCACCTGTTTCTTTCAGGATGGCCCCACGATGACAGCCAGCTAGGATTCCGAGAGTGGAGCGTGATGACAGCCCACCGAGCATCGAGGACTCGGTACAGGGCCCTTTGACAGTTGAGGCACCGACGATACCTATACCCGCCGAGGCACCGATGCTACCAGCCCCAGCCGCTGACGATGCACGTCGCCTTAGTGCACTGCATGAGTTCCAGCACCAGCGACCGCCCAGGTTCCGCGGGGAGACGAACCCTCAGGCCGCCGAGGACTGGCTGGAGGAAGTTTTTCGGGTTTTCATATTAGTGAGGACACCAGCAGACCTCATGGTGATCCTCACAGCGAGTCTCCTACACGCGGCAGCAGGCAGATGGTGGAGCTTGATGCTCCAGGTGCACGATGAGGCCTCCCTCATCTGGACGGACTTCGAGAGCCTCTTACGCTCAGAGTTCGTCTCGGCCACCCTTCGTACGGTGCGCATTCAGGAGCTTCTTCAGCTGTGGCAGGGCAGCTTGACGGTAGCCCAGTACGCGGCGAGGTTCACCGACCTTTCTCGCTACTCGACAGACATGGTACGGGACCCCTTCATCCGGGCCCGGACCTTCGAGCAGGGATTGAGACACGAGATCAGGGCATCGCTGATCTCCCTCAGCATCCCGACCCAGACAGGAGTGCTAGAGCGAGCCCTTCTGGTCGAGAGCTTTCTGGCTGAGTCTACAGTGAGGCCTACCGCAGGGCGGCAGGTGGCGGAGTCTTCGGCAGCAGGTAGCCAACGGATGACTCAGGGTTCCGGCAGACGACCTCGGGACACTGGCTCAGCAGTGCGGGGCACACAGCGCGAAGCCAGCCTTCCGAGAGGCAGGCAGTGCTACTCGTGCGGCGGGCAGGGCCACATGGCTCGTGACTGCCCGACCCGCCGTACCAAGGAGCCGCAGACGGTGGAGGGTCCACCCAGGCAGAGGTAGAGGGTCGACCGTGGTGGTCCGCATGGAGGAGTCTGACGAGGCAGAGGAGTTGGCCGAGCAGCAGGTGGTGGGCGACGCTTTTAGGCTCTGCCGCCACCACCACCAGGCGGTCCACCCCGACCGCAGGGGACAGGAGGACATGGGAGAGCTCATCTTCAGTCAGTTGAGGCCTACGATCATGGGGCTCCGGGAGCAGATGGAAAGGAGCGGGACTAGATCCAGACCTTGGAGACTTTTGTTCATGTTCCTTCTAGTTTTGTTGATGTATGTTTGTAGATGCTTTGTGTCTTTGTACTTGAGCTGCAGTAATAAAAGACACCTTTTCTTGTGGCATTTACTTCCATGTCCTCTCTTGTGTTGTTACTAAGAGGTTCCAGTTTTGACTGTTGACTTGACCCTCACTTGTGAGACATCTACTGGCGGAGACCCAGTTACCACACACGGATGCCGACAGTGTGACTCAACCCTTGGAGGCGAGAGTAACGGTTGGATCTCTTGGTAGTAGCGTCGAGGCCTTACGAAGTCATCCTTGGTATGGATTAGTATCATCCATGTTGGGATTGACCATATTAGGCGAAGAATGTGGTTCATCCAGGGGATGAGACCAGATTTCTCTTATCGGCATGGAAAAAATCATAGCAGCTCTAGTGGGACCAGAGGTGGTCCGGGCCACGATAGAGAAGGTCCAAGTGAGCACATGGAGCGGAAGGCTCACATGCGTGCTCAGTACCTCCATGGTATCCCTAGTTTGTGTTGAAGCTTTACGGGGACGTAAAGCCCTGTGGTGGGAGTAATGTAAAGACCCGTAAATTTCAAGGAAATTTTTTTCTTAATTTTCGTTGGAATTTTACAAGAACGCAGTTTCTGACGGCGCCTGATTCCGAGGCCCGGTGTGCCCGGAATCATTTTCCGAAGTTTGGCTCGGGTACGTTCAGTGAACGGACGAGCGGTTTTTTCTAACTTTTGAACCGGTGCCCGGAATCGAATTCTGAGGGCACCGATGAAATCGCAGCGCCGATATTCGCTTAGAAACGCCTCTTCCGGAGTTGCGTTTTCTCGGCTATGGTTTTAATTTTCGGGCTTAAAGTTAAGAAATAAAATCATTTTGCGACAACTTTATTTTATTTCATTTAAGCCGCTTGGAAGCCACTTGAAGCCACTTAAAGGCGGCTTGAACTGAGTTGAACTGGATAAGGTGCTATCCAGGAATATCCTACCCCCTTGGTAGGATATTTGTGAGGTGGGGCCTGCACGAGCCCCACCGTTTCTTTTTCTTCTTAAGTAACGCACCCGCACCCCCTATTAAAATAAGTCAACCGTGCGTTTTTCTGGTTAAGAAACGCCCCATTTAATTGGGCTGTTAATTTGTTACAATTAATTCTTTGAGATTAATTGATCGTTTCTTTTCTTTTGAAACTAAATTTCTTATCTTGTGTTAATAAAATAAGACTTGGGCTTATTTTATTTTTTTTGAGTCTTGTCACGTTGGGAGGATTTGGGAGGCTTGAAGAACATCTTCTTCAACGACGAAGAATGTGAAGAACGAATCGGTCTCTGACGAAGAACGTCGTCACGTCCTTCTTCCGAAGAACGACGACGCGCCATCCCTCGTTCTTCTTTCCACATCAAAGGAAGGGAGACGTCGTTCCACCTCGGACAACCTCCGTCTTCTTCTACGAATCCTCTTACGCGACGACGTGACGCCTTTCCGCGACGACGCGACGACCCCCCTCTTCCGCGACGAGCCTTTCCGCGAAGAACGCCCGCGCGCGACGATCAACGAGGTAGGGATTTTATAATTTTGGAATACCCCTCTTTATATTCCCGTGAACGTTCTTAAAAAACTTAAGAGCCGGTTTCAAATGTACTATTTTATTTTATTAAAATTGTCGGTTCATGTGTTGAATAATGTTTCCCGTTGTTTTTTTCTAACGCGGAGGGTGCGGGTCAAACGAACACGGCCCGGCAACCCTCCGCCGTTCTTCTTGCTTTGCGGATTTGGTGGGCGACGACGGAACGTGCCACAACGGGTGTTTGATGATCCCACAGTAAAGAACGGAACCCGGGAGGAACAACGGTGCAGACGGGAAGGAAAACGGGACACCGGAGCGACTCCGGCGGCCCGCGGAAGCCGGTGGTGGCGCGGGTCGCCGGCGTGGCGGCGCCGGCGGCCGGAGGCGGCGGCACCCAGAGGGTGCCGCGGGGTTGTCCCGCGGCACCCCATGGGTGTCCAGCGCGACACCCCGCGGGTGCCGCGGGGTTGTCCCACGCCACCCCGCGGGTGCCGCGGGGTTGTCACACGCCACCCCGCGGGTGTCTGGCCGACACCCCGCGGGTGCTGCGGGGGTGTCACGTGGGGCGGCGGCTTTCCCCCGCGTCAGCCGCTCGGCCGAGCCGAGCCAGACCGGCCCTGGCCGGGCCGGGCCGGGCCAACCGAGTCGGACCCGACCCGGTTCGGGCCAACAAGGGGGGGGGGGGGGGTCGTGTCGGGTCGGCCCGGGCCCGGACCCCCCGTCTTCGGACGGACATCGTTCAAATGGCCGTATCTTGAGCTACATGCCTCCAAATGACTCGCCGTCAGCGACAACGCAATATTTGGAGCGAGTCGGTCGTTTCGGTTTATCGCACTCAAAGTTTCGGAATACTTTGGGTTTGGCCGGGTTGGTTCGTACACGAAACCAACCGGGCCCTCGGAGCGGAAACGCTCATATCTTGAGCTACGAACGTCCGATTGACGTGTCGTCAGCTTTGTTAGTTTCCTCTTATTGAGACGGATCTTTTGGCTCACTCCGCCCAAGGTTTGGATGGAAGTGGAGTACGTTCGGGTTGGTTTTGCCTTAAAAACCAACCGGGCCCCTAGGACAAAAAAGCCAATAACTCTCAGACCGGGCGTCTGATTGACGCGCCGTCTATTGCGTTGAGTTCCTTTTTATGAGACGGATCTTTTGGCATCCTCCGCCCGAGTTTTGGATGCAGATGGATAGTGGCCGGGTTGGATCGCACTGAAATCCAACCGGGCCCCTCGAACGGAAAAGATGATATCTTTCAGACCAGACGTCCGTTTGACGAACCGTCATCGGCATTGGTGATCTCATTGAAAAACGGTCCCTATGAGTATACCCTGTGAGTGTTCGGGGTATAGTTGAGTTACGGCCGGATTGGTTGGCACACGAAACCAACCGGGCCCCTGGGACGAAAAGGCTAATAACTCACAGATCGGGCGTCCGATTGACGCGCCGTCTGTTGCGTTGAGACCCCAATGACGAGGTGGTCCTTCGATATACTTACTTGCGGGACTTTGTGATACTTGGAGTATCGACCAGTAGCTCGTGGAGCGGACTCTCCCGGAGACGAGCGGGCGGAGCACGAAGACCGTGTAGCTAACTGAGACCCGACGACTACTGATCGAACGACTCGGTGTGTGACAGAGGTGCGCTTGGTTGTAGCGGCACATGGGAGCGCTTGGTTGTAGCGGTAGACCCACGAAAGAGGTGCGCTTGGTTGTAGTGGAACATGGGAGCGCTTAGTTGTAGCGGCAGACCCACGACAGAGGTGCGCTTGGTTGTAGCGGCACATGGGAGCGCTTGGTTGTAGCGGAAGACCCACGACAGAGGTTCTCTCGGTTGTAGGGGAACATGGGAGCGCTTGGTTGTAGCGGCAGACCCACGACAGAGGTGCGCTTGGTTGTAGCGGCACATGAGAGCGCTTGGTTGTAGCGGCAGACCCACGACAGTGGTGCGCTTGGTTGTAGCGGCACATTGGAGCGCTTGGTTGTAGCGGTTGGCCCGCAATACTCGATAGGTGGTGTACTACTGCAGTCTTAAGTTAGTGGGCAATACCTCAGAGTTGTGACAGGACCACTGTACACTCCAGAGACGGAGCTCTTCAGAAGTTACGGTTTCGATGATGAAAATCCTGGTTTGAGCTGAGACTTTTGACCTTGTGTTTGCCTCATGATTGAGATGGGTTACTTGATAACTTAGGTATATGTATGGGCATATATCTAAGTAGAGGTTATCTGTTGAGATCTTCTTGTGGTTATCTTTGTTGGTTTTATTGAGACCTTGAGGGTCTCGGGGTCCCTACTGAGTATCGTTATACTCACCCCTGCACGGGCTATGCCCGCACTACGTTGTGTTGGTTGTAGACGACGGACAGAGTTGATCGTGGCTGAGGCTTGCAGAGAATGACGGTACCTGGAGGTGGACCACTGGGCGGGACGTGCTCGGAGCGGACGACGGGACCCGAGGAGCATTGGAGCTATCTGTACCCACCCTTCAGGTGGGATTTCCAGTGGACAGCTCGGTGTAGCGGCTTTTACTTTACAGTTGTTGTTTTCCCTTTCGAGTTGTACTTTACTTTCAGTTGGGTTTGAATACTAGCCCATTTACTTTTCCGCACTTCATTTGTACTCTGTTTTTACTTAGTGTTTACTTTTCCGCTTGCTTACTCTGTGGTGCTTGATTACTTTACAAAGGCAATGCCTTCCCTTTTTACCGGGATTTTCTCCTTGGTGCTAGTCGCCAGCCCCTGGCCTATGGAAGGCGGGCTTGGGGTAGTCACGGCACAGGCCCCGAGGACGGGTCGTGACACAGTGTCAGAGGTGCGAAGTTTCCTTGTTCTCGCAGGCTATTATAGGAGGTTTGTTGCCAATTTCTCCCGAGTTGCGACTCCTCTGACAGCTTTGACCAAGAAGGATCAATCATTCATATTTACTGATCAGTGTCAAGCAGCTTTCGAGTATCTAAAGGAGAAGTTGTTAAGTGCTCCAATCCTTTTTCATCCAGCGGAGGGAGTCCAGTTTGATGTTTTTTGTAATGCTTCACATCTGGGGCTAGGTTGTGTTCTTATGCAGCGGAGGTCAGTTGTTTCATATGGGTCTCGGCAGTTGCGTCTACATGAATGCAACTATGCCACCCACGATCTTGAGTTGGCAGCCGTGGTGTTTTCTCTGAAGTTGTGGAGACATTACCTCATTGGCGAGCGCTTTGTGGTTTTCACCGATCATAAGAGTTTGAGGTATGTTTTCCCTCAGCGTGACTTGAACTTGCGGTAGCGTCGGTGGATGGAGTTCTTGCAGGAATACGACATTGAAATATCATATACACCTGGAAAAGGGAATGTTGTTGCTGATGCACTGAGATGAAAGTCACGTAGTGATGTTGTGCGTGAATCTGGTGATTCCTGGAGAATAATGGAAGATATATCAGCTTTACATCTTGATTTGGGAGAGGTTGGAGGTAGAGTTTGTCTTTTCCAGATGACGGTGTAGTCATCTCTGATGCAGAAGGTGGAAGAGTCTCAGCTGGGTGATCCAGAGGTGGAAGTTTGGAGAGACAGAGTGGTTTGTGGGGAGGCCCCTGATGGGTGGTCGGAGGATGAAAAACACCGAGTGTTGTATCATGGCAGGTTTTTGTTCCCTTGGGGATGCGTGAGATGGTTCTCCGAGAGTTCCATAACTCGCCCTCAGCAGTACATCCTGGTGTGACAAAGATGTACCGGTCCTTGTGGAGTTTGTTTTGGTGGCCTGGGCTGAAGCGTGCAGTGGTGGAGTTTGTGTCTCGATGTTTATTCTGTCAGAGGGTGAAGGCCGAACACCGTGTTCCTGGTGGTCTTCTCCAGCCATTAATGATTCCTCAGTGGAAGTGGGAGGACATCTCGATGGACTTTGCTACAGGTTTACCTCGAACTCCGGGAGGACATGATGATATATGGGTGGTAGTGGATCGTTAAACTAAATCGGCCCACTTCATAGCAATCCAGGAGTCGAGATCAGTGGAGGTTTTGTCGAGGAAGTATCTGGAGGAGGTGGTGAGGATTCACGGAGTTCCTAAGATGATCATTTCTGATCGTGATCCTCGTTTTACCTCTAGGGTGTGGAGAGGTCTCCAGAATGCTTTTGGTTCCCAATTATGCCTTATCATTGCTTTTCATCCTCAAACGGATGGTCAGACTGAGCGAACAATCCAGACTCTTGAAGACATGATGCGCTCTTGTGTTCTTGATTTTGGAGGTTCATGGGTGAAGAACTTACCCTTGTTAGGGTTCTCTTACAATAATAGTTTTCACTCTACCATCGGTATGGCGCCGTTTGAAGCAATGTATGGCCGACCTTTCCATTCTCCATTGTGCTGGTCTGGGGTCGGAGAGACAGAGATTCTCGGACCAGAACTAGTGCAGAATACAACAGAGATGGTACAGATGATTCGTGAGAGGATGAAGACAGCACGGGATCGTCAAAAATCATATGCTGATCAAAGAAGGAGACCGTTAGATTTTAATGTTGGGGATCATGTGTTTCTAAAGGTGACTCCCCGCCGTGGGCAGCGAAGGTTTGGTCGTGGGAGTATGCTTTCTCCCCGGTTTGTCGGGCCTTTCGAGGTGTTAGATCGTGTTGGATCTGTGGCGTATCGAGTAGCACTTCCCCCTCAGATGATTCGGATACATGATGTTTTCCATGTATCACAGCTCCGTCATTATCTTCATGATGAATCTCATGTTATCGATTGGGGAGAGATCGATGTTGACAATGATGCAAACTGCGAGGAGCGACCTATGGAGATCCAAGACCGCAAGGAGAAGGTGTTGCGTGGGCGTTCCATCCCCTTAGTTCGTGTCTTGTGGTGACACGGTGGCATGGAGGAGGGTACCTGGGAATGTGAGTCACAGATACGTGCTCAGTACCCAGAGTTGTTTAATGTTTAACTCCTTTCATGTAATGATGTTTTCTTTGTGGTTGGACCTTTCATGTTTTATTTATGTACCTTTGATGTGATGTTATGAAAGAATTGATTGGGTATGGATTGATTGCTCCCATACTCCCAGATGTCGTAGTTTTGTTCCAGATTTTGAACAACTCATGGTGGTTTTCCCCTGAGAGGTATCTTAAGGGGTGGTTGTTTGGACCCCTCTTTTCTTATGGGTTGTTTTTTAATTCTCGAGGACGAGAATGTTTTGAGAGGTATCTAATGTAATGGCCCAGACCTCTCCGGTCCATTACATTGTGGAATTTTGGTGTTGGAGGTGTTCCCGGAGGTCAAGGGGACTTATCCCCAACACTTTGCCAATTTTCCAGTTCTGTGAACAGTGTTTCCAGTTTTATGAACAGTAACAGATCGGTCTCACCCATCGGTCTGACAGATCGGTCTCACAGATTGGTTTCAGAGATCGGTGTGACAGATCGGTTTCACAGATCGGTCTGACAGATCGGTTTCACAGATCGGTGTGACAGATCGGTTTCACATATCGGTCTGACTGATCGGTTTCACAGATCGGTGTGACAGATCGATGTGACAGATCGGTTTCACAGATCGGTCTGATAGATCGGTTTCACAGATCGGTCTGACATATCGGTTTCACAGATCGGTATGACAGATCGGTTTCACAGATCGGTCTGACAGATCAGTTTCACAGATCGGTGTGACAGATCGGTTTCACAGATCGGTCTGACAGAACCGTTTCACAGATCGGTGTGATAGATCAGTTTCACAGATCAGTATGATAGATCGGTTTCATGTACAGTAAGCGTGAGTGAACAGTGTTTCCAGACTCCTACAGTTTTGCCCCTTTTGACGTTTCCTTTGACGTAAAATACATTTAAAGCATTATTTTAAGGGCTCTTAAGGCCGTTTAAAATGCCATAAATCCTATATTAATTATTCCTAAGGATTGGAATGTTTTACTTGGTCAAACCGCGTGGGTTAATGCGATCCGGTTTTAATGGAGAATTAACCAGATCTTAAACCGTCGACCCATTAATCTTCAAAAAGGGACGAGATATCATTCTTCCTTGTTCTTTCCCTTTGTTCTCGATTAAGAGGCACTAGAACCTTTCAATACTTTCCGTAGGAGTTGTACAATCCATCTTTACTCCTAGGATTGGTTCTGATCTGTTTTGGATGCATCTGAGGCGTGTCGATCAATCTTCAATATAAGGTATAATGTATCGTCATTCTTTTGGGGTTCATCTTCTCCTATCCTCCTTTCCATAATTATACTATGTAATTTCCAAGATTCTAATGGGTTTTCATGGGGTTGGTTGGTACTGTCGTACCGCAGCATCCTCTGGTGGATGCAGTTGTTGCGAGGGGAGGATCGTGACCTGTTGTGTGGATAAAGAACGTGAGGAACTGTTTGAGGTAGGGGATTCATGGCTTCTCTAATTGTATATGTGCAATCGTAGAATTAGCATGATTTATTCCTTTGGATCACAACGAAATTGACCTTATTAAATACTTGAACCAGATTAAAAGAATTGGTTGATCACATGTTGTTGCTTTATACCGTGATAATGGTTTGCCTCATGTTTTCCTAGATATAGTGATATCTATATTTTTCTTTGATTTGTTATTCGTTCATGAAAGAAATTGATAATGAACGTAAAGCCAGAATTAATTGTTAATTAATTGGATAATGATAAAGAGGCATGTAAATTAATCTGGTTATTGCAGTTGTTATAGTTGTTCTAATTTGAGGATAATCAAATTAGGGAAGTAAGTATGGTTATTTATTTGTGATAGCTTACTGATTAGGTATCCATGATTGGAAGCTACGAATAACAAATCTGTTAATTCAATATGGATTAGAGAATATATTATGTGGGAATTTCTAAAAGGGTTCTGAGTTACCCTCTTGTTTGTTACAGGGGTCAAGAGCCCATGATGTGATGTTTGTTTTCCTACTGCTTGTGCTATGATGTGAGCCTGGATGGCTATTTTGATATGTGGAGGCATGGAGGCCTTGTGGTTATGGCAACATATGACGCCTAGAGTGGCGAGATGCATCAGTTTATGCATGTGGGTATCGGGGAGGACACCAGGGGTGATGGAATGGGATGGATGTGGTTGCTGGTTGCTTGCGGTTTTCTTGAATGTTAATCTGCTTTGCTTTTCCCCACTGATCAAGGCAGCTGGTCTTGCTTACCCTCTTTCCGAAGGAGGAGAAGACACGCAGGGTATGCCACGTGCTTTTCCGTGTTTAGCCTCTCGATAGAGAATGGGTCTATGCTCTTTCTATAGGCGGCAAAGACTCGACGGGTAGTATATATACTCACCGTGTTGATCATCCTTTGTGTTTAGAAGCATAAGATGCTTTTCTAGAATGCCTGGGAATGAGGGAAAGTAACTCTATAATGAATGTTTGATTAAATGGTGAAAATCCACAGGGATGGAGATGCTGGAATTTTAAAGGTGATGTGAATCTTAAAAAGGAGGAGTTGTTTTTGAATGAGATGCCAATTTAGTTTAATGTGGTAAATTGTTCATAGTTATTTAATTAATTAACGTACAGTGGAACTGATAAAATGATAATGGAGTAATCTAATAAAGCTCTTCAAATGTTTGTGTGCTTATAGGACACCTAGTCTTTGAAGTAGCAGCCTGGAGTCTGAGAGACGTTAGCTGCAGTTGTATCTAAGACTAGGTAATGCCCATAATGTGGATGTGAGTTACATATATATTCTGTACTTTTTGTGTTTCTATACGCTACTCCACCGTGTCGTTAAGGGCAACTAACACCCTAGGGATTCTGAGCCCTGGGGGGGTGTTTTCCCCAACATTCTGGTGGGAGGTCGAATGGCTGACTACGCCCTTTGGCCCCACTCTCTTCTCTTGGTAGATACTTGTGCCATGAGGCACACCAGTTAGTTACCCCATATATGTGTGTAGAGGGCTGTAATGGATTTTGGTTATTCACATGCATATATTCTAGATATAGTATCCTATGGACTACTATAGTTGTAACTTGTATAGGCTATGATGGCTTGAGGATCCTTACTCGGAGTATGGGATGTAATGTCTTGAGGTATTGTACCTGACGTATGATACACGTTATGCGAGCTGTGGTGGCTCCCAAAAATTACCTGGTAACTTTTGGTTGTGAGGACGGTGTGGTGCTTCGCCCAAGTGTCTGCGGGCAAGCCTCTGTGGTGAACAAGGTGCAGATTGTGGAGCTTAGCTCAGGTGTCTGCGGGAAAGCCTTTGGAGAGAGATGCACAGGACGTATGTCATTGTGGAAAAGCGGCAAACCAGTGGGAAGTTGTTTCGGGGTACCCTTGATATTCTTTACTATATGCTATATTCTTGTATGCATTACTTGGCGAGATTAGCCATGGTGAGGTTGGGAACATAGTATACCTGTTTAGGTGACGAGTTAGTTTCACTTGTTGTTCACTGGGCTTTAGCATGCTTTCTTTACTTTTGCACGAGAGGATTGGGGAGGATCCTACTGAGTATACTGTTATACTCACCCTATGTATATATAAATTGTTTTCAGGTCACTTGGAGCAGGTTGGAGATCAAGCTGGTTACTACTAGCTTGCGGTTGGAGGAGGAGCTGTTCGGGCTTGTGGTCGCTGTCGTTTTACTTTCTTTTGGGTACTTTTAGTTTCCCCTTTCAGTTGTAGTACTTTTGCATGACATTTCATATATGTACTTGGTTTCCTTTTATATCTCAGTTCTAAGTTGGAGTTGATTGGAGTCTATTCTATCTCTCTCTTCTACATGTGTTCTCTTAGAGGGTAATGCCTCCCATTTGTATGTTATTATACCCTCAATGCTAGTCTCCAACCCGGGGCCTACTAGAGGCGGGACTCGAGGGTCATTATCTCCCTTTTCACATTACCGGCCCAGGAGGGGTACACTTTGTGGGGAGGGGGTCGTGACAATTATGGTTCCAAAATTCCTTTATAGGGGAAGTTTTAGTATCCATTTATACAATGTCGGTTTCTTTAAATGTATCATTCAAGTAATAATTCAATGATAGTGTAGACAAATTCAGACGGTGAAATTAATTTTTATGGGGTATAATGTAACAGTCAATGATTTTTTGAATTGTTTTTTTCAAATTAATTTATCTTTTTTTCATTTTTCATATCACGTTACAGTGGAAATAGTTTTTTGTTAAATAAATATAAATATATATATATATATATATTAAGACACTATGTAAGACAATCATTTCATATTACACTATCTTGTGTAATGGTACTCACAACACCGAATCAACATATGTTACACGCACCATCGACTTAGTGTACATTACACATATGATTGACCTTCAATGATGTCATGCGTTACAAACAAGACTAAGTGTTAACTAACTATAACATATAATTTCAAATATTATTATAGCAATATATAACCTAAAATGTATGTTTAAATTATATGAATAGTGTTAAGTAAATTATAAAAATATTTTTTTTACAAAAATACATGATTAATTCACAGGTTACCAATTCATTAGAAATGAATCTAAAAATCAATTCAATATAAATAAAAAAAATTGTTATAATAAAATAGTTATACTAAAGTAGTTAATTAACTTAATTAAAAAAAGTATGTGATATTAATGTAATACATATGTTATATATAAAATAAAATATTTTTTTTAATTCTTCTGATATATTTAATAGACATTAGAAGAAAATAAACCATATTTTATGTATAAAAACAAAATTTTTTATAATGGTTGTTTTAAAACCATTTAATGGAAAAGAATTTTGAAATAAATTTTTATGTAATTTATAAGATTAATACGCCGAATTAAAAAAAATATTTTGATGAAAAACATGAAAATTTGGTTATCATAATATTTTCTTATTTTTATTTACGTTTTCATCTTATAATGAATAATTAAAAATAATAGATTTTAATTCCAAAATAATTAATCATATAATATATTTCAAATAATTATTTATAATTATTATTTGATTAATAGAATATTAATAGTAAATTAAAATCAATTAATCTAATTTAGATCATTCAATGAAATTTCACAATGATATTAGATATAATAACATCGGAAACATTTGATCATTTTATGTTAAAATATCCACAATGTCATTACATCAACAGGATTAATTTTAAATTAATTTCTCCCACTTATTTGCATATAATTAGGTAAAATGGAATCCATAATTATAATCATAATAATTTTTAATATCTAATATAGTAATCATTGTTTTTTTCAATAAATAGTTGTGGATGTGATTAAAAATATTTCCATCAGTTAAGAGAAAAATTATGATAATGAAGTACAAAACCATAAATTTCTTACTCAAAACAACCAAAAAACATTTCCAACAACAATTTTTTGTCCATATATGGACCATATAATCATTTTTCCAATATTGGTCCATTATTTAAACCACATGTAACATGAAAAATGTGGGTGGAATTCTCTCTTTTAAATATTTATAAGCTTGTCACTCCTCCACTATAAAGGCCACAACCTCTACCCATTCCTAACACATTTCAAACCTCTTAAGATCATCAAATAACTGCAAAATATCCATATCAAAAATCCTAACATTGACCTTGAAGCCTCAATTTTGGAATAAATTCTTTCAATGAAGCCTTTCGCACAAACCAAAAGGTGTTAGTCGATTAAGAGGTAACATATTCTCTAAATCTCCTATTCATTATTTTACTTCTTCACCCATAGAGATTTTTTATTCAACTATTTTGTTAAAAACACATGTATAATACATATACTAGGTTGTTTTTATGGTATTTTTTCGACCTAAACTTACACACAGCTTCATATAATGGATTACAAACTTACTATATTTGTTATGGAGAACTACTGCATCATGAAATAATGATTTTTCATTTATTATTTACCAAAAATCAGGGTAGAAATTATCGTGGAAACACTATTTATATATGTAATATATTATATTTATTATTTATTTAAGCTTATATATTTCTTTATCAACAAAATTATTTTTTACATTCCAATAGGAGTTAATATGAAACTATCGTTTTAGGAAGTGTGGATAACTACCCCCTCAATGTGATCTGATTCATTCACACTCAACATGGATTTTATTAAGGAATTTATTAGTTTAAATATTTTCTATAATAATGACCATGGTATAATTATATATATATATACAAATTAACTTATTTCATTTACATACATTCTATAAATACAAAACAAATAATGGAAACAATTTTCATGCTAACGTACCAAATTCCGTCGATATGATCTGTGTATATTAATTTTTACCTCTATATTGTATAGATTATAAAATATATATTTAACTTTTATAAATGATATATAAATAATTATTTTAATTCTATAATCTATATATATGTATAAGTACCAATGATATGAAAAATTATGACATATGATAATAATAAAGAGAATATAACCTATAGTAAAATCATAACATAGGTTCACTAACAAGAGTGTAATATAAGGTTGTAATAATAGAATATATAGTAATACATATAAAAATATTATAATTTATATGTTTTATTTTAAACTAATAGATATTATATAAAAATATTGTATGAGTACATTGAGTGTCAATAAACAATTTAAGGGTATTTCATCGTACTTTTAATTTACTTGAGATATGTGTTTTGTTCAGAAGTATTTATTTTTTATGTAGTGTATGTACATCAAATGATTTTTCAAATGTATGTTATAATTAAAATAAATTTTTTTCACATTTTAATTCTATGATTCAACTTTCATGTGTCTAATATTTCAAAAGACATCATATCGTTAAAATAGTTTTGTGTCAATTTTCCACCATCGAGACTCTTGTTTTTTATGCACATAAAATATTTATTTTAGGTATATATACATAAAATTAACATGTTATATCATGAATACAAATATTTTCATGAAATTTTATTCCTTATTTAATTCTATTTCATACATGGATATTATGATGCCATGTTTCCAAGTTAAAACTATTTTTTGAGAATATCTCATCATTTCATTAGAGATTGTAAATGTTTATAATTCATAGGATTAAATAATATGATCCATATCATAATTAAATTAATTTATTTACATCTCTCCTAGTTATCGATGTTATTATAATGTAATGGTAACAATTTTAAACATATTTGTCATAAATATATTTATGAAATTGTTTTTATGAAATCTCGGCTTCTCCATCCCTTTGGTCGAAAATCTATGAATTATAAAAATGGATTCCAAAAATACTATACCATTATACTATATGATATAAAACATATTTTTAGATATTTTATCATTTATTAATCTCTTCAAAAGTATATTCTTATTTATTTTAAATCAATGCATTACTTCTATACTAATTTTCGTGAAAAATTTGTCTTTTTACCTCATATGAAATGTATAAATTTACACACCATCATTACATTGAAGATTACATTTAATTTTAAAAGGTTAATCCATAAGAATTTTTTTTAAAGTAATTTTCACCAAACAATCATTTCAAAATGATTCAAAGTTTTCATTATTGTTTTTCAAGGTATTTTATTAGGAAATTATTTTTAAATGGGGTTATGTATTAAAAATCAATTTTCAAAGTTGAATGGTGGTTTTCACCAAGAAATATTTATGAAAGACAATTAAAAATAATTTTCCATCATAGATTGCATCTATTGATGTTACTCATTCAATTCTATGAAATAATCTAATGGTTTTCTACAAAATTCATTATTGTGTGTTTTACATTTTGATGGAATGATTTTTGAGAAACTAGTTTCACATACCCTCATTCTATTCCAATGAAATCTACTTCATTTCAAAGGTTATGAATTCATGAATTGATTTAGAAAATTATCTATTGTCATAGGTTAGGATGTTTTAAAGTGTTAATTATCCCCATTTCATTTGATGGGTTATTATTTGATGTTATTATGACCTCTGTATTTTTATATATTATTATATGTTGAATGTTTTATTATTTTATAGGAACATGTATGGATGATTTTTCAATGAGATGGGTGGGACCTATATCCGACTATAATTAATTATTTAATTATTATTTTTATATGATCACAAAGGTTATATGGGTTGTATATAATCCTAAAATAAAATAGGTATATGGTTTGTAGCCCAATCCAAAAATATAAAAGATTCATGGGTTGTATCCTAAGCCTAACTGAATGAGGTTTCATGTGTTATGTCCCAAGACTATAATAAATATAGTTCATGGGTTGTAGACTAAGCCAAAAATAGGTAATGTTCATGGGGTTTAGCTGAAGCAAAAAATAATGAATTTTCATGGGCTATATCGATAGATGAAAAGAAATATGTGTCATGGGTTTTAGGCCAATCCGAAAATAAATAGGGTACACATGATGAAGATTATGACATAAAATTGAAGGTATAAGGGTTATAGCCCAAGCCTAAACTAATGTGGGTACATGAGTTTCTATACCAATCCTGAAGTAATTAAAATGGTCGTATCATAGTCCTAACATGTTTCAATGGTGTTTTATGGTATCCTTGATATAAATTCTTCCATTTATATATGTATGCCACAAATCAAATATCTTTACTTAGTTGTGATTTCGTGTATCATGATGTTTATTTCCTTACGATTCATGTTTTATGAACATCTAAAATTTATCTGATAAATCATGTTTATTATATTTTATTTGTATGGTATAATGTCCTAATGGTACAAGTGCATTATCATACCCCTAAATTCATGGTTATTCATACATATATCTCTTTTTTACCCTTATTAAGAATCTACTTTCACCCATTTCTTATGTTTCCTTTGTAAATGTTATGAATAAAGGTATTAGGTAGAAGTACTCAGGGTTAATCTCTTTATCAGAGATATTGATGATCATTCATCATGATATAGGATTTTATTCCCATGATTCTAATGACACTAAACTATTATGGTCCTCATGAATGAATATATGTAATGTACTAAATATTCTTCTAAAATGATGTAACATGCAAGTGTTTAAATCTGGGCTTTCTATACTCATAGAGATGCTAGGTGGGCCTTGATTATAATGGTTGATTGAGCCAAGTGGTGGACCTAGGATTTGGGTATTCCCAAATGAATTTTATATGCCTTTTTAAAGCCATTTTTGGGGCTGGTAAGACTTGATAATGCTTGGCGGAAAGAGGGTATGTGTTTTAAAACTCCAAAAAAGTCATAATAAGTGTTGGGTATGTGTTCTAGGATGGTACTGTAATGTATTTAGGATTAAGGTAACATTGTACTATTTATGAAGTATCAATAAAATGGTGAATATAAGTGTTTAGGGAAGAGCCGTTAATGGATAGATTGAATCATCTAGGAATGGGTGATAGATTTGGAAATTATTAAATAAAATTTGGTGGATTTTTGGGGTTGAGAGGTCTATTAAAACTATTGTAATGGGTTATAGTGATAATAATTAATTCATTATTTTGTTCATGAATGAGAGTAGTGCATGTTTTTTGAATGTTTATTGAGGTGGTGGAGATGTATGATGGTTTGGAAGGAAGTTATGTTGTTATTTAATAATTCTATCGAAAGATAGGGAGTGGAAATGGTAGGTTTGTTGCGTGATAATTGAAGGATTATTCATAGTAATTTTATATAAAAGGTGAAATGGGGGTTTCATGATAGTTTTGGTTTGATGGGTTCTCTAGGAAAAGACCTTCAGGACTGGACCTACACAAAATGGTAGACGAGAATGGGTGCGGTAAGTGATGAATCAACTATGGTTTGGTTTTTGTAGTGGGGAGAATTTTTGGAAATGATGCCCTACATGAGTGAGGTCATGTTAATATTGGTATTTGGATTGATGGTGTACGAATTTCGACTTAGATGGTTTATGTGATGAATCTAGTTACCAATATAGGGTGATTTCCATAAGGATATTCAGGCACAGTGAGTGGGAACATGTCTGTTATGTTGTGAATATTGAGTTAATATTTCGGTGGTCTTACTTATATTATAGGTACTCCAAAAAACCCAGAATGATATATATATTTCTAAAATAAAAGTATTTTTTTGATGAAATAATCATAGTTTCATGATGGAGGGACTATAGGGATCACCATTTGTGATAAATGGATCTGTCGGAGAGCATTGTCAAGGGATTAATCAATTGAGTACACTGGGAGTTTTGGTTTCATCTTGGATGTACGATTACATAATTGGATTGTCGAGACACAAGTATTATATCTAATGATGACATGAAATGTGGTGGGAATGATTTTGTGTTTTACTTTTGTTAATACTGAGTTTTTTTTACTTTTTCAGTTTTTGAAATAGAGTAAAATTGTGCCATGGAATTTAGGACAGGAGTTACGTAGAGGATCAGACTGAAGGGGCTCTGTATTATTGATTTATTATGTACAATGTTGTCTATCAAGTTACCATTTGTAGTGTTTTGGGTAGTTTTTCCATGTACTCCCTTCAGAGTTCAAGTGGATTAGTTATGGTTATTGTCGATTCATCTTATGAAGAGTACATATCTCATGTTGTGGATTATAGTGAGAATGTCTTTTGGGTCAACAATGTAACATGGTTTTGGGTTTTATGGAACCATGGTAATTTTTAGAATGTATATTTAGAATAGGGGTAAGATGTTTGGGATTATTATCCCAATCTCATTACTTTGGATTGTTAGTGATGCTATTGAACAATATCTCGATAAGGAGTTGCTATATGGTGGGGAGCTTGTAATATCTCAGTTCCATGTAGATATTTTAGTTTCTAAATTTTGGGATTAACAACATAGTTTATTATAATAATTTTTTTAACATGTGTGTGATGGGCCTTGATGGTGTTACATGGGTTTGGGACAAAAAATGATGGAAAACCATGCCAATCTTGGAATAAATTTAGTTTACAAATGGTTATGAAAATCATGTCATATTCATAGGTAAACCACACAACCATGTAAAGTGAAATTATCCATGAATGGTTCATGAATAGACAAAATATTCAGATCATCCAATGTAACCATGAAAACAAACTTCTTTTAGACAATATATTGTGCATGGTTTTCGTACCGATTGAAAAATTGTGAGGGTTAACCATATGACTCATTAAAAGTTGGAAAAATTACAGATTTACCATTATACGATTTTCATGTTTAAAATAATTTTTTATCACATTCACAAATTCCCAACCTTAATGATAAACCAATAACCTACAGATCACCCAAGTATTGATCTCCCATGTTTATATGTTGATTGGAGCTATTTTGGTTGTGGATCAAAGCAACGGGTATGTATAATTTCACTTCGTCTTATCATCTCTGAATTAGGGAATGTATATTAGGTTATCTTCTTATGAATCCTTAAAATCATATTATTCTTGTTGATTATATGTTGAATCATTAATGGTTTATTAAATCTATATATAAGGGATTGATTAAGAATCAATTCATCATCATATTCATTTTTTAGTCTACATGTTATTTCCCATTAAAATTATGTTTATTTGTTCATATTTGGTTGCATTCATGGATTTTTTATACTTGTATTGTTGATTGATTTAGTGATATTTTGTATAATGGGGGTCAAAATGATGAGTTCATACCCTCATGATTTCTATGGAATTCCTATAGGATGAGTGGACATGTCTAGCGCCACCCAAGTGGTGCGCTGACATTGCAGAATCTAGAAATTAGTAATGTTGAGTGTATAGTTGTCATGTGATAACATAGCTCCCATGATTATCATGTTAATGATTTAAATTGTATTGAAATATTGGTATTGATAAATTTTTAAATATTTTGATAATGACATAAGGGGTTGTTCGGTAAATTGTTAATGAGTTTTTGGGTTTTGAAATGTTAATGTTTAAATGGTTAACAGTCTAACGATTATGAATCACAATTACGTAAATCAGGTTGATTGAGATTGTGGTAAATGGATTATGAATTATGTAAATAATCAATGAGGGTTAATTCATATGAAAATGATGAACTTTTTAATTAGGTAACATATTGGTATTTGAGGATTGTGTAAAAGGAAATTTCATAATGGAATTAATGAATATGTTAAATGAGTTTACAAGTGGTAATAGATGAATATGGTAAATTGGTTAATTTATTGTAATTATTTAATATCATTATTATTTTAGGAATAATAGAGGAAAATGGGACTAATTTGATAATATATTGTAATTAACGAATATTTCAAAATGTATTGGAATTGATGAATATACATGATGGGTTAAGGCACGATGATGGGAATTGGTCTAAATGAATATGTGATATTAATATTAAAGGAGTTAATTGAATACTGAAAAATATTATGTCCCATTTTGGATTTCATGGATTATGATATTACGATTGGTATGGGTGATGGTTAGTTCTGATGGGGTTTTTGTGTTGGGATGAGATATATTACATTGTACGCATTCCATGGTAAAAGAGGGTTTTTTTATGAGGTTCTATGCCCATGAGGTGAGTTAGATTGAGTCTCTAAAATCCCACTAAAATTCACAGATTAGGAAAGCAGATAATGATCTATCACCCTAATGGTTGCATTCAATGAGACCACATGTGCCATCACATCCTGGTGAGTTTGTTGTATTTGTGATGATTTGTCATCCCTGATGGGTTAGTGAACATGGTTTACCCTCTAAATAATTTATATTTATGAATATTCACAATGCATTAAAAATGTAATTAAATGGAATAATGTAATGAAGATTGTATAAGAAATGGAAATATGAATAATTTTTGAATGAATTATGTAAAAATTGTTAACCAATATCATCAACATTATTTTTCCTATACATATCATTTATTAGTACATACATGCATTATTTTTTTAGACTAGATATTTTGTAGAAACCATTTTTGGTGGTATACTATGTTGTACTCACACCATTATGAGGACTACATCTGGGTACCTTGAACACTTCTTTATTGAAGGTAGAAATAGTGGAAGAGAATGGTTCTTGGGATTTCAGTTGGGGTTTGGATCTTCATTCATGAGGATCCAGGTTTATGATCAGGACCATTTTGGGAATTCCATTGTTTTTCTTTATTTTGGGACTACTCACCCTATAGTTCTTATCATTCCATGACATATTTGTTGTTAACCGGGGTTAGTACCCATTCATTTGAGATGATTGTCTATGCTTTATCATTGGATGTCATAAAATATTTAGGATTTTTTTTGTAATTATCTATTTTGGATCACATTAGTAAATAGAGTATAGTTTCCCCGCACAACTAATTGGACCATCTTCACTAGTCAACAACCTATGGCATATCAGGATGTGGACATGTGGTCTTGTGGCGACTAGATTTGGGGAACCATTTTAGTGGCTTCTTGGTCAATTACATTACAAAATAGATATTGGCTATATTATGAATAACTACGAACCATTGAAATATATCACTGAGTTCAAATTATCTCAGTGACAAGGATTCAATTTATTCAAATGTAGCATTTTCCTCAGCCATTGAAGATATTTCATAACCCTCTTATGATGATATTTTATGTCTTGAAAACATTAAGAAAATGGATATAAAAAAATCTATAAAAACATGATAATGATATGGAAAGTGATGATAATATTAATTCATGAATAAATTATTTACTAATTGAAATATTTGATCTTTCCAAAGGTAATGATGAGACTATTTCCAGGAAATAAAAAATTAATAAATATTTCAAAATATAAGTTTATGAGAAATATTATTTATGAACTAATTATTATAAACATAATTCTAGGGTTGTTACTAGCGAGGACAACAATTCAATTTTAAAACTAAAATATAAAATTGGTTATCAAATGAAATTTAATTCAAAAATTACTATAGTTAATGAAAATTTTATTAAAATATAATAAAAACATCCTTAATGGAATAGTACTAGAATTGTGTTTTCTTATAAAATCTCCCTTTTTAGTAATAATCTCATTACTCCTACATGTGATCCTTTTTTCACCATGTGTTAATGTGGTGTACATTTTGGAAATAATTTTCCATTAAATAAAATTAAACCCCTTGGATTTCATAGTTCATATTTTTCATAAAATATGGATTTCTAATGTTTTTTATTTATATTTCTAGAACCACAATGGTTTTGGTGCCAAAATAATATTGTTTTTTATTTTCATGAAATGATAGAAATATAAAAAAATAATAATTAAAAGAATATAGATAGTTTTTACTCCAGACATATGATTGGTAAATAACATTTTTTTGAAAATATTATCCAGATGAATGGCGGATTATTTTATTTCTGAGATAATGATAGCATAGAGATTATCAGATTATATAAAATTTTTCATATTGGTAAAAAATTATTTTCAATGTTTTTTCTTTTATGGTAATTAATATTTACCTTATAAGAATAAATTAATTATGTGATGAAGGTTACCTTTTGATTATTTGGAATTAATATTATTTACTACATATAGAGAAGGTTGAAGTTATTATTTTTAACAATCATCACGAGAATGTTTATTCACATAACATAGAAGACCTTATGAGGAAATAGTTATCTTTCATTAGTCTAGTGGAAGATAATTCATGGTTATAGAAGTTGTTTTATAAAAAAAATTACCTTATAAACGTATCTAGATTGAAAAAAATATATTTTTTATTAGATATACCATAAAATAAGTTTCATAATTCAACAATTTGTGACACTTATAAATACATTATGTAATATAAGTATTTATACAAAATTCCAATGTGTTATATCAGCTTATGATTCATTAATGTTGTGATGATGGATTTGTTCTGTGCTACACAAACATGGGGTATTGGTGTAAAATACTATGAATATATCTTATAACATTATTACACAAGATATAATTGCATATAATTTATCACACCCAAATTATAATATTATATTAACATTGTTAGGAAATGATTAAAAAGAGATAACCCTTCCCTTTACAATAATTCTATGTAAACATTGTTTAGAATTTTTTTTATTCTGATTATTAAACGTTTTATATTAATAATGTTATAGAGCATAATATTTCATCTTCTCAAATACCTTATAAAAAAGAGGGTGTTGAATGAATAAATAGAATTATTCATGAAATAATGGTAATCGTGCGGATGGAATACTCAATTTCTAAATAGTTTTGGGAAAATCCATTAGTACATCCGACTATTGAATAATTATTATTTTGATTGTACTATTTTTTTAATAAAACTCATTATGTGTTGTGAAAAGGAAGAAAACTTATAGTGTTTATTTAATTCAATGTTTTTTGGTGCAATGTATTCAACCTGAATGAAAATTATTTCTTACATATATTCTCTCTAAAATTCTATGAATGGATATTTTTAGGTTATTCCACCACTTCTTAGATTTATAAACTTTTTAATAAAAATTATTCTGTTATTGAGAAAAAAATAAATGATATTTTTATGAAATCATCCAATGTTATTTAAAAAATCCACAACCTACATATTCCTCTAAAAATATTTCTAAAACAAATATAGAACAATTGTAAGTAAAAATTTATGATAAGGATATATATCAAGAAATTCTATTTGATGTTATCAGTTATGAATATTTTTTACCTTATGATGATGAATATAATTTTCAAAAATAGTGAGGTCATTTGTTTTTTAGGAATCATACATGTGGTACTATCAATGTATATATTGATCAACTGGTTTTTCGTGAAGTAAATTATGTAATGAAATTTAACATCTTGATTTCATACCCCAATTTGTTCCTATGAATTTTGAGGATGAATTTTGTGATGAATATTGGATTAAGTATATGTGTGATGAGCTCAATGTGTTTGACAGGAACAAATTCTGGGCATGAGTTGAATGACCTAAAAAACATCTATAATTGGAAAAAAATGTGGTTTTAGAAAAACAGTGATGAAAATGGAATTATTACTAGATATAAAGGAAGATTTTTTTCTAGGGGTTATAATATATAATAAAGAATATACATTGAAGAGTACTATGCACAATTATATAGACTTGATAACTATTCATATTCTTCTATCCTAAGAAGAATTGTATAATTTCAGTAATGTTGAAATGGATTTGAGGAATTCTTTTAAAAACAAATATGTAATGTAAAAATTTTATGTTGAAAAACCCCATATTTGGGAAAATACGAAACATCTTGAATACTATTACAAAAATAATAATGTTTTATACAAACTTAATAAATCCCCTATTGAATTATATGATATGTTAACATGATTTTTGTTAAAATGAAACGTTAATAAGGTAGATAAAAAATCAATACATTTTGTAAGATACACAAAAAATATATTATTATTTTTTAAATCTATTTTGATAGAAATATATTTGGCTAAAATAAAAAATATCTGAAAAATTCATTTGGGAATCTTTTTAAATATGGAATTTTTCTGAGTTTTTTGGGTGATCTAACTAATTTTTATAGTTTTCAAAGAAGACAAAAATGCCGGAACATTTATATATCAATATAAGCATATGAATGATATTCAAAAAATATTTTTATATGAGAAAACTAAAATTTTTAATTAAATTTTTGGTTCCTCCAATAGAATTGATCTTGATGAGGATGAGATAATATTGGATTAAATGATAATAATATAAATGATTGAATGATTACATTACATATCAATTAGTTATAAAAATGTAATTTTTTTACTTGTTTGAGTGAAAAATATCATGAAATTCCCAAATAATTCCAATTAAAAAATAAATAATTAGTTTTTTCATAAACTTAAGGGAACCAATAGTTTATGACGTTTCTATTATTCAATAAATATTTTTGTACTTTTTTTTTGTTTTTGAATTCAGGTGTTGTTAAATTGATATGAATATAACATCATAAAAAAAATATTTTTTAGGGATGTTTAGTTTCTTTGTAATGCATTATAATGAATACAATATCATTTCCACTGGTGATGCCAAATATGTGGCATCTAGAATTGGTTTTGCTCATGTGTTGTGGATTAAACACACTCTAACAAACAATGGAGTGAGTTTTTCTAAAAATTTAATTATATTTTATTATACTAGTTACATTTTATTAATTAACATTCAATCACCACAAGAGCATGATATACACATATACATGAGACACCGTTTCATTTGGTACAACAGACTTATGGGTGACATGTTTTTACAATTCATCACAATGCATGAAAAACTAGCTGATATTTTTCAAGAAAATATTCCAACAAATTTATTTGAAAACATTAAACATAATCGATGAATGACCATGTTATGTAATCATTCATATGTACATTTTTTATACACATTCATATATTATTTTATACAATTTCATTTTTTTACATATTATTTTTGTATATAAAAAGTAGTTATCTTTTAAAAATATACTATTCCCTAAAAATATAATCATATTGAGTTTTTTAGAGTCATATTTGTTTATAAAAGTTTCATTGAAATAATTCCTTAAAATATTTACAGATTCACAAAATTAAATATAAAGTTACAGACTCACGTTGTTTTAAAACATTTTCGGATTAAAAAATATCATATTATATTTTATGAATAAAACAGTATAGTTAAAGTTCTTATATTACTTCATGTTGATTAGTTTTTTTAAAATTACTATGAATTTATTCATTTAAAATCCTACGTATTTCAGAATCAACACATTTCTAATCTACAACATTTACAGAAATCAACAAAAGAAGTCAATCATAATAATGAAACTCTTCAATTGGGAAGGTATTATTATATCATTTATATTTTATCACTATATAATTATGATTGTAATTTTAATGTTTTTATTACTCTTTTAGTTTTATTAAATTATTTTTGTTGTTTTCAATTATTTTTCATAAAGTATACTTTTTCAAATTTTTAATAACTTTAAATCCTCAAGACATCATAATTTCATCAGTATTTCATTAAATTAATATCAACCACTTGATCAGAATGGGATAAATCTGAACAATTGATTTTATTTTGAAAGATGAACTGACAATAAAAGATCTTATATAATGGGGATCCCCAATTTCTCACAATTGATGCTTTATACTTTCCCCCATATTTCTAACCTCCTTATGTTACCAAGTGTAAGTCATGATTGTATGTCTTATTAAGATGTAAACTAATATGTATTCACGAAATGGTTCATATTTATTGTGTGGTAAGTAGAAAGAATATTTTTTGATATTCATTACTCTCATTTGAATAAAATTATAGAATTCCGATGATGGGAATCATTTTGTGTGAAAAAATTGGATGAGTATTATTGAAATATTTTATCCACATACTTTTAGTGATTTTTATGTATCATTCATTTATTTCAAGGTGGGAGGAATATAGAAACTATATTTCTCAATATACAGAAAGGGATATAAGATGTAATATAGGAATTATGTGAACATAGTAAGAATATAAATGTAATGAAAATAAATATTTTGTTTACATAAGATACTAGATGATATTGGATCATTAAATATAATGAAGGCATAAGGCTCATTTTTTGGTCATTACAAATACAGTCTAAAATGTTTCATGCATCAAACAACATAATCATGTTATTTCCTTATGTATTCAAGGGTTTAATATTCAGATGAATGGTTACTAAGATACTAAAATAGTTTCTGATATTTTCATATTGGATTTTCTTGTAATCATTAGAAATAGAGAGTTGGTGGGTTTTGTTTTCATAATTGTGAAAAATATTAAATATAGAAAAATCAAGCCCCAGGTTATCAAGATTAGAACAATTGTATGTAAATTAATTAAAATACATATGCATTTGTTCAATGTATACAAAAAATAACCCAAATGGAATAAAGAATATCTTTCATTGGTGATGGTATGATATACTCGATAAAGATTATCTTTGATATAAATTAAAAGAAATTTATTCATAATATTGACGGTACTACATTAGAAGAAATATAATCATGGATTGAATGAAAAACTGGTAAGAATAAGACAATAAAATCTAAAAACTCATGATATATGAATGAATAGAATCAAATTAATGATGATGGTGATGTTAGAGACGAATTGATGAAGAATAAAGAAGAATGGAACCATATAGATCCACAAATTGAACATCACCCTTCCAAGGCATTTTATATAAGGATTCATGCTACCATCATTTTAGAAAAACCAGAAAATGAAATGAATCAATAGAATATCATATTACATTCTCAACTTTTTAAAAATATTTTGAACAAACTAGAAATAGAATCCGGGAAAATAGTTCAAACTAATTTCCAAACCTATCAAGATAACTCAAGAGTATTGGTTTTTAGGAATCATATTTAGTTCATAGAAAAATTCCATTAACAATTAAAAAAAGAGAAGGAAATATTGTTGTAATAGCATCGAAACCAATTATCCAAGAGAACTAATCAGTACAAAAATATATAGGAAAATGTTATTTATGAATAACTAGACAACTCAAATAGGATAATGATAAGGATTATGATGAGGAATTTGTTGGTATAGATATAAATAAAAAAGAAGAAAAATATGGGGAAGTGGATGTAGGAAATAATGATTATGAATATGAAATTGTACTTATAGAAGAATGTAATTAAGAATACATAGAAAAAGAAGAATAAGAAAATGAAGAAGAAGTTTATTATAAAAAATAAGAATATAAAAAAACTCACTATGATCTGAAGTAATAAGATTCATCTTTAATGTTATCCTCATCATATTTTCCTTCAAATATTGTGATGGTTACTAATGATGGAAGTTAAAAAGATAAATTTGATTAATCTATAATGAAATAATATGATTATAATTCCAAAACTAAAACTAATTAAAATGATAAAGACTGTAATGATGCTAAGATACTTTATATATATCCAATTATATTGAATTTTATGATAGGAGTGATTCCACTGAAGTTGGAAATTTATTTTGAGGAAAATAAATGATTTGTGGAAAGAAACTAGAAACAAGAACTAGCTAAAAGAAACCCCCAAGGATTCAACCAGACATCAGATTTATTAATAACCATTGATATCAATAGATTTTATTACAAAACTCATGATTTGAAAATGATATAAGGCACTATTCCATACATCAAAAATCTATAATTCATCTGTCAGTTTATTTAAGAAGGTCTAATTGAAAAAGTGGAATTTATCAGGTGGTTCTCTAAGAATGTTATTCAGGATTAATCATATTTGATTGATATTATATAATGTTTTAAAATTCATAATAATTACTGTAATCAAATTGTCAAATTTTCTCAAAATGATAATAGAATTCTTATGATCTATGTTGAGAATATTGATAATTTGATGAATATTTTAAATGAATCTTCTAAATAATTAAATTAGATTACTAATTACATTGATGAATGTGTAATGTATGTGGAATAATAAATTTTTTAATTTGATAAACGTAATAGGTTTGTAAATTTTCTCAAAGGGAAGATATTACATGTGAAGATACAGACAACTAGATTAAAATATAATAAAAACTAAATTATCTAACATAGAAATGAAATTTTTAAATTTTCATAAAATTTTTCGATTATGGTGTAGTAGGTTTAGAAGGTATAGAAGGATGAGAACAATTTTACAAATAAAAAAATATTTTTTCAAAACTCATTATCAATAATGGTTGGACATTTTTTGGAACTCTTTTATTACTTATTTAGTAAATCATTTGAAGGATTGGTTTTGAATGAATTATTTTTCATCAAATTATAATTTATTTGAATATTTTTTATTTCAGCATAGATCAATGTTTTTTTATTATTTTATGGATGATTAGTTTTTTCATTATATTGTCTTATATATTTTTTTCACTATTATTTTAAAGAAACATTAAATCCTTCCTCATTCTGTTTTAGAAATCAGGAAGAGGGAGAATGTTATAGGGATTGGGAGAAAAAAAAAATAGTTATATTTTTATATGAATGATTTGTTAGTAATGGGAGAAGATATTTGAAAGATTTTTATAATATTAAACTAATGGGAGAATATAATCCTTATGGGGAATTTTTAACCTAAGGGGGAGTTAATCATATTCAACATCATTTTATCTGTTATATTCAATTGAAAGAATAACACAAGGAGGAGTTATCGTTTATTGACTAGCTCTCAATACGATATACATAAATGAAAAATTATTATATTTTTTCAACATTATTTTATTTGTGTTTTGGGGTTTTTGTTGTCCAATAAGGGGAGATTTCTGAGTTATTAATTTTACATCCCACCATTATTTTACTTATATTTGAAAATCACAAACAAATTATTATAACAAATTTACTATCATTTTATGTACACCATGGTCTTTAATATTTTATTAGAAAACATATTCTTTTGCCACACATAGAATAAGTTATAATGAATTATAAAGTTAAACTATTAATTATTAATTACAATTATCATAATGAGACTATCTAAATTAAATATCATACTCACCCTTATCAGATCGTATGATAGTTTTTATATTAGGACTACAGTAATGGAAAAGTATCAAAAATGGTTATGTATACATATACTAATAATAAATATACTAATATCGATATTATTTACCATAATAAATATTTTATATTTTTTATTCAGACTAACTAGTGTTTTGAAACATTATTAGAAGGATTATTTCAAATGAGTGGAGTTAATTTATAATCTGCTGTTGTAAATAAATATGATGGAAAACATTCAGTTATTACAGATTTGAATGCCCAATCAAGAGCTAGGTGTCCGGGTAATTTTGAAAAAACACATAGAATATAATGTTGTTGGGAATGAAATATGACTGTTTGGGAGATGCATTTATATACAATTTCATTCAATGAGTTTTGAGAATCTGATTACTTATTAATTTATTATTTTGTCTCATTGTGTTGTAGATATAGATATTTCATAGTTTGAACATCTTCTTCATAATATTTTTAATTGTATTAGGGGTTTTTTATTTGTACGAGAACATAGTTCAATTATCTCATAACAAATTGTATTATTGTAATAATGTTTCTTATTGATTGGACAATGATCAAGGGATAATGTGGAATGAAATAAAGGAATCATATCCTCCTGATTGAGGTAATGTGTTGATATTTATATATAGTATCTAATCCATAAGATCGAGGGCTACTAGTGATTGATGAACAGAGAACCACATCAATGTATCAAGGGATTATAATGAATGGATGATAGAGGCATTCAATTATTTAAATTGAGGAAATCCCTGGTAATGGATGATAGAAGTTGTTGTTAGTATAAAGGAATGAGTACTTTTAATCTAGGTTATATAACTCCTTAGTATTAAGGATAAAATAGGTTATGTATTTTACTAATACATGTAATTCACTGTTACTTTGTGTTTCTATTGTATTTCTTATTTCATTACAAGTAAATTTTTTTTCCATTTATATAAAAGATATTAAACCCTAAAATTTTTCTTTCATTACTAAATATTTTATCTGTATGATACTTATTATGATAGAAAAACTGTATTTAGGGTGATCCGTAGTGAGTCAAATCATGTTTATACTATAATTTAATCATCTTAATTCGAATTATTATTTTATAGCTATGATATATCAAAATCAATCATTTATATGATATTTTGTTAATCAAATTGATGTACTATTTCATTTAAGGTAGTTATATATAAAGGGGTCTAAGAATTTTTTTAGTTTAATGTATTTTATACTAATGTTTTTTTAACTACAATTTACCCCCTCTTGTAATAGATCCATTAAGAACATGTTATTTCGATCCTAATATCAATAGACATAATATTTATCTCCAATAATCTATTTTTGTGTAGGATTCCACATCTCATATACTTAAAGAATATGTTACATTCCTTATGATTTCATGATACATATGAATTTTCATTAAAATAATGATTATATATAATTTATACTATATTTCTTTTTGAAATTATTTTTTTAAATTTGTAGGAATGAATATTGGATCAATATAAAATATATATCAGAACAGGCATCCCATCAATGATGGTGCTAAACTCGAGTAATGGGGATATAGGATGGTGAATTATATTATGAACACCCAGGTTGATAATATTGTTTTGATAAGTAAATATTACAAAATTCCTTACAAGGATGTAACATCATCCACTCGTTATGAAAAAAAGGAATACAATTAAATTATATAGTTTTAAATACATTGTTATTCTCCCAATACATAATTATTTAATGTAAAATATCATCTTCTGAATCTTTTAGAAGTATATGGAAATATATCAATATTAAAAAATTGGAATTTCAATGGCTATATAATCTAGAACATATATGTTTATAGGAGACCCTAAATAATTTTATTTATTACTAGTTGAATTTTTGTAATGATGTGTCAAATAGTTATTACAATTATAAATAAAATAAAAGATATATTTTAGAATGGATTATTTGATAGGAATCTGGAAAATAAGATAACTGATATAATTACCAATGTGTTGGAATAAAATAGAACTTCTCTTGATGAAACTGTAGTTTTAAATAAGATTAATCTTGGTGAACTTATTGGAACCCATATGCAATATGAGGGAAGAATAAAAAGTGATTATTACAAAAGGAATAATAAAAATTGTTGTGTTTCCTTTAATAAGAAATCATGATTAACTTCAAAAGAAAAATCATATAAAAAATATTTAAAAATCACTAGAAACAATAAATTTGTTATTCAATAAGATTATATCAATTATGAACACACAAATAATTACGTAGAAATATTGATTAAAATTAAGAAAAATATATTTTAAATGATTTATTTATAATAAAAATATAAAATAGATTATGAGAAATGAAGTCATTGTAAATAATAAGTTACTTGTTATGAATCAGGAATTATAGCCACATCACGAAGAATTATCCAAAGGTAAAGAGGAATGATATAATATGAATGAATTCCAAAATTAATTCCATCACATATTAGAAAACTAAGTAATTTTTTTAGAATGATGATGCATCATGATCTTTTAGTGGAGGTGATTCTAGTGAAAGTTCATCATATAATTAACGTTATAAAAATAGGAACATTTTTCATATTTCAAATATACATAATGATAATTATCCTCTCAGGGATATGGTTTGATCTATAAGAACCATACAAATATGTTGTTAAGTGATAAATATCCTAATAATAGGGGTCTAATATATTCATATGATGAATCATCATTAGAATTTGAATATAATGTATTACTTTCTTATGATGAAGTCTCACATTTTGAATTTTTTTTGGAAAATTAATATTTCAAAACTTTTAAAAAAAACATGAAACTTTTTTGATATAATATTATAATGATGATTCCAAATCCTTCTTAAATTTTTTTTCTTAGTATGTATAAATAGATTTCTATTGTTTTTTTAGAAGAATCAATCTTTTACTATATAAACAATAACATATAATGTATTATGAAAATATACTGATAATTATTCACCGTTATTATAAAAATAAGAAATTGTGTACAACAAACATTAGTCTAAAATTTTACATATTATAATTTATTTCCTGACTACAATAATGTAAAATTGATTACAATCAGACTGATATGGGAGATGATAAGAATAATAATAATTATAATAAGATTTATTTTAATGATAATTTAATGTTATACCAATGATCTAACATATTTCTATAATCAAATTTTGAAGAAAAATATATAATTTAAAACAAATCATTAAACTATAATATTGTACATCAATATGACATCATAAATTTAGTTATGTAAGAGATTTATGGGATCTCATGAGGCTGGTGTCCAAGTATTTATAAAAAACTCAGAAAAATATGAATATTTTGAAAGAAATATGTCTATTGGAATGAATCCATTAAATAATCTATAATCTGAATATTTTTTAAATGACAATAACCTGATGGATTCAATAGTGATGCATCATTTGCTGAGATCTCTGGATATTACATAGTGTGAACATATTTTTCTTAATCTTTGTAATTATTTTAGAGTTTTTTAGTGCAAAGGAAACCTTTTCAGGTTGTCTCCTTAAGAAATGTTTTGTTGTAGTCATTTGTTTGATTGATATGATTATCATCTACGGATTCTAATGATATAAATATGGAATATCTGATCATCCTGATTAATGGATGAAAGTGGTAGTGAGATAGTGAATATGATCTATTGGATTGAGTCATATTGGGGATATGTAGATAGATAATATGATAATTATGTTGATGTATTCTATGGATTGGATGATAGATCCATTTTGGTCTTCGTATCAAGGGATTCCCTAGTAAAGGAAGACAAACTATCTTATTATAATAAATCATGGGATATCTTTAGTATTGTTTATAGGTTACAATACTGTAAAACATAAAAGTGGTGTATATTTTTACTAATAGTTTTCAATCATTGTTACATTATATTTATTTTTAATTTCTTACTCAGTAATATGTAAATATTCTATATCATTTATATTAATAAAAGTGAAACAACGTATTTAACTTTCATTAATGAATATTTTATCTTTACTAAACTAATTTTCAAAAATGCCATCTGTTGAGTAAGATCAATAGTGAGTCAGATATTTCTTACATACTTATATAATTATATTGATTATAATTATTATTATATTACTATAATATATCGAAATTAATATTTTTTATTGTAAATTGTTAATTGGACTGAGGTCTGAGTTCAAATATGATAATTTTTTATAATGCGGTTTATGATTTTTTTAGATTAAAATCATTTAAAATAAGGTTTTAAACTACAAATCACCCATTATTATATATCTATAAACTCTATATTTGATTCATGAAAATATCAATATAACAAATATCGAGATAAAATAGTACAATCTTCATGATAAAAATAACCATATAGAATTAGTCCATAAATTATTTGTGGGTATTAAAAAACGTGTCAATCCTAGAGCTCTATGGAGATGCTCAGGTCAGCTAAAACAAATTTTTTTTGATGCTAGTGTGACCCGAATCCCATCATGGTAGTATTATAATGTTAAAATAATTCCATAATCAAGAATCCTGCTACATGAATGGTTTATATAAGAATTACAATACTACAATGAAATTTGTTTTACATATTATAGTATGGTTGGGGGTTGACCTATAGTAAATATTCTATTACCTGGAAGTTCCCAATAAGAAATTCAGTATTACCTATCAGAGAACTATATGATTTAAAAAACGATTGATAAGAGACAAATAAAAATTATAGCATGAATAGGATATTACATGTATGCATGATATATTATCACATTAGATCCCCATATGAATTATGATATGACTAAAAAGTCCCTTTTAATAAATATAAAAAGAGTTTTACAATCACGATAAGAATGAAAACAAAAATGGGTAGATCTCATTATGAATTATAACATAACTAGGTAAATCCAAAAAATGAACTACGACATGTTATTCATAAATAATAAATATACCAAAATAACCACATGAATAATATTTATAACATTAGAAAATAAAATTATACCAATTACAATTTTATTCCAATTCAATGTTAAACCAATTCACCATCCAACAATGTGAATTCATCATAGGTTCAAAGGTAGGAACATCCCTTAGGTGGATGCTAGTTAGGTCTCAACACCAAAAAAACCCAACATAATCTATTGTAGGTATAAGTACATGAATTATAATTAATAGTGGGTTACCATTTAGTTTTGGATACACAAATGTTGTACCAAAAGGAATCGCAATGTTGAACATAATAGAAGGGTAACCAATACCCCCATTACATATGTATATTATATTTCCTACCTCAACATTAGAGAAGACGAAGAAGTTCTTTGATGGTCAAGGTAGAGATGGGATCCTCCTTCGTTCCATATAACTATTACCAAGAATTATTGTTATAAATTTAAAATTGATCAATATAATAGACTTCTACCCTAATATATCGTTAAACCCAAAGGAAAACTAATATATCATGAGGGATAATATTAAATATAATATATATATTTAATATAAAATTCAATAAAACTAAAAATTATTGGACTCTTTCTCTGGTTTTGACTAGGAATCAAGATATTACCGACAGAAGTGATTCATTAAGATAGATAGGGGTAAACATTCATATAAACAATTGGAAGTAGTCTAAAATTATACATGGTTTGACAACATTCATATCAGGAATAGTGTATTAATATCATCAATACCTCTATTTTCAATATATTTCATAAAAATTTTCCCCATTAATTTAAAAAAAACAAAATACCCATTTGAAATCATGTATTTAGCTCAAAACATTGTTTCATGTTTTAAATGTCTATCCATATCCATTCTAGGCATGAATGAGTTTTTTTGGGCCTAATGATAAATATTCTTTCCTTGTATGATATTCAAGGGTTTTCTTATATTAATTGACACCATTAATTAACAATTAATGACTATAATTATTTTTCTCTCTAGATAACATCTATCCTTTCTACTTATGCCCATTACTAACCAATTCAAATAAAAAGGTATTTTAAGAAGGGGAAATTTTTTATGTAACAGAATGATGTTTACCTTAGAACATTAAGAGGGGCATACTTTGAATGGATGAGATATTAAAACCTACCAACTATATAATAACATATCGTCAATCTATGATTCAATTCATCAATATATGGTATCAATGATCATGTTTGGAAAATATGTTCACATATTATTATCCTTATTCTGGGAATCCAATTTCACATGCCCATTCTTACATAGTACATCCACTAGAAGAATACTCATCACCCATATGTTTTTCTCCCAAAACAGTTATATGAATTAGATACTCCTAATATAATAAATCAATATCCAATATAACGTAATTATTTTCAATCATGTGACAAGGGATTGGATGATATATATAAACATGTGACACATATATATTATTTTCAAGTGTATTTTAGAATTTTTGATGTGCCAATCATTACACAACATGATATACCTTCATCAGTATATCATATGACTAAAAAAACATTGCTGTGGGATTCCCCAAATTCCTGATATAGAGCTTCACTGGATAAGGAGATGGAAAAATAATAACCCAATTGGAAATCTAAAAAAATGTTGCAAATTAATGTCAGTAATAAATAACATCCAACTCAGGAGGCAACCAAACTACTTTATGATCAATTAAAAATACTCATAAATATATTTCATGAGATTGTGTAAATCAATTAATTACACACCAACCTTTCTCTAGAGAAGAGAAAAATTGAAATAAAATCCACACAATGCCCTGAATGGATTAATTTTTATTTATTATTATAGATATTATTATAATGGAAACATATGATTTCATTCTTTATTCTCTGGAGACAAAGAATTCAAAAACAATGTCTCAGAACATATCCTCTTGAATGTGAATCATAATGTCTGACTGGATATATGTATAGGGATGATAGGATATAGTCAAAAAAACCTATTATCCAAAATCACATTGAAGTGGAATCAAGATTAATTTCATGAAATGTGGATGTTGGTAAAAAACAATTCTCCTTGAAGAACCATTTATTAGAACTCTATATTTATATAGAAAAAACCACGATCATTGATATTGAATGTCTCCCTAACCAACATGATGTGGGATATCATAATTAGACGAGCCAATATCATCCACACTATATGATTATTTTTAGGTTTCTAGGTAAATATTCTAATAAAATATGTAGTTACCTCACCCTGCTTACATTATGGAATGTGAATAGGTAGAAACTTCCTTGCATTCTTCTTATGATCGACCATCACCTTATAACAAATGAAATACTTTTCCATTAATGAAATAATCACATTTTACAACTGAATCAATAATTATTGTTCACAATGATCATGATACATATTTTTTATAATAGAATATAACACTCTTGTAAAATCATCCAAATCACTCTCACATTCCTCATGCATGGGCATTGGAACCCATTCATTGAAATGGACAACAATAACATCACATGTTCAATGAGACAATCTGGATGGTGTATCCCGTCCCTGAATGTTATCCATAAGAGATAACAAATCCGGAATATATTGATTATCTATCTTTATATAGTACAGAATAATGGTTATGAAAGAAATTTATTTTTAGATATACTCATACCTGGGACTGTTAAACTTGTTGGTGTAAGTCCAAAAATAGTATCATCAGTCCTTAGTCATCATAAAAAATCTCATAATTTAATTTTTGTTTCAGAATGATTAATTAATTTGAAATCACATTTCACATTATTTTTTTTATTCTTACATGGAATTAAATTACTATAAATAATCAACAAAACTCATATTATTGTGTTTTTCATCTATTGGTGAAATGATGTACATGATTCTCTTGTAATTAGTGTACAAAAAATTAACAATGTTATAGTGCATCCTATATCTCAGGGAAAATACCACTATAATTAAATCTAGATATAAATAATTTTATCTATTCTCATTCATTCTACAATATCTCCAGTATAAGAATACCTGTAAATTTAACTCTATATGATTTATGGTATATGGTATTGAATGTACCTAGTTTGTGTAAGCAGGTTGTCAGTGTTATGGTATACATGATCTTAAAGTATTGTAAATCAAATTTTCCATCATATTATCATGAAAATTTCAGACATTAGTCTATAATCGATGATGGTAGTGATTCAAGACATGGTATTTCCCTATTGAAATGATGGAAAATACACACTAGACACAAAATGATCTAAATATTAATGTCATTCTTATGCCACTCTGATGATATATCATTGAAATACTTCTGTATATTAATATCACTCCATCCCCTAGGTCAAAAAAATCTAGGATGTTAACTTTATTAATCCAATGTTGAATTTTTATATCAAATTATAATGTATATTTTTTATTTGTTTGCTGATGATGATATCATGATACTGTGAAATATAATCAGTACCACAACAATAATATAATATGTCATTATTAAAAACCACCAAAAATTGTTATAGAAACTGGTTGATGATTAAACTCATCTAGTCCAAAAACACACTAGGTGTATTAATCAAATGGAATATTGCTATCATGAACTAAAACATGATATATAACTCTTAAATGTTATTTTGGTTATGTCATATGGTGCTAAACTAAACTAATAGTTCATCAAACACAAGTATATCATTATGAAAATCAAGGAACAACTAAGGTATCCAATAATATCACTGATGATCAAAATAAGATTTGGTTTCTTGGATGTCGTCTAGTTCATTCTCTCATGAACCACTCATATATTGAATCTAGGATATCATTTTTGTACATGAGATGAATAGAATATAATGGTGGCATTTAGAATCAAATGAATATCTTTTCATCCAAATCATTAAAATAAATTTTCAAATAATAATTCTTCACTCAATTAATTCTCTAATTATTGATAGAAATTTGCTTATACAATAACACTAAAATGATCATGAACATGATCACCCACTCGATTAGTAAGTTGTTTATTTCAATTGGTAAGCATAAAGAAAATTTTCTACCACTAGAGGAATAGTATCATGTCACATTCTTCCATCATCAAGTCTAAGGGATCGTATATGAGACTAGGGATAATCCATTCTACACAGATTTAGTCTGTTATAACTAGATTGATGCTACCAATATCCTTGATAAATAAATCTACAACCTTCACGAGGGATAATATTAACAAAAATTAGATAAAACTAGGTGTTATCCTGGTAGATAAATATCCAATATATGCATAGTATCAAATCAAATCCTTTTTAATCAAGAAAAAATTGGTTAATAGAAAACACTATCCATTTTATATCCTATTACTATTCCACATCCTTCTCCATCAAAATGGAAACCATGTCATCCCTCATGTGAATGGAAGACTACCACCTCATTAACATAAGTTATTTTTTCCCATCATCAACTCACATACATGACCATATATATGGAATTTAGGGATATTTAAAAACACCAGAAAGGATACCAATTCAGTATAATTAATATACCTTCCAAATCTATAACCTTTCAACCATTATAGGAATGAAAAACTCATTCATGTGTACGTATGGGATACAATCTCAAATAACTATTGTGATACATTTTCCATGTCTAGGAATCAATATTTTTACAAAATATGTATATAATTAATAAATATTTTATTTATATCATTAATATAATTCCATATATGATGTATGTAAACCCATAAAAATAACTTATACATCATTACAACACATACTAGAGATTACAATGTAGTTAACACCCGATGAAATGATAACGATGAAATATTATCAACATGTGAGTTGTAATGTGATATATGAGGATGATATATTTTATTATAAATACAAATTTAGTTCAATTATTATTTAATAATTTTTCATACCATTGTACTTGATTTTAAATCATGAGAAACTAAAAAAAGTGTACAGTAATAATGTTTATCTCAATTTCATTTCATTGTGGTAAGTTTTAATGTTATGAACCTAATGTATTTAATATGGTTTATATGATGCCCATTTAAAATTTAATATACGAAATACATCATTCATGTTCATATTATAGGTTTTATATTTAATTTATTCTTCTATTGGGATTCATTTTAAATTTTATTATATAGAAAATAATTTGAATACCCAATTTAATTAGATTCGGTTATATTAGTTATTCATTGTACATGAAATTAAATTATTATATGGGTAATGTCTTTTCAGTATTTAATTTTATTTTTCAACTAGTTTTATTGTGTATTTAAATTTGTAAAATAATTTAAATACATTGTTTAATCCATCCATTATCAATATGATAACCGTAAGATATAATTTTTAATTTTATAATCCATTGAGATGTATTTGATATTATGAACCTATCTATTATTATATGAAAAAATTACTAATGATTTTTATTTTATGTACTTAATCTCCTAATATTAATTTAAATAATGTTTTATTTGAATTTATTTCTTTTATTGGTATTATTATTCATACCTTACATAAGTGGTAGGGGGTTATCTATCCATGAAATTATAAATGAGGATATTTATACATTAAATTACATAAAAGGAAATTTTTTGATAATTTTATAAAGAACCATATTTATTTTATTTTCTATAGGCATTTAATGAAATATTAATTTAATATTATATGTTTTATCTATTTTTTGATTCAAATAATTTAGAAAATATTTCCCAAAAAACCGTCTTTATTTCTCTTTTTAATAAAAAATAATTTCTCATTCATATCCATATTTTCATAAAATTGTTCAAAAAATTTATTATTATTAATATATAATGATTTCATAATGTTAATTTGAAAAAACAATAATTTTCAAATAATATTTTAAAAATATTCTTATTTTCATTTTTTATAAAAGGTTCTATATGATTGTTTAAAAAATGTAATATGATTATATTTTTAATGAATAATTCATGAATAAAATATATCCAATTTCACCACCTCTCATTTCACAGATTCTTCCATTTAAATATGAATATTTTATTTTAAAAAATAATCCAAATAATATTTATATTTCAATTTCTCATAGTTATTTTTATTGTGAAATGGGAATTTTCCTATATAATATTTTTAATTATCATTTTATTCTATTTTAATTAATTAATATAAATAATTGTATACATTACGATTAATGAATTGTGAAATGTTGTAAATATTACATCATTATTATTTAACTTAGTTTTTTTACCATTTTAACCATGTCATGTATTTACATTAAATTTTTTGATTAATTTTATAGTAATTAACTATGACTTGAAGCATTCCATTGATTTTGATCACAGGAAATTGAATTTATCTTTATTTTCTATAATCATAATATCAAGGGTATGATTATTTCCTAAAATTTATAAATAAATTATAAAAGGTGTTTTATTTTGAAATTTTTTTGAATACATTTTAATTATTTTTAAAAACATGTAATATTTTCTAAAAATTTATAAGTGATGATAATAAATATTGTTAATTTTATAAATTCATAATTTCATATATGTGGAATGGATTGGACAAGGAATGATGGGTGGAGCCTTAGGTTATAATGAACCTCATTGAATCAATATTCTTAGGTTAAAATATATAAGATTGCATAATGTATATATTTTTACTCTGCTAACCATTGATTAAAATGTATTGTATCAAGGCCTTTATGGTATAGATATGATGATATTTGTGATAATAACATCCATCATTATGAATATCCTCCATTGTGAATATTTTTATTATTGTCCAAGATAATAATTAATCATATCATCCATAAATGTATCTCATTTCTATATTATTTACTAAATGTCATGTTTTTACATTCATATATTAGTTATTCCCTATTGATTCATGCAATATCTTTCCATACATTGTCGTTATAGAGCATATGTGACCACCCTACACATGTTTTCAAATACCAAACATATGAAGAATGATTTTTAAAGGAGTTTAATGATTTCAAATAAGTACATTCACTATGTTATAAAGTTTTTTTACATGTAATGAAATACTCAATTATGTTTCCATTTTATAAATAGTCATTAATTATTCAGTCTCCTTGCATGTGATCATTTCTTATGTAAATTTAATATAATAGATGAGGATATTGGGATACTAGGTTCGAAATCATTACAGTTATTATCATGTAATTTTTATTAGATTCAAAATTAACTACATTTATGAGAAAATAGATTTTGTAATAAAACCCTATTATCAAAATTGAATATATATAAAATTGTGTAATTACATCCAATATTTGTGGGAAAGAATTTATTATGTTGTTTTTGTTATATGGTCACATTTTTTTATGGATGCTTCATATTTATATAGATCAATAATTATTCTACTTATGGAAAATTACTCATAAAAGGACTCATTGGGTATTTACTAGATAGCCACATGGTGCACAATAACTGACATTGTTGCACACCCAGTTTGAAATTCATAGAGGATATGCTTGGGGGAATATAAAAATTTCTCAATGAATGATTATCGACAATTTATGCATATAACCTATCATAACTAATCATATACCGTGATGATTTTGGATAAACAAAAAGATCCCAAGGATTTTTTTCCATGGTTAACATTATTTTCCAATTCATAGATACCCATATTTTCATTTTTCTTATTTGAATATAATAGGACAGATTATGTTTTTTGGAAAACATTTATTGGAATAGAAATCATTGGAATAGTATATTTTTTAGTTATATGTTATTTTAGAAATGATGGTTTATAATTTAATAGACATGAGAATTAAGATATTAATTAACTTTAGGGTAAATATTATCATTTATGTTTATGTAATGATAGTCGATTAATAGTTATTTAGTGTTTCAAAAAAACAATGTTTTTTTTAAAACCATTGTTTTTATAATATGATATGATGATTTTTTTTGAGGGTGCCCATCATGTTATTTTAATATTATATAAATAATATAAATATATTTTTTCAAAAAGGACTACCCATATTCTAGGTGATTATCGACACCATTAGAAATTCCACGAGGCTTGAATCCTAAAATAAAGGATGACACAAGTACGTCACTTACCACTATAATATGTGATATTGAAGATAATATAAAAATTATAAATTTAAATATTTTATGTATAAAAATTATATTGGACATTGGGTGTTTCTGTTGAGTTTTAGATATTTTTGTCTTTTATTATTAATATAATATTTTATCTTCTTTTCAATTTTATTTTTGAAAATTTATTATGTCCAATTGAATAATTTATTGGTATTTCATATTATGATTCATTAATATTTTTATTTTGTGCTTCAGGATTAAAAAATATACATATTGAATTCACGTAGTTTGAAGAAAAAGTGGATATTAAGGTTAAAATTAATTTAAATAAAAATTTTACATGTCAACATTGGATATTTAATTATTTTTTAGTCTATATGGATATGCATAACCTCAATAAAATTATGTTGATCTAAAAAAAGAAATCATATTGGCTTCATATCCAAGTAATCAATAGTACATAGGAAAATCACAGCATTAATGTTTTATAGTGATGAATATTCTCCATACTATGTTCTCTATAATAGTATTGTATTACATAGATATTATTCCAATCATCCATAACCATATTTTCAAATTGAATTTAAGTTATCCCATATATAAACCCAACTTTTAGATGACTTTTGTATTGCACTTTAACATCATTGAAGAAGATGTATTTATAATCCATTTACATTGTATATTTTCCAAAAATGAATTTCAAAATGTAAAACCATATATTTTTTCTGAGAAAATTTTCATAGTATATAGATAAATTATATTGATTATAGGAATAAAATAACAAAATGTGTTTAAAAAAAATAATAATATGGTTGATTATATATACAATAAGAGACACTGAGCATAATGGAATAATAAATTACTATTTAAATGTGACCATTTTCAAATAACTATTAAAATATATGATTTGAGAGGAAATGACATATTTTTTAAATACATGTACAACATTTTTATATAATAAAAATTGATATTTTACTGAATTTTTTTATTTTAGCAATACCATTACAAATTAATAATAATTTATTTTTTGTAAAAAATTATTTTATTTCATTATGTGAGAAAAATATTAAATTTATTTATTAAAATATCATAAATGATATTTGAGAAAATTAAATTATTTTTTTAAAATTATCATGTAAAAATTATCTTAGGGTAAATTTTTTGGATATTTCTGAATAGAGTTATTTTTTCACTATATGATGAAAAAATATGTATTTTGTAGAACTATATTTTCATTTTAATAAATTAATTAAATGAAAAGTTCCATTATTATTTGATCATCATTTCAAAGTAACAAATGAATTAAATTATTGTATTTATTTTAGTTAATTGTTTTTGAATTATGCTTATACAAGATATTGGTATTAATTTACTTTAATGATTGAAAAAACACTTTTATGAACAATATTATTTTGTTCATAAAGTTCCAAAAATGATAATTTTTTTCAATTACAACTAATAAATTATGATTTAAATTAAAATTTTTCATTATATATAATACAATATTTATTGAAATAAATAAATATATAGTCACTAGAATCATAGTTATTATAAAGAATAATTGATTCTAAAAAAATCCATTTATTAAAAACAAGTTTTCAATAAAATTGTCTAGTTAATTTTAAAATTAATTTATCTTACTTATGTTAATTATATTTTAAAAAATAGATTCAATATTTTTAATAATAATATTTTTTTTATTTAATGACTTCAAAATTATTTTTTGTCATAATGAATGATAAAAATAACAAAAATTATTTCCCATTTGATGTTAAAATGGGTTTAAAATGGTATTAAAAACAAATAAATAGATTGATTTTTTGAATTAATATTATAAAAATATTATTTTTTTAATATTTAATCTTTATCCAATACTTTATATGAATATATTGTTATTTGGAATCATGATAATTGTGAATTAATTTTTAATTTCATATTTGATTGGGATATTTTTTAGAGGGTTCCTAGAAGGTCCCCTCCATGACATATAAATGCGAACCCAGAACCCTAATATATTCATATCTCTCGAATCATTAAAATTGAATAAGCCTTTAAATATATCAGCACATCCCTTGTTGCCACATTTTATTTGGTATTATAAAAAAATTTCTTTTTTATTTGCTATATCTAATTTAGAATTTTTTGTTATAGTATAAATTTCTTTATATTATTGGAATTTAATGTTTCATTTGATTTTATTTATTTCATTTAGGTTATGATTAAAATGTAACAAAGGTAGTAATGGTTTTTGGTTCAATATAATTTTAACCAGGATTGTTTATAAATGAATTTACATTTAATGAATTTATCTAATCATTTTAAAATAAAACCATTTCATATTCATCTTCACTTGTTATTGATAAAATATTAATGTTATATTTCAATTTTCATAATTAGGGTAAATGAAACTATTTAGAATTTTTTTGAATACAGTGAAACATTATTTCTCTTTTTAGTCCAAAATTATTTTTCATCCATACCAATATTTTACAATGGTTAAATATTTTCAAATTGTTTTATATGAATCTTCTTGACATTTCCCAAACACATTTCATTTTTTCTAATTACAAAAATATAGAAGGAATAATTTTTTATTGCACATTGAATGGATGTTGTTTTTTTACCATCAATACCTATCATTTTATTTGATGATTCAATTATAGGTTTACATTGTTAATTTAAAATATAATGTTTTCTAGTATTCTATGTCTTTTTTATTAAATTTATTTTCAATGTGACAAGGATATATTCCTACATATTATTTATATTTAAATAATTTCTAATCATTAATGAAAATACAATTATATTAATTTTAATCGACATGAGTTATATATCAATGATACCATACCTATTCATTCACTAAATGGTTTATAATCAATTTTAGTTGGGAATGTTTTGAAATTTAATTTCATGATTAATTTTGTAGTCTCTAACATTATCTTGAATAACGCATTATCTTATGTTCATTTGACAATGAATTTAAGTGAAATTTCAATATTATTTTATAGTGGATATTATTATTTCCTAATCCATATAATATTTTTAGGTACAATGTTTTATATTGAATTTTATTTTATTAACTAGGAAATTTTTTGATAAATTTCTTTTGTTTACACAATGTATATTTTTTTGGTAAGGTTTATTTTTTATTAATTAAATTGATCATTCTATATATGAGGATATAATTATAAATGCAGTGTTGGGTGGGGCTATTAATTATATTTCACATCCATGAATTGATAGTCTAATGAAAAAAATATTATAGTAGTATCAAATTGGGTTTTGGTGTATACCTACACATTAATTAGGCTATCTTTGACAAAGGACATGATGTAATTGATATCATGATGATTTAGAGAATTAAAAAAATTATTTAAAATATCCTTTATAGAAAATCTGGTTATTATTATACAAGATATTATTGTATTGATATTATCAAAAGAACATTTTCATGCTTAGAAAACATATCGAATTGAATGTATTTCACTTTTTAGACATTCTATACAGATCATGATAGGTTGAATCATGATCGAATCAAATGTATGTGACCATTTATAGAAATTTAATCTCATTAATTACAGTTTTTCATTTTCCTATGATGTGATGAAATAATCATTAAGTTAGATAATGGAGTAGGAGTATTTAACATTAATATGTTTCATTTTTTTCAATCATAATGTGACACTCCAGTATGTATCTTTTTTACAAATACTAATAAATTATCCAATTATAGTAGAATTTCATTCATATTCTCTAGTCAATGTAGAAAATAATGTAAGAATCGTAATCACCCCTCTTCAGGATGATCTATTTTGACTCCCATAGGAAGCATTATTTGGTTGGAAATTCCATCCAATTTTATGGTCAAAATCCCATATATCATCCAAATCATTTAGTAGTCCTCATAATAAATGTCTGATTAGTGTTATCTAAGTCATTCATAATCAATAATGGGTTTCCATATCACATTCAACTACTTTGTAATAATTTTACTGATAATATCTCAATAGATGTCTAATCATTCCACAACATGACTCTCCACATTACTATAACGCTGCTTTAGGATCAAGTATAAAACACTACAAAACTGAATCCAAAAAAATAGGAAATAGTATTACCTAGATTAATGAATTTTTAGGCATATTTTTATTCTTATATCATATATCTAACTCTCGAAGAAGTGTATATTTGTACCATATGATGAACTATGTAATCTATATCCAATGACTACATTCACTGTTCTTATGTCCTACCACATATTACATTTTTATGAGATCTATGTCAAAAAATTCCCTAACATTTCTCATTTGAATAAAATTTTAATTTTATATTATCTCAGAGTGATGCCCATACTAGGAATGGTTTACCACTGTGATCTCAATAGATGACTGGATGGAGAAAAGAACTACTGATATGTGAATCATCCAACATGATCTGTCACTAACTAGCTCCTCTAGATTGTGTGCTAGAAAACCTAATCCCTCTCATTCCTCAGAATTTGTAGATATAAGCATCTACATGATTTCATACAAGGTTATGTCGTCCTGATTTATGGATTTCCATGTAATGTCCAAATAGTTCATGGATAGTTCTTGCAATATTAAAGTAGTATGATTCATCCTAATATCAACAAATCCCTCCTGATTATTATAGATAATTTTTATGGAGAAGATATAGAACATATCTTCATGGGGTCATCACATAATAATCAACATTTGTGGATACGGTATCTAAAACCCACTAGAAAAATTAGACATCAAAGACTTGATTCAAGCATTCTCTCTATTGATGAATCACAAACTCACAAAAATATTTCATGAAGATACTAACGCGATGAATTCTATAAATCAAACTAGTTTTTCAAATCAGAAATACAAAGAGTATATTGATTTCTACATTAATAACGATAAAATCTAATAGAAAAGATTGAATTTTCACAAAAAAATCCAACACACTCTTTTGAATATATGGTACACAAAACAAACGATTTTAAATGTAGGGAAAAACCAAATAAACAATGAAACATAGTTTATAAAAATTTTAATTAACAAATAATCTAGAATTAATTAACCATTTATTTCATTATACATTATGATTTAAAATAAAATAATACATTTTATATAATTGATAAGAATATATATCACTTGTAATAAATCTATCCTTATATCGAAAAATGAACATCAAATTATATAACTACATATCTATCCTTATTCATATATAATCATATCATCAAATAACTATTTGTGAGTTAAAAATATCTAATAATAGCAATTAATCATAATAATTTAGTCTACTAAGTTGATATAATTTGAAATCTATAAAAAAGTATCAACAATCCCATCCTCGGGTGCTCAGGATTTCCCCCCGACAAATGTGTAAACTACTCCAACACATGTGAACATTACCAATCCCTGAAAAATCCTAGTCTCTTATTTACCTTCTATAAAATATTAATGAAACATAAAATACCTTCTATTATACCACCTTTTAATTTCCTTAATTCACTTCTCCCTCATGTGGATGAGTGGGGTAACTACTAGCCCATAATAAATAATCTATGTATGATAGAGGATTCCAACTAGAAACTAGTGTGTAAGGATTATAGTTTTCTTAATATACCCTTTTATATAAATGTAGAAAAATAATGGAAATAATATTAAGAATCAAACATGTAACAACAAGATGAATAAAAGAAAAAATTCAAACAATGAAAAAAATAAAATAATAGTATAATGATTAAAAAAATATATGTATCTGACTTAATGAATGTAAAATAAGAAAAGAAAAAATGAATCAACAAATATGTCTCCAGACTCCAATAAATCGAGCACCATTCTGACTCCATCTGAAATATCCACCACATCCAGAAAGGTATAAGACATCAGACAACTGTTTTTTCACATACAAACCAATAATAGTGAAATTGTATGGGTTATGTATGTCACTAAAACAATATATGATAAAAAATACATTTGAAGACAACTATTACGTTTAATTATATACATCCTTTATAAAAATTACTTAAAATATAATATCAATTTAACATTAATCCCTATGTTTATAATTCATATTACGTAAACCTATTAAAAATCAACCTCTAGTTTGATGCTTGGGATTTAAAAAACCTCTTTGGAATGATATCAATGTTTCTTATAGTACATTGTTTAAAAAAACCAAACATAAAAATAAATACATAATACATTATCTAGATCCACCTTCAGGATCAAGAAAAATAAGTATTACAACATGCCTATATATAATACCTATAAATATTAAAAGAGGATATAGAATAGCCTTATAAGAATTAGAACATAATCGGGAATATACCAATGGGAATTATTATCTAACTAGTTAGAGTGCTATAATCATTACAAAATAAAAAGGTGGAATCATATATGCATTAATACAAGTCCCACAAGATCCCTATATTATTTTTAGAATTACATGAAATTTAACTATATGAATTTCAATATGGAAGGGTTGTGACTATTAATCATTGATGATTTACAAGGCATATCCCTATAAGAATTAAATTTTAACTACCCAAATCCCATAATGAAATACAAGAATCACCAACTAGATACCAAATATAATAACCAAAAATTAATCATTTTATCATAGTCCACAATGATTATATATATAATTAAAATTTATCAATAATTTAATACATTGTTCGTTTTTTCCGATAATAAAAAAATTTTGTAACAATTCTATTATAGATTTCATGAACACCAAATTAATTTTCTCTTGTCAATATGTTTATATGTCATTGTGATATTTTTCTCAGATCATAAACATACCAAAATAACTACTTGAAATCTATATCGTACATTCTTAACCCAATAATTGAAGTTCATGTGTTATTTAAATTACATGACTATCCAAATCACATTCCAAAATTATGAATTCATCCAATGTTAAATGGTTAGAACACTCCTTGGGTTGCCTCATGTATAATATCAATATCAACATACCCAACATGATCTGTAAGTGGTCTAGGATCATGAATTATTAGAAATAGTGTCTTCCTATTTAATTTTTTTCATAATGAATCATAGAAAATAGGGTTTCTTGTATCTCACATACAAGAAGAGGAACTACTAAAATCCTTATGGAGGTCACACAGACTACATAACAGAAAAGTTGAGAAGATGAAGACGTTACTAAATGATAAAATTTGAACATGGCTCCTCATTCATTACATATAACAACAGACAATAAGATTTTTCATGAAAATAAAATAGAACTAGATATGAGTTTTAGTATATAGAAATTGAGTTCATCCGATTGTAAAACTAATTTATCAAGAATGATATGATTTATTAAAAGCTTTCTCATTAATCTCTCGGTCCAGAGCACTATGATCCAGTATATTATTAAATCTATTTAGAAAAGGAATCCTAGAGGTTTCCGATGGAAGTTCTATAGTTCGAGAGATATGAGTTTTATATATATGTAACATATGTAAAATGTTTGTATAATGTATATTTGGAATGCCACATTCATGAAATGAATAGGGGATTCACAATGTTAGCATCCCAGTTTCCCACATACTCTAACTAATTTTTTACCTCCAATATAATAACATTGGGATACAATTTCATGTCATCTATACACTATTGAATCTAGTTTGAGGTATTTATTACAATGAAATTAACAATAAATTAAGGAAATTAAGGAAATTATAAAAAATATTATGAGAAATATGCCTAGAAAAATATGGGATATACAATTTTTTTATAAAAAGGCATTAATAATTGAGATTTATATTATAAAATTAGTAATGATTAAAATATATTATTGTTTCTATGATTAACATTTCTAAACAATATATTTCAATAAGATAAAGATATAATGTCATCATGACATGAAAAATTGGATTTAAAAAAAACTCTTAAGATATTAAATCATTAATAATTACTAATATATTTACAAAATTACATCATGAAGAATATAATATATATTATGTAAAATTAAATATGGGACTAATTAATATAAAAAATATACACATGCGGATATGATATTTCTTTAATTATTTGTGAGGCTAGTATTTGAAATTTCGGTTATATTATGTTATATTATATAATAACCTATAGTCAAAATTTGCTTATAAAAATATTTATCAACGATTTTAAGGAAAAATAATTTTTTTATATTTATATGCATGGATTTTTTAAAAGTGAATAATAAAAAATTAATTGAAAATTTAACATATTAGTGAATAATTTTGATGGTATACTTATATATTTAAGAAAGTAATATGTATGATAAATCATTTAAGTCATATGATGTTTTTTAATTCATAATTTTTATATCAATATTGATGCCATTTTTTGAGGTGTCATATATATATATCCATTTAAATAATATATTGGAAGATATATTATTTTCACTACTACTATTTTCATATCTATGAAATGAATCTATATAAATCATATATTCTTTGCAAGAAAAATTATATTTTTTATTGTTTTTTATTTTAATTTACATATTCCTCAATATAAAAATAGTGTTTAAGAATCATGTGTCCTTTGCAACAATTTATCATTAATTTCTAAATAAAGTGTATAGTTCTCATATATCAATGAATTTTACATTGATTTCATTAAACAACTGAATGGTTTCAATTATTAATTTATAATTTACTGACCACATTAATATATTAAGTTTATTCTTATGTAAAATTGGATTTTTTAATTCTTCTGGGGATATTTAATATTAAGAGATTATGTAATTTTTATTAAAATATGACATAATGTTTAATATAAATGAGGTCTATGAAATTTATGGGGAATACTATATATTAAAACATAAAACTTATGATTAAACCCCAACAAAAAAAATATTTCAATTAATCCAACTATAAATGTTAGTGTTTTTTCAATGATTATTTTTACAGTCATTTATCATTTTAGTTCAGATAAGTTGTCCAATTACACTCCAGGATATCATGGTTTTATATAGTAAATATAGACCATTGTTTTTTTAATTTGTTTTTCTCCATACTGATGTATGTATTCCCATGAGGTGGTTAGGGATCTCAATAATTATTAGTTTTATTCCTTCAATTTTTTAAGGAATAATTTTTTATTATATTGGTATAATGTGTATGAATAATTAAAAATAATAATATACATGATATAAATAAAAAATTTGTATATTTTTCATATCCCATCAACTATTCAGTTTTAAAATTGTTATGCAATTATTTATTTTGGAATTTTAATTTTTATGATTGAGACACCAATTTGGACAGGACTTTTTTTTATAATACTAGTGTGTAGTGGTTGGAATAATTTTTAATGAATTCTTATGAAATCTTCTAATATATTTAAAAATTTAATTCAAAATTCAACACATTCCTAAGGTATAACATTTCCAACTTATATTTGAAGGAGGTAATACAGTTAATCACATTGGATATTACCAAATGATACACATGAATTTAGTCCACGAGTCTATCACCAAACCAATGAGTAATTCAGTTGTCTTGGGATGAATAAGAGATAACTATTATGTTATGGAACATTATTATTAATATTTTTGACATTAAAACCTAGTTTAAAATTCATTTTTTCATAATCCTAACAAAAAATTCATATCATTCTAAAATTGATGTTGGTTTATAATTTGACCCATGTATAATAAATCATAGATTTCATTAAATATTTTATCCCATAACATTTTTTAAATGTTTTAGATATATATATATATATATCCTTATATTTAATTTCATACAATAAAATTACCACATGAACCATATGTTTTATGTTATACTAAAATTAAACCATGTAGAACCATTAAAAACACTCTTTTATTTCATAAACAAACAACACTGCATACAATTTAAAAATAAATTCCACAAATAAAATTATATATTTTTTCAATAAAATAAGATATAATAGCTTGATGATAATTTTAGATTTCATTATTTCATGGTCTTGTAATCATTAACAATGATGAACAATATTTATTTCTCACCGTATAGTGATATCAATGATAAATCCACAACATTATATTTCTTCATTTCATTTTTTTTCAAATTCTATACTTTTTCTCTCACATCAATTAAAATAGTAATAATAAATTTAATTTTATAAAATAAATAAATGATATAATATTTATATTCAATATAAATTTATAGTATATATATTTATATAATATTCTTATCAAATTTGGAATGAAATTATAAATGTTATTTTTTCACATGAATTGGTTTCATCAATTCATTAAAAATAAAATCATTAATGCTAGAATTGTAAATATTCTAATATATATATATATATATATATATATATATATATTTTATCGTAAATGAATTTGTTTTTGGAAAAATTGTATTTATCAATTTAACTTGATTAAAATGATAATATAGTAAATATAATATACCATCCCTCTATCCATTTTTTAATTAATAAATATTAGTAGTAAAATTTATTTTATAATGAAAATTATAAAAAAATTAGACAGAATAATGATATAAAAATCATGAATAATGCTTAAATTTTTTTGTCATAGGTGGATGAGTAATTAGATGAATCTGACCAAACGTAATGGGTTAGAAAACACATTTAACCAATTTTTAGATTATATATTATAGTTATATATATTTTTTAAATAATAATTTTTTTTATTTGGTAAACTTTAATTATAATTCATTGGATTTTTAATTTTATCTTTTTAGTGAATTCATATCCAAATACATCAAATTTTTTTATTGAATTTATTTTGAATCAACATTGTGATTATTTTAAATATATTTATTATTCATAAAAGTTTCAATACTATTAATATATATCTGACCAAAAAAATAGATTTACTATATAATTTACTATTATCTCAATATTCATCACTCCATGTTTACTCGTCAAAAAAATCCTTAAGAAAATATTATCAAACCCAATATCCAAATATAATATTATTTCAGGTCAGACATTTATATATGTTTTATATCAATGTGGAAATAATAATTTTTAATATCATATCATTTTATGGTTGAGTAAATAATTATAAAATCAAAAAAATAATTTTTCAATGCTTCATATATTCGTGATATTTTTATGAATATATGTAGTACTACTTTATTTTTCTTGATATTTATCCCTGCATGGAATATAATTAGAACTATCTATTCTGTTATGATGTATTATCTTTATTTATTGGATTTTAATAAAATGTTTCATTATAATACATGTGAAACATATCATGTATCATATAACATATTGAGAGACTTTTAATATGATATTAATGTGAAACTTTTGATCAACTATTTAATATTGTTTATAAATATCTCAATTATATTCCATTTATTACTTGTCATACTTGAATCTTATATACCCCAATTATGATTTATTCCACAGGTGGTCACAAGTATTTTAAAAAAATTAGTGATTGATAGAAAAATACGATAAATGATTTTAATAAATCCAATTTTTTCATTTCTGTTATAGTTATATGAAACAAATATTCCAATAAGACAATCCTAATGATTTAGAGATTTAGTAAATTTTTTATAAAACATTTATGTAATAATTATTAATGAGATATATGGTTTTTTATAGTAAGTATCTGATCAAATTTTAGATAATTACGAAATACATTATATATAAATGTACATCCTAGATTTAATATAGATATTTAGAAATTTGTTACTAAATCATTGGTCAATACATATGAGCTAGTTTTAAATATTTAATCTGCTGGTTTCGGTTTTCATTTATCATGTATTTAGTAAAATAATTGTTTGAAAATGAATATATAATGAAGAAGATGATGAAAAAAATAAACCAATATCCTATGTTATTGATGACGAATAATTTCATTATATGTGATTCCCCTTATAATATAATATTGAGTTAATATCCACATTATAGTTATTGAAAATATTTTGAAGGTTATGAAAAATAACCTATTCAATTTTGTATTTCCAAATTTAATCAGTAAAAACAAATTATACATTGACACTATTAAAATGGATACAATGTTAATTGTATGGATTTCATAGTATTTTTATTATGTGAGAATGGGTCAAAACTATGGGATATATACATTCTACAGTTAATTTTAAAAAATAATGAATGTCAATCATATTTTAAAAACACAATTTTTTATCAATGTAAATTATCATTTGTTAATTTTTCCACATATTATATAACATTAAAATCAAATATAGAACACAATATTAATTTTATAAATAATGAAAAACTGATATAAGCGGTATTTTTGGGAGTTATTGAATTGATTCCAATGAAATTGTATCTTGGCCTTATGAATAGTAATATATCCTTTATGAATAGTAAACAATCGAATAAAATAGTAATATCACCCATGATATTAAATATATAATTTAGGTATCATAAATATTAATGTATTACTTAATTATATCATTATATAAGTAAATAAGTGATTAAAAATTTATTAATTATGTGTAGGTATTTTTAAATGTCATAAATATTTAATTACAGTATTGTGGTTGATTTATTAACTGGAAAGAACACTAGATTCAATAAATATATCCATATATTTATATATTTTTCTATATTATTTTTAGATAATTTCATTCTTCTTTATTTAAATTTTCAATGTGTTATAATATCTATTTTAATTTAAAATTCATTATTTTCGAGTAATTGACGAATTTTATTACAAATTGAATTCCTCATAAATAGAAAATTATATTTATAATATAGAAATAATTTTTTAATTCTACATGTTTAAAAATGGATAGGGTAATTTTTTTTTGAATTTTTCTAAAATACATGAATGTATTGTGAATATTAAAAAACAGTAATTTACGATTGTTGCTAAATAAAGAAATTATGGAGTTATAGATGATGTATTTTTTATGTAGGCCCAATATCAGGAATTATAATTCATTATATTATTATATTTGTTTCAAATTATCAAACTTTTCTTAGTATTGAGAAATCATAATAAACAAATGAATTAACAAATGACAAAACACCCTCTCCACTATTAATACCACATATCACAACCTATTATCCTCAAACATATAAAGACTAAAAAACATGTCCAATTTCGGGTCAAATGTTATCTCAATACCCTACCCGATGCTTATTAGATTTTTTTCTTTACAAAACTCTAAAAACAGTCCCCTAAAGAGGTTATCTAGAATAAATAATAGAGGTAAAACCCACATGCATCAATGTTAATTTCTTTTCATGTACAATTATTTTATTTGTGTATCCTAAAACCAAATCATACAAATCGTATAGTAACTAAAATACTTTTCATATAATGTACATTTTTATGCTATTTTAATACTTAATCTTCATATCTTGTTCCCCTCCATTTAAACTACGAATGAAAACATCATATCTTATGAGTTAATTTATCGCATTCAAGGATGAGGATGTTTTCAATATCCATTATCATCTATTATTCCATTAGTGAAACCATTTTTTGGTTAAAAAAAATAAAAATATATTTATTATATGTAAATTATTCATTTGTGATCATTATATAAACATTATGTAGAATAATAAAACAAAAAAAGTTTTTTTGTGAATGAAAAACTCCCAAAATAATTCAAATTCTTATCACTATCATTTTATCTATTTATTCATCCCAAACCAAAATAAACAAGTGAAATTTATAAGAATTTAAATTAATTTATATCAATTAATAACATATAACATCAATTATGTTCAATTTTTTTCCATCATTCATGATTATTCATACATCTATATAAGTAAACTAATCATGAAATCCAAGAAATCTAATGCTCCCGAATGATGAAATTGAATCTCATAACTCAACAATTTTAACATAAACGAAATTAGTATAATTAAATTAAATAATTTACATATATAAAAGGATAATCATTAATTAATTAATGTATATTAGTTAATTATATATGAAATTAAGATCCTGTGATAAATACCATCAGACATGAGGTAATGGATTCTACTCGAACCTCCATTACTCCATCATGTTACACATTCCCTATTTTTACCCATGTGAAATTACCTTTTATTTTTCTATATCTTATAATTTCTATATATGTTCCAAAATAATTTTTTCAGATCTATTCTTCCATTTTTTTTTGATATATGTGTTTTTTGAAATGATCCACACACAATTTTTCCAGATAAACAATACCCATTTAAGGTAACTTAAAATATTTTTACCCATTTTCAAGTGTGCTCAAGAATTTTTTTTAATCTGATACTATTTATATAAAATCACTCATTTTATTATGATGAAAAACATTTCTCATATATCATTTTATATAAATGATTATTCTTATTTATTTTTTAAATTCTTGTAATTATTTTCCTAAATCCACACTAAAATAATTTAATTCGAATGTATCTTCTATATTATTTTTTATATGTTATCACCTCAGTTTTAAATCCCTTATCCTGAAATATTCCTATAATCCATTATGAAAGTATATGTATTATTTAATTTTATTATATAATAGTTTAATTATAATAAAACCATTTATTATTCTCTATGTCATGATTATGATACCCACTTCCTACCATGGGACACCCATAGGTTTATTTTTCCTTGTGGAACACTTATTCAGGAATATGTTATGATTGGTGAACATAGATAGTGTCCTAAAGCATTTGGTAATGTTTAGTATCATGATACATCTTGTTCAATGGTCTTGGAGGTTATCCTTGACTCCTGATCCATGTGCAATGTTCTTAGTGGTTAACCTTGATATATCCTCCATTATGTGCAATGATCATTAACTAATGATTATTTCATGTCATATAATGTTTCCACATCACCTATGAAAACATTATAACATAATTAATTTATCATTATGTATACATTCCTTTGAGGTAATATTATTGTATCTTCTAACTCTATTACTTTGATTTATTTCTACAGTTATCCACTTACTAGGATTTTACATCATCCCTTGGTTCATGTTATCCCAATGTAATCGAATGAATATATGAGGGCTCAAAGGATGTTAAGAGCTCTAAATAGATGATAATTAAATAAATAAAATTAGTAACATGTTTTCATTTTTATAAACCTATTCATCCAACGTCCCTAGATTTTATGATCCTTGATTTTCATATGATAGTTAATTATTTTTAAAATAAAAGAATAATATTTGAAAATGATTAGGGTTTCTATAGTTTGTATTAGGGAAAGGTCTAGTAATTTTTGGAGATTATGATTAAATAACATTAGTAAGAACCATAGTGATAAGACTATGTATGATAAAAGATCCATAAATATTTGTTTCTAAAGAGTAAGTGGATTACCAGGATAATACTTCCCTATTTATATACTAAAAGTAGATATGTTTTTGGGACATCTGTACCTTTGAGAAATAACCCCAAAAAGGTATTCTGGGACTAACATGGGGTAACTTGGTACATGAAAAAGAGGCTTACTGTGCGTTTCGTCTGACACACCCATGGTATACGCTTTTTTAATTTCACAATAAAATTATGAACAATTATTATTGTAATTTAAAAAATTCCCACAATAATATATTTAAGGAAAATGATCACGGATAACCGAGATTGAATCCTATAGAATCACAAGATAGGAAATACTTTTAATTTAAAATTTTATCCTTTTATTTTATTTTTTACTTTAATCATGCATATTAGATAAGTATTCAGGAACCGTAATTGTAATTTTTTTCATATATAAAGAATGGGAATAGAGGAACCCATACCAACATTCAATGTGATAGAAAATGTTATTATTTACCAAATGATATGAAAAATATGATGGGAACAGTTGGTCAAAACTACATGATTGTACTTTCTCAACTAGATAATGTAATGAATAATAACCCGAATCACATGAATCTCTCTACATATCATGGAAAAGAGGAAGTTTTTATAAAATCTACAATGTGTAATATTACTCCCATGATTTGTGAATATATCAATCCCATCCTCATGTAATAATGTATTTAGATGGTGGAAAAGATATTATCTGTCTAATAGTTATTAGAAGAAGACAAAGTTGTTTTGGAAGCCAATCATTTTGATTGAAAATGTGATCATTATAGAATAGTGATAAGCAAAAACAATGTCTACAAAATAAATTGATTCTATAGATTTGGAAGAATTCATGAAAATAATTTTCAATAAAATTTTTCCATAAACCCTCAATCTCATGATGGAAGGATAGTTTATTGGAGTATATTGGAAGGTAGATGGGTCTTTAGTGGCACCTGATGAAAAAATTACATGGCGTTCAAGTCACACCATTTACATTTTCATGAACATGAAAATTATGGTTGATCTCTTCTTTAGTAAACTAAAACCAATTCAATGAAAATCATTGAAGATTTGAGAATTTGACTATTATTAGGATATATTATATTTCTTATTCATGGATGAAATGGAGAACACAGAATCTACATTTTATAATGCGCCTGACGTTAGAATATAGAAAATAAATAATAATATGGGTGGATCAGTAAAATAATACAATGAAGGAATGAATACAGAATATCCCATGGTTCAAATTTCTAGGAAGAATCATCATGGGAATTGTCTAAAGGTTTCGAATAAATGCATAAAATGTGAAATAATTTGGAAACATAGTATGAACTGAGGATGGGATATGTATATAATTCAACTAACCTGGATGAATAAAGGAGGGTTCAGATCAAAAATCAGCCTATAGTACAATGTTTAAAATACATGGAACATGGAAATTTAGAAAATCAACTCCTAATGGCTGAATTTTTCAAAGGAAATCATCAACAACCTCTAAGGAAACAAGTAAGGGAATATGTTATCACTACTATTTTGGAGGAGACAGATACCAATGTTGTGATATGTACACTAGTTATTCATTTAAGAATATAAAACGTACTATTTCATTATGTTTCTAAACATACTTATAAATCATGCATTTTTAGTAAAACTATTCAAATACCACTTAAAAATATATAGTTTCAGTATCCTGTGAGAACATAAAATGGGTTAATTATAGAATCCAAATTTTATAACTACTCCCTAGTAAATGGTTTTGGATTGACCCTCATAGAAAAAATTATCATACTACCTTTGGTAGTGTTTATTGTAATATTTCGAATAGATTCGATATATTTATATAAATCTCATATCAACTATTTGGAAATGGAGGTCACTCATCACATCGTGAGGAATCCTCCAAAACTGTAAAAGTGTAAAATCCCAGTTAAATAAAGGATATGATATTTTCATAATTAATAATATTTGTGATTAAATATTAATTTTCTGTTAAAGTAGTTTCAATGATTTATGGTGTACATAATACAAAACATTGAGTGTATTTGAAATCTTATGTTTCACACAACATTGTGTTATACTAAAAAATAATAATATTATAATAATATTATAAATGATAGTAAATGCATAGCCGAATTATTGGTGGAAATAAAAAGAAATAAGTATAATATGATTACACAGGTTTGTTAATTGGTTTTACATTTAGCTAATGAATATAAGAGACATAAAATGTGATTGAATCCAATTTTAAGAATAAATACTATAATATTCATTAAAAAGTTTATTTACAACCTTTTGATGGAAAATCGTTTCTAAAAATAGCTTTTTAACATTTTTATGTTCTATTTTAAAAAATAAATTTTTTCTGTATAATCAAAACATTAAAATTTACTTTGCGTAAAATTTTGGTATTTTTTGATAAAGATCATTTTTAATGAATAGTGAAAAATACTGCATTTAAAATCAAAACCACAATTTATTATAATTTAATTATATGGATAGAATACGATTTTAATTTGTTTTAAAGTTTAATTTGAACATATTTATACCATTTAAACCAATGTTGGTCGTTAAAAGTAATTTCACATTGAAATTGGACATAACCAAAAGTTAATATTTTTATATATATTATTTCCTACAAATAGAGTTTTTATGTCACGACCTCATCCCCACAAAGTGTACCCCTCCTGGGCCGGTAATATGAAAAGGGAGACTAGCACCTAGGGTATAATAAACACACAGATGAGAGGAATATCCCTCTAAGAAACCCATGTGGAAGTGAGAGATAAGATAGATTCCAAAAAACTCCAACTCAGAACTGAAATATAAAGGAAACCCGTGTACATATATAAAATATCCTGAAGAAGTACTACAACTGAAAGGGAAAACTACAAGTACCAAAAGGAAAGTAAAACTGCGGCGACCGCAAGCCTAAACAGCTCCTCCAACCACAAGCTAGTAGTAACCATGTTGATCTACAACCTGCTCTAAGTGTCCTGAAAAACAATTTATATATGCATTGGGTTAGTATAAAAGTATACTCAGTAGGATCCTCCCTAATGCCTCTCGTTCAAAAGTAAGGAAATCCTGCTAAATCACAGTGAACAACACTGAAACTAACTCGTCCCCTAAGCTGGAATACTATGTTCCAAACCTCACCATGGATACTCTCACCAAGTAACGGATAAAAGAATATATCATATAGAAATGGATATCAAGGGTACTCCACTACTGCTTCCACACTGGTTTGCCTCTTTTCCCCAATGACATACGTCCTCTGCATCTCTCTCCAATGGCTTGCCCATATATACCTGGGCTAAGCTCCATAATCTGCACCATGGGAACCACCAAGGCCTGCTCGCAGACACCTGGGCGTAGCTCCACACCATCCTCACAACCAAAAGTAACTGGGTAGTTTCCGAGAGCAACCACATCTCATATAACGTGTATTATACGTTGTGTATTATACCTCAAGCCATTATAGCCCACACACCTGGTAAGGATCCTCAAGCCATTACAACCTATACACGTTACACCTATAGTAGCCCATGGGATACTATATCTAGAATATATGTGTGTGAATAACCACAATCCATTATAGACCTCTACACACATATATGGAGGAAACTAACCGCTGTGCCCTATGGCACTAGTATCTACCAAGAGAATAGAGTGGGGTCAAAGTTGGTAGTATGCCATTCACCCTCCCATCGTATTGTTGGGGAAAACACCCCCACAGGGCTCAGAATCACTGAAGTGCCGGTTTCCCTTCCAAATATGGTGGAGTAGCTTATCGAAACACAAAAAGTAAAGAATATATAACTCAAAACCATGCTATGGGAATAACCTAGTCTTAGTTTCAACTGCACCTAACGTCTCTCGGACTCTGGGCTGCAATTTCTAAGACAAGGTATCCAATAATCACATAACTAATTAAAGAAATTTATTAGGTTACTTCATTAGTTTTTTCATCATTTCCACATTACGTTAATTAATTCATTTCACATTAATTAACCATGAACACAGCCACATTAAATTACATTGGAAACACAATAAAAAACAATTGTTCCTTTATAGATTCAACATCACCTTTAAATTACAGCATCTCCATCCCTATGGATCATAACCATTTAATCAATCTTTCATTACGGAAATTACTTTCCCATATTACCATGCATTTTAGAAAAGAAACATATTCTACTAAACACAAGGGGGTGCAACACAGTGAGTAGAGGTACTATCCGTCGAGTCTTTTCTTCCTATAACAACAGTGTAGACCCATCCTCCCTTGAGATTCTAGATAATGAAATCACGTGGCATACCTCGTGCGTCTTCGCCTCCTTCAGAAGAAGGGTAATAAAGACTAGGTGACATGAGCCGTGGGGAAAAGTAAAGCAGATAAACATTCAATCAATGTCACCACACATCTAAAACCACATCCATCCCATTCCATCATCACTTGTGTCTTCCCTGACACCCACATGCATTAACTTATGCATCTCGCCACTCTAGGTGTCCTCCACTGCCACAACCACAATGCCTCCCTGCCTACACATACCACAACACCCCTCCATGGTAACATCACATCACAAGCATCAGGAAATCAAACATCACATAAAATGGCCTCTTGGCCCATTAACAAGGCATTCGACTTTCATACGTATTGAGCACTCATGGATCTAAATAACAAGACACTCGACCTTACGAACAAGAGGGTAACTAAGAACCCTATCATGCATTATCTTTTATCAACCAACAAGTTCTTTAATCCCTTTTTAATTAACAGATTCAATTTATAGGTTCCAATAATGGGAACCCTAATCTGTAAGCTACCACAAAAGATTTAACATGCTTACTATGCCAATTTGATTAACATCAAATTAGAACAACTACAACAATGGGAAAAAAAGGATTCATTTACATGACTCATTATTTTTAGCCAATTGATTGTCAATTAATTCCGGATTTACGTTCTTTATCAATTTCCATCAAGAACGAACAACTGAATAATGAATGCATAGATATCACTCTATCTATAAAAACATGAGGCAAACTGTTATCCCAGTACAAATAAACAACAAAACGCAATAAAACCAATTCGTTTAATCTGGTTCAAGCATTCAATTAGGACAATTCCATTGTGATCCAAAGCGCTAAACCATGATAACTCTACGATTTCACATAAATAATTAGAGAAGCCACAAATCCCCTACCTCAAATGTTTTCGAGGAAACCCACAACAGTCGAAGAATTCCCAAGGAGACCAGGATGATTCACAAAGGATCCTTCCTATATCTACTCTCATAACACAACAAAGACCAAACATCATCAAAAAAGTCATCCACACACTTATATCTACCCATAACGGGTGTAGATCTATGATTCTGAGAGAAAAGGAAGAGTAGGTCTAGGTAGATGTAAGAAACCAAACAAAAAGGATCACTTACCTCGAGAAATTGGCTTTGATTAGCGAAGAGAAGCCTCCAGATTCCCTCCAAAATGCTTGGGAGAGGTTCTCCCACCACCAAGCAAGGGTAATCCAGAGTTATGGCCACTTAGGGGATTAAACGACGTGATTAAAGTCAAAACGAGTTAGATCCACAATTTTAGGATCTAACATTAAGTGCTCGCATTGTTAGTTCGCACAGTTTAACAAACCGTGCGCTAACCGTGTGTTAGATTCTACCTTGACAACCCCTCCTCGCATGGTTAGTCCGCACGGTTTGGAAAATCGTGCCCTAACTGTGTGTTAGCCACTGCGCTCATGACTAGCCTTGCACGGTTTAGGAAAACTGTGTGCCAACTGTACGAAAGTTGTTAACCTTTATCTTTCCTCAAAAGTCCAACCAAACGCACCCCCCAAGTCACCGTGACCTCACGGAACACCTCTTGTACTGCATTTTCATAAAGGAATGGACCAGAGAGGACCGGGCCATTACATTATATACCTCCCAAAAAATTATCATCCTCGAGAATCCAAAACCCACCTAAAGAGAAAACAAAATAGGGTCTGAACAACCACCCACCTAGATACCTCTCAAAACAGAGAAATCCACCAAATCAATGAAGGTAGTCATCTCATAAACATGAAGGTTTCATAACCACATAAGGAATCATCATTAAATGAGTGCGTTAAACATTAAACAACCCTGGGTGGTGAGCACGTATCTATGACTCACGTTCCCATGTACTCTCCTCCATGCCACTGTGTCGCCACAAGACACTGACTAAGTGGATAGAACGCCCACACAACTCTTTTTCCTTGTAGTCTTGGATCTCCACAGGTCGCTCCACAAAGGTGGAATCATCATCAACATCGATCTCTCCCCGGTCGATGATGTGGGAGTCTTTATGAAGATAACGACGTAGCTATGATACATGGAAAATATTATGAATTTGACTCATCTATTGGGGATGTGCTACTCAATACACCACAGATCCAACATGAGATAACACCTCGAAAGTCCCAACAATGAGGGGAGAAAGCTTACTCTCATGACCAAACCTTCGCTGAACACGACGGGGAGTCACCTTCAGAAACACATGATCCCCAACATTAAACTCTAAGGGTCTCCTTCTTTGATCGACATAGGATTTCTGACGATCTTGTGCGGCCTTCATCCTCCCATGAATCACCTGGACCATCTCTATTGGATTCTGAAATAGTTCCTGTCCAAGAATTGCTAACTCATCAACCCCAGTCTAGCACAATGGAGAACGGAATGGCCGGCCATACAAGGCTTCAAACTGCGCCATACCGATGGTGGAGTGGAATTTATTATTGTTAGAAAACTCCAACAAGTGTAAGTGCCTCATCCTTGAACCTCCAAATTCAAGAACCAGATGAGCGTAACATGTCTTCATGAGTCTAGATGGTTCGCTCTGTCTTACCATCCATTTGAGGATGAAAAGTAGTGTTAATGCATAGTTGAGAACAAAAATCATGTTGGATGCCTCCCCACACCCTAGAGGTAAAACGAGCATCTCGATCCGAAATGATGGTCTTTGGGACTCCATGAAGTCTCCCCAACTCCTCTAGATACTGCCTAAACAAAACTTCCACTGAGCTCGACTCTTGGATCGCAATGAAGTGGGTCTATTTTGTTATACTATCCACTACCACCAAAATAGCGTCATGTCCTTCTAGATCTCAAGAGAAATCTGTAACAAATTACATTGAGATGTCCTCCCACATCCGCATAAGAATCTCTAATGGATAGAGAAGACCACCAGGAACACGGTTTTCAGCCTTCAACTTCTGGAAGACTTAACATCGAGACACAAACTCCGCAACTTCATGCATCATCCCAGGCCACAAAATCTGACTCTTCAAGAATTGGAACATCTTTGTCACACTAGGATGTACTACTAAAGGCAAACTATGGAACTCTCTAAGAAACATCTCGCACATCTCCAAGGGAACGAAATACCTTCCATGATACAACACTCTATGTTGTTCATCCTCAGACCAACTATCTGAGGCCTCACCACAAATGACTCGGTCTCTCCAGAAATCCACCTCACGATCCCTCAACTGGGACTCTTCGACCATCTACACTAGGGATGACTGTACCGTCATCTTAAAAAGACAACCTCTACCTCGAACTTATCCCATATCAAGATGCAATGCTGAAAGTTCTTCTATTACTCCCCAGGAATCACCAGATTCACATACAGTATCACTACGTGACTTTCGGCTCAGCGCATCAGCTACAACATTCCCTTTTACAGGTGTATACGATATTTTGAAGTCGTATTTCTGCAAGAACTCCATCCACCGATGATGTCGTAAGTTCAAGTCACGCTTGGAGAAAACATACAACAAACTCTTATGATTGGTGAAAACCAAAAAGCGCTCACCAATGAGGTAATGTCTCCACAACTTCAGATCAAACAGCACGGCTACCAACTCGAGATCATCGGTGGCATAGTTGTATTCATGGGGACATAACTTCCGAGACCCATAATAAACAACTGACCTCCGCTGTATAAGAGCACAGCCTAACCCCAGATGTAAGGCATCACAAAAAACATCTAAATTAAGTCCTTCTATTGAAAGAAAAAAGACACAAGCACTTACTAACTTCTCTTTTAGACACTCGAAACATGCCTGAAACAGATCTGTCCATATGAATGGTTGATCCTTCTTGGTCAAAGATGTCATAGGAGTCGCAACCCGTGAGAAATTGTCCATGAACCTCCTGTAGTAGCCTACGAGACCAAGGAAACTTCACACCTCTAAAAATGTCTTGGGGGCTTCCCAAGACACAACTGCCTCTATCTATGATTTATCCACAGCTACTCCCTATTGGGACACAACAATCCAGAAGACACAGACTTCTTGAGACCAAAACTCACACTTCGACAACTTCTTGAACATCTGATGTCGACGAAGAACTCCCAAAACGGATCGTAGATGATCTGTATACTCCTCTTCAGATGGGGAGTACACAAGGATGTCATCGATGAAGACTAACATGAACATGTCTAGGAACTCATGAAACATAGAATTCATCGATCCCATGAACACATCTAGAGAATTCGTCACACCGAATAGAATTACAATGAACTCATAATGCCCATGATGACAACGGAAATCAGTCTTCAAAATATCCTCATACTTCACACACATCTGATGGTATCCTGACCATTAGACAATCTTTGAGAACCAACTTGCTCCTTTCAGTTGATCGAATAAATCATCAATCAACATAAGAAGATAGCAGTTCTTTATTGTCACTTTTTATGCAACGATAATCAACCCACAACCGCAAACTGCCGCCATCCTTCTTTACGAACAGAACTTGTGCACCCCATTGTGACACACTTGGTTGAACAAAACCACACTGAAACAGACAATCAAGCCGTATATGCAGCACTCATCACTCAGAAGGGGAAATCCTATATGGATACATATAGATAGGAGACACTCCTTGCAATAGTTCTATCCTAAACTTGATCTCTCGTTGAGGGGGTGATGCTACAACCTCTTCTGGAAAGACATCAGTGTACTACTCTATGATCCTAAGAAATGCCATATACCGAACAAATGAAGAACTCAGCATCATCTTAGCCTGCATGGAAGATAAAGATGGAACGCGCCTATGACCCATCCGAGGATCTCGCTCACCACAAACACCACCTACTCTCCATCCGCACTGATGAAGATGAACTTATTCTTGAAGAAATCCATGATATCCTACACTGAAGACAACCAATCCATGATGAGGATGACAACGTATGGTTGTATACGTAAACATAGGAAATCTTTCCAAGAGCTGTGTTTCCCCAACACTAGATCATAGTCTCTACATACTTTGGACAAATCAGCTCGACCTCCAACTGGCATAGTCAACGCCTAGGGCACTGGTAGCCTCTCTACCTCAAGTCCCAAAGCATGGAAAAGGGTAGGTGATATGAATGACTGTGTCGCTCCTGAATCAAACAAGGCATAAACCAATGTAGAAAACAAGAAAAGGGTCCTTCGAATGACATCTAGCTCACCTGGTGCTATAAACGCTAGAGCATGAAGCTGACCACGACCTCCTCCACGGCCTATCTGACCATGATGAAGACCACCACCATGGATGTGCTCTGCTCTCTGAGGACGGGGAGCATCATGGAGCTGTCCTCTGCAAGCCCCATCTACCCTCTAGTGATCTAAAGCTATTGTAACTAGTTGTTGCTGCGTCGGCGGAAACTGCCTCAACAGAGGAACCTGGAGCATAGTACTTGGAGCACGATGACCACATTGAAAGGTCGGGCACTCCAGCTGCTGATGGCCATGACCACCATAATAAAATCAAGCGCCTGATCCCTTGGCATAGGCCTGAGAGTTGCTGCCTCTAGAGAAATGAGATGTGATGGCCTGGGACCTACCCCCAACTGAACAGAAACTCTTCTACACTGAAAACCAGGAACCCCGGACTACATCCTTCCTTTCTAAGGGATCATGACGACCCCCTTCTCATGATGATCCGGTCCTGGCCAATGTCCTCTCAACAAACATCTTCCCTCGCAAACACCTCGAGATATGTATTCAGCATAAATGGGGTGACCTGACACTGGATCTATGGATGTAAAGCCTCCTCGAAATGCCTCGCACTGCCCTCCTCATCTGGTAACAGGTCCGAAGCATATCGTAAAAGGTTCCTGAAATGTATTCCAAACTCTCGAACACTGGATCTCCCTTGTCGAAGGGTAAAAAGCTCTGGGCGACTGGACACCTTTGTAGTCGAGGAATGGAACTCGACTCTGAACTTGACTTGAAACTCCTCCCATGTGATTGCTGACTCCTCACGATCCCCGAGGAACACGAACCACCACTACCTTGCTACTCCATGCCGCATCATCACATCAAAAGACACCCAATTCTCCTTATTAACACGAATCAAACTGTATCCTATCTTGACCTCTTCCAACCAGTCTTTCGTGACTATATCTAAAATGGATCCCTCATACTTCTGCAGACTCTAACACTGAATCTCTCGCTTTTTCTTCCTCCATGTGTCATCTTCGTCAACCTCTATCATGTGGCGACCTTCTGGAACATCCTCCTAGACATCTTCTACGCAAACCTGATGAGGATGCCTACCTAGAGCCATACCTACAAAATAACAAACACTTAGAGATCCTATGCCTGGAATATGGAAGACTCAACATTAATTAATTAATTGTTTTCTTTCATTCATTTTAGGTTAATCTATCCCAAGGTATACCCATTTATATATAGGGACAAAGAAGAATGATGAATGATCGTTTCCTAGGTCACTACCCTGCAACTAGTATAAACTTGTTTAGTAGACATGTTAGTCATAAAGGTCCGTACATAAGATCATAGGGGTCCCTAAACGCCAATGTTTCAGCTAGTTTCAAGTGTTTACCACACATTCTAAACATGAATGACACCATTTCCCTACCAACCAATGCAACCTAACTTGTTCCAAACTCCAAACTCAATCCTATCCCTCAACCAGACCTATAATACCACTCTATCCTAACCCCCTCCCCACAAAGTGTACACCTCCTGGGCCGGCAGTGTGAAAAGGGAGATAAAGACCCCATGAGTCCCGCCTCCAGTAGGCCCCGAGTTCGCGACTAGCACTGAGGGTATAATAAACACACATATGGGTGGAATTAACCTCTAAGAGAACACATGCAGAAGAGAGTGATAAGACAGATACCAACCAACTCCAACTCCGAACTAAAATATAAAATATACCCATGTACATATATTAAATGTCATGAAAAAGTACTACAATTGAAAGGGAAAACTACAAGTACCCAAACAAATGCAAAACAGCAGCGACCGCAAGCCCGTATAGCTCCACCAACCACAAGCTAGTAGCAACCAGCTTGATCTCCAACCTAGTACAAGTGACCTGAAAAAAATTATATATATGCGTAGGGTGAGTATAACAGTATACTTCGTAGGATCCTCCCCGAAGCTTCTCATGCAAAATTAAATAAAGCATGCTAAAGTACAGTGAACAATAGTGTAACTAACTCATCCCCTAAGTAGGTATACTGTGTTCCCAGCCTCACCATGGATACTCTAACCAATTAATGCATAAAATAATATATCATATAGAAAAGTATATCAAGGGTACCCCGCTACTACTTCCCCACTGGTTTGCCACTTTGCGCCAATGACATACGTCATGTGCATCTCTCTCCAAAGGCTTGCCCGTATACACCTGGGCAATGCTCCACAATCTACACCATGTGCACCACAAAGGCTTGCCAGAAGACACCTGGGTGAAGCTCCACACCATCCTCACAACCTAAAGTAACCAGGATGTTTCTGAGATCCACCAAATCTCGAAAAACGTGTATCATGCAACGGGTATTATACCTCAACCCGTTATAGACCATACACCGAGTAAGGATCCTCAAGCCATCACATCCTATACAGGTTACACCTATAGTATTCCATGGGATACTATATCCAGAATATATGTGTGTAAATAACCACAAGACATTACATCTCTCTACACACATATATGGGTGAAACTAAACATTGTGCCCAATGACACTAGTATCTACCAACAAAAAAGAGTGGGGTCAAAGGAGGTAGTCATCCATTCAACCTCCAATTGGAATGTTGGGGAAAACACCCCCTAGGGCTCAGAATCCTCGGGTTTCCAGTTTCCCTTACTTATAGGGTAGATTAGAATATATAAGCACAAAAAGTATAGAATAAATAACTCACAAACACACTATGGGCATAACCTAGTCTTAGTCTCAACTACAGCTAACATCTCTCAGACTCCGATCTGCTATTTCTAAGACTAGGTATCCTATAAGCACACATCTAATAAAAGAACAACATTAGGTTACTTCATTCCCTTTTTCATAAATTCCACTTACGTTAATGAATTATTTGTACATTAATTAACCATGAACACAACCACATTAAACTTCATTGACATCACATTCAAAAATAAATGTTCCTTTAATGATTCAACATCACCTTTAAATTCCAGCATCTCCATCCACATGGATCATCACCATTTAATCAATCTTTCATTATAGAAATTACTTTCCCATTTTCCCAGGCATTCTAGACAATCAACCTATGCTACTAAAAACTAGGGGGCTCAACATGGTGAGTAGATGTACTACCCGTGGATTCATTTCCTCCTATTGCAAGAGCGTAGACCCATCCTCCCTAGAGATGCAAGACTCGGAAATCACGTGGCATACCCCGCGCGTCTTCACCTCCATCGGAAGAAGGGTAAGAAAGACCAGCTGCCTTGAGCATTGGTGAAAAGTAAAGCCGATAAACATTTAATCAAAGTAACCATGCATCCAACAAACACATCCATCCCATTCTATCATCACCTACGCCCTCCCTAACACCTGCATGCATAAACAGATGCATATCTTCACTCTAGGAGTCATCCGCTACCACAACCACTTGGCCTCACTGCCTCCACAAACCACAACACCCCTACAGGGTAACATCACAACACAAGTAACATGAAATCAAACATCACATCAAATGGGCTCCTGGACCTTTAACAAGGAATCAAGCATTCATACACAATGATCACTCAGGGTTCTAAAGAACAAGGCACTCAGCCTTACGAACAAGAGGGTAACTGAGAACCCTACTGGGCGTTATCTATTATCTAACAACCAGTTCTTTAATCCCTCTTAAATTAACAGATTTAATTCATAGGATCCAATTCCGGGAAATCTAACCAGTTAGCAATTACACAATATTTAACATGCTTACTATGCCAATTTGATTAACATCAAATTATAACAACTACAACAATGGAAACATCCAGATTCATTTACAATCATCATTATCTTTCTCCAATTGATTATCAATTAATTCCAGATTTATGTTCCTTTTCAATTTCCATCAAGAATGAACAACTTACTAATGCAAGCATATATATCACTCTATCTATAAAAAGAAACAACAATAAGTGATCAAACCAATTCTCTTTATCTGGTTCAAGTATTTAATTAATTCAATTCTATTGTAATACAAAGGGATAAATCATGCTAACTCTATGATTGCACATAAACAAATAGAGATGCCACGAATCCCCCACCTCAATGGTTTTTTAGGAAACCCACAATGTTCAATGAACACCCACGGAGACTGGGCCGATTCACCAAGGATCCTCCATATATCTCCTCTCCTAACACAAACAAGACCTAAGATCATCACAAACCTCATCCACACACATAGATCTACCCATAACGGGCGTAGATATATGATCCTGAGAGAAAAGGAGGAGTATATCTAAGTAGATCAAAGAAACCAAGAAAAAAAGATCACTTACCTCGAGAAATTAGCTTCGATTCCCAAAGAGAAGCCTCCAGATTTGCCTCCAAAATTCTTGGGAGAGGTTCTTCTACCTCCAAGGAAGGGTAATCCAGAGTTATGGATGCTTAGGGGCTTCAACGAGCTGATTAATGGTAGAACGAATTAGATCTGCAATTTTAGGATCTATCTTTATGTGCCAACATGGTTAGTTCGCACGTTTTAACAAACCGTTCACTAACCGTGCATTATCTGCTGCCTCGACAACCACTCCTTGCATAGTTAGTCTGCCCGGTTAGGCAAATCGTTCACTAACCATGCGTTAGCCACTGCCCTCAAGACCAGCCTTGCATGGTTTGGCCCCACATTTTATGCAAACAAAGCGCCATCCGTGTGAAAGCTATTACCCTTTAGAATTCCTCAAATGTCTGCTAAAATTCACCCTCAAGTCACCTTGACTTCGAGAATTACCTCTATTACCACATCTTCACAAAGGAATGGACCGGAGAGGTCCGAGGCATTACATTTTAGTTTCGATAATGGGAATTGTTATTAAATTTAAATCTTCCACTTATTTTTTTTAAATATGGAATAAGTGATTCAATATTTTGAATCATTAGGTCAATATTTTGTAAATAGTTAACTTATATTTTTTGTAATTATGAATATTTACTTCAATAAATATTTTATTTACCATGGTTGATGGGAAAATCAGGTAAATAAAGTTAAAAAATATTATTATACAAATAATAATTACTCTAAAACGTCTCTTAATTCATTTGGTTGGTAAATATTTTACCATGGAAATCCTTGGGTCGATTTTGGTACCCCATGGAGACACTCGGGAGTGATAATGACACTTTATATTTATTAATTTATTGTATTACAAAAATTGACATAAATATATATGTTTTGGTAAAAAACCTATATGAGGTTATAGAGTTTATCTCTATGACTGTAAATATTTATTTTAAATATAAAAATATTTCCTACATAATGGTATTTTATTTATAATCTTTAGAATTAATATAAAAAAAAAGATTTTATAATACAATGATGATGCATGAATTTCCTTATTGATGGATGATTTAAATAAATGAGATAATAAGGATTAAAAAATAAAAAACCTATCTAATTTATTTGGATTATTTCATTTTCACTTATATTCACCTTATCATTGAATGAAAAAAGTTTTAGTCTGATTGAAATAGAAAATCAATTTATAATATAATAATATATTCAAACTTTCTAAAGGAGCCCCTCCTCCCCCATTATAAAAAGACATCTACTCTAACCCATTAATCACACCACTCAAGCCCCTTGTCTCGTCCAAACCCATTAAAAAATAAGCTCCCAACATACATCTCTTATACCTAGAATCCTTACCTTATGCATAAGTCACTTCAGGAAAGCCTTTGGTTCAATCCAAAGAGAGTTACCTGATTTAAAGGTAACACCTTCACTAAAGAACACTTTTTTATATTATTAATTCACTCATAATGACTTTATTATTATTATTAAAAATAACTACATAATTATCCTCAATATACTAGATTGTTTTTATGATAAGTATTCTAACTACACTTTCACACACCTTCCTCTAATGGGCATTAAACATATTGTTTCTATATAATGTGAACTTCTAACTCACGAAATGATGATAGTTCAATATTTTCCTACCACCTATTTTGGTGGCCATTTAGATAGAACTGATATTATATGTGATATATATTATATTTACATTGTCTCTATACATCTTATTTTTCATTTATAGCATACCATTATTATTTCTATAATTGGAAAATATTATAATTTATGTTGAGGAAGTGCATTCAACCACCCCCACAATGTGATATGACGTGTTCATGCCATACATGCGAAATATAATGAATATAGTTAACTAAATTATATATGATATTATAATTTAATTTTAATATACCTATGTATCAATATGCTTTCATTCAATTAAAATATGAAATTTAAATGAATGTAGCATTCATGCTTACATACGACTTACTGTCTCCCTGAATGACACATTTAATTTTTTTATTTCTAAATGTTATGTACTATTATAAATAAAAATATATACTAGATACATATGATATATATGATATCTAAATCATGAATATCATTATGGAGAGAAGGTAATTTTGACCGAAATGACAATGTTTTTTTATAAGAATTTTATTACTAACTCAACTATAATAAATCGACAACACAACAGTTATTAACAGAAATGATTACATCATGATGATGAATGTAATTAAGTTATATAAATGGAATAATAAACCTGAAAAATATCATAAACAAGTAAAAATAACTTTATTTTATTATTCGGGATATTAAATAATGAACGGGTCATGTCATACATGAGGAATGGGATTTCGTCAAAATCACCATTCATTGAGGCATATATTGAATTATAATTGAATTTATTTTATACGGTGTATAAATCCCTTTATCTTTTATTATTATTAATAAAAAATATTTTATCTCTTAATTGTTTTATGAAACAAAAAAATAATGTTTTTAACGCAAGAGGTGACAACAACCTTTCTACCGCCGCAAGAATTATTTGATATTTGTCTTCCTAAACAAGAAATATTGTTTTTAAAAGGAATATAAATACCATATAAAATTTTATGTATTTTGGTATTGAAAATGATATAGAATTTATAGATTACCATGTGGCTTTTCCAAAGATATTTCTCTGTTCAAAATGGTTTTCCATAGAAGAAACATGTTAGCTATTATGGGAATCCATATAGAGGGAAATGACCTTCTATATCTACATCCTAATATGGTCAGAATCAGAATTGAATAATTTGACGAATGATTTCTCAATTGACTCAGGTGATAATTTTTAGTTTTTTTATTGATGATATATTGGTTTATTCATAATTTAAAAATGAATATGAAAGACATTTGAGGTTTGTCTTGATAAAATAAAAAGAAAATAAAATATATGGGAAATTAAGAAGGTGTGAGTTTTGGTTACAAAATTTCTTTTCGTGGTCACATTTAAAAAATGGCATAACTATTGATCCATCTAAAAATGTTATAAAAGAATACCTAATACCTACCAATATCACAAGGATCTATAGTTTTATTGGTTTGAAAGGTTATTGCCCTAGGATATTGGAAAATTTTCACTGTTATCTAGCCTAATGACTACATTATCTTGAAAAGGTATTATGTTCAATTGGAAAAAATAATTGGATAACTAGTTTAAGGAATATAAAAGAAGATAGGAGAATTTTCACTTTTGGATCTTCCTTCAATAAATGTTAAATTTTTTATCAATAATAATGCATCGTTGAAAGTACGTAGTTGTGTCCTAATTAAGAATGATCATGTAACTACTTTTGCTTCACGTTAGATGGAACATAATGTGTTAAATTACAATACCCATGATTTCAAATTAGCAACTATTGTTTTTACTATTAAAATTTTGAGGCATCATTAGAATGGAGTAAAATGTTAAATATTTACTGACAAAAAAAGTTTGAAGTATATATATTTACTTAGATGAAATTGAAAATGAGAAAGAGGAGACGACTGGAATTGACCATGGATTATGATTTCATGATCCATTACCTTTCGAGAAAGTCTAATAAAGTGTCTGATTCTTTCATTTCAATGAGTGTTGCTATATTAACAATAGTAATGTTGGAATAAGATATATAGATTAATGATTTGATGCAATTCTTAATAGAAGTTGGTGGTGAAAAAAATTCCTCTGTTTGTTTTCAAGTTAATGTGAAATTTTCCCTATCAGAAATAACTATGTATGCACAAAAGGAAGATAGTGAGTTATAGAAAGAGGTAGAGTTGTTTTAGTAGTGTATGTTTCTTGATTTTGACATTGATAATTACTGTGAATTGAGGTTTAGGAAGAGATAATGTGTTCCCTGTAAATCAAAATTGAAGAAAGCGTTTTTATGTGAATCTCATAGTTCTCCATTTTCAGTTCATCCAGGTAGTACTAATATGCACATAGATCATTGAGAGTATTACTTGTGGGAAGGAATAAAAAAAAGATATCATTGACATTATGATTAAGTGTATAATTTTTCGATATGTTAAAGTAGAGAGACAGTTACTAAAAAGGATGATTCAGTCATTACCAATGCTTGAGTTGAAATGGGATAATATATACATTGAATTCATTGTGTGATTACAAAAAACATATTTAGGTAATACTACAATTTTGGTTATTATTGATTGGATTACTATAAATTCTCATTTCCTTCCAATTCATGATAATTTTTCTCTAGATCAACATTATCTGTTTTATGTTTATGTGATACTGACCTTTCATGGAGTTCTCCTCTCCATTATATCTGATCGTGAACCCAGGATTACTTATAACATCTAGAAAGGCCTTCAAAAGTAATTTGGTATTGAATTATATTTTAGTACTACTTTTCATCCCCAATCAGATTTACAGTCAGAATGAAAAATTTAGACATTGGATGATATTCTACGTGCTAGCTCAATAGATTACCTTGGATGTTGGGGAACACATATTTTGTTGGTTGAATTTTCTTATATGAAATTTTTTCATTCACTTGTACATATGGAACCATTTTGGGCATTGTACGGAAATAGATTTCGATATCTATCATTTTGGGATAATGTAGGTGAAATGAAACTAATGAGAGTGTAATTTTCAAAAGAAACTGTACAAAACGATAAGTTAATTCAAAATTTCATGAGAACAAAACAGAGTAGGTAGAAAATTTATGTCGATAATCGGAGGAAGGATCACTATTTCGTAGTTTCTGATCATGTCATTCCCAATGTTTCTCAATGGAAAAGCGTGATGAGTTTTGGTAATGTGGGAAAGATCAGTCATTGGTTTATTAGACCTTATGATATCCTGGAGAGAGTTGGATTAGTTTCGTACGATGTGGATTTACCTTAAATTTTATCCTAGGTATAACATGTTTTTAATGTTTCAATTTTTAGAATATAAAAGTCATATCCATATCTTGTTTTGAGTCTATTTGTAGTTCAGTTGGAATACAATATCTCTTTTGGGAAATATCCATTCCAGATTCCTGGCTATAGAGAGAAAGTGCTACAGAATTATGTAATTTATGATTAATGGTTTTTGGAGATGAAATATGGTTAATGAGGAAATGTTGCAATCTAAAAATTCTATGAGAGATAACTACCCCCACTTATTTGATAAGTGAATAAAATTACAATGATGCAATTACTAAAAGGGGGAAGGATGTAACATCCCATGTAAAAATAGGATATGATATTTTGGAAATTATTAATATTTGTGAATTAAATCATAATTTTACTTTAAATGGGGTTCTATTATATATGGTATACCCGATACGCAACAACGATTTTCATTGGAATCTTATGTTTCACACAAGATTGAGTTATAGTAATAAATAATAATATAATATTCTTATTTAAAATGGATGTTAATGATAATTTGTTGTATAATAAATAATAAATATAACTAACAAAAACATGATTACACATTTTTGTAAAATGTTTTTAAATTTTTCCAATTAATGTAACATGCTTAAAATGTGAATGAATCTAATTTTAAGAAAAAGGACTCTAATATTCTTTAAAAGGTTGATTTACTACCTTTTTATTGAAAAACCTTTTGTATCTAGTTTTATTTTTCTTTTTTATGTTGTATTTTACAAAATAAAATTAAAATTTAGAATCGGGACATCAAAATTTACTTAGGGTAAAATTTTGGTATTTTTCTTATAAAGATCATTTTTAAATGAATAGTGAAAAATAATGCTTTCTAAAACAAAACTCTAATTTATTCTAATATATTTACATGGTTCGATTATATTTTTATTGTTTTTAAAGTGTAATTGTATTATATTTTTACCATTTAATCCAATGTTTGTCAATAGAAGTAATTTAATGTTGAAATTGGACAAAAATAATGGTCAATCTTTTGACAAGTATTATTTCTTAAAAACAGTCTTTTTAGTTTAGACTATAGAATATGATTTTAAATTAATTTTTTCCACTTATGTGTATTTAATTTGGAATTTTTTCCATAAATTGAATTAGGAGGTCTAAAATGTGTAAATAGGAAAATTATATTTTTAGACATTATGAATATTTACATCGGAAGACATTTTTTTACCACAGATAAAGGGTAAATATATTAAATAAGGGTTAAAGAATATAATTATATTATTACTAATTACATTAACATGTGTGATAATCATATGGTTTGATACATGGACAACCATGTAAATCCTTGGGTAATTTTGGCCCCCCATATAGCCACATGGGAGTGATAATGACAACTTATATTAATTAATTTAAATTAAAGACAAAAAATAGATAAACTTATATATTTTAGTAAAAAAATATATATGGGTTTATATTAGATATCACTTAAACTATAAATATTAATTCTAAAGATCAAATGATTTCAAAAATCTTGTTATCATATTTATAATTTTTTTAAAATCAGATAAATAAAATTCAATATGACACAATGATAATGCAGTGATTACATTATTAAGGAATGATTTAATTAAAAGTGATTATAAGGGAAACAATATCAAAAATATGCAAAATTATAATTTTATGTTTTTATTTGGACTTATATACACCTTATCTTCAAATTAAAAAAAATTTGGTCCTTTTTAAACCAAATATAATTTTATAATAAAATAAAACATTCAAACATTCCTAAAGAGCCCATCCTCCCCCTTATAAATGGCCAACACCTCTTACCCATTACTCACACTGATCAAGCCCCTTGAATCATCCATAACCCATCCAAATAAACTCCTAACATATCTCTATTACACATATAATCCTTACCTTAGGAGGTATGCACTTATATAAATTTTTCTAGTTCAACCCAAATGGAGTTACTCGAATTAAAGGGAACGCCTTCCCTAAAGAGGTCTTATTTTATTTTTAATCTTCACTACCTAAGCTCTTGTTATTATTTTTTAACATAAAAACACCAATATCCTCAAAAAATAAGGTTTTTTTATGAAAAGTATTTAAACTAGACTTAAACACACCTATGTCTAATGGGTAACTAACATACTGTTTCTGTGGACTCCGAACTACATCCACACAAAATGATGATGGTTCAATATTTTCCTACCACCTCTTATGTTGGAAATTAAATGGATCTATATTTATATGAAATACATATTGTATTAATAATTTTTCTATACATCAGAATTTTTCATTTATATCGTACCATTATGATTTCCATATCGGGTAAATATGATAATTTATTAGTGGAAGTGCGGACTACCGCCCCCTCAAATTGATATGACTCCTTCATGTCATATGATTGACTTATAAAGGATGGATTTAATGAAATTATAATTCATATTATAATATAATTATAATATAAAAATTTATCATTATGTTTTCATAATATTAAAATACAATATAGAAATTAATGTGGAGTTCATTCGTATATACGGCTTACCGTCTCCATTAACGGTGCATTTCATTTCATATATCCAAATGTTATGTACTATTATAAAAATATATATATTGGATATATATGGCATATATGATATCTAAGAAATTAACATCATTCTAGAGAAAATGTAATTTTGAGCACACAGACATCATGTAATTATAAGATGTTCACTTTAGACTCAAGTACTAAATATCGACAAAATTAATGTTATTAATTTAAATGATTATATAATTTTAATAATGTGATAATATTTGATATAGAAGAAATAATAAACCTCAAAAAGGATATTAAGAATGTATTAATTAGTTTTAGTATAATATTCAAGAGATTAAAGAATGAACTTGTCATGCCAGATAAGAGGTAAGGAACATTGTCTCAATATCCTTTCATTGAGGCATATTTTGATTAATACACACATTTATTTTGTATGGTGTTTAAACCCCTTTGACATTTACTTTTATTATATATGAATATTTTATCAACAAATAATTTTATTAAAGGACAAAAATAATGTTTCTTTTTAACATATGCGGTGACAATGACCTTTCCTCCACAACGAGCATTATATGATATTTGGATTTCATAAAAAGCTATAATGTTTAAAAAAATACCATACACTCTTTTACGTATTTTTGTATTTTAATGTTTTTGAAAATGGAATGTTTTTGTAAATATATTTAAATGATATATTGTAATTTAAATGTGTAATAGTTATCATCCCCTTATTTTTGTTTTCTGTGATGTGATTATGTTATGGTTCATAGGCATTGTTTACGCTTATGCATAGTTCTATGATAATATTGGGCAGGTGAGCTCGAGATAGATATCCATTGAATTGGGTTACATGAAGGAGGTAAACATTAATGTTTCTTCTAAGATATTTAAGGAATATACGATGAGTTATATTATAAACATAACTCCCTATGTAACAATGATTGCTACAATGTATGTATGACAGTGATTCAATAAGTTACCTATATGATTTATGATTTCAATGTGTTATTTATAAATCTAATGATTTAATGTGGTGTGTAAAAAATCATATGCATGGAATGTATTTATGGAATAATGTTTTATTTCTTTATTTTATAATCCTTTCTGAGCTTTTTATGATCATCCCATTTTTTATAAATGTTTTTTCACATGACATAAAGATGAATAGGGTCAATGATGGGATCAAGGAAATGTCATGAGGTCTAAAACATTGAACTATAAATGACCCCTTTTTCAAGAGTTTTTATTTTATGAATAAATGGATAATAAGTAGAATTTTTTTACTTTGTAATATTTGAGATGCAATGTAATAGTTAGGCCCTAAATTTATAATACACTATCCTTGAAAAGATCATTAACATGTATTATTCTATTAATTCAAGAATATGTAATGTTTTAAGAATGGGTCCTTACAAAACAAATTGGTGGTGTTAAATCACTATCAGAATCAACATGTCAATGGTGGATATTGGTACATATGTACAAGAATATATGGATCATATGTTTGAGAAAAATGAGATAATCATGCTTAAAGACATTACAATCATGAGGGATTACACTACTGAATTCCCTAGTTAATTGTATAGTCATCCTCATAACTATTATGTTGAGTTATCAGTTTATATTATTCAGGGATCATTTCCTATATCAAATATGAATTATAGAATGTCCACCATTGATCAAAAAAATCTGAATAATTTATTATTGGATAATGTGGATAATGGATTTATATGACTGAATGCTTCACCATCGTTTGAGCCAGTCCTATTCATCCTGAATGAGGATGGATCAAGGTGCATCTACAATGAATATAGTGATTTCAATAATGTTATGTTAAAGAATCAGAATCCCCTACCGTAGATAGATGACTAGTTTGTTCAACTAAATAGGGGAAAGTAATTTATCTAATGTGGACCTTCAGTCGATATATATCCAATTAATGGTGAGGAAAGAATATATTCCAAAGAATACCTTTTAAATGGTGTATAAACACTATAATTATGTAGTGATTACCTTTAGACTCACAGATGCAGAATAAATTTTCATATATTTAATGAATCGCGTAATTGGAAATTACATTGACAAATTTGTGGTCGTATTTATCGATGATATTTAGATATTCTAAAAAATAATGGATGATCATTTGGAGAATGTGAATATCCTGTTAAATACTATTTGAAGGTGGAAACATTTTTATAGTATTGTAAATTAGAGTTATGGATGGAGAAAGTATCACTCTTGGGGAATGTTATAACTAGAATATATACATATATAAGCTTCCTAGACAAAGAAAAACAAAGTGATAACTTGGAAAACATATGTGAAGGACATGTATTGTTTCCAGGTTTTAGTGGGGTATTATCTTAAATTTTTGGATAACATATAATTATTTTCAAAACAAATAACCTAATAACCATAGTGGGAGTGATGATTTTCTAGACACAAGAAAGAGAGAAAAGATATAAGAGCTCAAAATGGGGATTCTCACTACACCAGTACAAAAATTTTCAACAAGTGGATAATAATTTGTGGTCTAAAAGGATTCCTAAAAAAGTTCATAGGCAATGTTCTGATGAAAAATGATTAAGTTATAGATTACACCATGATGATGTTGAAAATTGCTGAGTAAAACTATCCTGTGAATGATATGGAGTTGGAAAATGTGATCTTCAGATTGAAAATTGGGTGACATTTTCTCTATGCGGAGAAGTGTGAGATATATATTTATCACAAGAGTCTCAAATTTATGTTCATATTGATGGAGGAAAAAAGTTCTGTTGAATATTTTTGGAGATCATTAAGGATAATGACTGCACAACCTACCATGATCCTAGTATTGAAAATTGGGTTACAAATTCTCTATTTTGAAAGGATCCTACACAGTTATCAATGATGATAATTGAGAGTGATATAATCATCATAGATTTAAAATGTATGGACATGGAATTAATTAAGTAAGGAACCTGAAAAATCCATTCTACAAGATTTCACAAAAATCCCTTATAGAGACAATAAAGAATGTTCAATGAAATGGATAGGAAATTCAGAATGTTGTGGAAGAAATCAAAATGGAAAATACTATATGTTCAAAACTAATGAGGATGGTTTCATATGATTTGGATAACAACTATCTATACCATCTAATCCAGATATTAAGAATGATATTTTGAATGATTCACAATGGTCAACAGTCTCCATTCACCTATGGATAAAAATGGTCTATCGAGATCTCTGAGAGAATTATTAGTGGGATAAAATGAAAAATGATATCATTGAATTCAAATAAATTTTTTGGAATATCATAAAGTGATATCTACAATAAAATATTATATGGGGATGATGCAACCACTTCCCATACCAACTTAGAAATGGGAAAACATCACCATGGGTTTTATCACAGGACATCCAAAGAGACCTAGAGGGAGAAATGCAATATAAGTTATTATGGATACTCAAAAAAAAGATATATTTATCATAATTACTGAGGATTTACCACTCGATTAAATTTCATGGGCATACATTAATGATTTATCAAGGATGCATGGAGTACCACAATCAATTGTATCCAATCGAAATCCAAGATTAACATTAATGTTCTGGAAAAGACTCCATCATTCTCTAAGAAGTAAGTTGACATTCATTATGGCCTATAATCCTAAAACTGATGTCCAATCTTATATACTATTCGTACACTATAATTCATGTTGATAGCATGTTCTATGGACTTCAATAAAGGATGTGAACAACATCTTTCACTTGATGAATTATCAGGATATAATAGTTTCCACTCACACATCTAAATGGATATATATGTATCCATTTATTGGAATATATAGAACCCCAGAATATTGATATTTGGTTGGTGAACGTAATATGGTATGACATGAAATGGTTGAATAAATATAAGAAAAGGTTAAAATAATTCAGTATCACATCATGGAATTACAGTCAAAAAAATTTATATGAATACATTATTCAGAAGAACCATGTGTTTAATGATGGAGACCTGGAATTCCTCTAATTATCTCCATAAAAGAGGATCATTAGATCTAGGATGAAAGGAAGGATAAGTCTCACGTATATCATCTCTTTTAAGTTCCATGATAATGTTGGAGTCGTGGCCAGTTGATTAGAACGTACACATACCATGTCGAAAGTTAATTATGTATTCCACGTATCCCTATGGATGAATTACATACCATATCCCTTATATGTACTAAATCTAGAGTATGTATGGTTGGAGAATGATCCTCATGCAAGGAAAACCATAGAAGATATTCAATCATGGGAATAAAGTTCGACACAACTAGAAAAATCACCCAATCAATATATATGGGTGAAACCATTGGTATGAAGAGGCAACATGGGAATGAGAGAATGTGATGAAGGATAAGTACCCAATTATGTTTTCACCTTATGTGTAAAATGAAAATTTAATGTAAATTTTCAAAATGGGTGAAGAATGTAAGGGCACAAAATTTTATCAATTAAAAATAAATTCTTATAACTATTCCATGTTTTATAATGACATAACATATAATACAAAACACAATTCAATCATTATTAATGATGAATTGATTAAATTAGAATAATATATTTCTGTTAATTAAAATATATTGATGAAATGTTAACATGGCCATAGAAATAGTAATATGAAACATATAAATTGTAAAATATCCAATATAAGAGTAACCTCACCCCTATAAGTATAAAAAAAATTATGCTTATTATAAATGAATGTATGATATAATTATATCATAGTTTAGGTAATTAAGTGTTTTAAAAATACAAATTAAATGTGGGTATTTTTTAGGTCATATGTATTTAATAATAATTTTCTGATTAATTTATTAATTTTGAATACAATTTATTTTCATTAAAATTACTTATAAATTAATATATTTATTTCTTATGATGTTAATATAATTTTAGGGGACCTTAGCTGATTTTTTAAAGTGTTATAAAATGAGTTATAATTATATAATTTATCTTTTTCAAGTAAATGATAAATTTAATTAAGAATTAAATTTATCAAATGAAGAAGTTTATCTTCATAAAATATATTTCATTATTAAATTTTAATAATCTAAAAATGGATATGGTGAATTTTATTTGATATTTCATCAATACCTAAATCTTGTATGAATAATAAAATATGGCAATTTACCAAAATGATAAATACATGAATAATGTAGTCATAGATGATGTATGAATGATAAAATCAAAAATTATTGAAGAATAAATAATTATTATATTATATTTAATGATTTTTCTCAATATATTAATTTTCATGAGCCATAATAATAATCTTATGAATAATATAATGATATAAAACACCTTCCTCTACTTTAAATACATCCCCTTACAACTTCTTCTCCTCAAACCTCTCAATCCTTGTTCATTGTCCAAATATTTATTGAATGTACTCCGAAGACCCTAATCCATGTACATGAGATTTTGGACATAACGAAATTCCCTAACCAGTCACCTAATGAGGTTCTCAAGAAGAGGGAATCATGAGGTAAAAACCTCTTCCTTTTCATTTAATTAATTTTCCTTTTCCTATCTTTTACTTTACTCTCCTCAGCTTTCCCCGTCCAAACTATAAAATAAATAAAGTACATTAAATATAATTATATTTTATTTGAATAATGTAAAAAATTAATCATCATATCTATTCCACACAGCATTTATAGTAATATTTATAACATCTTTTGTGATGGGTTAATTTACCACAATCAAGGATGATTAAGTATTCAATTTCCATTATAGTCATCAATGATGGTCATAAAACAATTTTTAGATGAAATATATTATAATATATGTATAATATATTATGTAATGTTCTATAATCATTATATACATGTTAATTTAAATAATAATATAAAATAACTTCCTTATGGTCGAAAATAGATGAAAACAATCTAATCAATTTTCACCAACATGTTTCCTAATGATTCATCCTCACCCAAAATAACAAAATGAAAATTATAATAAATATTTTCTAAAATGTTAATTAATTTCTTATTTATCCATATATAGGCAACAATTATCATCATACATTATTTTATGTATATGAATATAAGTAAACTGATCATGAAAACCAAGAAAAATCAATGCTCCCAAATGATGAAAATCAATCTTATAACCCATCAATAGGGAAATAAATGAAATTAATAAAATTAAGACAAATTAAATAAATATTTAATATGTTCATATTAATTTTAATAATCTATTTAATAATATAATACATTACATTATGATCAAGTGAAAAAAAACATCACACTTTAGGCAAGGGTTTCTATTCAGAAATCTATTATTCCATTAAGTTACTCTTCCTCTATTTTTTACCAAAATGAAATTTCCTTCCCTATTTATGTACATATTAAAAATGGAATTTATATTTTCAAAACATATTTATCAATATCATTTCATCCTTATTTTTTGGGGACATACATGTGTATAAAAATGTTCTCTACTAAATTAATCTTGATAAGAAAGCCTGATTTAAGGGAACATCTCGACTTCATACCCATATACATGAGAACCCCATAATATGTTTTAATACAACATTATTTTTTTAAAACCAATCATTTTATTATGAGTCATTTATTTTATCAAATCATTTTTAATATAAATTATGATTTATTTTCTTACTTTAAATGACTTATAAAATTTTCATTATACCACACCAAACTATTTTAATTATAATTTTTTATAAGTATTATTAATACAAGTTATCACATCAGTTTGACATCAATCATCATGATATATGAATATGTTATATTATAAATTTTCTTTTATGATTTAATTACTTTATTTCATGGACTCATTCTTGATACACTCATTATTATGCTTTTTGACATGATTTTGAAACCCATTTCATTATACTGGTAACCCAAATGTTTATTTTTCATGCCGCACCCATATTCATTAATATGTAATGATTGGTGAACCCAGATTGCGATCTAATGAATTATTCTATTTTTTTGCCTCGTGAGACGTCATGTGAAATAATCGTTGTCGATATCATTGACTCATGCCCTCGGTGCAACAAACCTAGTGGTTAACCATGAATTGCGCTTCTTTATGTGAAATGATCCATGACACATGATTATATAATAATTTATGTTGTTGATACATCACTTATTATACTGTGATTACAAATTTTAGTCTTTATTATGTATATCAATGATTTTTATGTCATCTTATTATCCTTTGAAGCTCATTTATTTTTTAATCATATTTTTATTCCCATACAGGGTATTTTAGCTCATCCCTTTATATATTTTATCCCCATGTTATACTATGAAGATGTATCATATTAATGGAAATTAATTTGTAATAATTGATTCTTAATAAATAAATTATTTATTTAGTCCAATGTTTTATGTTTTTTAACATGTATAGCATAGACACTAGACATTATGATCATCATCTTGTAAATTTATAAATAATTTTTTTAAATATCATGTAATAATATGTGGAAAAGGATAGGGTCACAGTACTCTCTAGGTGTATTTTATTGTAGAATCTGAACAAATTCTGAAATTTATCAATAATAAAATTCATACAGATGAAGTTTCATAAATTGAGTGATAATGTATTTATAAAATATGTTTTATTTATCCTTTCATTATTCCATTACAGATATATACTAGGATAAAATTTAAAACTCAAAAAAGGAGATTAAATTTCAAACAACATAACATATGAATATTTTATACATTTCAAAAAATGACTTTGGTATTTTTAACATAAATGATCATATTATTTATTATGATAAAACCATATTGTAGAATGTTATATTTGTTCATTTATTATTTTATTATGATGATGTATAATGATATTTTATAAAACTAGAGACACTTTATCAAATGGTTTCATAGATTTATGTACAATATTGAATGTAATGGGTTTTAATATTATATAATTTAGGTAATTATTCATCTTGTTAATAATACATGAATTATCAAATTTCATAAATATTTAAACATAAAAAATATAAAATAAATTATTTAAAATGTTATTTAAATATAATATGTCGTGAAAACAACTAAATATATTTAATGTTTAATTAATAAGGAACTAACTAATATATTAGAAATGAGGGTCCAACAAATATTCATCTCAGTAATTAATGATTCAATGATAACTAAATTTTGAACTATTAAATATAGTTCACTGATATAAGGTCTTCAAGGCCGAATGGTATTCATATCCTCTGATTCAATTATATAAAACTATGGCATATTCTATAACTAATGTAAAATTTTGAGAAAAAAATTGTGTTTTGAATGATATAATAATATTTTTTCAAATAGTAATGAATATTATCAGGTGTATTATCTTTTGAAATTATTCCATATATGTCCAGAATAAAATTTTTGTCAACTCCATAATACCCTAATGAGATGATATCTTTGAAATTTCATTTTCTAAAATTCTAATTTCCTATGTGGCATACAATGTTATAATATATTTCTATCATATTATTCATGGTATAATGTTTATAATTCTTCTATTGGACGTGTATATTCTATATTTAGATTTTATTATCATTTTTCTGTTAAAATAAAATATTACATTTTTAAAAAATGATTTTAATATCGATGTCATGAAAAATTCATTTAATATATAAATTTTTAATTAGTCTTTAAAATCACATTCGTGATTTCACAAAAATATCATCTTGTTGAAACACAGTGAAGAAAAGAATATTGACTAAATGGGAAATCAAGTGATATAATTACACATCGAAGACTTTCTTGTTGGGAGTTAATGTATTAATGTATTTTTGATTTAGTTTCTTGGTCCAAATGAAGATTATAAAGTATTATTATTGATAGAAATCAGACCCAGTTTAACAATAATATAAATGTGTTCATATGTAATGGACAAGCATATTTGAGAGGAAATAATGATGAAACTATAAAATAATAAGGAAAATGGTATATAGACTCATTTTCATCGACACTAGATTACAATTTTTAAATATCGTGATTAAATTTTGATCAGTGAATCATTACATAGAATTTGTGTTGGTCAATAATTTATATTTAAGTTACATATATCCACTAACATGAAATGATGTATTATTAATGAAATTTAATATATAATAACAAATATAAAGTGTAAGTAAGTGTATTGGATGTTTTCATCTTAATGTAAAAAATCAATGTATTCATTCATTAAATAAATGATTTGATTTTCATGTCGTTTCATTTGGATATAAAAATTCATTAGATATATTCCATGATTGGTATAAAATTTATATAGAATATTTTGATAAAATTATGGAATTATTTTTTGATTATATTCATATAAACTATAAAATAATATAATTTTAACATCGAAGGATGGTGTTGAATCATTATTGATGTATAAGTGTTATAACATATTTTGAAAATTCCATAGTTTTATTGATATCTCAGGTGATATCATGTGAAAGATTTTCCATGGTCAAAATAAGAAAGAATATGTATATGGATGATCTAGTGCAATGAGTTTCATTGATATCTACAGCTTTATTATGTTAATCGAGAATAAATATTTTTTTGTAATATACATTGCATGATTTAACTATCCAATAATTATGTTTGAAAAAAAATTACATAATTTATGTTTTGATGAAATGTTGTGATGATTCATTTATCATGATAATGAAATATATCATTATTTAACCTATAACACAACAATAAACATTCCAATAATTTTTTTTGTGATATAGAAAAATGATTAAATGTAACTCTAGGTCCAAATTCAAATTAATGATTATAATGTCATCACTTATACCACATTGTTTAAAAAAACCCAATTTGAACTAAAAAATTGTAGATTTTGAGTTAGTAGTTCTGATCTATAGATTAATGATTTTAAGGACTTCCAAAAGAGTTCAAATTGGGACATATAATGTTATCACTGTAAATATTTAGGTATATTCCAATAGAAGGATATAACATAAATCGACGAAGATGATTGGGGGCTAATCATGGAATATTTTTTATCTGAACACTACCACATCGTGAGAGTGATTATGGATTCCAGTTCGATGGGACTAATTGATAAAAAACACCAACTATCAGATTATTGGAAGGTCTAATCATTATGTAAATTTAATTGATGGACATGTAAATCCAAATTTTGGGGAGTAAATATTACCTTATGAAACCATAACTATTTTGTAAGGGAAAATAAAATATTTTTATTTGACAGATTTAGATATTCATTAATTGATTAATAAATCCATATAAGGGAGTCTTAATGAATTAAATATGAAATATATTGAATTAATTTATTTTTTAGGTATTCCCTTTAAACCATTAAAACTGAACACAATGACGGATCTAATAGATGAAAAATTTTATAACATTAAACATACTCCTATGAACTTACATGTTGTTCCAATTTTCCAAATATAACATCAATTTTGACAATTTGATTAAAAATATTTCATTTTACACCTCAATGTTCTTAGAATATTTGGATATTAAATGAATTAAATGCATGTGAATGGTTTATATTAAACTATATCATAATCTTTCAGTAAAGTGGGAGAACATCACCGAAAAAAATCAAAAAAAATTCTAAATTTTTTTTATTAAACAAATCTATATGGTTTATGGATGATTTAATTAACAATGAAAGTAAATTAATTTATAATAAAAATGATATTTCACATGATCATATATCTATAAAAGGAGTCAATAAAGTAGGAATGTTCAATGGGGAACAAATTCCTACATATATCATTATAATCAATGTTTCACATAGTTGTTATTGTGGAGTTCTCAATAATTTTTGAACATAGTGTTGTAATTTAATATGACATATCATCATTAGGTAAATATTCATCCTTATGAGCCAATACTAAAAAATAATGACTATTGAGAGACACACATTGAATTTTAAATTATGATGGGATTAACATATCATTGTAGTTAAATTTTCATACAATAACAGTTTCCACTATGATATTGAAACAATAACCCAAAACCATTATATGTGAAGTGATGTCGAACCCCATTATATATGGATGCAGTTGGAAAATGAGTGTTCTCTATAATTAACATTTACATGAAATGTAACATTAGTTTCCTGATATATGAATAATCATTCAATAAGTACAAATTTAACATTATATATATGTGGCTTCTATTATTTATACATAATAATTGATTTTAGTAATGATTTTTTCATATGAATCTCTCATTGGAAGAGGTTACTGAGAAATGTAATGAAATTATTTGTTGATACTAGGTTTGTAACCATGTTTGAGAATTTTTATGTAGTATAACTATTTCATATCAATCAATACTTCAATTAAGTATGGATTTAATGTATAATTATTAAAAAAATTAATCATGATGAAATACATTTATATTCCCTCATTAAAACTCAACGAAATGGGGGGAAAATTACCTCAAAAACTATCTCATGTGGAGTAGAACATATTGATCATTGTTTTATGGAAACAAATTCAGGTAATGTGTCAACCCACCCTAAAAATTTTCATTAATCGATATTTGTGTCTAATAAAGAATAACTAGAACATATTGATGTAATGAACTATATCTACCCATATTAACTTAGTACTGGGGATATGAATTTGGGCCTTCGGGCCACTGGTTTGGGCCTACGGGTCTCCATGGCCTTCGGGTTATCAAAGGCTTTCAGACCATAGGGAATTCAGATCACGTAGACCATTGAGTAGCCCAGTTCACATAGAACTGGCCCCAGAAGAGGGACAGAGCAACAGGAGTAGAAACCACCAGATGTAGAACTAACAGGATTGGAGGAATGAGAGGGTATGGTAGACTCCATCGGGACCAGGAATCGTGAAACTTTGTAAGGGGAAATGCTAGCCAATCAGCAATACAAGGTGGAAATATATGTAATCAATGAAACAAGAAGCTGGGGAGGGGCAGTTCAAGCGAGCTGGGCCTACGGGTCATATATTGGTCATGGTATGCCTCTAGGACTTCGGGTCAAGTATTGCGGGTTTGTCGGGCCTTATGCCTTGGGCCTACGGGTCATGTACGGGTTCCCCATCAACCTTTAAAAGGGCGATTATTGATAATAAAATAAAAATAAGGCCTTCAGGACATTAGGTCTATTGTGAACTATTAACTAGATTTTGTTTATGATTATTATTGATAATAAGAGGAATTTATTTTAATTACAAATAAAATATGAATGTTATAATATTTACTTGATTTTGAGAGTAATATAATATAGAGATTTTAATTTGTAATTAGAATTTAATTTTTCAATGAAAATGTTCGAATTTGACAAAATAAATAAGGATATTTGGTCAGAAAAAAATACAAGTTTATAAGTTTGGTAGGATAGGTATAAAATTATTTAAAAAACAAACCATATTTATATCAACAGTTAAATATTATGTGTAAATAAGATGATATTATTTCTTGTAAAATTTATATATGTTTTTAATTATATCATAAAAATTAATAAGATTAATTTTGATAATTTTTTATTTAAAATATGTAATTTTTTACTATTCCCACTAAATAATTATTGTAAAATTCATAATGGAAAAAATACATAGATTTGATTATTTTTTTCCAGGGAAAACAAAGAATGTAATGGTGGACAGAACATGCCGATCACATAAGACATCAGGAGGAACACAATCACGAGAACATCATATAGCCATGGAAATCATCAATGTGAATATCATAACCTATATAAAATCCAATAAATCCCCTTTTACATGTCCTTATACTCATGTAATGGAATCCTTAAGAATCAGTTATCATGCAACTCCTTCCAGAAAATCTCCCACTCATCACAAAAATTATCATGTAGAAGAATCCTTCCAATCCTTAAAAAATACTCAGAAAATAGGTTCGAAAATATCAAATACAAGATATCCTCTTAAATTAATAATACACAAAATAATAACCCATGAAGCTCGCAATTTATAGAAGAGGCCTCAGTGACATGTCTTCATGGTCATGAAAGAGATTGATGGCATATCAGACCCATTACACAATGACCTTCATAATTATCCAAACAATCTTGTGCCCACACTGTGCACCAAAAACATGTAATGGTAATTTACATAAAAAACTTTATCATCACCATATGACAATTTTTTCACCTAATTCATAACCAATGGGATGAATTATATCCCTTGACATAACTAATTAAAGCTCATCGGACCTGAGGCCCTGGAATAACAAATAGATAATTTAAAAAGGGGGGAAATTTGGGAGACACAAAAAGGCATCAACATCTAGTTATGTGGCCCATACAGTTCACGAGACACCATAGACACCAGGAAACATGTTCTCCTCACTACATGAGTCCCCACTGGCATGTAATTCTAAACACAAAAAAGGTTTCAGACATGATTAAATGGTCCTCCGCTGCCCCTTCGGCTCCATAAGGCAGACATAATGGTTTATCCAGGAAATTATCATATGTCACCACAAGAACTATTATTGGACACATGATGCATCACCATTGGGTGGAGTCATTTTATTTAACATCACTTTCGATATAAAATAATTACCCCATCCTATGTAAAATAAAAAATTCAATAAGAGAAAAAATGTTGATGCCTGCTTTGATTGTAAACATCTTTTGAGGAAAAAATATTCTCTGAATGAACTTAAAAAATCATTTCATAATGATATCATGTTCTCATGAATTTCCCATAAAATACAATCATTTTCTCAGAAATGGTACTAGATATGTTGAATGAGATATTTTGAATGCCTTTCAATTGGCAACCTAATCTCACAAAGTCCATTGGACATTTCTAACGATCAATTTAAATGTATCTTTTCATTCCCACATGATTAGTATTGAACACATTAATTTGATATAATAAAATAATGTTTTTAATGGAATTAAAATATCATAGTAGATCAAAATCAAATGGCACCCCTATAATGACATGTGAAAGGATCTCGTGATACACATGACACCAAATCCCTCCATCAACATCATCATGTATTTCTATAATATATGACTTATAGAGAGGAGAATAATCGTGGTGTTCAGACCTATATATCCTCCACCACAACATCAAAAAACTGAATCATTAGTTCCTCACACAGGTGCACACAGGCATCCGAAAATATTTATAGGAGAGAATTATCTCTAAATAAAAAATTATTTTCAATATTTAATATATAGGGAACCACCAAAGCCAACAACGTGACATGAATAAACACATGACATGTTAACTCACAGACCACACAAAGGACTATTTGCAGGTTTGGTAATGGGAATTTCACATACCAGAACAATCACGCAAGTCATATACTATCTACTAGTACACAACTAAATTTAAAATAAAATTAAAGGTGGAAACTAAGACTAAAAATATTGGAGAGTTATACAAAAACAAATAAAATGATTCTAATGCACTATTAATGAACAAAATAGGTAATGCAACAACATTGGGACATGTCCCCTAGATCGTGGGAATATCCTCTGGTATACAGTTTGGATCATATGAATTCCCACTTACAAGTTAGGGATAGTCACATGGAAACAACCTGCTATGCCACACATGTCTCACAATATCCTATAGTCATTCAATCTAGACCTCATGATTTACTCTAGAAATTTCACCTAGATGATAATGATACACCCATAAATGTCATATATTTCTCACAATTTCTTCAAGATTGGTTGAGTATCTCTAAATGCATCCTCCAAAAAAATCTAAATATAGCGATGTCCTTCTAATATGTTAGATAGTTTTTTCCATAATACTCAATCATGTTACCCAGGACATGTAGCACCAACAATACATGTAACGATGAATCCCACTACTCCGTATAATCTATGAGGAAAGCAGGGAAAGTTATCTATATCAAGTGAAAAACAGAAAACAGTTAATCAGATACAATGTGATGACTACCATGTTCAACTATCAAGGTTTTGTGATGTCCTCCAGACAAGTTAGCCATGGTAATGAGATTTAATTCAAATATGTCATATATATTATGTGATTTACATTGAACAAGACAACTAGATTTTGTGATTTTCTTTATAGATTTTACACATATATCCCCTGTCATTTCAAGCGAAGAATAAATTTATGAGAAAATATATGTCACATATTTCATGCCCAAAATAAATCTAAGTCATGTGGGAATCCCATGATTTTATAACCTTGTATAGACTCTATAAAGAGTAACCCCGGTGTGTAACCCTAATCAACTAAAGTGAATTGAATATGATACCTACTATAACTAGGATACATTGTATTCTTTCCTATTGTCTCAGATCAATATAAATTATCCAAAGGGAACCCCTAGTGTCTAAGCCCCAATCAGCAACATAATATATTATGGACAACATATAATGGAATCCACAGTGTTTAAGTACTGAGCTAATTACATTTTAGAATCGAGAATGAGCACATTAGGGGTGAATTAGCAATATAGGGTTCCCTTGTCACCTCATTTGTCTACCATTTCATCTATGATACAGTTTCTTACTCAGACTCCCTGGCATGTTCATGGTGTTCTAGCTTCTTCTGCTGAAATGAGTGGCCTCGTAGGTGTGGGGTTCGTTCTTCTTTGGAGATTGTGGCCTAGTAGTCAATGGGATTGGGATCAGTTTATGGATCCTCTTTGGCGTGTGGAAAAGTTCGAGTGTGGCATCGAGGTCATGGTTCGTCTCTATAGAATAGGAGCCTAGAACTAGTGTTTCAAGGTCGAGATCTATTGTGATATCACTATGTCGATCAGATTTCAATATGTTGCACTGGGGTCAAGACCTAGTTTTCCATGGCTAAGGGTATTCTCTGGTGAGACATTGGGGATGCGATCCAGTGTGGCATTGGGTAAATTTGGTGCAACGTCGATCTAGTGCACCTGATCTTCTTGAGGTATTGGGCTCATTATTTTTTCTTCTAGGACGTGACATTAAACATCAATGGCATAGGGGTATCCAGTTCTTCTACGATATGGAGACTCAATCTAGGATATGGGGATGTGTTCCAATTTTTAAGAGAAGCGATGATCCATTAGTGGCATCTTGTTCTGTTAGGGTTATACATATTTGTATATTGTGGTTTCTTCATTCTAGTATAAGGGATGTAATAGGTTTTTTGGTGTAGATGGAGGAGATGGATGACTATTGCGGTCTATTGTTACTATGTTGTTTCTCATTGTTTGAGATGGTTGAATTAGTGTTTTGTTGATTTGTTGAATTGGTGATATGTGGATTGTTGGAATGGAGGTGCACAAAGACTTGATCACATTGAACAAGCTGCATAAGAGGTTCTAGAGCTAGCTATCCTTCTTTTTAGGATTTAAGGATTTGGTTGCTTAAGGGTGAACAAAATTTTCCATCAGATGAAGCATGTTCTTTGACACATGACACTTACTCATGATATAGTCTTTCTTTGGTGGACACATTTGTCAGGGTATAATGTTGTGGAGGGGTAGCTCCATGCATTCAGTTTGTTTTGTCTCTCTAGACATTTGGGTCATGTAATATCTTCAGTCTAGATGTTTGTTTGGGTTTACCCCTTCATCCATTAAAAGAGGATATCATATTATAATTAAAAAATTGAAGGCCATTAGGATGTAATATGGGTATGTATGCACCAAAACACTAAACATTATGATCAATGATACCTAAAATAACCTGGATACACAAGATTCCTTTATATGGTTCGAGATAAAATGTGAATCAAAATCGATTTAATTACACCCATTTATTAGACATATCAAAAATTTGGGAATAGTTATTCTCGTGGGTTGATAATTCTATGTCATTCTATAGTGGACTAAGAAATCAACTGAACTATAATCAATAAGATTCCTCCTAAAACCAGGTTACATACTCTGTCTTCACAATACATGATTTCGATATTGAAAAATCCAATGTGATATCATAGTACATAAGTCGAACATCCACATAATGTTATACTAAATAAATGTTAGCCCTTTTTTATCACAAAATTCATTTATAATGTGGTTTAAGGAGTTTCTATAGTCATATCACTCGCATCACAAATCTCCACAACCAAGTGAATCATTAATGTTTTAGACCAAATAATTGGCCAGAGTTGATTACCTATATTTGTGGGTGTCTACATGGGGGCCATTTCTAAGTCAATAAACAAACTACAATATAATCAAAACCGAATATAATCTGAATTCATTTGATGAATCCATTAGAAATGATCTTAAATACCCAGTTCCTAGGATCACACAAATGGTTCCTCTTATCATGACGTTAAACTATAAAATATTTTACCAACTACGAGGGTTTTGTTTCATGCAATGTAAATGATACACAAGATGTCTTATAATTGATTTATCCCGTCAATGAAATATTAAATTCTTCCTAACATGGCCATAAATTATAAAGAATCGGGACATAAGAATTCAACATATAAGCATCTACATATTTAAAGTAATAGACGACTAACCACAAATTTATACAGGCAAAATAAGAAATTTACAAATTATTTATAAAATATATTATCCTATGGTCATTCAGTGGGGGTAACCAATTATGTATGGGGATCTTAGAACAGATTTAAACTATAGTAATTTTTTAGGGCAATCGATCCTATATTGGGAGTAGTATGATATTATTTATCATATCCTAAATCAAAAAGAGAGTCCCAATTTAAGAGAAACTCCCCTGAAAAGAGTGTGGTCAACATTTCCTCCAATCCTATCATATGACTAGAGTTCCTAAGCATCATGGGGTCTATAACCCAAACTAACCTCTTACATATATGAAGCCTGTCTATACGCAATTATAGATGTGGAAACAATCATTAGATTCTGTCAATAATGACAATGGTTTCCAATATTTAATGATTTTAAAATACATTAAACACCTCACAATCTACCATCGAAACATAAAATCCCTAATCACCACCTTTTACATAAAAAATGGGGAAGCTGGTGTGAGTCTCTCAATTAACATAATAATAATTCTACCATGTTTTTGGGAATTTCTTTCATTTCATAAAAAAAAGAATAACAGAAATCCAAATGAGAATCTATCAAATAATATAAAGATATTTTGTCCATGAATCAGGATATTTTGTTTAAAGATAATATAGAAACAAAAATAGTGAACCTAACATGAATATTTATAATAAAATAATAACTAGTTTACCATGCTTTGGGAAATTCTATTTTCACATCATTTGAAATAAAGGAATATATAACATGATTTTCATGGATGGTCCTCATTATCTGAGGTTCTTATGAAATAAGGCCATCCTCACTTTAGAAATTCCATGAGAGTATAATTGACGAATTGAGAATAAAAAGAAAATTTTCCCATCCATCTATGTTTTATTGAGAACAAATCATTCCTTAAATTATTCACAAATAATCGATATTTTTCTGTTTTGTATTACATGCAACTGATAATTTTTTAGAAAAGAACACCATGATATGAGATTTCCCAACATGAAAAAATTTCTAGAAAATTAGTTGGATCACCATCAATTTATGGAATTAAAATGAAATTACCCACCTGAAATATCCATTATTTGGTCATGAATGAAATTATTTAGGAATAAAAATGATGTGGTATGATCTTGAACCTTGAGGATACCCATGGAAGTCCAAGTGATATAAAACTGACCAGTCCCCCACTTCAGTGGAAATCTGCAGTAAATCAATTTTCCCTCATTTCGGCATCCAATCACAATGAGACCTCATCCACGAAGTGTGATAATCACCACCTTATGTGAGTGATTGATACATACTAGGGAATCAACTATGGCTCCCTCAAAATTCCAGATTCACCATGGGGATCTCTTGTCAATCCCAAATACCATAACAATCCCACTTATACCCATCAGTTTCTCGAAAAGTATATGACCCAACATAATACTTTGTCTGACAACCATATAGAAGCAACAATAAGACATATATTGCACATAAGGATCTTGATAATAATTATTGGGATCATATCCCTACTCCCACCAATAATGTTTAGCAGGATATTCCATCTATAGCTGGTGGGTATTCCCATATATCAACTCACATGGAAGAAATCTAAGGAAAAATTCACATATAAAGATTGAGGGATGTGAATATAAATACCCCAGTTCATGAAGACCATTATCATATTGCAGTGGAACATGGAGGATATAAGTTCTATCCCATTCTATTTTTTAAAAATATATCTTCCAGTGTATAGTGGATATAGATAATGTGTATTCATATATAAATTGGACAATTTTCTATTCTACTATTACATCATTTAAACAACTAGAAAACTCCAACTTTATATTTAAACATGAGTAAATATATAGTGATAAGTGCATATTCTGATCATTATTTCCCTGGAAGCATGTCACGATGATAATTATTACCAAATATTTTCTCCAGAGTAAGAAAAAATTATTGCTCCTGTCCAAGAGAATTAACTACATATTATGATAATGGGAGATGAAATAGACTTATCCAATATTTCAGTGTAATCCTAGACTCACTAGGTGATAACGACATATGACTTAGGATATCTGTACTCTCCTTTTTAAAAAGACCAGTAGAATATATCACAAGTCCATGATCAGGCTCATATCTCTATTATTTCCAGTCTCATAGTGTGATATCAGCACATTCCATTGGTCTGGATGATACTCCTATAGAAGAAGACAAGTTGAATATTCAAAAGGAACAAGATCAGCCTTCATTCATCAATCTGGCTAGGAATCACCAAGTGAAAATGACACATGCCTTAGGATAGGCTTGTATTCTTATTAGTTAATTGGATAACCATATCCAAATAGATAACTTAATTGAGTAACATATCCCAACATCCATTGATGAAATACAATACAATCATTCTTATAAGGATATACAAGAGGATGATCATTTCCATTCACACATTTTGGAGGTCTATCAGCTTATTCTAATTTGGAATTCATATTCCAACCATATTCATATCCCTATTCAAATTGAGGCTCACTATTTGGGATAATCTCATGCCATGGGAATTTCTCGTATCCCCATCATAAAATAATAGATGAATTTTCAAAACACCCAGGATTAGGATAAAACCACATTCTGGTAGAGGTTCACCAATTGAGAATCGAACATTCCTTAGTAATTTCTCATATTCTTATCACCAATATGGAATCACATTGGAATATTGAAAAAGTGTTTCAGTACTAGGATCATAATCAGGAATAATGAGATGGTAATAAAAAAATGTCTAAAAATTATCATACATGAGGCTCATATCCCAACATTATAACTGAATGTTGGTCAACATACTCTATGCATGATTCATAATGATTATAATATCCATAATTTAATCAATGGAAGTGTCATTGAGGTAGTTCAAGATATATTCTCAAAACCTCATTGGTCATTAAACTCTTCAATTAAATTATAAGATAATAATTACCATGATATTCCTCCTCATGGAAGTGTGAAGATAGATCTCATAAACTCTACTCATGGAATCTACCACCTTCAACCTGCCCATGTTGTTTTTTCCAAAATATATAGAAAATACACCACTTTTCCAAAAATTTCTTATAGAGAGGTGATCAAAACTCATAAACCATCATATAAAGAGATTGTCAAAATATTTGAGTCAACATTATATAGTTCTTATAAACATCAATAACCACTGCAATATGGTTGGCATGTCACCACATAATGCACCATATATATTGTGATTGGATATAGGAATGTTAGTATGATGAAGTAGAATCCAAAATTCATATATGGAGAGATTTATCTAGAAAAAAATTATATGTTATTTTCTTTCCTCTTTCCACATCTGACTATGAGATCCCAATCAATAAATAAAATGTGTTCAGGCCTTATATAATTCATAACATGTTTGAAACTCATCATATACTATATAAAACACACCTCCCTTATACATAATATGAGGTTCACCATCCGACCATCAATATACTCTTTCATCGTTTTTTACTGGAAGCTATCTCTCTCTCCCATGATTAGAAACTGAAATGAATAGCACAAATATGTAAATTTCAGTCAATAATTACATTTAAACTCATTAGAAGATAATTCTTCAATTTTATGTCATACATATATATTTTAATTTGATGAAATTGTATAGTGTTAAACCTCACCATATACTGGGAATGGAATAACAACATATACACGACATCGTATAATATTATTTTCAAAAAAAACACAGAGGATCAGGTAATGATCAGGCTAGTTGTTCACTATATAAAAATACATTTACATTAACGGTTCCATGTTGTCCAAAATTATGGGAGAATATATCTATGACTCCATAAAATAAGGATCCATAAGGAAATGATGATTAATTTTATCATGGAAGATGATGTTATAATCAACATTAAAACATCCCATAGAAACTGACTCCCATTAGAGGATACCAATGCACTAAACACATACACAACCATAGTTGTATCACATAAAATCAGTCATTTTAGCAGCTATAATAGTAGTCTTAAATAACAATACCCAACCAGCTATTATAGGGAATATCCTCTACTATATATACCCCTCATATAAGAAATTACTTATAGGATTCAGGACATATTAATAGAAGCTATAATCAAACTAATATCCACTAGAATGTGGGAATTTATATCTCAAACACCATTAAAATGATCATTATCATCTATTAAAATACTAGGGAAATCAATAATAGTTCATGATCAACACTATAACACATTGTTTTAGGGATTTATATATAAATTTCCATCATATGAGGTATCAATTGTTTCTCTACAGTCATTGGATCAACAAAAATCGGCTAAATAAATACTAATTGTTTCCCCAAACAAACCTCATCCCACAGGGCTAGTATAATTATCATCACCATCATCATCCACTAAAAGAGGATAAATATTATAGTGTTTGGGATGTAAATATCAACTATGAGAATCCCATTTATTCCCTACACAATAGAAAAATCCTATACATGTCGCGGTTAGAATGATATTCATAACTAGAAACCACGTTAAGAAAACTACACACATGAAAATATAGGGGGACTGTGTGATAAAAAAAATAAAACCCTACTAAGGTTTCAAGAAAAAATTCATAATATGGTCAATGGTTTGAATTACGACCTAGATGGAGGTAGTGAAGAATAACCATATTTCATTGAATGTAATAGAACTATAACGATTTATTCATACACCGCTGTAATTTTATTCACTTTTAATAAAATATTTTGGATCAAGATACAAATGTTGAGGGACACATTATAGGGACCATTCCTTGAGAATAGGGTGACAGGTATTCACAAACCATGCATTGACACAACCAAAATTAGATGAGGATCCAAAACAAGGAAACTATAAATATCATGTTTTCAAATCTATGATTGAACATTTATGATCATAAAGGGAGAGGTGTGACTATATCACAATAAATTCATTGAAGAATAAGAGTTACTTCCATGGTAATATTTCTTATTTTCTTTTTTTGAGAACTCTTGGTGTTTGTGGCAGGGAAATGATGCAATGAATATTGAAGTAAATTTGTTGGATTCCACAAATCTCCGATTGGATAAAGATGACTGTTGATGGGGAGGATTCTTATGCACCAGGTCATGTTGGGTGTGGTGGAGTCCTTCGAACCCATCAGGGCTTCGTTCAAGGAATCTTCTTCCAAAACTTTGGGAATTATCATGCAATTGAGGAAGAATTGTGGGTGATGATTAATGCTATCAGGTACCCAGTTCGTTATGGTTGGCGTAATGTATGGCTCAAATTGGATTCTTCAGTTGATGTCCACATTTTGAAGGATCAATCCCAAAATGTTCCACGGAGGATTTTGTCTTCTTGGAACTCTTGTATGAATCTTGTTGAATGGTTATTCCTTGATGTCTCTCATGATTATCATGAAGCAAACCAAGTTGCTGATGCCCTATCTAAAAGGTCTATCATGGAGGTTAGTTCCAGTTGGTATTTTGTTCTTCCAAACTACTGTGATAGTTTGTTTAGGAATGATTGTGATGTTGTTTTTGCACACCAGGATTTGTAATTCTAACCTTTTTTGAGTTGATCTGTAATATTTATATTTTTATATAATAATTTGTTGGGAGAAATCCTTTACATGTCTCTCAGACCTTTTGGTATATCTCTATGATTAAGAAAATGAATATTTTAAACATAACATACTTTATGAAATAGGAAAATGAAAGGGTTTCTATTTTTCATATAAATAAGGGAGGGTTTAACATATTCAACCATAATCAACATGTCATAAGATAATGTCCTAGAATATTGTGATGAAAATATATGGGATGTACTATAGACCCCTCTAATCCCAATGAAGAATCTGTGTGAGTTATGTGGGTTCATTGAAATTTCATAATTTTTATAGGATTCCATTTAGTGTACCAGAGCTAAATGTAGACAATTCCAATCACCATGGGGGGAAATTTATGTCATGGAAGAATCTACGACCATTACCCTCAAACGAGTAGTATTTACCATTCATTCAACTATGATGGTATCATACTATTCAATGGATTATGTCAAAATAAATTACATGAAAATTATATTCATCCATAAGCATAATGAAATCAGAGTCAGTTGGGAATTGAGGAATATATGAATAAATCACACTCTGTATGAATTGAATAATTTATTTTATTCCAGATTCCATGGAAAATAAATTGATCAATATACAACGTCCCATGAATACCAAAGTGTTCAAATTCAATAACCATGCCATATACATCCCTTTGCATAGCAGTACGACTCATAATTAATAGGGCTTGTTCATATTCAATGGAATCCCCCAAGGAATTGTCAAATATGGATAGGTCATGTAAAATAACTCTACAGTGTGGATGGATTTGATTGGTAATTCCTAGTTTGAAGAAGAAGGTGATTAGTAGAAAATTATGGTAATCAATGTATAGAAGATAAACAACATTATTACCCAGAAAATAGTTTTACGAGCTCATGAAACATAGATATAATAGTTCTATAGGACATAAATAGATTGAACACTAAAGAAGGTGACATTGTACATGCCTCTTAAATGAAGGTGTGCCCTCAGATATAGGAATACATAGTGGGGGAGGATACATATTTGTCTTAAACACAATCTAGGAGTGTTAAAGATTTAATATATACAACTTTTTAATCACATGAACCACCACACAAAAGGGATCCCCAATCAGAGTAAGATATTTTTATTATTATTTCAATGTGGTTCACATGGAATAACCCTTCTAGATGTTGAATATTACTCTATAAATGAGTTACCCTAACCAAACTAGTGAACATGATGTTACATGCACATGAACTGATGATACATTAGCAAACACAGGTGGGTTTAAACCCAATATTTCCATCATGACTCAACATGGATCATATATATTGTTGGGACTCGTGGAAAATAAAATTAACATTCCAAAAAGATACATGGATGTCTCCTAGAACCCTCATTATATCATTTATGACTATTATTCGTTCATGAATACCTAGTTGGAATTTGATTACCTAAACATCCATGTAGATGGGGAAGGAAAAAATGACATGTGCCACTAGTAGTAGATTCTCCCTCAACCTCTATATAGGAACAAGACCCATCCACCTCAATTTCCTAGGCTCCTAAGCCACATGTCATGGAGAAACTATAACTTAATATGTGATGACCTAGAGTTCAAAATTATGAAATTCTAAAATATTTTTTGGTTTTACCATTCAATCCCTCCATCCTCAATGCTCTCCAGATTTCAAAATAACTCAGATTATCCCTCGTTGATTCCCTCCAGAAACAATAGGAATTCAAGACACAAGTCGTTGTGGCTAATTTCTATCGAATAGATACTATATGTGAAAAATTTAAAGATTCCATGTCGTTCATAGCACTTGATAAATTCTTTTCATCCAAGGAAACATGAAACCCTTATATGTATTAGGAATTCTATAAAATGAAGATATCCAAATAACACTAATTTAAAAAGTTTTTGGAATTAATGTCATTTTAAATTGATCCCTTCGATGTTTGTGATATAGAAAAGGGTATTTTTTTACCCATGAAGGTGTCCATTAATGAGTGTGGTAGTATTTTAAAAGACCACTTTGGATGATCAAAATTCAAATATCAATTCAGGGAACTAGAATCTGACACTACTTTTTTGGTTATATTTTATGAAACCACCTGAAATGTCCATTCTTCAATACCACGTCCCCATTACCATGTGGTGGTTCCTTCCGCAATCTATCAGTTTCTAAAATACCCTATTTATGGGAATGATAGTATACTACGTGGTGACCATGTAAATATTGAGACATGTGAATCCACATATACAGAAGCAAGATTCTATAAAGGGGAGGGAAATAACTAATAGTGGAGAAGGGTAAATAGGTTGAATCCACCAACAGATTTGGGAAAACTCATTAATATCTTTAGATTATGCTCGAAATCAAATATTTTCTCACCATAAATCCAGTTGATGTGATATACATCGTCACTGGACCATGACCCTATTATCCTCCATGATAGTGTAAAATAAAATTATCTACAGCATCTCCCTACATTGACTCAGGTAGTTGGGGTTTATTATGTATCATCTCACGTACTCTTATACATTAATAATGATAGATATTCCCCCAGATTATTGTCTTTATCTTTGAATCCATATAAATACTCCTGGATGGATGAAGAAGAGGATGATCCAAATAACACACATCCCTCATTGAAGGATGTTTTCCTCACCACCAATGATGGGCTCAGGAAAATAAATATTATAACAAAAGAAGACCAACAAACTACACAAGCTTGTTTTGCATGCATGTCAGGGAGTAAGTGATGGAAATATGACTGAACATTATCATTTTTATTGCTTAAAAGAACATTCAAAAGGAGAGAAATATCAAGGAGGTCGGAAATAATGAATCCCCAAATCATCGTTGATAAAAAAATTTATGCCTTCAGTAGGAAAGGATCCTAAATTTAGGAAGAGGGAAACATTGTGCTTGAGGTAGCCTGGGATTCCATGAATTCCACATCATTATTCCCCTCACACCATGTGTGGGTGATCCCCATATGGACGCCCATGATCTTCCTTCACTTCTGGATAAAATAATCTATGCTCCATGGAATACTTCCACATCCCGATAATGCATTATAAAGTATCATAGAATTTTTCTCCACTGTCACCAAATTAATATTCCTTTGATCACATATCTCAAGACCCGAGACCATCACCTTAGACTCAACATGAAGGCATCTCCTCCTCCATAAATGTCCGAATAGGCCACCACAGCAAACCCACTATTGTACCTTATAACACCACCTCCTCTTATCTCTCACCCTGAAGGGATCCATCCGTGTTGAGTTTGAGCCCATCACTGAAAGGGTACAAACGTACCCAATGTCCACTTCATGTCCTCCCCGCCTTAGTGACGTCACCTTGGAAAATGGATCTAACAAATTCTACCCCGGGGAAATATGTACTTAATTTGACTAAATCAAGCAACATATTCTTCATTTTGAAGCATATTCTTACTCGGGTGTCAGAGATACTCTTGTGTTGTACGTCATTCCTCGCTTTCCAAATAGTCCAGCAACCCGCCACAAGAATTATTGCACTAAATTTCCTCTCTGAACCATGCTCTCCTGCACCAGTAAACCATTGATCCAAAACATCTTCCTACCTCCCACATATACCTTTCCATGATAAATAATGACCGAGAGCTTTCTAGCTCCAACGAGCCCAATCGATTTTGAAGAAGAGATGTTCCACTATTTCCGATTGGGGATTACTACAACACTAGCATTTGGACGCAAGGAGAACACCCATGCATTGAATGTTCTCATCTGTGGGAAATGAATTATTCTAGAATCTCCACAGCAAAAAGATATACATGGGTGAAATACCCTTCCACCACATCGTATCCCCCCACAGATTTCCATAACTGGGAGCCCTCGGGACGCTGCTATAGGAGTTGATGGAAAAAATAACAGACTGGGCACCCATGAAAATGAGGTGATCAGGTTCCTCATTATGTACGACCTCCATGAAAGAATAACATTGACCAATGTTGTGAATGGAGCAGATGAAATCATGGTATACACTAGCTTCTCTAAGGTATATATCCGGTATTGGGCAGCCGGGAAACCACAGAGTCCCTCCCCCAATCCTATCTATAGAAATTCACTCACCTCTGACAATAATCCATTGTGCATAAGGAAGATGTCCCTATGAGTATGGATGGATCAACATCCATATTCATGATGATTTAGATTGTTGCACAGCCAAATCCAGACAATATTTATCCTGCATGAGCTGTCCCCATAGAGTGCGGCCGTCCATCGCCTTCCATGGAAGCTTGGCATGCATCCCCTAATTGGTCTAACAAGTACTCTTCAAATTGATACCGCAATCAGATATAGGTCATTCAAAATGATTCCTTGACGCCCAATGATGTAGGTTGTCCGTGTAACTATCCCATAATAAGGATACCATTATCCTCTCCATGTTAGCAATCACACATTTAGGAACCTTCACGGGAAACATGAGGTGCATAGGAATAGAGTCCTAGATAATGTTTATCATTGTAATGCACCCTCTAAAATAAGGAAACATGTTTTTCCAATTGAGAATGATCCCCATAATCATGCCCACCAACTTATCAAAGTGGTGTACAGAAAGAATATTTGGACTCACCGGGGCTCCAAGATACTCCCTGGGAAAGGAGCCTCTCCACATATTCAACATGTTTTCCAAATATCTATCTCTCCTGGCCGAGAGGTCCTTAGTAGTATAAAACAATCTTTTATCACTATTCACCACCTGTCCACTCCATTTGCAGTATTCCCCTAAAATCCAGTTCAATCTGTCCACTGATCTCCTACATCAATTAGTAAATAAAATTGTGTCATATGCAAACATCAAGTGAGATATTACCTTCAATGAATGTTTATCCCGGTAAGGAAGGACTCTCTCTATGTGGAGGATTCTCTTTATAAAATAGCGTAGCACATTTAGAGACACAATGAATAGGGTTGTAGATAGGGGTACCCCTATCTTAAACCTCTACATGCCTTGATGAAACCTAATTTTTTACGCAAAATGGGATTAAAATATTTTCCTTATCATGAAAAAAGAATTGGAATATTGGGGTCTATATCGATTTTATCAACCTTAATAAACATTACCAAAAGAACGAATACTCATTTTTGATCGTAGAACTCATGACCAATGAAACAGCTAACATCCAATCTATTTCCTTCATGTACATGTGCTCACATTACATTCATTTATATATATTGTCCCTAATGATGAAGAATACACTAACTTCCAAGAATCCCATGGGAGATAATATATATAGTATTTCCCTTTGGCTTAATGAATGGTGAGGCCAAATATCAACCTGTCATGAATTATATATTTAATACATTCATGGGAAGGATATATAAATGTTATATCAATGAAATGGTGGTCAAAAATAGAAAGAAATGTGGTCACATCATGGATATTCAAAAGGAATTCTACAAGAAAAGAAAAAATATTCTAATGATGAATTCACTGAAATGTGTTTTTTGTGTTACATTAGTGATGTTATTTGGATTTTTGTTATTCCACCATAATGTCGAGGTTTACCCATAGATGAGTAGTGATATTTTAGAAATTCCACACCCACATCTAAAAAACTAAGGGGAATGTAAAGTGACATCGCTTACATTCCAAGTTTCATATCAAATATGGCTAGATAATATCCCCTTTATCAAGCATAATGAAGAATGGAATCACCTACCAATGTAATGTTGACTTCTAAGAAGCCATAAGACGTCTCAAGAAGTTTCTACTACTCCAAAATTTCCCAATTCCACTAGTGTAATGAATTCCACTAATTTTATAGGTTTTATTCATGGAATGGTCACTTGAATCCCTCCTAGTTTAGAAAAATGATGTCAATAGTCATAACAGTCTCTATTACCTCAACCGAACAATGGTAGGTACTGATAATCAACACTAATATGTTTATAAGAATTGCCTCATAGTCATCTATTCATTGTATAAGACGAGGAATTAAATTAATCACAAACAAATATAATATGTATCATGTATTAATTCACTAAAATACATCCTTTTCCTCCACATGCTAACTTTTTTTATTCCCCGATGGGCAGCCATTTCATAAGAATATGACATCCGGTTAAAGTTAGAGACGGTTTTAAATGTCAATGCACTGGCTGGATTCCTCATTACACTTCCTTCCCAAGAATGTAAACCATTAGACATCAACTTCCAATATAATAATGCTTTTATGCCCAAGAAAATCTCTAGACATTGGAGATGTATTTTTATAGAACTTTATGATGTCCTATAGAAAAATCTATAGAAAATATGTATCTCAATCAGGTTGGATTTGGTATCATATTGGTTTCTATATAATATGAAATTGTTTCCAACTCATTATCACTATTCAAAGGTTTCACAAATAATGAGGAATAATACTAAGACCTCATATCTATATTAGATCTATCTCTATAGCTGCAGGTATACAACCAAAATATCAAATGGTATTTCTAACTAGTGATGATGGGGATCTATGGTGAATAATCCATCAAATGGGATGAATTTTTCCATCTCACTAGAGATGATAATAGAATAATGGATGAATTAAATTTTTATCAAACATTGCATCATGTTCCTCATTCCCAAAATACATAAACTTACACATTGTATAATGTTCCACAGTCCAAGCCAACCCTAATCACAAGGACACAATCTTATCGATCATGAACCAAAGAATGATATCGTGGATAGTAACCTATTATATGGATTAAATAAATATGTTTATCACCATAATTTATAACAATGAACAGATATACACCCCTCAATGGATGGATTCCATAATTGGTTATCTCCAAAAATGTTCTCACCTTATAGACCAATAAAAAACGAAGAGATTAACCATTATGCATCAAAATATACAATTGGGATGACCCAAATAAACAAAAATCCTTCTACAGTAGCTTCATCGACAAAATCCACCATGGATGCATATTATAAAAATAAAATCACACCCTTAGTGATAATTTCAATTCAAGATCGTGTGGTGTTAATCTATCTTGGACCAGTATCTCCCATCAAATTATGAAGTTGGGATATTACTAGAAAACCCTAATATATGAATATGTATAATTCCCTAGGAAATGGAATTCATGAATGATCAATGAAATCATTATCCATCAACCTCTTGGATTTATACATACGGAAAAATATTCTTGGCCATTTTCTATTTTGGGAATGGATATTGTGGGGCCATATCCCCCAACTACATCTGCAAATTTTAAGAACATCATTACTGGTACTGTATTATTTTCCAAAATCTGAAAAAATACACATCATGGAATTTAGGTCAAAGAATATCATCATCTATTGATAAATAAAATATCATCATCAGGATTAGGGTCCCTCACTAAATATTGATTTTCCATGTCACCAACTTCTGTTATAGAGAATTGATGAAATTATATCAGTAGTAAAACATAATGTTAAATTAATCATCATGATATTATTCAGTGGAATGTTGAAAAATATATGAATTGAACAAGTCCTTGTCAAACAAACTCCCTAATATTCTGAATATATTTGAGAATTCCTGACTAGATAAACTCATCCCTACACTGTGGGCTTAATATACCACTACACATAATGATACTCAAGAAACTCCATATTTATTATTGTACAATTCCAAGTAATTATTGACCATAGTATTCTAGTTTCCCTCCCGTAGAATTTTCATTTTTGGAAAACTATAAAATGATGAGAAATCACAAAAGTGACTAGATGACTAAGTGAGGACCAAGGAGAACATGTTGCCTAAATTTTATGACCATAAATTCCATAAGAATCAGATTTTATGGGACTTTTATAAAATGGATTTCCACTATTCATTTCTCTAAGGAGATATGGTGTTTTCTCTCATATCCCCAAGGATACCAGGGATGAATCCCCCAATGCTGGAACAAAAAGGGGATGTTCTTTATATCCTACATAATTTATATCAAAATGGATCCTAGTCATTGGCGACAATAAATATTGAAAATGTCAAAAACCCCAAATGATAATGGTTTGACAAGAAATACATTGAATAGTATTTATCAAAAAATAAATTCGTAGTATAATGATGTTAAAATGAATAGAATCTCGCATCTCAACCACATGACGTTAAAATATATGGAGTTTTCCTGGTTGTATGACATTAAAATGCACAACAGTATCTTTGTCAAATGATTCTAAACTACACAAGAACATCCTAAAAACCTGATTATAAAAATTCTAATGCAAATCATCTGTACATGAATTTAAAACTACAAGGATCCCTCAATGGATAGTCATATTTCATAGTAGGGGATAACTTTCCTATAAGAAAGACATCAAAATTCATAGATCCTGACATCCTAACTAGAATGCGATAAACACTACAGAATATTTCCACATTATATGTTGTTAAAATGCATGGAATATTTCCCCACCGCATGATTATAAACATCACATGAAGCACCATCTCTCTACCTATTCTTTACACAGGATCTAGATATGTGTGAATAAGGGATAAAATTCCCGTATTCCCATGTGATATTAAGCTAATAATTAGGAATATCTCCCTCTATGAAATACATGTTTCATGATTCCTTCTATCATAGGATATGTAGTGACACACAAATATCTATTTTTAGACCAAACCACAATTTTACAAGTATATCATGTCATATGACCCATTTCATCAACACAACATGTTAAAATACATGACTTATGTCGTCTCCCCATAAGCTATAATATTATGATTCCCAATAACAATGTGTGTCTTGAATCCTACCATCATATGGTACATAGTTTCACAAAAAAACATCATTCTCTGGTCCATTAACATAATTTATCCTCTTTATCAATGAGTGACCCACAACCTTACTAAAAGACATTAAACTACATAGATAGTGTCATTAGAATAAAAAATTAAATAGATAATATTACTATAACTATATATGTATTTATTTTCATTTCAATGAAATTTATAGGCATACCTAGATCTTATATCTTAGTGAAGCCATAAGATGATAAAAAATTACCTTATCATATCCTTAATCAGATTAGTGTTGTTAGAGTAACACCTTTCATTCCTTGGTTATTACACCTAGTATATCTCATGTGAATGTATTTATTTGTGTAGTGGTATACCCACAAGAAGAAAAAATAGAAACTTACAAAAGGTTTATAATGGTCTTGAATGAAACACCTTAAAGTGTTTACCATGAGTCCATGGAATAATACAAAAATAACTTGGTTAATGTCCATTGGAAAACATAAATTTTCATATTCAGGTGGGCCTCACCCGAGAATACCACTATTTTTGCTGATTGATATTCTATCACACATCTTCTCAATAACTTCATGTTACATGAATCCTGACAACATCAGATATGTAGTGATGCATAAATCTCGAACATCAGGTCTTGTCACAAGAAAAAAGAAAAAAAATGTTCCCACCATACATGTATTTTACAATTTCATAGGAATATACATACTCATGAACTATGTGAGACATGATTAGTATTACCATATGAAACGTATTGATTCCATTATTTCTATCCTTGGGTCGAGTAGCAATGCCCCTATCCATGTCAAGAAGCCTACTTCCATTCCGCATGATAATAAAATCTATGGTTCATTGAGAAATAAGTGTGGGATGATTCATATCATCAAAGGACATATAGTGACACCAATATATCCATTCATCGGCCAAAAAACAATAATAAACTTAAAAAAATCCCCACCTCTACATTATATTTGTAGTTATGTATAGAGTATCCCATTCTAGTAGGAGGTTTGTCCTGATTCCTATCATCACATGACTCATTGTGATGCCTAGATCTCCATTCCTAATCCCAGTCACAAAATCTAATAAAATATAAAACCCAAATGCATTGTTATTGAGAAATAAAATGACATTTTTCCTAGGTATGATTCATATCAATGTGTTGCCTACTTTTTCATGTGTTATATGATAAAAGATTTTTCATGTAGCATCCCATAACCTTATTGCATGATGATAAAATGGTAGTAAAATCCTAATCACATTACATTAAAACTGCAACAAATAAATCCCCACTACCTAATGATAAAATTTTTGGGTCATCACCAATTTTCATCCCTTACCAATAGACCACTAGAGTGTTTCCCCAGTCATATAGATTAATAGATTCTTCTACCATCGTTTAAGCTCATCAATTAATTAATGACACATCATGTCTCAAGAAAATAATGTTTTCTCAAACCAATCATATCCCTTAGAATGGATAATCAGATATATCTTATTCACCATGTAATCAATGAATAAGGACTTAATATACAAATAAGAAAAATATTTTCTCCATAAAGAGGATATTATAGTCATTATGATCCAAACGTCACACTAGTGGAACTCAACACTTGAGGTTGTTCTGGTTTATCCTAGGTATGATTTTCCAATTTTGTTTCTCATGACCTAATAACACTAAGCCATTAGTTTTAAAATTTTCATCTACTTCTTAGTAGGATATTTGATTTCTATTCCCATTGGGATTCCAAATTAAGATATTATGTAACATTAAACATATCAAGTCCATTTAAATATTGTACTTTAAATTATTTCACATTGGTCAAGGATATACAACCATCATATCCAGCATGTAATGGTCCAAATTTAAATGAATTAATGTTATAGTGATCGAGACAATCAACTTTTTAGGTTGTAACTGTGTAAAAGGAGGCATGAGAAAAAATAATTTTTTATCTCAATAAACGTAGGATCACTAGAGAATCGAATAAAATTAGGATTAAATTTGAAAATTCAAATATCTCATATTTTCTACACTATATGTAATGACCCGTAAAATTCATGGGAAATTTTTTCTAAATTTTCTTTGTAGTTTTACAAGAACGCGGTTTCTGACGACACTTGATTCCGATGCCCGGAGTGCACGGAATCAATTTCCGAATTTTGGCTCGGGTATGTTTAGTGAACGAATGAGCGGGTTTTCCTATCTTTTGAACCGGTGCTCGGAATTGAAATCTGATGGCACCGATGAACTCGCAAAGCCAGTAATCGCTTAAGGGGACCTTTACCGTAGTTGCGTTTGTGCGGAAGAAGAAGTTAATTAATGGGGTTTAATTAAGAAGTAAATAAAATTGTTGGATCAATTTTATTTTATATCAAGGTGGTTAATTTCTCCCATGGGAAGTTTGTGGTGGGGCCCACATACACCAAACTTCCCATGAGTGGATATTTGAAAGGGTGGGGCCCACAGAAGCCCCAACCTTTCACCTTCCCCCTTTAAACTCCTTAACCCCCCCATTTAATTCTTGCTAACTTAACTCCTCATTTATTTTTACAACTCATGTTAATAACCTAAGTGAGTTAAGTGTGGGTTTTTATTTTCAAACTCTTAAATTTTAAAAAGCCATTTGTGATAATAAAATAAGTTGGGAACTTATTTTATTTGGGTTAGTTTTGGGTTGTTTGAGAGCTTTTGGAGAGAAAGCTAAAGGAATTCTTCTTCTTCATTAACATCGACGAAGAACGCGAAGAACACCGTTCTTCATCGAAGAACATCTCCACCGAAGAACGCGATGTCTACTTCAAATGATGTTTCCTCTTCGAACGCACCTCGATGACAACGAAATCGACGTTCGTTTCCCGTGACGTCTGACCTCCGCGATGCTCATCTTCCGTGACTCGATTGACGTGCACCATTCCTGAACCGAGGTAGGGGTTTGAATCTTTTTAAGTTGGTGATTTCATTCATTCGAATAAGAAAGATAAATCTTACAGCCATGTTCCAATTTTTTTATTTAAATTAAAAAAATTGTGAAGGTTAAATGTTTTACGTTTCGGCCAACTGCTATCGAGATAACGGGAGGGGATCGGTCTGCACAAACATGGCTGATACCCCACCCCCCTTTTTGATATTCTTCATTTTGATTAGCGAAGACGGTAATGCATCGTTGCACCGTGCTTGAGTGAAAGGAGACATGAATGATGCGGGCCACGAAGAAGAAACACAATTCCATCGTGCTGCGTCAAGGGTACGAACGAGGCCGCGGCTGGAGTCGGGCTGCGGCAGAAGGACGTGGCGTCGTCATGCCACGCCGGACGAATTTGCAGCCATCCTGGAAGTAGCAGTCGGAAAAACCACCCACCGGAGAACGTGAAGATGGCGGCCGGAAGGCGCAGGACCACGGGGTCCCGCGGTGAGGAACCAGCCGGCCCTGCACTGGCCGGCTGTTACAGGGGAAAAGCCGGGGGGTTACACCCCGCGGGTTGCACACGTGGCGTGACCCCTTAAAGGGGGCCACCATTTTAAAATAAAGGTGGGGCAACGCCCCTCCCTTGGGCAAGCTCGCGTGGCACGCTGGCCGCGCTGGCCGCGCCGCCGTGCCGGGCCGGGCTTCTGGGCCGGGCCGGGTCGTCGTGCCGGGTCACTGCTCAGGCCGGGTTGACCTGGTACGGCCGACTCAGGGGGTACTGGGTCGGGCCGGTCCGGGCCTAGACCCCCTAATTACGGACTACTTTCAGTAAAATGACCATATCATGGGCTACAGACCTCTGATCGATGCACCATCAGTAGCGTAGCGATCTGTGGAACGAGACGGTCATTTCCATATATCACACTCAAGGTTTCAGAATACTTTGAGTTCGGCCGGGATGGTTCGTACACGAAACCAACCGGGCCCTTAGAGCGGAAACACTCATATAATGAGGTTCAGACGTCTGATCGATGGTCCGTCGACTACATTGAATTCCTCTAAGTGAGACAGAACTTTTTTCATACTCTGCCCGAGTTATAGACGTAAGTGGAGTACGTTCGGGTTGATTTTTTCCTAAAAACCAACCAGGCCCCTAGGACGAAAAAGCCAATTACTCTCATACCATTTGTCCGATTGACGCGCCGTCTGCGACGTTGAGTTCCTGTTGACGATAAGGAACTTTTGGATAAATCAACTATGGATTTTGTGTCAGTTGATGTATCAGCCTCTCGGCTCGTGGAGCGGACCCTCCTGAACGAGCTTGCTGTGTGCGGGAACCCAAGTGCTGGTTGCGACTTCAACGACGACGACTGTGTAGAGATCCTCAGTGGACTACGATGATGAATAGTGCTTGTCTTGTATCCTATGTGGGTCCCAGTCGTGCTGGTCTTGTATCCTATGTGGGTCTCTGCTTAGATGATTCAGTGCTGGTCTTGTATCTTATGTGGGTCCCAGCATAGATGAATCAATGAAGAGTGTTGGTCTTGTATCCTATGTGGGTCCCAGCCCTACTGCTCTTGTATCCTATGTGGGTCCCAGCTTAGATGATTCAGTGCTGGTCTTTTATCCTATGTGGATCCCAGCATAGATGAATCAATGAAGAGTGCTGGTCTTGTATCCTATGTGGGTCCCAACATAGATGAATCAATGCTGGTCTTGTATCCTATGTGGGTCCCAACATAGTTGAATCAATGAAGAGTGTTGGTCTTGTATCCTACGTGGGTCCTAGCTGTGCTGGTCTTGTATCCTATGTGGGTCCCAGCATAGACGAATCAATGAAGACAGCTGGTCTTGTATCCTCTGTGGGTCCCAGCTTAGATGATTCAGTATCTATATCTGATCATCCATTTCACCTTTTCAACAAAGTATACCTGTATGAGCTGAATCCTATGTTACTCTCCTTTGTGGATTGTGCTGAACTATCCTATGTGGATTTACTTTTTACTCTCCTTTGTGGATTGTGTTGAACTATCCTGTGTTGTTTTACTGTTTACTTTCCTTTGTGGATTGTGTTGAGCTATCCTTTGTGGATTACTTTTTCTCTCCTTCGTGGATTGTGTTGTGCTATTCTGTGCGAGTATACGTTTTTCTTTCCTGTGTGGACTGGGTTGTGCTTGGGCTCGGATGTTGGAGCCAAACGGGAATTGATGACTTAAGTATATGTATGGGCATATACCTAAGCAGTGTCAGTTGTTACTTCGTGATTGTAACTTTCCTTTAGGGTTTATCCATTGTGGATTTTGGTAGACCTTCGGGGGTCTCGGGGTCCCTACTGAGTAGATTATACTCACCCCTTCACGGGTTATGCCCACACTTCGTTGTGTTGTTTGTAGACGACGGACAACGCTGATCGTGGTAGAGGCTTGCGAAGCAGGACGGTACCTGGAGGTGGACCACTGGGCGGGACGTACTTGGAGCTGACGACTGGACCAAGGAGCTGTGGAGGATATCTGTGCTCGCCCTTCAAGTGTGTCCTCCAGAGGATGGCTCGACGCTACGGATTTTCTTTTCAATTGTTGTTTTCCCCATTCAGTTATACTTTACATTTGGGCTTGTATTTCTGGCCTCTTTTACTTTCAGCACAGCTTGTTACAGTTTTTACTTAGTGTTTACTCTTTCTGCTTGCTTACTCTGTGATGGTTGTTTACTTTACAAAGGCAATGCCTTCCCTGTTTATCAGGATTTATGCCTTGGTGCTAGTCACCAGCCCCTGGTCTATGGAAGACGGGCTTGGGGTAGTCACGACACGGGCCCTGAGGACGGGTCGTGACAAATTGGTATCAGAGGAGTTCGGTTCTACCGTAGACTCTGATCTTTTTTTCTGTGTAAAGCAATAGTGTTCAGCGTATTGGGTGTGGTTATCAATCCAGGGAGTCCAGTGTTGGTGCGATGGCCGACGTATCCGTACACCTGGACCTTGACTTCTGATTTCTGGCTTAATGCACGAAAACAATGATTGCATGTGTGTTCATGTTTTCTTTGTGATTACTTGTGTCAGCTCACCAAGTATACTATTCTAACCGTGGCACACCTGTTTCCTTTTCAGGATGGCCCCACGACGGCAGCCAGCTAGGGTTCCGAGAGACAAGCGTGACGACAGCCCACCAAACGACGAGGCCTCGGTGCTGGGCCCTTTGTTAGAAGTGGCATCGACGGTAGCTCTACCCGCTGAGCCATCGATGCTTCCAGCACCAGCTGCTGACGATGCACATCGCCTCAGTGAACTGCATGAGTTCCAGTGCCAGCGACCGCCCATGTTCCACGTGGAGATGGACCCCCAGGCAGCCGAGGACTAGCTGGAGGCAGTAGTGAGATTTTTTCGATTAGTGAGGACACCAGCAGACCTCATGGTGATCCTCGTTGCGAGCCTACTACATGCAGCAGTGGGCCGATGGTGGAGCATGGTGCTCCAGGTGCACGATGAGGCATCTCTACTCTGGACAGACTTTGAGAGCCTCATCCGCTCAGAGTTTTTCAAAGCCACCCTCCGTGTGGTGCGCATCCAAGAGCTGCTACAGCTACGGCAGGGCAATATGACAGTGGCCCAGTACTCGGCGAGATTTGCTGATCTCTAATGCTACTCCACAGATATGGTACGAGACTCGTTCTTCCGGGCTCGGAACATCGAGCAGGGACTGAGGCACGAGATCAGGTCTTCGATGATCTCCCTCAATATTCCGACACAGGAAAAGGGGTTGGAGAGATCCCTTCTAGTGGAGTGTTTTCTCGCCGAGCATGCTCCAGTGACAGGGCCCTCCGCAGGACGGCCCATAGCAGGGTCTTCTGCAGCTGGAAGTAGACAGGTGATGCAGAGGTCCAAACGGGCCATAACATCAAATGGGAAGTCTCAGGATGATGATTCGGTTGTACGGGGCACCCAAAAGAGAGCCAGCTACACAAGGGGCAAGCATTTCTACGCATGTAGTGGGTGAGGTCACATGGCTCGAGACTGCCCGACTTGTCTTACAGATGAGCAGCAGTTTGTAGAGGGAACTCCCAGACAGAGGTTCGACCACGGTGGTCCGTAGGGTGCAGGTGGACGAGGCATAGGAGCTGGCCGAGTAGCCGATGGTGGGCGACACATCGAGGTGTTTGCACCACCACCGCCATGAGGTCCACCCCGACTATAGGGAGTTGGTGGACATGCGAGAGCTCAGCTTCAGGCAGCTGAGGCCTTCGATCATGGAGCTCTGGGAGCAGATGGACATGAGCGGAACTAGTAGATACGTCTTTCGTACTTCAAGTTCTTGTTGTTGTGTACTGTCTTTGTATTATGAGCTGCAATAGTAAAAGACGATTACCTTTGTGATGATTTCATTCTTGTCCACTTTTGTGTTGTTACTCAGAGGTTCCAGTTTAGACTATTGACTTGACCCTCAATTGTGAGACATCTACTGGAGGATACCCAGTTACCACACACTGATGCCGACAGTGTGACTCAACCCTTGGAGGCCAGAGTAACAGTTGGATCTCATGGTAGTAGCATCGAGGCCTTACGACGCCATCTTTGGTATGGATTAGTAACATCCATGTCGGGATTGAATGTATTAGGTAAAGGAAGTGGTTCATCCAGGGGATGAGTCTAGATTTCTTTTATTGGAAAAGAAGAATTTTTAGCAGTTCTTGTGGGATCAGAGAAGGTCCAGGTCATCCAGGAGCGGATGAGGATAGCTCAGAGCCGGAAGAAGTCATATGCTGACAGGATGCGGAGGCCACTAGAGTTCGAGGATGGCGACCATGTCTTCTTGCGTGTCTCACCTCGATGTGGACTACGGAAATTTGGTCGAGGCGGCAAGTTATCTCCGTGCTTCATCAGACCCTTCCAGGTCCTCAACAAGATTGGCGAGGTGGCTTATCGTCTTGCTCTACCACCTTAGCTGCACCAGGTGCAAGACGTCTTCCACGTATCTCAGCTGAGGAGATACGTGCACGACCCGACGCATATCATTGACCATGGGGTGCTTGACGTCGATGATGGGGCGACTTTTGTGGAAGTCCCAGTGGAGATCGAGGATCGACAGGAGCGGGTCCTACGTGGACGGTCGATTCCTCTAGTGCGCATCAGATGGCAGCACAAAATCCTCCAGGAGAGCACTTGGGAGCGGGAGGCTCAGATTCATGCTCAGTACCCTTATTTGTTTCCCTAGTTTTGATGTATCATTACAGGGACGTAAATCCCTAAGGTGGGATTAAGGTAAAGACCCGTAAAATTCAAGGGAAATTTTTTCTTAATTTTCTTTTGAATTTTACAAGAACGCGGTATCTGACGGCACATGATTCCGAGGCCCGGAGTACCCAGGATCAATTTCTGAAGTTTGGCTCGGGTACGTTCACTGCACGAACGAGTGGGTTTTCCTATCTTTTGAACCAGTGCTCGGAATTGAAATCTGATGGCACCGATGAACTCAAAATGCCGGTAATCGCTTAAGGGGACCTTTACCGTAGTTGCATTTTTGCGGAAGAATATGTTAATTAATGGGGTTTAATTAAGAATTAAATAAAATTGTTGGATCAATTTTATTTTAAATGAAGGTGGTTAATTTCTCCCATGGGAAGTTGGTGGTGGGGCCCACATCCACCCAACTTCCCATGTGTGGATATTTGAAAGGGTGGGGCCCACACGAGCCCCAAACTTTCACCTTCCCCCTTTAAACTCCTTAACCCCCCCATTTAAGTCTTCAACTTCGACGAAGAACGTGAAGAACACCATTCTTCAACGAAGAACATCTCCGGTGAAGAACGTGACGTCTACTTCCAACGGCATTTCCTCTTCGAACGCACCTCGACGACAACGGAATCGACGTTCGTTTCCCGCGATGCTCGACCTCCGAGACACTCGTCTTCTACGGCTCGATTGACGTGCACCATTCCTGAACCGAGGTAGGGGTTTGAATCTTTTTATGTTGGTGATTTATTTCCTTCGAATAAGAAAGATAAATCGGATGGCCATGTTCCAAATTTTTTATTTAAATTAATAAAATTGTGAAGGTTAAATGTTTTACATTTCGGCCAATTACTATCGAGATAACGGGAGGGGATAGGTATGTACAAACACGGATGATACCCCTCCCACCATTTTTCTATTCTCCGTTTTGATTAGTGAAGACGGTAATGCATCGTTGCACCGCCCTTGAGCGAAAGGAGACGTGAACGATGTGGGCCACGATGAAGAAATGCAACGCCGTCGCGCTGCATCAAGGGTACGAACGAGACCGCGGCCGGAGTCGGGCCGCGGCGGAAGGACACGGTGTCGTCATGCAGCGCCGGAAGAATTTGCATCCATCCTGGAAGTAGCAGTCAAAAAAACCACCCACCGGAGAATTCAAAGAAGGCTGCCGGAACTCTGGACGTCGGCACCGGAAGGCGCAGGACCACGGGGTCCCGCGGCCAGAAACCGGCCGGCCCTGCGCTGGTCGGCCGTTACAGGGGAAAAGCTGGGGGGTTACACCCCTCGGGATGCACATGAGGTGGGACCCCTTAAAGGGGCCCGCCGTTTTGAAATAAAGGAGGGGCGTAGCCCCTCCCTTGGGCGCGCTCGCGCGGCACGCTGGCCGCGCTGGCCACGCCGCCGTGCTGGGCCGGGCTTCCGGGTCGGGCCGGGTCGTCGGGCCGGGTCACCGCCCGGGCCGGGTTGACCCGGTTCGACCGACGCAGGGGGTACTGGGTCGGGCTGGGCCGGGCCCAGACCCCCTAATTACGGACTACATTCAGTCAAATGCCCATATCCTAGGATACAGACCACCGATCGATGCACCGTCAGTTGCGTAGTGATACTTGGAATGAGATGTTCGTTTCGGTATATCGCACTCAAGGTTTCGGAATACTTTGATTTCGGCCGGGTTTGTTCGTACACGAAACCAACCGGGCCCTCGGAGAGGAAACACTCATATCTTGAACATCGGACGTCTGATCGACGTGTTGTCGACTTCGTTGAATTACTCTAAGTGAGACAAAACATTTGGCATATTCCGCCCGAGTTTTGGACATAGGTGGATTACGGTCGGGTTGGTTTTGCCTTAAAAACCAACCGGACCCCTTGGACGAAAAAGCCAATAACTCTCAGACCAGGCGTCCGATTGACACGCCGTCTGCGACGTTGAGTTTCTGTTGATGATACGGAACTTTTTCATACATCAACTATGGAATTTGTGTCAGTTGATGTATCAGCCTCTCGGCTCGTGGAGCGGACCCTCCCGAACGAGCTTGCTGTGTGCGGGAACCCTAGTGCTGGCTGCGACTTCGACGACGATGACTGTGCAGAGATCCTCAGTGGACAACGACGATGAAGTGTGATGGTCTTGTATCCTATGTGGGTCCCAGCCGTGCTGGTCTTGTATCCTAAGTGGGTCCCAGCATAGATGAATCAATGAAGAGTGCTGGTCTTATATCCTATGAGGGTCCCAGGCGTGCTGGTCTTGTATCCTATGTGGGTCCCAACTTAGATGATTCAGTGCTGGTCTTGTATCCTATGTGGGTCCCAACATAGATGAGTCAATGAAGAGTGATGGTCTTGTATCCTCTGTGGGTCCCATCATAGATGAATCAATGAAGAGTTCTGGCCTTGTATCCTATGTGGGTCCCAGCCGTGCTAGTCTTGTATCCTATGTGGGTACCAGCTTAGATGATTCAGTGCTGGTCTTGTATCTTATGTGGGTCCCAGCATAGATGAATCAATGAAGACAGCTGGACTTGTATCCTCAGTGGGTCCCAGCTTAGATGATTCAGTATCTATATCTGATCATCCCTTTCACCTTTTCGACAAAGTATACCTGTGTTAGCTGAATCCTGTGTTACTCTCCTTTGTGGATTGTGCTGAAATATCCTATGTGGATTTACTGTTTACTCTCCTTTGTGGATTGTGTTGAACTATCCTATGTGGATTTACTCTTTACTTTCATTTGTGGATTGTGATGAGCTATCCTTTGTGTATTACATTTTCTCTCCTTCGTGGATTGTGTTGTGCTATTCTGTGTGAGTATACATTTTTCATTCCTGTGTGGACTGGTTTGTGCTTGGGGTCGGATGTTGGAGTCGAACGGGAATTGATGAATTAGGTATATGTATGGGTATATACCTAAGCAGTGTCGGTTGTTACTTTGTGATTGTATATTTCCTTTGTGGTTTATCCTTTGTGAATTTCAGGAGACATTCGGGGGACTCGGGGTCCCTACTGAGTAGCTTATACTCACCCATGCATGGGTTATGCCTGCACTTCGTTGTGTTGGTTGCAGACGATGAACATCTCTGATCGTGGTGGAGGCTTGCGGAGTAGGACGGTACCTGGAGGTGGACCACAGGGCGGGACGTACTCGGAGCGGATGGCTGGACCGAGGAGCTGTGGAGGCTATATATTCTCTCCCTTCAGGTGGGACTTCTAGAGGACGGCTCGACGCTATGGCTTTTCTTTTTAGTTGCTGTTTTCCCCTTTCAGTTGTACTTTACAGTTGGGCTTGTATTTCCGACCCCTTTTACTTTCTGCACATCTTGTTACAGTTTTTACTTAGTGTTTAATCTTTTCACATTCTTACTATGTGATGGTTGTTTACTTTACAATGGCAATGTCTTCCCTGTTTATCGGCATTTACTCTTTGGTGCTAGTCGCCAGCCCCTGGCCTATGGAAGGCGGGTTTGGGGTAGTCACGACACGGGCCCCGAGGACGGCTCGTGACACTATACGCCTAGTAAAATCCATGTTATGCTCATAGGACCCCATCATTTAGGAAATATTTACATTAATGATATTTTTCACATCTCATTGTTATGAGAAAATTATCGCTAAATGGTGACCCCCAATTTAGGGTATTTGAACAAATCCTGGATATTAAACTTTCCACATATAAGACTTCATGATTTGAGACCCTATGGTCACTATAATCTTTTAATGGCCCTTGGGTACCTATATTCAACGTACATTTTTTACTATTCATGCATACATATCGTTCTTGAATATGCACCTATGGTCATCAAAAAATTATTTTACTTTGTAAAAAAGGTTTTTCAATCCTAGTTAGCCCAGAATTCACCAAATATAATGTAACGACCCAAAAATTTCAAGGAATTTTTTTCCATAATTTCTTTGGAATTTTACGAGCCTGCAGTTCTTGACGGCACCTGATTCCGAGGCATGGTGTGCCCAGAATCAATTTGAGAAGATTAGCTCAGGTACATTCAGTGAACGAACGAGCGGGTTTTATTAACTTTTGAACCGGTGCTCGAAATCGAAATCTGAGGGCACCAATTAAATTTCAGTGCCGAAAATTGCTAAGGAACGCCTTTTCTGGAGTTTCTTTTGCTCGGAAAGAGTTGTTAAAAAAATTGTGGTTTATGTGTTATGTAAATAAAGTTGTGTCACAACTTTATTTTTCCCTTTGTGGTATAACATCCATGTGAGGAAATATCCTAACACCTCTTGTTAGGATACTAATGAGGTGGGGCCCATATGATCCCCACCCCTTAAATTTCCTCATACTCCTTTAACACTCTTAATGTTGGCAACCCCCCATTTATTATGTAACTCACACACACACCCTCTTCAATGCATGCCAATTAAAAACCTAATTAATTTGACAATGCAGGTTTAATTAATTAGGTGAATTCATGTTTTGAATTTTTTAAAAATGCTGGCATGAGAAATAAAATAAGGCATAAGCCTTATTTTATTATTGTTGTATCGTTGTGTGGAATTTTGGGAGAGAATACTCTAAATCTAGAGAACGCGAAGAACGCCAAGGCTTCGATGAAGAACATCATCACCGCAATGAGAGATCGATGTGACGTCTCTTCTCCTCTCTGCCGCCGGTGTGTGACACCTTTCTCAAAGAACGACGATGCGAAATCTGTCGTTCTTCTTCTCGCATAAAAGGAAGGGAGACACCCCTCCTCCTCGGACGTTCTGCGTCAGCATATACGGAGCATCACCTCGCGACGCCGTTTGCCCCAACGATCATCGTTCGACAACATTTTCGAGGTAGGGAATTTTTTTTAATTCTTTTTTGAGTGATTTTTATCTCACGTGATTGAGATTTTATTAGAATGATGTTAGTATAATTAATATTTGAATAAATTATACCCTCGTCAATATTAAAATCATGTGTTTTAATGACTTCCAATTGATAACACCTAACGCGGAGTTTGCGGGCTGAACAAACACGGCCTGAAAACTCTCTGCAGATTGTTGTTGGTGCGCGGATTGACGGCGATGATGAAATGGGACTATGGCGGACTGGAATGGCTATGTCGTTCAGAGTTTAGGGGTTGTGGAATTAAAGCCACACCGTTTCGATCAACCAGGGTGGAAAAAAAACCCCACTCCGCGTCCAGCATGGCCTCGGACCGAGCCGCAGCCCGCGCCGGGCCGGACAGCGAGCACTGGGCCTGACCTCCGCGTAATGCCGGGCCACACCGGCTGGGCTGGGTCGCGCCAGTCGGGCGGGGCCGCACCCAATTGGGCCAGACCCGGACCCAGGTCGGGTCGACCCATGGGGTACTGGGCAGGGTTGGACCGAGCCCAGACCCCCCTGTTTTCGGGCAGTTTCGTTCAAACGCCCATAACATGGGCTACAGACCTACGATTGATGCACCGTCAGTTTCTATGAGATCCTTGTATTGAGGTGGTTTTTTCGGTATAATACACTCAAGATTTAATAGAACATTGGGTATGGATTATTTGTTTCGATCACAAAACCAACCGGGCCCTCAGAGCGAAAACGTTTATATCATGATCTCGAGGCGTTCTATTGACGTGTCGTCGACTTTTTTGGATTCCTCTTATTGAGACGGTTCATTTGGTATTCTTCACCTGAGATTTGGATGCTGTTGGATTATGGAAGGCTTGGATTGTACCTGAAATGCAACCGGGTCCCTCTAACGAAAAAGCTTATAACTTTCAGACCGGACGTCCGTTTGACGAACCGTCAGAGGCCCAGGTAATCATGTTGATAAACAGTCCCTATTTGTATACCCTATGAGTGTTTTGGGTACATTTAAGATATGTTCGGGTTGGTTCATGCACGAAACCAACCGGGCCCCTGGGACGAAAAAGCTAATAACACACAGACTAGGCGTCCGATTGATGCGTCGTCTGTTGTGTTGAGATTCTTTTGATATGGCAGACCTTTGGGATACATCTTTTTGGGAAATTGTGATACTATGTGTATTGACCAGTGGCTTGTGTAGAGGACCCTCCCTATGACGAGCAATCAGAGTGCAGAGTCCTAGTAGCAGGCTGAGACTTGACGACTGCTGATCGATCGACATGGTGTGATTTGGATAGCACAGTGGGGAGCACATGGTTGCAGCGGCAGACCGATGGCATATGAGCACATGGCTGTAGTGGAAAACCTGCAGCACTCAACAGAAGGAGTACCTCTGTAGGGTATGTGGGGGCGCACATGGTTGTAGCGGGAGACCCATGGTGGGTATCGCGTGGTTGTAGAAGCTGGCCAACAGTACTCGACATGTGCAGTAATACAGCAGTCCAAGGTTAGTGGGAAGCGCATGGTTTTAGCAGCAGGCCCACTATACTCGATAGAGGAGGAGTTCTCCACCAGATGTTGTTTCGACATCACGAATAAAGTCCTGGATTGATCCGAGTCTTGACTTTCAATCATTATCTTCGATGTGATTGACATGATATCCTATGTGGATTGGATCATGCTTTCCTATGTGGATTGGGTAGTACATTCCTATGTGGATTAAGTTATACATTCCTGTGTGGATTGGGTTGTACATGAGCTCGTGAGTTGTAGCTGAACTGGATTTGATGACATCGGTATATGTAAGGGAATATACCTAAGTAGAGTTGGTTGTTAATTCATGATTTTATATTTTCTTTGTGGTTTATCCTTGGTGGATTCAGGGAGACCGTCAGGGGTCTCGTGGTACCTACTAAGTATCGTTTACTCCCCCTGCACGGGCTATGCCCACCCTACGTTCTGTTGGTTGTAGACGAGGGACAGCGCTGATCTTGGTTGAGGCTTGTGGAGCGGGCCGGTACCTGGAGGTGGACTATCAGGTGGTACATACACGAAGATGATGGCAAGACCCGAGGAGCCAACAAAACTGGTTGTACTCACCCTTCAGGTGAGAGATCTGGAGAACGACATAGTGGTTTCTACTTTGTCTTTTAGTTGTTGTACATTACTTTTTATTGTACTTCGCTTTAGTTGGGTTTGTATACTTGCCCATTTTCTTTCCAGAACTTTTGTTTTCAGTTCACTTAGAGTTTTACTTCATTTTGTGCACTCTGTGGTGTTTTTTCTATTATAAAGGCAATGCATTCCATTGTTTTTGGGATTTACGCCTTTGGTGCTAGTCGCCAGCCCCTGGCCTATGGGAGGTGGGCTTGGGGTAGTCATGGCACAGACCCCGAGGACGGGTCATGACAAATTGGTATCAGAGGAGTTTGGTTCTACCGTAGAACTCAGAACTCTGATCTTTCTTCTATGTGAAGCAATAGTGTTAAGGGTTTTGTGTGTGGTTATCAGTTGAGGGAGTCCAGTGTTGGTGCGGCGGCCGAAGTATCCATATACCAGGATCCTGACTTCTGATTCCCAACTCAATGCAAGAAAATATTGACTGCATGTGTGTTTCGATATTTTCTATGTGATTACTTGTGTCAGCTCACCAGGTATACTGTATTGACTGTGGCTCACCTATCTCTTTTCAGGATGGCCCCACAATGGCAGCCAGTTAGGGCTCCGAGTGTTGTACGAGATGGCATCCCACTGAGTGATGATGCCTGGATTTAGGGCCCCATTACAGCGGAGTCACTGATAGTACCTCCACCCGTCGAGCAACTGATGCCACCATCCCCAACAGCTGAGAGTGCACATCACCTTAGTGCACTCCATGAGTTTCAGCGTCTGGGACCGCCCAGGTTCGGTGGAGAGACGAACACTCAGGCAGACAAGGATTGGCTAGAGGCTATTTTTTGAGTTTTCAGATTGGTAGGGACGCCAGCAGACTTCATAGTGATCCTTGCTGCCAGCCTCCTTTAGGCTGCTATAGGCAGATGGTGGAGCATGATGCTCCATGTGCACGACAAGGCATCTCTTCAATGGGAAGGCTTCGAGAGCCTATTCCAGGAAGAGTTTTTACCAGCCACCTTTCGAGCAGTGCGTATACTATAGCTACTTCTTCTTCAGTAGGGTAGCATGATGGTGGCGCAGTATTCAGCGAGGATAACCGATCTCTCACACTACTCTACAGATATGGTATGAGACTCATTCATTTAGGGCCTTAACCTTCGAGAAGGGGCTCAAGAGAGAGATTAAAGATTCAGTTGTTTCTCACAGCATCCTGATGCAGACATGGGTGTTGGAGCGATCCTTCTTAGTGTAGAGTCTCCATGCTGAGCAGTCTCTTGCAGTAGGAATCACCACTAACTAGCATGCGGTAGAGTCTTCTGCCACGGGTTGTAGACAGATGATGTAGAGTTCCAAGAGGACCAGACCTACAGGTGGTTGACCGCATGACACAAGATCGTGTGTGCAAGGCACCTGATGTGGAGAACTACTTACCAGGAGAGGATAGTGTTACTCCTGCAGTGGGGTTGGTCACATGGCACATGACTGTCTGACCCTCCATACAGATGACCCGTAGATAGATGAAATACCACTCAGGCAGAGGAAGAGGTTCGATCGAGGCGTATCGCAATGAGCAGGAGACCGAGGCATGGGTGTTGGCCGTGCAGCTGGAGGTGGACGATGCTTTGAGGTGTTTCCACCACCACCACTAGGAGGTCCACCCCCAACTCATGGAATGGGTGGACATAGGAGTGCTCATCTTCAGGCAGTTGAAGCATACAACTATGGAGCTCCGGGAGCAGGCGGAAAATAGCAGGACTAGTTCCATGAATGGGACCTTTGATCTTGGTGATTCTAGTTTCATTGTTGACTTTTTTGTTGTTTGTGGTTGTTTTGTATCATTGTACATGAGTATTAGTAATAACATACACTTTTCCTTGTGACGTTTGCTTCCTCTCTTTTTGTGTACTAAGAGGTTTTGGTTAAAACTGTTGACTTGACCCTCACATTTGAGATTCCTACTAGAGGAGACTCAGTGACCACACATTGATGCTGATAGTGTGACTCAACCCTTGGAGGTGCGAGTAACAGTTGGATCTCTTGTTAATAGCGTCGAGGCCTTACGACGTCATATGTGGCATGGATTAGTATCATTCATGTCAGGATTGACTGTATTATGCAAAGAACATGGTTTATCTAGGGGATGAAACCATATTTATCTTAACAGTCAATATTTAATCTTAGCAGCTCCTGTTGGTCCAGTGAAGGGTCCGGTCATCCAGGAGCGGATGAGGACAGGTCAGAGCCGATATAAGTCTTATTCTGACAAGAGGCAGAGACCACTAGAGTTTGAGGATGGAAACCATGTTTTCTTATGGGTCTCCCCTCGACCTGGTTTATAGAGATTTGGATCGGGTAGTAAGTTATTTACGAGGATCATTGTACCCTTTTTAGGGCCTCAACAGGGTAGGCGAGGTGGTTTAGCGCTTGAACAATCCACCTCAGTTGTTCCAGGTGCATGACGTCTCCCACGTTTCTCAACTGATGAGATATGTGCTCGACCCGACCCATTCCATTGATCAAGGGGAGCTGGACATCGATGACGGGGCTACACTTTTGGAGTTTCTAGTGGAGATCGAAGATCGACAGGAGTAGGTCCTACGAGGAAGGTCTATTCTCAGGTGTGCTTTCACTGGTAGCTCGAGAACCTCCAGGAGAGCACTTGATAACTGAAGGCTCAAGTGCATGCTCAGTACCACATTGTTTTCCTTAGGATGTGTTGAAGCTTTATGGGGACGTAAATCCCTGAGGTGGGTGTAATGTAAAGACCTATAAATTTAAAATAATTTATTTTCATAATTTTATTTGAATTTTATGACTCCACAGTTTCTGAAGGCACCTGATTCCGAGGCCCTGGGTGCCCGTAATCAATTTCTGATGTTTAACTCGGGTACATTCTGTGAACAAACGAGATAGTTTTCCTAACTTTTGAACCGGTGCTCGGAATCAAAATCTGAGGGCACCGATGAAACTGCAGCGTTGGTAATTTCTTAGGAACACCTTTTCTGGAGTTTTGTTTTCTTAGTAAGAGTTGGTAAAAAAATGTGGTTTAAATGTTATGTAAATAAATATTTTTCACATCTTTATATTTCTCTTTGTGGTATAACATACATGTGAGGAAATATCCTAACACCTCTTGTTAGGATATTATTGAGGTGAGGCCCTCATGATCCCCACCCCTTCAATTTCCTCTAACTCCTCTTACCCTCTTAATGTTGGAAACCCCCATTTATTATGTAACTCACCCACTCCCCCTCTTTAATGCATGCCAATTAAACACCTAATTAATTTGACAATGCTAGTTTAATTAATTAGGTGAATTAATATTTTGAATTTTTTAAAAATGTTGGCCTGAGTAATAAAATAAGGTATATGACTTATTTTATTATTTGTTGTATCGATGGTGGAGATTTTTTTAGAGAATACTCTAAGTCAAGAGAACGAGATGTACACCAAATCTTCGATGAAGAACGATGTCACCGCAAGGAGAGATCGACGTACTGTCCCTTCTCCTCTCCACAGCCGGTGTGTGATGCCATTCCTGAAGAATGAAGACGCTCCTTCCTTCATTCATCTTCTTGTGTCTATGGAATGGAGACACCGCTCCTCCTCGGACGTTCCCCGTCGGCATATACATAGCTTCACCTCGCGATGCCGTTTCCCGCGATGATCATCATTTGACAACTTTTTCAAAGTAGTTTAAATTTTGTTTAATTTATTTTTGAGTGATTTTTATCTCACGTACTTGAGTGTTTATTAGTAGGATGATAGTATAATTTATATTTGAATAAATTATACCCTCTTCAATATTAAAATCATGTGTTTAAATGACTGCAAATTGATAACACCTAACACGGATGGCACGGGCCAAAAAAACATAGCCTGACAACCCTCCGCAGATTGTTGCTGGTGTGCGGATTGAGAACGATGATGAAACGGGACCCCGACAGTGTTTAGAAGTTTCTAAAGTGATGTTCGGGTCCTGTAAAGATGTTAGGTGCAGATGGAAGGTGAAACGGACCATCGGTGCGCGTTCGGTGGACAACGGAGAGAGGTGAAAGACCTCTGATCGACGCACCATTAGTTGTGATGCGGATCTTAGATCGAGACGATCGTTTCGATATATTACACTCAAGGTTTCAGAGAATATTGTGTACGACCGGGTTGGTTCGAACACGAAACCAACAGGGCCCTTGGAGCGGAAACACTTATATCATGAACTCTGGACGTTCGATTGACCTGTTATCGACTTTGTTGGATTCTTCTTGTTGAGACAGCTCTTTTGGTATTCTTCACCTGATTTTTGGATGCAGTTGGATTATGGTCTGGTTGGATTGTACCCGAAATCCAACGGGCCCATGGATCCGAAAAGCTGATAACTTTTAGAACGGGTGCCTGTTTGAGAAATCATCAATGGCGTAGGTAATCATGTTGAGAAACAGTCCCTATGAGAGTTCGGGTTAATGTTGAGATATGGTCGAGTTTGTTCGTGCACGAAACCAACCAATCCCCTGGGAAGAAATGACTAATAACACATAGATCGGGTGTTCGATTGACACACCTTCTATTGCATTGAGATTCCTTTGATGTGGCAGACCTTTGGGAAACTTCTTTGTAGGAATCTCTGATACTAGGAGTATCGACCAGTAGATCGTGGAGCATACCCTCCTGGTGACGAGCGAGCGGAGTGCAGATACCTAGTAGCTGGCTGAGACTTGAAGACTAATGATCGATCAACTTAGAGTGATTCAGATAGCCCAGTGGGGAGCACATGGTTGTAGCAGCAGACCCACAGTGGAGGAGCACTTGGTTGTATTGGAAGACCCGCAGTACACTATAGAAGGAGTACCTCTCTAGGATGTGAGGGGGAGCGCATGGTTGTAGCGGAAGACCCATTGTGGGAAGCGCCTAGTTGTAGCAGCATGTCATAGTACTCGACAGGTGGAGTACTAAAATAGTACAACATTAGTGGGAAGCTCTTTGTTGTAGCTACAGGCCCATGGTACTCGATAGAGGAGGAGTTCTCCAGCAGCTGTGGTTTCGACATCATGAATAAAATTTTGGTTTGAGTTGAGTCTTGACTTTCAATCATTGTCTTCGATGTGATTGACTTCATATACTGTGTGGATTGGATCATAATTTCTTGTGTGGATAGGGTCGTACATTCCTGTGTGGATTAAGTTGTACTTTCCTGAGTGGACTGGGTTGTACTTGAGCTCGTGAGTTGGAGATGAACTGGTTTTTATGACTTAGGTATAAGTAAGGGCATATACCTAAGTAGAGTTGGTTGTTACTTCGTGATTGTATCTTTTATTTGTGTTTTATCCTTTGTGGAATTAGGGAGACCTTCACAGGTCTCGGGGTCCCTACTGAGTATTGATTACTCACCCCTGCACGGACTATTCCCACACTATGTTGTGTTGGTTGCAGACGACAGACATCGCTGATCTTGGTTGAGGCTTGTGGAGCGGGACGTTACCTAGAGGTGGACTATCAGGTGGTACATACACTGAGATGACTGCCAGACCTGATGAGCCGACAATATTGATTGTACTCACCTTTCACGTGGGAGATCTAGAGGACGATATTGTTGTTCCAGCTTTGACTTTCAGTTTTTGTATATTACTTTTTACTGTACTGCACTTCAACTGGGTTTGTGTACTGGCCCATTTCCTTTCCATCACTTACTTTTGTTTTCAGTTTACTTAGTGTTTACTTCTTTTTGCACAATCTGTGGTGTTTTTTCTCTTATAAAGGCAATACCTTCCTCTTTTGAGATTTACGCCTTTGGTGCTAGTCGCCAGCCCCAAGCCTATGGGAGGCGAGCTTGGGGTAGTCACGACACGTGCGCCGAGGATGGGTCATGACATACAAACTCAAATCATAAGTCTGTTCTACTCCATTCAAAATATTATCATCCCATGTCATCCTCATGAACCAAGTACTTTAGTATATGATTTCGAATACCTTACAATAAAATCTATGTGGATTTGACAAATTCGATTTTACTTCACAATGTACTGCACTGTTTCTCAAATAAAGAATCTGGCACTCCATTTTGGAACCATTAAAGACAACTCCTAGTTATTCATTGCCACATGGAATAGTGATTATGATCCACAATTTAATAGGTGAACTATCATATGATTCTAGAACCCATCATACATAGATTTCCTCTAACACCCAACCTCACAATATAGACATTAGAATCATTATTAATCCATCATGGCCCTTATAAATGAGTAGAAATCAACATTTATTTACCATTCTATCAGCACAAATGGGATTATACCAACCGTCATGATTCATATATTCCATGAAATGAAGGTGCTTCAATCATTGTGATCCCTGAAAATTCCTTTTTTGAACCTCTCACCTTAGGGTGTTATGGTTCATCCCCAACATGTCTTCCCCAATAAATACTCACTAAATCATCCTTTTGGGTTATGAATTATATCACATATATTTCAAAAATCCAGGTAGACCTAGAATCTCCAGTATCTCCCCCTCATCAAATATTACTCCCATAAATCATCCATTGAACTTGGAATAGAGTGGAGACACCTCTGTTTTGAAAATTCTACCTCCAGATGAGGACATTGACCTATGAACCCGGGGAATAACATCCTTTTAGGACAAGAGATTTGATCATCATGGGAATCAAAAACCCACCTAGAAATCAACACCATGTGGTGATTTGTGTCATTACTTGCATGTTTTCACCATATTCCATGATTATCATTCAAGTCATGGTTGTAGATTGTTTGCTGAATGGATACTTAATGTAAAATCTAAATGATAGTAATAAACTGTTACAATAGTTCTGACTTAATAGAGCCTAAAATTCAATAATATAAGGTCTAAGATAAATGTACCAAAAATATAACATTATAATATTGTAGTCAAATGACCCCATACTATAGTGATAGAAGTTTCGAGATAAAAGACCCTAAAATAAAGAAATAAATTGTTAGAGCTAAATGTACCTTAAATAAAATTATTTATGTCCTAAGGAAAATGTCCCTATACTATAACACCTACAAAAATTAGTATACAAGAATGAAATATCTTATAAACAACACCATATGTCCTTGGAATGAGTAAAGATACATTTTATATGCCTATCAGCTTCAGAAAAATATAGAGCACTCTCCCAATGAAACACATATTCTTACAAAAATTCCATTTGAAATATAGGCAATCTCAATATAAATGAAATAGGTACATCAATGAGGATCCTCATGATTGGTGAATATTCATAAGAAAATATCAAGATGAATCTATGATGTTTTTAATATCCAAATCCGTACATTCAGGTTTACATCATAATATTAACATCAAGAGTATCATTTATTATTCATTCAAAATCAAATAATAGAAATTTATTTTACATCATGATGGACATAAAAATTGGATTCAAACCTTAAAGGTTTAGAAAATACATTCATTGATTGAGTGAAATTTTAGGTATCTCCACATTTCAATTACTATCCATGAATATAATAAAAAATGCATTTTTAATTAACGGAAGAAAATAAAATTTGATTGGATGAGATGGAATTGTTGGTAGGTGTTTTGAGAGAAGCATCAAATACATGTTGAAGTGTCATTAACCTCATCTATTACACTTCTTCCCGAAGTCTTAGGGTGCTGACTAAAGTTTTCATCTCCAAAAATTATGTAGTAGATCCCAGTGATGATGATGATGATGATGAGAGTTCAGACCTCATGATAAATATGATTTTATCATATCATCATATCTCTGTGGTTGATAATTCCATCTGAGTTGGAAATTCTAATATGAACTGGAATGTCTGATCTAATACTCCAAGGAATCCTTCATCTATTTATCAAGGAGAGCCACATCTTCAAAATCATGCAAGACCCTCATATTTGTGGAAAAATATTTCTAAATCATTGTAATTTGTCTGATTATTTTGTATCGTGGGTTTTGATCAAATACATCCCCCAAGTCATCAAATATTTGATGATGGTATTTATTTTTGTCAGAAAATGATTCCATATGACTCTTGATAATCGATGTGTGAATCTTCTTCTAGATCATCCTACACCATTCATAGGATTTAGTTATTATTTAGGAATCAGTATAAGAATTCCCATATATTCTTTCATCATTATTTGAATCTATATTTTTGTATGGTTGAGGGATAATTTCCTCAAAATATTCTATCCTACTATTGGGATGGTCATATCCATGATGAGGGTGATTCCGTGATTTTATCTCCTACGTGAACGATAAATCCAATCATTTCTAACGAAAAAGGGGATGGTGAGGAAAATAATTTTACACATGAAGAATTAGTCAACAAAGAACACCATTTGAGTTGGCTGATACCCATTCAAAAGCCTAATTGTGTACAAAAAATACATGAAAATCATCATGTGGAAGTATGATCTTAGTATCAGTGACTTCACATACCAAAGTTATCCCAAACAGGAAGATTATTCCATGGTGAAACTCTCCTCACATGCCAACTAATTGAATAGGGTACACTCTTTGTATGTAGTAGAACAATAGTTAAAACAGATATGTTGTAAATGGATCGAATATGATCATATCATCCATCATAGCTATAAAAACCCCATCCTGAAGGGTGATATTTTATGACATTTCATCGATATATCCACTTACATCATCATTCATAGGACTAGTCAGTGTAGGATAAAAGGTGAAATTGAAACTATCAGTTCGCATCAACAGATTATTAATCTTGTCAACTCCATATGACATGGCCCCTACACAAAATATTTTCTGTTAAATAGGACTAGATATGGAACTGAATATCATTATGGTATTGTAGTATTCATATCAATGAAAATTTTCCTTATTCGAAAAAATAAAAACAAGAAATTACACGTGACACTATAGAGGTTTCTACCTTATTGGATGCAGACTAAGAGATGGTAATATCATGATAGTGACAATACATATATATTAATATACCATCCCACCTATATTCATGTTTCCATTACCATAAAGTTAACATTGTTTCCATAATGTGTGTATATATCTAGTAAAATTCAACCATTAAGGAATATTTCCCTGAATCCCACCATCTTATGGCTTGGAGAGACCTCCAAAACAACTCGGTGTCTGAATGATGTATGATCATAGCAGTCCAAATTGTCCTAACATGAATAATCATTATAACAAACCATCTGGTAATAAGAATGATGGGGCATAAATTAGTTGGCCTACATTTATTGTGATAAATTAAATGTTGATCCAAACATTGAATGAGATAAGTAAGAACATAGTCATCTCCTTTGGAAGATCATTCATCACAATGATGATCATGTCCATCACCAGGACTAGAGTTGGGAAAGAGACATACTAGAAATTTGCGGTAATATAATATTCATCTTACACCTCCCTTATAAATGGGACTGGACCACATTGATCAATATCATAGAGGCTAATTAATAACACACCATAGAACTGATCTATTGAGTTGGTTCTAATGAACCAACAAAATTCTAATTCCCTGATAAAATTTGAATGATGATAAATAATAAATTGGAAAATCTATAATGATAATAATTGGAAACATACTACTTTTATGAAAACACTATAAAACATTCACTAACCCCAAATGGCCACACTGATTCATCAGAAATGTAACCAACAGGATGGAGATCTCATTTCTATATCAATAAACTGCCTAATTTGTTCCATGATGAGGCAGATATGTTCGAGTATCTCTAAGTGATGGTCCGATGAGTGAAATCAAAATGGTCATGGCCCAATAGAGACTATTTTATTATATAAGAAAACCCATGTGATCGGGCTGTGACCATTCAGTCATCCTCGAATTTTTTTTCTAAATATTGTCAAGATATGTTGACACCAAACATGACATATAATTCTATTATAAATATGGATTGAAAATTAGAACCTGAAATAAAAAACTGTATAGTGGAATTAAGTGTGATAAATTTTATCGGTAGTTCTGAATTTGAATAAGATAATTCGGAAACTCATTATCCGAATTCATGCAGTATCAAGGGTAATAGATAAAGTTTTTTTTGGAAATAAGGACCCTTTGATTAGTAATATTAGGAAATATATTAATAGAGAAAAAATCCATCTGACCAAAATTAAGTAGGAAATTTTAGACATATATAATAAAATATTTTTAAAGGAAAGACATAAAATTCTAGTAGCATCATGCATATCGCACGAATGAGTACAGAATTTATGATCATATAATGGATTTATGAAACACGTAGTTAATGATTATCTTTTGGACCACATAAACACACATAACCTAGCACAACTTTGCATTGCCTCAATAGACTCCCTATCACAAAACCCTAAAATGGTCTTTTGAGAATTAAAATAGTCAAAATTTAAGACACGATAAAGCCAAAAAATCCTGAAAAACATAAAAAGGTAGTTGTGTATCCATATAGATGAAGTTAATGAAAATGAATAAATTTTGTTATATATTGATTCAATAAATCACCGTTGAAAAATATATATTGCAAAAAACATCTTGATAAAGGTATCGTGAACAGTTCTCGAGATCGGTTCCTTCTGAATGGTCCAACAAAATGTTTTACATGAATGATGTAGGAAAAAATATATCTAATGTATGGGTAGTCAAAGAATTTGTTAACTAACACTGATCTATTTATAAAAAACTCCAATGAAAAAAATATCGCATGAATGACCAACTATATTCCAACGACACTGATTGCTGAAAGTGCCAAAGCCTAATGATGGCATTTAGATTCCTTATAAGTGACTCTTGTCCCCGAAGGAATTGGTCTTAGGTGGGGGTTTATTAATGACTTCGAAATTTTCATTATAAAAATAAAAATAGTTGAAATAACATAATATTTGTTTCTTTCAAAATAAAACAAAAAATGAAAATGTTGTCACAACTCAAAGATCATATAATCCTCCCCTAGACACATGACATGAGACCTTCAGAAGGACATGTTAAAGAGATGTGGACATCACATAACTTGTAGAATATTTCATGGAGAGCCATTGAAAAGTCCTTTTTCCTCTTGAGAAGGTGTTACAAACAATATGTCATCTTGCAATAGATAATAAATGGTCCCCACAGGGTCACATAAACTGTCAAGTTGAAACCTCTTCATAGGACATCAAAAAATACATATAAAACGTGGAGGAAAATATCCATAAGATAGGATCCTATTTGAGGTTATAAAACACCAAAGACACACCCATGAATGAGACACCATGGAAGAGAAAGTTATATATCCTCTGGGATACACAATATCCTATTAGCATGTCACCACCATCACACGATGGGAATCAGACATGAAGAAATTATCTCATCCTCCCACTTTGTCTCCAAAAACAACCAGAAGGATTTTTCTATGAAAATTATTGTAGATATCCAAAAGAATTATTCTTATACTTGCAATCAATATTCGTTGGGAAGAATTATTTTACTCAACAATACATAAGAAAACTTGTGAGAACCCATATCCTTGTAAAAAAATTGGGAAAATAAAAATGATAATATGTGGTAACTTATTGAAATCATAAAAATCACGTGATAGAACACATATGGTTCAAAAGAAAACTCAAAACCTTGGTGAAATTATATCCCGACCATGAGAGATCCTTATAACATGTCATTCTCATCACAAAAATCAGACCTATCCATATGGTCCTACGCCCCCCTATATGTCTCCATAAGTTGAACAAAATGGGTTTTCCATGAAATGATCGTGAATCACCATAAAATCCATTAATGGAAACATCCTTCACAAACACTAGGATGAGTGATTTTATTAAATTACACTAGTGCATTCAAATAAGTTACTGAATCATTTGGGAAAAAAATATTTACAAAGAGAGAAAAGGCGGGATCCTCTTGTGGATGTAAACATCATGTGACACACTCATGTGCTCCAAAATACCATTCAAATAAATTCAGTATGTTATAATAATCTCATGAGTTCCCCCTATAAATCCATCAATATCTCATTAAAGGTCCCAGAAAAGTCATGTATGATCAGAGAAGTCCCATTTGATTAGAACCCCGATCTCGTGATGTCCCTTGGTCATATCGACATTACACTATGAATATTCTATGGCGTGTACACATGATTTTTAAAGACTCAAAAAATTAGAAATAATATAAAATATTTTTCTTGAAGGGATGGTCTCATTATTATTAAATATGATGAAATTCCACTAGAATTACCTAAAATAAGATCTCTTGAACACATGGTATCAAATCACTCCACTCACACTAACATGGAAATGCGTGATACGCACTGTACAAAGTTGAGAAAATTTGGGGTGGTGAGTTTATAAATCACCCACCCCCAACATCAATAACATCATCATTAGAACATTACAATGGGACACTATGAAATAAAAATATATTTCATTGAGTGTTTTATCACATAGTCAAGAATAATTTTCTAGCATATAAAATATGGGGAACCCTAAAAGAAAATCATTCCACCTGAATAGTAACTTCATATGATCACTCATATATCTTGACAATGTCTGATGTAGGGATAAGATGAGGACATCTCACATTCCTAATAGGTGAATTGGTATTTGAACAATATACAAATGAACAAAACTATGACATATGGTACAAAATGTAGTGACTAAGAATAAAAATATGGGTGAATTATGAAAAAAACATATACAATGATCCTCATGTGCTTTACATGAACCATCCTGGTCAAGGGAAATCACATGGTAATGTCGCATTAATCATGTGGTTATCCATTTGTATACTATTTTGATAAAGCAATGTAGAATTGAATTTTCAACGAATATAACAAGGAACCCCTAGTTATGCCACCCATGTATCATGAAACCCTCAGGGCTCACCGTATGATCTTAGAAATGTTCTCTAGACATTTTACCCAAATCATAAGGTGTCACAAGAACATTTCAACAATGGCTCATTATTTAATCAGGAGGGGTGAACAGTATTGAATTTAATATCATATATAATCCAACTAGAACATTCAATTTCCACAGGACATGTCAAATGTATTTCACAATGACATCAAAACATGTCAGCCCAGACATGTAGAAATCTCCAGACATGTAACACTTACTCTCACAATTCCCCCATTCATTCCATCTAGATTTTATTATTACACATTTAAAATTTTGCTAGATCATGTGATATAGTACACGAATTTCAAACGATATCATTAAATGGATTCTAGATTCAACGAGCATGGTATTGTGATGCTGTCGGAACAAGTCATCCATGGTCATCTGATGACCATTATACATGCCATCCAAATTATGTGATGTCCCCGGAAAAATCCAAATGGACCATGACATTTTTTTGACATGTACAGAATAAATTATAAAATATGTAAAGTATAAAATAAAATAATTTATAGTAAATAATTTTGATATTTCATGAAGAAAAGAAGGCCAGGTCGAGCAGGAATCCCAGGACATGATAACATTGTCAATCCACCGTAATGGGTAACCATAGTGTGTACACTCTGATCAACTGATCTATGAGAAATCTAATAATAAATAAATAATTGATACATATGATGCCTTACTATGTCCTAAATCCATATCAATCGTACAAATGAAAAAAACAGACTGTAAGACCCAATTAGTCGCATAATATTGTGGATCCATCATATAAAGGAAACCTCAATGTGTAATACTTGATCCATTAAACTATGAGAACATGGATTCATGTAAAAACCAGGACATATAGGAATCCTTCCCAATTGCCACGAACAAATTGGCATCCATATTGGTGAGACTACCATCATGTATCTTACATATTAACTATAGAGAGATAATCATTTCCATGGTTTGATCATTCTACCTCAACCATTAACATAATTACATGATAAATAAACTACAATGACTCTAATTCATAACATATCAAGGATGTGTATGACACCTTTATATGTCCCAAGCTCCATATTTTTTCATATGTAGGTATATCTAAGCATATAAGTCCCACATCATAATAAAGTGATAAGGATTACTTTTAATCCCTTGTTTCTCACACTGAGCATGGATCACATGGGATTAGGGAGTTGCAAGTTTCATATCATTCACATCATTAATCAACACAATCTAGGGAAAGCATAGGGTGTAATACCCAATGAGTTGAATGATATGATTACTTCAATACAAGATAACCTAACTAGGGAAAATTACCAATGGTTAGAATAAACTTTGAAAAATATTATTTAATCCATAATTAGGATATGTAGGATGTCTCCTCGAAACTCGATCTTAAATACATAGTGCTTGAGTTCCCAAAAATATTTATTTTTTCAACAATGTTAACTATCAATGTATTTAATGAAATATATGACATATTAAAATCTCCCTTACATTCTAGTAAATTATGAAGTCTCTTGATATATCAAAAATACATATAACAAAGGTAGCCATTAGGAGGAATGGATGAATTAAATAGAATACCTACATATGGTTTCACAAAAATATTAAACTTTATTTATAAAAGATTTTCTACTGGTGGAAATTTCAAGATGATAAATGGTTTGGTGTTGGGATTGTGGATGAGAGTTAGACTATGATCATTTTTATTGGTTATCTAGTATTATATTTATATTAGGAAAAGATTAATGGGAATTTCATAAATATATTTGAGATTATTAGTGTATGAAAAAATTCCCTCCAAAATGGTACAATTAGCTGAACCTCCCAATCTCTTAGACATTGTGACTTTTTAAGAGATATTGGTTATAAAAACACAACTAACAACCTACATTTTGAATGAAGTTCAGTTTGCTGTTATGGATGTGAGAACCATTGGGAGTAACCAATAATAATGAAATTGGTGACCAAACAACTTTGAATGTGAAATAAATTAAACCCAACACAATTGACTATTAGGTCAAATCAAATTCACCCCATTCATTACAATTATTTTTGAAATAATGTTGAATAATAACCATAATGTATTTCAAATAAGATATGTTTTATGATGAAACATTGATCCCATCATGAAATAAGAAAATTGTAAATTCATTTCTATATTAAAAAATTAATTATATGATAATTATTATATTGATTAATTATTAAATGAAATACCAAATAAAAATAAACAGAAAATTATAAAAACATAATTTTTTCCTTTAAAAAATATTTATATATTTTTGATTCATTAATTATAATATATAAATTATATAAATGGTGAAAAGGGTTTAAATTGACAATAATATATATTTTAAATAAAAAATTCCTAATTGTCTCAATGACCTCTTCACTTTCACTTTTTATTCATGAAATAATATATTATTATTTATTTTATCTCAAAATAATTCTTACCTCTATGTATAAATATTCCATCATACCCTCATTGAAATACACTTCCAAAGGGAATTTAATATTTGATGAATTTCACAAATATTACCACTTAAACCACCATCATTTTTTATATTTATATTCGTATCAACCCTCTCCATGACACCACGACCATAAATCATAATAAATTGAATAAGTATTTGGATGATGTAACATACATTTCAATTAAATTCATAGTTTTATTCATATTTTTTTAAATACTATCTATATTTTTACATCTACGAGAAAAAAATATATATAAATAAATATTTTATTTTTTTAAGAGTGTGATATTTTAGAATACATTTCTCATTAATAACTATATATTTTGATATATTTTAAATAATTGTACCATTATCATATATGAATAATACTTATATATTATAATATTAATTAAATATATGATATTTAAATGAAATATAATTTCCATAAATAATTTATAATTTATTTAAGAAATAATATTTATTTTAAAGGACCATTTAAAAATATTTTTTCCCTTTGAATATTTTTATCACATTTATGTTTTAAAACTATGAATAATTATTTTTACTCATGTGTAAACTGATCCCACGAAATATGTATTGGTTATATATTTAAATAAAATCATTCTAGGGTGAAAAATGTTTTACATAAAATTATTTTATATGAATAATGTATTTTCATCATAATAAATAAATTATTCATTATGGATGAATTATTTTAATGAAATATAAAAAAATTACTTTTAATAGATTATATTAATATTAATGTATTGGTATTAAATTACACTGAAAATTGATATAAATATGTGTTTTTCATAAAAAAATATTTTCCCAAAAATTTATTTCATTACGTTTTATAAATTTATTTTAAATTTTTTTTAATACAAAAAATGAAGATGAATATGTAAAAATTTATTCCATATATTTAATTGAATGTTTTTAATTTGATAAAAATTTCAATTTAATTCATTAACATATTGAATTGTAACTCCAATAAAAAAATAGCGTGTTTAATGTAAAAACATGTATATGAGTATGTTAAACTAAAATATAATGTATACAATATTAGTTAAATTTTATAAATTTTACCAGTTTATGATATTTCAACCCACTTATATCATATATTTTAATTGGGTTTTCCATGGTGCTAATTTTATAATAATATTAATATATTCATTTAATTACTTTTATTTTTTATCAGTTTTATAATCTCCTTACTTATAATCGGAGGCCATCTCCCCCTCGTTCCGTTGAATATTTTTATCCTTCGTTCTTATCTAATACCTATAAATATTTGAATGACATATATTCACATGTTATTGATCTCCAAGCCTTGTTTCTAGGAAATTAATTAAAGGTGTATGGTGTATGATAAATTATCATTCTATATAATTTTTTAATATTCATTATTTAACCATTTTTATATGATTTCATTCATAACCTCAAAAAAATTATTTAACAATCATATTAATAAAAAATCAGAATCATTAAAATTATTTAGTATGTTATAGTATGATAGTATCCATTTTCATCCACATTACCACACCATTAATGGTGACAACATTATTTATGCATTTGTGCGCACTACCACCTCCACGAAGCGAAGTGATTCATTTATAATGTAAAAAAATTATTCGAATAATGTACGGAATTAATTAATATAAAATTAAAATATTTTATTATTATGACTCTAAAAATATCAATTTTTATATATCTTATATTCTTTCAATTTATATGATAATGAATACATTACACATAGATAAGTATGTAGCACTATCGTAATGATGTGATGGAATTAATTTATCATAACCACCATAAATTTTTGGTTATGAAATTTTATATAAATATTAAATATGATACTTATAAAATATTTAATATTATTTAGTTGATGAAACCATGAACACGATGTACGGAAAAAAACTGTCGAACTGAAATATGGATGAGAGAAAGAATTGTTAGCAGTCAATTGTTATATTTTATAAATAAATGTTAAAAAACTGAAATTTTAATTTATATTTGAAATTTATAATGTTTTATAACTATGATATATTTTATAGTATAGATTAATAATATATATACATATATTTTAATATATCTTAATAGAACATATGAAAAAATTATGTACAAGATGTATTGTTTTTTTCCTATAATTTTATTTTCAATAAGGATTATTTATAATTGTATTTAATTTGTGAAAATTATATGATCATTATCTATTAAACACATTATATTTTATTATATACATTTATTATTATTTGTTCTATGTATTTTATTTTATTCTCATCTCATTGTTACATTAAAAAATTCAGGAAAATGACTTTATATAAAGATGAAATTAAATATCTTTAGTTAGTGACTATTTTCATTCATGTTAATAACAATAAAAATAGATAAATAAATGTTATTTTATATTATAATTTTATTAATTAATTTCTTTATAAAAAATGTTTTAAAATCCATTCAAATTATTAAAATTGAAAATTTTCAATGATTAAAATATTTCATTAATGAATTTTGTCACAAAGTGATAAATAAAACATTACTTTATCAATGATGAACTTAACACAATTGTATATCATATGATCAATTACTGAAATTTAATAATCCTTCAAATGATTCATTAGTTAATTTTACTAAATGATTTTATAATTAATCAATACTTTTTATTAAAATTATATGAATAGATTATGTTATTTTCTACTTTTTAATAAAATGAATCAATATTATTTTAATGTTATTTGTCATTAATTTCAATATACAACGATGTTTATTATTCATTATTTGGAATATTATCTTATAATATCAAAAAAAATTAAATCTTTATATTGCTTGTGAAGTTGATTTTTCAATCATGATTCCAAACAAACCATTATCATTACCATTACATAAATAAATTTAGTTTTTATGATATACATTTTTATAATATAATGGAAAATACATTTTTAATTTTTACTATAAGATACAATATAAAAATATATCCCTATAATGTGTTGGGTAATGATTTATATATCATGAGGTAATATAAATACGATACATAGTGATCCTCTTCTAATGAAACAAAGTGTATGTAAAAGGATCTAAAAATATTAATGGAATTTTCCTACTAAGATGCAGTGGTCATTTATGTGAGACTTGGCTAATGATTTTTTTTTATTTTTTTATTATTGTGAGATAAGTTATTTGAAATTTTTTTATTCTTCAAATACACATTCTTGGAACTTAATTGATTAATAGTTATTCATCAATCTCATTACTCGTGGATTTTCAAATACAAATTAATTATTCAATGTCTTATGATTAATTATATATGAATTAGTATGTCTAAATTTCATAATATATAATTTAAATATTATACAGATATGTTTAGATTTTTATTTTATATGATAATCAATTTATAAATCCAATATTTACCATTTCTATGAATATAATCTCAGTTTTTATTATATTTCAATTTTGCACTGATTATTATAATTTTATTTAATATAAGACTTTTCTAGAATGGTTTTTATTAGATAGATACACTATGCTAGATGTTAAATATCTTAAATGAAATAAGATGACTATATATTAAGTCTCTAATTATACGAATCATATTTAGTTACAGGGAATTAATTATTTTTTATTATATAATGAATTCATGTAATATTATGAAATATTTATTTATTTTATTATTTTTTCACGTCAATTAGTATTATTGTAGGGATTTTTTTTAATGATTTGGTTATGAGGATTGTATTGATAAAAAAATATTTAACGTTATATAAGGTGAACCAAAACATGTAATATTAAGATAAAAGGTTGTCATTGTTTTAAATATATCACGATTTATTTTCATGATTATATGATTTATCACATTGAAAATATATCATGATGAATATAGAAATGTTTTTACTCGAAGAATGAAAATATGAAGAATATTTATTTATAATAATTTTTAGAAATGTGAAATTTATTTTACACATAAAAATACTATAATAGTATGTTTTGGAATAAAAATATTGTTATTATGATCATGAAAATATCACAATACATGAATCCATAATGTCTCGGATTTTTCAGTGTATTATTTTTAAATATTATATGGAATTATTTTGAAATAGGGTGTGAAGAAGAAACATCATTCGGAGGCCCAGTAATCCCGGAATAGTGGTTTGATCTTTTTATTAAGTTATGTTATTCGACACTTATGCGCGATTGTGGTAGTTTCCAAACAGATGTCCGAATTAAAAATCTGAGGGAACTCTTGCGTATGGGGAGACAACTTTACCTATGAAAAATCCTAACCACGACTGGCATGGGTCGATAGAAAAAGATAATTTTTGGACATTTTAATTAAAATAAAATTAAATAAATTCGCAAGTTTATTTTGTTTCTTTTATGGAAACAACCGCTGCAGCGTGACAATTGGGCTGATATTTCCTTAATGAATGTCATGTCATAATGACTCAGAAATCGAAACTTGACTCATTTATGACACAATGTAACTAAACAGTGAATCGCATTACTTGAAAATTGTAAATTGTTCTTCGAAAATAAACGGTTGAAAATAGAAAATACCTTTGCTGGAAAACCCACATATGAAATTGGGTTAATAAAATTTAGCCTTAATAAGAGGAAACATGGAATTAAAATTTCAACACTAAATTATGATTTCGATTAAAAGAACATTGGAGGAAATTAAGGACACATAATTGGAGAGAAAATGTAAATATTTATAGTGAGTGATTGAGGACATCAATTACAATCAATTGTTGAATTGTGGGTCTCAAAGTCACAAATTTATGCTGATTTAAAATACCAGCAGTCCAACAAAACATAAGGTATTAAGAGAACACATTTTTGGTTTTAATATCCCTTCCCTAACGTTTACATATCAATTTATCTGAAAAAAGTGGGGATATATATATATATATGTATATATATACTAGACAAGTAGAGTTTCATCATTCATCTAATTCCTACCACAAACTCATCTTTAATCTAAAAGATTTCAATATATATATATATATATATTCTATTTATCCTAATCTTATAGGGTTCCAAAAATAATGAATTTATAATTCACATATCAGACCCTTTAAAAAACTACATTATTCAATCGAGGACATCACGTTGGGTAGTGATAGGTGATACATCGTCGCCTCCCGTCAGTTGTAGGTTCAAGTCTCGCGGCTTTGCTAGACGTGATTGGTTTCCACTCGACCTTCATGTTGTCCTTTTTATGGAAATAAATAGACTTAAGAATAGTATCCAATTTCAATCTTAATCCATTCTAACCATTATAATTATCCAAAATAATTATATCCAAACTCTTAGTCCAATGTTTATAAGGAAGTTAAACATAATGAGAATTCTTTTCTTCCAGGTAATAACATGTGAACGCCTTCATCGTATATTCTATTACAACACCACAACATCCTGGATTACCAAAATATACCATCTCTTATTCCAAAATTACTATTTTATAATCATGACCATATAATCTCAAATTCCCAATGAAATAGTACTGTAGTACAATCATTATTTATCTCCATAATTCTTGTAACTAGTATATTGTTGATAAAACACTCCAATGAAATAATTCTATAATAATAACCTAAGAACACAAGTCATTCATCTTCATCTGAGGTAGTATCATAACATGATTATTATCAAATAACATCATTTGCGGTATACTCTTATGAATGAGACATTAATTCACGTAGTGTCTCAATGCCTTATAGATGAAGCATTTTACATTTGAAAAATTTTTCTTACCCTTGCAATCTAATTCTTGGTGTCCTTTTTTCTTCACACTTTTAACAAACACCCATTCCCTTCAAAAATTTACCATGGTGATTCATTCCACATGTATCACATATTGGAAAATCCTTCTTTCGCTTTATTCATCTTTTTTTCTACCATCCTTTTCTTCTGTGGCTTCCCTTCATAACCATAGGATTTAGAGAATTATTTACTTATCTTATTAACACTATATATTATTTCTTCATACGCTGAGAATAAATGGGAGTGTATTTCTCTTCTAAATTTTGTCTTAATACCGTGAAATATATGATCCTTCTTACAGAGTGGATCATATGTATTTCTGGAGTTCACATTCCTTCTATTGGGTGATGTTTCTAAACAATAGCATGCACTAGGTCAGTTTATTAATCACAATTCATAATTCCAAACATGTAAAATACCTAACATTAATTGAATATTTAATGGATATAATCCACAATCACAAAAATATTTTTTCATTGAGAGGGTATATACTCATAAACCATTCATATTGGTTTGTGAAGAAAATGAAAATTATCCTAAGCATATCCCCTAGAGTGTCGTAACCAAGAGTACAGCAAGGCCCATTGTCATGCACCAGTTCCCATTCAAGTATAGCGTAATGTAGTGTTTCAAGGTTTTACCCCTAGGTACATCTGTGCCAGAGCCCCCTCTACCTACTCGTATCCAGACTAGGATGTATTTTCTTGGAAAAATCACAAAATCTATAAATTACCAAAATTCTGGGAAGTACTTCTATACTAATCGTCATAGTCAATATTAGGTCTATATGATCTAATAAGAGATTATCTAAATCTAGCTTCCATGTTTATTGATAAAATTACATTGATACCAAATGTAAGGCCCCAACCCTAGTTACCCAAATCTGGTGCATTATTGTAATACATTATAATCATTATAGGGAATCAAGTCCCGAAGGTCTGATAAGTTTAGCAGTCTTAGAAAGTAGATTACATACATTAACATTACAATACAATTTGAAACATAAAACACAAAATAGATTGTTCTTTGAGAATTCCATTTTCCCTTTATATTAACCCTGCATATCAATCATTATACAGAATTTGAATCATAGGAAATTAAAACTTTATAAATGGGTGAGATCAGATGTTTAGTAAGGGAAAATAATTTAGCAGAAGCTAAAAATTTTTAAGGCGAGATGTGTAATAAAAAAAGACTTTTAAACATAAACTTGAACATAATATGATAACAATAAATGAAATATTTCAATATAAACATGCACATGGATATTCTACTAGTCGAATAATAACATGTAATAACTAATTTCTCAATGAGGGAATGCCTAATACCGGACATCATTTTCAAATAGTCAAGGCCTCGTGCAAATACTACAATTTTTTTTGTCAAGGCCTTGTTCCATGACAGTAGTTTGTCTCATGAGACCTAACGATGCATCAAGAAGCTATAATGGGCTCCACCCAACTCTTACTAAGTCCACTACATTCCTTATATGAATAGTTGTGACATCTCATAATAATTCGTAATAAAACTAGCATACGAAATGACAATAAATTAACCATAAATCATGAATGGTACAAAAATAGAACATCCACAACAAAAAATATCCTAAATCATTCAATATAATATGGGATATTGTATTTTTAATAAATCAACCTCAATAAAAATTATATCTAGTAAAGGATGCTGACATATGTGAAAATGATGAGTAAAACTTTTTGAGTGAAATATCCACTTTTTGTAAAATCATTTAAAAGTCACACATTTATAAAGAAGTAATTTAAAAGATATTATTGAATCAAAGTGTCACATAACACATTGATTCTTTTGAAAATAATTATCATTTCAAAACATTCTTGTCCATATAAATAAATCCTTAAAAATAATTATGAAAACATGGACATTTATTTAAAGGTTTAGAAAGATTAATCTTTTAATAATTTAAAAATCTGATCTTCAAAAAGAGTACCTCTAAAAAATCCTTATAATATTCATTTTCAAACAATTTTTATGAAAAATGGACATGGATTATAAAAATGTCCCAGTAAATACTTACACATAAAAAATCTCGGATAATAATGAGATTGAGAAATTAACCCTTTCCTTACACATTCCTTTAGTTGAGTGTATGTTTAACCTCTTGTATGAAGATCTTAGTATGTTATTTAATAATAACATAATCTTATTAATTTTTATGATATCATACATGATTCATTTATGACTTTATACTACCCATTTAATAATAATTTCTATTTTAAAATAACATTTCGGGTAATAATCTCTTTCTTTATCGTACGTGTTTTAACTTGTTACTCATGATTGTATCACTTAGATAATGATTTAAATACTTCCAGAATATAGAAACTGATTTATATATCATGTATATTTATAATATTAATATGTATAATAGACATATATATGAAATGATAAACATCATTTATGGAGATGGTACTCCGTACGAACGCATAAACGATGTTTCTGTTTACATATATTATTGAATGGAACTAAGTGAATAAGATATATGAAAGTAAATAAACACACACACACACACACATATATATATATATATATCTAGTAGATTTACTAGGACATGTATTACATACTTATTATTAATCTATATTTTACAATCGTCAGTGAATGGTGAACATGGAAATGAATCTCATCGCGTTGTGGAGACGGTAATCTGTACATACGCACGAGTGACAAAATAATTTCCTTAAAAGTGTTGAATAGGATGTTATATTAATTTTACAGAGACAACAACATGTTATTTTTATTATTTATATATATATTACTAATGATAATATCCAACCAAATAAAATAGTGATGAATAACAGATTACTCCACAACGTGGAGACGGTAAGCCGTACGTACGCATGCTTGGTGACATTATCATTCATAAGAAGGATAGAATAATGAATACTGTTTTTCCATATTTATAATAACATCATAGTATATATAAGATACTGGAGTTATTATTTTATAATGGAAACTAAAAAGAGTATGTGGAAGAAAAAGAGAATTTGAAAGAGGGTGGTGAAATCATTATCACTTCTTCGGGTTCATCCTTTTGATTTGAACAAAAGGGCTACTTATGTTGGATTTTTGACTAAAGGATGGCCACTAAGATGAAGGGAGGATATTTGAGAGAGTATTATGGAATAGTTTGGCCGTTCCAAAAGGCATTTAAGGTGTGAATTAGAGAGAAGAGGGAGTCCCCTATTCTAAGAGGGGTGAGGTGCAACTTAGGAAAAACATAAAATATTATTTTATAAAAAAAATAATTTTCTATTTATAAGGGATATATTATGTATTATATAAAGTCTAGGGTGGGGATGGGTCAAAAAACACTCATCCAATAGGTTTTAGACATGTTTAGGATACCATTTTACCCTTATCGTTTAGATTTTTCTCTAAGTTAAATAATTTAAAATTTACCTTGTCTTCTTGTATTCTTACACTATATGGTTAATAAACAAACTATATACTGACAATAGAACACCTATTGGTTCATTAATGTCATATATATTATTATTTCAGACCTTTTTCTGATACATGTATTTTTAAGACCATTATATCAATAAATAATATAATTTTTTCTAAAAAAACTATTTCATGTCAATTTTGACACTATTTGTATTTATTTATTTTTAAAATAATAAATGATTTATTACTACATACAAAATACATTAAATCAATCCTAATATGTCATATTCACCAATAAAATTCGTGGCTGTCATAAGAACATTGAAATTATATTTATTTTAATATTTATAATACCATTTATTTGATTCTTTAATTAATAAGGTAATTATTGCATCATCATTGGGTCATTAATAAATTTCATTATATAATCTTTAAAAATTATAAATAAAATACCATTATGTTGGAAATATATTTAAATTTCTAATTAATATTTATTGTCGAATTTATCTTATGTATAAACCTATATAAAAAATGTATTTTTCATTTAACATTGATTTTAATTATTTTAACTCATCTCTAAACAAAATATTAAAAAATCTCTTAATCTAATCTAAGTGGACCAAAATGGTCATATATTATTTCTATGTTTGTTTTTGGTCAAATTACACTTATCCAATAGTATTAGGATATGTGTTAGGGTAATAATATTATCATTTTAACCATTAATTACCCTATTTACTTTTAATTATGGTAAATAAAAGTAAAACGTTACTATGCATCAAAAATTATTTTTATCTTATGGAACCAAATTTAAATACTAAATATTAACCATGTCTCTCGGATTTTCATAATTTAACTCAGACATGTAGTAAATTTATGTTTTATGTAAATTTGTAAATGCTCCTATGAGGTGGGTAAATGACGGTAAAGGTTCAATAAAATTTTTATATATATATTAAATTCTTATAAATTGAATCCAATTAATTAAAATGAACATAAAGAGGTATTATTTTTTTATTTTGACATAAAATAAATTTAAATAAAATAATTAATTATTTAAAAAAAAAATCGGTTTTAAAGGATAACTCAATCTTTTTTCACAATTCATCAAAAATTGAACTTTTTCCAAAAAATATCAAAAAATCACCTTAGGATAATTTCGATATTCCAAATCCAAAAATTATGTATTTTTTACCAAATTCAAAGAATTGACGTTTCATTTATTAAATAAAAATTAATTCTCCTTGTCAAAACAAATAGCGTGTTTTTATGAAATAATGACTATCAAAAGATTAACACTTGTTTATGTATAATTTCAATGTGAAATAAATTCCAATGACCAACATTGGATTAAATAGTAATAATATAATCTAATTATACTGAAAAAACATTAAAATATATATTTCAACACTATAAATTATTTTGATTAAAAAAGATGTCTTCATTTAAAATATCGTATTTTTCACAATTCACCCAAATATGAAAGTTATCAGAAAAACTCAAAAAATTTACTGAAACTAAATTATTATGTCCCGATTCTAAATAAGAAGATTATTTTGTCAAATTTAATATATAAAAGATTAAAATATTGGATTTATAAAGGCAACTCCAATAAAAGGCGATAAAATTTCATTTTTAAAAAATAATTCTTTTTTTCTGAAAAAAAATGTTTTTATTCATAAATTATGTCTAAGAAACTCATAATATGGATTCTAAAATTATAAGAAATATATAAAGTTCAATGTTTATTTAATAATATTCATAAATACATTTGAATGGCTAGATTGGTAAGATATGGTGCGCTTGAACTCAGTGTTGCATGCACTGCAAGTTATTGAATTATATTGATGAAATAGCGTACTTTGATATCTTGGGGTGTTACATACTCAGTTGGTTGGGTTTTGTTGTATGATTGGATTATGATCCTTAGTGTTTTTACATTCAAGAATTTGTGGGATTAGAGATGTGTTCATGTGTACAGGTACTTAGGTAATGCCTCCCCTGCAAGTATTATGCCTACACGGTGCTAGTCACCAACCCCTGGCCTATTGGAGGCAGGCTCGGGGAGTCGTGTAGCGGGCCCCACTGGGATGGGTCTTGATAGAATCCATATATACTAATTAAATGTAAATAAAGGTACCAATAAAACATTATTTATATTATTAGGAAACATCCCCAATTTTTTAGTGGGTCATATAATCTACTATTTTATGTGAAATTAAATATTATAAAAAATAATATTTTCTTTTATAATTTCTTCAATTAAAAAAATGATTTCAAAGATATATATAATTTGGATGTAAAATATAAATAGTGTAACATTGTTAAGAATACAAGGATCTGGAAGGAAATATACTCACTTACATGGGATGAGTTCAGGAGGATATTTTCTTAGTAATTAAAATCCATGATATGTTAAAATGAATATAGATTGGTAATTCCAAATGGATATGAAATTTTTTGATGAATAAATTGGAATATATGAGGAAACAGATACAATCCTTATAAATTTTTAAATTTATTTTTTTATATAACTAGAAATAAAATTTCATTGGTTCTTTAGTGGCTTGAAAGCATGTCTCCCATTGTAATTCTTCGTAAGAGATTTTAAAATACTGGAATAAATAATTAATCATCATCCCATGGTAGAAATTTAGAGTGGTGGTTTCAATCATTTAAATTGTTCCCATAAGAAGATAAATTATTACTTTCTAGGAAATAAAAATAATACAACTCTTTTATGACTAAATATGAATATTCTTTTATGAAATATTTGTTGAAAGAAATTTGGGGGAAATTTTCATAAGTATATAGGAATGATTTTTAGTTTTCAAAAGTATTCCATTATGAATGTGAATAATAAATATTTATATGGTTTCATTCCAATAAAATGAATGGGTACAAAAGTCAATTGGGTTTGTCATACCGACTCCATTGTTAAAACATCAAGGAGTTTGCAAAATATGACTTCCAATACATAAATATAATGGTTATTAATGGGAATATTTATCATTTAACACTCAAAATAGGACATGAATAGAAATAACAGGAGAAATCATTTTTTGAAAAAGGTTAGAAAAAGAAGGGGTGAATGGTAATCTTTTCGTCCACACATGAAAAGAAATATCTTTGTTTGATTAATTTTCTAATATTTCATTTATATGAAGAGAGTTTTAAATGTGTATCACATTATGGCATTAGTGATTTAATATTTAATTTTTGGAAAACACTCTTAATGGTATCATGATTTCATCTCATTATCATTGATCATCATAGATAATTTATTGTGGTAATGTGGTTTTATAAAATTTAGTGAATCTCTACTAAGAAGATTTGATAATATTTGGGGTATGAATTTTAATTATCTATAAAAATTTCATATCACATATAATGGAATAGAAGTCAAATGTTATGTTCAAAATAATCCTAAGATATTTTATGGGTTAATGGTTGACTATGAACATGGAATTATATTATTTCTATAATATAGGACTTAAGAACTATTAATTGTGGGTGTCTAACAAAAATATATTTGGGGAAATAGAATATTTAATATATTCATATTTTAATAGAATATTAGGATTTATATATTTATGTGCTTCCAATTAATACCTTATATCATGATATTGAACATTCAATAGTATTCATTCTGATTGCAACACATATTTTAAAGACTATATATATAATTTCAATGATTTTGTTGTGTCAATGAAAGATGAAACTCCAAGAGAATCATGATAAGAGATTCATTTAAAAATTTCAATCACCATGGGGTGAACCATTTAGTTTTTTAATAATTAATATGTGTCCATGACAATATTAACTGATTATTAAAAAGATAACAATATTACCAAAATGAAAAAGTACCCTTAACCATATATTGGTGTTTTCTTGATCATTTGGGAGAATCTCACAACTTTTATTACATTATCATCATAATTGATATGATCAATCCATACTCATAATGGATGATATATACCTGATAACCTTAAATTCAAGGAATAGACTATTTTAATTCATAGAGAATCAATTTTTACTTCGCAATAACCTCACCATGTTCATGGATCGAATGAACATATATTATAGAAAATACCATGATATGTCTCCCGTAGTCTTTATAAATGATTTTGAAATATATTACTTGATAATTGAAGAGGATAAATATCATTTTAAAATTTTGTTGAAGATGTTGAGAAATGAAAAATGATATAATAATCTTTGAAATAATTTTTTTAAAAATAATTCATAATTATTTTTTCACAATTTTAAAAGTGAGTGAATATCATTAGATCTATTAATGTTTTTTGTTAATAAACATTCGTCTCATCCATTCATCATGACAAAAATTAATAGTTATATTTGGCTTGATGAGTAGTATAGTTGTTTTAGTAATATTTCATTAGTAACAAATCGACTAACCGTATTTACGTGAGTGATAGCCATGTTCCTTTAGACTGATGAATTTAAATGTAATTTTCTAGAACATAATGGAATTTTAGTAATTTCACTTGTGCTCGAATTTCTTTATAGTGGATAAGGGTTTGTAATCTATGGTTATTAATTCATGAATAGAAATATATTTCTATTTGTAGAATGTATTTTCAGTATCATATTCCTCACTTAAATTGACGAGTAATGATAAAAATACATTAACAGCATTGTTGAACAAAATGTTTTAGTCTAATATTTCAGGATATTGTGGAATTATATTTACGGTGATAGGTTTGACATCTGTTATGGTCATAAAATATTTATGTGTATATTAACAGACAATTTTATAATTTAATAAATAATATGGAGAGAAATTATTTGTAGTTATGTCTATTCAAAACATTTTCACCATGGGAAGTAAAATATTGACCTTTATTATATATTTTAGAATAACAACGTTCATTTTTTCATTATATGTACTAAACGAGATCCGATGATTTGATATTTATTGAGTATCGACCATCATAACATTTAAAATTGAGAATCATCATATTTTTTGATATTAAATGTTCAAATATCATTCAATTTTATTATTACAGAGTCATATAAGAGTGCTTAAGAGATGTAAAATAAGGTAGTATATTTTCCTTGTTGAATTAATATTTTTGAAGGAATGATAATGTTTAGGAACTATGTATGTATCCTAATAGAAAAAGAATTTATGATAGATATGCATCATGACGTTTGTATTTCTTCAATTGGATTTTATATAGAATGTAAAATTAATCTTAGAGATCAAAAATAATATATCATGTTGGATAACGTGAAGGAGTATATTTTGAGTATGAATCTTGAGGAATGTTATACCACATAGTCAAGGTATATAGAATGATGTCTACTAAAATTGATGAACCATTACCAATATTTTAATGGTTATGGGAAAGCGTCACAATGTATTTCACTAGTGGACTCCCTAAAAAATTAAATGTCATAATGCTATTTAATATTTAGTTTATTATCATAAGAAATCATTACCATTTATTTGTTTCTTCATATATATATCTCATGAAATTGTTTTACTATTAAAAATCAAATAAGTGTTAATGTTTAGTGGGGTAATATAATCAAATTTATTTGATAAAAAACAATGTTTTACATCAATCTTCTAAAGATTTCTCTAAAAATAAATTAATATTGAGTTTAGATTGTTGTTTCATATCATCCTCGAGAAAGTCGAATGATTTAATGTACCATTAATACCCTATAATATATATTTAAATATGTATATATTGATTCCATTGTATGTTACGATCATCACCATACTCAACTAAGGTATTCATACAATCCAATACTTCAAATGATAATTCAAATTTAACATTATGAAGGAATATATAAAAATAATTGTAGGAGGTAAAAAAAGATGTTTTTATTTAAGATAAAAAGTATATGTGTACCTAAGAAATAAGTAGATAATATTTGGAATATTAGATTCATTAAATATTTTATTTGGGAATCTTTGAGTCCATAGAAAATTTATAATGATTACATTCCTTATAAATTTGAGTTCCATGTTGCTGATACGTTTTTCCAATGGATATCTCCTTGAACTCATCAATCAAAGCGATAATGTTGAATGGAAAAATAGAAATCCACCTGTTACGGTATTATATCGTAATTATAAAATTTAAAATGAATTTTTTTAACTAGAGGATATGATGAGGAAATTGTATTATCATGTGATTGAATCAGATTTATAGAATCCCAATGTGGAAATTAATATAATGGTTGTAGAATGCCACACCCAACTATTTTAGATTATATTTTACATTAAAATAAATATGAAAATATATTTAATAACACTTTCCAAAAATAATATGAATAATTATTTTATAATAAAATTTGATTCATATTATATGGTATTAAAATGAAATATAATTTTTATTAATATTTTGTAATTCACATAACCCTATTATTGATCATAATGAATAGTTTTGAATTTTTTTTTCAATGTGAATTATTTATTCAATATGACTGTTGAAATTATGGAAAATAATATTTTATTCTTTTATTAAATAATATAATTGGTTAAAAATACAATATAAAAGAAAATATAATAAATTTAAAAAATAGTTATTTTACCGAAAAAACATATTTTATGGACGTAATATATTTTTGGTTAACAAATTAAAATTAACCACTGTAGATTAATTATATAATTTTAATGTGAAGTAAATAAATGTAATTAAGAAATTTATATTCATCTTTTATTTATTACTATTAATTTTAATTTTTAAATAATGTGTTATAAAAAATATAATTCAATAAATTTATTCTATTAATTCTGGGTTACATATTTTAAAATCAATTTCATGAAAAAGTTGAAAATCTATTTTTTAAAAATGGTTTTTATAAATTTAATTATTATGATAAAATCATTAATTAATGCACCTATTTGTTTTTCTCATAATGAATAATTACTATGATAATTTATTTTACCAATTTTAATGTTAAAAAGGAAATAATGAGGAGAATATAAAAAATTATAATATCCAAAATAAAATAAAACATATTACATTTATATTTATCTCATTTATTTATTCCCAATAATATATTATCATCTAGTTTTTTTCCTTTATTACACTACCACATTATTATTAGTCTGTTATATATTAATTTTTGTAGTAAAAATTTTTACACTCACATCAAATATAATAAAAGGTCCTTTACAATTATTACATCACACATTTTGATCCATATAGGTCCCAATACATTGAAAATATATATCATCCTATATTAAATCAACTTTTCATATAGGATATTTTTTCCCATATTCCATGCCAATTATGGAATAATGTGTATACCTAAGAAAGAATCCCAAAGAATATGTAATTTTCATTACCTCAATATTTTATGTGTAATTAATATCAATCCTCTAACAATTCTCATGTAATAGTCATAAATTTTTTATATTTCTGTAATTACTATACTACATTTTTCATTAATGGGGCACTAATTTTTTTACTTAGTTCATTCTCATGCGGTAGATAACATCATTTATGCATACCTATAAGCAAACTCATCCATGAAGAAAAGTTATTATTTTTTCGTGTCCATCATGTATTTTTTTGTATATGAATGATTTCTATTAATATATAAGATAATATTCATATTATATTAACACACTAATGTTTTACTATTATTTAACTTTCGTTCCATCTATTCATTGTTAAATGAATTCATTACTCATGTGTAAGGGTTGACTACCATCAACAATAAGTTACATAATTTATTTTTGAAAAAAAATAAATTTTGAATTTTAATAGAATTTTATATATTAGTAAATATAATACTTATAACATGATTATAATATTATATATGGTGAAACCATGGACAAGTTAGAAGTATTGGCATGGTCAAACTGAAAACACTAAGGGGAATATAATAATAAATAGTTACAAGTTTATTTTAATGAAAATCATTAATAAATTGGTAATTTGATATAATGATGGAATGTTATGTTTTTTATAATATGAATATTCAATATATTTAAAATAAAAATAAATTTTTAATAGTTATTCTTAAGAGAAATTATAAATAATGTTTGTACATAATTTCAATATTAATGTCATAATGAAATTTTTAATTGATATAATTTTTTCTCGAATATCCATTTGGAGAATTATATTCTATATATTACATAATAACCACATAATTTCTAATGATATATTTATTTATATGGATTTTATGTTCTCAATATATTCTACTCAATTTTCATGTTAAAAATAATAACAAATTATTCTTGATATAATATAACTTATTTAAAATTGGTCGGAATGATTTTTATTCAATATATATGTTCTCAAAAAAGATATCCGAAATATTAAATTATATTATAAATTGATTATTTAATTTAATTTATTATAATTTTTAATGTATTTTCAGCTGTATTATACTAATTTTTTTACATTCTTCCAGAATATGTTATTTTTGAATTTTATAAAAAAGTGGGAATGAAATAATAAAAAAACATACCACATGAATGAATATTCCTTTAATCATGATTATTAATCTAAATAAATATTTAATTTCATGTTTCATTCATTATTTTAATGGAAAATGATTTTATCATTATTATAGGAATTTCCATGTTAACTTCTATCAAACACAAATTTTATTTTCATATGTATTCAAAAAAACAAATAATTATATTATGATATAAATTATGTTCAATGATAATATCATTTAATTTATATCCTCAATGAATCATAAGATAAAGAAAATTATATTATAGTTGAACAACATATCATTACTTGATATCTCATATGTCTTCATTTATTATGCTTCAATGCTCTCAAATTATTATAATAATTTATTCCACATGTTTTGAATAATTTCCATATATATGATACATATACGATTTGAATTGAAGAGAATGATTTTTTACAGATGTTGAATATAATTAATTAAATATAATTATTTTGTATCAAGTCTCTAATAAAAAAAAATTATTACGGCTCTAGGGATTGAATTATTATTCAATATGTAATGATATCATCCAAAATTATGAAATTTGTTTTCACTTTTTATTACATCAACTCCCTATTTTATAATAGTTGAAAGTAATTTTGATTATATATATATATCTTAATTACTTATATACGACATCAGTTAGTTCCGTATAATTTTTTTGTCCAAAATCATCCATTATATTTCAAATTCATCGAATATCATTTCATGTGTGGATCGTAAATGTATATTATATATATATAATTTTATGTCTTGTGTGATTATTTTATTCATCAATATAAATTTAGAGGTAACCAAACTAATTGATAATTAATAACTATCACTATGTATTTCTAAATATGAAAATTAAACAATTCAAATAAATATATAAAAAGAACATCATTACTATATAAAACCATTAAATAATAATTACAAATATTGAATATTCAATAGTAACTTTAATGAATTAAATATATTTCAATAATAATTTTTTATAATTATTATTTTGATATACATGTGTTAATATAGTGATCGAACCAAATAAGATCTTTGGAATGGAGATTATCTAACATGTTCCATATAATTTTTTTTATAAAAATATTAAATACCATTTTCCCAAATAATTCTTTCAAATTATTATTTCCAACATTATATGTGACATTTATTAAATTTTGACTTTAATTTGTTAGAGTATTTAAAAATATTTTATTACCTTTTGTTATACATAAAATATAATAACTATTTTGATATTCATTCCATTGAAAACCTCATGTTCATTCTTAATATATATTTTTTATGTTCATTAGTCTCTAATAAAATCATGTTAGAGGTTTTATGGTTATTTTTATTCATAATTGTATATATATAGGTCTTGAAAATGAATAATTTTATTTGATGAAGGAATATAATGTGTATTTCAGACAATATGGGGGTGTAATGTAAAACCTATAGATTTTGGAATATTTTTTTAAAAAATTAAACTACATTTGTATAATTCATCATAATATTAAACAGACAAGAAAATCCCATTGCATATTTATTATTATAGAAATTTTAAAAGGGAAAAAATTATTAAATAATATTAACATATTATATTACAAATACTTAAAATACAATATTGAGAAAATTTAATGATTTAGATATGTATTATTAAATTAATGTAGTTCTATCAATATATTTTATTTCAATATAATTGAATTTTTTTTTAAAAAAAATCATATTTTAGTTTTGAATATTTATATTCAATTTTAAATTCATCATAAATTATTTTACATATAATTATTTTTGATAACATTTGTGAAGTAAATCATTTTTAGGTGCATAATGAAAATTATGACTTTCTAAAATTGTTAAATTTATGACTATTTAAATAATTATGTAGAAAATGAAAAATTATAAAATATTTTCCATGATGAAAAATATATTAAATAATAAAATTTATATATTTATATTAAATAATAAATTCCAGAAATCGAATGCCTATTTTTTAACACAACTGATATTTTCAAATAAAAAAATTATTTAGGCCTTCTCTTTTAATTAATTAATTTTTTTTTCAAATTTTGTACTCTAATTATCTTTAATATGCATTAAATTTAATTTAATTATAAAAAAACATATAAATAAAAAAAATACATTGATAATTTTATTCTAAAAAAATTTAAATTCCTAAAATATGCTTTACAAAAAATTAGGGATTTATGTGATAAATGTATTAATGTTAAAAGAACTAAATCATTAATCTATAAATGGTAATTAAAAAAATTATTTCAAATACAAATTTATTATATAAAAATTATCTATTAAGATCAATTTTATTTTTATAAGGTGAAAACAGTGGTTTCATGCAACAGGGGGAGCAGTGTGACAGTGTTTTGGTGGGGGACCATTGTTGGGTAGGTTTGTAGTCCGTTATGGTGGGGTGAAGGAACAGGTAGCGAGGTGCAGGGGGCCCATTCTTTCGATGGATGATCATTTGTAGTGGAAAACTGAACATCATGCGAAGATCACATGAGGTGATTTCAAAGCACAAACGCAGTAGAAATAGTATTAATTTTCATCACTCTATAGTGTCTTACTACACATAACTACACATATTATTTATAAGGACACAACACACACCAAATAATAATTTAACAACACTCTTAATTACATGTCTAATGACCTTGTGTAGTTGTTTCATCCTGAGCATCCCTTTTAATAATGGCATATTGACTCCATTTTAAATTGTGTAGCATCAATTGCAACATAGAATATTGACACCATCCATGGAATAATAGATGTTATATCCAACATCCCCCTTAAACACTTATTCTACATAACCAGAGATGTTTTATTATATATAGTTTAGTACGAAATATGTATAATTACTTCAACATAGTCATTAGCTAAAATATATTAAAAATTACATGCGTAAGTAGATAAGAATATCACTTTAAGAGATCACATGAAAAAAATTCAGTCGAACGAATGAAATTGTATATTATTACTTTGATTTTATAATTTATCCACTATAAAATCCATTTCATTGATTAGATTATTATTCACAAAATCACATTCCTTAGATTTTGGTTCTCCGAAATGTCTTCTTATTCTACAAGAATTATTTGGGAAATGGTCACAATGGATGGATGTGTTTCTATTCATCATCAAGTAAATAATTATTTGGCCTTGGTGCTTGAGGAAGAATGAATTGGTGGATGGTTTTCATGATACAATGTCGATTTCATTGTAAAAATTTATGAATATGTTTACATTTGATATAAATATATGTTCTTCGATGAATTTTGGGATGGCGGTTATGTAGAATATTAACTCCCTTACATGGGAAGAAACTATGGTAGATAATTGATTCCTATATTGTAAATAAGATAGAAATGATAAGTATAAAGGTGTAGGGTGAACATAATCATTGATAATGACTAGAAATATGTCAAATGGATTGATGAAATTGAATTAAATATCCCAGAATGCCAGTTTTTTAGAGAATGCATATAATATTTTTTGGAATTACTGATTTAAAAATTATGTTTTTTGGATAATACAAATGAGTATTTTTTATGCGTAACAGAATCTAATAGTGGAAATGGATAGAAATATTATAATTAAAAACAGGTGTTATTTTTTGATAAATACATATACGTGGAATTAACAAAGAGAAAAAATGATAATTATAGAGATGGAGGCTTGACATTAGGTGTAACATGGGTGGACAAACAATTTTTTTGTATTATAAAATGTGAATGAAAAAAACACATATGAAAAATAATATTCAAAAAAATTATGGAAATTCTCATGAATGAAAGTGGGAAAAATTGAAACAACACATGAGATGTAATGTGGGTGAACTATTCACCTAACTCCTCATAGCTCTTTTACAACAATTTGATAACTTGTATAATGAATCCCACTAACAACATACAGAAACACCGCCATCAGGGATCTGATACCACTAATGGTTGTTATGGGATGAAAAAGCTTATGAAAATGAATATCTCATTGATCCATTAACACAAAATTGTTTCAACACAATGATACCACTAATGGATGAAATTTTTTAGCAGAAAACACAACAACAAACATCGATCAATTGATGTGATCAAAAAACACCACACATCAGATATAGTGGTATTTTTATTCACACTAGACTCTCTTATAATAAATTAATATACTCCCTATTTATAGGGATACAACACACACTAAACAAACTTTGAACAAAAAATCTAAATAGAAGTCTAAAAACCTTTTATAGTTTTCGCCACCCATGAATCCCCAGAAAAAAATGTCATGTTTACTCCATTTGAAATTATCCAACCTTTTCTTCAATAGGGATGGTTGGCAGTATCCATGGAATAAATGAGTGTATATACAACATAGATGGTACTATTGGAATGGTAAGAGATCCTCATCATTTATATGAGTGAAGGTGGATAATAGTAAGAGTGTCATGGTTGGTGGCATGGGACGATGGGCATATCCGAGTGTCCAGAAAAAATAGCAAGAAAGTAACTTTGGTGAACAAAAGAAAAGAGGTGTCTCAGTGTGTATAATGTGGGTGTCAGGGGAGGGCATTGACATTTTTAGGATGGTGGGACTAGTTGCATTAAATAAGAAAACTGGAACAGTGAAAAAAATCATTCATAAATAAGGGATTGGTTATAAGATTCAACATATATATGATTTATGTATGATTTGTTGATCTTATATCTAGGTACATTCATCGATGAGGGAAAAAGGAAGTAAATATGATTAATTGTTACTTATTTCGATAAATTGGTGTGTATGAATTTTTCATTGATACAAGGCCCATGAGTTCATGTATTGGCATTGATTGATGTTCAACATTAAAGGTTAGTTTCTGGCCCATGCAGCCAGGTATTCCAGAATTGTGCCTCAAGGTCTAAAGAATATATAAATGTCACCACTAATATTATAAAATGTGATTATAGAAATAATAATGAAAATATATAATCCATATATCAATGGGGAAATTTTGTAAATTGTAGATACCATGATAAATTCAAAAAGATAATAAAATGATTAAATAATATCTTAAAAGGTCTTAATTTTTACAAGACTATTTGAAATTTATGGTTGCGATATTTCTAGGATAATAAATATCTTCGATGCACTATTTTCCATTTTTGTCTTCTTGAACATTCATGCATATGATTTATTTATAATAAGTTCATGTGTATAAAAAATTACATTCTCATCATTTGTATTCATATAATCAAACCACCATTCATTATTATTATCTAATTTTTATTTCCACATGGAAATCTTAACATTTTTTATGCCTATGAATCCCTTATCATTTCTTTTTGTGTAACAATGTGATCTTTTAGATCCAATAAAATTAATAATGTGTTCTATAACATCATTCACCTAGTTCACAAAACATACAAAATCCACAACATTATAATAGATTTATTTAAAAAAACTACAATCTTGTGTAACATGGTAGATCGTCATATATTCTTAGTGTAAATAGATAATAGTAGTGAATTTAGAATAATATAATTTAAAATAAAATAATTTTGTATGTATTAAATATTTTATTTTAAAATATACATCAAAATATGATAACTTTTCAATTTTGGAAAAATATATTACATTTTTAATTTCTCATATTAAAATTTAAATAAAAATGTTTTATTTATTTTTTCCATAAAGTAATTATTTTTAGTGAATAATAATGTTTTCCATACAACATATAATTTTAATGATTTTGTTATTAAGTAAGTATATATTGTAAAATTAAAAATACTATTTTTATGAAAATACTTATCTAAGAAATAAAATTTCCCCTTATCAATTTTTATTCTCTCATATAATTATAATCTAAATTTTTTAAATAACTAAATTATGGCTTTACTTCAATTCAAAAATAAATGATTTCAAATAATTATGTATTTAGTTATTAAAAATTTGTTTTTTTATTCATTAAATACTCCAACAATATAGTTTTTAGAATAAATCACATTATTCCAATAAAATCATTATCTATGGTAATTATGTCAAATATATAATTTTAATGCTTTGTGAAATTAATTTTCTAAAAACTGTTTTTATAAAAGTATGGGTTTTTGTTTGTAAAATAATTTTTCATTCTATTAAAATTTTTATATATTATAATTATTATCAAATTGTAAAATAAAAACATCAAAAAATTAAAAATAATCAATAATAGTTTTTGTCGTTTTTTTAAATACTATATTGAAAAATTATTTACGAATGATTCAGTTAATTTTTCTAAATAGAAAAAACAAATGAAAACATTAAAAAGCTGATGCCTTTCCAAAAATTACTCCATAATCATTCTATTAAATAGTATATTTTTATAAATCCCCTATTCGTACACTCTGTATTCATTGGACCTAGTGTAATGTTATGAATTTTTTGAAAAAAAGATGTTTATATTAAAAAGTTCCCCTTATATATTCTTATAAGGGGTTACAACATTCAAATTTAAAAGTTGTATGTATCCTTATAATTTATTCGTGATATTATACCATTTTAATCCCAATACATCCCTATTATATAAACATCATCCCCTGGTCACTCCATATTAACCCAGTACGTATAATTTCAAGGGAACAACAATGGAATGCTAAATTCAGTAGTGTATATATTATTTCCTTCTTAAGATTTTCTATTAATTCACACACATACCATTATAATAGACCCATAAAAATATAACTCATTTGTTTTAAATTATATATATATATTTTTCATAACAATATAATTATTTGTTTTTCATTTCAATTTACTTATAAAAATAAGGAAACATCATTACATCATTTTAGAGACTATCGTCTCTACGAAGTGATGTCATTTGGTTATTTCAATTACTACACTTCATGGATGGTCTTAGTGGTGGTATGTATGAATAAATATGATTATATCATGTTATTGTTTTACAAATATTCAATCTTTTACCAAACATCACATAATCACATGTATTGAGAAACATGAATACGAAACATTTGTACATCATGAATCATTATAAGGACCCGACCATAATCATTACCTAATGTAGAATCTTTAGAATTGATTTATTAATATTTAGTTCCCAATGATATTTTTATTTTATATATTTATATATTTAGGATAAAACTCTTGCATAATCACACAATATATTATATATAAGATACATGTAATTAATACTCCATTTTCACAATATAAAATTATTAATTAAAAAAATGAATTTTTTTAATCAAAAATCAATATAATTTCAATTGGACACCATCAATTCCCATACCAAATATAGAGAAATTAGAAAAAATAGAAAATGGGATGAACACAAAACAATCATTATGGGATAAAAAATAATTAAATAAACATTTAGTCCAAAAGTTCATAATAATATTATCCTTTTAAAAAAAATTTCTCGAAAAAAATTTATTACCTTAGAATCAAATAATATTACCAATTATATTAATAAATAATATTTAAAAAATTTATTAGAAAAAATGGAACTCATATGGTTTCATATAAATAATGAATAAAATCATAATAATTTGTTTTAGAAAAGTTATAATTTTATGAAATTGAATGTAGTACATTCATTTTATTTCATTGCGAAATATGAATATTTCCCAAAAAAATATATAAAAATTATTGATTAATTCTATAAGTGAATTGTAGAATCATTTACTATCATGCTTACACCCACAAGGAATCACCACCAGGGTTATACAGGGAGAAAAAAATAATAGTTACACATTAAATAAACATCAATGTTATACTTCGAATGACCATCACAGTACATTCCTATAATATCTAAAGGGTATAATAATAAATTAACTCCATAATTTTTCCAAATACATTAGTAATATATGATAATACAATACATATTTGGTTTTCAATAGTACCAGACATCATTATACAAATTTCCACCAAAATAAAATATATAAAATTATTATTAAAAATAATTTATTCCGCCCATAAGAAAGCATTTTTATATATAAATGTATTACCTTCCTTAAAAACAAATATTCTAAACTAAAAATAGTACAAAAAATCGAATATGGGATTTTCATTTAATAAGTTATGGAATATTATAATGGAATCAAATAAATCAATAAAATATTATGGGAATGAAAATGGTCATTTCATCTATATATATTAAAATAGAACATCCATTTTTTAGTAATGGATGATAAAACATACTAAAAAGAATTATTTTGAAATAAATTGAAGTAATGTCAAATGAAACATAATTGATTCATTTATAATTCAATCATATTTTTATATATTCATGCATTTAAAAATATTATTATTTCTATTTTGAATTAAAATTTTGTCTTTATGGAATCCTTGATAAGGGATTTTATAAATGAATGTCCCTTACCATGAGTCTGATTATTCACCTATATTCTTTATCGTGTATATTAAAACAAATTGACGTATTAATTAAATTAATTGAAAAAAAATCATATTTACTACTATTTTATTATCCATTCATAGTTATATTTCATTATATAATTTTTTTTCATGAAATACGTATTGAGTATACTCATTTCATAAGTCCAAATGGAATTTGGTAGGTAAAAAAGGGTAAAACATTTTTTTATTCCATCATATATTGAAAAATAATCAAGAAATATTTATAAATTTCATAAAAAAATTAATCATTTAAAAATAATCATTAGTGATGTTTATGAAAAATGAAGTATGTTATAGTCATGGAGATAGTAGATCATACACACGCTTGAGTAATGATTAAATTTATCCACGATTATTATGAAATTAATTTTAGTATAAGATTATCCTTAAATAAATATCATAATTTCATATATATAATATTACTTCATTAACTATAAATATATATATAATCAATATGATTTTGTGATAAAAAAATGAATCACATTACTTCGGGGAGAAGGTAGTTCACATGTACACATGAATGTTTTTTCATTTTAAGTTATTGGATTTTTAATATTGTGAATTATATATTATATTTTCAAAATGATAAATATTTCATTATTATAACTTGGACACACAAATATATATATATATATATATATATTAAACAACAATAACCAATAATGAGTGATATGAAAGTAAAATGAATTGTACTAGTTCATGAGTTGTTGTAAATTATTCACACAAATGATAGTTTCATTCACATTTGATGGAAGAGGTAATAGATATATGTTTTTAAATTAACATAGAACATCTAGTTATATTTAAAATATTTAATATATATTATAATCATTTATAAATATGGTTTATGGTGGTGGATGTATAACTAAAAATAAAACATGCAGTTAAAATCTATACCTCTTCCTCGAGATTGAATTCTTTAATTGACACCATAATCCCTCTAAAGATTGTATATTCCAGAAAATACATATGCGATGAAGGTTGGAATTATAATGATGGATTTTTATGATATTTTCTAACTAAAATGTGTTTTAAATGAGAATTTAACTGAAGAAGAGATTCCCATTAATAAGAGTGGCGATGATAACTATTGGAGTTTCACAATATAGTAAATTATTATAAAATAAATTTCAATTAAAAATGTATTAATTTTATTTTATATATAATCAATTATAAATATGTATCTAAAGACAATCATCTGAAATATATTATATTTGTTTTGACAATGTTTTTACCATTATATTTTCGTTTTAACCCATCATTTACCCTTTTGAATATTACAAAAGAAAACATATAAAAAAATGTTTAGTTTAATATGACCATATTAAATTATTTTATACTAATATCTTATTTTTAATAATATTTTATCATTTAATAAAATATAATTTTCATAAAATATCGATAACGATAAATTTTGAACTATTCTAGTTATTCCTTTCTAATAACGACATCAAAAATACAATTAGATTTAAATAAAATAAAATGCAATTATAATATAGTATTTATTTAACATTTCTATTAGTTTAAAATAATTATTTCTATTTATATTATTTTTATGTGTTTTAATATCATTTAATTTATTATTTCCTAGATTGAATAATTACTATGTCATGGTTGTGTAAGAATTTTAAAAAATTATTTATTCACTAAAAATTTAAAAAATTACATTGATGAAGATTATTATTCTATATTAAAAATTAATTTTAATATGTAATAATATATTTTTTTATACATATATTATAAATATTATTATTATTAAAAATAAGACATTGACATTTTTTTACTTTTCATTAAATATAATATTTTAAAAGTTATAATCACATCCAAATGGTAGTAAATGTACATATAATTGAAAAATATATGATTATATATTTATTTAAAATTTAAATTACAATTAATTTAAGTATTAGTGTAATTTTATAGTCATAATCATTTTATTTTTATCATTAATTAAAAAATATTACCATTTATTGGGGTAACAAAAACTTCCTATGTAAATATTCCAATTAAAAAAAATTAAAGAGAACTGTTAGAAAAAATATAGATTAACATATACATAATATAAAATCCAGTTATAAAAAATTAATACTGACAAGTGGAATAATTTAATTTAAAATTATATCATGAAAATGGAATGAAAAAATGATTTTCAGCAAAAATTCGTTTTTAAATAAAAATTATTTTTATACTTAATTAAAGTATAAAAATAATTTAAAAATATGTCACTTGATTATATTTAATGAAATGGAACTAATTGAATTTTAAAACTAATCCAAAATAGAGATTATGATTCAAAATAATTTCATTAGAACATCGTTTTCTACATTAATTAGAATTTTCAACCATTCATTAGAAAATAAATCTTTTCAAAAAAATATTTAAATCTCAAAAAAGGATATTATTGATATTTTATTTATAATATTTTTTATTTATTTTATCAGTTATAAATTCTAAAAATTCTCAAAAATATTTATATAATTCGAAAATAAATATTATAAATAAATTGTTTGATGAAAATATAAACATGAAGAATAAAATAGTTTTACTGTATCTTGAGTGGATTTTTGTTAAGAAATAATAAATAAATATTGATCTATTTAAATATATATATATGTATCAAAATTAATTAATCATATTCATACATTTGAATTAAATATCTTTGTTATATTGGTCAAATATAAATAAAATTATTTTCCAGTTCATTTAAGCTTGAATTTGAATGATGTTCACGTTTTCAAATATAATGTCCTTATTTTAAAATATCATGATATTACATTAATTTTTTTTATAAATTTCATCATCATAATTTGATCATGGTCTTATTATGTAGGGATTCACGATTAACAATAAATTTGTTGAAATCATACCACATAAAAATGGTTAGTTAAACATCCACGAGAAATTAAAAAAAGGGCGGTATAAAGGTCATATGGAATAACAAATAACAAGGTAACCATGTAGGAAAACCTTTTTGGAATGTCAAATCATGGGAAAGGAAAAAAATAAATTCCAAATGACTTATAAATTGTGTAAAATAACATTTTCAATAGATTGTTATCTGTAAAAAATAGTATTTCAATAATGGGTTCAATGAATATGGACATTTATTAAGAATTATATATATATAATTTTTATTTCAATACCATCGGCATATATTATTGAAATTAATTTATCATTTATACTATGAAAATAATGAAATATAGTTCCTTGATATATTAAATTTTATCCTCAAGTTAATTTCTACCCTAATCACATATATTCCTCTTAATGATGATTAATCAATTTGAATTTTTCATGCCTCAGGTTATTAGACTAACTTTTAAAAAACCACTTAATAACTCTAATGTATCCAAATATGATCCTTACATCATTATATATTAATAAAATCAAAAATTTGTTTGCACCAGATATGATGAACCAGAAAATCAATAAATCATCTATCAATATTGACAATAAAATCCCAAACAATTACTCTTTATGTGAAACATAGATGATTCAATTAATTAACCTATACCTCAAATATTCAATTATATCATTAACAATGACTGAAACCCAAAATTATTAAGGATTTGACTGAAACATACAGAATAGACTAATTTTTTATGTAATTTGAAATACAATCAATCACACTTAATGTTTCCTACCAAAAATTTATATTACCTAATCATATAATCCCCATGATAGGGTTATAATTTTCATAAACGAGCATATTAAATATTTTTCCACATGAAAATAAAATATTCTTCAATGATAATTCAACCATTAATCAAAAAATTTAATGTAAAGCCCTGAACATAGATACCCAGAGTCGGTGCATTATTACATAACATTGGCATGATCATAATAAAGATCAAGTGTCCAAAGACCGAGTAGTTTAGTAGCCTTGGAAACACTAAATATATTCAAAATGTTTACGTTACATCAATAAGTGAAAAAATACAACTACAAATTGTCTTCATATCCCCTCATACAATCCCTGCATGTCATTCATAAAATAATTCTTCACATCCTGGGAAAAATAAAACATTGAAAGGGGCGAGCTCAGATTCTCTATAAGGATAACAATATAACGGAAACATTCATAAATAAACAAAAAAATTTAAGGTAATGTATAACTAAAACAAAATCCCTTTAAACTTGATCATCAGCATATTTTGGAAAGGATAAAACGAAATCAATTCTATTTACATATTCACATGGATATTGTACTAGTCGAATAATCACATGAAAATATTAATAACCACTTTCATAATGGCGGAATGCATAATGCAATACTATCATAACCACGTACCCAAGGCATCGTACCAAGACTAAAAATAAAATATTGTCAAGGCCTCATGCCAAGACACTAGTTTGACTCATGGGACCTACCGATGCATCGACGAGCTATAATGGGATCCACCTGTCACTTACTAATTCCAATGCATTCCTCATATGAAAAGTTTGAAATATGACATAAACATTCATATTAAACTAGCATACGAAATGTCAATACATAATCTCCAAACCATGAATGGTATAAAAATAGCACGTCCACAGTCAAACATAACTCATTCAATACAATATGGAAGATTGTTTTGTATCAGATTAATCTCTATCAAGAATAATGAATGATATTTACATAGATGAAAATAATCATCAAAACTATTAGAGAGAAATGTCCCCATTTTTCTTGAAATCATTTAAACGTCACACTATTTGTCAAAAATCCATTTAAAAATAGATTTTTGAATCAATGTGTCCCATACCAATTTGAGTCTTTTAAAATTAATTTTAATTTTAAAACATTAATGTAAATATAAATAAATTCTTAAAACCATTTTTAAAACATGGACATTAATGAGAAATATTTAGAAGAATAAATCATTAAAACACTTAAAAATGTATTTTAGTTAGAGTTTCTATCCAAAAGAGAGACACTTGAATAAAAATAATTGAAGTAATAAAAACATTATAATATCATGAGAATAAAGGGAGTAATGATATAATATGTCAAAGTACATTATATACACCATATAAAAGTGATTTGGTGTATAACAACAAATTAGTCTCAATGGAATGTAAATTTAGATGATTTATCTTATAAAGACCATATCATTAGGTTAGGGATAAATCAACGTCATAATGATGTGTGAGAAATATAAATACATTCAATATTATTGGATATTTAGTGTTAATAAATCATATGTCATTCACACATATTCTTGTAAAAACAACACCAATGAATTGGATATTTAACTCAACAAATGGAGATTGAGTTAAAATTACTCTTATCAAGTTCATACTGATGAATTGAGAATTTATCAATGCAGTGATTATGTGTACCAAATGTATATCCATAGAAGGGGGAGTGGAATTTTTGGCATAATCAAATGAATAGTGATTCTACACATAATCATGGAGTTAAATAATCAATGAAGTATGCGTAAAGCCGAATGAGTGGAAATTGAAATTAAAATTCCCTTATTGATTTGGTAACATACAAAACATACACCCATGAAAGAAGGATCACAAAATGATGATGTAAATATACATTAATTAAATTATATTACACAATGAATACAAACATGGGCAGTACACACACCACATGTAATAAATAAGTGGTGAACAATGGAATTCTCACGAAAATAAAAGTGAGATAAGAAACCCCTTACATTGTATTTTTTCCTTGGTCAATTGTAGTTTAACCTCCTTTATAATGGTGAAATTATTGTAATTTAATTATACAAGAATCATTTACATTAATATGATATCATATATGATCTTTTAACATTGATTTGTTAATAATATCTTGGTATTATCGTCATTTCGGGTGTTATGTTACTCATTTTCCATTATATTATTTGTTACGTAAGCCGTGTTTGTTATGGATAGGTTGTATCTTATTCATATCAAGAATTATATCATGTCATTAAACATTATTTGTATTCGTCAAATTATAATTATACTTGAATGTATATGGTGGAGAATGAATCTCATCGCGTTCATGGAGACGATAGTCCGTACGTATGCACGAGGGACAATATCATTCTTTTGATGTTAAAATAATATATAACTACATGTAATATCATATAGAAAGAATAATTATCATGTTATATTTTTTATTTACATGAATTACACATCATTATTATACCCATCCAAATAATAATTTATTGAATGACAATTACACCACGACCAGGAGACGGTAAGCCATACGTACGCACATATGGTGACATTCCATTCAAAGGATGGATAGAATACTGAATATGGTCGTACCATATTTATAATAACATCACAATATATAAAAGATAGTAGAGTTATTATTTTATAATAGAAATAAAAACGAAAGAAAATTTGGAGAAGAAAGGAACTTGAAAGAGGGTGGTGAAAACATTATCACTTCTTCGGGTTCTTCCTTTTGATTTGATCAAAAGGGCTCTTTAGGATGGATTTATGATCAAACTATGGCCTCTAGGTTGTATTTATGGAAGTTAAGAGAGTATTTGGGCAGTTTTGGGATGAGCCAAAAGTCTTTGAATGTGTGAATTGGTGAGAAGGGTGAGTTCTTTTTTTAAGAGGGGAGAGGGGCACCTTTGGAAATGTTAAAAATATTATTTTATAATCAATTAATCTTCGGTTTCTAATGGCTCCAAAGTAGATTATTTAAATTTTAAGGTGGTTATGGGTCGAAAACCACTATATAAATAGAATTTTGACAGTTTTGGGTCATTAAATTAACCTTATCGTTTAGTATTAACTCTTAGTTAATTAGTTTCACTTTTAAAATGTCTCTCTGTATTTTTATATTATATGATAAATAAACATACTATATACATCCAAGCAACACCCAAGTGGTCCATTAATGATACAAATGTCATTATATAAGTATCTTGGTCGAACCATAGATTTTTAGGAATTGAATAGAAATTAATAATATAATATTTATTTTAAAAACTCATTTATGTCAATTTTCACACTATTGGGTATTTTGTTTTTGATAAATTCATAACAGAATTATTACTTCCCAAAAAATTAATATAATCAATACTAATATGTCATATTAACCTAGAAAATTAGTCTATTTCTTAAAAAGTCTCAAATTACATTTATTTTATTATTTATAATATCAATTATTTAAATATTTCATTAATTAGGTAATTACTCCATCACCATTGTGTCATAAATAAATTAAATTATATAATGTCTAAAAATTATAAATAAAATACCATTATGTTGGAAGTAATTTTAGATTTCTGATTAATATTTATAATCAATTTTATCTTATGTATAACCTTATATGAAAAATGTTTTAGTAAATAAACTTTGATTTTACCTCTTTTAACTCTTCTTTGAATTAAATAATTATAAATGTCCTAACCTAATAAAAGTGGTTATAAATGATAATATTTTACTCTTATGGTTGTTTTTAGCCAAGATAAACTTTTCCTGTAAAATTAGGACATGTGTTAGGATAATATTAATATCATTTTTACCCTTAATTACCCTATTTACTTTTAACTGTGGTAAATAAAAGTAAAAAGTAACTATTCACGAAAAATTATTTTCAACTCATTAAACCAAATTTTACTCCTTGATATTAACCATGTCTCTCGGATTTTCAAAATTCCCCTCACAGAAGCGGTATAATTATGTTTTATGAAAAATTCAGTTTTTTAACTACCACATATTTTTTTCACTATTCATCAAAAAATGAAAATTTCAAGAAAAATACCAAAAATTTGGCCTTAGATATATTTGATATTATGAATTCAAAAATGATTTATATTTTACCAAATTCAAAACATATCAGTTGCATTAATTAATTTAAAAATTAATTCCTGTTGTCAAAACAAATAGCGTGTTTTTAAGAGATAATAACTATAAAAAGATTGACACTTGTTTATGTCTGGTTTAAATGTGAAATAACATCCAATGACCAACATTGTATTAAATGGTAAAAATATATTCTAAATATACATTAAAACCACTAAAATTAATAATTTATCACTATTAATTATTTCGATTAGAAATGTTGTTTTTAATTAAAATTTATTAATTTTCACAATTCATAAAAATAAGAAAGTTATCCGAAAAGTTCCATAATTTCACCCTAAGCTAATTTTGATATTACGAATCCGAAAATTAAGTCCATTTCGAAAGATAAAATTTATAAAATTTCAAAAAGTAGGTATTACTATTCATAATGGCTAGTTTGATTGGTTGTGGTGTGTTAGAATATCGAAGTTGCGTACAATGCACGCCATTACATTATTCAAAGGGGAAACGTACCGTGGAAGCTTGGGGTGTTACATTCTCCTCCCCTTCAAAAAACTGCATATTCACAATTTTTTTAATATTGGGCTTGATAATATAATGGAAAGTCCCACATTGGAAAAAGAGTCAATAAAACTATCACTTTAAAAGAAATGAAGAGAGGTATAATGGTCACCCAAGATAACCCATACTAGGATTCTATATAGGTAAACATGGATATGGACGATAAACTAAGTGTTAAGTTCTGATGGTGAGAGATAGAAAACATGATCAAGAGAAAGTTATCAATAAGAAAATCACAAACTTGTGTTGGGACAAATGGTCATTAGTCTCCGAGTAGGAAAAGTAAACAGACAACATTTTTTGTTTTATGTTACATTACATAAAGATGATGAATTCATTTATGATATTGATTATGAACATAAAGAGATATACTTACTTTTTAAGTATAGTTTCACTCTTTAATAAATTTTTTCCACTAACTCATTTTTTTGAACAATGGGTATTCAAGAAGACTTGGTCACAATGGAAGAGCTAGAATAAACTTCTATAGAAATACATGATCCACATAGGATAAACTATATATTTACCTTGTCTTTAGAGATCAATCAAAACCAAAATGGTTAGTATAATATCTGATGATCCCACAAATGGATATTACATTAGAGAAAAAAAAACACAAATCTTAATATCTTAAATTAACCCATAAATACCCCAAAGTTAAATAAATACCAGTCAATAATCAATTTTCATTAAAATCCTTCAATAGAATCCAAACTAATATTGAAACCCAAAACATATAAGAATGCAGACTTCTATGTAAAATTGTATCTCCAAATGTCTTTAATTACTCTTAAAGTCGCATACTTAAATATAATTAACCTAATCATTTCCATAAATAACCCAAATCACTATAAATCCACAACAAAAACATAGATAAAAATCCACCATTACTCATAAAATGAAATTCCATACTATTCTATTTTCCTTAGGCATATTGTTTTTACAACAAAGCAAACAACTTCCAAAATAACATTTACACATAATCCCCGAATCATTTTCCTATACTAAGGGTATTAATTTGATAGGTCATAAGATAAAAATTCAAATTATTATTGATCAATAAAACCATTTAACTAAAAATAATAGTCACACTAACTAGGGACTTCACGTAGTCCAGTGGTAGGCGATAAATCCCAATCGAACTTTGGTTGTGGGTTAGATTCCCACAGATTTGTCTAACGCGACGGGTTGTCACATGGTCTGCGTGTTGAACATTTTCAAAATCTATATTTTATAACATTACCAAATTGATATAAATTCCTCAAATTAACCATAACATAATTTAACCACAAATCTTATCTCATACCTTGCATTTTCATCCCAAATTATAATAACTTATAATTGCCTCAAACCCAACGATCATATAAAACCAAATGGTTATTTATAACTATATCCACAAGAGAGAAGATAATTCTTCCTCAAATATCATTCTCACATGGAATGTTGAAGGGTTAAAAATACAAGTGAAAATTATTCCAAAGAAAAACCATCAACAGGGATCAATAATACTTTTTAAACATTTCTCCAGCCATTTATTTCCACATAGCTTCTTCTTTGACCAAGAAAATATCCTATAGAATAGGGAATTCCCTCGGGTAATGGCCAGGTCCCCTATATTTATGGAAAATGACTGTAAATGGATTCTTGGGTCTATTTTTATCTTCTTCCATAGTACTCTTCATTTTTCTTCGACAATTGATCACATTATGTCCTTCCTTCCTGCACGTAAAGAATTTATTTGTCCCCTTGAGACACCTTCATGGGTGTCTCATTCCATATTTCCTTCATGATGGAAATTGAGGATTCCATTCTCCACGGTCTCCACTACTGGAGCTCTTATCATTCATCACCATTCTCTTCTTTATTTAGTCTATGAATTGGTTAATATATATTTTTTTGATCATATTATTGGAAAATAGATTTGGAATAAAGAAGATATATTTTACGCCTATCAACATTCCATTTTGTTTCTAATTTCCACCATTGTTCCCACCTTGTACATCATTCTCAAAGTCACTATGACTTCCTTCGTATCCAGCCATTGACTAAAACCAGAAAGCATTGTGTGAGTAACAGTAGTCATAAAATCATTTAGAGATTATCATGTCACAATATTCTCTATTTGAAACACATTTGGATTAACCATGTACATTTACTCTCATCTTATATATATAATACTTCAAATCAGTTTCTAAAGAAAATTTAAATTATCCTAAGCATATCTCCCAGGAGTGTCGTAACCAAGAGTGCATCAAGGCTCGTTGTCGTGCACCAGTTCTTGTTCGAGTCTAGATCAAAGTGGTGTTTTCGGGTATTACCCCTAGGTACATCTGTACCAGAGCCGCCTCTACCTGCTCGTATCCAGACAATGATTTATTGCTCGGAAAACTCCCAAAATCTCTACAATACCAAAATTCTAGGAAGTTATTCTATACTAATACTCAAGGTTCATCTTAGGTATACTTGATCTAATCAGAGTGTATCTAAATCTAGCTTCCAAAGATTGTACTAAACTTCCTCTGATTTCAACTGTAACGCCTCAACCCTAGAAACACAGAGTCGGTGCATTATTACATAACATTGGCATGATCACAAGAAATATCAAGTTTCGAAAGACAGATTAGTTTAGTAACCTTGGAAACACTAGATATATTTATAATGTTTACGTTACATCAATAAGTGAAAAACTAAAAAAACATATTGTCTTCATATCCCCTCATACTATCCCTATAAGTCATTCATAAAATACTTCTTCACATCCTGGGAAAAATAAATCATTGAAAGGGGTGAGCTCAGATGCTCAGTAAGGATAACAAAATAGAAGAAACATTCATAAACAAACATAAAAATTTAAGGCAATGTATAATTAAAACAAAAGCCTTTTAAACATGAACTTCATCATAATATGGCAAGGATAAAATGAAAATAATTCCATTTACTTATTCACATGGATATTCTACTAGTCGAATAATCACATGAAAATATTAATAACCACTTTCGTAATGACGAAATTCATAATGCTAGACTATCATAACCACGTAGCCAATGCCTCATGACAAGAATGAAAATAAAATTTTGTCAAGGCCTCATGCCAATACACTAGTTTGTCTCATGAGACCTACTGATGCATCGATGAGCTGTAGCGGGCTCCACCCGTCACTTACTAATTCCAATGCATTAATAATATGAAAAGTTTGAAATATGACATAAACATTCATATTAAACTAGCATACGAAATGTCATTACTTATTCGAAAAACCATGAATGTTATAAAAATAGAACATCCACAGTCAAACATAACACATTCGATACAATATGGAAGATTTTATTGTATCATATTAATATCAATCAAGAATAATGAAGGATATTGACATTGATGAACATAATCGTCAAAACTATTAGAGAGAAATGTCCCCCTTATTCCTGAAATCATTTAAAAGTCACACTATTTTTCATGAAGCCATTTAAAAATAGATTTTTGAATCAAAGTGTCACATAAAACATTGAAACATTTAAAATTAATTTTAATTTTAAAACTTTAATGTCCATATAAATAAATTCTTAAAACCATTTTTAAAACATGGACATTAATGAGATATATTTAGAAGAATAAATCTTTAAAACACAAAAAAATGTATTTTAGTTAGAGTTTATAACCAAAAGAGAGACACTTGAATACAAATAATTTAGGTAATAAAAACATTATAATATCATGAGAATAAATGGATTCATGATACACTATGTCAATGTACATTATATACACCATATAAAAGTGATTTGGTGTATAACAACAAAGTAGCCACAATGGAATGTAAATTGAGATGAATTCTCTTATAAAGACAATATCCTTAGGTTAAGGATAAATCAATGACATAATTATGTGTGAAAAATATAAATAGACTCAATATGATTGGATATTTAGTGTAAATCAATCATGTGACATTCACATATATTCTTGTAAAAACCACACCAATGAATTGGATATTTAACTCTACAAATGGAGATTGAGTTAAAATTACTCTTATCAAGTTCATACTGATGACTTGAAAATTTATCAATGGAGTTATTATGTGTATAAAATTTATATCCACAGAAAGGGGAGTGGAATTTATGACATAACCAAATGAATAGTGATTCTACACATAATCATGGAGTAAAATTATCAGTGAAGTATGTGTGAAGCCGAATGAGTGGAAATTGAAATTTTAAATTCCCTTATTGATTTGGTAACATACAAAACATACACCCATGAAAGAAGGATCATAAAATGATGATGTAAATATACATTAATTAAATTATATTACACAATGAATACAAACATGGGCAGTACACACACCACATGTAATAAATAGGTGGTGAACAATGGAATTCGCACAGAATTAAAAGTGAGATAAGAAACCCATTACTTTGTACTTTTCCTTGGTTAATGGTAGGTTACCCTTCTATAATATGGTTAAATAGTTGTTATTGAATTATAAAATAATCATTTAAATTAATATGATATCAGGTATGATCTTTTAACATTGATTTGGTACTAATATCTTAGTATTATCGTCATTTCGGGTGTTAACTTACTCATTTTCCTTTATATTCTCTATTACGTAAGCCATGTTTATTATTGATTGGTTGTATCTTATTCATATCCAGAATTATATCAAGTCCTTAATCATTATTTTTAATCAATAAATGAGAATTATACTTGAATGGATACGATGGAGAATGAATCTCATCGCGTTCTTGGAGACGGTAGTCCGTACGTACGCACGAGCGAAAATATCATTCTTTTGATTTTAAAATAATATATAATTGGACGTTAAATAATATAGACAGAATAATTATCATTTTATATTTATTATTTACATGAATTAAACATCATTATAATACCCATCCAAATAATAATTTATTGAATGACAATTACAAGACGACGTGGAGACAGTAAGCCGCACGTATGCACGTATGATGACATGCCATTCAAAGGATGGATAGAATACTGAATATGGTTGTACCATATTTATAATAACATAACAGTAAATTGAAGATACTGGAGTTATTATTTTAGAATATAAATAACAAAGAATGAAGAAGTTGATGAAGAAAGGAACTTGAAAGAGGGTGGTGAAACCATTACCTCTTCTTCGGGTTCTTCTTTTTGATTTGATCAAAAGGGCTCCATAGGCGGGCTTTATGATCAATTTAAGGTCTCTATGTTGTAGTGAGGGAAGTTGAGAGAGTATTTTTTCAGGTTTTGGACGATCCAAAATGCTTTGAATGTGTGAATTAGTGAGAAGGGTGAGTGCCCTTTTATAAGAGGGGTGAGGGGAACCTTTGGAATAGCTAAAAATATTATTTTATATAAATTCATTTTCAGTTTCTAATGGCTCCAAAGTGGATTATTTAATGATTAATGAGGGGATGGGTCGAAAGACACTCAAAAATAGAATTTAGACAGGTTTGGTTTATTATATTATCCTTATCTTTAAGTATTAACTCTTAGTTAATTAGTTTCACTTTTACTATGTCTCATTGTATTTTTATATTATGTGGTTAAAAAACGTTATATATACATCCAGGAGATACCCAAGTTGTCAATTAATAATACACCTATCATGAAATAAGTCTCTGGGACGAACCATATATTTTTAGTAATTTAATATAAATTAATAATATAATATTTGTTTTAAAAACTCCTTTATGTCAATTTTGACACTATTGGGTATTTTGATTTTGATAAATTCATAACAGCATTATTACTTTGAAAAAAATTAATATAATCAATTCTAATATTTCATAGTATCCTATAAAATTAGTGTAATTCATATAAAGTCACGAATTATAATTATATTGATCTTTATAATATCAATTATTTTAATATTTCATTAATTAGGTAATTACTACATCAACATTGTGTCATAAATAAATTAAATTATATAATGTCTAAAAATTATATGAAAAATACCATTATGTAGGGAATCTTTCTATCTTTCCAATGAATAAATAAAATCGAATTTATCTTATGTATAACCCGATATTAAAAATGTTTTTGTAAATAAACATTGATTTTAACTCTTTTAACTCTTCTTTGAATTAAATAATAACAAAGGTCCTAATCTAATACAAGTGGACCTAAATGACCATAATGTACGCCTATGGTTATTTTTCGTCGAGATACACGTGTCCAGTATAATTAGGACATGTGTTAGGGTAATATTAATATCATTTTTACCCTTAATTACCCTATTTAGTTTTAGCCATGGTAAATATAAGAAAAAAGTTACTATTCACCAAAAATTATTTACATCTCATTGAACCACATTTTAATCCTTGATATTACCTGTGTTTCTCAAATTTTCTAAATTCCACCCACATAAGCAGTAAAATTATGTTTTATGAAAAATTCTGTTTTTTAACTACCACTTAGTGGTTTCACTATTCATCAAAAAACGAAAGTTTCCAAAAAAATACCAAAAATTAGGCCTAAGATATAATTGATATTATGAATTCAAAAATGATGTCTATTTTACCAAATTTATAACATATCAGTTGCATTAATTAATTTAAAAATTAATTCCCGTCATCAAAACAAATAGTGTGTTTTTAAGAGATAATAACTATCAAAATATTGATATCTTTTTTTGTCTTGTTTAAATGTGAAAAAACATCCAATGACCAACATTGTATTAAATGGTAAAAATATATTATAAATAAACATTAAACCCAATCAAATTAATAATTTATCACTATTAATTATTTTGATGAAAAAATTTTTTTAATTAAAATTTAGTAATTTTCACTATTCATCAAAATATGAAAGTTATACGAAAAGTACCAAAATTTCACCCTAAGCTAATTTCAATATTACAAATCCAAAATTGAAGTCCATTTCAAAAGATAATATTTATAAAATTTCAAAATGTGGGTATTAATATTCATAACGGCTAGTTTGATTGGTTGTGGTGTGTTAGAATCTCGAAGTTACGTACAATGCACGCCATTGCATTATTCAAAGGGGAAATGTACCGTGGAAGCATGGGGTGTTACATGTAATCCCATAATTTCTTTTTCTTTAATCATATAAGGTTACAAAAAAAAGATAATTTTTTTAAAAAATATTATTTTTAAGTTATCCAAAACAAATTTAAATCAAATATCTCTGATAAAACATCTATTCCAAAAATTGTAATAACCCAGAATTAATGAACTATAACTTATCATCTAAACTATAAATGTAATCGATATATTTTTTTAAAAAAATTCCACCATATTTAATGACATACTATCTGAAATAAATTTTTTTTATGATAACCTAAATGGATACATAAACCTCAAACTAAATAAATGTATCCTAAGAAGTATCTCCTTCTAACTATATGTTTTTTATAAAAATTATTGATTCCATATAAATTATGATACTAAATTTTGATATTAAAAACTACTATAATATAAAGATTATCTATTTCATGATTGATTATATTCCACTATATCCTAATTTTTAAGACACTATATATAAACACATCATTAAAACGTTAATTTCTCTACTTCGTATTATTTATTTATATTTTCTCCCCAAATATATGATATGATTTATTTCCCTATGATATTTAAATAAAAAATAAATCATGTTTCCTAATTAGGAATTATGACAATAAGTGATTCCTTAATTCCAAATATTGAGCCTTCATTCACGCTCTTGATATCCATTTTATCAACCAACACAAAATCCATACCTCCTGAATAAAAATTGTCAACTCTATGGTTGAATTTAACATTTATAATGATATTGATAATTTAATAGTTTCAACTCATATAAATTAAATACTACGTTCTAATGAAATTTTTTAGAAATGAAATTGTTTCTGATAAATAAAAATGTTTCTTTAATGTGATCTTGATGTTCAAAAAACTATCAAAATCAAATGAATGATTATTTCCATGGTAGTGGTATTTATATAATATAGAAGATATATGATAGTTTTAATTATCTATTTCCTTCCAAATTCAAAAAATATCCTTATTCCATTGAAAATAAAACCATTTAATCATGAAATGAATTATTAACATGAAAATAATATATATAATTAATGATAATAATAATGAAATTTTATAATTATTTAATCCATCAACCACTTTATTTATCAATTGTAAATAGATATCACCAATATCCCTTAATAAATCATGAAATACAATATATTATAGTTATAATATTTTCTTATCTTCTTTGAAAATACCATCATATCCTATGAAGTTATCTCATCTATTCCTGGATAACATAGGTTGGGATCTGAGGATAAACATCACATAATTATGCTCACTAATACTGGATTTCATTTTCATTCATATATTTTTGATTCATAAATCTTATATAATAATATCATTTTTTACAAATAAGAATTCATCTACTCGTTATCTATTTTATTAACAATAAATAAAATTTCATGAAACACTATATTTATATTCATGAGAAGAAAATAAATGACATTCTAATTCATTACATAAATCCATTATCAATCATAAATCACTAAATAATAGTTTAAAATTTAGTATAAGACAAGAAATCTCAATAATTTAACAAAATGAAAATAAAGTAAAATCATTGCAAGAATATAATTAAAATTTTACCGTTTTCAAAAATAAAATAGGTCACAAAATAAAACATTTCATTAACCAGAATCCACCCTCTATGGCCAGTTTTTTTATAATTCATTTCATAAGAAATATATAATAAAAAAAATAAGATTGTCTAGTAAAAATTATTTAAAACTAATAATTAATATTTTCAAAATGATATATTTTAAACCATCCTATGTAACATACAATATCCATTATCTTGCGAAATAATAATAGTTCTATAATAATACATAGATAGAAATGATAAGTTATTTAGGTAAAATGATTCATAATTTTCATATCTATTTTTCTAACCTTTAAAATAACAATGAAAATTGTACTTGGAGAAACAATCATAGTTACAATTGAAATAATCACTATTATTATATTATCAATTTCTATCACACTAATTTCCAATAATATCTTAGTAGAAACCTAATTGGTTAACTCTAATCCTTTCCCAATGCATTAGAAAACAATAATGGACTCTCAATCCATTTTTTTATAACATTATAATAATAAACATTAAAAATCCAAAAAATAAGATTATATAATGAAGGATAAAAAAAATACCTCCATTTCACCAATAAGAATGAATACTTTTCTATTGATATATAAATTTTCATAAAAAATTAATGATCAAAAATAAAATTCCAATACTAATGATATTTAATAATTATTTTGTGCTTCATATAAGGGAAGCACAAAATAAAATAACAATTATTTTTTGGTAAATGTAATTTTCTCCATATACATTAAAAAGGAACCTTCATTTTGACTATTTGTATATGATCTTAATCATTTGTAAAAGATGCGTTTTGAATACCATTGAATTCAAGTAAAAGGGAACATATATTTCCATTTATAATTCACTTATATACATAAAAATGAATCGACTATATAATATTAATAATATTTATATTGAAGAAAAATATAGTTTTATTATAAATGTTAAATTTATTTTTTAAAAAAATAAGGTCCCTTACCTTTTACACATCACTTGCATTCTTTATCTTCCTTAATAATAATTATATGATAGATATTTCTTTTTATAATGTCCATATTTATGATTATATTAAATTTTATGTTACAAAAAACATTATTTATATAATTTTGTAATTCTGTAAATTCACATTATTTTCATTTATTATATTCACATTATTATTCCTAAATTAAATATTTATGTCAATTAAGGTCAACTAGATCATTATTTCATTATGATAAATTTTATAAACATAACATAACTACCATTTTAATAAAAAATTATACTTTTAAATCCAATGATTAAATTTGGTTATGGAAAATTTACTACACCACAATCCTTGAAAAGATATTATGTACATATGTTTGAGTCTCAATGACTCATTTTATTCAGGTAAATCTTTAAAATCTTTCTTATAAATTTATTTAGCGAGTGTTGAAACTATATGAGATTCTAATAACCTTTGAGCCCAGATTTTATATTATAAATCCATTAAATATATTATTTACCCTAAATATGTTTTCATAAAAATATTTACGAACACTTAAATTGAATATAATATCAGATATTTGAAACCCCTATTTATTATGGAATGTTTCATTTTCCATAGGTGATTCTTAATCAATATTGATGTATGGTATTTTATAAAAAGTCATAAATAGCACAAATAATTTAATAAATTAGTTGGATAATTTTTTGGTTACTATAAATTTGAATCTACTATTAATAAGATCATATGGGCGAGTCTTAGGAATATCATTATAATCCTGGAGACCTACAATAGAGATCATATATAACAATTAGAAAAAAACGTTAATAAAATTTTTGAATAGATATCACAAGGGCTACATGTGACAATTGAGACTATGTATCTCATTAATTACTACAAAAAATGATAATTATTCGATATAAAATGATTTGAACTCATGGATTGAGATTTTTTATGTTTTAGATTCATCCCATTTGTCTGACTGATCTCGAAATATAATCGATTCCGTAAAATAGAATTGAATATCACATCGAAGTATAATTTAAATATAATTGATATATTATTGCTCAATAATATTTGAATATATTTCCCTTCATTCTTCTATTGAATGAAAAATGATTGAGGACTAATTAAAAAAATTCATAGATTTATTTTTCACATTTAGTGTTTCATCATTTTGTCCAGAGTTTTGTTACATGTTCATCGCATGAATTTTCTTTTCATACATTTCTAATGTTGGATGGTATTTAATCTTTAGAAAATCACTATTTGGTTAACTGGATTGATAAAATGGGTATGGATTATGACTAAGGTTACATTGATGAATGATGAATGTAAAGGATTAATCGATGAAGATATGACTATTAGATCCAGATTTCATGTTTGAGATTTCTATGGAAGCATGAGAAACATATGCCTTTAAAATTTATTTTGATGGATTGAAATGGATATTAAATGATAGAAAATAGTTGACCTGAATCAAAGATCAACATTATGTATTTTCAAAATAATTATAAGTATAATTTGATAGCATGGATTATGCCTGAGCAACCAATGTGATCTTGAATTTGATGAACTAAAAAGTGAGTAATATGAATATAGACATCATTTCAGTCCTTGGATATAGACATCTGGATTATGTGAATGACATTAGTATCACAGACTGAGTGGTCCCTAGCACTAACTATGTGACTTGTTGTTGGAGTCTCATCATGAATCATAATGGGTACTGGGTAATGAATACACCCTAGAACATGAACATGGGTATAATACATGGGAACAATGTGGTACTCAAACATGGTCAGGTATAATGAAAAAACTCAGTAAATTATCATAGACATTTGTACATGAGTATGAGAAAAGTAATATGTCCATGGATAGAGTAATTTCAATTATTTATGATATAGGTCGTATACCCTACTTACACTCCCTAAAAATTATTGAAGATGACATAGAGTTCCAGTCCCTCTCAACATACGACAGTATTTTAAAGGGTGTATTACCTAAATCCATCTCTATGAGTGTATAGTATTCAATTACATCATATTTATATGATTATGATCTTCTCTAATGTAATAGTTTGTGATCTATTAGTAGGAATCCCTCCCTAATGCCAGAAATGGGATTGTTTGTCATCTTATTAACACTATGGGGTTCTTAGAAGCGACATAACTAAATGTACAAAAGCATCAATCCCCTACATAGCATGTTATTATATATCAGATTCTTGGAATACCCCTTGGATGTTGGTGTCATACCCATATGTTATTTGATCTCATTATGAATCCATTATGTACATTATTATGCAAAGTCCATATGAGAAAGACATATATGATGGACACCATCAGAGCCACTACACTTGTGGAGTGAGTTCTCCCACGAGAGTGTATTTACAGACTCTCTTGATGAATCATGGGTGGGAAATTCATTTGAAACAATACATCTAGACATCGTTTCTTCTATTATTATATCTGGAATTTTTAATTTATGTATCCTTTCTTGATTGGAAAATCCTGTGATGAGATGATAACTCATGATTCTATATATAGAGTAATTTAGAGGCATGAGAATGGGTACTATTATACTCACCTATTCATGGTCTCTACCTACATATTTAGTGTAATATATATAAAATTAACCATTAAATATGGTTCACTATATACTCGAATAACCCAAAACATATTTTTGTGCTAAGAAAACTGTTGTTCAATTTAGGTGTCATATTTTACAGTCAACCTATCTTAATAGTTTTTCAGTATTTTGTTGTTTTTGGGGGATATTATTTAGTCATTTATGATTTCCAATGTATTTTATCATACGTTTATGTTGGGATATAGATGATATCATGAAATTTATAATATTTTTAGTATACATATCTTTATTCTATTGCATTGGATATGTATATATGTTTATATATGTACAATAGGTCAAGGCCTCCCATTTGAGAGTTATGAAAACATGACAGTGGTCTATAATATATGTACTATTAGAGTAAAGATTTTTGTATCCACATTATGTTTATCATTTGACATAGGGACTCAATGGGTCATTTAATGAATGAGTTTTATAATAGGGGTGTTTGATCATAGGATTGTATTTTAATTTTTTTTCTAGATATAGTATTGGTTTTGGTTTTATGGTAATACTATTAATTGTATTGATTTCTCCAATAATGATAGGTACTCTAGTGTAAATGTGATGATAGACATATCCATACATCATGACTCTGAACACCATCCATTTTACAAGCTCAATGTAGAAATTGGATGTAGGAAAAAACGTTAGTACTTTCATCATATAGTAATTGGGTGTGTTTCCACATCCTATTTGAGTCAGCTTACCATATATAATCATTGAACTAATTACTTATTTTCCCTTTCAAGATGACTCTATAATATTTTCTTTCTAGGATTAAAGTATATAACTATGAATAATATTCCCCCATTGATGATTCGTCAATATAGTAAAATGTACTAGTGTTATTTCCATATGGAGATTTTACAGTCATTTCCATGCAAGTCATGTAGGAGATCAAATGCATAATTAATGTGAAAAGGGTGTGTATAATAAGGGTGCTTCATGAATTTTAATTTCAGTGATCCCTCATTTTCTAGGGTTAGCAATACCCAGAGGCAGTTGAGGATTAGATCATGTTTTTTATGAAATTCCGTCGTCTAATTCGGACACTCGTTGACTAGATGTGGGTCCTAGAGGTGAGCATCCTTAATTGATACATTGGATATTGTTTGATCCTGGATTTTATGTCATATCATGAGAAATATCATTCTTGGATAGTGTTTTAGAATCTCATAATTTATGTTTACTCTCCTGTTATAATCCAAACAGTACAAATCATAGATCATTTATAGAAATAGTATATAAACATTAATGTTTCTTCATTCTCATTTAGGGTTAACAACCTACTACAAACATTAATGGTCATGGACCAGGATTCATTATTTTGGGTACATTCCATTTTTTACAATATATGAAGATACATTTAGGATTGTGTGATACCTCTATACATTCATTCTTATTCTACGATGATAGAGTGTGATTTTGATATTTCAGGATGAGTAGATAATGGATGTGTGTGTTAGAAGTTTTAGGAGAATTGATGATACAATGGATATTGGTTGATGATGGAACATGTTGGTATGTAGATGTTGATATACATCCAGAGGATTTATCAGTGCAAGGGGTTTGTGGTTTAGGTCACATATGAGGGATCTACTTATATTATGGATATGTTGTGTTACTCATGTAATGATCACAAACATATCATGAGTGTATTCCTTAAATTCTATATGGTTAATAGGGATACCATGGATGGGATGTATAGTAATATGTATTTTTTTGAGAAGGTAGGGCTATAGGTCTCCAGAAGCATATTGGATTAGAGAGATCAGCAGGTGGTGGCAGATAATTTTACACCACCACCCTATGTGATCCCTACCAAGATGAAGTAGCTATTATATAAGGGTGATGGAAGATGATGTATTATGTTTCATTTGATCCATATGACATTAAGATGTTTAGAATAATGATTTATACCCTTTTTCCAAAGATACAATTTTGTATGAAATTAGTGTAGTATAATAATTACATTCAATATCCCTAGTTTGAGACCTAGAGAATCTGGTAAAGCCGCTAGATTTACCCATACTCTTGGATACTCCTATCAGAGATGACACAATGATCACAAACATTTTACATTAGTGTGATTTGAATGTGGGATTTGTGAGTTTCACATTTAATATCATCATAATATTGATGAGGCTTTGTAATGTCATCTTATTTAAGGACTGGTTATAATCTATTCATACATATCATCAAAATTTTATGTGGAGGATGTAGTGTTTAATAATTTACTAGAAAGGATATCCTTAATAATAATGAAGGATTATCTGGAGGAGTATGATGGAATTATATGTATGGGGGTTTTGATGAATACTTATCAACTGAATTGAATTGTAGTTAGAGGAGTGGATGCTATAGGTTGTATGTTTCTAGCTATTGTGGATGAGTATGATGACATATTTCTGGGGGGAATAAAAAATTTTCCTCCCCACCAAGAGATGAAATTATTCATTTTCATTCTCTTGGGGAAAGACCCAATAGTTATTCCAGTATATCACATGAATTTAGTAGAGATTCATGATATCATTGTGTAGATATGTACATTAAAATGTAGGGATTCATGAGACCCAGTGATTCCAACTGGGTAACCAATGCTTTTTTCACCAAAATTGGGATGTGTGGAAGATTATATACATGGATTGTGATACCCATATCCACTTGAATAGGAATTTAAGGACACTATTATTTAACATTGATAACATCCTCAACCATTTTATCAGATCTCCTTGGATATCAATGAATTTTATCATAGCAGGATATTACCATATAAGAGTACAAGTTGGTAATATGTCTAAAATGAAATTATGATGCATATATAACCACTCTAAGTACAAGTTGATTCCTATTTGAATAACTAACACCACTGTAGTATTCAAGGGACTCATGAACATTGATCTTTTATCCTTCAATAGACTGGTTTGTGGTGGGCTTCAAAAAAATATCTCTTTGAATTGAAAATTCAAGGAGGATATGTATTATAGTTGGGGATGGTTCTAGACACAAACAAAGAGAACCAACATTATTGGTGATATTTTTGTTTCATTTTATTTTTTAGGAATTTCTATTTTTAGGACATGTTTTCTCATCTAATTTCGTAGCCATGTAGGTGAAAATAATTGAGGTATTTTTATATTAGGATCCCCCCAAATTATTGACAATGGTGTGAAGATTCTTTTGGTTGGAGGAGTACTGTATATGAATTTTTCCTGATTTTATTAGGATATAAACATAATTGATGGCATTGAATCTAAAGGGGACACATTTCATGTGGATAGAAAGGTTCTAAAATTCCTTTTAGATGTTATGACTAAGGTTAATGATCATGCCACTCACGATATTATTAGAGAAGGGTTTTGAGTACATATTGATTTATGAAACATTAGGACACAAATTTTTTTTGATAAAATTGTGGGAAGTGTTCATTGACTATGGTTCATGGAAGGTATGAGAACATAAGAATAACTAAATAATAAGGATCATGAGCTAGGCAATGTAGTCTTTTCCAAAAATATATGAGGACGCTGCATTATGGGTGAGGGTTTTATCACATACTCTTATGACTACAGTCACATTTAAATCATATCTCAATTGGATTTTATCATGAGATTTAGGAAATGGATACAATTCCTCCTAGAACATTATATTGATAGAGTCTATACTCTAGGGATGAGGAACATGGTGGATGAATCTCATAGAATAAGATATTATTCACAATTGTTGGCCAACGTGTAGATATATTTGACCTCATTGTAGTTTTCTATTGATGAAAAGGATGATTCTACGTATATGTTGATTGTGGTCATTACACCACCGATTATATATTTTTTTGTGTGGATATCATTATGGATTTACTAATTTTGTTATATAATATACAAAAATATCTAATGGATTTTCTCGTATTGAATTTAATGAAATCAGGGTGAATGATTTCCTTATATGAGAATGAACTATGGTACATGTGACATTGCATGATGTTATGATAAATGAATTTCAGGCATATCTATTGGTTTCTAACCTAGGTGTTAAAAAAATGTACCATGAACTATGATTTCATTTATATTTTGCATGGATGAATAAGTGTTAATCATAGTTTTTCTCTAGATTTGTCACTAATTTATTTTTCATGATTTATGAATAGGTACAATCGATTTTTGATCAACCCCTTGTGGTAGAATAGTTGATGTAGTATGGAATAAAAATGGAATTTTAAATAAAGTTACCAAATATAGATAGATTATATAATGTTTCTTATAGGGATTGTAGACTCCCTCACTATGTCAGACCACATCCATGTTATTCAAGAGTACAGTACAATAGACATATTGGGGGAGCCTTTATGTGTTTGATATTTTCCAGCTCATTAGAATTATCTTGTTGATTATTTTGGATCATGATTCTCACTTTACATAATGATTTTGTATAGGATTTTAGGATGCCATTGTGACCTAATTACATTTTAGGAGGGTGTTTCACCAGAAAACTAACTGTTAGAGAACGAAGACCAGTAATTTTCTATTTGACATGATGCATACATGGAAGTTGGGCCTTGATTATAGTTGGGATGATCATATAAATTTTTTTTGATTTTCTGTACAGTAACAACTTTTATTAACCCATATGTTTGAAATAATTAAAGCATATGTATGAGTTACACTTTATGTCACCAATTTATTAGAATAATCTTGGTGAGTCAAACATTATGGGCCAAAAGTTTCTATAAAAAAGGGATGTGAAGTTGCATATCATCCTAGAGAAAATGAGGAATCCAAAAATCCATCAAAAGGACTTTGTGTACATATGATGAAGTACATTTGTGTTCGATTGGGGTACAATGAAAACCTAAATATTTCTTCTACACATGAATTGTGGAGATTAGTTCCAGATAAGAGGAAAAATTTGATATTCATTTGACCTTCCAAAAACTATGAAGTGTTGCACATTTTGCAAACATCTCATCTTTACCACTGTAATTAGTCCACGTATATGATTCCTTCAATGTGTAGTAGTCGATGGGATATGTGAATGACACATCACATGTTGTCAATTGGTGTGATCTGGACATATGGGATTTATCTAACATTGTAGATTTCTTGTTGGACGTCAATGTTCATATATATATAATATTATAATAGAATGTGACTCATTTGAAACATGCCAGGTTGAAGCATGAAAATTTTCTTTTAAGAAAACGGGACATAGAAACACAAATTGTTAGTTTCGTATCCAAAAGATTTGGGGAGTCCTTTTATGTTTTCATAAATGAGAATATGTCAGGAGGGATAATGTAATGTATCGTTTATTCATGTAATTAATTAAAATATTTTATTAACATTTATGAAGCTATGTTACGATACAAATTCAGATTTCAAGGCCCAGTGAACCACGAATTGATATATTAAAAACATTAATTATATTATTATGACAAATTTTAAATTTTCCTAAAAGATTTGAAGAAATATAAATGTATTATCTGATTAGAAGTATATTACCATTATTGGGATTTGAATGTGTGATTTCATCTAGGTTCATTATAATAAGGTTTAATATTTGGTGTCTACTAAAATTTAATTGTTGGCACAAATAATGAAATAAAAAAATAGAATTTATTAATTTATATTTTTTTTTTGAAAACCCCTAATAATCCTCTAAAAATATCATTTTATGGTTGTGTCTTAGGGTTAGATCAATATCCTAGGTTACCGAGAGATGCTATTTTTCAAAGGAATTGTAGAATGACACTATTTTATATGGATGAATCAATATCACAAGGAATTCCAATGACATCGGTGTTCATGGATCTCACCATCAACTATGAAATGTGATCATTCTCCATTAGATCCTGATATGACATCATGTTTGGATGTGTTTATTTTGAATATTCATGTCATTTATTTATCCCATTTAAAATTTAGAACAATTCCACAAACATGAATTTATTCTTTTTACGGTAGATGAATTAAATATGGTAGATTTTTTATTTTTAAGTATTTATTTATTTTTTATGTCCATTAGTTGTTTCTAAAAAAAATTATTGAGGATTTAATGAAAAATCCTATGATTTTTACTCAAGTTAATTATTTTCTAATTTTCCCTCATGTCATTTGAGACGTTCATCACATACAATTCATTTAATCCATGGTTTGATTAAAAACTATTGTTCAATCATTACATGACCATTCCTCAGTTAAAAAATCGATACCATTTGCATGTGATAAAATTTTGGCTGAGAGGAATGATTGAAAATAATGGAGGATGAATACTAGAAGATAGTGCATGTTATTATTATATTCCTGATTTCATGCATGTTGAAGGAAAGTGAAACAAATTTCCTTTACATTGATTTATATGACCATGCACAGATCTCCTACAATGAATGAATAGAATTGAACTAGGTCATTATCTGGGAGAGGGAATTATTGCAGCTCTAGTGGAATAGGAAGTGGTAATTGGCCGTGTGTGACTAACATGCAAGTTCTCTAAATTTATGAATTACACAAAGTGTAATCTAGAGATACATTCCATGAATGTCCCTGGTTGAGTGGTTTGGGTTTTCTAAAAAATAGATAATGGATCACATGCATAATGGTCCCTTGCACATGTTGGATGAACCGTTTATATCCTCTCAATATGTATTTTGTAGGATACAAGGAAATGAAGATGACTAGAAGCCTGAACATTTGTAGAGTACACTAGGATGTCTCAGTATTTGAAGATGACTATGTACCTAGAATAGACATAGAACACAAACCTGTTTGGATTTATATAGGCACATGAATTGGTATATATAAATGGAATGTACTAGTTTTTGGATTAGTATTTTGTGAAATATACCCTAACAACATAACTTAAAACACATCATTGATTATTTAGAGACCATTTCCTCCAAAACATGGATTGGTTTTATTAAGTGTCTTTTCTCCGAATATATCCCTAGATGGGATTTTGAAAAATTACATCCATATTATAGGATTATGAAACAACCTAATGGATTATATTTTGATATAGTTGTTGGAGTCCCTCAATGAGACCTCAGAGGGGACCCTCTATCAGCCTCTTCCTATGGTGGGGTTGTCAAAATTTTCCTGACCAACTGTACGTGGGGATAAATATGCTATATTGAATGATAATAGATAATGGGTTTTTGGAATATCCTATGGACATAGGTGAGATCCAAATGAATTTTATTATATCATTAGAATTAACATTTTTATTATCTTATCGAGAGACTCGATGAGCATGACATCTCAAAAGGACGCCAACAAAGCTAAAAAACTCACATAGTTAATTCTATAGGGTAATTTTGTTAACAAATTCTCTAGTAGGTTCATAGGCCTACAATAAGGTTGTGATCTTATAAGAAGTCGTAGAGTCTACTATTAGTATTTATGGATGTGTTATTATAAATATCCATTTATGATTGAAAGATAATTTGATTAGATGAATAATCATATTGATTTAGTATTATTTATTTTAGAGTTTCATACTAGGTATTTTTTAAATTACTTCTTTATGGGACCTTCAAAGACTTGATGTACATTATGAATACAACCATCCATAGGATAGAGTTTATGGTGGAAAAGATGCTGTTTAAGATTATATTAGGTCAATATAGACATTATTTTATTCCAAGAGTAACATTTTATTGTAGTTATATCCAAATATATTGGTGGAATTAATTATATTTTGGGCTTGATTTTTTTCATTATAGCAATTTTCATCATATTCTGACTGTGGGATTGAGGTGTGTTTATGAATTTTATTATAGTATTATTTTAAATTTTTTTATTTTATGATATTGGTTAATTGTGTTTGAATACGTGTACCATTATCTAAGGCCTCACATGTGTGTATCATTCCTACTCTACATTGTTCTAAATCTTATTCCCTATTAGAGGTGGGCATTGGGTTGACATGCTCTGCTTATCACCACCCATTCATGCCTCATTTTGTGGGGTAAAAACATGTGTAATGTTTTCATTTTTCAGTAATAATTTATTCAAAAAAGGTATGCATAAATTTTTAATTATATAATTATCATTATATCATAAATATATAACTATTTCGTTAATTTTATTTATATATATCGCTCATTTTTTCTGGTGATGAAAAACTAATCACATCGCATCATAGAGGTGTTGTCCACATGTATTCATGGATGATGTAATCAATTTTCTGTGAATGGAAGGGTACGAATGTAAATGATAAATAATCTTTTATTATTGAAAAATATATAATGAATATCATAAATTTTTTAATTAAATCACTACATGTATTCATCATAGAGAGTGATTGAAATTGATTTATATCAGTTTGTGTGGCTATAGTCTACTATAAAAACAAATTATTGTATTATAACCCATTTCATTGAAGATGAGATGGTTATAGGTCGTTCTAAAAATATTAAGGCACCTCAAAATTTGAGAATATATTTTATTTATATAATAATTATTATGGAATTTTTAAATGCAATTAAATGATAAATAAAACATTATTATGTTGTTAAAAACTGTACATACTCATTTGAATGACTCATTGTGTTGGCACAATAATCCCAATAATGATGGTATTATACATAAAATAGGTACTCGAAAATTATTTAAGGTTTTTTAGTTAGTCATTTGGTAATGTGTTGGACAAATTAAATACTTATTTTTTGTTATTTAAATGAAATAATAAATTATATTGTATAAGTGATTGGAGGGGTACTCATTAATTTTATGAAAATTTAAAATTAAATTAAATAAATGTTTTTTATCAATTGGTTCCAAATTTTAATTACGAAAAACAGAGTATTAAAATTATATAAACACTCTAATACAATAAAATTTAAATAGATTTTGATGATTTACTTAACCGTACATTTTTCATTTAACCGTTCGTCAACCATATTGAGAATGTTAAAAAATATTAAAGAATTATATTATTTAATATTCATTAGTATTAATATGAAATGAAAAAACAAATAAACTGACAATGATTAATCTAATTGACATTATCCTATTCACTTGAATCAATATAATATTTTGGGGAATTTTATATCAATTAATAAAATTCTATCCAATTAAAATATAAATACTATCAATATTAAAACAATTCACTTACATTGATGTTTTATAACATAATGATAATGAAGTAATTATTATTTTAAAAAATAACATATGTTGAACATCAAATATATTTACAAAATATAAATGAATCACATTAAATATTTCATATTATATAACAACTATTAGAATAAATATCTATTATTTTATTTTTTTCTTTACAAGAATAATTACTTCGTCAGTATTATATAATAATTATATGTAATTTTGTCACTAAAAATTAATGTCCTTACCCAAGTGAAGATAAATTATTTAGGTTTAAAAATAACATTTTTAATCAAACATATCCTTTAGTTGTAATATTTTTAAGGTTAAAATGACTATCAAGATGAAATAAAATAATATATAACAATATAATGAAGGAGTATGGATGAAATTGACTTGTAAAATTAAATTAAGTCACATCATATATTAGTTTCGTAGTCATTATCATTTAATTTGTAACTGTAATTTAATTATTTACCCATTACCATGGTAATAAAAATTATCGAGGTTACAATTCACATTAATCAAAAATAAAATTGACATATTGAAAAAAATTGGACCCATATATTCCATATATGTATTATAGTTTTAAAACATAGAAAAATATATTTAGTATAATTTAATTTAATATTAATCATACAATATTAAAAAGAAGTGTTTTTTCAAAAAAAATAATTTTTATATTTTGAAATTCTTTATAAAAAATTCATGTACAAATTTAATTTCCATATCCATAATTGAAATTTTTTGAATCAAAATTATTTAATTAAATTTTAAAACATAAATATAAAGAAAATTTACATTTAATATACATTAGAAAAAAATATTTTCAATAGCAATGAATATATTTCAAAATTCACGGAAAAAATTGTTTATAAAAATAAATTAACTATAATAGAATATGGATATGTTGATTTTTTTTATTATTATATCAAATTAAATTTCTAAATTTTCTATTAATTAAAGAAAATAAATTTCTAAAAAATTTAAATAATTTTTTTGAATAAAACATTACCTTTTCAAAAAAATGGTAATACATAAACATGAGTTCTAATTTCCTATGAATTAATCATTACACATGTATTAAAAATAATATTTATATATATTTAAATATATAATTAATCATATTCGTACAATCTAATTTAATTGCATGGTCTGCATGGTGTTTTGCATTGTACACCTTTTCAAATGTGATTTATTTATTTTAAAATCTCTATATATAACACTCCATTTTCCATGATGAAGTTATTTTTTTATTCATTTGGATTATTTTTATATCTATCCCCAAAAAATTATTGTTCACTATGATAAAAAAATTATCAGTATACTTCAATTATAATGATGTTTTTTATGGATAAACAACTCATTAACCATTAATTCTGATAGAGTCAATCTGTATTCAGTTTTGATTTGATTAACCAAAAATATGAATAATAAATTATATTATAATTAGTTATTAATATGTGAACATAAATAATAATTAAATATTATTTATTAAGAAATTTTATAATTGGAATATGGTTTTATAAAATGTAACTTATTAGCTTCCTAAGATTACAAAAAATAGTCGACATTGAATGAATTTTCATCAGAACCAAATGATGAGAAATAAATTTAATACATATAATGTAATAATAAATTCACCTCATTAAATTAAATCTATATGGATTTGTATATATTGAATTCTTCTAAAGAACATCATATCATTATTTATGATGTTATTCAAGTGAATATAATTTTTTTTGAACAAAGTACATGATTTACTCGAAATTTATCTTTAATGAGACATATTTTTAATTTATATAGTATTTCATAATAAATAAGTGTCCATATTACCTAATTGACATTTATGTTCCAAAATTATATTTTAATAATTTATTAATTTTTAATTTAGTGTTATCCATTTTAGGTGATTTTTATTGAATTAGAAATTAGTACAAGTTGGTTTTGTCTCAAAATTTCCCTCATTATAACATCATTATTATTTTTTAACAAATTCAATTTATACACTGAAAATAAAATGTATTTTAGATATTATAGAACAAATTAAGATTATTTGCTAATAATTAATGTTTTATTTTACTATCTCACATTCATGAGAATTTTATTTAAATGATCATGAAGTTCTAAAAGACTTTAAAGACTAATTTTCTTTCTTGGAATGTAATCAATATTATTTTAAAATTATTAGTCAATATCCTTCTATTATAACTTTAAATGATTTTAAAATAAATTTTCTACTAATCTTCATGGGAAATTTTGTTTTAAACCAATTTTATTCTCCTTGAATATCATATTTTTTTTTGAAAATTCATTTTTATAGTGATAAATTCCCATTCATTCTTATTATTATTCATTAATAGAACAATTTTTTAAAATCCCATTAATGATATTATTTATCAATTTGAGGTATGAATTTTTTTCCTAATGATCCATTTCATCACTATTATAATTTTACAAAAAAATATTTTATGATCTTTTTAATGATTTTCTTTATTTACATGATTTTTTTAAAATAAAAAAATGTGTTTAACATTCACTTAATATAATTATTTTATCTGCCACTCCACATTATATTTTTATCTAATATTTTCCTTTTCATAGATCCAATAATTATTATTCTATCAGAAAAAAACATTTTCAATATATATTTAAATCATTTTTGGGAAATATTATGTTCTTTATATTTTATAAATTGATATTCATTTAATAAAATTCAATTTATTCTTACATAATTTTAACGAAAACAACATGTATTTTACTTGTTTCTATTATGAATGATTTATTTTGAATTAATAAAAATTCATTTTATTTGAAATGATATGTTATTTGGCACCACTATATAATTTAATAGATATTTTATAATATACTCTTTATATTATGGTTTGGAAAATACATACTATTTAATTCAAATTTTTTTATGAAGGTAAATTCTATTTCAATGTTTTAATAGGGAGATCATTTGTTTTTCACATAAATGTACCATTTAATGTTTATACATTATTTGAATGTTTTTTATCATCATAAATCATTTATTACGATGTGAATTATTTTGAAAAAGTAGTTTTTTATATCCTAATATTTATTTAGGTCATGTAATGTGATTTTTTGGGTGATCATGATTTCTGATTCAAGTGTTTTGTTTAGTGAAATTGTTTTATAAAATTTCAATGTTTTATAAAAACCCACTAAATTGTTTTGGGCTTTATATGTAATTTAATTATTTTCATTTAAATTTTTATGAAACTTATTTTATCAAGGATCAGTTTTAGAAGAATAATTTCATTTATTACACTCTTTCGATGAAAAATGTGACGACTGAGTTAAACATGGTTTGAAACGATGGTTGATTTTAAGGGGTTCAATTTCTTGCACAGTTATTTGTGTTGGATCACCATTTTAATTCATAATGAAATCTCCCAATGGTTTCCACATCCATCACTACGTACAATGAAACATTACTATGGAAAGCTGTAATTTGGGGTATTAGACCGAATGAAACCAATGAAATCAAATTGGTTGAGAGGATGGGAGGGAGGTATGATTAAACCAATTTTGGTGGAATTAATGAATATTTTGGACACTCATATATATTTATTATATGTTGATAAATACTTCCCAAATCCCAATATGTGGTTTCTTCACCTAATAGAATGACAATAGGATAAATACATTTATATACAAAATAATGTGAATTTATTAGTGAATCCTTTTATTTTTATGAGATGTTCTTCATCGATTACCAAAAATAGTGGAAAATATATGATGAAAAAGCTTCATAACTAGTAAACTCACAATTCCTCCCCATGGGGATAGAATGTCAATATCCCAATGAGTGGATAAATCAATTTGAATATATCCATTATATCCTTTTTATCGTAAGAATTAATATATATGTAGTTAATCAATGTCTAATAATTTTAATGAAATGAATAAAGGATATATTTGTGAAACATCGGCGCCGAGTATTCAAGGTTCAATCTCTAGTAAATGTCCTATGTATTTAGATTATTTCAAGAATCATATATTTCATAGTTTTTTCACACCCATGGGACTGACCCTAAGGTAGATTCATTTTTTTATGGAGGTATTCATATTAGGCCACACATCAGATAATACACACTGAGTTTTCCCATGATTTTGGAGAGACATGATGCGAATCATATAACCACTGAAACTCACAAATCCCACATGATCCATGCCCGATATGTGAAAAACTGCATAAAATGTGTTCAAGATCGCTAGAAATAGATGTAGGAAAAATATATCTTGAGGACCATTTGGATGACTAATGTGGATATTAATCCTTATGAATGAATCCTAAAAATCCTGGTCATAGTATGAATTACATTCACCATTATTTAGATGGATTCACAGTATACATCTGGATGTGGTAAAATGATAAAAAAATGTGAATGAATATGTGCTGATGGAAGAAATTTTCCCCTAATGAATGGGACTTACAATGAAATGGAAGCCTATTTGATTTTATTCCTTATTATAGAATAATATATATTTTTTATATTCTATTAAAATAGTTTTCCTATAGTTTAGTTGGATTCAATTTCCATTGATGGATGTTTTAGAATGATCAACCCATTTGAGTGATTAGGTTCTGATTCTTAAAATGTCATATAAATGAAAGGAATTAAACTAAAGTGGATAAATACATTAGGTCGTACCATTTGAACGAATCATATGTATTGTGGTTATTTTATATATTAGAGCTCATGTTGTTTAGTTTTTGGGGGCTTACATATAACAATTTCCCTTTATAGGGGCTAGAAAGTGATGCCATATCATGATATGCTCACCTGATCAAGCATTCTTTTCTTCATGAAATATTTTGACCGTCTACTTGACATTCCATTATTGTCCTCTTGACATGTTGGATGACGTCTTCCTTACATTTCAAAATAAAATCTTATGATCTAGTTAGCTCGTATGAGTGAAATAAATAAATCAAGATGGTATCACAAAATATTATTTCATTAACAAGGATATCATGTCCAGATGACATTGAAATTCCTTTCTTAATTTTCATTGAATGTATCACACAATCTCTAGTGACATATCTAGAGGGTGTAGCATGATCTATAATACATTCTCTACTTTCATTGTGAAAGATGGATAACATATTTGGATGGTGTATTAATAGTTAATGTGATATTTATGGAGAGTGATTCATGATCCAATATAATTTGTTTGGAGGGATCCAAGAATGCCAAGGAGATGGTCTGGAGGATATCATGAGATTCGTCTTGCATTCTTGGATAATGTCATAAGAACCTTTTGACATTCCTTAATGCTATAATGAGACTCTGCTAACATTTATTTACTCTACCATATGATTACGGTGACTTGTCTCAAGGAATCCACAATGTCTGGATGTATATCGTAGAAGGATATGTGGGACATGGGATGCTTTCCTGGGTGTTCCAGGTTACATTATATAGAATCTCTGGAGAACGTCACATTAACCAAATAATATACCATGGGAGCATCGTGAGATCTGCGCTACATGTCCTAGTGCATTCACATGACATGGGTAGTTCACACGAAGCACAAGAGAATCATAATGTATGTTCTTCATGTATGTATCATATGTTTTTAATCTTTATTATATCTATTTATTGAATATTCTTTTTATTTGTTCACTGTTATCTTATTTTAATCGTATAAAGAATCAGAAGATATAAATGATGTTCTTCTCATATCCCTCCATAATTCCTTATAGAGGACTATGAGTGATTACATGAATTTTTTATTCATGCTAATAAATTTCTCCAGTTTTTATATGGATATTATATGATAGAAAATTTTAGCACAAGCAAGTTCAATAGCGCTAATAAATTATCTTTGATGCCTAGGTTTTCTGGTGTGAGGTTCCAAAGGAACATCAATCCATTAATAATTATTAGGTTGGGGATTTATTGTCAATTACACCATTATTATTTTACTATTTTCATGGTATGTATCGTGAAAATAAATGATGGATTGAGTGAAGGGCTTCGTTGTCATGTGTTTAATGATATCCAGCTATTGGTCATTCCGAGGGCGTCAAATGATTATCAGTGATCAGAATACCATACTAAGAATGGACTATTCATTGAATTGTAGAATATTAATGGTGTATTTCTGAATCATGTGGATCTTTTGAGGGTCTTAAATATCATTAGAAAGATATTCTAAAGGAACAGAGTGATATAAATGTTCTTATTGAATGGAATTCATATAATATTAGATTTATATTCTTTCTATCTTGTTCAGGGGTCTTACGAGACCATGTTGGTGTTTCAAAAAAGTTTTATGACTACAAGAGGTGCTTATATTTTTCACATTAAATTTGGTGTCTTTTTTACAAGAACATTATTATGTCACATGTTTTATTGACATTTGTTGAATGAAATCACTATCCCCATCAGTGTTGTGTCACGTGAGCAATAAAATTTCCTTTTGAGAACCATGTGAATTTCATGGAAAACGTTATTTTTTCCATTTAGATCCATATAAAGAGTAAAATACCACACATACATTTATGAGGCCTCTAATGTGATGAAAGAGGTATGTCATTAAGCTCACATGTGATGAGGTGGACATGTCACTGGGGGATTATAGTGTGTTGTGAACCACATGGGCAATGTCACATGATATTTATGACCACAATAGACTCTATTATTTTCCATTTTTCTTACATTGTTTCTTTTTAAAAGGTTTGGAATCACACGAGGTTCTATGAGTGTATTAGAAGAAAATCACTCTAATGATCGGTAATGAATCATATGATTTTTAATATTGTAAGAGGATCCATTAATTTGGATATTTCTCTCATATTTTCCATGTATTGTTAGATGATTTGTCAAGTTCCCATATTCTATCAATTTTTGTGTCATGGGGGAGCTTACCTAGATTCTTCCACATGATCAGAATGTATATAAGAATACATTACATTAACAAGGAATCATTGTCAAATGGATTTCACTAGATCATCTATAAACTATGTGATATGCGTGACTATTTTCATAACCTTCATAATTTCATGCAATGGATAATCATTTGGTAGTTCGTGTGATCCACACGATCCTGGAGACACTTTTATTCCTTTTCATTTCATGGAAAATAATACCCATATTCAAGTATTTATTCCAATATGATTTTTTCAATTCTCATTTGGTGGGTGTCATCATATTCATCCCCACATGAGTGATGTCCATGGGGAAAATAGATTAGTTATAGGGAGAGTAAATGAAAACCAATGCATTGGATTTGTCTCCAATTGGACTCTTGGGGGATGATTGGTCTGTTATTTTATTTTTTTAATTTCATGTAATTATCTATATATAGTGGTGGGTTGAGTGGTTCATTCAACGAATACTCTAGTGATGTGAGTTATTGTTCCCTAATCTTATTGTGTGACTTTTTTGAAGACATTACTCCCACAACTGATCATGATATACATTCATAAAACCACCTTGTGAGTACTAATTCACCATAATTTAATTTACTATCAGCCATTTATGTCATCCATGAACTAATAATCCATAATTTTTTGAATTATGGCCAGGGTGTAATATTAATTCCATTGACGGATTCAGGTGAAATGATGGCTTGAATGCAAGATCCCTTGTCTATTATGATGATATCATGTCCATTCAAAGGTCATGAGATCCGGAGCCGTCAATGTTTTCATGTTCTTAATAGATACCTTTCAGTTTTATGTGATCCAAAATATCATAGGGTGTATGGAAATTTTTTAGCCCATTATGAAATTTTAAAATCACAACGATGATTCGTTTGATATACATGATATTGTAGGTTAATTCATTTTTTTAAAATATTGTTTTATTTTTCTATTATATTCCAATTTCATTTTTTCAGGTGTATCATGGTTCTCATATTAGTTATCGCATTCCAATAAAGAATGTTGGAAATGTAGTGATGGTATTTCATAATTCTTTTTTATAATGTTTGGATGCTACTTATCACCCTGATTTTGGGTCCTTTCCATTAATTATGATATAGATTAGGGGAATGAATCATGGGTACTATCCTCTTTCATATTTTTATACCATTTATGGGTATAGTGTTAATATTGACACTCCCATTCTTTTGGCATATTCATCATTCATGCACTCCTCTTAGATTTGAAAAACCAATAACATTTTTCATGGTAACATATCTTATGTGGATACTTTTTCACTGGGGGAGACTATGAAGATGAAAATATACTGATGTACACTCCATATACATTATTGTGACCTTTCCAGAACATGATTCAAATGTTTTTATGTGCTGATTGATAATACAGAAGTCCACCTCTATCCAAAAGTTTGAGTGGGACATCATCATGGAATTCCGAATGAGATGCATTTGTGGAATGAACTTTGGATAGAATTTTTGGTTTAAATACATTATTTATCAATCCAATATGGATTTGAAGAAAACTAGGATGCATGAGTCTATCCGGATATCATAGATTTTCCCCTTCTATAATAAGAGATTCACAAGGATCCTACATAGATTTTTGAGTCTGAATGTGAATAAGTAACACGTAATAAATGGATACATTAGAATACTACTCTAGGATATTGATCAGATTTATGGTGCACCCATATTAGGTGGGATATATGAAAAATTCCCTCCCCATTTCCCTTATGAGATGATGTAATTAGGACTCCTCCACTCACCAGAGAACTGATCATGCTTTCCAAAACAACACTGTAGAAGGTCTATATTCTTAGATTAGATTTCTCATTCAAGGAATGGGTGGTATAATGCATCAGGCATGGCCTCTCTGAGTTGGAAGAAAAGAAGACGAAGGCATTCTTGACCAAGGATTCTTATAGTGAAATTTGACATTATTGTGCAAAGGTTAGTTAAAGGAAACCTAATATATGTGGATGAGAATTTTTTCATGGTGTTACATGGGATATATAACTAGTTATTTTCCTTTCCATGTACCTATGTGGATATAAACATCCAAAAAAAGAAAATCTGTGGAGTTGGATTTTCCATATTCAGGATGGTGGCCTCCATGGTAGGGAGAAGGTATCGAGCTATCCATCCATGTTTTGGCAAAAAATTATCAAATTCAATACCATAATTCAATGTAAAATATCTTTAATGGATCTTGGTCACATCTCAAGTCTTATGGGGCTATAAAGTGTCTCATATATGATGATATGAGTACATATATATATGGGGATCCCCATTGTTATCCTGAAACAGTACCTACAGTTTATCTGGGCGGTAAGACCTCTTACACTAAATTATTGGTGTATTATAATATATATGTGCTATTATTAACATTTATCATTTAGAACCTACTGTCTAGTATCGATGGGTGACATGATTGATACTGGTTGTTCTAGTCTTGAGGCGTGGGACTATATAATGTCACATCATGAGGGCCTTCATTCCAACCATATTTATGGCATCCCATTTTGTGAGTGGTATTAACCCACCTATTATGTCTTTACTTCCAATGTGTTGAGTCAACATGACCACACTAAATTTATGTCAAATACAATGATAATATTTTGGTATCTCGCCAATTTTATATGATGTTATTCGAAGTGTATAATCAAGGTATGCTAAACCATCATCTCTACGATGTGATAATTGGTTTTTCTCACAACTATGATGAGGTTTTAATACGCTCATATACTAATGTAAAATTCATCAAATTGATATGTATGGCCTCCAATTTACCACTAGATAAAATAAAAAATAACATTCATGAAATGAAACTGGTTTCTAGAGGCTATACAACCCTAGAAGTAACTAGTAAAATTATAAGGTCTTTTCCATTGCTAGTAGGAGTGCAAATTGATCTGGCTATAATAGGTATGTAACTGGTGGAAGAAGTCGGGTGAAAGATTTAATTTATTGTTTAATCTAGAATGTGAATGGACTAGATGATTAATAACTCAATGGATTATGTCATTGGTTTCCAATGTCAAACAAAGTTACCTTTAGTGGAGCTTTTACTTGTCTCTTCCCCTCTAGGTATTGATTTCAAAGACTGACCTGAGGAGGTTAGGGCCTACATCTAATTCATTGATGTAATAATGGAATGAATCAAGGGAAATGTTTTATATTCACCTCTATTTCACTAATTATTGGTGTTTTCCATATCGAAAATCGATGTAGAATGACATGGAAATCCCATTATAGAGGTAGTGGTAAGGCCATGCTCACCACAATGTTTAAAGGGTATTTCATTCATTATAACTACAAATAAATCCATTATATTTTAGTTTATATTGAACGAGGATATTAAATATTGAACTATTATTCCATCCAAGGAATATTGTCTCCATGGCATATCTGTGGGAGTGGAATTTGGAAGTTATCGAGGGACTAATTATGATGGAAACCCATGTCAAATGGAACACATGAAGGCATCTATTTCAGTTTCTAGAGTAATGATTTTTGATTTATCATCTTCTAGAGGGACTTCCATGTAATAAAATTAGAAAATTATGAACTCTAAATTTTTATGATCTTCTCCTCCAAAATTATCAAGTATGTGTGGAATTTCACTATACTATAACTTTTTATTATTCTTGAAAAAATTATGATTTTTTAAAAACGGTATTTTGCCACTAAGATATCTTTTTAGAGTATCAATCCACTTAAATGGATTAGGGGATCATTTGGGTATGTTAGAGGACCATTCCTTATTGGGAATGACCAATCCTAAAGTGGGGAGAATAGATGTGTTGATTTGATTGCAAACTTTTCCTACCACAGATTTCCCAATGAAAACTCCACATGATCTGGCATAGGTGGATGTAATTTTTTGGGATATGGAGATAGATATATATTATACTACCATGTTATCCTTGATGAATGTTTATGTTGGATATTATAAAATCATCTTAATGACTAGAAACATAGTTTATTTTTTTCATATCTGCTAATATTTTATTTTTTCCCTATGTTCCTCAATATTAGTTAGCAATGAACCTCTTTGGGGAATGAACAAGAAGTTCCATAACGACTATCACCAAAAGAAGATGTTTCTTCCTCACCCAAATATGGTGTTAGGGTAGTGGAAATTTCGAGTGGCAAAATTTGGAAAAGAGCGTTTTTATATCAAACACATCCCTTGGTTACATGGTGATGTTATATAATCTATAAAGTGATTAATAGACCCCTATTCCCATTACTAAATTCTATTTATGTTGGAGTTTGGAGGTTTCTATACGTTCTACATTGAGGATTAATTTGACTGAGCTAGACAATGTATTTGTCATCTCCCTTCCTTTTTCATAAATTTATGTTGGTATTAATACTTATCTTGGATTCCAAGTCCTAGAATGTACTATTTTTTACTTCATGAACATGAATCAATTCCATGTTTTAGTTTCACGTTATCTGTCAATGTAGTGAAAATTTGGGTAGATATATGGAATTTAGACTCATAAACCCCATTGGAAGGGATGAAGGATGGGTTGGGTAACAATAAATTGATGTTTACGACCCTTTTTATGAGGGTTTGGTTAATATTTCCCTTCATGAATGGGTGATGGTGGTGATTTATTTGAGAGAGAAGTATAGGGACATTGAATTGAGAATGGTAGCTACCATGGATTCTTCATCTGTATATAATGATTGGGTTTAAGCATTAAAGGAATCTTACCATCTGTTGGTAATGCCGATTTCTCGTTGTCATGTAGTTAGTGGTGGGAATGTTGATATTAACTATCTTCAATCTGTAATTAGATATATTTTGGTAGAGTTATCCCAGCACTTCCATACACATTATGTAATGGCGAAAACTACAATGAAGGAATAGATAATACTTTATATTGTAGTGAAGGGTAGGCTTGATGAACTAATTTTTTGGAGGAGTTTTAACAGAATGTAGAGTTGGATACTAAATCCCTTGATCAATTCCACTAATCAATTTCTTCCCTAGAGTATTGGTTTGTGTAGCTCAAGGAATTCATCGAGAAAATCTTGATACGATTTTGTAATTTTTGATCTTTACCGTGGCTTGAATATTAATTTGAGATTCTCATATAAGTGGATATACCTCCACTTATATTCTATTAATGAATATTTCTTTAGAAAATATTATGTTTTTTTAAATTTTCTATCATTCATGATATAAATGAAATTTCGTTAATCTAATGTCATATGAATCATGAATAATATAGATCATTTGAGCAGAATCTTGTAAAACTAAATTCCTAGAATTGAATGTTTTATTTTGAGATGATACTTTCCAAAAAGTGATCATGAATTCCCACTGACATGAGATTCTTCATTTATATATTTTCTCCAACTATATTGAAACAAAAGTATTCATTGGAGGATAGTTTGGGTACAATAGATGTCTTTTATGTAGTTTTATTTATCTATTTCCAAATCTAATTGGAGTATAGGGAATAAAATTATTTTTTCCAAGTCTATATTGATCAACATACATTATTTTCAAGTATTGAATAAAAGTTTTATATGGTGTTGTAGTTTTGGGTCTTTAGCACAAACCTTTTATCCCTATATATAACGGTATTTTAGATTGGAACGGCTATCACTGTAGTTTAGTGTCTTTTATCTCACACCTTCTATCACTGTAGTTTAGGACCATTTAGGTCTAACCTTATATCCTTGCAATATAAGGTATTATAACCCATATATTCTATCAATGTAGTTTATGTTCTTTTATTATTGACATTATATCGTTTTAGATTAGGTTCTATTATCTTAGACCTTCATTCATTATTGAATCACGTCTATTAGCTAGAACCTTCAATTGTTGAAGATTAGGGTCATTGAGCTTAGATTTTATGATTCATTTTAGTTATATGTTTTACTTTAATGACATGATCAATGATCATGAAAAATTGTGCAGACATGAATGGAATGACCCATAAAAAAATACAATGTTGAGTTTATCTGTTGTGTTGCATGGCTCATGAAGATTGATGATCATTTATCATAATGAGGATACTTATTTTGTTGGTAGTTAAAATCCCTTATGTTTCGATAGATTTGTCATAGATAATTATGTCCACTCTTTTACTATATTCATTGAAGACTCATGAGGGAATTAATGACTGAGGGAGAAATACATGGGATTTTAGGTCCACCTTTATAATTGGAATATGTTGAATATAATTCATAACCCAAAAGATTGTTTCTTTGAATCTGATGATGGGGAGATATTCTGGGGATGACCAATAACATCCTAATATTGTTGGTTCCACCACATTGTTTCTAAGGCATAAAATGATTGCTGCTCTTTTCTTATATGGAGGAGAATCTATGAGTTGGTTGGTAATGGACCTTAGGCCTCGATAACATTGTCATGGAAGGATCGTATGTACATATTTAGGAGTTGCATTAATGTTTATAAAATACTAAAAAATTGAGATTATGAGGTTGTGTATGGGATGTTAACTATCTGGGAAGTGTTCTAGTATTATAGGGTAGCTTATCTCTTAATTATAAAGCTCAATCCCTACACCATATGGATTTGAATCATAATATGTGTTCATCATTGGTTTCATAATAGAATTTTGTATTTGTTCATTGAGAAAGGGTACAAAACATGGTGAGGCAACATAGAGAATGTTAAATGATCTTAAATATTTTAGTAATTTTGATTTAAAATCCTAGTTATATGTGGTCAGGTCATGAGTATGGTTGTGATTAATGTTACCAGGAAAAACCATTAACACATTGAGGCACTGAGTTCATCCATGGTGATGTTGGGGACAACATGGATCGGAAATCCATGTTTTCAGGGGTACATTAGGTTAATGACCATAGGAAAATATGTAGGATCACTAGGAATGTATTCCTAGTCAATTGATGGGTCCATTATGTCGGGTAGACAATTCCAAGGGACATGAATGTCTAAAGCCATCTGATGCACCCATATCATGAATTTTGGTTTGTGGATAATTTAATATTCTAAAAGTGTTTGATCAACCTAAAGGTTGTCTCTCTACCCAGCGAATATTTTTTCCCATGGAGAAGTTGATAAAAATCATTTTTATATCCATTTTCTAATACAAGGGGTTTTTTTGAGAATTTATTGGATTTTAATAGTTGTATATATTAAGAACATGGAGCTTTATAAAATATTTACATGTGCCCTATTTTTTTTATAAACTCTAGATATTATGTTTTTAGTGAGTGAAGGGATTCTTTGTGTTCATACCACCCTTTGAATGTTTTCAAAAGACAATATTTGGGTACCTTTATATATTATTATTAAGTTATTCAATTTGAATCATTATAGGATGTAGTTTAAGGTCATACCAATTTTACAAATGTGTAGGCGGTCTAACATCATCATTCATATGGGTAAATATGAGGGGAATGTTATAAAAGAGCCAAACTGTATTGCCGAGGTTCAAGAGTACCCGAACATGTTTCTGAGAAGTTATAATTTTTTTCAATCATGGATATTGGTTCTCTGGTCATGAATTCTGATATGGGACAATTTTAATAGTAATGGACCATAACACATTGATGTTCTGAATTCTTTCATTATGATTACATGTCCCATAATGGTTAGAATGTGTTTTTTATAGAGATTGACATTTAATTGATGACCATAGGTTCAAATGAATGATTCATAGACATTCATGGATTTTTTATCAAATGGAATATTGAATCTATGTATATATTCAAAAAGGGCCTTGTAATTTTCTATCAAAAAGAAGGTACTCGAGACATGAAGTGTGATTTATGGATTTAGATACCTAAAATATGATTGAAGCACCCAATACTCTTGTTTATTGTGGTCAGGATCTTCTCATCCAATGAAAATGGATGATAATGGGTATTGTTCTACATAATTTTAACATCATGTAGTGGGGATATATTTTTGTGATGTTTTATGGTCGTAAAACAAGGATTTTTTCCATTCATTTTAACATAAAATACTATGGAATTATTTATTACCATGTTGTTTAACATCATGTGTTGTGTACTTGATAAACTATTAAAAAAATTGTAAAATCTATACTACATGCCCTAGAAGAATGTCAACACATCTAATTCATACATAACAAAAAAACCATCTTGTATGCCTCTAACCCATTGAATTTTAGGGGGAAAAATTGGAATAATCTATCACATATAGAACCACATGAACATGATCCCTGAAATCTCAGGACCTATAATAAACCAACAGTTCTGGGATGTATTTTTCATTGATGGAAATCTTAAAATCTACCTAGTGAATCCGATCATTCTTCACAATTTGATGTACTAAATCCAACCACTTCTCGATGGGACGCTCAAACAAAACGGAGGCACACATCACCATGAGATCCTCAGGTGTTCCCAGGAACTCAAACATGTTCTTGATCTTCTTGATCCATTCTTCAAATTCCAGGGGTTTTGTGCTCTACTCAATAGTTAGTGGCTTGTTTTTTAGAAACTCGAAGGACTTATCATTAAAAGGAAATGTATCTTTTTCCCTAAAAAAATTAAAATTGGAGAAGGTTCTTGTCCCATGTCTTAGACATCCTAGACCATAGCCATGACTAGCCTATGATCAATCAGTGTGGGAGAACTCTTTCGGGATTCCTCCCATCGGTGCATGGGAGATTTCCGAGGAGGCATTCTCTCTACAAAATGAAATAGTCTCAAATCATTAATAAATATTAAATTTATCAAATGTTTTATGAAATACATAAAATCTAAATAATATGAACACATTACAGTAATAATGTAAACAACTACTCCACCCTCGCCCGATGTACATGGGTAGTCTGTAGCTCACACGCCTCACCTAGAAGTGAAGTAAATCAGACAATTATATGTCCCCTAGTGACACAACGTCTTCCCAAATAGGTTTTTGAAATAAATCCAACTCGCAACCAAATCCTCAATCCCCGGCAGGCCTAGCTCATGTCTATCCTTACTCGTCCTAAAATATTAAAATAACCCAAAACCATTGGCTTTCTCTAATACCATTTTGTATCAAACTGAATCTAGTCGCAACTAATACTGGAACCTAATCCAGCCCATGAATAGGTCTAATGGGTTTTCCCAATCCCCATGGTAAGGAACAAGTTCCCTGGAATCATTAAATAATGAATGGGAACGATTTACCGAAGTATGAAAGAATAAAACATTAAAAAAACAATTACATTAATTTGAAAATGTCATGCCAAATAAGCCTTAACAAAAACCAGATATTAATAAATGGTTTTAAATAAATAACAAGTGGTCCAAAAATAAAAAAATAAAATAATTAATTCAGCAATAATGACTCCACATGACAAAGGGTTATCACCCCTGAGCCGTCTCCAAAACACTACACCATATGAGGGGACTAACAACCCGAACAAAATTCACCTGAGGCTTTGCTTTTACCTATGTCAAAGAAAACCAAGTATACTTACACACATGGTTATTAATTAGTGTGTGAGACTAACCCCAATTATAAACCACACAAATAATCCATTGTGTATGAAATACTTGGTGAAATTCAATCAGTTTTAATTTGTATGGAAATGTGGTGATAAATCCCAAGATATGCCACTTTCACATGTAAATATTTCTCAAAATAACACATTCATAATGTTATCACATTTGAATAAGACATTTTAGATATTATAATGTAAATCCAAACACATCCTATGGGAATGTTAAATAAAAAAAATCCAATGAGCTCCAAAACCGGGAACACCACTAGGTAGTAGATAGGCTCGGTCCCTATGTACCTCATACCTTAGTGTAAAATATCAATGCCACAATCCTTTTACATGAATAACCCACAATTAGGGCACATAACCACAACCTAGTGGTCCCTTAACATCATCCACACCATTTATTTAGATTTATATTTATCTAAAATGCTACCAAAAATAGAGAAAAAACAAATCCATATCACAGGGGTATTAGTACATATCCTCCCACATGGGTACCCGTGCATCCCCCTTTTCCCTTAAACACTTTCCTCATGATACATAGATTCCATTTCAAATAAAAATCCACTACTAGTCACATAAATAATATAGTAGCTATAAACACATTATACCATATAAAAAACACAACAAATCATTTTAATTTTCAATAAAACAACTTCACTAAAGCTAACAACGTTTTGCACACAAAAATCCCTTTAAAACCCAACATTGAACACCATGTGCATACTCAAATTCACCAAAACATAATTTTCAGAAATAAAAACATTTCTATAAGCCCATTACATGAGTTATAAAACAACCCCAAAAGGAATAAATAAAATAGCCATGTAAAACACCCAATTTAACACCAAATTGGTACCCAAAAATCATTCTCATGACTAACGTCACCATAACCAGACATCACATCAACAACCAATGGATACGAACAATGAAAAAATGATTTTATTCCATTAAAATAATTAATTAAATCAAATATATAGATATAGGGCATCCCGGAATGAAACAATAAAAATATTCATGGAAAACCACCAATTTCACATGATCAAGGCACATAAAATCAATTTTCAGTACAAATACCACTAAAACCCATTTTAATAACAATAATAAAAAGTGATAAAAATTAAAATATCATATCCATTTCAAGATAAATCACAATGATAGGATACACATGTAATCACAAAAAAATGGTTAAAATATTGAAACCTTTTTCTAAAAACTCAATCGCAAAACTGTCGCGCATTAAAGAAGAATGACCAAGACTAAAATAAGAATATTTGACCAAGAAAACCCAATGTTAAACACACTGTTTCAATCCCTACCCTCTGTTAATTTGTCACATCATGTAATAAAGTAATATAACTAATGAAAAGTGGAGGAACTTATAAGTAGATACACTTACTTGAGATTGTGTGACGTTACTCCATTAAAACCCCCTTAAAAACAATGTTCCATTGGAGGTTTGAAGTGATGGAAGACTACAATTGCTAAAATGCTAGAATGAGGGAATAAAGGGAGAGTTTGGATAAATAAATGGAGGGTAAAATGTCATTTAATATTTTTTATGACCTCAAAATTGGTGTATGGTTTCTGTGCATGGTTTGGCAAACCGTCCACCCAAACTGTGACCCCACTTTTCTATCCTAAAAAACACTCCCAAAGCCTCCAAAATTTGTCATGGTTTAGGGTGGACATAAGGGGGATGCTAGGATAATAATATAATAATCTTAATTACCTTTATTGAATAACATGCGTGTGATAAAAACCATCCAATACGATGAAATATTATATAAGAAATCCATTAATTTAATTAAATATACATCCTTTAAAATTGTGTCAAATTTTTCATCTAATGTTTTCTATGCACATGGCTCACATAATACTCCCAATTATATTGTAATACAATAATATAGAAGGTAATTAACTTAATTAGTGAAAATTTGTTTTACAAACTCCCCACCATAATAATTTCACTCCATGGGATGTTTTGTTGATTAATGATTTCTTATAAGGAAGTTAGTATACTACTCCCTCAACATTTACACCTGCTCCACAGTATCATGAAAATATGATTACTGGTTCCAGAACACAATGACCAATGGAATCTACGTAGTATGATACTATTTCAATATAAATTCATAGATCTCAACATGATTTTCCCCAAAAGAACATATGGCTGAATCCCATTTTCTTCTCCACATAAAATGTTAGAAGGATCCATATGGTATATCTTCAACAATGATGTGTGGAAAAAATCATTAATTCATATAAATTTAACATTCATTTCCATCCAATGGAACCTTCTTTGATTTTTTGTTATATAAAATTGTCAAACTTACCTTAAATCCAACGATTATATTTTTAAAAGCTGATGGTGACCCAATATAGTGTAAAATTTCATTAATTCCAAGTATCATATGGAAAAATCAAAAGGATTATTCTGTTTATCCACATATTATTTATATTTTCAATGTACTACAACTATATGTAGTGGTATAACCCGAATCATCATATATTTCTTCTTAACAAAACATGATCCCACCAATAAAGCTTCTCCCACCTCTCCCCAAAAAAAATTGTTTCTTGAACTAGTGATAACACAAAGCTAAAAATGATTCATTATGACAAATAAGTGATAATTGTAATTATAAGAAAAAAATTCTATCCCAAAACTTCTACCAACAATCAACTAAAATTCAAAATTTATTCTCAAAGAATATCATCAATGATGTGATCAGAATTTTATTTATTACTATATCTATAAGGATAATAATTTCTACTCAGCATGATATGAGATCACATCCCACCATATATACTCCTAATATATTTATTATTCATAAAATATCAATTAAAAACAATAAAATATGGAATCCCATGAAATATCCAAATTTCCATCAAAAAAAGCATCCTAGATAAAAAACTGTAGCAGATTCTATGATCAGAATTAAATGGTCTGATTTTGTCATAGAATCCATCAACACTAGATTTCATTCACTCCACTGTGATTACTTGGTTATCCAACCTCATGAAAAATGGATATCTCTTACCATTTCCAAACCATCCATGAATGTGTTTTGATAAAATAAGAATTTTTCAAGTTTTCTACCAATATTTGTTGGAAGGATTATAATGGGATACACAATTAGTATTTCAACAGTTCATACCCACCACCAAAATCATCATCTCATATCCTAATACATCTTTATAGTCCCTGGATAAATGTAATATAAGGAAATATTTATATCAAAAAAATGAATCTCTTATAAGATGTTGGGATGAAAAACCAATACCAAAAACTGAGAATACCTAATAATGAGAGAGGGAAATTAGAAATGATGTCCATTATATATAGTGTTTCTTGAATTCCTTTTAACTCATTATTCTTCTCCTAAATCTATTGTATATAATCATTGTGATATTAATATTAATGAACACAATTCAAAACAGAACCCAGAACAGCCTCATGAAAATATTGATACAATTGAGGAAATATCCCCTAAGATTACAATCTTCTATTGATTCCAAAACAACTTTCGAAAGATCTATTATTCAAAGGAGATTTTAAACTCAATTCCAATTCCCTGGTGTATAAGAAATAACAATATCAATTTTCTAAAAGTTTTACACCCACTTCCACCGTCTAATACTCCATTAATTTTGAGATAATATAAATATCAATATAGAATAGTAAGAAATGATTGTGAACTTATTCAAAAAACAATATTGTGGAAAACAGGTAATTGTAATCATAGATACAGGATGATATAAATCTTTAGTACGATAATTATTCTCATGAAATCGAAGAATTAGAAATAAATATTTCACTACATGACCACACTTAATGAGATCCCAACCCAAAACAGCACTAGAAGCATCAAATAAATTTGATACATCGTACTGAGAATAGCTAATTGAAAAATATGATATAATCCCAAAAGACATTTAAATTAATCAGAATAATACTGAAAATTTTAATCAATGATGAATTTCATCACTTTCAGGGTAAGAGAAGTAAAATTTTATCCCATCAATGTGAAATACTTGAAGAATCATTTATAATATCCAGTAATTCCTTGGATGATCCAAATATCAATTATATTTTGCGGCTCATCTAGGACATGAAAACCATTGCCCTCTCAGGATTTACTGAAAATCCTTGTTATGAAATAAAATTCACAATGAAAATCACTTCTTGAATCTAGAAATTCCATTTACAAATATTTTAATACAAATCATGAATCTACAATATTTCCAAAACAGAAACCAAATGTTTATCATGCTCTCATTTTGATCATGAATAATACAAAATATCATCCACAAATATTATCACAATATTGTCAGAATACTGATTGATCCTCTAATTCATCAATTCCATAAAATTTACATCAATTATAGTTATAATGAAAATCATCAAAAAAATATTCAAATTTCACATTCTTGACCCTAAAATCCATAAATAGTGTATAAAACATTAAAACAATGAAAAAATTATATTCCATATGATGAATAATCTTTGAAAAATAATTCCCCATTTATCATTTCAATCAAATTATCCACAATTTGGAAATTTATATTTTCCATAATGGATACGCATTTCAACATTTAAGGGTCCAAACACAATTTATGTGACTGTTATGCCTTATAATAAATTGTAAATATGATTTCCCTAAGTAAAAAACATGGGAATTAAAAACCCCTTATAATCAGATGATCCACTAAGTAATGATCTATTTCATCTCCTTTAGATACATACAATATGAAAGTTTCAAAAAATTATCTCCACATAGAACTAGGTCAATCATAAAATCCATATCCAAATTTGGAGAAGTACCAAAGAAAAACTCTATGAAAACATCATCAAAATCCAAAAAATAGCATTCAGATAAAAAATAGATGATATTTCAACAAGCTCAACTAAAACAATAGACAAAAATTCATGAGCACTGGGTGTGATTGTAGAGAACCAAAGCTTGAAATACATGGACATTACATTAATTTTGTGGAATACTTATTACATAACAAAAACAGACACAAAAAGATCATAACAGTTTAGTGTCTTTGGAAACTTGGAGTATGCACTTCTAATCGTGGTGTAATATCTTCAACATCTCCCATAATGATCTTCCCCATTTTTGTACCTAAAACCTTTTTTTATCCTAGGGAAAAGAAAACATAAAATTGGTGAGCTCAAATGCCTAGTAAGTGTAACCATAGGGAACATAAAACAATCTATAAACATTGGAAGGAAAAAACATGAACATAAAATCTAAACATCAAAATCAAGAGCAAAGACATGAAACATGGAAGTACATAAGGTATATATCATAAGGGAACATCAATCTTGATAAAATAGCACGGGAATAAAATATTTAATTGTGTAAAACCATTAATCACATGTTAGGATTTCCATAGTAGCCAAGGAATTGCTGCCAAGACAATATTAGTGGACAAAGTCCCTTTCTGGATCGAGTTCACTCTTCATTTCAATCCTATAACACAGAACTCGATTAATATACCATTCCAGCAATGTCTATCTCATGATATATAAATCTTTACCCAATGCATTTTAGGGAGATATATGTCCCACCCATATCATTATGAAATCATTCTTAGTTGTTTAAGAACATAAACATAAATCATTCATCATAACCCAATGAATAAAATGGGTTTCATAAACATCATTCCATCATCACCTAATCCATATAAAATAAACGGATATCATTTCATAATAAAAAAATTGAAACCATGTAAATAATAGGGACATTATACTTGAAACATACATATGAAATAATGTCATCTTAGACAGAAAATCATTTTGATAAAACACTTGAAAAGAATTCTTGAGTAAAATATCCCTTCTTCTTAAAAATATTTTTTATTTCACAAAATTTCATGCAATTTTAATAGAAAAAGATTTTGTTTAAAATATTCATGAAATCATTTGTAGGAAGATTCCTTAAAATAAGGCTTTATAAAATGGTAAAAATCTGTTCACGCCATATAAGTTACAAATAACAATTTTCTCGTACTTTTGTTGGAAAAGTTAAAAAGTACCTTGTATGGTAAACAAAAGAATGATTCCTTCCATACGATGTGGTAAAACTATAAAAGCGTAATAATGACACTAAAAATACAAGGAATAAATGTAAAAATTTTATGAAAACATTTTTCGAACATATGGACAAGGATAATAAACATAACCCCTGTAAATACATACGAATAAACAATCTCGGATAAGAATGAGATTGGAATAATAATCCCTTACCTTCGGTCTGATATCCATCATACGTTTCTGAACCTCCTGAATAAAGATTTGAATAATTTCATTGAATTATTATAGAATCATATTCATTGTTATGATATCATATATGGTTCACATATGACATTATATTACCCGTTCTTTTGTAAATTCCATGTTAAAGTAGCGTTTTGGGTAAATCTTTTTATTTATCGTACGTTTCTGGACATGTTGTTCTTGATATTATAACCTATATCCTGATTTACTTAATTCCAGAATGTAAAACATGATTTATATATAATATATATTCAGTGTATACTTATATATATGATAGATCGATTAAATGGAATGAAATACACCGTTCATGGAGACGGTAGGCTGTACGTACGCATGAACACTATTTTTTTTCCTTATTGAATTGAATGAAATTAAGTTGATGGAATACATATATATACACAAAAATCCAGTATCATTATTGTAACATATATTTCATGATTACTTATTATATATACATTATAATCATTCATGAAATGTTAACATAGAGAATGAATCTCATCGCGTCGTGGAGATGGTAGTCTGTAAGAATGCACGAAGGATGATATCATTCCCATGATCGTGGAACTGAATTGAAAAGTATGTATAATATTTTAGAATCAATATCGCTTTTCAATAATCATATATAGTTATTTATTTTCACCATTATACCCATCTAAGTAATGTGGTGGTCGAAAAAAATTAAACTACGGCGTGGAGACGGTATTCTGTACGTACGCACGCACGGTGATTTCGTTTTCCATAGGATGGATAGATGGTGAAATTGGGTTGTTTCATAAATATAATAACATATCAGTATATGAGTGATACTGATGTTATTATTTCATAATGAAAAAACTAATGAATAAGAAGTAGAAGGCGAAATAAAGTTGAAAGAATCGGTAACAGATATTACCTCTTCTTTTGACACGCCTTTTTGAAACCTCTTCTTGGGGCACTGAGATTGGTATTTGAAGAAGACCATAAAATCTAGGCTGTTTCTAGGGAAGTGGAGAGGAGAAATTGGCAGGGGTTGGCCGAGTTGGAAGGCTCAATGTGGTGTGAAGAAGAGAGGGAGGAGGAGCCCTTTTATAAGGAAGGAGAGGGGCACCTTTGGAAAAACAAAATATATTATTTTATTACAAAGTCATAATCGTGGTTTAATAGCTCCAAATTGAGTTATTTATAATATAAAGTGGGTATGGGTTTAAATAATCTCATGCAAAATAATTTAGACAAGTTTAGCTCTCTATTCTAACCTTATAATTTAGATTTAACTTTAAGTTAAATAATTATTCTTTTACTATGTCTTCTTGTTTTCTTACACTATAAGGTTAATAAACATACTATAAGAAGACAAACGAACCCCAAGTTTTTTATTATTAATATATACAATATTATCTATGTCATTCAGATGACCCTTAGATTTTTAAGAATAAAATAACAATTAATAATATAATATTTGTTTTAAAAACAATTTTATGTTTATTTTGACACTATTTGGTAATTGATTTTTGTGAAAATAATTACAGAATTATTAGTTTGAAAAAAGATAATTAAATCAATAGTAACATGTACTTTTAACTTAGAAAATTAGTGTAATTCATAAAAAGTTTCAAATTACATTTATTTGGGTATTTAAAACAACAATTATGTCAATATTTCATTAATAAGATAATTACTACCTCATGAAATGGAAAAAAATTTATTTTACATTTCATATAAATTTCCAAATAAATCATGTAAAATTGTTTCAAATAATTTATTATCAATATATCATTCCAAATAAAAAATTGAATGAAATTTCATATGAAATCCATTATAGGGCAGAAATACTATAAACCAATCACATCCAAAAGTAGACAAAAACATAACTAACAACACAATATGGATCACAGTTGCTGAAAAAACATGGGCACTCATACGTAAACATAGACAATCACATGTGATTCAGGACTCTTCAAAAATGTTTTGATTCTAAAGAGAAGAGGTGAAATATAGAAATTAAGCCCCTGATTAGTCAAACAAGTTCCAAAATCAATAGGCATATGTAGTATAATTATGCCACATAAGAAGCCCCCCTGAAAGATCATGATCCCTTTAAGTACACCATCCACTTATATACCTAGGGCAACACATGTTATCTTTTTCGTAACCTATTTAATCTAACCATTTCACCATTTCAATATTTGAAAACCATTTTATAAAACCATTCTATAATTCCTTAAAACCCCATTTTCATTTTACAAAACAAGAGGAAAATTATATTTTATTCATAACCCAGTTCCGAACTTAGATATAAAATTTTCAATCATTACATTTCATCAAATAAAACATTTTTTTAAAAAAAATGGAAAATGAAATTGAACAACATAGGATAGTGGTGGTACCACTTACCTCAAAACATAGGACACTCAATCACTCAACATTATATATATTTAGTGTAACACCACATGATTTTGTGAATTGATTATTTTGAATTAATTTATCCTTTTAGATATTTTTCATTTCACATCAGACTAAGAATATTTTAATTTATATTAAATCAAAATTTTGGATTAAGTTATACGCAACACCAAGTTAATTATGCACTACACAAAAAAAATATGTTTCTTCTCACAGAACACCATGTATAGATTTCATTACACCCAACAAATACTTTCCTCGATCGCTTACTTACAAAAAATGACAGAGTTTTCCAAACAATAATATATTATTAAAATATTGTTATTTAATATAACAAGATATAACCAATCAGTTAAATTGGATATTACAAAAAATATTAACTAATTTATATAAGTATATTATTTACACAAATATAATATTAATTTATAGGATATCAATTCATTAGAAAAAAATATGATACTCAATTGAATATATATGAAAACTTTAGTTTTTTTATCAAAAAGATATTTATACCAAATAAATTAAATTAATTACAATTACTAAGATATATTAAATAATTATATATTTTATATATTCAATCATATATTTTTGTATTCAAAAAATTTATTAGATAATCAGAAAATAATAAGAAACATATTTTTATCTGTATAAACTGGTATTTATTATATATAATGTTTTACTATCTTCTAATGGGGAACCAATTTTGAAATAATTATTTTGTATCCATTATAGATTTATTATGCACAAATGAACTTAATATTTTGATGTGTATCATATAAATATGGTGAGGAATTTTTGAGTATTTTTCCAGAAGGAATAGTTTTTTATTGAATTGTTAAACATACTTGATTTTAATTCAAAACTGAATATTCAAATAAGTTTTTTATATAGATAAATTATATATTAAATTGGTTTCTTTGATTAATTAGATTATACATTTTAAATAATAATCAAATTTAAGTCATTGGGACAAATTTCACTTCAAAATTGGATATAAAAAATTAGCAATCATTTGCTAATTTTTTTATATTCAAAACAGATTGTGTCTTCCAATTAGTTAGATAAAACAACATAGTGTGTACCCATTGAAATTCCCAAAATCCCCCCTATCATCCAATAATCCCATATTTGGGTAGATAACCTTCCAATGAAACCTTTTTTCGTATACCAAAAGGAGTAAACCGAATAATAGGTAACACTATCTCTAATTATCATTAGATTTATTCAACTTTTCCACCACTCCACTCATAGTAAACCATTATATTATAACAACATGATTATGATTAATTTCAAATTTTTATTTTAATTAAAATTATTAAACATAAAATGTCACAATCCTCAATTTAATGTGTAATTAACATTCTATTTATGTGTATCAAAACTTTCCCCTCAAAAAATGATGATTGTTCAAGTTTTTTTGTCACCTATCATGGTGGAACTTCTGAGGGAAATAATATTTATATATAATATATATTATAATTTTTATTTATTAACACATATTTATGCCTTTTAAAACACATATATTTATACTTTCTATTTTTTTTAAATAAGATAATTTTATTTGATGAAGTGTGAACAACCGCCCCCTCGATGTGATGGGATTTATTCACATAGTTTATGGAATGTATTAAGGATGGGTTTGGATAAAATATATGATATATATATATCATTATAATGATATTATAATTTTATTATATACATATATATTTATTTTAATTTTTTTTATGTCAAAATATGACAATAAAAAGGGGAATAACATTCATGCGTACATTCGACTTATAGTCTCAATGAACAATGTTTTCCATTTTATACAAATATTCTATATAAATTATAATAATTAATATATAATGTATATAAGTAATATATATATATAATTTTTTACATTATGGAATCATGATATATGTATGAGGACAAATGACATTCCAAATTAAGGCACGTGCAAATAACAAATAGAATATTATCTGAAGAGAAACCTTAACATAGGATGCTTAAAAGTGGGTAATATAAGTTTGTAATAAAACTATATACGGAATTACATATATTTATATGGTTCAATAAATGATTTATAATAAATTTATAGTAATTATAATTGTCTTTTTAACTTGAACGACGTGGGTAAAGGCACCATCTAAGAGGATTTAATCTCACTTTCTATTTCAGTGAGATACTATCTAGATTCATCACTCATTTATTTTCTATGTTGTATATAATTACCATGACCATATAATATGTATCATATTATTAAATTTATGGGAATTCAATTATACATTTTATGAAATTTATTTAATCGGGATTATGTTCTAATGCTATCAAATCAGTGAAATATTTTTTCCCATTTTTCCTTCATTGGGAGTCATGTTTTCTTATGATCCAAAATTTTCTTTTTAAGTGTATATAATTTTATTTTACATTATATAACATGAAATTAAATCACTTCATGATATTTTATGTCTCATGTAATTTTATTTTCTTACATTAATAGTAAAATTTTATGTTTCCAATTTAAAAGAGTCCTTTCAGGGAGTCTCATCGTTTTTCATGATTGTTTATGTTTATCATTAATTGATAAAATAAAAAAATCCATCTCTTTGGAAAATCATGATGTTTCTTATATTATGGTTATAAATTATTTTTTAATATATTGGTACAATTTAATCCAATTTTTGGTACAAACAATAGTGAATAATGTGTTTACCCTCTCATCGGTCGTAAATCTATATTCATTAAAAACCATGTTTCCTAAAAAGGGATTCTAAAAATAGTTTACCATTATACATTAATAAATAAATTAAATTTTATAGAATTTTTAAATTACTAATATCTTCAATGAATTATTCTTATATCTTTCCTAAGATAGAATTTGTATATCCTCTTTACCATGTAAAAGGAATGTTATTTTTTCCTTGAAGGGAATGCACATATTTACCCACAATGATTTCATTGACGTATCTATTTAGTTTTAAATTGTATAATTTATAAGAAAATGTCACAAGAAGTTATTTTCTAATAATTTTTTTTTCAAAAACTTTATCATGGCTTATTTATAATTTTTCATAGTACATTAAACGAAGCAGTTTCTATAAAAAAATGCATGCTCCAATAATATTTTTCAAGAAATTTTTTTTCAAAACATTTGCACGATTTAAATATATGTTTGGAATGTGTATAAAAATAATTATTTTTTAATATGTCTATGATGAATAATCTATAGGTTTTCATGGAAACAGTTTATCATTATTATTTTAGAACTAATTTATAGGTTTTATTGTTAATTTTATGAATATTATTTACAAATGATGTTATGTATTAAACAGACCTTTTAGAATATGACATTTTTTTTCGTTAATAAATGTTTTAGAAATATATTTAAAAAATAATTTATATATAACATGTCATCTCTTGATTTTAGTCATTCCCTTCTAGGATGTGAATTAAATTTTCAATTAATTTCCATTCACTGATTGAGTTATGCTAAATACCCAGAAATATATGAAAACCTTTTCACAGTAATGGGTTTTATGTTTATTAAATCCATTTCTCTTTCAATGATTTTATGATTCATAAATATGTTTCACTTTCTATAGTAATATTTTATTAAAATTCGTTTTTCATTCATAGGTTTTTATTATGAGGAAATTATTAAATAACCCTTATTTTACCACATGTTATTATATGATTACATGTTTAAATTACCCAATTCATTGTATGTGTTGTGATATGGATATTTATGATATTTGGTAAAAAGTATATTTGATTTAGTTATTATATTTTGGAACAAAAAAATCCCTCTAATGCATTGGGTAATTATTTATATCTAATTAATTACAAGATTATGATATTGGGAATGAATATTTAGTACTAATATGGACATGGTAGTGAACCATGACTACCAGGATGGTATGAGGAGTGAACTCATGCTTCCAATATGGACATGGGATTAACACATGACTATCAAGATGGTATGGGGAGAGAACTCATACTACCAAGATGGGGTTGGATGTGATTCCTTTGCAATACTGGAATTAATATTATATACTTATGATTCAACCAAAATTACATGTTTTTTCATATTTTTTTTATATCATGACGTATTCTATTAATTAAATTATGGTCCATTTATTATGAATTTCCAATAATTATAATGATCTATAATATGAATGAATTGATTATCAAATATTTTTCTCAAGATCCATACCTTTTGTTTATTTAGGTTGAAGTAATTTAGATTGAGATCTTAATGTGAGATTAAAAAGTTCAATCACTGGGATAGAAGGGTTTATTTCAATGTTTTTGAAGACACTAAACAAATAATTCCCTAGAGAAAATAATTTTCCATTGTAATAAATATTAACTAAATCTATTTTAATATAAATGTATGTTAATACCAAGTCACAATAGATTGTATCAATGGAACTATTTACTCAACCATTGGAATCTTGTATGAGGACACTATAGTGAGATTTATAGGATTATTTCTGTCGATATGTCTATGCATGTATATATAGATAAGTACAAGGATGAGGCATAATTTTGAAAAATATCTTATAATTTTGATAAAGGATTGAGTGAGTCGTTTCTTGGAAGTATATCCCTATATGGACAGTACAAGTGGATGTGGCTATCGCTATGATGTATCTAGGGGAAACAACATGGACAAATGTTCTAGGCCTAACTCGATGTAATCTGGTACATGACAACAGTCCTTGCTCCACATATTTTTTGACACTCCCGGAAAATATTCTTAGGGAATTCAAAATCACTTCACAAAACATCATTATGGATTTTAAAATAAATTGACTACAAATAATCTAATATTAAACTAGGGTTCAATAGATTATGGAAAGTGTCATGATTTAGACGTATTTTCATAAATTCACTTAACGACTATGTGGTTTTATACTATGATATGTAATTCTCACACTATGGATATTATTTTAGTGAATTTGGGGGATGGGAAGGATTTGGATTAATATTGAATGTGATGTTTCATTTTATGATTAGATGTAAAGTGGGATAATAACTGGAGTGAATGATGTTTTGATCATGTGTAATCAATATTAACTAAACATGATTTACAATGTGAACATTAACCAACTCTCATAGTCACTATGTAAGATAGAGAAATAGTTTTCTTATAGTTTTGGTAATGGATACTATAGAGGAATGGTGATCTAATGTCCTTTTTTCATGTGAGAATAAAGAATAACATAAATGGATGTCTTATAGGAATAAAAATATGTTTTTGAATAAGGTAATGAATGACACGAAGCATGTGAATGTATGGAAAAAATTATGAATTTTGTTAATTGAATTGAAGAGAATATTAGCCTCCTTATGAATTCACTAAAGGTTAATTGTTTTATTTTTGGAATAAATTGTAATTATGCAACTCCATGTCCCAATATTAATAATCATGTAGAAAATCAGAATGGTTGTATGAGTAATGGTTAGAATTATGATGAAGAAGATACTACATATGAAATATAAAAGGAATGAGTAATTGTTTAATAGGATGAGGTGGCTTTTCTAATGGAATAAAGATGAAGCATAATAAAAAAATATTTTATGTATTTAAATTCAAGAAGATAGAAATAAAATATGTGAAACATATAATGATTATTCTATTTATATTTTCACTATGAATTTACTGGAACACCTATATTGGATCAGATAGAATAGAAGAGTTAGATAATGGTATATTTTTAAACACATGAATATGGGAAATAGAACACTTAAAATGTTCCTTATGTTATAAGAAATTTTAATAGATAATGATCTATGTTGTATTAATATGTAAATTCTATGGTACATATTATATATGAACTAGTTGATTACTTGTTGAATAGTATTTTATGCTATTTTGGATGATGTTCAAAACTAATTGGATTTATGGAATATATTCTATAATATACGGAATAATGATGCTTAAATATTTTCTATAATTATTGATGTTAATTCATGTCGTTTCAATGTTCCAAATGAATTTACCATGAAGGTATTCAAATGTTTAGAATGTGACAACCAAGAGCTACATTGAGATATATGATGGATCAATGTTTTGTTGATTTCATGTATCTTTTGTAATGTTTTGGATTTTAATCATTGAAAAGGGTTGTAAGGTTAACCATTCATGAAAATTTTATGTTAAACACAGATGGAAGTACTTTTGAATTTAGTTTTTATTGAAAAACATGGTCAAAAGGATACAAAGTGATTAACCTTATTTATGTCATCTGCATCTTATTTGCTTCCAGATATTATATTAGTATGGTTTTAGACAATGGAAATAATGTATCTTGGTTGAAAACCAATCATGTCCAAAATAGTTGTAAAGCCTCAGAAATTCGATAAAATTTATTTTTATCTTATTTGGGATGATGAAGACTATATGACGATTTATAGAGCTTGATTCTATGGACTATTTTTCCAAGAACAATTTTTAGTACTCTTTTAAGGTACATTTAGAAAATTTGCAGGTAGAGTTTGATATCTTTTGATACAGTGATCAGATTAAAAATCAGAAAGCAATTTGGAATCTACATCACTAGGATTCTTTTAAGGGAGTCTCATCTTCAACCTCCTTAGGTAGTGAAAAAATATGGGTTTTTTTCATTTTGATGAATAATATAATAACATAAAATTTTTATTTTCATTTTTCTATCAATGGATGATCAGTGGTGGTGGGACTGCTGGGGCTTCAAGACATATAATGTCTTGTAATCAGTAGTGTGTAGCCACTCCTCATATAATTTAGGTTGGTCATTAATTTCACTGAGTAATGATGCCATTAATTGAAGAGAGAGTTAAACTCTTATCTCCACATTTTAATTATTTCCTTCTTTGGAAAACATGGTGGATTGGTGATATTGTGTGAGAACACTGATGAAGTGTCGATGAACATCCTCTAACGAAGAATGGTAGCTCGAATAATATCATTTGGGGAATCGATATGGGATCAATTAATACTGGAAAATTCATCAATTGATGATTTTTCATCAACAACAATGACATACTCTCTGAATTTTTGGTTGGGGTTCTTATTAAATTCAATACATTATCATGATTCATTTCCTCATTCTAGAAAAGCATGATGTATGAGTATCAAGAAAAAGGAATTGATCCACGATTCATATTAATTTATGGGTGGTTGTTTTAGGAGCTTGAACTGGTTTAAATTTTTCTATTTGAAGTATTTATTTAATACGCACTTGATATGATGCCAACATGGAGGTAGCATGCCAAATGAACAATTCCCGAAAACTACGCCACATCATTTTTTGTCGCGTTCTTCATGGGTGATGTACTAACTCATTGTAAACTTGAATCTGGTATCCACGTAGTGACGCAAACAACCCAGGAAGCCCTTAGGAAAGTTCAAATGAAAAAATAGACCATCAGAGCTCACCAAGTGGACTATAGAAGTACCGCGGGCATGACACTGGCATTGGAGGGAGACTGCAGTGGCCAGCTATCACTGTCTGTGAAGGGAGGCGGCACCCGTTGGGGATGTTGTGGTCGGCATGGTTGGTCGGCCACGTTGGGGGAAATTGACGCACCATTGCATGCTGTGGTGAGGCGGCCATGGCAATGAATCCATGGTGGATGCAATGTAGACCCATACGCCACGTCTCCAACTGACATGAGGGTGGTGCCACGTGGCGTCGTCGGTTCAATACCGGAATGACTATTCCATTCAGGAGGGGGATCTGCCACCCGAATGGAGGACTGCACCAGCCACCCAGTCCTGGTATCCCAGTGGGCCGAGCTTGTGGCCTAGCCTAATCGGGCTAGCTCAACTAGTTATGATCGGTTCCGGTTGGCCCGAATCATGGTGGGTTAGGTCAGTCAGAAAAGGTCGGACCAGACACAGACCCTTTTCGGCCTACGTACGCTTGGAAAGCCTTATCTCACAAACAAAACGTCTATTTGACAAACCATTTGTGGAACTATAATCCTTGGAATGAGATGGTCCATTTTAGATTCTCCAATTTCATTTTGGGAAAAAATTGATTTATGTCCATGTTGTATCGAACCCAAATCCAAGCGGGCCCATGAAAGTAAAATGCCTATAACTCGAATAATGGACGTTTGATTGACATGATGTTTATGGCGTTGTGAACCTTACAACATGGATGTCCTTTGGGTTTCTCCTTTATATAATGTAGTTCATGTAGAGGCATGCCTGATATCATGAGGATAGTATATTAGGGATCTAAACCACTCAAGGTTCGGGGAATCATGTGGCTGGATGTCGATTGAACTGTGACCCTCTGGGGATTAGCATCAGAGAGACCCTGTGTGGATCAGCACTATAGTGACCCTGTGTGGATCGGCATCATGTAGAACCAGTGTTGATCAACATTAGAGTGACCATGATTAGATCAATATCATAGTGACCCTGTGTTAATAAGAATCATAGTGACCCTGTGTCGATCAACATCATATTGGCCCAATGTGGATCCACATCACAGCAACACTGTGTGAATCAGCATTCTAGGGACCCTGTGTGGATCAACAGTGCATATCCCGGTGAGGACCAGCAATAGAGCATCCCATCATAGATTAGTGACATATGACCTTGTGTGGATCGACAATGGAATAAACTTTTGTGGTTCAGTTGTGGAACATCCTAATTGAATAAAATGATATAGAATATGACTAATAATATTTATTCACGATATATGAGTTGTATACCATTTTTGAGTTGAATCATTTTCTATGTTCTTTGTGATTGAGATAATGCCTTGTGGTTTTCCTTTTTAAAATTCTGAGAGGCATTTGGTGTTCTAGGGGTCCCTACTGGGTACATTTATACTCATCCCTTCACGGGTTTCACCCACACCTTGTTGTGTATTTTTCAGATGAAGAGTAGTTTGGATGATACTTTAGGGAGCCAGGAAATGGTGGAACACAATAGTGACTTGTTGGTGTGGAGAGATGGGGAGAAAACATGTACCTACCCTTTAGGCAGGATCCCTGGTGGATGATCATAGGAGAGGTATTCTATTTTTCTATTGTATTGTATCGTTTATTTAGGCATGTATTCCAGTCCCCTAACATCGAGTATAGAATTTTATACAACATTTTTACTACGTGGTTTGCATCTTGTCAATTTCCTAGTCTGTGTGTTTGAATGTTCAATGGAAATGCCTTCATGTTTTAGGGATACACCTTTTTGATTCACTGATGGTAGGGCTAGAAAAATGATGAGTTATTGACTGCATATTCCTTTGAGAATGTCCATCCTAGGTTTCAAAGGTTCCCTTCTCCCCAGTGAAGGAAAATCTAATCCCATCCTTATAGACACAACACACATTGTACCTAAAACATTCAATCTACGTATGGACTATGGATAACAAGTCCATACCCAAGATGAAATTTTAAGGCCTCGATGTTGATACTAGGAGATCCTAGCAAATGATCTCGCCTCTAAGATTAAGCACACATTACCAGAATCAGTGTGTGATTGTCGAATCCTCTCCAGTAAGAGTATCTAATAGTAAGGATTGATCCAATGTATATAACTGAATATCTGAACACCTAACGAGAGTCACGGTAGTGAAATAATTACTAGATCCTATGTTTATAAATACTAAAACTAGGGTGGAGTACACACAGATCGTACCTCGAATCCTTAGTGGAGCACCATGGTCATAGTCCTTAGCTACCTGAAGTTGTGTTCATCCCGGTCCACCTGCACCCTCATTTTGGGGTGGACCACATGTAGGTGGTGTTAGTTGAACATAAAATCACTGTCCACCATTTTTTTATAGTTCTAGATACACTCCGAGAGCACCAGCTTTATGGAATGATCTCTAAGAGCAAGTTCTGGATCGGGATGTCCACTTCCTAGGGCACGTTATCTCGAATACTAGAGGTGAAGTGGATCTGGTGAAGATAGAGGCTATTTTTTCTTTTGAGACACCCTGGTTCCTGACCAAGGTGGGATATTACCAGGGATTTGATGGGTAGTACTATAGATTCTTACCAGACTTTTCTAGAGTTTTGAAAACATTTTCATCTTTGAAAAAGAAGTGACATAACTTTGTGTGGACAAAGATACGACCATAGAGTTTTTAGGAGATGAGGTTGAGACTAACGAGTTACCCCATAGTGAGGTTACCAGAAAATGGTGTTGGGTATGTAGTTTACTGCCACACATCAAGGATCAGACTAGGTTATTTCCAAATGTAGGAGAAAGTGGGGATCTCCTACAACTCATAAAAGTTAATACAACATAAGCGGAACTATGCTATCATTGACCTAGAGTAATTAGAAGTTTTATTCGCCTTGAAGATTTGGTGAAACAACACGATTGGAGAATATTTAATAGTCTAATCTAATATCAAGAGTATCAAGTATATATTCTCACTCTAGGACCAAAAACAAAGACATCGACGATGACAAGAGTTCTTCTAGGACTACAACTTTGAGATAGTTTACACCGCTGGAAGGGGTATCATAGTAGAATACACACTCAGCAAGATGCCTTCTCGACAGATTCTAAGTGAGGCGATAGTGTTTCTAGCCATGATGTAGTTATCCTTCGTGGATAGTGATGGAGAAGCTTACCTCAAGTCTATGATAGTTACTTCCCAACTCCTTTGGTGAGTCAGGGAGGCACAACTTTGGAATGTTGACTGTTAGGCCTAACATGTTCTGATATCCTCAGGATAGTCTCACGATATATTTTATTATGTTGGGGAGCACGACATCATCTTCAGAGGAACCACCATGATACTAGTGATTCTACGTGAGGAGGTGTTGAAGGAGTTCCACACATCCCTTCTAGAATTATATCCTAGAGTAGATAAGATATAACATGATCCATAGTGTCAGTACTAGTGTGCATGAAAGATGATAGTTGTGGAAGAGTTCATTTCATGATTCCACACTTGTCATCAAGTGAAGGCCTAACATTAGGTATCAATAGGCTTAGATCAGCCACTTGAGGTACCAGAGTGGATGTTGGATGGTTTCTCTAATGGAATTTGTGACAGGAATACCACGTATGTCCAATGGTCATGATTCCAACTGCGTGATCAATGACTGACTCACCATGTCATCCCACTTACCACTCATCCGAGAGAATGGATTTGTAAAGATAATGGTATGTCTCTCCCTAGAGGATATTGTACGACTTCAGGGGGTTCCTAAAATGATAGTATCAGATCGTGATTCTTGATTAAAATCCAACTTATGGATTGGATTACAGGAGGTGTTCAGGACTCATCTACTCTTAAGCATCACGTTTCATCCTCAGACAGATGGTCAGATGGTGAAGACCATTTATACACTCAAGGAAATTATTTGTTCTTGGGTCCTTTATTTTTTCTATAGTTGGGAGGACCATCTACCACTGGTATAGTTTGAATAGAACAACAATTATCACTCCACCATCGAAAAGTCTCCATTTGAGGCCATTTACGGGCGACCATGATGATCACCACTATGCTAGACTGACCCAGAAGAGTCAGCACTTATGGTTCCAGAGTTGGTATAGGATACCACATAGAAGGTGTAGACAATCAAGGAGAAGATGAAGATTACAAAGAGTCGGCATAAGTAATAAGTCAATAAATTATGGAGACCCATTGAGTTTTAAGAAGTACTCCATGACAAACAACATGTATCAACTCTTATGAGGATTATATTGGTTTGGACTGGGCTGAAAGATGTCTCTAAGATTCATCAGACAATTTCATATCCTAAGCAGAGTAGGTGAGGTGGAAAACCTTCAATCTTCTCCCCCACAAATGCACCATGTGTATAAATTTTTCCATGTGTATCAGGTGAGGAGGTATGTGTATGATCCATTAGACAATATCGAATGGGGAGAGATGGACGTCGACAATGGGGTGACATTTTTGGAATTCTCAGGGGAGACAGAGGATCTGCTTGAGAAAGTCCTTTGTTGGCAGTCGATTCCACTTTTCCATCATTGTTGGTAGCACATGAAATACCAATAGAGAACATGGTATTTGGAGTATTAGTTATGGGATCAACAAAACCATTTTTCCCCTAGTTATGTTGTAGATTTTTAAGATGAAAATACCATATGTGGGGAGAAAATAATGACAAAAAAATTCCATATAATTTATTTTTAAATTATTTAGTATTATTAAGAGTCTTTGAAAAATTATGATGCTTCATTTTTTGGCCTGGTGTACCCAAAAAAGAATTTTGAACATTTTTATGGAACGTTTAGTAAATGTGAGGGAGGTGTTTTTTTTCATTTGAATCGGTGCACAGAATAAAAATTTGATTGAAATATTGAATCTTTAGTTCCGTGATTTTCTATAGGGACGATTAACATCATCTCTAGTAGGTCAGGTGAAAAATTTAGTTTTCTAGACTATTTGAAGAATAAAAAAATGAGAAAAAATTTTTATGTTAATTTTTTTACAAATGGATAAGCGGTGATAGTGGGACCGCTGGGTTATCTATCCATTTAATGGCTTGACCCTTATGTTGTGTAACCCCTCCTATTCTAATTTATATGGTGAATTAATATCACAAATTATTGAAACCATTAACTGAATGGATATATATACTCTTAACTCATCCTTTAAAATATTTCAATCGTTGGAAAATTTTGTGGATTGGTGAAATTATGGGAGAATGATGATGAAGAGACGACAAGCATCCCACCCTCAATGAATAGAGGCTCGTATGATGACGTTGGAGGAATCGATCACAGATCGATAAAGGATGACAATTTCATCATTAAATATTTCTTCTTCTACAACTATGACATTTTCTCCGAATCTGAGCTAGGGGTTGTTATTAAATTAACTAAATTCTCAAGATTCATTTCATTGTACTTTAAAATAAAAAAGAATATTAATCAACCAAAATGAGTTGATCCACAATTCGTAGAAATTGTTGAGTGGTTGTTTCATGACATATAACATTTTAAAATTTATCTATGTGATGTATTTATTTAATACCTGCTTGATATGATGCTTATGTGCAGGGCGTGTGCCAAACGGACAGGGCTCAGACCCTCCGCCACATCAGTTTTTGTCATGTTCTTCATGGGAAATGTACGAACTCAATGAATAAATGTATTCAGAATCCATTCAGTGACATAAGCATCATGGGAGGACTATAGGAACATTTGTAAGGGAAACAGACCACTGAAGCTCAGTTTGGTGCCCGTGGATGTTCCGCTGGTGCAGACAGATGATGGTAGCAGGCTATGGCCAGCCGCGGATGGATGCGCCATGGTGGCCGGTAGGGGAAACCAACCTTCGGATGACCATGTTGGCGAAAGGAAGTGCACCGTCGCGAGATGTGGTGAGGAGGCCACACATGAGGTGAATGGGACACCAGCCATATGGGTCCCACTGACAGGAGGGATGCGCCATGTGTTGTCCTCGGTTCAATACCCGAATCGATTTGACATTCGAGAGGGGGGTCCTCAACCTGGCTGGTAGACCAAAATAGCCACATGGGCCTGGATGCCCTGCAGGTCACGCCCACCCGAGGTGGGGCATCCTAATTTGCAGCCTAGTGGGCCAAACCTGTGCCACCGCCCTCTCGGGTTGGCCCATCCAATTTGGGCTTTTCCAGGTTGGGTTGACCGAAACTGATCCATGTTGGGCCAGGTCAGGGCGGGTCGTGTTGGTCTGTCCGAGTTGGACTGCACACAGACCCTTTTCAGCCTAGATACACTTAAAAAAGGTTGCATATCAAAAACATGACATTCGTTTGAAGAACCTTCTGCAACCCTAGAGTCCTTGCAACTAGAAGATCCATTGGAGATAATCCACCTATGTTTTGGAGAATGTAGGAGTATGGAGAGGATGGATCACACCCGAATCCAACATGCCCCATTACACTAAAATTTCTATAAATCATAGAGCAGTCATTCGATTGATGTGTCAAATGTCGCAATGGTACCCTTACGGTTGAGAGGTCCATCTTATTACCCCTTGTGGAACATCATGTAATTTGAGGCATGACTGATTTATGGAGGAGAAGATATTACAAAACTCAAGCGCACCATGTGTGTGATATCTTGTGGCTGGCTGTGAGTTGATGAGCGACACTTGGTGGATCAGCATCCAAGTGACCCTATGTAGATCAGCATCATAGAGACCTGATGTGGATCAACATTATAGTGACCCTGTGTGGATCAGAATCAGAGTGACCTAGTGTGGTTACGCAACATAGCGACCCTCTATATATCAGCATTATTGCAACCCTATGATGATCAACATCATAGAGATCCTGTGTGGATTAGCATCATATACATCCAGTGTGGATAAGGATTCTAGAGACCCTGTGTCGATCAACAATGTACGTCCCGAGGAGGACAAGCCTTAGAGAGGCTCATCGTGAATCAATTCTATACGAAAATGTGTGGATTGACAATGGGAAAACATATTCTTGCTTCAGTTGTGTATCATCCTAATGAAATAAAATGATATATATTATGACTAATAATCTTTATTCCTGATCTCTGAGATTTATACCTGCTTTGAGTTGAGTATTTTTCTTTTTTGATTTTTGATTGAGCTCATGTTTTTTGGTTTTCCTTTGTGGAATTTTGAGTGACCTTTGGGGGTATCAGGGTCCCTAAAGAGTATAGTTATTCTCACCCCTGCACGGTCTTCTCCAGCACCTTGTTGTGTCTTGTGCATACAATGAGTATCTTGGCGGAGACTTTAGGGAGCCAAGACCTGGAGGTACATTGAGGTGACTGGTTGAGGAGAGGTGAGAAGAAGATTTATAACTACACTTCCGGTAGGAACCCTAGTGGACGATCCCAATAGTTGTCTTCTATTTTTTTTAGGATTTTATCTTTAATTTGGTCATGTATTCTTTCCCCTTTACCATTAGTAAAAATATTACTACTATAGTTTTACTACGTTATTTGAATCATTTCATGTTCTTCGTCTTTGTGTTTGTAGGATTAAAGAAATTTCCTTCCAATTTTAGGGATACACATTTCCGGTGGTAATTGCCAACCACTGACCAATGGAAGGTGGAGTTGGGTTTGTAACAACATGAGCCCTGGGGGATGGGTTGTAAAAATGGTTGATGTTCATGAACCCACTACTAATGGATTATATGGTTTTCATGATTACTAATAGCCTACGTGATGTTCATGTTAATGTATAAATAGTTTTTATGAATAAATATATATGATGAAATAGTAGTGTTAGATTTATGTTTAGAGATTAATTTATTAACCATATAAATTTTCATTAATATTTATTCCTAAATAGTTATACTTTTCATTTCATTATGGTTATTAAGATCTAATAAAATTGTTTTTAGCACAACATAAATCCATGTTAATTTATGTAAATCCATTACATGATATAATTTATGAATTAATAGTTGAAAAAAGAACTACTAAATTTTGAATTTTATATTGGAATATTTGATTTAAGTGAATTTTCTTATATTCATGTTCAATAAAAGAATTTCTCAATTTATGGAAAATGATCAAAATAAAATGAGTTTTCGTAACACATTTTTTTCTGAATCGATGGACCATGAAATCATCAATGATTTATGACTATGATGCCATCAAATTTTCATTGATCATTAACTTTTTTGTGAGTGAAAGCATCAGTAAATCCTTAAAAATATTTACTCTTTTCCTATTTTTCCAATCATCACCCCAACCTATATTCTAATATATGGGGAAATAGTTATAAGTTACATTCGGTATCCTTTATGGATCAAACATTATTTTTTAAGGTATGTTTTATCATACATTTTTAGAATGTGGGTCTCTATAAAGGAAACCTTCAATTTTTTTTACCTTTGATAACATATAATAATATCAATGGAGAAATTCATTTAAAGATGGTATAATGTATCTGACAAAGATTTTATCAATTATTTCTTTCAAATTAATCTTGTATTTGTGATATTATTCAAATCACATAACATGGTAAATAGTTTACTTTATATTAATTATCTATGTTTAGATTGTTCTATATCCAACATCATGTTAATCATGCACTAAACAGAACAAAAATTTTATCATTCGACACATAGATCATTGAGGTTAGCTAGTGTTACACACAATAATTACTTTCCCCAATGGCTTACGTAATACACATGACTGAGTTTTACCAAATAATATTATAATGTTAAATTAGTTTCATTAAATATAATAAAATACAAACTTGATGATAAATTAGCTACTATGGACATGTAATTAATGAAAATATATGATTGACCCAAATATAATATTATTTCATAGGTTATCATTTATTTATAAAAAATTATGATAACCCTTTGAATATAGGGAGAGAAATTAAATATTTTTTTGGTCAAAAATATCTTTTACCAAAATTAATTAAATTAATTACAATTATTTAGTGATTTTAAGGTAAAATATATTTTATATAATTTATCTTATTTTTTATGGATCCAATTGGATGGATAGGAATTAGATAAGATGCAACCTAATTTTATATATAAAAATGAATGTTTTTTTATAAAGGTTGTTTTAACACCTTTTATTTGGAGAACCCAATATTAAATCAATGTTTTGACACTTTTATTGATTTAATACAATAACATAAAAATTATCATTTCAATCGAAACATAAAAATATGATTAGGATTTTTTTGGAACATTTCAATATGGGTTCATTTTTTAATGAGTAGTTAAAATATGATATTCTGATCCAAAACATTTTTTTCTATATTATTTATAATCATAAATTATAAGATTAATTGGTTTAAATAGTTAATTAAATAATATTATTCATTAATTATTCCAATGCACTTAATTGGAATATAATTCACATTTCAATTGGATATAAAAACTTTGGAATCATTTAATCCAATTTTTACAATCAACTGTTACAGTGGTGTCCCATCATCAGGATTTATTTAAAATTAATTTCTTCCCCTCTTGTGATTGGAATTTAGATAATTGGATTAAATATTTGGAATTAGTATTATTTATGAAATATAATATGTTCAACATAGTTATTTACATAAATCATTAGTGACTGTAATTAAAATTAATTACATCACTGAAGGTAAAATGAACCTCAACTAAGGACAAAACATAAAATTTAAGACCTAAAAGACCTAGGAACTTATAAAACACCCTTAGGATATATATTAATCATAAATTAACCTTCCATTATTTATTTTGGTTGGTTTGGATTGATTTTTTTTTTGTTACAAATGATGGTACACATAACATCTTTTAAAAAATTCAATGTGTGTCCCTTCCCTTCCGTGGTGAAAGTCGTTTATGGAATCCTTATGGCCCAAACCTGAAAGAGATACCCGATTAAGATGTAATTCATTCTCTAAAGATACTTTCTCTAATTTTTTTTCTCTTACCATTCCACTATTGTTATTAAATTACTTTATAAAATTTAAAGCCTCAATTATATTATTGGATTTATTAATGTTAATTTTTGACCTACACTTTCACACACCTCAATCTAATGGGTAATAAACAAACTAATTATGTGTATGCTGATCTTCCACATCACAAAACGATCATTGTTCAATTTTCATTAACGCCAATAATGGAGGAAATTACAATGAAATTTTATATATATATATATTATATATATATATATTATTATTTATTTTAAATGTTTTATTCTATTTACCTCAGATTTCATTTTAATTTTAGTTTTTAGAAAATAAGATCTTGTTTGAGGAAGTGTGGACTACCGACATATCGAAGTGTTGTGATTTGTTCAAAACTATATAGAATATACTAAGGATGGGTTTAGTAAAATTATATGATATATATATATATATATCATTTTAATTTTAATTTAATGAAATTAAATACATATATAAATATATTTCATTTTCATTCATTCTTCTTATATTATAATAAAAAACAGAAATAACATTCAACGTACGTATGACTTACCATCTTGCTAAACAATGTATTCCATTTCATAATTATATGGAATATTGATTATTATAATTAAAATATACAGAATATAAATGAAACTTATATCTTGGATTACATTATTGAACCATTATATAAGTATAATTACCTGCGATATAATAAATTTAGACATAATAGAAGAACAAAGAGAATATTATCAGAAGTGAAACATTAACAATGTATGGTTAACAAACAGTTAATATAAGGTCATAATAGAAAACATATATTGTATAAGATACACAAATATGGTTCTTTGAAATATATATAATAAATTTATTTTTATAATTGATGCGGTTTGAACTAGTACAGTGAGTGTTAGGACCAAATATAAGGTAATTTCATCTCTTTTTTTTCGTAAGATACATTATATGATCTCCACCATTTCATTTTGTGTAGTGCATGTAGTGAACATGATTTTATTATATGTAAAAAAATTTCAAATTTATTTGTATTGAAATATTCTTTAGATAAGTTTTTATCATGTGGATTACATTAAAAAACATACCAAATTAGTGAAATATTTATGTCTCTATTTTCCTTCTGTGAGACTCATGTTTTGTTATACACCTGAATTCCCTTTAGAGGTCAATATAAAAAATTTACATGTTATATAATTAATAACCATATATTAATTATATTTGTTTTTTAATTTATATGATTTTTCTTACTTTGTGTGTATGATCTAATGTTACCATGTTATATAATTACATTGTGACAATCTCTTCTCTTTTCACGATTGTTTATGTTTATTCTTCATCTTATGAAAACGTATGAACCATATATCAAGAACATTAATGTTGTTTATTTTACATTTTTTACTGATTATTTATTCAAATATTTATATCATTTCTTACACTCGGTATTACATAATATAGTTAAGTATGTGTTTACCCTCTATTCGGTTAAAAATTTAAGTTCCCTAAAAACCATGTTTTCTAAAAATGGTTTGCTAGAATATTGTAACATTACTATATAATATTTAAAATAATATTTTAATGTTTTTTTATTTTACCAAAATATTAAATGGACTATTCATGTAACATTCTGAAAATATTATTTTTGTAGCCTTTTTCTATGTAAAAAGTATGTTCTTTATACCACATATCATATGTATGGATTTACATGTCATCATTTCATTGATCATTCCCTATTATTTTTATTTGTTTTATTTTTATGAAAATGTTTTTTAAAGTAATATTCAAGGAATAATGTTATCCATATTTTTAGTCCTTAATTTCTAATTTTTCCTGAATTTTTCTAAATTTTTTCATGAATTATTTATATTTTTTAAAATTATTTTCAAATAAATTGTTTTAAAATAATCTTTAGGATCCATTCATTTTTTTAAATTAAAAATTGTTTCAAAACATTATAATTATTTCTTTATATTTGTTCAATTTTTTTCATGGAAAACTGTTTTTAAATGTTTTGATGCTTAATTTATATGTTATTACAAAAAAACAATTCGAAATGATTACAAGAATTCATTATCTAGTTACAATGGTTTTTTTAAAATAATTTTCAAAATAATTTTCTTTATTAAAAACACTTTTTCAATGAATATTACATATTTTCCTCAAGAAAAAATTTAGTAAGATATTTCGAAATTATTTTTCATCTATGATGACATTTGATGATGTTACAAATTCCATTGAAGGAAATTAGCTAATGGATCCATTCATATTCATTCTACAAATTGTGTTCTTCTAAATTTCAGGATCATTATGAAACCAATTTTTCATTAATGGGTTACGTTTTTATGAAATCAATTTCTCTTTTATGGGTTATATTTATATGGAATCCATTTCACTTTCTTGGGTTATATTTTTATGAAATACATTTCTCTATTAGAGATTATGAATATGATATAATCATTTTGGAATGTTTATTTTTCCATAGGTTATAATATGATTACCTGTTTATAAAACTAATTCCATTTCATGGGTTATGATATGATTGTTTTTGATCTTCTGTAACTTGTATGTATGATATCATTATAATTCATTTGGGATATATATATATCCCTATAATGAATTTTTTAATGATTTATATCTTATTAGATGGCCAATGATGGGATTTCAAATGATCCTCAAATACTAAGATTGTCATAGGAGTAAACCATGACGACCGTGATTTATGAGGACTGGACTAATGCAAAAATTATTTCCCTGGGAGTTAACCAAGACTACCAAGATATTATGGTGAGTGAATCCATAAATACAATATGGTCATTGTAGTGATTCCTTTGATACTAGGGAAATCATAATATTTTTTCTTATGTTTTTAAAAAATTCCATGTTTTATTAGACGGTTGTAATATCATGAATTATGATATTAATTATTTTATAATTGATGCATTTTTAATTTTCAATATTTAATATGATCTGTAATATATCTTGTATGATATTAAAATGTTATTCTCAAGTTCCATACCTACTGATCATGTCATGCTTTCACATTTCATTTTTTAGAATTACAGAAAATATGAGCTCACCCCTTATTATAATTATTTTCACCATGTTTTTATGAAACTGTTTATGTAAAATTAGAATAGGCGGAGATATTTGTGCAAGATTTTTTAGACCTCTCACCTTGATATGGGGGTTTTCTCAAAATTCATGCAAAATACTATTCAAAAACAAAAATTCAACGGAATTACAATTTCGATCAACCAATTAAAATATATTTCATTTATGTCATGAAATATTATTTAAATAAAAAAATTATTTAAATCAATAAATTTAGTGTTACTAAAAATTGGTACTCATAACAGAAGCACCACCCTCATGAACACATTATCATGAAATGACAACTGCTAACTAGGAAATTCTTATGAAGGATGCTGATAATGATGATTATTGAACTAAACCTAGATAAAAATCTAATTCATAGAGAATTGTATTATCAAATAACATATATATATATATATATAAACCAATAGAGTGAAAAGAATAGAATTCAATAGAAAGTTACCTAGAAGAGGTAACATACTAGGTGTTGATCAAATGCCACTCACTTAGATCTGATATACTTTTCAAAGGGTGTCGAGGGGAAAAGGTGTTGCAAACCTCAAATGAAGAGTAAATTGTAAGAGAGTTAGTATTCCCAATTAGAAACCTAAATGGTGCATAATGGGATTTTAAAACTAATTTTCAGAATATAAAATCTTATTTTAATGTTTAGTTGGGAAGGGACACATGGATAAAAAAATAGTGTGCTCTAGAAATGTGTCCCTGCTGATGCAGTTATATGATTTTTCCTAGGTTGTAACATGGTTTTTCAAACTGTGTGCCCACTGTGAAAAAAAATTACTTCATCCGTTTTAAGGTATTTCACTATTAGATTGCATTTTTTTGAAGAACCATATACCAAATATTCAAAGCCCAAAAAAATTCATAATTTATAAAATATTCACCCAAAGTACCCCTAAAAAATATATACTAAGGGATGCTTAAAAGAGGGGTTTTATGAGAAATGAAAAATTAATATGTTGTTAAAACCACAAAAATATAGAAAATGTCCTCCCCCATAAATCATGTTATGAATCTTCTGTGTAATAAAGATGAGGCCACTTGTCAATAATTAGTGATTCACTCTCATCAGTTCCTACCACTTCCACATCACATGAGAATGGAACCATGATACCATAACACTCGATGAAAAGGTATCATCATCCTAAGAAGTACAATGGTTTCATAATCTATTATCATGAATGTACATTGAGTCAAAAATAAACTTGGTTCAACATCTAGATCACTCATGCTCAAAACATGAGATGTATCATATAGATACATTGATAGTTGAGATATATGGAACATGTTATGTATTTACCTTATCATGTTGTAAATGATAAAATATAACACACATTCCAAAAATACTCATCAACTTTAAAAGTCCCCATAAGGAGATGATATATTTTCCCTTTCCTTCCAATATTTCAATTATCCATGGGAGGAGATAATTCCGGATCACCTAATCACAATGTGAAATATCCAATTTTTTATGAGGATGATATCCCAAATATTTAAATTGGATCTATTCCATCAAAATTCTATGATGAATCAGGAGAATATTTTCAATCATCTCTTGAACCATGCTCGCCCAAACCAAGTTTCTTTCACTGATCTCCAATCAAAACTGTGTTGATCATAATGGATGTCCATACATGGACACAAAAGGATCCATTCCTGTCAGAGTCTTAAAAATATTATTAATAGAAAACACAACCATCCCCAGATGTTCGTCCAGAGCCCCAAAAATATTGGAGACGTAGGTTTGATCCTTATACCCTAGTAAGTGTGTAGCAATTTATATCATGCAATCTGGATATGGATTCTATGTTATTCTCATATGGAGATTAGATCCAAGATCCTCCTAAAGGCTACTCCAAATGTGAGATGTGATCCAAGGATATCAGTCAGATACTATAGTAGATAGAACACAATGAAAATGGATAATCTCTTTCACAAAAAGATTTAGCAACTCCAATTTTTTTTTTAAAATCAAATAAGTATAAATTGACACATTTTAGTTAGCCTCTTGATTTTAACAATTATCACATCATTCCTCCTATGGGTATACAGTATCCCAACCAAAATTCACATTATGATCAAATTCCACTTCCTATAGAGACCATGTTGTATTTAATGTAAAATCAATCTTTTTAGTGCTTGGGCTTGACCTGAAGACATATATAAGAATGGGTGAGAAAATCCACAATTCTCAATCTCATACTTGGACACCAAAATTATAACCTAAAATTATATAACATATTCAAGAATCCTGGTTTCACTACCTATTGGGAATCATGGAAATAATCCACAAAAAATTCTTTAACACTAAGGGAACTGAAAAATATTTATAATATCACAAAATTACCTTATTAGAGAATGAATATTTGGGTATGATCTCCCCACCATGAGTATAGTATTTAATTCTTTAGAACACATAAGCAATACTCTATTCCTAAAGAATAATACTATGAATATAGAAATTTTACTGAAGTCTGGCCATAGAAAACATGTACCATGATAACCGGGCTCTATTATGGATCTACGAAAAAATATATACCATGATTCATTCATTATATTATAATTTCACTACCTGGGTCCAAATTTTCCATCTCCACAAATCTGGGACACAATAAGATTTCCTATGGGTATAAGTGATGTTAAAATCGAAAGAATTTAGATATTCCACCAAACACCTTAGGTGAAGATTCAATTATTTTTTAGATAATATATAAATAAATATCTTGTGGTATAGAAACATTGGTAACTATTTTTCAGAAATGTAATAACACCACCTATTTATTACCTACATCAGATATTTATGTTAAATGTCATGGGTCATAAAATTCATTCCATATGGCCTATGATGAAGAGAGCCATATGTAATGACATGATTACCATTGATAATAAAACATGTAAAACATGATCTCATTACATCATAGAAGACCACATATCCCTACTCATCCTCTAAGAGAGTCAGCCCCATCACAATAGTTACAATACATTTTCACACAAAAAATAATTCTTATATTTCCCATCCCATGAAAAAATTAATCCATTCATGTGTTTGATGAGTAATAGGTGAATCCAATATTGAGAAGTCCTTACAAACTAATAATACTACACAAAAAACCTGAGGAAAATCTACATCATGGAAAAAATCATCATTGTTACCATTTCATAATCTCGTTCAAATTATATTGATCAACTAAAATACTAGGTTACAACACTATGATTACCATGAACATCATATAATGAACCCAGAAATCACATATATATTTTTTGGAAAAATTGCAGTTATTTCTCTACAATTGTAGAACTACTCTCTTATTACACACATAATCCTCCTCACACATTGATTAAACCAATATGTAATCTATAAAGACCACAATAAATGTATAAATTTACCAATAGAAAAATATATTCACTAAATGCATATAGACTTTGGTAGAATTATTTAATCCAAAAGTAATGGCAAGGAAATCGTAATAGAGACACCATCTAGTAATGGTGATTTTATGAATTTCATATTCCTTTATTCTCAACACATAGTAACCAGATCAATGTTTGATCATAAGTACTAGTTTTCTCAATTAAACTAATAAAATAGTTCATCAATCCATGTAAAATAATAAAGTTTATTTATGATGAATTCGTTTATTTTTTAGTAATCAACATAAAGGGGAAGATACAAATCTAGTTTAATAAAAATAAATTTTGGAACATCCTATGATGACTCGGTATTAAATTTAAATACATTCTCACGAGTCTCATCTAAGAGGGTTTTTGTCTCTTTTATTTCAGCTGGTTCTATACATTGAAATTTATTTCACATTAGTTGAGTTAGTACAACTAAATTGATATAAATGTATACATATCTTACCTACGGAAATCCAATGAAGTCATTAGAGAAGAAATTTTAAATATTTTTGACAAATGATGGGAGATCAACATTTGGATATTAACTCTCCAAGTAAAAATAAAACACATATATCAAATCCCCTATCTATGGATATGATGTTCTGAATGTACTCCGCTAGATGTACCATTCTTCCGGAAATATACAGTATACAAAGATGGGTTTCAAAATGCTGACCTATCGAATATAACAATCATTCATTGCGTTATTGGAAATGGTAGGATCCATCCCCAGTATGTCATCAAGCTGGCTGATGTAAAGAACATGAAAATCCCAAGCTATGTATACATCTGATAATGAAAAATCACATGGGGGACTAAAAATCCATTGTCTCTCTTTGTTCTAATGGGTGTAATAAAATCTATCATGTATGAAAAATATTATATAATATGATTTAGAAATTTAAAAATATGTGTTGAAATAAATATATGATATTCACTAGAATCAAATGACATAGTCAATAATGAAGAATATAGTGTTATTGTACCTCTCACGTTCATTGGGCATTAATCCTCTTCCTCTAGAGACACTTCCATTTCATGATGAAACACAATTATGAGTGTTTATGTGGGGAACCCATTTTTTCCAATAATGTGATATCCTAAATGTTTTAATAGGTGTTGATGATCATGTTCAACTATGAGGAGTAGAAAAGGAATGGTGGATCATCTAAATGTAACTTAAACGTCCGTAATAGCCATAAATATTGAGTGCCTCCATGAAATCCCACAAATAATTCAAAGAATTGAACAATGGATGAAAATCATTGGTTCTATTCATGGAACTATAAGAGTTCTAAAAACCCTACTTCTGAGAACCATCGTGAGAATAATTAGGCTTACTCTTTAATTTAGAATAACTAATGCTACTAATGATAGAAAAGAATCTATCGGCATCCATAAAATTCCTTTCATTCCCATTTAGACTATCAACACTCTATATAACACATCATTATAATAATGAATATTCACTATTGAAACGTAAAAACAAATATTTGAACTATGCCCCATCATTAACCAATGATTCTTCAACTTCACTTTTAATAAAATATCTGGTGAAAACTAATCTAGATCACCATAACGTATTTAATAGTCATTAACTATTTTTTCAACATACTCAAGTTTTAAAAACTCAATATCTCTGGCCAACATCATCCTTTATATAAAGAACATGTTTGTAAAAAGTTCTTTGATGTCTTGACACTACACAATCATGCTTTTTCCTTATCATAATTCGGTCCAACCATATTCTTCTCAATATGCCCATCGGGATAGAGGAACTATTCACCTTGATCGCTTCAGGTGTCTATAAGAATTTAGACAAACACGCAATTACGATAAACCATTCCAAATCCCTATGTGGAACATTGGAGCCTCTATGTGATGGTGGTTTCAATGTAATTAACTCTTTATAATTATTCTAGAATAAAATTATTCTACAACCCTGTAGTTTGATTCTGAATTGGATTTGGTGGTGGTACCTCTCCTAGATCATGGACAATACACACAATAACCCCAACTATAATCAAGGTCGAAATAGGATTTTCTCAGTGAGGATCACTGGTAACATCGACTAGGATTTTATTCACATGAATTCTCAGTTTCATGTTGCTAAAAAACATCAGAAAAAAACATTAAATACATCATATTGACATTCATATAGAGTAATAAGGAAAATAAATCAAATATATAGAGAAATGTTTTTTTTATTTTAATCCTATAAAAATAAAAACATAGGAAATTACTAATATAATCCTCAAGAAATCATTCTCAAACTAGACCTGGTGACCTAATGTTCATTGCAGTGAGATATGGCTAGAAACACAATCAAAACTATCACATAAGTCTAGAAAAGACTACACAACTACATAATCAAAAATATTAATGGTGTAAAAACCTAAACCAGTTATAAAAAATTGTCAAGAACATTCATGGGTAGCCTGGTAACTTGATTCTTGAGCCGGTCCTGATATAGCCCAAATGGTGTGCCCAATCCCCATGGATTGGTCACAATAATATGGAATAATACAATATGAATGTTGGAATGAATTTTCGACAAACATGAAAATAGAATGATTAAAAAGTTAGTTTTCATCCAAGAAGAAATAGACAGTGAGATGTGTACAAGAATTCAAACAGGCATAAAAACCAAAATTACAACAACAATGTACCCAAAAATGAAGCGGGTAAACAACCCAAGTCCCAATATTAATGAAACACATGAAGAATAAGGGTCAATGGAAACTACCACCTCCATGTGGTTTCATACCCTTTCAAAAAAACTAGAATAAAATAATATAATAAAACAAAAATAAATAGGGAGGGTGTGATATTATCTTCCAAAAAGGACTCTTTATGGATTTTATAATATATTCCCTAATTTATTTTACTAAATAACTGTGACAATTATAAATAAAATATAATGATATTTCATAATATATTTTCAACAAAATCATGCATTACCTTTAAAAAGGTTTGAAATACCATAAAAATGGATTAAAATAAATAATTAATATAAAACAGTATATATATATTTTGAAGGTATGTATGAAAATTTAAAACATGGCATAAATTTCATATAAAAAATAATCATTGTCATCTACTAAAAGGTAATATAGTTTCTGGATATGAGATCCTTATACAATTGAAGGGGGTTTATGAAGACATGTGTATACACACACAACATTGATACTGAATAAATAGGACACATCACCATCCCATCAGGGATAAGACCTACTATAGTAGGTTTTCATTCATTTGTAATGATTCAACAGAGTTTTATACTAATAAATCGTTAACATTCTAGGATTTTATGTGCTCGAACACCAATTAACAATGGGAAATTTATATTTGAGACATATTAAAATAAAATTCATCAATTTCACCCTTTCAAATATGTTAATTCTGATTTAGAAACCTAATTAGTTTTTTAATAAAATTATACTTTTCAAGATTAATCCAAAGTGTTTCATTAAAAATCATTCTATAACATTTTCCCATATACCAATTTAAAATCAATTTCATCAAATAAATTTCATAATTCACAAACCATCATTAAATTCATAATTTTAATTTAAAAAAAATTTCATCAATTCCATAATTTAAATTCAACAATTTAAATTTGGAAAAATTCCATCGCATTCACAAAAATACCATAACTAAATGTAATTGGGGGTTTTCCCCAAACTCATAAGAAATGAAATTTCAATAACCTAATTAAATGGGATTGGGTTTTCTATAAATCAATTGAATTATCATTAATTTATATCCTACAATTTAATTTAAATATTAATTTTTTATTTATATCAATAAATTTATGCTAAATAATAATTGGTCATAAAACTAGAAGCACCAACATCTGGAACTCAATATAAATAAATGTTATACCACAATATAGATATTAAAATGAAGGAAGCTATAAATGAATACATGATAAAAAACCCTATATAATGATCTAAAACAGACGGTATTAGATCCTCCCTCAAGGTACTCAGATCTATAATAACCATAGGGACACAATAAGAGATAGTCGGGGAAGAGAATGAGAAGTCAAATCACAGTAGTTATTATTAAATTGAATTATGCTAGATTTTACCCACATTTTGAGGAGTATATAGTGTCCTTATTGACACTTTGGAGGCTCCATGAAATAATAAATCGTATCAGGGTTGTTCCATCCCATTGAACACATAAAAGGGGGTTTACGGATTTCAAAACTAATTTTTTGATTAAAAAAACATGTACATATGGTAATACAAACTATGTGCCCTAGATATTCATAAATAGTGATGGGGTTTCACAATTTCTCATAGTTGGGTGTATTGTTTTTCATCCTATGTTCCAACCTTACAAATCTTCACTACCTCAGTTTGCACGGTATTCACTATCTGGGTTCATAGTATAGGAAAACCATGTGCAACCAAATATCTAAAAACATTCATAATTTTCACATGATGAAACCCCAAATAGAGCCCATCCATTGAATGATTAAAATTTGAGTTTATGAAATCCAATTAAATGAAACAAGATGTTACGTCCATTTTTAGATAAAGGATTACATAACCGTAGTATACTTGGATAAGGAAAAACAAATTTGAGATGCTGATTGATTTTTCAATCGATATTCCTATGGACTTTCAGAAGATATGTCCATGTACATGTCTAAAGATATTAACAACTATATATATATAAGGAAATTCTATAGATTAATATAAGGATATGATAAATTATAATAATATTCAATTCATTTTTTCTAAATTATATATATATAAGTTGTAAATAAATTACATTCCACGTTGGATATAACAATTGGAAGCACCTCTAGAATAGTTGTACATAGGGGAAATAACACTGAAAAGGGTGAATTGGTCTTTAACTCAACCATTACCAGGTTCACAATAATTTTTTTTACTCCTAATGTGACACTCCCTAGGGATTTGTTTTTGAAATTAACTATCTCTTTATAAACCATCTTGATGGATTTGAATATATGATGACATTTAATGACATATGACAAATGTAATAAATCATAAACAAAATAGAGGGATATATTATTTTGGAATAAAATGAATATGTTTTAATGAATTATCACTCTAATAAAAGAATTAATTATATGTCAAGAGTACAATTTTTCGGTTTAGAAAAGGGTTAAACGAATAGGTTGAGTTGGTAACTCATATGATCAAATTTTAAACACTCAAGTTTGATTAATTTTTTTAAATTATTTTTAATAATTTAATGTATCATTTAATGTTAATTCCTATCTAAAATAACAAGAAGATGAATTAGTTGTAAAAAACACAATGGTATGTTGTTTAAATCGCATATATAGCATTCCTCTCAAGTTCATTTTTTTAGGAATGTGATTCCAATAAATATTGTTATACTCCATTATGCTGGATTTTTTTCATCAGAGGAATTCATTTTAATTCTCTACATAAATCCAAAATAAATTTTTTTATATGAGAAGTCACATTTCATATTTCAAAACAACAAATGATCATCTATGAACAATGCTATATATGATATGACAAGGGATATAACCTCCCTTGTATGGGTCTAGATGTTTATTAATAAAGGGGTGCTTGGGTCATATAGTGTAATATAAATTCAATATTTATTATAAACCATTTTTTATTTGAGGAATTTCTATAATAGTATATTATTTTACCACAAAATCGTGAGGTTTTTTTTTCATATAAATCATATATAATTAGTCTTGTATTTTCATGAATATATATATGATATCCTCAATTGAGGTGTAGAATATAGATATGAAACTCTATAATAATGTTGATAAGTGGATTATTTATACAAGTGTGTGTCCTTGTGGTTTTTTTTGTGATTTTTTTCTAGAAATAAAGATCAATCAATCAAATGATACATTTATTATCAAGAACTAAATAAGATTATAATTGAGAACAAATATTTTATCCCTATTTATGGGTAATTGTTCAATAAACTTCATAGATATCATTAATTTTCTATCATTGAACTACATTATAGATTACATAAATTAAGGTTGAAGGAGGATATAAGAAGGAAAAAAGTACACACATGGTATGAAAACTATGAAGATATAGTGTGTAACTCCCCGAAACCAGTTACCCAGTGTAAGTGCATTATTATGTATCCTTTTAATGATCACTAAAATTACGGTCTCAAATTACTTATTAGTTTAGTAGCCTTGGAAGTTGTAGATACATTCATAAGATTTGTATTACATCATAAAATGGTAAACTACAACAACATTCTTTCCATAGAAAACACTGAGATCGCATAGACTATCCCTAGAGTTCAGTCATAGTAAACATTTTCGCATCCTGGTTAAAATAAAACATTGAATGGGGTTTGCTCAAATGCTCGGTAATGATAACAATATAGTAGAAACATTCATAAATAAGCATAAAATTTTATGGCAATGTATAAAACTAAATTAGAAGTCTTTTCAACATAAATTCCATAATAATATGGAAAATATAAATGAAAATAATTCCATTAACTTACTCAAATTGATATTCTACTAGTAGAACAATCACATGGAATATCAATAGAAACATTCATAATGATGGAATGCATAATACCAGATTTCATAACCATATAGTCAAGGAATTGTGACAAGACTACAAATAATATTTTTTCAAGGCCCTGTTCCAAGTCACAAGTTTGTCTCCTGAGACCTACTGAGGCATCGAGGAGCTATAGCGGGCTCTGTCCGTCATTTACTAAGTCCAATGCATTGTTCACATGAAATGGTTTAAACATAACATAAAAAATCATATTAAAACTAGCATACTAAATGTCAACACATTATCCCTAAAACATGAATTGTATAAAAAAATAACACATCAACAGTCACACATATCACAAAAACTTAAATACAATATGGAAGTTTGTATCATAATAAATCAACTTCAAATAAGCATTAAATCCAGCAATGGATGTTGACATATATGAAATCAAAACCTTTTTTAAAGAAATATCATCTTATATTTTAAAATAATTTAAGAGTCACATTTTTATAATGAATAAATTTATTTTAAATATATTTTTATAAGCTTGTGAGGGAAGCCTCAACGATTTTATAACAGCATAAAATTTCTTCTCCCGTCGAATAAGTGAAAAAATACATTCTTACCTTAAATTTGACGAAATGGTAAAAAAGTACCTTGTTTGGAAAATGACGGAAAGATTCCTTTTGAAAACATATAAGGTCAAATAAGGGTATAATTTACTTTAAAACATTTTCTATTAAATATTAAAACTATTTTGAAATACATTTTTATGAAACAAATATGTGGATGATAAAGAGGTCCCGGTAGAAAAATATTTATAAACAACCTCAGATAAAAAAGAGAATGTCAAATTAACACATACCTTGTAATTTTACATGGTCGAGGGTATATTAACCTCCTGTAAAATTGTGAAATAATTATTATTAAATTATACAATAAACATATAAATAATTATGATATTATATACGACTATCTAATAATGATTTGTTAATTATATTTTAGTATAATCGTCATTTCGGGTGTTAACTGATCTGTGTTCCTTTATATTATTTTTTACATGATTCATGTATGTTATTGATGGGATGTATCTTATTCATAAACAAAAATATATTAAGTCCTTAAAAATTATTATTATTAAAAAAAATTAGTCTTTAATGGATACAATGGGGAATGAATCTCATAGCGTTCGTGGAGACAGTAATCTGTACGTACGCACGAGTGAAATTATCATACTTTTGATATTAAAATAGATTATAATTGGTTGGTATATCATATATACAGAATAATTATCATGTTATATTTTTTATTAACATCAATTATACTCATTATTATTCCCATCCAAATGATGATGTTTCTGAATAACAATTATCACCACGAGGTGGAGACGGTATGCCATACGTACAAACGTATAGTGACTTTTTCATCTATATGATGGATAGAAGTATGAATATGGTTGTTCCATTTTTATAATAATATATATATATATGTAATATAATATAGCTATTAATTTAGAATGGAAGAAACAAATAAAGTGGATGTGGAAGAGGAAAATAACTAGAAAGAGGTGATGAAATATTTTATCTCTTCTCCATGATCTTCCTTTTGGATTGATCAAAAGGGATCCAAAAGTTTGAATTCTGATAAACAGAATACCTCTAAGATTAAGGAAGGATAGCAGTGAGATTATTTGGGTAGGATTTGGAAAATCCAAATCTCGTTGAAGGTGTGAATTTAAAAGAAGGTAATGTGTCCTTTTATAAGAGAGGTGAGGTGCACCATAGAAAAAACATAAAATATTATTTTATAATAAATTCATATTCGGTTTATAATGGATCCAAATTGACTTATTTAGAAGAAAAGGTGTGTATGTATCGAAATACTTTCTACCAACAGTTTTTAGACATTTTAGGTCACAATATTAACCTTATCATTTATATTTAACTCTTAGTTAAATAGTTTGACATTTACAATGTCAGTTTGTATTTATATATTATATGGTTAATACACATACTATAAAAAGCCATGTGAACCCAAATTGGTTAATAATTAATATATATAACCATATTTATTTCATTTGGACAAAAGATATACTTTATGAATAGAATATCAATTAATAATTTAATATATTTTTAAAAAACTATTTTATTTCAATTTTGACACTATTCGGTAATTGTTTTTTGTAAAAATCATAACAACATGATTACTACTATAAATTTTAATTAAATCAATTATAAAATGTAATATTAACCTATAAAATTCAGGTAATTCTTCAAAAGTCATAATTTACATAAAATTGGGTATTTATAATATCAATTGTTTTAAAATTTCATTAATAAGGTAATTACTACATCACCATTGTGTCATTAAAAAATTAATGTATATAATGTCTAAAAAATAATAATAAAATACAATTATGTATGAAATCTTATTTTCGGTCTAATGAATATTTATAGTGGAATTTATATTGTGTTTAAACCTATATTAAAAACGGTTTAGTTATTAAACATTGAATTTAACTATTTTATCTCTTCGTTAAATAAAATAATAATAAATGTTATAATCTAACATAAGTGGACCTAAAGGATCATATTTTATTCCTAAGGTTAATTTTGGTCATGATACACTTAACCAATAGAATTAAGTCATGTGTTAGGGTAAAATTTATTTCATTTTTACCTTGAAATACCGTACTTACATTTAACCGTGGTAAATAAATGTCCAATGATACTATTCACCAAAAAATATTTTCATCTCATTGAACAAAATTTTACATACAGATATCAACCAGGTATCTCATACTTTTTAAATTGAACTCACAGATGCGGTAAAATTATGTTTTATGGAAATTTTCAAAAACTCATAGGAGGTGGGTAAAAGACTGTAAAAAGATCACTAATATATTTATTTTAATATAAATTTACTCTAATGAATTAAATTTAACATATTTTGCTATTATGTATCTATTTTGTCCTATAATAAATTTAAATAAAATATATCCTTATGTAAATTAAAATTTGGTTTTAACCAATAACTCAGTTTTTTCACTATTCATAAAAAATCGAATGTTTTCAGAAAAATACAAAAAACTCACCCTAGGATAATTTTGATATTCTGAATCCAAATATGAAGTCCATTTTGAAAAATAAAATTTTTTAAATTTTAAAAAGTGGGTATTACTTTTCATAATGGCTAGTTTTATTGTTCATGGTGTGTTAGAACTCGAAGTTACGTACAACACACGATATTGAATTATTAAATGGGAAGTGTAATATGGAAGCCTGGGTGTTACATTCTCTCCTCCTTCAAATAATTTTTCCCCAAAATTTCTAGAATATTAATGCATAATAAGAATCGGGTGGTTCTTCATCATAATTTCCTAGGGTTCCCACATTTCCTCTTCCATCTTATGGTTTCTCCTTAGAACTTTTACCAGACGATTCGTCCGGTTTCACAGCACTTGTTCTCTAGTATCAATAATTCTGATAGGATTTTCGAAATAAGATATATCAGGTTCTAGTATAATTCTTCATAGGTGAGTACATGTGTTGGGCCATACATATATCTTCAAAACAGTGATAGATGGAAAACATCATGAACTTTAGAGAGATATGGAGGCATTGCCATATGAAAAGCTACTGCCCCGATTCGTTATACAAATTTGAAAGGTCTGATGTACCTGGGACTCAATTTTTCCTTCTTACCAAAATGTATAACTCCCTTCCATGGGGATACCTTCATGAAATCATGATCACTGACTTAAAATATCAAATCCTTCCTTCAATTATCGGCATAGCTCTTTGGCATACTTTGTGCTACATTGATGTGGGATTCGATTACCTTCACTTTTTCCATTGTTTCTTCCCCTAGTTCTGGGCCTATGAGTTTTCTTTCATCAAAATCATCACTACAGGTTGGTGTGAAACATCTCTTTCTATATAACGATTTATATAGACCCATATGAATACATGGATGGAACCTATTATTATAGGAAAATTCTACCACAGGTAAATATTGATAAAACTTACCTTGTATGTCATGTGAGTAAGATCTAAACATGTCTTCTAAGGTTTTAATAGCCTGTTCGGATTGTCCAAGTGTTTGAGGTTTGTAGGTAGTCCTCAAACGATGTATAGTATCAATGGCCTTCTAAAAACTTTTCCAAAAACATGATTTAAAATGGGGATCTCGATCAGAAAAAATTGATAGGGGTACACCATGGAGTCTTAAATCATCATTAATATAAAACATTACAAAACCTTGAAGTGTTAAATCTTCTCTTATACCATGAAAATATGGTGTCTTTGTAAGACGATCATCAATGAACCATATTGAATCATTACTTATAGGAGACATTGGTAGCCCCATGAGAAAGTCCATCATAATATTATCTCATTTCCACTTATGTATGGGAAGAGGTTGCATAGCTCTTCCAGGATGTGGATCAGGGTGCTCCAAACGAGTATGGTTATTATTCATAACCTGAGTGTGTTCTCTTAGTATAGTGATAAGCTGATCCGCACCAGTTGCTTTTCCAGCTCCACTATAATTATATTGAGTATAAGGGCAATCCAAACATGGATTTCAAGCATGGATATAGTATCCATTCCTTATTCTAGGCGTCATTTCAAAATTATGGCAAAAAAATATATTAGTTTATGAATCGAAATACATAATTCTATACTTGTAAAACACTTAACATAAATAGAACAGTTTATGGATAGAATCCATAATCATAAAAATGTTTTCTTTTTGGAGGTATATAAACATAAATACTTAATAATGGTTTGTAATGAAAATGAGAATCATCCTAAGCATACTCCCCAAGAGTGTCGTAACCAAGAGTGCAGTGAGCCTTGTTTCCGTGCACCAATTCCCATTTGAGTCTAGCTCAAATAATTGTTTTCGGGTTTTACCCCTAGGCACATTTTTCCTAGAGCTGCCTCAAATTTATCATATCCAGTTATGGATTTATTGATTTGAAATATCACAAAATCTCTACAATACCAAAATTTTAGGAAGTTGTTCAATACTAATCCTCATTTTTTATCTTACGGCTATGTGCTCAAATTTGTAATTATCTTAGTCTAGATTCCATAGTTCGTACTATACATTCTCTGATACCAACTATAATTCCCTAAACCCAATTACCCATTGTCCGTTCATTATAATGTATCATTGGCACAATCATAAAAATATCATTTCTCGAAAGACCGATGAATTTAGTTGCCTTGTAAGTACTAGTTACATTCATAAGGATTACATTACATCATAAAAAAAAAATACAACAACATTATATCAATTGATAACACTTAGATCCCATAGACTATCATTGTAGGTCATTCATAATATATTTACTCACATCCTGGGAAAAATAAAACATAGAAATGGGGGATCTCAAATGCTCAGTAAGGATAACAATATAAAGGAAACATTTATTAATAAGAATAAACATTTATGTTAATGAATAAAACTAAAACAAAATCCATTTCTACATAAACATCATCATAATATCGAAAATATAAATCAAACTAATTCTATTTACTTACTAAAATGGATATTATACTAGTCTAATAATCAAATGCAATATCAATAGAATCTTTCATAATTATGGAATACAAATTCTAGACATCATAAACACATTGTCAAGGCCTTGTGCCAAGACTACAAATAAGATTTTTTGAAGATGTTGTGCCAAGATACTAGATTGTCTCTTGAGACCTACCTATCATCGGGGAGCTATAGGAGGCTCCACCCATCACATACTAAGTCCAATTAATTCCTTATATGAAAAGGTTTAAACATAACATAAGCATTCATAATAAAACTAGCATATGAAATGTCAATTCTTTATCTATTAACAATGAATGATATAAAAAAATAACCCTGCCAAAATCAAACATAACACAAAACCTTCAATAAAATAGGGAAGTTAAGTATCATAATAAATCAACTTCAAATAATCATAAAATATATCAAAGGATGTTGACAAAGATGAAATCAAAACCTTTTTTATAGAAATATCAATTTATATTTTGAAATATTTTATTTGTCACATAATTAGAATGAAAAAATATATTTTTAATATATTGTTATAATCATGTAAGGGATGATACGATGATGTTATAATGGTAGAAAAGAGATGCGCCCTCCGTATAAGTTAGAAAAACATTCTTACCATAAATTAGTCGATAATGTCAAAAAATACATTATCTGGAAACGACAGAAAGATTCCCTTCAAAAAAATATATGGTTAAATAAGGGTTTAATTTTATTTAACCTATTAGCTATTAAATAGAATTTTTTTTTGGAAAAACAATTTTATGAAACATGGATGTGGATGATAAAGAGGTCCTATTAGATAATTACGTATAAACATCCCTGGATAAAAAAGAAATTGTGAAATTAACCATTACATTGTACTTTTTCCTTGGTCAAGGGAACATTAACCTCCAATATAATGGTAAAATCATTGTTATTAAATTATATAATAACCATATACATAATTATTATATCATATATGATCTTCTATTAATGCATTGTTAATAATATTTTAGTATTATCGTCGTTTCGGGTGTTAACTGATTCATGTTCCTTTATATTTTTTGTTATGTGATGTATATTTTTCATGGATGGGATGTATCTTATTAATATACAGAAATATTTTATGTCTATAAACAATATTTTTAATCATCAAATGAAAATTTGATTTGAATGGATATGATGGGGAATGATTCTAATCGTGTTTGTGGAGACGGTAATCCGTACGTACGCCCGAGCGATAATATCATTCTATTGATATTAAAATCTTATATAATTGGATGGTATATCATATATAAAAAATAATAATCATGATATATTTCTTATTTACGTCAATTATAGTCATTTTTATATCCATCCCAATTATGATGTGTTTGAATGACAAACATCACCACGACATGGAGACGGTAAGCTGTACATACACACATATGGTGACTTTGTCATTTATAGGTTAGATAGAACAAAGAATATGGTTGTACAATTTTTATAATAACATAACAGTATATATAAGATACTAGAGTCGTTATTTTATAATGGAAGCAACAAAGAATGTGGAAGTGTAAGAAGAACAGAATCAAAAAGTGGTGATGAAATATTTACCACTTCTTCGGCTTCTTCATTTTGATTTGATCAAAAGGGGTCTATATTTTTTCTTTCTGACTAAAGGAGTGACTCTATGATTAATAGAGGGATGTTGAGATAATATTTGGGTTGGGGTTGGCTGAGCCCAATGAATTTAAAGTTGTGAATTTGAGAGAAGGGAATGAGACCTTTTATAAGAGAGGTGAGTGGAAACTTAGTAAAAACATAAAATATTATTTTATAATAAAATCATATCAAGTTTATTATGGCTCCAATGTGATTTATTTCAAGGAAAGGGTGGGGATCGGTCTGAATCCTTTCAACCAATATATTTTAGAATGGTTTATTTCACCATATTAACCATATCATTTATATTTATCTCTTAATTAAAAATTTTGACATTTACCATGTCTCTTTGTATTTTTATATTATATGGTTAGTAAACACACAATAACAAGCCAAGAAAAAAACAGTTGTTCATTATTAACATATACCACCTTATCTATGTCATTTGGACGAGCCTTTGAATTTTAGGAATAGAATATCAATTGATAATATTATATTTTTTAAAAAACTCTTTTATGTCAATTTTGACACTATTTGGTAATTGATTTTGGTGAAAATCATAACCGCGTGATTACTTAGAAAAATGTTAATTAAATCGATACTAACATGTGATATAAACCAATAAAATTCATGGAATTCCTAAAAATTGTTAATTAACATTTATTTGGATATTTATAATTTCAATTGTGGTAATATTTCAATAATAAAGTAATTACTACATCACCATTGTGTCGTAAATAAATTAATATATTTAATGTAAAAAAATTATAAATAAAATACTATTATTTATGAAATTATTTTATCTTTCTAATGAATATTTATAGTCGGATTTATATTATGTGTAACCCTATATTAATAATTGTTTAGGTATAAAACATTGAATTTAACTAATTTTACTCTTATTTAATTAAATTAATAATAAATGTCCTAATCTAGTCCAAGTGGACCAAAAGGATCATATTTTATTCCTATGTTTGTTTTTGGTTGATATTAACATATCCAATAGAACTAGGACATGTGTTAGGGTAAAAATAATATAATTTTTATCCCTAATTACCTTATATACTTTTAACCGTGACAAATAAAAGTCAATAGTTACAATTCACCAAAAATTATATTCATCTAATTGAACCACATTTTACTTACTGATATCAACCGTGTCTCTCGGATTTTGGAAACTCAACTCACAAAAATGGTAAAATTATGTTTTATGCAAATTTTCAAAAGCACTGATGAGGTGGGTAAAAGACGGTAAAAATGATTACTAAAATTTTTATATTAATATAAATTGAATCCAATGAATTAAATTGAACATATATAGGTATTATGTATCTATTTTGACCTAAAATAAATTTATATAAGATAAATTATTTTTTATGTAAAATGTCTATTTTAACCAATAACTACGAGTTTTCAGTATTCATCAGTAATTGAATGTTTTTAGAAAAATTCCAAAAATTCACCCTAGGATAATTCTGATATCTCCGAATCAAAAAATGGAGTCCATTTTTTAAAATAAAATTTATAAAATTTTAAAAAGTGGGTATAACTATTCATAACAACTAGTTTAATTGGTTGTGGTGTGTTAGAACTCAAATTTATCTATAACACACCCTATTGTATTATTCAAAGAGAAGAGTATAGTGGAAGACTGGGGTTTTACATTGCGATTCCTCATGGTCATAGTACTTTCAAAAATACCTTCATGGATTTAATGAATAGAGTGATTATTGATTACCCTGATTAGTTTCTAGTAGTCTTAATAGATGATATTATTATTTTTTTAATGGAAAAGAGGAGAATGAAAGTCAATTTATATTTGTGCATATGAGCCTAATGAAGAAGATACTGGAATAAAATTTTAAAATGGCGCATATCTACTAAAAAAGATTTGTTTTCATGTTGATATTCTCAAGAGAGGTTATATATATAGTTTAATTAAATCTCAAATACAGTGATCCTTGACCCAGGTTAACCACTCTGAATGAGATCTAATGTTATCATGGGTTGGATGGATGTTATGGATTTTCTATAGATAATTTAATAATAATAACCATCCAAATCCCTAATTTAAATTAGAATGTATCCATTATCATATATATTTATTAATGTGAGGAAAATTTCAATAAACACAATAGAATATTATTTAGTGCATTGGTACTTACATTAACTTTTATAAATGTGGGGGTTTTTACTTATGGATGCATATAATAAGGGAATGTGATGCATTATATTGTAGAATTACAAGGTCATATATTATACATAATGACTATTTAAGGTTCATTATGAAAATAATCCAAATCATGGTTTGGAGTTAGCTGTGTTGTTTTTTTCATTAATTATATGAAGGAATTTTATTTTTAGATAAAGATATGATATATATACTGACCATAATAATTATATTTATATATTCACATGGAAAATGCTAAATATTTCCCAGATAATATATTTATACATGAATAAAATTTATGGATTCTTAATACACTACCATCATGAGATGCTAAAGACGGGGGGATGATTACAACAGTAAAAAAGAGAATTCTTTGTTATCTAAGATGTGGATCTATAGAGATGATATATTTATAGATATTTAATGGATATATATACAAATTTTGAAGGATGTGGGGAAATCATAATGTTTTCAAATAAGTGTAAAATAATCATTTCAAGTAAAATATAAGAAACACAAAAGGTTGATTTTGAGCTATAGAACAAGGTTTAAAATGTTCATAAGTATTAATGTGATTTTAATGATACATTAAGGACCATGAATTATTTATTTCATCAACATAGACTGAACGTAAACAAGGATATATTAGAAGAATATCACAGTTTTTCTTAATATATGAATCCGTCAATTATAATTGTGAATATAAATTTGAATTATTATTTCTGATGGGACTTAATGAATAGAGATATAAAAATTCTTTTAAGATGGTGGTAGGTATATCAACATGTTATGGTAGATAGAATAAATACATATTGGTTGTTACGAAGATTACCCATATAATAATAAAATACAAAAACCACCACAATAAACATTTATCATTGGAATCACTAAGAAAAATATAGGGTATAATTATATATCCATTATAGTTGAGATCATTTAATTATTATCCCACTCTATTAACATTAAATAATTATTCATTCTTGATCAATATTATATAGTAAACATTGTAGGTAATTTTTCATGGAGTACCATATACATTTGTATATGATAGGTATTTTTGGTTTACCTTGATGTTCTTCTGACGTAATCAATAAAAACAAGATTTGGATTTTAACAACAATACTATGTTTCATCCTTATAAAATTGGTTTGTTGGAAATAACCATTCTATCCATAGAGGCTATAACAATAACATTTTCAATGGATTTCAAAAGTGGTATCGATCAAAACCTTCCAATAGTCTTGTATTCAAACAATAATAGATTTCTATTAACAACTCATATTTCTCATTATGAATCCCTTTATAGTTATAATTTTTGATCAAAAACATGATTGGATGATGGTGGATAAATAATTCAATTTTGACCAAATCATACTGATTATATAGCTTATAATGTCATATCCATTTTCTAATACATAGATGATGATAAGTGATGAATGAACTGTTATTCTGAAAATCCTTACAAAGATATGGATATAGATATTTGAGAGAATATTATTTTAGGAATTTACATAGGTATAATGATTATTATATTTGTAAATAATTGAAATTTGAGCCATTTCTATGTTGGAACCGTCACGATTCTTGATCCAGTATGAAGTACAGATAATCTCTTGGCACTTCCTTAAAACCAGTCTCAATTAAATAGTTTTTTCAATTTATATATCATGAGGATATAAATACATGATCCATAAAATATACTGAACATAAAAGTAACACCCTCGCATCTTGATATTTCCTATAACAAACAACATATGAATATTCTTTATCATAGAGATGTTGTTCAATGAAACAAGACCACTCACATGATCCGATTTTTATGGGGAATCCACCAACATAGGGATGATACATGGATACATGAAAAAATGATGGTGAATAATATCATTAGTTTTTGTATCATAGTAATATAATATCGATGGGAAAATTCATTTTATAAGGGTTAGAATGAAACAAATTGAGATTTTAGGAAATATAATGTTTTAGTAAATTTAATTTATTTAATATCTTTTGTTACATGAAACACTGAGTTTTACAGAACCATATTTTTCATTTTATATTATTATATTAATATGACCATTAATAACTAGCAATTAAATATGAATTTGTAAAACCATATTAATATATTATATAACATTTATTTGGACAATGAATAAATATAATTAAATTTTCACCTAATTTTTATGGAATAATTTATAATCGTTGAAAATACTATTAAATAAAATTCATAATTTTTTTTGGAAAAAATAAATTATTAAATTCATTAAACATTTTAATTAAATATTTCAAATAATTAACATCACTTTTTTTATCAACATATCAAAAATCTCTTTTTTTGGGTTTTCAAAAAAGATAATTTTTTCATTGAATATAGAAAAATAATTATTTTAATAAAAAGGATCCTTTTAATTTATGTAATTTTTTGTGATAAATTTGAAAAAAAAAATTATTCAAATATTCAATTATGTAAGTATTAAACTAATAAAAAAATATATAATATTTATACCGCAAGTTTTTCATGGTGATTATGGTTTTTATTTAAAATAATGACACCACTTATATATATTGAATTATGAAAAGTGGATTCCAAATTTTAAAATTGAATAATTAAGATTAGGTAATATTATCTATAAGGTCCTGAACATTTTGAATAATAAAATTTTTAGGAATATATGAGTTATATTATTTTGTACTAAAATATATATTACATTAATAATGAAGGGATAATACATGAAATGGGTCATATTTTTCATACCATTATATAAAGACTGCTAAATTGTTAATGCTCATCAACATGACCAATAGAAACAATACCCTTAATAATAATTCTAAGGTTTTAAAAAAATTACAAAATAGAAATTATCATATTTAATTAAAGAAGAAAAATTACTATATGTAATAATCCTGTATACTTTTTTCACACAAAGCCTATATGACGAAGAGGGGGAAGGAGGTAAAATACCTGATATTTCTTATTGATCTATCACATGTCATGTATCAATATTATAGGCTTGAATGAAATCAAATATGGGAGATGTTCTAGTTAGAGGATATTACCACATAGGTGATGTCATCCGAGCCTACCCTAGAGTCTATAACCATCACACACCATACCCTTAGGTAATATGGGGATTTTATAAGGTTTTATGTGTCACGTTCTTACACACATTATATGCAATCCAATTTTTAAAATTATTTGACTTCATCATTTCCATTTAAAAAAATTCATTAAAATCATATTTGGAAGATGATAAATTGATTTAATAAGATTAAATTGTACTTTTTATTGATATTTATATTATGATATTAATCTAATGTTTTAATAATAATAATTAATATTATCAAATATTAATATATAGAAAACAGATTATTAAACTACAAATGAAAAAATAATATTTTTTCATCTCTTAGAAATTTTACTATGGATTTTATTATGCATTTTCTTCATAGTATTTTTTAATAAATAAGTTAATTTATATATAAAGTAATTTTTTATGTATTTCGAGATTTATTATGATGAAAAAAGTTATATTTGACAATTAATAATTAATATTAGTTGAGGGTGAATTTATGATTGTTTTATAAAATACATTAGTTTTTCTTGATAAGTATAAATACAATTTGAGTATTATATATTTTTAATAACAACTTGACTATATCATATTGATGTAATTAGTCATATGAAATTTTTGTTGTCTAGTATGGATTAAAACAATTGAATTTATGTCCTATGTGGGATGTACTGTGGGAAATATAATTATAAATCACATGGTTTTGAATATAACACTAATAAGGTGTCAAAGGAAATTAATAAAACAAACTCCATATCTATTGATATAAATAACCTTCCAACTAATGATTAAAATTAATTAAAAACTAATACTTCAATAATTTATTATATTATTACCTACCATATAGTCATCTCTTGGTGCCTTCATTCCCTCAATGTCATTATCATTATGTCATTGAAGTTAATCATCAAGTTAAGGGAAATCTAAACTTCATTGTTCATTCCATGTTATCTTTTCATGTGGTATGTATTTAAAATTTCTGAACAATTTTATTAAATAGCTTTTACTATATATCATTAATATCTTATGAGTATTTTAGGAATGGTAGAACCATGTAACCTATTTTTTTAATGTTTTTCTAAAACTTCATTTCATACCTGTTATGATGCAAACTTTTCTTCTCAAAATTTTTGCTCTTTTCACAAAAAATGCATTTAGTTTAGTTATTGAATATCCAAAACTAATTATTCTCTAGTGTTATTATATTTTTATAGAAAATATTTATATTATTATGGTATTAACATATGTGAAATCTATCTTCCTTTTTTATTGGTTAAAAGTGATATAAGGACATTCTTTTTAATAACATTCCAAACACCATGACATTGATATAAAAAATGTTATTTAATTCTGCTTTTTTCTGTGAAACATTTATTATGATCAATGTAGCTCCAATTAATTATCACATATGATTGGTTAACAGTAATATTGATCCAATGCAAATGGGTAACAAATTTTATCTCCCTAGATGTCACGTTTTACGATACATTGGTGACTAACAATGGTAGTTTTTATGGAACCCTCATGAAAAAACATGTTGATATGCTTATGAATTTCTAATGATATTGTTGTGACCTAATTTATATGTTACGATTCATGTTTTTATTTTTTTATATTCCTTTTACTTTTCCTTTATGATATCCCTCATATTTTTTATTAATAATTCACATGATCACTTGTAAACAGTTTCTATTGTTTTACCTTATTGGGCCTTTTTCTCACCCTTTCATTTTATATATGTCCCCATGTTATGATATGAAATTATTCATCTTATGATGAATGTATGATGAACTAATTAAAGTGGATAAGAATAAAATATTCAGTTTTTCATTTATTATGTATCTTATTATCATGAAACTAATATTTAAAAGATCATCTTTTTTTACAATGTAACTAAAAGGTATGTAATTATAAAGAGTGACTTCATATTTTGTATAAATGGAAAGTATAGTTTATTTTAATTATTATTTTAAAAAATTAGGAAGAACCTTAGGTAGATGATAAAATAAAGAAAAGATTCTGTTATTTTAGTGAAATAGTAATTTGGTGGTTTTTGAGAAAAGAAATCTTATCCTGGAATAGATATGCCTCTCTAACATAGATGTATCTTTGGGTAAATCCAAAAAACATGGCATTGAGATGGAATTAAACAAGAACTGGTGCACAACAATGGGACTTTTTGTACCTCTAGTTTGACACTCTCAGGGGACATTAATGGTTAATCATAAATTTCTGTGTGCCCTTATGATGGATTAATGAAAATATAATTTTTTTTAATGAATAAAAAATTTATGAATTATGTTTTAAGTCTTGAAATTCAATTAGAATCATAATATTTTCATTTGAAACTCATTTATCATTACAGTTATATTGTATTAGAAAATTGTGGGAAATAAGATAAACTATATAAATGATAAGTGAAAAGGAGTTGGTTTTGATATCCTTCTTATAGAACCAAGAATATAGAACATCATGATATTGAAGAATAAAGAGACACATGTTATAGGATATTACATTAATCAAGATGGTAGAATATATTCAACTCAATTGGAATAACAGTCAATTGAGTCATTAATTCATCAAAGACTATAATATTTCCGGGGATATTCCAACCCACTGATTAGTATATTACAGGTAATCTCTGTAGATAAGATTATTTATAAAATTCATTATTTAGAACAAGTGAATTTCTTGGTAGCTATTTATCTACTATAGGAAGAATCTAATATGTAGTGAGAGATGAAGAAAAATATGAATCCAATAAGGGATAATGAATTTTGTTACTGGAATGATTTCTGGGGAAACATTCTAAAAATTATAATTCCCACGTTTGATGAAAACATAAATAAAAATAAAATAATTATAGGTGATGAAGAAGGATAATGAATCTATTGGAAGCTATGATATGAACATCACAATACATTTTCTCTACACCTATATCTATGTAATTGATCCTAATGTAATAGTTGATAGATTATTTGGATGAATATGACCCCATATACAGAATAATTGTTCTAATTGAGACTATGAAAACTAAGAGGATATATTACAAAGAGTATTCAGGTTGAAATAGAATTCTAGTGAGACAATGTTGTCTTAAAAAAAATAAAAAGACGCTATCCATGGATCCTTGATTAGGGAAAGAGGTTTAATCATGTAAAGGTAAGAAAACATGTGCAACATTTCACATTGATCAAATGTATGATGAATGATTCAAGTAATATATTTCTCTAGAGCATGAACTATTACATGTGTGGAAGTGTTGGCTATATTTATTGAAACTGTCATAGTGAGTTGAATGATCAACTGTCAAAAAAATGAAAAAGGGTAGATGGTTCATGACTTTCCCAAAGTCCAACCCATCAAATGTGGAAATCATAGAAACTTTTCCAATCACTGTTCAAATTTGAGGGATGTAGAGGGAAATCGCTCTCAATGTCGTCACAGGCCATGGTAGAAGGATCATTATTTTTCTAGAAATATTGATGATGTTTATTAACTAAATGATGTTTTTGTAGGTACTATATATGTTCTCTCAAATATAGAGTGTAGTTTCTTTGATTACGGTTCAATTTATTTCAATATTTCTCTAATGATTACGAATAATATATAGTGAATCCTTGAACTGTTTGAAGAAGAGTTATGTGTTCATACTATTGGAGGTATTATATAAGCATCAATAGTATATAGAAATTGTAGTATTCACATTGGTGAGCTAGAATTTATTGAAAACCAATTAGTCATTCCCATAATATAAATTTAAAATTATAATATGTATATACTGGCTCTCAAAGTATAATTCTATGATCAACTACAGATGTAAGGAAATATTATAAGTCTTGAATTAAAAACTTGTATATGTTTATAGAGGGGAGATATATCAATATAAGGTTTTTCTAGAAGCCCTACCCATATTATTCTTTATGAAAATGATCTATTATTATTAAAAAGTAAATTAATGTATACAAATGAGGAATGTCCCCACCATTCAAGAATATGATGATCTATTTCGTAAGGAGTTACCTAGACATTAATAAGAAAGCGAGTTAGTGTTCTCTATTGTACTTATTCATGGATCCAATCCAATGTCAAATACCACACATATATCGACTATATTGGAGCTAGATGAATTATTGAAGAAACTCCATGATATTTTGAAGATGGGGTTTATCCGACCAGGTGTGTCTATTTGGGGAGAACATGTTCTCTTTTTAATGAAGAACGATGGATCAATGCATTTATTCATTGATTATTGATATAATATTGGGATCAAAATGAAGAAATAGTTCCCTCTTCTAATACTTGAAGAATTATTTTAGTAGCTGCAAGGCCCTAAATTCCCCAATAAGAATCATCTTCAATTTAGTTATCTTAAATTGAGGTTTATGAAATATGATATTTTTTAAACAACCTTCTTATCATTATAAAAGACTTAATTGTTTTTTATTTTTCTCTTCAGCATGACTAATTATCCCTCATTTTTAAGGATTTTATGAATAGAGTCTTTAAGTACTACCTTGATAAGCTTCTTATTGTTTTTATTGATGATATTCTGATATATTCAAAAAATATTTAAGGATTATAATGATAATTTAAGTGTTATATTAGAAACTACAAATATGGAGAGTGTAATTTGAATGTCCATAAAATGAGAATATTATTTAAACAATTTAACATCATTGGGCACATTATAACTAATTATAGAATATTAGTTTCCCCTACAATGATAAAGGTTTTGGAGTAATGACCTCATCCTACAACAATAACTGAGATTCATAGTTTTCTTTTGTTATAAGTATATTATAGGATGGTTTTGAAAAAACAATTATGACTTCATAACCCATATCCCAAGTTAATTAAAAAAGGTTCCAACATTATTTCGATAAAGAAGTGTGATGAATGTTTTAAAGAGTTGAACAATAAACTAGTTACTAAACCTATGTTAACTCTACCCTCTATTGGATACGGATTCATTATTTTTATTGATGTATCTCTGAAATGGAATGGGTGAATCCTCATGAAAAATGAATCTGTTATTTCTAATGAATCAAATTCATTGAAGCCACATGTGCTGAACTGTCTTATGAATGAATTGGAGGTGGCCACTAATTATTTTACACTAATGATATGGAGACACTAGAAATAAGGCGAAAATGTTATATATACACATAACATTAATTTTTGATGTATATTTTCATGTAAAAGGGAATGGTAATTAGAGATATGAGATGATTGGGAGATCTTAGAGACAATTATTATAAAATTAATAATCATCCAAAATGATAAAACAATGTCAACGATGCATTAAGTAGGAAATATCTTGTGTTGTTGACAATGATTATGATTCATGTAGATACATTGACCAATGTCCTAGAAAAATAGGACATGTGAATCGTATGGTAAGGGAAATCATCAACCCTATTACAAAATTATACTCAACATACATTTCTTGATTCGATCATGTAATATAAAAGATAATATCTGTTGTTATTGAAGAATGTAAAGGGGTGAAGTATTGGATGATTTATTGGGTTCAATATTGATCAAGAAAGAGTACTAAAATTTCATAATTGATAATGTGTTCTATATATGTTTTATATAATGAAGGATGTGATGGATTAACCACACACATGTACATTCTATATAAATAATGGAATAATAGAAATGTATAGGGAAATAAATGATCATTATTGGTGGGATAATTTGAAAAAAGAAATTACAGACTACACTAAATGGTACTCGGTCTTTCAACAAGTGAAGGCAGAGAGGAAAATTCTTAATGGTATATTAAAACCACTAACCATACCATCATGGAAATGGGATAATATGACTACATACAATGTCAATTGTCTATAGAAAATAAACAAAATGAAATATAATGATATCGGATATATTAGACCGTCTAACACAGACAGTCCATTTTATCTCTATTTGAGAAGATTTCACTATTGAAAAAGAATCTAAGACTTATGTAATGGAAGTTGTGAGGTATCAAGAAATTCTAAATTCCTTAAAATCTGATCATTATTCAAGGTTCTCATCAATATTCTAGATAATTATTAAATATTAATTGAATATTAAATTTAATTACAGTATGACCCATCTCCCTAAAACTGATGGCCAGAAGTAATGGACTACTCAAACACATGATGTCATGCTGAGAATATTCTCAATATAATTTTACAGTGGATGTGATTTAAATTTCATAGTAGTTGAGTTATCATACAAAAATATCTTCTAATCATGTACTAAAATGGAATCCTATGTAGCATTATATGGGAAGTGATATAGAAATATTAATTATTTGGATGAAGCTAGTTGGAGAATGCCTATTTTGCATGAACTTATTCAAGAGATTTTAGAAAAGGTTCATACAATCCAAAAAACATAAAGGATACTCATAAAGGATACTTAGGGTTGGTAGAAGAGATATTTTGGAATCTTTCAAAGGAACGTGGAGATTGATTTTGAAGACAATGTCTTCCTTTAAATCTCACCTTGGAAGAGAGCCAACTAGTTTTGGAATAAATGGAACCTAAACCCTTGGTACATTGGCCACAATGAGATCCAAGATTGCATATCAGAAGTGGCTTATCGGCTTTCACTTATACCAAACCCATCTCATGTTAATAATTCTTTCCACACTTATCTCTTGAAGAAGTATATAAATAATCCTTCACATGTAATTAATCATGAAGTAGTACAACTGGGACATGACCTCTCTTATTAGGATTAGCAAGTTTTTTTCATGGATCGTAGATACAAGCTTCTATGAAACATGACAATCCACATGGATAAATTCTCACGAATGAACCACACAAATGAATAACAAATATGGGAATAAGTGAATATTGTGAGGTAGAAGTTCCCACGTCATTTATCTTCTTAGTGAAAATGTTGAAAAATAGGTGAATAAATTTCTTAAGGGGGAAGAATTTAAGTACCCGAACAATTTGAATAATAATTTCTTAAGAAAAAAGTCTGTTAATTTTTGTACTCAAGGAAAATATATCCCTATAGTAACAAAGTGATCATTTTGGAAATATCCCTTTTGGGTTTTTTTATTATATAACTATTTTTCAATCATAACCATTGGTCATCATGAAAATAGTAAAAAATACTCTTAACAAAAACTATTACAATATATTTTTTTATTAAAAATGGAAATTTTATGGATAATTAATGCATAGAAAAATTATATGTACTCATCCATTAGTGTTGTGCCATACAAATACCATTTTTCAGAGCTTGGGATGGAGGTAGAATCACTCAACTTCACTCTTTACTAATACGAATATGAGTTATAATACGTTAATCTCAAAAATAATCTCTTACATGATAAGTTCATGTTAATAGATATTACAACTAGTTCGATGTTATCCGAGTCTCTCTAAGAGTCTATCACCATTATATACCCTCTCATTAGGTCATATACAAGTATTATACGGGGTTTATAGCCAAGGAAGTAATCACTAAATGTGTAATTCCTTTGTCGAAATAAAAATTTGATCCATCATCTTCACATTAAGAATAGTTTTACTTAAATATTGAGATATAATATGATAAATTTACTTTTTGAATTAATGTTATACTTTTCAGATATATATAAATTATTGTTTTAAATAAAAGTTTTATTAATAATCTATATTATTATGATATATTATTATAAATATATGAATATTATATTAAAAATAAAAAAAAAATTATTTTTTTCATGTGTCGAAAATATTACTATGCATTTTAATATTCATTTGTCATCCGCTAATATTTTTAATAATAAGTATTTTTATAGTTAAAAGATAAATTTCTCATATTTATATTTTTATTATGATAAAATAAATGAAATTTTCTAAATTAAAACAAAAATATTAGGTTATGTTGAATTTATGTGAATTTGTTAAAATACGATAATTTTTCATGATTAGTAAAAATATTGTTTATGGTTTTTAGTATGTTTAAAGACATCATAAATAAACCTTAATGATGTAATGAGTAATATCAAATTTAGGATGACTCTTGTGGATTAAAATATTATAATATGTGTCCCATGTGGCCAATTGCATTGGAATATACCGTGGGCAACCCCATGGTTTTTCATATACTACCACTGAGCTGTCAAATGAAGTTAATAAAGAACTCCCATCTTAGGCTATAAATACCCACCCTTTTATTCATTTCCATTAATTAAAAATTCATCCTCCAAAAATATCATAAAGTATTAACTACCATGTATTCACTCCAATGTGTCCTCTAAAGGAGTCCCCATGAACACAATGTTCAGATATTTGTGTTTTATAAGTCACTCTTCATGGTCATGGAAATCTGAACTTCACTTTTTCGTTCATGTTCTGTTTTTATGTGGTATATATTTCTGATTTGCATACAAAGTTCTTTTATCAATTTTATTCAATCATAATACTATTTTAATAATATTATTTTCTATTGGATACCCTTTTCCACTTCATTTTTAATGTTATCTAAAACCATGAGTCATAATAGTTATGTTGTAGAATTTTGTTTTCAAAATTTATTTATATTCTTAAGAAGTTATTTTATATTCATTTTTGAATTCCAAAAGCTCATTTTTCACCATGGTTATTAAAATATATGTAAACATTATCAGCTTTGTTCATGTATTATCAATCATGAATCTAATATTCCATTTCCATGGGTATAAAATTACAAAAGGATCTTGTTTTTACGCACTTTACAAAACCACATGAGTTTAAAATGATACTTGTTTCTTTTATTATCCATAGTTTATTTATTAATTATTTATTATGATATATCTGGATCAGATTAATTAATATGTATTAATGGTGTGACCTGATCATTCCCCAATGCATTGGGTAATGATTTTAACCTCTTGATATGTCATGTTTTATGATACCTTGATGGTTAACCTTGTTAATTTTAAAGGAAACATAGTGAAAACCCACGATGATATTATTATGAATGTTTAAATTAATTGTCATTTCCAAATATACATGTTATTATTTCTATTCATATTATAATTATATCCCAAATTATCATGAATTGATGATATTCCTCATAATTTTATTTGATAATTCTCTTAATCACATTTAAATTATTTCCCTTACATTCCCTTACAAGACCTTATGCTCACGCTTTCCTTTGATGTATGCACCCATTTTTGGATAATCATTGATTAAATTTAGTATTAACGCAAGATGAAGCAAATCTAGTGTATTAGAAAAATTTTATCATGTTTTCATGTATTACATACCTTATTTCAATGTAACTAATCCTTAAAAGATCCTATATTTGTAGAATGTAATGTAATGTTATGTAATAAAAAGGTGGCATGACATATTTTGTAGCTAATTTTTGGTCAAATGGAAATTTAAAAACTAGAAAAATTATTTATCATGTTTAATATTAATAAGAATTTATTGGGGGTAAAATAAAAATATAACGGCTAAAATGACACAAAAAATTTTCAAAAAATATTTAGATGCACTTTTTTCATCGTATCTCATTTTTTGTTCTTTAATGTACCATTTCTGAGCCTTTTCGTTGTCATAAATCATGGTTACACCTTTTTCAATTATAAAATTTTATACGTGTCCTCTTTCTCCTTATGAAAGGTATCATATATATTAATTGTATCAAAAAAAATATAAACAATTATTTTAGAAATTAGTTCCCCAAATATCATACCTACTTCCCTCCCAGGTCTTAGAGGAATTTAATTTATTTTATTGTCCCTCTATGCTTATTTTTTTTGGAAATCATATGGAGGTTGTCCAAAAATGATGTAATGTTCTTATTTGAAAATTTTGACATTATTTATTCTTCAACACACATAAAATTATCTCCAAAATAAAAAGAATAATATCATATATATTCCAATTATGGATATTTTTATATTATAAATTTATAACATATATCCATTTTATCCTCCATCAAATGAGAAATGAACTCGTCTATAGTGTTTAAAAAAGTTTAAATCCTCACGAATCGATAAAAAAAATTTCCATCAACACTTATCATGGATATATATAATGATAGATTTAAATTATTTATTGAATTCAATTACATATCTATTATTGTGTACTTATAACATAAAATCTACCATCATACCTTTCAATCTGTTGGAATATGATTACATCACCGAAGTGTAAAGGGGGAATTCATCCTTAACTAACTGATGAGTTATTATATTCATTTTATTTTTACATGGATTCTAATTTGTATATATTTAGTAAATACATTTTATATATATTAAATATAAATTATTATATAAAGATGATAAATTTTATACCACTATAATGTATCATTCATCAATGAAAGTGGAAAAAAATTCATGCCTATGTACAACCCACGATATCCATGATCGGTGTAATTGATTATATATATATATATATATTAGTGAATAAATTAAAATAGATATATACTGAATTTATCAGATTCTAATATCATGGGAAAAATTATGGTATCCCACCATTTTGTTGCAAAACATTACATTGAATTTTCAAACAGAGGATCGTTCAATGTTTAATATATTGGAAAAATGGTACGCAATACATGTAAAAATAAAACATTATTTTATCACACATGAAATAATTTTTAAATAATCATACTATGTAAAATTATTTCATCTCATGAAACAGTTGAATACATTAGTATAAAAGGTGAGTAGATGGCCCAATTATAGTAAACAATGGAAATATTTTAGTTATGTTCTTGAGAAATATCAATAAATATTTTTGAAATTACATTACAGCATGGGAAATTTATTAAAAGGAATATAATAATAATAAAACATTATTACTAAGATTTAAATTTTCCAACAATATTTAATTGTGTATTTTAAAAACAACTCATAGTGTTATGTCACTGAGTTGTTATAGAAATTACTATGATTTTTCACAATGGTAATGTAAAATTTGTCCAATATAGAGATGAAATACTATAACCAATGCATTAGAGAACAATCAAGGTGCAACATTAATATGAATTAATTAATGTGATACATCTATATAATAATAAAACATCTCATAAATAACCTATGTAGAATAAATGAAATGGGTTTTAGAAAAAATAATTTAATTATAAAAAGATCATGTAACATAATGTTTTTGTCAACATAAACCTATGAAGAAGTATGGAAAATTTTATTTATGTTAATAACTTAATTAAAATATATAATTTTGAGATCTATGGTAATACATATGGATAAGATTTAGTTTTTGGGATACATTATATAAAATAAAATAATTTCATGGTAAAATGTGAAAAATTTAGAGGCAAAAATATGAAAGCATACCATGTATGAAACATGGTTTTAGAAAACATTAGAAAGAGATGAAAAAATGGTATGAAATTAATATAAGACTCTTAATACAATAAAGAAGTATAAAAAATATATATAAGCACATGATACAGAAATTTGAATGACATACATCATAATAAATAATACTTCAATTGAAAAGAGATGTTGATATTTACCTTTCGTTGAAGAATGACTCCAAATAGAGGATGATTTGGACAATTGAGGATTGATGAAAATTTGTGAGGAATGATTGGGAAGTAGTTATATAAATAATTATTAGTATATAAATTCATAATGAATTTAAATGATCTAATGAGTTTTTATTTATAGAAATAGTGAGGGAGTTTTTTATTAATTTTTTAGGACACCACAATAGTTGTATTTGAATACCCATGGGATTTCCCAAGGAATTATCCCATGGTATTGGACTCTTGGGAAAACACATATCATGTTTTAATCCACAATATGTGGGAATAATTTTATATTAATTATTTCAATGTTATGACCTAATTAAGCATACTGAAAAACAAAAACTATGATATTACTATTCTCTAAAAAATAGAAAATTTTATAAAATTATCATAAATTCACCCAAACCTAATATCAAAATTCAGAGTACAAAAGTTAAATTTAATTTATAATTTTAATTTTGTATATGTGATAAATTTAATTTCTAACCCTGAAAATATTGTTTTATATTAATTAATAGTGGATAGAAATATATAGTGAACTATATAGAAAAATTTACGACCATTGAATAAAATAAAATTATTTTATCGTTGGTAAATAAATAAGAGTCTTTTTGTAATAATATTTCATTATAATAAACAAATATAAATCTGAATTTTAATATAATAATTTATGTGTCAATGAAAATTATAATTTTATATGAAAAAAAAAATTTCAAATAATATATCAATTTTTAAGTGAATTATTCTGAAAATAGAAATGATTAAATAAGAATTAAAATCCAATAATGGGATAAAATGTTATGTAAATATGGAATCAACACATAACCCCTCAATACACCCACATAATACTTAATGGTAATGCTTTATATGGTGATGGAATTTTGTGGTGGCTCGAATAACACCACCCGTGTGATAATTTCCACTAAAGTGAACTTCTCCCGAAGTCAATTCCATTAAAGCATAACATGATGTAGCTCAGTTTGAGCTACAATGACAGAAAATCCCAGTGACATTACCCCCATCTGAAGAACCAAAAAATGGGCATCATATGGCTCGAGTCTACTTGATGAAGACATTGACTATTCATTCTGTATTGATTTTCAATTATAATTTATTTTCATAAAAAATACTCATTACGTTATGAATATAGTTTACAATAGTAAAATTAAAATGGTCATAATTTACCCATGTTCGTATAACAGTCAAATCCTGATAGTCTCATTAAATTATATGTACTTTATTATTAATGAGAAATACTTTTTTCGTGTAAAAATATAACACCAATTTTCATGAAACATTTATCTTTCAAAAATATATGGTTATTACATTAATCCCCATTAATGAGGTGGGTAGTCTTTTTGAGTAGATCCAGGTATTTATGGTCCAAGATATCCATTGTGTTCTCCTCATATGAGAGGTTGTGTTCTATTTATCCCGCTTCCGGATTTAGTATATGTGAAAGGTTATGCATGTACTTCTTCAAGAGAGATATGTGTAAATCATCATGAATAAGAACTAGGTTTTGCTGGATTTGTAAAACTATAGGCAACTGCTCTTATAAAATCACGGATTTTATAGGGGAAAATGTATGTTGGGTGATATTCCCTTTCTTCCCAAACCACATGACTCCTTTCCATTGTTAAAATTTAAGAATTACATTATCACCTACATCTATCTCCAATTCACATCCATAATTGTTTCATAACTCTTCATCCAACTCTGAGCAACCTTTATGTGTTGGTTGATGGCATGTACCATTTTTTTTAATCACTAACATGAGATCAGGCCCATGAAGCATTATATCAGTAGCATCATCCCACCAAGTAGGATTTATACATCTCTTCTTGTATATAGATTCATGGGGTTCCATTTGATTTCTCTAATGGAAACAAATTTTTAATAGAAACTCAACTAATAATTTATTTTCATCCCAATGGCCATTAATTTCCTTTGATAACCATCTCATCATTTCCTAGAGTGTCTAAATATCCTTCAAAAAATAGCCATTATTTTGGGGTTGATAATCCTTAATAAAATTCAATTCGTTATACATAAGAAATTTAATTATTCACTATATTCATGATGTAAACCTTTTATCTTGATCAAATATGATTGAAAATGGAACTCCATGAAGCCATACCACATCCTTCACAAATATATTTGTAATTTGGGGAAGAGATAAATATTATTTTATAAAGATAAAATGTGATTTCATGGTGAGATGTTCCACTAGAAACCATATCCAATTATTTTCTTAGAATGTTCTTAGTAGAGTAGTGAAAATGTTCATAGTGATATTATCATGCATCCATGATGGTACGGGTTGTTTTTTTAATAACCTATTAACATTTTTCAACACTAAATTTAGTTGTTTACACATTAGGAAACTAGAAGTGTAGCCTACTATGTCCATTTTCTTGTCATCCCACCAATAATTATCATGGGGATAGATATAAATTTTAGTTCTTAATGTATGAATATTGAATGTAAATCCATTTTATTTATTTGTCATCTCCTTATTTATTTCTGGAGTATATGGAACACATACACATTAAAAAAATTTCATTACACCATCTGAGTTAATATTAATCTCAGGAAACTTCCAATTATTCGCATCCTTTACCTACTTCTGTACCAAAGGATCTCCCCTTTGAAATTTCCTGATTGTATATGGTAATGGTGGTGGTAAAATAATTCGGTATAGGTTTGAGATGTCCCTATCCATAGATATTCCGTGTCCAGTGAAACTGGTTCATTGATCAATGTGTATCTTTGATTCCTAATCATTGACAGGACAATATGGTCATTCCTAGTTAATGCATTAGCTATATTACTTTAACTTTTAAGGTGATAAGAAAATGAAAAATTATAGTCTTCAAGAAGTTCCAACCATATCCATTATCTTAAGTTCAATTTCATTTTCATGAAAACATTCATCATACCTGGATGGTCTATGTATATATCAAATATATCCCCATAAAGAAGCTGTCTTTGTAACGTCAGAGAAAATAATACCATATATAGCTTCAAGTCATGCATATAAAATTTATACATGTGAGGATTATACCATAGAGATGATAAAAAATTTACCCTGGCATTTTTCATGGGGACACACCATTTTAATTTAAGATATGCACCACAAAAAATATAAAATCCTTGCCAAATAGAGGGTAGATTTAACATGGGTGTAGAAACCAATCTCTTCCTCAAAACTTGGAAAAGAATTTCACACTACATGGTTTACATGAACATAAACACATTTCGTGTTAACAATGTTATTATATTTGAATTTAATTAATTATTTTGACCACCATCCTAAAATATAATGTTAATTCAAGGAAACTATGAATCATAGTTATTTTCATAGGATTTTGTTACTTTTCAATAGACCTTGTCTTTTAGGGTCAATTGAGATTCCATCATTGGTTATAATGTGCCATAAAAAATAATCTTGTTTTAACCAACACCCACACATGTAGAACTATCCAAATAAACAGTACATCTTTATGGATTCAAATATAATATTAGATGATCCTAAAGTTCATTTCTACATTTGGAATATATAATAATATCATTAAAAAAACTACCAAAAAGTTATCATGGTATTCATTATAAACACTATTCATTGAGTCCATAAACAAATTATGAGAATAAGTTGAAATAAAAGGAATAATAACAAACTCATATTTCCCATATATACATTGGAATTCAGTATTTGTAATTGAATATTTCTTCACCCTCAATTAATGATAACCAGTATGAAGATAAATCATAGGGTAGAATTGAGAACCAGAAATATAGTCAAAGTAATCATAAATTCCAATAATATGTTATATATATTTCACTATGATCATGTTATTTTCTATATAAGAAATTTATTATTACATTGATCCATCATTCTTCGTCACAAAGAGAATAGATTATCACTTTGGAGAAAGACATGGTCATATAAAACCCTTCATCAAATGATCTAGGAGTTGTTTATTTAATTCGTTAACCACCACATTTTCCATTTTGTATGGTGTTTAGATTTTGGCCTGGAGCGAGGCATGAATTGACTGGATAACTCTACTAATCCTTCTATGGGAGACCTATTTAACTCCTCACAAAATACATAAATGTATTCCTGAATGATAGAGTCATTTCCAATACTTATACATTCACCCCCTCGTCATCTTCAACAATAAACTCCATAAATTAGGCTAGAGTGGTGCTTCTAGAAAAATCACAGATCAAGATTTCTCTTCATTGAATATAATAATTTGAATTCAACTCACGACTATTTATATTTTTATGCTTATATATTAGTTTTAGAATTAAACATTTAGATAAATTAAATCCCTTGTATAATTTCAAATTCCCAAATAGTAATCACTACTAGATTTGATATGATATTATGTATGTAAAGTGGATAATATAGTTTCTATTCATAGGTAAATCATTTATAATTTCTCTTGGTGTTTTGATTTATAACTCTACATATATTAGTTCAATGATTGATTATATATTCTTTGGAAACGTGGAATATATAAAGGAATGCATAGGAAAAAATTAAAAAAAATTACTTCCTAGATTTGAGATAACAACTATATTTCCTTCCAACACATAATTTGGAGAATCAAATTCCGCCATCATGATTGAAAAAGTTACCATTCTATATTGGACAATGATGATGTTGATGGTGATTCCACTCTACATCCATTGTGTTTAGAGAGTGATTGGAAATGTACCTGATCAGTCCACACCTGAAGCATTGGACTTCTAGTAGCACGTTCACAATATTAACATTTTTGTTATTGTTGGAATGTAGAGGATTCACCAAAATACAACAATTTAATGCATTATATCCATCTCTATCACCCATGTAACACTCCCAACTCCCAAGAAGGCAGTTCATGGATTCATCATTCCACATTTTTTGCATGTGGAATGTTTTAAATTATTCCATTATATTCCATGGTCAAATATCCTAACCATATCTGGATCGAGATATATATTCTTCTCATTCGATTTGTGAGACCACATCATCTCATTAAATTCCAGTTATACATTCATTGAACTATGTATGATTTCTTCATTGATATCATAGTATCTATTGAATGAATAGATTCGTAGATGAAATCTAATTACTCTAAAGAATCTCTCTAAAATTAAATTATGATCCATGAAAATGCTAGAGGTATATCAAGAATGACTTTTTAAATTCAAATCATATAATTAAACAGATTAATTCTCCTTCTTATTAAATTCAATTATTTCATTCTTCATTTTTTTCTCATAGAACAGGGGAAATAATTATTAATGAAGATTCCGCTAAACTATTCACACATTATAGCATCAGCATCCACTATTAGCCTCTTGTTTTTAATCATTTACCTTCACTGATCAGCCTCTCCCACTAAACGGAAAACAAATAGATTTACATCCTCTAATTACAGACTATGAGTTATAGAAAAGATATTTTCTATAGGTCATATCCACAGTTACACAAATAATGGGATAGTAGTTCCACTAAATGTTAGTAATCATTCACACATAAATTTCTCAATAGTATGTTTTTCCTATCATAGAGAAACCAATATTTTAGCATGATTAACTTTATTTACATAACATGAACTACTTTATTCAGCATTATCATTAATGATTCCATTACATCATCCATCAAAGGTTGTCAACTCCTATTCCATAATGATCACCTTTAATACAATATATCTTATTTCAGGTGATTTTAAAAAATATGAAAAACATAGTGAGAAATGTGTAGAATTTGAAAATACTATAATCAAAAATTAATTTTTATGTCATATAACATCATATTTAGAGATATTATTCAGGAAAAAAATTAATTTCCCTTACATCCTTCATAACGATTCATCAAAATATTATAATTAACCAAACATATCCCCCAATAGTGTCCATGCAAGAGTGAAGCAAGGTCTGTTATTGTGTACCTGTTCTGGCTCACGTATTGCACAAATCGGTGTTTTCATGTTTTACCCCTAGATACAAATATTCATGTTCTGAATCAACTTGTTCATATCTGGACATAGATTTATTTGTTCAAAAACTACATAATTATAATTTTAAAAAAATACACATAAGTTTTCATATATTTAAAAAAATTTCTATGATTCATCTAATGTTTTTAAATACTAAATTACAGAAATAACTAAATCATTCATTGATTATAACTATGGCCTCCCACCATTTTATTATATATCAAAAATTAATTTTTTTTAAGAGAGGGTCTTACAACGTTTATTGTCTTGGAAAATAATACCTAATAAATATAAACATAAAAAAATTCCATTCCAATTATTAGGCTTCTTCAAGGATTATAATAATTAAATTTATTTCATCTCATAACTTTGGGACATAAATCACAGGAAAGGGTGATTAAATGGCCGTGTAATGGTAAATAATGGAAATAGTTTAATCATGATCCAGAAGAATACAAATAATAACTTGAGGATTTACATAATATAATGCGAAATGGAAATAATGAAATATCAAAAAAATGACATGATTTGTAACATGGAAATTTTGGAAAACATCATATTGAATCATTCATAACCATATCAACATGTTTTATCCCTGAGATGTTATACAAACTTCAAATGTTATTCGCTACGTTATTGTAGTGATTTTCATATTTAGAGATAAAATTATTTACCCAATGCATTAAATTGATATAAGGGAACCATAATCATATGTATTATTAATGAGAGAAACATAGATTATAAAAAAAATCATATAAATAACTCTTGTAGAATTAAATAAACAAATATCATATCAAAATAACATCATTTTTAAAAGTTTTTTAAAAATATTATTCTTTTAACATTATAAAACCACGGAAAATGAAGTCATGTTCTATGTTTGTTAATGATAGAATTAAAATAGTTAATGGTTATATATATTTGAATACACTTTTATATGATAGTGGTTAGGGTAATCAAAAAATAAAATAATATTATTTCTTTGAAAAAATAGAGAAATTTTGAGACAAAAATCTGTTTGCATAACGGGTATGAAATAATGTTTTAGAATATATTAAGAGGAGAAGGGAAAATCTTATCCAATTAATTAAGTAATAATAATATAATAATGGGATATAAAAAATTTTAAATAATAAAATGATAAAAAAATATTAATGACATACCACATAAAAAAGAACATGAATGTTAAAGTGAAGGTGAGATTTCCCTTACCCTGAATAGTGACTCCATAAAATCGATGATCCAGACATTGAGGGATTGGAGACACCATTGGAGAGATTTTTAGATTGTAATAATATAATAAAATTGTTGTTAATTAATTTTTAATTAATGGATGTGATGCAAATGGTGGGTATTTATAGAAAAAGTGAGGGTGTTTTTTATTAATTTATGAGGACACCTTAGTAGTTGTATTTTTTAAACCATAGGTTATCCCAAATAATATTCACATCATATTGAACACTTGTGAAACCTAATATATTTTGTAATCCATAAGTGTATAATATATGTTTAAATTAATTATCAAATCATTATGATGTCATTAAATATATTGAAAAAATGAATAATTGTTTTTATAATTTACGGAGAAACTAAATATTTTTTTAAAATTATCATAAATTAACCAAAAACTTATACCGACATTATAAATTCCATTATAAAATTTATTTTCTCATAAAAATTCAATAAGTATAATAAATTTATCTTTTAAATATGAAAATTGATAATTTTTCAAAATAATAGCGGCATGGAAATGCATAGTAATCTCTATAGTAAAATTTTCAACACTTGAAAAAATTTGATTATTTTATCATTCGTAATTGTATAAGATTTTTTTCATAATAATATTTTATTATAATAATAATTAAATAATCAGTAGTTTAATATAATAATTTATAACACTCTGAAATCAACAGTTTTATCTAAAAAACAAATTTATCAAATTCCTTCTCAATTTCAAAGTAAAAAATTACTTAAAAAATGATGGATTAAAAAAATTAAAAAGATATTACATTTTAAGTATCGTGGTACTCAACAAGTAAAATCATAAAAACCCATATGTGACATAAGTGTACGTTTTTCTATGGTGATGACCTCTTCGGACAGCTCGGATAATACCACTCGAGTGGTAATTCCTACTATCCTAAACTTCTCTAATAGGTGATTTAGATCATGAATAACATGTTGAAGAGTAACATGTGAATTGTAAAGTGATAATCATAGTGACATTAACTCATTAAAAATCCCCAATAAATGGCCTTTATATGGTCTGATTCTATTGGATGAGGCCATCAACTCATATTTAGGAATTAATTTACCATTTTCGTTTATAATTATAAAAAATAATAGTATTGTTGTGAGTATTGTTTCCAACAGTTGTATTTAACAATGATCATAATTGACTAATGATCATATTATGTTCAAAAACCAATGGTCACAGTAAAACAATCATTCATAATTATTAATGAGTTATAATATTATTGTGTAAAAATATAACACACATATTTTGGAATCAATTATAATTCAAAAATATTGGATTGTTAAAAAAAGATATCTAAATGAATTAAATGTGATTAATTTATATGGTTCGATAATAAAAAAATGGAAACATATATGAATAAATGAATCAATTAGTATAAAAATTGTGATTTTGAAAAGGAAATTTTGAATAAAAATATTAAACGATTATAAGTTAATCATATATCACATGATATATATTACAATGGTTTTAGTTTAAATGTATAATAAACATATATTTATAATATATGAAGGTAAAATTTATTCCAAAAAATTAAATACTTGAGGTCTGAGATTTCAATATCACATTTAACTATTTGAGGATCATGCCATATTCCCCACATTATTCTATTTTGGGGTATATATAAAAACAATAATTTCACTTATGTTGATTCATAATATTTTTATTAGAAAATACATGTCCATATTTTAATATTTTAATCATGGGGCCTATAAATCAATAGTATCCAATGTGATCAAATATAATTTGTTATAATTATCTACATTATTATTATTGTTTATAAAAACACATCTAATGATGAAATTTTGTAATATATCTCTCCTGGAATCCATTATTACTATTTCAATATCATTATTTAATTAAAATTCAATTTTTCCTCTAATTTTCATATCATTATTTAATCATTGAATTAAAATAGTTTTAGATATATAAAATTTATTTCACACATTAGTTAAAAATAATTTTCTTCCATGTACATGTTTTCATTAATGTAATGATTTAATTTTTTAATATTCGACAAATATTTTAAAAATTATATTTTTACCCTATTGATTTTTAAAAAAACAAACAAAATCATTATATCATTTAATAAATTTTATCATTAGATTTTTTATAATTAATGTAATATTAATAATTATTTTAATGTATATTTAATGAATTACAATTTCTACCATCCCGTCCAATAAATTTTATGAATATTACCTTATATTTTTTATGGCTATATTTATATAACATTCATTCATTATTAAATGGAATATTTTTTTTAAATATATATTTCTCGAGGAAATGTTATTTTCATAAATAAAATTTTCATGTGATTTTTCAAAATAAAATTACATATAAGAAGATATCTATTGTTGTTACATAATAATTATTGGGTATATAATCCAAAAATACCATAGTTATTATTTCAATAGATGGTTTATATTTTTGATGATAATATTTTTATGCGACATGGTACTTTTCTACATGTTTTTATATGATTCTAATATGAAATTATTATGAAAATTATATTATATCATTGGATTTGATATGATGGAATGGTTGGGATCCATATTTCAATCAAAGTCATAGTGTATTGATAGAATACTCATGAGTTAATTATTTTATCCGTGAACTGTTTGTTTTATTTCACAATGTTACACATGGAACTACAATATTTCTCTTATATTTTGATGGGACCTAAAATCATATATATAAAAAATACTTGTGGGCCTAATTTCAAGTCTATTTGGTAATGTTTTCCCTATTATACCTATATTGTTTTGCCATTGAACATATTTCATGTTTATATGTTTGTAAACAGACCATCTATCATGTCTATATGGTTATAAAATGGACTCATTTCTTGTCCATAAAGTTATTGGAGGACCTTATTTCATGACCATATGTTTATAAGGGGGTAATTTGAAGACATTAAATTAATGAATGATCATTTAAAAATTTATATATGTTCAAAATGTAATGATCTAATGTATATACCAAAAATATATGATTTATTCCAATGTTTTGTCCTTATTTCCAATATTCTTTCATTAATATATGATTAATATGTTTTTATATCCCACGGTTTATGATATGAAAAATAATTATAATATATGATATGTATGATATTTTATATGAATGTTTTTAGCATGTTCTCACACTGTTATGTTTAATATATTTTGATATCATCCTTAAATATCCTTATTGGGAATCTGATCGCACCCTTCCATATGTATCAGATCTACTGATCATGAAGGAATTTATTATGTATGATATTTATTATATGGGTTCCAATTATGAGAAAATAAAGGGAGATCATGAATATCACTTATGAATTAGTTTTTATGTTTCCAAATTTCCAAATTCAGTATACATATATGAATCTAGTTTGTGTAATTTTTTTAAAAATGAAAATTAATATAAAATATTTCATATTTATGAAATAGAAGACTGGTTATGTGTTTTGGGCTGTTTAAATATTTACAGATTGATGATTTATAAATTTTCCCATTTGTTTCTGGATCTTTTATTGATGGGAATTATCTTTTTATAATGTAATATTATTTTTTTCATATATAACTTACATTATTGAAATTTTTTCCTGTATTAAATATATTAAATTAAAATATTTATTTATCAAATCTCTTAATGATCATGGAATTGAAATATAAATAGGCATCCTCAATAACAATAATATCATTGTTACATTCATCCAATCTCTGGTTCTGTTTGTTAAAAAGAATTTTTTCCCAACATTCTCGTCATGGGAATTTTTAAATTAACCTACATTCATGGATAATATTTTTTTTTCAAAATTTAATGACCCATTATATTTTATCCAAATCCTTGTTATGATTGTAACCATATTGGGAAATATTTATCATTTATTATTACATGATTTAATCCTCTTGGTCCCATTATGATTTTAATCCTATATTATTTGATAAACTCCATTATATAAACAATAATATTATACAAATTTTTTCCATGTTTTAACTTAAACATATACATGAACTGATAATTCATTGTTCTAAAGTTTTTTACTCATATCTACATGATGGAAACTAGTTCATTGAAGTCACATGAACACATTTTTTGATGAATTGTCCAAAAAATTAATGTATTTACATATAGTGATTTCTCAAATAATCTAGACATTATTCAACCATAAATAAAACACCTCTTAAAAAACATTTATGAATAAATAAAAAAGAAACATTTAAACAATGATGATAAAATAATTACTCAACTCACACTCTTATGGACTTACCATTATGAAAAGACATAAATTTTTCACATCCACCATCACAAAAGAGGACTAAAATTTCAAATTTTGAATTCAATAAAAGACTAATGTTCTATTGTTATAATGAAGATAATATATAATATACAACATTGATAGCTTCATGTGAATATAGTAGTCTTTATCCACTCCCTAGAAAACAATGCTCTGACAGTGACCATGAAAAAAGCCTGAAAATGAGATGCAAATTCATCTATGAGAAATAATTTCCATAGAATTTCACAACATACCGAGACTATATGGAAACCTTATTAATAAAAATAATTAATATAATTTTAAAAAAGGTAATAATTCTATCATAGGAACACATTATAAAATATATAAAACACATTCCACCTAGACATTTTAATAAATATATCCTTTCTATAAAAAATTTAATATTTAATATTTTATGTTAATGTTTTTAATCAAAAAAATAGTCCCATTAAATAATATAATGAAAACCAATTTAAATTTTACCATAATTAAATTCATCTCATGAAATATATATTTTCATAATAATTCTTAATGAAGAATATATATATATATATATATATATATATTAAAAAGTAACATATTTTCATTTTGAAACTATACTTTCAAACACAAAAATTTGTTTAAATTTAAAACAACACCCGCAAAAAGTGATGTCCTGAAATCATTAAGGCACAAAAATTCATGTAAACACAATAAAATAAACTAAACCTTGAAATAGTCCAAAAATATTTTATTTTTTTGGGGATATTATTAAATCACAAATGAAAATATCAGAAAATATCTTTATAATAACATAATAATTAAATAATTATTGTGTACGATCAAGTAACAATGACCTAAGATAGTTACATGTTACCATGGATGAAACAAATGAGCCAATCAACTATATATGATACTCCCATCAGGTTATCTTGAAATAATTTCCATAAATCTCATTCGTAAATTTTTTATTAAAATAATGACCTTCTTCATATTATAATTCTGCCATTTATTTCCAAATAACTAATTGTAGCAGGGAAATAATACATACATGTCCTAATATTCTAAAGGTTTCCCTCATATCATACACATATTATATTCTTATAAATCCCATGAAATTATTATTGCAGATGAGTAATTAGTAGTCACATATAAAATTACAAAAAAAAAATTACTCACTCCTCTCCAACTACACCCTCATGGGGAACCATTAAAATCACATATCCATGTAGAATCAACCAAAAAAAGGATTGTATAATTATTCCCTCATGTTGTAATATGATAATACGCAAAATGTTAAATATAGGTCTCTAATTGTATCTCAAACATTTATAACATCATTTATGATAATGGTCCACCTATGATTTTTAAAAATACTATTATTGTATATGATAGACTCTAATATTTTTAACCCTATAATCTAAACTACATTTAAAAACTTGTTTTAAAACCTCTATTTCAACAAAAATTTAACATAGAAAGATATTCATTTTTTTCAAAATTTATATAGATACTCAAATGGATGAAAATAATTTCCATGGATTCCCCTTTTTTATAAAATTACACATTAAAAAAGAAACAAATAGTGGCAAAAATCCTCTTCACAAAACCCCACAATAAGTTTGTAATGGAACTCTTCAAATCAAATTTAGAAATTTACTCCAAAAAAATGTATAAAGAGTTAATAGACCATTTTATTTATCAAAAAAAATTTTAAATTAATTAAAATAATTTTAAAGTATTAATATCATACGTAAACATACATACAAATCACTCTACCCCCCTTTGAAAAACCCAAACGGTATTTTAATGAACACTAAGAATGAGACATTGAGCCACAACTATCAAAATATAATTATATTATTTAATTAATTTCATTATTTATTTCCATAAGATATATACGGAAAAATTCAAAATTATTAATTGTCAATGTTTTATATTATGGTTATGTTCATATAAAAAATATCATGACATAGATATACAACATTATATAAAAAACACAATTACATAGATCAATATTTTATTGATCTTGAAATACAACACAAGGTAACATATGGAAATTTATAATGAAGGGTTAAATATAAATCAATTTAATAGAGTTACAAAAATTATATTATATATTAAATAACAACATGTGAGACATGATTCATAAGAATATGGCATATAACGGTGATAAGAACAATCATGAACATCGAAACATGAAATAAGATGATAACATCAATGCATCCTATGATTTTGGTGACGACATAAAACATCACCTCAAAATAAAGGATAAATAATATTATATCATATCATATTGTTCCTATTATAAATATACTGGTACAATATGTGTTATCTCGTGAGCTAAAAGCATTACCAAATCCATTGTAGGTCTATATAATTCAGGCAACACTTATCCGATTATTAATATGTATATGAATTTCTAGGCCACATTCTTCATGGAACATTAGATCATCATTCAGAAATTATAATAAAATTTTTATTGATAATGAGTTACATAAATTTAATTCACATATTAATTAAGGATAGGTATATCTTGGTGAATACTATTGAGATTAAACAAAGAAGGTTATTCACACCACAATGTTTCTAAGGGGGAAAATCGGCTATCAATTTTAATAACATAATGGACGTATATAAAAAGTGATTTATGGGATAAATGATATTGAAAGGTTGTATATAACTAATTTTAATCCCAAGTATATTAATTTGATCTATAAAAATACATAAATACATTTTATATTTGAAATATTAAGGCTTAATAAAATGTAAGTACATAGAAAAGAATAATGTGGAGAGAATATATTATATTGAGAGGGTTCTTTGAAAATATTAGGAGAAGAATCTCATGATCATTGTAACACCTCAATAGGACATTATAAATGGTTTTGGAGATAAAATTCATGATCAATGGCGTTTAGGTAGAGATGAATATGTTTTTATGTGATATATATAATAAATTACTATGGAATTCGTCGTTAATTATAAACATAGGTTTTTGGACTATACGTGATAAAATTACCAATAAAAATACTTCTAATGGTTTTATAAAATGGTTTCTAGAAAATATGAGTGGTTTTTAAAATATTATTATACTATGATATGAACACAATTTTATATTCGATTCTTAATGTGTTGGTGACTCAAATCCAAAAAAAACATTTTTTTAACTGCATATTAGAATATATGTTTTGGATGATTCGTTCTAGTATTATACAAATATTCCAAAACATTGAAGACAAATTATATTATATATGAAATCAATGTTTTATGTTAGATTATATTTATACTCTTTATTAAATGAGTCTTGTCATATTAAGAAGTCATATTACATGACATATATTTACACCATATTTTATTTTACATAAATAAATATGTTATCTATGAAATTATTAAAAATTAACTAATATCTAATTTCAATTTTGTGATATAGAAAATATTTTTTATTTAACCAAAATTAATTTTTTGTTACAATAATTTCCACTTTTTAATATAAATCATAATTTTATTTGAAATTATATTTTCTACACCTCTAAAAACTATCAGAACCATATAAAAATTAAATTTTATTACATTAAATTATATTTTCATTTAAATATAAATTAATTTTCTTTGAAAAATATATTTCATTAAAGTAATATTTATTGACTCATTATTGAATTATTCCAAAATACACTTTTAATTTAATCTATATAAATCATGAAAATATTATTTTGGACCATTCATATCAAAATTTTATTTTTTTAAAAAAATATATATTTATTTGTATTAAAAAATAATGAAAAGAGATAAATATTATCAATGATTTACTCAGAATCAAAATGTTAAAATTCATAATTCTATGATCCAGATATATCAGACATTTTTATGCCAGTGTATACCATACATTAATGGTGTATTATGAATTTATATTCACGTGTTGCTTCAACGAAAATTTTTTGGTATGTGACCTCAATAATCTTGGTTTTATCAAATAAATAATTTTTGATAAAAAAAAATTATTTTATTTTAGATTCTATTTGGTAAAGGGAAATGCTCACTAAATCTATATCCCTTTGAATCTCTGAGAGAAAGGCTTCATAGTGTATGATCCTATTGGTCGAGTCTATAAACATTCCATTTATGTAAATAATATATTATCCAAAATCATAATATATTATAATCATAATAGACTAGGTGGAACATCATCATTAGCATTGGAAATGATGACCTACTATATTTTATTCCATCAATAAAATTACATATATGTTTTATGAATGTTCAAAACCACAAAATTAAATGTATTTCATGTGTTTTCTATAAGTATTCTTAATGGAGGTTATTACCATTATGGAAATTTTATTTAGAAATGTTGGGTTCATTATATTATCCCCTATCATAAATTATTCAATTAATGCTTCATTTCATTATATAAATTTGATGATGTTACATTTGTTTCATTGTCTCTTATAGTGGATATATTTTATCCGCAAACATGGGATTTTGACATTGGACATTGACCATGTGGGTTGTCCAATTTAAATGAATATTTTATCTAGGATCTCATATCATTACTACTTTATCATTATATGAATGATATTTTTTAAATAGTACTATATCTAGATTTAGTATTTTTAAGTGGTTGGAATTTTATTTCAATATGAGGGATATATGGAATACATCTTGTAAATAAGATTTGTTATGATGGATTTCATTTCCTTGAGACACATGTTAAATGTGATCAATGATATAAAATGGGGTATTTTATATGGGAATAATATTTTCATTCCTCCAAATCCCCATGATTTTCATCCTACGGTGATATTCGAAGGAACTCAATATCAACATTCTAAAACTATTATTATATGATTTTGAACTTTTATGGAGATGGTTTGTTCATGTTTTCGTGTAATTATTTTCCAAATTTTGAGTGCATATTGTATTTTTTGTATCATGGATAGTTTTTTAGTGAATTTGGATAATTTTTTATGCTGGAGAGGTGGTTCATGGTTGGGAGATTGTTTTCGAAAACAGCGCACCACCAGCCCAACAAACCATGTGAACATAAGAAGAGGGGATTCCAACAGTAGATGTATTGTTTGACAACCTATTTTCCCTAAATGGATACACTATGCACCCCCTAGAAGTGGTGTCGGGTTAAGGGACGCAGTTTGGAAAACCGTCCAGCCCTTCCTAAGAAACCATTTGTGTGGTTTTATTTAACATAAAAATTAGATTTAAAAATTCTCAACATCAAAAATTAACCCCAAATAAACCACTCTCAACCCCAAAAATTTCCTCTCCATCTAGGAGGCAACTGAATGAATTATAAAGTTGTATGGCCTCCTCTCATCATGATTAGAAGCATGGAGTGAAGATCTGAACCACCTGGGTATGTGGTTTATTCTTGTTTATATATATATATATATATACCACTCCACATTTTTGATAAAAGGAGGATGTTTTATCCCCTGTTAACATGGGGTTTAGATTTATATTTCAGTTTGATGGATGACTTTCCATTTTATTTTGACAACATTATTTTATTAAATACGTTGTTCTTTATTATTATTGTTGTTACACTAGTTCAAATTACAGTGTTCCTCATTAACTTTTATGTAGGTGTTCTAAATTCCAATTCCATGTTCATGATTAAATTATTTTTATGTAATTCTATAAATATATATTTTTATGATGTGAATTTGATTTTAATGTTTTATTCATTTGTTTAATTATAATGTGTTATGGATTTAGGTTAATTGTGGAACATATGATGTGAATTGAATTAATTTATTTTTTAATTAAATAATGGGATATTATAGATTGTAAAAATTAATGTGGAATCAAGGTAATTAATTTTTTAATTAAATAATGAGATATTGAAATCCTGGAATTTAATTAAATAATTAATTATTAAAATATTTTTTCAGATAATTAGGTTTTAAATATTATTTATTAATTTTTGAATCAATCAATGAAAATTATATTGTATTTAAAATTTATTTAAATGGAATAATAATTTAATAATGTTCAATGATGTTCGTGATATAAGGTTAATGTTTAATGTACTTGAATGATGTCATATAAGTGATAAATGTTTTCTATTAAGAATCGGATGTGGGACACATACTACAACTCCAAATACCTATGGGGTTATAATACACGGGGTTATAGTCCCATCTTCATTCATGAATGTATTAAAATATAGAACATGGTCTAATGATCTAAATACAATTATGGTGTGGGATATGGACTGACACTCCAAATACTCATGGGGTGATATACATTACATTATACACCCATGTGTTGGAATTTGACTATGGTACTAATTGTTCAAAAAATGATTTGAATAAATTTTATTACTTAAATCCCATGTGATATAAGTATTCTTAAATTTCATATCATATAGTTTAGAAAATGGAATATTAAAAAGTAGGTATTTAGAGTATGGATGCCCTCCTGAACATGAGTGTTATGTGGTTAAATAAAGAGTAGATCAAAAAGTTAATAACATTACATTATTTCTTTTCTGAATTTATTATTCAAATGTATACACTGTTATAGAATGGATATTTTTTTAGATATTATTGGTGGTGGAATAATGTGTTGTACTCACACCAAACATGGGAAACATGATTATTATCGAACAAGATTTCATTTTTTCATGATATAATAAGGGAAAATTCCTGGCATTAGATGATAAATTTGGGATGGTTCATAGATAAGGGTACTAGAAGTGTCTTGGGATACTCTATTGTGTTTTAAAGGACATTATATATTTTTGTTATTTCTTATTGACACATTTCATGCATGTGCCATTACATATCTACTATTTAGGTTTTATATTGTATTTCCCATTTTGGTCATCATGTGTTATTAGTATTATTATGCTTATGATATCTCATTTTGTCATTATAATTTATTTCTGATGATGTGATACTCAAAAAATGGGTTATATTCCCCTAAGGATCGATATGAGTCTCGTACTACTATTGATATGCCTTTGGCACATCCATATGCATGTTTGAGGTCACCTATCAAACTAGATCATGGCACTGTTGTGTGGAAGTCGATTCAGGATGTTGAATGGTTGTTTCATAAGATTGTTATTTTATTTTCATTTGTATTACTATAAGCAAAATGAAAAAATGAGAATATTTTGAGTCGGGTCATGGAGAATTTCTCATGCTTGGGTGTATCTTATCCATGTCTGATTGAAAAATCAAATTACCCAGGGTGGGATTAATGTTATTTGTTGCGTGTTGATACAGTGACATTATTTCATATTGAGTGATGCACTAGTTTTGTGGCATGAAAGATTTTTATCAAAATTATGATTCAAACTAATTGACCAAAAATTAATAATATTTTGGTAAGATTGGGTCATTCTAAGATTAAAGGATTATTTTGTGATATGAATCAATGTAGGAATGCATAGGAAAACTGATTACAGGTAAGTTGTTGACCATGATTTTTTTCATTTCATTTGAATTTTCAATGATCTGTTTCCATATATAAATTGAAATTTTAAATCATGAAATACATTAATAAAAGGGCTTCTAATGGGAAACAAAAAATATGAGTCCGTGTTTACCATTTTGATCACCATGAACTAGATATTGGATGGTTACATGTAGTGATTGTTCATTGATTCTGAAAATTTAAGGGGGTTTTTAGAATGAATTATTAGTGAATTCTCTGAGTACCTATAATTTTATTTTTGTTTTTTTATGTTTCCAGATATTTGTGCTTCGAATTATAGAGGTATTCCTTTGTGATGGTTCTTGTTGAGGGGACTATATGAGGACATTAATGAATATGATCATATAGTAGTTGATCCTAAGTCATTGTTAGTGATGGGTGGAGAATTTAGAGAGTATATTTATGATAGATTTTACCATTTTATGAAATTCATTCAAAGAGACAGACAATGGGTTTTAATAGCCTTTCTAATCTGATGACGAATTTCTTATTGTAGAACAATCAATGTTTCACTAAAGAGTGCATACCTGAGGTTGCTGATGTCTGGATTGAATCCATCCAAACAATGCATCAAAATTTTTATACTCATTTTGAGATGATGGTAAATTTATATGATTATATTCTATGAGGACCACAAAAGCCCTGGTGGGATGTTCCGAATAGGACAACACATGTTGATGGTATGTTATGGAAGTACTTCTTGTAACAATTATTTTGGAACATCTATTTGGAGACACTAATACTGAAGATATAATCTATGCTTATGAGTATTACATAGGGGAGTATGTCTTTGATGGAATATTCTAGATTCATTATATACTTTAGTGCATTTATCTATCTTTCCAAGGGGATGAGACACCTACAATGAGGCATTTACAGGATGATCGTAAATGTGAGATTGTGCCCCATGTTAGCCTCTATCGATTAATGAGTGTTTATTAGGTGGTCGAACAAGATTTAACAGAAGAGGGGAACTTGAGAATGGAATATCATTCAAGGTATGTTTTTGAAACTGGACAATCATAAGGTATATATTCCTAGTGTAGGAAGTGTCCATGTGAGGGTGTGACTTAGGTGAAAGTAAAAAGAGTGTCCTTTGGGATGGGTCAGTCACCCCGGACCTTACCCAGATTGTATGTTAACAGTGTGGTTGGTAGGGAAACTATCATACATACTATCCTTAAACACCAATAGAGTGTCAATATTTTTTCTATATGGAAACCCATATAGATTCTATATGAATCCATTACATATAGGTTGTAATGGTGTAGCTAGATAGACCAAAAGTGCGGGAATGGTATCTTCTCTACCATATAAGTAAGGTTGATGGATTTTATTTGGTAATGGAGTTAAATGTAGTGTGATAAGTGATTTTTTGATGAGATGCCATATCAATTGGGTGGTGTGGCTCAGGGGACATAGATTTAATCACCGGGAAGGGGTGGTTGATAGTTACATGTAGTTCATCCAAAACCGATGGATAGCAAGGCCAAAAAATCGATAATAATAGGTACTTTTGTTATTGATTCTCCATTAGTGAATTCCTTATTTGATTCATGTGCCTCAAATTTCATAGTTTATTCCTAGAATGTGAATGTTCCCATCTTAGAGGCGGAGTTCCACGGAAGAGTTGTGATGACAGATACACTGCTGGGAGTACTGTCTTGAGATATCTATTTGTGAAAGAGATATTCACTCAATGTTTTGGAGTATTGTTTTCTTTGGGATCATTATATCATTAGCATTAAAATATTCAACCTAATTATGGGTAAGTAGTTTTTAGTTTCATACTAAGTCCATATTTATTTTTACCTTAAGAGGGTGACATTTACATTTCTAGTGGGTGACTAATATATTCACTGTGGAGATTTGGATATCAAGGATGGTAATTGAGGTCTAGTTCACTATAAATTCGTAGAGTATATTTCCCATGTTTATAGTTTGTTAATTTATTATGGAGGTGTAAAATAGGATGTACTTCAACCTATTGGGGACTGGTTTTAGGAAGTGTTTTGTAAAGACTTCTTTGGGATGGAAACCTAGAGAGATGTGGAATTAATTACATAGTTCATGCATGTGGACAATCTATTTTCTATTCCACTGTACATAATAGAACATAAAAATCATCAAGATATAAATTATTATATAGAATAGAGCATGAATATGGGTTTTATCTATTCAATTGTGTATCATTTATGATCACTAGTATTGATATGCTATGAAGTTTGATGGTACTCTACACCAGTGTTCAGATTAATGTGTATTGAACTATATGAATATGATTTAAGAATATCATATTATATATATTGATGATACATTTGATTTATTGATTTGATATTGTGTCTTTCTTAAGATAGATTTGAGAATCAGGGTATCATCAGTTGATAGTTATAACATCTGATTTACCTAAGACTATTTTCAAATGATATTTTATCCTATATATGTTATTTTTAATGTTGTTAGGGTTGATGAATGAACTAGGGTTGTTTATGGAAGTGATGAATATAATATTCCATCGTCACATGGATCGTATTATGTTTGTTTTCATGGATGAAATCTTAATGTACTCCATGAATCATGAATAACACTTCCAAAATCGTGACATCATCCCACGTACACAGAGGGATAATAATTTAAACACTAATCTATCAAATTTTCAGTTATAGATTGATTAGGTAAGAATCATGGGTCACATCATATCGGAGTATGGCATGGTAATTGAAATAGGGAAGCTCCATGTATTTTTTGTTGGATCCTCATAATAAGGATTTGAAAATCAATATATCGATTAGATCCGAAGGATATTATGTATTGTTAAAAGTGAAATTTTCCCACCTAAAAGTTACACTTTTGGAATTTTTCAATAATATGATAATGTTTAAATGAAAAAGGCATGCGATAATTCCTTCCAACTGTTGAGGAAGAATTTTAAATAAATATTTATTAGAATCCTTCTTGATCCAAATGATGTTTGCATGATGTTTTTTTATTCTTCTTGTATTTTTCATGGAGTTATGATGAATTAGGGAGATAAATTTCTTCCATAAATATCTTTGTATTTGAGTCAACATGACCATAATTACCATGTTCATAACTTCGGTTTTACTATGGTTGTTTATGCATTGAAGTGTTTGAAGCATTATCTAGTGTGTTAGAATTATAGTATGTATACTGATGGGAAGAGCATAAATTATATCTTCTCCCAATAATATTTGAATATTTGATAGTGGAAATGGGTTTATTATATAAATAAATTAGATTTTGAGCTATAATATACTCCTGGAAATGGAAAAAAGTACTGTTGATCCATTGAGAATGAAAAATCAGACTCATGTGGTTCATGAGTCTTGTGATGACTCGAAGATGGTGAATTTATTGGCTGAGATGCTTATTGTGGTTCAGGGGAGTCAGGAGAAAATGACTCTTGTATTACCATAAGTGTATTATTAACTCTTTTGGATGATTAGGGAAATAAAATACAAGGATCTATAATTCTTGACCCCATAGGTAAATTTATAATGGTGTGGATTCACATTCTAATTGGACCATATATGAGGTTGATTTCATCTATGACATGAATCAGGTTTTTAGGAAAATTATTATGCATAATGAGATGATGTTTGTGATTTGTGCCTCGATGTGTGAAGTACATAATGTTGAGAACAAAATACCCAATTATCTATTTCAATTTATGTATTGTTCAGTCATGAAAAAGCAGATAGAGGGGTTTACGAGATGATGTTACAGATGTTAGTAGGTGAAGACTGAGAATCAATATCCTAGTGGTTTAATACAACTGTTGACCATTCCATAATGGATGTGGGATGATATTTCAATGGATTTTTTTGGAGGTTATCCCAAGAATTCCTTAACAAAATGACACAATCTGGGGAATATTAGAAATACTCTTGAAGGTAGATCATTCATTAATGTGTGAGATACTTTCTCAATGGATCAATTTGGAGTACTATATATTCATGAGATATTTTATCTTCATAGGGATCAACTAAAGATTGTTTTTGAATGTTATTCACGTTTAACATTGTGTTTCTAGTAGGGACTGAATGTGGTTTGTAACACCCGAGACTTTTATGTTATATAAATCATCAAAGGAATCTTTTTCTACACAACAGTTGCTTGGCTTGCTTTACACGCAATCGCGACCTTCCTCGATAGCTTGCGTCGTACGCAATACCGAGTTTCACTAAACAACAATATGCTATTAAAACTAGCCGTTATGAATAGTAATAACCACTTTTTGAAATTTTTTAAATTTTATTTTTCAAAATGGACTTCATTTTTGGACTCAGAATATCGAAATTAGCCTAGGGTGAAATTTTGGTATTTTTCTGAAAACTTTCAATTTTTAATGAATAGTGAAACCACTAAGTGGTAGGTTAAAAACTGAATTTTGCATAAAACATAATTTTACCGCTTCTGTGTATGGAATTTCGAAAATCCGACAGACACGGTTGATATCAGTAAGTAAAATGTGGTTCAATGAGATAAAAATAATTTTTTGGTGAATAGTAACTTTTTACTTTTTTTACCGCGGTTAATAGTAAATAGGGTAACTAAGGGTAAATATGATATTAATATTACCCTAACACATGTCCTAATTCTATTGGACAAGTGTAATTCGACCAAAAACAATCTTAGGAATAAAATATGACCATTTAGGTCCACTTGGATTAGATTAGGACATTTATTATTAATTTATTTAAAGAAGGGTTAAAATAGTTAAAATCAATGATTAATAACTAAATAATTTTTAATATGGGGTTATACATAAGATAAATTAGACTATAAATATTCATTAGAAAGCTAAAATGATTTCCTACATAATGGTATTTTATTGGTAATTTTTAGACATTAAATAATTTAATTTATTTATGACACAATGATGATGCAGTAATTATCTTATTAATGAAATATTGACATAATTGATGTTATAAACACCAAAATAAATGTAATTTGAGACTTTTAATGAATTCCACTAATTTTCTAGGTTACTATGATATATTAATGTTGATTTAATCAACTTGGTTCTAACATATAATTCTTTTATGACTTTCACAAAAATCATATATCAAATAGTGTCAAAATTGACACAAAATAGTTTTTAAATCAAATATTAGATTATTAATTGTTATTTTATTCCTAAAAATCTAAGGTTCGGCCAAATGACTTGGATAAGGATATATATATTAATAATAAACAATTTGGGGTTCTTTTGGCATGTTATAGTAAGTTTATTATCCATATAGTGAAAGAAAACAAAAAGACACGGTAAAAGTTAAATTAATTAACTTAGAGTTAAATCTAATTGATAAGGTTAAAATAATACCCTAAACTTGTCTAAATCCTATTGGTTGATAGGATTTCGACCCATCCCCACTTTAGCTTCGAAATAAGACCCTTTGGAACCACTATAAACCGATTTTGACTTTAATATAAAATAATATTTTGAGATATTCCGAAGGTGCCCCTCTCCTCCCTTATAAAAGGGCACCTCCTCCCCCTCCTCCTCACACCAATTTGAGCACTCAAGCTCGGCCAACCCCTGCCATTTTCCATTCTCCACTTCCCTTGAAACATCCTAGATGTTCTGGTCTTCCTCAAAGACCAATTTTAGTGCCCTAAGAGGAGGTCTCAAAGAGGTGCTTCAAAGAAGAGGTAATTACCGTTACCAATTTTTTCATCTTTATTTCTTCTTCCACATCTTCTTCTTAGGTTGTTTCATTATGAAGTAATAACATCAGTGTTACTCATATACTGATATGTTATTATAAGTATGAAACAACCCTATTTCACAATCTATCCATCCTACGGAAAAAGAAATCACCGCGCGTGCGTACGTACGGAATACCGTCTCCACGCCGTGGTGTAATCTATTTTTCCACCATCACCTTACAAGGATGGGTATAATGGAGTAATGAGTAACTATATATGATTATTATGAAGTAATATTGATACTTAAATAATATATATACTCCAATATAATTCCACGATCATAGGAACGATATCATCACTCGTGCGTACGTACGGAATACCGTCTCCACGATGTGATGCGACTCGTTCTACATGATCTTCATTTAATAATGATTATATAAATGAATTCAATGAAGGAATATGGTATATACTACACTAATACCATTTTGTAAATGAATTATCTATAACCTAAAGATATGAATAAGAATTTATTCGACAAAACACGCATAAGAACAAAAAGTTATAAAGACCCGAGTAACAAGTAACAATGAAATATTACTAACAAGAAGCTAATAATATGACCATATATGATATCATATCAATATGTATGATTCTGGAATAAGTCAATAACATTATTTAAACCATTATACAGGAGCTTCGGACACGAACAAAGCAAATCGGACCTAAGGTAAGGGAAATATCACAATCTCATTTTTATCCGAGATTGTTTATTCGTATGTATTTACAAGGATGTATTTTATCATCCACATCCATGTTTCATCAATATGTAATATTATTTCCATCCACCTAAAATTGTTTAAATCCATTTTTACCCTTCGGTGAGTTTTTAGTAATATGTATGAAAGGAATCTTTTGTCGTTTTTCGTACGAGGTACTTTATGACTTTTCCGACAAAAGTACGAAGAATGTTTTTTTTAACTTATACGGCATGAATGGATTTTTAAAACATTAAATCCAAGAAGCTTCCTTTACAAGTTTTCAAGTTTATTTTTAATCAACTTCTTTTATTTTAAAGTCGTATGACATGTTATGAAAGGAAAAATGTTTTTGAAGAAGAAAGGATATTTTCCTCAAGAATGGAGTTCAAGTGTTTTATCAAAATTATTTTCCATCTAAGATAATAAAGGGTTCTATTATTACATTGATTTGATCATGTTGTGATTGAATTATTTTTATAAATTCCTTTATCATATATGAATTGATTTATGATGTCATGATGTTTCAAGAATCCCATTTTTGTTACATGTGTTATGCGATGATGTATGTTTTATGATTATGTGGCACACATAAGAAAGGATTCATTATAAGATGGGTGGGACCTATATCTCCCTCCAATGCATTGGGTAAAGATTTTATATCTCATGAGATAGACATGGCTGGAATGGAAGGTTATTTCGGTTCAGTGATACAGGACTGAAACGAGGAGTGAACTCGGTTCAGAAAGGGACTTTGTCCACTAAGATAGTCTTGGCAATGAGTCATGACTAACAAGAAATGATTTTCCATGATTATGTGTGCATGCCACAAAGTTTCAAGTTTTATGTTATGATTTTGGGGATCTCATTTTCACTTCTATGATTTATTCCATGTTAAGATATTATGATCTCTTTTGCAGGTTTTGATTTTCATAAAGATATGATATGATTTTTATTTCCTTTATTTGCCCTTGCTGATCATTTGAGCTCACCCTTTTATGTTTTCTTTTCCCCAGGTCAGGAAGATGGATATTAAGTAGAATATGCTAAAAGGGACCCTAGATATGATGAAATAAATGGGAGACACTGTAGAAGATTTATGAACCAGTTGTTTATGTTTCCCAGTTTCTAAAGACACTATACCTATACGGTCCTTTGTGGTTTTGTCATATGTTGTAATAAGTGTGCTTCAATTTCGAAGTATTAACAATGTATGTAAAGTATGGGTCGTTATAGTTGGTATCAGAGGAAAGGTATAGTCAACCTTTGGAAACTAGGATGTGAAAGCCTTAGTAAGAACCCTAAGGATAAGTCTAAGCATAGAACACCATATTAGTGTTTTAGAAATGGCCTTGAATACCCTAGGATAAGACCTTATGCATGAAAATTTTATTCTTGAATTATGTGGTTTTTATAATTAGTGTTGCTCACACTATTCTTCTTGGTTTTAGTCAATGGATGGAACCCGAAGAAACCATGTTAATGTGGAATGCGATGGGCAATGCAATGATTGTCCCCCTGAGCAACCAAACGATATGGGAGCTGGAATGCAAAATCTTGTAGCCATGCTCACACAACTTTCTCAAGCTATGAATCATGCAGGATTTCCAAACGAGCAAAGGAGGGAGCAACATTCTGTTGAATCCTTAATGAGGCAGCGTCCACCTTCTTTCAGCGAGTCCACTGATCCATTAGTTGTTGAACAATGGATTAGTACTACTGAAAAGATATTTTCAGTTCTTCAATGTTCTGAGCATGATAAAGTCATCCTAGCAGTGTATCGTTTGGAAGGAGATGCTGATCAATGGTGGAATCTTGTTAAGAATACGAGGCAAAGGGATGAAATTGAGTCTATGGAATGGGACGAGTTCAAGAACTTATTTTTCAATAAGTACTTCCCTCGTATTCTCCGAACAAAGATGGAGAAAGAGTTTCTTGAACTGAAGCAAAGGGATGATGAACCTATTAGTACCTATGAAGCAAATTTTACAAGACTTGCAAGGTACGCTTCTGGTATAATTATCCAACCTGAGAGTAAGATCGATCGATTCTTTAGTGGCTTAAAACCAAGTCTTCGAAGGGCGTTAGCCATAAGGGACTTCAATAGCTACGAGGAAATCGTTCGATGTGCTCTCAAAGTCGAGATGGAGATTGGAGTAACCCATCAGTCACATGGGTTTGATAAGAAGAGGAAGATGGAATTCAAAGGAAACTCTAAAGAGCACACTGAAAAGAAGATGAACTTTCCCTTATGCTCAAAGTGTGGAAAGAAACATGGAGGGAGTTGTCTTAAAGGGACAAGTAAATGTTTTAAATGTGGAAAGGAAGGTCATCGGGAATTTGAATGCCGTGATAATGGGAAGAAGATGTCTAATGACGCAAACAAAGGAAGGGATACACAGAATGAACCTACTACACTTCAATGTTTCAAGTGCAAGGAGATGGGGCATTATGCCAATCAGTGCCCAAATCCAAGGGTTGATGATGATGGTCGACTTCAAAAAACTCTTAAGGCTAAAGACAAAGGAAAGTCACATGCAATTTCTATCAGCGATGTGGAGTACGATAACGATGTGGTGAAAGGTACACTTACCATCCACTCTAAAGTAGAAAATGTTTTATTTGATTCTGGATCCACCCACTCTTTTATTTATGAAGACTTTTCTAAGGGTATAACTGTATTACCTCAACAATTAGATATTGAGTTAGTTGTGACAACACATAATGGCACATCAATCGCATCAAAAGTTTATAATTCTTCTCCGATCGATGTTTGTGGGAAAGTGCTTCATGCAAATCTTGTGATCCTTCCTTTAGTGGAATTTGATGTGATTCTTAGCATGGATTGGCTTTCTCTACATGGAGCTCATATCAATTGCCAAAGAAGGGAAGTCACATTTCATATTCCAGATCAATCTACGATCGTATATCAATGCAAGGATGAACATAACCTTCCAGTGGAAATTTCTTCCATATTATGGGTATTGATTCCACTAAATGAAGGTTATTTATCTCAAATGGTTGGTGATAAACTCACGATTAATAATATGCCCATTGTACGAGAGTTTGATGATGTCTTTCCGGAGGAATTGCCGGGTCTTCCACCAAATCGTGAAGTTGAGTTTTCAATAGAACTCGTACCGGGCGCTTTGCCAATTTCAAAGACACCTTATAGAATGGCCCCAATTGAGTTGCAGGAATTGAAGAAGCAACTCCAAGAGAATCTTGATAAGGGATTCATACGCCCTAGTGCGTTACCTTGGGGAGCACCTGTTCTATTTGTTAAGAATAAAGATGGATCAATGAGACTTTGCATTGATTATCGAGAACTTAACAAGATCACTATCAAGAACAAATATCCTCTCCCACGCATTGATGACTTATTTGACCAACTACGCGGAGCTCAATACTTTTCCAAGATTGATCTTCGTTCAGGGTATCATCAATTAAGGGTCAAAAGGGAGGATATACCAAAGACGGCTTTCCGTACAAGGTATGGACACTATGAATTTATAGTGATGCCATTTGGTCTTACTAATGCCCCTGCTATCTTCATGGATCTAATGAATAGAGTCTTTAGAGACTATCTTGATCAATTTGCGGTAGTCTTTATAGACGATATTCTTGTCTATTAAAAGTGCAAGGAAGAGCATGAAGATCACTTGAGAATTATATTGAAGGCCCTGAGAAAGGAGAAGCTTTATGCCAAATTTACAAAGTGTGAATTTTGGCTTCAAAAAGTTGCATTTTTGGGTCATATAATCTCAAAAGAGGGGATATCTGTGGATCCAGCAAAAACAGAGGTTATCGAAAGATGGTCAAGACCAACAACAGTAACTGAGATCCGAAGTTTTCTTGGTTTGGATGGATATTATCGACGTTTTGTAAAAGATTTTTCACGATTATCTAATCCAATCACCAAGTTGACTCGGAAGGGAGTTATGTTTGTCTGGACAGAGGAATGTGAAGAGAATTTCAAGGAGTTGAAAAGAAGGTTATCCAGTGCACCTGTGCTCACACTGCCTTGTAGTAGAGAAAGGTTTGTGATCTACAGTGATGCATCCAAGAAGGGATTGGGGTGTGTTCTTATGCAAAATGATATGGTGATAGCTTATGCCTCACGACAGTTGAAAATCCATGAGCAAAATTACCCAACACATGATTTGGAGTTTGCTGCGGTAATCTCTGCATTAAAGATTTGGAGGCATTACCTTTATGGTGAAAGGTGTGATATTTATACTGATCATAAAAGTTTAAAGTATATTTTCACACAAAAGGAGCTGAATATGCGTCAAAGAAGATGGTTGGAGCTGATTAAGGATTATGACTGCTCAATCCATTACCATCCTGGGAAAGCAAACAAGGTGGCAGATGCATTAAGTCGACAAGACCATGCTAGTTTATCCATGATGAGGATCACAAAAGATCCAATATTTATGGATTTACAAAGTATGGATCTTGGAATTATAATGGAAGGGGAAAAATCTTATCTTTCTCAAATGAATGTTCAACCATCTATACATGTGAAGATTAAAGAGGCACAGAAAGAAGATGTTGAGTTACAAAAGAAGGTGAGAAATGTTCCTGAATTCAACCTTGATTGTGATGGGATAATAAAGTTCAAGAATCGGGTTTGTGTTCCTTCCATCCCCGAATTAAAGAAGGAGCTGCTGGATGAGGCTCATAGTTCTTCATTCTCTATTCATCCTGGAAGCACGAAGATGTATAGGGACCTGAAAGAGTACTTCTGGTGGGATGGCATGAAAAGAGATGTTGCTGAATATGTCTCTTGATGCTTGGTTTGTCAAAAAGTTAAAGCTGAGAGACAGAAGTCTAAGGGCATGTTACAACCATTACCCATACCCGAATGGAAATGGGAAAACATCACTATGGACTTTGTCACAGGACTTCCTAAAACATCCAAAGGCAATAATGCTATCTGGGTCATAGTTGATTGTCTTACAAAGTCTGCACACTTCATTGCTATTAGAGAGGATTTCTCTCTAGATCAGCTTGCCAGGATATATGTAAAGGAAGTGGTAAGATTGCATGGAGTACCACTTTCTATTATATCTGATCGAGATCCGAGATTTACCTCTAAGTTCTGGCGAAGTCTTCAGCATACTCTGGATACACAGTTGAGTTTCAGCACTGCTTATCATCCCCAGACAGACGCTCAGTCTGAGAGAACAATTCAAACCCTAGAAGATATGTTGAGAGCTTGCTCTATGGATTTCAAAGAGGGTTGGCATCAACACCTAACTTTGGTGGAATGTTCTTATAATAATAGCTTTCACTCCAGTATTCAGATGGCTCCTTATGAAGCTCTCTATGGAAAGAAATGCAGGACTCCAACTTGCTGGGATGAAGTTGGGGAAAGAAAGCTATTAGGACCTGATCTCGTTGATGAAATGGCAGAAAAGGTCAGATCTATTCAAAAACACATAAGAGCAGCTCAGAGTCGACAGAAAAGTTATGCCGACAACCGAAGAAAAGACCTAGAGTTTGAAGTGGGCGATAAAGTGTTCTTACGAATATCTCCCTGGAAGAGGGTTATGAGATTTGGAAAGAAGGGGAAGTTGAGCCCTAGATATATCAGTCCTTTTGAAATATTGGATCGTGTTGGGAAGGTAGCTTACCGATTGGCACTTCCACCGAATCTCTCTCATGTTCACGATGTGTTCCATGTATCTCTCCTGAGAAAGTACATACCAGATCCTTCACATGTACTCAGCTCAGAAGTTGTACTGCTGGAGCAAGATCTTTCTTATGAAGAACAGCCGATAGAGATTCTGGATCGTAGCGAAAAAGTCCTACGAAACAAGACCACTCGCTTGGTGAAAGTTTTATGGAGAAACCACCAACTTGAAGAAGCTACATGGGAGCTTGAGGATATGATGAGGGAGAAGTATCCTCATCTGTTTGTTGCAAAGTGACGAATTTCGAGGGTGAAATTCTTTTTAAGGGGGGTAGAATGTAACAACCGAGACTTTTATGTTATATAAATCATCAAAGGAATCTTTTTCTACACAACACTTGCTTGGCTTTCTTTACAAGCAATCACGACCTTCCTCGATAGCTTGCGTCGTACGCAATACCGAGTTTCACTAAACAACAATATGCTATTAAAACTTGCCGTTATGAATAGTAATAACCACTTTTTGAAATTTTATAAATTTTATTTTTCAAAATGGACTTCATTTTTGGACTCAGAATATCGAAATTAGCCTAGGGTGAAATTTTGGTATTTTTCTGAAAACATTCAATTTGTAATGAATAGTGAAACCACTAAGTGGTAGGTTAAAAACTGAATTTTGCATAAAACTTAATTTTACCGCTACTGTGAATGGAATTTCGAAAATCCGACATACACGGTTGATATCAGTAAGTAAAATGTGGTTCAATGAGATAAAAAGAATTTTTTGGTGAATAGTAACTTTTTACTTTTTTTACCGCGGTTAATAGTAAATAGGGTAACTAAGGGTAAATATGATATTAATATTACCCTAACACATGTCCTAATTCTATTGGACAAGTGTAATTCGACCAAAAACAATCTTAGGAATAAAATATGACCATTTAGGTCCACTTGGATTAGATTAGGACATTTATTATTAATTTATTTAAAGAAGGGTTAAAATAGTTAAAATCAAAGTTTAATAACTAAATCATTTTTAATATGGGGTTATACATAAGATAAATTCAACTATAAATATTCATTAGAAATCTAAAAAGATTTCCTACATAATGGTATTTTATTTGTAATTTTTAGACATTAAATAATTTAATTTATTTATGACACAATGATGATGCAGTAATTATCTTATTAATAAAATATTGACATAATTGATGTTATAAACACCAAAATAAATGTAATTTGAGACTTTTTATGAAATAAACTAATTTTTTAGGTTACTATGATATATTAATGTTGATTTAATCAACTTGGTTCGAACATATAATTCTGTTATGACTTTCACAAAAATCATATATCAAATAGTGTCAAAATTGACACAAAATAGTTTTTAAATCAAATATTATATTATTAATTGTTATGTTATTCCTAAAAATCTAAGGTTCGGCCAAATGACTTGGATAAGGATATATATATTAATAATAAAAAATTTGGGGTTCGTTTATCATGTTATAGTAAGTGTATTAACCATATAGTGAAAGAAAACAAAAAGACACGGTAAAAGATAAATTAATTAACTTAGAGTTAAATCTAATTGATAAGGTTACAATAATACCCTAAACTTGTCTAAATCCTATTTTTTGATAGGATTTCGACCCATCCCCTCTTTAGCTTCGAAATAAGACCCTTTGGAACCACTATAAACCGATTTTGACTTTAATATAAAATACTATTTTGAGATATTCCTAAGGTGCCCCTCTCCTCCCTTATAAAAGGGAACCTCCTCCCCCTCCTCCTCACACCAATTTGAGCACTCAAGCTCGGCAAACCCCTGCCATTTTCCCTTCTCCACTTCCCTAGAAACATCCTAGAGGTTCTGGTCTTCCTCAAAGACCAATTTTAGTGCCCTAAGAGGAGGTCTCAAAGAGGCGCTTCAAAGAAGAGGTAATTACCGTTACCAATTCTTTCATCTTTATTTCTTCTTCCACTTCATCTTCATAGGTTGTTTCATTATGAAGTAATAACATCAGTATTACTCATATACTGATATGTTATTATAAGTATGAAACAACCCTATTTCACAATCTATACATCCTACGGAAAAAGAAATCACCGCGCGTGCGTACGTACGGAATACCGTCTCCACGCCGTGGTGTAATCTATTTTTCCACCATCACCTTACAAGGATTGGTATAATGGTGTAATGAGTAAATATATATGATTATTATGAAGTAATATTGATACTGAAATAATATATATACTCCAATAAAATTCCACGATCATAGGAACGATATCATCACTCGTGCGTACGTACGGAATACCGTCTCCACGATGTGATGCGTCTCGTTCTACATGATCTTCATTTCATAATGATTATATAAATGAATTGAATGAATGAATATGGTATATACTACACTAATACCATTCTTTAAATGAATTATCTATAACCTAAAGATATGAATAAGAATTTATTCGACAAAACACGCATAAGAACAAAAAGTTATAAAGACCCGAGTAACAAGTAACAATGAAATATTACTAACAAGAAGCTAATAATATGACCATATATGATATCATATCCATATGTATGATTCTGGAATAAGTCAATAACATTATTTAAACCATTATACAGAAGCTTCGGACACGAACAAAGCAAATCAGACCTAAGGTAAGGGAAATATCACAATCTCATTTTTATCCGAGATTGTTTATTCGTATGTATTTAAAAGGATGTATTTTATCATCCACATCCATGTTTCATCAATATGTAATATTATTTCCATCCACCTACAATTTTTTAAATCCATTTTTACCCTTCGGTGAGTTTTTAGTAATATGTATGAAAGGAATCTTTTGTCGTTTTTCGTACGAGGTACTTTTTGACTTTTCTGACAAAAGTATGAAGAATGTTTTTTTTAACTTATACGGCATGAATGGATTTTTAAAACATTAAATCCAAGAAGCTTCCTTTACAAGTTTTCAAGTTTATTTTTAATCAACTTCTTTTATTTTAAAGTCGTATGACATGTTATGAAAGGAAAAATGTTTTTGAAGAAGAAAGGATATTTTCCTCAAGAATGGAGTTCAAGTGTTTTATCAAAATTATTTTCCATCTAAGATAATAAAGGGTTCTGTTATTACATTGATTTGATCATTTTGTGATGGAATTATTTTTATAAATTCCTTTATCTTATATGAATTGATTTATGATGTCATGATGTTTCAAGAATCCCATTTTTGTTACATGTGTTATGCGATGATGTATGTTTTATGATTATGTGGCACACATAAGAAAGGATTCATTATAAGATGGGTGGGACCTATATCTCCCTCCAATGCATTGGGTAAATATTTTTTATCTCATGAGATAGACATGGCTGGAACGGAAGGTTATTTCGGTTCAGTGATACAGGACTGAAAGGAGGAGTGAACTCGGTTCAGAAAGGGACTTTGTCCACTAAGATAGTCTTGGCAATGAGTCATGACTAACAAGAAATGATTTTCCATGATTAGGTGTGCATGCCACAAAGTTTCATGTTTTATGTTATGATTATGGGGATCTCATTTTCACTTCTATGATTTATTCCATGTTAAGATATTATGATCTCTTTTGCAGGTTTTGATTTTCATAAAGATATGATATGATTTTTATTTCCTTTATTTGCCCTTGCTGAGCATTTGAGCTCACCCTTTTTTGTTTTCTTTTCCCCAGGTCAGGAAGATGGATATTAAGTAGAATATGCTAAAAGGGACCCTAGATATGATTAAATAAATGGGAGACACTGTAGAAGATTTATGAACCAGTTGTTTATGTTTCCCAGTTTCTAAAGACACTATACCTATACGGTCCTTTGTGGTTTTGTCATATGTTGTAATAAGTGTGCTTCAATTTCGAAGTATGAACAATGTATGTAAAGTATGGGTCGTTATATGGTTCTTTGTACATTTTTTCTTTTTAGTAGAAACATCTAACCACATATAGATTGGTGGTCCAAATGTACAATATAGGTGCTTGAGGATATGAATGGGGCATGTGTTCTAGACTGAGGCGGGTAGTCAGAGAAGAACCTATATATTGAGTAGTTAACATATACCAAAATCTATAAGGTGACTATATAGATAGAACCATATGAGTCTCTTTATTGTAGTCCATTAAATACAGGATAGAGTAAGGTGAGTAATAATTATTTGGATAGAATATTTTTTATGAGACGTCAGTGAATGTTAAACTGAATTAGAAGCATATGATTTTTCCTTACAGTATACAGAAACCATATAAGGATAGAAGCTATTGAATCCACATGTTTACAGTGGGTGATTATGTATGTCTTCGGGTTTCACACCGGATGGGTCATTGTTGTACATAAAGACAAGGTATTGTGTCTACTAGATATTGTAAACATTTAAGGATATGGAGATATTTGGGATTGTGGAATTTTGATTGGATCTCAAATAGAGATACATTTCATGAATTTGATTTTCCCTGTGTCACAACATCATAATGATATCCTCGAAATATCTCATGTGATCGATGTGGATGGAACCAACATATTTACATCATCCTGGGTACATTGAGAATTCATCGGCTATATGAATATATATCTATTTGTATATTTTGGATTGATTATGTACACATATGGAGTCACATTATCTTGGAGGATGGTCTTTATGTGGACCCTAAAAAGGTTCTACTTTTTGTTTCCTTGTAGTAACCTAATAATGTTTAAAATATTCGTAATATTCTAGGTTTGATTAGATATTATCATAGGTTCATCCAAGTATTTTCCATGTTGTTTGTTCACATTATGGCTCAAAAAAAAGTGATAAATTTTGAATTATAGTAGGAATGTGAGATTTCATTCTTGGAGAAAAATATTCATTTTAAATCGTCACCAATTGTGATTCTATGAGAGTCAGGAGTGGGGAGATGGGAATTTATGATTCTTCTATAATAGTTCTCGGAGTAGTGTCTAACCAAGGAGATCATGTTGTGGTGTATGAGCCTAGGATTTTGTGGAAACATTGATGTAACTATCCTACAAATGTTTATAGGTCAAGGAAAGTGGTTTGTGTTTTAAATTGTTATAGGAATTATGTGTTGGGTGAGATGTTTTTTATGTATAATAATCGAAATAGATTAAGTTATTTCTTATCCAAAATTGATTTGAATATAAAATAGTGGAGATGGGTTTAACATTATAGTCATTTGATATTTAACTAAAATATACCCCCATATAAGGAAATTATGTTGCCAATAGTATGTGAAGAAAAACCCATACTCTTTTGATTTAGGATCCCAGTGCAGAGTGGAAGATGATGAATTTGTTGGAAAAAATTCATGATGTCATTTAAAATAATCAGGAGTGGATGAATCATTTATCAATTTTAATGTACTCTACACTATTGATGAAAAATGATGACAATCATTACAAGGATCCATTATTCTTGAACTTGTAGTAAATCCATGAATTTTGGAAGAAACATTCTTCTTAGACCATAGTTGAGGATTAGGTCATATATGTCTTGAACCAGGTTATTGTGCCTATTGTAATTTAGGAGGAGGTAATGCATGGGTTTTATTCATTTAACTGGGCAGTGCATCACTGTGTGACCAAAACGTTCTCTAACCTATGATGACTATTTTGGCGCTTGGGAAAGAAGTCAAAAATAAAATGTTTTCAAACATGATGCTACAACTTTCATTATGTGAAGAATGAGCATCCATAACATGGTGTCTTACAACAACTATTTAATATTAAAGAATAGATTTTGGATGAAATGATGATGGAATTTTTTTGGTATTCCAAGGATTCCATGGATGAATCATTCTATCTTGGTTATTGTGGGAACACTAAAGATGGTTTCACATTACTTACAATTGAGGGATACATTCTCAATGGACCAGTTAGGAGAATTTTTTGACTGCGATATACTCCTTCTCCATGGGGTTCCATGGACTATAGTTTCATATAGTGCTTCATGTTTTACCTAGATCTACAAGAACGACTTAAATTAGGAACTTTGTACAGAAGTTCTATTTAGTATGAGATTCCAACCATAGACAGATGGCCACTCCAAACATACAATACATGTTCTTGATGATATGATTATGTTGGGTGTCATAGATCATAATGGGTATTGGGAGAGGAAAAATTCATTAATGGAGTTATCCAATAAAAAATATAAGGAAACAATAAATATGGAATAATATGAGGCTCTTTATGGTAGGACATGAAGATCAACTCTATACTGGATGGATGCATGTGAGTCAAAACTATTGGGATCATGTTTCGTGCAAGAGATTCCATAGGAGGTTCAGCGGATTCACTGTCATATGACTACAACTCATAGTATTCATAAGTCATAGGTAAATATAATTGGATGACCCATATAGTTTACAAAGGGTGATTATGTATTCAATCATGTGTCACATGGGTTTTGTAAACATAGGATACAATGATTTAGAATTATTTTTCCCAGATAATTTTGTCCATTTTTGGTGGTGGAGAGAATTGGGATAGTGGCCTACCAATTTTATCTTCAGTAGAGATAAAGTATCGTGTAAGAAAATTTTCATGTGTCACAACCTTGTCATTATCACCACAACCCTTCGCATTTGATCGATGCAGATAGTATTAAGCTTCATCCTAATGAATACATTGAGGATTATATGATATGTGTGTTTGATAACAATGAATAAGAGTTTCATTGAATGAAAATGATAATAGTTCATGTATTGTGGAATCATGTCTTTTTATAGAGGTTATATGGGATTAGAAAGTGAATATGTGGTATGAGTGTGTTGGAATTTGTGGCTCAAAATATTAGAGATGATTTGGAGTATGAATTGAGGATTATATGTTATATGGTGTGAAAATTGTAGGATATGAATAATTTCGAGACATTTAATGAGATTGTTTTTAGGTGCTTTTTCCATTTTTTTCTATATATATTTTATGGTTTTTATATTAATGTGTTTTTTTATTAGAGAATTTTTTATATAGAGGAAATTCATAGTTGTCACACGATTTTCCCAAACCATTCAGACCACCCCAACAAACTATACAAACCCAGCAATTGGTTATTTGCATGGATGGTGCAGTTTTTGATAAATCATTCCCCATTTAAACAGAAATCGTGCACAACCTATAAGAGGCACACTGTTTGGAAAACATTGCTCCACTTCCCACCAAAATATGTGTGGGGTTTTGAAGAATTTGTATATTAGTTTTTAAAATAGCTAAACCACCTAATTAACAGCAAATCAACACCCATTTGACCCATAATGTGTTCTTTTGATTTTGGAGGCTCTTTAACGAATTCATAAGTTTTTTGATCTCTATTATTCATAATTTGACGCCTTTTCGAGGATCATCACATCCATATAATACAGTTTCTTCCCATTTACATCTCCCTCTCACTTGATCCTCTAAAAATATAAAATTGAAATGTTTTATATACAATTAAAAATAGTTTAGATCTAGATCTATGTTCGATAGATCTTGACCTATTTGATCTTGTATCGATGATTTTATACAATATATAGTTCATCATCATGATTTTGGTTCCTATTCTTCAAATTTGGTAGTTCTTGTTGTTTGGCATTCTTTATCAATTTTTAGATACAGGTCCAAATTAAAGTCCTATAGTCTGGCTTATATTTAAATTAATGTAATTGTATGAATATCAACTAACATGATTGGAATTTTTTTGATAATTGATTTGATTAGTTTATTTTCCATTTGTTAACAGTTTATGTTAATTGATGAAATTGACATCATGAATGGAATTGAATAATTGACTAATTAATTAACTGTATATTGTGGATTGTGAAATTGAATGGGGAATAAAAAGTGTTTAATTAATGAATTAATTAATTAGATATTGAGATCATGGAATTTATTTGAATGATTAATTTTTGAATTAATTTTTAAGATATTTAGGTTGTGAATTGAATAAATCAACTCTTGAATTAATCATTGAAAACTATTCAGATAATGAAATCAATTGAAAATGATTATTTATTTAATTAATTAAATAATAATTCTTTTGAATGAGGTATTTGAAATAAACATAACGTTTATTATAATAGAATGATGAATTATAAGTTATATATGTGATTAATTGAGAATTTTGTGTGGGACCCATACAGATGTGCCAAATTCCAACAAGGGTTCTTGAAAATGGAGTTCTACACACAACAAAAAGAATGAAAATATTATTGTATAGGATAAGGACAAATGATACAAATACCCATGGGGTGTGTGATATTTTAAACACTTGGAAAATTAAAGGAAACGTTTTTCTCTATTTTCTTTGGAATTTTACATGAATGCAGTTTCTGACGGTGCTTGATTCTGAGGCCCGTTGTGCCCAGAATCATTTTCCAAAGTGTAGCTCGGGTACGTTCAGTAAATGAACGAGCGGGTTTTTCTAACTATTGAACCGGTGCTCGGAATCGAAATCCGAGGGAACAGATGAACTCGCAGCGTCGGTAATTGCTTAAGAATACCTTTTTTGAAGGTGAGTATGCACGGGAGGAGTTGTCTAAAATTTGAGGTGTAAGTGAAGAATAAATAATATTTTTAATCCAATTTTATTTTTCTTCTAAGAAGTTTTATCATTTGTGTGGAAGTTGGTTTGGTAACTACCCTTGGGAGAATAAATTAGAGTTGGGGCCATATGAACCCCCACTATTTCACATTCCCCATAACCCCTTGAAACTCCCCTTTAATGTGAGAGCACTCACCTCCCCCTCTCTCCTCTTTATTCATGCCAACTCACATTAATTAATTATGTGGTTTGGTTTGAATTTTAAAATCATTGAAGTTTGAATAAATATAATATCATGGGATATTATTTTGGGGATTTTGGTGTGTGAGAAAACCATATCAACGTTCTGGTGTTTTTGGTAGAACATTGGTGTGAAGAGGAACAAACCTTTGCTCCGATGAAGAACGACACATCTTCAACAAATAACGGTTCTTATTTGACAAAGAACACATTCCCTTCATCATAGAACGTTCTCGACTAAGAACGCCTCTGACGGAGAACACGAAGACACCGACAACGTTCCTTCTCTTCTTCTTCCTCTGGGTCAAGGGAGGAGACACCACTGTGGGGAACGTCGCCATCGACGACGACTCTTCCTCCGACGACAATGGAATCAACACTGATCTTTCACGACGACCGATCATCGCGACGCTTGTCTTTTTCCGCGGCTTGATGACATGCGACGTCTTTTCGAGGTAGGTGTTTGGTATATTCCGTGAATATATTCCTTCCGTTCTTCGATAAATAGTCCGGCTGCCTGTAATAAATTTAACGAAAGGAGGCTGGACCACCCTAAAATGGCCGATCCTCCTCCCCCTTTTGATGTGTGTTCGTTGTGGCTTGAACAAAGGCGGCGCGGTGCAACGACACCGCACGGAAAAAAGAAGGAATGCGATGAAGGAGTGCAGCACCATCGTGCCGCGCCGTCAAGGCTGAACAAAACTGCGGCCGGAGTCAAGGCCGCATAGGCGAATCAAAGACTCCGCAGTTGTTTATTGACGTGCGGATTGACATGCAACGACAAACGGGGCTGATAAGTCAATTTGAAGTCCCCAAGGTGATGGTCGGGTCACGGGAGGACCGTTGGTGATGACGGTGAGAAAAATAGACCACCGGAGCATGTCCGGTGGTCCGCAGAAAGCGGCGGTGGTGCGCCGCCAGAGAAGGCCTCCGCGGAAGAGCCGTGATGGTAGGGCATGAACCGGAACGGCTTTGCCATTCTGGAATAAGGGGCCGCAACATTTAATCTGTGCCGGTTCACAGTCAACCGGGGGCCGGGGGCAGCGCCCCCTCCGCTCTTCGCTGGCCGTGTGAGCGTCGTGCCATCATGGCAGGCCAATCGGCCGCCGGGCCGGGCCGCGCCACGCCCAGGCCGAGCAGGGCCGCGCCAGCCGGGCCAGGCGGCACCCAAATGGGCTGGACCCGGACCCAGTTCGGCTCGACCCAGGGGTGGGGGGTATCGGGCCGGGTCAGACCGGGCCTGAACACCCTATTTTTCGGACAGTTTTGTTCAAAATATCATAACATGGGCTACGATCCTCTGATCGACGCACCGTCTATTGATATGCAATCCTTGGATTGAGACGATTGTTTCGGTATATCACACTAAAGGTTTTGAAGGACATTGGGTACGGCCAAGTTGTATCGGATATGAAACCAACCGGGCCCCCGGAGCGAAAATGCTAATATCTTGAGCTCCGTACGTCCGATTGACGTGCCGTTGACTTTGTTTAATTCCACGTAATGAGAAAAAACTTTTGGTATACATCTCCGGAAGTTTGGACGCAGATGTGTAGTGGCCGGGTAGGATTGAACCCGAAATCCAACCGGGCCCCTGAATGAAAAAGTTGAAATCTTTCCGACCGAACGTCCGTTTGACGAATCGCCAGTGGCGTTGGTGATCTTGTTGTGAAACGGTCCCTATGAGTATACCCATTAAGAGTTCGGGGTACAGTTGAGATACGACCAGGTTGGATCGCACACGAATCCACCGGAGCCCCTAGGACGAAAATGCTAGTAACTCACAGACCAGGCATCCGACTGACGCGCCGTCTATTGCATTGAGACCCCTATGACGAGGCAGTCCTTTGAGATAATTCTTCTTGGAACATTGTGATAGTTAAAGTATCAACCAGTAGCTCATGGAGCGGACCCTCCCGGTGACGAGGTAGCAGAGTGAAGAGCCCTAGTAGCTGGCTAGGACTTGACGACTACTGATCAATCATCTCGGTGTGTTTTGGAATGCCCAGTGGGGAGCGCTTGGTTGTATCGGCAGACCCACAGCAGAGGACCACTTGGTTGTAGCAGCAGACCCGCAGTACTCAATAAAAGGAGTACCTCTGGAAGCTATGAAGGGGATCGTTTGGTTGTAGCAGCAGACCCACGGTGGAGGAGCGCTTGGTTGTAGCAGAAGACCTGCGGTACTCAACAGAAGGAGAACCTCTGGAGCCTATGAGGGAGAGCTCTTGGCTGTAGCCACAGACCCATGGTGGGAAGCGCTTGGTTGTAGCGGCGGGCCCAATATTGTAAAACCCCAAGCGTCCACTATACGCCTCTCTTTCAATAATGCAATAGCTTGCATTGTACGCATGTTCGAGATTCTAACACACCACGACCAATCCAAGTAGCAGTTATGAATTGAAATACCCACATTTTAAAATTATATTAATTTTATATTTCAAATGGACTTCATTTTTTTATTCGGAATATCGAAATTATCCTATGTTGATTTTTTTGTAATTTTCATAGCACATCCAATTTTCTATGAATAGAGAAAATACTTAAAAAAAACATTTTTAATCAAAATAATTTATTGTGATAAATTATAATATTGAGTGGTTTTAAAGTATAATTAGAATATATTTTACCATTTTATCCAATGGTGTTCATTAGAATTAATTTCACTTTGAAATTTGACATAAATAATTGTCAATCTTTTGATATATATTGTTTTTTCATAACACGGTATTTGTTGTGACAATGGGAATTAATTATAAAATTAATTAACACAAATTAAACGTTAAGAATTTTGTAAAATAGACATCATTTGTGAATTCAGAATATCAATTATAGCTTAGGGTGAAATTTTGGCATTGTTCTGAAAAACGTCATTTTTTTATGAATAGTGAAACCACTAAGTGGTAGTTAACAAACTAATTTTTCGTTTAAATGAACAATTACCACTTCTGTGATTTGATTTTCAAAAATCCAACATACATGGTTTTCATTAGGATGCAAAATGTTGTTCAATGGGATTAAAATATTTTTTTTGGTGAATAGTAACTTTTAAGAATAATTATTCGCGATTAAAGGTAATTAGTGAAATTTAGGGTAAAAATGATATTATAAAAATATGAAAATACCTTTACACTTGTACTACCCCTATTGGATGAGTCATGGACAACCAATAAAATCAATGGGTAAACTTGGGGACCCCATGGAGCCACTTTATTAGGAAAATAACATTAAAAACTTTTTATTTAATGTTAAAATAAAAATATCACAAACATGAGTTGTTTTACTAAAACAATTTATAAATGGGGTTATACAAGTAATATTTTTGACTATAAATATTCATTAGAAAGCTAATAATATTTCATAAATCATGATATTTGTTTTATAATTTTTAGGCATTAAATAAATTAAATTATTTTTGACACCATGATGATGGAGTGATTACCTCATTAATTAACGATTTAAATAACATAAAAAGATAATGTAAAATCTAAGACATACACTTGTCAAAAACCTATTGGATGAGTATATTTCTAACCCATATCACCTTATTCTCGAAATATATAGGTGTGGGACCTTTAAAATCCGAAACTCATTATATAATAAAGTAACATTTCATGACTTTCCAAGAGTGCCCCTCCTCTCCTCATATAAAAGGCCTCCACCAACACCACCTTAATCACACCTTCAAAGACTTTTGGCGCAGGAAACCTCTACCCAAATACTCTCCCAACTTTTCAAGAGTTCCCCTACTCTCCTCTTATAAAAGGAATCTTTTTATATGAAGCGTTTTTACTAAACGACAAAAGGAATGTTTTTTCTTACATATGCGGCGACAACAACTTCTCCGCCGCCGTGACTATTATATAAGTTTTGGCTTCCTCTATAAGCCATAACTTTTTTTTAAAAGAAAACTAAATACCATGTTTTACTTTTATTTTATTTTGGTATTGAAAATGGTTTTGATAATGTTTTTATTATATCAGTGTGTTGTATTGATTGAAGTGTGGAAATCCAATGTTTCCTTTATGCATGTTTTATGTGATACAATTATGTTATGGTTTATGATATGATTAAACCTATTCATATGAGGAATTAATTGGACTTAATAAGTTACGGGTGGAGCCTGCTATAGCTCCTCGATGAATCGGTAGGTCTCATGAGACAAATGAGGCTCTTCTCACGAGGCCTTGAAAAAATCTTATTTGTAGTCTTTGCACGAGGCCTTGGCTACGTGGTTATGATAGTCTGGAATTATGCATTCCATCATTATGAAATTGGTTATTGATATTTCATGTGATTATTAGACTAGTAGAAAATCCATGTGAGTTAGTAAATGTAATTATTTCATTATACTTCTTCCATATTATGTTAAGGTTCATGTTTAAAAGGCTTTTGTTTTAGTTATACATTGCCTTAAATGTTTATGATTATTTATGAAAGCTTCCACTATATTGTTATCTTTACTGAGCATCTGAGCTCACCCCTTTCAATGTTTTAATATTTTCCATGATGTGAAGAAGTATTTTATGAATGACCTATAGAGATAGTCATAAGAGGATATGAGTGTGGGCTATGGAGACTATGTTATTGTAGTTTTTCACTTTATGATGTAATGTAACATTTATGAATGTATCTAGTGTTTCCAAGTCTACTATACTAATTGGTCATTCGAGACTTGATGTTTTGTGATCATGCCAATTTTACGAAGTAATGCACATACTCTGGGTAACTGGGGTCGGGGCATTACAGTTGGTATCATAGGCAGTTTAGTACTAACCCTCAAATCTAGATTTAGATAAACTCTGATTAGAGCACATAGCCCTAAGATAGACTTTGAAGATTAGTATAGAAGAACTTCCTATAATTTTGGTATTATAGAGAAGTTATGAGTTTTCCGATCAATACATCCCTGTCTGGATACGTGAAGGTATAGGCAGCTCAGGCACAGATGTACCTAGGGTTAAAACCCGAAAACACCACTCTGAGCTAGACTCGAACGAGAACTGGTGTATGAAAACGGGCCTTGCTGCACTATTGGTTATGACAGTCCTAGGGGATATTCATAGGATAATTATGATTTTCCTTACAATCCATTATGAAGGGCTTATGAGTACATACTTCCCCAAAGAAAACATTTTTATGATTGTGGATTATATCCATAAATAGTTCAATTTATGATAAGTGTTTTACAAGTCTAGAATTATGTATTTTAATTCATAAAATAATCTAGTTTATGCCATTGTTTAGAAATGGCACCTATTGGGATGAATGGAAACTGTATTAATGCATGCACTCCGTGTAGGGATTTACCTCCAACTCAATATAATTATTGTGGAGCTGGAGTCACAACTGGTGCTGATCAACTTATCACCATACAAGGACAACTCACTCAGGCTATGAATAATAACCTTACTTGTATGGAGCTCCCTGATCCGCAATGTGGAGGATCAATGTTAGACCGCTTCATGAGGCAAAAACCGCCAACATTTAATGGGGGTAAAAATCAATTAGTAGCTGATGAATGGATAAATTCCTTAGAGAAAATATTCCATGCCTTGGGGAGTACTGAAAGGTAAAAGGTTATCATGGCAGTTTACTGCCTCACTGGAGATGCTGATCAATGGTGGTTGCTGATTCATAACACAAAGGAAGATGAATAAGTATCAAGTATAGAATGGAGGGAGTTTAAGAAACTTTTCATAGAAAAATACCATCCTCGTGACCATCGAGCAGATATGGAAAGGAAATTTCTGATTCTGAGACAAAAGGAGGTTGAGAATGTCACAAAGTATGAGGCCAACATTACTAGGTTAGCAGGACATGCTAGAGATTATATACGTAACCCCAGAAGTAAGATTGATCATTTCTTTGATGGATTAAGACCATTTCTCCATCAAGCCTTAGTCTCACAATATTTCTCATCGTATGAAGATATACTCTCATGTGCTATCAAGATAGAAAAGGAATTCCCTAAATCTTATGAAAATACTTTAAAGTAAGAGAAGAAGAGAATGGTGGAACAAGAGACAGATAAATGGAAAAAAGGAAAGAAGGGTTTTCCATTATGCGATAATTGTGGAAAGAATCACCCCAGTACATGCCTAAAAGGAATGGGAGTTTGTTATAAATGTGGAGAAAAAGGTCACTAGGCTCGTGATTGCAAGGGAAAGAAAGAGGCTATCAATGTTGAATGCTAAAATTGTAGGGAAATGGGGCATTATAAAAATGAATGTCCTAAGCGTCAGGGAACCTTACCTTAGAAAAGGCCAACGGATCAAGGATAATCTTATGCATTTAATACAGTTAATGTGGAATAATTAATGTATTGGTGCTTTTGGAAACAAGGATTATATTCTGGTTATAAGAATAATGTGATATATATAAGGATTGTACTACAATACTTGTTGTTTTCATTATGGATTTAATAAGACAATGGTAATCATATTTTTAGTATGTGACAATAAGAGAAACATTACATTGTTTGGGGAATCTGATGTCACAATTGATTTTGGAATTTAAGAACGTTTTAGAGAATGTCTGGATAGAGGTATTTTTGATAACTATAAAGGTTGGAATGAATTAAGTTGAAATTTGGATAGTATTTTTTAAGGTTAAAACATTTCTGAAGATTATTTTTGGAATATTATAATACTATACTTTTAGGAAAAGGACAACCTGCAGGTTGGGGGATAACATGTTGCGTCGGACAAAGCTGCAGGAATCAAACCCACAACCATAGAGCGACAGACCTTCATTACCTGCCACTAGCCTATAGGAAGTCTCTGGTAATTACAAATTAGTTTTCCTAATCCATATGGTATGTGTTAATATTTTGAACCTTGTACGATGAGGATAAATATAATATTTTTGAGTTCTATTACCTTTTTGGAGTTAAAGATGGGTTTGTGGTAAAACATTAATTTAAGAATGATAGTCTACATGACATTTAAGTATATTTCCTTAAGTTCTTAGTAAATCTCATAAAAAAATTCCTCAACTTTATAAAAAGTAACACAAAACAAAAATGTTGTCGGTTAACTCTTCCTACTCGGGAATCACTGATGGTTTAACCAACCACAAGTTTGTGATTTTCTTATAGTTAACTTTCTCCTAATCCGGTTTTCTACAACTCTCCATCATAACTTGATGGTTTTTTTCTCCTCCATATCCATATTTTCATAGAATCCTAGTATGGGCTATCTCGGGTGACCTTTGTACTTCTCTTTATTTCTTTTAATGTTATATTTTTATTAACCCTATTTTCGTTGTGGGTTTTCCACAAAGGTATTTTCTATTTTCAACCTTTTATTTTCAAAGAAAAATTTCAAATTGCGAGTACGCAATTTATTGAAGGAGGGGAGAATGTAACACCCTGAGCTTCCACGATACACCTCTCTTTCTATAATGCAATAACTTTCATTGTACGCAAGTTCGAGATTCTAACACACCATGACCAATAAAAGTAGCAGTTATGAATAGTAATACACACTTTTTGAAATTATATAAATTTTATATTTCAAAATAGAATTCATTTTTGTACTCAGAATATCAAAATTATCCTATGTTGATTTTTTTGTAATTTTTTGAGAACATCCAATTTTCTATGAAAAGAGAAAATACTTAAAAAACAACTATTTGGTAACACCCCAAGATTCTACGGTACGCAACTCTTTGAATAATGTGATAGCGTGTGTTGTACGCAACACCGAGTTCTAACACACCATAACCAATCAAACTAGCTGTTATGAATAGTATTACCTACTTATTAAAATTAAATATATTTTATATTTCATAATGGACTTCACTTTTGGATTCGGAATATTAAATTTAGCCTAAGGTAAAATTTTGGTACTTTTCGGATAACTTTAATATTTTCATGAATAGTGAAAATTACTAAATTTTAATTAAAAACAACTTTTTTAATCAAAAAAATTAATAGTGGTAAATTCTGAATTTGAGAGGTTTTAAAGTATATTTAGAATATATTTTTACCATTTAATAAAAAGTGGGTCATTTGACATAATTTTACAATTAAACCGAACATAAACAAGTGTAAATCTTTCGATAGTTAATATCTCTTAAAAACACGCTTTTTGTTTTAACAACAGGAATTAATTTTAAATTAATTTCTGCCACTTCTGTGTTTTGAATTTGGAAAAATGGATTCCTAATTTGGAATCAGGATGTTCAAATTTTGTAAATAGGTATCTTTTATTTTTAGACATTTTGAATAATTATTTCGGTAAATATATTATTTACCATGGTTAAGGGTAAATCTGGTAAATAAGGGTTAAAAATAATATGATAATAATATTAAATTACTCTAAAACGTGTCCTAGCATTATTGGTTGATACATGTTCGACCATAGGCATCTTTGGGACGATTTATTGACCCCATGGAGCCACCTGTAGGTAATAGGGACATTTTATTTTAATTAGGTTAAAATGAATACAAAAATGACACAAGCACATATCTTTTATAAAAAGAATTTTTACATAGGGTTATATATGTTGGATTTTCGACTATAAATATTCATTATAAACATAAAACTATTTACTACATAATGATAGTTTATTTAAAATTTTTATAGATTATATAATTTAATTTATTTATGACACAATGATGATGCAATAATTACCATAATAGTGAAAATTTAAAATAATTGATATTATAAATACCCAAATAAATATAATTTGAGACTTTTAATAAATTAAAATAATTTTATAGGATAATATGACATATTAGAATTTATTTAATTAACTTTTTTCGAAATAATAATTCTATTATTAGTTTCATAAAAATCAACTATTGAATAGTGTAAAAATTGACATAAAAGTGTTTTTAAAACAAATATTATATTATTAATTGGGAATAATTTCCTAAAAATCTAAGGATCGTCCAAGAGACTTATATCATGATAGTTGCCTCATTAATGGACCAATTGGGGGTCTCTTGGATGTATATGGTAAATTTATTAACCATATAATATAGTAATATAAAGAGACATTGTAAAACTGAAACTAATTAACTTAGAGTTAATATTTAAATATAAGGTTAATATAATGACCCAAACCTGTCTAAATTCTATTGGTTGAGTGGTTTTCGACCTATCCTCACCTTAACATTTAAATAATAAACTTTTGAGCCATTAGAAACCGAATATTAATTTATTATAAACTAATATTTCTAGCTTTTTGAAAGGTGCCACTCACCCCTCTTATAAAAGGGCCCTCCTCCTTCTCATTTATTCACACCTTCAAAGTCCTTTGGTTCGGCCAAACTCGGCCCAAATAATCAACCAAATTCCATCACTACAACCTAGAGTCCTTAGTTTGATCAGAAAGACAACCTAAGGAGTCCTTTTGATCAAATCAAAAGGAAGAACTTGAAGAAGAGGTAATGATTTCACCACCCTTTTCGATGTTCCTTTCTTCTTCCACTTCATCACACTTTGTTATTACCATTCTAAAATAATAACTCATGTATCATATATATACTGTGATGTTATTATAAATATGGTAAAACCATATTCAGTATTCTATCCACCCTTTGAATAACATGTCACCATACGTGCGTACGTACGGCTTACCGTCTCCGCGTCGTGGTGTAATTGTTATTCAATATATTATTATTTGGATGGGTATAATAATGATGTGTAATTCATGTAAATAAAAAAATATAACATGTTAATGATTCTGTATATATGATATAACATCCATTTATATATTATTTTAATATCAAAAGATTGATATTGTCGCTCGTGCATATGTATGGACTACCGTCTCCACGAACGCGATGAGATTAATTATCCATAGTATCCATTCAAGTATAATTATCATTTGATGATTTAAAAATAATGTTTGTGGAATTGATATCATTTTGTATATGAATTAAATACAACATATCCATAACAAACATGGCTTATGTAACAAAACATATAAAAGAAAACGAGTAAGTTAACACCTGAAACGACGATAATTCTAAGATATTATTAACAAAGCAATGTTAAATGATCATATATGATATCATATTAATATATATAATTCTTGTATAATTTAATAACAATTATTTCACCATTATACAGGAGGTTAACCTACCCCAACCAAGCAAAGTACAAGGTAAGGGTTATTTCACAATCTCTTCATTATCCGAGGTTGTTTATACGCAATAATCTACTGGGATCTCTATATCATCCACATCCATGTTTCTTAAAAATGTATTTCAAAACATTTTTACTATTTAAAAGAATATGGGTTAAATTCATTTATACCCTTTTTTGATTTTTATTAGAATTTTATAAATGAATCTTTCGGTCGTTTTCCAAACAAGGTGCTTTTTAACCTTTTCAACAGAATTAAGGTAAGAATGTTTTTTTAACTTATACGGCGGGTGCGGTTATTTTCCGCCATTATCAAATCGTCAAAGCTTCCCTTACAATCATATAAGAATATTTTCAAAGAAAATGTTTTTTTATAAATATATGACTCTTTTATGATTTCTAAATAGAAAGAGATATTTCTCTTAAAAGAGTTTTGATTTCATCTATGTCAACATCCTTTGATGGATTTTACGGTTATTTGAAGTTGATTTATTAGGATACAAAACTTCTATATTGTATTGAATGTTTTGTGATAATTTTGACTGTGTATGTGCTATTTTTATACCATTCATAGTTTATGGTCAAAGTATTGACATTTATTATGCTAGTTTTAATACGAATGTTTATGTTATGTTTAAACCTTTTCATATGGGAATGCATTGGACTTAATATGTGACAGGTGGAGGCTGCTATAGCTCCTCGATGCATCGGTAGGTCTCATGAGGCAAACTAGTGTCTTGGCACAAGTCCATGACAAAAAGTTATTTGTAGTCTTGGCACGAGGCCTTGGCTATGTGGTTATGATAGTCTGACATTATGCATTCCATCATTATGAAAGTGGTTATTGATATTGCATGTGATTATTCGATTAGTAGAGTATCCATGTGAATAAGTAAATGACATTATTTCATTTTACATTTTCCATACTATGTTGAAGTTCAAAATTAAAAGGCTTTTGTTTTAGTTATACATTGCCTTAAATGTTTATGCTTATTTTTGAATGTTTCCTCTATATTGTTATCCTTACTGGGAATTTGAGCTGACCCCTTTTCTATGTTTTATTTTTCCCAAGATATTGAGATGTAAGTTATGAATGACCTGCAGGGATCGTATGTGGGGATATGAGTGTGGAATATGGAGACTATGTTGTTGTAGTATTTTTTTCACTTTATGATGTAATACTTTATAAATATATGTAGTGTTTCTATTGCTACTAAACCAATCGGTCTTTCGAGATTTGATCTTTCTTGTGATCATGCCAATGTAATGTAATAATGCACCGACTCTGGATAACTGGGGTCGGGGCCTTACAGTTGGTATCAGAGGAAGTTTAGTACAAACCTTGGAAGCTAGATTTAGATAATCTCTAATTAGAGCACGTAGACCTAAGATGAACATTGAGAATTAGTATAGAATAACTTCCTAGAATTTTGGTATTGTAGAGATTTTGTGAGTTTTCCGAGCAATAAATCCCTATCTGGATATGAGCAGGTAGAGGCAGCTCTGGCACAGATGTACCTTGGGTTAAAACCTGAAAACACCGCTTTGAGCTAGACTCGAACGGGAACTGGTGCACGACAACGGGCCTTGCTGCACTCTTGGTTACGACACTCCCTGGGGATATGCTTAGGATAACTCTCATTTTCGTTACAAATCATTATGAAGGGATTATGAGTATATACTTCCTCAATGAAAACATTCTTATGATTATGGATTATATCCATAAATTGTTAAATTTATGTTAAGTGTTTTGTAAGTATGGGATTATGTATTTTGATTCATAAACTGATCTAGTTTATACCATTGTTTAGAAATGGCGCCTAGTGGATGAAATGAAAACCGTATCAATGCACGCACTCCATGTAGGGATTTCGCTCCTGCTCAAGATAATTGTAGTGGAGCTGGTGATGCAACTGGTGCCGATCAGCAAATCACCATACTGGGAAAACTCACTCAGTTTATGAATAATAACCTTACCCGTATGGAGCACCCTAATCCAAATCGTGGAGGATCAATGTTAGATCAATTCATGAGGCAACAACCACAAACTTTCAATGGGAGTACAATTCCCTTAGTAGCTGAGCAATGGATAAATTCTCTAGAGAAAATATTTCAGGCTTTGGGGAGTAGTGAAAGGGAAAAAGTTATCAGGGCAGTTTACCGCCTCACTGGTGATGCTGATCAATGGTGGTAATTGATTCAAAATACGATGGAAGATGATGAATTATCTTATATGGAATGGAGGGAGTTCAAAGAGCTGTGTTTAGAAAAATACTTTCCTCGCGACCATCGAGCAGATATGTAAAGGCAGTTTTTGAGTCTGAGACAAAAGGAGGATGAGAATGTCACAAAGTGTGAGGCTAACTTTACATGGTTAGAAAGGTATGCTAGAGATTATATACATAACCTAAGAAGTAAGATTGATCGATTCTTTGATGGGTTAAAACCATTTCTCCGTCGAGCATTAGTATCACAATCCTTCTCGTCATACGAAGACATTGTCTCATGTGCTATCAAGACCGAAAAGGAATTCTCTAAGTCTTATGACATTAAATTAAAGGAAGAGAATAAGTGACCTACTTATCAATCTGGGAATGGAAATAAGTATAAGAAAGGAAATGTTGAATATCCATCCTGTGGTAAATGTGGGAAGAAACACCCTGGTACTTGCTTGATGGTAATGGGCGTCTGTTACAAATGTGGTGAAAAGGCCACCAAGCTCGTGATTGAAAAGGGATGAAGGAAGCTACCAATGATTAGTACTACAATTGCAAGGAGATGGGGCATTTTTCAAATGAATGTCCTAAGCGTCAGGAGAACATACCTCAGAAAAGGCCAAGGGATCAAGGCCAGGCTTATGCTATCACCACTGCTAAGGTAGAAGATCTGAAAGACGTGGTGGCAGGTAATTTAATGGTTTCCTCTAGTTTTTCAAATGCATTATTGGATTCTGGATCATCGCATTGTTTTATATCATGCCATATTGCTAAAAAAGTTAGATATTTCCAATTTGATTTAAAAAGGGATTTGTCAGTTAAAACTCTTAAGGGAAGTATCATTGTAACAAAGTTTTGTGAATCAGTCCCCATTAGAGACATAAATGTTATTTATCTACTGATCTCGTCGTCATACCTATGATTGAGTTTGATATAATCCTCGGTATGGACTGGCTTTCAGACTATGATGCAAAGATTTATTGTAAGAAGAAAGAATTTACGATTCTTGATGATGATGATAAGGAACACCTTATCTTTAGATAAGAATCGTCACCACCTAATTCTTATTTAGATCCACCCCCAGTAGGTCAACAAAATTCAATTATTGGGGAGGAAGAGAATGAAATTATTGTGGGTGGGGAAAGGAATGTTCAAATAGAGGATGTACCTATTGTGAAAGAATTTGTAGATGTATTTCCGGAAAAATTACATGGACATCCTCTAGAATGAGAAGTTGAGTTTTACATTGATTTAATTCCTAGATCAAGGCCTATATCGAAGACCCCTTATAGAATGGCCACTGTAGAATTAGTTGAACTAAAGAAACAACTAGAGGAATTGAGTAATAAGAGATTTATTCACCCAAGTGATTCTCCATGGGGATCCCCTATTCTTTTTGTTAAAAAGAAATATAGATCTATGAGGTTATGTATCGACTACAGGTAGATCAATGCTATAACCATAAAGAATGAGTATCCCCTACCTCGCATTGATGATTTATTTGACCAACTGCATGGATCTCAATACATTTCAAAGATTGACCTTCGATCTGGATACCATCAGTTGTGTGTGAATAAGGAAGACATTCCGAAGACATCATTTCGACCCAGGTACGGGCATTATGAGTTTACTGTAATGCGTTTTGGATTGACTAATTCACCCACTGTATTCATGGATCTGATGAATAGAGTTTTCAAGGAGTTTCTCGATGAATTTGTGGTGGTATTTATTGATGATATCTTGATATACTCCAAAATCTATGATGATCATGAAAATCACATGCGCATTATCCTGAAGACACTGAAAAGACATGAATTATATGGGAAGTTTAGCAAGTGTGAATTCTGGCTTCTAGATATTTCTTTTCTTAGCCATATTGTCTCAAAATATGGAATCTTTTTTGATCCTTCTACGACCAAGGAAATCCAAGAATGGCCATCACCTACGAGTATAACTGAGGTACGTAGTTATATTGGTTTAACAGGTTATTATCGACGTTTCGTCCAGAATTTTGCCCGATTGACTAACCCATTAATGAAGCTCACACGTAAAGGGGTTAAATTTGTTTGGACAAAAGAATGTGAAGAATGTTTCGAAGAACTAAAGAAAAGATTAGTCAATGCTCCTATATTGACTCTACCATCGGGGAATGATTGGTTCGTTATTTATAGTGATGCATCGAAGAAAGGACATGGTTGTGTCCTTATGCAGAATGATATGGTTATTGCCTATGCATCACAACAGTTGAAAATTTTTGAACAAAACTATCCTACTCGTGATCTAGAGTTAGCAACTGTGATCATTTCTTTGAATATATGGAGGAACTACCTCTATGGTGAAAAATGTGAGATTTATACTGATCACCAGAGTTTGAAGTATATTTTCTCACAAAAAGAACTCAACATGAGGCAAAGGAGATGGCTTGAATTACTCAAGGATTATGATTGCATGATACACTACCACTTGGGGAAGGCAAACGGGGGGGCAGATGCTTTGAGCAGAAAAGACCATGGAGTTTTGAATGTGATTAGAATTGAAAGTGATCCAATTTTCATGGATCTAGTGAAGATTGACATGGGAACAACCAGGGAAGGTGGAACATCAATGCTTTTTCAAACGGTTGCTGAACCATCTTTACTAGAAAGGATTAAGAGTTCTCAGACTGATGATGAAGAATTTCAAAAGAAGATTAAAGCTGTGAATGATGGGAGATTGAGAGACTTTGTGTATGAAGAAGGAATTTTGAAATTCGGGAAGAGACTTTGTGTTCCTGATATACCTGATCTAAAAAGGGAATTGTGGGATGATGCTCATTGTTCCAATTTCACTATACATCCTGGGAGCTCCAAAATGTATAGAGATTAGAAGGAACATTTTTGGTGGGACAACATGAAGAGGGAGATTGCTGATTTTGTTTCAAGATGTATGGTTTGTCAACAATTGAATGCTGGAAGGCAACAACCTCTAGGAGTCATGCAACCTCTTCCCATACCAAAGTGGAAATGGGACAATATTATGATGGACTTTGTCATGGGACTACCAAAGACTCCTAGAAGGAATGATGCAATATGGGTTATTTTTGATCGTCTTACCAAGTCAGCACATTTTCTTGCTATAAGAGAAGATCTACCACTAGAACTTCTAGCAAGACTATATATTAATGATGTTATTATACTTCAAGGAGTACCCATATCGATTGTTTCTGATCGTGATCCCCGTTTTCCATCAAGATTTTGGAACATTCTTTAGAAATTCCTGGATACTGAACTTCATTTGAGCATTGTTTACCACCCTCAGACAGATGGACAATCAGAACAGACTATTCAAACCTTATAAGACATGTTGAGATCTTGCCCACATGACTTTCAGGGAATGTGGGATCAATATTTACCTCTGGTATAATTTTCCAATAACAATAGCTTCCATTCGAGTATACAGATGGCACCATATGAAGCGTTATACGGAAAGAGATGTCGTACACCAACCTATTGGGATGGAGTTGGTGAAAGAAAACTTATAGGCCCAGAACTGTTGGAGGAAACGGTGGAAAAGGTGAAGGTAATCCAAAATCACATCAAAGCAGCTCAAAGTAGGCAGAATAGCTATGCCGATAATCGAAGGAATGATTTGGAATTTCAAGTCGGTGATCATGTTTTCCTGAAGGTATCTCCATGGAAGGGAGTCATACGTTTTGGAAAGAATGGTAAATTGAGTCCTAGGTACATCAGACCCTTCGATATTCTAGAATGAATTGGGGCTGTAGCTTACCGATAGGCAATGCCGCCAAGTCTCTCCAAAGTTCACGATATGTTCCACGTATCTTTGTTGAGGAAATATATGCCTGACCCAACACATGTACTCACCTATGAGAAATCAGAACTAGAACCTGATCTGTCTTATTGTGAAGAACCCCTCAGGATTCTTGATACGAGAGAACAGTTAATGAGAAACCGGACGACGCGTCTGGTAATAGTTTTGTGGAGAAACCATATGATGGAAGAGGCAACGTGGGAACCTGAGGAACTCATGATGAAGAACCACCTGAGTCTTTTCATGTGATAAGTAATCTAGAAATTTAGAGGAAAAAATTATTTGAAGGAGGGGAGTGTGTAACACCCCAGGCTTCTACGGTACGCTTCTCTTTGAATAATGTGATAGCGTGTGTTGTACGCAACACCGAGTTCTAACACACCATAACCAATCAAACTAGCCGTTATGAATAGTAATACCTACTTTTTGAAATTATATATATTTTATATTTCAAAATGGACTTCATTTTTGGATTAGGAATATCGAATTTAGCTTAAGGTAAAATTTTGGTACTTTTCGGATAACTGTAATATATTGATGAATAGTGAAAATTAATAAATTTTAATTAAAAACAATTTTTTTAATAAAAATAATTAATAGTGATAAATCATGAATTTGAGTTATTTTAACGTATATTTAGAATATATTTTTACCCTTTAATACAATTTGGGTCATTGAAATAATTTTACAATTAATCCGGAAATAAACAAGTGTCAATCTTTTGATAATTATTATCTCTTACAAACACGCTTTTTGTTTTAACAATGGGAATTAATTTTAAATTACTTTCTTCCACTTCTATGTTTTGAATTTGGAAAAATGGATTCCACATATGGAATCAGAATGTTCAAATTTTTTAAATAGGTAACTTTTATTTTTAGACATTTTGAATAATTGCTTCTGTAAATATTTTATTTACCACGGTTAAGGGTAAATCCAGTAAATAAGGGTTACAAAATAATATTATAATAATACTAAATTACCCTAAAACGTGTCTTAGACTTATTGGATGATAAATGTTCGACCATAGTCATCTTTGGGTCGATTTTGGGACCCCATTGAGCCACTTGTAGGTGATATGGACATTTTATTTTAATTAAGTTAAAATGAATACAAAAATGACAGAAGCATATATCTATTAGTAAAAGAATTTTTCCTTAGGGTTATATATGTTAGATTTTAGACTATAAATATTCATTAGAAAGATAAAAAGATTTAATACATAATTATTGTTTATTTATAATTTTTAGAGATTACACAATTTAAGTTATTTATGACATAATGATGATGCAGTAATTACCATAATAGTGAAAATTTAAAATAATTGATATTATAAATACCCAAATAAATATAATTTGAAACTTTTAATGAATTAAAATAATTTTATAGGATAATATGACATATTAGGATTTATTTAAATTACTTTTTTCGAAGTAATCATTCTATTAAGAGTTTCATAAAAATCAACTATTGAATAGTGACAAAATTGACATAAAATAGTTTTTAAAACAAATATTATATTATTAATTGAGATTAAATTCCTAAAAATCTAAGGTTCGGACAAAGGACTTATATAATGATAGGGTCATCATTAATGGACCATTTGTGGGTCGAATGGATGTATATGGTAAGTTTATTAACCATATAATATAGAAATATAAAGAGACATTATAAAAGTGATACTAATTAACTTAGAGTTAATACTTAAAGGTAAGGTTAATATAATGACCAAAACCTGTCTAAATTCTATTGGATGAGTGGTTTTAGATCTATCCCTACCTTAGAATTTATTTAATAAACATTGGAGCCATTAGAAACCGAATATAAATTTATTATATACTAATATTTCAAGCTTTTCCAAAGGTTCCCCTCACCCCTCTTATAAAAGGGCACTTCTCCTTATCATTTCTTCACACATTAAAACCTTTTGGTTTGGCCAAAATCTTCCCAAATACTCTCCTAACTTCCATCACTACAACCTAGAGGCCTTAGTTTGATCATAAATCCAACCTATGGATCCCTTTTGATCAAATCAAAAGGAAAAACTCGAAGAAGAGGTAATGATTTCACCACCCTTTTCCAAGTTCCTTTCTTCTTCCACTTATTCTTCCTTTGTTATTAACATTATAAAATAATAAATGCAGTATAATATATATACTGTGATGTTATTATAAATATGGTACAACCATATTCAGTATTCTATCCACCCTTTGAATAACATGTCACCATACGTGTGAACGTATGGCTTACCGTCTCCACGTCGTGGTGTAATTGTTATTCAATATTTTATTATTTGGATGGGTATAATAATGATGTGTAACTAATATAAGTAAAAAATATAACATGTTAATGATTCTGTATATATGATATAACATCCATTTATATAATATTTTAATATCAAAAGAATGATATTGTCGCTCGTGCATACGTACGGACTACAGTCACCACGAACGCGATGAGATTCATTCTCCATCATATCCATTCAAGTATAAAGATCATTTGATGATTTCAAAATAATGTTTAAGGACATGATATAATTCTGTATATGAATAATATACAACCTATCCATAACAAACAAAGATTATGTAACAAATCATATAAAAGAAAATGAGTAAGATAACACCCGAAACGACGATAATTCTATGATATTATTAACAAAGTAATGTTAACAGATCATATATGAGATCATATTAATATATATGATTCTTTTATAATTTAATAAAAATTATTTCACCATTATAAAGGAGGTTAACCTACCCCAACCAACAGAAGTACAAGGTAAGGGTTATTTCAGAATCTCTTCATTATCCGAGGTTGTTTATAAGTAATAATCTATTGAGATCTCTTTATCATCCACATCCACGTTTCTTAAAAATATATTTCCAAACATTTTTACTATTTAATAGAATATGGGTTAAATTCATTAATACCCTTATTTGACTTTTTATAAGAGTTTTATAAATGAATATTTCCATCATTTTCCAAACAAGCTGCTTTTTAACCTTTTCAACAAAATTAAGGTAAGAATGTTTTTTTACTTATACGGCGGGTGCGGTTATTTTCCGCCGTTATAAAATCGTCGAAGCTTCCCTTACAAGCTTATAAAAATATTTTCATAGAAAATGATTTATTTTATAAATATATGACTCTTAAATGATTTCAAAATAGAAATAGATATTTCTCTAAAAAGAGTTTTGATTTCATCTATGTCAACATCCTTTGATGGATTTTACGCTTATTTGAAGTTGATTTATTATGATAAAAAACTTCTATATTGTATTGAATGTTTTGTGATATGTTTGACTGTGAATGTGATATTTTTATACCATTCATAGTTTATGGTGAAAGTATTGACATTTCATATTCTAGTTTTAATACGAATGTTTATGTTTTGTTTAAACCTTTACATATGGGAATGCATTGGACTTAATATGTGACAGGTGGAGCCTGCTATAGCTCCTCGATGCATTGGTAGGTCTCATGAGGCAAACTAGTGTCTTGGCATAAGGTCTTGACAAAATATTATTTGTAGTATTGGCACGATGCCTTGGATATGTGGTTATGATAGTTTGGAATTATGCATTCCATCATTATGAAAGTGGTTATTGATATTGCATGTGATTATTCGATTAGTAGAATATCCATGTGATTAAGTAAATGGAATTATATCATTTTACTTTTTCCATACTATGTTGAAGTTCAAGTTTAAAAGGATTTTGTTTTAGTTATAAATTTCCTTAAATTATAATGCTTATTTTTTAATGCTTCTGCTATATTGTTATCTTTACTGGGCATTTGTGCTCACCCCTTTTCTATGTTTTATTTTTCCCAGAATGTGAAGAAGTAGTTATGAATGACCTGTAGGGATAGTATGTGGGGATATGATTGTGGAATAAGGAGGCTATGTTGTTGTAGTATTTTTTTTCACTTTATGATGTAATACATTATGAATATATATATTGCTTCCAAGGCTACTAAACCAATCAGTCTTTCGAAATTTGATCTTTCTTGTGATCATTCCAATGTAATGTAATAATGCACCGACTCTGGTTAACTGGGATCGGGGCGTTACATATTTTAATCAAAATAATTTATAGTGATAAATTATACTATTGAGTGGTTTAAAAGTATAATTAGAATATATTTTTACCATTTTATCAAATGGTGTTCATTAGAATTAATTTAACTTTGAAATTGGACATAAATAATTGTCTATCTTTTGATATATATTATTTCATAAAAACATGCTATTTGTTGTGACAACGGGAATTAATTATAAAATTAATTAATGAAAATAATATGTTTTTAATTTTGTAAAATAGACATAATATTTGAATTCGGAATATCAATTATAGCTTAGGGTGAAATTTTGGCATTGTTCTGAAAAACAACAATTTTTTATGAATAGGGAAACCACTAAGTGGTAGTTAAACAACTGATTTTTCATTTAAATGAAACATTACCACTTCTGTGATATGATTTTTAAAAATCCAACATACATGGTTGTCATTAGGAAGTAAAATGTGGTTCAATGGGATTAAAATATTTTTTTGGTGAATAGTAACATTTAAGTTTAATTTATCGCGATTAAAGGTAATTAGTGAAATTTAAGGTAAAATGATATTATAAAAATATGAAAACATCATTACACTTGTCCTACCCCTATTGGATGAGTCATAGCTGACCAATAAAATTCATGGGTCAACTTGGGGACCCCATGGAGCAACTTTTTTAGGAAAATGACATTAAAAACTTTTTATTTAATGTTTAAATAAAAATGTCACAAACATGAGTTGTTTTACTAAAACAATTTTTAAAAGGGGTTATACAAGTCATATGATTGACTATAAATATTCATTAGAAAGATAAAAAGATTTCCAACATCATTATTTTTGTTTTATAATTTTTAGACATTAAATAAATTATATTATTTGTGACACCATGATGATGCAACGATTACCTCATTAATTATCGATTAAAAAAAATAAAATGATAATGTAAAATCTATAACATACACTTGTCAAAAACCTTTTGGATGAGTATATTTCGAACCCTTATCACCTTATCCTAGAAATATATATGTTTGGGACCATTAAAATCCGAAACTCATTATATAATAAAGTAACATTTCATGACATTCCAAGTGTGCCCCTCCTCTCATCTTATAAAAGGCCCCCACCACTACCACCTTACTCACAATATCAAAGCATTTTGGCTCGGACAAACTCTGCCCAAATACTATCTCCACATCCGTCTCGTACTCCTAGAAGCCTCACTTTGGGTAGAATTCTTACCAAGGAAGCCTTTGGCTCAAATCGAAAAAGACTTACCCGATTTTAAGGAGGTTAATGAACGGTCATGTCAAGTCAGACATGAGGTAAGATAATTTCTTAACCAAATGTTCGTTCTTTGGGTTAATCTCCTACTTTCAAATTATGTCATGATATTATTATGTCCTATCCTGTATTTTTACATGCCGTATGTTTACTTATAGTAAATACACATAATAGATCTATTTTGTTTTAAAAATGATCTTTGTAAGGACTTCGTCTCTATCTCTTCAATGAGGCATATTTGGTTTTATACACAACATTCATATATATGGTGTATAAACCCCTTTGAATTTTACTTTTATTCAAAAGGAATATTTTTATACAAAGTGTTTTTACTAAATGACAAATGTAATGTTTTTTCTTACATATGCGGCGACAACAACTTCTCCGCCACCGTGACTATTATATGAGTTTCGACTTCCTCTATAATCCATAACATTTTTTAAAAGAAAAATGAATTCCATGTTTTAATTTTCTTTTATTTTTGTATTGAAAATGGTTTTGATAAAGTTTTTATTATATCAATGTGTTGTAATGATTGAAGTGTGGAAATCTATTGTTTCCATTATGCACATTTTATCTAATACAATTATGTTTTGGTTTATGATATGTTTAAACCTGTTCATATGAGGAATGCATTGGACACAATATGTGACGGGTGGAGCCCGCTATAGCTCCTCGATGCATCAGTAGGTCTCATGAGACAAACTAATGTCGTGACACGTGGCCTTGAAAAAATCTTATTTTTAGTCTTGGCACGAGGCCTTGGCTATGTTGTTATGATAGTCCGACATTGTGCATTCCATCATTATGAAAGTGGTTATTGATATTTCATGTGATTATTCAACTATTAGAATGTCCATGTGAGTAAGTAAATGGCATTATTTTATTTTACTTTTGCCATATTATGCTAAATTTCATGTTTAAAAAGCTTTTGTTTTAGTTATACATTTCCTTAAATGTTAATAATTATTTATGAAAGCTTCCTCTATATTGTTATCCTTACTGAGAATCTGACCTCACCCCTTTCAATGTTATAATATTTTCCAGGATGTGATGAAGTATTTTATGAATGACTTGTAGGGATAGTTAGAAGAGGATATGAGTGTGGACTATGGAGACTATGTTGTTTTAGTTTTTCACTTTTTTATGTAATGTAACATTTATGAATGTATGTAGTGTTTCCAAGGCTATTATCTTAATCGGTCTTTCGAGACTTGATCTTTTTTGATCATGAAAATGTTACGAAGAAATGCACCGAATCAGGGTAATTGGGGTCGGGGCGTTACAACTGTACTCAACATATGGAGTAGTACTACAGTCCAAGGTTAGTGGGGCACGCATGGTTGTAGCGGCAGGCCCACTATACTTGACAGAGGGGGAGTTCTCCAGCAGCCATGGTTTCGACATCATGAATAAAATCCTGGTTGATCTAAGTCTTTGAGATTTCTATTTACCTCATGATTGAGATGGGTCACTTCATAAATTAGGTATATGTATGGGCATATATCTAAGTAGTAGTTATCCGTTGATTTCATAATCTTTGTGTTTCCTCACGATTGAGATGGGTTACTTGATAACTTAGGTATATGTATGGGCATATACCTAAGTAGAGGTTATCTGTTGAGATCTTCTTTGTGGTTATCCTTGTTGGAATTAGTGAGACCGTGAGGGTCTCGGGGTCCCTATTGAGTATCTTTATACTCACCCATGCATGGGCTAGGCCCGCACCTCATGGTGTTGGTTGCAGATGACGGGTTGTGCTGACAGAGGCCAAGTGTTCGAGGACTGGACGGTACCCAGAGGTGGACCTCGGGACGAGTCAGTATCAAGATGTGGACTTCACGTCGAGATGATACTCAAAGGAGGTTGATGGGAATGAGTGTTTTGGAGGCCATCTATACCTACCATTCAGGTAGGATCCATGGTGGACTGTCCAGGAGCTGCGCTATCTGTACCTACCCTTCAGGTAGGATCCATGGTAGACGATCTAGGAGATGCGCTATCTGTACCTACCCTTCAGGTAGGATACCTGGTGGATGATCCAGGAGATGCACTATCTGTACCGACCCTTCAGGTAGGATCTGAGGAGGATGAACTAGGAGATTCTTCCTTTCTTCCACCTATTTTCTTTTTCTGTTGTACTTTTGTTTAGTTGTTTCTATACTTTCGTTTGGGTTTGTATTCTGGCCCATTTACTTTTCAGTACTTCCTTCTTTTACTTAGTGTATTATGTCTGCTTGTTCTCTGTGGTGTTAGTTTACTTCTATAAAGGCAATGGCTTCCCAGTTATCGGGATTTACGCCTTTGGGGCTAGTCGAAAACCCCTGTCCTATGGAAGGCAGGCTTGAGGTAGTCACGACACAGGCCCCGAGGACGGGTCGTGACAAATTGGTATCAGAGGAGTTCGGTTATACCGTAGAACTAAGGACTCTGATATTTTTCTATGTGAAGCAATAGTGTTAAGGGAACTGAGTGTGATCTTCTTGTTCAGGGAGTACAGTGTTGGTGCGGAGGCCGACGTATCCGTACACCAATACCCTGGCTTCTGATTTCCGACATTGTGCACGAAAACACTGATTGTGTGTGTGTTTCCAAAGTTTTAAAGTCCGCTAAAATTAGGTCAGCTCACCAGGTATAAGTCATTGAATATTTCGAATCTGTTCAGGATGTCTCCACACAGACTGTCAGTTGGAGTTCTGAGAGAGTATTCGATGACGGCCCACCTAGCGGCGAGGCTTCGGTGCGGGGCCCTTTTTACTATGTTGGCACCCTCGGGTGGTGTACCAGCAGCACCACCACCTATTGGGAAGCATATTCCACTTTCCATACTAGCAGATGGTGCACATTGATGGAGCGCATTGCATGAGTTCCAGTAGTAGAGGCCTCTGAGGTTACGAGGCGAGGCAGATTCTATGAACAGCAGAGCACTGGCTGGAGGCGATTGCTAGAGTTTTCTGCCTTTCTAAGACACCAGCAGAGTGGATGGTAGACTTTTCTACTAGTGTTTTCCATTGAGTGACCATGAGGATGATCCGCATAGTGATGAGGCTTCGTTACGTGGTCCTATTCTTGAGATAGTGCCTTCGGGTAGTGTGTCAGCTATACATCACTAACTGTTGGTCTGCAGTTACAACTAGCAGTACCGGTAGGTGACACATGTAGGCTTACTGCCTGAAACATGTTCCAACATCATATACTCTCATGTTTCGAGGTGATCCTGACTCAAAGGCTACTGAGGACCAGCTTGAGGAGGTGGCATATAGTTTTCTAGAGCTTATACAGCTTCTGTAGGGTGACGTGTTGGTAGCTGAGAATTCATCGAAGAATACCGAATATTCCGGGTACTCGATGAATACAATTCAATCAGTGCTATAGAGTTGTGACCTCTGATCATGGTGTGTTTAAAGATATCTAAGCCATCAATTTTTCCTCTATGCATTCCTACTCACATTAGGGTTCTAGAGGGAACCTTTAGGTTAAATGTTCTTTGGCTGATCGAATACAGCTAGAGAATGTTAGAACTTGGAATGCAGTGAGCTGGTGCCAGTCTTAGAGACATGGGCATGCGAATGTTTCAAGAAGAGGAAATGTTATGTATAGATAAATCTGTAGGGCATCAGACGTTGAAGTGATCTAGGAGAGCAGCATGGGGTGGTGAACATTTTGACATGTTGCACCCACCCGCCTTTGTAATCCCCGCTAGGCTAAGGGAGCTGTAGGGCAGGGGAAGGAGTAGTTACATGCGGTCAAACAGTGCGACCTAAAGGGATCTAAGGATGATTCGAAGTGCAGACATTGTCTTCTACTAGATGTCGTAGACATAGACATTGATACTAATCATCCCTTATTTCCAAGAATCTAGTCCAAGACCTTGAGTTTCCAGTTAAGCCATTGACTTGACCCTCACATCTAGAGATACCTTTGGCAGGAGACTCGATAATCACACTTACGCCGACAGTGTGATCTGACCCTTGAGGTGAGAGTTTTGGTTGGAACCTCATTGTGGTAGCGTCGAGACCTTACGATGTTGGTCTGGGTATGGATTGGATTCAAAGTTCATGATCAAATTCATTGTATTAGGAAAAGAGGTTGTGGTTTACCAACAACGTTGGTACGAGTTTTCCTTGGTCGGTGAAAAGGAAACCCCATGCATCACAGGATAAGCTCATTCATCGGAGGGTGCGACCCGTCACTCTTGAATTGGTCAACCTTACCCTCGTGGAAGCGGTCATTTTGAGTTTTAGTTCTAACAGGAATTGGAAACCTCTAGAGTTCTAGGATGACGATCACGTCCTTATACGGGTCTAACATCGACGAGGTTTACGTAGATATGGCCAAGGTGGAAAGTTATCTCCGAGGTTCAATTGACCTTTCTAGGTCCTCAGCTGGGTAGGCGAGGTAGTTTTACCTCTTGAACATTCCACCCCAGTTGCACAGGGAGCATGATGTCATCCACATTCCTCGGCAACGGAGGAACGTGCATGATCCTTCTCATATCATCAACCATGGGGAGCTGGACATTGGTGATGGTGTGACTCTGTGGGGTTTCATTAGAGGTTGAGGATCGACAGGAGTGGTCTTACAAGGATGATCGATTCCTCTTGTGCTCTTTCGTTGGCAGCACGAGAACCTCCAGGTGGGAACATGGGAGTAGGAGGCTCAGATGGGTGCTCAGTACCACTTATGATTACTTCGTTTGTGTTATAGCTTTATGAGGAAGTAAATCATTGAGGTCGGAGTAATGTAAAGACCCGGAATTTTCAAGGAATTTTTTTTCTTAATTTTCTTTGGAATTTTACATGACGCAGTTTCTGACGGTGCTTGATTCTGATGCCCGGTGTGCCGAGAATCATTTTACAAAGATTAGATTGGGTACGTTCAGTGAACGAACGAGCAGGTTTTTCTAAATATTGTACTAGTGCTTGGAATCCAAATCTGAGGGCACCGATGATCTCGCAGCACCGGTAATTTCTTAAGAAGACCTTTTCCGAATGTGCATTTACTCGGGAGGAGTTGTTTAAAATTTGTGGTGTGAGTGAAGAAAAAATATAATTTGCAATCCAATTTTATTTTTCTTCTACGTAGTTTTATCCTTTGTGTGGAATTTGTGTTGGTAACTACCTTTGGGAGAATAAATGAGAGGTGGGGCCCTCATGATCTCCCACCTTTTCACATTCCCCATAACCCCTTGAAACTCCACTTTAATGTGAGACCACTCTCCTCCCCCTCTCTCTTCATTCTTCATGCCAACTCACTTTAATTAATTATGTGGTTTGGTTTGAATTTTAAAGACATTTAGGTGTCAATATAAATAATATCATGGGATATTATTTTGGAGCTCCTGGTGTGTAAGAAAACCCTATCAACATTCTAGAGTTTTTGGGAGAACATTGGTGTGAAGAGTAAGAGAAATTCCCTCCAATGAAGAACGACACATCTTCAATGAATAACGGTTCTTCTTCGACGAAGAACACATTCCCTTCAACATAGAACGTTCTCGACGAAGATCGCCTCCGACGAAGAACACAAAGACACCGAAGACGTGCCTTATATTCTTCTTCCTCCGCGTCATGGGAGGAGACACCACTGCGGGGAACGTAGCCTTCGACGACGGCTCTTCCTCCCACGAAAACGGAATCGACACCGATCTTATGCGATGACCGATCATCGCAACGCTTTCCTTTTCCAGCGGCTCAACGACACGAGACGTCTTTTTGAGGTAGGGGTTTGGTTTTGTTCATGAATATTTTCCTTGAGTTCTTCGTTAAATAATTGGGTCGCATGTAATAAATTTAACGGAAGGAGGTCGGACCGCCCGAACACGGCCGATCCTCCTCCCCCTTTTGATATGTGTTTTTTGTGGCTCGAACAAAGGCGGTGCGGTACAACGGCACCACACGGAAATAAGAATGAATGCAACGAAGGAGCGCAGCGCCATCGCGTCGCGCCGTCGAGGCTGAATGAAGCCGCGGCTGGAGTAGGGGTCGGAGTAGGGTCCGCAGAGGTGAATCAAAGACTCCACAGTTGTTTATTGACATGCGGATTGATAGGAGATGGAAAATGTGGCCGCAAAGTCATTTTGATGTCTCTGCAGTGAAGGTCGGGTCCCGGGATGACCGTTGGCGAATGCGGTGAACAAAACAGACCACTGGAGTGCATCTGGTGGTCTGTAGAAATCGGTGGTGGCGTGCCACTGGAGAAGGCCATTGCGATAGAGCCGCATCAGTAGGGATTGAACCAGAATGGATTTTACATTCCAGAATGAGGGGCGCGGCATTTAATCCGCACCGGTTAACCGTCAACCAGGGGGCGGGGGTATCGACCCCTCTGCTCTTCGCTGGCTGCGCGGCCGTCGGGCCAGCACGGTAGGCCAATCGATCGCCGGGCCAGGCCGCGCCCAGGCTGGGCCGGGCCTCACCCTAACGGACTGGGCCGCGCCCTAACGGGCCGGACTCAGACCCAATTTGGGTCGACCCGGGTGGGGGGTATCGGGCCGGGCCCGAACCCCCTATTTTCGGACATTTTCATTCAAAAGCTCATAACATGGGCTATGAACTTCTGATCGATGCACCATCAGTTGAGATGTGATCCTTAGATCGAGACGGTCATTTCGTTATATCAGAATCAAGGTTTCAGAGTACTTTGGGTATGGCCAGGTTGGTTCGGATACGAAACCAACCGGGCCCTCAGAGCGGAAAAGGTTATATTTTAAGCTCTAGACGTCTGATTGACGTGTCGGTGACTTTGTTTAATTCCTCTTGATGAGATGAAAATTTTGGCATATTTCGCCTGAGGTTTCAACGCAGATAGATAGTTTAGGGGTTGGATTGAACCTGATATCCAACCGGGCCCCTGGAACGGAAAAGCTGATATCTTTCTGACCGAACATCCATTTGACGAATTGCCAGCGACATTGGTGATCTTGTTGTGAAATGGTCCCTAAGAGTATACCCTATGAGAGTTCGGGGTACAGTCGAGATACATCCGGGTTGGTTCGCACACGAAACCAACCGGGCCCCTGGGACGAAAAGGCTAGTAACTCACAGACCGGGTGTCTGACTGACGCGTCATCTATTGCGTTGAGACCCCTATGACGAGGCGGTCCTTTGAGATAATTCTTCGTGGAACATTTTGATACATGTAGTATCGACCAGTAGAAAATGAAGCAGACCCTTTTGGTTGAAAGCTAGCAGAGTGCAGATACCTTGTAGCTGGCTGAGACTTGATGAATGCTGATCTATAATCTTAGTGTGTTTCAGATAGCCCAGTGGGGAGTGCTTGGTTGTAGCTGTAGAACCAAGGAGGAGGAGCGCTTGGTTGTAGCAGCAGACCCATGGTACTCAACATAAGGAGAACCTCTGGAGTCTATGAAGGGGAGTGCTTGGTTATAACAGCATTCCAATGGCGGAGGAGCACTTGGTTGTAGCATCAGTCCCGTGGTACTCAACAAAAGGTGTACCTCTAGAGCCTATGAGGGGGAGCGCTTGGTTGTAGCGGCATACCCATGGTGGGAAGCGCTTGGTTGTAGCAGCAGGACCACTGTACTCGAAAAGTGGAGTACTATAGCAGTCCAAGGTTAGTTGGGCACGTTTGGTTGTAGTGGCAGGACCACGGTACTCGACAGAGGTGGAGCTCTCCAGTATCTGTGGTTTCGACATCATGAATAAAATCCTGGTTGAGCTGAGTCAATGAGCTTTGTGTTTGCCTCATGATTGAGAGGGGTAACTTGATAACATATGTATATGTATGGGAATATATAGAAGTAGTTGTTATCCGTTGATTTCATAATCTTTGTTTTTCCTCATGATTGAGATGATTTACTCAATAACATAGGTATATAAAAGGGCATATACATAAGTAGAGGTTATCTGTTGAGATCTTCTTTATGGTTTTCCATGTTGTATTTAGTGAGACCATGTGGGTCTCGGGGTCCCTACTAAGTATCGTTATACTCACCCCTGCACAGGCTATGCCCGCACCTCATTGTGTTGGTTGCAGATGACAGGCAGTGCGGACAGAGGCCGAGTGTTCGAGGACTGGACGCTACACGGAGGTGGACCTCGCGACTAGTTAGTATCAGGAGGTGGACTTCACGATGAGACGATACTCGGAGGAGGTTGACAGGCAAGAGCATTGTGGAGGCCATATGTACCTACCCTTCTAGTAGCATCCATGGTGGACAATCCAGGAGTTGCGCTATCTGTACCTACCCTTCAGGTATGATCCGTGGTGAACAATCCAGGAGATGTGCTATCTGTACCTACCCTCCAGGTAGGATCTGAGGAGGACGACCCAGGAGCTGCATCCTTTCTTCAAGCTATTGTCTTTTTTTGTTGTATTTTTGTTCATTTGTAGCTGTACTTTCATTTGGGTTTGTATTCTGGCGCATTTACTTGTCAGTACATCCTTTTTGCACATAGTGTATTACTTCATCTTGTTCTTTGTGGTGTATGTTTACTTCTATAAAGGAAATGCCTTCCCAGTTTTCAGGATTTACGCCATTGGTGCAAGTCGCCAGCCCCTGGTCTATGGAAGGCGGGCTTGGGGTAGTCACGAAACGGGCCCTGAGGATGGGTCGTGGCGGATATAGACTTACACTCCAAATACCCATAGGGTTATTGACATGACATTCTATAAAGAATATTTTTCATTGGTCTATGGTTACAAATAGACATAATATGATTTGATTTGAATTTGATGTTGATATACCATGTTATATAATGATTATGAATTGTTATGTGTTATAGTTCAGAATCCAGAACATGATGAATCCATTATTGAGAGTTGGGGTTTCATCCTGAACCAGGGTGTTATGTGGTTAAATAATGATTAATTAAATATGGGTAAACTATTTAATTTCCTTCATTTATTTAGTTTTTATACATATGAATACACCGTTATAGACTATATATAGTTTTATTCTCAATTAGTGGTGGCAAAAATAGTTTTACTCACACCCTACTCATGCAACCTGATCAGAAGTAGAATTAAAAACACGTTTGCGGGACAATATAAGGGAAAATGTTGTGTTTTATATGGAAAAATTTAGATGAATCAAGGATTAAGGAACTATATGAGGTTCATGACCTTCTTGGGAGTTGTTAGTGTCATTATTTATTTATGTTTTTATATATTTACATTTGGAATGTACTCTAAATAATATGTATATTGTTTAGTTTTGATATAGAATTTCTTGTCATGGTCATCATGTGATACATGTGTTATTATTTTCAGTTTATATCATTTGTTTTTTTTATTATTTCTACAGATGTGTTTCAATGTTAAATAGGGTATAGTCTCACCATGATCGATAATAGACCCCTGCAACTATTCATAATCCTCTGGCATATAATTAATCTCACTTGAGGTATTGTTGATGTTGGGCTCGAGCCACCGATGTGTGGCACCCGAGTCGAGAAATTTTAATTAGTCACAATAACATTTCATTTCATTTCATATTTATAGTTTATACACATATATAATACTATTTAAAATAGTTAGAAACTAATGTATCATCCCTATGATATGATCTGGTCCCATAAACATCCACTCCCCAAAATTATTAATTAATGTTGTAGCCCAACACCTCCTCTCATACATAGGGTCATAAGGTAATATTTGAATGATAGAGTGGAGGTTATTGGTATATAACAACTAAACAAGTAGAAGGTGATGTAACCAACTAATTTGGAAGACATATTAAGATGAGAATAATATTTATTTATTTGTATGTGTCATTCCATATCACTGAGCATTTTTAAAATGGTGATATGATGTATTAAAACAAAACGTCGTATCCAACACTTTTAGATATTTTTTCTGGAATCTATACGTAATTCTTAGATCATGACCATATACAACAGAGAGTAGTACTCAATGTTGTTTCACTGAGTAATTTTTTTATATCATACTGTGTTTATATGAGCTAAATCATTTTTTAACAATGAAATATGAATATTTATTAAGGTGGTCAACGCAACAAACATAATTTCTATTGGATGTTCTTCAAATTCTATTCAATATATATGTTGTTATGTTTTTTCCTCTCAATACTAGTTTGTTAAATAGTTTCATTATTATTAAATATTTCGATATTTCAGTATTAACTTTTTGGGATAAGAATCATTGCGAAAAAAATTATTCTATAACAAAATTCATGTTATCCGATAAAAAGTTTCATATTAGATTTATATTCATCTAAGTGCTTCTTGGAAGAATATATAAGAATGAGCTATTCAAATCAACATATATTCCTCAATTTAGTTTTGGTTATTACGTGAAATATATAAATATTTAAACACTTATTCCTCCATCTAATTATATGAATATCTCCATAACATACTTTACTGTTATTTATAGCTTCTCATCGATTTTATGTGGCCTCTACGAACCTATTAATTAATTATGTTTTTAAATTTATTATATTATATTATGGTAAATAAATATTTAGTATAATAGTCAATATGACATCCCTTAAAATCCTCATATAGGATAGTGTTATCAGATATTTTCAACTATAGAATATACCACATTATTCTCCACCGATGATTGTATTTGATTTAATAAACATAATCCCTTGACTTCTATAACTAACTTCTTTAGTGCATACTTACCTTATTTTGTGTTTTTATTTAAAAAAGGATTTTTGTATTATGAATATATTTTACACTTATATTAATAAAGATAATGTATAATAATATTGAATATGATGATCTATAATGGAAATTAAATAACATTTGTTTAGTGGATTTTCTCAGTTATGATTAATTTTATTGGTGAATGTGTTATCACTTTTTAATGTTCCACGAGTAAAAACAAATTAAATATTATATAGATCACTATACATTATATATATTTCTCCACATGTTGTTAAATTAATAACCTATTTTCGATCAACGTCTTCATTAACTCTTTAAATCTTTTATCACATGCATCATTCCAGAAAAAAATCACTCATGTCAGTGATACATTTGTTTTTTCATTATCACTAATTTGATATGTTTCATTAAAAATGTCTATAATACCTAGTTAATATATAAAAACTATAAATTTATATAATGAATTGTATAATATTCCATCCATTAATTTTTTTTATATTCATATTATCCACATATATTACATTTACAAAGATAAAAATCCCCATGAATGTTTCATAATTCATCAGAATAACATATTTACTATGTTTTGAACATATTTCCTCCATTCATATTTTATTTGGTTAAACTTTATAAGGATCATAATGATCCGAAATATTATTTAATTCATAAGGATGTCATTAATATAGATAACCAAAAAAATTTCAATGCAATCTTAATTTTTTTACTGATTATTTCCGTGAATTTAAATATAGAATTGTTTAATATAAATGGAACCATTATGAACATATAGATCCAATACTATGTATTGATTTTTTATAAATGTTATAATAATTAATCCTCTTTTCACCTTAATATCCTGAACCAATATATACCTTAAGAAAAAATTGGATTTCACTTAACTAATTATATAATTAATCAATCCATAGTAGTGTATACTTTTTCATTATCATTTTTTTGTTATGATCACAATATTAATTTTAGAATTTCATTTAAATAAAATTTTTCAGGAATAAAATGATTACTAAACCCCATGGTGAAACACATGGGTGTATACAACCTGTATCTATGTTTTATATTTATTTATTCATCTTATTTTTATTTCAATGAGTGTGTAGTTTATATAGATTATTGGATATTATTAACACTTTAGGAATATGTTCAATAGAGATATAAAACAATCTTTTATGTTGAATTAGGGGAAATTCATTATGTTATACAGAAATATATTTTCTTTTAACGGTAATTTCAGTAAAGCTATCCATATCCTTAGGCCCAATAATTTTATCCTAATTAATATTCTCCTGTGTCAATAATATCAATGCTAGATTTGTGGATTCTAAAGGACATCCACCTTTCTCTATGAAATTTCTTCAAATTAGAGGAAAATTTTCAATATTTAGTGTGAATTTCTTATCTCAAAAATTTGTGATGGCTCTTTAAAAGGTTTGAAAATAAATACCTTGAGTAGTATTAAATTATAATATAGAGAGTGTCATACAGTTTACAAGGAAATTCATTCCATAAATAAATATAATCTATTTTTTATACATATGGCATTAAATAATTGACCAATTTATTTTTTCACAAATAAATCAACATCGATGTTTTAGGTGGTGATTTATTAGGTCAATAAAACATGTGTGTTATGAAATATAGACTTGATGCATATTCACATTGAACATTTTATTTTCATTAATATATGAGAAGCATGAATTTCAATATTTTATTTGAGTTCTAATAATTTTCTTCATAAAAATCAAAATATAAATATTTTAAAACAATTTTAGATATAATTAATACAATAATCATTTAATGGAATAATGATAAATGAAAAATATTATTTAATATATTATTTTAATTTTTTCAATATTTTATACAATGTTATATTTCATTAAATTAAATTTCATATATAATTTTTATCACATCATAATGGTTTGTTAGGAGTTAGTTAATTTTACAATTAGTAACCAGTGAGAGTATCATTCTTTTTTTGATTCAATAATTATATGTTTTACACATGGTATTCAAAAATTTAAAACTCAAGAAACCTATTTGGTGTTATTAAACCTATTTAAATCTTTTCAAGAGCCCCATAAACTTATAATATCTCAACAGGGCATATATTTCATAAAAACCACTCACCCTATAATTTTGAAAAGGAAATAGTTAGTTTTACAGATTTTTATTATATCCATATTATTTGGATGATGGGTTTCTAATCCTAAACTCCAAAATTATTTGGACCTTACATTCATATCGATAATTAAAATAAAATACCTTTATAAATTTTATCTCTATAAATATCACAATAATATATAAAAAAACAAAAAATGATAATTTTAAAATGAAAATAGTTTATTTAGTTTCATATCAAAATAACGTAAAATAGGGATATATATAAATTATTAAAAAAATACAATGAAATTTACATAAATTCCATTGATCTGTTAATACAACACATGATAAACTAGGGATATACATCAGAATAGGGTGTTATTTAAATCCGAATACAATGTAAAAAAATGGTATCAAAAAATAAGGTTGTACATGAGATTCAATTAGAATTACAAAATTTAATAGAATGATCATTATCATGATATGGATGAATAACTCTTGATATATGATGATAACATAAATGAAAAATAATAATTAGGAAACTGCAAAAAAATTTACATCATTTGCCTATGTTATGGTGTATAACCAAGACAACATATCATAAAAACTATTCATTATAGAATGTTCCATATAATTTTTATTTATTTTGATCGAAATATTTTCCAATGAATTGGTGTGAAATATAATTCAATTCAAATTTTTCACATTTCAATTATGTACTTGAATTCATAAACTATAAAGATAATGTAAAAAAACCACATCAATCATTAAATTATCTACTATTATTATTTACACTATGTTTAATATATGGATATCCCAAAAAATTTAGGATATGTATATCTATGTAAATATACATGTTTAGAAGTGGCGATGAATATTCACAACATTAAATTTTGTAAAGAGTATAATGGGACAAATTCAGTATTCAAGGAGATGAATATAAATGTTCATAGAATTGATTAATGAGAGTGAAATGTGGTATATAATTATATAGGTATCATAAATAAATTAATGGTAATTTTAAAGACACATTACATCATAAAAACTATTAATTAATATGATTTTTAAAAATCAAATAGTACAATAAAAATTAAGAGAGAAATCAGTTAAATTATTATGTGGTTATAAAATTTTTAGAAGAGATTCATATGTTATTGGGAGGAACAGGAAGGGTATAAAGGAGGATGATAAGATAAATAACATTCATAATGTGTTATTATTGAATTTGAATAGGTGGTTGGGTGGGTATTAATAGAAATATATATTATAATTCTGTATGAATTTCTAAACCTGGTTGCTGGACATTGTGTAATAAAATTACAAATTAGAAAAACCATTGCATGGGTTTTTCCAATTTATTGTACAATAAAGGAATATTGTTCCAAATTTAGTTTGGTTAATAAAAAAAGTCACTAAAGTAATTCCATTGAAGATCTTTATGTGTGTTAGGTTTATAAATATGTTTTTTAAAAAGAATATATATATTATAGTTTTTGGATTATTCATTATTGGACTGTAAAAAGAAACATATAACTACAAAATTACATTATATTAAATGGAAAATTTATTATTGATTACATATTACATTTAGGATATTTATTAAACCTTATTTATTATTCTTTTCTAATATAATAAGCATCATATATTTTTACTATATTTAATTTCTATTCAAATAATTGATTGTTCTTATTTCGTATGAAAAATTCAACAACTGATAATTCATTTTTGATGATATATAAAATAAAAATAATTTCTCAAAAAATATTTTCCAAAATATTTTAAATAATAAATTTAAATAAAAAACCTAATTTATAGTAAAAATTTTAATTTTTTACACCATCCAAATTATAAACATCATAAAAACTGCTTTGGGATCTATGAAATTTTATTTCAATTTTAAATTGAATAAATAATTTTTAAATGAATATTCCATGAAAAATATATTTTTCCGAAATTATTCAATTTATAAAATAATTTTATTAATGTAAAGAATAAATTTCACAAAAATAAATTTTTTGGATTCTTAATATCAAAATATGTTTTTATTGAAATCTTTTTATTGTAATGATCATAATGCAATAATTAATAGGATTAATTATTATCGTTATTCTATAAAAACAAAAAAATTTACACCACTTGGTTCAATATACATAACCTTTTATTAATCCAACATACGACCAAAGGGGATGGTATATCTTAATACATTCAGGTAGCAGTTTCTCAAAAATTCTTTGGGTGATGATCATGATTTTATTATACCTGTACCATAAACTATTTTCCCTTGATTTTTCATAGTAATACATAGCATGGGCTTGGTCAAGGGAAAATTCCAGTGAATCCATGTCCATCTGAAGATATGATAAATGATCATCATTCGGTATAATTCTATTGGTCGAGGATACCATTTAATATTATCTTGTTAATTATATATTTTTATAAAATTCATTTCATTATAATCCAGATTTTTACTATAGAATGGCTATATTATCAATGGTTCAGATGATTTATATTCATTTTACATCTTCTAAAAAATGGATATATTTTATAGTGGTACTAAATAAGAAAAATAAAGGCAGTGAATGTGTTTTTTATAATTGCATTTCATAAAAATGGAAATATTAATGTGGAATATAATTTTTTTTATAAATTTTCAGTACATTAAAATTCCTACTCATTAAACCATTCTAAATCTAAACAATGCATTGTATAATATATTCAATATAAAATCAAAGATTTCAATGCACTATAATCATATTAAAATGATAATCTAATATTTTTACTTGTAATTTCAATGTGTCCTAAATATATACAAAGTGTGAACCCTATTCAAATACAATTTCATTATTGATAAGGGATGAATAAAAAATATTAAATTAATATGAAATCATATGATATATGAATGAAACATTATAAAATATAATACAACAAATTTAAAATAAGAACCTACATCAATTTAATGGAAATCAAGATATAGTTTGTCGCCATTGTTAGTGGAAAATAATATAAAAAATATTTGTTAGAAAAAAAACCAAATCACTATTTAAATGATAAGAAATTAGTTAAAACCATGATATTGGGTTTTTGAAAACTAAAAAAAATTATGGAGGGGGAATAGATTTTTAGGGGAATAAAAATCTAATGGTAGAGGAGTCCATACCTCAGTGAGATGGACAGAAAAAAATGAAATAGTAGTTCTAAATCACAATAAGTGATGTGGTCATTCCATGGTAGGTCACCTTAATAGTTAGGATAAATATGGGGTGTGTTATTTTATGATGAGGGAGATGAGAGAATGTGAGGGGGGATTTTTAAATTAAACTCATCTTGAAATATTTTATAATTTTAAAAAATAATAATAAGGTAAAAACAAATGGTTTACTCACATTGATTGATATTCCATACAATGATTATTTACCCCCCACTAACTAATCAATATTCCATTCCACTAATATTACTATAACCATGAATAGTCTATATAGCCCTCCACAAAAAATTCCATGTGACAAGATGCAATTATCATTACCTTAGATATTCTTTTTACATTCTTCGACCAAAATATTTCCAACTCATTCCAATAATATAAAAATCAAAAAATTTGTAATATGAATATTGAGAAATATAAAATTATAAATAGATGAAAATTAATTAAATTAATTTAATACCAAAAGAAAAAATTATATTTATGTGTCAAAAATAGAAATTGGAATCATATTATATTATAATTTATTCTAGTAGTTGAAATTCATAATTGATTAACTAACAAAAAAATCATTACAAATTGAAATTTTCAAGTATGAAAAATTATTGAAACTAATATGGATGAATAGTTCCCATAGTATTTATAGTTGGGTATTAGTGTTATAATTTTATCATTTGAAACACTCATCATCTTCGTTTCTTTATTTTTCTTCATTTTGTTAATCATTTCACTAAAAAATTCATTTTGAATCAAATTTAATCAAAATCATTTATCGGAAACAATCATTTAACTATATAATTTTTTAAATGTAATATATTTAAAAGGATACTTGGATTAACCTCAATAAAAACTTCTATGAGAAGGTTTGTATATATGTGTTAATTGGGGTGGGAAAATTAAATGATAATATTTCTAATATAAATATTTTGTAACTCAATCTGTTTGATTGGTAAATATTATAATTAGTTAGTCTTATATATTCTATGAATTACTTATAAAATAGTTACATACATTTTTAGGACTTGATAGCCTAAATATTTTCATGTATGGTTATACTCCCCATGCAAGGATTCCTTTACTATAATTTAGATATGTTAAAAAAATAGTCTCAATCCAATCATACATGGACTATGATAATGTGTTCTAGTATCCCACTAGTATGGTATTATACTACATTTTAGACTTCCAATATTCCCATGGTTTATTTCTTTAAAACACAACTCAATCCTTGTAATGCTACTTTGAATTCATTATATAGTCATTACATTGAAAAAATTATGAACCCCCCAAGTAGGCCCTTAGCTACTCCACCTTTCTATAATGGATAAATTTAATCCTTACTCATCCACTATATCACCATCTATAGAGCAAATTTGAACACCATAAAATATATATAACTATTTAATAGGCCCACTAATTCTTCAGCTTCTTCATTTTTCTTGATACGAACAATGGTTCCTCAATTGGTTACAATTTCATATTCCTCTTCATTATAAGGTTTAAAAATATCACTATAGTAAAATATTAGAAGGTTTAGACATATTAAATTTTAATATCGTGTTTCCATTTTTCTATTCAAATAAATATCATTAATATTTTTAATTCCATATTTATTTTCAAATCCCAAAAATCATGGATTATATGATTCCTTCTAATATTTATATATGGATTCACCTTCATGATCATGTCATATTTATTTACAAGATGGATTCATCATTTCGTAAGTGAATATAATATTTTCATTTTAAAAAATAGTTTATATTATGTTCAATTTGAATTTAATACTTCTATTCATTGTGGAAATCATTATTTCATGTTGTTTATCCACTATGCTACAATGAAGTACTCACATCATAGAATCATGCATCATCTTCCACATAAATATTTAGTAATTTAATAAGATTATAAATTTTTTGACACTTTTATTATTATTTGTTATCGTTATTCCTTAATAATAAAAATTAATAATTTATTATATCCTTTGTATGATTTTTCTTATAATCATACATATCATCTATATAATAACCCATCATCAAAAGTTTATCCTATTAAATTTACTTTTATTTATTTCACTTTTAATTCTATATAAATTATTTTGTAATAATTATTCAACCATTAATAGAATCTCAGATTTTCATAATGAATATTTATGAAATTAGTCATTATAATTCCACATACCTACATACAAATAAAGTTAATGAATTCCCCAATTTTTTATGTATGTAACAAAATTCTTATGTATCTATTGTTCATCATGAATACCCAATGGAATTGTTCAATCTATACATTAGTTTGTTCATGATAATACATATTCGATTATATTCATACATAAATACCAAAATCTATTTTATTCATCTCCTTGTAGAGTTTTTATCAATTAAAATTTAAAATATCTCAGGTAGGTACAGAAATATAAAACATATGAATATATAATTCAATAGATTACAACAGGAAAATCCATAATTCATCAATTATAATTTGAACCTCATCCAATAAATTATAAGGCCTTATCAAATATCTTATATCATCATCGTCATCGTTTGATGAGACAATTTGAAATGAAATAGTATATTTCATACTTGGTACACCATACATATATTTCTATTTTTATCATAATTTTTTATTACATTTAAACTATTCTTTGGTCCCCAATATATCAACAACTTATTCTCAAAAAATAGAAAAAATTTATATAAATAATAACTTATAATAAATAATTACTATTAATTTTCTTGATAAGTGGGTCACCAATCATCAAATACATTGGTTATATAATGATCATATCCAAAAAAAAATTCCATGTAATATTTGATATTTCCATAGTGAATAATCATCTGTGTGACTCACAATACATGATTTAAATTTCATGCAACACTTTCAAACTTCTTTGAATTCATATTAGTTCAATCACAATAAATACAATCACAATTTTTCCTTTTGGAACATTATGGTTATTTTTATCTTCATAGATAAAAATGATAAAATATATTACTATAATAGTTTAAAATATAATTTAATTTATTCACTTATTCATTTTCTAAAAACCATTTTTTCATCCACATAATCATTTTGTTGTTATTTTGAAACCCATGCCCCCATCAAGAGATTTTATAATGATTTTTAATGAGGAATTATAATTTTATATATGGATAAAATTATTTAAAACATAATAATATATGCCAGGTTGGCCTATAATATCATACCATTATAATTCCATCAATAAATCTCCATATCAAAAAATATTGTTATTTATAAATATATTGCAATTATATTTCTCAACAATATTTACCATGGATATAATATAGTTATCATTTTTGATTATATATTCGTTGTCTTGGTAGTATTCATACAAATCTATTACTGATGTATCTATATCATTCATTTTAATACATATTAGTTAATTTTATAATATTATATTATTATTAGTATGTAGTGAGTATGATTATGATCAACCATATTCATATTTATTAATGCTACATTTATAAGGATATTATTTCTCCAATTAATAGGGTTTTCATTCACATAATCATGATGTATGTTTATTATTGTAGAAAATAATTATTTTTCAAATAATTATATGTTACAAAATAAATTAATTCTATTTAATTCATTTATATTATTTTTAATATTGGTAATATGATTTATTGATACAAAATAATTATGAAAACAAATTTTTTATTACATAAATATTTTAGATTCATTGGACTGTTGATTAGGGTTAAAAATATTAATTTTTTATGTTCTAGTAGAAACAAGCCAAAAAAGGAAGGTCTATTTTTATTTAAATAACAACTTCAAAAGGATATGCAATATTATGATAATAATACCAACAACAATATCAAAAGGTAATTATTTTTTATAAACATACCGAACAAATAATTCCATATTTTACGACTATGAGCCCAATTATATTGGAGTACATTGTTACTTGATTTAGTTTCATATATGAAGACACATCCAAATTTAACATATACCTTGTGACATATCAATGGATGGAGATTTAATTAAAATATTAATAATATCCAATGCCCAATGAATTTAAAATAATTATTGTTGTTTGAATTATATAAACACGTTAATGGATTTGGTGAGTTATGAAGTCATTGCATAATAATGAAATCTATTTAATAAATTTTCAAATAGATTTAACGTCACTAATTTTATTTATGATCAATTTAATGACAATGGATATAACCCTAAACCAAATACATACTAAAAAATATAATAAACTACCCAATTTATTATGAGTAAAAAACTATTAATTTTATAAAATGGGAATATAATAATATGCATGAATTGACATTTAAATTCTAAAAAATAGTTTAAACTAAAAATATGATATATACCTGCAATATGTATAATAAAAATGAAGGGATTGTAAGGAGTTTTTCAATGTCTCATTTTAATATGTGATGATTAAAAAATATAAGGCTCTGAAAAATATTTTATGCCAACTATTATAATACAAAAATAAAATAAAAAGAAGATTTATGATCCTGGTTCATGAATGAGAATGATATAAAATGTGGTAATTGAAAATCAATTTTACCAATTTAGATATCATCAATTCCTAAATATGTAAGGACCATTGTAACATGTAAAAACATGTGAAATGTTCAAATTATTCCCATGAGAGGTGAATATAGAATTAAAATGTAAAAAATAATTATGATAATGATTGTTTTTAAGATTATGGTGGTGAGTGATGGATTATCCAATAATGATGCTATATTATTGATATACCAAAATATTTTTAATATCAGAAAAATATATTCCAATATATCAGATGTTTTGAGTTAATAAGACAGGGGTTCATTTTTAAATCAATATGGTGGCTTAAAATTTTGAAATTTAAATATGAGGCATGTATTCATGTAAAATGAATATAGTGATTCACTTGTTAGAACTAAGGATATTTAAATGTGACAAATTTCCCTTGATAAAAAATGTTGTCTGAGAAATAAATTTAAATTTTTATAGGTATGAAATTAGTATCCTCATAAATTCTAGGTCAATTATTATTAAAACATTATTCATTGAAAATAATTGTCATGTATTTTCCATTATCTAAAAATTCATAAACTATTTTTTCAATATTATATTCACAGAAATAAATACACATAATTTATAATAAGTTACAACTGATGATTATTTTTATATTTGAGGTGTCCTTATGATATATCCCACATGTTATTAATTATGCTACATTTTATGTGTTAATAAATTTTAAACTTGTATTATATCCTAATGAGATGATTTTAATAAATTGATTTAAACATCATTTCTATGATGGGAAAACATGTCATTTTGTTTATTACATTAAATATTTTTTATGTAATTAATTATTTCAAAATCACTTATTAATATTAATAGTAAATTTGGTGGAATTTTTCCATAATTATTACGCTCTATTACAAAGTACATTGTCATAATACATTTGGTTTGTGGATTTGAAGATGATTTTCTACAGTCATAGAAGGATGGAAAATAATATTCTATTTAGATGATCATTATAATATATATATTTTAAGGATGATGAATTAAATCCTAGTATATAATTCCATTTTAAATAAAAAATTATAAGATGTTATTGATTTGGAGTAATGACACTAAAAAAATGATTTAATTTTATATGACTTTCTCAATGCTAAATTTTCGGTTTAATATTAATTTATTCACATTTATTAATAAGAATATATTTTTATAATTCATTAACCATTTATTTTTTTTCTATTGAACTGTGAATATGAAAATATTTTTAAAATATGTAAAATAATTTTTTGATGAGATACTTTTTATTAATTTATTTGAATAAAAATCGTCCATTATTTCAATAAAAAATTTATTATAAAGAAAAACGAATTTATACATCACCAATATTAGTTTGAGGAATATCGTATAAATTAGTAGATAGTATTGAACAAATTATATTGGATAATATTAAATTTATCTCTTTTTATGAATTGGGTGATTTCATTGAGATAGAATATGTATGAAATTTATTTATCCATTAATATAATATAATATAATTCCAAAATTATATAAAAACTTATAATAAACACCAATAGTGCAATATTTGATATTAAAAGAGATATTCACCTTACCATCCTCAAAATATATGATTGCTATCACAAATTAGTGGGTGGGACCATCTAATAAATATTATGGGAAGGTAAAATATAGATAATACTACTAGTAAATGGTTGAAGAATGATGTTGTGGTCTAACTCACAAAATAAATTTCACAATTTTAAAATAGAAGGTCAATATTTGTTTTTTATATTGTAGAATTTATTGGATATGTGATAATATATTTCTGATATGGATAATAAATTTTCTTTTGAAAATACAATATTTTTTTTTCTATAACAATGATGTTAATTAATTAATTTCAAATGTTAAATAAATGAATATAAATTATATATATATATATTGGGAGGGATACACACTTTGGAGAATAATTATGTATTTGTTTTAATTTTTTTTATTTCAGGAGTGTCTAATAAAAAATAAGATACTAATAGAATAGACATTATTGGAATGTAAGAGATTAATTATATTTACTAGTGCAGAATATCTACGAAATTTATATGAAATATATTAGCAATAGGGGATTACAATTTTGATTCCACGATATAAATTATTAGAATAAAAACATATTTTAATAAATTCGAAAATCAATATCATGGGAATTGACGATTGAATGGTAATAAAATATTTCTACGTTTCAAATTTTTTAAATATTTTTAATTACTTTTTTACATAATATCAATGATGTTATTAAATAATAACTAGAACATATTTTGATCCTCTATAAAAAATTTATATTCATATTACGTTTTAAAGTTATATAATACTCAATCTAGATTACACTATCAATATCATTTTTTTAAGTGTATTATTTCATTATAAGATTATTTAAATTATTTAAATACCTTGTATATGACCTTCAATTAAGCATTGCAGAACATATATCATAACATACACTGATCACCAGTATTTATTTATTAGTTGTCAATCATGATTGTTGTGGGGGGGATTGATGTATAGAATTGGAGGGATTATTTTTTCAATATTTTGATATACAATGATGTTTTTAAACATGTGTGATAAAATATATCAATATATTTATTTTAATAAAATAAATATAAATTCAATTAAAAAGAAATAATTAAAAAATAATTAATTTATGATTTTCTATGAAATTGTTATCTTATACAGTATTTTTATTAGATATGATATCTATGGTGAAATTATATACTTGACAGTCAGTGACTTGAACCAAATAAAATTACGCATCTTTGTGGAACATGATGTTGTCTTGACATAAGTGAAAGGGTGTTAGTGATCCCTACGGCATATCAACAGGTGATTATGCATATTGAAATTTATTTTGGAATGATTTCTTCTCAATAAAACATAAATATAATGACATTAATAATGATAATTCTAGTATTCCAATAAAATACAATAGCCGTATAGAAATGAACATAAAAGACACATATAAAACCCATTCCTTATAACATTACATAATATTTAATTAAATTAATAATTCACATGAGGGATCTTTTTAGTTTTAGAGTTTAAGATAATTAGGCCATAACTATTACATTATATCACAAAAATTACATAGTAGATAATTTTATTTTGATTCCATTTTTTCATAAAATAAAAACACATGAAATAAATAAGTAATGTCTAGATCCATGTTATAAACATCATGACTTTTCCTTGATCTCATCCATGACCCTATTTATCTTTAAGTACTGTGAAAAAGTTTCAAAAACATTGAATGGACATTGAAATCATAGTAAGGATTATAAAATAAATAAAGAAATCATTGGTCCATAAATACATAAAAATCAAAAGATCATTAACGTACCACATGAAATCATAAGATTTATAAATAACACATAAAAATAATAAATCATAAAGGTAACTTGTGATATATATATCAAACATACATTGTAGATATCACAACTGTATATGGAGTTACGTTGGGAATTACAATCATAGAATATTACCTAAATATTGTAGGAGAACCATTAATGATTAACTCTGCCATGATACTCAATGCATTGGAGTGTTATCATGGGCCCACCTACCCAAGATTTATCATATATCTACCCGTATATGTAATCAATGCCCATGATCCATGACATATTCCAAACACAATAAATAGGGAACAATAAAATTTAAACATTTCAATCACAGTATATCATTTTAATATTTTTAAATAACCAATTCTTTAGAAAAAACATTTTCAACACCAAAATATATAAAAATATTATTTGGTATTTAATTTATTTTTCAAAACATTACGGCTTGTTAAGGAATAAAATTATCAAATAATGCTCGTGGTGGTAGAAAGAACGTTGTCACCACATACATAAAAAAGAAACATTCCTTTTTGGGTTTAGTAAAACAGTTCATTGAATATACTTCCATTTTAAGTATATGAAAATTCATAGTTTTTTATACACCATATAAAAAAAATTCATGTAGGAAACAAAATATGCCTCAACAAAAGAGATTGAGATGAAGTCCCTTACCTCATGTATGACGTTAATCGTTCATTATTTAATCTTTTGCATAATAAAATAATTTTAATTAATACTTTCTTATGAACCATTTTAATTTTTATTATTCTTATTATATCACTTACTACCATTTTACAATCATTATGTAATCATTTAAGTAAATAACTATCTTTTTTTTTGTTATTTTGAACTTGAGTAAAAAATGAACATATTATAATTACAAGTTGTCTATGTGTTCAAAAAATTATTATCTCCAGAATGATATTCATGATTTATATATAATATATATCATATATATATATATATGGTATATATATGTATTTATAATATTACATAACATTTGGAGATAAGAAATGAAATGCACCATTCATGGAGACGGTAAGCCGTATGTACGGATGAACTCTACATTCATTAATATTTTGTATTTAATGGAATTAAAACATAATTAAACATAGTTATAATATAATTCAACTATAATATCATATATAATTTCCATAACTCTATCCTTTATATGTTCCATGTATGGCATGAATGAGTCATATCACTTTGAGAAGGTGGTAGTCTGCACTTCATCAAATGAAATTATCGCATTTACCCACTATGGAAACCATAAAGGTATGCAATAAATTAATAATATAGAAGTATAGAGAAAATATCTATATAATATACATCACATATAAGTAGATGTTCAACATAATTTCCACAATTAAAGGGTGTAGGAGATAATTAAACTATAATCGTTTTGTGAGGCAGTAGTTCACCGTCCACTAAAATATTATGTTCTTTACCCATTAGACGGAGGTGTGTAAAAGTGTAGTTATGATAATTCCCTTTACAAAAAACTATTATATTTAGTATGATGGTTTTTTTATAATAAAAGTAATAAAAATACATTAAGGGTTTTTAGATGTAAAATGAATGAAAATAATGAACGAGAAGACGTTACCCTTAAATTGGGTATCTCCCTATGGTTTGAACCAAATGGTTTACATGAATTGCCTTATTCCTAGGGAAAAGATTCTAGTAGAAGGAGAGGGATTTAGGGAAATTAATTGTGTAGAGGTTTGAAGATCCATGGGGTTTGAGAGGTGTAAGTAATGGGTTAGAGGTGGTGGATTTTTTTAAGGGGGTGGTGGGTTCTCTTTATGAATGATTGAAAATATTATTTTATTTTATAATTATTATCAGTTTATAGTGGTTCAAAACATTTTTAATTCGAAGATATGGTACATATAAGTCGAAATAATATCATCTAATAAGAATTGGATAGGTTTTTAATATTTATTTTAGATTTTATAATCACATTTATATAAATTATTCAATAATAAGTTAATCATTGCATCATCATTGTGTCAAAAAAGTATATATTTGATTTTAAAAAAATTAAATATAATATCATGATGTAGTAAATATTTTTATATTTTTAATGATTATTTATAGTCGAATTGATAACTTAAATAAAAATTGTATAAATTGATTTACAAAAAGTTAAATGTTTATGTCATTTGTGTCATTACATTAAATTAATTAATATAAACCATCATTATCTCATCCAACTAGCTCCATGGTGTCACAAAATCGACCCAATGATTCCCATGGTCGGACATGTATCAACAAAAAGGGTTTGGACACATGTTATGGTAATTTAATATTATTACAATAATATTTTTTACACTTATTTACCAGATTTTACTTTTTACCATGGTAAATAAATTTTTTTTTCTAAAATAAATATCCATTATAACTAAAAATTAAATTTAACTATTTACACAATTTGGACCTCTAGATTTAAAATATGGAATCCAATTGTCAAAATTCAAAAAAAAATATGATGAAATTAAATTAAAATTAATTCTTTATTGTCAAAACCAAAAATGTGTTTTTAGGATATAATAACAATAAAAAATATTCACACTTGTTTATATTAACATTAAAATTGAAATTATGTCCGATGAAAAACATTGGATTAAATTGTAAATTTTTTTATTTAAATAGTAAAAAAAATTAAAAGGATAATGGCACTGTATAAATAAATTAGATTAATAGGTAGTTTTGAATTGAAATACATTCATATAAACTATTCATTGAAAAATGAACATTGTCAGAAAAATACCAAAATTTCATCTAAAGTATACTTTGAGGTCAAGATTATAATGAATAATTTTATTTTTTCTAATAGAATTTATATATGTGACAGAAACTAGTATAAAAATCGTTCTCCACCAAAAGGAGGTGAATCGACCCTTTAAGGAATATTAGAGTATTTAAGCTTATAATTTGATTCTTTCACATTTAAAGCCACTATCTTTTATTAACTAAATTTTAAAAAATATTACAAATATTTTTAATCATATTTTAGTTTTTTTCTATTCATTCCCACCATTACAACAGCTAGGTGTTAAATTCCATTTAAAATAAAAAATTTATATTTTTATTTGTCAGTATAACTCAACATTATGTGCATTGTAAGATTTCAAAGAAACCCATTTTTCTCTATCTGGTACGTCGATGAACATACCATCCCCTTTACAATAAAATTATTATTTTTATATCAAATATAATATTAAATATTAAATAGTCACATTTCATTATTTACCTTGCATGTTACATCCTACCCCATTTTAATAATTATATCCTCGTAATTATTATTAATTTATCAAATAAATGGGGGTATTTTCGATTCATAGAATTTTCAGATTCCCATGTTGCCTTTTCAACCATATGGTTTTTTTCACAAAAACTTTTTGTAGTGAATTACCTTATTATGCAACACATTATCTCTTCTGTTATGAATTTTTACTTATTATTACTCATAATAGAGATTCTATTATATATAAACTACCTATGGGCTCCAAACATTAGATGGATCTAGAAAATACCTTTTAAACATTACAAAATGAAAAACATTGTGTACATGGGATAAACATGGAGGTAATTCCACGTTGTAAGAGATTGATCCAACATTATCCAGGATTTCATTTGGCCCAATAAATCTCAAACTCAGCTTTCCATTCTTACCAAAACGCATAACACTTATCCATGGAGATACATTGATAATGAGATGATCACCAACCTCGAATGAATGATCCGTTATCTGGAAGTCTGCATAATTTTTCTCCCTATTCTGAGTTGTTATCATGTTCTTTTCAATTAAGTGTTTCTTTTATGCCATCTCTTCTACCAATTCCCATCCCATCAAATTCCATTCACCTTTTTCATTACAAAAATCTATAGTTTGACAACTCATCCCATATAATTCCTCAAATGGATCAATCTGTATAATGGAATGAAAATTGTTATTATATGAAAACTCAACCATAGAATCATGTTGGTCCCAAATTCCATTGAAATCCAGTGAAAAGACACGTGTCATATTCTCCACAGTTTGAATTGTTCGCTCTGACTGACCATCTGATTGTTGATGAATATCTATAGTAAAATTCAATTCAGTACCCAATGACATCAAATGGAATTTTTGAAATTAAGAAGTCATTCACAAATCACAATCAGATACAATTCAGTGTGGTGCTCTATACAACCTGAATATCTCATTAAAAAATATCCGAGAATGTTGATATAGAGACAAAGTATCTTGAATTGAATGAAAGTGAGAATATTTAATCAATAGATCAACAATAACCCAGTTTGAATTATTACCGTTATATGTTGTCGGTAATCCCACAACGAAGTCCATGGATATATTTTCCCATCTCCACTCCATCACTGGTAAAGGTTGATGCATCCCATTCAGTAATATCATCTCTTCATTAACCTATTGACAATTCAAAAACTCCACAGCAAAATCAAAAATATCTTTTTTCATTCCATCCCACATGTAATTCACCAGAATAAATTTATACATATTATTACTTATAGGATGAATTGACAATAGAGAACTATGAGCTTCACATAACAGCTCATTCTTAACTTCAAATCACAAGGCACACACAATATCTTTGCAAATCTAAAAACAAAATCAGTGTCAATGATATAATCAGGAAACATACCCTTCTAAACCAACTCTACCTTTGTCTACACCAACAGCTTCAATGCCAAAGTTCATCAAATATTTAATCATTGTATCTTGTTCCAAACGTATCCTGGTTAATGAAACATTAGTTTTCGACACAAATCCTCAGACACTTTATTTTCCTTTCCTGGATGAAAATGGATCGAGAAATCATAATCTTGGATTAATTCTAACAATCTTCTCGGTCACATGTATAGTTTTTTATGAGTAATTATAAAATTCAATCATTTTTTATCGATATATATTTCCTATTTTAATCCATACTAATGATAACTATAATTTCTTAATGAAAAAAATAACTGCAGCTAATTTCAAATCATGAGTAGGGTAATTTATATCAGGAGGTTTCAAATGAATTGAAGCATAAGCAATTACTAGATCATTATTCATTAGGAAAAAACCAATTTATTTCAACAAAGAATCAATATTTATAACAAACTCACCATTTCTAGAAGGAAGTTCCAATACTCGAGCGTTCAATAATATTGTTTTCAATTTCTGAAAAGAATCATCACATTCTATTGTACAAATGAACTTATTGCCTTTTCATGTTAATTAATTCAGTGGGTTAGATAACTGTGAAATTTTTTTAATACAACCTCCAATAATAACCTTTTAAACCATGAAAACAATGAATCTTGTTAATAATTGTGTGTCTTGGCCATTCATAAACAACTTTTTATTTAGTAGGATTAATAGTTATGCCATTTGCCTAAAAAAAATTACCATGGAATGAAACATGTAGTAACAAAAACTCACCCATGATGAATTTATCATAATTTTTATTTTCATTTATGATTTTAAAGAAAACCCTTAAATGGAATTCATGTTCCTCTTTACTTTTTTGAATAAACTTAAATATCATCAATGAACACAAACACAATATTATCCAAGAACAGCCAGAAAATTCTATTCATATGATCCATGAATACAATAAGAGGATTTGTTAACCCAAAATGCATAAATGAAATTTCATAATAGACAGATCTTGTATGAAATGTGTTCTTCAGAATGACTTCTTCATTTATATTCAACTACGGGCACCGTAACCTCAAATAAATCTTCCAAAAATCCAAGCTCCCTGGAGCTATTCAAATAAATCATTGATATGAGGAAAATGATACTTGTTTTTAAAAATGACATCATTAAAGTCTCTATAATCAATGTAAAGTCTCATTGTACTGTATTTCATTTCAACAAACAAGACTGGTGCACCCCATTGTGATTTTCTAAGTCGAATGAAACCTTTGTATAATAACTCCTGAAATTTCTTTTTTGACACGAAATATTCAATTTATGCAATTAGATTAGGGGGTTTTGAAATTAGCATAGCATCAGAAACTAAGTCAACATTAAATTCAATTTCCCGGTATTGTATTGTACCAGAAAACTCTTCAGGAAAACATAAGGATACTCATTTACCACTTACACATCATTAATATGAATAGTTCCTTTATTTCCAACAATTTGTGCAAGATATAATTTATTTACATATTTTACTAGTTTCTCAGCTTCCTGATATGTTATCAAAATTAAAGGATCACTATTTCAAAATAAATGAATTTCCTTCTAAAAAACATCTTTATTTATATAGTCCATCTTATTATGGTAAACAGAAAGCCAATCCATAGCCAAAATAACATCAAACTCTACTCGAGGAAAAATAATAATGTGTGCAAGTAGATTCTGTCCACACACAATGATATGAAGTTTCATATGATTTATTTTCATCTAATAATTTACGCCATGTTTTTTTAATAAGTTCAGGATTCAAATCATGAGATGGAATTACAAATTTTCTAGAAATTTTTTCAGAAATGAAATAATTTGTAGACCCTGAATGAAACAACACATTGGAATAATCTTAAAAAACAAATACTGTACCTAATACTACTTCATTTGAAGGACCAACATCATCTGATGTGGTTTCAAAGGATTTAACTTCCCCTTTTATCTTGTTTTCTGATGCTTTCCCACAGTTCAGTTATTCGTTAGACACTTATTTGCATAATGACCCATTTCATTTTCACTTAAAACATTTTTCTGACTATAAATTATATTTTTAATACCATTACTCTGATCTTTTTCAGTGAAATTTTGAGCCTTATGTGACATTTGACCACATCGATAGCACTTAACAGTATTCAAAATGCATTCCCCATCATTCTTTTACAACATTTTTTACAATCATTTATCTTCTATTTCATACCATCTGACTTTTGAAAATTCATTCCATTTCATCTTCCACCTTGACCTCTCATTCTGTTGTTTTTCAAAGAATACGTAATCCTAAAAAAACTCATTTCCACCTTCTCCTCACATCAAATATGTTTTTCATAAAGTTTGAACCCAAGAGAAGCTACTACCCTTCGATACTTTAGAATTAATCCTGAGTTCAAACGATTGATTATACTGTCAAGATCTCATATGAAATTTGGATCATACCTTTCCAATGGAGTGAATTTTTCTTCATAAGCTACCACTGATTCATCCTCTTACCATAATTCCATGAATTGATTTTCCATCATAATATGGACAACCATTGGAATTTATTTCTCAAGAAACAAACCTTTGAGTTAATCACAATCAATAGAATCAATCTCTTCACAATCCCTGGTATTCATTACCATTGAAAACCATTTATCAGCATCACCTCTATAATGTTAAACAAAGATACTAACCCTTTGATGTTATTATCACCCCATGACATAAAAAATATTCTCAAGTGCTTTAATACACCCTTTAGGTATCACATGGCCAGATGATCCTGTGAATAATGGGGATGTTGCCTCATGATACCCTCTACTATGACATGTTCCTCTATGGTTGATGTGGCTAATCTCGTTCATGGGTACCACCCCCATTTATATCCTGAGTCAATTGTTCCATCCATGCAATAAACTATTTAGTTCTGAATCTGACCATCTCAGGCTGCTGATATAGAAGGATGCCTTCCTCCTGATATCATCTAATCATATCTTCCATGTTTCCTCTACGGATAACCATTCTCAACATATAAATATCTTAAGCAATGAAACATTGTAATATGAAAATTCAATATAAATTCAATCATAACATAAATTAAAAATAATATTTGTATATTGATTTTAAAATATCCTAACTTCTAATGTTGTCTAAACTGACATTTAATACCAACTATAAGTCTCCAGCCTTAAAAAATATTTAATATTTAATTAAATAAAGAATTCACATTGAGGATATTTTTAGGTTTGGAGTTCTATGGAATTACACAATAACTATTACATTACATCTCAAAAAATTAAAATGTAGACACATATTCTTAGTTTACGTTTTTTTCATAAAATAAAAACTCGTGAAAAAAAGACACATATCTAGTTGTAGGTTTTAGAGAGCATGACTTTCTTTGATCCCATCCTTGACCCAATTCATATTTAAGTCATGTGATAAACATTTCAAAAAAGTGGTATGTGTATAAAAAAAATTAAGGAATATAAAATAACGAAAGAAAGCACTATTCCATCAATACTTACCAATCATAAGATCTTGAACATGCCTCATTAAATCATAAGATATATGAATAAAACATAGAAATCATAAATCATAAAGGTAACTAGTGGAATCCAGATCATATATACATTATAGATATCACATCTACATAGGGTATTACATTTCGAATACCCATCAAAGTATATTCCCAATATCTCTTCGGAGAAACATTAAATTTTACCTCCGTCAAGTTACCCAATGAATTGGAGAGATATCATGGGATCATCCACCATAGGATTAACACGGAACCACCCATATACATAAATAATGGCCAAGAACAATAAATTTTCAAAACATATAAAAAAACAAAAATGAATGTTGACATTTGCAAATTTTATTCACAATATAACAATTCAATATATTCAATTAATCTATGCTTTCTCAAAACCATTTTGAATACCAAAATACCTAAAAGAGTTTATGGTAGTTATTTCTTATTTAAAAACATTACGGCTTGTTGTGGAAAAAATAACAAATAATGCTTGTGGGGGAGGAAAGGTCATTATCACCGCTTATGTTAAAAATAAAAATTCCATTTGTTATTTAGTAAAAAACTCATAGAAAAATATTCCATTTGAATTAATGGAAAATTAAAAGGTGTTTCTTCTATATAAAATAATTTCATGTATAAATCAAAATATGCCTCAATGGTATCAGATTAAGACGAAGCCCCTTACCTCGTGTCCGACTTGAATCATTCATTATTTAATATCATTGATAATAATCTAATGTCAATTTCTACATTATCAAGAACAATTTTCAAGTTTATTATTTAGTTTATATCTCTTATAGCCTTGTTGCGAACATTATTTAATAATTTAGTTTAATAATAGTCATTTTGTCGACATTTGGCACTTGATTCAAAAATGACCTTCATATAATTACAAGATGAACATGTGGTAAAAAAAGCATTATCTCCAGAATTATATTGATAATTTATATATAATATATATCAAATATATAAAGTATATATATTAATTTATAATATTAAATAACATTTGGAAATATGAAATGAATTTCACCATTCATGAAGAGGGTAAGTTGTACATACGCTTGAACACTACTTTAATTTCTATTTAAAATTTTATGGAATGAAAAAATCATTGTACATAGATATATTATAATTCTAGTATAATATCATATATAATTTCATTGAATTATTCATTAATATTTTCCATGAATTTCATGAATGATTCATATCACATTGAGGGGGCGGTAGTCCGCAATTCTTCAAATGAAAATATTGCATTTACCAATTATGGAAGCCATACACTTATACTATAAATGATAAATTAAGAAGTATAGAGAAAATAGAAATATAATATTGATCAAAAATAAATACAGTTCCATCATAATGGCTTCCATGAGAGGTTGTAGACGATAATTAAAAATCATTGTTTTTTGAGGCAGTAGTACACTATCGACATAAATATTATGTTCATTACACCTTAGAAGTTGGATAGTGTAAATTTAGTTCTAATACTTCTCAAAACAACAATCTATTGTAATTAAGATACTGTTTTTGTTATAAAATAAATGAATAAAATTATTTTATGGAGATGGAGAAGTAAAATAATTGAAAATAACATAAGGTAAGATGTTACATTTAAATCTGGTATCTCCCTTTTGTTTGAACCAAAAGAATTATTTGAATTTCCTTCATACTAGGTAAAGGATTATAAGAGGAAAAGAGGGATCCATGGAGCTTAATTGGGTAGAGGATAAATGAGGCAAGGGGCCTGAGAGGTGTTAGTAATGGGTTAGAGGGAATGGTTTTTAATAAAGGGGGGAGATGCTATTTTGGAATGTTTTAAAATAATATTTTATTATATAATGTTTTTCGGTATCTATAGGTCCAAAATTTATTTAATTAAAATATAATTTGTATATATGTCGGAAGAAAATCATTCAATAATAATTTTTATGTTTTGGAAAAAAATTTAGATTTTATAATCCCATTTCATTAAATCATTCATTAATAAGGTAATCATTAAATCATCATTCTGTCAGAAATAATTTTATATTATGTAATGTATGAAAATAATTAATAAATTACCATGATGTATGAAATATATTTATATTTCTAATGAATATTTATAGTCGAATAAATAAGTTATATATCCCCATGTATAAATTGATTTAATATGAGATATATGTTTATGTCAATTTACTATTACATTAAATTAATTAATATATGGTTTCATTTTCACTCCCATGTGGGTCTATGGGTTCCCAAAATTGACCCAATGATGCTCATGGTAAGACATGAATCAAACAAGATTATTATTATACATGTTAGGGTAATTTAATATTATTATAATATTATTGTTTTACCTTTATTTATCAGATTTATCCTTTTACGAAGGTAAATAAAATATTTACTAAGGTAAATACTCATATTGCCTAAAAATAAAATTTACCTATGTAAAAAAAATTTGGCCACCTGAATAATAATATGGAATCCATTTTTCAAAATCCAAAACACAAAAGTGGAACATATTAATTTAAAATTAATTCCTATTGTCAAAACAAAAACTTGTTTTTATGAAATAATAACTATAAAAAAATTGACACTTGTTTCTGTCAGACATCAATGTGAAATTAAATCCAATAAAAAAATTTATTAAATGGTAAAAACATAATTTAAATATACTTTAAAACAAATTAAATATATATTCTACCCATCTAAAAATTATATTAAAATGTAGTTTTCAATTAAAATACTTTATTTTCACTATTTATTAAAAAATGAACAGTATCAAAAAAATACCAAAATATCATCCATTGTAAATTTTCATGTTCCAATTCAATAGAATAGTAATAATTTTTACAAAAGAACATATAAAAGTTACAAATACTATATTAAAAAGTGTTCTCCATCAAAATACTGTAAATCGTCCCTTTAAGGAATATTAGAGTATTTATGCTTAGAATTTGATTCATTTACATTTTAAGCCTCTATATTTTATTTGATAAATGTAAAAACATTTAAAAAACATGTATAATAATATTTTAGTTAGTTCTGTTCATTCGTGTATTTACAATGGCTAGGAATAAACAACCATTTTCAATAATAATATTATATAATTATTTTCCAATATAGCTCAACATTGAGTGCATCGTTAGATTTGAAAGAAAAATATTGAAGCATATCAGGTACTCACATGATAATAGAATCTAAATTAATATAAAATTAATATTTCATTCACAAATATTAAGAAATTTGATAATTTCATATTTCTTTATTTACTTGGGTTGTTACAACACAAGTGTAAAAAATTACACAAAACCAAAATGAAGAATAAATATCGAAAACTCTCGTCATCACTAGCTATTTAGTCAATAACATACTCTCACAAAATTCTTATAATAAAACCAAATACCAGCCTTTGGTGGGTTGACATTCCGTATTTCATATCAAATATGATCTTCACACACAAAATGGTGTATTCCTTATGTGATAATAAAAGAAGAATGTGTTCACATCAAGTAATTGTATATAATAAATTTAAACAAACCAATTATGATAATATATTTAATGATAAATAATAGGATAACATTTAAATAGATTAATATAATACATGGAAAATCACAAAATTTATTAGTTTTTAAAACCAAAAAATTACATGTTTTGAAATTATTTTCCATAAAAAAACTTATAATTTAAATATATATATAAAAGAATAAGTTCACATATGTGACTTTAGTTATAGGTTATTTTGTGTCCCTGTACAATTATCAAGATATGTAAGCCACATGTTGGGCACATTACCCTATAATAACATGCCTATGTGGTAAGAGATCACTATAGTGTCTATATATTTTCAATATAATAGTTCTCATAGTTCACACAATACCTTAGCATAAGAAATTTATGTGTTTTTATATTTAATCCATGATGATATAACCCTAAAAAATCATCTATACCTACTGTGATTACCATATTTTAAAAAATTCAATCACATTTATTCTCTAAAAACTCACAATTCAAGACTTAAACCCATTTTTCATTAATCCCCCATTGGAGGAATCTATTTCCATAAATTTTATCCAAACCATTATCTATCATTAATAATTACATTATTTCAATTTCAATATCTATTTTAATTAAAAAATAATAAATTCTATTTTCTAACCATTTTATAATCAATATTATATGAATGAGAAAACAATGCTTATAGAATAGTGAAAATTCAAGAAACTATCTTTTATGATTCACATTGAAAAATAATTCCAATAATGGTAAACATAAGGAATGATGAAACTAAGATCATGTGAATAAAAAATTCTCACTACACATTGAATTATAAATCAAATTTATCAAAAATTTAAATTTATTTATGATAGTAAATAAAAATAATAACGCTCCCCCATAATTCCAAAACAACACTACAAGCGTATTGTATATCAACACAATAATAATCATTTCTTTAATGGAAATATATAATATTATGTGACTTGATCTAAATATCTTAAAAATATTTTTTAGATCATTGAAAATTGAAATATTATGAATAATATGATCCAATATCAAAATGGTTTTAACTATAACAATAGTGGATCACATCGTCCATCAAAACATTAATCCAATGAGAAAAAAATTGGAAGATCCAAAGATGTCCAATTAGAGGAAATAATATTTTTTAATTTGAATATAGGATGATATATTATGATTATGTAATAATATAGTGGTTGTTTTTCTCAAAAAAATTAGGTAACATAATTACCAAATATTGTCAAATCAGTGACATCATTGGTCAAGTGAAAATTAATCTTCCTCTTTATGGATGCAATAATAATGTTGTCACTACTATATTGACTACCATATAATAGGTTGATATAGAAGAGATATGTAGAAAACAAACAAGTCAACTGGTATGATGGTATCCCCAATAGGTTATGATGTAGAACACCATTATTATCATACGCTAAAATAAAAATTCCACACTCCACAAACTCTTTATTACACATTCACAACCCATCATAATAATTTAACATTGATATAAAAAATATAGAATATATAAATATAATATATAAATAAAACAAGGGAAATTTATCACCAAAAATATGTATTGGTATTTTATAATTCTCCCCACAATATTTCATACATTCATAAGAATTATATTTGAATATAATAATGTCTATAATGATATGAGTTTACTACTACATCATCATATTCTACCACTTCCAAGTCTAAAGTGATTTTTACTGATGATTGAAAATAACTATAACATTTAATATATATTTTCTGCAATGAAATCTTACATGATAATCAACAACACCTTTAGATAGCTTAGATGAAGTCATATCAGGTTTTATATTGATGGATTCAAAATTTAGAACATCAGATGAGAATGGATTATACATCATGAGTCGAGACAAATTATTTTTTTATGAAAGACAAATGAGTTTCTAATTACAAAAATTTATTAATTTTTATAACATATTAAAAATATCAATATGTTCCACATATATTGGAATTAGTTTACATTGTTTTTTGTGAACATTCTAATAAAAAAAGGTTATATATTAAAGAACACATTGTTTTTTTCTAAAAACATAAATGGTTTAGTTAAAAAATCAACCAAAGACTTCTACATTAAATGAGGTTTTATGAACCACAAACAAATCAGATGAATTTTTATTTTTCATTACTAACCCAAGCATGTCTCGAAAAGGGAATATATACAACCCTAAAATTGACATAGAGGTGTGTTTTTTGATCCACTATATATTATTTCATAGAAAACCACAAAAACTGATGATTCATATTAAAAAATATCATTGTATTCGCCTTTTGGGAAACCCACAAAATTCATGAAAATATACAATGATGGACATCTCACTATGAATGAAAAATAATTATAGTTTCTGATGAAGATAAAATATAATTAAGATTGATGCCACTCATAGTGGGTCTACCCACAATATAATTAAACAATGATATTTTGAACAATCTATCTCACTATTTCTCTTATAGACTCATATCAAAGGGTGATAGTGTGAACAAAGAAACATGCCAACAAATTTACCATACCCTTCCATCATGAAACTCAAGTGAATTTGATAATTTATTCTAATAATGTAACATTAAACATTTTATTCATTCATATTTTGGGAAATAAACATTATACTAATAGAATCTATAAACTCCTTACCCTCTACTGATATATATGCAATGCAACTGTTAAAGTACTGATGGTATGCATCCTATCTTATCCACTGTAATTTCAAATAATTCTGTGAATATATGTAATATATCCCTTTATAGTATGTTTAAATAATAAAAATCTCCACAAATACATTGATTAACTATATTTTAAGGGAATAATAAAATACTTGTGAGTTTTAATACAATATTTCTCTATTCCCCTCATGAGTTTGACATAATCATGGCCCATATTTTAGAATATGATATCATTGTCTATGGAATGGTCCCAAAACTAAAAATATCTAAATAAAATCTTTACCTCTCAATCCTATGATGGATTTTGATAATTTTAAATGCTCAAAAACAAATTTTTTCATCAAATGATTCGAGATAAAATGAATACCACACGAAGATATCAACTATCGAGGTGATAAAATTCATAGGTGCATTATTATAGATGAAATCCATTAAACTTTTATTATAATATATTATAAAACTTATGAATATTCAACTATAATGGTTAATATATATTTCATCCCCTTACATGGATGGTGATAGCTTTTCAGGATCAACTAAGAATCCATGTTTTTTTGGAAATATCCTTAAATTGAAACTTATTGGAACTATAATTTATTTTAGAACATTACACATATAAAGAATTCTCCATTACAATTCCAAAACATTCTCACATTACATTAATGATATTATAAATAATTTAGTGCCCTAGAATGTGATTCTTGAACACTCTGAAAAATGTTTTAAGATGATGTGAGATATATGGTAAATAAAATCCATGAAGGTTATAGACACCATAGTAATGACTAACAGAATCATATATAATTCTATTTATACATTTATTATATTTAAGGTGGCCTTTTGAATAGTCTGATCCATTATTTTTATGTATTGATAACTATTTCGTGTAAAATTTAGAAATTCATATTCACCTTTTTAACAATTTGAAAAATCAATAATTTTTGGACAATTTTTTTTTCAATGTTAATATGTTAATATTTTGATTTTAAATTCATAAGTATACAATTCAATAAATATTTTAGTTAATGGGAAGAGGTGATAACAATAGTGAAACACGAGTGTTCATAGATCCCTTTACTCACAAATTTTTTATGTGGCCAATTTACAGTTTTAACATTATTAGTACCCATGTAATATGAAATTGATGTCTATTAGATTTACTGAACATTGTAAATATATAACACTATATATATTATGGATGTAATATTGGAAAAATTATTTATAAAAATATTTAGATCATTTATTTATTACATGGATTAGGATAAGTACTAGATGCTATATTAGTCTATTTATTTATTGCTATAAACATCAGTTTATAAAGATCTTATAAAGGATTTCCTACTCAAACTAACTTCATGGTACCATGACATCTACACGATTGAATGGTCTTTAGTGTCATAATATAAAAATGATTCATGTTATCGATCTATCCATTCTAATAACATCTCCAACAAATATATACTATTCATGTTTCATGAAATGAATTATATGAATCACTAAAAATAATTAACCAATGAAGCTCACCAAACATCCCCATCCAATTACATGACTCCTATGAGATACTACATATTGTTGGACGAACACTTGTTTTTCTAAACATGCATATAAGGACAATATCCAACATCGTCATGAAACATGTATTTCATTAATATATTTTTTAGTGATTAATTTATTAATTATATAAAATAAAACAATTTTTAAAAAAAAATTGGACTGATTAATTTTCATTCATTTTTAAAATGATACTCTGAATATTAAAAAATTTAACAACGAATAGATGATTATTGTGACTTATTGACATTACACATTGTGATGCTTCATGTCTTTCTGTGACACTAGGAAATAAATATTCCCCTATGGAATGATTCATATGAAATAATATTATGGAACAAAAATATAACGCCCCGGCCTTAAACATTACTTATTATTGAATTATATGAGTAATTCACATTGAGGATCTTTTCAGGTTTAGAGTTTTAGATAATTAGGACATAACTATTAGATCTCAAAAGATTACAAAGTAGCCACTTCTACTAAGTTTTCATAAAATAAAAACTCTTAAAAATAAACATCTCTAGTTCTATGTTTTAGACAGCCTCACATTTCGTTGATCCCATCCTTGACCCTATTCAACTTTATGTCCTATGAAAAACATTTCAGGAACTTGGGGTGAGCAAAAAAGGCTCAGTAAGGGATACACAAAGTAGGAAAACAATTAGTTTTTCAAAAAAACCAGTAAACCAATAATACTCTATCAAAGCAATACTTTTCACCTTTATGATGAAGAAAATACTCTTCATTGAATAAAATAACATTATGTACCCTTTTGTTAACATAAAAGACATATAAAGAACACATAACATATAAAGGTATCTTGGGAATAAAAATACATAAATGGAATGACCATATGGTCGACTTCCACACATATCACTTAATATAATAGCCATACGACCGACTTCCATACACAATGCATTAGAGGTTATAACATAACCACCCATCATGGTATTCACGGAACCACCCCTCATATGGTTTATCACGTAACCACCCGTAAAATTTCCATGTACCATCATTACACATAAAATATTGAAAATATAATCATTCAAATAACAACATTTCATTTTCTATCAAAATAAGTAATTCCATGATATTGAATTAATTAATCCATTTTAAAAAATCATTTAAAAGTGATTTTTGAATCAAAGTGTACCATAAAAATTTGAAGCTTTTATTGGAAATATAATTTTAAAACATTAATGTCCATATAAATAAATAATAAGAACCATTTTTAAAACATGGACATTAAAGATATATATTTACAATAACAAACCTTTAAAACATTTAATACGATATTTTTGTTAAAGAGTTTTTAAAAAAATTAGAGGCTCTTGAATACTAATAATTACGGAATAACATTTAATATGAACTTTATAATATCATGAGAATAAAGGGATTCATGAAATAATATGTCAAAGGACAGTATACACACCATATAAGAGTGAATTGGTGCATAACAACAATGAAGTCTCAATAGAAATGTAAAATGAGATGAAATCCATTATAGAGAAGGTATACTTAAATTAAGGATAAATCAATCTCAAAATTTTGTGTGACAAATATAAATACACCCAATATAAGTGGATATTAAGTGTTAAACAATCAAAGGTCATTCACACATATTCAATGTATGACATATTCAATAACTACATGTTGAACCCAAAGAAATCGAAATTGGGTTAAGAAGTTCCCTTGGTAAAATTCGACAGCCTAACGACGTCAAATAAAATTTTACAAAAAAGGTTTATGAGAGAGATAAAGGGTATCGCATCACATGGACATAAAATTTACATAAATAAGGATATATTATATCATATCCCAAAATAATATAATGTGAATTAAAAGACATAACAAAATAAGTCTTCTAAAAATAGGAGGGTGAAATGTCCCCTTACAGAGTTGGGTAACTTTCGAAAAGTACACCCCATTGAAGAAGGGTCATACAATGAAAATTTAAATACCCATAAATAAAATTATACTACAAAAAGTGTATAATAATGGGCTGTACATACACCACTAAATGTAAATAGTGGATAATTTAGCCTAAATGTCACGGGAATAAAAGTGAGATGAAAAATCCCATATGAAAACTCGGCAGTTTAACGGAACCACAAAAAACCTCCTAAAATGGATTTATGAGATCAAATAGGGTCTCTCATAATATGAACATAAAAATTATAGTAATGGGAATATAAAATAACATCCCTAAACATAATAAAGATGAGCTTAAAAGAAATGAAATAAAAGAGAGTACTTAATAAGAAAGAGAGAGGTTGGATCGCTTAAGAAAATCCGGCAGCCTAACGGCACCACTCAAAACATCCAAAATAGATTGATGAGAGAAAATAGTGTGTCTCATCATATGAACATAAAAATTAGAGTAGGATTAATATAAAAAAACATCCCAATAATAAGAAATATGAGCATAAAAGTAATGACATAAAAGTGTGTACTTAAAAAGAAAGAGAGAGGTTAGATCCCTTACGAAAATTCGGCAGCCTAACAGCGCCACTCAAAACATCCAAAATGGGTTGATGATTGAAAATAGGGTCTCTCATAATATGAAAATAAAAATTAAAGTAGGATTTATATAAAATAACATCCCAATCATATGAAATATGATCTTAAAATGAATTACATAAAAGAATTTACTTAAACAGAAAGAGAGGGGTAGGATCCCTTACCTTATGTCCGACATGACTCTTTCGTTCTTTAATATCCTGAATAATAAAATTAGGTCAATTTATAATTTCTTAAGGACCTACTTTAAAGATTATTATTCAGATAATATCTTATATTATAATGTTATAATAATTGTTTAATAAAGTGAGTTCATATCAGATGTTTTTGTCGATGTTCGGTACATGAGTAAAAATCGAACTTGCTGAAAAATAATTTTCGATGTAAATATAGGTAAATCATATCCAAAATAGTATTAAAGTTTTAAATATCATATATATCCAGTATATATTCATTTTATACTATTCCATATCATTTGGAAATAAAAAATTAAAAGCATCGTTCATGGAGACGGTAGGCCATATGTACGCGTGAATGCTACTTTCATTTTTTGTCATATTAATGGAATTAAAGTTAAAAGAGGGAGATATATATTATAATTCTAGAATGATATCCATAATTTATATGTAATATATTACATTTATATCCATTATATATATGTACATAAAATAGTACCTAACATTTGGTGATAAGAAATGAAATGTACCGTTCAAGGAGACGGTAAGCCGTACGTACGCATGAATGCTACTTTCATTTCTTTGGAGCATTAATGGAAATAAAATAGTAGATATATATATATATATTATAATTCCAGTATAATATATATTTTATATATATCACATAATTTAATCAATTTCATTATTTATACATTCCATGTATTGCCTGAACGAGACGCATCACTTGAGGGGGCAGTAGTCCACAATTCCTCAAATGAAATTATCGCATTTGCACAACATGGATATCATAAAGGTATGTATTAAATATAAAATAAAGAAACATAAAGAAAAAATAAATACCATGTATATCATATATAAAATATAGTGAAATCATAATGGCCACCATGAAAGGTGTTAAGAGAAGATTGAACAATCATCATTTCGTGAGGCAGAAATTCGTCATCCACAGAAACAGTATGTTCTTTAACCATTAGACGAAGGTGTGTGTAAGTGTAGCTAAAATCATTCAAATAAATACATCCTAGTATATTTAATATTCTGGTTTTTTTACAAAATAATGTAATAAAAAGAGTTTAGAAGGTTGGAGAAGCAAAATAAAACAAAAGAACACAAGAGAAGACATTACCTTTAAATCGGGTAACTCTCTTTCATTTAAGATCAATGGCTTCCTTCGAAAGGATTTTTCCCAATGTGAGGCTTCAATGATGAAGATAGGGATGTGGAGAGATGAAATGGGCAGGGTTTCGCCGAGCGAAAGTTGTCCGAGGTGTGGGTAAGGTGGTAGAGGTGGGGGTCTTTTATAAAAGGAGAGGAGAGGAACTCTTGGAAAGTTATAAAATATTACTTTATTATAAAATTATTTTCGGATTTTCAAGGTACCAAAAGGATATATTTTGAGGATAAGGTGATTTGGTTTCGAAATCCATCCATACAATAGGTTTGTGATAAGTTTAAGACTTATATTTCACCCTATCTTCTTATTTTTTGAAATCGTTCATTTATGATGTAATCACTGCATCATCAAGGTGTCATAAATAAATTAATATATTTAATCTCTAAAAATTATAAAACAAATATCCGGATGTAGGAAATCTTTTTATATTTATAATGAATATTTATAGTAAAAAATTTGACTTATATAACCCTATGTAAAAATTGTTTTAGTAAAACAACACATGTTTGTGACATATTAATTTTAACTTTAAATAATAAGGTATTAATGTCATTTTCCAACCAAAGTGGATCCATGGGGACCCCATGTTGACTCATTGATTGTCTTGGCCGGCCATGAAACATTAAATGTGGTTAGGACATGTTTCTAGGTCATTTCATATTATTAAAACATTATTTTTACATTAAATTACACTAATTACCTCTAATCGAGATTAATAAAGTTAAATGTTACTATTCACCAAAAAAATTATTTTAATCCCATTCAACCTCATTTTACTTATTAATTAAAACCTTGTATGTCGGATTTTTGAAATTCAAATCACATAAGTGGTAATGTTTCATTTAAACGAAAAATTAGTTCCTTTAACTACCACTTAGTGGTTTCACTATTCCTCAAAAATTGAATTTTTTCAGAATATTACCACAAATTCACCCAAGGATATATTTGATATTCTAAATTCAAAAATGATGTATATTTTAAAAAATTCAAAACATATAAGTTACATTAATTAATTTAATAATTAGTTCCTGCTGTCAGAGAAAATAGCGTGTTTTTATGAAACTATAAGTATCAAAAGATTGACACTAGTTTAAGTCCATTTTCAATATGAAATTAATTCCAACGACTACTATTGGATTAAATTGTAAAAATATATTCTAATTTCACATTGAAACAAATTCACAAGATATTATAATCATATAAATAAATTAGATTAAAAAGAGGTTTTGAATTAAAATACAACATTTTTCACTAGTCATTAAAAAATGATCATTATCGGAAAAATACCAAAAAATTAAACAAAGTAAATTTTGATGTCCCGATTCTAAAGATGAATTTTATTTTGTCAAATACAACACATAAAATTGTGAAAAAGTGTATTTAAAAGAGGTTCATCATCAAAAGGTGGCTAATCGCCCTTTTAAATAATATTAGAATGTTTTACGCTTAAAATTGGATTAATTCGCATTTTTAATCCTCTATCATATATTGTAAAATGTAAAAATATTTGAAAAACATATATAATAATTTTGTAGTTATTTATGTTCATTCTCTCCACTATAACGACTAGGCATTAACTACTATTTAAAATAATATTATTTTATGGTTAGAGTGAAATGTAAGATTCCCAAAAACTCTTTGTTGTGTATTGGGTATGCCATCGAGCATAGTGTCCCCTTTAAAGTTATATTAATATTTTATTCACAAATATGAATAAATGTGAAAATTTCATATTCTTTATTTCCCTGGGGTGTTATATCCATCCCCCCTCTTGGGAATTTCATCCTCGCAATTTTAAAATTGGGCTTGGAAACTTCATTGAAAATCCCACATCGGAACAAGATTCAGTTATACTATCACTTTAAAATAAAGAAAGAGAAGTACAACGTTCACCCGAGTTAACCCATAATAGGATTCTAAGTATGAAAATATGGATATGGAGGAGAAAACAAAGGGTTATGTCCTGATGGAGAGAGATAGTAAACATGTTTAGGAGAATATTAACCACATGAAAATCACAAACTTGTGGTGGGTTAAATGGTATTTGATTCCCCATTATGAAAAGTAAATAGACAACATTTTTGTTTTATGTTTCTTCTCATTGAGGAATTTATTTTTGATATTAAGGAAACATACTTACTTGTCATGTTGACTTTCAAATTTTACTAGATTTCTTACACAAACTCATACTTTCCCCAAATGATGAGTATTTAGGAAGACTTGTTTACATTAAGAGAGCTATAATCAACTTATTGAGAATCACCTAATCCACAAAAGAGAACTATATATTTACCATGTCATTACACAAAAACCAAAACCAAAAACTAAAAAGTTTAGTATTAGATCAGATATTCCACAAAAGGATAATCCTTTATAAAAAGAAAATCTATTCATAATCTCCAAAATTTGTCCAACAAAACCCAAAGTTCAACGAAGACCATTCGATAAACAATTGTCCATAAAATTCTTCAAAGTAAACCAAACTAATATTGAAACCCAAATATTTGAAGGATTTAATCACATAGTATTCCATGGTACAAATTAACATTTATCTCCAAATAACATCATTGGTTCTTAAATTATCATATTGAAATGTAATTAACCTATTCAAATATCTTCCATGATAGGTGAATCATTTCCATAGATAACCCAAAATAAACATAATCTTGATTCATAAAATTATCTAACTAAAGAGAATTAGTCAAACTAACCAGGGGCTTCACGTATTCCAGTGGTTGGCGATAAATACGAGTCACACTTTGGTTGTGGGTTCGATTCCCATAGCTTTGTCCAACGTGATGGGTTGTCACACAGTCTGCGTGTTGTCCCTTTTTTCAAAACGATATAATTCTTAAAACATTCCCCAAAACGAGATAAAATCATCAAAAATAATCATAACATGTTTTATCCTCAAGTTTATCTCAAGCCATTAATTTTACATCATAATATATAATAACCCATAATTACCTCAAAAGTAAGGATCATATAAACCCTAATGGTTACCTTTATAATTATTACATGAGCTTCCACATCGATTGGTCATCTCTTACATCATGCATTTTAGAACATACCACAGTTCAAGTGGTTGATCATGACTCCCTTATAGTTGGTTTTGAACAACCATGAGTTTCCTCATTGAATCCCCCATTTCATCCAGTCTCTTTATTAGAGAACCACCACAGTTTCCTTCTAACCCATTGCCACTTTGTTGCCTGCTAGATCCATCCATTTACTAAAACCAAAAATGTCAGTGTGAGTATATCAACAAAGTTATCATGTACTAATGTGGAAGATAAAAACTATGATATACTTACTCATTCACTTTATCTAAAAGTAAGAATCTTTCTAAAATCCTATCCATTATGGTAATGTCACTTATTCTTAGAGAATACCCTAACCTCTAATGTTATCTAAACCGACCTCTGATACCAACTATAAGGCCCCGACTTTAAACATTACTTATTATTGAATTATATGAATAATTCACATTGAGAATATTTTCAGGTTTATAGTTTTAGAGAATTAGGTTATAACTATTACATCTCAAAAGATTACAAAGTAGCCACTACTACTAAGTTTTCATCAAATAAAAACTCTTAAAAAGAAACATGTCTAGTTCCAAGTTTTAGACAACCTCACATTTCCTTGAACCCATCCTAGACCATATTCAACTTTATGTCCTGTGAAAAACGTTTAAAAAACATTGAGTTAGCATAAAAGGCTCATTAAGGGATACAAAAAGTAGGAAAAATCTTAGTTTTTCAAAACAACCAGAAAACTATGAATACATTATCAAAGAAATATTTTTCACCTTTATGAAGAAGAAAATACTCTTCATTTAATAAAAGATCATTAATTACCCTTTTGTAACCAAAAGATTAACATAAAACCCATATAAAGAAAACATAACATATAAAGGTATCTTGGGACATAAAGATACTTAAATGGAATAACCATACGGTCGAGTTCCACACATATCCCTTAATGGAATAACTATACGGCCGACTTCCATACCCAATGCATTGGATGTTATTACGTAACCACCCATCCTGGTATTCACGACACCACCCGTCATATGGTCTATCACGTAACCACCCATAAAATGTCCATGTACCATCATTACACATATAATATTGAAAATATAAACATTTAAATAACAACATTTCATTTGCAATCAAAATAAGTAATTCCAAGATATTGAATTAATCAATCCATTTTCAAAAATCATTTAAAAGATATTTTTGAATCAAAGTGTCCCATACCACGTTGATGATTTTATTGGAATTATAATTTTAAACCATTAATGTCCACATAAATAAATACTGAAAACCATTTTGAAAACATGGACATTAATGATAAATATTTACAATAATAAATCTTTAAAACATTTTAAATGATATTTGTGTTAATGAGTTTTTAACAAAATGAGAGACTCCTAAATAAAAATAATTATGGAATTAAATTTAATCTGAACATTATAATATCATGAGAATAAAGGGATTAATGATATAATATGTCAAAGATCATTATACACACCATATAAGAGTGAATTGGTGCATAACATCAATGAAGTCTCAATATAAATGTAAAATGAGATGAAATCCTTTATAAAGAAGGAATCCTTAAATTAAGGATAAATCAATTTCATAATTATGTGTGAAAAATATAAATACAACCAATATAAGCGGATATTAAGTGTAAAACAATCAAATTTCATTCACACATATTCAAAGGATTACATATTCAATTACTACATGTTGAACGCAAAGAAATCAAAATTGGGTTAAGAAGTTCCCTGGAAAAAATTCGACAGCCTAACGACGTCACATCAAATTTTACAAAAATGGTTGATGAAAGAGATAAAGGGTATGTCATCACTTGGAAATAAATTTAAATAAATAAGGATATATAAGAACATATCACAACATAATATTATGTGAATTAAAAGACATAACAAAAGAAGTCTTTTAAAAAGAGGAGGGTGAAAGGTCCCCTTACCGAGTTGGGTAACTTTCGAAAAGTACACCCCATTGAAGAAGGGTTATACAATTAAAATGTAAATACCCATAAATGAAATTATACTACACTTAGTGTATAATAATGGAAAATACATACACCACTCAAATGAAATAGTGGAAAACGTATCCTAAATGTCACGGGAATAAAAGTGAGATGAAAAATCCCTTACGAAAACTCGCCAGCATAACGGTGCAACTAAAAACTTCCAAAAATATATTTATGAGATCAAATATGGTCTCTCATAATATGAACATAAAAATTACAGTATGAGGAATATAAAATAACATACCTAAATATAATAAATATGAGCATAAAAGAAATGACATAAAATAGATTACTTAAATAGAAAGGGAGAGGTTGGATCCTTTACCAAAATTCGGCAGCCTAACGGAACCACTCAAAACATCCGAAATGGATTGATGAGAGAAAATAGGGTCTCTAATCATATGAACATAAAAATTACAGTAGGATTAATATAAAATAACATCCCAATCATAAGAAAGATTAGCTTAAAATGAATGGCATAAAAGAGTGTACTCAAAAAGAAAGATAGAGGTTGGATCCCTTATGAAAATTCGGCATCCTAACGGCGCCACTCAAAACATCCAAAATCGATTGATTAGAGAGAAAATAGGGTCTCTCATCATATGAACATAAAACGTACAGTAGGAGTAATATAAAAGGACATCACAATCATAAGAAATATGAGATTAAGAGGAATGACATAAAGGAGTGTACTTAAAAAGAAAGAGAGGGGTAGGATCCCTTACCTTGTGTCCGACATGACTTGATCATTATTTAATCTACGAAATAATAAAATTTGGATAATTTATAATTTATTAATGAACTACTTTAAAGATTATTGTTCAGTTAATATCACATATTTTAATTTAATAATAATTGTTTAATAATGTGAGTTCATATCAGACATTTTTGTCGATGTTCGGTACATGAGTAAAAATCAAACTTATTAGAAAAGAATATTCCATGTAATTTTAGGTAAATCATATCCAGAATAGTATTGATGTTTTAAATATCATATATATTCAGTATATAATCATTTTATACAATTCCATAGCATTTGGAGATAAAAAATTAAAAGCACCGTTCATGGAGACGGTAGGCCGTACGTACGCATGAACGCTACTTTCATTTTTTGTCATATTAATGTAATTAAAGTTAAAAGAGAGATATGTATATTATAATTACATAATTATATCCATAATTTAGATTTAACATACTAAATATATATACATTATATATATGTACTTATAATAGTACATAACATTTGGAGATAAGAAATGAAATGTACCGTTTATGGAGACGGTAATCCATACGTACGCACGAACGCTACTTCCGTTTCATTGGCGCATTAATGGAATTAAAATATATGAGATATATATATATATATTATAATTACAGTATAATATATATGTTATATATATCACATAAGTTCATCAATTTCATTCTTTATACATTCCATGTATTGCATGAACGATTCACATCACTTGAGGGGGCAATTGTCCACACTTCCTCAAATGAAATTATTGCATTTGCACAACATCCAAAGCATAAAGGTATGTATTAAATATAAAATAGAGAAACATATAGAAAAACTAAATACAATATATATCATATATAAAAAATAGTGACATCATAATGGCCACCATGAAAGGTGTTAAGTGAATATTGAACAGTCATCATTTCGTGAGGCAGAAATTCGCCATCCACAGAAACAGTATGTTTTTTAACCATTAGATGAAGGTGTGTGTATGTGTAGCTCGAATAATTCACAAAACAACATACTATATTATTTATGATACTATTTTTGTTACAAAAAAAGGAATAAAAGAGTTTATAGGGTTGGATAAGAAAAATAAAACTAAAGAACACAAGGGAAGACATTACCTTTAAATCAGGTAACTCTCTTTGATTTGAGCACAAAGGCTTCCGTGGAAAGGATTCTGCCCAAAGTGAGGCTTCAATGATGAAGATAGGGATCTGTAGAGATTAAATGGGTAGTTTTTTTTCTGAGACAATGGCTTGAGAGGTGTGGGTAAGGTGGTAGAGGTGGGAACTGTTTATAAGAGGAGAGGAGGGGCACTCTTGGAAAGTTATAAAATATTACTTTATTATAAAATGATTTTCGGATTTTCATGGTCACAAAAGGATATATTTCGAGGATAAGGTGATAGGGTTTCTAAATAAACCCACACAATAGGTTTTTGATATGTTTAAGAATTATATTTCACCATATCTTCTTATTTTATTTAAATCGTTTATTTATGAGGTAATATCTACATCATCACGGTGTCATAAATAAATTAATTTATTTAATGTCTAAAAATTATAAAACAAATATCCTGATTTAGGAAATATTATTATCATTCTAATGAATATTTATAGTCAAATATATAACTTATATAACCCTATTTCAAAATTATTTTAGTAAAACAACACATGTTTGTGACATTTTAATTTTATCATTAAATAAAAAGGTATTAATGTCATTTTCCAACCGAAGTGGCTCCATGGGGTCCCCAGGTTGACCCATGGATTTTATTGGTCGTCCATGACACATCCAATGAGGTTAGGACATGTTTCCAGGTCATTTAATATTATTAAAACATTATTTGTACCTTGAATTACACTAATTACCTCTAATCGCGATTAATAAACATAAAAGTTACTATTCAAAAAACATTATTTTAATCCCATCATAACACATTATACGTCTAAATGGAAACCATGTAGGTCAGATTTTTGAAATTCCAATCACAGAAGTCGTAATGTTTAATTTAAAAGAAAAATCAGTTTCTTTAACTACCACTTAGTGGTTTCACTATTCATAAAAAAATGACGTTTTTCAGAAAATTACCAAAAATTCACCATAGGCTATATTTGATATTCCGAATTCAAAAATGATGTCTATTTTACAAAATTCAAAACATATAAGCTACATTAATTAATTTAATAAAATATTCCCGCTGTCAGAGCAAATAGCGTGTTTTTATGAAACAATAAGTATCAAAAGATTGACAGTAGTTTAAGTCCAATTTGAAGACGAAATTAATTCCAATGACCATTATTGGATTAAATGGTAAAAATATATTCTAAATTCACTTTGAAACCAATTAAAAAGATAATATAATCATATAAATAAATTACATTAAAAATAGGTTTTGAATTAAAATACAACATTTTCACTAGTCATTAAAAAAATGAACATTATCGGAAAAATAAAAAAAATTTACACAAAGTAACTTTTGATGTCCCGATTCTAAAGAAGAATTTTATTTTCTCAAATATAACACATAAAATTGTCAAAAAGTGGATTTAAAAGAGGTTAATCGTCAAAATGCGGTTAATTGACCTTTAAGGAATATTAGAATGTTTACGCTTAAAATTGGACTCATTCACATTTTTAATCCTCTACCATTTATTGTAAAAAGTAAAAATATTTGGAAAACATATATAATCATTTTGTATTTATTTCTGTTAATTCCCGACATTACAATGGCTAGGCGTTAACTACAATTTAAAATACTATTATTTTTTAATTAGAGTGCAACATATGATTCCCAAGAAACTCGTTGTTGTGTATTGGGTACGCCATCGAGCATTGCATCCCCTTTTAATGTTATATTAATATTTTATTCACAAATATGAATAAATGTGAAAATTTCATATTTTTTTATTTACCTGTGGTGTTACAAAAAATGATGGACGCGAATAAAATAGTGAAATTAGAGTAGAATACAAAACATTCAAATCATGTAATCATTACAGTACATTAAAATATTAAAATGTGTGATGTATGTCAAATGAGTGGATTAATGAAAAATAAATTGGTTGAGATTATGAAATGGTCACATCGTGAATAAATTTCACATAATGAGTGTTTCATGAAAATGTAGATAATGATATTTTGAAGGGGTTTTAAAATTTTATACTTTATATTTCTTTCCCAATGTTCCATTTAATGAATAGAGGTGAATTTGGCCTCATTAGGGGATGAATTTAGGAATACCTAAAATAAATAAACCATTAATGATGTCTTTAAGTATTGGGTTATGGTAATAATTCCATGATTATGTTTCAATCATAATTTTTTCATGGGTAATGCAGTCTAAGGGGGCTTATGCTGTTGGATTATTTATATTTAATAAATTCAGGTATTTGGTTTTATGAACATCATTTATCCCATTTGAAATCTGTTATTTTTGTTATATCAGGATCATTATTTAGAAAATATATAAGTAACATTGTAATTGTGAAATAGGTTAACATTAATTGATTCATGGTCATTTCTACACATTGATCCACTATGATTAATTAATATATCAAGAACAACATAAATCGATAATTAAATAATTAGGTGACCTTGGGAAATGGTTGATTAGCATGATTTGGATAGGATCCAATGTACATTATATCAACCTCATATTGACTCTGATGCCAATAATGGTTTAATAATTTAAATTTCTTCAATCTCGTTTCTCCTGAACCAAGAAAGTAATAAACTCATATTCAATCAAAAATAAGATTTTCTAAATAATCAATCTATATTTTAACATTCATCTTACATATATTATATAATTTTTTTATTATTATTACCATTATTTATAATTTTAATAAAATAAAATCCATTAAAATTGAAATAAAATAAATAACACTATCTTTATAGGTTATTCGATTACCTAATTATATATTCATTTCACATAAATTTTTACTATTGATCTAAGTATTATAAAATTCGTTCTGATTGGACATGAGTGAAAAAACGAATCGCTTTGGTATTTCTATTTTCATATAAACCCATTATAGTGGTAGGTTAAATAGTTTTATCTATAATTTGTGCCTTTTGAAGAATGGATCATGTGTTATAATAATCATATAGTGGGTTCCACTATCATAGTTCTTGAGAAATACCCTCTTACTGATTGTCTAGACTTATAATCTGGGGACTAGTAGTATATTTTAATAGAGAAGCCACATGTGAACAAGATATTAAATAATATTTTGTAATTTAAAATATATTTAGTAAATATAAATTGTAAAACTTCATGGAAAATAAATACATTTATTTAGACACTTTTAATCCTAAAAACACACCAGCTAAACTATAAGGGAATCTTAACGATTATCACGATTCATGTTGGATAGTGTCATGATTAAAAAATTCCACTTATATTATCACAGTACTATCTATAATCATAAACAATATAAAAAAATGATTAAAAATAATAAATAAACAAACCAAATATTAACAACATGATCTAATAATAAACCAAATATTACCCAAATACATGGTACACAAACCAGTCCTCAGATGACGTGAATGGATTTCCAGATCCCTATAGGATAAAAAAATGTTCATAGAAACGAAGAACAACATTTTAGAATGATTTTTCAAGAATATAAAATAATAAAGATACCATAAAGAGGTATATTTTTAGTATTCCAATACAATACCATAACTACATAAAGTAAATTGTATGAAAACAATTTCCTAGGAATCTAAAAAACCAAACTAAAGTAAATTATAGGTAAAATCCTTCTCAATATGATGTGTAGTCACCACTAGAGTACTACAAAAGGGTAAAAACCGACCCTATTCTTCCCAATTATGAATTAACTTTACCTACATCAGATAACATGTGGTCAATAAACAACCAATATTGATTGAAGGGTGTCAGAAAATTGAACATATTAATATCCCCCCAATTGATTCTCATGAAGAATTTATATAAACCCAAAAATAATCATGTAATTGAATTTGTTACTTGAATTAATATTTGAACTATTTGATATAAATAACTCAAAATAAAACCTTTTATAATTGTGTAAAGCATACCAATTACCTAGATTCCCAAAAATTTCCATTAGAATTATAAAAACATTTATTATAATTATCAATATTGAAAACTTCATCATGGGACATGTTTGTTATAGTTTAGTGTTTATCCTAATACTAGTACCAGTAACAGTTGGAATCATTTTATACACATTACAATTGTAGAAGGACATATAGGTAAGATTTTACTCCAAATAGTGGAACATTACCGCATCTTATGCAACATAGTTCACAAAATAAACTAATATAACTATCATAATGGGTAATAGATCATCAACAAGGATTGATAAATAACATATCATCAATTGAAAATGTTATTATGATTTTAGATTCATTGAACATTCATTTATTCATTATATCCACACTAAAAATGATTTAAAACCATTTCGATTCTTAACACCAATGGATGAATAAATTTTAAAAGATTTTATTAATAATATTATATATCAGTAATCATCCCAGTTAAATTTTTTTCAAAATATACTATAATTATAATGAGATAATCAATGTTTTCTTACCATTTTGAAACCACCTTCACAAAATGAACACAAAAGGATTATATAATAATGAAAATACATGATCCCAATATCGATGAAATAGTTTTAATCATTACTCTCACATACCACATAAATTTCATAACAATGAATAAAGAGGATTGGTGATCTGAAAAATATCCCACAGTTATATGATGTATTTTTAAGGAATAAAATTAAGAGCATGGATCTGAAAAATCTTCAGGTTCATTATGTTATTGGGAAAGATAAATTCATATAATAAGATCATCCATGATTATAATTCTATTAAACATAACTAAATAGGATCAAATTTTTGATTTGTAATTCAATCTATCAATGATTCAGATTTTGTGATCGAAGGATGTCTATTAGGATTACCCATGATTGAAGGGATAATGATCAGGTCATGTTAGGGGGACTGGAAATTAATATAGGTTTCACATATATCGAAACTATTATAATACCCTTATAAAATTTTTATCGGTCTTAAATTATATTACATATATGGATTCCCACCAATGGGTCGATGGAAATTACATGAATTTAGGGGATAATCCAATGCCTACTAAATATCCTATAGAGGTCCACCAGCAGGGATGTGGCTATAGATAAATTATTTATCTACATGCCACCCCACTAGATTGATGATTCCACCACTTAAATTCCAATGAAACGAAAATGGCATTATTAGATACATGATCAAGAATACAACACACCAACTCCTAAAGACACATTACCACCCCCTCATATCATAATAAAAAGCTATAAATAAGTAAAAAACTTCAAAAAAATTATGTAACATATTAATGGAAGGGTTTTACCTAAAAATATATATGTATGTTTTATATTAAGTTGTCCTATCATTATATTGATTACATATTGCGTGATTCATTATGCAGATTATATTAAATTAAATTATCTCTAGCTTTGAATTTCATATTAAATCATCACAATATTAGACTAAAATAAACCACACTATAGAAATTATATTTAACTATAAAAATGATTTACTAGTGAATAACAATTATTATTGGAGATATTTTTTGGATTAAAAAATTCATCTAAATGTAGAATAATATTGGAAAATAAAAATATGATTGTTCTCAGAATATATTTCATTGATGTTAAGTTTAATTGTTCATGGAATGGAATTTTTTTTTAAATTGAAATAAATAATAAATTTTAAAACTAATTTTCTAACATTAATAATGTGGAACATTACATGTGATGAACTTTCAACCACCTCTATATAATAATTTATAAAAAGTTAATGAAAGGCCCTATAAACTTAAACACAATGGGGTAAAAAATCAGTCATTCATGTTAAATATTTAGAGATATCTAGACAATTAATAATACATATATCATCATTTCAATAATTAAACATTATAGTATAATTAAAAATAAAACAACATGAAAATTTTTCACTAATGAATTTCAATATTATTTAAATGAAAATCATATATGAAAACATGGAATCAATATCATCAATGAAATTTACCACAAATGATATCGTTATATATATTTTATTGAAAAGGATATTATTGGTTACAAATGGAATTTGGAAAATATTCATAGTAATGGATATGAAATTAGAGATATATCAATTTTCAATATATTTAATAATATGGTGGATCATAAATGATAGAATAAAAAATAGTTGATATGCGATATTGTAATAATAATTCCATAAACAAAGTCGAATGAATATATAAATAATGTCACAACATTGTAATAACCAATTAGTGTATAATAATATTATTGTAATATTTATACAAAATAAAAAACACTTAAATGTGGTGAAAACCTATGCATTGAAAATTATAACTTCTGTTTGGATCATCCACAATGAAATTTATTCCCCACTATTCTATTCTAACCAGCTAGGGCCATTAAAATTTTTACTAGGGTAACAACTCATGACCCATATTGTAAAATAATATGAGATAAAAAATTAAACTAATGTACTGAAGGGATATATATTTAAAAAAAGTATAAAATTGGAAAACCCATATTTATGTGTTACAGGTGAACATGAACACGTTATTTAATATACAAGAGTTGAAATAAAGTTTTTCAATACATAATTTGATTTAAAATATTTTTCGAAAGAATAAATAAATAAATCAAATAATGAATGTTGATTGTATCATTGACACTTATCACCATTGAAAATTTATAAACATTATTATATGTTGACATTGATTAAATGAGTATTATTTTTATTATATTTTTTTAAAAGAAGAATATATATTATTTATAAATTTGAATATTATTAATTTATAATAAATTAATTTATAAATCGATGGATTCAAAACAAAAACATTTGAACTAATATATATATTTTTCTACGATGAACAAAATTATATGGGTGTGGATGATATTTTGAAACTCCCCAAATTGAAAGTTGAACATACAAAAAATATAATTAATATAGTAAAATGATTCAAATTTAGGATTTGTTATATAAATTCAATGTCGACATAAAATTCATTATGAAATCATTTCAATGAAGATGGAGGTAGATAACACCTATCCCATTTTACAAATTATTTTTTAGTTGGTTTAAATTAGATATATATTTATAAATTTGATAATCCTTATATATGGTATGCTATATAGATCACCCCAATGTCACATGATCATAACACTCACTATATATATTTGTGATACCCTTACTTCGGAAAATGTTTTTTACAAGATCAAATGATCTATTGCATTATAACGATGATACATTACTCAAATAATATTAAATCATTACTATTAAAATAAATATGGTTGTATAATAGATTAATATTATCATGAAAACAAGGAAAAATGATAATGTATGAAAAGAAAACATCCACAGAGACATTAATAACATCTAGTAGAAATAAAATTCACCCAAAAGTTTATAATATATCAAAATAGACAAAAAAAATAAAAATAACTCCAACATCAGGAGACATAGGATCTACTAGATCATACTCTAACAATTGACACACATCCCCTAAAATAAAATTATATTTGTAATCTATTATCATTGTTTATATACAGTTCCCCATAGAGTTTAAATAAATATAATTCAATCACACATCTTGAATGGAGCATGGACGTTTTTATAAGAAATGTTTATATAACCACCATAATTTTACCAAGGTAATGTGTGTTATTATGTTACTATATATAATTGGAATGTTATGAAATAAACACAACCCATTCAAATTGCTACACTAGTTCTTAAACATCCATAACTCATCTTACATCAGGAAGATATAATTTATGAATGTATATCAATAATCATCCATAAGAGTAGAAGAAATATTCTTTAACAATATAACATATTATATAATACCATTTCCCAAAACAAAACCCCATAAACCATCACAAACCATACACCATGAACATTTGTTATCATTGTATCTTAACAAACAACCTACGATTAGAATAACCCTTTTATGTGAAACCCAATTAATAGTAAGATGGATACTAAGAAATATTAAAGGAACATTAATTACAAATTGTACCCAAAAAACCCAAAAACATCACTCACTTATGAAGATCTTCCCCCACCAAACCAACAACAATAGTCACATTCACGAGTGCATGAATATCCACTGTTTAAAGATCATATAATAAGATAGTGAACAACAGAACTAACAAGACATATTATCATTGGAGGATTCCTCCACCTCCACTTATATAAATGAACACATGTCCTTTTAATCCCATAAAATGTCCCCAAATATAGAATGTATAATTATTGAAAATTATGATTCATTATCTTATGTTTAAATTCCTTCCAAGAAATATTGTGATATTCTAGTGGAAAACCTGAAGTATTTTGTAAGACTATAAATATGATGGTAAACTACATGAAGGATATATGAATGGATAAGTTGTAAATATAGATTTAATTATGGTTAGTTTTGTCGATGTCTACTAAGGATAGATTTTTTCAACTACAGTGCACAATAGAGAGTAAAATTCCAATAGTGGTCAGTGTTATGCAAGTGGGACTCCCATTATATAAAATGGGAATACTAAAACACCATGTCATAGTGAGTGGTAGCACACAGATTAAGTGGATACAAATGAGGTGGTCAATTATTCTTCTTATGTAAAATAAGTGTTACATAATTATTAGGGATTCATTAAGGATGAGTATTGTAATGTTTGGACCACTTTTGAAAAATTTGGATACCAAAAAATAGGTTCTTAGTGGAAATTTGTATATAATGATACTCATATAGGATATTTTTGGAGGGAACTTGCTTGGGAATTTTCCATATCTGTACATGATGGAATGATGAATGTAAACATGAGAGTTTGGTGGGATAAATATTTGTGTCAATACCAATTCATCCTCGGTGTCGTAAAATTTAATAGTGGGGAATTTTTTTTTTAAACTTTGGTGGATGCTAGTGGGAGTTATCATAGAGTGAAAATCAATGGTCAATGTCATGTACTGGGGTCTGGTGTTGGTTAACAAATCTTATTGTGTTTCCTCATATACATGATATATATATATCCATTATGTATTAAAATAGGATCCTCAATTGACCAATGCGATTCATGGTATTCCTAGGACAGATAGACACCGCGGATAATCCATGTTATTATTCTTATATTAATGGGTTTTTTAACATCTCATGGTTTATTTTACGAATATTTCCCTTGATTCCATAGTAACAATATATCCTCTTTATTCTCTCATATCATTACGATCATGGACTAAGTATTCTTGGTTTGTTGGGTTAAATTTTTTGCTTAAAAACACCCTCTATTCATCTTCTTCACATCTTATATAAATTAATATAACTATAAGTTTTCTTAGTGTTATTTAATAAATTTTTGAATGAGATTCATACATGGTTTTATCACAAGTTCAAATGTTATAGTTTGAGCAAGGATCTCAATTAATTTTTATGTTGTTGATCATCATTTCAATAACAATTTTTTTGCAGTTTTTCAAACTGCAAATTAATTTGAATTATTAATGAAATTAACTCATCTAAAATTTACAAATAAAGGGATTTATATGATTATAGATCTTTTTAATTTAATATTTATTCTACATAGATGACAAAAAATAAATATAATTTAAAAACATTATGGGATATGATGTGTATATTATTTTCATATATTTTTGTGATATTTTAGTATATATCATGATGATAACTATTACGAATAATATTAATAAACAGCAATTGAGGAATTCATCCAAACTAGGGAAAAATGGTAACTAACTTTGATCAACTCATCAATAAGGAACCAAATACCTAGGTTAGTTATCATTACTAGTAATTATATAGAGTGTCTGAATCAAATAATCATAGTCTTTTTTACCCATTTTTTGATCCATTGCAGTATGTATTGGATTTTTTTTGAACTATGGTTTCACACTTGTCCTTAATGTGTCTATGTAAACATTCATATTTTATAATTTACAGCACTTAAATAAAAGATTTTTTAATGGTCTATTATATGAGCCTCAATTCGTATATGTATTGGTTTCATGGGAATAATTTACCTTTTTTTATTTTCATGATTTAATAAACTTACAAAATTAAATATTAATTCAAGATAATAATAAAAATTGTTATTTTATTAATCTAGATATGAATTTGATCGAGTAATAATGGACATGATAATCTTATATAGTAAACTGGGGACAAAGTAATGTGGATTAATTATTAAAGATGGTAAAATAGTGGTGTTTATTGGTTTAATAAGATATTTCATGTGGTTGTTATGTGTATTGGTTTTTTAAATAATATAATCATATAAAAACTCATAAAAGTTTATTTTAATAATAATCATGATGAAATTTTATCATCAAAAGAAAAATAATATAAAATGATCTCAATGATAGACTAGAATAGTGTGATTTATAAATATATCGTTTTGGTTTTGGGTTTCACATTCTAAATTTGGGGATTATTGATTTGATAACTGTTGAATGTTGGGAGGATTATTATAAGAAAATAATTTGACCTATTGGGTTGGAGTCATAATTATGTACCAGTGAATACTGAAAATGCTATGGATTTTGAAATAATCTATGGAAGCTAGCAAAATAAAAAAAAGTATAATTATGTGAATGAATATCCATGGAATGAAAATGAATAAATATAGAGTATAATTGGAATGTATATTATTAAAAAATCGATAATGGTTGGATATTAATGTGGTATTTATCTGAATAATTTATTTTCACAATGAATGGAAAACATATTTATTTAATATGTATAATATGTTTTTAAATATTTTAATTTTTTAATTATTAAATGCAATAATTATATATGTATTTTTAATAATTATTTTTTATATAAATTTGGGTCTAGTTTAATTATTGTTTTGGAATCAGTTTTTATTGTATTTTTGTGTATTTTTGTGTATTTTTGTGTCTACGTGATAATGATAGATATTAGTTATGTTAAACACATTGGTATATATTTTTTATGTCTATATTTTTTATTTTTTATTCATATGAATTTTTTTAGATCCCTATCCTACATATATTACGTTATAAATACCAAAAATATTTTCGATTTCCCCCCTAACATCCATGATAGAGAGGGAAGATTGTCGCCACCCCCACTTACACACTCTCTCATGGGAAATGGTACGTGTTGGTGGTATTAAATGATGTGTTTTTATCCATAGCAGAGTTAGAGAAATTGTTTTTTGTCCTATTAGTTCATCAGACCTTACTATGATGATGATTGATAGGATTATAATAATATATTTTATGATTATGAAAATCGAAGATATAGTAAATGATTGTAGGTTAGTGTAAGAAGGTTTATGTCATGGCCCATATAAAACATGGATGGATTCTATAAATGTAAAATAAAGGGATTGAATCTTATTAAATTTTATGATGTGTTGGTAGTGATAAAAATATTGGGTGTGTTATTATGGGAAACATAGGAACTTTTCAACATAATATTATGTTAGAAAATGTGTATTATATGCAGTGAGTAATATATGGTGAGTTTGGGAATGGGTCATTGACATATATGGCACATGTTAATTCTAATAAAATTTCCCAGAAGAAATTTTATTTTATTATAACAATTTTAATAGATATTCTAATGTGTATCATACAAATTATAATTGTTCATATCACACATATATATATTTGAAATATTTTCTGGTGACCATATGGGGTGATAAGTATTTGTCTATATTATTAATTCATAGATTATATACTTCTAATTGGTTCTATATCCTTGGATACATGATTAATATGTTTGGGAAATTATTTGTCCTCTTTCATTTCATAATTTTTTGATTTTATAATTATGGGAAAAAGATTGTTTTTTATCATTTTTTAATAGTTGAGATTTTTATTCAAATATATCTATTTTTAATGCCATATATTTGTTATAATTTATCATATTATGTGGTTTATTTTCCATGTTCACATCTTAATCTTATGGAATAATGGATGTGGGATTTAGTGGTCACTATATATCATCATTATTGGACTTGGAGGTGCACCAATTGAGGGGGCTTCTAAAAATTTTGTATCTAAGCATTAGATTGAGATAAATGATTGATATAGGATAACATTGTGTCATGCTGTCCATATTGAATATAGGGAGACAAAATTAATTTAATATATTTCATGAAATATTTTTTCTATACTGTTTTTGACTTAGTATTTTAGGGAATTCAATGATCCTATTCATTTAGCATGTAGTTAATAAATTAAAATGTTAAATGGTTTTCACTTTGGATTTACCCATTGGAAAGGTACATGAATTATGAGTGATTGGACTTATGTTTGAATTTTTAAGGACTTTGGGAAATTAAATTAAACTAACAAAATGAAATTGAATAATATCCATGGTCATATGCTAAGATACTTATCCAGTACACATAATATATGTTATGGTTTTAGTTATATGATGATTTGGGACACATCACTCATCAAGATGAATTATTATGATAATGAGTTTTAATGATGAGCAGGAATGTCAACAGTACAAAAAGTGGACAATATAATGGTGTGATAGATGAGGTACCATTATTTTAATTTTTATGGAAGATATATTACTACTATTATTGGATCATGAAATTATTGAAATATTAATTTTTTGTTTATATATACTCTAGTTTCTATTTATATTTATAAAAAATAAATAGAATCTAGAATAATTTCTTTTTTGGGTATTTAATTTTATGTATCTATAGATGTTTCTAATATGTTATTAAATTTAACAATCAGTAATCTCAAGAAAATTAATAATCTTCACATTGTATTTCATAAATATATTTATATGATAATTAATATATTTCATTATTTATGCTGAAACAATGATTTTATCTTAAATGAGGGCATTAAAACACTGTAAAATTTTTAGAAACATGAATTTTATGGAAGAATGTAACATTTTTTAAGTGATTATGTCATTATGGATATAATGTTATCCAAAAATATTAAACTCAATGAACATAACATATCCCTATAACAGTTATTATTAAATATATAGGATAACAAATGGTCAATTTTATCAAAATTAATAGATTTATATTCATTGGAATCTTATTAAAAATCAAGCATGTTGATTTTCCAAATACATTTCATGGTAAATCATTGTATATATAGAAACATATGTTATGTTATGTTGAATTAGATGTTTCATCTTGTGATTTATTAGAATATACATTTATAAAAATGTTATACGTATTTATATATATAATTGACCCAATTTTGAATGATTTTTTAATAATTGATTTAATGTTATTTATAAAATTGTTAATAATTTTTAACAATTGATTTTTCCCAACCTTATTTTAAATAATTATTTAATGGTTTAAATTAAAAATATTATTTAGATTGCTGGTATTATAAGGAAAAATATTTAAAATATTCAATGTTCACTTTTTTGAACATAAGGATCTATATTATGACATTCATGAAAATCAATTAGGATTAGTGTTTCTAGGAAATATATCACCATTATTACGTATAAATACCATGTTATAAAATGTGGAACATACCACATAGTGACCATTTAAAAAAATTATAAATATTTTGAAATTATTTTTTTATTATACATCATTATTAATGACAGAAAAATTTCATTATTTTTCTTGGTCATCATTAAACATTGTACTAATTTTTTTTGAAATTTTTAGATCACCATTGAAAAATTAGAACATTAATTAAATGAAATAGATTTCTTTTTCTTGTTAAAAACAGGGAAACACAAATTTATTTTACTAATTAAAAAATTAATATTTGAGAATATTAAATAATCCCTATCTTCTTGGGAAGAATATTTTAAATGAAAACCTGAAGAATCAATATATTGAGAATGAGAACCTCTATTGTATTTTTAGAGCATTATATCCAAAACCAATGGAATCATATGATAGAAATAAATAGATCATAATTAAATCTATTAACAAATCATAATTCCTTTACTACATCACCCATATCATTGTAGAAAATTAAAACTACCAAATTTATTATAGAGTTATATCGGGATCACTAATAATATAAGATATAATGTGACCACACACTGTATTAGCATTATCATGATCACCCATAATCATATTTAATGGTCTAGTACCTCATGAATAATTTTTTTAATAATGAAAATTTCATAATTGAAAATATAAAAACATCATTTTATCCCATAATTAATAAACATTCCATTTTAGGATAAAATAAAGGTGAAAAAAATAATGCATTAAAATAACTCAAATTATAGAAAATAACCTAGATGATTATTAGTAGTATATTATCTGGACACCTTGTTATATTTGAAAATTAATTATGATAATGAAAAATATTTATTATTGTGGGAATAACTGTCCATGAAATACATGTTAATATATAATATCCCAATTTCCCTTTTATAAATAACATCAAAATAATAATTATAAAATAAATAGAATGATTTATTTTCAAATTATTTGTATGATAGTAAGGAAAATGAAATTCCGAGTATAATTTCCTAAATTCAATATGAATACATATGAAAATTAATTTTATGAATAATTTTATTGATGAATAATATCATTGGAAAATCCTTACAATTCAATACAGTATATTCCATGGTATTGTGTCACTTACCCTAGGGTTCACACATCACATAAGATCAATATATTAAATAATTCTAAAACTTTTCTTAATTATTTTCAATAATAATATATATATTATTTATTATTATTATTCTAATTTTATTTCCTAAAATCATATTTGATATTAATTAATCAATTAATTTTATGTCATATGCGTTGATGATATAAAAATAATAAATAAATATGAAATTTGTAGATTTAGTATGCTCAATTGGATCATAAGTATATTATTTATAGAATTATAATCATGTTAATGATATAATTTTTATTCATTATGAGTACTTTTGAAACAAATATTAAATATAGTGTGGAAAATAAATTACATAACAACATGGAGATTGTTGACCATTCATACAAATAATTTATATTTCCATTTATCAATGATCAGGATTGAAGAAAGGTAATTTCAATAATAAAAGTAAATAATTCAATAATATCATGAATATAATATTATTTTTTAATTTAATTTTTATATAAAATCATAATGATGTTGTAATGGAAAATAAAATACAATAGTTTTCATGGGGGTAGTCCACACGTACATAGAAGAATTGTTTTTATATTTAGTTGAATTGTTATGAATGAATATTAATATTTATTTTATATTATGTAGTTTAATATAAAAAATATATATCATATTATTTTTTTTCATCCCATATTATTTCAAACCGGAATAGGTTGTGATGGAAAATGAAATTCATAATCCTGTTGAAGTAGTATTCACCATGTACATAAATAAGAATTGTAAATTTTTTATTACATGTATATTTATATAAAACATGGATATACCATAAAAATATGAATATATCTCTGAATATAATATACTATTATATTATATCATTATGTTTATGAGTCGTTTTTAGGGGTTATATGATATACTATAAAGAAAACACTTTGTTAAGAACTATGCATGTATGATCTCGAAATCTTCATATGGTATGTAATTTTTATATTACATTTATGTCTATTCATTTGGACATATAATTTTTTCCTAATTTTCATGGGATTTCTTGGGGCGTGTTGGGGGTTCGAGGCATGCAATTGGAGGAAAAATGAGTTTTCATGCCATATTGAACAGTTTGTCCACATTTTGGAAAATGTGAAACCCATTAACGATGGAGAAATTGGAAAATTGCCACCCTGGGATTTTTAGGTATAACTCATGAATTTCGTCATTTATTCACCCTAAAACCCTAGGTTCGAACTTGTATTACCCATGCCTCATAGAGGTGATTCTACATTGATCCAATGCAGTTTTCAGTGTCATTGGTTGTGGATTGAAACCCTATGTGATTCTAATCTCCTCATTGCTTCCTTTTCCCATTTAGTGTTATTTTCTATCCTATCCAACCAAATGACTACACCATTATTTTATGGGTTAATATTGGTCAAATAATTAATATGTGGTTTAATCCAGATCTAGGTCCGAATTTGGGAGTGTGTTCTCCAATGGATTTGACGTATGTGGTCTACAAGATTAATCTCATAGTTTTATTGTATATTGGTGCATGTTCCACTATTTTATTATGTCACTTCATGTTGTTATTATTAACCTATTGGTAATATTTAGTAATTTTTGTGTTTAAACGATGTATGGAATCTATTACGGTCCCCAAATAATTTATCGGGGTAGTTTTGACACATTTAAGGCCATCCATGGGGTACGCCAATAATTTCTGAATATAGAGATAGGTGAGAATGATATAGGTAGTTGTGTGATACATTGGAGCCCTTACTGAATATGTTAATTTTAATATTGAAGTCCAACTGAGGTATTGGTTACTTATGGTAATGGTGTGAGGATTATGAAATATTTTAGATATTTCTATGCATGTTATTTCATGTTAAATGTTGAATATGAAAAATTGATAATGGTATTTGAAATGGGAAAATATGAGTACTAGAATTTTATAACGGAAATTATGAATATGTTTAATGGGTTAATATAAGATAATTATTTAATATGAATTGTGAGATAAGCATGAGAATGTGAATTGGAAAAATGGACTTTGATGTAAATGGATAATATGTTAATGGGTAATGGAATAGTATGATTTATCATGTAGATTGTTATGGGATATGATTATTATATGCATTGGTGATTTTTGTTAGTGATATGGTTTGTGGGTGGTGAATGGGTGGATAAGCATGTGAACTTGGATTGAGGACTAGTGTAAAGGACTGAGGCTCCTCCCATGGGTCGAGTTGGAATGATGCTCTACTCCATCCAAAATGCAATGTTTATGGATGTGGATAGAGCTCCATCCCCCTAACAGTTTCATTCCTCCTGGAATGAGGCTTTGATTTGAGCATATAGATGATGAAATGGGACCCATGGAGGGTTTTTATGAGTATATTCAAGATGACGTGGGACTTTTTTCTACAACACCTTCTGAACATTACCATAGAGGGTGGGTTAGAGGAAGCTTCATTTTGGATAGATTCTATACAGACTATTCATGATCATAAAGAGTCTCATATTAGGAAGTAACTCATGATAGAAGCCTACATTTTATTTGGCCAAGCCAATCATTGGTGGGATATTATGGTTTATACAGAGAAGGCAGAATGACTGGCTTGGATGGATTTCAAGGATATGTTTTTTGGAATATTACATCCCTAAAACCATGTGGATTGAGAAGGGAACAGAGATTGTGAGTTGGACTGATGAGGCACCATCAGTGATAGATTATGCTAGATGTTTCATAGATTTGCATTGATTCATCCCGATTATGGATTTAGATTATGAGACTTTGAAAAAACACTTGCAGGATAAGATTACTTATGATATTTGGTCTCAGATGAAAATATCCCTTATGAAGATGATTTTCGTGGTATTAGAACATGCACATATCTCAGAGGGGAAAATGAAGGGAGATTCAGTAAGTGGAATTGAGGTACAAACTGGGAAAACATATAGTACCAACTACAAGTGAAGGAAACATCTTTTTGGGTGTTTCAGTCATGGAGAAATGGAATGGAAAATAAAAATGATAGGTTTATCTTAGTATAGAGGTGATCAGGTGTTATGCTACTAGTGTGGAGTGAAGGTTTACATGAAGATATAGTTACCCCAAACACAAATCGAGTTACAGTACTATAGAATGTTGGGACATATATAGAGGTTCAGTAAGAAAACTCAAAATATGGGTATGGATGGGGGTCAATGGATGATTTTGAGTATGTATACTGGATCAATCACCTACTATCACCCATGTAGATTGAGATCCATTGTTTTTTCTAGCAGAGATAGTGTTTGTGGAATTCTAGGGTGAGACTGTCTATACTAGAAGCATAGTGCTGTGTAGGTTACTCCAGCTAGATCACATAGTAGAGGGATATGCCATTATCAAAATGATCAATCTATACCTTGAGGTGGTGAGATAAAAACATATACTCTTCGAGTTAAGATTCATTTAGCTTCCATATTCAATAATTATCTATATTACATAGGTTACTCACACTTTTTGGAATCATTACAGTTCGTGGCTGTGTTGGGCTGGGCCATTCGATATGTTTGCGTGGTTTTTTCTAACTAGTACATTTTTAGGGGTGAAAGTTGAGGATATCAGACAATGTAATGGTTGTGCCTTAAAAATTGGTGGTTATATATTTCTGTGAAACCTGTTTTTTCTTCAGATTTCAATGTTTATCTGATTTTGGGCATGGAGTGTCTAGTTTTTTATCCGGACAACATCATTTGTTATCATGGAAATCTAACATTCATATCTTCTGATGGATAAGATTATGTAATTCATGGTGAGTGGGTTTTACGAGTAGTCTCTACAGTTAATATTTTTCATTAGTTGGTATAACATACATCCCACGAGGCAAGCCTTATTCTAGATGATAGATAAGTGGAGAATCATGTATTTCCTCGTATGGTGGATCCATTTTAGGATGTGTTTCCTGTGTATTTCTCCTGAATTCCACCCAGGAGGGATGTAGAGTTTACAATCGATTTGATAATAGTGGAATAACCTGTTTCTATTACACCACATCAAATAGAGCCACCAAAAATCCTAGAACTAAATGTTCACCTAGAAGAGTTCGGGAAAAAGGGATTCATTGGACCTAGTACAAATCCCAGGGTGTCACTCAAGATATTTTAAAAAATAATGTATGATTCTTGATGTAATGTGTCTATTAAAAGATATTGAATGAATTGATGGTTATGAACATATAGATAAATCCTATAATTGATTAACAGTTTGACCAAATGAGGGGTGCCTCTATTTTCTCTAATATCGATTCGTGATTGTGATTCCAACAGTTGAGGATGATACCTTCTAACACATTGAACATTACTTATGTAGAATGTAAGAGTTGTATGATTTTTTAGTAGAGTCATTTGGGTTGACCAATGTACTGAATGTGTTTAAGGGTTTAATGAACTAAATATTTCACCCCTTTATAGATCATTTCATTATCATATTTTTTGAGTAAATCTTTGAGTACTTAGAGACTCTTGACGATCCATCCAAACATATTGACATTGTCATGATTACACTAAGAGAGCCTAGGATTTACTCTATCCTATAAAAATGAACGATCTTAATTGGTAATGTTCATTTCATGGGAAACATCATTTTTGAGTCTGGTTTGTTGGTGGGTATAGAGAAAGAGTATGTTGTTGTGCCTTGGGATTATCCCATGAATGTTATAGATTTTCAGAGATTTATGGGTTTGGATGGTTATTACCAAGTGATCATTAGGGATTTATCATATTTGGTAAAACCAATATAAAACATAACCAAGAAGTGTGTTACGATTGTTTTGTTAGAGGAAAGCAAGAATAAATTTCATGAATAGATGAAGTGGTTGACTACCATTACGATTCTGATCCTAGATGAAACTTATAAGATGTATACCATGTTTTGTATGCATCTAGTGTAGGACCCGTGGATGTGTTGATTTATGATGATCAGGTTGTAGCTTATGGGTCTTTATATTTGAGGCCTCTTGAATGAAATTATCATACCCATGATCTTGAGCTGTCTACTGTGGTTTATGCCTTAACGTATTAAAGGCGTTACGTGTTTCGATAAGGAATCAATGTGTTTATTGATCATAAAATTTTAAATAACATATTCTATCAAAGGGATTTTAATCTTTGGACCTTATGGCTGGTTGAGTACCAGCTGTCCATCAATTTTGAGATGGTTTACACATCAGGAAAAGGAAATTCTATTGCAGATTATCATAGATGATTAAGTATAAATCATGTGTTTCAGGAATCCATCTTAGACTAGGTAAAGATGGATTTGTTTTCTGAAATGAATCTTCAGGTCCAAGATAATAATGGGAAGATGAACATTTATATATAGATATAGATTATGTACTTTTGATCTGGGTTATAGAAATCCTTCTAGAGGATCTGAAGTGTTTGGATGTGAAGGAAAATCATAAAGGTGGAGAGTAACATTCTAGTTGGGATGTTGGTGCTGATTGAATCATTTAGGTTTAGGGACATGATGTCATATCAACTAGAGTTTTTGAAGAGTTGACTAATTATTTCAACAAATCGAAGTGGACAATAAATTATTTCTTGAATAAATGTATCTAGATATTCAATGAATATATTATTAAATGGGAGTGAAGAATGGAGTTAACGGTTTTGTTGCATGATGCATTACCTATCAATGGGTGAAGGCAATGAATCAACATCTAGGATTGTTGTTATAGTCATTCCATGATACAGAGTGGAATATGAATAAAAAAGTATGAAATTAATAGTTTGTTTTTTGAAGATTGCATGGATTGATGTTGGAATATTGGTTTTTATAGATTATTTGACTAAAATGGATCATTTCATACTGATCCATGAAAATTTTATAGTTGAACAGTTGGGTGAGTAATATTGTCGAGAGATATTTTGACTACATGGTTTGATGAGATCCATAGTTTTGGATCATGATCCATGTTTCACATCATTCCTCTAGTAGGGCCTACAAAAGGATCTTGGTACCCGTGATTTTCTTATGTTTGTCTTATCACCCATAGATGGATTTGAGGTCAGAGTATACATCTTATGAATTAGAAGAAATTTTGAGAGAATATTTTCCAGATATTGGTGGTTTATTGGAAAATCACTTACCTATTGTTGAGTTTTCTTAAAATAGAAGTTATCATCCTACATTTTAGATGGTGCCTTTTGAGGAAGTCAACGTGAAACATTAAAGATCGCTATTATGTTGGCATAAATCTAGGGAGTCTGAGTTATTAGAACTTAGTCACTTGAAAGAGACATATGAGAATGATCAGTTGATTAATAATAAGAGAGACACAACACAGAATAGAAAAAAATCATAAGAATATTTTTATAATTAAACTCATGAGTTCATATTTGGTGATAGTGTGTTTCATCAGGTCTTTCTGGGGATGGAATACTATCAAATTGAGAAGCATGGCATATTGTCACCCATGTAGGGGATCTATTTGTGATTGTTGATAGGATTAGATTGATGTATTACTAATTGAATCTATAACTATGGTACTATGGGATGCACAATTTTTTTAATGTATCACAACAATAGAAGTATCACTCTGATCAATCTCATCTAATTGATGTTGAAGATATATGGTTTGAGGAGCCTTTTTTAATGAGCATCTGTTTTTTAATATGGTCATAGTGAGAATGTGTAGCGATGCATGGCTGTGACTTTTTGTTGATATTTTATTGAAACATGGTTAATTGTAGGAAGAAAAATGCGATGTGAATCAGATATGATGTTATAGTGTCATGATCTATTTGCATCGTAAACTCCATGATGCTTGTAAACAGTGGCTCGGGGACCAACCGTCTTATGGTGGGAAGGTTGAATGATTTTAGACTCTTCATAATGTATTTATTTTTTAGTTATGTCATTTATTATTGTGATATAAGTCTTTACCCATGTTAATGAGATGTTTTGGGGGTGTTTTGAGGGTTTATGTCATGATAGATGGTGAAAAAGGTGTTTTATGTACATGTTGAACAGTTTTTACATAGTTAGTCAAAAATATGAGGAATTTCCCAGGGAACCATGAAATATTAGATGGAGGATTGAACCCCCATTATCACATGATTTTACTAATAGATAATAATTCCTAGAAAACCACGCAGAGGGGTTATTTGGGGATATATCTCAATCACAGTTTGGTAAATCATGCGAAAAAACTATGATGCCCAGTAAATTTTGGGAAATTACCAAAATTCCACAACATGGTTTTTATTTCAAACTCATGATTTTCCTCCTCTCCTCCTCATTAAGACCTATAGACAAAAATTGATGACCCTGATTTCAAAATGTGATTCTCCTTCAATCATAGGCCATTTATAGCAATATTTGTAGTGGATCGAATCCCCATATGTGTCTAATCTCTTCCTTATTTCTTTTTAAGATTAGGGTCTGTATTTTTCCTTCATGTTCTTTAACATAAATAAAACCTTCTACTCTAGGGAAATATGTGCAAAATATTTATGATTTTATTGAATATGGATTTAAGGCCATGTTTTGGTGTGTGATTGCCAATGTTTTTGTGGTAGGTGTTTTACATCGTTTATCCCATAGTTTTGTTGTTGGTTTTTTCATGTAGAAAGTTTTCATATGTCACTTCATGTTCTGAGTTTGAACCTCTAGTAAATATTTTCTATTTTGGGGGTTTAAATGATTAATAGAAACCCTCATGGTCCCCATGGGATACATCGGGGATTATTTGAACAACTTAAGTTCATCCATGGGGGGGAATGATAAATTCCCGACCTAGAGTCATCTAAAAATGGTCTATATTGATGTGTAATCATGTAAAGACGTTTTTGAGAATGTGATATTCTTAATGTCTGTACAAATGATCTATTGGATAATTTTAGTCGGTCTATGAGGATTATGGAATAAGTTAGATATTCATAAGAATGTTAGTTCATGTGAAAAGCTGATTATGGTAAATTGATAACTGTATATTAAGTGGAAAAATATATTGAAGTGAAATTATGAATATATATAATGTGTTGATATAGGGGAATTATTCATTATGATTCGTGATCGAGTCTTGAGATTGGTAATTAGGTTGTCTAGACTAAGTGATGTAAATGGAAAATGAATTAATGGGTTATGGAACAATATGATGTACCATGTAGATTTTTTTGGTTTATGATTGTTCTATGTATTGGGTGTATTTGGTTGTGATATAGTATGTGTGTGTTTAATGGATAGATAAGAATGTGCACATGGATTGAGGTTTGAGGTAATGAACTGAGGCTCATCTCATGGGTATATTTGGATAGATGCTCTATCTCAACCCAAAATACTTGCATTAGAGAAGGGGATGCCTCTCTATTCCCCTAAAGGATTCATATCAATCAAGGCAGTGGCTTTGAAGTGAGGATATTTGGATGTTGTGATATGTTATCTGTAGTGAGTTAATGACTTATTTATTCCCTTAATAATAATGATAAATTTCATGAACATTTTATGAATTATGTGAATGCATAACTTAAAAACACAGTGATTGAAGATGACAAATTGATGAGATAAAATTAATTAGAACCTTTTTAAGTGAATAAATGTAGATTTTTTTAACTAGTGACCCATGAATAATCTTTCCTTTTCTTTTTATTTATTTATAATTTAATAAACTATCTATTAGACTGGATATTTGTAAACATAGTGGTGTTGGCCTACTGATACGTACCCACACTCTACCATGTCCACCACTTGGCACCTGAGAAAACTTCATGCTTGCGAGTCATGACAAGGGTAGAGGACCAATAGCTGGTAGTTTAGTTTGACATGGGGCATGCATGGAAGAGGTTCCAAACCTAAAGGCATGAATTTTTTTGAGGATTCCGCTATTTTTATTTGTTTTGGTTTTTGTTCATAAGGAACTGTAGCATGACATAACATATTTTCTTCATATAATATGATCCAAAAATCAATAATTTTCAGAAATATTCATACCCTCTGCTTATTTATGAAATTTTTATTTAATGGAACCGTGTTTCAAATTTTAGGTGCATATGATTAAAATTCAATTTTTTTTAAAAAATATACATTATTATTCTTTTTGATCAGATATTTATATTCTTATTAAACAATGATATATAAAAATGGTATTATAAATTTTAAATTATTAACCTATGATCTATAAAAGTTATTTTTACCCATTTTTTACCTTTATCAAAAATTGTTTTCCAAAAAATAATCTCCTATTTTTTTTGTAATCAATGCATTTTTAAAAACTAGATATGTCAAAATAAAAATGCTAGAAATGTATAAAATTATACAAATTCATGATAATAATTTCTTGGAATATTCCATTTTAAGTTTACAAGATTTTGTTTAGATAATTTGTTTAAAAATGTTCTAGTAATTCATTGTTTTGATGTGCTTTTCAATGAAAAAGTTATTCATAAAAGGTTTTCTGTTTAAGTAGTGTTTTATATTATTCACAAAAGTTAATTTATATGTTTTCAATTATAGTTCAATGATACATATTTCTTAATATTTATATCATTTACAAAAAATTAAATACTTTTCAAATATTACTTTATATATTCTCAAATGATTATTTTCAAGTAAAATTTATAAAATGATTTCAACTATTTTTTTTATATTTTATTTAATATAGTATTCCTTGAAAAGTGATATCAATGTTTTTTATGTTCTAAAAATCATTTTAATGATAAAATGATGTTTTTTTCATGAAATGTTTTTAATTATTTTTAATGCTTACTTCATAAATTTCAATGTGGTTCTTGTTGAAATTGATTATCAAACAGTTTTATGTTTTAAATAATTTTAATGAATGGAGTTTCCCTTAAGAATTTTACCATATGATCATTCAAAATACTTCTCCATTTAATATAATATCAATTTATATAGATTATGATTTAGTACATATATTATCCATGTACATTATTCTTATTATTTCATTGAATGTTTATTGTTTATGATTAAAATCTGTTTTTGAAACCCTATTCTCTTTCAATAGTTTTACCATACTAAAACACATATCAAACCTAATTCCATTAATGGGTTATTCTATTATGATATTATTATGAGACCTATCTATTTTCCACAAGTTATGATATGATATTTATGAAGGCAATCCCTTATTTGGTCAATTATATGATGAATTTTTCATTATATTATGGAACACATTTTTATGATTTCATTATATAAATGTTTTAACACACATATTGCTCACATTTATTGATGATCAATTTATATCTCATAAGATTGGAATGAACATAGCATTGATTAAATTCTAGGTTTTAAAGGACATTGTACACTTTTATGATCATGATAGTGATCCTTAACTACTATGATCATCTTAAGAGTGACCCATGCCTACTATGATGGTTTCAAAAGTGAGCATTTACTACTAAGATGGTTTGGGGGTGAACTCATTCTACTATTTGATAAGGGTTATGACTTGGGATAGGAGGGTTTTCATCCTATTAGGTGTGTCCCCCATGAATTTCCTTTGTTGGTTTTGGTAAATAGTTCTTATTTACAGGTAATTATTTATTATTATTATGATTATGAAAAATTATATATCTTAATCATATGATATGATCTCATGGATTATGATATTGTTTCCCTAACGATTAATATCTTATGAACAATGAATATGTATTCTATGACTCATGTACATAATCATTGATATATAGGTTAATATCTCTATATGGTATTCCAATGTTCTCATACCGATATTATATTGTTATTCTCACGTATAAACTTTATTTACCTTTACGGATCACCTAATATTAACATTTATTATATATCCTTTCCTTAGGTTATGAAGAAATGTTTTCCATAAAAATACTAAATGGGAATATTATTTGGAATAATTTATGATCCTTAACCATGTTAGATTTTTTTCTAGGATTCCAAAAATAGTAAACAATTATAGTCCTCAGTCATGTAATTTTTTAATATTCTAAAAATTAATCTACAATTATTTAATATATGTATATTTTAAGACAAATTAACAATATATTATCATTTAAAAAAATTATTTAATGATAAATGATTTTATTTAACGAATCCACTAAATTAAAATGTTAATATAATATGTTGGTAGTCTCTAAATAAAATACAAATTTTCTTATTAAATAACATTGATGATTATTTAAATGTATTGACATAACCATTATAAATAATGACTAACTATTTCATTAAATTATGTAAACATTTATATTCAAAATTATTAGTCGAAAAATATTAATGATGTTGATCATATATACCTATAAATAAAACATCAATAACACTATTCATAAATAAATTCAATTCATCTCATAGTTCAATATCATTTCCAAAATGAATATATTAATACCATTTATGTATTTCATTGAAATAGAATTTTTCATCGGTTTAATGAGTAAAGGGGAACAAGGGAACCCTTGTTTTTTATATTTTTCATTATTTATTCCCAACTATTCATCATATTGTAATATTTGGATTAATAATATAATTTCTTTTATAGAAAATACAACGATCTTAGATAATGAAATAATCTATTTCTAATTTGTATTATATGTTTTACAATTTTATATTTCCCCTAGTTGAAATAGTTCATATCAAAAGAAGATCATAAATGTTATTATAATGTTTTAATGTCATATATGTGATTATAGAATAAAAAATTTAAAAAGATATTGAAAGGAAAAAGGATACACTATTAAAAATAATTACATTTTTCTTATTGTTATATACTTCCCTTATACAAATATATGCCGCTCTGAAATTTCATTTCATACAATAAAATGATTATGTTATTTACATTTCATCAGCTCATGTAGTTCATAAATTACATCCTCATGATTTTTTTTCCTCTAATGATTTTTTACCATTTTCACTATCTTATTTGGTAGAATTGTTTCTGTATGATAAAATATCATCATATGATCCTCATATAAAAGTTCACTATCCACTGTTATAATTTATGAATTCATTAAATTTGATAGATCTAAAATATTCAAATTTAAGTGGGATTCAGGGAATAAATTATGTAATTTGAAATATTTTGGTGGTATTTGTAGAAAATCAACTATGGATATAATGTTATTGAGAACCTCCCAGAGGATAATATTCCTACGATGTAGCATGCCCTTCTTGAAAAAACTCATGATATTATTCCTTTGGATATATGTAGAGGAATACCGTTTCCCCAAACTCAAAATAAAAATCAAATTGCTGATTGTTAGTAAAGATTATTTGAAAACTATGAGCTACCTTGATGTGATTCTAAATTGAATTCACATTTTCCAACGTTTCTGTGACTAGTACAGTGCCCAAAAGTTTTTGTTCACCCACTTTATCCCTCATGTATTTTTTTCTACAATGTTTTTCATATATGACTCTATAGGTATCCATATTGATTATTTAATGGAAAATAATATTTTATGAGAACAAGAACATGGGAAGATGTTGTTCACATCCTCATATGAAGTAAAAATCATAGTTAAAACATCTCCTCAAGAATATGGATATTCCACCAATATTTTTCTTCAGTTTTAGTGTGATAAGTCTTTCTAATATTCAACCTATAATTTAGATCATGTTGTATATTCTTCTAGAAAGTTGAATTCAGTCATTTTTCTTTATTAAATTAAACCGATTTTGAATTTCTAGGAAGCCATAACACTTCTCTAATTTATATTAATTAAAGTTTATCGAGTGATGAGTCATATCGAATTACATTGAATTCATTCTTCAATTGTAAGATTATCCAATACATTCCTTATAACAATAATTACATGTGATAACATCAAAAGACATGTGATAAAGACCATGTTAATGTTTTCTAATTTAAATATAGGTAGGAGTAATGTTTTCACTCCCCATTAGACTTTTTTCCATTTATCCATCACGTAATGAAATTCTAGACAACATTATGTATATTTTGTGGTCATATTCATTATATTGTCCGCAATTAGTATTCTTGGTGATCTCAATACATATTCATTCTACTCTATTGATTGAGAATACTAAGATATGTGAATCAGGTAACATATCATTATTTAAATAAGAATCAAATAATATATATAATTATGACATTTATCATATAACTCCTTCTTAATTAATTTTGATTTCATGTATTTATCATTTCATATAGATTCCAACTTATTATGAATTTCCACATAATATCTTAGAGGATAAATTACCTTCTCCCAAATGGATGAATGGGAAGTCATTAGAAAAAATATTTATGATGTCCAATATTTTAGGAATCCCATGAATATCCACTTAAATTCCACGAATATTATATAATCCTCAATCTTCATAATGATGAAATTATTGGACTATTTCTACATAGAGCTTCATCAACATTACTTTCATTATTAGGGTGGTAGTAAAATGGGAAGTAATATTATTTTACTAGATATACCCAACATTTTTTTAATATATTTATCAATTTAAAATTGAATATATACTTCGGGCCCTTATGATATATATATATCTCACACTGTTTTCAATAGAGATAATGCCACCAAATTTTCATTGAAAAAAACTCATCTACCAACTCTGGATCATCTGATGGGTATTCATATTTGTGAAGAATAAATTTTATTTAGGAATCAGCTATAACATTTTAATTATACAGTAGTACATAGCCAAAAACCTCCTTTTAATCATCAATATAATCCATGAATGGTTTCCCACACGAGGGTAGTGTGATAACATGTGTTGTAAAAATCCATCTCATAATACAATCAGAACTGGTTAATGAGCCGATTTTCCACTAACTAAAAGAGGGTTCATGATCTGCACCAACTGTGATCAAGCACCTAGGCATCAAAAAATAACATTGATGAACAGTATTTTCCAAAAAAATAACATTATTAAGATTAAACATCAACAAATATATATCAAAAAATGCATTTATATCATGGAAAAAGAGACAGTAAGAAAACAAAAAGAGTAGCTTAACAAAACACTTATTAGTGGCACACAACCACCCACCATGCCCCAATACATCCAACCTTGGTCACCCATGAATGTTCCTAAATGGAAAGGTGATATAATAAACACCTGAAATAAGATAATGAAGTTCATTGAACACCAAAAGGTACATGTAGGGTGTAAGTTAATGATCCCAGTAGGATTACACCAATTATTATATACAATTATCTCAAATGTTATTTAATATAGGTAAAGAGAAGAGTAAAAGAATGAGAGTTTTGGGATTTGTTTAAAAGTAGAGTTATGATAATTATAATATTTTTTTATAAATGGAAACATGGAATCCATTCCATATCACGAATTATTTAAATAAAATTTCTCTTGAATATAATTGGATAATAATTCACAAGATAAATTCTGATAATCAAGAAGATATGATAATATTCATGTGATATGTAAATATATATCAGAATCAATTCAATAGAGTAAACGAGAATTATAATAATGAATGAAGTAAGGGAATTATGATTCAAAATTGTGAAAACCAATTCTATCGTGCACCAAAATGAGGTATATATATTTCATGGGTATATCCTAGTTATGAATGTTATTCAACCTCATAATAGAAAATAAAATTACAACATGACTAATATAGAGTCTTATGGCTAGTCCCAAGGTTCTAAACCAAAAATTTTCCACACACGTCCATTTTCCTTACCATAATTCCATATCTTGATCCTTTTGCATTATCCATGAATCTACAAGATGTGTATGAGTCTTCTAGTGAATAATATATCTATGTCACAATGTTTAACTATCCATGTTCCCATGAGTAGTCAAGAGAATGGTAGGATAATAATGTTTTGAGGATCACATGAGGGTCCTTTTGAAAACACCTCGATCTCACCCACATACTCTAAAAATATATATAATCTCTTTCTAAACCCCCAAAATATGGGATGTATATGAATAAAACGAGTTTAAATTAAAGGATTATCACATTGGATAATTGTCATCAGGGTAGTGGTGCATCATTACTCTCAATTCCGAACCTTTTATTCACATCACTATTCAAGAGGATAATAATACACACTTAATTTCACAATTCAGCATTAAAATTACAAAAGGCCATTTAAATCGATAAATTATTTCAAATCAACCCCATATAATTAAAAATAAGTATTACAATTTCAAAAGTATTGAATACAATTCAAAACATTGGTGTACACCCACTTAGAGTGTAACAAACCCATTTATTTCAAATATCCCAATAATACACATTTAAATTCAAGGGAGAACCATTCAACATGGGATCATGGTAATTTAATAAATTAACAAATTGTAATGTATGTAGAAAAAATAAAATAGTTTAATTTAATAAATTCAAATAATTTAATGATCATTTAATAATTATAACCTAGAAAAATGATCTAAATTTTATAGAATGGTCATTTAATTAATTTTCTCTGTAATTAACATATGGAAAATTGAAAATTTTATTTTTTAGTTATGCATCATTTTTATTCATTTCATGGAACAATTAATACTCTTAAATGTCAATTTAATTGTCAGTACATTTTGTACGAATATAAAAATGAGAGTAAATATAATAGAAATTATATTACATTTTCAATAAATATATATCATGTATAAATTACCATTTTTCAAATCTAGAGACACATTCTGTTGGAATGATTAATTTAGGAAATTGAATATTCATTACATGTTCTTTATTTTTGATCAAATAATAGTATTCATTTTAATAATTCATAATCCTATATGAAAATGATAAATATAATTACACATGAAATATTGAACATGGTTATATTATATTCTGAATAACATGGAAAATAGTAACCAATTAATTTTATATTAGATTATGCACCAAATATAGATTATTAATGACACATTATAATTTCCACTCAATGTATCAAGAAAACATTATTTTCATCCAATGTGGTACTAAATAATAAAATCATAATACTTTTTAGTTCAATAATTCTTCTATGATTCATGTTCAACTCATTCTATGTGAATATATAATACAAACTTTTCATATTAGTATATATTTATAATTTTAGTATGTATAAATTTTATGGCTAGATTTTAATAAAAAACCATACATTTTATTCTTCTAATCATTTATACGATTATTTCACTCATTAGGTTTTATTTTATTTGAATAATAATTCATTAAATTATCATTACATGTAATAGAACAACGTAATCTAAATAAAAATTAATTTATTTCACTGTAAATTATATATTTTCTATCTCCACATCCCAAACTAGTGCATTAAAAAAATTATTTTTTGTTAATAGAAACATTCATCACATATTTTCATGAAGATGAATTTAATTCCCTTCATGTTAAAATTTGTTACTGGTCATGAAAATTGAAATGATATTTCAACAAACGACTAATAATATCCCACTAATAAGAGATGAAATGAATCTCTTGGGCAATGTATGTTTTGTTTATTATTAAACTACATTATTTTTTTTGAGGATAAATAGTTTTTCCATCTTTAGAAACAATATTCCCATAAAATTTAATATGATTCAAAATAATTCACATATAATGAACATATAATATGAATTATTTCATGTTCAGTATTTTTAAATTCACCATTCTATTAAATCTAAGACATTGATGATATTTAGATTATGAAAACATATCTTAAGTAAGAACAAAATACAATTATAACTATTTTCATGGAAATAACTATTAAAAATATCCATGAGTATAACTACTTCATTAGATAACCCAATATTCATAACCAAAATATCTCTAAGTTCAAATCTCATATGTAACTCCATTATTGGAAAATAATCCTCCTTCACGTTCAACTATATGTACTCTAATGTACGATAAAAACATGATCAATATTTCCCTCCATAGTGATAGTCCAACATCATATATATAATGTAAATGATATTTTTTATTAAATATTCTCCAATTCATTGATCTAATAATAATTAACATCCTCTTTAATAAAAAAATATAAAAAATAATAATAGATAAATCAATGAAAATGATTCTTTGATATTTCATTCCATTGTCAAGAAGATCATGTAATATATTTATTCAATTCTAAATGTTCTAATTGATCCATTTTATATGGCGGTTATAAATTATCCTATCATATTTTACTACATTAGTAGAAAATTCAACCTCTCGATCTAGATAAACACTATGTAAATCATCATTAAATACATCCATATATCCATTAACTATTTGAAGATCAATTATTTGAATTTTCTCTGAAATTTAAATAGTATCAGCTATGTGACCTTCTCCACTAACTTTAATAAAATTTGCATCTTATGAATATATTATAAAATAATTGAATTTTTTGACTATAAATTAGTTATATCTTTTGTTTATATTCCATTGTTTATATAAAATATAATCCTTACAAAGAATATTATCAATCATTACTATATGTTGTTTTAAAACATTATTAGGATTAATCATTACATTATAAACAATATAATGATTTATAAAAATCCTGGTTTCATTAATTAATTAACAAGGAGATATCGCTAAATGTTCTGTAACATTTACAAGGTGTTATAAATTGAATTTACCGGAAAATTTCCCAAAAATAATTTATCATGATGTTCGAGAGTCAAACATGTAATCAAATGAAATTCATTTGAACAAGTATTGTACAAATAACCACAACATTAGGTATCCTAACATCAAACATAATAATATAAAATGATTTCCCACACCTTATTATTTTACATTAATATGATTTCTAAACTTATTAAGTATCATCAAAAATAGCTTGGATTAATTCAAAATATGATTATAATTAAAATAGCATACTATTCAGAAATTATTAGTTACACCATTCATATATTGATTACGTCATTTTTAATTTTTGTCACGAGCAATAAAAAAAATATAACTCTTGGAACACAACATAATAATAAAAAATTTATACCAAAAGGATTATTTTTTGATGTTGGAATATTATTGGGATTATATTCGTAATTTTTAGTTGAATGTTTATCTATTATATTCCCCTGTGACTGCTTATTGCACTTTTCATCACAAGGTTAATATGGGTCACTAAACAAAATATATAATTTCTAATAACAAAAAATAACATTATCATTTCATTAAGTATAATATGATTCAAATATGTAGGAATATATGGTTTTAAACATTTATCAAATCAATTAATTTTATTATCTCAATATCAAATACAAATTTTTGTATAAATCAACAATATTATAAAATTATCAACATATATAGCTACTCAATCCATATATTTTTAAATATATTCAAAAAAGAAATATCCATTTTTTGATCAATAGAATTGGGTAAATAATTTTCCTCAATTATTTATAAATGTATCCTAAGACATCAAATCATACTCATCACTATATATGTGATTTTAAACAAATTATTACCAACAAAAATCTTCACAATAAAAATTTAAATTATAGAGGGTTACCATATGATATTTTAAAAATTAAATAAATTCAAATATTTTTTCTACAGTATAATTATACCTTACATATACCCTTGAATATGGGGTTTCAATAAAATCCAAAAGTGTTCTATTTCTAGATATTATCATGTATTGATATATTCCTCTATAGTAAATATAATTTTTATCTAATTTGGATACCAAAACCAATTATTTTTTATTTTATTTAATAATACAGAACATAAATAAAATTTATCTTCTATTTCAATCATTCATGATTGTTAATTATGAATGAAATAGTAAATTTGACTAATTTTGATATGATATTTCAATTTTCATCTACAGAAACCAATTTTGAATTGAATTATTTTAAATGTAGAACACAATAATCATAAAATTCTGTATCATTTCAACGTAAAAATTTACTATAATCACTCAACATTATTTTATGAACATTGTATTTACATTTAATGTTATCAAACCCGTCAATCTAAAATTGACTATAAGGACACAATAAAAAAGATTTTTTATTTATTTTTATAAAATAGATAAATTTTTTCATTATAGATGATATTTTTTAGCTGATTTCAGAATTCAATCATCAAAATTACATATCATGAAAGCATTTTTTTTATGGATAAACATCCACATGGTATCAATTTTTTAGAAAATATAATAAATTTATAATGACAAATATTTTCTTCTCTCGATAGATCTTATAGATATTCGAAATTATTTCCTCATAGTTATTATGCATCCATATTCCATATAACAAATTTTTGAAAACATGATATTCAAACAAAATGTTAGTAATATACATAAGAGAAATAAATTTTCTAGTCTCATTAAATCCTTGAAAACTAATAAAATGTTTTAATTTTTACTAATTACACATTGTGAATATAGATTGAACTATATACATGCGGGGAAATGAATTTTTATCTCAATAAAATCCCAATAAAACCATTGAAATAAAACATAATCCCTTATTGGTACATTTTAAATTTATATTCAAAACCATTTTTTATATTATGATATACAAAACTATAACATAGTAATATATATAGGTGAAATATCCCCGTTTGTCTCCATAATCATGCATTTGAAGACATCCAACATTACCAAATAATTTTGATAAATATATCAGACGGTCTATTTTTAAAATATGTATCTATATCTCGAATCATTTATGTTTTATTAGGGTCAAACATCATCATCTGTAATTCTCAAATACAATATAATGAACAAAACAATTTTCATTTAACCTTTCATCATTTATCCTAGTAAAACCTCATTATAATCAAAAAGAAAATGGATATTCAATTTCCATATAAAAATTTGAATAATTACAGCTTCCTTAAATAAAATAATCCTAAAAATAAAAAATTCCCAAAATGATGGGAATATGTTATTCCTTAAATAACTATGTTATCATATAATGGATTATTGACAAAGAATAACGATTATAATAATTTGAAAATTTTTCAATTCATCTTATTTTGAAGAATAAAAGTTAGATTTCCATTTTTAATGAATTTTAAGTCATGTATTATAAAATAAGTGCAAAAATTACATATGAAAACATTTCATGTAGTGTAAAAAGAGAAATAAATTGTCTTATATAATGTATTTTTTTCAAAATAAATACATCTATAAATATATTTACAGAACATGGAAGTGGAAGAAAAATAATTATAAAAATCATATTTATAACATTGATATAAAATTTATTATGGTAGTGTGCTCATTTTTTTAAGTTAGGTTCTTATAATAAGATCATTATCCTTCTATATAATATACACATGTAATTTTTTAAATTCCTTAATAGAATTTTTCCGGTTAATTATACATTAAAATTTATTTATTACCAAATTATATTCAATTAATAAATCCATAGAGATCACAATGGGATTTTTGATGACATTAATCTAATATGTCCATACTTGTTTTGGTTGGTTGACTATAGTGAAATAGATCATGATTATATAAATATTATTTTATCAATGTTTATATTATTAAATTTGTAAAACATTAATATAATTATAATATTTTAGAAATGGTTGTCATGTAAAATGAATTTCAATAGAACATAGAAATGGATTTCCATTTATATGAAAGAGTTACAATTTCATATTTCAATGATCATTATGGAAAAAGGTACGTATATTTTTATATATCCATAATTATAATTGTATGATATATATGACATTATTTATTAAAATCAAAATATTTTTACCAATAATTTTTGGCTTCCAAATAATATAAAATACATCAGTACATGAGTTTGTAGTCTGTACGTATATCAAATAAAAAATTATATATTTCGTTTAATGGGAAAATAAAAATTTAATTGTTTATTTTGCATCAAATAATTAATCTTATCATATATATCATTATTTATAATTTTTATCTATAATTATTTATAGTATCAAACTGTAAATAATTTTTAATATGGTGAATTAGTTAAGAATTTCCTTTCATTCATTTCAAGGAACTTTTGAGTACACTGTTTTAGATAATTGACTCATAACTATTAAATTAAAATAAAAAAATACTTGTTGGACACTTCCTCTAACTATCAATATTACATTTTGGAAAAACATTTTATAAATAGTTTTTTATAGTATGAATCATTGTAAAATTTAAATTGACCTTGTCTTTGTTACAAATAATAATAAAGTCCTATTAATTAACATTCAATAAAAAGGAATTTGGTGTAAAATATTAGTATGGGACATGAATAATGTAAATATATTTGTTCATTGATAAAAATGAGGACACCTAAAATTATTTCTTTCAAAAAAACATTCTATGATATTATGAAATAATTCATTTCCAAATAAAAACACAATTTTTACCTAATAAAAATAAATTAAAAGTGTATTAATAAATTATAATTCCATTAGTAATCAAATGTAATCACATTAATAACCCATGTAAATATCATGTATGAAATAACTAGATCCCATTTAATTCCATCGGATAAACGGAATTGTTCAAGTCAAAGTATTACAGATGGTGGCCCAAATAGAATTTCCCACTCTTACATCTATTATACAGTTTGTATGGGATCGAGACACATAAATAGTTAATGATTAATATTTTATGAATTGAAATTTATTGAATTAATATTAATCAATTTAAAATTGACAAATTGTGATTTTTGAGAGTTTGTGAAAGTGGTTCATTTATTATTTATTCAAATTCAATAATATGAAACAATAAAACCGAAAAACATAGTTGATTTTTCTTAAATATATTGATGAAATGCATCATGGAAGTGGGTGTTTCTGATGTTCATCAAAAAATGATCTTATTATTGGGTTTTTTGTTTATAATAACTCACATCTCAGGATTTTAAATATATTGGAATTCCCATTGTCTAGTGAGTTCCAATTAATTTAATAGAGATCAATTATTTAATTTATAAATTATTTCATATAAACACTATGAAGACGATCCCTTTGGTGGTGATGATTTATCCAAATGGTCATGGGATAACATAGTATAATGCTCATAGATATCTATATTTTTTCTTGAAATGATACGAAATTTCCCACGAGATAAAGAAATGGTTTGTATGAGGAATTACAAGAGATAAGTTGAAAAATCATTAACACCACAAATACAATTTACATACCAACAAGTCAACAACATCCAAATCCCCAACATATTAGTTGAATTATATACTCATTGATTAAATGAAAAATGAAATTATTTCAATACATGAAAAATTCATTGTAGTAGAGAATGAAATAAAGACAATAAGAAATAACAAGAGAAAAAAATCCAAAAATTATTATAATGAGTTTCAATCTCCCCCATATCTTGATTTCTCCCATTTGGATCATTATTTAGTTCTGATATATTCCTCGTTGATTAATTGGTCATTCCCATTTGTCCAATTGTGGATAGTGGTTCAAATCCTAGGTAAAAAATGGGTAGGTGGGGTAGATAGAATGTAGGTGGTAGCCTTTTAAATTCAGCTCGGCGAAGGCACAACATTATTCTAACATTTAACTAACAATTCTTAAGGTTCTAACTAATTATGTATCGGTGTACATGTTCTTGGGATGGACTCTATGGTTTAGAAAACATGCATATACCATGTGGCAGTCCTCTATCTCCAAAGCAGCACTCCCCGCACTATTTTTTGGATCATCTACATTGTTTATCTAACCTAGTGTAGTCTAGGTAGAGTGTTATGTTTTGGATGTCCAAGATCTTATTTACTTCAGTGATGGGGTTATTTGTTTTGGTGACTCATCAACCTCATGAACTATGAAAATATTTTCCAAATTATGCTAATTTCTATCAGAATTACTCAGTTGGTTATGTAAATTCATATCCCTTCTATTGACAGTTAAATAATATTTCTCACAAAATTTTCATTTTGAGAAATAAGGAATATTTATTAAAACCACGTATTTTTGTATTTATAAGTGAATGAAAATTCTTTATGAAATTAAATTTATTAAACTCCCCAAACATTATTTGTTTTTTGTCCTCATGAATGTTCTAGACCTTTATCTCAAAGAAGTTAAAAAAGAAGCATGTAGAAATTTAATAAGTTAGATAAACTAATTGATTTTGTATTTTGGATGAATTATTATGAAAATTCATACATGTATTCTTCATGACTCACATGTCAATGAAGTTATCCAAAAAATTATGCTTAAAGAAAGTCATCCAAATATTCATTCCTATATCATTATTGTATAAAACTGTCATTTCCAATATTCATTAAAAGAATGTTACAACCACTATTTCAATCTCATTATATACTTAAATTTTTAAGGGTATATTTATTTTTCATCAAACAGTGGTCTATAAATTTTTTAGGTTACACAATCTCATTATCTAGAAACATTTGAAAAATGATGATATTCCATCAACATGTTTGGGATTGATGTTTCCTAACATTAATTGTTTCCATGGGGATGATATACTTGAATTAAAATTGGGCCTAATTTATCTAGTGTAATCAGGATGAATTTATGGATCTAGGCAAGAGTTAATTAAATTATGACCATGTAATAACCACTAGTGTAGCATAAACATCTTCCAGACTATAATTCCATTCACGTATATATTTAATTCCATTTTACGGGGTTACATAATTTAAAATACACCATCATAATATTCATTTTTATAAAAAATAAATTATTAATAAATATTTAAAGGTTTATTATTTAATTGTAAATAATTTTATTAATATAAAAATGATTTTATCAGTCTAATGATTTTTTGAATTTCCATAATATTTGTTAAAAAAAATTATTTTTATGTAGATAAAAAACATTTGTGAAACATATAATAGTATTTTAGAAGAATCCAAAGAAAAACATGTCATCTTATGAAATGATAAGGAAATGGACAAATAGGGATCCATAAGAGGGTTCATTCTACCACACATAAAACCGAGATCTATCCCCGACGAACATGGTATGGTTTGGATGGGTGGGTAGAAAATACATGCATGGGGATGGAGAAACAATTCAGGGGATGAAAATTTAATTTAGTATAGAATTACTCCCTTTGAAAAAAAGACAAAAAGTGGTAATCATTTTTTTTGCGAGCGACCTCAAATTAGAAAATTTTATTCATTACATAAATAAACATCTAATGGCTTGCATGATTATAAAAAAATATAGATCGAATCAATAATATCAATTTAGAAGCATGTTGAATGAATGTGAATAATAAAATGATACCATTCATGAAAAATAAAATAACATCCACAAAAGAAGGAAAACATAGAAATGGAGTCCTTTGAGATCCTATATCCAAAGTATTAAAAAATTTAACTGAATCAGTTACATCCCTTGAGTGTATAAAAACTATATGGATCACAGATCAAGATATGGGCAGCTATATACCGTTATAAATCTCATTTGGTCGGATGAAAAGAAATCTCATTAATAGGGGTTCTACTGATGGGTGTAACGGGGGTTTGGTCACCATGATGGATCTGGATCACAACGAGCATCACCATACATGTAATATTATAGAGACTGGCTAGGAATGGGATGGTAAAGATTGGTTTCATGGTGATCGTACATCTTGATGTGGAGAACCTATCATTGAATGGAATCAAGATACCAATTCAACATAGAATATGAATATTTCATCAACTTCTAATAATGATTTGGCTCAGTATATGGGGTTAAATACATTGGTGGGTATGAGGGAAAGGCTGAGCATGGTTGTTTTAGTATTGATATGGGAGGAGTTAAGGTTCAATAAACAATATCATGGTGATAGGAGTGGTGAGTTGTAGCAGGGGTAAGGTGGGTTGGGTTCAACATGTTCCTCAACCTATTTTCCACATAACTAGTAATTGATACTTTCATATTCAATCATTATCAACTTACATGCAATTTTTAGATCAAAAATATTGTCCAATTATAGTTCTAGGAATGCTTAATCAGAAAAATTTATGACAATGTGTTATATGAGGAGAGTGATGAATGAACCACCAATAATGTACACCATCATCGTTGAGAAATGTTGATGAATGTTTTGGTTGAATGTGAAGCTGAGGATGATTGGAGTTTCATTAATAATGGTATACAGTCTGAATAGTTCATTGATGCTAAAATTTCCATAGCTATAGGACCAAGGAGTGAAATATGTGGTGATGATCTAATATAATCGGTGGTGGATGCTGTTCAGGAGGTAGGAGGCCATGGATTTCCATGGGACATAGATGTCTTTATGATTGGAAATGGTAGACAAATATTCTCTCGATTCCACAAGATCCCATTCTCAGGCTTCCATGTCATATTTTACACTTGGAAAATAACTTTTATCTTATATCCCATAACATGTAAAAAATTGGCCTATGGAAAATTAAGGTGATGGTTCATTAGGTTAAATTTTAAATCATTTTTATCCTATTTCAAAAATCCATGCACATCATCAAAATATTTATTATGATAATGGAATGAAGAAGTAAATTCCAAAATAAGATCCTTGAATGTGGTTCTGAGCATGGAATGTGATTAAATGAGATGACACAGTACAATAAACCACCATATCTCATCCAAATTACCCAGAGAATCCATTTTTTATGCATGATGAAGTCATGGGTATTCACCTCGTGAGTGATCCACACATTCTAGAACTAATTCTATTAATTTTTTAAAAAAATTATTTATAGAACAGGGGGGTAGGTATTTCCAGAAGCATGAGTTCTATAAGATTATTTTATGGAGTTATGGGTCGGTGATCCAGTAGGTAGTGGAGATCAAAAAAAAATTGAACGCAAGAAAATAAAATTGGCGATAAAATTGAATTATTGTATGGAAAACATAAAGAACATATTTAAAATCACAAATATGGAAAAACATTCCTATGAAATAAGTGTTTTTTAAATAGTAATTGTTATGAATGTGTGGGTGGAATATTTGAGAAAATATTGGGGATAAATGGTGAATCAAGAGGAAAATGGAAACCATAAGAAGATTATAATTGTGGATGTGTAATGTCATGAAACTCTATCCCTGTATATGTTAATAAACATGAATGAAGGATAAGAGGAATCAAATGATAGAGTAGAGTATACATTGGAGGAAGATCTAGTGGATGGAGGAAGATAGTAAGGGACAAAATATGAAGGAGAGTGAGAGGGAGGAACAATGTATGATATGTAGGGGCGTCACATTATTTTGGTGGGTATTAAGTGGTGGGTTCATTTTAATTTTTTTTAATGTTTGATATTTAAAATCTGTGAGAAATTTCAATATATAATATAGTAGTCCATGTAGTGATCATGCAGTGTGCTACTGTAATGTGGTATTCTATCTCCATAGGTACCTATATAAGATACACTTATTGTACAACTATGAGTAATCCATGTGAGAGGCCATTGAAATAAAGTCTCTATTGTAGATGGATTGTTTGATTGTGCAAAAACAATTTGTATGGATCTATCTTATTTTTATAATATCCATTCATTTGAATTAAATGAGACCCTTTATGATGAAAAATAATGTTCCCCCATTATTTTAAAAAGAATACATTATATTTCCATAAGTTTTATTATGAATAATAATAATTAAATAATATATATGTCATTATGCATTTATCCTTGGAATCAAAAACAAATCATAATTAAAAACTCACTAACCTGCTCCTTTATGAACAAACAAAAAAATTATTTTTTATAATTTTTTCAAAATACCTTGTTACCTCCTGGTATGTGCAAAATCTAATGTGCCATGATCGACAAATATGATCACATTTTCACTAGAATATCATGGTGGTGACCATTCTCCCCATATCCTCCATTTGAAAATAAGGTTTCAGATTCTTCTCATTCACTTTAAATGATTTTTTGACTTCTCCAACAACTTCCACCACACCATGGTGCAAGGATTTGACCCATGTGAAAGGTACTATCCACAAGGCCATCATATTTTCAAGAAACAAACATAAGAATGAGTTATACAATAATACATGGTTATTGGTATTGAATGAATTTCCAGAAATAATGCATTCAAGAACTACCTCTGTATTCTATTTCAATGTTTTTACATTTTTATATGGCTCTTATTTGATTTCATCATGATCAGAATGTTGGACATTATGATTCTCTTCATTACACTTAAAATCATAATTTAATAATTTATCTTCCCATTTTTCATTATGAAAAACGATCTATATGTAAGTATCATGGGTTTATTAAACAATAAAAATAGGGATATTCTCAACATAGTGTTAAAAGATTTAAGTAATGCTAATAATTCATTATCATGATTTCTGGACCAGTCTTATTTAGGCACCCGTAGACTTCTCTAATATATTTTTACGTTCTCAATTGTATACATTTACATGGACACTATATTATGAATTGTATGGTGTCCTCATGTTATACATCACTATATACGTCACTGGAACATTCCTCATGAAATAATTATTAAAATGTGACCCTCTATCACTGACAAGGATATAGAGACCTCAGAACATGTTGAAAACATTCATCATCAAAAAAATTACTACCTTTGTTGTGTTTTGTGAAACGGTTGTAGCCTCCTCCCTTTTAGACATATAGTCTACACATACCAGAATGTATTTATTCTTATATTATGGGTGAAACAATGCCATGAATTCAATTCCCCATACATATAATTCTTCGGCATCAAGGATAGGGTGTTAAGGAATATTAGTTATTCATCAAATATTAATAGTCTTCAGGAATTTCTCCCATAATGATTCCATGTTTTAAGCATACTTATGCATCATGGTCCATAAAACAATGATTGCATAATCTTAGCGATGATGTGGTCTTGCTCGTGATTCCACCACAGTCGTAGAAGAGAACCAAAATTATTGAATTACAAGGACTCTATCCTATGTAATGAAACATCTAATTAGTCCATATCCACATGAGTTGAAGATAAATGGGTCTTCCCAACAATATCAATTTAATTCTGACTGAACACACATAATTTAATAGAATTTATGATTATGGTATAACACTCCCCAAAAGAAATAATTGACGATGTCAGAAAACCAAGAATCAAGTGTGGCTACTATTGATGTAATGTGTTCATAAATAAATTCATCATTGATTTCACTGTTATCTTCTTTTTCACATTAGGGTAATTCCATGTGGGAGAAATGATCAACAACAATGATTTCACACCTTTTCTTTTCATTAATCACCATGAAAAAATCTTATAGTATAATCTCCCATTGAATGATATGTGTCTTTGAATCTAACTTTTTCAACATATATTTGGTTATTTAGTTTGCAGTATAAGGAATGTATTTTGATATTACTAGATATGAGTTAAATCTATAAAAATAAAAAATAATTCCAATATCCCATTCTCGGTAGTATTAAAGTCGATTTTGGATTCATTTAATTTTCAAATTTCATTGTATATATTCCTTAAGAAGTGGTCCATCTATTTCCTTGGATCTGCTCCCATAACATAGTCAATCACACCACCCAATAATCCAAATTTCTAATGTGAGTATACAACAATCATTATGCGATCTTTGGACAAATATCTACATCAATATATGGAATGATGCAATGTGTGTTTCATTGAATTCAATGTTGTCATCATATGATTGGTATATTACCTAGTGGTTGGTATATCTTTAGAAACTCACACACAAACCATTTATAAAGGCTCGTTATTCAAAGGATTTACTTTCTTTTTCATTCATAATATGTATTGGGTATTTTTTATATCAAATCAGTATTTTATAAAACTTCTTATTCCCCCTTAACGAACATATGGTGGCCTAAGACATGTTCATTACACAACATAAAATATCATTTTCCCAACTCTATAAAATATTTATGTTCTCTCAACTATCCTAAACGGTTCCTATTTTCATCAGACATGTGTTGAAATATTTTTCATGGTTTGATAAATCAGTGAAGAAAACATCCAGAATTAGTTCCACCATGTCATCGAAGATAGGAAACAAACAGAGTTGGAAGGTGGGTGGATCGTTATTAATGTGAAAAGAAATAGAACGATACAAAAAGGTTCTTTATTGGAATGTGAAAATTCATTTCCCAGGTCAGTAAATGCAATATAAATATTGATATACTCCAAGTAATCGTCAAAAAAGAAATATAATTTTCCGCCACAAAAAATTCCATAATATGTTCCATGAATGGAATTATAATGTGATACTTATATGTAGAATCATTGGGATTTCAATAATCTACACAAACCCCCCATCCTATAACTACCCTTTTTGGAATCATCTTTTTCTTTTAATTTGAAATCATGGTGATTCCAACCATTTCAGATCCACATGAATGGGGCTCACCAAAGGACATTAAAATTTTGGCTATATAATATCTCCATTAAAAATAATAATTACTTATTTCCTCGTATCCAACTTGATTGGAGATTTTATTTATCACTATTTTTATTGACTTGGATTGGATCCTTTATCATGTCTCACCTTGTGTGTCAAAATAGATGGACCAATTCCCTTAATGCCTATAGTTGTCAAACAAATATCTTGTTTTCTTCTTCATAATACATGTAAATATGAATTATCCTAATCTAGTGAAATTTATGCATTGAAAATAACTTTAAATGTGTTATTTCCTCCAATGTATAGATATTTTAAAAATAATGGGAGATTTTTCAATACAAACTATAGTGTTGTACGAACTGATGTAGAATTGGATCAACGTCATCCCTCTCTATGATATCTGGAACCACTAATTGATAGGAATATTGACTAGAATATCCTAGAAACATCATCTCCTCTATTTCATTTTTAGTATGGTTATTGGGTAAATTTAGTTCATCATATATAAGTCCACATATTAGGATAACATTTGTGCTTTTAAAATAATCTTCAACTATAGTTAATGAGAAACAATCCTCTATCTCCAAGAATGATTCATTCATAATAGCTTTGAGTATGTTTTAAGATTCTCCTTCATTCGTACATTGAAATTAAATTCACCATGGTGAAAAACTATCAACACATTTCTTATTTCCAAAAAGCTTATTCCCATAATTAATGTTCCTTCTTCATCATCCATAATATTATTGTATGGTAAACTCAACTTGAAGAATCAATTTACCCATGTAGACCATCTCATCCTCAAGTAGCCCCTTTAGATACAATATAATGCTATCGACTAGCTGTAGTTCCATCCTAGTTGGATTTAGATTGTTCAACACCCTCTTATTAACTATTCCAAATGGAATAAAATTGACACAAACCCCCAAGTCACAAATGGATTTATCCAAATCACAAAATCCAATTGTTCATGGGATAGTAAAACATCATAGATTATGAATATTTAGTGGAATAGAGGGTATGACCACTGGTGAGAATTATATACTGAGATGAGTGGGGGACTAATCCCCCATTTTCCATTCATTTGATATGACATCCTTCGAGAACATAGTATATGTTGGAATTTGATTTAAAGAATCAATGAATGTAGTTTTAATATGAGGATTCATAAATTCCTCTATAAATTCTATGAATTTATGATCCAATATAATATCCTTCATGATTTCGTTTAAGGGTTTGGTGGGTTTATAAGTTTTAAACATAACTTTTCCATTATCATGTGTATCATCCTTCCATTTTTAGAAATCTTATGATGTGGAAAATTCATACTTCTTAGATTCTTTCACAATAGACTGATTATATTTATATTTTTTTAGGCATTTAATTCCCTTTAATGTGTATGTTTATCTTATAGGGACTCTATCCAACGTCACAAGGACAATGCACTAGCTTCCTATAATTGGTTATATTAGGTGTTACTTTGATGTGTGGTAGGTTTCCTTGAAAAACGTTTATTAGAAATTTGTACTATCTGATTTTCTAGGCATCTAATGGATTCCTATTGATTTTTAAATCTTTTCTATGATGTTGAAATAAATATTGGAATAATTTTATCTAGCTTTTCAAGTTTCTCTTGCTATGGTATTTTTCATACGACTTTCTGAGGTTGTGAATATGGTATAGGTTATACTAGATGAGGTTTATTATACCCTCACTATTGATAGGGACCCTATTGATACTGAATTATTTGTTGTTTCCATGTAAAAGGATTTTTATATTATGGATTTCAAATTCCATGAGGGCTCTTCAGTTCTGGATGATAATGTTTCTACTATTGTCCCCAACCCATCCTCTCATTATCATTCCATGTAGGTTTTCAGTATTTATGGAAAATATTGGAACCTCATTTTTGAGAATTATAATTTAATATACTTATTGATGGGCTTGAACATGTCCTCATACATTCACCACTAACATTTATTTCACCGCATTAGATGCATGCTAGATGATTCACCTCTTGAGCTTGTGATGTTGGTTAATGATTCAATGCATCAATTTCCTTCGATAGGGATCATGTTTGACCCTGTGTATCATAATTGAATCAATATTATGAATACACCACTTCTAGGTTCCACACATAGAATTCCATTTGAATCTATTTGTTAGACTGTTGTCTAGTATATCAAAGATCCAATCATAAGATTTACACATAAATTTTCCTCTAGAACCTGTATCAACCTTTTATTTAGTCTTAATTGTGAGACCCCTGTTAATGTTTTGGGCTTTCATCCACAACGAAAGTCCATGAAGTGGAAAATTTCTTTAATCTATCTAGGAAGCACACCCAAAATTATTATAATGACACCATCTCATTATACTATTTTTTTGTGAATTTCCTTTTACAGTGTCATTGAAATAGAGGTAGGGTAGTTAATGTTAAAAATATTGGGCAAATTACTCATATGTATGGATGGAGCGGTGAGGTATCCCATTTATACAGTCCTTTTATTTACCTCTAAATCTGAATGAGAAGAATAAAATATGATTGTTATCATCGTAATCTTTGTGGTAATACAAATATATAATATATTTCTAGAAAATCGGGAAGATGAGAATTGGGGCGTTGACATGGTAAACCCATGACCTGAAATGTATTTTGAATAAATTGGATGATAGTAGGAATAATGTGGAAATGATATGACTTCTCTGATGGTCTTCCAATTCCATTATCTGTTCCATGAATGAAGGGAATCCCATACTTCATAAGGATATGTCACGATGAAATTTACTCTAGTGGAAGTTGAGGTAAGTACTACAATTCATGTACAAACTAGGGAGATTGATTCTGAGGCATATATTATAGATTTCTAGTGGAATATATTGATCAGGTTGTTGTGGGACATATCCTAACATATATTGAGTCGATCTTCATTGGTGGTTTTGCAGATCATATATGATAAAATTTGACAGAGATTCCGGATTCCTCTCACCATCAGTGGAGATCTATTGGTTCAAATTTCCATCACATAAAAATGGATTTTCAATAACTCCATGGTCTTTAGTGGGATTTTCCTCTTCTAAATTATTGATGGGTTTGTTCTGGTTGTATTCTCATATAAGTTTATAGTGTCCCCTTGATAATGTTCATTTGATTTCAAGGTCAAATATAAGTGTTTTCACTATCTCATCATTGCTGGAATGATTAATTTGATGGATCATAGACATATTTTCGAACATTATTTCAAAAAATACCATGTATAAAAAGGAATAAAAAAACAAAAAACAAAAATAAGATTAAGAATATATTTTTGTCCGAACTTCTAAATTTTATTTTCACATAACTAATATATAGATAATTAACAAACATCAATTCAACTACCTCCTCATAAATATCACCATAACTTTTTTTGTTCTAGAGAAAATGTCAATTTTTAACCCCTAACTGAATTACTAACTCTTACAAGTTGTAAGGTGTTTGTATGGGTTCTATCTATAAAGAGACTTATTGTGCCCAATTTATTGAATAACAATTAATTAGATAACGATTTTATAATATTAAATCTACGTATTTTAATTTTTGAGAGTTTTCTCAAATGGTTGATTGATTGAATCTCAAAATTCCTCAATAGTTCACATTAAATTAGAAATACACTGAAACTATTTTTTTAAAATAAATAGATTACATGTATCATGGTTGTTGGTGTTTAGGATGCTATTCTGAAATTGATTCACATGGTTTTTTTGTCAATAATAACAAAAATCAATGGGTAATATATATATATAGAATCTCCCGTGGTGTGGTAAGTAAAAATTAAATAAATAGAGATCAATACCTCAGCTTGAAAATTGGTTTTTATAATCTCTATGAAAATTAACAATTTTTACAAGACTAGTTATTGAAACAGGAATGGCATAAATAAACAAAATCTTCTGGGATATCTCTGTAAATTTGAATCGTACTCTAAAACTAATGTTCTATCAAAATAAAGAAAAGGTTCTTTTGAGATCACCTATTTTTAAAATCCCAATTATGCTTTCACATACTTTGATAATCCCAATTAATGTTTATCTATATTCAAATTCAACCAATCTATGATATTCTATTGTCAATATGGTAATAATATTAAAATAATCCCTGAAATATGTTAATCTATGTTTATCTTTGTTCATATAACTGTTGAAGTAATTCTAATCCAATAGGATATGTTTTTCATAAAACAGATAAGTGTTATTCACTGATCTGCGTATATCAACTGATATAGAGCTACTAGTACTCAGTCTACCGATAGACTCAGTCTACAGATAGACAGAGTCACCGATAAGCTAAGGTCACTGATACGCAGAGCTACCGATATGTATAAGTCCACCGGTAAGCATAGAACAAGTCTACTAATATAAGGAGCTATCGATATGCATAAGTCTTCTGATACACATAATCCCTAGAACTAAGTAAGCTACCAATACAGACAGTCGTCAATACATAGAGCTACGAACAGTCCAGAGCTACCGATAGACCAAGAGCTATGGATAGATAGAGTCATCGATAGAACAAGGTTGCCGATGGTGATAGATACCGATAGAACAAGTCTACCAAGCTACCGATAGATTAAGTCTATCGATAGAAGGAGCTACTGATATGTACAGAGCTATCGATACATAGAGTAAGAGCTACCAATATCAAGAGCTACTGAGAAAAGTGAAAAGTTCTACCGATACAAGTGCAAAGAGCTACCGATATAATTTCAAAGAACTACCGATGGAAGGTCACTACTACACAATGTCCACCATACACGTCTACCAATAGAAGGCTACTAATGATTGACCAACCAATCAAACTCTAAACACTCAATTCAATTTATTTATTAAGCTAACAATTACATTTGATGTTTTTAATGCAGTTAATTTTATTTAATGATATTTTTTGGCATGTCAGGGAACCTTACTTTGTACCAATGAAAAAGGTGATCATTCCTTTTCGCCGGAGCTGAATGATATAAAAGGGAAGGAAAGAGACCGTGCCATTGGGGGATCAAAATAGAGTTGGTGAACATAAAGATCGAATGAAACAGAGAGAATCCAGGAACTAAGAAGGAACACGATGGGTGAAAAAGAAAAAGGCTCAACATCATCGAAATGTGGTGCATTCATGCAAGGCTACATATATACTCCAAGAACACTGAAAAAACATGAAGAAATTATTTTCTAGAGGATAACACAAGATTCATCTTGAGTGAATAACTACAGCAAAAAATTCATGTACTCAGGCTGATAAGTTGAACCTAGAACCAAAGAAGAAAATGACACTCTGTTTTTCAGGAAAAAAACAATAGGAGGACTCATAAGCTTTTCTGACTAAACAAATGAGTCCAGAGATGCACCTCCAATCACAAAATCTTTTCTAAACTCATTCAAACATACTTTAGTGATTCTTTCATTTACATTTCAAGCAGTGTGTATACCCCATTTATTTTACACACATTGTCTCCTGAGCTAAGCTGGAGGATTCTTATATCCTCATTCAAACTCTAAAACTCCTTGTATCCCACTGTGGATAGTGGTAGAGGCCGAGTAAGACCTGGACAACTATGAGCTGTTTTTTGTTTTCCCACGTAGAACTGTGGTAGAGCTCTTTTTACTTGTACAGTGCGTTCACTTTTGTTTACCCCTATCCATGGTGTGGATCAATTTATATAAATTGTTTGAGAGGACTAAGTTTGGGATTGAGACTGAACCTCTTGGTTACATCTATAGTGCATTTTAGTTATAGTCATAATTATACTGTATATATATATTTCATATTCGGCTACTAACTACATTGAAATATAATTTTTTTTAGAGTTACTTAGATAGTTAAATTAAAAAGTGGTTATACTTATTGTAAACCAGTAATTTAGTTTCAAAAGACAATTTAATCTTCAGATTAAATTAATTGTGACCTATTAAATCTTTGAGAAACTAATTGAACATTTATAATTTGTCTAAATTCACTGCAGTTTAACATTGTGTTTAAATATGGGGAATTTAAGAGAAATAATTTTTACTAAAATTTTTATTGGAAGTAAATTCACCCCTTTCTTGAGTACCCACTCCGACCAACATTTGGTATCCTAGGTTTTTTTTATTAATACAAGTTTTCAAAATATTCTATTTTTCAACAATGATTTTATTTGTATCTTTAATGATTTTAAATTTCTGTCAGTTCGAAATTTTATCTCTTTAAATCTATTTTCTAAAATCTAGTTATGGACAATATACTAGAAGGTGATGATAATAACATGCCACCTTTCATTAATGGTACAAACTATGCCCAGTGGAAACATAAGATGAAAATTCATTTATAAAGTATGGGTTTTGCTATCTGGACTTCTATAGAGTAACAATATAAAATTCCAGAAATTGAAAGAACTACAAGGGTTGAACCAACAAAGGCTACTTACAATAATAATTATAAAGAAATGAATGACCTGAATTGTGCTTTAGGAGATGAGGAATTAAATAGAATATCAGCTTGAAAAACTTCTTATGAAATATGGTATACTTTGGGTGTTTCTCATGAAGGAAAAACCTATGTTAAAGAGATGAGAATGAATATTTATACTATTAAATATGATAATTTTAAAATGAAGACTGATGAACCTATTTCTGACATGTATCTCAGGTTCAATGTGATTGTCAATACTATGATCTCCCTAGGAAAGGTTGTTCTAGAAAAGGAAAAAATCAAGAGAATATTGAGATGTCTACCAGACCGATGGAGGGACACTTCTATTTCAAATAGAGAATCATGTGACATTGTAGATCTGCCTGTAAAGGATCTTATTGGTAAATTAATGATGTATGAGGAAGAACTCAAGGTGATTAAGGAGGTAGATGATGAACCTAAAATAATGTCTATAGATTTTAAATCTACTACATCGATGAGAATGGAAAAAGACAAAGTTCATATACAAACTGAATGTTCAACAAGTGAAGATTCCGACTCTGACAATTATGCGGAGATGGCTCAAATAGGTAGGAGATTAAAGTAGTTTTATAGGAAGAAGAAATTATTCAGAAAATCTAATTACAAAGGTAATTATGTAAATAAATGTCATTGGAAGAAGGATTGGAAGAAGTCATATAAGGAAGATGATATAATCTTCTATCAGTGAAAATGGAAAGGACACATCAAGGATGACTGTCCAAAAACTAAAATTCAAAAAGAAATATGATTATAAGGACCCGAAGTACAAGAAATCAATGAAAGCTATATGGCGGGCTTCAGAAGACAACACAAGTGAATCTAAAATTTCTGATTCTGAAAAGAATCGTGCCAACATATGCTTCATGACCAACACATCTGAGGTAACCTTAGATACTCCTGTTTTAAATTCCTATTATTCTAGAGATGATGCAGAATCTGATTATGATTCTGAAGATATGTATAAGTTTGAACTGTTTGAATATTGTAACATGTTGGATGAACCATTTTATGATCTAAATGACACATATAAGTCAATAAAGAAACAACATGCTCTCATTGCCAATGTTAAATCTGCCTTTGATATAGAAATTGAAAAGACTTCTCAATTATTCAAAGAAAATACTGAACTAAAATTGTATAATGAGAAACATAGAAAGGACATAGTAGAATGGACTTAGAAAAATTCACAAATCTAAAATATAATCTTACTCAAATATTAGGTAAACAAGTTGCACCAATGTACACTACTGCTTCGGGATACCAACCTGGACAGAGAAAGTTTACCAAAAATCTATTTATTACTAAATCTAGACAAAATTCGGCATATTACATTTCTGGAAATTCGTATGCTTCAACTAGTTATTCCTATCGTTATAGATCAAATAATGTTTCTCCTTTAAAATCTACAGCTTCTGAAAATTTTATGAGACCCATAAGACAAATTTGGGTTCCTAAAGCTTTGATTGCTATCCTTTCTGGACCCAAGAAGATCTGGGTACCAAAATCATTTCCCATCTAAATCAATTTTGTAGGAAACATGTTTGAAGAGTTCCCATAAGAAGACATGGTATTTGGATTGTGGATGTGCCAGAAATATTTCTGGGGATTATTCATGTTTCAAGAGCTTAATAAAGGTTTGTGGAGGCTATGTCGGCATTGGTGAAAATTCTAAAGGAAAAATCACCAGCCCAGGCCAAATTGGTAACATTAATTCAGTTTTGATTTCTATAGTTTTATTTGTTTATGGACTTAATTACAATATTTTATTTATTTCTAAATTATTTGATGACGGATTTAATGTGAAATTTGAAAATGATTCTTTTAATTTATTTAATTATAAAAACGATTTAGTATTTTCTGTTTTAAGAAATGAATGTGCTTATGTTTTTTATCTGAATTCTTTATCTCAGAAAAATGTTACTTATTTAAATGCATTTCATAAAGAGTCCTGGATTTGGCACAGAATATTAGGACACTGCAATATCCATTCACATAGAAAATTCACAATGAAGAACATAGTTAGAGACTTACCCAAACTTGAATTCCCAAATGATAATGTCTGTAATCCATGTCAAAAGGGAATGCAACATAAAGATTCATTTAAATCAAAGAATGAAGTTTCAACTTCTCAACCTCTCAAGATGGTTCACATGGAATTGTTTGGACCTTCTGGAGTTTGTAGTTTAAATGGGAAGAACTATGTCTATGTCCTAGTAGATGACTTTTCTAGATATACTTGGGTATACTTCTTGGCTCACAAAAGTGAAGCTTTTTTTTACTTTGTTAAATACTCCTATTCTAAATAAAACCTTAGTGGTCATAAGATTAAATCCCTGAGATGTGATCATGGTCATGAGTTTGAAAATCATGAGTTTGAATCTTATTGCTCACACAATGGCTATAGTCACAACTTTTCTACTCCTCAGAAACCTTATAAGAATGGTGTAGTAGAAAGGAGAAACAGAATCCTTCAAGAAATAACAAGAACCATGCTTAATGAGTTTGACCTACCTAGTTATTTTTTTGCAGAATCTGTGAATACAGATTTTTATAGTATTAATAGTGTTTTTATTAGACATTTTCTCAAAAAGACCCCATATGAAAAATGGAATAATAGAAAACCTAATGTTAGTTACATTAGATTATTTGGCTACAAATTTTTTATTCTCAATACAAATGATAATCAGGATAAGTTTTCATCTACGAGTGATGAAATAATTTTTCATGGTTATTCTTTAACTAGAAAATCCTATAGAGTCTTTAATAAAAGAACCAAATGTGTGGAATAATCTTTTCACATCAAGATTGATGAAACTGGTCCACATGAGACTAAAACCTCTCTTGAAAATCTTGAAGAATATTTGATTGTTCTGGACCTTAATGATAAAACTAATGAACATGCTGTAAAAATATCCAGTTCTAGATATATTCTAGAATCTGCTTTGTTGAACCCAAACCTATATATGAACCTAAAATATCTAGTCCTACATTTACTAGATCAACTAGGATTCTAAATAATCTTCCTTTAAATGCTTTTGTTGGTAATATTGATAGAGGGACATAGACTAGATATTCTCTAAGAATCTAGGTTGAACATCAATCTTTTCATTCACAGCTAGAACCTAAAAATATCAATGTTTCTATCAATGATTAATCTAGGGTAATGGCTATGAAATAAGATTTAAATCAATTTTAATGAAACAATGTCTGGGAATTAGTTCACAGACACAAGGACACTTTGACAATAGGCACTAAATGGGTTTTTAGAAACATAGTTGATGAGTGAGGAAATATAGTTAGAAACAAAGATAGGTTCGTTGCACAAGGATATAGTCAAGAGGAGGGAATAGACTATGAGGAATCATTTTCCCTTATGGCTATATTAGAATCCATTATGATCGTACTAGCCTAGGCTGCATATCTGAATTTCAAATTATATCAAATGGATGTTAAAAGTGCTTTTCTAAATGGTTTTATAATTGAAGAAGTCTTTGATGAAAAACCACCTGGATTTACTAATACTCATTTTCCAAATGTAGTTTTCAAACATTATAAAGATTTATATGGTTTAAAACAAGCTCTATGATCCAGGTATTATAGAATTAGTGATTTTTTTATTTAAAAAATTTTACTAAAGGGATTTCTGATCCAACTCTTTTTATTATAAGATTTTCTAAAGATGTTTTAATTGTACAAATCTATGTTGATGATATTATTTTTGGACCTTATAAACATTCGTTATGTACCGAATTTTCAAAGAGTATGCAAAATGAATTTGAAATGAGTTTAACGGGAGAACTTAAATATTTTCATGGATTTAATGTTTTTCAAAATGAAAATGGTATTAATTTAAATCAATGTAAATATAAAAATGATATTTTTAAACATTTTGGTTTGGATAGTATTAAAGAAAAGTGATACTCCTATGAGTACTGTCTGTAAATTGGATGTAGATGAAATAAGATAACTAATAGATCAAACCAATTACAGAGGTATGATTGGATGCTTATATTACCTTAATGCTAGTCGACCAGATATTATGTTTAGTGTGTGTATGTGTTCACGATTTCAAGATAACCCAAAAGAATCTCATTTTCTTGATGTTAATAGAATTTCTAAGTATCTAATAACACACTGTAATCTTAGGTTTGTTTTACCCAAAAGTAAAATCCCTGGATTTAATGATTTATTCAGATGCTGACTTCTGTGGTTGCAAGTTGGATAGAAAAATCACACCTGGAACATGACATTTATTTGTAAAATCCTTAGTATATTGGGGTAGTAAGAATCAGAATTCTGTAGCTTTTTCCACTGCCGAAGTAGAGTATATAGCTACTGGTAGTTTCTATGCACAAATTCTGTGGATGAAACACACTCTTTTGGACTATGGATATGATTTTAATCATGTTTCTATCAATTGTGACAACACTAGTGTAATAAAAACTTCGATGAACCCTTTGTCTCACTCTTGAACCAAACACATTGACGCAAGGCACCATTTCATGAGAGATCATTACCAAAAGGCTGCTATTACTCTTGAATTTATTAGTACTAAACATCAATTAGCTGACATTTTCCCCAGACCTTAGAGATCAGATAGGTTAGGTTACAATAGACGTGAGTTGGGAATGATTAACCTTGATTGGTAGTAACCTGACCGATGTAGCCTCACCAATGTAACTTCACCGATGTAATGCCTCACTGATGTATCCTCACTGATGGACCTCACCGATGTAATACCTCACAGCCAGAATCTGAATCATTTTTACTTTATTTCATTTTATTTAATTATTTTATGATTCGTAAATGATAAAAACAATGTCCTCGCTACTTATCAGTCAACTGATCCTCAAACCATTTACCCTCATACCTTAGCTCTCGAATCTCTCGAGAACCCTAAATCCCTCGAACTAGTGATGGAAAAAACCTAACTTCCTACCATTAGAGATGACATTGATGAGATGAAAGCAATGAGGAAGATGTCTAAGCAAGAAGCAAGTGGCATTTTTGTAGAACTAGGCCGTGTTGGCGACTAGTGAGTCCTCATTTGCAGAATAATGTTATTGTGATTGAAATAGAGTTCTGTGTGTAATTTTTTCTACCTAGAATGTCTTTAGTGCTCAAAATGCTGGAAGACCAAAAGTTGGTAGATTGCTTTTTGAACAAAAATGGTCCCTAATATCCAAAGCTAGTGAATTTTTTTTAGAGTTTGAATGATTTGAGAAATCTGAAAATAACAACCGAGTGACTTCATATGTGAATGGAAAGGAGATTTATTTTCCATCTGTTTAGAGGGATGAATTCCTAAAGGTTCCACATGAAGGTGTATCTAGATATACCTCGAATGCAATGCCAGCTACAAGTGATATATTCAATTATTAGACTGCCTTGGAGGTGAACACCTGTGATGGAAAACAAAGACAAGTAGTGGCTGCTGAAATCGATGGAGAGAACAAATTACTATTCAAATTTGTTCAGCATGTATTAATACCAAATATAGGAGAATTTGAGAATTTAAGATATCAGGATATCTATCTCTTACATCTCATGAGACATTTTGTAAAAGTAAATCTGTGTAGATTGCTGATGATCCAAATGGAAGACATGACTAGGCCAAAATCGAAGACTAATGCCATGTTCTTTTCCAAGTTGATCTTAGTGATGATCAAAGTGAATGGGGTAGCTAAGTCTCTAGATAAGACAGTGGTAGTAAGGAATAACTTTTGTATCACAAGAACATTTTGCAAATACATGAAGATAAATTGGAACCCATGGAGAAGAGAGTGGGTTAATGATGACCAAAAGTTATGTGATAAATTCAATCCTGTGAATCATCTTTCAAGACCTAAGTATGTGAGGGATCCAGGTCTAGGACCTGATGAAGAAGAACCAGAGTACATTGATGAGACTGAAGAAGAAGTGACTTTTATGGATGATTGAAGAGGTTCAGACTTTCTTCCCAGTACGGCTGCCGAAATTGTATCTTCTAGAAAGGAATCCTTAGTAGAAGAAGAGACACCTGCTTCTGAGGACGACCAGCCATCCACTGAGCATAAAAAAAGTAGAATGAATCTGAAGCCCATGATTTTGTCTTCTTATGTCTGAGTCCATTAATTGGAAGCTCAGTTGTGCCTACTGAGGATGTAGTAGGATAAATGGAAGAAGTTTTACCTAATCCAGGGGACCCTCCATCTACTACAGAGAATGAATTGATTGTAGAAGATTCTCCTCAAGAAGAATGACCCGTTGAGAATTCCCTTGCTATACAAGAGACTTCATCCATTGAGGGGGAGCATCAAACCAAATATGGAAGTGTGTTAGTGGAAATTGATATTGAGGATTGGACAGAAGACCCAGGTTTTGTGGTCTGTGGATTAGACTATACTTATTCTGAAAATGAGGAATCCCTTAATTGACCAACGATGTTTTATGATGTTGAGTCTGAGTTGCTACCTGATGTTGTGTTCAGAATGCATGACCTGGATATTTTGGTGAAAATTCTTAAGGACCGTTTTTTGGTAGAGAAAGGGAAGATGGAAGCTTCACTGATTTCATCAGTCCAATCGATTATGACTAACTCAGTAGCCAGTATAGCCTCTGAAAGAGCACCTTTTTTTATTCCTTCTGCTGATATGATAACTATAGTTGATCTTAAATCCTTAAAGGATGTGATGAAAGTGTCCTTTAGTACTTCTGTTTCTGAGTTGAAGAACTAATTTTTCGAAGAGATGAGTAACTTGGAATAATCTTTTTAACTCTCTCTCAGTTGTAATTTATCAACCGTTGTGGCCGAAATCGTGGAAGAAGTTACAGATTGTGAGACTCAGGTTTCTAGATTGGAAGAAGATGTCGAAGCTCTAATGAAATCTGTTATCTCTTTAGAATCTTATGTGAGTTAAAAATACCAAGTAGAAATGGACATAGCCTATGTCAAAAGTGTTGTAAGCCAGATGGTTTCAGTGTTCTAAGGTTTGAAAACATCCATGAAAGATCATGTTAAACCCCATCATTCCTGATTCCAAAATCTTATCAGTTGATTGACCTAAAACATCAAGGAAATTGTAAACTTCTCTATTGGTTCTGTTGATTCTAAAACATCAGTTTATTTGAATCATACTTGAGTTATAATGAAGGAGGAGCTTTTTACAACTTCAACTAGTGGATCTGTGGACTCATCCAACCTAAGCAATGTTGTTTTTTCTAATAGATATTCAGCTAGATAAATAATGAATATAGTCCAAGACTATATGAGAAAAGATTCTTCCTCTCATAAAGAAGTGAAAGAAAATGTGGACTCATATTTCAAAAATATTTACACCAAACATCAACTCAATAATCAAATCAAACATTTGTTGGAAAACTAGAAGTTACCCCATGTCAATCAAGTCTTTAGAGAGCATGTTAGAAAACAATGGCAATTGACTACAGCCTTGGAAAAATTCATCGAGAAAAAGGATGACTTCATATCTTCTATGGAGAGAGGAGGAGGAATAAATATGGATTTAAGAAATATTTTGTTGCCCTTCCATAATGTTGATGCTAGACCAATGATTGTACCTCCAACCATACCTTTCTATGCCTCTATTACTTCTCCTATTCAAATGACTCCATCCCAATTCATTCGAAGCCGTACAACTATGATCACTAAAATAACTTCTTAGTACAAGCCAGGCACAGTTTCTGTGGCTCAACCTCCTGTGATCATTTTCAGAATTCCTAATCCTTCACCAACATCCACACAGTTTGAATCCTCTTATGATCCATTGGGAAAATATGAAATTAAGGATGCGGATTTAATAAGTGGCTACGATATTTGATAGAAATACCTTCTATTTTGTGTTCTATCTATGCACTTTTTCCAACATATAATACTATTGGCTTTCATTTATTTCTCATTGTGTTCCTTTTTCTATTTATGGTTTCCCACTTTTTGATTATCACAAAGGGGGAGAATTATTAACCAAGTATCAAAGAGGGATAAAAATTATCAAAGGGGGATTAATATTATCAAAGGAAGAACTAAAATGATTTCCCCCTCTGATATCATTTCTTTTACCTCTAATATCATTGCATTTAATTTCACCTATAATACATTATGTTCTATAATATACTGTTTTCTCTGAGATAATTGGATTTAATGATATATCCTCTGATACAACTACTCATTATTTTAAAACTATCTTATCATAAGTTGTGATTATCAAAAAGGGGTTGATTGTCGACCTCACCTATTTTGATAATCCGAATTATGCTTTCAAAAACTTTGATAATCCCAATTAATGTTTAAATATATTATAATTCGCTCAATCTATGATATTCTATTATCAATATGATAATAATATTAAAATAATCCTTGAAATATGTTAATCAATGTTTATCTTTGTTTATATAAGTTTTGAAGTATTTCTAATCCAATCGGATATGTTTTGAATAAATCATATTAGTGTTAGTAACTGATCTTCATATAGCTACTAATACAGAGCTACCAGTAATTAGTCTACTGATAGACTCAGTCAACCGATAGACAGAGTCTCCGATAAGCTAATGTCACCGATACACAGAGCAACTGATATGTACTAGTCCACCGGTAAGCATAGAACAAGTCTAACAATAGAAGGAGCTACCGATATGCATAAGTCTACCGATACACATAATCCTTGGAACTAAGTAAGATACTGATACAGTCAGGAACCAATAAATAGACCTACCGATAGACCAGAGCTACAAATAGGCAAAGAGCTATGGATAGATAGAGTCACTGATGGAACAAGGTCACTGATTCCGTTAGCTATCGGTAGAACAAGTCGACCAAGCTACCGATATAGTATGTATACCAATAGAAGGAGCTACCGATATGTATAGAGCTATCAATACACAGAGTAAGAGCTTCCGATATCACGATCTACCGATACAAGTGAAAAGATCTACTGATACAAGTGCAAAGAGCTACCGATACAAGTTCAAAGAACTACTGATGGAAGGTCCCTACTTTACTATGTTCACTGTACCCAACTACCAACAGAAGTGACATAATGATTGACCAACCAGTCAAAATCTGTACTCTCAGTACTGTTTATTTATTAAGCTAATGGTTACATTTGATGTTTTTAATGTAGTTTATGCTATTTAATGATATATTTTGGCATGTCAGGGAACCGTACGTAGTAAAAATGCAAAAGGTAATCATTCCTTTATACCAGAGATGAATGCTATAAAAGGGAAGGAAAAAGACCATGCAGTTGGGGGGATCTAAAGAGAGTTGTTGAACACAATGATCGAATGAAAGAGAGAGAATACAAGAACTAAGAAGGCACACGAAGGGTGAAAAAGGAAAAGGCCCAAAAGCATTGAAACATGGTGCAATCACGCAAGTCTACATCAATACTAAAAGAACACTCGACATACAAGAAGCAATTCTTTTCTAGTGGAGAACACAAGATGCATATTGAGGGAAGAACTATAATAAACACTTCATGCACTTAAGCTGATAAGCTGAACCTAGAAGCATAGAAGAAAACGACACTTTGTTTTTCTGAAAAAAAAAGAGGAGGACTCAGGAGCTTTTATGACCAAACAAATGAGTCCAGATCTGCATTACCAATCACTAAAGCTTTTCTAAACTCATTCACACATAATTTAGTGATTCTTGAATTTAAATTTTAAGAAGTGTGTGTACCATGTTTATATTACACACACAATGTCTCCTAAGATAAGATGGAGGATTCTTAAATCCTCATTCAAACTCTATAACACCTTCTTTCCCACTGTGGATAGTGGTAGAGGTCGAGTAAGACCCGGACAACTGTGAGCTGTTGTTTGTTTTCCAACATAGAACTGTGGTAGAGGTCTTTGTACCTGGACAGTGTGTTCACTGTTGTTTACCCTGATCCAGGTTTTTGGATCAATTTATATATTTTTTTGAGAGGACTAAGTCTCAGTTTGAGACTGAACATCTTGGATACATCTGCTGTGAATTTTAGTTTAAGTCATAAATATACTATATATATATATATATATATTTCATATTCAGCTGCAAACCAATTTGAAATATATTTTGTTTTAATGTTACTTTGATAGTTTAATTAGTAAGTGTTTATACTTATTGTAAACCAATATGTTAGTTACACAAGTCAATTTAATTGTCAGATTAAATTAACTAAGACCTAATAAATCTTTGAGAAAGTAATTGAACATTTACACTATGTATAAATCCACTACAATTTAACTTTGTTTTTAAATTGGGGGATTTAAAGAGAAATATTTATAACAGAAATTTTTATTGGAACTCAATTCACCCCCCTCTTGAGTATCCACTCTGACCAACATGTTTCTATGGGGAATTATGAGAGAAATGATGAACAATAAAGAACACAAAAATTAAAAATTAAATACCAATGAATTAACATCATCCATATCCCTGATAAATAACGGTAATTATCAACTCATTTAGTACATTACAGAATAAAATTCCTTAATACATTTATAATTCTATGTCATAGTGAATGAAAGATCCACACAAATCATCAAAAAGAGAAAAATATCTAAAAATACAAACAATGATTTCATCCTCTTCCCATTCCATGATGCCCCCCTATAGAGAATGATAGACCTCCAAAATTGTTCCCCTTATTTAATTTCCCACCCACCCTTTTCCAATGGTGCTATTTTGTCAAAATCTTCTGTTATATGATCGGTTGGTGGGTAGATATATGGTAGTTGGCAGCATTTTGACTTCTTCAAGTATATAACTCACAGTTAATCATAAAATGCACCGACAATGCACAAGGTTCCTCTAAATGAAGTAGAGGTTCAAGGGTACCTATTCTATTCAACATTTTTTGGAAACCATGTGGAGACAATGACGTAGGAATATTTCTCTAAATCAGGACACCCAATTTGTTTTCTAGGAGGATTCACAAGGTTTGTCTAACAGTGTTGTGACAATGAACAATGTTTTATCTCTAGGCTTCATGATTTTCACTGTCTTCGAGTTGGGGTTCTTGATTTGGGTGACATAGTAATAGAATGCACCTAGAAAAAAAGGGTCAAAATGCCTCAGATTTCCATCTGAATCTCCAAGTGGGTGTACAAAACTTGTAGACCTCCATTAGAAAATTAAATAACATCAATCAAATCATTTTTTGGTGTAAATTGAAATTTTTATCTAAATAACCAATTACAATATTCCTGAATAAATAAAAATTCATTATGCACATATGTGTATCTATAAAAAACTCTTGTTAAATCCATAGATCTTTCCAACAAAGATAAATAGCTTTTACCAAGGAATTATATATGTATAATGGGTAACACCAACTAAATAATCTATATAAAAAATCATAATAATATCTTTATAACCCACATGAGAAAAAATTTAATATATTGGCATAAAATGACATCCCAATGTCTAGTTTTCTACAATATTCCTGAAATTTTTAGTTAGTGTTGTAGTATATCTTTCTAGAGTAACCTAGGACTCTTCCACACTAATATGTCTAGTGTACTAATCCTAGCCTGTCGAACCAAGATTCATGAGTTCCCATTTTCCCTATTTTAAATATTGATGATTTCTTATCAATCCCACATATACAAACATATAACATTCATTATTCAAAACCCATCTAGCTAATGATCACTGATCTCCCTCAATAAGTGTATCCCATAATTTAATAAACAAGATAATGCGCATGAATCTTAACTAGGCACATATGAAAATTCAAACATTTAAAATATACATAATATTTTAAAATAATGCAGAATTCCTATAGAGGGGATTTCTACTTCCACAAATCATTATAAATGTTCGAAAGAGTCCTCCTAACATTATAATTCATTCAATAATTTTAGAAAAAGAATTTACTCAACAATTTTAATTTCTAAAATCATTTAAAAGACTAATTGACTAATCCTAGAACCTCACATTTAAAAAAAATATTGAAACGATTCATTAATCAATGAAATCCATTTTAAAAACATAAAACAGTTAATATTAATGAAATATAAGACACATTCCATGATCCACAATAAGTTAGAAATATATCACATCCATTTCAAAAATAATAGAAAATAAATTTTCAATGAACAATAATATTAAGGATTTCACTTTGGAAAAATATGCCAGAGGGAACATTCCTCAAACTCAAGGGATAATACATTTTGTGAATGTAACTAGAATCATCCATATCCACTTGGATTCATATACACATTCATATATATACATATATGGTCATGTATCCCCTTTATACATATTCACATGGCTCAATATATATAAGGGGATCCATACATATATGCTTACACATGCATATAACCATTTAAACTTATAGTTGTATGTAGTTTTTTGAAATATAAAATACTACACCAATATATAATATATATATTCATATATCCATGACTGAATATATACCAAGGGGGAATATACCTATATACAGTCCTAATTATGAATATTCTGATAGGTGGCCATTGACTTTGCTGACTAGAAATTGATTCCTAGAAGGTAAAGACGAACTAAAATTTTTTAAATAAGTGTATAAATCACCAAAAGACAGTAAAAATATTTTGAAACATAGCTGGTATAATAACACCTACCCAATGTTAACAATGAACCGAAACAAATGAAAAATATTTATTATACGTGGTGAATGCTAAAACATGCTCATAGCCGATCAAAGGGAAATTTTTCTTGCCAGTTAAACAAGAAAGATGTTTTATAATTTGTCAAACACAAATCTATAGGGATTAGACAAATAATTCATCACTATAGGGTAATAGAAAATCCCAAAGGAATGGAGAATTATTGATGAAGTGCTCTTACCTTGAAATTTGGACCAAAAAACCCCGATGAAATAAGGAGGAACCTAAAAAGTAGAGCATTAGAGAGGGGTGTGAAACATGCCTCTAGAGAGGGAGATGGATATGATGTGTCGTGTGAGTATATGTAAAGGGAAAGTGTCATAATAGAATTAAATCTGGGTAATGAAAATTAAAGATGATAAAATAAAATAAAAATTAATCCATTTAAAAAACAAAAAACGAGAAGGGTTTGCATAGATTTTTCCAAACTATGGGCCAACCATTTGTTTGACACTACCTGGATATGGTACCCTCAGATGGTTACCCTATAGAAGACTCATGTTGTAAAAAATAGTGCTCAGACCATGAAACTTAGCACTATCAACCAGCATCGACATCCCCCACACTATCCTCATTGTTTAGTAAACCATGCATAAGCATTGCACCATAGCACAAACCAACCAATGAACCCTCCTGGACAACCCATGGTTACTAATAACAATGTGGGATAACCATGAAATACTTGGAATTATGAAATTATATTATATACTTCCATATAATGGAACTCAAACCCTCTCAACAACAATATGAATAAAATAAAATAAAATATAATATAATGATAACATCTGGTAGAGGGAGTCCCGCAACAATGAGAACCATTGAATCCATGTTTGACCATTCAACTCCACAAGTCACATGTGAACTACCCAAGGGAATCCCACAACAATGAGAACCACTGAGAGTGTATACTACTTCCCCCACCATAGGAGTCCATCTAGAACCGAAAAAAACTCTAAATGAAACACAATAATATCTGTGGTGGGTCTCCCCAACATTTATGAATATAAACATGTAGATCCATAAAATATTCTGAATTATTAATCCCAACCCAAACCTTATAACTACCTAAATAACCAACACCCCCTAGAAGTGGTCTATAATGATAGAGACTCCAAACCATTTGGGAAAACAAACCATAATTCATAATTTCCATAGTTAAAATGCATCTACATTATGAAAAAAAATTAATATAAGAACTGACACACAAGAAGTATTTCCATTCTGGAAATAACATCGCCATGGTTCAATCAAAACTACATAGACATACAAGGATGCATGGACACCAAGACATTTACAACCAAATAGGAATAGAAATTTATCACACTCCAACACTAGAGACAAAATATATGCCCAGTTTCCCACACACCCAATGATTCATAACTGTATGAAAGATTAAATCTAGGGCCTATGGAGAGAGATATTATGTATGAGGCATCTAATTCCCCATAGCCAGGAGTAGAAATCCTCTAATCAGGGCATCCTCTTCTATCAGCACAACTTGCACAACATCTCCAAACAACCTGAATATCCACATTAGTGACAGGCCTTTATATGATTAAAAAAAGACGAATTTTAATGCCAAAAATAACTATACAAAATGTATGAAAAAAAGAGATCTAAAAATATATACATAGTGACTAACAAAATTATTTTTCTGAATGGGTTCTTCAAATTCACACTCCACACAGAAAGGGGGAACTCCATGATCACCAAAATAAAGAAGTCTATCAACATTGGATCGAGACCCCACTCAAAAATAAGAAATTCCAACTTATTGATGAACATTATATCTAGAGAATAGGAAACAAATTCATTGAAATGGTAAAAATACCCCTTACCATTAGTTGAACTTTTCCATCATAAATGATCTCAAGAAAATTACACTCTTTCACATCCTCATGAATAACCCACTGGATGAATGTGGTCTTGATATCACCAATGACATCCCAACATGAAATTATGATGGATTGATCACCATCCACCGATCCAGTACTATACCATAAAATAAACCAAATACAATTCACGCTCCCATAATATATAGAGTACCCTTGATACATTAATAGACTATGAATTTCAATATTCTACTGGACAACCTCTAATGAACATCCATGACAATAACAAATATGGACGGATTGAGAAGAAAACACCTCCACCACCACACTAAGAGTCTAGGTAGGGGTGACAACTGGATGAGAATCCTCATAATACATTTTGGTCTTTTAGGTATCATTCTTTAAACAAGGTAATTAAAAACAATGAATCAAAATCAAACTAGAACTAAACTAATTAAAATAATAAACCAAACACCAATCCAATCGACCAACACATAAGAATATAAATCAAATCTCAATCATAACAAAACCATATAAACATCATAAATCAATATGTGAACCCTCGTTTAGAAACCATCATTTCCATATTCACCAAATTTAAAATTTATTTCTCACATTCTAAATAAAAACCATTTACCAGTCAAAAAATCATCCCATCACATACACTTTAACATTTAGAAGACCAAATCAGTTTTTCATTTAAAAACACAATACCCATTAGAAAAGAAGAACATTTTCTATTAGAATATTTTTCTATTTTAATGAAACAAATTTTCAAAAACTAATTAAAAGTTTTTATATTAAATACTCACTCATGAAGTCCTATAATCATTCACCTTATTGGGAGTTCCAATTCTTATATTATCATCCACATATATATACCAACATTCTCTTTACACAAATATATAGACACCCACATATATGAATGTAACTAATGAATACCATTTATCATAATTGAAATTTTATTATAGAATCCATTCATTTACCAATTTCCCAAATCAAATTTCAATCACATTTTCTGAAATGTTTCAAAATATAAAATCAATTTCACTATTAAAACCGATTTTTTCAATATGTAAACAACTTTTAGAAATTATACTCCTTTCAAAATCTACTCTCACGAACCCATATAAGATAGAAGCATCCCCAATACCAAAATAACTAAAATAGGTGACTACTTGTCATATTTTAACTACCACATGGTTTAGAAGGTCATGTACTATGTATATAACATCCACTGGGAGAATATTAAACCTTGAATGTGATATGCACATGGTACGCTATGTTATGTTAGCTTTCTATGTGGTACAATATCACTTCCGATATCATCACCATAATGTAAAAAAACTTATCAAAATAAGAAAATGGAAACAACATAACCAATAAGAATAATAGACTCGAAACCCAACTATCCTTGGTGACTGATGTATCATTATGAGTGGTGGTGATTCGAAAGGAACCCATAACCTATATCCTAGTCCCAAAAAACCAATATTTTATGAAACCGAATCCCTAAATACTAATTAAATACATGTGATACACGTTTTTCATGAACCAACGTAGGTCATCCCCTAATCGCTCACCCATTCCAGCCCATGATAATTCCCAATAGGTGCTCTCTATCCTCGCTGGCTAGAAACAAGTTCTAGAAATCTTGATATTGAATCATATAATGATTTAGAAATTAAAAAAATTAAAAAAATTAAATATAGATTACAAAACATAAAATACCCCACTTATTGGAAGAGAATAGAGCTGCACACAACTGGCTGAGACCCTACAGATCACAACCGAACACTAACCAAATTTTTCCCCATGTCGATTGAGACCATACTAGACAAAGAACAAGTAGCTAAAATAAATGACAATGTTATACACATGATTACCAATACTCTATAGGAGTGAATTAAAAAAAAATTCAATATGATTTACAATTAAATTAAAACTAATTCATTTCTATATGAATGTAAGACATGAAAATACTGTTTTCCATTTCTATTCCAAAAAAATTATTATTCCATGTTTTCATCAAAACCATTCCAAATCATTATTTGAAAATATTTTATAAGGATATTAAATATTATATAATCTCATTAAAATATGGTATTATGCAATGGATGAAAATAGTTCAATATGAAAACCTAAAACTAGATGCTACAAAAAATGGGTAAATAAAAAATGCATTCTAATAGTAATTTAATAAAAAGGAATAGAATAGTTAATAATTTTATAGATAAGTACCAATGAAAAATAAAGGCAAATTATATAAAGACCAATGGGAATTCCCAAAGTGTCTATGATTAGCGGATTCATAGGATACCTATACCATACTGAAATGGGACATAAACATGAACCCCATGTTTCCAAATTCACGAGACACTATAGAGAAACACATCCCATGGCCTTAGGGTCTCCAATAATCATTAAATGATAGTTTGTTTTGTAATTTAAATGATTTTAGAGGGAATTTGGCCTCTGGACCCTTTCAAGAATACTAGTGCTTTTTATACCCTACATTGACACCAAAGGACCAATGTTATCTTTTGAACGTTGCAGTTAGTTCATATAATGAAATCATATACGGACATGCCACATTTCTTATTCAGTACCCATCCAACATCTCACCACTAATCTCAATCCATAACTACAACCCTCTTTTTTGGATACACAAAAATGTGTAATCCCATTCACTAGGTATGTATTAAAAATCACACATCTATCATATACGTAAAAATATTAATTCATAGGGAATTCATTAACAGGGTATAAATATTAATATAAAATATTATAAATGTTCCAAAAGGGCCTCATAACAATACAAAAAATTACTTCATTTTTGAAAGCAAAATTTTTGAACGCATTAATGTTCCACAAAATTTAAATTCAATGACGATGAAATTTTGAATTTAACTTTGACTAAAATTTTATAACTGTCCTTATGAAATTAATATGGAAACATGATTTCTTAAATAAAAATAGTTGTTTGATGTGTATGAATTTAACCCATAAAATTATTTTAGAGGTAAGTGTTTGGGTCCAATTTTATTCATTGTCATAATTTTTTACCATTTTCCACAATACATTTTTACTCATTTTTTAAATGCCGCCTTTTCGGTCAGTGGGAACCATATAAAAATCCCACCCATTCACGGATATCCAACATCTACTAAACCCCCCACAATCAATATTCTAAAATTCAACATTAAAATTTCATAAGGAAAAATTTAAAAATAAGTCTATATCCACCTCACACCATGATTAGACCCAACATTATCCACAAGACATCAACCATCATGACCTCAAACCTGGAGAGAAATATACCATAATAACTACTGTTATTGTCATCACCTATTATCTCTTTTTCTCTACACTGACTTCCATTAATGAAATCAACACTATCATCGTCGCCAGTAAAAACTACCCCATCATTGTATCTTATCATCCCCGTCCCCAAAACCACGCATCCATGCCAAGAAAATATCTTCATAGAAACCAAAACTGATAACAATCAATATAATCCAAACTAGAAGAACCATTGAAAATTCACCCCAATCATCATCATTGACAAATAAACAACATAGCATATTTATAAAAAAATATCACCCTCAAAATACACCATGTTTAAGCATCCGAAATGAAGAATAAACTAGGAAACAAAATTGACACCACTAATTGTCACTATTCACCAAAGTAGATGACCCAAACAAAATATTATCGCATGAAGGAAGAAATGAATCTCCCAAAGTAACACATTAGTATAAGTAATGAAATACAGATAGAAGTGGGACAAAACCCATAATATGATTTGAGATTAAATCCTAGGAAGGATACATAATAATAAGGAAAAAATGAAATAGATCCATAACAAGAAGAAACCAGAACAAAAAATAATAAATCATGGCAGATATTTAATAAGGGAATCTAATAAAAACCCTCTGAAGAGGGTCCAACTCCGGTAAAACATGGAAATCATCCTTGCGATAAACTAGTTTCCCAAAACCTCAACATTTCCCATGCTTTAAATATAACCCAGAGAGGTGCCGAGGATTAGAATATTAGAGCGCATATAGGTAGAAGGGGAGAAAGTGAAACCTCTAATTCATTTATCAAGTTTAAATTTCATGAAATTGTGGAAATTAAATATGATATGAATCATACAAAATATTATGAAATGTTTTTTTCAAAAAAATTCTTTTATGTATAAGAAGGTTTTTTACAAAATTATTGTCTAAATTCATTACAAAGACTATTATTGGAAATGTATAATAATATTTATAATAATAATTTTTTTTAAAAAAAAATCCTAAACTTAATTTTAAATTATGAGTTTCCAAATAGTAAATATAGTTCGCAATAAAATTCAGTATATTACATCATTTTGAAAATACTAATATTATATAAAAATAAATAAATACTAATGTAAAAATTTTAATATTCATATTTCAAAAATGATATCATTTTATATAAAATTATATTTTAATCCTTAATGAAAACAATTATACTTCCCTCATAAAAATAAATAAAAATTAATTTTGATGAAAACATATATTTACAATCTAAATTTATCTACTCCATAATGATTGTTTATTTCCATATCACTAATATAAATAGTTTTATAAATTCGATCCATAATAAAAAAAATAGAGTAATGAAGTTAATATAGATAATAACATATAATTTAGTGCCTTTGTAATAATGATCATATTATAATATTCTATAGTTTATTTTATCTTGGTGTTGTATATCTATCATGATATGGTCGTAAATATAAATTCTCATGATATTAAATTATCCGCCATTTAAAAACAATTTATGCAAAAAACATTATTTTAATATTTATAATCAACAGTCCATAGTTTTAATTTTTTTTTAAATTCTCAGATCATATATAGGGTTCCTATTTAAATGTTATTAAAGATAAATACAAAGGTCATCAATAATTACACACACTATGATTTAATATATAATAAAATTAGTGGGATGTTAAAATGTTACCATAGAGGAAATTAATAATTACAAAATAATGATAGGGATTAATAGAGTCAAATGATCACAAGAAGGGGAATTTACCTGAGAAAGATAATAACTAAAAATTTATAATCCATTGTGTTGTAGAAAAGAACATTGATTCAATTAAAATTATGGTAATATTAATATATCATTATTTTACGATCTTTTTCCTTAGGGTTGTAAATTATATTTTCATATGTATTTTTAAAATATGGTAATATAATTAAAATGTGTAACTCCATAGTTGAATTAATCTAAAACATTGTCTTTTCATTTTATCCATATGATGAATAAGGCGGATTAATTTTTCATTCCTAATGCCCTAAAATAAACTCTTAATTGGTCATGTAATTCTCTAAATTAATAAATTGATTTCCCTAATATCATTCTATATTAACTAAAAAATACTTGGTTTAAAAATGTAATTTAATTATAGAAAATAAATAATATGTAAATGAATAAGTAAAACATTAATCAATAGCCTATAAATAATGAAATACATAGAACAACATATATCATTCAACAAATAACTTTTTTTAAAATCAATCATAATACTCTTGAAATTTTTGAAAATTTATACATAGAATTACCTTATCGCATATTATTCAATGATAAAGGAATAATTTTTCAGCAAATATCATAATAATGTCTTGACATATCATAAAAAATTTAGAAATTTTATTTTTATATAATATCAATGATATTATAATCATTTCCATAAATATCCAAAATCTACTAAAAGAAATTAAAATAATAAACCCTTAAAAAATAAAATTCCACCTTGATTAATCGTTTAATATCCCATAATATTATATAATTTTCCGGAAAATAAATTTATCATCTTAAGATAAAACATTAGTCACTGAAATGGTGATTTTTTTCAGTCTAAAGGATATGAAAAAGATAAAACATATGTACTGAAACTAAATTGACACATAATATCCTAAACATTTAAGAATATGTTAACCAAAAATTGTTTAATACCTTTAAATATATTTCCATAAAATGAAACAAATTATTTTTGATATAATACATCACTTTGAAAAAATGGTTTTAATATAAACGATCCTAATAAATTTCATTAGAAATGTCAATAATCACATTAAAATATAATCAATTACATTATCAAAATTGGATTCTAAGACAGTCATCATATGATAATCATTAATGTTATGATTTCATAATGATATCCCTAACTCTTAATATAACCTCTCACGAAAACATCAATGTATCGTATCTTGTCTAATCATTTCAACTAATACCCATATTAATTACCCATCCATAAACAATATGTAATCATTAGAATTACTAAAAAAATCACTATTTTTTCATATCTATAATCTATTCTTTTTTCTTGTATTATATAATTTTTTTAAAATTAAATCATTGCAAACCGATATAATGCTAGTATTAAACATCCTCTTTGATTCTATTTTCCATACAATGAAAATGTTTTAAATAGAATCATGTCATCTTTTCAGGATAAATGATACTGATTTTCTTCTTTTCTTCCTCTTTGATCCTACTTATTCGTAAAAACAAAGGAGATTAAACTAGAAAAATTGGAAGAGAAAAAATATTAGTATTTGATAATATATATATATATATATATTCATTCATTGAAAAATCTAATACCCCATAAAATGCACACCCTAATCACATTAAGTTTTAAGAGAATGAAAAAAACCATTTCTACTTGAAAAATGACATGCAATTTATTCATAGAAAAACAATTATAACACATAAAAAGAATTTGGTATCCCTTTTAGGAAAAATATATAATCATAATTACATATTTTTTTTAAAACTTCTCATAAATATCATTTTCTTAGTTAAATTCATAAGAGATACCATGACTGGTAACTCACTCTTTAATTCCATTAAAAGAAATGAACATTATCCAATTAATTTGAGATATATATTGCATCTCACTCATCAGACAAACTATATGTGGATCTCCCATTCTAATATATAAATATCAAGAACCATATAATGAATAAATAAATTTTATGCATCCCCATATTTACAAAAAACACTTCAAAACACTACTAAGCTATTATATAAATCATTTTCAAATTTTAGTATATCCATATTAATTTAAACCCAATTATCTAAAATAAAATTTTAATAAATTTAAAATGAGGTGTTTTTTTTGAATAAAACATGAAATATTTTAATGTAATATTAACATAAAATAATGTTTATGGTGGTATGAAAATAGTTTATGTCATATATGTTAAAATAATATATTGCATTTTTTTTTAAAATGTTCTATTAAATGATTTCATTTTAAAATCATTGAATGAATTTAATAATATTCAAAAAATACACTTTATAATTCAATTAGGCACATTTATGTTCATATAAATTAGATTTAAATAATATTTACATGAAATAAATATTCTTTGAAGGTAGACATTAAATAATTAATTCTAAAATAATGTCATTTACTTTGTCTATAACTCAATATGTACATTGTTAATCGATATAAATAAAAAATATATTTTGATTAATTAATTTTTGAGAAGAATTGTATTATCTAATAAAATTTTTTATTTATTAACAGGATTTATTTTATTACATTGACATTTATATTAATGTTAGTCATTTTGGTAATATTTGGATAAATTATCCAAAATCATTTCTGTTGGATGAATATAGTCAATTATGTCATTATTTTATCATCTAAAAACTAATAATCACAAAATAAATATCACTTCAACACAGAAATTATATTTTTAAATCCTCTCATGATTTATGATTATGAAAACCGAACTGGGATATAATCCGGGAGGTGGTAGGTCATACAAAGGCATGAGTATTATTTCCATTTTCAATGATCATGAAAACTGAAATTAAGTAATATTATTCTTATAAGATTTATTTATAGAGAAAATAATAAATTATTACATGACATAAATATATATATATAATACATGTATGTGGTGATGAAAAAAGAATCATATCTCTTCATATACTTTTTATTCCACCCGTACGTACATATGCCCTTATAATTTTTCAGGGAAATGAAATATTTTATATGATAAATTATATTTTCGGATTGAAAATAAGTCATAAAAATTATATATATATATATATATATATTAATAAATCATTGTATCCATCCATGAGAGGTGGTTATGGGATAAAAATTACATCAATTAGTGAAATAACACTACATCGTGAAATTGAAAAATGGATTAATTTCTCAATTTATGGAATAAAATATAGATATAAAATATAAAATTAACATAATAACATTTCATTATTTGGTGGGAAAATATTTTATTATATATATTTCATTTAATAAAATTTCTTGGTGGTATATAATGAAATATATAAGATTATATTGGTTAAAATCCATAATTATTTTCTAGAAAACAACATATTTCTTACACCAAAGTATTCATTAATTTGATGTTATCATCAAAAATGATAATAAGACATGGATATGGATGTGAGAATTTTATTTAGAAGTTGTGGAAAACACAAAAAAAAATTTATTTGTGAATAAAATATGATATTATATTCCCATTTACAAAAGTATGGTGGGTTAATCATTGAATTACATAATGTACAAAATTAAGATAAATTACATTTAATATTAAGACTTCTAAAGAATTATTTTTAGAAAAACATATGAGTATTTTTAAAAATCATCACATCCATTTCAATTTTGACTAATTAAAAAACATTAATACCCTTATCATTTTTTAACATCCTATCATATACTGTGATGATTAGAGAAATAATTAGGCTTTGTACTCATTAAGGTTCAATATAGATTTTATAAAATTATAATCAGGCCACAGAAAAACCATTGTTGATATTTCCAACCAAAAATGGTTCTCATGGAGAAGATAGAATTTTATGTATTATAAGTCATTTTAATGTATATATATTTTATGAAATATAGTTGTCTAAACTATTAATTTAGGCCTAGAAAATATAACACCTTATTTTGATTCACAAGATAGAAGAAGATATATTTTCTTGAGGCCAACCACATCAAATTGTTTATCCTCATGAATTCAGTGTTTTTGTTGATGAAATAAATATAGGAAAATCATTCACCATCCTATGAAATTTTTTTGACCAAACTAGTAGTTTTATCAAGTTATGGAATAAAAATAATCTAACTATTTTGATCTTTTAAGAAAACCATTCTCATAATATTTAATTCCCCATAAATTTTTATTTAAATCATATAACCCTACATTTTATAATCTAATAAAGCTATTTCAACCCAATATCAAATCAATGGTCATGAAATGATCCCAAGAGTATATTTTGGCTCCCAAAACACCATTTCTAGGTGGACTGAACTTCTGTTGATCACTTTCAATCTCTTCTGGGTAAGTAGATGTCCTATCATGTGGATTATTTCAAATTCAATTTCTATCCTCAACATTGAGTGATGGATCATCATTGATTCGATTGACATGAACTAATTTTATAATGAATAATGGTTCTAGGTTATGTTTCATAATCTCAATTACCTTTTTATTTATTGGTGACATAATTGAAGGTGTCCTATATGATAGTGTGATAAATGGTCGGTTGTATGATATTTCATTAAAAAAATAAATCCCAAATTTTATTAATTAATTTTTTTTATGATTTAGTTGATTTAAAAACTTTAATTTGTAATGATTTGTTGTGTGATTTGGAATGACATGGATTTCTAGTAGACCCTCAATTATAATATAAATTATATTACTACTTGATTATTTGAATAATAATTCCTTAATTTGATATTTATTTGATCAATATATTTTTCTAACCTTTAATAAAATCGATTAAAGTTAAAGATGATTTTAAATGGTTGGAATTGATGAAAATTCATTTATTTATTTTGAAAAGAGAATGTTATTCTATAAATTATAACATCGGATATTATAATTTTAATTGATTTGAAATCAATAATTTTCTATGGATTGATCGATAGATTTTTTGAAGAAAAAAATGTAGGTATAGTTAATAGTAACTAGGACAAGTATATTGGATCCTTTATTGAGTATAAATGCATTGACGATAAGAAATATTACTAACAAAATATGACATGAACACCAAGGAGGGACCCCTTGTGGTGTAGATGGCCCATAAAGGTTCTTGGTTTAGGGGAATATAGTGATTTTATTGTGAATAACTATCTTCGAATGCGATCATTATCTGGATGTATGATGATATTAGTTCTAGAAATGACATTATACAGTCGTTTTTTTAAAAGTGATATAAATTTTTAAATTGATAATACATGAAAATGATTATTGACTGATTTTAATCGTGATAATTTTTTAATATTATCTTGATCCGCCTTCATCAATAGTAGGTAAGGGACAACAAAGTGACATGACCTCCCTTTATTAAGTTGACGAAGAATTAATGACCCAAGAGTCCAACCTTCAATTTCTATTGGATTGGAGACTAGCAACAATGGTATAGAGTCTCATATTATATGGAAGTCTTTACACTTTTTATTGAACAATATGGAGAGATAAGATGGAAAATCCTATGAAACACGAAATCCTAGAAGTAAAATAAATTCCAATATTGATTTCCCACATGCATGTTCGAAAGTAAGTGAAATAATTGGTAAAAAATCAAATGTAAAGTACTAAAAAAGGATTAAAATGCAACAACACCTAATCAAGAGGCATGTGCTTGTAATGTTTAGAATGGTTTTCAGCGTCTTCCCATAAACCTTTAAATAGTTTCATACGTGTAGGGTTAGTATACAATTCTACCCAATAGTTAAACTAATGCCCCCAGTGCACAAGTGAGGGAACATAACAACGTCCATTTGAGAAAATTATATATCCAAAAGAACCTAGCAAGTAATACTAACCAAACAATCCTCACTAAGGAAAACACACAAAAATAACACAATTAGTGTAAATTTTTATTATTAGAACATCAATATTTTGGTACCCTATAACACTTTACCACTCGTCAACTAGTCATTTCGATCGGCTAACGTCTTCATGAAACTTCTATTCCCATACATAATACCACTTCCACAACATGCCCACACACAATTAGACCTTAAACCACACAAAATTCTGTAAATAGACACCTAGCCACCATAACCACGTCTCACTCTCGAAGTCACATGGGCCTCGTCCAATTGAAAATTGGGGGGGGAAATCGTGGCATGCAACCCACTAGGCCTCACATCCTAATAAATACATTTCCCAAAGGATCCTGGGATATGGTAAACCCCAATCCATTACATCCTACCTAGATATTCTCAAGTGATTATATCCCATAATAGGGTGTGGGGAATAAAGTTAGCAACCATCCATCCATCCTCCCACCAAGATGATGGAAAAAACACCATCCCACATGAACTGGAGATTTTCAGAACATAATGCTAAAAAATGGTTATGTTATTTTATAAATTATAAGAAACTGAAATTTATATGTTTATAGGTATTAAAACACTCATACAAACCTACAGGTTTCAAAAAAACAACAAATGAGCTCGTCAGAGAAACATCTCCTACTAACCCTATATGAAAAACCAGACAACAACCACTGTCAAAAAATAACCCAACACCATTATCATTTGAACACTTGTAATTTACTAATTTTGGGATTCATATTATGTTATTACAGAACTACTAGCCAACTACCAACCATAATTATATGAAAACAAAAATAAAAACAAAACTGCAGTCCCTGCACACAACATCTCAATACTAGATTTTCAGTCCACTACACATATCCCCAACAATCATAGACCACTTTTCATCCATTGAAAAAAATCATTATTCAAAATTATTCCTCAAATTAATTCCTTAAATAACCTTACCCACATCCCCACTACCCAAAAATTCCCTGATTCATTCCCACCACACAACATCATTTGATGACCACACAAAAACAAAGGTCGTTCAGCAACCTATAAGTCAATCCATCGACAATCAATAAGTCTCTCATACTAGGATACCAACACCACCCTCTACGGCCCCACAAACAAAGACAACATAAAATATTATTATCCCAAAACCCACTATACAAACATACCACACCCCTCTCACAGAAGTATGTCCTCTATACAACCTCATACCAACAAATGTACTCCCCACAATTGCACCACACAACTCAAACAGGCAACAAAACACAAAAAAAACATCACACATCCACCACTATCAATAGGAAGTGTACAAATATAAATATATTTGGTAAACACCATATACTAATTAAATTGAATAATAGGGGTGATCGGATAAGGATTTTCTTCTTGGGGATGAAATTTCAATTATCATAGTGTACATGTTCATTATGGTTTCATGATAAATCCGATTATGAAATATCATAAAGAAAATCAAATAGTACAAGTTCACAATTAAAGACCACTATTGTTCATTTTTTTCAGAAGATATCCATAAAAAACCATAATTGAATCAATGATAACAAATAAAATCGGTTATCAATATCAAACCACTGCTGGCCCTTTTATTTTATCAACCTGTGTTATATTAAGATCATATTTACGTATGGTTTATTTCTAATTTTATGAAATGAATCCAGATATTCCCCATAAGAAATCATTGGAACATCCACCCCAAATAATTCACAATTATAGAGAGACAAAAGTAATTCCTAATGGATAATCAAGGGATCGATGTTCATCCTTGCACCAAGAACAGGGGATCACACACCCATTAGGGATGAGCTCTAGGGAATTTGAAATGAAGGGAATCTAGCATAGTCCCATGACTCATCTAGGGAGGAAGGCTCTAGAATCACCGATAGGAATCATAATAGACACAATAAAGGATGATCCCAACTTTGATGAGTCAGATCCAATTTTAAAGGATAAACGATTTAAAAAAACATTAATCGTGGGAACGTGGTGAAGACTACAGGGTTTTGAGTATCTAAAATCACCCAGGACATTACGATATTTGAATATATAATTATTACCCTAAGAAACATCGTTAAAATTCTAAAAAAGGCCTTTAATATCGGTCTACATCATATAAAATGTAAGGTTGGTCAAACTGGAAAACTGTGAAAAAACCGGGAAAACTTAAAATGATTCATTGATGGTGATTCACCAATGAAGAGACACTGATGAGTGAGCTACTGAAGGGACATACTAATGTTATTCCACCAACACTGACCTATAGATGCAATGAAATACTGACATGATGACCTACCAACTCCCTGGAATACAGACGCCCTGACATTATGATTTCGACGCCCTCGACTACCCCACACCGATGCTCCTAACTCACTGATTCTGACACCCCTGGCTCACCAATACATTGACATGATGATGAATTAACATACTTACGCATTGACATTACAACACACTAACATGTTGACACACTCAGAGGCCAACACAATGAAATGCTGACACCAACCCATTGAATTGCTGATTAAAAAGTTGAAATACGGAAAAATCATGAAATGGTCATATGTTTCTTCCAAAACACCATAATTATTAGATTTTCACAATGGATAGGTCTAGGAAAATCCAGGTTGTTGCATAAATTACCTTTACAACTATTATCTTCCTTGGGAATTAAAAACTAAATTAGAAGAACTGTGGTCTGAACAATGACACCTTAAGATACCTCCCAGGAGAACACCACCATGCATTATATTAAAGATTGAGTGAAAACCTCAACATCAAAGGATACCTACTTGACATATATCTCCTGATAAAATATGAAAACACTTAGGCCCCCATACCACAAACAACCATACAAACATGAATGGTGACACTATCTAGACACATGGGTTAGGGGTCTTCTTCTTCCAGGTCAAGATATTGTCCTCTTTGGCTGGAACTGACTCATCCTCATGGGTTTAATCACATCCACATTAATGCGTCTAGATTAGGGATCAAGCCTTATCCACCCCATAGTTACAAAATTTGACACAATAATGTAGAGAACAGGAAATAATCACATCATACAAGATAATAGGTCAAATATTACATCACAAGCATGGTAAAAAGAAAAACATAGGAGGAAACTCAGAATAGCATTGGGTACATGGCACACATCTATTATCCTCACTCCCATGTACCTTCAACATGTCCATCATTCCTCTATAATTAATGAACTAAGGTAATGGTTCACCCAAAAATCACCTTCTCGTCATAATCGCTGATTCATACTGGTCACTCTATGAACATGATGACATCATAAACATCCAACACTCCCCTGTATAGGATGTGGGGGTCATTGGGTAGATACTAAAGGAGTTGAGATAAATTGAAGATGTCATGGAAATTCACCATCCGTGGTGGCCACAAAAACAGATATTCCACCATGGAAACTCATCCGAACAACATAAAAGGTCTGATGAACCTGGAAGAATTCATGAATCCTCTACAGAACCTCTATTTCCCATTCGAAGGGAAGAACTTTATGATGATGTGGTCCCTATCCTTGAATTAAAAGGGCATCCTCCTATGGACTGAATATGACTTCTACCAATCTTGGGCCCCATTCATCCTCCTATGCACAAATTGAACCATCTTCATTGTGCTCTGCACAACCTCTTGTCCAATGTTGGTTGTTTCCCCAACCTCTGTCCAGCACAAAGGTGAACGACACAGTCTTTCATACAATTCCTTGAATGATTCCATTAGTATTTTATAGTGATATCTATTACTATAGAAAAAGAATATTCTTGGGATAATTGGCATACCCACGATCCCCTGATGTCTAAAACACATTCTTGCAGCGTATTCCCTAATGTATGGATAGTCTACTTTATTTTCCCATTGGTCTGAGGGTGGAAAGAAGTGTTAAAGTGTAATTGGGTGCCTATGGGATGAATCAATCCCCTCCAAACTCACGATATAAAAAAAATATCCGAATATGATAAAATGGACCTTGGAACTGCATGCACCTGCACCAGCTCACCCGTATTCCTCTATTCTAAGGAATCCAGTGTACTTGTCTCCTTGATTTCTAATATGACAGCTGAAATCATCAATAAATCCATCCCTACCCATAATGCATCACATCCCCCAGGGCCCTATGTAATCTTCTAATGAAGAAAATAAAAATTTCATCCCACTTCCACTCGAGAGAATCTATGGTCAGTAATTAACCACCAGGAACACGACACTAATCCCACAAATACTGATACACTAGACACATTACCACAAACCCCAACACTTCTTGCTTCATCCCAATCCACAAATACTATTCCCTCAAGCCTTGGTACATTGTGGGAACTCCTGGGTGTACCTCCAAAGGTGATCTTTTGATCTCATGGTGATATCCCTCGTAGATTTACACTAGGATAAACATCATCCCATGAAACAACATGAGAATCTAACTATACTCCAACCATTCCTCTAAAGCATCACCATGGGATTCTCGATCATTCATCACATCAGTCTATGAGTCTCCCAACTGAGACTCCTCCACATTTCAGATCAAAGAAGACAACACTATCATATGAAATACGTATCATGTACAAATGTCATCTACATCATATAGGCACATAGTGGCCAACTCCTCCATTTCCATCCAAGAATTCATGAATTCCCAATGAACCTCCTTCTGTGACTTCCTACTTAAGTCATTGGCCACCACATTCCCCATCCTTAGGGTGTCTGAGATTTAAATTTCATAATCCCGCACGAACTCCATCCGTCTTCACTACTCCACGTTATGGCCACTTTGGGAAAATATATACCTCAATATTTTGTGATAATTTACCACCAAAAATAACTCCCAGATAAGGTAATTATTCCACGACATCAAAATGAACACAATCGCTACAAGATGTAGATCATGGTTAGAATAGTTAAGTTAATGAGGAGATAACTACAAAGACCCATTAGAGGATATTAATCATTACTACATCCTCACACATAGAAATACAAGGTCGATAGAGTCACAGAACTGATCAATCATCACCCCTTACTTCAACAACCTAAGAAACGGGTCATAGACTTGCTTCCCATTAAGGTAGCTAATGCTACTTGACACTAATCACTCAACACAGTGTCTTGGACTATTCATGTAAAAGATATCAATATATGTTCATCTCGAGAGGGGTCGAGTAAGAACTTCTTGAAATATCTCACTAGACCCACGAAGTTACGAACCTCCCCCATATTCTTGGATTCTACCAAATAACAATTGCTTCAACCATTGGCGGGTCCACTACTATCCCTTGCTGAGATACTTCTAGTTTGAGGATGTGAACCTCTATTGTCTAGAACATGTACTAAAAACAATTTACATAGAGATAGTGGTGTTGGAGGACCTCCAAGAAACTCATCATGTTCCTGGCATGCTCTTATTCTTACTATTAGTAGTCCAACATGTCATTGATGAACAAGATGATGAACTGGTCCTTGAAAACACCGAAAAAATAGTCTATGATCCCAATAAACAATGTTGGTGAATTATTAATGTAGACCGACATGACCACGAACACAAAGTTCCCATACTTGTACTAGAAATCATTCTTCTAGAAGTCACCTCCTTCACACTCAACAGGAGTTCTCCAGATCGAAGATTGATCATATTGAACCAACCATCATTCTTCAACCGGTCTAAAAGGTAATCGATCCTCAGAAGGTGGTAGTGGTTCTTGACCGTCACATTATTCATTCTCCGGTAATCTATGCATAGTCATAGATCACTATTTTCCATATTTGAAAACCTTATTGGAGCACCCCACAATAACACACTTGGCTAGATAAAACAATTCTTCATCCGATCGTCAACCTGAATCTGCAACTCCCAAAACCTATAAGGTTCCATATAATAGGGAGCCATTGAGGTCGAATGGGCACACAGTTGCAAGTCTAACCCAAACTCAACATCAAATCAAGGGGGTTGGGTCACAATATCTTCATGTTAGACACCCTAAAACTCACTGAAAACTCCAGAAACATCAACCATCTTTGTATTTACTGAAAACAATGAAATCTCAGTTAACAAAGAATGAAGAGGACCCATACACCGGCATCCCTCCTGGAAACTCTTCTAAGAGACGAATGATACGTGATGCCAAAAATATATGAGAAGATGACCCATATTTAAAATAATTAGATAATAAACATTATAAAAAACCAAAATTCAATTCATAGTTTGACATCATATGGATACATATTTAGTAGAAGAATATCCACACATGACTGATGCGGCCCTAACAGTAGTCTACATCCTCAAAAAACATCAATCATACAGTTATAACCTCAAACTAGTGTACTCAACACAAGGGGTATGGCATGTCTATCTATGTCTATTCCAAAATCATGGGATAAAACTAGTACAATAAAGGATTGAAAAGAACCAGATTAAAAAAAACACATAAGAGTACTAAAATGACACAACATACATAAAACAACCTATGGTCCTACTGGATCTTCTTCCTCTGTAATTTTTAACTACCCGCACCCTACTCCTCTACCCCTCGTCTATCAAACTCCTTCCGAAAAACACCCAAGTAGAGGGCCTAGAGGAGCACCATTTCTTAGGGAACCCCCAAAAATATCTACCCTCAGTGGAGTAGCAGATCACAGATCCCGTTGCTTGAAGGGCCTGACCAGATACTACTGATGTTGATGTGGGTTCTGAACATAACCACCTCCACTATATGGATGTTTAACTGGGAACTACTTATAATGATGCATGTTGATGCCACTGACAAATCACCTTAGTCCCAGCCATTAGGGAATGGGCAAGGACCAAGAGATCATTAATGAAACTATTGGGGCCTACATCCCACTTTCTGATACTAGGAAGGCCGTGATGTTAGATGTATGTGCTAACTTATTTCCCCTTTGATGAAAATTGATAGATCCCATCTCATTGTACACCTCCTAGTGATTTCATAATTTCCACTACCTCATCCTTCTTATGAACCTTTATTTACATCGGTTGCATGATAAGAGTAACAACATATAGAAGAGATGATCAGATTGCCTCCTCAAATAATCTCGCTCCGGGCTCCACATCCAGAAAGAGATCATGTGAGAAGAGCATGATATATTTGATCTTGATGCCTAGTTCCCCAACTGACATACTCCCATACTATATGGAGTGTAGCTCCTACATCTTCTCATCCTTCGTCTGGGATGAAAGGAATTCCACTTAGAAATCTTTCCCAAATTCAATGCACAAATCATCAGTCTCCTTCCATTCGTTGTGTTCATGTGTCCACCACTAACATGATGCTCCTCGCATATGGATCACTGTCCGAGGAATACAATACTCCGTCATAGCTCCCATAAATGTGAAAGCTATCACCAGCACCACAATCCAACTATCCATCTACATATCTAACATGATTCACATGTACATTCCCATAGACTTCCACTAGAAGGAATGAATCATCTTCTTCCACTGGTCATCTTCCACCTGACTAATGTACCGCCACATATCAAGCTGGTCAAACTATCCCGACACAACGACTTATAATACATAGGGGAAATGTCTAGTTCCCATAGATGAAAAGTAAACAAGGAATTCATATGAGCGAATAGTGTAAAAATATTATTTTAAATTAATTTTAAATATTAATTTATTCTAAATTACAAAACACCCCTGAAACATAAGAAAAAATGTCATTATGATTCATGAACCTTTCCTATTGTCTCTACACTATAATCAGTGTAGCCTCACTTTGTAGTTCAGTAGGTCGAGAGTCCTTGCATCATATCGCGGGGGGATTTAAAATCCCATGTCCAACTCGGCCATCACTGGATAATTACATGAACCTAGGTCACCAGACATTTTTTCCCTACCATTACAGGTAAATATCACTGTTCCTAACATTGAACCCCATCCTACATCTAAAACTCCTAAAACCTTGTTTTGACGCCCTTTTTTCATCACCAACCTTATTTAATATTGGGGAATGTACATCAATGTTACACACCCTTCCATACTAAAAATAAATTAGAGATAATGACCCTAGAGTCCCTCAGTAAATAGATGTCTAATATGTTAATTGATTTAAGGGCATATAATAAAACATAATATTTATGTCTTTACCTTTTTTTATGGAACAAGAATGGGAGATTAGACGAAAAACCAAAGAAACTCCTATTACCAAAAGTAAAAGTAATGAAAAAATACATTTCCCATTTGCATGATCATAATTAAATTTGATAAAAGGTTCATCAAAACTCCAAAGTATTGTACCAACAGAAAAATGGATATTAATAAGATTCAAATAATCCTGATGTCTAAGCTATTAAATTCCATCACGATCATCAAATTCACCCTGGAACCCTTAAAATAGTTTCATATATGTAGGTGAGTCTAAAAGTATACCTAGTAGAAAAAATAATGTCATCCAAGCTCAAGTTAAGGAACATACTAACGTCAATGTTAGAAAACAATGGAACCTCATGCACTAAACAAGGAATACAATCCTTCCCATCCTCACCAAGACATAGTCACAAAATACCGCAAGTCAAGTAATGTAGTTGAATATCCACATTGATATTTTAGTAGCCCACATCACTTTCCCACTAGTTAAGTGCTCATTTATTAATTCTATCATCTTGATGACACTACACGTCCCATAAGTAGTCCCACTTCCACTACCCTCCCGCACACACCTATGCCTAAAATCACAAAAATCTCACCTGGAGGAACCTGGGCCACAAAACCCACATTTCATACCCAAAGGAACTTGGGCCTCATCACGATGACACTTTGGAAAATAGTCTTTTCCTAGAAAACATATGTCTATCATCCATAAAGAAACCCTACCTGAAGGATCTAGGCCTATGGTGAACCTAAACACATTACAACATGCCCTTATAAGCTGACCGGTAAGAACCAAAAATAGGGTAAGAAGAAGAATATTGTTAACCAACAATCCATCCACCCATGAGGATTTTGGAAAAATTATCATCCCCAATGAAAAGAATATGTTTGGAATATATTGGTCGACATGGGTGGGGTGAATTTAGAAATCCCAAGGAACTAAACATTAAATATTTATAGGTATGAAATCACTCATCCCATTCTATGTGTTTCTAAACAAATAACTAATGATCCCATTGGTGAATCTTTTGTTGATTCCCTTATATGAACTACCACACGACTACCACTAAAAAATCATACCCCACCACCTTTTTAATTTAACCATGTGTACTTTAATAATTTAGGGATTCACTATAACATATTCATGCACTACTGGGAAACTACCAACCAAAACTATACCAAAACAACAATAAAAACCAAATAGAAGTGACACTGTACAACATCACAAACCCGGATTTAGATTTTATTGCACAGAACCCAAATCATCCTAGAAAAATGTTCTACTATTACGAACAATTATTATTAAATATTTCATCACACAATCCTTCTCTCACAACCCATCCAAATAGCCCCCCTACCCAATCAATTCCAAAATGGAGTCCCTATACAAAACTCTATTCGACGACCACAACCCAAAGCAATGTAGTTTAGCATCCTTCTAGTCCCTCCATTACACAATCAATCAGTCTATCAGACTAGGATGCCAACACACACCCCTATACTACCCCACACACAATTATCACATCAAGTTATATTAATCCACCACCCTATTGTACACAAATACCACAACTATTTTATGGATCATAGTCCTCTATCCAATATCATATGCACAATCGTTCTCCCAACTGTAGCACCACACAATGAAATCATGTTACAAACCTCAACAGAACACAACACTCATCCACACCTATCAATAGGATATATAAATATATATCTCCAGATTGAGTAAACAGCATTATTTAATCCTATTGATAAATAGGGGTGATAATACCAGGGTTTTCATCCATTAGCATCCATTTCAATTATACAAATTTATATGATCAAGAAGTTTTAATGTTATGGCCAATTATTATAAGCCATAACTAATCATATATTACACAATGAGGGAACATGAAAAGACCAAAAAAGATCATGATTTTTAGAAGGTATATAACCACAAAACCCCCAAAGGAACCAATGATAACAATTAAAACATACAATCAACACCAACCCACTCCCATCCCATTATTTTAATGCCACTATTAAATTTTGATCATATTTAACTCTTCTTTATTTATTGTTTTAAGAAAATAGTTGAACTTTCTCATTATATATAATTGGAAAACCCACCCCACTTGTTGTACAATTATAGAGATACAAAAGGAATTCTTACCATGTGGTTAAAAGATTTATGTTCCTCCTTGTTCCATGAATAGTGGATCACACGAGAAGCTATGATGAACTATAAGGAAACATAGAAGAAGGGGATCTAACACAAAAACAAGACTCACCTAGGGAGGACGATTCTAGATGAAACAAGAAGAAATGGAAAACATAAAATGATGGGAAGGGATAAAATTTGACATGTCAGATCCAATTTTAATGGGAGAATGATTTAACAGGATTTAATAGTGGGATCATGGTAAAGATCAAGAATTTTGAGTATCTAAAATATCCTGGAATGTTATGATATTTAAATATTTAATTAATACCATTTTATACTCCCTTCAAAATAGACAAAGAAGGATTCAATCACGGTTTAGATAAAATAAAACATAACATCAGTGAAATGTGAAAACTAGGAAAACTGGGAAAACAACAAATGTGTCACTAATGGGTTATTCAACAATGTGGATCCACCGATGGGTGAGGTATAGACATGTCTTACCAACACTGATCCATTGATGCTAACCTAATAACGAAATGACCTACAGATACAATGACCAATTGATTCCCTAACTTCCCAACGCTATGACCTACTGATGCAGACATCCTCCACTCACTGACACTGACGATTCAGACACACCAATGTGGACGCCCCTAACTCACCAATGTATGGACTTGTCACAACAATGACATGTCGATGCAAACCCTATATATTACCAATAGAATAATTGGAAAATTGGAAAACTCTTGAAATGATCCCACATTTCCTCCGAGAACACCCTAAATACAGGATTTTCATAATGGACGGGTGTGGGAAAATCCAGGTTATTACAAACATATATTCATTTTTATAAAATGACGATTTATGCAATTTATGATAAATCCTCCATCAAGAAGAACGTGGAAGAAATATTTTTAATATATGATTACTATAACATTATTTTACATTAAAATTTTAAATTAAACTATGTTTCTTTGTACTATTATATTAATGATTTTGGACCACACGATGAGACCCTATTGTGATTTATAGAAGACCCCATTAATATTCCTTTGACTTTATGAATAATTTTAATATTCTATATCTGAGTAAATTGATTGTGATATGTGGAGGTGGTGTTCATTCATGATCTTTGGGACCAGGAATTTTTTATAATGACCACTGGATATGTTTTCAACATATTACACATGGGCCATTTATTAAATCTCTTTCAAGCCAATGATGTGTTTCCATTTAGATATTTATCTCTCAGTTTAGATATTTCTTAACATGTTTGTTTCTACAACATTTAGTTTTTAAATTGTTAATAATGATTAATTATATCTTCATTCGTCCAATTTTTTATCCTAGATACAATCACATAAGACCTTCTGATTCTATGTGATAGTATCTAATCAATGGTGATAAGAAATTGTCTTTTGGACATGTCATAACCATCTCGAGTAACAGAGGACCAAGTTATCCTAGATGGTATATGAAAATTTGGGGTTAGTAAGAACCTACAAATTATTGTAGTACTAGGAATAGATCACATTATATAATTCAATAAATTTTACATTTATCCTTTTCAGATAAAGAATAAATAAATGAGTCATGGTTCAAGGCCCTAAATAAATAACATGATAAGATTGATAACACCATGTATTGGTATCCAATTAGTAGGATATAAACCCACAATGTGTTTGGAAGGAAGTTTATATTCAGAAATAAATTTGATGAGATGGAATATGTACTCAGAAACAAGGACTACATGTTTTGTAATGAAAATAAAATTTTTTGGGGCATTCATTTTGAATAAATGTTTACTACCATTGCTTTAATAGATTCCATTAGGATCATAATACCCTTAGTCAATAAATTTTGTTACAAATTTTATCATATGAATTTCAAGATGAAATTATTTAAATATGTTATTGAAGAAGAAATAATAATTAAATATTCCATAGGTTTTTGGATAAAAATTTATGAAACAACGGAGTTTAGATTAAATAATTTAATTCTTAGTCTAAAATGAGAACATTGATCATGTTATAGTAGACAAGAAGATTATATGATAATGTTAAAACATTATATAAGAGGATTTTCCATAATATCTATAAAAATAATTATCAGGAAGATCAATTTATGTTTCAAATTTATGTGTGTGATATTATATATTGAATAATTAGTTGTGGTTTAGTGGAATAATTTTCTTATGGTATAAATTAAAAACATTAAATTTCCATTTCTTCTAAACAGACATACATTGTGGGGTTTTTGGAGATTAAAAATAAAGAATAATCCTTCATTCCATATGAAATATATATTAGAGATCTTGTGAAAATTTAATCAAAATTGAATCCAACCCAATGTCAAATAAAATATTGATTATGACAAAAAATTGAATAAAAAATGATGGGAAATCTGTGACCATCACTATCTAGGGGGTTCACTAGAGTCATGTTGTATTTTACTATAACAAGGATTAATATAATCATGGAAACATGTTTACGAGATCACATCCTCTATATATATGATATATGTGAATATTGGTGTAGTCAAATTAATCATGAGGTATATAAATTTTACATTAAACATATAATTATAATATTACATAGAAATGTATAATTAATCATCATATTTTTTTGAGGTTGATGGGACTAGAGATGTGGTGGATTTATTGTCCACATGTACTGTGTATACATTTTTATTAATAATATTATGGTATTGGGGAAAAGAAACAATAAATCACATCCCTATGTATGATTAAAAATGATTATTATTTGTGACAAGGAATATAGTTATCTATTATGGATGAAGAAATAGAATATTGATATTGTTGGTGAGATGATATATCTGATAGTGATATCCTATAAAAATAATAGACATATCAATCTTAGGAAAAACATGGCTCAACACTCTCTTAACAAATATATTGGGATTATATATAACATCATCAATGAAAAAGATGAAGGATATGTTATTAAAATGGTCATGTAGAAACGAATGATAAAATTTACTATATCCCTACTAGGCCCTTAGTAGAAATAATGCTTGAGAGACATCAGATGAACCTCAACATCCACCCACCTCCAATTGATTGGGGAGGTTAAGGTTTAAATACCCTCCAAATTGATTACATTATTTTATCTATTAGAGGTTTTCATTCATATCTAAGGAGAATATAATATTTTGGGTTATTAATATAATGAAATAAAGGACAAATAAATTTTATTTGATCGTATTTAAAAATTAGGAGAATGGTGAAATTCTTTGGAATATAGGTTTGTTGGATATTTTTTCTAGATAGGTTTATGGTATCTCATGTCATGAAATTAAACTATGAAACTATGGTTTTATTTCCCATGATTTGACAATGCAGAGTTAGAGTGATATATGAGTTAATTAAATACTATTTTATATTTATTCATGGTTGTTTCTCTATTGAATTTCTCTAAAGACTACTAAAAACGAAATGGGATATTTTTCAAACAGTGTATTTTCACAACTAGACATGGATAATTTTTTGTGTATCGTGTAAATATACAGAGGTTTAATCAATTAATTATCAATATACATGGTCATATGTAGAATTATTCATAGTAGTTGATGGTGAAAAATAGATTATATGTTACGTGATTATGAAATGTTTCATGAAGGGTAAATAATGATATTTTTCATGAATATTTGGTGTTTCCTGAAAGATAGGTTAATGTAGATCAATCTTAGTGACATGTTTTACCACAAGGATAGTGTTTTCGGAAATCCATAGAGTATTACGAAATATATTCCAACAATGATAAAAATTTGTTCGCCCATCATAGGAGTATAAGATTTTTTTGCGGGAGGAAAACTCTGATTTCATTATTATTATACTCAAATGTAATTCTAAACTGAATCTTGTACAATAATGAAATACAAGTTGCATAAATATAATGTATATGATTTAATTGATTATATGGAATTTTATTTAATTATATTCACAAATTTAGGGATATTTTAGAATGAAAGTAGTTTCAAAAAATATGGTAGTTTCGCATATTAGGATGGTTCATGAAAGTTGTGTGTTTTTTTAGAGGGAAGATGGTTTGATGTAAAATATTTTTTTATGAAATATAATGAATCAATAATATATGTATGAATTATAACATCTAAGTGTGAAAGATGAAATTTATTGATGATATTCTGCGGGTTATTGTTCTATTCATTGAATTATTGAAATGTTTTCGTTCATTTACCACAGTGGCCATGTATAATCAATTATAACCAACAAATTCTAAAAATATTAGTTGATTCAAGTACCACCAAAACAATATCAATTAATGATATTTTTAAAATAAATTATTGGTGATCCATTTTAAACTATTGGGTTTTGATTCTATTTCTATATATGAGTGTTTTTTATTTCATGATTATGTTGGGAAATTTTAGCTATTTCCAAACAAAATATTTATAGAACTGTATTATTCAAAAATATCATTTACACCTTGATTCAACCCTCCCCAGTTAGGTTATGTTGAAGAAAAACAGTTATATTCTTCGATAAATGAATTCTTAAACCTTTATCACATTTATTATACTAAACCTCATATCAAATAAATAGTACATACCATGACCACCGTATCCTATATTCATTGTCTATATTATTACATTGGAAAAAGATACAGCGAATCCAATCATAAAAGTTGGAATTGTAAAGTTGTCTTGGTAAACATTGTACATAATTGAATATTAAATTATTTTTAAATCATAAAAAACTGAACTATTATCCTTGAGAAAAACAATATTCCCCTTATCATATCATTTCGTATAAACAAAAATTCAACTCAATACATCCTTGGAAAAATAAAGCATAACAATGGCGTGATATCTGATGATATATAAAGGTAGGAATATAGATTAATCTATAATTAACAAATCATCGTAATCAATATTGAAAAATTCAAAACAACAACAACACACTTCTTTTAATTAATAACTTGAACATGACATGACATTAATTAATGAATATCAAATAAATTGATATCAATATTCATATGAGGTTCAAACTTATCTATGGATATTCTAATTAATAAAAATTTTAAATTTAAATTAATAAATATTCACATAAGAATGGAATTTTTAGAGTCATACATATGAAAATATAGTCAATACCTTTTACATGACTATTTATATATGTTAGTAAGAAGTCATCTAATGTATTATATTTATATTTATTTTAAGAAATATCAAGGCATATAGTGGATAAAAATAATTTTAAACAACACAACACATAATAAGTACAATTCATTCATCATGTAAATGGGGTGAGACATTATCAACATGAACAATTTTTTTGGAAAAAAATTAAATTATTAAAATTTAACCAAATCAAAAATACATAACGTTAAATCTTCTTGTTTAATAAGTTTAATGGTAATAAAATTTTTCATAATCAAATAAAATAATAATAAATTTTGCGTTGAAATAAAAATAATTTTATTAATATAAAATTTCATCAATGATACAGATGACAAATAAATGGTTGTTGTCAATGATGTTATTACGTATCATAAAAATGGAAGCAAAATAATTTTTGAGGAAAACACTCATTTCACATTGAAAATAATTTATAAACCAAAATTTCATAAAAAATTAAAAACAATAATATTTAAAATTAAAAATTTTAAAATATAGAAATAGTATTTAAAAAATTTATTTTTCATGATAGTGTAAAATTACATTCATGTAATACACATTACATTGAAGATTACATCATGATTTTTGACAAAATCCAAAATCGATTTATTTTTGAAATTTCATGACGATTACATTAAAAATTATTTAAAGTATAATATAGGTAAGAATGCCTTGAAAATTCCATTCTATGAAATTTGATAACATTTTTTAAACCATGTCTAAAAAAATTTGACGTAATTTTTTTATGAAACTATGAAATGTAGTTATCTGTTATGGAAAAAACATCTCTGAATTAATTTAAGTTCCAATGTGTTAGAAATGAATATATTTGTACAAAAATTTCATTATTAACCAGAGTGTAAGGAAAAATATTGAGTTTGTGATAGAAATATAAAATAATTCCCATAATAGAGACTTAAGAATAAACAATTAATAATAATGATGGTATTTTGAAATAAACCCTTCCCACATTTTATCTATTGAAAATTAAGACCCATGACATAAATATCCTCGAATGAAACATCAATTATAATTAATATAAATAGTTTCCTGATATAAAATATCAAAATGGAAATTTTATACACCACATAATGAAATATATTGTTGATATGTAATGTCTATTATATTAGTAAAAGGGAGATGTGAAACCCATTACTATGAATCGACATCCTTAGTATGTGTCCAATCCTTTATTATAATAAATATATTTTTATCAAAAATATATTTAAAAAAATTACATTTATCAAATAAAATATTTTATTTATTTATTCTCTTTTATCGTCAGTTTAATAACAACACATTATTAAAATCTATATTTTGGGTGATAAGTGATAATATTTTCATGTATTTTTTGGATTGGTAATTGTTTTCCATTTAATTTAATCATGATAATATATTATCTATAATATTAAAAAATAAAAAAATATAATATATATTATTTATATTTATTAAGGTAAAAAACAATATCTAAACAAATAAAATAGATTGCATCATTTAAGGTGATGTGATGCCATACGTACACATTAACGTTTTTTTTCATTTTTCTCGATAGATAGAATAAAAATATTAACTTTCCTTTAAATATAAATTAATATGTCATATATTTAACATATATTAATACAATTCATCTTTTTATACTTCTATATAAATATAAAATGAATATCATTTCACTCTGATATGTGGGGGCTATAATTGAAACATACACATGAGTGATGTTATTATTTTTAAATGGACTATAAGGTAATAATTTAGAATTGATTATATATATAAAAAATTATTTATAGTTGATAAATATTACAATATTTTATCCATATTAACTTAATGTTAATTTTATATGAAAATGAATCACATCGCTTTGTGAGTATGTAGTATGTCGTTCCAACAAGTGACTTTATCATATCCCACCATAGAATATAATGTAAAAATGAATGTGTGATATCATAATTACGTATGTATTATAATGTCACAATTCCCACATAAATATTTCAAATACATCATTATATCCATCCTTGTATAGTTGTTATTGAAAATAAATTACGTCGGTTCGTGAAGTGGTATTCTGTCATAAATATGATTTATGGGTTTATTTCTCATCTGATAGAATTAGAGGTGGATACATGTTAATAAATTGAAATAAGTTAATAAATAAATAGTATAAATTAATTTTTTATTAATTAGTTTATTGAATAATATTTTATTTATTTTTATGAGTTTATATAAAAATAGACAATATAAGAATTTTAACTGTTCATTAAAGAACATATTATTAATTATATCTAAATCCTATTAAGATTATATTTATCATACATTCCAGTCATATAGGATGATGGGAGAGTATTAAAGAAGGTATTTGGATATGTATTTGAGAAAATATATGTATATGGATATCCTAATAGTAGATGTTAGTGGGTGGTGATCTATAAGTGGGGGAGAGAACACAATTTGTAATTTTGAGTAAAATATGTGATACCCACATTAATTTAAATTCCGCATCCTCCAAATTGGTTTATTATCAAAAAAATATATGTTATATGTTTTAAATATTTCACTAAAATGGGTTATTAAAATATTTAATTATTGGTTTTGACAGTTATCTTCATTGTTTACCACACAAGTAAACAATTTTTACATTATATAAGGAAATTAATTTTTAGTGTTTAAACTATTTATTATTTCAATAACTTATGTTGACATTACAATATAATATTATTTATTTACACTTAACACATGGAATTAAATTTTCCAAATTCAATTCAATAATTTGGTAAAATATAATTTCAAATTTATCTCGCTTAGCTAACGAAAAACTACTTTCTAAGGAAATGTTCCAATTAATATGCCATGTTATTATATATAATTTTAATGGATTTTTGAATCTAATGATTCAAATTAGTTAAATTTTAATATAAATGATATAATATTACATTATAACCTATTTAAAATATAATTTATCTTCATAAGTAACTTAAATGAAATTATATAATCAAATAAGACTATAATTTTCAATATTCAATGAAAAAGTAAGCACATAATTAAAAACTCAAAATTTAATTATATGATAATAACGATATTTTGATTAAAATTAATCCCAATAAATTTTATAATAGTTGAAAAATTTAAATATAAAATTATTTCTGAATTCATGTTAAACCTACTCATTAGAAACAAAATATTTTTTATATAAATTTTTAAATGATTTTTATCGTAATTATAATGATTGTATTATCATGGAATTTATTTTATAGATGTGTAAAAAATATAATTTTAATAATTTATTTATTCCTATTAATAAAATCCAATTTAATGGCTACATTGTAATGATCATATTTATATAATAATATTTAAATTTATTATCACAATTCATTTAAACATGGTTTTGTGTGCCTCACAAAGAATAAAAGTGATTGATTATTTTTTAAAATTAATAAATCATAAAGTCATTGTGCATTAAATTATCTTCGATTCTTAGAATTTTTTTTTCATATTCTCTATTGAGCATGATTATCCTCTTTTAATTTCTATGGGTACTAAATTCTATGACCTAAATAAACTATGTCCTAACAAGTTAAATTTAATCTAATTAATAAACTGTTTGAAATTTGAAAATTACATTTTCTAAATCCACCAAAATTAAAATTGTTCATATAATGTATTCCTGATAAGATAGATAGGAAGGTTTTATGTTTTCTAGAATATCATACATATTTATCTTATTGTTTAAGAACATTTATGGAATGTATAGATAAAGACATGGATGAAAACAAGATATCCCATAAAATGATGGATGGTGATATAGGTGATTGATCACAAGAATGTGAAAATCAAGACAATTTTGTTAATGAAAATCATTAAATTTGTTATGGGTTAAAATTCCATTGAATTCATTTGATATGAATGTAATATGGAAAAATTTCTGTTCAAAATATCCATTCCTAATGATGATGAATTCTTTTACTATATATGAATATACGGAAATATACTTAATTGATAACATTATATTTTTTAAAATTTATTCCTTTGGTTGTACATCATTCATTTTGGACATCATCTAATTAATTAATAAATGAATGTAATAAAATGTTTGTTTTATGACTGATGTAATAAATTTAACTTTTAATGGATCATTAGATCCATAAAAGAGTGACATGTTGTTCTTTTTTCCAATACTAAAACCGAAAAAAATATAAAAAATATATTTCATATAATACATTCATCTCTAATACAGCCAATGTATATCTATATATTCAACATACTGAATTGCATAACTGGTTGACCATAACACTCTTCAAAAATATATAAAAAATTTTAATTTCAAAAAATTTATAGGGATAGACCACTACTGGAGTATACTATTTTGGAAACATATCATTTTCAATGGATTTCCATATCTAATGATCAATTTTATAAAATTGTTTCCTCATTTAATTATATTCAATGGTTTTGCTAAAATACAAATTATTGTAGTTATAGGATCCATATATGTAAAATAATTCAGGATTTTTTGCAAAAAAATTGTTGTGACTGGCCTATATAAAAAAACAACAATGAATTAATATAGATTTCATAATTAATAAATTTTTTAAAAAACTATAAAAAGATCAAGGAAATTATAATTACAACATTTAAAAAGACCAAAACTAAATAAATAATAAATATGAAAGTAATACATTATGTTACTTATAACATCTTTATCACACAAAAAACATAGAAATATAATAAAAAATTAAACATCGTGAATTGGTATCACGTGGAAGAGGATCACTCAACGGATCGAGTTAGGGGTTATAATGTCCATACCAAAACAATGAGAATGACATCACATATATTTTAATATTTACTCATCTTCCCAAGATTATTTATCATGGTCCTCGTCATTGTCTCTATTTATATGTTGTGTCATCTCATCTTGATCTATGAGACTCTCCTAATACTATTCAATTGATGATAAGGAGGACTCTTCGTGATCTCTATTTGAGCTCACGGATGTTATCAATAAATAATGATTACAATTTTTAGGTGTCACTTGGTAATGAAAACTAATCAACCATCATTTTTGGTTACCATGAATCCGTGACTATATCCAAGTCCCGTCATCGAAACCTAACTCACTAGTGTAATTTTCTTTATTCTATGCTCGAATATTCCTAATTGGGTAACAATAACAACATAGGTTTCCTTTAAATATAATCATAAATTAGAATAAAAATAAAATTAATATTAATGATTGTTATTAAAATATTACCCGCCTTAATATTCCCTTGTTACTCTCGGACATGTTGTCCAGTGCTGGAATCAGTGCGTATCGTTATATATACATAAATCTTTGTAATAGAGGGGGTTATTAGATGCCTATGTAATATTAAGAGGATTTATATTTGAAATATGTACCAATGACTAAAAAATATGACATTTAATATTTCCTGTATTGTTTACAATGTAACGATTTCATACACTATGTGTGACCACATCCCTCATCAGATGTGATTACTATATGATATACTCCTCCAAATTGTATATCCTTTACATCATTAGAACAATCCATCGCTTATTTGATATAAGATTTAGTAAGGTCGATGAGAGACGCAATACAAGCAAAAAGAAGTAGTATAATCCATGTCCATAGCACTTTTTTGAGGTTGTGTTAAAACTATGGAAACAATTCTCATATAAAATTATCCAATGACTCCCTGATAGGTTCTCTTAATATATCATAAATCAATGAAAATAATTTCACCATGATGATTAAAATCATCATGTAAATAATAAAAACAATATTAAAAATAAAATATATTATTTAATTATGTATAATTTAATATGGAATATATGTAGATGAATAATAATAGTAACCTGATCCCATGACACCCATGTCAAAAAAGAATAATTTCATCTAATTTCACAAGCCTCCACAAGAGTTATTTATGAATAATTATTAAAAAGAATAATAGAAATATTATTACCAAAATTAATAAAAAACAATGCTAATTAAATATCTCAAAAAATTGAACATTCCTATTTATGCTTGGATCCAAGAAATGATATGGGTTTCTATTACAATAGGGTCTACAATCATCAATCAAAAAAGCTTTCACCTCCACCTAATTAGTGGGGCATCCAACAGATTTGGTGAATCGAGCCAATTCCCTGAATGTTCAACATTAGTGGGAGAATGAAATATATCACCCATACGATCTCTATCCATATAAATAAATATTAACACTTTTTTGAAATATTTAACAAAAATTTCAAATATAAGTTTAAAATAATAAAATAATATAATAATATTATTTATAAGAAGTTATTAAAATAGATATAAAATATAAAAAATTAATTAATAATATAATTTCAAAATAACCAATTAATAAATTCAATAACATAATAATATATCATATAAATATTTTTAATATTGGTTTCAAATATTATAATATAAAATTACAATATATAATAAAATATTCCTAACATTCAGTAATTGATAATATAAATATAAACTAAAATAATTATTAATTACTAGTATTAGTGAAGGAATTGAATAGCTAATCAGGACCAACCATCATAAAAATATGACTATAAATATTTATTACTAAAAATATTAAAAATAAAAAACTATTAATTACCAAAATATAATACATAATTCATTATCTTCTATATTATCATTAATGATGACATGATATTTGTATTTATTTTCAGCGTAATATTTTTTTCTACGACTTGTAGTTTAATCACCCCTTTTTAAATCATCATGTTTATAAATATCATTTTCCGTTTAATGGTGGGGTCATAATTGGTATTTATATATCATAAATGAATAGATATTTTTTGGGGGATGTTTATTCAAAAAATGCAGAATGTTTCACTTCTATAGAAATATTTTCATAGTTGAGAAATTTATTTTAATGATATTTCATTTATATTGTAATCCACCCGTGATTCAAATCCCTAAAAAATAATATTAATTTTTTGAAGAAGCATTTTTTACCTAATGTGGAATCATAAATGGATTATTTAATGTAAAAAAATATTATAATTATTTTAAACAACTCCACGTTATGGATTAAATCAAAACCCCTAAATAATATCAAACCGTTGTAATTTAATCCTTGTTACTTCATTTGGACCTATTTTGATTAAAATAATTATTGTATTATGAATTTCATAAATTTAAACATCACATCCTCTATGATTATATCGTTTTAAAACCCATCAGCAATTTTTTTCTTTCATTTTCAAAATGTGTTACTATGGAATTAAAATTTAGTAACACACCAATTACATTATATTACAATTTCATTTGATGTTTTTAGTACACATCAATGACTATAAATTTTACAATAATGTTGTATTTCATGAAAGAAAATTAATTATAGATATCATTATAAAATTTATTTAAATTTAGTTTGAAAATAACATGACAAACCATTTATTGAAACAATATGAATTTTTTATGTTTTTATTCAATAGATGAAGATGTAATTTTTATATATTGTTTTTATAATCATTATATAGTCTAAAAAATTAATGTTACAAAATAAATGTGTTATAAAATTTAAAAAAATATTAATAAGTATCACTTACAGCACAAAGCATTCAATTTCATCAAAATTTAGCAAAACATATATATGAACTCTATGTAGTTATTCATATGAAATCCATCATTCATGATAACAACCAAAAAATTATTAGGATAATTCCATTATGAAATTTGATTCCTTATGAAATAATAAATATTTAGATCATTACAAAATATTTGATATTTTTTGGAAGTATGTTCAAATTAAAAATAATATGAGTATAAATTTCAAATTTACTCATGTAACAATTCTTATGAAATAACCTCTTCAACATAGGCTTTGTTACGTACTTTCTAATTTAATTTTTTCTTTAATCACTCTAATGAAAACACACAACATAATTGTATAACCGCTACACATTCAAATCGAGAATGTAATATTAATCATCCCATTGAGTTAGTGAATGCATGATTGATGATTTCCTCCAATTTATATAAAATAAAAAAAATATTTTTTCATTATACTAAATTCCTCATATTCTGATATTTAATTAATAATGCATTATAAGAAATATGGAGTTTCACCCAAAAAATATTATATTATAGAATTTATTTATCATATATGATCAGAATTAAAAAATTATTGTTTTTGGAATAGAATTTCATACATTTAAATTTGATAATATGCATTTTTCTAACACACAATAAGAAATTAGAAGAATTACCATAAGCCAACATATAATTGATAATCCATTGAATAGAAAATAAAAATATATCATTATAATGTGTATATTCTCATTCAGTAGTCTCCAAATTTCATTATCCTTAATCTTTATATAATTTATGGTAATGCCACTTGATAATCTAGGAATGATCTAACCTTTCATTAACATTATATTTGTTTATTCAGGTGTGTCCAACATGGTATAAAATATGTTATGAAAAAATATCTCATCAATATTCATTAAATCTATCATATGATGAAAAATAAAATCATACAAAAATGGATTGTATAAAGAAAATTTATTTATCCATTTTTTATCCCTCATGAAATAATTTTTTATTAATTCTTGGTGCAATATTAATATGACGTAACCACGATGAGGTAGAGTTTTTTTAATATCCTAAGATCACTAATGTTGGATTATCTCTATTAAATTTAGAATTTTAAAATTTATTTATGTTCCTTAAAAAATTGTTATATGAATGAATAAATCATTAATAAATCTTAAATTAAAAATCAAATCACTCTTTTTAAATCACAAATGAATTTTTTAGTTGTGCAGTATAAACATGATACTATAATAACTTCAACCAAAATAACATACCATATGATAAAAATTCATAGTTTGTTTACATTAATTTATCCTTGAATATAAAATTATTATTTGAAATTATATAAATTGAATTTACACTATTGTTCAATAGTTAAATTAACTAATAATTTTTTTCCTAAAACATGAAAATATTTATTTTGATTTTAGGTAATTAATTTCATCTTAAATTTATATGGTTCATTCATTAACATCTATCGGGGATAGTTATACAACGTAATGAAAGTATTCCCATGAGAATATTTATTTCTAAATGGTAAAAAATGATAATATCCATCCATATATTTGGGTATATCTTCTTTCAATAAGAACATGGTTAGTTTTGGTTTCAGACTTATTGTCACATAGGGATCACATTGGCCGAGGGGATATGAGGTCAGGCGTATCACAACCTTTTATGTGGGAATTTTGGCCCACTCTTTGACTCTGTTATTTATTAATGTCATGTAGGATTATCTCATCCTAATATTGATATGGGATCAGTTACCGTCAAAATTGATCATAGGTAATCAAATTTTATGTGTGAAAGAAGGGGAAAACATTAGTGATTACAAATGTATGTTCCTAATGCTCTTCATCTATTTCCCTATAATGAATTTCTACTTTTATGGTAATGTCATACAACCATGAGATTCAGAATTTGATTTCATATTTGGAGAAGGATAATATTCCAAGGATGTTATTGTGCCATGCTGATGCATTATAAGCATCATATTTATTTCATGATTAAAAATCCATATATTTCATTAATCTCGTATTTTTTTAACATCGTGTAGAAAGGGAAAATGATCGGGTGAATAGACTACAAATATTTGAGATCGATTCTCAATGAGATTTCCTCTATATCGTAGTTGTATTGGGTATTAGTGTTATCATAGTTTTATCATATCATTAGGAAGGCACCGTGGATGATTCCATCATATGGGGGTGTTCATATAATTAAAATCATTAGGGATTACATACTATTAATACTATTTTTTTTGTGGTTATTCACAATGAATATGATATGATTGTTCCTCCTATATAATCTTAGGTGATCAATGTTCATTGTGGAAAACAAGGGATATCATCTAATCAGCCCCACTGCATGTGGATGCATAGAATATGTCTTGGGACATAATTTGGAAAGTTTACCATGGTCCTCCAGCCTCAGGGATTCATTTAAATATCATAGTTTTGATAGGAATTATAGTTCAATGTAGTTCAGTTGTATTCTCAGTCTGCTGATGGATTAGGTACAAATATCATCACTTATGAATGATTGTGTCCCGATAGTTGAAATTTCAGTTACAAAAGAGGACCTACAATTAAGTGTATGAATAAATGAGCATAGGCCTTAGAAACATGTTCAATTTATCATGGATATTGTAGGAATCGAAATCATAATTGTTTTATTTATTTTTACATACACAATGTGTTATCCCTATATTAATTATATGATCACTGCAACTCTTTATGACCATATGATATATGTTCGGTGTAGGAAAAAATAGATGTTAGATAATCAGTTTCACTACATGTGTATGTGGGACTTATGGGCCAAGTCTACCATGCATTGGTTTCATAATTGTTTTGAGGTTCCAATAAAAAACCATGAATTTTCACGTTAGGATTGGGGAATTATAGGACGGTACACCCGTATTATGTTATGATATTTGTGCCTCATGTTTCAAAAATCTGTGATGTGGTCAGTGGAGGGATTTGATGTCATGAATTCTTTTATTTCACACTTTAGGTTATTCTGGGGGCGTCATGTGTTTTTAATAATCCTGATACCATCACATCAACTCCCCCTTTATTAGTTGTTTTTAAATTAATGGGTTAATGGCTAATCATGGGGACATGCCATAGTTAGTTCATATTTCATGTCGACATATCCAATTGACTCTGAAAGATTTGGGGTACCTATCTAAAGGCCTTAGTGTGACCATAGGTGACCTATTCAGTATATTTTTCAAGTAAATGATGGAATTTTTTTGGATACATGACATCAGGAAATAATTCTAATGGTCTTTTAGAGACCGTTTTATGGATGTATTATGAGATTCATGTCAATTTTATAACCCTGATAGGATCCCAGAATTTTCCACTTTACTTCCATTTATATTTAAAGTGGTTCGTGATATTTTGAGGTTGTATGATTGTTGTCAAGGACAGTAACTCTACATATTATTGATGTTCCACATGACCAAGTAAATGTCATCTATAGATGCATGATCATTTTAAAGAAATATATATTTGGTTTTCCTAATGGAACAAAAAGAATATTTTGATGTTTTTTGGTCCTAATTTTGGACCTTATTATGATAAGGATGTCATGCCATAATGTTTTCTTGAGATGAGGATGACATGTCACAGGAGGTTTATAGTGTCTCATGAACCTCCTAGGGTGTATCACATGATTTTTTAGGATAGTTATCCGGAACCAAATTCATCAAATATTATTTCATTAGTTTATTTCACAAATGTCACATGGGTTTATGATTTTTCATTAGAATTTTATATGACCATCATTCTAATAAATGGTGATGAGTCTCATGAGTTTTTTGGTCATAAGATGCTCCCCCATTTGGTGGGTTTCCTCTCACTTTTTTGATGTATTTTCAAATAGATTTTCGTGAATCCACTGATAGAAATATCGTATGGCCTATTAGATCTCTCTGTGATGGTCTATGGGATCTCTCTTTTACTAATGCATCCTTTAATTAAAAAGGATTCATTTTCAAAGGGTATTTTAGGGTTCTTCCCTGGGATATGCAATAGGTGTGACCATCCCCATGACCTTATGAAGGTCATCAGATTGCATTCTTCTCGGGGTTTTGATTATCTATTTGATCTTGGCCACTCTCTCGATTATTTACTATGAGGGAAAATAACATACATATTCATGTATTTATTCTTTTTTTCATTTCTCTATGCTAAATTAGAGGTCATCACCCCCTAGAAACATTTTTGGGGATAAAGGGATGGTTAAAAGGAATGTAAATTCCCTCTTGAGGATCTATAACTATAGAAAATTTTTATCTTGGGAGATTCTTAGTTTATAGGTGACATTATGTCTGTTGGGAGATGGTTGGTATTTTTTATAATACCCTATAAATAGGGGATCTGATAGGGGTTCATTATTCAACTTCCACACATCTCAAAATATATTGTTCCCTACATCATGTTCATAATCACATTGCATGACCTTCTATCATGGAACCATAACACTACCTCTTTGTGAAACCTTTTTCATGAGAGATAATTTTTCGATCTAACATTACCTAGGAACCATCTAGAATCAACCAAAAACTAAAAATATATAATTTTAATAACATTGGAATTATGGATGAACAATTTTCTTGGGGGTTTAGCTAGATATGATTCACTAATTGTATTGTGTTTTGACAATTTTGTTGCTCTAGTTACCATGATATGTTCCCATCATCATGACTCTCTTAAGGATTCATCTGGTTATGTGGTTCCTTGTGGGTTTGTGTGATTATTGAGATATTCAAGATTTAAGAGATCTATAGTTTATTTATATAATCTCTATAACAATTTTAATGATTATAGTGATATATATGAGTCCTCTAGTTTATGCCTTTATTTTGATAATATTTTATTTTATATAACTGAAACATTTTAATTAATTTTGTTTAGATGGATTTTAGGAATCGTGATACTTCATGCAAGCCGTAGAAGTGAGAGAAAAATACATCGATAGACCCCTGTGTTCCTTGTATGGTGAGAGTGGATACTAATTTTCATTATGTTCTTGATTTATTTCAATTGAGACTTATATAAGTGATGAGAGAGAAAAATTCGGACTATCCACTCTCATATTCACTTATGATTGGGGATTTGGTGTTACCAATTCTTCTCCCATCCATTTGACACTGTCATCACTCATACCCTCTTAATTGATTTGGAAAACCCACATTACCTAGTGGGTGAAAATCTCTCAGTTTCAATACATTTTCCCTGAAAAATTCCTCGATGATGTGAATAAACTAACATAATTTCCAAGAAAACATTGATGAGACAATGGAATTATCAAATTTAAATCTTCACATGTTTCTCATGATTATGATGGAGTTAACTTCAATCCAAAAGTTTGGGTCGCTTAAAAAATAGGACATCCGATCATGAGGAAGTTTTGGAAGAGATCAGGTTTTCCCCTTCCTGGTGAAATTCATTACATTTGAATTCAATGAGGAGTTGAATAAGATGAGGATGAATGAGGCGTATGGATATAAATTCATTTTTTGTATCAACAAGGGTATAATGATAGTCATATATAATCATTATAGAATAGAAATTAATTGCTTACACCTCATTCACGATGACGTGGGTATCATCCTCTAATAATTTGAACAAATATGAGATCCACTCATATTCGATATGTTTTATGATGGGTTTTTCCCTGTCCTCCATCTACAATAACGTAACCCAAAATACTCTTATCACCTGAAAACTAATCAGGACGGCCTAAATATTAATCCAATTGAAGAAAACTCCTTATAGAATGAATCATATTCACGATGTGGGTGGTATACATCATCAACCAGGCCCGCTCAAAGATGAAAGATAATAATCCAATGTCCTTTATTAATAAGGACTCACATAGTGTGGTATGTATTCATTGTACCATGACCGAAGAAGGGAAATGTAAATAATGAGGATAATATAAGGATCCCATTATTGACCAAGCTACCCAACAAGCCAATTTCATTACCATGTGCATGAGTGGGTACTTACATAAATCAAAGGAAAAAAGGTGGGGTTAGGGTATCTACATTCACGTTGGTAACCTCCACAGAAGAGGGGGAATATTGGGATATACATCCTTATGATGGGAAAACATTATTGTTATCTACACCAAATTCACATGGATAAACATTCATATTGGATCATGGGCCACATTCATGAATTACGGGTTTTGATAATTGATTATCTACAATCTTCTCAATATTTAAAAATCATGGGTATGCCTACTGTTTTATTTTAACCATTCCTATATTAGATCAGTGTGATAAGACATGATAAACATAAGGATCGAGATGTTATGGATTATATGAGACACGAGGACCATTTCTAATTCATTCCCTATGGGTTATTTCTAATAGGTGATATGGTCAATTATGAAGAATCTATCCTTGTGGAATGGGATTATATGGCATCACTATATTAGGGTTTCCTTTCCATCTATATTGATTGTGACATCCTTTGTGAATGGTTTGATCCTTGCAAATTTAGATGTAATTTCCTATACATCCAGTCAATATGTCCTCAATAGATTTAAATATGATCTAATAATCACACAACATTGTATCTATAATTTGGGATAATTTTCATTGGGGAGTAAAATCATGCAATGATAAACATTCCTCCACTGGATGCTTAAAGTGTTTTATATTGTAATTATGATAAGTTCTTGATTAACTAATATCCTAGTGGAAATTTATAAAAATAGGTATGTGGGGATTTCCAATTACCACTGTCTATTGAGAACAATTGTAGGACTAAAAGGAAATTGGTTTCTAAATTACCAACAGTTCAAAAAGAACTCCACAAATGGATAATGAATTTTCCATCATCTTTTGTTCCTGTATAATTTTCTGTTTATCCATCTACAACAATTTTTGTACCATACAGTGAAGTCACATAAGACTTATTATTTTCTCTCTCATCTCATCTATGGATGGATTTGGGTATTCAGAACTCAAAGGCTATGCATTGGGGTATTATGATCCAATCAAGACTTTGTTTGGAGGGTTTTACTCACATCACAGCCCCTCTGGATATCACTTTCAAAGACAAGACTAAGGGGTTTATGGAATTTATTTGAGACATTCAGGTAATGATGGAATCATTCAATGATAAGATTTTTTATTGTCCATTGGTACACTAAATGGAGGTGTGGGGTTATGTTGGTAATCCTCTTAGATTAACATGGTTATCCCATTACCTTGGAATCAGTAAGGATGAGAATAATTATATTTTAAATGGTTTTTGGTTCAAACACAAGTGTATTGAAAAAATTTCGGTTTTTGGGGATAATGTTGGTGTCTAATAAAGATCATCTAGTTCTGTCATCCCCTAAACAATTTCCTCGTGTTACAGTTGTTGTAGGGTATTTTGGATGTGACTAGGGTACCAATAATGATGGAACCTAGGTTTAATGGGCCCAATTTATGTTATTAACATCATTTTAATGGATCAGAAACCATAAATTAGAACATTATAGAATTCCTTCCCTACAAGGGAAGAGAAAAAAAATCTACATTTTTAGTTTGTTGATCAATATAATAATCATGTTAGTCTTCCATTTCAATATACTATTACTTTTTATTATTATACAAAAACAAATTTATTTCCAAAATATATTCAATTCCCTACTGAGCATGATTTGGAGAGAACTTATCATCTTTTCAGGATGTTAGAATGTGTGATGTTAACTACGTAGAACCTTCGGTGGGGGGCCAAAAATATTAATAAGTGCTTATGGTTGAAGTGGCATTTAAATTTTGGTTATTTCCTACTGATTGAATCTTATTCATTACTCAACTGATCTTTTGTGGGTGGATGAAATTATGTAGGATACTGGAAAATTTATTTATTCTTATACCACTTTATCCTTGATGGATGTGAGTTATGTATTAGGTGAATAATTATTCAATACCTAATACATACCTTATTTATGTCTTATTAGCTAATATTTTCATTTTTTACTATTCTCCTTATGTGTGGAGAGTAAATTAAATCTTAAAGTGAAGCACCACAATTGACAAGAAGCCACTAATCATAAGAAGGAGTCACGCCATCACCTATTGATGGGGCTAGGGTAGTGGATATTTCCATCAATCTGAGTGAGAAAGTTATGTATCCAACATTCTTCATATTCATCGATTACCTAGTCATAATGTATCAATTTTCATGTAACTAAAAAAACCCTATTCACTTTTTTATAGTTTCTTTTCAACAAATGTTAGAGTCTCTAATCTAAATCTCTTGGGGATACCTTAGACTCTATCAACAAATGTAGATTCTCAATCCATTATATATTCAACAAATACTATGAGCACAACCATTCCTATTTATAACCTAGTCTCATGATATACTCAAGTCCCCTTAATGAACCTAGATCAAGTACCTAGGTTTGACCACTTTATTAGTTGACGTGGAAAAATTTTGGAGGGAGATTTAGGCTTTAGTATCAGATTCCCCACAAGAATTTCTGAAGGATTTTTTGGGACACCATTAATTTATGTTTCCACCCATGGTTATGAAGTAATTTACTATTAAACCATTCATGGCCAACGGAAAAATTTGATTTATCGGAAGAGAAGAAGTGGTCATTTGAAATGACGATGATATCCAATGAGGCATCCTCTTTTGTGAATAATTTCAAAGACGAATCCATAAAATAAGATTTCAATTAAGTGGTAATAGTATCTACCCACCATTATATAGTCATCACTAGGAATGTTGTGGTTGAGTATATCTATTATGTGTATATCTGTGATCTGGAGTGGTTTTCCATGACACAACTTTCACATCAAGTAAAAATCAAAATCTATTTTTGAGTTTCAAGAACTCCATGACATAATGGTCAAGTCTAGGCTTGTAAACACTACTTGTGTGGAGGAGTTTCATAAGATCGTGAAGCTGGAGACCAAATCCAATTATCAATTATTCTAATATATTTCCATCATTTAGAAGAGGATTGTAGAGATCATGTATTCCTCGGGCCACATGCAATGATTGAATTATAAAATTTTAATATTTACATAGCTTGTATGGTCTTGTGTGATGCTATGATATGTAGTTATTCCTCATTTTATATATAATTAGTGAATAGATTTACTAAAATTTAATTTTTTTCTTAAACTATTCATTTATTTGTGATATCATGACATATCACTAATCCCTTATCATATGAATTAGAAATAATACCCATAATTTTCATAATATCTAGTAATCAGGAATCATTGATTCTATATTTTACAATTCTAATAAATTCTTCTTGACATCCGATCATTAATTCCCACCATCATGAGATTACTTATTATTGTATATGATCTAGATATATTAAGATAACATAATTTAGAGACGGATAATTTTGGTAGAATATATGGCCTAATGGGAGATATCTCTTTCTTTTTCTGCTCCTAGAAGGTTTAGTGAGCACAACCTTATTTTATTATCATTCTTTATTATGGGTCTTACCTAATTTCCCATTCATGGTAACTACATCACAATTGTTATTTTTTTAATGATCATATAGCTTAGACCTTCTTTCACTATAGTTTATTCAATTTTATCTAGAACATTCAATCACTATAGTTTAGTGTCTTTTAACATGGAAATTCTATTAGAGTAGTTTTTTGACTTTTATCTCGGACCATATATCATCGTAGTTTCAGGTATTTTAAAATTGACCTTCTATTTATATAATTTATGGTCATTTATCTTGGAATTTAGGATTCCATGTTGCTTAATTTCATACTACCGAGATATGATTGATGATCCTCGAATATGGTGCATACACGACAGGGATGACATAAAATACCACTAGGTGATGTTTCCTATTATTGTGTTGTCATTTCTAATGAGGATTAGAGCTCCAAACATGCAAGGATATGGTTCATAAAGTTGGTATTTCAAAAAATTTATGCATTTTTAGCATTTTCAATGAAATTTGTATCCTCTCTTTTACATTGTTCAAGGGCGATTTATGTGGAAAATCCATGTTAACGAATAAATAAAAGGGATTATAGAACATCCTAGATATTTTGAATATGGGTAATATAATTCATCACCAAAATTTTTGTGTTATTGAATATATAATACAGAATACCTTCCATGATTGACACACAAAATCCAAAGATTACAGGTTCTTCCATGGTGTTTCTAGGGCTCATAGGTGTAAAAGAACATTTATTTCAAGGAAGATATGCATTTAGTTGGTAGGGGAAATAATTTACATGATGATTTAATGGTTAGGAAAAGATTATCACCACTATTTTACATGTTTCATGAATAATTCGTAATGATTAAGAAGTCTAGATGAAGTGGATGGATATGGGATAAAATCTCTCCATGATGGTTTCTAGAACATTAGGGATGTTCAACTCTTAAAATGAGAATCTAATGTAGTACTACATGTTGTCTTTAATCATGATTTGTGTGCCATCAATGTTTTAGTAATTTAGTGTCTTATTATTTCATTTTAAAATCTAGAAAACATTGTGATGTATCATTTTGGATGGAAAATCCATATGATCTTTTTGGTATGTATATTGTAGGTCATAGTACAATTTTCTTAGTAAATGATGTTGTTTTGTAAAAATAAAAATATGAATGGACTATAACCCACAGAGGTGTGGTGATCTTCTTATGGTGAGTATATGGAAAACAAGGAGACAAAAATCCTTTTTAATAGTGACACATTTGTTTGACGACCATAGGTTCTTATGAAGGATCAATATGTATACATGAATAGGAAAAAAGGGTCCCTTGAAGGTGGGTATACTTGTCCAAATGACGTGGAATTTTATGGTTATATGAGAATCTCAATTCATGGTATTTTATTTATAGAATATATAATATTCATGAAAGGGTCAAACACCCTAATGATTTTGTCACTTACAAGATAACATGTTATCAATGTGATTAGATTTGAGATGTCAATATTCAAAAAAATTACATTCCTATCATCAACAATTACTAGGGATACAATCAATGCCTTATGCTCTTTATTCTATATTTTCTCACACCCTAACTTTTTCCAAAGCTATTTATATTATTATTTTTTATAGATAATCCGTATATTTTTCTATCCACACTTTTGTAGGTTTTCATCAAAATAGTCTATGTATCATTCACAATCATTTTTAAGTTCTTGAGATTTACACTATAATAGGATATAGATTAAGGTTTTAATAAGTTGTGTTTTGTGTAGGTAGTTTATGTTTATGACGCACATGGTCTTAATTTGTGGAATGTTACAGAAGATCTAAATTAGGATATCCATGGTCAAGAGAACTCCAACATCCTTCTGAGAGGGAGATGGAAAACTTCAAAATCTAGGATCAAGTTTGCCTAGTCATGATTAATGATATAGGACAGTCACACCGAGAATTTCCCTGAACAAATTGAGTTGGGGAGAACATCCTCAAGATTTAATGGCTCCTAGGGATTGTAAATCCCTTTTTCAATAGTGATTCATTTGTATAATTTTCATAATACAATATCCAAGATCTATATAAATACATTCATAGTAAGAAAAGGCCCTTTGATTCTAAGTATCCTTTTCCAATGACCATGGAAAGTTTGTGGAACCATGTGGTTCATAAGACATGATGTGTGGTTTATTAATTTTAGATCATAAAATTTTGTGGATGCACACCATAGTATGGGGTGTTGGGGGAATGATCTAATTTTCCTTTGAAAATGGATGATAATGGATTATGGTTTTGATAGTTGGAAATAATGTACATGGGATGTTTCTTTTTGTATGATAACAACATTCGGTAAGAAAGTTTGACATCCAGTTTAACATCATGTGGTTAGAATATTTTTGATTCCCTATAGTTATTTTTCACGGATGTGGAATCCAATGTGAATAATTTTTTATGATATATTTCATGTATATGAAATTCATATATAGATGTGACCGAAAAATTGTAAAAATGCCTTGTATTAAATGACCCCTATGTTGTTGGGGCGTATTTTTTTTATTATTATTGATGGACCCAATATTTGCGATCTGAGTGTCACTAAAAAACCTATGATGAATGGAAACAAGCCACTTAATGTTTGTGAGGGGGAAACGACCTTGGAAATCATGTACCATCCACGTATTTGGGCATTGATTTGGTTTATTATTGTATTTGGGTGAAGGATTGGGAATCTAGATGACACTATATATACTATAATGATAAGTTCTAATCCATACTTATTTCTAGAAGAACTGTGATGTTTGATTTCATTTGGAAAGGAAATTGGATTCATCATTAAAAATTGGTTTGTGGATAGACCAAAGGATGAAAAGTTTTTCTTTACAATATATTATAAAGGAATAGGAATGATGCTATAAGTAGTTATTGAGCAAGGAACATCCTTCACAAGTCTGACCTATAAACATCGAGGGGAAATTCTATATATTTTTGACTGGACCTAATATCGATGATTAGAGCTTCACTATAAATCCTTTTGTGTCTATAATATATTCACATAATTTTCATTAATTGGAATCACATAATGAATAAGTATCAAGTACACAGAGGGATACTTATTTTTAACAATTGTAACAGTTGGTCCAATGATTGGGGATCTAGACATCTATACATATACTGTGATTAAATTAATCAAGCCATACATAGTTTTTGAGAAGTGATGGTTGGTAAGGGACCAACCACAAACCATAGTGTTCCTCTCAAGATACGTCCATATGATCATGCATTTTTATATCATGAAAAGGACATAAACCATGAAGTTTGATGTCATTCATTGATGATACTATGAATTATTTTTGACGCCTTTATTCAGTACCATGATGAAATTTTCATGTGTTTTTATTCCTTGTTTGTGTATTGAAGCCCTTACTAAAATTTCAAAGATCAGATTATATATGATCGGTGTGAGAAACAAGGATTTTGAAGGATCTTTTTCCCCATGAAGACGACATTAAGGATATGATGGGTTAAATTTTTTATCTTATTGTGACTGAAAAAAAGATATAAAATAGATTATTCCCTACATATCTCTTTGTAATAATAATCAAGAAATATGTAGTTATAGAAACCCGTTTATTTTTTTCCATATGATAAGGACATCATTCATTCATTTTAATGTCTAACGGTGTGGAAATTGGTAATCGAACATGAAAGGGAAATTAAAATATAGATAGCCCGAATCATTTGTTATGGGAATTTCTTTGTATCATATGATGACAGGATTCATGAAAAACACTGCTCCATTAAGGATAATCTCCCTATTTATAGTTAACTCTGATATGGGGATGAGGGAATTTAATTCCACTTTTACACAGATCATTCTCATTTTTGATGAATTATTAATGATATGGTGATCCTTGTGCAGTTTATCATCATTCAGTGAGTACGTCTTCCATGTAATTTCATTCCATGTGATAATGATGGGATTTGAATAGTTTAATGTCATGTGGTCTGGATGTAACATTTTATGTATTTTAAAATATTTCTTCTAGGACATAAGACTCTATTAATTTTTACATATTTTTTATAGGATGTGATTCGTAGAGATTGACAACATGTTATCAAGAAGAACTTGTTTACTTTAACAACATGCATCTAGATTGACGTTCGATTGGTGGAATCTATAAAAGTATTTATTGAGATACCTCACATTTTTGGGTGGTGGGACATGACACCCACCCATTATTTCAAGTGATTATGTTCGGTTTGGATATACCTTATGTACACTGGGGGTCCCATCCCATTTCGGTACAATGATTATAGGTTTCATTCCTAGTATAATTGGGGTCTAAAGAGAAATCACAAGTTCTCCTTATATAAATGAACATATATGATATTTTTCACTGCATGTGTGATTTGATTTTGATAGACCTCAAGGTTTTTCTATCTACTCAACCTATTTTCATCGATCCACTTCAATTAATCTGGTCACATTGTGATAGTTTGTAATCTGGGTGTTTTCTATAAATTTTTAATTGTATCCAAGGCATCCTCAACTATATGTGTAACACTACCTTGGCCCGATACAAAAATGTGTATGGTGTAGCCTTTGAAGTAGTACAGAAGGTTGTGTGGTTTGTCCCCCAATTCGTGGATGATCATTTATGACCAAGACTTCTTATCCTTGTTCACAATATTCTATTATATATTTGATGGTGTCTTATTGATAGCCTATATCAGTCTATTTTCCACTTCATGATATAGAGATGAGTGATTGGACTCGATATTATACTAAAAGCACAATTTTTTAACTAAATATAATAGATGTTGGTTCCTTTATTTGTTAATACTATGTGAGGGACCCCAGACCTAGTGATGATATGGGATATTACGAATTTGATAAGCATGTTTATTCAGATATCTTTGAGGGGTATTGCCTCATCCCATTTAAAAAATATGTCTGTAGTAGTATTGATGTACATGAACTTCATAGATGTGGTAGGCATATATGGCCCCACAAAATCTATTCCCATGATGGAAGGTAGCCACGAATACTTCATTTCTTATAGATATTCATGGCGATGATGGATAATGTTTTTATGGAACTAACACACATGACATTTTTTGGTGAATTCCACAAAATCTCAGGTCATGGTTTCTTGTAATAATACATAATAATGATTTGGATGGAGATAATGGTCTTAGATTTATGATCACTATAGGAACTAACATGGACATAATCCCTAATAGTGGAAATATATCCTTCCTATATGCATCTGAGAAGGATTCCATCATATATATTCATTTAGAGGGATCTCTCCTCTTTTGGACCACCATGTATGGTAATTTTTTCCACATGTTACGAAGTATGTTCCCTTCTAGATCGATCAATCAGGAGAGTCCGATTGGTGGGATAACTGATTATGAGATCCTTTTATTAAGTGGTGGATGTAGGTTCATAACCCTCTAGGGTGGGTTTGACATGATTTATTTCTACTATATCAGTGAATATGATCAAAAATACCATTATTCTATTCGTTGTACAATAGATTTCTTTCTCCTAGTAATGTTCAGTCAATACAGTGACAACATTATCCAATGAAATGACATGAGAGTTTTATGATCGGGGGAAAATAGAAAAAAGTGGGATCAATGCAGAACAACTCCATCTATCCCTAGATATCTCTAGTGAGAAGGTCATGTTCATAATTTTTTATCGAATATTTTCCAATGATCTCCTTTATCATCAGTTCTGAATCCAATTTGATGGTCATGTAGGCTATCTACAAAAGTAGGCCCAATTCCAACCCAGTGATGTTGTATTGGTACTCTACCTAGTTTTCCATGCATTATTTGTGTATTGATAATGATTAGTTGAACATTTATCTATCTATAGAGACATATACAATCCATATTTCAACTTGAGTGAGTTTTTAATTTTACACAATTTTGCATATTGGAATCTTCGAGGCATAGTAAAAATAAATATAACATGTTTGAGTAGTGTCACAGTTATATAATAACTATTCATATTGAATCTGTGTGTCCACTAGTGTATTCTATTAGGTAGGATGTATGATGAGGAAATAATACAGGTGCTTCCCTTTTATATATTTATGTGGTACAAACAGAATGTTCTATCTCGGTAGAATGAGCACTCATCGGTCCATGTGACTAATAATCATAGAAAGGTCAATGATTTACTTGAGAAGATCAATATGGGAGACCAGAAGTACTTTTGGGTGCTACATCAAATTCACCTCCTTTTTCACTATGATATTTTGTGTAAGATAGTTCTTCTTGATATAATTGTATCAGGCCTCAATTCCTAGGATAATTTGAATTAGGTAGTAGAGACTATTATCACTTTCTATATCATTTATATACATAAGGATGGTTCCTAGTGATCATTCAATGGTGTCCAAAAGTAATATGAGTTTCCACACTTCTAAAATTTCCATTAGAAACAGTGGGTGAAATAAGTATAGCTTGGAATTTTGAAGGCATTCTTGTAGTCAACATCCCATTATTAAGAAATCCCCTTTTCATTATCTCGGTGAAGGGGGAGATTTTAACTATATATTGGATATAAAATTAAGAATATATGTGATGATCCCATTCATAACTCTATCTTTATTGAGATTTCATGTGGTTTAAATTTTCTAAATAGCATTAGTATTTTCTATGTCAACCTCGATTCCACAATTTGGCACAACAAATCTAAGGAAATTCCATAATGATACCCCAAAAATAGATTTTTGCTAATTCATATTTGGAGTATGTTGTCACATATTTTTTAGGAATAGTTCTGGTTTCATCATATGAACACATCATAGTTTGGATTTGATTCCAAAATAATCTATATAACCTCTAACTATTCTTACTAATAACAGATTAATGATAAGAATAATGGATCATTGATAAGTGGTTCTAGCATTCATTAAGGCAATGGGAATGACTTTATATAAAAATATCCCATAATAAACTGTAATGATAGTAGATTCTTCATCATCATGGGATGTAATTATATAATAATACCCTAATTACACATCCATAAAATAAAGGGTTTGAAATACAGTAGCTGGATCAATATAAATTCTTATGATTGGAAATTGGAAACTGTCCATTGGATGTTCTAGTTATGGTCTCTGAAATTGATTTGGAAAATAATATTCCCATTATTTCTCTTGACTTGGAAAATATTGGTGGGCCATCATGAGTATTTCAAATCATGTACAACATTGGATTTTATTGGTTTTTAAAATTCAACCCCTACATTTGTGGCATGATAGGGGTGTATATGTCATGATTCTTTCTTGAATCCTTGATAATCATCGGGTATCCTAAGAGTAATCATTATCACATAATGAATTATATTATTACTTTATTAATAGTTCAAACAATAAATATGTACTTTTCTTTAGAAATGAAGTATATGTCACTTTCTATTCGATGGGAATGTAATAAGTAGTCAATATTGGACCTGGGTTTTCGTGCAATCCTAGAATCACCAGCCTAACCAAATCAATGATGATAGAGATTCCCTTCACAATTATTCAAGTTGTGTTCCTAATGTACTCATCATATTCTTCTATATACTTATTTTTTGACATATATTTACTCAAATTTTGAAATATGGGGGATTCTATATCACTATAGAGGTAAGGTAGTATATATGGGCAGAAAATATAATCTCGTACTACCTATGTCACTGAAAAGTGATATCAGAATTGATATGTTTTTAAACTATAATTGGGGATATAAGTATTTGGTAATTCTAGGGTTATTTGTATAACCATAACTATATTCTTGTGGAGAAAATTGTCATTATCGGGCATAATCCATGAATTTCATGGGGTGGTCCCTAAGACATCATTGTATGTGACTTATATATCACAATCCGCAATTGGTTGTATGATATTAATTTTATTGAATAGTAATTCAACTTATGTGGCTCTCTAAGTCATGAATGGGTAACCATCATCATGTATTATACTGACATTTCCATTGATTGGGTTTTTCTTATATTTATGAATTGTTGAAGGTCCTACCATGTGAAAGTGGATCCATGGCCGTCCATGAAAGATAACGAATAAAATATCCTATTATAAACCATAACATCAATAGTAAATGTGAAATCCCCAAATTAGTCATTCAAATTGATCTTAATGTGTGTTGTTTTCCCAAATATATCATACACATTAATGATAATCTTTGTGGGATAGTTTCCCCATAGATATATCCAAAACATTGTAGGGATTAAACATGGACAATGTTGACCAGGAACCACTATCCATCAGATTGTTTCAGAAATATACATTATTGAGTCTGTAAAAATGAAATAGGGGATACATGTTCCTTTGGATGACTTCTTCCTGATCCTAGATAGTGAACCAGATGGAAACATGGAATTCATATTTCATGTTCTCCACACAATACACCTCGACAATAACAAATTATTTTGCTAAACTTATTGGGGCCCGGACGGGATTCAATTACTAACTTCCTATGTTCTTCTGAATGATTGTCACAATATATAATTTAAAGAGATGTTAGGAAACCAAACCCATTTATGGATGTCGTAATTTTGGTCCAAAGGCAATTTCATCCAGTTTTGAGGTTCCTCAATGACATGTGATCTAGGGTATGAGGAATTCAAGACAGATGATCATGGTTCTCATGAAGTAGTTGAGGGGGTATATTCTTCTACGGGATCAGATCAAAATTTCATTACACATTACCTAGGATCATCAGAAAATCAAACCTCCACTAGGGAGTCATATAATACAACTGGACATGGATCTCTACTATCAAGATTTGAGGCACCAATATATTAATTTTGGATATTTTATAGAACTCCCATGTGTGTTATATAAATATATATCCGATTTAGAAAAGTTAAAAAACTTCATTTCATTGAACCACACCTGTAATGGCCCCTATATACTTGAATCATGTTCATGATGCCTCCAATTCTTGTATTATGTGTGGGTTACTCATATTCTGATGCATATTCATGATTAGATAGGGTATCTTCCATGTGCATAACATTGAGATAACAAAATATAATCTCTTAATGGGAAAAGGGTTCTATTTGGTGTGATGTTTCTCATTCTTTCGATGTTTCAACAAATAAATCTGAAAGAGTCAGCATATTTTTTAGATATGAATATGAAACCTTCTCTAACATTTCTTCCTACTCCAGATGGTAATTTAAATCATTGGTAGGAATATATTATGTTACACCCTTGGTGGAGGAGATGATGTGGGTATTTTTAGTTGTGAGTTAAAAGTGTTATGATCTCAGAAAACTATTTTTGGGGTCATCTTGTTTTTGAATGTCCTCCCACACATGGAACACGCTTTCTTCCAATCACTTTATTTGACTGGGAAACATTTAAGTCAGGCATTGTCTCTGAGGAGTTATCTAACACCATATATTCCAAATTTTCAATGATTTGATGAAAATAACTACAAATTTCATACAAATAGATATTGTGACACACAATTATTTGGAAATTTTAGAATCCATGATGATTGGTGAGGTTGATCTCAAAAGGATTCATGAGATCTAGATACCTAAGAATGTTATTTTCCATAGCTGTTATGAAATAATCAAGGACTTCTTCATTTTGGATGGAGTAGTGTGTTTTAATTCGTTCCTCATGTCCCACGTAACTATGATTTCTATTTTCATCTTTCTATGCATCATTTTTATGTGGAATCTACTTGATAAGAGGTGTTCGGTGGTTCAAGACCTTCCAAGGAGGGTGGATGGGTAGTAATTTTTCCCACATAGTTTCATGCTCAGATTTAAATATTACTAGTCATTTCCCATATACAAAAGTAATTAGTTATGATTTTTATCAGGTACACTGAATTGCATCTTCCAAAAGTAAATATTTTCTTCTTACATAAAGAACCCACCTAGATATATTAATGGGATCAAATTTTTCTGTAACTCATCCCTAATATTTTCAAAATATAATTAAAGTATCTTCCTTATGAGATATGTGTGCTGATTGAAAAGGATGAACAATTCTATATTTTTCTAAATTTATAAAACATCTCATTTTTTATATTTCATGTAGTTCATCAGGTTGACAATCATTAATTTCCTCACTATAGAGATAAAATTATAATGTAACTCATGATGAACATCATAAAATCCTAAAATGGGTCCTATGGGAAAACTATTATACCCACATACAGTTTTCTTTATCATTTCCTATTTAAAACACCTTAGTTTGGTCACTATATGTTAATCTCAAGTTCCCATCTTCATCCCACATTTTGATACTATGTGTGTGTGTAGTCGTTCAGGGTTACCCACCCCATCATAGGTGAAAATGTTAAATTTCCTAAAATTGGGTGGGGGAAATTTATTATCCACTAGCTAGGGATATGGATTCATCTATATCTCCATAGATTCACATCACGCTTACTAGTATTTCATTAGTGTAGCTATGGAGTGAATGTTATTATGATGCAACAGGGCCACCACTATATAGACTCCTCCTATATATAAGGAGAATGTGGGGATCAATGAGGTGTAACTTCCTTTTTTCTAATTTACTAATGGTTCCTCCAAAAAAATAATTTTTTTTAATGAAACTAAGAGGATATTTCCAGAAAAAAGGGAATCCATGATCATTATCGACTTCATTAATTATTTAGGTTGACTTCCCATATTTGGAGGCTATTTTATTCTCAGATGCATCTCTTTCTAGTATAATGTATCTGATACTAGAAAAAATGGGTTCCTTTGCCTGAAGATGATATTTAATGTAAATAACTACTTTTATTTGGTCATTATTGTGTTTTTGAGAGTTCGTATCTTATTTTATTATTATGAAATGCATTCCTCCTATGAAGGAGATTTGAAAATTTTAGGTAGTGATTATGATGTTTCTACAACATATCATTTTCTTTGGTAGTTTTTTAATCAAGAGGTGGAAATTAGATATTCATAGGTGCCATGTTTTGCGGAATTATTGGGTTTGAGTGCATGAAATCACATTTTGTGCATCAATATCACCCTCCTCTCAAGGTATCGTTTATGTGATGAATACCTCAGAATTCGGGTCTTACACAACAATATATATCATATGGACTTGGATGAAATATAAATTGTTTCATCAAGATATGGAAGTGTTCCAATTACATTCAATGGAACATGATGATTCAACACTACCTATATTATGATCATTATTTGTACTATTGGACATATTCAGTAGTTTTGGCTTGAGATCCTAGAAGGGTCTAATTATCATCAACATACGCACCTCTAATTATCATCTATTAATAGTGAACTTGAAGAAGATTTCGTTCATGATTGATAAATGGGACATGTACATCAATGGTCTGCCTTGTGGTCGAAGAAATGCATCAGATTCCATTTTTCAATTTTTACCTCCCAACCTAGAGAATAATTATACTATATGTGGGAATGATGATGATGAAATTGACCCAATCCCACTTGACTATGGTTGATCTGGAATCACCATAGATTTTCCCAAAAACATCTTAGGAAATGATGAACCTTGTGATACTGATTAAGATATGAATTACCTCATCATAGTGGGATGGGGTTTGTTTACTACAACATTTGATATGTCCATTATTATCATAGGAATGAATGATATAAGGGGAAGAGGTGTTGGTAGATATTCCCCAAATCTAGCAGATTAGTTTTACTCCTCATCGTCTAATATTGAAGCTTCTTTTGCAGCACATTTGATATGGAATAACTATGCTCATTTAGGAGCTGGGTATGATGATATATATTAATGGGAATCAATAATTATGGGAAGTAGAGAAGTTAATCGAAAATTCTTATTAGGTCTTTGAAAATCATCCCCATTTCCTTGAGGGTATCAGTGTAATGATATTATGACTATCCTATTCTTCTGATCATGTTGTTTGGGAATCATTTTAGTGCGGGAATTCTATTTTAGTGAACAACTGGACCCCGCATCACCCAATCCTTGTCATTATTATGAAACTCTGACATTACATGAATTGAATATGTAGTGTTATGTTGTGATGAGTAAATAGTAATGTCCAATGCTCCATATTTCTCCCATTATCAGATACATAGGTCTGGTGATGCTATATAAATTATTTGGTGGATGGTTTTCGAAAAGTGGGGACAAAGAGTACATCGGTGTATGTCATTATATTCCACTCACAGGTTCTAATACATAGGAAAAGTTGATTGATACAACTGAAAATAGAGTATATTGATGATCCTAGATAATACTTGTATCCTACAAAGGGGATATTATTGGCCACTATTAACAGATGATTTTCCCTCATATTTTGGCATAGATAAGGCATGCACTAACTTTCTAGATCTTCTAGAAACTCATAGAAAAATGATATGAGTGGATAAAAAATGGTCGTGAGGTAGTATCTGGATTACTCTATCTATATATCATCATTGACCACCTCTACAATATTCTTACACGCCTCCATATGGTTAGTCCATCGTAGGTGCTTCATGGGGTCACATACTGACTATAGAGGTGTGATTACAGAGGTGATGTGGGAACTATATTTAGATGAAACCAATGTTTTCTGAAGCTCATCATATGAAGTATTATGATTTTTGGAATCCTCTCAATATGATGGTGTTAATGAAATGTATGGATTCCCATTTATATGGTAGATATCACCATGGGTTGGTTGACCATGCAGGATATCAGGAGTAGAGTCCTTTTGACCCCACTCCACACTACTATAATGTGAAATATCATTGTAAGGGTTGTCTGCTACATTGGTTGAAGACTTAGAGAGCCCTTGGGATGTTGAAAATTGGACGAATACATCTTAGAGGAAATTAGACTATAGAAAAATAGGGATATGGACCCCATTCAATGTTAGGGATGAAATATTATGACCTGACTTTTGGAATTGGGCACATATATGATCTTGTTGTATGATAGTTTAAAGAACATGTTAATATCCTTCAAGTGATTATGGAGTGTAATCTCATAGTTAATAAGTTTCAATATTATGACATTATGATTCCTCATTAATAAAAAGAATATTCGTCTATCCTAAGGAATGTTCCAATATCATTTAGCATGCCTCAGTCTGGATGGAAATATGAGAAAGATCATAATCCCTTGGAATATTCCAAGGACTATTCATAATATGAATATGGAAATTCCCCTAGAAATGTCACTTACTATCACTTAGTGATCCATGGTTTGAATAGTAATATGATCTTGGTATGAATATACAATCTTATATAGAATATGGCGATGGAACTCTAGAAGGGGAGGGGACCCGAGCATCAACTTTTGATCCCACAAAATGAAGTTTGTTTTGTTTTTCATCTGTGAATGAAAAACTAATCTCATAGATTCTATGATATGGTAGAATACTCTAGAAAAATTAAATGATAGGAATGAGAGCCTTTATCGAGGCACTTACCATTATCACTTGGTGATCCCAGGTGAGAAAGGGGATATGAGCCTCAACATTTTTGTGAATATGATTCTATCATGAAAAATCAACCCCTCTCACTTGGTGATCCCCATCTAGAATAGGAATATTATCCCAGTCCAATGACATTGGAATATTTCAATGGACATTTTTTATTGTCATGTGCCCCTATTTTGAGGCATGTTCCTCTCTCACCTATTGAACCGTAGCTGGAATTCAAATATATGACCTATACAATACGGTTTTCATTTACCCGAATATATTAATAACCCTACCAGAAGAGAGAATTATTTTGTGCCTACTCTAGTCCAACAAATTCATCAAATTATCAAATTCAAAAGCTACCCTAGCAATATGTGTCGAAATATTCACATGTCCATCAACCTATTTTATTGCCAAAATATTAATAAACATTTTTCAGCTATTACATAGATATATAGGACATTTATATATGTTTATGATGGTAAAAAGTCCTACACATTTTCCAACTCAACTAGATTTTGGCATATGAATTTTATTTATGTTGGTATAGGACTCTACTTATGTACTCCAAGCACCAATAGAATAATTAGATTTAAATCGTGAATGGGAGTTCAAATATGTGATGTCCACATACGTAATACTATAATATTCCCATAGACTTGTTCTGAATTATTAGTGATATTATGTTTCCCACTAGTTACTTCTATAATATACTGGCAGAAATCAACAATGGGAGTGGGGGTATGAACCATGTCCTAGATATCTGGTGCCTTCCTCAACCAATTTTTCATCCTTATTTCCCAAGATTGATAATCATTAGTGTAAGTGTATTATGTGATACCATTAATTGGTGACTCGAGGATACATGAAGAATAATGCTAATTAATTTTTTTGACGAGATCCCTCCCTGATATCCCCAAGATCTTGAGGGAGCTTTATTTTACTCACTCGCCCACATTGATCAAATTATAATAGTTGTATTCGTATCCATACAGGTATAATCTCCTAAAATTGTTTGCTATGGAATAGAGGGACACTAGATTAACATCATATTTCCTTAAATGATTCAAAATCCATGACTTTGGTAATTAAAAACACTCACATGGATCTTTCGTGTCCATATTGTATCACATCAATGGTACTCCCAATCTATAATATCCCAGGCATAAAATAAATGTATATTACACGTTTTTTGATTAATTGTAATTATATTACAGTAACATATACTTGTGGAACGTAATAGGATAGGTCCATTGGAAAATAAGAACACATTATTCTAATTTGGTGAAAGATCATCGATATCTCCCATAATTATCATATGTATTAGTACTCCTATATAAGAACAATATTTATAATTAGGTAAAAGAAACATAAGAAAGTGTTATCTAAGATACTCAATATGGGTATGTTAAGGGACATAACATAAGAATAAGTCCATAATAACATAAAATTATTTTGAAAATTATATCATGAATATCAAAGATCATGATATTATTTCAAGGAATAAATATTAAACGGTTATAAAGAACAAGTGTATATATTCCATGAGATAATTAGATTATAAATGATATATTTACATGAACATTAGAATAGGAAATAATTTCCATATTTTTAAATTGTTATTTTGTTGATCATTATATTGAAATGAGTCCCTTACTAAAATTATTTCACTCGCCATTCAAGTCATATATTACTAAATTGAGTTTACTCCAGTTCCAGTCTTTTATTACTAAATTCTCTTCACTTTAAATTATAGTCTTTTATTACTTATCATTTTAACAAAATTTTCCATTTAGGTCTGTATCATAAGATATACATATTATCCTAATGCATTAGAGGTAAATAAAGGTCACACTAATCATAAAATGAAAACCATTAAACTTTTTTCTGAAAGAATATTAATCATTCAACATATCATCACCCATTAAATGATATGATTTTTATTAGTTTATTTCAATCATCACATAATTAATAGAAAGGAAATAGGTGTCATAGTTATCATTTCATAATAAACATTAAACAATATTATAAATTATAGTGAAAAAATATTTGAAAAATACCCCCTTTTAAAAATAAGTAATATAATAAAATGATATTAAAGATGAAATATTTAATCTTTCTATTTCAATATTTCTTAATGAAAATATCATTTATACTATGTAAATTTTTTTATTCATAAAAAGATTCACAATTTTTAAAGATGGTATTTTTTTTAAAATTAATAAATATATATTTTAATGTAAGACGTGAATAAATAAGTTGTCAGGATAGAGGGAAATTCCATTGAATCCATAAAATTTAAAAAAAAAATAATATTACAGTATTTTTCTAAAAAAACAAATTAATTATTTTGGAAAATGATAAATGTATTAATTTAAAACAATATATTAAAACATAAAAATGTGTAAAAATTTCATTAATCATAAATAGGATAATAGTAATAAAATTGAAATAGTTTTACATAAAATAGATGTGGAGGATAAATATTCCCCAACAGAGTCTTAACAAAAAAAAATCTGAAATATTTGTGAGATTAAGAATTAAATGGTCAATAGTTTATAATAAATAGAATCATATCACCCTGAATGGAAGAAAATTATATGAATCTGAAAATACCATAATATTATAGATACGACTCATAAAATATATTCATGGTTGGTATAATCACCATGTAGAAGAAACAAGTAGTGTATAATGCAAATATCCGATAAAAACAAATTTGAGGCATAAATCGATTACCTTATGTCGTTAATATCATCACACTCATGAAAACATCATGTATATTAAATAAAAATATTTTACATATATCATATAATTTTATTCAACTATATCATATAATTTATTCTTTACTTATATACTACTTTTATGGGTTTATTAACAATTAAAATTTTAATGTTAGGATTTAGTTAATAATAGCTTTCTTTTTCACATGTGTTCTGGTTTATTATTTTTTTTCTCATACATATATCATTATTTCACCATTTAAATAATGATATGAATGAAATAAATATCATATATATTCATTAAATATTTATTTATAACAATATTATAATAGTATAAATGAAATACACCATTCATGGAGGTGGTAGGCCATATGTTCGCAAAAATGATGTCTTAATTGTGTTTCTATATTGAATTAAAAAAAGTATATAATATTTTATCTTTACATAATAATTTTTCAGTGACATATATTTCATATATATTCAGTTAATTTTACCTTTATTCCATCAATGAAAAATATAGATGAAAAACTAATCATGTCACATTGTAGATATGGTATGTCAAATGTAAAATTGATGGACATTATTTTTTACCCAATGATTAGGTGGTAAAAATGAGTATATGATATTATCATTAACACAGTTTAATTATTTCATAAATACCATATATAAAAATTATACAAATCATATTTCTAATTCATAAAATATTGTGATGTAAACTGCACTTCATCACTCTGTGGAGATCATAAGTCGTACATACCCAAAAGCCATACATTCATATTTAATTGAAAAGGGGATTGAATAGTGTTGTGTTACTAATAAAAATAAAAATTTTTCGTATTTAAGATGTTTATGATATTATTTAATGATACATATAATATATTTAGAGGAGTAAAATAATAGTAGAAAAAGTGAGTGTTCAGTTAGAGAAATTACCACTTCTCCAAAAAAAACTCATTTAGATCTCATCTAATGAACTTATGAGTTAGTATTTTGATAATTGAAGAAATTATATGTAGTTTCTAGATAAATGGAGAATATAATTGGGTATATTTTGGTTGTTCTAGAAGAGTAAATGTGATATAAAAAATCGAGGGACTAGGTTCACTTTTAAAATTAATATGAGGGACACTTTTGGAATTTCTAATAATTTTAATTAATAAAAGATTAAATCTAAATAATAATATCTCCAAAAGGATAGGGATCAGAGGATAAGATGAAAAAAAAAATTAATATCTTAAGAAATAAATTTATTATTTTTTGGTATTATTTTGAACCTTATTATTTGGATTAAACCTAAGTCAACATATTTTAAATTTTACATAGGTAACACATTTTCCTAAATTAAAAGTTTGTAAATTTATATATTTGATGAAATTTTAATAATAAATGAGCAATTTATAAGTTTTTTCATATAATTTATTTTTATTTTTCTAATATGGTTCATGATTTCAAATTATTTTATAATATATTATTTTGATAAAATTTCATTAGTGTCAAATTTGAATCTAATAATTTATGGGCTTTTAAACATATCATAATAAAAAAATAAACTTTAAACAAAATATATTATTATATTAGTAATTGGTAAAGGTTATCTAAAAAATTCATTAATCACATCAACTGTCAAAAATTATATTTATTTAAATATTTTTATTAACATATATCTAATCATTCCATTAATAATATAATTATACATCTGTGTTGTGTAATTATTTAATATTAGTATATATTCACTAAAAATAAAAACAAAAATTAAATAATATAGCTAAACATATAAATTTTAAAATAATCTTTAAATTTTAACATATCGGTCATGTGAACGCACAAAAATGATATAATATTATAAACCTGAATGTGACATCAATAAATTTTTATTACATGATGTGTTATAAGTAACATAATTTAATCTAATTGACAAAAAAATTTAGAAATAAATTTCCATTATGGAAATATTTTTATTCAGCTAAACATGTATAATAAGTATATTCATAACTATACTTTTCCACATTAGAGATGTATGAGCCATTAAAGTCAAAGAAAGTAAAATATTGTGACTTTAATTAATTTAAATATTATATAAGTCATATTCATGGACATTTGTCCATTAAGAAGCATGATTTCTTACATTAGCTGTTAAGGGTTAATTTTAATCCATATATTATTTCCATAATTTAGATTCATTTTATTATCATTATATTTTTTTAACCAAAATTAATCAATATACAATTTATTGTTGTTACAAAATTTATCAAGTATAGTATTCATGTTTTCCATAAAATAAAATATAGTTTTTTTAAAAAACATTTATCTTGTAAATCCAAATTTGGAATCCATTTTTCATATTCCAAAGTACAAAAGTTAGTAAATTTAATTAATAATAAAGCCTTTAAAATAAAATAAAAAAAATTCATGGAAAAATAACTTATTAAAAAATAATATTATTTCATATTAAAATAGTGATTAAGATGCATTTAAGAAACAATAGTAGTATTATTTTAATAAAAAATATTACTAATTTAAATTTAAAACTAATCCAAAATTTAATTTAATATTTTAATGGATATAAAAGAAAATAATGTTTTTAATAAAACTCATAATTTTCACTATTCATAAAAACATTATTCTTCTGAAACAAATAAGAAAAAATAACCCAAATTATATTTATACATCTAAATTTAAAATAATTTGATTAATTTTTAAAAATTGTTTTTATAAAATATTTAAAAACTATATATGATCCCAGTGTACCATTAAAAGGCAAACAAACTGACATTTAAAAAAATAGATATTTTATACAATAAATTAGATTTTTTCTTATGTCATTTCTAAAAAAAATGATTAATGTTATAAATTTTATTGAATAAATTATAAATATGTTTCATTAATATAATACGATAATAGTTATTTTTTTATTTATTGGAATTAAAAACATTTTCACATTAAAATATTTATCATTAAACTATTTCATTCATTTCTTAAAAGGGTTTTAAATTCATTTATAATTAATTTCTCAAAAAATTATATATAATTGTGTAAACCATTTTTCATAATTTAGTTATTCATGTTCATACCTTCCATTATTAAAAAATAGGATATAATATTCTTATTTATGTTCTAAAATTAATAAATTGATGTTTTATATAAACTCAGTGTTTCATTTAATTCAAGATAATACAATGTTTCATATAGCGTAAAATTATCATAGTGAAGTATAAATTTCATGATATTAAAAAAATGAAAATATTTTTAAATTTTATTATAAAATTCTCATGTTGTAATTTTATACCACCTCAAAATTTATTTTTTCCATCATAATTAATTAGGATTCTCAAAGGTTTAATACCTAAGTGTTCCATTCCTAGAAAGTGTCATCATATAAATGAATACATAAATTCCATTTAGAAATGTTAATTTTGGAAACATAATGATTACCAATAGTAACTGTTAACTATGTTTCCACATGTGATAACATATATGGAAGTGAAGAACATGAAATGTAAGAGAAATATAACTATAATGTGCTGATGGAGAGTTATAGAAAACTAGTTTATAAGAAAGTTAACAATTAACAATACCATAAACTTGGGAACATAGTATGGACAATTTTATTCATCAAAAAATAATGTAATACAAAAAAAATTTTGGTTTCATAATCCTTTCCAAAGAGTTGAAGAATTTTGATGAGATGAAATACTACGTTTATATTATTAGCATAATATATTCCATTAGCTTTTCATTGATCAGTTTTCACTAGATCTATTATTCCAAAACAATAATGGTCAGTTTGATAGTACAGAATCGTTATCATATCACGAGATCCATATAAAGTAATGTTATTCAATTTTTTTAACACCACAAAAAAAATTATATTGGTTATCCAATATGAAAAAATCCTCGTTAGGGGAGATAAGTCTCAAATATACAAACCCTCAGAAAAATTTTAATGTAAACAATATCTTAATTGGTGACCATTAAGATCATTCTAGATGATTAAAATGAAACAGTTTTCAAATAATGTCATTAATTTTAAAAATTGAATTATTATTAATCCCTCATGAAATATAGTGAGGACATTAATTCTCACACACCTAAAATGTAAAAATCATTATCATATATTCTCACGAAACATGGTAATTACCATAATTACAATGAAACCAAAGGCTAAACAAAAATTATTTAAAAAACTAATTTTTTCCTCACACCATATATTTATAAATATGATGAACTCAATCCCAAATATCATAATCCAAATTGTAATCATAATTGTCCCATGGTAATTTATGATATCCCATTTATTCTATCATTAAAAAAAATATTTTAATTTAATAGTCCCAAAATTGTGAACATATTTTGAGATATCCTTCCTTTAATATTTTTTTTCAAAAAATACTACCTTACCGCATCAATCATGTTTAATGGTTTCTAGTTCCATTAATAATATTCTATTAAATCATTTTGAGAAACTACAAGTGTCATATATTATATGTTTTATTATTATGAATTCCATAAAAGTACTTCAAAAAAATTTTATATAACTTCCATTACATAATCACTCAATCATTCCACTACTTCATTCTCTTACTCCACATCGAAAATTTTAATTACATGTGATTTTCCATTGCATGTTACTAAAGATGTTGCTGACATAGATAATCATTGATAATCCATGGATTGGGGAATTTGTTTTTGTAATGAGCATATTCCATGTACATGAAATACTTATGTGTGGGAGATGAATTTTTTGTATAATTTTCTCTAATAAAATAACAAACAATCATTTCCAACAATTTATTACTAGATTTCACATTAACTTTCTTTAGAAAACATAAAAAATCTTCAATTCCACTTATGAAAATATACACCATCCTTCCTTCAACTTATTTATCATAAAGAAAAATCAATATTCTATTCACCATGGATTTTATATTTTACAAAAAAAATCTGTATTACATTTTTGGTTAAAACCATGAGATTTCTATGCTACTGCAATTTCCATTTCCACCTTTATATCAGAACTCACAATTTTTTCATACAGACTAAATTTCCTTATATATAACACCACTTAGAGACTTGGTTTTGCCCAAAAAAATAATTGATCGACCATACATTTAGGTTAGATGATAGTGCGAGAGGTGAACCATTGAAGTCTTGTAAAATTTTCTCAATATGTACCAACATATTCTTCTTCCTTTTGATAAAAATCAATAAAATAATTTCCATATCTATACTGATAATATAAGGAATCTACATATTGAAAAATATACTCTTAAACTTATACCATTTTATGGAGTAAATTTAATCTTTTTTCCTTATATTATTAAGGAGATTCAAACACTTATCATATTCACTATCCAAAATATAAACAATACATTGAAATTATCATGTTATGAACAATAAAGGATGGATAATATCATTTCACAGGTACCAATCCATTGTTTAAAAACATGTGGATCAATATATCCACTCAAAGAAGGAACAAGTTTCCGCATGAAGGATTCAATAGAAATTTTTTCCATAATCTACTCATTTGAGAGTCTAGAATTATTCATATATTATGTAACTATATCAATTATATTTTCTATCATGGCTCTGATAACATTCTATTTTTTGGGAGGAAAATCATTGTATTTCCTATTTTATTATTCATTTACAAATGTCCTCCTGGTTCAATCAATTAACTAAAACCCAAAATCGTAGTGTGAGGAACCGAATTCATAGTTATATAACCAAATAACCTATGTAAATTGATTTATATATTTCAACCTATAACAATATATCTTTATTATTATGTTATTCATGATTATTTAAAAACCTCTAGTATTGTAACATATACGTATAATTATGATTAATGGCATCCCCTAGAATATTGTTATAAATCTCTCTTGGGATATCATTAATGTTTACTCATCATAGTTTCTAATGATTTAAAAACCCATTCATCTAAAACCATATATAATAACCCAATAATAATTTGTATGTATTTAAACCTTTTTAGATTAATATTCATTACATTACTATAAAACATGCAAGAGAAAAGAATTAGTTTACTACCTTTTGAAATAGTGAACACATTTTTGTAATTTAGTTAATGTTCTTCTAAATCTCATACATAGATCTTCAAATTTAGTTCTTCTACGTATAATATTTATTTATAACTTGGGGAAAGGAAACGTAATAAAGGGTAACTCAAATTCTCATTAAGGGTTAATCAACAGAGATAACATAAGAATAAAGGTATAATAAAATGAAAATAAATATCAAAAATAATATGTTTCATATTAATGTTTATGATATAAATTCATGTAATTAATCATTGAAGTTCATCAATAACAACAAAACCTATTCCTTGAGAACATAGCATAACAGATGAAATTATGGTGTATAAATACATATAGAAAATAATTTCCATTTTAGTAGAGGATAATTTCATAAAAAATAATTACCGAAAATGTATCCTACTAAACCTATTTCAATCCTCATTCCATCTATGTATTACTAAATAGATTTTACTCCAATTCAATAAATGTAATAATAATCCATGTGCACTTACAAATGCTATCATGCATTAAATAATTGTGTTATCATTCCATTCTAGTAATGTTTATCTACTTATATATAAATATTTAAACAATTAATTTGGGGGAGATTTAGGTTCCAATGAATACATAATGAAAACTGTGAATATGGGTTCCGCAAGAACATAAATTATTCATTATATCAAAACATATGAAATGAAATAGGTTTCATAAACATCATTCAATTATAATATTAAAAGTGAAAAATAAATGGTTTTCATAGTTATTATTCCATCATAGAAATAAACCAACCATACGAATTATATTGATATAATCCTTGAAAAATAACCCCATTAAAACATACATAACATTAAATAATTTTATTTTATATTAAAAATAATTTTGAGCTTTCAAATGATAAAAATAATTTGTAAAATATCATTTCTACTTCAATTTTTTTTAAATTGTTTCACAATTTTATATGAAAACATTTGAATTGAAAATAAAAATGAAATATTACCAAGGTAACATCATAGAATTATGGATTCATGAACTTTAAATATTTCATTCATTCCATATAATATAAAAAAAATCTTTCATTCATTTTCATGAAAAGACACAAAGTACCTCATATTAGAAATGAAAAATTTATTCCATTCAAACCAATTTGTAAAAATATAAAAGTTTTTAAATTAAAATTAATCATTAATAAGTGAATAGTAGTAATGCTTTTGAAAAAAAAATTACAAATAATTGATGTGGAAGAAAAATATCTACAATGATGGATTAAAAAGATAAAATAGTATATATTGATTAGAAAACATAATAAATATTAATCAAATTATAATCTGTAGAATCGTATGAACCATGGGAAATTGAAAATTATATAAATATTAAAATAAAAAATTACTATATATAAGACTCGAAAAATATTCATTTTAATTATAAAAACCACATAGAAATAGCAAATAGTATATATGGAATGTGTCATAAAAAAAATGTGAGACGTAAATCCCTTACCTTATGTCATGTACATAATTTTTCACTTGAATCCTCAAGTAAAATAAATATATTTTTATTAAAAATCCATAATATAATGCTATTAAATTATATATTATGATATATTATTTACTAATGTCATTTTATTACCCATTTATTGTAAATTTTCTTGTAAATATAGTTTTTTTCTACTAAATTCTTTGGTTTTCACAAGAGTTTTGATTTTTTTTTCTATCGATATAGTTATATCACGATTGAATAATATCCTAAACGAAAAAATGATATAAATTTCAATTATATTTTATACAATATTATTTACAATAATATATAATGTATTTAAATGAAATGAAACGTTTATGGAAACAGCTGGCCGTAAGTAATCATTAATGACGTTTTTATTTTTTTCACATAATAAATATACAAATAAATTATATATAATAATTGAAAATAATTGTTATGATATATATTTCATACATATTAATAATATTCATCCTTATTACCATATATTTATAATATAGAATAAAAACCAATCACATCACATTGTGGACATGGTAAGCCACAATTACGCATGACCAGTATTCTTGTTTCCAAAAAGATTAGGAGGATGAAATAGAGTTATTATATTATAATTACAAATGAATAATTTTTTAATAAATATCATATATAAAAATTAATCCCATAATAATTTCAACTCTTGAATGATTGTAATAGAAAATGAATTTTGTCACTTTTTGGTGAATTTAAGTTGTACGCACGCACAAGCAATACATTCATTTCCAGTTCGATATGAAATGGGGTATAAAGTGTATTAATAATAATAATAAGAATAATTTATATAATATAGTATTCAATAGTTATTATATTTTGATATAAATCTTTGATTTAGAGGAGGTACATAAGAGTAGAAAAGAAGAGTGGGTGGTCAGAGCAGTTACATATTCTTTAAATTGGCTACATCAGATCTCATCTAGAGGACTCTATATTTGGTATTTTGAGTATACTAGAACAACAATAATGTTCTTAGGTATGTAAAAAAAATTATGAAGAGTTTCCTGGAACTATAAGGGTTATTGTAGTATGAAGGAGTGATGGATGAGGTGACCTTTTATAATTGAGGTGAGGGGAACTTCTACAGTTACAAAAATATTAAGTTATAAAAAATTCAATCTCTATACAGTTAATTATAAATAGATATAAATTATATGAAATGAATATATAATTTTTTTTCAGCATAAACTAATATATTTTAGGAATGTTTTTATTGCATTTAAACTTATAGATTTTATGATCGCTTTGTTATCATATATTTATTATAACTATGGTAACAAATTTTTCTATATTAAATGGATTTAAATTTCTCTTATTTGATGTACTTTAAAACCTAAATGATTTTTTTTTACCATTTTATACCATATAATATTATTTTATTTGTAATGTTGTTTTTAAAAATTTTATATTAATTAATAATATATAATTTTAATTAAACGTCATTAGTGTCAATTTTGACATTATAAAATATTTGTTCCTTTAAAAATATCAACAATAGATGGTAAATTATAAAAAAAAATATTATAGATCTATGAGGATAAATTCATATAAAAAAGTAATTTTTCACATTAATTATCAAATTTTTTTAACTATAATATTTTTTAAAATTTTTGAGATATATTATTTAATTAAATAATTACTACATCAATGTTTAATAATAATTTAATATAATTATTTTTTTCACTAAAAATTATAAATTTACATTTATGAAGAATATACATATTTTATATTTTAGTAGAATATTTTTATATGAATAAATATTTAGTGTATCCCTTTAAAAATTATATACTCTTTAAAACATGAATGCGACATCTTTAAATATTTATTAAATAATATACTATAAATACTGTAATTTAATCTTTGTGACCTACAATGTAATAAATTAATTTATATCATTAAATTTTGTTTACTAAGTTAACAATTTATTGTTATATTCATTATTAATATAATTTCTTCCATGAGGAAACATAAGATACATTAAAGAGAAAGAAAAATAAATTTTTTGGCGTTATTGGAACTGAATATTGTATATTTCATTTTCATGGAAAAGAGTCTATTAAAATCATTATTTTGATAATTTTGTGTTATATGTAGAATTTTATTCAACAAATAGTATTTATATTCTTGTATTAGATTGATTTTATAGAATTTATAATTTTATTTCAAACCTAAATTAATTAATTTACCCATTATTTTGGTAACAAAATTTCCAATAGTACCATTAATATTGGAAAAAATAGAAATATTTAGGGAATTTTGAACTTATGAATAAAAATTTTAAATCCATTTCTTATAACTAAAAAATTTCATAATTTAATTTAAATTAAAATTTTAAAACATCTACAATAACAGATTTTCATAAAATTTTCGTATTAAAATAAAAAAATGTTTTTAAATATAATTTGTGTATAAAATACATTTCAAAACAATAAATTAAATTTTAAAATAAAAATGATCAAATTAAAATTTTTAACTAATCTCAAATATTTTTTTATCTTCTAAATAATATAAATAAAATTAATGTTTTCAATAAAAATAAATATTTTCATAATTCATCAAAACATGAAATTTCTTAGAAAAGTACCAAAAGTTCTCCCAATATAAATTTATATATCGTTATTTCAAATAATTAGATTATTTTTTCAAAATATAATTTATATAAATGTCAAATAAATATATTTAACACAAGTGCACAATCAAAAGTTAGCAAAATTGTGTTTTTTTTGAAAAATATTATTTGTATACTTAAAATTGGATATAAGATTATATAATATCTAGAAAAAACATAATATGATTTCATAATATTTTATTTAATATTATATATATAAAAATTATTAATATATACCAACAAAGGTTATTTTATTATTTATTTTTATGAAACAATTGTTCACATTTAACTAAATTTTTAGAAAATCATTTCCTTTTATTTTAAAAAGGGGATTAAATTAATTTATAACTTATTAGAACCAATAATTATATTTACATGAGTAAAATATTTCTCATAATTCAATTAATAATATTCATACCATCCATTCTAATTACTATCATATAATTTTCTTGTTATGATACTTATGATATAAAATTATATTTCTGAGAAACATAGTGTTCAATGTTATGAGAAAATTACCATATTCTATATAAAAATATAATATCATTGGTATCATACAAAAAAATCTATTAAATAAATCATATTATTTAAAAATATATTTTATAAAAATCATAAGGTGTTAAATAGACCCTTGTGTTCTCCACCATATGATGATGTTTTGAGGTAGGAGATGTTATTTTGCAACCCATGGAGGTTGAAGCCAAATTTGATTTTATAGAACGATCATTATATGTTGATATTATCTCATATGGATGTGATATTAGTGAAATCAATATCGATATTCATATATACAATGAGAAACATGTTCACTTATTAATGGAATATCACAAACATGATGTGTGCTCAATCAGATATTGATGGATAACACAGTTTGACATCTATTCATAATCCAGAAACAATTATTGCATTGAATTATGAATGGTATGATGGTCTTGTTTCAGGGGGAAATTATTTATATTTTAAAAATATGTAATCTCTATATCCAGAATACAATAATTTTTCAGTTTTGGATATTCAAAAAAAGTGCCACGACTTATGGAAAACTGACCGCCCTCATTATTTGAAGGCATGAAGTCTGGCTTGTTTTTTTATTTAAATAGAATATGTAAACCAAAATTACCTATTTCATTATTGATGGATAAATATATTATATTATAAATTCAAATTGTATTAAATGGTTTTTAATGGAAAATACACGATCTGGAACTCAATTTGACGTCGAGTCGCCATATTCATTCTTAATAGAAACTGCAAATAGTTACTACATCAATATAAGGGTATAAACCCGCTTTATATATAAAGTTGTTCAATTGTGGTTTCAGTCCCAAAAACTCTTAGGGAATATCGTTGGGGGAGAGGATTAGAGCTCGAGATCGCCAAAAAATTTGTGGGGGATTATTTCCAACATGAAGACTCTCTTATAGATTAAAGTTCGATAATCACTTACTAATGTAGAATTGATAAGAGTTACCCTTGAATAATTATATTTGGCTTACCACATTAATTTGATAACTATGGGGGTCACATTAGATATTTAATATGTATATATATATTGTTTCTCTTTTGTTTTTTTGTAATGATCTGATGCTTATATAATGAAGACGCACAACTAGAAGCATCATAGTTTTCTTAAAACATAGGGAGATGGCTAATATTACATGGAGGTTATTTGGAAATTATGTGGCATTTTATTTATCTTGTTTATTATTGAAATAAAAACCCACATAGTTCATTCGACCCGTGTAGTTATATATCATGCATAAGGTACATATTTTTTGGAACATAGGAATAAGTTATTTGAGATTGAGTGTCGCGGAGAGTTATTGTATATCATGATTATTGCAGGAATCAATGTTATCGTAGTTCAATCACTCCATTTGAAATAACCCCCAAGTTAGAATACTTAATATGGGGGATGTTTATATCTTTTCACTAACTAGGGATTAGATAAATATATTGACTTTGATTTTGGAGATTCACAATGAGAATGATATGACTGTTGATCCTCCCCATGAAAATGTGAAATATGATTGGTGTGACATATAATAGATTGATAGTATCTATCCCTAGTGTATGTCAATGTAGAGATTATGTGCTGGTACTACCATTGGGATGTTTAACTTGGAGTTAAGGCCTCAAGGAGATATGTTATATATCCTTGTTTTGATATTAATTGTATTTATCTTAGTATGGTTATGTTATTAGCCTTCTTATTGTAGAGTTCATGTGATCATACAATGGGGATGATTAGTCCCCATTCCAGGAATTGATGGATACATAATGGGACATAGACCAAAGAGCATGCTTACTTGAGCTCATGCATTAATAAGGTGCCGTATATATCCTGGTTATTGTAGGAATCCGAGTCATCATAGTTCATTTTATATTGGATCACATACTGAGGTTTACCTAGATGAATGATATGATCATTTCAACTCCTTAATACCAAGTGATATGTTCCATGCGTCTTTAACATGGGATTTAAGATAATCAATTTTATTACATGTGAATGTTGGACTTCTATAATAGGAAATCCCTTTGGATCCTAACTACAGAGATTAGTCCTTGGGGAGGCATCATATATATATATATATATATATATATATCTTATTATTGAATGATCTAGAGTCATCACTGTTCACTTGATTTTTTATTACATACTAATTTTTCTCATCTATCCATTTCTTACTCACTATGGATAGACAAGGATATCATGTCCAAGTATACCTGTTTGACCTACCCTGATTCTCTATCTGAAACATATTAAATTTATTCTTAACATTCCTTGGTTTTTTATTTTTTATGTCAGATGATGTATTCTGGATGTATCAAAAATCAATACAATGATCTAGTTGTCTTGTCTGAGAGACATTACCAATCCTGGATGGAAGGTTTTAGGGCCATCATATTATCATCGATGACTTGATCCATGCACTTCAAAAGACCTATTTTTTAGTTTAGAATCAATCAGAAAATCACGACTAGAATAGTTTGATTACTTATCATTAATCATCAAACATTTAATGGATTCATCATTAAATCTAGATGAAACACTTCAAGGGATTCAATAAAAACAAGAAACATATCTGGAGGGTGACACATATTCCATGCTAACATGTCGAGAGGACATCATGTGATCCAGCAGTCATGTCCAATATAAGTCATGAGAGCAACAAGACATGCATGTGTGCCCTAAAGAGATGTAGCTGACATGTAATCATTCTATTGTATGTGTCTTGATACATTTCAAATAGAAAACCACATAGCTTAGATGGAAATCCCTGGGGACTTTATAAGACATTGGTGTCATGGTATGGGGTTCAATGTGACTTTTCATGATATGTCCAACAGACTTATCATTGTCCAAATAGTATACCAAAGGAGGGTCATGAGATATGGGTGAAATTTCATTAGGTTATTTCATGACATTGAATGATTATGTGAAGTGCATGAGGATAAACACATATACATTTTGGTATAATCATCCCATCGTTTACCCTTTATTTGAAAATATTATTGGGATTTCATAGTATTTTAGAAAATTTATATTATTTAATGTCTCACTAAATCTAGTATATATGTTATATGTTCCCCATGCGACCCTCTAAATATCCATCGTATTATCTTTAGGTGATCTTGAAATGTTAATTTTTATGGAACATGATCACTCTGGTTGTGTTCTTGATCATACCCGATGGAAAACATCCTTATTATGAGATCATTATCTCTAAGAAATATGATCTGATGCCTGGGTGATCTTGTTTGGGGTTTCCAAAAAATCAATGCATTTTTCATGAAGGGGTGGGTGACATATAGGCGTCATCAACCTAATTTGGATATGTTTTCATACCATGTATTGTGTGAATCATTGCATGAGTTGGTTATGAATTTGATGTTATGAGTACCATGAGTAACCCCTGTGGATTATTCTGTGGTTCTCACGTGATTTTCATTGATCACAAGAACATACCATCAAATGATTCCTTTATTAAATTATTTAAAATTTATTGGGTCATCTCTAATCATGAAAATACTACAAGGCACATGGATATGGTACAATCAACATGTCCATGTTCCATCACAAGATTAGGTAACCTATTAAAATGAATTTTCATAATCAAATGTTGCTTTTTTCGGAAAATTCATGAGTTAATGATGTATTGATAGGGGCTTCATGAAAGCAGACCATTATGCTAAAGGATTCTATGTGACTGTACGACAAACACCCTGGGTTTATCGTGATAATTTTACGAATTTATAAGGATTCATTCATTTCCCTCACTATTTATTATATTTTTAATAAAATTTTGGGGATCGAGTGAAGTTGTATGATTATTTTAAAAAACAATAACTATACCTCTTAGTGATGTCTCACACGAAAAATAAATGTTCAAGTGGAGATGCATGAGAATTTAATGGAAAATCCCATCGGTTAGTCATTTTTTAACCGAAGGGGGTGTGTGAGGTATTGTAGACATGAATCAAGCCCTTCACGTGACAAAAATGACTTTCTAGATGAATTTTACTAGTTGAGGAGGTCATGTTGGTAGGATCCTGAGTGGTCTCAAGAACTACCAAAATCATGTCACATCATATAATATAACAATGAGTGTCCAACCTTATCCCTTTTTTATATCTTTTTTTTTTCAAATTGGATTTGAGTTTCACGAATTTATGTATGTGTTGCTGTGGAAAATCATTATTCCCATTGGCTATATGTCAAGTGAGTATTATGAATGGATGAGACTCCTGACTTTTGGGTTTTTCTTCCCTATTTCCTAAGGATCGTTATATGGTTTTTCGGGTATTTATTACTAATATTTTTTGTGACATGGGAGAGCTCTCCCCGACGTCTCTACATGATCAGTTATTTGATTGAAATAAATTTTAAGAACATGTAGTATTTGTAAAGGGGGCTTCATGGTTCTTCTATTTGATACATGTTTTTCACGAAAGTCTATGTGACCTTATGAAGGTCATGTGGTCATGTGTCCTATAAGAGTTCATGTGAACTACATGATCATGGTCAAATTCATATTCCATTGTTTTGAATGAAAAATAATACTCATATTACTAGTTTCATCCATTGTGGATTTTCATTTTTTCATTTTTTGGGAATCAAGAATCATGTTACGTAGTTGTTTCCTAAATTTAATGTCCGACTACCTCATTTACTATGTTCTATAATAATGGATCTCGTACCAAAATGTTTTATTATCTATTGAATTATCTACATCATCATCATTGAAAAATATAAAATTTATCATCAAAAAATAATGTAGATAATGTCCAAAATTGAGAATGGTTTTGAATATTTTATGATTAAATTTCATACATGTGCATTTAATTATTCATTTAGAAAAAAATTCTAACTTCCATGATGAAAATGATATATATGCTTAAACACCCTCAATATAGATTATATTTAAATTAGATTTGTTGTGACTTTTTAATGGCTTATATAATCATAACATTAATATAGAAATTTTATTCAACATATATAGTATATAGTTATATAAAAATTAATAGAAATAAGAATACTAATAATTCATTATGAAAAATTGAATGTTATTATTATATCATCAAGTATTAGAGTATTATATTGAATATGATTGGAGTAAGGTGCTATAATTACAATTGATTCCATGGAATGTAGTGGAATATTGTATATAGACTAAAAATAATAAATATATTATATCATAGGAATTATATATTATAAAAATAATGAAATATATCCCATATGATGCCTCATATAAGAAATCAAAGATGACTATAAAGTCTGACTTTCATATATTACAATAAGTTTGACATAATATTTTTGAGCATCAGATGTTTGTTTACATTACATGTATGTTTAATTCATATAATATATTTATAAATTTTTAAAAAATATTTTATTATCTATCAAATTTTGTACCGTATGAAAAATCAACTACCACAGTTTTCATAAAGATATGGTTATTAACCATGAAATTATATATTATTTTTTTGCATTGGGAATTTGGTAAAATTACAAATGAATTTAATTAATTTAATATTTTTATTATATTTTTTTCAATAAAATTTATGAATGTCCATAATGGTGTTTCATATTAAAAATCTGGGAGAACTTTTATTTTAGGGATTCGCGGGTTTGTGTAGGTGTGACATAAGATTTTTTGTGCATCAGGTGTTTCGTTATTTCGCAAGTGAGGGTTTCATTTTTTATATTTTATAAATATAAGATATATAAATGAAAAAATTTAAATGAACTAGTAAATCTAAATATTTTAATTAATAAAACATTTATAATAATGTGGGTTACATATTTTAATTTAATGTTATCTAAATTAAAAATTTATATCCTTATCTATTTGGAATATTTCATATTACTGACATTTTGTTAGAATTTTTTCCATATGTTAATTTCCTCAAAATATATACAAAACAATCCTTATTGTTTACATTTATGTTGTATATAGATATTTGTATATATTACATAGTTTCATATTGAAATATATTTCTGTCAAATTTATTTATACATTTTTTTAAATCAATATACATATAAAATAAATATACATACATATATACATGCATACATACATACAAATTTATATATATCGAAATCCTAACATGCGTTTTTAAACATTTATATATAAATATTAAAATGCATATATATATATATATATTAGAAAATTAATAAGTCAAATATATATATTTATATATATTTTTTACAAATATAATTATGGAATATACACAAACACACACACACATATATATATATATATCAAAAACCATATATGTTTGTTAAAAATTTTAAATAAGTATATTCACATGTTAACATACATATAAACATTTATATATATTTAAATACTGGTATGACATAAATATTACATGTTTTTTAATGTTAATATATATATATTCACATGTTAATATATATCCATATATATTAATATATATTTAAAACATACACTTTTTATAAATGAGTATCAATATTTATAACCATACACATTTTCATAAAATGTTTATATTTTAATATTAACACAGTAATATTTATATTAATATATTACTTAATATCTTAATTAATATAAATTTATCAAATATATTCTGAAACTTTTGATAAAATGATTTACACCCTAAATCTGCATATACCACCATACATATGTACATATATACATATACAAATAATTATATATATATTTATACGGTTGTGTGTGTGCTTGGAATTTTATTATATATACACATATATCTAATCATTTACAAAATTTTATTCACATGAATTCAAAAAAATATAATTCCATCGTAATATAACCATAAAACAGACTTTATCATAAATACAATAATTAATGTATTATCATATTAAACAATAATCTTATCTTCATAATAATAAAATAAAATGTTCCAACTATAAATATATATATATATTAGATATCCCTAAATTATATCTATAAAGAAAAATATTTCAAATATTATTTTAAAATAAAATATGTACAATAATCTAAAATACGAAAATAAATAAATATATTAAATCTAATGATAATATAATTATTAAAAAACTAAAAATTATTTAGAATGTCATGTGGTGAAATAATATACTACCATTTAGGGAATTAAAATTTATAGGTTACGTAAATAAAAAATATGACTCAAAAATAGAATTAAAAATTCCTAACCTATGGTTTTATTAAACTAAATCATTTATGATTAAATGAAAACTTTAGAAGAATAAGAAAATGAAATTTAAGATGAGTCTATAGCAAGTTGTTTCTAAGTAGGATACGTAAAATCATAGTGTAATAGATGATTTAAGAGCGGATCAAGTCTTATGCGGTGGACTACACACGGTACATGATATGTGAGGATTGAGAAAATTAGAGGTCGATTTAGGGTATCATGTTTTTTATTTAATATTTACTTTTATGGGCATTTGGTGATAAACTTTATTCCATTGAAAAATATAACATCATCAAAATTTATGTGATGCTATAATATTTTTTTTACAAAAGGTTCATGTTCTTCAATGATTTTTAATTATGATGATAATACTCGACAAAACAAACAATTTCACATCATGGCGGATATTGATGGGAAATGTATTTGAGACTGAAAATATTTTCCCATAAAATGTAAATTTTATTTTAAATGGAAGAAATAATAATTCATTAATACATAATTTTCATTCTATTTCAAATAGGTAATATAAATGTCATAATTAACCCATTGAAAGTACACATATTTAAGTAGTTGTCACTAATTTTTCCATGTATTATTAAAATAATATTATGAAACAACATAATATAGTTATCATTGTGTCATTATAAAACTGAGATTACATTCATTACCATAAATCCATAATGATTACTTGCATTCATCCCAAAAATAAAATTCTATGATGTCGAATATATTTCCTAAATCCAAACATGTAGTAAATTACATCAAAAATAATGTTAAAAATAAATTCACTAACCAATTTAATGGCAACCATTACAATCCCCTTAAAATAATCATAACATTATTAACCGTGCATTGAAATGTTTGTAGGGTTATATAACCTTAATTTTGTGTTTCCAAATATATCATATTTCTATTTAATGACATATCTTAATAGGATTCTATACATGATTTCAAATCAATACTAAAATACTGGTATAATAAAATCATTATAAAATTTAGGATTATAACAATGAGAACATCATTTTTTAAACAAATCAACATTATATTTATGGATTCCATATATAAGAACATTAATTTTTCCACATCATCTTTATCAATATAATATTCTTAACCTTGATCACATAGCTTATTCTGATGTATTTTAACTAAACGATTGGAATGTCGTGTTTTACTGTTCTTCATTTCAAAAAAAATTTACTCATTGAATAGAAAAGGATTATTAGATAATTTATTTTTCATGTTTTTTATTTCCATTCTCTCCTCAACATAGTAAAACAGTCATTCATTTTATGTATTTATTGAGGTTTTTATTTAAATATTTATAATATTTTTTAAAACCATTCAATCACATCATCCCCATATCAAATTTTTTTATTTTTTGTCCAAATATTTTCACATTTCTCTAATAATAGATAATAAGAAGAGAATTATTTATTTCTGTTGATAACACATGATACAATAACCTTCTATGATGATAATATTTGAGAGAATAGTTTCATACCAAACATTGATGTACAATCATCAAGGAAATGTTCATTTTTTCACGTTGGATTTCATGCATTGATATAGTTCGCATTAATTATTCTAATTTTAATGTGTAATTAGTGTAAAAAATTAGAGTATATGAATATGATATCCATCATAAATTATAATACCTAATATAATGAACCAAATAAAATGATTTGAAAATTTTTTGTGTGGATAATCCCATAATCATAAACATGATTTTCATATTAATATATCGAAATCATAAAAATATTTTCGAAATGATCAAAATGTTCTGTAATGAAAATGTTAATTAACACAATCATATCCCCTCATGCTATGAAACTTGGTTTACTGTAAATATTTTTCTCATGTACATGGTAATGGACAATTTAGTCATGAATCTCTTTTTTCAATGTTATTACACCAATGTACATGTGTTGTAGAATCATATTCACTTATATTATCAATAATAGAATTCATTGCATGAAAACCCAAAAAATTACACATTAAGAATATTTATTAACTTATCAGATAATTATACATATCCTTTAAATAGGTTATAGGGTTTTATTAAATTATATACTTTTTCATAAATATATTTCACAAGGAGTCTACTAAACTCCCTTATTTATTAAATATTATGACAATGACCCCAATATCTCATTTTTAGTATCTACATTATTAGATTATCACTAGGTAAGAGAAATCTCATCCAAATGTATAAATGATTATTAGTCTTTGTAAACTAGATATATAAATGAATTTCACATACATTAGAAAAAACTAAACAATATGTTTTATTTGAGATAATAATTATTAACCATATAATATCATTATATACCAATAAAATATAACATATTGGTTTGCTAGGGTAATAAAAACATAATTGAGGAGTGAGGTCAGTTTGTAACTAAGTGTAATCAAACATAAAATATATCATGATTTAATAATCTTAGTCAATTAATAATTTTGTATAACTAAAGGATAATCCATTCAAACAACAATAAGAACATAATATGGGTTGAATAATGATAAACAAATTAAGCCATATAAATTATAATTTTAGAATCAAACTTTTCAATGGATATTATATCTAATTGAATAATAAAATTGGAATCATGAAAAAATATCATATTAATGGAATTTATATTTTTAGAAATCTGAAACTGACTCTCTAGTCCATTCAAATTAATATTAAAATATATAGGTAAAATCCTGACTCATTTGTTAAAATTATTTGTCTCATGGGACCTACTAATGTATTGAAGATTTATATGTAATCATGATCCATACATCACAATAAATTCTAATGCATTATTAAATTCGATGTGGTGAATGAAAATAAATATAAACATCCATATTTAATAACAATTATAAAAATTGTTAAAACAATCCCCATTCAAATAAAGATAATCATATGCAATCCATATTAATATGGTGAGTGGTAAAAAAATTAATAGTCTTCGTTAAACAAGTAATAAAAATACAAATAAATAATATTGTAAATTCAATATAACATATATACATTGTATGACATGTAAAATGAAAATTAAATGTCAAATATGAACAAAAATACCTTATAATTGTAATTAGAGAACTTTTTTAGGGTAAAAATATTTTAACAATGATTTTTTTAACCTAAAATTTAAAAAATATTTTTTAAATATTTTTTATAAATAACCCTTGATAAAATTTAAAATAATTATCAATGTTTTTAGTGTCCATTATCGAATGAAGTTCATTTCATGACATACATTTTAAAACATTTATTCCTTTCAGAATTTCTATAAAATCCAAACATTCATTATGTGGAGAGTGTAATTATATTTACATTAAAAAAATTTATAAAAGTAAAAAATAGGTTATTTTTTTATTATGTCATGTGGATATGCATAACAAAATATCTATGACATTTTATTAATCATGTTTTTTTAAAAAGAAAATTATTTCTAAAGAAAGAATGAAAGTTAGAATTTCGTAAAAATAAATAATAAAAAACTGAAAAATGGTACTATTATTTGAAAATATGATAATATCCACATTAAAAAAATATTGTTTTTTCTATAAATTTAAATAATTACAACATTGGACACTTAATCATAAAAAATATCGAATAATGATGTTGTTTGGAAATAAACCCATATAACATTGGAAATTTATGAATATTATGACCCTTAACAGAAATAAAAGTAAAAAAAAAGTGTATATGACTAATATAATGTGATTAATGATATATAATATAAAATTTTGTAACATTTATATGACATGGAAGAATTTTATTTTAATATAGTGTATGCCTCACTAAGGTAAATGTTAATCATGAAACCCTTAAGAAAATTTTGATATCCTTTGAATGTGTCTGAACCTCCTATATATTAAATATAATATAATTATAAATATATTAAACAAATTCATATATATATATAATTGAAAATATTATTTAGCTAATGTATTTTATCCCCCATCTAATATAAATCCCATGTTAAAATCAATAAATTATCGGAAAATTGCTTCAGTTTTCTAGTAGGTTTTAGTTCAATAATTTTTATCCTTTTACGTTATTCAATGTTAAACAATATCAATAATGCTAAAAATGATATATGTAAAATATATTTTTATTATATATTTAATTAGGGTAATCTAGAAAACATTGACATAGAAATTGTATTATGCCTTTGAGGGAGAAAGTACATCATATAAATTCATGAATGTTTTTTAAATTCATATCAATGGATGGAATCAAATGAACCAATATATTAATAAAACAAGAAAAAAATAATTATTATGATTTATATATTAAAAATATATTAATAAAATCCTGGATTTTTCCATATATGTTAAAATAAAATGATTATAGTAAAAGAATACTTCATAAAGGTGGTATTTCAAATTCATGGAAGAGAGAAGTTGTTGTTTTCCAATAGATTATAATGTAATTATATTTATAACATCATTCCCCATATTGCACTAATAATTTCTTCTCTATGGTGGGCCACAAGACCTCAAGCACATCTCCCTAAACACTATATGATTCCGAATATCTCTAACGGCCTTTGGTGTGCCCCTGTGGAGACTATTCCCTCATCGATCATAGTAATCGCTATGGTAAAAAATAGATAAAAAAATGAAAACATAAACTAGAAACTGTTAGAATCATAATTATAGAAATAAAACAACTAGAATAAATCACCAAGTGGGAGATGAATATAAATAATATATATAAAAACATAATTATATTTTCAAGTGTAAACATAGAATTTATGAGCATTTGGAAACATGGGATACAGAGAATATTCTTCATTATATACAAAACAAGGAAAAAAACACAGCATATCAACCGTCGGTTTGTACCTCTACACAGAAACTCCACATGATGTAGCATATATATCGTGCATTGAATGAAGCATGATTCCATTTGTCCATTACAAGGATAATTAAGACTACTTTGGCACCAAAAGACAATTGAGAAGGGTGTGAGATATAATCATAGTAGGCTGATATCCATAGTGTCTAGTCCGTTCCATTTTAAGATGTAAATAATGAAAGTTTTTAATATATAAAAAATTATTTATTTAAATAATATAAACATGTAGACCATATATTAGGCTCAAAAATGGACACCCATCCCATACAACCCGCTTCCACATAATATGAAATTATAAACAATTCACTTATGCAGTTTATGATGTGAATAAAGGAGACATTAAATTTTAACCAACTAATATAAAAAATAAACCCACATCCTTCTTAATTAACATGGATTCAACATTTCAATGTAATTAAATAATAATCCTTATAATATAAATGAAGAATGTTTCAAAATAACTGTTAATGCATTCAATCGATCTATCGAATCCATTGGTGGAGTCTCTATTTCATCAATGGCATTCTAAACATAATACCAAGGGTCTCTATGCGTGTCCTCGAATATCCAAACACACCTATGGTAACCCAAGGTAACCCATTAGTCATTACTTGTATCACTCATGGTATGGTGACTCTGATTCCATACCATGTATCTCACATAAGAGATGAGGTATCACCTAAGGCGTGGAATGTCTATCTTTCCAAATGGATTAATCTTCAGTTGCACCCCTAGTGAACCAATGTCACTAAAAATTATAAATAATCACATGGAGATCCTTTAACTTCAATGGAAAAATTATCACCCCTTGCACATCAAATTAATTTAACAGAGCATGGTGAATCAATCCATGGAATCCTTAATTCAAGACCCATGTTCTCTCATAGTCCATAGCATGTGAGCCAGAGTGGTGAAGCAGATATCACAAGGAATGTAATTTATATAGTTTCTAAAATTAAATAAACATCTCATTAAATGGTATAATAAGGTATTCATGAATCATGATCAGAACTATCAAGGACATAAATCATATAGAACATGGATAAGATATATACTGTAATATATGATAACAATAAAACATGCCGTAAGAATAAGAAATGAAGTACAAGAATATGAAGAAGTCATTAACATTCCTCTAATAAAATTTCATAAATGAATTTTCAATATATAACATTATCATGAATGACCATGTATGGAATTCCTGTCAAACCATTAAAAGATATTAAGAAATAAGACAGAAACAAGATGAAGTCATATCAAACATTTCATAACATAAATACAACAAAAACATATGGAATGATGTAAGGTATTCCTACAACGTTAAATGGTTAAATAAAATGCAAGGTATTTGGAATTAAATGTAAATAAAAATTATGATCATTTAAATATATTTTTTAAGTCATTAAAATAGAGGAAAAAAGTCATGCCAAACAATTTATGTCAATTCAATTAATAATATTAAGGAATTTAATAAAAAATAAAAAAAATGAGGTAATTTAATATTTTGGGAATAGGAAATAGTACATTCAAGGTGGGAACGCAAAATAGGTAAAGCCCGTGATGATAAAAATGACTCCGATATGGTTTTCAGCATAATTTAATGTCACAAAAGGCATGAATACCCAATTTAATTAACTTATATAATATGATCAATTCCTCACTAGAAGATTCTAAAAAGTGGAACAACAAAAAACATCTAAATATCATAAAAATGAAGTAAAATAACATATAACTCTCTACCAAGATTTTTTAGTGCTCTACTAATCCATTAGAAGGCCTAGATTTTACCAAAAATATAATTAATCAAGGGATTTATCAAATTCCATATAAATTAGGGAAAATATATTTCAATAAAATGGTTCATCATTTAAAATAAAAACAAAGAAATATAGGTTTGGGGAAAGATGTTACTATCCATACATTTCTATTTCTTCCATTGGAAAAGGGATTTGACCACTTATGTAGAATATTGGAAACAACCTAGTTGATGTGTGAGGAGGACACCACATTCCAAGTGGGGGAAACCCACCTAGAAAAGTAAGGGTGTGAGAAATAAAGGATTAAAATAATTCATTAATGTTAGAAGAGTAATTTCACAATCTAATACAATGAGCATGGTTTGGAAGGATGGTTTGGATGGACAATATTCAAAACATGTTCCATTCATAGTTATAACGGGGAAACTCATATAGTTAGGCACATGGTTCGACTGACCAAGAATAAATTGTGTGAAACTACAGTGTCCAAATATTTCAACATATTGGAATGTCATGAAACCTAGTTCTTGAGGATGTAGAGTAGCTGTGTGGCTCCCATTTTCCAACATTTATCTATCTCATAGTTTATGAAAACCATATATTTAGGGAAACCCATTTTTCACTAAGATGTGGCCCATTTTTCCTCTTACCCTTTCTAGGATTTGGGATTTTTAGGAGATTTAGACACACCTGGTACCTCTTTTAACCCCTTAGGAATAATTAATAGAGTCTGTTAATATAAATTAATATAGTAATTAATTTCTCAAAACTTTGGATAAACTCATGATTTTACAACGTACCCTTAAAAAAAATTTCCTAATGCTTCACTTCTATGGTGGGTTAAACTTCTTCTGAGAAACAACCCAGGAAATCCACATGTACATGTCCCTACCACCACCATCCCTCATCCTTTGTACATTAATTCTACCATATCACCTATACAAAAATAACTAACCTTTCTCAAATAATCATTTCCCAATGATCAAGAATATTTTCCAATGACTCCAAAATGGAATGATATTCCACCAGATCGATATCATCTAAGACAAATGATTAAGGCATGTTTTGAAGTTATCATCGAAGTTTATACATGTGGAAGAAGTCATGCAAGGAATGGAACCTTTTAAGTAACATCAACTGAAAGATATATTGGCCGGAACCACTGAACCATGTCAAATTTCCCAAAATATAGTAGAAATTAATTCCCTACCTCATGATTTTTTTCTCTCCCCATCAAATAGATAATTATAGGATGACTAGATGTCCCACCTCAAACTCAAGAGGTTTGAGATGTTAATTAGTATAAGAAATATTCTTGGATGAATATATATATATATATATATGCTTATAAATTATAAATACATTAAATTAAATATACTATAAGAGATACTGAACTAGATGATCTACCACACATGACTCAATCTATCAAAGTGGTGTGTGACATGGTACAAAATATATGGCCACATTCAGATAAATCTGAACTATTTCTTAAAATGTGTTCTTATACAAAAAATAATCCAGAGGAGTTTTCATTCCCCATGATCTACCAAATTCAAGGACCTGCCCATAGCATATATTGTACCACCCATACGTTCCACTAAGACTGCCCATCAGTATGAGGGGTATATTCAATTCATAAGAATACATGTAAACCCAATTCCATATTCAACATTTGCAAGAACCATGATATAAATCAGGAGTCTCATTCAAAAATTAACTAATTTGAACAACACAAATTCTCACTACCTCTTAGATGTAATGTCATTATAACTTATTAACATAGATTGATTCTTGTATTGGTAGGTAATAACTGAACTTGGTCAACATATCGATGATCTCCAACAAAATATATCTTCCTTGAGGAGATCCTTGAAATCCTATCCCAAAACCCATCGAGACATCATTCAATTTCTCCTAAAAAATGGATATTGGATGTAAAAGTATAGAAGGCCACTGGTTGTATGGATTTCTATGCTAACTAGAAGAGAACCAAATGTTGAATCTTGAACTCTACCACTTTATACATGGAAAACTGTTCTAAAGTTATATATCCATATACATCTTGGTGAGCACTGAATGATGTTCTCATACCATTTCATGTGAATCCCTCATTTATTTCTCCTTGTATATTAGTATTTCCCCACACATGACAAAAGAAGATCACAGTTTCACTACTGTTAATATACACCACTAGGTTGTATATTCTCTCCTATGACACTATCCCTCAGATTGATGCCATAATAATATGATACCGATATTATAAAAAACCATCCCATAAGAGATGATTTACATTATAGAGCTGCTAATAATAGGTTTTCATGCTACTCTTGAACCTCTAGATGCAACTTTGAAAAAATATCCATCATCTACCACTCAGTCATGGCAACCTTTATAACTTTCATCGTCATTTTCCTACTCAAGGAATCATCTTTGACATTACCCTTTACATCTGTGTAAGAATGATAAAATAAAACTAATTGAAGTAATTTCACAAACCTTCCCTACCTAAAATTCATGTCTCACACGGTGGATATATATTTGATCCTTTTATGATCAACATAAACAAAAAGTCACTCTCCTTGTACATAATGTGTCAAATAGTATAGAGAATGTACAACAATTTCTAGATCAAGGTTAGGAATATTAATGTTCCTCTCATGATGCCTCATATAGGGTGATATATACAATAGGACTCAATCACCATTCAACCGAACTGAACCGAGTCTACTTCATTAAACACAAAAATAAACTAAATTATCTCTTCCCAAATCATGTAGAATCAGAATCAGAGAATCCTTGAGTAATATATTTTATATCTATATTATTTTATTATAACCATTAGATCTTATGACCTTTACAAACATCTTATTCAAGGCTATAAGAGGCACTTCTAAGGAGAAGATGTCTATAATGAATAAATTTTAATAATCATCTAGACCTAAGAAGCATAGTTTTCTGAACACAATCTTCTTATGATACTATGAATCCATGGTTTTTAGCTTCTCTAGTTTCAACTAATACTACTACATCATTTATAATATTACCCAATAAGTGAACTTTTTCTGATCATATGAGATACTCCAATATATAGTGCTCCCTCATTATACCCATTATGTTCTGAATATGATTTACATAGTGTTTTTTGGTGAATCATTTCTCCATGTATCATCTATGAAAAAAACCACATATGAATCACGATACAAGTGGAAAACTAGATTCAACAAATCCATGAAGACTATCAGTGCATCTATCATACCGAATGACATAAGAAAGTACTCATATAATATGTAGCTAATCTATAATGTCTTATGTGGTATACCTAATGGCCAAAAATTCACATTATTATAGCGTAATCATAGATGAATATTAATGAAAATGATCTCTCCTCTGACATAATCATTGAGGTAATAAATATGAGGTAGTGGATATCTGCTGTTTACAAAGAGTTACATCAATAAGTGGTAATCAAAGCACAATCACATGGTACCGTCTTCCTTCTTAGAAAAAAGGATTGGTAAACCCAATGGATATGTATTGGGTCTATTGAAACCTGTATCCTCTAGATTAACATGATTTTTCCTGATTTCCTCAAGATTTATATGTTCCATAATATATAGAGGAATAGAAAATAGTGCCCCAACTGGAGCTATAATTATGTTGAACTAAACATCTCCATCAGGAAGTGAGATGGATATATTTTCTATCGTAAAATCCAAGAAACAATCCACTATGCATGGAATATTACAAACTACTTTCTATTGTCTGTCATAATGAGACTCACCAACAAATTTTTTCACTCTACTAAGCCAAACACACCTGGGTAAAAATCTATATTCCTAGATAAAACATTCATCATTGTGTAAATATGGTGTAACCTCATGATATATTAAGGATATTAAATGATGATTTCAATCCATCATCGAACAATAAGAAAAATTCCATTACATACCGAGGATTATGTCGAAGCCAATCATCTAAGGGACGAAAAAACCCTAGAGGATTTGGTACCTGCCTATCCCGAGTGGGATCCCCAAACACTAACACAAGACCTCTATTATTACCCATAATGGAATGTTTTGTGACATTATGCTATACAAGCGCTCTATTGAAAGACTATGACTCTCTACAGCTGAATAATATATAATAGAGTGCAATGTACCAATATCAAAAATTGTGAAAACTATTGTAGAAGTCCCTTGAATAGTAACTCTAGCAACATATGTACATGGACTCTACTCCTTAGGCATATGTTGAATTGTATACATATGGCTTAAACCACAACCCTAAGATGCTTAAAAATTAGCCTTAGTGGATGAACTATACTAACATCGATGATATAGGTCCCGACTACCTCAACCAAATCCACTAACACCTTGTCTTGATGTGCTAGTCAAATGCTATATCTTAGTCTAATCTGTATTCATAGATCCCATACAAGATAGAAGTGATAGTACAGATCCCATACCAATTGATGTAAGAGGAAAATAATAATAGAAGCATTAATGATCACTCATCCCATTGTAATCTTTGCACTCAATCATGTTACTCGTGAACTAGGGACTTTAATGTCCTATCCTTCCTCACATGTGACATGCTGTGGAGTATATGTGTGTGTGAACTGGATGGGATATTCCACATGGGAATCCTAATCATAGAATTTTCGACTTCTATAATAACTATCAACCTTCATTTGGACTGAACCGCCAATGATAACATATTTTTTCTTCTCTGATAATATATTGCATACTTAGGGAATGATATAAATTCTATGAAATATAAATGAAATGAAATATTTTCACCTTCAGTTAGACAGAATTCTCATTACCATCCAAAAATCACCTCATAGTCATCAACACATTGTCAAGCAGAGATTGAGTGACATGGTGAAGCATGGTGAAATGAGTAGAATTCAGTATTACATTCATAGAGCCCTGCTGAATATGAAAGTACTCCCAAGTTTATTCCACCATTAGAGTATGTGGGAAAATGGGTTTGAAGAAATATATACTGAATTCTACACAGATCATGCCCATCTATTTATCAGAATGAGATATAACATCTCACAAACACTTGGAAGATTAATGTAACATGTAGGTAGATGGTATAAACCTCGATTTTTGACGAATCTCTAGATAATGAAAGATAGATATCATGGATTCTAACCATAACACTGCTTCTATGGACTTCAATCATCTAATATGGTATGTGTATTCTACTATTGAATTTCTCATTTCAGTTATTCCATAGTTAGGGATGGCTGGGGAACACCCTGAACAGAATTCCTAATCTGATGGATCATCTAGCCAAACTGAGATCTGGTGTCCAGAAATAGATTAGCTGGATCTTCCTCAAGTGGAACTAACAAAGTTATAATTGGTTGATCATGACACACCACTAATGGAGTTTCATTATCATCAAACTATTAGTGTAAAACAATGGAACATTATATTGTAATAGCTCTATAATTTATAAGAACACTCCTCTAAAAATTTATAATAGGTAGAGAAAAATTGGAAATAAGATAATGCAAATGATAAGAATGATAGGTATAAATCGTTCCTTTGATCATTACATTAATAAATACCATCTCTGAGAGCCTAGTATAGATACGAAGGAAAATTCCTCCATAGAATCCTAATAGAAATGAAACACATCCCACATCCAAGGTATGGTCAATGTAAAAGTCCCACATTATCATATAAATAGACCTTTGAATTGAAAAGATGAAATTTATTTTGACATATATATATATTTAATCAATAATTAAAGAATTTGAGTTTGGTGAATAACTATCACAATATATAATGGACTATACAAATTATAAATTGAAATTGGGTATCAATTTAACCCCATTCAATAACATCCACTGACTAGGTAAATTGAAATTTTTTATCAAATTGAAAACTCAGTCCCTATATGAACCTAAAGATATACACAACAGAAATCGCATACCATGATGAAAATGCCAATCGAAAATTATATATGGCATGGAAATATGCTTCAAAATTCATTTATTTAGTTCATATAATGATGTATTCCTTTATATTACATCATATCATCAAACATATGTAATATAAATCATTATTTCAACAATAATTTTATAAATAAACCAAAAAATAAGCATGTCAAACAATGAAAAGTAATTCCAAATATAATGGCATAATCAATAGCTATAATTTCCCTACCTGGGTAATTGGGTTTTCCCCAATTCGTGGTGTAGATAATCGCAGGCCCAAGCTCATTTCCAAATTCTTATATCCTAGGATCATATTTAAACACAAATAGTAAGATGAAAGGAAAATATCCTATGATACCAATCGTTATCATTCCTCATTGAGTTCCACTAAAATTTTCCAAAGGCCATGGCCTACAATACCTCTATCGTATTTCCATGAATGTCAATGGATTTCAACTAGAAATAGGGACTTTGTTGTGTATCTAAGCAGGATATTCCCTTATATATTAGAGAGAGCACATTGATAATCAATAAATATGAAAGAAAAAAAATCATATACATAGAAATACCGCAGTATAATTATTAAAATAAACCATGTATAATAAATAAACCATTGTACGAAAAGTTACAATAATAGTAAAAAAAATGAACATGATTCCAGGTTTGTAAAAAAATGGGATGATAAGAATGAATAGGATACAAATAATATACTTCATTCTATACAAAAAATATAATAAATTAAAATAGATCTATAGAACATATCGTGCATAAGCTAGGACCTCAACCACCTAATCAATCTTTTGAAGGAAGTAAATGAATCACAATACAATCAGACTTCCCCTTATAAATATTTGTGGTCATATAGTCTAATTGGATACAAATTAGTGCTCGAGTAGAGGTTGAGATATAATGATACAAGAATGGAACCCATGTAGTTTAAGACAATTAATTTCCGGAAATAAATATATATAGTCTGATATATCCAAATAAAATAATATGCCTAAATAAGTGAAACATGTAATATTTTTTATGATTTCATTAATGGACTCCAATCCCATTCCACCTATGTTATATTAAGCTGATTATCTAAATAATGTACCAATAGAAGTCATGATATCTATCAAAGGGACATTACAATTTGACTATCCATTGTTAATGAATAAATACCCAATCTTGTGATTTAACATGGATGACACATTATATGGTAATTATATAATATTGCTAAGAATATAAATTTAGAATGTTTAAAAATAAGAATTCAAGCATTCTATCACTCCAACAAATCCTTTAGTGGTGTCTTGTGACTAACCAAGGAAATCTAATCCTAATCTTAAGGGTCTCTATAGTTTAATTCTAATAACATAGTACCATTGAACCAATATAAGGGAACACATATGACATTCCTTGTAACACTCAAGGTGTAGTGACTATGAGTCCCTACCTAGTATCTCACATTGGGGACTGGGTATAACCTGAGACATGGAATGGTCATCATTCCAAATGGGTGCATCCTCAGTTCCTCCCATAGGGGATAAACATCCCTCATAGTATAGGTAATCAACCTAAGATACCACACATGTTAAGACAATGTATCTCTCCATGCATTTCAAGTGAATCAAATAGAGAATTTTGAGTATATCCACAAAATAATCAAATTAGAAGCCACATTATCATCTGGCCCATAGCAAGAAAACCATAATAATGAAGATAAAATCACAAAGAAATTTTTTTATAGTTTCATACCATTAAATAAACATGCCATTAAATGGTAAAATAGTTATTCAGGAATCACAAGCAATCCTATCAAAGCATTAATACATTAATCATATTAATAATCTCTACTCTTTAAGATATGATCATTACGAAACATTGTTAAATAATAATAAATAGAATACATGAATATGAATAGCACATTAACTTGTATCTAATCACATGTCACCATTAACATGTTAATATATGATGCTATAAAGATTTAACAAGCATGGAATTCTATTCAATCCAATAAAATATCTTAAGAAATAATATGTAAACGAGGTTAAGGAACATGGAACATGGTATACCATATATATAATAAAGGAATATTGAAGAAACAAAGGTATTAATCTAACTTTCAATGTAATGTTTTAATTAATGGAATATGGAATTAAATTTAAATAATCAATCATTAGCATTTAAATATAATTTGATTATAAATATTTTAGAAGTTAAATCTCAAGTCCAAACTTTTATCTAAATTCAATTTAGAAACAATGTAATTTAACAAAAATGAAACTCACATGATGTAAGAAAACTTTTATGGAATTTGAAATAATCCATTCAAGTAGGTAACACCAATGGGGTGGGTGTAAAATTATGAAGAAAATGACCCTCTCATGTGTTTCTCCATAATTTGATTTCAAACATGGCATGGAAAACCACAATAAATAATTTCTTTGTCATAATGATGGATCTTCGAGAGATTCCATCCAGAGGCACAATGATACGTAGTCTAAATAGAATCCATATGGTAGAAATGATTTTTTACCACCTATATCAGTGTAGTAGATCTCAACTCATTCTTTATCGTATCTTTGATTTCATGATGAACCAATGTAATAAAAGGATTTTTTAAATTCCGTAACAATAGGTAAAAATCCATCAAACCAAAATAGTGTAAGACATGGAGTATAAAAATATAAATATAGGTGTGTGTAAGTAAGATCTTACTAGGGAATTTTTTACCATTTATGTAAATTTATTTGGATGATAGAGAAATATAATTGAGAAAACATTAATATTGGGACGAGGAGGGATCCACTATTAATGTTAGAGAGAAAAAACAATATAAATATACAGGAAGAAAAAATAATGACATAAAAAACATCATGAAGGGTATAAGAGTAGTTTAACCTTTGAATATATTATGAATAGTTTTTATGCATGATTTATATAGATTGTGTGCCAAACATTCACCATTCACTACTATATAGGGACCCTCACATGGTTAGGCACATAATTTTTCTAACTATTCCAAAACGTGTGAAACTACACTATCAAAAAATATTAGGTGATTACATGGTCGTGCAGCCTTTATCTTATGGTTAAAGACTAACTGCATGACCCCATTTTTACCACTATTAGATAATTAATAGTTTTCACTAATAATTTTGTCTTCTTTTCCTCATACTATTTTGGATCTATATGCTTTGAACCATCCCAAGATTCATTTGGGACCTCCTTCAAACTTTTAGGCATGATTATTTGTGTGGTTTAAATGAATTTCATCCCAAAAAATAATGGATTTTACCATTGGTTAAATCCAATGTGTTACATGATATATTGATTAATAAATTTCTAGATTTATGGTTAGGTCATTACTATCACGTATATTTTATCATTACAAACATTAATGAATTTGATAACAAAAAAACTCATTACATCAAGAGGTGGTAGACAACTCTACACATGAGATAATTCATTGAATCCCCCATATAACTTATAATAAGAAGTTAGACATGATATCATTGGAAAGAAAATAATAACATATGAAATTATAATTTAATTATGTTATATGAAGAATTATATCTGTACTTCAATGGTGGTGATGGAAATTTAATAACATCAATTATTTTGGCGGTAGTGTGTGGAAAATGTTTTATACAGTCCCATTATCCATTTAATGGAAGTGGGGATTAAAATTGGAATGTAATATAACATGATAAATTTTATTTATCATGTACATATTTGTGTTATTTTATTGTCATTATTTTAATATGATATAAGGAAGCAAGGGAATAAATAAAAAAAATAACATTAAATTTTTTATCTCATTATAAAATAACAATTTTAGTTTGTAAATAAAGACCGTATATATTATAATTTTAATACAACCATGTCCTATATGATTCATTGTAAGTATAAATGAATTTCATCATATAGGTTATTGTGGAATACATTTCTTTTTGATTTGTGAATTGGATAACTGGGGGATTTTTTTAATTTGGGGAGTATACACACATGGTATTATTTAAAATAAAATGTGATATAATAATCTATCTCAAACAAAAATACTCCATTATAATTAATTATTGAATGATATATGTAATAAGTTCTAAATATTTCATACAATGGGTATGTATTTGGTTTATATCATATTTACCAATTATCATCTTATTTTTTGTGTGAGTAATCCCTTTTTTTCTTGAACCACAATAAATAAATTTTCTAGTTTTTAATATTGATTATTGTTAAAAACAAAATTGAATCTATTAGATAATATTAATTATTAATATAATAAATATATAATCAATTTTCTTCAATTTATATTTTATATATTTGAATGAATTCAATTTTAAATTAAACATTCAAAATCCGATGAGAAGTTGTTTTCCAAAGAAAGGTTCTCAAAAGCAGGAAAACATTTTATATTGAAATTGAATATAATTTATATCTCAATTATATAAGTTAACCATACTATGATATAATTGATCTATGATTACTTTATAAATAATTTGAAATTTAACTTAACATTTTACATAATTTAAATATAATGTGTGTTTTTAATCAAAATTAGTATTTTCGTTATTTATAAAAAAAATTCATTTCAAAAAATTATAAATAATATCAATTTTTCTTTTTCAAATTTTATGATTTAATTTTTTTTTTAAATTTTACAAATACATTTTATAAATTTTGACCAAAATATTTTTTTAATGGGTTTTGAAGAAGTAGTGAAAAAACACTTTAGAAATAGAATATGTATTCAGAAATATGTATTTTTATTTAAAGTGATATTATTTATTATTTATTGTATATATATAAACATTATCTATATTTTGTTATTTTGTAAACATATAATAATAATAATTTATCCTTTAATATTTATTTCCACCAATTTAATATGTTGTTTATAATTTTCATGTTTAAATAAAAATAATTAAATACAATATCATGTTTCATTTAATATTGATGTTTCTTACATCACAAGCTATCAAATTTATTTAATTTATGTAAATGTAAATAGATCATAAATTCCTAGGTTGTTACATTATCTCCTAAACATGGTCTTATTTTAATATATTCTATTGATACAGATCTTCTACTATCAAAATTTCATTATCTTATAATGAACAATATTAGTTATCATACTCGTAGATCTTATTCAAAGGTTATATGGTGTTTTATATAGAAATTACTAGTATATAATCATGGAATTGTTATCTATGTAACTAAATGATCATATAATCATAAATATTATTTTATAATTATTAAATTTTATTTTTGAGATATACATTCAACTATTAAAATTTACATATATCAAATTTTGATGTAAATTTTTTATATTGATAAATTTATAATCTATAAAATATTAAATTTTTTGAAACTTATATTAAAATCCTGACATTATATTTAAAATATATTCCTTTTTCAAATTATTAGTTTTAGGTTACTCATAAAATTATATCGAAAAAATTATTTTAATTGAAGACTTTTTATTTTAAAAAATAACATCATTTATGAAAATATCACATGAAATTCTATGTTTTATTAATTTTTGTTAAAATTTCAGAAAAATTATTATTTTGGTTTAAATTGTGAATATTACAGATTATTTAACAACATCACGATTACTTGACATCAAAAAATTTTATCATTTTTGTTATATATATATATATATATTAATAACGTAAAATAAATAGTTTAAGAAGACCATATTCACTCTTAAAAACACATATAAATTACCTTATAAAATTTAGTAATAATTTATGACAAAATTTTATTAAATTTAATATATTATTTTTGATAAATGAGAAATTTTTTCCTAGTTTATTTCTCTATAAAATACATATTATACTATTAATTTTTATAATATTAATATAATTAGAATAACTATAATTAAATTTTTTTATTAATGATAAATATTGTGGGTAAAAATACACAATTTTTCAAAATTGATTAATTTTAGTTACATGCACTAACTTTAAGTCTAATTAAAAAATAATAATTTAATTTTCTAAAAAATTTATTTTATTATAGATAAAAATATAATGTTTATTAATATGACCAAAATTTATTTCAGTAATAAAATTTATATAATCATTATTAATGTTATTTAAAAAAATCATTTTTAAAATATATTTTAAATTTTTTATCAGGGAGTTTTAATTGATTAAGTTAAATTACATACAATTGATAAACGTTTGTATATAAATAAATATTTAATCACAAATTTAATTTGAAATCAATAAAAATCAGTCTAATAATCTACAAAAGTTAAAATTTTATTTTTTTAATTACAACTGATTTTATAAAACAAATGAGTTTTCATATAGAGGGTACTTTTAAAAAACATTTAAAATGAATTAGCTAATATAGATATTGAATTTATTTCTATAAAATTCATATTTGGTTATTTGTTTTATGTTATATTATTTATGAAAAATTAAACAACTTACTTAAAAAATATTTTCCTTGTTAAAATTTAAAATAGTAAATTGTTAATACATATTGGTGAATACCCAAAAACATGTTTACAAAAACCATGGTTGTAAAAACCTAATATTTTTTGAGATAAATTATTATTAATTCATTTTATGTTGTTTAGTATATGAAACACCATATTATCTTACATTATACACAATACTATTCTTGGATTGTCTCACACACAAATTCAAGTTCTTGTGATTGAATTCATTTCACTAAACACTAAGTATAGATTTTTTTTCAATTTATAAGTAAATATGTTTTGATTATGTAATATTAAACATCAATGGATGATTTAACTAAATTCAACAGTTAAATTTCTTTCATTACTTGTATGAGTTTCCTTCATGGATAGATTCGATGGTACTCAATACTGAGTTTCAAAAAACAACGATATTTTGTTAAAATATTATTCATTAATGTGATATAAGCTAGATATTATGAGTATTATTATCCAAATTTATAATTTTTTAAACATTAACATTCATATTTTTTATTTTCTAGATCATGATATAAGAAAAACTTCAATTTTTGGGTAAAAGACGTATTTATTAAAAAATGCAGTAATTTCACTATTTGATGGCCAAATAATTTTAAATATAGTTTTTGAAGTTTTATTTATTATATTTGAAAAAATAAAAGTCTTATTTTTTATATAGATATTAAAATTTATATTTGTTGAATTTATTTTTTCTGATAAAATTAATATTTTAATGAATAGTGAACACAATATATTTTAATATAAAATTTTATTTTCATCTTATTTATTTATATAAATATATCTTATTATTCATTGGTTTTAATGTGTAATAGGATTATGTTTTTATCATTTAACACTGTGTTAGTCATTGTAATTAATTTTAGGTTTTAATTGGATATAAACACATGTCAAACTTTTGATAGTATTTACTTCTTAAAAAACATAATTTGTGGTTTTAACAAGGAAATGAATGTTAAATTAATTATTGTGGATTCTATGTTTTTTATTTTTAAAAATGGATTCCATATTTGGAATGAGTAGCTCAAAATTATGTTTGAATGTTACTTTTTTATATTAGGAATAATAACTACAAATCTTTTTATTTACCATAGTTATAGATGAATCTGGTAAAATAGGGTAACAAGTATTACAATGAAGATAATAAAATTACTATAACAGTAACCCAAACCATATTGGATGAATTAAAGTCAACCAATATCACCTTAGGGTTGGATTTTATTCTTTTAATGGTCTTTTTTCCATGAATGTGATGTAACTGTAATTAAAACAATGAAAAATTGTGACATGTCACAATATTATATATTATAAATATAATAATTTTAATGTCACGATAATGTTGATAAAACACCAACATAAATGGTCTATACAAATATTATTAAATTATATATATAAGGTATATTTATTTTTAATTTTTATAGACTAAATAAGTCACATTAATAATGACACAATTGTGATTAGAAATTATTTTATTAATATAAATATATAATAAATAGTTTTAAAATATAAAAAGAAATATTATATTAAGTAATTGATGATATAAACAAATTTTATTGGTTACTATGAAATGTTAGGAGTTTATTAATTTTTTTTAATTTATCTACTGTGTGGATTTTATTTATTGTCAAATAAATGAATAGAATCAAAATTTACAGTATTGATATTTTATAACAATAAAATATTATTAAATAATTTAAAAATCACAAATATATTTAAAATATATGAAGTGAAAATTAAAAGGTCTAATATTTGATAAATAATCATATTATAGAAAATATTCAACACATAAGTAAATTTTTATGACCATTTATTATTAAGAATTTTGTTACCATATTTAAAATTAAATATATAAAATGAGGATAAATATAAATGGAATGTTTTAAAATAAAATAAAATCATGTATAATTTTTATTGTATGAGATTATGTTGACGATAACTCATCTTATATTTGATATAATTCACTTTGGAGGCATTTTAATTTAAAAAATAATTTATATTAATTTAATAGTTTTTTGGATTTCCAAAGGTGCCCATACCCTCTCTTATAGACTTGAATCTATCCTTCTATTTTTATCACACCTCTAAGCCATTATTCATGGCCAATACATACTCATTTCCTCTACAAATATCCCTCATGTCATCCTAGAGTCGACACATTAGAAAAAAATACGTCCTAGGGTCACCTTTTAGGAAAATCAAAAGGACATAGTCAAAAAGTGGTAATCGTGTTTTCACCAAATTACCAATTATTTTCATTTTCCACATCCTATTATTATGTTGTTTCTATAATAAAGTAATAAATCCCGTATCGTATATATTTATTGATATTATAATTAAGGGATAACCCTATACCTTCTTTTGTCCATCCTATGATAAACATTATTGCCATGTGGGAATATGTACGGCTTACCATAACCATATCATGGTGTGATTTTTTATTACAAAATACTTAATTTGTATGGGTATAATGATGAGTATAATGTAATTAAATAATAAAAATATCACAATATTTATTATTTATAATTAATATATCATCCAATTCTGTTTCCCTATAACTATTAAGTGAATGATATTTTAACTCGTCTGTATATATGATCTGCGTCTCCACGACACGATGAGATTCATTCTCCACGTTAACCATTAAAAAAGGATTATTATGTATATATAATAAATAGTAATGAAATATATTACATAATAATGCTACTATATTCATATATATATATAAATATGTCATTTACTTGCTTCCATTAAATTCAATTATGAAACGAAACTTCCTTCATCTGTATGTATGAGCTACCATATCCTTCAACGGTGTATTCCATTTCATTTATCTATCAATTATTTATATTTTATTACTGAATATATATGATATATAAACCATGTTTTATATTCTGGATGTATGTAAATCATTATCTAAGTAATAATATAAATAATTACATTTCAAAACACTTATAATAAATTAAAGGATTATTAACCAAAAGCACTACTTTAACAATGACTTGTTAATTAAAAGGGTAATATAAAGTAATAAGTTAATCATATATGATATAGTAGAAATTATTATGGTCATTTTACAAGTTAATATTATGTATAATACCAATATACAATAAATTGAGAAACATACAAAAGAAATCAGACATAAGGCAAAGGATACTTTTTCAATCTCATTTTTATCTGAGATTATTTAAACATAATTATTTAATGGGGATATATTTATCATCCATTTACGTGTTTTATAAACATGTTTTCATAAAATATTTAGTATTCTTCTAATAATTATTATTTTCAATTAAAAAAAATTACTTTTACTACATGGCATGGAATGAGTATTTCTTTCATTTACCGTACAAGGTACTTTCTGAATTTACCAGAAAAAGGATGAGGGTAATGTTATATTATATTATGCGGAATAAAGGGATTTTTATAGATTCATGGCACCAAATTTTAATGAATACTACTCTGAAATATGTCACATTTATTTTAAAAAACAAATTCATTTAATATTTCATTTCATTTTTATAAAAGAAATCAATTTTGTAGAATAAAGGATATGATCCTTTGGAATAAATATCAAGTGTTTTATCAAAATTATATATAATCTAAAATGACATAGATTCATGTTTCTATTAATATTATTAAAATTATTTTAGTGTGTCTATTATTGAAATATTTTTATGAAATCCATTTATCTTATATGAATTATGTTATGATGGAATGATGTTTATGAAACCCATTTCATTGTTCCTATGGTCATGATATGGTTAATGTTTTATATTTTCTTGCCCATATAATAATTAATTCATTATGAGATGGTTGGGTCCTATATATCCCTAAAATATAATGTGTAATAATTTATATATCATTAGATAGACATGACTGAAATGGAATGTAAATCTAGTTTAGTAATACTGTAATGTCCCAAACGTTTTTATAATATTAGTTTCCTAAATTTGTGTGTTAATTTATTTTATACTCAGCCAAACTATATCCTTTAATTAGTGAAATGAATATAAATAAAATGAGACCGTTGGAATTTTACTATTATATTATTGTTGTTCAATATTAATTTGGGTACTATACACATTTCATTAGGATTATTTTATATAAATACTATTGATCATGGTTAATTAATACAGAAAGCGGAGTGGATGGCTTCATCTAGTATACTTAGGCCATATGAAGCCTATCGATCGGAGCAAGGGAAGGAGGGTACGACAGTAGGCTTTGCACTGGACCAAGCCAAGGTTGAGCTTCAACAGGTGATTCTTGAATAGAATTTCCTATGAGATATGTTCAATCATATAGAAATCACCACTCACGAAATGATGTCTGAGCTACCCAAAGATTCAATCACCATAGCACACCTTACACATAGGTCCTATACAGGTGTTATAATGGTATATGTAATAAGGCCTTAGTTACTTTGTGTAATCCATTTGTATAAATAATTTTTTACTTTTTTATTATGTTTAAATTTTTGAATTTAAAATGACAAAATAAATATAATATGAATTCATAGAACTTGCAAACTATTTTCGAATTATGGAAAAAGTGTATTTCCAAATATTTTTGGTATACATTAAATACTTAATATCATTAAATGATTTTCAAAAAATGGTCTTCTATTATTATGATCAATAAGAAATATAGAGTCTAATAAGATCGAATTTATTTTTAGTGAATTGTAAAGTATGAATAGTAATGTTACCCTTATTAATAGTAATGTTTCCTATGGAATAGTAACCTCAACTATGAACATATAAATATTATTTAGGCATCATAAATGGTAATTTAATATTATAGCATAAGTAAATAACGGTTTTAGAAATTATTAGTTATGTATTAGTATTTATTTGGGCATATATTGTTTTTAATAAAAAAATTACATAACTAATAATTAAAAAATTATCTTTAATCCCCCATGGTCTCAAACATCATGATTTTCAGGTTACACTTCAGGGAAAGGGAACCTTTCACCCCCGTCTTTTAAGTCACGACTTCCTATATGTTATGTCTTCTAGTTTCTAGATTAATATGTTAGGGTATGTTCTTATTGCTATTAATTTTATGTCCAAATGATGATAGACACATTCCACTCTCATTAACTTATTTTTATGAATTTTAAATGAAGCTGTTAGGGTGCCGAATTTTTACATAAAAAAATAACATCTTCACATTTCTTTTATGTTTCTATTTCAATTGTTTTTTCATTAAAATATCCATAACATGATATTATTTCTTTTTTTATTCCATTAACATACTATATTAGAAGTTATTTATGATTGTCATACATATGTTCCCTATCTTTTCAATGTTTTCTTAAACCATGTTGTATATCCATTATGTTGCCAAAATTTGATCTCAAAACATCTCTATATTTTACTCATGAAATTATATTATTTTATTTACATGAATACTGAAACTTATTTCGTCTCTGGGGGTATTAAGGAAGAAAAAAAATTGATATTTTTGATTGGGTAATTGACATACATGAAACCCCCACTCTTTTTCCATGCGTTATAACTGACATAGTGATCTTATTATTAATAACTCTATGAATGTCACAATTTTGAAATAAAAACCATTTATCTTAATAATTTTGGGGTATGATGAAATTTTTATTTAAGATATATGTGGATCAAAATAAAAAAGTAATAATATGTGTTTTCCATGATAGCTCTCTAATGCATTGGGTGAAAAATTTAGTCTCTAGTAATTACACGTTTCATGATACCATGGTGAATAACCTCGGTAAATTTTTTGACACCCTAGGGATGATCCCTTGTGATATGTTAAAAAATGTCTAAATTAAATATTTTAACCAAATTTTCAAATAATTATTCAATTTCTTTTTATTATGATTTTCCTCTTCTTCTGATGATCATGACATTAAGTTTTTGATCAAGTTCTTATTGATATCACATGTAAACTAATTTCATTACTTTCCATACTGGACCTTCTGCTCACCGATTCCTTCTATGTATGACTCTAGGTTATGAGATCTTGAAATTGTACAAAGGATGTACTTATGAAGACAGATTTCATGGTGATTTAAAAGAGGGTTTTATGTTTTCATGTATTATGTTTTTGATTTCTATGATTGTAGACTTTAATAATCCTCTGCTTGTAAAATTTATTGAAAATTTATTCAATAAAAAAGGTTGGATTCAATAAATATAGGTCTTCATTTCCATGTAAATATGGTTAAGTATTATATGGCTGGAACCACAAGTAAACTCAATTTAGAAATATAATTTTTCCATTACGATGGTCTTGGTAGCAATTCCTTTGCTACTATAGAAATTATATCATGTGCTTATATGGTTTCCAAAAGTCCATGTTTTATGAAAATGGTATTCTATCATTGTTAATGTTCCATTATGACCAATTCCATATATAATTCCATGATCTATTTCATGAATCGTGATTTTGATATTTAATCATTATTTTCATGTTTTTACATTCTTATATTTATCTATTGATTTATGTTATCAATGTTTACCATTATTGAGAATTTGAGCTCCAGATTTTTATTATTTATTTTACCTTGGATATAAATAATAATTTTGTGATGGACAATTTTTGGGGAAGATTATTATAAGATATATTGATGTAAATACACCAAGATAGATAATTATGTTCCACGTTTCCAAATACACTATTCTAATATTGTTTTGGGAATATTTTTTTTGATGTATTGTGTTCTCCTCAATTTAAATGTAATTTCCATGTATGTCAAGCCTAGGATGTTTGAGTTTGTATTAAAGAAATGGTTTAGTAACCCTTTTTATATTATGATTAATGAAATTTATTTTGATTAGCAGCAAATATTTCTAAAGGAAATTTCTAGGGATGTCCTTAGGATAAGTAATGTATAGGTCACAATAATATGGTTTATTTGATAATCATTACGAAAACTAGGTTAAATAGAATATACCAAAGATTGAAATATTATAAGTAATTTCCCTTACTTATGTGATTCTAATATATTATATGTATTTCAAAAATATTAGAATTTGGTCTAAGTCAATAAAAATAACTAAATAGAACATAGTTAACCATTAAATGTTTCAGATGTGGAAATTTTTTTATTTATGAAGATCGATTTCCTAAGTGAAAATATAGATAAGATAATCAGGATGATGGTATGATTATTGGTTATAATAATGAGGATAAAGAGATTTCAAATGATACATGATATATATGTTATGTTCTTATAAAATAATTAACATTAAACCTTTGAATATTGAGGTTTAGAATCCTTATGAAAAGATTCATATTTTAGGAAATATGGATATGATGGATCTTGAGTAATGGATTAATAATAATGATGGATGATTGAGGTGTATATGTTTCAAAATTTGAATATTATGTTCTTTGAATTATGAAATATATAATTTTTTTCAATATATGTTTTTCATTAAGGATTTTCCATGATATATTGAATATTTCTACGGATACAAAAATTGATTTAAGGGTAAGGTTATATACATTGATGACACATAAGTAAGGAAATTATACCCTGTAATATGTCCCTTATGTTAAAATAATGATATTTTTATAAGGATGTGATGTTTTTGATTAAGTAAATTGGAGGATGTTATTTTCTTGGGAACTAATTATTGAGTTGTTTAAAGGATGGTTATGCTATCATGGATGATGTATACATCTTTTTAGACTTCATTAATATATCAATTTCTTTGGAATAAGGAAACTTGCATTTTTTTAAAAATTATATCGGATAATTCTGGTTGTTACCATGAATCAAGTTAATACATGATTAAGGTATTCCCATGTTTGGAATGTAACATCAATGAATTGATTTATGAGATATGATAAATAATATTAAATTCATTCGTTTACCTATTTCTAATGATATATAATTTTAGGGTTTATAGGGATTGAAATGTAATCCATTTGTGGAAGGTATAAGTTATATTCTAGTTGATGTTTTTTATATTATTGTATTATCTAACTATAAGTGGAATTATTCATATTATATTACTTATTATAAACTTTTTGTTGATATTGAAGTAATGAACTATCATTCAATTTCATGATCTGTTAACTATTCATTAATGAAAAATTCATCTTCACTTTTTTATTTACGAGACAAAGTTATAAATTTTCAATGCACAAAAAATGGTGAGATTATACCAAAATCAAAAAATTATTTATTATAATGTATGATAATTTAAATTTAGGTAAATTTTATTGCAAACCAAACATATAATCTTCTTATGTTTTTATCCAATGAATCAGGTGTTCCCATAAATCATCACAGATTGATTTCTTTCTAGTTGTTAACTTTCTTGAAACATTTATCACTATCACTATCCATCAGAACATGATGGTTATATTTTTATTCTTTATCCTTGTACTCACCTTCCAACAATGTAATAATATGTCAAAAACCAATTATGAGTTACTTTTTGAAGGAATTATGTTTCTAAATATCATTTTTAAAATGATGTTTAGGTATTCCTTTTAATGACGTGGGTTTCTATTATAGAAACATTCAAGTAGTAATCCTTTTATAACCATGAAAAATTTGTAGGGTGAAATTAATTTTATAAGGGGTATAATATTGCACCATAAGATTTTATGAGATATATTATTTTTAATTTAATTTTCTTCTTGTGCTATATGCAACACAATATTAGCTTGCAGAATATGCAACACTATTTTTGGATTGTGTTACACAAAATTTCATGTTCATTTGATAGAATTCATTTCACGCATAACTGAGTATATATTTTATTCAATGTAAAAAAGAAATATTTTTGGAATAATATATACTCAACACCAATTTATTATTTCACTAAACAAAACACTGACTTGGCTTGCATTAAATGCAACAGCAACCTTCCTCGATAGTTTGCGTTGTATTCAATACCGAGATTCACAAATCAATGATATATTGTTAATTTAATATTATATAATGGAATATAAAGAATCCATTATGAATATTATTAAGAACATTTTTAATTTTATATAATATTGAAATCTATCATATGTATTTTCTAGAAAATTATATATGAAAAAATTCAAAGTTTTCGTAAATTTTATATTGTTTTTAAACAATGCAGTTCTTACATCTTTTGATGGTGAAGAAACATTAAATCTAGTTTTAAAAATGTTTATATATTCCTGTTGAAAAAATAAATGACACTTTTGGAAGACGAACTAAAAAATTTAATTTGGTTTATTTTTTGGCTTTTTCTTCAAAAATACCTATTATAATGAATCATAAAAAACCCTACATTTTAATTCAAAACTATATTTCCGTCTAATTTATTTATGTATTTGGAATATATTTTTAATTTTTTTTAAAGGGTAATTGGATTATTTTTTATAATTTAATACAAATTTGGTCATTTGAACTAATTTCACAATTAAATAGGATATAAACACATTTCAATATTTTGATAGTTTTTAAATCATAAAAAACTAACATTCTGGTTTTGATAATAGAAATTAATTTGAAATTAATTTATGAATCTTCTATGTTATAAATTTTGGAAAATGGATTGAATATTTGGAATTATAGGGTCTATATTTTTTTAATATGTTAATTTTAGTTTCATGGAAATTATGAATACTAACTATGGTTATTTTTATTTACCATAGTAAAATGTAAATCAGTTAAATTTGGGAATAAAATAATATGATTATGATATTAAAATTATCCTAACACCTACCAAAATACTGTTGAATGAATTTATGTTGACCAATATATCCTATTAGTCAAAACATAATTCTTTTAATGGACTTTTTTCAATGAATGTGATGTAATTATAATTAAAACAAACATGTGACAACTTTTCAATTATATCATATCAGTAAAATAATTATAATTTATTGATAAATTAGTAAACCTCAATCATAAATATTCTCTAGAAATATCATAATATTATATATATCATGTAAATTTATTTTCAATTATTATATATTAAATAAGTATTATTAATTATGAAAAAATAGTGAGGTATAAATTATTTTATTTATAGAAATATCAAATAAATCATTTTAAAAACAATAAAAAATATAATATGAACAAATTAATTTTATAAACTTATTTTATTGGTTCTAATGACATTTTTGGAGTGTATTAAATATTATTTTTCAAATTTATTATATGTGTGGATTTAATTTAATGTCAAATAGAAGAATACATTCAAAATTGACAATGTTGATATTTTATAACAATAACTTATTATATATTTATTTAAAAATTAGAATAATATTTCATAATTACAATGTAAAAAATTATATGGTCTAAGATTTCATAAATTATCAAATTATAGACAATTTAAAACACACCTGTAAATATATATAAACATTTTTTATTTTTAATACTATTATAAAAATTAAAATTAAATTATTAAATAAGCATAAATCAAAATGGTAATGACTAAAATTAAATAAAAACAAATATAAATTTTATTTTTGGAAATTATTTCGACCCAAAATCATATTAACATCTATATAATCAAAAAAATTTCCATTTAAATTTAAAAAATAATTTATATTAGTTTAACAGTTTTGGTATTTCCCAAGATTCCCTTCCACTCTCATATAAAATGGAACATATCCATCTATATTAATCACACCTATAAAGACATTTTTTCATAGAAAAAGGCCTGAACATTTACTCTCACAATATACCTAAATTAATCCTTTATGATACAAAAGAGATACTAAAAAATAGGTAATTGATTTATAACTTTTTCCAAAATTATTTCCTATTACAACTTCCTATATTTATGTTGTTTCCAGTATAATGTAATAAATATATTATCTTATAAATTTTCATATATTATTTGTGTTTTACAATACTATACCTCATTTATCAATCCTATGAAAAAACCATATCACTATTCATGCGTACATACGACTTACCTCTCCACACAGTGGTGTAATTTTTATTCACTAATTCTTAATTTGGATGGGTACAATGATTAGTACAATGAATGTATATCATGAATATAGATTGAAATTTATTGTTTATTATTAATTTATCATAAAATTATATTAAATTAAAAAATATATTTAATGATATTGTTGTGTGTGCGTACGTACGGCCTACTATCTCCACGACATGATGAGATTCAATCTCCACGTTAACCATTCAAAAAATTATTACAATGAATATATGTTAAATAAGAAATAAATATATGAAATTATAATGCTACTAGATTTATTTGTCTATGAAAATATGTAATTTACTATCTTCCATTAAATTCAATAAATAAATGGAAATAGAATTTATGAATATGTATGGCATACCGTCTCCATGATTGTCATATTTAATTTATGTTATCTATCTATTATATAAATATATATTAATGTACTGAATATATATGATATATAAATAATTTTTTAAATTATGGATGTACGTAAATAATGATCTATGTAATATGATCAATAATAACAAGTCAACATACATACAAAAAATTAAAATTATATTTCTGAAAAACAAAACATTCCCAATGAGTTGTTAAATAAATGTGTAATATAAATTCATATTTTAATCATATATGGTATCATAGATATTATTATGTTTCTGTTACAGGTTTAGAATATGTTTAAACCTACTGTACATGAGATTTAGGCATAGGAGGAATAAATCGGGCCTACGGGAAGGGATAATTTTTCAATCTTATTAATATATGTTATTTTTTGTAGGTAAGTATTTACTGGGGACATATCTATCATCTATATAACCAATTTCATGAAATGTTTTCATAAAACATCTACTACTCTTTTATGAATTTTTAATTAAATTTTTACACATTTTTTACTTCTACTACATGGTATGAACAGATTCTTTCTATTTATTATCATAAAAGGTAATTTTTGACTTTTCAATCAAAATTATGAGAATAGATTTTAAATTATATAGTATGAAGGTATTTTTACAGTTTCATGTCACAATATTTTCATGAAACATACTCTACATATTTTTTTATTATCCATTAAGTTATTATCTTTTAAAATTTCTTTACATTTTCCGAAAAGAAAACATTTTAGAAGAATAATGTTTATTATCCTTAAGAATGAAGCTCATTTTTTTATAAAAAAAATTTTCCATCTAATATGGCATAGATTTATGTTTATATCCATATTATTACATTTTTAGTTGTTCTTGTTATGGATTTATTTTTATGAAATCTATTAATCTTACATTGATTATGATATTATGGAATAGTGTTTAAGAAACTGATTTTTTTCCTTGTGTTATGCTTTGGTGAATGGTTTATGTTTTGTGACACAAGTATGAATAATTTCATTATGACATGGGTGGGACATATATCTCCATCCAATGCATTGGAAAATATTTATATCTCATGTGATATAATTACATAAAATTCAATTAAATCTAGTTCAGTAATATAAGGGTGGATTTCATGTAAATCTGGTTCAGTATTACACAGAAAGAAAAACATGCCAACCCGGTTTTAGAGTGGAATTTCTCCACTATAATGGTCTTGGAAACAATTCATTGGCATCTATTGAAAAAACATTATGTGCTTATTTTATTTCCACAGTTCCATGATTAATTGAAATGAAATTTTATAATGTTAAATGTTCTGTTATGATTTATGTCTCACGTACTACCAAGATTTATTTCATTACTATTAGTTATGATATTTAATCATTATGTAAATGTTTTTACATTATCATGTTTATGGGATGATTTATTTTCTTAAATTTTTACCCTTACTCAGCATTTGAGCTCACCCAATTTATGATTTATTTTCCCTATGATATGAACAACAATTTTTGTTTGGAAAACAAAAGGGGAAGATATTTTTTGGAGATATTAAAGATCTTCAACTAAGATAATAGATTTTTTTTCATGATTCTAATGAAACTAAACTAATATGGTCTTTCAGAATACATTATTGTAATGTATTTTTTAATCCTCAAATGAAAAGAAATTTCAATGTACATCAAGATTAAGTTGTTTGAGAACAATTCATTGGTTAATTATTTATCAATACAAAGTGACCAACAAATATTTTTTTATTATTTGAGAAAAAACCATGGAATAGTTTAATTTTACAATAGATGTGTTATGGATATTCCCAAAAGATCTCATTCCTTCACATATTAAAGGTTACAACTTCCTCACATACATAGTTTTAACATCCATAATAAATTTACTGGAATATATTACTAAATTTACTCTAGTATAATCCTCTCATATAACTATAATTCCATTTAAAAACGATTTAATCGAATGACTATAACAATATGTGATTTTAAAATAATCAATGAATTCAATATCATAGAAGATACCCCACTTTTAGATTTCTTGAGCAAGTAAATATTATTATTTAAATGTGTCTATTATAAACCATCCATTAAATAGGTGAGTAATAAATATGATTTCTAATTTGTGAAATTAGAACAAAGTCCCAAATAAATATTAATCTATTGGGAAAGACATGGAATATAATAACAAATTTTTTAGTAAAAGAATTTTATTTTTAACAATTATATATTTTTCACAAATAACAAGTTTTACATCTTTCTATGAGTGATTATTTTAACATTATGATGTTCGATATTTTATAGGAAAACATCATGTTATTTTTTATTCATAAATTCCATATTTTCATAAAATTATTTTTGAGAATTTTCTGAATGAAAACTTATTTTTCAAGGAATAGATAAAAACATTGATATTAATTCAAATCTTTTATTTTCATTTATCATGAAAAATAAGGTTTTGGAAAAAAAATTTAGTGTAAGATTTTAAAAATAAAATTATGACTTTTTAATGGATTTTTTTATAGAATTTAGTATAAAAAATATATATATAAATAGGAAAATTTTTCCAAAAAACACTTTTTATTGTGTTCTTTAATTGCATTTTCAATTAAATTATAAAAATTATTTGTTTTTAATTTTTAAAAATGGTTTCTATATTTGTATTAAGTTGTTCTATATTTATTAAATATGTTTCATTTATTTCATGATAACTTTATTAATTAACTTCAAAAAAATTACAATGATAATGAGCAAATAAAAGTAATTTTATTAAAACATTTAAATGATAATTGTTGAGTCAACAAGGTTTTCCTTATGATTTTTCCATTCCTTCTTTTTTTGAAAATAACAAAAACCTTAAAATTAAGAAAATATTATTTTTACCCCCATAAGGAAAATTTACTTCTTTAAGGAAATTTACCTTATACTAGATTTTCTCATACATAACAATATTTTTTTAAATTCAAAAACCGGATTCATAACCAAATTTCTAGAGCCATATAATGAAATGATTTGGAGAATTATGTTTTTAGGATCCGAATTCTTGATGTGATCTGTAATGGAGTTTTAATAAGAATTCTATACTCTGAACTCTTAAGTAGTTCGACTCTGAACTCTGATGAAGTTTGACTCTGATATCTTAAGGATTTTGACTCTGAACGCTGGAGTAGTTCGACTCCGAACTCTCAAGTCGTTCGACTCTGAACTCTGAAGGACTTAGACTCCGAACTCTTACGCAGTTGGACTCTGAACTCTTAAGAAATTCAACATCGAACTCTTATGTAGTTCGGCTCCGAACTTTGAAGTAGTTTGAATCCGAACTCTCAAGGAGTTCGACTCGGAACTCTTAAGCAGTTCGACTCTGAACTCTGAAGTAGTTCGACTCTGAACTCTTAAGAAGTACGACTCCGACCTATTAAGTAGTTCGACTCCGAAATCGGAAGTAGTTCAACTCTGAACTCTCAAGTAGTTCTACTCTGAACTCTTAAGCAGTTCGACTCCGAACACTTAAGTGATTCGACTCTGAGTTCTACAAGTTCAGAATCCGATCTCTTGTGAAACCAGACTCTGAATTCCTATAAAACAGATTTCAAATATTTGTTAACATAGACTATGATCTTAATTTTCGTTAGACTCCAAACATTTAGCTTGATTACACTCCGAAATATTGATTAGCTTTTACTTACATATGCTTCATTTCAAAACGATGTCGTACATTCAGTTATACATAGTTTGTTATAAAATGATGTTGTCTATTCTGTTTCTAATTAAGCGTTGGTTGAGTTACACATGTACAAGTCCCTCCGATTTTCATGGTAAATATGACCATTGGTAGAGGGAGCCGAACGTTGGAAATTTTTCCTATAAATAGGAGCTCATTTGAAAGAGCTCTAGAGATAGAAATGAATAAGTTGATCGATCTAGAGAATACACACTGTTAAGGTGATTTTTAAAGAGAGAATATTTTCATGCCTTGTGTGTACTGAACTGCTCTTTCGGATTGCTTTGTGCGACCCCAGATTTTGGTGATTACATTCGAGGACTTCCGGGGATAGGATGACAGAGGTGCTGACTACCTTCAAGTTCGAGGGCTTCCTTACTGAGAAATACAGAGGTTTAAACTACCTTGAAGTTGAGGGCTTGCATGGATAGCAAGACAGATATTCTGATCTTCGTATCGAGGGATTACCCTGGTGTGGGTAAGACAGACTTGTTTGAAAGTATAAATCAAGGGACCTTTAACCAAGGTTGTTGGATACCCATATCTTTGGGTTAAAATATTCATATCTTGTTACTTGTAGATTTACTACTTGTTTTTCCGCTGCATATTTTATTGTAAGGAAAGTATAACCTTCTTTTATTTCATTACACTTTTACTCTGATTAGTTTAAGATTCTATATGCTTTAATTTAGAATATTATATTATAAACCTCGGTTCCAATACTTCAGTTGGTGATTAGCGTTGTTGTAAATTTGCCAAGTTTAACTTTGTTAAACCTAGATTTTCCTAGAGTAATGAAAATATAGTCATCCATAACTAACATTAAAGGTTCCAAAGGAATTTTTAAAGTGTACAATTCACCCACCCTCTTGTATATTGAGCATCTACATTGTTATTTAGATCCTACAATTAGTATCAGAGTAGGTATCTAAAATACTCATACTCACGTATATGTTTTTTCTCGATCTTTTTCATTCCGAACTTTTTCATTCCGAACTTTGTCATTCCAAACATTATTATTCTGAACATTTTCAGTCCGAACATTTAATGACATTGTGGTTACAAACTTTTTCTACTAACTAGTTTGGTTTCCCAAGTTGTTTTAGTATGGCAGGAATCAATGTTGGCTCTATTGATAATCTCAATCCTATAAGACTACCGTTCTTTGATGGTAATGACTATGAATACCAGAGAGATCGAAAAAAGACTTTTTTCATCAACACTAGAGTGGACAATTTCGTTATGCTTTCTGGATATTATAAAATTCTTGATAAGGAAGTTAGAACATTCACTAACCAGGAAAAGAAAGAGTATCAAATCAATTATAAGGTACACAATACATTACTATGTTCAATGACTAGAAATATATATCCAAATTTATTCTTGTGAAGCAGCTAATTGTATCTGGAAAAAGGTTGAAGTTACACACTTTGGCACTTCAAATGTAATTGAAACTAGGAGATCTATTCTTAGAGCTGAGTATCATTGATTCAATTTTCAGTATGGTGAACCAATCTGCAAAGTTCATCAGAGGTTTGTGACTATAGTCAATAGCTTACAGTCTATGGGAGAAAAAGGGTTAGATGATGAATACCTTGTAGATAAGATAATTGATATTATGCCTAATGAGTGGGAATCAAAGAGAACAACCATAGATGAGAAGAGGAAGGTCACTCAAATTTCTCTTGATGAGCTATTCAGAACTCTTCTCCAACATGAAACCGGAATGAAGAGAGATGCTGACAACACCAAAAAGAATAATGGGAATGGTACTGTTGCTTTTATAACTACGTCAAATCATATTAAAGATAACACTCCTGAGAGAGTAGCCAGATCCAAGTCTAAGAAGGTAGTTGTTCAGTCAGATTCTAGTGAAAGTGAAATCTCAGAAATTGAGTTAGAAAATCTTGCTCGAAGGATGGACAAGATAGCCATCGAGAGAAACTTACAATCCAATTATAAGAAAAATGATAGGAAAGAAAGGAATGATTGAGAAGTTACTTGTTATGAATAGAAGAGAGCTTGACATATTAGACCAGATTTCCCTCTACATAAAAATAAAGAAAGGAGAGAAAGGAATTCTGAAAGGATCAGGAAAAATTATTACAAAACCAAAGCTAAGAAAGTTCTAAAAGAAAATGACACGTGGAGTGCTAGTGGTGGTGACTCTTCAGATTAATCTTCTGATTATGAATCTTCAGATAAGAAGAATCTTGGTCTTATAACCATATTACCTATTGAAAATCATTACTTTATGGCTAAGGTATAAAATTCTGAATCATTGACCAATGTATCGTTAAATCCTAATGATAGTAAGTATTATAATTCCTCAGATAAAGAATCATCTTCTAATGAAGAAAATACTTCACCTACCTATAAAGAAGTTTCTAGGTTTTCTAAACTTATTGAGATTGAGAACTCTGAACTCAATAAGAAACTAGATAAAAAAAATTTGGGAATTCTATTCTTACAAAAGAGATTTCATATCTTTCTAAATATCTTGATAAGAAAAATTCTGATTTTATAAGTATTTCAAAGAATCATGAGAAGCAAGTTCTGAGAGGAACAAACTTTCTAAGGAGTTAGAAAAAGTAATTTCTAAGAAAAGTGTTTTCGAGCTTAGCTCTAGTTCTAAATCTAATGATTTTGAAGATAAAAACTTAGTTATGAAACTCAAGTCTGAAATATTTTCCTTAAATAGGTTTTTATCAGACTTTACCCATGGTAAGGAAAATTTTGATAAGATGTATTCTCAAATATGAACATTAAGAAACAAATCTGGATTTGGTTATACCCATGAAAAACAAATTTTTAGTAACAACTACTTGGTTCCACAAAGTGCCCCATTTTGTACCAAGTGTCAATGTGGTGGTCACTGGGAAAAGAATTGTACCTTAAATAAAACCCAATCTATAGGTTTTGATAAAGCCTATTTTTCTAAGAAAATGTGGGTTCCTAAAATTTTGTTGTCAGCAAATTCCGAATCCATGCTTGTTTTGGCTTCCTAAAGTCTAATTCATTTATTGTTTTCAGGAATATAGAGGAAGTACCAACAACAATACATTGTACATGGATAGTGGATGTTCCAGGCACGTGATTGGTAATAAAAGATATTTTGAAAAGGATATCAAAATGAAAGGAGGGAAGGTAACTTTCGGAGATAATGCACATAGAGAAATTGTTGGTATTGGTAATATTGTTCTTCTAGTTAAAACATTGATTTCAAATGTTTTATTTGTTAATGATTCTAAGAATAACCTCATTAGCATAAGTCAGTAATGTGATGAAGGATACCTTGTGAATTTTAGGAATGATATGTGCTTAATACACAATTCAAGGGAAGAATTTATTCTCTCAGCCAATAGGCAAGAGAATGTTCATTCTTTGAACTTAGAATACCTATGGAACCATGATTTACCTTTCCTAAGTGCAATGGAAGATCATTCCTGGCTGTGGCATAGAAGAATAGAACACTGTAACCTTATAAACTTATGTAATCTCTCTAAGAAAAAACCAGTTAAGGATCTATCGGAGCATAGATTTGATTCTTCTATAGTTTGTGATCCTTATCTATATGGAAAGCAACATAAATCTAGTTTTAAATCAATTGTTGAAGTCTCAACGAATAATGCATTACAGTTAGTGCACATGGATCTTTTCTGTCCTACACAAACTAGAAGTATTGGAGGAAAATATTATGTGTTTGTTCTAGTTGATGATTACACTAGATTTACTTGGTTCTATTTTCTATAAAAAAAATCTGATACTTTTTCATATTTCAATATTTTAAGTGCACAAGTTAAAAATGAGAAAAATCTTCCCCTGAAAACTATTCATTGTGATCATGGACGAGAATTTCAAAATTCTAATTTTGAAAATTTTTGTACTAGGAAAGGTATTACTCACAATTATTCAGCACCTAGAACTCCTCAATAAATTTTGTAGTTGAAAGAAGAAATATAATTCTTCAAGAGGTAACTAGAACCATGTTGTGTGAATATTCTATAGCTAGACATTTCTGGGCTGATGCTATCAGTACTGCTTGTTATACTATAAATCGGGGTTTGATTAGACTTTTTCTTAATAAATCTCTTTACGAGTTATGGAACGGTAGAAAACTAAGACTATCCTACATCAATGTTTTTGGTTGAAAAGTATTCATTCTGAATACTAAAGATAACTTACATAAATTCACACCAAAATCTGATGATAGAATTTTCATAGGTTATTCCACAACTTCTAAGGCTTATAGTGTTTTTAATAAAAACACTTGTATTGTTGAAGAAACAGTGCATGTAAAATTTGATGAGTCTGATCCTTTTGTTTTTAAACTATCCCAACCTACATCCACAGATGTGTTTTCAAAAACTGATTCTCAACCCCGGATATACGATCCTTCTGATAAGGAAAATGTTCAAGAATATACTTCTGAAATATTTACCCCAGAATACATTCTACCCTATGTTGATGAACAAGTATTAAAAAACCCAAATCAGGTGTTTCTTAAGAATAATCCTAGTGATAGTATCATTGGTGATGTAAATTAACCTGTAAGGACTAGATATTCCTTATGAAATGAAGTAGAAAATCTAGAATTTATTTACCAATTAGAACCAAAATGCATTGATGAAGCTTTAGGTGATGATGACTGGATCAAAGCCCTGCAAGATGAACTAAATGAATTTGAGAGGAATAAATTCTGGACCTTGGTTGAATTTCCTAAGGAAACTTCTGTTATTAGGGTAAAATGGGTTTTCATAAACAAATGTTATGAAAATGGAGTCATAGTAAGAAATAAAGCTAGACTCGTTACTAAAGGCTATAATTAGCAAGAGGGAATAGATTATGAAGAAACCTTTGCTCTAGTAGCTAGATTTTAATCTATTCATATTCTACTTTCTTTTGTAGCATTCTTCAATTTTAAACTATTTCAAATGGATGTGAAATGTGCCTTTCTTAATGGTTATGTTCAAGATGATGTTTTTGTTGAACAACCTCCTAGTTTTGAAGATAGAAAACATCCTGATCAATTTTTTAGACATACCAAAGCTTTGTATGGTCTTAAACAATCCCCACGAGCATGGTAAGATAGACTAACATGATTTTTGCTTCAAAATAACTATTTTAAGGGGAGTGAAGATCCAACCCTTTTTATAAATAATGGTAAGAATTTTTTTTATTGTTCAAATTTATGTTGATGAAATCATATTTGGTTCATCTCAGCAATATTTAACTGATTATTTTGCAAGTATAATGAGGTCTGAGTTTGAAATGAGTATGATGGATGAGTTAACTTTTTCCCTTGGTTTCCAAATTTCTCAAAAACCAGAAGGAACCTATATATCTCAACAAAAGTATATTAACGATCTTCAAAAAAAGAATGGTGATGACAACACTAAGAGTATAAGTACTCCCATTGGTACCTCAAACTCTTTAGAACATGATGAAGCTGGGAAACCAGTAGATCAAACATATTTTAGAGGTATGATAGGAAGTCTACATTACTTAACTGCAAGTCGACCAGACTTAATGTTTTCAGTGTGCTTATGTGCAAGATATCAATCAAATCCTAAGTAATCTCACTTAAAGGCAGTAAAAAGAATTTTTGGCTACCTAAAGGGAACCATGGATCTAGGATTATTTTATACTTATGGAAATGACTTTGTTTTAAATTTTTTTCTGATGCTAAATTTGGTGGATGTAGAATAGATAGAAAAGTTACATCCGGAACATGACATTTCTTAGGAGATTCATTAGTTTCATGGTCATGCAAAAAGCAACATTCTGTAGCACTTTCCACTATTGAAGCTGAATATGTAGCAGTTGGATGTTGTTTTTCTCAAGTGTTGTGGATATAACACACACTCACAGACTATGGATTGAGTTTCACTATGACTCAAATATTGTGCGATAACACAAGTTCCATTTCCCTATGTAAGAATCCAGTACATCACTCTCGTGAAAATCACTTATATATTAGGCATCACTTTCTTAGGGATCACACACTTAAAGGAGATATCATTCTTCAGTTTATCGGAACACAAGATCAACTTGTTGTTATTTTCCCAAAATCATTACCCTCCGATATATTTGAATACATTAAACAGAATTTAGGAATGATAACTGTAAGGTAATCATTCTTCATCAACTTCTTTTTGAACAATTATCATAATAGTAATAATCTGCTCTTTATAAGGGGAGTACATTTTATTGTTAGAATTTTTCTTAAAAAAAACCCTTCAGAACTGAACTTCGGGAATAGAAATTTCCGAAACCAAAATTTTCGGAATGGGAATTACCGGAACTAAAATTTCCAGGACTCATATTCTCGGAATGATAACTTCCAGAATGGAAGTCTTCGCACGGATAAGTTTCGGAATGGAGATTTTCGGAATGGGGTTTTTGTAACGAGGATTTCGTACTGCAGTTTTCGTAATGAATTTTTATTGAAGAATATTACCAATTATGAATAATATTTCATGTTAATATGTACGTTATGATTTTCTTAATTATAGTTTTATAATAATATTTTTCTTACTAGTATTTTCCTTGTTTTTAAAGGTTCAGATTCTAGTTTTTCCTCAAATCCGAATGTTTTCATTAAAAACATCAAAAGATAGGAGTCAAATTTTTCCTTCCGGAATTATTCTCAACTGTCAGATTTGATCAAAGTGTTTTCAACTGTTAGATGGTTTTTGGATGACCAACTGTCAAATTCTTTGCCTATATAAAGGGGACCCCGAGACTCGCACCACATCGGGTTTTCATGCTTTTGTGTCTCGATGATCTGCAGCTCCTCTTAAGGTCGGTTCTGATCCTTTTGAAGCCGATATGAATCTTACAATTTACTTCACTCCGAATTTCTGTTGAAGAAACATCTCAAGATATGTCAACTGTGAAACCTATAACAATGTGGTTAGTTTTCAGGTAAAGGTTATTCACCCGGATTTTTATAAGCTTGATTCTCTTATTTCAATGAATATTAGACTGAATGGATGGGAAGATGTCTGCATAGAAAATTCAGATAAATAGGATCCAGTTTATACTGATTTGTTGATAGATTATTATGAGTCTGTTTCCTTCCTGATGGAAGATGGTAGAGATAGGCATTCATTCATGTCTTATGGTAAGACTTATAAAATTTCTTACACTAAGGCAGCAAGTATACATGGTTTATCATATGAAGGAGAAGCGTAATTCTGCTCTCACAAACTTCCAGATGTGTAAGGAAGTTTCAATAAGGAGAAGGCACTGATGTGTCTTGGTCTTAAGGATGATTCAACAATAAAGATTGCTCATCTCACTCCGAACAATGGAATTCTCCAACTATGGGTGCATGGTTTTCAGGTTCTGAGAAGAGGAGATAATGACAATCAAAAGAAGAGTGATATCTATGTCTTATATTTATTGGTAAATCTAAGAAAGATAAATCTGATGAGACATGTCTTGGTTACAATCAAGAATATCAAAGAACAGAATCTTGAGAGCTCAGATTATTATGTTTCCATCCTTGTTATCTAAGACGATAGTTACCTTTGGCAAGGGAGATGAGGAAGCGAGCAAGAAACATCAAGAAGAAGAAGAAAATGTGTTGTATGATGAAGAAGAATCCTATTAGAGGAATTTTCATGAGGAAGGTCAAGAAAAACAGTAACCAGATGAAGATCATATTGTTCAACTTTTTGAATCTGAGGATGTATCTCCTAATGCTGAACCCATTCTGAAATCTGATAAGGGGAAGAAAGCTCTCATAGAGACACATGTAAAAGATCTCATTAGGAGCAAAGAGGTTGGTGGTACCTCTAGAAGAAAGTTGGTGCAAGATGAAGAAGATCATTATCCAAGGAATGTTTTTGATTCAGAATCATCATCTCACGAGCATGATTTTGCAGTTCAATCTCTATTGGTGGAGACTATTCCGATTATTACAAAAATAGATTCCAGATACCAGTTGCTGCAACAATCTATGAATCAGAAATCCAATTCTTTATCCGTGATCATGGATAATTTTGTGAGGTTGGAAGCTGAACCGAAAAGTGTTCTGATCGATGATGATGTGCATAGGAAGTCCTGCAGTAAGGTAACCAATTGGTCTAATAGAGTTGATGAAGATTTAGTTCACATTTAGAATTTTAAAGATGAAGTTCAAAATTCTTTTGAAATGGAGGATAAAAGGGTTAATGAGATTTGTGAGAAGTTTACCTAGGAGAAAAATCTTCAGAATCAATAGGTCAGGGATCTGAATGGGAAGTTTAACTCGGTATCTCAAAATTGGAAAACTGAATGAGATATCTGGATTGAGTTTCATCAGAAGACGGAAAAGCAAGATGAGTTGTTGAAGTTTCAGAAAGAAGCCTTGGAGGATCAGGCAAAGGATTTAAAAGCTCAAGAAGAAAAGGTAAAATACTTGGAGAGGCAACGAGAGGAAGATCAAAGAGACTTGAAGAAAATCAATGTTTTGTTAAAGGAGCTCATTCTGAAGGAAAAGGAAGAAAAATTAACCAACTCTGATCTTTTGTTGTAGTTGTCTTTCCTTGTAATTTTATTCCCAAGTCAAATGAAATCATTATCTGGTTGGTTGTATCGTGTTATATACTAATGTTTTAGGTACCATACTTTGTTTTCCAATCCATTCAATTCTTTTTGAAAATCAAAAAGGGGAGAAGGAAAATGAAAAATCCTAAGGCGGAGAAAGGAAAAATTTCTAAGAGAAATATCCTTAAAGAAAGGGGGAGTTTCCCACTATGATGTTTTTCATTCTTACAATAATGAAAACTCTACTCCGGAAACTCAGAATACAATCCTTAGAGTTTTAATGCCTATGGGAGAGTTAGTTGTATTCACTTCTATCCATGAACAATGGGAGATAAGTTTTTTATTTTCAAAGTATAATGAAATTTTTTCAAAATCCCTATATGATTTTTTGAAAGGATTTTTTTGCTTTCCAAAAATGGGGAGATTGTTGAGTCAATAAGGTTTTCCTTATTATTTTTCCATTTTTTCTTTTTTTGTAAATCACAAACACCTTATACTATTGAAAATATTATTTTTACCCCCATAAAGAAAAATTTACATCTTTAAGGAAATTTACCTTAACCAAGATTTTCTAATACATAAAAATATTTTCCTTAAATTCAAAAACCGGATTCATAACCAAATTTCTAAAGCCATATAATGAAAAGATTTGAAGCATTCTGTTTTTTGGATCCAAATTATGGATGTGATCTGTAATGGAGTTTTAATCCGAATTCTGGACTCCGAACTCTTATGTAGTTTGACTCCGAACTATGAAGAAGTTCGACTCTGAACACCTAAGTAGATCGACTCCGAACTCTGATGTAGTTCGACTCCAAACTATCAAGTAGTTTGACTCCAAACTCTTAAGAAGTTCAACACCAAACATTGAAGTAGTTAGACTCCGAACTCTTAAGCTGTTCGACTCCGAACTCTTAAGGAGTTCGACTCCGAACTCTGAAGTAGTTCGACTCTGAACTCTCAAGGAGTTCGACTCCAAACTCTTAAACATTTCAACTTCGAACTCTGAAGTAGTTCAACTCCAAACTCTAAAGCAGTTCGACTCCAAACTCTTATGGAGTTCGACTCCGAACTCTGAAGTAGTTCGACTCCGAACTCTCAAGGAGTTCGACTCCAAACTCTTAAGCAGTTCAACTCCGAACTCTTAAGTGGTTCGACTTCGAGTTCTGCAAGTTCAGAATAATATCTCTGTAGAAACAAGACTCTGAATTCTTATAAATCAGATTCTGAATATTTCTTAACATAGACTCTGAACTTTATTTTGGTTAGACTCTGAACATTTTGCTTTCTTACACTCCGAAATATTGATTAGATTTTACTTACATATGCTTCATTTCAAAACGATGTCATACATTCGGTTATACATAGTTTGTTATAAAACAATGTCATCTATTATGTTTCTAATTAACCATTGGTTGAGTTACATGTGTACAGGTCCCTCCGAAATTCATGGTAAATATGACCGTTGGAAGTGGGAGCCGACCGTTGGAAATTTTTCATATAAATAAAAGCACATTTGAAAGAGCTCTAGAGATAGAAATGAATAAGTTGATTGATCTAGAGAACACACACTGTTAAGGTGGATTCTAGAGAGAGAATCTTTTCATGACTTGTGCGTATTGAACTACTCATTCATATTGCTTTGTGCCACTCCAGATGTAGGTGATTACATTCGAGTACTTCAGGGGATAGGAAGACAGAGGTGCCGACTACCTTGATGTTCGAGGGCTTCCTTGCTGAGGAAGACAGAGGTTCCAACTACCTTGTAGTTGAGGTCTTGTGGGGATAGCAAGACAGCTTTTCTGATCTTCATATTGAGAGATAACCTGGGTGTGGGTAAGACAAACTTGCTTGAATGTATAAATCAAGGGACCTTTATCCACGGTTGTTCGATACCCTTCTCTTTGGGTTAAAAGATTCATATCTTGTTACTTGTAGTTTTACTACTTGTTTTTTCAAGGCATATTGTATTATAAGGAAAGTATAACCTTCTTGTATATCCTTACACTTGTACTCTGATTAGTTTAATATTCTATACGCTTTAAGGTAGAATCTTATATTATAAACCTTAGTTCCAATACTCCAGTTGGTGATTAGAGGTGTTGTGAATTTTCCTAGTTTAACTTTGTTAAACCTAGTTTTTCCTTGACTAAGGAAAATATAGTTATCTATATCTGACATTAAAGGTTCCAAGGGAATTTTTAAAGTATACAATTCAACCCCCCCCCCCCCCCTTTGAATATTGAGCATCTACATAGTTATTTCGATCCTACAATAATATCAATAAATTAAAAAAATGAAAAATATAAATATATTAAAATATATTAACACCAATAATCATGGAGTTGAATTTACATCCTTTATATGTCCCATGGATAAGATTATAAGAATTATTGTATTATATTATTGGAATTTTCAAACATGTCGCACAATTTTTTTTAAAGTGTAACTTTTTTATAATGGTGTTATTCAAAGGATATTTTTACCTATAAAAATAATAATGAAATATAATGAATTTATATTCATAATGGGACATATTTTAAAATTTTAGTGAGGAATTATTTACCTAAAATACTTATATAATTATGATTTAATAAATATTAAAATAATATTTTAATCAAATAAATTATATAAGAATCATTAAAATCAATTTAGTAAGATATAAATAATATTATGATCTATCATTATTTATATACACTATAATTTAGGGATATAATAAAATAGTTATTTAACATTTTTAATGTTTGTATGATATTAATAATTTCAAAGTAATAAAATAATTTAAAAAAAATGATATTATGGATATTTTATAATAAATAATTTTTTTAAATGATATAACTTTTTTAAAATATAGTATTTTATAAGCATAAAATTATATTTTTTATAATAAAATTTATTTTTTTCATTTTATGGTATATGTTCCAATTTAGAGTATGTGTATTTTCTTTAAAACTGTAAATATAAATTTCAACATTGAAAGAGTAAAAGTGTATAAATATGTGTCAAAACCATAATATAAGGGAATTAGTATAGACTAATTTTTTTTAATTTTTAGTGGTAGATAGAAACTAGGAACCTGAGAATAATTTAATATAAATAAATCACTTCATATAAACTAGTAATTCATAAATAATTTATATTAATTTAATATTTTGAGAATCTCTTAATGTGATCTTTAAATATTTAAAAAAGGAAACCTATAATTATCACTTCATCACATGTAAAACCCCATCTGTTTTAGAAAATCCTAGATAAAATACATTCCTATAATCCCTCCCAACATTCATGATTTACTAATATATGGAGAATACCAATCACTGAAGTTATAAGGTATTATGAAAGGGAAACCCATAACCCCTACCTACAGAGTGTACCCCTACTAGGCCGACAAATAGAGAAAATAGATAGTTACCCCTGAGTCCCTCCTCTAGTAGGCCATGGATTGGTAACGTTGGCCAATAGTATAACAAACATTTAGAAGAGAGGAATTACCCTTTATGTAAAACACATGCAGAAGAGACAGATAAAAAAACACCAACTAACCCATGATAAAACTAAAATATAAAAGATTAAAAACATAATACACAATTGTAATTTCATGAATGAAATTGTACAATGGTAGGGGAAACTATAAGTTCCAAAAGAAATTTAACGATGATAGTGACCATGATTCATAAATAGATCCTGTAACACACTGGCTAATGGTAAAAAGCCTTATCTCCATCCTCCTCCAACTGTCATAAAAAAAATTTATATATATATAGGGTGAGTATTAAAATATACTAAGTAATATCCTCCCTAGAATCTCTCATGTAAAAGTGAATAAATCATGCTAAATCACAATGAAAAACCAGTAAAACCAAGTCGTCACTAAAAACATTATACTATTTTTCAAGCCTCACCATGGCTAATCTCACTATGTATTGCATAAAAGAGAATATTATATAATAAATATTATAAAAGGTAACCCACTACATCTTCCCCTATTGGTTTTTTGATAATCCTCAATGTCGTACACATTGACCATCACTCTCCAAAAAGGTTTTCCCATAGACACCAGGGTGAAGCACCAGAACTTGAACATCATGAGACCCACCACCATGTCCACATAACCAAAAGTAACCAGGTAATTTCCGAGATCCACCAAAACTCTCATAACATGTATAATAGGTCAGGTATTATATTTCAAGCCATCATAGGCCAAACACCACATAAGGATCCCCTATCTAGCATAACCTATGCACATTATACCTATACTAGTCCTTAGGAAAATATATCGAGAATATATATGATTGAAATAACCAAAACCCATTACAAACATCTACACAAATATATGGTGAAAACTAGATATCATTCATACTAGTACAAGTATCCACCATGAGAAGAAGGAAAGGCTAAATGGGGTAGTCATCCATCCATTATCCCACTGGGATTTTGGGGAAAACACCCACAAGATCAGAATCCCAGGGGTGTTAGTTTCCTTTACTGATGAGGTGGTCATGAATGTAGAGTCCTAAGGAGTGCATGATAAAATATTGTTCATAACCAATCTATGGGTATATCCTATCTTCATACACAACTACTGTTGACTATTCTCAGACACCTAAGAACTAATGCAATGACAAAATATCCTATATACCCAAAAAAATTAAATATCTAATTTAAATTATCTTATTTTATATAATAAATTACACATTACATTAATTAATTACTAACAATTAATTATCAAATATAATTTCAAAATTACATCACATTTCCATTTCAAAACAGATCCATTCCATCTAGGTATAAGCAAAAAGAGGCTATGGCTTCTCAGAATTACAACCTCAACAATGCATCCCAATAGGCTCCAACCCAATGGGTTAAAAATTTATTAATATATTTAACAACAATAATACAATAAATATTTATAGGTATTATAACAAAAATTCTAAGTGATCAAACACTAGGGGGTCGTCATTGTGAGTAAATGAACTTCCAACTGAGTCTACTCCAAATATAGTAGGAGTATTGTCGAATCTAGACATGAGATGATAAATATAGAAATCTTGTAGAATAATGTGTGCATCTTCAACTCTCTAAGATGGAGACTAACCAAAAGAATCTATATAAATCTATGGGGGATTGATAAAAGATAAAAAAATATTAAATAAAGCACCGAACATTCATATCAAAGGGTAATCCCTACTTCAACTTGTTACATCATATTTAGGGTCCTCTCTGACACCGCATACATAAACTGATGAATCTCGCATCTCTGTATGTCAAATGATGCCTCAATAATTAGGCCACCCTACCATACATACCACAACACCCTCTAGGATCATCCAAAATAGGATTATATCAAATTTGGGTCTCCATGACCCTAGAATCCTCAACATCCATCCATGCTTAGACATATCAAAAGTAGATGGAAACAAAAACTGAACCCAGGTGCTTTTCCTTAACGGAAGTCATTCATCCATCACAAAAAAACGACTAATAGTAGCTCAAAATAATAAGTCCATTTTCCATTTCAATAAATACAGTAGATCATAACCTATACATACATTATCATTTATCACAAAACTAGTTCATATTCCATATTGAATTTGTTGATTCATTATTCATAGTTTCCAACTACAAGGAACCTATACATCAATATATCCAAACCTGTAATAAATAAATTAGTTAAATAATTTAACATACCATTTAATGTTTAACAAAAAAGAATAAAAATTCTATATTTTCATTAACCAATACAATTATACATTAAACATTCATCATTTCAATTATCATAAAATTATAATAATATTTACAAGATTCATTAATCATGCCTCTTAAATTCCATTAGCAAATTAATTTACAATTAAATCCAGAATTAACATCATTTCCAATTTATATAAATAAAAACATTAAAACTATGATATGAATAGAAATCACAGTATCTAGCAACCCAAGAGGAAAATATTTATCATGATATAAAAGCATGAACATCGCAATGTGATCATTTCAAATTCATTAATCCAGATCATGTATTTAATTAGGTAAATTTTTATTTGGATCTAATAGGATATTTTATTATATCTATATGATGGCATATAAGGATGTAGAAAATAAATTAATACTCGAACATAATGTGTTGTCGACATTCTTTAAAGAGAAAAGAACATACAAAATATCTCAGATCACCCTTCTAATATGTTCTATATCCATCAGAGGACATCGTAGAACCACAGTAGCAAAAGCATCGCATCGAAACCGCATTACAAACTTAGGAGATAATACACCATAGGAAATTAAAATAATGGGAGTAAAACAAGATAGAACTAGGTGAAACCTCTAGAAAATTATAGAATGATACATATTATATCAAGTTGGGTAACCAAAAAACGTAGATATAAGCCTCGTATGGATTCATGTCAATGGGATCCCCATAACGAAGATGATGGGAATATTGAGTAGAGTGGGATGAGAGACATGAAAGCATTATCCATACGGTTTGAAAACTGCTGATTATATAATATTTTTAAACATTACAATATTCAGGGACTACATGACGTGGAATCCCTATTCTCCTAGTGTAATGACTTGAGGTCAGTTATTGCTGTAAAACCCATTTTCGATTAATTTTAATTTATTTTTCAAATCCAAAAATATTTAATACTGTGAATCCCACTTTTTTATATTGTAGCACTTCATGAAATGAAATAATACCATGAATCCATCATCTAGAAGATAAACTACTATATCATTCCTCCTAGATTCCCATGAGCACCTCAATCATAGAAAACACAAAATGGGTTGATCCATGGATATCCATGACCTTATATTAGAGACCTCTGAAAACAATACCATCTATGAGAATCCAAAACCAACCCATTGAGAAAAAATTAAACAATTTGTATGCTGAGACACCCCGTGAGATACCTCTCAAGGCTCTCCACAACACATGATTTCAATCAATTCATCAAATGAACAAGCACAAAACCTTAAAACAAACAACAACTGCTTCCTAAAAAATCTCCCCACGGTGATAACATTCAACATAGAGAAACACAAAATAATTAAAAGATAAATCCACCTCCTAACCAAGAGTTTTCTACAACCATAAAAAACATTATAATAGAAGAGATAAATATCAAACAACACACAGTATTTAGCACGTATCTACAACTCACATTCCCAGGTACTCTTCTCTACCCCTCAGTGCTTCCACATGAAACGAACCAAGGTGACACTAAGACCTTGTAACAACTTCTCCTCGCAGTCATGTATCCTAGAAAACCACACCAATATGGTTAGATCATCATCAACATCGATCTCACCCCAATAGATGACATGAGAGTCATCATGATGATAAAAATGAATCCATAATAAGTGAAAAGAATCATGTATCTAAAATAATAAAAGGAGGATATTTTATCCAATATTCCATGAATCCAAAATGATCCAACACCTCAAAAGGCCCAAAAAACAAGGGAGAATGATAACACCCATAAACAAACATTCACATCCCAGAATAGGGAGTCATCTTTAAGAACACATGATCCCAAAAATGGAAATCCAGTGGTCTCACACTACGATAGACCTATGATTTATGATGATATTGCACAACCATCATTTGTTCACAAATCACATAATACATATGTATCATATTCTGTACCAGTTTTGGTCGGATAGATGATAAATTTATATCATATTTATAGAACAAATAAAAAGAGTTAGTTAGCCCATAAAAGTATTCAAAGGACCACATACCAATGGTGAAGTGAAGTCTACAGATGTATGATAACACAACTTTGGGAATCTTCCTCATCCATAAACATCACGATTCTAGGACATAAGTGCACAGCATATCACTACGAATATGGATGGTCTACTATTTGACCATATATCTAGGGATTAAATGTTATGATAAGGAATATAACATCATATAATCTCTATGATTAGTGAATCCCGGTAGGAATGATCTTTGATCTCAACTCCTTAATCATTATAAAGTCTTCCAATTTAATGAAAAAATCCTCATCCTCCCATATCCCTTCATAAAATCTATGTGATTGATGAAACCAAGTATGGATGTTCATTTATATGTTCTCCTACATAAATTTCAGAACATATAATGGTTAAAATAACCATAGAGAACATGGTACATAGACATCATTATCTCGAAAATTAAACATCGAGATAGAAACTTTGCAACTTCATGATTCAAACAAGAACACTAAAACTTACCTCCTAAGGATAAGTGCATCATTTTTACACTAGTTTGTAATAAAAATGGTTAAATATGGATATTTTTAATAAACATACAATGAATCCCCTAAGGAATTAAAATGCTTCCATGAAATAACACTCGGTGTTGTTTATCAACATACCAACCATCTGGGGCCTCACCAAAAACAATCTACTCGATCCATAACTCCACAACAAGATCCCCCAACTAGGACTCATATCTTCATTTATAAGACACTCAAATATTAAAGCTTCTTGCATCTGATCATAGGGGTACTAAATAATTGTGTCTCAGGTAGTCTCCCATGTTTATAGAGCTTTCAAAACATAGATCACACCATTTCCCTTCCAACCGACCCAACCTCATATATTCCTAACATTAAACACCATATTATCTCTGAACCAGACCTCTAATACCACTCTACCATGATACCCTCCAAACAAAGCATACCACTCTATGGATGATAATGGTAGAAGAGAGATAGTGACCCCCAATTCCACTCACTTGTTTTCCCTGGGATGCCATCTAGAAATCATAGTATAAAAAACATGTAGATGGTGGGAATTAAACTTAAGTTAAACACATTTTTGGATGATATAGATAAGATAGAATCCCAAAAACTCCTCCCAAGACTGAATTAGAAAAATATAAAAAATAATTACACAAATGTAATGTCATGTAAGAACTATTAAAATTGATTGGCAAACTACATGTAATAAATGAAATGTAAATACGAGAGAGATCATGAATACCAAAAAGATCCTGGAACCCACAAGGTATTAGTAACAATCATGATATAAGGCCTACTTTAATTGTCCAGAAAAATAGTGTATATATATGTACGGTGAGTATAATTGTATAATAAGTAGGATCCTCCCTGGATCCTCTTGAGAAAAAGTAAAAAACATGCTAAATCACCTTGAACAACAAGTGAATCTAACTAATCAACTAAAAAGGTATGCCCAGTTCTTAGTGTCATTATAGATTCACTCACTATGTAACGCAAAAAAATATAGTGTTTTATAATAAATAATATCATGGGTACCCCACTACTGCTTCCCCTAGTTTTCTTCTCTTCCCTAATGTTGCCTGTTTTTAGAATCTCTCTTCAAAAAGGCTATCCCACATACACCTGGGTGAATCACCACAAATTATACCTCATGAAACAAACCACCATGTTTTCGTGACCATAATTATCCATGTAGTTTATGTGATCCAACAAAACTTGCATAATATGTATCAAACGATCAGTATAATACCTAAATCCATCACAACTCGTACACTAGGTAAGGAACCTCAAGAAAGAACAACCTATTGAAATTATAATTATTGTGTAACATAGAAACCTATATCTAGAAAATATATATATGAAATAATTGCATCCCATTACAAGTAATTACACACATATATTTGGAACAATAACTGTTAAGCATAACAACACAAGTATCCAAACAGAGAAGAGAGTAGGGTCGAATGGGGTGGTCAACTATCCATTATGACGATGGGGAAAACACCCCCAAGGCATGGAATCCTTGAGGTTTAATTTTACCTATTTAATAGGATGTTTTAAGATATAGAAACACAAAAATTACATTATAAAATATGGTTCAAAACCACACTATTAAAATATTTTATACATGGACACTACAATATATAATGTCTCATAGCATCCTAGATAGAACTGATATGACCAGATATCCTATAAAGAGAAAACCATTTAAAGAGTTACATTACATTATATTATTTATTTTAATTGGTTATACATTATGTTAACTATTTCATAAAAATGAATTAAACATTATCGTTTCCAAATTAATTCACATTAACATTTCATCAAAGATCCACACCCTCCATTAATAAACAAACTGAGCACATAAATTACTAGGATTACATCCTCCACATTGCATCACAGCAATCTCCAACCTAATGGGTTAAACATTTATTAATTTATTTAAAAAAAATAACTACATTACATATTTACATGAAATCAATAAAAGAATTCTAAGCAAGAAAACACTCAACAATGTTATTAGATATACTACCTATTGATTCTTGTAAACATATTGCACGATCATAGACTCAACCAACCATTAGATGCTAAACACGAAACGATCATGGAAAACCCTAAATGTCTCAACATATCATAGAAGAAGACTAACTAAAACAATATGTCTCATGTAGTAGGGAAAGGATAAAGGATATATAAATAATAGATTCAAACAATCATACATCAATCATATCAATAGGTCATATGAACTTCAACCCATTCTATCATCTCTAGTATCATCCCCAACACCACATGTGTAAATCGATTGATATAACTACTCTAGGCGTTAATTGATTCCAAAAAAAAACCCGGCCCCATGTCTCACATACAACAACAAACCTCTAGGATCAGCCTTCACAGAATCACATCACGTTCTAGACTCCATACACCCAAAATCCATAACTTCCCTACATTCTCATCTATATCACAATCATCTGGAAGCCAACATTGAAACAAAAATCATGGCCCTATATAAAGGAATTCATCCTTTATAAACCACAGTCTCTCATGGATCGAAATCAGATGGAACATGGTCTTTATAATAAAGAGGGAAGCAAAGTCCGTAAAAAAAATATATTTTACCTCAAAACTATTTCATATTCCTTCATTAAATAACTAATTCATTTTTCATAGGTTCCAACTATAGGAATCAAAAGCATCAAGATATCACAAGCTGTAAATTTTTTTCTAAATATATATTTTAAATTTCCTTCAATTCATCTATATACAAGAATCAATATACTTCAGTTTCATTAACCAATTAAATTATTCAAGAAATGTTGCATCAATTTGATTGTATTCAAATTGAAACAACAACCGAAATCATTAATTAGGCCTTTTAAATTCCTTTAGAAAATTAATAAAAAACTAATTTTATAATTATGGAATTTACCAAATTCCCTCAAGAATAAAAGTCTAAACTATGAAATATATATATATCACACTATCTACAAAATCTAGTGGCAACCCATTATTATGATGCATAAAAACTATATCTTCAACAGATCTCAATCAATACTTTTATCGGGATCATGTATTTTATTATGTCAATTTCACTGTGATACAAGGGGGAAAATCCGTGTAACTCTAGAAATTAAAATAATTTAATAATGATGAAATGAATCCCCTACCTCAAAAGTTCTTCACAATTCTGTGAATGATAATGGACCACAAAATGGATCATTGGTCCCCACACCCTAAGATCTAAATCCTTATAAGGACACCACCACACCAACAAAGTAAGATAGAAATACCATTTAGAATGACTATAGATCATCCTCCATTGCAAGTATTGAATGAAGGGAGGAAAATGAGATCAATCTGGTAGAACCCTCTAGAAGATTTATGAAAAAAATCCATGGATAAGGTTAGGCCCCCACAAATAGAAGATGGATTCCAAAGATTGATTCTCATCAAAGGGATCTACAAAATGTTAGAGAGGGGACTATAGGGTCTACTGGGATGAGAGGGAGGGAAACAATAGTCGTAGTGATTGACATACTGAGTGGGTGGAATATTTAAAATCATCACAACATCAATGGATTACATGATGTGTAATCCCCTATCATATCATATAATTCCTCAAGGTCAGCTTCAACCAAAATAATTTCACCACTTTATTTTAATATATTTTTAAAACAATTAAATATTACATGTTTTGAATCCCACATTCAATTCATGTAACTCTTCATGGTGTGAAATTCGTCCTTATTTCGATCCTATCAAAAATGAACTACTCAATAGATCCTTTGAATCACCTATGGCAACATCAATCCATAGAAACATGCTAGGGTTCAATCCACGTAGAAAGAAGGCCATATAGGGATGTTATCCAATGAACTGGTATAGATTTTATCTAAATTATTTAAATTTGTTTCATCTTCCAAATCCAACATACCATATTAAAATATTATAAAATAATAACTATAGTATTCTCATTATACAGATAATTTATTATGATAGTGGAATAACCTATATCTAACTCATATTCTATCATAATAAACTAACTTCTTGTGCCACTGAATGGAAGTCTACAACCTAAAGAATTGATATAACTTCATTTTGTGTGTACATGGGGACTACCACATCCATGAATTGATGTCATTTTTCTCATCCCCAAATCACATGATTGATATTAATATGAAAACATAATGAAATAATATTTTAAATATGAAATAAAAAATATTATATGAGGATAAAATAATATTTACCCACTTTTAAAAATGATCATTGAAAAATGGAAACATTACGCATGTGTATATAATATCTATTATTTCTACAATTATAACATAGTATTTTTTTTAACCATATTAAATTGAAAAATTTATAACAATAATTTACTGAAAAATGAATATCATTTCATGATTAATATTCTATAAATAATGGAATGCTAATTTTTTGACTATAGTCAGCCTACCAAAGTCCTTATGGAAATATGTAAAGAATATCATCAAAACATCAGATGAAAACATTAATGATTATATAATTGAATATTATATTGATAGAAGAGGTTTAAAAGTAATAATTAAGGTGAAAATTGTTCTTAATAATATTTAAATTATCCAATGTTTTTTATACTATTAGATAATTAATGTATATAATGAGTCAGTATCAATGTAAGTGATAATATTTTCGAAGATATTTACTCAATGGATTCCTTAATATTAACTTTTTCTAATATATATATATATATATTTAAATCAATTTATAATTATTTTTGAATATTATAATATGCTTATTTAAATTCATTTTCATTTATGTTTTATTTATTTATGAAATGGTAAAATTAAAATATTTATTCTATTTTCCAAATGTGGTAAATTGTGGAATTTTTTTATGAAATTATAGAATTGATTTTGTTAACTTATATAGAAGGAGTGTCCTTTCCATACTTAATTAATATAAATATATTTTAATATTCCATTTAATGATGAAATAGTTATATCAAAAAAACGATTTTATTCTTTTGAATGTGTGAATGTTTCTTTCTAAAAAGTTTATTTTCTCAAGGATTGTTTTTATGATTAAAGATTTCATGTTTTATCTTTAAATTATAGATCATAAGCATTCTTTATGATGCTGGTTTTTTCTTTAATATAATAAATTAGGGTACATATATGATAACCCACTAATTCATTATGTACGGTAATATTTAAATTAAATATGTTGGTTATTCAAAATCTAATTATTATGGTTAATCTATGAACATATGTTAGGGTTATTTAAATGTGTTTCCATGAGGGTTACTGCATTACTATTTATGACAATAAATTGATTGTCCATGATATCTATATGATTATATTACTCTATTAATTATTAATAGAAATATCATTTTCCAAAGGGTAATTTAATGGTATTAAGTTAAAAGGAATGTATATGTCCTTACATAAGGGTAAAAATTAGCACGTTCTAAAAATATTTTATCTACATTATCATTTTTTGAAATAAATCAATATTAATATTTTGCATTATAATATCACATGAAATATTATATGAACATATTTGTTTATACAATTTTATTTCAGGGACAAGAATTTTTTTCTTGACCTTCATGTTTATCTTTAAAAAATATAGATTTTTATAAGCACTCATCAACTGATGTTTTATTTATTTAGATTTTATTTTCCTTACTAGTCATTATATTTTCATCCCTAATTTTAAAATTAGATTCATATGGATTAACTATGTGAAAATGAAAATAATATTTTATGTATTTATTTCTAGAAAAATTTATGAATGTAAATCCTGTTTTATATTAATTGTCATATATTTTTAAAAAATTTATATTGAGTTGAGTGTATATTTTTTAATATAAGAGTTTTTTATTATTTATTACAAAATTCCCTTAATATATAATTAAAAAATAAAATTTGGATTGAATGAATGAGAACTATAATTCAAAGGCACTATAAAATGTAATGATAATGGTTGGGTACTGATTGTTTATAAAAGTGGTCGGTTTGGATATCATTGGATATTATAACAATTTATTAAGAATGGATTAGGTTTATTGATATTTTCCTTTTATAAATTACATAACTTCTTGAGTAAAATATGTTAAAAATTAAAAGAGGAGAATCCCAAACAACTTTTCTATCTCTTCTTGTTTACCTGATGTTTGTAATTATTTTAATGTTATTAACATGTTATTTTTAATAAAAATATAACAAAAAAATGTACATGAAATAGTAGTTTGTATATAAAAAACTACCTATATACACTAATAATAACATAGTTAATCGTTCGTTTTAATAAAATCTAAGTATCCCAATTTTTCTATCATTCAAAAAATGTAAATATCATCATAGAATTTTAAAATATATTTCATCTCATAGCACTTTTAAGCATATTCAACCATTACTATTTTTTTGGATGATAGAAACCATATTCTATCCTTGTTATAATGGGGTTTTTTATAATTTCTTATGGGTAATACTTATACTATTTATGAGGCACAATTTTTTGTGGGTCTGAAAACATAATATGTATGAATTATTTATAAAAATAAATTTTCATTATATAATTTGATATTCTACATCATTCTAAAATTATTTTCAAAAATATATCTCTTTAAGATTCCCTAGAGTCCAAATATTAATTTTTAATTTTGAAGGTTGGATTCAGGGGGCACTAAAGTGGATATAACGAAATTTGGTGATGTGGTTACTTATATTACTGTAAATAAATCAAAAATGATATATTTCGAAGACCATGATCATGGTGAGAAATTATTTTACATTGTTAATGTTTTATTTAAATTATTATGTGATGAAATGTAAAATGTCGAGATTTAAAAGACATTGTGAATTTATATGTTTAGGTAATAATTATATTGGCTAGAAAAAGAATGGTATGATATAACATTTGAGTTAATGATATTATATTTAAAGATGAATATAATAATTATTCAAGTATGTTGATCATATTTTTGGAATGGTAAAAGAATTATATAATTTTATATTAAAATATCTCATAGGATGGGTGGCAATCCCTCATGTCCTGCTAGGTCACGGGGCATGAACCCATAACTGAAGGGTGAAAATGTTGTTGTCTCTACAATTATACAACATGATGTTATGTTTAGTATTATATTTTTTAAGCCATACGATTGATGAATAATATAATGATTTTAGTAAACTACATTTTATCATATATATAATCATTATGATTTGAAATTGATCTATTTATTATATTATTCCAATTGATTCCAAGGAAGATCACTATAATATTGGACAACCTTAAAAGATTATAATAAATATAATACTATAAGAATTTTCTAGATGGGAAATGATTTAATTATATTTAAAAATCAAAAATGACATTAATTTGGACTTAGGATGATTTGGGTTTTCAATAGAAAGGATGACAATATCTCAAGGATTATATAAGTGTGGAATATAATATTTCTAATCAAGAATATATAGTGATTGATATTATTTAAAGATAAATAGTTAACATATATTTTTTGCCTATATGATCAAGTATATTTTTTTAGTTATATCTAGAATATTATTGAATGATTTTAATATTAGTTTTATATTAAAGGATCTAATTGAAATTTGGGTATTAATGTGGTATTTTTTTTAAAAATTAATTTTTCTTCCTAGAATGGTTGATTCATTCCCTAATTATATTTATCTAAAAAATTAATTTTTTTAATGAATAATTAAATATGGAATATATTTTTATACTTTTGTGGATTTTTAGAACAGTAGAAGATGATTTTATTACTATATAAATGGAAAATTCATCATTAATATTAATCATGTATAGTATAATATTATTATACATTGGAATTTTATAAAAGGATGAAACATTAAATTTTAAGTAAGTATAATACCCTATTTTATTTTTATAGGACGTATAATAATTCCTCTCCATTAGGAAAATGATTTCAAAATAAATCCTTATCCATCTACATTTCAAATCGAGATATTGATTTCCTCCTAACCCATTATATATTATTTATTTTCATATCATTATCATTATAATTACAATTGTCTATATAACTCTCTATCAGTCCTTGTGAATTATATTTATTTTTTATTTTATATATTTGACTTATAAATTATGACCCCATTATTGGAATCCTACTATATATTACTCAAGCTGACCATAGATTAATCATTTTCTATCTTATTATGTTGATAATTTATAAATTATTTATATGATTATGGATTTTAAAAATGTAATCTGGAAAATTAGAAACCTAGATACCATAAATTAGATAAAATTATAATTATTTAATTTCATAAAGTATTGGTGAGAACGTAACATCACTATATATTAAAAGTAATATCATTATTCCATAGCATATAAGATACAAAAATTCTACTGTAAACAATCATATAAATATTGTTATTTATATTTGACCACTATTACATATCGATTCAATTAGTAGCTATGAATAGGAGTAAAATATTTTTTTAATTAATATAATCATAAAAATCAATATGTATCTATTTTAACCAGATTTGAAAATAATCCAAAACAAATTAGTAATGCCATTTTATTCTCAAAAAATTTGTTTCTTCAAATAAGAGATTTTATAAATTTCTGAGTGATTTATATCATTTCTATATGTTGTAAACAATGTGTTATAAAAAATTAATTCAATTTTTTAATTTATAGTGTTGTATTTTTTAAATATTAAATTTTGATAATTTTTAAACAATATTGATTTTTATTGTTATATTAAAAAATTATTTTTTTAATGAAACATTTATTTTATTTTATTTACTAAATATATTTATGTATTAGATTAATTTTATTTTAAAATTAGTTCATTTTTTATCTATATTAAACTATCTATTTTTTTGTAAGTGTATATTATAAATTATTTATGTATAAAATACTTATGTTTAATAAAATGGGATTTTTTTGAAAACGGTTTTTCAATTCATTTATCCATATTAATTTTAAATAAATTTTTTCAAAACATATTCCTTAATTTTAAATTTATTTATTATATATATATTAATAATATAAAATTTCTTTAAATATTTTCCTTTTATTTCTCAAAAATATGAAAAGTAAACATAATAAATTTTTTACCACGGTAAGGGGTAGAACATGTAATATAGGTTACATATATATTGATAAAACCTAAAACATTCCTAAAAACACTCTAATTAAGATTAGATGATTATGTGTCAACTATAATAATACAAGGGAAAAATTTATAATCTTTTTAGTCCAATAAGAAAATATTATAAACATAATAGAATTTTATTTAGAAAATTAAAAAAAAGTGACACTTGTTTTCAAAAAATTGAAATTTTTTAAAAATAATATTATATTCTTAAAATATTATACAATAAATAGCATTTTAAAATAATATATATTTAACATTATTATTGTATATTAATGTTAATTTATTGAATAAAAAATTAACCTATTTTCATTCATAACACTAATGGAATAATTATTTAATTAATAGAAAATTTAAATTATTTCTATTAAAAATATAAAATTAAATAAAATATAAGAATAATAATTCTATCAATGAATTTACTAGATGAACATGAAATATTATCGATATAAAAGAATATTTTGTTAAAATTTAATATGTTTACTTGATATTATTAATTTTAATTCAATGAATAGCTCTCAAAATTGACAATATAGATATTTTATAGCAATTAAAATTTTATTAAATTATATAAAATTCATAAAAATATTAAATTCACCCATGTAAGTATGATAAGGATTAAAATATCAACAATAATGTATATATGGTTGATATTGTGTTTTTAAAAAATATATTGACCATTAATAAATAAAAATCCATTCTGAAATGATAAAAGTTAATCGGGTTAAATAGTGGTTAAAGACAAATGATTAGTATAGAAATATAGAAATAAGGGGTTTAATATAAAACATAGAAATTAAAAAAAAATTATTTCATTAGAGTTTTCTGACATGAAAACCCAAACATAAAAGATATTAAAATAAACCAAAATTTTTAAATATTAATTTCATTCAATATATTTAATTTCTTCAATGGCTTATGACACACACAACATTGATTTTTTATGGTAACTCCTTTCTAATAAATTTTTTTTCCAATCCAAAATATAATATTAATTTAATTATTTCATATAATATTTATAACCTAGTCATTAAATCGGAGGGTTTAAATAAGATTAACTAACATATTTAAACATGTAGTTGTCACATATTTACTGTTGACATATTGATAATAATTATAATAAGATTAATTTAAAAAATACATTTTCCAGAAAATATTATATGATCTAAAATAGGGTTTAAACATTATTTGGTAAAATAATTTATAAATTATTTTTACTATTAAAAAATTTATATGAAAAAAATAATTATCTAAATTGATATTTTTAATTTATCTTATGGTCAATATTTGGGATTTTTCTGAGAATATTAATTTTCTTATGAATAATGAAATATAATGAAATATTTATCCTTATTTAAATTGTTGACTACAACCTCATTAAGCGATGTGATTTATCATTCAATACTATTTCACATGGAAGCAGATAAATATAATAATTATTATGAAAAGTGTTTTATATTAAATAAATAATATATTAATGAAATATTTATTCTTATTTTAATATTATATATATAGAAATATTTTATTCCATTTCACTCAATTAATGCTGATTACATCATTCGTGTGCATGTGGACTGCTGCATTCACATAGTGATATCACTATCTCTTCATCACCATACCACGTGATTGATTTGTATAATATTATAATATTTAATATATTATATTAATATGATTATATTGAATTAACATAATGCATAACTCCTTTCCTTAATGATCATCATGAAATGGAAATGTTACTAATTCGTATGTATTATCTATCGTCTTTCAGATCATAACAAACTTATTTGTTGATATGAATTAAACATGATAGGTTTTGAATGAAATATATATGTAAAAATTATCCTTATCTTACTATTCTTAGTCTAAAGATTATATAAATTTATGATATTTCAATAATTATATCGTTCATGAAAAAATCGTATTATAATGCAAGATAATAAACACTCTATAGATTAAAAATAACAAAATAATAATAACAATCGGATATTGAGATTTTATAAAAGGATCACAGGTGATATTATAAAATTATTATTCATCAAGAGTAAGTTTATAACTTTTTTAAAAACCCTTTACATTTGTTTACTGATAGTTTAACCTAAATGGATCATTATGTATTAGATTGTTCCTAAACTGTATATTTTTGAGGAATATATTAATCTTATCCACCAAATTTCATTTATATGGTGTATATACAGCCATTTTATTATTTAATATATTGAATACTTCATTATCCATGGAATTTTATGTTTCAAAATTAATTTTCACATTTAATTATTTTAAGTAAATATTACAAAGTGGAATGTATTTCATAACTCAATTCCATTTTATTGGGTTATATTACTTCCTCGTTGTCATTAATATTCTTAAATTATGTAAATAATGAATTTTTTTTATATTATAATTTATTTACACATTTTTAGTATTATATGTATATGATACACCTAATTTATACATTGTATTATTATCTATTTAATGTTAAAATTTTTATTAGGATTTACATAATATTATCACTTTAATTTAGATGTTTAATTATTTGAATTTATGTTTATGAAATTTAATTAACCTACTATTAATAAATGAAGTAAAATTTTTATGATATGATTATTTATGATCTTTTAACATTATAGACCCTTATTTATAGTCATTTTTACATTAATTAATTATGAAAATATTTTTAGAAGGCCTGAATTCATTTCTCTCATCGATGGGTAATATTTTTTCTTCTGAAACCATATTCCATAAATTAATTTTTAGAAATTATTTACACCATTTAAAAATGATTTATAAAATGACTTATAAAATGGGATTTTTCCTACTTTTCATATATCAATTTGACTTATATCTTTTTTTAAAATTTACTTTCCATACAATATTATATAGAAAAGGGAATGTTAATTTAACTTTCAAATCATGAAAAGAATTATATAATATCCAGAAATCACTTTCGTTGAAACATTCATTGAATTTTCTTATTTTTTTGTGAATTGAAATAAATTTAAATGTTTTTTAAACAAAATGGGTTTTTTATTTTTTTTTCAAAATATAAACATATTATATATCAAGAATTACACTAAATATAATTTTATGGTATTTATATTCATCAGTTATAACTAAATAATAGTCATACTCAACTATGTATGTGTTAATACCATCTTTATTCATCCTTTGGTTGGTTTAGGAAAAAATTTACCATGGATAATACTGAAATTTACTTCCTTATTTTATTTTCTTATCATTAACAACAACTTGAAATATAAACTTTTATATGACCTTTATAGATTGAATTTCTCCTAAATATTATTTTTATTTATCAATGATATAATTAATTCCAAAATCATAAACCATTTAAATATATGGTTTTTATATTTAATATTGTTTTTTTATTTTGAAAATAATGAATAATTCACATTCTTTACTCAATATGGATATTTTATAATAAGGAATATTTTTTTAGTTAAATATCTTATTCAATATGTGATGAATGTTTTATAAGTACAATACATGGTTATGATACTAGAAGACAAAAATACACTAGATTCATTTGTAGTCTAATGATAAAAAATAAGTTCACAAAATCCAATGGGTTTGTTATGAGAAATTTCAAAATATATTGTGTAAGGTCATCATAGTATTGAAATAATTTTACAAACTCTATTGGTTTGTGGAAATTATAACCAAACATTATTTTTAATAGTCTTTAATATAAATGTATAATTTTCCTAGGAAACATTATAACTGATAAATAATTATTTCTTTTATTTTAATTATTATTATTATATATATTATATTTTATCACCAACAATATCATTGAATTCATTTCACTCTTCATTATTTGATATGTGTAATGTGGTTCCATTTATTTACCATTTTCACATTGATTATAAATTTTTTATTCATATATTCATGTTATTCAAATGTATTTGCTTTCATTTATTTAAAATTCCATATTAATTATCAGTTACCCATTATTCCAATCTTGTTATTTAAAAGGAATTCATTTTTAGTCAATTAAAATATCATACTGATTATTAATATCGATTTTTGTATATTCAATTGTACATAAGACTTAATGGAAATATGATCTCACCCCTATTTTCATTAGTTTATATATAATCCAAAAAGAGAATTATGTTTGGTATTGATGTATATTATATAGGGATGACAATTATTCCCCTAAAAATGTTGTTTTTTTTAATAAAATTGTACTAGAAGACTTATGTAAGTAACAAGTTCACAATGACTACTAAACTACATAGTCCTTAATGATGTGATTTGTTTTATCTTATGAAAATATACTAAATTATACTCATACTCTAGGGTACATGTGTTAGGTTCTCTGTAGATGGTATCATAATATGTTTTGTAAAACCTTGGGAACTACATAAAAAAATAGATTTTGGAACATAACATTATAATTGAATTAGATGTTATATAGAGAAGTACATCCTATTGATTGGGTAAGATAGAGATTATGTAGTATTCAATATAGTATAACAATTTTTGGATAGTAAAAGTATAATTTTATTTAGAGTAAATCTACTTATAGGAAAAAACAATAAATGGGAATTTTCGTCTTAACATGAATGTTACCTTGTAAGAAAATGAATCATTTCTATGAAACTATTTTGAAACTCTCATGGGATATATATAAGATAATTTCTTTTTATTTACAAACATTTAGGTAGAATTTTAATAAGATATTACAATGACTATCCCATGATAAATTAAATCAAATCAAAGGACCTATATTGACTAAAAAAGATGATATATATTTGTATTTTCATTCAAATATATACTTGTAGACATATTTTACCAGTTATTATTTGTTTATAAGAATCAGATGAAATCTAAGGATTGTGTAAAACATTTTAATATTGTCTGGATTCAATAAAATAATAACTAATATTAAAATAATCAGATTATTATTTCCATATTAAATAAATGATCAACGTTGTAAGCATCCAATTTGGGATTTATGTGATGGGAGTCTACTATGATTAAAGAATATTTGGAACATTTTTTTGGAAAGTATATATTTTAGTGTCAATATTGTTATAGGAATAATTACATTAAATTTTATAGGAATAATATTAAAGGTATTGATATCCTATATGGTTTATATGACCATCATTGAAATTGTAATAATACCTAAATACAATTATTATACTTTTATGGAAATGAATTTTATTAAATACGATAGTAATAATGGTATTTAATTATTAATTTTATTTTAATCATGTGCATAATATTTTTTTGTACAAATTTATATTATTTTTAATAAATTAATATAGTCAAAAATCATCTATGTTTTGGGAAAACCCATCAAGTCAACCAGGGTTGTGGGTCTTGAACACATTACCAATGTACGATGAGGGGTTATCATCAACCACTCGCTACAAGATGTTTTGGTTAACATATAATTTTTTAGGTAAACTATTTTAAACACTTGTATCTATTTTATTTATCTTACACTCTATTATAGATTAATTCTATTTTATTAGGAAAAAAAATAATTATTTTTTATATTGATCAATAAACAAAAAATGGGTAAAATTGTACTTATAAATTATATACGAAACACTATGTTTATTTCCATATAATCATAGAGAAAAAAATATTTAATCATTATTAAGAAAATTATTTCAAAATAAAAATGTAATCATATTACCTTCTTACACATTGAATAATATTTCCTTTTAGATCGTCTCATATTTTTTGTTTGAGACCATTAATGTCACAATGAATATTTACCATTTTTAATCTATGACCTCAAATAGGCTATAATATTTTATTTCATTTTCATCTATATCCATATTTTATTTTACCACATATGTTATCCTCTATAAAAAACATTTTATATGTTATAAAATATGAAGTTTAAACATCCCAACCTCCATTATTAATAATATATTTTATTCAATCATTTTACGATGTGGTATTTTGCACCGTCTTATTTCCAATTTTTTTTATTAATAGGCCGATATCATGCTTAGAAAATCAAGGACTTATTATTAATAGAATAAAAAAACATACAAAATGGTGAATTAATTAATATTACATTGATACCTCCAAGGAATATGAAGATGATAACTCAACACTTGATCAACCCAATGATAAGAAGTAGAATTCACTACTTTGTTAGCATGAACTTCAGTCGGAGAATTTTCCTCTCTCTAAGAATAAGAAAAAATATGTTCCATTGAAAAGAGATGTTCTAACCATCTGGTCCAAAAGTTCATGAGATTCCCTGAAAGTTCCAATGAACCTGTCCCAATGGGAAGGAAAAAATTGGTAGAATCACATTCATTCTAGATCATATTCAATCTCCTCTGCTCACCTAGTTAAATTTTAATAATAACCCCAAGAATTTATAATTTTATATTAGACACATTACAACATGATACATAAAGACACCCGAGAACATAACCCTAACGATCCCTGAAAACAAAAAAAATCCAGAAGGGCACAAATTCCCCCTTGAGGAACCATTGGAATTAATTTTAACCAATCCATAAAATGGAGCCTGCCAAAAAACCTCAACAAAACAACGTGGATGGTTTGAAATACACTTAACACCATTCTGGTTGAGACTCGAGAGATCATGCATAGAATTGGCATAGTACTTACCTCACAGGAATCTCACATCGCGAACAGTTATTAGAATACATGATATGGAAGGTCCGATGCAAAAATGCTGATAGACATTTACATTATTGTTTCAGGAATTCTAAATAAAGTGAACGAGTTCATATGCAACATGATGAAATAGAATAAGGAGTTGTGTGGACAGGTTTTGGTATTCCTTCCTCCCAATGAAATCACATATAGAGCATTCCGATGGAAAGTGGACTTAAAAAAGGTCATATATTGGTTTCCACATTACTGAAGCTTCTGCACAACATTGATAAAGGTTATCAAAATATTCCATGTGCAAATGGAATAACACACACTTGGATCAGGATGAAATTACACAATATTAAAGATAATTGTCATTTAGAATTCTCTTATTGTTGAGTCTCCAAACAAAGGTTGACCGCTATGTTTTTAGCAAACATTTTCATAGTTTTCCCATCCTATTGATATCCATATAATTGATAATATAATTATAATAAAACACATTGTAGGAGAGTATTCCACTGGCATCTGGCTGCCAATACAATAAATCATCCTTTGAGGGGATTCAATAGCTCTCAACAATGGAAATAATATAATTTTTAATATTTCCCACGGATCAATGTTGTTCCTTAATTAATATATCCAAATCCATATTTGCCACCGCCTCAAAAAACAGTTCTTCCCAGTGATTTCCAGACCTATTAAATTTTAGAAATTTTAAGGAAGACTCCCTAGAGACTATCTATCACGAATCATCATCAATTTTAGAGAATATATTTTTGAAAGAAGACCACATCTATGAATTAAAGAAATGGAAATTTCCAGATCAGACCCTATGCATGAATCTGGATCTATGGAATCCAAGAGTGTCAGGGTGAATATTGATGACCCTCCATATAAACCCTTCCTACATGTAATCATTAAATCATCCAAGGTTTTTGATACCTAGTCCCCCTTACTCATAAGGCTTGCAAACATAATTTCATGGAACCGTTGGAAGCCTCTTTCCCATGATGCAACCACTCTAGATAAAGTTATTGAGAGAAATGTTGATGAGAATAAGTAGGGAAATTGGCCATTTTTACACCATGAATGAGTACACAAAAATAAAAGTGATTATTGGCATTACAAGATACACCATACCGGCCATGGATAATGAATTTCCACTGAAATTGATGATTTTCTTTCTAATCATACTAACATTGCTAGATTAATGACATACCTTATGTCTTCCACAAAACATTGGAACTAATAGATTAATAAAGGGTAGGTCCCTTTCCCGAATGCCCAACTCTATTGTGATGTCATTTTTTCTAGATGGAGAAAAATTCTTTCCAAGGAATACAATATAATTTCTCCAAATATTATCATGTCTAAAAACCCTCTCATATTGCCAAAGAGCTCTATTGATACTTTTGATATTTCCCTCATCCCCTTGAGTGAATATGATAATTCCATTAGTATATAATAGATGAATATGAGCAACAGGATCCCAACCATCATGAATGGCCTTCTGCATACACTTTTCATCCATGATAGAGAGAAACTAACTGAGGTAATCCTCAACAATAGAAAAAATTATCTATGATAGATGATCACCCTGCCTGACACCTCTCGGGCATTTAAAGTTTCCTTCTGAAGATCTATTTATGAGAACTGAGATGTGGGATGAACTCAATATGGATTTAACCCAATTGATTAAAACATCATCAAAACCGTACACGGATATAATCCTGAATATGAAGCCCATATCCATTATATCAAAATCATTCATAACATCCAATTTGAGGGAATGTTTCCCCATATGATAGGTATTTTGAGAAGATTGAAAAACTATGAAAAAGTCATAAGGAACTCTTGAATCAATCTCATATTTATGAAGCCAAAATGATTAGAAGATACTATATTAGGACATGGCCTTAAACCTTACATAATATTGAATTAAAGAAATAATTCATGTTGAGGATCTTTTTAGGTTTAGAGTTTTAAGGAGTTAGGCCATAATTGTTACATTTCAAAATGATTACAATGTAGAAACTCCTACCCAGTATCCATTTTTTTTACAAAACATGAACTCTAGAAAAAAAGTGCCATGTCTAGTTCTATGTTTTAGACGGCGTTACATTTCCATGATCCCATCCTTGACCCTATTCCAAATTATGTCATGTGAAAGACAATTCAAAAACATTGGATGAGCAGAAAAATCTCAGTAAGGGATAGATAAAGAAGGAAAAGTGTTAGTTTTTCAAAAAAAGCAATTAAACCATTGAATACATTAACATAAATAATAATCTTCAACTTTATGAAGTAGTAAATAATGTTCACTGAATAAAAGATCATTACTTACCCCTTTGTAACCAAAATATTATAATAAAACCCATATAAATAACACATAACATTTAAAGGTAACTTAGGACATAAACATACATAATGGAATAACCATACGGTCAACATCCATACATATCAATAAATAGAATTTCCATACGGACGACTTCCATACCCAATGCATTGGAGGTTGTAACGTAACCACCCATCCTAGTATTCTCGACACCACCCATCATTTGGTTTATCACGTAACCACCTGTCAAATGTCCAAGTACCAATAAAAAATCACAACACATACCAGAAATATAACAGAAAGAAAACAATTCCACATTTCAATCACAATATATCACTTAAATATATTTGCATAACAAATCCATTATCAAAACCATCGTCAATACCAAAATACATAAAAGTATATATGGTATTTATTATATTTTGAAAACATTATGGCCTGTTGAGGAAGCCAACGATCAAATAATACCCACGGTGGAGGAAAGGTCATTTTCCCCACTTATGTTAAAAGAAACATTCCTCTTTGTTGTTTAGAAAAACACTTCATAGAAAAATATTCCTTTGAAAATTCATTGGTTTTTATACATCATATTAAAGAAAGTTGTGTATTAATACAAAATAATCCTCAATGAAATGAGATTGAGACGAAGTACCTTACCTCGTGCCTGACTTGACTCGATCATTCATTAATATCCTATAAAATAAACAAAAGTTAATGTATACTTTCTTATGAACCTTTTTCAATTTATTATTCCTTTTATCTCAGTTATTACCATGTTATAAACATTATGTATTTATTTATGTTAATAAAATTCGTTTTGTCGATATTTGGCACTTGTGTCCAAAATGAACACCTTATATTTACAATTTGTCCATGTGGTCAATATTCAATTATATAAAAAATGATATTCATGATTTAGATATCATATATATCATATATATCTAGTATATTCATTTATTTATAATAGTACATAACATTGATAAGTAAGAAATGAAATGCACCGTTCATGGAGACGGTAAGCCGTTCGTACGCATGAACGCTACTTCTATTTCTATTTCTTATTTTAATTGAATTAAAACATAATGATACATAGGTATATTATAATTCCAGTATAATATCATATATAATATTATTAACTCCATCCTTTACACATCCCACATAAGGCAATAACGAATCACATCACTTTGAGGGGGTGGTAGTCCGCACTTTCTTAAATGAGATTATCGTATTTACCCACTATGGAAACCATAAAAGATTGATATATTTGAGATTTAAAGAAGTATAAGTACATCATAAATATAATATATATCATATATAAATAGAGTTCCATTATAATGGCCACCATGAGAGACGGTAATATATAATTTAACAGTCATCGTTTTGTGAGGCGTTAGTATTCCATCCACAGAAACATTATGTTCATCTTCCATTAGATTGAGTTGTGTGTAAGTGTAGTTATAATACATATAATAAAAACATCCTAGTCTATTTAATATACTGGGGTTATTACAAAATAATGGAAAAAAATAGTTTAGGGGTTGGAGGTGTAAAATAAGAGACAAAATTTAAGAGAAATTGTTACCTTTAATTTGGGTAACTCCCATTGGATTGAACCAAATGACTTCTTGAAGGGACTTATGACTATGGTAAGGATTCTAGGAGGATGACGAGGAAGTAGGTAGCTTAATTGGGTAGAGGTTGGACGATCAAAATGGCTTGAGTGGTGTGAGTAATTGTATAGAAATGGTCTCTTTTTATAAAGGAGAGGAGGGGCTCTTTAGGAAAGTGTGAATTCATTATTATATTATAAAACTATATTAGGTTTAAAAACGTCAAAAACCCATTAAATTCTAAGATAATATGACTCGTATTAGAAATAAAATCATACAATAGGAATTGGACAGGTTTTGGATAATATCTTAGTCTTTATAATCTGATTTATGTAAATCATTTATTAATGAGGTAAAAACTGCATCCCAATGGTGTCATAAAAATTTAATTTATTTTAAGACTAAAAATTAAAAAACAGTTAACATGATATATAAAATATTTTTAGATTTCCAATGAATATTTATATTCAAAAATATAATTTATATTACTCCTTCTAAAAATTAATTTACTAAAAGATATTTGCTTTTGTCATTTTTGCCTTTACATTAAGTTCATTATTCAATATTGTTGTTATCACTCCCATGTGGCTCATTGTGGTCCCAAAATCGACCAAAATAAGACCATTTCCGTTAATGACTCAACCAATAATTGTTGGACAAGTTTTAAGTAATTTTGAATTATTATAATATTCTTTTAACCTTGAATTACCCTATTTAACTTTAACCGTGGTAAATAAAAGTCAAAAGTTACTATTTACCAAAAAATATTTTCAACATATTAAACCACATTAACTTCTTGATAACAACCATGTATATTGGATTTTCAAAATTGAATTTACAGAAGTGTTAAAATTTCATTTAAATTGAATATTCTGTTTTTGAACTACCACTATGTGGTTTCACTATTCATCAAAAATTGATGTTTATCAGAAAATACAAAAAATTCATCCAAAGCATTATTTGATATTCTGAATTAAAAATTGATGTCTATTTTTCCAAATTCCAAACATAGAATTGGAATTAATTAATTTTAAAATTAATTTCTGTTGTTAAAACAAATAGCGTGTTTTTAAGAAATAATAACTATCAAAAGATTGATACTTGTTTATGTCCAATTTCAAAGTGAAATTATTTTCAATGAAAAAATTGGATTAAATGCTAAAAATATATTCTAATTACACTTTATAACCAATTAAGAATATAATATAACCATATATATAAGTTATATTAAATCATAGTTTTGAATTAAAATATAATACCTTTCTCTATTCATTAAAAATTGAACTTTATCAGAAAAATACCAAAAAATTACCCAAAGTAAAATTTGATGTCCCCACTCTAATGAAGGATTTTATTTGGTCATATAGAATGTATTAAGGTAACGAAAACTAGATTTAAATATGGTTCTCCATTAAAAGTCGATAAACTGGCCTTTTAATGTAATTTATACTTAAAATTTGATTCATTCATATTTTAAGCCACTTAAATTTTATTGGATAAATGTAGGTACATTTATCAAACATGTATAATCATATTTTAGTTAGTTTCATTCATTTCTACCAATAAAATGTCTCGGAGGTAAATACCATTTAAAATAATAATATTATATTTTTAGTGTGCAACATAAGAATTCAAAAAAACTTGTTGTTGCGTATCGGGTATGCTATCGAACATAGTAACCCTTTTAATGTAAAATTATTATTTAATTCACAAATATTAACAAATATAAAAATATCTTATTCTTCATTTACCTGGGATGTAACATCTTCCCCCCCTTTTGAAAAATTGAGTCCTCACAATTTCTATTCCCTTATAAAATAAATGGAGGAATATATCCATCATACCATTTTCAGAATCCCATGTTGCCTCTTTAACCATATGGTTTTCTACAAAACCATTACCTAGTGAATTACATTAATCCGAAACACTTTCTCTCTATGGTCAAGAATCTAGACTGGTTGTTATTCATAAGAGTGATTCTCTTCCAATAGAACTACCTCTGAGCTCAAAAATGATATGGCTCCGGTATATACATTCTCATCATCGAAACATGAAAAAAATTGTGTACCTGGGATAAATTTGGAGGTAAAGTCACTCTGTATGCAACTGATCCATCTTTTCCAGGATTTCATAAAGTCCAATGAACCTCTGACTCAACTTTCCCTTTATACCAAAATGCATCACACATTTCCATGGAGAAACTTTGAGAGACATGATCACCTACCTCAAAAGAAAGATCCTTCCTCTAGTTATCTGTATAACTTTTATGTCTACTTTGAGCTGTTCTCATGAGCTCTTGAATCAACTGAACATTCTATGACATCTCTTCTACAAATTCTGGTCCCATCAGATTCCTTTCACATACTTCATCCCAAAAAGCCAGAGTTCGACAACGCATTCCATATAATGCCCCAATGGAGCCATCTGTATACTAGGAAGAAAACTGTTGTTATATAATAATAAAAACAAATGAAACGTGTTGGTCCCAACATCCCGGATAATCCATTGAACAATTACATAACATATCGTCCAATGTCTGAATTGTTTGTTCTGATTTCCCATCTGATTGAAGGTGAAAAGTTGTTCTAAAATTTAATTCAGTACCCAATGACAACTGATGGGATTTTCCAAAAGTTAGAAGTAATCTTGGGATCATGATAAGATAAAATGGAGAGGGGAACACCATACATCCTGACTATCTCTTTAACATACAACAGTACATGTTGATATAGAGACAAAGTATCTCTAATAGGAAGGAAATGATAAGATTTAATCAATCGATCAACTATAACCCAGATTGCATTATTACATCTAGATATCATTGGTAATCCCACAATGAAGTCCATGGATATATTTCCCCATTTTTATTCTGGCACCAGTAGAGGCTGAATCATTCTTTCCGGTAAATGTCGCTCTTCTTTAACCTTCTGTCAAGTCTAACACATTATAGTAAAATCCACAATATCTCATTTCATTCCATCCCACCAGTAATACTCTCGAAGAGCTCTGTAAAACATAGTACTACCAAGATAAATGAAAATAGAGAACTATGAGATTCACATAACATCTAATTCGTGAACTGTGAATCACAAGGTACACATAATCTCTTTCCAAACCTCAAGACACAATCATTCTCAATGTTACATTCAGGAAAAATACCCTTCTAAACCAACTCAACATATTTCTACAACTCACTTTCTTTCTTCTGTGGTTTCTTTAATCTGTCTGATAGAGATGATCTCACTTACACCTGAATCAAAACAAAATAATTTCATGCACTGATAACTTTTATGAAAAATTTCATCAAATCAAAAACCAAACGATCTCGTTCCAAACGTAGCATGTTTAATGAAGCATTACTTTTTTGACTCAAATAATCATTCACTTTATTTGCTTTTCCTGGATTGTAATGGATCGTGCAATCATTATCCTTGATTAATTCCAACCATATCATCTGCCTCATTTTCAATTGTTTTTGAGTGAATATATAATTCAATCTTTTTTGATCAGTAAATATTTTAAATTTTAGTCCATAAAAATGATGCCTACAAATTTTTAATGCAAAAACAACAGCATCTAATTCCAAATCATGTGTAGGGTAATTTAACTCATGTGGTATCAACAAATGTGAAGCATACGTAATTGCCTGATCATTCTGCATTAGGACACAACCGAGTCATTTCAACGAAGAATCACTATAGATAAAAAACTCACCATTTATGGATGGTAGTTCCAAAACTGGATCATTCACCAATATCATTTTCAATTCCAGAAAACGACCAACACAATCTTTTGTCCAGATGAACTTAACACATTTTCGAGTTAACATAGTCATTGGGCTAGATAACCGTGCAAATTTTAAACAAACCTCTACTAAAAACCCACCAAATCATAAAAATTATTAATCTCAGTTATATTTGTGGGTCTTTTCTGTTCTTCAACAACATTGGTTTTAAAATAATCAACAGTTATGCCATTTATTGAAGCAATGTGACTAAGGAAAAATTTTTGATGTAACCCAAACTCACAGTTTCTGAATATCCCAAACCGTTTATTTTATTTTAAGGTTTTCAAGATGACCCTTAAATGAATTTCATGCTCCTCTTAACCAAAATATCATCAATAAAAAAACTTCTATATATAACCAGATTCAACTGATCCATCACTACAATAAACTGTTCAACCCTGATTCCGACTATCTATGGATGCTGATTGAGAAGTTCATTTCTCTCTGTATGCCTTCCCAGCACAACCGCCCTATTTCTTATATGAAAAACCATTCTGAACATGGAAATATCTTAGGCGAAGCTACATGGTAATATGTAAATGCTATATGATTTCAATATTAACATAAACTACTTTAGGGATATTAATTTAACAATTACCTAACTCTTAATGTTATCTAAAACAACCTCTGATACCAACTATAAGGACCCAGCATTAAACCTTACATTATATTGAATTAAATGAATAATTCACATTGAGGATCATTACTCATGTATAGTTTTAGGGAGTTAGGCCATAACTGTTACATTTAAAAATTATTACAAAGTAGACACCTCTACCCAATATCTTTTTTTTACAAAACATGAACTTGTGAAAAAAATGAGTCATGTATAGTTCCATGTTTTAGAAGACATGACGTTTCCTAGATCCCATCCTTGACCCTATTACACATTATGTCCTATGATAAAAAATTAAAAAAACCTAGGATGAGCATAAAATACTCAGTAAGGTATACACAAAGAAGGAAAACAGTTAGTTTCTCAAAACAACAATTAATCCATGAATACTTTAACATAAGTAATCATTTTTATCTATATGAAGTAGTAAATACTCATTACTGAATAAAATATCATTACATACCCATTTGTAACCAAAAGATTACCATAATCCCCATATAAAGAACACATAACATATAAAGGTACCTTGGAACATAAACATACTTAAATGGAATAAACATATGGTCGACTTCCACACATATCACTAAATGGAATAGTCGTACGACTGACTTCCATACCAAATGCATTGGAGGTTATAACGTAACCACCCATCCCAGTATTCATAGTACCACCCGTCATTTGGTTTATCATGTAACCACCCGTCAAATTTCTATGTATCAATATAAAATCATTACACATAAAACAAATATAAAGGAATGAAAACATTTCCTCATTTCAATAAAAATATATCTCTTTAATATATCAACATAAAAAATCCATTATAAAATCCATTTTCAATACCAAAATACATAAAAGTGTATACGGTATTTATTTTCTTTTAAAAACATTATGGCTTGTTGAAGAAGCCAAAGATCAAATAATACTCGCGGCATCAGAAAGGTCATTGTCACCGCTTACATTAAAAGAATCATTCACTTTTGTCATTTAGTAAAATGCTTCATAGAAAAATATTCCCTTTGAATAGTCAAAGGTATTTATACGGCGTATAATAGAAAGTCGTGTATTAAAACAAAATATGCCTCAATGAAAGGAGATTTAGACGAAGTCCCTTACCTCATGTCTTACATGACTCTATCATTCTTTAATATCCTGAATAATAAACTAATTATAATTTCTACTTTCATATGATCTTTTTTCATGTTTTATATTCTTTTTATATCACTTATTACCATGTTATAAACATTATGTAATCATTTAAGTTAATAACTTTCGTTTTGTCGATATTTGGCACTTGAGTCAAAAATGAACACCTTATATTTAAAAGTTGTCTATGGGGTCAATATTCCATTATATCTCAAATGATATTCCTGATTTAGATATCATAAATAAAATATATATATATATATCTAGTATATAAATTTATTTACAATATTACATAACATTTAGAGTTAATAAATGAAATGCATCGTTCATGGAGACAGAAAGCTGTACGTACGCATGAATGCTACTTCCATTTCTATTTCTTATTTTTATGGAATTAATATATAATTATACATAGGTACATTATAATTCTATTATAATATCATTAACTCAATACATTATACATCCCGCATATGGTATTAATGAGTCACATCATCTGGTGGGGGGTAGTACACACTACCTCAAATTAGAATATCGTATTTACCCACTATGGAAACCATAATGGATTGATATAATTGGGAAATTCAACAGTATAAGAAAATAAAAAACATAATATATATCATATATAAATATAGTTCCATCATAATGGCCACCATGATATGTAGTAAGATGTAATTGGACAATCAGTATTTCGTGAGGCGTTAGTTTTCCATCCAGAGAAACATTTAGTTCTTAATCCATTAGATGGAGTTGTGTTTAAGTGTAGTTCAAAACAATCTCATAAAAACATCATAGTATATTGAGGATACTGGTGCTGTTACAATAAAATTGGATGTAAAAATATTTTAGGGGGTGGAGATGTAAAATAAGAGAAAACAATTTAGGAGAAACCATTAACATTAATTTGGGTAACTCCCTTTGGATTGGACCAAAGTATTTCTTGAAGTACCTTCTGCCTATTTTAAGGATTCTAGGACGAGGAGGGGGATGTATGGATCTTAATTGGGAAGAATTTGGATGAGCCAAAAGGCTTGAGTGGTGTGAGAAACTGGATAGATGTGATCAGTTTTTATAAGGGAGAGGACGTGCTCTTTAGGAATGTGTGAAAACATTATTTTATTATAAACCAATATTCGGTTTCAAAAGGTCCAAAACATAATAACATCGAAGATAATATGACTCGTATTGGAAATAAAATAATCCAACAGCAATTGGATAGGTTTTGGATATTATTTTAGTCTTTATAATATTATTTATTTACATGATTTATTAATGAGGTAAAAACTGCATCATTATTGTGTCATAACGAATTTAATTTATTTGATGTCTAAAAATTATATATAAAATACCCTGATATAGAAAATATTTTTAGATTTACAATGAATATTTATAGTTGAAAATATAATGTATATAACCCCTTCTAAAAATTAATTTCCAAAAAGATATTTGCTTTTGTCATTTTTACCTTTACTTTATGTTAATTAATCTAAATTGTCATTTTCACTCCTAAGTAGCTCAATGTTGTCCCAAAATTGACCCGAATATGTAAATTGTCCTTCATGACTCAACCATTATGGTTTGGACAAGTGTTAAGATAATTTTAAATTATTATCATATTCTTTAAACCTTGAATTACCATATTTACCATTAACGGCGATAAATAAAAGTCAAAAGTTACTATTCACCAAAAATTATTTTCATCTTATTGAACCACATTTTAATTCTTGATAACAACCATGTATGTCATATTTTTTAAATTCAATTCATAGAAGTGGTAAAATATCATTTGAATTGAAAATTCTGTTTTTTAACTACCACTAAGTGGTTTCATTATTCATCAAAAATTGATGTTTTTCAAAAAAATACAAAAAATTCATCCTAAGCATTATTTGATATTCTGAATTCAAAATTGATGTCTATTTTTCCAAATTCAAAACCTAGAAGTGGATTTAATTAATTTTAAAATTAATACCCATTATTAAAACAAATAGCGTGTTTCTAAGAAACAATAACTATCAAAAGATTGATACTTGTTTATGTCCAATTTCAAAGTGAAATTAATTCCAATGACCAACATTGGATTAAATGGTAAAAATATATTATAATTTCAATTTATAAAAAAATAAAGAGATAATCTGACCATATAAATAAATTCGATTAAAACATAGTTTGGAATTTAAATACAATACTTTTCGTAATTCATTAAAAAATTAACTTTATCCGAAAAATGCCTCAAAATTACCCATTGTAAAATTTAATGTCCCCATTCTAAAGAAGGATTTTATTTGGTCCTATAAAATGTATTGAGGTATCCAAAACTATATTAAAAGAGGGTTCTCCACTAAAAGGTGATAAATTGGCCTTTTAATGTAATTTATGCTTAAAATTAGATTCATTCTTATTTTAATCCACTAACATTGTATTGGATAAATGTAAATACATTAAACAGACATGTATAATCATATTTTAGTTAGTTTTATCCATTTCCACCAACACAATGTCTAGTAGTTTACTACCATTTAATATAATAATATTATATTATTAGCGTGCAATGTATGATTTTAATGAAATCCATTCTTGCGAATTGGGTATGCTATCAAACATATAAACCCTTTTAAAGTAAAATTAATATTTAATTCAGAAATATTAATAAATAAGAAAATATCATATTATTCGTTTGCCCGGGATGTTATAGATACAATCATTCCATCAATCATAGATATTTTATTAGCAAATGTTTTGCAGTTGATTTTTTAAATGGTGTTTAACAGGGAAAAAAGACTCAATAAATGTATTTCATTTTCATAATACACCTTCTAGATTAGGGAACACAATTAGGATTTGAAACCATTGGGAAGAGGCCCACCACCGTAAAAGTGAATGACCATATTATATACATCTGAAAGAATGATATCCCAAATCATTTGAAAGAAAATTTTTCCAAAGCTCTCTAGACCAGGGGTAATATATGTTTTGAGAATAAAAATTGCATCTTTAATCAATGGTTCAAGAGGAAAAAAATAATATTATCATTTTTGTTTTGATTCAAAAGCCTCAGAATGAAACCATACACATGTTAAATGGTGTATGATAATATATATAAGTGATCCCTGATGTAAGATATAAATCATTATAAACATTTTAACATTACCACTTTAATAAATCTTGATTTCTTTTCATGCCTACTAGATTGATTTTAAATGATAATTTTTGACATATCTAAATTGAAATTTAAAAAATGATTCCATATTTATAATCATAATCAATAATAATTTATAATAAGGTTAACATAGTTATTGGGATAATGAAAAGTGAATACAAGTAAATTTAATTATTGTCGATGAGTTAAACAATGAATTAATGTGTATTAAATTAAACGTAAAAGGATAAAAATGATATATAAAATTTCTATATATATTTTATGAGACAATTTGGACTATTAATTAAATAACGATATATTATGTTCTATTTTGGACCCTTATAAAAAATTTAAATGTGTCACTACCCAGTTCTTTTCAAATAAAATTAATGGGTGTGCCATCTCCCCCACTTATAAAAGTCCACCCCCTCTCATCTCCACCAAACTCATTAAAATTACATTTTAGAAGTAAATAAATTAAAAAATAACATCAAAAATCATATGACATTGTAATATATAACTTATTTTTTTTATAAGTAAAATCCAGATTGGAATTATTGAAAACCTAAGTAGGATTAGGGAAGAATATGTTACATTATTCAACGACTGAATTTATTTTAGTTCCATATCATCCTCATTAAATTTTTATTAAACAATATTTATATATTATAACAATTATATTACACAAACTGTGATGTTTTTAAAGCATTTTAATCACAAAAAAGAATATCCAATTATATCAAATGGGTTCTGAAATCATTATTGGTGTCTATATAAGACTACCACCTTACAAACTGATGACATCATTTTTCAATTTCTACCACTCAAGGTTGAGTATGATGATAATAAAAAAGTATATATATGATTATTATAATATATTATTACATATACAGTCACTATATTATATATGTAATATCTTTTCTTTTATAGATGTTATGATAATTTCACTCGTGTGTAGAATGGGCAACCTCATCATGAAGAGATCTGATTTTTTTTTTCACTAACGCTTCTCATGGAAGGTTGTACTGATAATGTTAATGATTATATATAATATTAATACAATAAATATAACATTAAATATGTAATTATCATTATATAAATATAATATATATCAATTTATGTCTTTTATTTTCACTCACGTAATGCAAATAACATCATTCATATATTTGTGAACTACAAAATTCAGGATGCGATGTGACTCTAATTTCATCACATCAAGAGATGGATTAAATGTATAGAAATATTGAATTGTATATATTATATTATTTTAGTATTTAAAAGTTAATATATTACCTACTAGCATTGCATAATTATCATTGAATAATTAAATCATTTGTCATGAATATATATGACTACCGTCTCCATGATCATATATTAATGAATTATAATTAATAAAAATATAAAAAGGGATTATAAAAAAGTAATTTATGATCCCATAAATATCAATATGTTTCTATTATAATTTAAAAAATTTTTTAAATCGATTATATTTTTTTGTTAATGTACTTTAATTAAAAAGACACATAATGTAAGAGATTTCAGCTCAATTTCATTTTATTGAGACATTTTCTAATGTTATTTAACTAATTTATTTTATATTATTTATTAAAATTACATTTAAAATTCAATATCCTAAATAATTCAATATTATATTTTGTTATGTTTCATTTTTAAGTATTTTGCCTCTGTGTATTTGATTTAAATGTTACATTATCGTAATGATCATTACAACCCAATTGCTTTTAATTCGGTTTTATTACATTGTAGTTGTCATTAATATTAAAAAATTAAGTATATAATGAAATTTTATTATACTATGTTGTATTTGAAAATGATTTATGTGTATTAATAGATGATAGCAAAAATAGTTTCGATTCTCACATCAATGTTATGATCATTGTAACAGTTAACAACATAATCACATTTTAATTGATATTTTTTATTGATTTTAAATTTAATGTATTTATTTGACCATTTCTATAAAAAAAATTAATTTTATTCTCCTCTAGTTATTCATGATATTTTCAACAAAAATAATAGTTTTCCAAGTCACTAGTAATTTTATTATTTGAGAAAAAAATTTATGGAAATATTACATTATTTATATATTCAGTCAAGAATATTTTTTTATCAATATATTATATTTAAAAATTTAAATATTAAAAGTTTTTATCTTATATGAAATGATTTATAAATTGAATTTTCATTCATTTATACTATTTATTTTTTAAATTTATCTTTTTCCATTTTCCAAATAATTCATATTTTTCTTTTTCTTGAGTAATATGAAAGGGATATTCTTAATTTTTCTAAATATGGAACATATTTATCTTTTTAATGTGTAAAATATATTTAATTATATTTATATTGATGTATGAAATTACATTCCATCATGACCTCAATTTCATTTTAGATTCTTTTTCATTTATACTACTATGTTTATTATAATAATTTTATTAAATTTTCATTATAATTAAATTGATTGTAACATATTAATAAATTTAAAATTAAAATTTCCTCAGTAATTTTTTTAAAATAAATTTATATAATTGTTCTATTCATCTACTGAAAAAAATAGTTATTACTCTGAGGTGAATATGATAAAACAATATTTATTATCCCCATTGATGGTTTATTATTATTATTATCATGAAGGAAAATATTGAAATTAAAATCCTTTTTTCATTTTATTCAATAACATCCACTTGAAATATTTACATTCCAATGTTCATTTGACATTGAATATTACCAAAATATCCATTTTATTTGACTTGTATATGATTATTTCATAATCCATAAATTATATTAACATATATTATATATATTAAATTTTAATTATTAATCTAGTAATTATTGATGAATCTATATTATTTACACAAATTTGGTATTCGATAATACAAAACATTTTATTATGAATTTAATTGATTATTCGATATTTAAGGAATGTTTTATTGAAAAAAGAGATGGTTTCAAGACCATTTAATAATATACCCTTGATTCATATATACTCTCATAAGGTAAAATATATTTTCCAATCCCTATGATATTTTAATTATTAATTTCAAATAGTCTTATAAAATGTCATGTTAGTAGTGATAGAGTTAGACCAGCCAAATCGGTTTTGTACCAAGTGTGTTCTACACTATGTTGAGAGAGGTCATGATGGGGAACATATCACGTTCCTTCAAAACATTATGTCTGATAAAGAAAAACCTCTTATATTTAAATTATTATTTTTATCCCTTATATTATTATTTTTTTATTATATCTGGATTCATTTAATTGTTATATAATTATTTATGAGCTTGTGTGTTAATTTATTTACCATTCCATATTTAATATAACAAATCTTCTAATTAATTAAATTTATTGAAATTTACTGTGTGTTTATTTATTAACCATTCCATATTCATTTTTGTTTATCTATTCATGTAGTATAGTTATTTAAATGGAATTTTTGTTCACTTATTTTCATTACCATGTTGATTATTATTATTTATTAGTTACTACTTCCATTCTACATTACCCATACTAAGAGTTTTAGATAATCCCTATATTTTTTCTTTCATCATGAATCCATGGAATCTATTATGTTTTACAAGGATATTAATGATAGAATAATTTTATTAATGACAAAACATTTGTTTAAAATTTTTTATTCAAATTTAAGGTAATCCTCACATATGTTTTTTGATTAACAAGGATACTAAATTATATAATCCTTCTGGTTGAGATTCATTTTATCATATTCCAATGGAATAAAGTAGAAATCAGCTCTGGGGTACTTGGGTTAGGTTGACTAGATTTATTTCATACTGTCTGAGGGTATTTTGAAAAATAATCAAATTTTCATCATAATTACTCTATTTTTAAACATTATAATATTAAAAATATTTTAAACGAATTTTTTATTTATAGAAATGAAAAGAGTACCACCACATATATTATAAAATGGAACTTACTCTTATTATATCATCACACAGTAAAACCCATTTAGTTTTGAAATTCCCTATCTTAATACCTTATTAGTATCCCTAACAAGCTTCTAGAGTTATTTTTATAGTAATAATTCCAATCCTAGAGGTTATAAGGTTTTATGTAAAGGGGTTTTTCCAATGAAGAGTTATTGTTTTCAAATATATGTTTTAGTTTTTTTATGTACATACAAGAAATTATAAATAGATTGTAAAATTATATCACTAGTATCATCCGTATATTTATATTATATTGTGATTGCAGAATATACTATATATATTCAATATTCCATAAAATGGGGAGATAGTTAATCATTCATGTCTACGATGAACTAATTCCTTAAAAAAAGGTAATTAGTTTTCGATAACCGTCTCTCAATACTTTATATAATGATTGACCTAATGAGTATATTGGAAATTAATGACATATTTATCATTAATAAAATATAACATAAATTATACCTTGATACCATTCTATTCAAATAAAATTGAAAATGTCATTCATGCATACGCGTCGACCCCCACCTCAAAAAAGTGATGTTATTCATTCATCACCTCAACAAATCTATTATAAAAAAATTAAATTTGGGGAAATAATATAAAATATATTATAAAATATAAAATATATATAGATTTTGTAATATTCACCTTATTTCAAAAATTATAATTGAAATATAAAATGATATTCCACATATATGTACTATCTATGGTCCCTATGATTATAACATATTATATTTTTCAGAACCATATTTTGTGGTTTGATTTAAATATATAATTTTTATAAAAAATTAATATTATTTCATGATTATTATTTTGGAGATGATATAATAAATCCCATTTTGACCACTGTCGCCCAACCGGATATTTTTGGGACATATCTAATTAATAACATCAACTCATAAAATGTGAAATTAAATGATTATGTAATGGTATGTAATAAAGAAGTAAGTTAATTTATTAGAATAATGATCATGAAAAGCATATTAATAATGTCAAAATTAATCATTTTTTATTATGAAATATAATGAATATATGTGATGATTCAGACTCAGGTAATGGATTTAATTGTAATATTTATTTTTTAATGTTTCCTTTAACAATAATTTTTTACTCATTAGCCATATTTTAAAAAAAGTATTATGATTTTTTTTATATTTAATGGTAATTCATATCATAATATTTTTAACTGGGATTGGATTCTTTTAATATTTTGAAATGGCATATTTTTGTTATTTTTCAAATAAAATAATTTTTTATTTTTATAGAAAAATGGAAGTAATGGTTTAAAATATATATATCAGAAGTTAATATTCACCATCATAAATATTATTTTATTTTAATGTTACATTATTGAATTTTAAAGATATTTTCAAATGAAATGTTTTTTCTTTTGTTATTTGTAGTTTTATTTTTGAAAAAGTAATTTTCCTAAATGAATGTTTTCTTGATAAAAATAATTCTAATTATATATTTTGTTATGATTATTGTTCTTTGTCTATTATAGTCAGTTGATTTGTTATGATCAATTTAAATATGGGTCATGATATGCCTCCACTTCAAGGTAAATGAATATTTTATTTATTTACCATGATGGTTATTCCATGAGTAACTACGGTGGTTACTCTAAGTATGAACACGAGGGTAATTTCATGTACTGTCATAAGGATTATTTCAAGTATATCCATGTGAGTAAATCCATAATTATGTTTGATAATTAAATTATTTATCATGTTATATATATATAATATATATTTATTCATGATTTGTTTTACAAAAAATTCTTTATTTTATAATTTTTGTTACTGGGTTGATATTCAACTAAAATAGCAAGTTATATAATTGTGGAGAAAATTATATATTTCTAAAAAATATTTCTTGATTTTATATATTTTACAAATAAAACTATATGGAATTTATTATTTAAATTATCATTTATTTTGACATGTTTTTTTGAATTATATGGGAGTAAAAATTATTTCTTTTGCAAGAATGTTTTTATTTGATTAGAAATATTATTTTATGGAAAATAATTTTTTTATGTATATATGAAGTAATTTTTTCTTAATTTTATTAATTTTCACTATAAATTTTGGGATCATAAATTTCTTGAAATAAATTTCATTGTGTTTATATATAGGCATATATAATAAAAACTAACATTTAATGTCATGAATGCTTTTTATAAAATTATTCATGTTTAGTTTAAAAAAGAATCATATTGTGAATAAATGGAAAATTTAAATGGGTTTAAATTTTTAATGGTATAGGGATATGATAATAAATGATGATGTGATAGGATTTAATCGTCATACTGAAAAAATATCTCTTTGAAGAAACATGGATATTAGGGGTACATACAGTTGTCCTTCACAATTGATATCTAATGAAATTTGTTATAATGTGACATTACCCAATGAATGTTGTGCATAGAATTTTTATATGATTTAATCATGATTTGGAGGATATGTCCCATAGGATCTATTTAATGTCACAAAATATTTATTTGTGTTGTACGTATCCAGGGAAATAGAATGGTATATTTCTAGAATGATATATGTCTTTCATGAAATAATGAATTACTTGAGGATTTTTGAATTTTAAACATAATTTTTCTTCAATGATGGGATATGTCATAAAATAGTCTAAATAGATATCTATTTTGAAAAAAGAATTACATAATAAATTTTATAAATAATTTGACACATATATGATTCCATCAATAATAGAATTAATTATTATTGTATGATGCCTGAAAATTGTTGTTTCATGATCTTAAACACATTGGATTCCTCTAAAACCTCTAAAACATGTGGGGAAATTTATATTTTCCTAATAATGGTGATATGTTAATAATTATTGGCCTCATGATCATGATTTTGGTCATGTCATGATTAATTTCAAGAATTGGAAATATTTCAAATTGAACGATGCTAATTAATAGAATTCATTAAACATGGCATACATAAGATTCTAAACATCATATCTAATTTACCACCTTTATTCGATTATTTCTTTCATAACCTATCCGTATATATGTTATTCATCATCTAAAAATTAGTTAATTAAATTATACATGTAAAAATATATGTATTTAGAACCCTACTATTTACACTTCCTAGGTCCCTAATGAACTCCATGTTTGATCATGTTCATCCCAACATATGGTAGGCCCACCAAATACCATGTTGTGTAATACTATAAAACATGTGGAATAGTTTGTATAATTAAAAAACCTATATCACTTATGTAATTTAGGAAAAAAGTTTTTTATAATTTATAACAACCATAAATCTTCACACTAATACCTAGTGATAAAAATATATTCATTATATTTAATGATTTTATATCATAAAAAATATCCCATCTCAACCATTAAAAACATAATCTAACATATTAAATTATTAGATAACATTAATACATGCATAATTTATTCATTTATAATTTTTTGAGAAATCAAAAAAACTCGTCCATTTAACAATAATTCAATAAAAAGTAGTTCATAAAATTTTACATCATCATTATCCATTATCTTCACATCTAGTAACCGTTTTGGGAATAACAAAATAAAGATTTTCATTCACTTTATATGTAAAAGGAATCATAATATTTATGAGATATTATTATCAATAATTTATGAAATTATAACTCTTTTTCATCAAGAATTATAGTATTACCATAAAATTACGATAACGTAAATTAAGTACATGGGTATAACGAAATTGAATTTATACCCACAATTATATAGTTCATTAATCACATGAAATTGAATAACAATATTATAATTATACGATTCAAAATATTCAATAATTATTATCCATCTAATTCTAATCCTGGTCAAATGAGCGATTATAATAGAAATACAAATATAATGAAAATGTTTTAGTATCTCGGAATATCATATTCACATCAACCATTCAAATGGAATATCCTTAATGGTAGTTTCTATATATATATATTTAGGGTATCATAACATGTAAACTAATTCATATTACCAAATAGGTTAGTGAAAAATATCACGATCACCCCTCAACGTGAGATATATTTGGATCACCTGTCATCAGTTTCCATAATGAGCTATATGTTCAACGTTAAATTTTTTATCCCCACACATAATCATAAAAAAACCCCATGAATCATAAAATAATCATAAAACAACAATTTTTTCAATTTACAAAATAAAAATAACATTTTTTCTCTTATAGCATGATTTCTCCATTGATGAGAAAATCATACAATTGCAATCATAACCCATCCATATAATGAATGTTGATGGTATCATTATAAGATATCCTATATGTATCATAAGTTATATGAAATTATACTAAAACATTAAATACAATATATATATATGAGATATTACATGAAAAGGGGGGGTTTACACACCTCATAAGAACATATGGGTTCATAAATTAATTGTATGTCTGAAATAATGACAATTTTAAATGAATATACTTTAACAAGATCATATCGTTTAATAAAGAATTAATAACTTGATCAATTATGGAAAATAAATTTAAATCAATAGAATTTTTTTTGATATGAAACATAAATTAAAGCAACAAATTTTCACACATAATCATTAAAATGGTGAAGTGATATAGCCTAATAAAGTTAAATGGAGATAAGAAACACCATTCCATTTGTCAATAATATTTTAAATTGACATTGAATGAAGTGATTTTTATTATAAAATATTGTTACATGATGTATGGATTATTATTCATATAAATTGTTTTTATGGTATTATATTAACAATATAAATTAAATTTGAGACATAATAATAATATATTCCTCAATAAAATGAAACAAACATGAAATCCCTTACATCGAGCCTATACTTTCTTTATATGTCATTTAAAAAACATATTAAACATATATCAATATTTTTATTTCATAATAATCATTTCATTATTTAATTACAATCATTAAAAATTTTAATTTAATGGAATATATTATAATATAAATTATTAAAATGTCATTATATGATTTTAGAATTATAGGTTGATATTGTAAAAATGAATTTGATATGTTGATCATTGATAATTTTGTCATTTTATAATCATATCCATACTAATATAATGTAACAATTTTATTTCCCAATCATAAATTATAATTTTATACCTTCCAATAATTATAGTCAGGAAAAATGAATGATGGTGTGATCATGGACATCAATGTCTATACACACACATGAGTAACCTATATAATTTTAAAAAAACAGATAAATGGTATAAATAATTTTAACATTATATAATTATTATTAGGTAATAAATGTAATATCATTTAATTATATATAGTTACAAAATGTATTCATTGGATGTGAATACAAAAAAGAATCCCATCACACCATTGAGGTTGTAATCCACTCAGACGCATGAATGATGTAATCATTATTAAATTGAGGTAATTCTACGAAAATGGATGATATATTATATTTATATAATGATAATTGTGGAATGAATATCATATTTATATATTAATCCCATTATTATAACAATGTCTAAGAGGTGTTTATGTAAATTTAGTTACATCAATTCACTAGATAAGAGCTATTTATAAACAAATATCGTTTTATTTCCCATTTTGATGATAATAGAGAATGATTAATGTTAATAAATTAATATGAAAAATTATCATTGTATTGGAGGTAATTATATTATTATTTCATTGTGGATTTATATTAAATTTTGGAGGTAGATAAAAAATAAAATGAAAATTATTGGTTAAGAACATTACATATCCTTTTGGAAACATCCATTTAATTACCCCTTGAGCACAGTATGATTGATATTCATAAAAAAAGTCATATATAATGTGGTGACAAATTATTTTAAGGTATTTTGGAAATTATTTCAAAAATTTCTCTTCATTTACTTATATTTCTATAAGGTTTAATCCCTTTTAGCATTGTGTGGAGGGTTATTCATGGAATTGATTTATGTATTAAAATAATGAAATTTAATTATTGGGGAAAACATATTAATATGTAAATAATTATTAATTAATATTACTATTATGTATAAATAAAATTATATAATTATATTTTTATTGTTTTTTGTTTATTTTTCACCAATGTGTCTTTCTTTAAACCCCCCATTATCCATATTGACAGTTAATAGGATACTAGTTTTTTTACTCCACTGGGGTTACATAGGTGACTGTAAATGAAAAAATAACACATAATTTTTATGTGGAGTAAATTTCAAATGTATACCATTCACACAGCCTAATAGTTTATTAATTATATTTTAAAATAATTTAATAATATATTGTTTAGTATAAAATATCTCTAACTTAATTTTTATAAATACAACAAATATTATAATATAATATGTTTCAAAATAAACTAAAATGGTTCCAAAATGAAATGGATTAATATTTAATAAATATATGGTAACAATATAATAAACCAATAAAACTTATTTTTTGATTAGATATCGTTGTATATCCTATATTTTTTTAACCCATTATGTTAACCAAGTTTAAACACAGTTGAGGTAAAAACTAATTAAGAATATATAGTTTATAATTATAATCCTGATGTGAAAAAATGTATCACAAATTGAAATTGGATGATTTTTTTACATTTTATAATCATACTTCTAATATGGAATGATATTTAGGCTTTTAAATAATTTTATTAAATATATTTTATATAAAATTTCAATAATGTTATATAAAAGACTATTAATAAAATATAGATTTTATTTAATCATGAGTGTAATAGAATTATATTTTAACCCTTTAATCAAATATAATTTATTATATTTATCATTTATATTTATCTTATTCAATAAATTATTTAGAAATATTACATATATAATTTTTACAAACATTTAATTTTTTATTTCTACTCCTATAAAAAACATTATATTAGTGTTTCATAAACATTTAAGGAAATTGTTTCTGCCATAAAAAATAAAATTAAAATACCATGAAAAAATAAATCAATAATATTTAATACAACCATTCATAAAAAATTCATTGTATTTTCTAATAAAATTGTTATTTATATTCAATGTATGGAAGTGACATTTTTTACTTTATTAATTTAATACTACAAAGGTAAAAATAATATGTATTGGAAAAATAAAGTGACGTTGTGAATTTTTGTGATTCCAGATTATATATACCCATAGAATTAAATAAATTAATCTATTTCATTGATTTTCAACCCTATATTCTTATTTTTAAACAAAAATATATATTATGGAATTATTGGGGTATGAAAATTTACAATGGTTTAGTTTTGAATATTGTTGAAAATATAATTTTACATCATAAAAATATTAATTATGATGAATAAAATTTATCAATACATTTATTCATGTTCAATTCATAAAATTTCTTGAATTTATATTAAATTTTATTCCCATAAATATGATGAAAAATAGTTTTCCATAAAAGGCCTTTTTTTGTGAAAAAAATATTTTTATAACAAATTCAATAATAAAATGGATTACAATTAGAATAAGTGTTTTATTAATAACAATATTCAATTAATTTTACATTAATTTTATAAATCATATTGATAATTTTTAAATACTTGACAAAAATTAAATTCATTATTGTTGAATATTCATTAAAAATCTATATTTTCATAATTTTTCCAAAAAAATTTCAATTAAAACTTGGAAAATATTATTTTTACAATGAAATGATAAATAATAATTTATTTTATTTTATCTTAAATAATTATATAATTATTATAAAAAACAATAACAATAATTTTTTTAAAAAAACATTTATTTAAAGAAGAACAAGATTTTACTAAAAATTTAGTTTTTATTACATAAGAAATAATGTGTATATTTTCATTGTTTATGATGTTTTTAGATATTTCAATATGTGTATAAACTTTTTTAAACCCACCTATTAAATGGAAGAATTCTAATTGTCATATTTAAATTATAATATTTAATTGCTGATATAAGTTTAGTTTTGTGTATCCAATATCCTATCACACATATGAATTGTTTTTAAATTCATATGAAATTATATTTCTCACTAATAAAAAATTAAACAATCAAAAATTGATGATTATCATTATAGTCAAGGGTTTTACATGTTAAACAACTATTATGAAGACCCAAATGATAAAACATTTTATTAAAAATTCCCCTAAAAACAGGGAAAGGGAAATATAATGGTCATCTGGATGAAAACATAAATAGGTTTCCAAATAAAATATAATTTTTGGGAAGTCTAAATATAGACATAGATGAAAGAATTAATTTCAAAAAAATGATAAATATTTATAGATCATCATATTCACTATAAATTTAATCATTATTAGAATGTGGATGACCACAATATCACAAAAAATGAGGTGTGAAGACAATAATGAATAATAATAAAATAAGGTAATATGACACTATTTTTTATAACATTTCCCTAGTATTTTTCAAATTTATTTATGATTTATACTATGAAGATAATCAAATATTTATATTTCACAATAATAATTTAACTCATTTATCAAATTTGACAACAATGCATCCATGAAGTACAAAAATGAAATTTTTATGTGTGAAATTATCTATAAATATTTAACAATATACTACTCCTATCAATAAAGAATATGTAAATCCAAAATAGTCAGTACAAGGATAGATAATATTTAAAAATATGAACCATTCCCTGAATAAATAATATATTAAACTCTAAAAATCATCATTAACAAAAAAAAATATTCAAACTATGTGATTCTATAAATAAATTACACTTTATCAAAAATATTTTTATAAAATCAACAATAAAGATTTATTTAACCTAAATGTTTTCTCATACATTTTATTATACTACACAAAAAAAATTAATTATATTCTTCCAAAATAATTATTCATATTGTATCACATGTTAAACACAATGTTTACATATATCTCTATCATAAAAATATTCACTGAAAATTTAATTAATCACGATGAAAATTCAATATTCAATTTTATAATATAGAGTCATTCAAAAAAATCATTAATCAAAATTAGTTTGTATTTTAGTAGATAATGATTACATTTATCTATAAAATCTACAAAATATAATCATTATAATTAGAGAATTTTCGACCATTATAATTATTTAGATATAACTATATAATTGATAATAATTATCATATTCATAAAATCATATTCTAACTAAAATGTTTATTTATATCTCAATATATTATTCCTTATAAATCATATTTGTGGTCTCAAATCACCACAATATCTAATCACATGAAACCTCAAAAGTTGAATTTATTATTTTCAACTTATGATCAACAAAAAAATGTTAAACACACTAAATACTCCCTAACTATTATTATAACCTCGCAAGAAAACATCTTAATTTATTGTGTTTCAACAATGAACACTAATACCATCTATAAAAACCTTAGATCCACAATCTGTGATTTGATGCAAAAAAAATAATCATTACATTCATGTATAAGATATTGATAACGATGAAGTGATTAATACCGTTCATAAAATATAAAATTATACTAAATTAATGTATAAATTCCATAAAAATTTCCATTTTAGGTTTCGATAATTAGTGATATAAGAAATAATCTTACATAACAAACAATATACACAAACAATTGGATAACAAAAATATTCTATATTTCAAATTATTTTCTTTACAATGTGTAACCATTTAAGATTTAAGACATATTAAAACTCTATTCACATCCTAATAATAATTTATCATTAGAAGGATGATCTCGAACACTCGGTAATGGTAAAAATTATCCTTAATAGTTCAACATCATCATGGAGTACGATATGAGAATAAGGATATGGTGAAATAATAAATGTTATTAAGCATAAAAAATTGAATATATACCCATAAAATCTTGTATCATTAAAGACGATACATGATATAATTATTTGACGCAGTATAGTGTTATATGAATCAAATATCATGGTCAATGTGATGTTAATCTTGATCTAATGAAATATTCAAAAACACATATCAAGGAATGTAAATTTTTTTACATATTGTATCATAATTTAAATATTAATCTTAAAAAATAACATTAGAATAACCTAACTAGTTAACTCCATCCCATTACACAAATAATTTTAGAAATATATCATGCTCACCCAACATTATGATCTATATTGAGATCACCCCTTACCAAAATCTATTTTTGGTTCACTCATAAACATTATGTATATATAGCTCAAACATCATCATATATAGTTTCAATGTAAGAAAATTATTACTATAATTCATTATTGGTTTTACATTTAATAAAATAATAACCAATTTACATTCATATACTGATTTACCTAAAGAAATTAAATGAGATCGAATACAATGGAAATCCATTACAAGAATAAATAAGTATGATATTACTATAACATAACCCAACTAAATAATATTTGAAATAAACTACAAATTAAACTTTAAATACCCTGAATATAATTTAATACATGATATAAAATCACAAGTGGAATTATATTTTCCTACTTATAGAATTTGGGTTCATAAATTACACCTATGCCCACTGAAAAAAATTATGAGTGGAATAACAGTAATAAATATCAAATCATTTAATAGATAATTGATAAATCAATTTTTTATATGAAGAAGATCAAAATCAACAAAAATAATTTTCATATGATTTTAATCAAAAATTTAAAATCATATATAATAATGATAATAATGAATTTTTAACCAAATGAAATGTAATCGAGTTATTTTAACCCTTACAGCGTTGTAAGATTTTTTTGAACCCCATTAGAATTTAATAATTTTGATTATGACATAAAATACCATGATGTATGATGGATTAAATATATAACATTTTAAATTGGTTGTATATTAAAAATATAACATATATTATGAACATAATATAAAAATATTCTACAATTAAGTAAAATTGATAGGAAATCTATCTCCTTGATTCTATACATGAAATGTATGTCTATTAATACTTCTATAATAAATTTACATCATTTTTTTATTATAATGATCCATTAATTGGTATAATGTATTATCAATTAATAATTTAATTTAATTTCATGAATAATCACTTAATATATTATAATCATGTTATGTATTTTTAATATATTTAGTTCATAATTTCAAAATGATTTAGTATTAGGATCATGGTTGAAGGGGTCATTGTTCCATTATCTATAGAATAATAAGATGACGTTTTTATTATTTTTATACATAAATTATACTATCATAACAATCTATGAATTATTGTTTTAAAATATAAATAAAATTACAATCGAGGAGGTAGTATGTCTTATGTATTCTTATGTAACATCTCCATTTTACAATGAACATTATAGATATATGGTGTGTATTTTTTATATTTTCATAATCAATATTTTATAATTTAAATAATATTGGTTTTTTAAATACACATATATATATATATATATTTAATGTAAAGTGGCAGTGAAACAAGAATCACATCTCTTTATGGGGTGGAAATCAACACATATAATAGAATGATGTAATCATTTTTTAATTGATGGAAAATAAGAAACAAAATTTTGTAAAATTATTACATAATTATATGTGTTTAATAATTTTTTTGAATATAAATTAAATATATCACTATTAAAATATTTTATAGGTTGTTATGTAAAACTAATTAAAATTATTCAAGAGGCGACATTCCTCACTAGAAAAAAATGATTACAATTACTCTTTGAATGAATAAAGTGATGGATTAAAGAAAAAGTTTAAATTTATAAAATCCCCAAATATGGTAGTAACTAATTTTTTTATTTCAAAATTTCTAAATATTATTTTAGTTATATTATGAAATTAAATAAAAATGTGTAGTTAAAAACTATACCACTTCTTTGGAAAACCTTATTTTATATATAAATTAATAACTCCAAGGATGGTATTAATTCAAAAATATAAACTCTATAATATATGGATTGATTTTAGAAAAGTATATGGTTAGTGATTGGATGGAAATATTGTATTATAAAATCTTGTTACCTAGTTTTTGGTATATACCATCTTTTAATTCTCATTTGACAATATTTAGGTGTGTTTGGGGATTATGTATGATGGTGAGAGTTTGCTGGGAAAAATCAATTAATGATCAATGATTTTTATTTTTTATATTTTATGTAACTAGGGAATAAATATATTTACATATAAGAAGGGTTCTCCCATGTTTGGAGTAAATCTAGGGTTGTTTGGTGTTTTTATGTGGAAAACAATTATTTTAATATAATGTTGTAGGTTTGAATGTAATGTGACTTAATTTCATGTAACGATCACTAGGACAATTTTCTAAATATTTATAGGGCTTGAAAATTTTACATGCCCTGTATTTTGAGCTGATAATGTTCCACATATAAATTTGTTTTCTTTTTAAAAAGTGATGTGTTTCCCAGAATCATCATCCTTCATGTATTACACAATGTGCAATGTGAATATACACCCTAAAAATCATGTCAGTTATTCTTATTGTTGTTTGCATGATAGATTTCTATTTTCATTTAGATGAATCCCCTTAATATTTAATAATGAACATTACATTCTTATATTAGATACCATGTATCCTTTTAGATTTATTCGATTTATGTTTCATCATAGGGGGAGTTTCATTTCATCTATTTGGGTAAGAGATATGTTATTCTTCATTGTTTCCTCTGATACCTATAGTGTTATTGTGTTTTGTAAATAGTTTCACTGGTGTTTTGGGTTTATAAATCTTGATCCATTATACATCCATCATGTGATATTATTTTTTAGGTTGACACTTCTATTGGTGGATCCCATTATGAGAGTGTGTGACATGAAATTGAGGGAGTTTGTTCAATAATTATTGCCCCTATATATGAGACCATTAATTTATTGAATAATTTTTTTAAAAAAATTGAATGATATAAAAATATGGAATTTTTATGATCTGTTCCTCAATGTTATATTCAAGGAAATGATTGAAACCTAAGTTTTGGTTTTGGAATGAAAATGATTTTTGACAAATAAAATTATGTATTTTACATTTATTTTTTATATTATTGAATATAAATTCGATTGATTGATTAGTTTATTAATTTATTTATGAAAATGAGATCCCTAGAAGTTAATAATTTTTTGGAATAAGCAATCTAGGATATTTATCCACTAATATTTGATTTATGATATCCAAAATTATGAATCAATATCCGATCATGTTGCTCATTACGAGCCTCCATTTTCGAGGGTAGATTGATTTTCCATAATGGGTTCCCAAAATTGGATGATGAGTGTGTATGCACGCTTTTTTATGATTTTTAATCACTAATTATATATTTGAGGATTATATAGAATATAACTAATATACCATAGGAATATTGACTATGGTGCTATGAGTTCATTGATTTTATGTGAAGGTTGCATATTTATTGTACTATTTTATTACTTCACGCTAATCAATAAAAAAAATTTATATAAAATGTTCATCTAAGCCTATTTTAATATCATTTGCATATATGATCCATTCTTTGATTATGGAGGCACCTCTTGGTCTAAATTAATAATATAATTTCTATCCTCATATACTTTAAATTGATTAATGTAATTATAATTTTTTTTGGAACTAATTATGGAACAATTGGTTAGGACCTGAAGGGATTTATATTTCATCAACTACATTTTTTGTCATTTTGAGTCATTATAATGCCAATTCCAAGTACTGAGAAAATTCACCCTTCTGATGGTGGATGTTCATGACCCTTGTTACTATAGAGTGATGGAGGATGTGACTGGTGGAGGTGTTATCAACTTGTTTCATTAGATTTTCATTAATAATTTGATATTTTGTTTATGTTATTTATGTATTTAATTGTGTTTTGTTTTATATGTTTTATTGAACTTATCCTTTTGGGAATGTTCATCATAGTGAGATCTATTGTTGAACATCTTATTTTCTATGAAAATTATCTCCTTCATTTCTCATGTATGATTCCATGGGATAGTTTCTAACCCATAGAAATAATGTACGACCATTGGGTTATGTCACTATTGGATGAGTTATAAGGGGATAATGGTATATGGGATGGTTCATGTCAATAATGTATCAGAGGATCATGTTAATGAATATTTTATTGATGTGACTAATCAGGTTGGGATGTATTTATGTGACATATGATGTAGCTATGAATGAGTTACAAATTTCGTCTAACTGTTACAATCCTTTTGTCACCATGGGTATTTGTAAAAAGTTTCATTGATTACTTTTTTGATCAAAATATAGTAGTTTGTTTACATTGATATGAGTAAGATGATATACAAATCAAAAAAATTGTCTGAAAATAATTGGTATTATTATATCTACTATCTATGGTGTATTTTTGGTTGTCCCTAGTATTGTAATCACTTTTTATTAATATTTAAATATATCATGATTCCTGATATATGATATTTTAATACTCCCCACAAGGATGATATCAGAGCACCAAAATCACTAGATCCTCTTAGAGAGAAGAGGCTGGTTTTGATTCATGCATGTGTAATCCAAGATCATGGACTACCACCGTCACTCATTCTCATTCAGGATAAAATTTTAGATCCTCAAACAGATGAATCTATAAATCATTATATTGATATCATATTAAAAATACACCATTTTTACATGGCACTAATGACACATAATAGCATGTGGATTGGTTGTGAATGATATATCTTCTATACAATTCATTTTACAAATTTAAATTCCAGTGAAATATGCCACATTTATGTTTTAAGGGCCTAAAAGATGATAGTAGGATTTTATGGTAACAAAAAAAGACACACATGCTGATAACTGTATCAATGAACAAACTCTGAGAACCAGTTTTCTTGCATTAACTAGTCAAACAGATCATAAATCAATGAAAATATATAATTCATCATCACCAAATCTTAACTCAGTTTTCTGGGAAGATCTATATGGTCTTCTGTGAAAGGTCATGTTTAGATATTCGTTGCATTCTAATATAGGATGATCACGTGGTTTCTTATGGTTATTGGTAGTTTAAGATATATGAGATGAACAACCTGCACCATGACCATGAACTCACATCTAAAATTTATCAACTTTATTCATTGATCAATTAACATTCATAGGAATGGAATACTATGTTCTCCTACCAATTAATCTGGAGTTACCTGTTTTATAGAAATGAACTAAACATTCAATAGAGTAATTGGGCGGAGTACATGTATTTTTTTCAAATAGTTTAAACCACATTGAGGGGGAATATCACTATTGACACTTTGAGATATAATATACAATACTAGGCCTAGATGAAATAATTAGATGTCTAGAGCATGATGGATCATTTTTCACTATTATTTTTATAATTCTAAGAGGAGGAGGCCAAGGGTTTTTTTTCTAGTTATCAACCGACATCATTTATTACCATGTTGATTCATTAGGAGAAGCTTGTTGATAATGAAATATATAGAATTGGGGACCCTCTTTATGGTTAAGAGAATATCAGTGAGGGGGTATTCTATTCTTAGGTATTCCTATATTCCTAGAATTAATATGTTTTACCTTTTAATGTTAGTCATGCCATGATTGGGAATTTCTATAATTACTAGTGGGTGGTTCACTTAGGTACTATAATGATTTTATATAATATAAGGTGATGATTCTAGTGTAGTGTTATGTAAAGACACTATATTGATATTGTTTCCAATTCTCATTATTGTTACTTGGATAATTTTATGAACAATAGGCCTTTGGGTTTTCATTATCCTCCTCTAATATTGAATTCATAGTGTAATGGGTCTCAGTGGACATTATGGTCAGGTTTCTATGTACTCCATGAATAAATAATGATATATGGGTTTTTATCATTTGGTAGACCAAATCGAGTAACATATTACTGATTAGAGATAGCATCAATGTTTTGGGAATAGTAAAAAATAACATGAATGAGGCTTTATTTTCATAGATATCAATCATATATAGCCAGTGAGATAGATCCCTGATTAATATCTCATTTTTTCGGGAGTCCATGAGGTGGTGATGGAATATTTGTTTCATTTGAGTATGAAATCCCATATACATATAGATTTTTAGACAAGAGAGTGATAGAAAGTTTCTTGAGGACATGCTTATTGTGAACATCCTCTATTTTTAGGGGTTATTTGGAAGCCCCATTAGGTTCTGATGAGTTTTTTTATTACATGTTGTACCCGAATAAAATTTAGACAACTCCTTTTGAGAACTGTTATGGATAGCCTAGAAAATCTATATTTTATTGGTTAGTGGTTGGTTACGGAAATTGTTTTGGACCAAGCATTGTCTTGTAAAAGAATGTTAGGATTAAGTTGTCTCAATAGATATTATTAATTCCACAATTCCTGTAAAAATTCCTCCATTCTAGTCATAATAATCCATTACAATTCACAATTTGTGTGTGGATGTTTTTTAATGTTTCTTTTCATTTCAGACATCAATGGCTTGGGAAATTGTGGGATATTAACCCCTGGTTTGTGGGAAAATGATATGTTTTTAGAAATTAAGGAATAAGAATAACTGATGAGAATTTTTATTGCATTTTACATCGTTAGACCATGTGTTCCATTATTAATAGATTCAAAAGTATATTTATGATCAGTATACTATACTAAGTTCAGAGTACATAGTTTTTTATCCTAATAAATCTATGACTAAGAATCCAATAAGGATAGTGGATTCTAAGACAATGGTACATCTTCATAAAATGATTCTTTTGTTATATGTTCAATGGAATTATGATTATTTTTTTCACTATGAATGTAATCTAGATTCATTTATGATATGGAAGTGGTCTCATTTCATAAATTTGGAAATTTCAGGACATGAATTACTAGGAGAGAATGTTTTAATGTTGTCGATTTTGCAACAACCTATTTTTTGTACTTCATTGTTCTGTATTAATTTTCAACTATAATTTGTGGTTTCATGGGCCTCCCAGGATAGAGAGAAATTTTGGCAAAAATGAATTATATTTAAATTATGTTTTTTATTTCAATTTGTCTACTTTGGGTATAAATGTATTCATTTATTTTCTGATTAATCTAAATATTCATATAATATCTGAGTGTTTTTAGGAGTTTTTCTTTTTAAAATTTAATTTTTTTGTATCATTGATGATATTGAATTAATTTTGAATGGTTTTACATGTCGTATAATAGTCTCCATGATAAATACATAAAATATTTATGGTTATAATTTTTTAAACATGTTGTATTTGGTCCGAACTCTTTGTAAATTATACTCGTAGCCACTTTTTAAATGGATATTTGTGTTTTTTAATCATCAATCATCATTGATTACGAAATGGGTAATGGGATTACATGCACAATAAACTACCTGAGTTGTTATTTTCAGAACCTGCATTATTAATTTCTATTTTCATTCATCCATCAAATATTTCTCATGACTTATGTGCACTCCCTGATGATTTTGGATACAAAATATTCTTTTGTATCACATTTTCAAAAAAAATAATTAGGTACGATATGTAACATCAACATGGAAATTAGATCATTTCTTATTCTTCAAATATTTTATTATAGTAGTGACTTTTCGTAGGATTTATTGATTCACTAGTCTGTTATATTGACTAATATTTATGGTAATTTAAATATTAAAAATATTTCTTCGTTAATTTGTTTGTACTGTTTTCAAGACAAATTACTATGAAGAAATGTGATTAGGATGCCTTGTTTTCCTAAAATAAATTATTTAAATATATTTATATCATTCTAGAATTATATTCATGAAAACAAGGAATAACACCCGATTGAGGGCTCAGATTACTACTCTGAGGGATCTATTGAATTTAGAATGTTGGTTTTACCATTTGAGTGATAATACCATTATTGAAATAAAGTGTTTCAGAAAAATTCATCGTCTGAATAAAATAAAAAAAATAAAAAAAAATAAATTTATATTTCAATATATATTTATATATATCAATTTATGTTATTGATTTGTTTCGATTTATCATCAAATTATTCTTATAGGATGAATGCAAATCAATCATCCAAAGGATTTGTTCATTGATCAATTATATTGTGTGATAGATTATTAATGATATGTTATTTAAGTCATTTATTTATGTTATTTTTGTTCTTCATTCATTAATCTAATGATATTAGATTTATTCCAATCGAACACAAATGTAGACCATTCCAATTTAGATTTTTTGATTTTATCAGATTATTGTACACTCATTCATAAAATGGGTTTTGTATAACTGGTGTCTTGATGGATTCTTGATAAATTCATCTATTAACACCATATTTTTTTATCCATGAATTTTATTTCATATACATGTTTTGTATAACATCCGGATGATGTTATGACGACAACAACATGTGAAACATACATGATTGGAGACCTCTAGCTTTGAGTGGTGCATGAAGTGGTGACATGAATGGAGGATAAAAAATTTCCCTAAACATCAGATGATTTGATTCTTATTAATAGAGATATAAAGGAAAGATTATAGTATAAATAATCTTCTCAATATGATTCATAGCTAAATTTAGAATTTAGTGGAGCAAATAAATGAATAGAGGATGAAGCTGAGGGTTTTTCAAAATCTCAATATACATAATCTATATTTCATGGACATGTTTCATGTGGGACCGTGTTCTTCCCACTTGTGTTTTCATTTGATGTTAAATGTCACATGTTAGGTAGGTCCTCTAACATGGTGTGTGAAATGACCGCCAAAGCTATGTGTGTACCTCAGGGGGGTACATAGAAACCTACCGAAGAACACATTTATGGGAACATTGTGTACTTCGACACAGACACATCAATTCTAGGTATTCATAGGAAGATCCATGTATATAGAAACATTAAAAACATTGTATGAATATACACACCTTGTGTATTGACATAGACCTGGCCATTATCTGTGATACATGGGTGGGAATCAATGTTGAAGGTTCAGGTCGTGTACTCCCTCCAGATAACATAGAGAAAATTTTATCTGTAACTCTGAAAAGTATTGTTAGGGTTTGTTCTCATTATCCATTCCATAATGGACTTTGTATAATTTCATATTATTAATAGGATGATTATCCATTAATTGTGACTTCTTATATATTGTTATTGTAATTTTTCTATGAGTTCTATACTGAGTCCTCATTCATTATTTTGTCGTAAGTGGAGTTATTAGCATCACCCTGACCAGCAATATGTAGGTTATGATCATTTAATTAGAAGGTAAAACTAGAATGTGTATTTGGTAAACCCCATGGATTTTCGAGCAATCCCCATCTGTTTATAAATTACATCAGGCTTCTAGTGTGTGGAGTGCGTTCTCTTGGATGAGTTCTTTATGGAACCTTTGACAATGACTCCTATGATGGAATAATTTTTAAGACATTAACTCAAGATTTTTTGTTTTTGTTGAGTATATCTAGAAATTAATTTCATATGTTTTGTTCACATATTTCTTGGTATAACAAACTATTATTCTTGTTTATATATTCATAGTGATTTCGGGGTGTCCTATTAAGAATTTTTATTCCCACCACATCATAGGATTTTCTGGCATATTTCATATATCGAATAGACCATGAACCCCTTGATATATTCCTATAGGGGCCACTAATAGGAAGATCTTAGTGAGACTGACTAATAATGGTGTTTTTTGATGGTTATCATTAAAGTAGTATATTTCTATAATTTCATGTTTGAATGTTTTTTCAGACTCTTTGCGTTGGGAATATATTTTATCGTGCGTACATTCTCATTGTTCTCTCATTCTCTAGTTATTGGATTTAGATTAATTCATTAATGGTTTATCTATTGTTTAATATTTTGAAATTTTATATATTTGTAGATTTTGTATGTGTTCTAGTACTTAAAACAAATTCATCCAATGTTAGTGATATTCAATCTCAGTGCATGTCGCCAAACCCATTCATATTTGTTGTGGTATTGGGTAGTCTAAACATAATCCCCATTTTGATTGGTCATGAATGATTGGTTTCAAATCTAGTTGGTTCCACCCTAGGACCAGATATTTTGATACTGGTTTGGTGAATACCGTTGTGTGTCTTGCGTTTGGATTTCAGACTAGGGGTCTCTATTGTTGGTTCAATGAAAAATGTATCGATATGAAAGAAGTATTATTACCTAAAATTTTACTATTTACATGAGGAAATTGGTTTTTGGGAAAAATATTACGAGAACCATATATGAATTGATTTTTGTATCCATGTCTTTGTTGAGTAATATTTCCATATATTTTCACTGACTTTATTATATCATCTTTATTTTAAGATACCTTAGCAATGTATTCTAACTATGATTTAACAGTGGGATTTGGAATTTGATATTTACATTGTCGAGTAATTAAAAATAAGACATGTTCTACAGTTGTTACCTACTATTATTGGACCAGTTATACTAGAAATTGTTGTGTATGGGATGGAACTTGTAGTACCTATGGATGAGTTCCATAGGATGATCACACTTCACGATTTTCTGTGACAGCGGCCCAAGAAGATTATAGGTGAGCCTAACCCAGAAGAATAATAAGAATTTAATGATGCAGTAATAATATTTTTGAGAAATTTAATGACATAAATAGAATATATAGTTGTTCTGGTAGGGATCATTCCCTATGTAACTTGAGGGATGTGGTGGGAAATAGTGATCCAATCAAATGACAAGGAGACTATAGCGTGATAAGATTTTGAATGCCTTTTAATAGAGAATATATCTACAGCTATGGTGATTCATTTATGAATACATTTGATTGTTCATATCTAGCTGGGATGTATGACCGTGTTTAAATATTCATTGAGGTTTAAAAACCTCTACTGCTACTATATGTATATTGTATGAAATCGGTAATTTAAATGTCAAACCAATGAGATAGTACTGTGTAGAGACACCGAAGACAACATTATACCTCTATTCAGTATTACATATAATATGGAGGTAGAGAGTGCTATGTTGAATGAGGATTTTCTTGATGAACATATTGAGAATGTTGTTTCCATTCGTGGGAACACATTGGTAGATATTTTTAAATAGGGAGTTGTAGTAAGTCTCATGGACTTGTACAAATGAGATATTTTAGGATTTTTACCATGATATAGATTCTGTGGTTCACAGATCACATTATAGGAATAATCATCCAGGAGAATGAAGGTGTTACTAATAATAAAGTAGGGGAAATCTTGCACGAGATTTTCTTACCAGTCGTATGATTGATAGGGAGATACTGTATTTTCCATCGAGGGCAAGGAAGTGGTAGGCGATGTATGGTCTATATCGAGGCATATGTGGAAGAGGATTTTGGATCAAAACAAGAGGTGATAGATGATTCGGCTAGTTACATCCACCACCCATGGTGGTCCATGCAATTCATAAGGAGTTAGGGGAAAGGGTCGAGGAAGTTGGAGAATGTCGAGGACAATGACAACAATGTTTTATAGATTATATGAGGTTTGATTTGTTTATTTTATACATTAGATTTAGTATTAATATATATAAGATATATTCATTTCATATTTCTAGTTATCTAGTTCAATACATAGGGATTTTGGTTGATCCATTGGCATGACCATTGAATTTGGTGGCTTTGAAATGACTTGAATGAATGATTATACATTTTTGTTGATATTGTGAACTCGCTCTTGGAGGCAACCGTTTTTGGGATAATGATGAACTTTTGAAGAGTATGTATGGTGTCATATTATGTATTTAGTTTTTATCTACATTACATTCCAATAATGACTGTTTTTGGATAATGATGTGGTGTATCTGCATTAATGGTCTGAGTTTTATTTTTCTTCAAAAAACTAAGCACACGGAGAGATGGATGGACTCACATATAAGATTTTGTAGCTAATTTTTCATCAGTTCGATAGTTTATTCCATGTTTTAGTGGATGTTATGGATAATCATTTCCCTATATTTGTGGTGGTGTTTGATGAAATCTATCTTTGGGATTTTCAAGGATTACCAGCCATCCTAGTGATAGACATCAACATTTTCCCACACCCTATGTGGACATTGATATCTATTCTATAATTTCAGATATCTCTGATAGAGATATGGATTCTATTGGTGTAGTTAGAGGCCTTATATAGGAAGGAATTTTTTAGACCTATTATTTCACCCTGGCCGTCCAATTTATTTTTTTAAAATGAAGGATGATTGATATTAGATACCTTTTGACTACTTGTGTTTGATCTAGGTGACCGTGAATAAAACGTTTGAACTATTTACAATTTTTGGACTCTTTGATAAATTTAGAGGGGAGAAATAGATATATATTTCATAAATCATATAAGGTAATCACCATTTGTTAGTATGTGACATGTATATATCAAATATGACATTCTTATGTCACTATGGCCTCAATGAAAATATATTGACTCCCATTGTTTGGTAAAATTCCCCAATTATGTTCATGGGACTCAAGAAAAATATCATTTATACATTCTTAGACTCTTACATCTATGTATTCATTGATAATCACTTTATTTAATAATCATCTATGAATGGGAATATTTGGTAGTGTAGGTAGGTTATGGACATACTCTTTGACCAAATTACATATTATAATATTAGGAATATACAAATATAGATTCATTAGGTAAAATTTATAGGAACCTTATCGTATGAGGTGGTGTGGAATTGGATTTGAAAATAGAAAAAAGTGTTATCTTAGGAGTCACCGAAGATTGTTATGGAGGGTTTTATATTCCTATGTTTGGTTTGATTTTAAAACAGATTCATTGCATACATATATAGTAGATAATCAATCCTAGTATCTTTGACTAGAAAGGGGAATCTTTTCATAGGGATGGAAATGTGCCAGAAATAATTTCATGAGTTGAGATAGATATTGATGTGTGAACGCATCATTTCATTTCGGTAGTATGGTGTTGAGTACAGTGTTTTGTGATGCATCAAAAACCATTATTTTTGGTGTTTTGATGATGAGAATGGTGTTGAGTTCATATAGTTAATGTTAGTAAACACCACATGAGAAAAATTATGTCACCCAAAATCATGAGTTACTATTAATATAATTCATAAAAAATAAGGGTCAATAATAACTAATGGGTGACCAGAATCTTATAAATTCTCAAAAAAAGAGTCTCAAATATTTATTGTATTAGAAAGAACATAATGGGAAAAATATTTGATTGATAGAGTTATTCTAAGATGATGAAATTGAGATTATTTATAATTCAATGAATTGGATTGTGGTTGTAGATAAATTCTGTAGGAGAAGTTATTCGTAATATTAGAGAGAGGAATCATAGATTTTGGCATAGTTATAGTTATCCATTATGTATGGTGATGGAGGAGTATACCTCCAGTTGATGGTTGTTAACCATTTTCATTTAATGAGAGTTAGGGAGGCACATATTGGGTATACTGGCTATGAGGCCATATGTACTCATATATCAACTAGACATACACTTGATGGGTTTTCTAAAGGTGGGGATATTTTTGTTCTTTTTAGATGATGTGTGATTGTACCTATGATTTTATGGGAAAATATTTTGAATGTATTTGATAAATCTCATTTTACAGAACATACATTTGTAGGAATGATGTACCAAGACCTCTGAAGTTAGTTTTTGTTTCCGCGGTTGTGGAAGAGAGTAGAAGAGTTTGTCTCTCCCTCCCTTACTTGTCCCAATGTGAGGGTTTATCAATAGTTTCTGGTGGGTTTTTCACAAACCATTTAGTTGCCATTTTGGATGTGGGATGAGTTATCTATTTACATTTTGATGAATTTACCAGATAATTCATGGGTACATTAATTCATTTTTGTGATCATAGAACAACTCACCGCGTAATCCCTATTTTAGTAATTCAAGTGGAGAGTTTGTTAAATAGTTTGGGATTCCTCTATGTGTAGGAGAATGTGTGACTCCGCAGAGTTCAATAGAGAACATAATTTTTATTACATATATATTACATCATTTTAATGATGTAACACATAAAGTAATTACAAAACCTGAATATATACATTTACTGTATTGGTAAAATTAGGACTATACATAACATTTACCAAATAAAACATAAACATTTATTTAATTCCTTCTTCTCTTGATTCATAGTCTCCCTTGTGTTCTCGTTAATATATTTAATCACTACAGGACATGCGTAAAACCAATGGGGGTTCAAAAATTTTAGAAATAAGATGAATACAAACATGAATCGACATAAAATCGATTGGGAATAATCTTTATCATTATAACATAGGTATAAGATCATAGTCACGAGAGGAAGTATTAACTAGAGGATTGAAATGTGGAAATTCATAAAAATGAAACATGATATATTATTAGTCAACCACCACACCTACAAAAAAATTTCTAACGAGAAACATCACATTAACCAATGAATTGGAGCACAATATAATTCTAGTTGAACCCATCATAGAATATAATTAATATACATTATCTAACTTTCGGTGAATATGTCACATCAAAACATTTCCATCATAATTCAGGACACATATAATGCATATCAATAATAGAAAAAATCAATAAAAATAAATTTGTTTCATTTGAAGAGAAAAAATTCCTGAATATTCTGTTATATTACCAAAATAAAAAGGTAATATCATACATGATATAAGAATCATCAATTTTGAGTGAAGAATAAACATTCTCAAAGGAAGTAAGAGATGTTTTCTTAGACAGAGGAGTTATATTGGAAAAAATATTATAATTATTTATAAAACAATACTTACAAAATGTATATACCTGAAAAGATAATATAATTTTGAAAAAATTATATATAATGAAAATTATATTATAATTGATAAAGAAAATAGTAAGAAATAGGTAAAATCAATAAATGATTGTGGGGCTCGATAATTAACCATACCTTTGGACTGAATTAATTCTTCAAATTAATATCATATATAAAAAAATTAAATTTATTAAATAAAAATTATAGTTACTTTTTATATATGAATTTGATTCATAATACTTTTATTAACTTAATTTATGGTCTTTCTATGAGTTAAATTGTTTAATTTCATCATTGGGTAGTATTTGTTTCTTGATTTTCAGGATTGGTTAACATGAAGTTGGGTATGTGAGTTTCCGTAGAATGGGTATAATTCTATAAAAATGAAAAAATATGTTATTAATGAACATCCAAAGGGTGAAATAATTATATATATAATTATCTTAAATTTAATGAGGATGAATAATTTGATAAATCATTAATGATACCATTTTGGTTAATTTGGTGGGTTTCAATCGCAATAGACATTATTTGTTTTGCCATTTTCTATTTTTTCAGCATATAACATAAAAACATAAAAAGGGTTATAATATATATTTTACATTATTCAACTACTATTATGTTGGTTTTATGAATAAATATGTAGGTTTTATTTGAAAAAACACACATTGTCCACGATGTCGGTAATTTAACACTTCAAGGGAGATGACTTCATTCTATAAATAGAAGATAGAGGGAAATTATTTTGACAATTGTTATTTAAATAACATGATATAATTCAATTATATAAAAGATATATGATTTATCATGAAAATATTGATTTTTGAGGTGAGGACATAATAATAAATGAAATTTATATGAAAATATATTAAAAAGAAAAAGAAAGGGGATTTTACATCTTCAATATATTCTCCTTGAGAACCTCCTTAGTGAAATGGTTTTGGTCTTATGACAAGACCAAGGGATCCTAGAAAATAGGTCAGTAATATTTAAGATACTTGAGTATAATTTGGTTATGTCTCATCAGAGGAGATGTGTGAGGATATGTAGAGGTGGGTGGTTTTATTTATAGTGGAGGTTATAGGTTATTCTAATTTTTTATTCAATAGTATATTATATTGGATAATGACTATAAATTGTTTGTGAATTGTCAATATATATATTATAATAATTATGTTATGTCCAAGTTTATGGTGGTTACATGAGGGAGGATTCATGGAATAGTGTTTTTAACTTACAATGTCTATAAACCATAAATTAACATATTTCCCTATTTAAAAAAATTCAACTATATTAAGAATACATAAAAATTCAACCTAACCATTTTTAAAAAATGAATTATTATAAAAAGAAAAATATTTTATGAAAAAACACTATATATTAGAAATTTAATTTCTAAATAGAAACATTATTTAGTCGAAGAATAAAAATTTTAATACTAATCATAATTTTCTAACACTTTGAAAAATTATTTATGGTATCACAAAATTTTATTATATTCATACGAAAAAAAATTATTAATCTATTATTTCTAGTTATAAAAACATATTTTATTTCAAATTGTTAATTTAATTATAATATAACAAATAAATCTTTATAAAATACCAAAATATCAACAATTAATTTATCATTTTTTAAAATATTTATCGACTTAATCCATGACATAAATATATCATATTTTCATTCATTAGATACAATATTTTGGATTGTTCATTTAATGTATATGTTACTATTTGATTGGAATTATTATTATTTTAGTGGTTCATGTGACAATTTGAATGATCAAGTTACTACTCTATCAGTATAGATTCCTAATTTTCTAGAAATACCTCTTATTTAACAAATTCATCATTTATAATGTATTTTTTTATTACAATTTAATTTTATGTGAATTATAAAATGGTAAATTTTTATAATAAGGGTGCAATTTCATTAAAAAAGTTTGGACCATTTCAATTTTCCACTCTTTGATATTTAACTCTCAAAATTTCAATTTACAAAAACAGGTGAGCGTACTTATCCTTCATCACCTCCTCTGGTTTGCATGTTTTTTCTCAAAACATATATTTCCTCTAAAAATAATTTACATGGTGGGTTTTCTTATTTAGTATAACCTAATCTCTCGGGTACTCAATATTTATCAACGTATCCTCATTAGATAGATCATATTCTTGTTGTACCACAATAGTGTTTTGTAATTGTGAGGGATCAGGTATGTACTTTCTCAGGAAATATACATGAATCATGTCATGAATTTGATTCAAACATGGTAGAATTCAATGTTTATAGAACACTAATCCTATGAAATCAAGAATATAAAATGTTTCCTCAAACTTAGTTTTATTTTTCCCTTTCATTACAAATATAATGACTCTCTTGAATAGTGATATCTAAAGGTTGAATTTATCTGAAATGTCAAACTATAAGTCCCTTCAACGGTTGTCTGTATCGATATTTTGCAGAGTATGAGGATATTTGTAATTTAAGTTGAATTTATTGAACAATATTTGTCATTTATTTTATAATATCATGTCTTGGTAGCTTTTTTATTCCCATATTATCCAAATAGGTTAGAGTTATATCTATATTTCCATATATAGCTTTATATTGGTTCATCTAAATACATGATTGGAACCTATTTTTTGTTTTTGAACTCATCAAATGGAATATATTGAACCCTAAAACATTTTAACTCTATTTATCTGGAACATATTAAATTTTTTAGCTTTTAAATAGTCATTTAATATTGTCTATCAGTTTGGTGGTGATAGGCCATGCTGAAATTGAATTCTATAATCATGGAATATTGGAGACTCTATAGAATTTTGATGTGAACCATGGATCAAAATACGAGACGATTGGAATTGGTAACCGAGGAATACTCGCCACTTCTTTCAAAAATTTCATGGAATGATGTGGGAGTGATAAATAATCAAGTGTATAAATTATGTTGGATGTCTTCGTGGGTGAGACCCCAAAATCCCATATCATATTTTATTCAACTGAATGTATTTGGGGGAGCATTGAAGAAGTCTATGGTGACATTCTCTAATTTCTACATGGCCATAGGAAATTATTGTATCATCCAGTTGGAATTAAGTTAAACTACCTTAAATTTAACACATATCAATCTCTTTGATATATACTCCGTAATCTCATTCTCCATGTTTTCCAACATGAATTGTTCTCATAGATCACAATACATCTTGATGATACAAGGATAAATGTTTAAAATTGATCTACTTTTCTATCTAAAATAGCTCTCTCATTATATCATGTGATGAAGGAACCCAAATTAATATTCCAAACTGATTCACACAATCATTATCGACATTAACTCTTATATATTTTGTTTAATTAATGCATTCACCTTCATCATCCCATTTGTGCCTCCTTAATTATATCATGGATGGATGGTTGGGAATCATTTTGGAACTATTATATGCATTATGAGTTTTTATTATTTTCAAATAAATCCTTTAGAATCAAATAATATAAGGGCTTCTCAATCAACTATATAGAAAAATTAACATGTCATTTTATACTAAGAGCATCCACTAGCATGTTTTTTATACAATGATGTTAGTTAATAGATAAATCATAGTAATTTATTTTCTCAAAACATATCCTTAGATGCATGTTGATTTTAATTTTTTTTGGAATATATACATTAGTCTCTTTCAATTTTTATATTCACACCTCCCACAATAGAGGTAGTTGAAACCCAATATTCAATGAAAAAATCAACGAATCTCGCTCTAGATAATGAATTAGTTAGCTCTGATATTGGATATTCAACTTTTATGAGTTGTATGATGTGACATTATAATCATGCATGTGAAAAAACCCATTAGAATTTTTGAATCATCACTTTATATTAAATAAAATTCTCCACATGTTTTCCATGTCTGTATAAGTTTAGTGATTAACCACTTCTTTTCCTCCTTTATTCTTTCATCATATTCTTACATCTAGAAATTAATTACCCATTTCTTGTTTAGTTAGATATAGGTATTGAAAATAATTATAAATTTCACAAAAAACCATCAAAGTACCCTTCTTGGAAAATAAATTTTCAAATTTGCGTGACACTAGGGGTTTTGGGGCATTCCCCAATTGCCTTTTATTAAACGGTCGTCAGAAATTCCCTCACGTGTGACCACATGTCCCATGAAAGTGACTTATTATATATAAAAGTCACCCCTTATAAACAATGTGTAAAACATTTTCTTCTTAAGAGATTCTAACATAACCCTTATATTTTTCTCATAATCATAAATTTTCATAGAGTGGATGAGAATATCATTGATAAACACTACAAATAATTAGTCACAATAACATCTGAACACAATATTCCTTATATTCATGAATATGTCAATGGAATTATTATGTCTAAAAGGATCAATTGAAACTCATAGATCCCATAGAATATACTTAATACATATTTATGTATATCGTCATTCTTCATCATTAGCTCATGATATCCAAAATGGAGATCAACCATTGATAAGTACTGAGCTCTTCACAGCTGATCGAACAAGTCATTAATCAATGGAAGAAGATAATTTATCATTATAGTGATCATGATAATCTCATGGTAATTGATACACATCCACATTAATCGATCCATTCTCTTTAAAATTAGCACTAGAACACCATAAAATTCTCTTAAAGTATTTATTTAATGCCTCATGTTTTATTATGCCCATCCTATATAGGAATTTCTGGATATTAGTAGATCTGGGAATGAGTTCTTTTGAGAAATCTTCCTCATTATCTTGGGGAATTCTGTGTATCTTTTTGGGAAATAAATAATTTTATTCTCCCAAAATTATAAATTTTCTTATGTTGATACATTCCTTTGACTCAACCATTTGAAATAGTTATCCTTATTTATTGGGAAACTACATCCCCACCATTTTTTGATTCTCAAAATGATATTCATGATCATCCTTGAATTTGAATAGGATCATGGGATGTATAAAAATATGAAAATATATTTCATTTTCCCATAGTTCTCATGTTATTCAACTAATGAGATCTAATCCATCCCTTGTTTAGTATCAAATTCAACCAGTAGTTGTACCACAAGGAAATCTAGGAGAATATTCCAAAAAATTCTAATAAGATAAGAGTCCAACACATGGTTTGAAAGGATCACAACACTAGTATTTTTTACATATATATCGAATTATGGGATTAATTTCATTGAATTAATAATTGTAGAAAACATTCACGATTAAATGTATTGTGTATAATAGGAATAAAATTCCAGACATGGTGATAGATCCTTCGACTGAAGTAGGTCATAGTGGACAAGTTACTGTTGGCTATGATCATTGTGTCGATGCAGCCTCTGCTCATCCAGATGTGTTTGTGCAGGTTCATGCGGATATGGATGCAAAAATGGTACTACCTAGAAGTTTATTGTTTGTCTCAATTGTCATTAATAATTGGTTTTCATTACTCAATGTTGAGGATTCTACAGAAGAGGATGATGACCATGATTTGGATGATCATGTGTTAGGTTATCCCAATGGTAGTGCTAATGAGCCCTCTAAGAGGCATGTGAAACTATAATTTAATGGGCCTAACACTAGGCTCAAATAGAAAAAATGAAAATATTCTTCTGGAATTGTCAATGGATTGGGAACTCTCCCATTTTCAGGTCCCTTAGACACTTTATTATGACCAAAAATACATTATTTGTAGGCATTGATGAACCAAGGATGAACTCTAAAAATTAGAGGTCATTCAAATGGGATTCTTTGGGTTACTACATTGTTGCAGATGGTCATCTTGACATGAACTCGGAGTCCTTGTGGGTGTTGAAGCATGATACTGTTTCAATTAGTTTAGTGTTAACTGATGCCCAATCTGTTACTCTCACATGCTGTTTTTGTAGTGCCTTATGTTCAGTGACATTTTTTTATGCTTTTAATCTATATACAAGAAGATTGGAACTTTGGAAAAACAAAGCCGATATTTCAGAGAATATGTTGAGTAGCTCGGTTATACTTGGTGATTCGATAAAGTTATTCACCCTGAGAAAAATACATTTGAAAACTATTGTCATGCCTCGGCCTCTGATCTTTCAGCTGGTTTAGACAGATGTGGTCTCACTGAGGTATACATTTCTGGAGCTGAGTTTACATGTATCCGACTCACCATTAATGGGAGGAAGTCAATAATGTTAGATAGGATCTTTGTGAATGTGGATGATAGGAATGCGGTGATTGATGTTTTCTTTTGAACTTTTAGGTCAGTAACCCTTCCCATTTAGGTTTAATAATGCACGACTAGTTATCCCAGGATATAGAGAAATTGTCCTGAATGCCTGGAAAAATGATTTTTTGGGTTGACCCTCTTACATTCTTTGATGAAAATTAAATTTTTTCCAGGAAAGGATGATGAAATGGAGAAAATATTCATTTTCCTCCATTGAAAATGTCATTAGTGAGGCTGAAACTACTCTTGTGAAATTTCAACAATCTGATTTGGCTCATGACCTACCAACTCATAATTAAATAAATGCTACATCCACTCTGCAAAATATAATGGATTGGAAATAAAAACTAGCTTGAAATTAGTTCAATATTAGTTGCATAAGGATTGGATACAAGAATGAAAAATTTATTCATTGCGTGAATATGGAGAAAAGGGCCAAGAGAAGTATACAAGAACTTATCATTGAGGGAACTATCTTACCCTTAGAGAATGATATTGCAAATGCATCGATTTCCTACTATGAAAAGCATTAATCAAATCATAGAAATTAAAACACTACGTAAATTATCCATTGTTTGGATCATTCTATTGAGGAAGATAAAAATAAGATTCTTGTTGATACTCCCATGGCACTTGAGGTACATGGAGCCCTTTTCTCCCAAAATATTTACAGTGTAGCAGGACCTGATGGCCTTATGGATAAATTATTTATGTTTTACTAGGATATTGTCCATCTTGAGGTCACAAATTCTATGAATGATTTTTTCAGATCAGCCTATATGACCGGTGGAATGAACTCCAACATCATTGCCTTAATTCGTAATAATGATAATTCCCTAGACATTAAGGACTTATGGTATGTTTCCATTGGTAATACTGTTCCAAAGTGATTAGAAAAGTATTAACTAACCAACTTGGTTATATTGAAAAGGCACTCATTTCTGGTAATCAATTTGGGTTTTTTCCTGGACGGATCAATCAGAATTGTCTATTCACTGCCTCTAAGAGTGTCAATGCCATGAGGATAATTGTTATGGATGGAAACATGGCTTTGAAGATTTATATCTCCAAATGATTTTGATACCACCAGATGGAATTTTATTTTCACCATTCTCATGTCGCATTGGTTCTCGCAGACGTACTTTGAAATTATTGGTTCCATCCACGCATGTGCCAAGTTATCTGTTCTGATCAATGGATCTCCTAGGGGATTATTTCAATTCCCAAGAGGGCATAGAAAAGGTGACCCTGTCTTTGGGATGATTTTTGATATCGTAGAGGACTTCATATGCTGGTGCATCACTGATCCTTCCAATTTTGGATGGTATCAGAGGATGAATATTGGTCATGAGTTACTTTCTCCCTCACATCTTTTCTATAACAATGATATTATTCTTTTTGGGAGAGTGGATAAAGGAAATTTCTCCTATATCAAGGTCATCTTCTCACAATATGACGAGGTTTCATGTTAAGTTATTAATTTGGGGGAATCATTTGTTATATTTGGTGGTGGTATTATAGCAACGAAGAAATGTAGAGTGGAACAACAGCTTGGTGTTAAGAAGGGAGTGATTCCCTTTATTTACATAGGGATGTGACTTTTCTCTGGTAGTGTTAAAAGGTGCCACTTGAAAAACATCCCTCTAAATATAACAAATAAGTTAGAAAATAGGAAGTGTAAGAACATGTCACAAGCATGGAGGATTTGTTTGGTCAACTCAGTGGTCACTTCGATGATGGTTTATTCCTTTTCCTTGTATAGATGGCCCAGAGCCCTGATTAAGGAGAAAAATAGGAAGATCAAAAATTTCATTTGGACTGGTTCAGTTCATTATAGGAAGCTGGTCACTGTAGCTTCGAAAGACTGGATGAAATCTTCTCATACGGGTGTATTGGGTGTCAATGATATTAGATTATTCAATGATACCTTGATCCGCAAGTTCACATGGAATTTAATTTCAAAATCAGGTGATTCGATTGACTTCCATCAAACCAGGTTCATTGCAAATCTTTACAATAGGTACTCTATACATATGTATTCATCTATTTGGTATGCCATTAAACATGCCTATGCTGACCTTATGGCTCACTCGAAATGGATTATTTGCAAGAAATCCCCTATTATCTTTTGGAACACCCCTTGGGTGTCTAGACCTCTTTGTGATGATGCTTTTATCCCTTCACTCTTAAGAGATACTTCCATTGCAGACTTCAGGGGAAACTTATCAATCATCAACATGATTCAGAATCATATAGGAACAAAAATAGCATGATACTGCTACTCTGATTGTGATACATTGGTATGGATGCCGAATCATAATGGAATTTTTAACATAAGGGAGGGCTACAGATTACTGTGTGGTGCATCCCTAGATCCTCCATCATGGGTTACGACTTTATTACATTCCCTTCATTCCCCCGACATCAGATCTACTCATTTGGAAAATTTGGAGAAAAGGCTTCCTTTTAGGCTTTGTTGCAGCAGTCTGGACTCTGTCTGGATGCTACTTGTATGGTCTGCCTACTGGAAGAAGAAACTGTTGATCATGTGTTTGTTTCATCCATGTTCACGTCTAGATTATGGTCCTATGTGCAGGGTATTTTTAACTACCACATACACTTCTTTTAGATTGAAGGACTACTGAAATTCATATGCAGGATGGAATGTAGTATGCAGGTTTTCCCCCTCCAATTAACAGTCATGGCCAGCATACTTTCATCCATTTTTAATGTAAGAAATGCTATTATTTTTAGTAGCACTTCTCCCTCATTCCATGCTGTTGTTCTGGCAATCCATCTTGCAATTCAGACTACGTCCAAAATCCAAACTAGTACCATGAGGATTGATTTTTTTGAACATGTCTTGTTGAAGTCTCAAGGTGTCAATGGTAGGCTGAAGAAGCCACTGATGATGAATCATGTTCGTAGGATTCCACTCATCTCTCGATGGATGAATGTGAAAGTTGACGGGGTGGTTGCTGGTGCGCCAGGTCCCTCTGGATGTGGTGGTGTCTTCCTAACTCACAGGGGGTTTGTTAAAGGATGCTTTTCCACTATATTTGAAAAAAAATTTCCATTGAAGTGGATCTTTGGGGTATGATAAAGGCTATTAGGTATGTCGTCCACTAAGGCTGGCATGAAATATGGATTGAGTCTGACTTGTCTGTTGCAGTTCAAATCCTTAGGGACTGGTCTAGGAGTGTGCCATGGAGGATGTTACCTACATGGGTTGAATGCCTTTGAATTGCAAACTATGTCTCACTTGAAGTCCAACATGTTTACCGTGAGGCCAATGAAGTTGCAGATACTCTTTCCACGAAATCTATTGAAGAGGTGAGCTACAGCTGGTCCTTTGTGTCACCAGAGTATTGTAACGTATTTGTGCATGCTGATTGTTGTGGCGAGACTTATACTCATTGTTGTAGACCGCCACTTTGAATTTGTGCAGTAGGCTTTACTTTTCATTAATATATTTCCTTGGGATCAGGTGTAACTGTCTCTTGATCGTCCGGGTATAACAGGAATCAAATGAGACTTCTTCCATTCATTGTTGAATATGATGTATACCATGTATGCATTAATTTTCCTCATAAACATCAGAAGTAGTGAGGGAATAATCTGTCTCTTATTCCATTGGATTTTGTGGATGATAATCTTTATTAACCTCAAGGACTAACAGATTACTATAGTAGCTCATTGTTCACCTGCTCCTTAAAGTTGTTGCATTGTACCTTGGGTAGTTCTCTCTTTTCCTCTATTTTCATCATAATATTTATATCTCATTGACATTCATGAGATTTACGGAATTATCTCCCACTTCTATTTCATTTGCCCATCCATTTTATATAGTTCCCATGATTATTCTTCCAACATTTTTACAAGTTGGTGGTTTGAATTTCATTCTCCCTTTTTCATTTCATCCCCCATTTTGGAAAACAATCATTAATTACTTATCACCATTTCAATGGGACTATTACCCAAACTCTATCTCTACTTTTTGAGAGCTTTAAAAGAAATTTTCATAACTCCCAAAGTATCAATGAAATAGATCGTTTTAAATGGATTGTTTTAATTCATTGATGAATATATATATATTTAAATCACGTTTTATTACAAAAAAATTGTTTTTCGTGAGAGCCTTGTTAAATATTCATTATATGACGTGATAGATTCACTGCCCATTTTTATTAATGTATTAATTCTCTCTACAAAATTTTAAGAATATCATGAGGGAAATAATTATTAAGAAACATTTTCTTAATATATTCCCACTCTGAATCATCAAATAATTTCTTTGTCTTGGTGTTCTAAATCAATTATCTTCATTGATCAGCTTATCTATCTAAACTATAAATTTCTAGAGTTGCCTTATCTACTCAGAGCTGTGGAGAACATAAATGATATTCTAAATTGAGTAAACCTTCTTCAATGATACTAGTGGATCATAATATCCACTAATCCTCAGTGTTCATTAATAAATTAAAAAATAGATAGCTAGTTTCTCCCTCTTATGTTATGGTGGAAATTACAATTTATTCATGTTTTTGTTCATAACATGAGACATATCAGTTAGAATGACCATGAAATCATTAAATCTACCTCCCATGTTAATGTGGATTTCATTTGGGAAAATATTGTAAATTATATCAAATGGGTTTCTTGCATGGTGTCTCTTACTTCCCACCATTTTCTAAAATTGAAAATGTTAGAACAAAAAAATAATCCAAGAAGTGTTGAATTAATTATGTATACAGTTATTACATTAATTATAATAGAATATATAGTGGTATACCTATGTTTTTAATTTTCAAAAACTATTATTATGGGGTTATTATGTATACATAGTCTTACACTATTGTTTTTCATTATGTTTCTCTAGTCCCAATTGAAAAATTATCTACACATTTCTCAAATACCCACTATTACAACTATAATTTTTAATACAAAGATATTAAATAATTGAAAACATAAAAAATTATTAAAATTATAGGATCCAGAGGTTTAGTATACATTAAAAATTATGACTATACACAACATTTAAAAAATTTAGCAAAAAAATTTATTTAATTATTTATTCTCTAGCTTCGTAGTGTCCATGTTGTTATTTTTAGTACATGTATTCACCTGATTATATAAATTAACAAATAGTGTTATATAAAATCCTAGTAAGTGAATAGATAAAAATATGAAACAATATTAAATTGTTTGAGCATACTCAATATCATCGTATAATTTCATAGATTTATAATCATGAGGAGAATAATTAAATAGAGTCTTGTAATGTGGTGATGTATAAAAATCAAACACCATGTCTTAGTGGTAAACTACCATTCATACATCATTTTATCTAATTTGAAAAATCACATTACCCAGTGAATGATATAGTTATATCACTATAGGAACAACTATCACATCATATCATTTAAATGCGCTATATAATTCTGGGTGCAACAATCACATCCTGAAATTTATGTTATCATTTATTCCATAATGAAAATAAATAAATCATAGATATAAAATTTACTATGTAAATGAATTTTCTTCATTTCATAAAAAAATAAATATAAAAATAAACATAGTGGTTCCCAAAATAAATAAGGTGTCAAATACTTTATAAAATAATCAACAACTATTAGTGTTGAATCTCACGAGAAGTAAAAGTTCAGTTTTTAGAAAGAGGAGTTATTTTGAATAAAAAAAATTCAATTTTTAATAAAATAAGAATGGAAAAATTTAAATCCATGAAAATATATGATAATTTTTAAAAATTATATTTAATTAACATTAAATTAATATCCATACATCAAAATTGACTGAACGAGGGAAAAACGAAAGAAATAGAGGTGGGTTTGAGAATTCCCCTTAACTTATGTATGAATGATTTCTTCCTAGTAATATCATGGATAACATAATAAAATCATCAATTAAAAAATAAAATAAAATTTTATAAATGTATTTCTTTTGAAATAGTTTTGTTGAGTTCATTTAGGGTATTTTCAATGAGTTTAGTATTTTAATTTCATTGTTCTAAAGTGATTGTTTTGTTGGTTTTCATGATCAAATTACTAGAATATAAGTTTATATGATTATGTTGAAAGGGTATAATTCCCCAAAATTTAAATTATATGTTATTAATGAACATAAAATGGTATAAATGGTTATATATGTAATTTTATTAATGAAAGGTGGATGAATCATTACATGAATTGTTAATGATAATCCTTTGGGTTAATATATGCGGTTTCAAATCACAATATACTCGATTTGTTTTATCTTTCAGTATTATGTACATATATTAGTTCCAAAACAGAATAGTGGTTGGAAAATAGAATTTACTGTATTTACCAACCATTATATATTTTTTGACCATAATTTAAAGTTATAACGTAAAATAAAAAGACATCATCCACGATGTCGAGAAATTGACACGTCATAGGAAATGATTTCATTTTTAAATTAAAAGTGATTGAGAGAAATTATTTTGATGATGGTTATAATATTTACAAGATAAAATTATAGTATATATAATAATTTTTTTACCATCACCATTTGGATAAGGTAAGTGAGTACATAATAATAAATGAAAAAGAATTTAATTTAAATTAAAAGAAAATGCATGATTATTTTACCATTTAAATCTCTCATCCTTGAAGAACTCCATTGAAAAATATTTTAGGTGTTTGGTGAGATAAATTACTTGTGAATGTGGTGGAGAGGCACCGTAATATACATGATTATAATTTTGAATATTCCCAAAGCATGAGAGGTGTGAGGAAAATACGTTGTGGGGGATGGTATTTATAATTTCACGGAGGGTTGTTAAGTGATTTTAAAATTCCTTAGTTTATTATTTTTGTTCATGAAAATGAATTGAATAAAAATTATCAATAAATATATAAACTATAATTTAGAAAAGTTAGATATTATGGTTCTTGATTCAGTGACGACTCATGGAAATTATTATATAACTTATAATGAATATATATTAATATTTACCATATTTCAATATTCAAAAAATTAAATTATGATAGAAAATTATAAAATATTCACTATAACCTTTTTTATGTCTATAATTAGAAAAATAACTCCCTTATATGAAAATAATTTTATAATTTTGATAAATATAATATCTAATTATCATCATCATTTACTCAAAAAATATGCATTTATAACTAATATTTATTTCTAACACCTCGGTAAATTAATTAAGGTCTCACAAAATTATCATCTAATCGTAGGAAAACAACATAATAATTTATGGATATTTTTTGTGAAATTGTATTTTTATTAAATTATTAATTTAATTATAATATTTTAATTTAATTTGTATAAATTAAAAAAATACCTATATATAATTAATAATTTCGTAGTTCATTTATGATAATATTCCATGAAATAAAAATATTATATTTTATGTTATTATATATATTTAAATTATTTTTACTATAAAAGGTTATGTTATTATTCTATGATAAAATTTGCTATTCTTAATGGTTTTGTAAATTTTCCTTAGGAAATGTTACCATTCTCTCAGTATATGATCCTAAATATCTAGAAATACCACTTTTTCATTCAATCATCATCTATAAACATTGTATAATGTTCGTTATGGAAATTTATCTGATTTCTACTATATTAAATTATTATAATAAGGATAAAATTACATATATATATATATATATATTTATATTATTACAACTTCACTCAATGATCATTTTATATGTAAGTACTCAATTTAAATATTATTTATGTAATGGATTGTAGATCACATTTAGGGGTCGTCTGTTTTTAGATTTACAAGTCACCCAAATAGCGACATCAAGACTGATTGGATTGTTTTGGTATTAGAGGACATGTTATGTTCTGGTATTTCGGAAATTATCCATAGTTGGGAGTATCATATATCATTGTATGAGTATTAAAGAATGAAATATAATTCAACCAATAGTATGAAACCACATATGGCCTTTTATAAGTGACCCTATAAGTCACAACATTGTTTGAATGACCTAGGATATTCAATAATTATCGGACTAGAGATTGTATAATATACTGAAAATACTGTGTAGATCTTCTAAAATTATATAAGGACTTCATTGATCCATTATAAGTCCTTTGAAAACAGGTGATCAAGGCCTTTACAGTTTCATGAGGGATAACATGTATCGATGATTGTCTCACATCAACATGGATTAAAAATATTTGGAAGGTAATACAATATATCTATGAGATTCATTGGTCTATTTCTGTTACTATTTAGAGTTTGTGATGCTTCATACTTTATATCTTTACCTTTGATGTTAGTCTAAGTACAAGACTTCTTCTATGTTTCGCAACTATGGGGACAAATGGACAACCCATCACACGTTATCGACCGGGGAGATCTCAGCATCAAAGATGGATCTACATTTTTTGATTACCTAGTAAAGGTGTAGGATCATTATGTGAGGATATTTGATGGGTGATAAATTCCATTAGTTCCTTTCTTGGGGAAGCATTTGAAATTTCATGAGTTCTCATCAGAGAAGGAGACCTATATGAGACACACATACCCACATATATGTGTATAACAATTTTTTTTGGATTTTAGGTATATGAATATCCTAGAATGTCATTACTCATATTTTCCATGTATTATTTTTAGATATTCAATTGATTATTTCCAGGACTATGTACAAAGATGACATGTGATTCCGAGGCCTGGTTTTACTGAAAAAAATATTTGAAATATGTTAGATAGATTAATATTACCCATAGGTTTTTTCCATGAAATTTTTTACTAAATCCATAATGGGTGAAAAAATTATAAATCAAAGCGAATAATTGAGTTTAGAGCATTGTTTTTCACTTAGGTTTTAAATTTCCTTTGTTTACATGGGTCACTTGTGAAAAAATCCTTATAAGAGAAAAATGAATATAATAAAATAATTTTTTTTAATTCATTGGAGTATTGACTCATATTATTTTCCCAATATAATGTTATCGAATAATATAGAAGTAAGTTGTAAAAGCTTGAAATATTTAGGGGGCATTGGAGAGATATTGGAAGAGATTCCATGGAGGAACGAAAGTCAGATAATAGTTCGATGACCACTGTGCAATGAGATTCAAGGGTCTCACTAAAGAAAATCTTGGTAATTTTATTATATGAATGAACCAAATAGTTATATGATTATAATTATTTTTGATTTATCCCTACTTTATTATTACTATTGTGAATGAAAATCAATTGACCAACATACTGGTTATTTGATCAGTTAGATTACCAAATTTGTTATTTATGAAATTTTTTTGGGAGAACCCTTTCTTTTTATTTTAGTTCATGACACATATTTATAATGTAAATTGATATAGAAAAACCAAACATGATCATGGTTCATAACCCATTTTAATGTTACCTTGGTTTTCTCCCATTATTTAATGTGTATTCATCATCAAAGTTTTGTTTGAAAATTGGTTATATGGATTCATGAAAAAATGATTGTTGTACCCCTATTTCATGGCAGAAAGATTCAATATTGTATATTCAAGCCTGATATGTCATTGGGATTGTGTAAATATGAATTGAAAAAAGTGAAATTGACACATTTGAGACATTTGTGTTCGATTTTTGCGTGAGATGGTGGAGATAATTCAGTATATATGTTTCCCATAATAATTATATGATCTGAATCTTGTGAGAAGAAAGGAAATGTTCCTGCTAGATTATAACTATGATTCCCTATCATATTCATGGCTGGATTTAGGGGATGGTTGTTTTTGAGAATCCTCAAATTTATAACTCAAGCGTTTAATAATATCCTTATATATATTTTTTGTTTTTCATGGATGCACATCATGTGGGTCCTTGGTGCTATATCTCGGTCTTTCCTATGAATTTAAATAGAACTCAGAGTGTGGAACGAGTCACAAAAAGTGCGACATGACTTGTAAATCATAAAATATACCTTAGATAGTACATGAGAATGACCAAAGTACATTGTTGAGTACAAAAGTTTTTACTTCTATATAGAAACATTTAGTCCAGTTATTAAAAATATGATCCTTGTTCATGGACATGGTCATAAGTAAACATTATCATACATGTTAAGTAATATTATAGAGGCGTGAGCTTGTGTTTTTATACAAATATTGGACCCATTGTTGAAGGTACACGTCGTGTAATAAATGTATATGTTGTGTACAACCATAAAAAAGGCATATATCCCATGTCGTATTTAATATGGACATGATTATTAAGGGTGTGTTACTAACATCCCTATCTCCAAGGGTCATTATTAACCACTGTCCTACTCATTGTATAGTGATCCCTTTAGTGGTACTTCATCAATAGAGTTGTTGGAATCATTCCGCGAGCCCTAGAGTGAGATACTCTATCAATACATTACCTAGGTTGAGTTCATGTTATCCTCCTGGACAACATTATCTGAGCGTCAATCCTCTACATAGCAGGATACTAAAAATTATGTTGTTTCGACACCCCAAGTCCAGGGTTGGGATGCTCATCTATATTTAGTTTTCATTATACATACATCATGTACTTCATATTATGATTCCTAATGAGCACAGACTCTTGGGAGGATTTCATCAATGATGCATGACTCATGGAGTGTGTTCTCTTGGAAGAGTGAAATTTAGAACCTTGAAGCATGCATCCTAGGATGTTATTGTGTTTATTACATTACCATTAGACAATGTGTTTTAATTAGGTTTATCTATATATTATTTTTAAATATGTTGTAGATATATACTGGGGTAGAGGTGAATATTATAATATTTTTAATATTATTTATAATTTCTTGTGGTCCTATTGTGTACTATTACACACACCCTTATATTGGATTTTCCTTCTCTTTAATGTTCTTGTGAAGATGATTGACACATTAGAGGTGTCCAAGAGGTACCAGGACAAGGTTGATCATAGTGTCCTAGGATGACTATTCTTTTTTTCAAAAGTTAGCAGTCATGTTCAATATGTTCGGGGTATAACTATTTTCAGACTATTCGGAGTGGGCATTTATTCTTCATTATTTACTTTCTAGTTCTTCATTTTATAAAATAGTTGTGCAATTTATATTTTTATATGATTAGTTTTTATTTTTTAATAATTCAAAATTCTATGTTGTTGGAGATGTGTGTGTTTTTATAGGTGTATTAGGTTAAGGCCTCTCATGTTAGTTATATACCAACATGACACATGTTTCTAGACCTTATCCTATTAGATGATGTCGTGGGGGAGACTTGGAAGGGGCCTCATTGTGTTCAGTTGTGAAAATATCAAGCCACTTTAGATATCTTTTGTGATGTTCCTTCAAAGGATGACCTATGCATTCGTGGATCCTAATGCAATAATTAAGTAGGTGGTTCCATAAATATTTTCCAAGCAATGAAACATCAATTTAAGGATTATATATAATTTTATTAATTAATTTAAATTTTTTGATTTATCATTATATTTTTCTTTATTATATATGGTTGGAAATTATGAAAATATTTGATATGGTTTTGAAATGACAGAACATGTAGAAAATTGAAATTTGTTAATTATATTTTAAAACATTATAAAATGATTGTTTTGAAATTTCATTGATTGATTTAATGAATCTTATGATATCCTTGCTATTTAGTAGGTGTTTTATAGAATCACTCTAATATATTGATCCCATAGAATTTGATTTAGGATGATTATGCTACCTAAACCATATAATCATAGGATTCATAATATGATTTTCACTTTTTGGGTTTTATATTGATTACATATAATGGGATCCCCTGTTGGAGGGATGACATTGTATAAAAAACATTTTTTTTCTTGTGATTACTTATTACAGGTTTAATGATCCTATATTAAGTAATTATTATGTGAGAGGGAATTTAACAATGGTCATAGGTGTTTTTTGATTTGATATGATTTCAAAAAATATAATAAATTATTTTATTCTAGGAAACTAATTTATATAAAATACTTTATATAAAGTGTGAAACGAATCCAATTGGAAAAATATTTTGAAAATCATCCATCCATTGATTTGGAATTCATGTTTTCATGTAATATATGGAAATTAATTTATTACCATGTTTTTTAAATGGATATGAACAAAGGAATTTTTTTATGATATAGAATATAGAAAACATTGAGAGTGCCTGAATTGTATATCACACACTTCCATTACATGAATTATTTTAATAGAACACATGTTATAGGTGTAAAGACGTGAAATCCCCATTTGTATATCATGGGTTTTCTTGACTATAATAGTTGTTGAGTGATGATAGAGGTGACTGGGGGAGGAGTTATCCACCTGTTACATGGGATGATTGTGTTTTCATCATGTCTGATATTATGTACATTGATGATATTATACATTTGGGATTGTTTTATGTTCACTTTCGGGGAGTTATTGTATGAGTGTTCATCGTATTTACTTGAATATTTTATCATTTACTTTTTCATGGAACATGTGTTCCATCTTTGATCATGTATGATTCTAGGTTCATGTCACTAACACATGGGGGTCAAGAATACCCACTGGCTATGTAAATTTCAGATTGGGAGTAAGGGTACTAATATATCCAGGCTACATCTTGGCATGGATCATTAGTGTGTAGTAATGAGGATAGAGGGTCCCATTATATAAATTTAGGGTGGAGAATTCATGGAATTCCATAATTAATTAAAAAAATATTAATTAATAATCATTATAAAATAAGTAAATATTGATATAACTATAAAATGTGAATGTTAATATTTAGAATTAACAAATCTAATTAATCTATGATAATTTTTTTATGTTTCAACCTTATCAATATTTTTTTACCCCATGATGACATATTTGATAGTTAGAGAGATATCAACGATTCTTACCCTATAGGTTTCATTAAATTAATAAAAATAAAGTATTTAAAAAAATGGGAAATGGATGATATTATTAACTATATCACATTTATAATTACAATTATATATATTTTTTAAATATAAATAATTAAATAAATTTTTTTTATTATAAAATATCTTTAATTTTTATTTTAACAAATACATGAAAAACTATAATTTAATATGTGTCAATATCTTGTAAAATGGTTCAAATGAAATATATTTGAGTATTGGTAGTATATGATCTGAATATAGTCACCAAACCAAATGTATATTATTTTAATAATCAATTTAAATATTTATTTTGGATTAATATATATTATAACAAATTTTAAAATTAATCTATGTAATAATTCTTTTCATAAAAAATGTTTAATATTTTATTTATAAGTTAAAATTTTGATCATAAATTTCAGATGAATAATTTATATACCATTTATAATCATAATTTTCCAATTTAAATATTATTTTGATTTATAAATATTTTTATCAAATAAATTTTATAGAAAATATTATTTACATCATATTAAAAACTATTAACATAACTATACATTGAAACAAAAATTAATAAAAATTAATTTTAATATATTCAATAAATTCTTCTATAATATATTATATGTATGTTCAAAATTCATGGGATTCTATAAATCACCAAAAAATAATAATTTTAAAATTTTTATACAAATTTAAATGATTTTCCTATTACTTACCCAAGAACTATGTTGTTGTTGCGTAGGAATTTAAAGTAATTTTTTAAAGAATAAAGATAAAAAATAAATTACCGTGATAATTATATAAATTATTCATTAAAATAGATAATTAGAACAAACCAAAAATAATTTTTTTGGTCCCATAATATTATATATATTCGAAATAAAATGAAATTTGTTACATTATCTATGACTAAATCTCTATAACTGAAGAAATAAAAGTAAAATGGAATCAAAAGGTAATATTTTTTATTTTGAAAATAATGAATAAAATTTATTAATAAACTAAAATAAAGTATTTTTTTAAATTAATTTTAATCATTTTCACATATTTATAACCATAACAAAACAATTTCACCTTTTTATGGTAGCACAATTTTATATAGTTGCTATTTATAGTTTCTATTAGTTAAGATTGATTTATTTCCTAATACTCATTATGAGGATTCATAAAATGGACTCAATTTTATCAAATTTAATCTATATTATTGATGGAATTTAATTTAAAATTTATATCAAAATAAGGGATTAAAACATGGTTTTTTAAAATTTCATTTTTATGTAATAAATGTATTAATAACGAATTCAATAATAAAATTTATTAAAATGAAATTAATAGTATAATTAATAATGTAAGAAAAATAATTTATATTATTAAAAAAATTATAAAAAATGTATCTTTTTCAATTCTTCAAAACAATATTAAAAATTTTTACTTTAAAGTATTCATTAAAAAATAATACATTTCGTAAAAATCAATAAATATATATTAAAAAGGTAATTTTGAAATTATGATTTAAAAAATTAAATACTAATTATAAAAGATAATTTATAAAAATATTATAAATTACTTATAATATTCTATATTAAATAATAAGAAATTAGTTTTAAATAAAAAATATTTTTGAAGTATTATATGATTATACTAAAAAATAACTCATTATTTTCAATGAATAAAAAAATACAATTTCATTATTTACTATAATTATATGTATTTCATACTTATGTTTACAATATTTATAATAAAAAATAAACATTATGTATTCAATTATTCTTTTTATAAAAAAATATTATATGGTTTCTATTCACAGTGTGGTATATATTTTATAATATAAAATATAATATTTTTTTCAAAATATGAGGATATAATATAATTTGTACACCATTCAATTTCCATTTTAATAATTTTTAAAATTCTAATTGGTTATTACTTTATAATGAAAATCGTGTAATTACTTATAGTATCATCATACTTGTTCCCAATTTGAATTTTAGTATTATTATTATTTCAATTGATATAACTTAAAATTTCAGTTTTTTTTTATTCAGTTTTTTTATTAACAGTTGATTGGTTAAAAATCTCTGATTACCATGGAAAATTACAAGACTGATTGACTTATTATTTTATTATATCAATCATTTTGATGGAAATACTGAATAATTTTTTTTTAGGATGAATACTATTTTTCATAAAACGATTCTATTAAAGGTGGTTATTTTTTTAAAAAAATAAAACTATATCATACCACAGTAATTAATTTTTAAATCATATCATATTCATTATATTTATCATAGGATTAATAGAATCATTAATTTTATTATATATATCATTAGTAGGTTCACATATCATAGAGAATAATTCCCATGCATTGGGATGTGAAATATTTTCACAAATCATTCTATAAACATTCCATACAACCATATAATGAAGATATGTTTTCCCAAACTAATTATAGAGCATTCCATATCCCAAATAACATATGTTTCTGTGTTAATACCTTTATGATAGTTTCGGAATATGGAAATCAAGGAAACCCTGAGAAATTAGTCTCAATAAATCAATTATTGGAAGAATGTTGGTATTATATGTATGGATCCAATATATATCGGTTTATTTCTGATGTTTTTGTTATAGTTATATTATCAACATCATTACTTATTAACCCAAATTCATTGAATGTCCTCTTCCAGAACAATTCATATATATTTATGTATATATATATCTATGTGTCTGAATGGATTGATATACTATAATATTCACTATTGTGAGGAGACTACTTTGGTATTTTTTATTTAATTATATATTCTGACAACATACATGGACTCTTTTGTAAACATGATGATTATGAAACTATATTTCAAATATTTGTAAATAAAACTATTACAATTAGTCTCCATTTTTTTCTATATATTTATTCAAAATGATATTGTTTTCAAAATAAATTTTATATCTTTTGGGGTAATCATTGAAGATTACTCCTATGACATCATGACTCACTTATATATCCTTTATATTCTGTTTATCACGGATTGAAAATAATTTTATATAGACATTCACTTATAATTAATTTTTAAAATTAAATTATTCATCATTATGTAATTTTATGGGTTGGGATTAAATATTGTTTTCTATTATTACATGTTTTGAATATTTTTTAATTTATGGATAATCCAAAATTTGGAAAAGACAACTCTATTTCAATAATGATACATTCAAAACATATTTTAGTAACCAGATAAAATATACTACCCTATAATTATTTATCAATACTAATAGTTCAGGATTATAGCCTTGGGTGATTTATGAGCTCTCATGTGGTTAGTAGATACATTTTTCATATTATATATTTTTATTATTCTTGTGGTTAATACATTATGTAATGAAAATAATGTTTGTATAAAAAATAACATTTTTTCAAAGAAAATAGATAATTCCTTTTGGACTTAGGGAGTAACCCACAAATATTGTAATTATTCTCTTTATTACAGAACCACTTGTTATTGTGGGAAACAAATTTCTCATTATACACTATAGTATATTATGAGGCATCTAGAATTATATAAATAGAATGATGGGATAAATTTAAATATGTCTCTATACAACATTACTATCATCGACCAATTTTTTTGTTTCATGTGTAACGTGATGCCTTGGTAGGTAAGAATATGTAGAATGTGTGATCGTGATTCATGATTTTTATGATTCATTAAATTTTACATGTAACATATCTAAATATGCATCAACTTAATTATTAAAATTGCATATATATTATTATAATAATATATTTGAATGTTTGTAATGATTTTGTTAATTGGAATCACTAAATGGTCTATTGATTGACATATATTTTCTTGGTTATGTTGACTATCTATCTTAGATATATACCAATAAATTATCCATAATTTTTTTTAATATATATCTATAAATTATTGTTAAATATATAACAGTATTAATTTTTTATATTACCATTTATTCCTATTATTTAATAATTTCTAATTTTTCTCATCAATCATAAAACCTGTAATGATTTCTCGTACTAATTTTAGGAGTAGTTTTTTAGAAATAATAATATGTCAGAATATGTCGATATTCACCAAGGGATTATTTATTTTATTAATTTTTTTGATGTAATTAGTTAATTAGGTTTTACGATAAGATCACAAACAAGTCAATGCATGTTTCTAAATAATTTTTAAATTTAATTTATTTTGCGTGGAATATTAAGTTTTTTTAATTCCTTATTTATATAACCCATTTAAATTAATTTTCTTATTGAATACTATAATATATTCATCAATTTATTTAAATAATTATATTTTATAAAAATTTGATATTTTATAAATATTTTTTCCAATAATGTTCTTTATAATGAAAATCAATAATATCTGACGTGAATTTATATGGATATTGAATTGATAGAGAGAATTTTGAACACTATTCAGCTAATAATGATTTATAAGTTAATAATGCAGGGATTAAAACATGATTTAATATTCTGAGAGTCGGTTGGTAGATTTATATTCTAATATATTTCATTATTTAAAAGTTAATGTGGTATGGGATTAATAAAACTATTGTTTTTTAAACCATTTATAATTTATAATGTAGTACACTATTAGTACTTTCATATGTTTTAAACTGAATAAAAAAAATATGATTTTATAAAAAACCATTGGACAAGTTAATATCTTTGAGGAAATGTATTTTAATGGCATGTGTAATTACATAGGCTTCATAAATGATTATTATATTTGTTATAAATGTTGTTATATATTAAATATTTTTTTATGAGTAAACATAGAAATTAACCAAAACAAAATTATTCCATTAATAAATATAATCACATTACTAATCTACAAAACAAATTAATATTCCCTATATTACATATAGATAAAAAATATAAAAAAGAAAATCCAAAATGGAAAAATATAGATATATCAAATATGAAAGTATCATAACCCCAACAGTCACATGAAATTAAATATTTGTAAACTAATAAAAATTTTAAAATTTTAAAATATATCATCCTGCTTATAATTTTAGTTAATATTTAGTGAAATAATAAAGAGGTACTAATAGGTTATAAATAGAAATGTGACTATCGTTATTCAATTTTTATAAGATCATTGGTAAAAAATGATCATTTCTCAATATAACAGTTTTTTAATTTTACCATTAGGATCAATACCCATTGGTATAAATCTGACTATTATAATAAGTTTTTGTCAATATGAATGATAGAAAAAATTTGATATCGAATGAAAAAATTATTTCCTCATGTAGTATATTATTTTTCATTCATTCCCATTCATCAAAACATTAAAAGGAGGTAGTGTCACTGTGTTTATCCCTATAGCAATACCATGAAATGTTTCAGAAAATGATGGTTGAATGATCATTACTGTAATAGATGATCATGTAGTTGATATTGCCACTAATTCAATGTTAGATGAGCCAAACCATGGAACTACTACCATCACACACCTTACCCTTAGGGTGTATGCAGGTGTAATAATAGATTAATTGTCTATGAAAAAGTTTCAACATGTGTAATTTTCAATGTATAAATAAGATGTCCATTCCATAAGTTCCATTTTAATTATATTATTTCCTAAAAATATATATATATTAAATTGAGATGAATTTGAAAAATTTATTTTGATACCTAAATGAAACATAATTATTTGAAAAAAGATATACACGTTAATAATAAAATAGTATATTATGAAAAACATATATTTTATTTATAAGTTATTTCCAAAACTAGTATATAAATATATATGTAATTAAATTTTTAATTTCCTTACAAATATAAACAAGTGTAAAAACTAACTCCATGTATTAAAAAACTATATTTTAATGAAGATGGATGTCTATATTGAAAATCTAGAATTCTAATTTTTAGAGATTTATTTTTATAAAATAAATATTACACTTGAATCCAGAAAGACAAAATTTGGTTATATTGATTTTTTGATAATTTTGTAAAATATCTTATTTATCTATGAATATGAAATATATAGATTTGGTTTTTCAGTATGTTATATGATTCCCTATTTATGTTATAATTTTATAATAAATAATTAACTACAATACATGATATAAAATAATGTATATCATTTATAATAATTATTTCGATAACATTTAATCAATTTCAAAACCTATAAGTGACTACTAAATGTCTAAAATTGATTTTTTTGATTTAAATTATATTATTTTTTAGAATGTTTAGATTTACATGACCAATAAATACTAAAACATTTATTTTGTTATAATATACTAACGTCTCATAAAATGTTTGCCAATTTTTTAGAATGATCATAATAAACTATGTGTATGTCAATGAATTCTCATTTTCATCATCATATATTTCTAAGAACTGTATCTTTAAAATTGATAAAGAATTCATCACCTTTTTTTAAAAAAAACCACAAAATTTCACAATTAAAATTCTCATACAATCGATAATTTATGATTTTAAGGAGAATATTACTCCCACAAATCCCACCATGGTGTCCTTAATTCTATAATGTTCCATCCATAAGTATTATGATATATTATTTAGTTCCGAGAAGTAACCTCTTTTACTTTCCCCATAGTCCTATATTTTTTATTTTTCATCTTTTGGTTAACATTATTTCAATTTTTTAACCTTTAATTATACCATTTCTATAAGAAAATCCATTAGTAAATGGGATATCCTCAATCCCCTTTTCCCCCAATCCTTAATTGATGTTTTTATGTGATATGTGGAAAAATTAATTTCCCAAATTCAACTCTTTTACATGAAAAATTATATTTTAACTTTTAAATTAGAAACCCAAAATTCACTATTTTCAATGGTTATACAAAATGATATTAATATAATTTTTTTATTTTATTAATTTCATGTATGATACACGCAATCCCGTTATATGGGTAAAAAGTTATGTTATTATAAATACATTAATAAGTTACATATAAATATATTTTGATAAGAAACATGTTCATTATTATCCATGTGTAATAATGAAATGATTTATATTGACATATATAGATCAAATGTATTAGTAAAAATTAATTTTTCTCCCTAAAAGTTCCCCTATTCATTTATTAATTAATTTAATATCTATATATGACATGTTTGACTATTAATTTTTGAATAACATTGGAAATTTTTATTTATGGCCACTTTTTGATAAAAAATGGTGATATTTTTATGAGATAAATTTTTATCTTTTAGAATCATTTTCATTTTATTATTCATCTACATTCTATTGTTATATTTTTCATATTATCTTTTTCAATCCATATTTTGAACCTCATGTTTTTATTGGTATGCCTCATGTTCACATGCAATATGAATGCCTTTATTTTTCTATTTTACATGGATTCATGATAATCATTATCCGTTGATGTATTTGATAGGATACGATACTCAATATAATTAACCAGGGGTGAACCCAAAAAATATTTCATTGAATTGGATTTAGAATAATATTTTAGGTCTTTATATATTATGTTTTTAAATTTAATGAAAGTGAACATTAATGGATCATTTTTTTACATGAAATGAAAATTTTAGTTCACAAAAATGTGGGATTCTATATTTAGCATAAGATCATAATTTAGTTATTTTTGGAAATAATGAATTTAAAACTTTAGTAATAACCCTAAGTACATTCATTAATATAAGGATGAAAACTTGTACTTTTTTTATATTTAGGTATGTGGTTTACATAAAATGTTTCCCTTTATAGATATTAATGTGGATGAAGATCTTGAACTGATGAATATAGGGGAATATCATGAAAACACAATATTGATATAGAATTGATTAGGAACTGTTGTACAATAGTGGGAATTCATGAAGAAATGGTTTGACACTGACTGTGGATATGTTTGGTTAATCACATTCTTTCTAAGAAACATAAAGAAATATATACAAAAAAATAAATTATTATTATATTGAATAACATATTAAAACATGAAATTTCAAGAAATGAACTCCCATTACACTGACATAATTTTAAATGTAATTCACATCTCAATATTTATTTCTTATATTATAAAAAGTTATAGAAATTTTAGAAACCTAATTTATTATAAGTGTCATAGATAATGTACTGAAATCTATCATAACATGATAAATATTGAATGGATAACATAAAGAGGATGATGAATCCAATATATCATGTTACAAATAATAACATTATTCAAGTTTATCTACCATATCTACATAAAAGGGCATTATTTATCATTGATTCATGCATGAATCAATGAAAAATTTCATTTAATAGACCTATTAATCTATTGATTATTGAGAAATGGATTGAACAAATAAAGAATATATTTTCTATAAGACATTTTAAATAGAATGATAAAGGAATCAAGTAAGTAAACCACCATTAATGATATGTTTATTAATAGTGGAAATTTATTAAAAACATGAATAAAAGAATAAGGAATGATCTTATAGAGTTCAAAGGGTTTATAAGAATACTTTACAATAATATTTTACCAATTAATTGTGGATATAAAATGAAAATTAATTTTTAGATACGAACAATAATGAATATTAAATATTTGTATGTTATGAAATTAACTTTAGAAGACAGGATAGACAATCCTCTAGGTTGGTTCTGACCCACAGGGAAATATTGGTATATTATATTCTAGATTGATACCCAATTTGAGGATGAATTCATCAAATTGAGACAATAAAATTTTTCTGGAGATATTGTATATTTGAATTAATGTTCAATTTCAATTTTTAGAGAGACTGTGGTCGCATTGTTCAATTGAAAATAATAGAGAAATATGAAAAAACTCATGAGAAAATATTTATTAGAGAAGAGGATGAATGAAAGTTAAACACCCCACATTGATGAAATTTGGGTAGAATATTTCAGAAAAGAACACTATTCAGAGTATACTGTGGGATATGTATTGATGTGATAGTAATATATATTTGAAAAATTTTAGTAATGTGAAGCCTTGATTTATCTACACTAAAAAAAGGAAGGACGGTTCAAGCCTAGCCTAAAGTTCATTGATTCATGTGTAGAATGATTAGAATCTATTCCTATATTTTCCAAATCATAATATAATGGAGAGGAACAACCATAAACCTTAGCATATGATAAAGGAAAAAGTTCTATAGTTTTATTTCCTAATGACTATTATCGAGCCTCCAAATGATGTGGTGGGAAGTACACTTTTTATATTGTCCAAAAAATTGTGTATTTTGTTTTATTATGGTTCAAATCATTATATTATATCATCTATGGTTTTTGGAATATATATTCAATCAATGATATTTTATAAGTAGAGTTACTATTCAGGACTCTTGGAGTATTCATCATAACATCAATAGTGAATAGAAATTGTAGTATTAACATAATCAGTCAAACTACAGCACAAATCCGGATGTCATTCTGACGGTGTGATTTAGAAATATACTATAGATGAACATAATCGAAATTTATATTTATATATTTAACTATAGAAGAAATTTTATATGATCATTCATGAATAAAAAACCTATAGTACCATTCATTGTAGTAAAATCATATACTGAGTATTGTCTAGATGTGCATCCCATAGAATTCATTGTTGAGATGTTCAATGAAGATGGACATTGATGTGAATGTATAAAGACATATAATTCCCCCATAATTCAGAAATACATTGTCACAACTCCTAAAGAGATACATAGAGATCACTCAAAAATAGAGGTAGAGTAATCTATTAAACTCATACCCATCTGCAAGGTGATGTGAATGACCCCATATAGAATGGAAAATTATGATTAAGAGAAATTAATGAAACCATCTCATGAACAATTAGAAAAGGTATTTATATGAAAAATCTTGCCTCAATGGGGTTCACCTGATGTATTTATAATGAATAATTATTGATTATTATTTATATTAATATATTATAGAGAACATAATGGGATAGTAGTAAATAAAATGTACCCCTTCCTAGGGATTAATGATTTATTTGACTCGAGTCATGTAGATAAATGCATCTCCCTGGTTTACCACTAATTTGGGTATCACTATCTATTGAAAAATAAATAAGACATTCCACGGACTACATTCCAATAATGATATGGTCATTATGAGTTTTTTAATGAATTTTATCTTCAGTAATGGTCTGGTATGATTTATGTATTTGATTAATACAGTAGTTATGAATGACCGTAATAACATTGATAGTTTGTTTGGATAATATTCTATTATATTAAAATTTTCAATGGGAGCATTAGGATCATCTAAGTGTCATATTATAAAATTTTATGATCTATATGATTATATAAATATTTGGAAAATGTGAATCTTGGATGTTGGATGTTTCGTTCATGGGGAGCATTTTATCGTATAAATAATCTTAATTTATCATTCAATGAAAAAGGCTTTGGAGGAGTGGTGTCATCCTACAACAGTAAATGATATCCATTTTTCTGTGGTTTTGTTGGATTTTATAGGTGGAATTTTTAAACATTTAATAAACTTTTTATCCACTAAACAAGTGAAATTTTAAATGTGGTTGTTTCCCCAGTTGAATGTTGTTTGAAATATGTTTCCAAGGATTGATGAAGATATCGGTCACTACACCTGCATTAAATTACCCTCTACCTTAGAAGTATTGGTTTTTTATAGTGATGACTCATTGAATGGTATCGGGTAAATCCTCATAAAAAAGATAACATAGTCACTTATATGTCCCAAAAGATAATAAATCAAGAGTAGATTAATCATATGAATGAGCAAGTGTTAGAAACATTTATTTATGACTGAATAAATAGATGATCTATTATAATGTGAATAAATTTGAAATGGAAAAATACAACCATATTTTGATGTAGATATTCAATAAATTGGTTGTGAACATGAGAAATAGGATATGGTTGGATATTCATAATGATAATGACTACACAATTCATTATCACCTGAAAAGAACAAAAAATTTCATTGATAAATTATGTTGGAATTATAAGGTTGTGATTTTATTGATATTGATTTAAGTATATAAATTTTTCAATGAACTAATAAGGTTATAAATAGAGATACTAAGGGAATGGAAATCACCAATCATATATCAAATTATTTATCAAACATCATTAAAATATTGGATAAAGAGAGCTCAAAGATATGATCTTTTTATAGAAAATAATATAGAGGCTTCCAAGAGTTTGAATTTTTCGGAATTCAATATTTATCATGAAGTTGTAATTAAATTATTAAAACGATGTGTGTCCCATATTTCCTAGATATATAAAAGGACGTGATGGATGGTTCCCATAGTTCTACATTATACAAAAGAACCAAGATGAAGTAATATTTATAGAGTACATTGTGATCATTATTCATGGGATAATATGTAATGGGATATTTTTTTAATACACTCCATGGTCCATGGTGTGTTAGTAGGTGAAGGCATAGTGGTAACTTCCTTAATTTTTATTTCAAACACTAAACCTAACTACATGAATGTAGGAAAATATAATTATATGAATCATTATTCAACTCACAAGAGCATCCAAATGAAACAATGTGATAAGGGTTATAGTGGATTAACTAACCAAGACCCCCCATTCAATATCAATTCAGGGTGATTTATCTATTTAATAACATTCCATAATATACATAATTGTTGTGGTGAGGCTATATGGGATAACACCATAAATAATATCATAGCATGATCCATATTTAAAAACTAAATTATAAAGAATTCATGAACATTCCTGGAACAATAAATAGAATATTTGTATACTTTATAACCCCCAAAATAATTTCTATTCTAAATGAGTATGTAGAAACATTATTGCATGATGATAATATTTTCTGTGGAATTTAATGGTTGATGGGATCAAAACCACCCATTAACTATATTACCATATAAAGACTATAATATTAATGTATTCAAATAGAACTATATGAGTATCTATATGCGATGCAATGTAGATATTATATTTGTTGTGATGATGTTGGTATGAGAAATACAATTATGAATAATATTGAGAAATATATGATATAAAATGTTCATACAATCCTGCAACATATGAAGAATCCTTAAAGTAGGATGAAGGGAGATGATGAGAATGGATTATGGTACCTCACACATGATGTTAGTGATAAATTTTTCCTTTGAATATCACTATGTGAGATAGTCATTCAATTTCGAATTAAATGAATGATTTTCCATTTTTATATTGAAAAATTAAGAATCATTGATCAAATACGAGTAATGGAATCTCATCTAGCACAAACACTTTGAATGGATGAAGTTCATTATGTTTACCATGTATCACAGTGGATAAATTTAAAAACATATCCCTCAAATTTACTGAATATGTAGGTATTAAATGAATAAAATGACCTCTCCAATGATGATAATCAATTGTAGATCTTGTAATATAGGGAAAAAATCTACAAATCAAAAAAACAAAACATTTCCTAGTGTTTTTAAGGAACCAGTAGTATGAAATTCTGACATGGGAACTAACTGAAACAATGAAATGAATGTATCCCTATATATTCTCAGATGAGAAAATTCATTTTAAATTTATAGATAAAATTTATATAGGGTAAAACAATGTAATGATGATTGATTTTTAAATGATAATTTTATCATGAATAAATGTGTGATATATATAGTATAATATTATATACATAAAAATATAGTGAAATCAATAGAAAAATAAATTCTAAAAATATAATTACAATTTTTAGCATTGAAAATAATTAATATTCTAACATTATAAAATGAAAATGAAATGAAATTGAAAAGCTAAAATGAAGAAAGAAGGATCTGTGCAATTATCTAGATAATCATTTCCATGATCGACACTATATACATGATAAAAAATACTAACATATAGATATAAAAATAGAAAATGAAAATATATAAACCTAGGAATAATTGTAGGTGATATTGGGTGAAATAATGAAGGTTAATTAATAAGATATATAAAGAAATATGACCAATATCAATTGGTAAAAAATTCACTATTATAGTTATTGTTTATAAGAAATAATGAAAATTTATAATTTGTTGATAAAGGAGAAGAAATTGAATAAAATAGTAGAGTCATATCATTTAAAACCCTTTTTTAGAACATAGCTGGGAGTTAGAGCCATTGGGACATTCCCATGATAAATCCCATGTTCAGCTTCCACAACTAAAGCATGAATGAAATCTCTTATCGGAGTATTTAAAGTTATGTTAGATTATTAATTGGTTAATATTGTACAAGTGACCATATGAAACTAATACCATCACATACATTACCCTTAGGGAATCTAAAATTGTTATAAGCAGTTCTATTTTGAAGTCATAGTTACATAAACTATAATTTCCATTGTAAGGAATAAATTTTTTTCAATCAGTTCCATTTTAAGAATATTATGTAATATTGAAATAGATTTTAGATTGAAATAATGTTAAAAAATTTATTTTTTAAACCAATTAAACATAATAATTTTCAATAAAATGTATTTTACAATAATAAAAAGATAACATCTTATAAATAATATTTGGTTTCATTTAATATTCATTAACTGACATTAATTATAAAATAAATGTTCATCTAATTTAATAATGTCATATGAAATTTTTATAACTGTGAGATATTAAATAATTTTCTTAAAACAATTATTTTTAAATAAATAAGTGTCTATATATTTTTATATTGAAACAATCATATTTAGATAAATTTTTGGATAAAATAAATATTTTATTTGGTATATATACATTAAAATTATGTTAGGTAGATATTTGTAGATTTTACTAAAATATAATATTTTTAGTGAATAATAAAAATTGTGTTTGGAGATTTCGGTATGATTTGTGACTTCATATTAATGTCAGAATGACTGAATAATAAACTAAACAAAATAATAACCTAAAAAAATTATTTCACTAGAATAATGTGTTATAATATCTTTTATTAAATTGTCAATCCTATAAGTGACATTCAAATGTCTAAAATGGAAATTTTGATTATAAAAACATTATATATTACAATATTTAATTTTTAAATGTCCCAAAAAATAATAAAATATGATTTTAGGTACATATATATTAAAATATCAAGACATGTAGATCCAATTACCAAATCCACGACAAAACCCCATGGTTATTGAAGTGCACTGTGTTGCATTTGTTGTCAATGATGTATGTTGTTGTCAAGGAATGAATGGATGGATGTCATGGAGTTTCAATATGTGAATGACAATGGATGTGATGGTGTTGGTGAGGAAAGGAGAATGGCCATGGTACTAAGATGCATGTCACTTATGAGATTCACTAAGTGACATAAGATGTTGTGGTTGAAACATTCTCATACAACATCAGACTATTGTTGAACTGATCTTTACGTTCCACGAACTTGTATCAACTGGATACAATGTCACAACAAGCTCTAGAAGCCCATGCATTGTTAATACAATTCATGAGGAAGTGAATGGGATCCATCCACAACTTCTATGTGGATGAAGTGGATTAATGAAGTCCATGCACTAACACTTAGTGCATGTGAATGTGAAGAATATCCAATTGATCTCTGATTAGATCAATGAATCTCATTGGAGATTTTCTGTGATTCAGGAGCTCAGTTGATGAAGAACCTTCAATAATTTCCATTCCTAAGTGATAAATAAATGTTGAGGATGAATGGATGAATTCTTAAGAAGAAGAAGAAAAATGTAGAAGAAGAATGGCTTAGAGGAAGATGGCTTGGCATTTAGAATTGGCAATTTTCATATGGAGTACTTTGTTTTTTTTGACAAAGTAACATTTTGTCCCTTTGCCAAAAATTAGGCCAGCCAAGGCCCGCCGACGAGTTCAACCCCAAGGCACATGTGGGCCTAAGGCGCCACGCCCAAAGGGGAACCCGTGGGGCAAAACCAAGGCGGCAGAAGCCACGCAGGGGAGTCAAGCCTGCGCAGCATGGGCGCCAGGATGCGTGCCCGAGGATGCATAGTGGGCGCCAGTGGCGCGCCCGAGTGGAAGGGGTGGGCGCAACAGCGCGCCCACAGAGAGAACATGGTGCGGGGTGGCACCGTGGAGGGAGAAGTTCAATCGAAGGGTTACCGGCAGCGGAACTTTGATAAACCGCGGAAATTCCGCGAGGCGATTCGATGTGGGATGAAAAATTTCGCCGCGGATCAGATCTGAGCCGTCCGTCTCATCGTGCGCTCGATCTCCGCCGCTCATCGCATCTCGCCGCTCGAGATCTTATCCCGGTCGTCTGATGTCTTTCAATCGCCCGATCCAACGGCCAACGAGTCATCCACTACCTCGAGCTCTTCCGAAGCCACCCGCAACCACCAACGAACCAGGCTCCCTCCGAGCAAGCCAAATCGAGTTCCCGGCCACCTCCGATCAAACCGAAGGCTCCATTCGGCTCGTATGGCCCTACTGAACACATACATGCATAAAAATGGTCATGCATGCAACGTATGGGAGAATTCGAGGTTGGCCGAAGCAACCGGAGGTGCGAGGCCATGATGGTGTATTCATGCTTTGCATGGATTACTCATGATGAAGCCATGCATGCATTCAACGACGCATGCACGTGAAGAAGGACGAAGAAAAAGAACCCGCGTTCAAACAGAGAACAAATCAAGATTTTGAAGATTTTAAAAGATCTGAAATCTTCGGGATTTTGAAGTTAAACAACGCGGATGTTTTGAGGCGTTTCTCTGCCTATATAAAGAGAGCCCGAAGCACAGAGAATTCTTGCTGAAACTTTGAAGATCCGTGAGTGTCTTTGCCTCACGAAGAAATGAGCCACCGCGCAAATTACATGCGCGGCTGTTGTCCCGAAGCCACCCGAGGATTTGAAGGTGTTCCTTGCGTTCAACTCCATTGCGCGACAAGAAAGAGGTGAAGTGTTCCCTGCGTGCCTACTCCTTGCGCGGCAGGAAGTACCCGGGGCAGTAGCACTTGCGCGCCCCATGGTTGAGGTGCCTTGCACCCACTGACACATGCGCGGCTGCCTTGCACCCAAGGAGTTCAGGCTGTGTGTGCAAAAACAGAAGAAGGCAGTGTGTGTGTGCCATGTGGAGAAGAAGACCCGAGGCCTTAGTGCCTTTTGTGAAGTGAAAGAACACACCCTAGTGGTGTATGTGCAAAACAAGAATGCCGAGGCTTACACCTAAATGAACTAAAACAAAATGGGTTGTGGGTTTTAAACACAAGAGAGGAGGCCAAGCTCAAGTGTGTGCCAAAGTGAAGAAGTTGTGTGTGCGAAGAGTAGAGGCCGAACCTTAGTGTGTACAAAGTGATGTGCACACTTTGAAGAAGAACAAGACCCACACTAAAGAACAACACATTTGTGAGTATGTAAACAAAAATATTAAAGTGTGAAGAAGGAAGAAGGTGTGTGTGCTAAAAGTATTTACACCCATTGAGGGTTTATCACACCAAGGAGAAAAAGTGGAGTGCATGCTTGATGCATGCACGTGCACACGTGAACAAAGCTAAATCAGGCTGTGTGCATTTGAGGAGTCCAAGACCAGGAGATCTTGAAGATATTGAGAAGCCATGCAGTCAGTGCATAAAGAGGCATAGATGCCATGCACTCAGTGCATGAAGTTGATGTGAAGTCAGACTGAAGCCAGACTGAAGATAGAGATATCAGTTGTCTGAGTTTTCAGTAATTGAGAAGAGCCTGATCAACAGAAGTGATCAGAAGTTGCTGAGCAAGACCAACAGACCTTTTCAGAGGTTGTTGAAGTTTCTTGAAGAGAGAAGCCAGGTCATCCTTAGAAGAAGGTGATAAATCCTGAGCAAGACGAGAAGACCTGATCATCACAAGCGATCAGAGGTATAGAGCAAGGCCAGCAGTCTTTATCCCAGACTGCTAAAGACACTTGAAGAAGCTTAAAGTGAAGAAGAGCTACTCGTGTGACTCGAGGAGCCAAGAGAAGACCCTGTGGGACTCAGGGAGAAGAAGTCTTCAGTGGGATTCTGGAGCAGGCCAGTGGGACTCTGGTAACACTGTGGGATGCAGTATAAAGACCCTCTCGTGGGACTCAGGAGAGATACAGTGGGACTCTGTATCGACCATTGTAATTCTAACAAGTTATAATGGAGAAACCATGTTGGGGCGTATAACCAACATGGCAAGGACGTAGGACTTTGGTGCCGAACCTTGTATATCCTTGTGTCAAGTGCCTTTACATTTACTGCATCATTCGTGGAAAGGTGAGAGATACAAGAAGAGTGGATCGAGGCTTTAACCAGCCATAGAGGTTTAATTGATAAATAATCAATTAGTAAAACGTTTTAAGGGATCATTGATTCACCCCCTCCCCCTCTCAGTGATTCATACTGATCTGGGCACTTCAATTGGTATCAGAGGGAGGTTACCTCTAAAAGATCTAAGAGAGTCTATATGGAGTGCAGATTTGAGGAAATGAAAGAACAGCCTCAAATGGAGATATTTGCCAAGACTCTGAAAAATAGAATGAAGAAACAGGAAAAGAAGATGAAGAAGAAGGTTGTTGCAATCAGAGAAACTCCTTCTATGGAAAGAAATGTGAAAGTCACATCAGGTGACAATTCATTTTATCATTCTTTTGATGAAGCCTGCTCTAGCTGTGATGAATATAGAAGGAACAATGATCTTCTAAATGCAATCAAATATCTTCAGAAGACAGTCCCCAAGGAAGTGACAATGTGTATAGCTACAGGCATCCTTGATCTTCAAGAAGAAAAATTACAGCTAGAAGATGAAGCCAATTCTCTGGAATTCCAATTGGCTAAAAGGGTTGGCATAACCAACACTCTCAGAAAGCTGGTGAAGGCTAAAGATGAAATAGTATCGCTTTGCAATGAAATATATGAAGACAGTACTGAAGAATTTCAAAGAAGCCTTTCTGAGAAAGAATTCTTTAAAGTAGTAATCAAAGATGTTTACCATGCACGGGAAAAGAGGCATAGAGTATCAATGGTTGTCAGAGATGCTCAACTCGAAGAAAAAGTCAAATTGGTGAAGGAGCTGGACAATTAATTGCAAGAATTGAAGAAGGTGCATGAAGACCAGATGAAACAAATGGTGGAGATTTGGGAAGGAAAACTAAGAACTGTTGAGGATGAGAAGAACTCCCTCAACATGAAATACTTAGAACTAGAGGTGATATTGAAAAATTTGCAATCCCCCAAACTTGAATCCTCCCAGTCAGCTAAAAGAGGAAATGTTGCCACTCAAGTGAGCTTTGAGAAGGATGATTCTAAAAGAAAGACATCCTCTAATAAAAGGGCAACATATTCTAGAAATAAGGTACCATCCATACCATCTTGTATTGATGCTTCTAATTGTGTTTCCACAAAAAGTGCAGGATGGAAAAATAATTCCAAAAAAGTATGGATGATGAAAATGAAGAAGCAGAGCTCTCCTGAAACAACACAGCAGATCCAGAAAAGTACCCTAAAATCAGAAGGACTGAAGAAGTCAAAATTTGTGGGTCAATGTTGGTGTTGTAATAAGTATGGGCACTGTGCAAAGGATTGTTGGTACAATCCACTGAATGCCAAAGCACAGAGGAAGCCCATGCCTTGGGGGAGCAAGCCAGAAGAAATTAAGCAGCATCCACAGGTCCAGAGACATCTGTTTACTGCAAATAGATTTGGATTACTTGAAAACATCCAGGATGATTGCAAAAGTGGTCAAAAAGATACATGTCAATCTCCAACTGTATCCAGAGCTCAAAAGAAGAAAAGATCACAGAACCTGGCTCAGAAAGAATCCTTGGGAAGCAAGCATAAGAAAGTGGAAGATTCTCCCAAGAAGATTTTGAAAAAGGAAAAGAAGTCCTTGGAGTCTAAATCCAAGAAGGGTGATGCATCTAGAAGGGCCACCAAGAAAACATGCTTCTACTGTGGAAAGAAAGGACACACCATGGATCTTTGTGAACAAGCCATGGAATTGAATAGAAGCAGACTTGACTCGAAAAGACAATCAATCCAGAAGAAGCAGAAGGGGTTGATTGAAAAAAAGTTGCCTAAGAAAGGTAGCTTGAAATCATCAAAGGAACCATGTGGAATTTCTAAAACTGAGGCCACACTTCCAAGTGACTTACTAGTCATATGGCCAAATCAGTTGCAACTTTCCAGAGAACTGCAAAGAGCTGAAGATGAAGTTCTGGCAATTGCTAAGGCAAAAGGGAAGAAGAAGATTTCACATGAAGATGTGTTGAGATCCACACCAGCACAAACATCAATGAAGATTAATCGTGTAAGTGTGAAGAATGGTGAAAATGGGACATCTCGGTTGAGAGAATCTTTTCAACCTTGTTGTTCACATTGATGAACCAAGGAGGTTCCATCTTATTCCCTAATCACTTGTATTTACATGTGCTGACATTGCAGGGAATTGAAGATGATGATCATTCTCAGCTGGAGGATGGTTTGGAAGGAATGGAGTGCACCCCTTGAGGGGGAGCCTATCTGAAGAAGATGGGATTCTGAGATTAATACCATCTTGAGAAAAGCTGAAGGTATTCTAATCATACATTCATCCCTTGATTCTTAATTGCATTCATCATGACAATTAAGGGGGAGTATTTATTGATGACAAATGGTTGAATGGGGGAGCTTTATCTTTGCACTGAACTTTCTAATGAGTTTTGTGAAGTATGTGCAGGATTTAGCAATTTATTGTTATATCTGAAAAATTTCAAACCCCTGAAGCATGATCTCACATGTACAGTGAATTTTGGACAGCATTGAGTTCCTTGGTTACATCACTCTTGTTTTCTACACCGGGATAGCCCACGTAGACTTAGAGTTGATTTACTAAAGGTTCTTTGCTAAAGAGAACATGTGACATCATCCATCTCTTAGTGCTTTTCAAGAAGATGCTATTCGAAGGGAGGAAGAGATATTTTTGAAGAGAACCACACCACACCTTTGAATTTGATTTCCAATAAGGGGGAGAAATATTGGCACACATATTGACCCATTCATATGTGCTTAAGTATTGTATTGAAAACAAATACAAAGGGGGATATTGAAGTGAACTGTGTTGCATTTTTTGTCAATGAGGTATGTTGTTGTCAAGGAATGAATGGATGGATGTCAAGGAGTTTCAATATGTGAATGACAAAGGATGTGATGGTGTTGGTGAGGAAAAGAGAATGTCCATGGTACTAAGATTCATGTCACTTAGGAGATTCACTAAGTGACATAGGATGTTGTGGTTAAAACATTCTCATACAACATCAGACGATTGTTGAACTGATCTTTAAGTTCCAAGAACTTGTATGAACTGGATACAATGTCACAACAAGCTCTAGAAGGCCATGCATTGTTAAGACAATGCATGAGGAAGTGAATTGGATCCATCCACAACTTCTAATTGGATGAAGTGGATTAATGAAGTCCATGCACTAACACTTAGTGCATGTGAATGTGAAGAAGATCCAATTGATCTCTGATTAGATCAATGAAGCTCATTGGATATTTTCTGTGATTCAGGAGCTCAGTTGATGAAGAACCTTAAATAATTTCCATTCCTAAGTGATAAATAAATGTTGAGGATGAATGGATGAATTCTTAAGAAGAAGAAGAAAAATGTAGAAGAAGAACGGCTTAGAGGAAGATGGATTGGCATTTAGAATTGGAATTTTTCATATGGAGTACTTTGTTTTTTTTTGACAAAGTAACATTCTGTCCCTTTGCAAAAAAATTAGGCCAACCAAGGCCATCCCACGAGTTCAACCCCAAGGCACATGTGGGGCTAAGGCGCCATGCCCAAAGGGGAACCCATGGGGGAAACCCAAGGCAGCAGAAGCCACGCAGGGGAGTCAAGCCTGCACAGCATGGGCGCCAGGATGCGCGCCCGAGGATGCATAGTGGGCGCCAGTGGCGCGCCTGAGTGGAAGGGGTGGGCGCAAGAGCGCGCCCGCAGAGAGAACACGGTGCAGGGCGGCACCGTGGAGGGAGAAGTTCAATCGAAGGGTTACCGGCAGCGGAACGTTGATAAACCGCAGAAATTCCGCGAGGCGATTCGATGTGGGACGAAAAATTTCGCCGCGGATCAGATCTGAGACGTCCGTCTCATCGCGCGCTCGATCTCCGCCGCTCATCGCATCTCGCCGCTCGAGATCTTATCCCGACCGTCTGATGTCTTTCAATCGCCCGATCCAACGGCCGACGAGTCATCCACTACCTCGAGCTCGTCCGAAGCCACCCGCAGCCACCAATGAACCATGCGCTTTCCGAGCAAGCCAAATCGAGTTCCCGGCCACCTCCGATCAATCCGAAGGCTCCATTCGGCTCGTATGGCCCTACTGAACACATACATGCATAAAAATGGGCATGCATGCAATGTATGGGAGAATTCGAGGTTGGTCGAAGCAACCGGAGGTGCGAGGCCATGATGGCGTATTCATGCTTTGCATGGATTACTCATGATGAAGCCATGCATGCATTAAAAGACGCATGCACCTGAAGAAGGCCGAAGAAAAAGAACCCACATTGAAACAGAGAACAAATCAAGATTTTGAAGAGTTTAAAAGATCCGAAATCTTCGGGATTTTGAAGTTAAACCACGCGGATGTTTTGAGGCGTTTCTCTGCCTATATAAAGAGAGCCCGAATCACAGAGAACGCTTGCTGAAACTTTTAAGATCCTTGAGTGTCTTTGCCTCACGAAGAAAGGAGGCACCGCACAAATTACTTGAGCGGTTGTTGTCCCGATACCACCCGAGGCTTTGAAGGTGTTTCTTGCGTGCAACTCCTTTGCGCGACAAGAAGGAGGTGAAGTGTTCGCTGTGCGCCTACTCCTTGCGTGGCAGGAAGTACTTGGGCCAGTAGCACTTGCGCGCCCCGTGGTTGAGGTGCCTTGCACCCACTGACACTTGCGCGGCTGCCTTGCACCCAAGGAGTTCGGGCTGTGTGTGCAAAAACTGAAGAAGGCAGTGTGTGTGTGTGCCAAGTGGATAAGAAGACCCGAGGCCTTAGTGCCTTGTGTGAAGTGAAAGAACACACCCTAGTGGGGTATGTGAAAAACAAGAAGGTCGAGGCTTACACCTAAATGAACTAAAACAAAATGGGTTGTGGGTGTTAAACACAAGAGAGGAGGCCAAGCTCAAGTGTGTGCCATAGTGAAGATGTTGTGTGTGCGAAGAGTAGAGGCCGAACCTTAGTGTGTACAAAGTGATGTGCACACTTTGAAGAAGAACAAGACCCACACTAAATAACAACACATTTGTGAGTATGTAAACAAAAAGAATAAATTGTGAAGAAGGAAGAAGGTGTGTGTGCTAAAATTATTGACACCCATTGTGGGTTTATCACACCAAGGAGAAAAAGGGGAGTGCATGCTTGCATGCATGCATGTGCACACGTGAACAAAGCTAAATGAGGCTGTGTGCATTTGAGGAGTCCAAGACCAGGGGATCTTGAAGATATTGAGAAGCCATGCAGTCAGTGCATGAATAGGCAGAGATGCCATGCACTCAGTGCATGAAGTTGATGTGAAGTCAGACTGAAGACAGACTGAAGATAGAGATATCAATTGTCTGAGTTTTCAGTAATTGAGAAGAGCCTGATCAACAGAAGTGATCAGAAGTTGCTGAGCAAGACCAACAGACCTTTTCAGAGGTTGTTGAAGTTTTTTGAAGAGAGATGCCAGTTCATCCTTAGAAGAAGGTGATAAAGCCTGAGCAAGACGAGAAGACCTGATCATCACAAGTGATCAGAGGTACAGAGCAAGGCCAACAGTCATTATCCCAGACTGCTGAAGATACTTGAAGAAGCTTAAAGTGAAGAAGAGCTACTCGTGTGACTCGAGGAGCCAAGAGAAGACCCTGTGGGACTCAGGGAGAAGAAGTCTTCAGTGGGATTCTGGAGCAGGCCAGTGGGACTCTGGTAACACTGTGGGACGCAGTATAAAGACCCTCCTGTGGGACTCAGGAGAGATACAGTGGGACTCTGTATCGACCATTGTAATTCTAACAAGTTATAATGGAGAAACCATGTTGGGGTGTATAACCAACATGGCAAGGACGTAGGCCTTTGGTGCCGAACCTTGTATATCCTTGTGTCCAGTGCCTTTACATTTACTGCATCATTCGTGGAAAGGTGAGAGATACAAGAAGAGTGGATTGAGGCTTTAACCATCCATAGAGGTTTAATTGATAAAGAATCAATTAGTAAAAAGTTTTAAGGGATCACTGATTCACCCCCTCCCCCTCTCAGTGATTCACACTGATCTGGGCACTTCAGTTATGCTAGTGATTTTTAATTTTCCAAAACCTAGTCTTCAATGATGTATATTTTTAAATTATTTATTAACATCTAAAAAATTCATTATATATCCATGTAATTCACCTTTCCCCTTCACTACCAATACATACTACATGTTTTTATAGTGATTTTTAATCTCAAATAGCCCCCCCTAGTTTTCCATCAGCCACCAAGTATGTATCCTGATGTTTTATGATTAATTATTTATGGTCATGAAAATATCCACTTCACTTTTCCTTTCATGTTCACATTATGTGGTCTATATTTTAATTGTTATATTAATTTAATTTTATCAGCTAATATTTATCTATTAAAATAAAAAATTTCTTTTTATTTTATTTTTTACAACATATCTCCCTCTTTTTATCCTTCATCTTCCATGATATATACCCATAATGATCATGAATTGATTTCTCAAATTTCTCCTATTTATATTGAATGTTATAGTTTCATTTTAAATTGAATACCAAAACCTCTCATTTTCCAATTTATACTCAATTAAAATTTAATAATATTAATATGTTCAATTATTTATATATAAAAAAAGTTACATTCCCATTCTATAAGTTAAATATGATGTTATTATGAAGACATTAATCACTAGTGCACATAATGATTTTGATAGGAATCCTTTTATTTATTCTCTATGGGATATTAATGAATTGAAATATCATGAACTATATCAATAACATGAATTGATACATATTAATGGTTCATCCTTATATTTATATATTTCATTTGGTAAAGTGATTAAAATATATAAATCACATGATTTTAGTTACATTAGAGAATAACTTTGGAAATTTTCATTTAAGACACCTTGGTGGTAAACCATAGTGATATGCCTATAAACGCCTAATTTCTCTATTTTATCCATTGATAAATTTTATGAATAATAATATTTTTATTATTACATTCATCTTTTTTTCATTATCTTGATATTTTTGTTTGATTCATTTTCTAATTGGTTAACATCATAATCTCTTTTTATAGGTATTGTCACACACGGTTTTTCATTACATTTTTTTGATCTGGTTCATTGGAAGTTTTGATCCTTTTAATGGGTATAAGGTGAGATGAATATAGAGTTCAAAAGATTCACCTATGTAAAATTACCATAATTTGGGTTCCCTATTTCTCGTTTATGAGTTTTTAGAGAAATGGTGGTTATTTAATGATACGAGCCAACCGTGAGCCCATTTCCAAAATAAAAAACCAAATTGTTTTTTTCATATATAACACTTTTTTAGATTTTTCTCACATTAAACATCATTTATTTATTACACTAATATATTCAAACCAATATATCCTTTTGGAACCCTTATAAATTCACAATCATGGTGAATTTGGGTTACTTATTTAGGTATTAGGCCAGCTCATGGGCCCATTACTAGTTTAAAAAAATAATTTTTTTCTTCTATATCATTTATATTTTTAATATCATTCAATGCTTCCACCTACCACTATAATCCAAAATACCTATACTAATCCCCATTATCGATTTTACATCTTTGGAGCTCATTTCAATCTCATATTTGGGCGAGAGTTCTCAGGTTTCCTCAAATTGTCCATAATTGAAAAGGTATTTTTTTTAATTATATCATTATATTTATACTCTATTTCCAAAAAGTATTCTTTCCTTGGTTCTTTAATACCATAAGAGACACTAAAAGATGATCCATTACATTCCCTGTTCTCTAAGGGTTCATATATAATAAAAGATGAAATTTTTTCTAGTTAAAAAGGTGATATTCCTTCTCCTTTCTCCACACTCTTCGTCCTCCATTCAATGTTTATCTATTTTATAATATCAACTAGTCATGATAGAACTATAGTTCTATTATCCCATGATTTTTATGGGGTTGTTGTTCATTTTGGGATGGAAGTCATAGGATTAGGATTTGTATAAACTCATATGGTGATATTGGGTGTGCGTTTCCATTAGGACAACGGTTTGATGTAGGATATCCCTTGATCAAGACTATATCATTTATGTATCATAATTGTAATGATTTTATAACCTTATTTAGATGATATGTGATGTTGTGAATCCCTGGTTTTAGTTGTTTTGTGTGAAAATGATGTTTTTGCCTTATTTTGATAAAAAAAAAATTCGGTATAAATGTGTACTCCCCTTGTTTGATAAATTCTTCCATGAGATTGTAAACTTTGTTTATGGTATATTGAATATTTTTTAGTAGAATAAGTAAATTTTTGGATACAAAATGGTATTTTATCAATTTTTTAGTGATTAACATAAGTTTTTTAGTTAAAGAGTTCATGCATTGTGTTCGGTAAATTTCTCGATTTCTATTTTGTGTCCAGTGCAATTTAAAATGATTATTTTATTTATAAATACTATAGAATAATTAAAATAAATTTTGGATTATTTTATGTCAATAAATTGTGGATTTGTTTTTATAATTAAATAGGTTTTGGTTTACAACATGATTTATCCCGGGATTCAAGAAAACGGCAGTTTCATATCCTTATGAAATTTTTTATGTTTTAAATATGTAACATGGGTTTTTTATGGGATTTATGAATGTAATTTTTCTACTGTTAATTTTTTTGTATACACAGCCTTAATAAAATTTAAATACCTATGTTTTTCAAATTTTATATTTAGTGAATGATTAAAGGCTCGTTTGTCCTTTCCCAAAAATGAATAATGAGTGTTTTTCAAGTATATACATTGTAGTGTAAATTGGGATTGTTTTATAGTCCATGAAATGATCACATTAAATGTTTTTATGGATGAAAAAATATTTTTGGGTATGTTTTTGTGTGTGTTTATACATAAAATAGTCTTTCTGTATTACTTTTATGTGCAAGGCCTCAATAAACTCCTTGAAATTGACTCAAGAAATTTTTTATTGGTTTTTCTATTCGTGAAAGAAATGTAAAGACTGTTTGCCTGATTTTTGTGTGTTAATAGATTGTGAATGTAATTTTGATGTTAAATTTGTATTTTATAATATTTATAACTTTATTGACCACTAAATGGAATCTTAGGTATCTAGATTGGAAGAGATGTACATGTAGGCTAGTGATCCATTCGGGTTTGTCCCTAGTTTCGCGTAGAATGTTTGATGGGACAAAAGTAACTAAACTATGATGATGATGATGTTGTGGTCCACTATATTATGGGTATTCTCCATAACAGTGGCTCATGTGCATGAGAAAAGATATTTATTATTGTTAGTTTCACCAAGATACGAGGTTCCTGGGGCTCACAACAAACAAGTTCTTAAAGGTGTCCCCATGACATGCGGTCATTGGATATTTTGTACTCACCATTGGAATAAGGTGTGTTTGGTTGGTAAATTCAGTAGTTTGGGTGATTTATTTAAAAATTTACATTATTAAAATAATCCCTCTTTAAAAAAAATTCATTTTGATGTTAAAACTCTTTGAAAATTGTTACTGTTATTATTGTTCATAAAACATGCAAGTTGTTGTTTTGTAAATTTTTATTAGCATAGGACCTTATTTGAAAAAAAAACTAATATATATTGTATTCAAAACTTGAAATTTATTTTTATTTTAGTTTAAAAGTTGCAAATTGGAAATAGAATATCAGGAATACCTAATGTGTTTTAAAACTCATTCATATAGTCTTCATTTGTTTGTAGACTTTGTGAAGGTTTCAACTTGAGTTCAATCGCCTGGGGAGAATTGTGACAATTATGTTGGAGAGTGACCAGAGGGGTCACATGGAGTAATTATGTTTTCATGATTTTTCAATTGATTTATTGGTTTAGTGGTACTTTAAGTTTCTTGTGCACATAATGTGCAGTTCAATTTTTATGTAAATGTATTTTGGGTTATCCATTTCATTTTGTTGTTTTTTTAATTGTTAATATTTTGCTGAAATCAATCCCATGTATACTATATTTATAGCCTCGGTTGTTATTTCCATATGGGCAGGATCAGGAATGCCTCTTGGTGCTTGTCGCGTGCTGACCTAGGTGACCGGTCTAGGGTCAACTCGAGCTGGTTTAGGATAACATGGTATTAGGGGAGGTCAGCACTTAGATGAGTTTTCTTTTTAGAGCATACTTATTATTTTGGGGATTTCATGGTAGATGTAGTAGGATTTTAGGGAAAATAAATTTATGTGTGGGAAGAGTGTTTCTAACTCTTTCCCATTCTGATTCTCAAGCTTCCACGTGAATTCTAGTTTTATTAGTGTCCTATGTTCTTGTTGATTATTTATTGTTGGGATTTGACAGAAAGAGTCTGACCAATGGCCTCCGAGAGCTCGCATGGCCAGGAAATCCATGTGGATCCGGGGTAGGGTCGTAATAAGTCTCTATGTTTTTTGTTGGGATTGACATATGACTGCCATCTATATGGTCAATTCACCCACCGACATTAGTTCCCTTTTGTGGGTTTTGTGGACCTTTCCTGAATTCTGAATTTTTGGTTTAAAAATAAATATGTGAGAAATAAAGAAATGGGTTTTCAAGGAAGGATTGGATTTTGAAAAGTGAAAAAATTAATTTTTATAAATTAAATATTAGAATTGTTTTTGGAAATGTGTGTATTTGTGAATAAATATTAAAACGAAGGGGAAATGATTTAATAGAATTGGATTATCCATAATCAAAACTTGTGGTTTGTTGGAATAAATTGTATTTGAAGTTTGAATCCTTTTAAGGGGATTCTGAATCATTTTTTTAAAAGGGGTGTTTCGGGATATTAAAAAGTGATTGAATATATTGAATTGGTTTTTTTAATTTATTTGAGTGTTTAGTGTTTTTGTAGAAAGGGTATTGGTCTCAATGACCACCATATTATAAAAATATACCTTACTAAATTTTAGAAAATTTTAAGTTGTTTTTTGGGAGTATCTTGGTTGTTATGAATGTAGTTAAAAATGAAAATGGGTATGTTTTGATGTAAATAGATCATGATGAGGTGTGGTTTGTTTTTTGAAATCTGAAAAGGGTTTTGACTTGGTGCTTATTGTTTCTTTTGAAGGTATATGATTTTTGGAATGATATTTTTTTGTTTTAGACTTTAGTGTTTCCATGGGTTCTCACATGAATTATTTTATAGATATCTAGATGGATGTCCTATATTTCATTATGGTTGGGTTCCTTGGGTTGCATGAAAATTTTCATGTGAGTGATAATTGATGAAACACCATTGTTGAATGTGGAAACCCACCTAGTTGGTTTGGTTTTCAAAAGTGTTTTGAGCTAAACAATTGTGGCATTTGTTTATAATCCAATGGTTGTGTGGATAGTTTTCATTCTATGTCATGCAATATTTGTTTATTCAGTATGCTTACATGTGATCTATATATCATAAACATGTTGTGTAATGAGATGAGATCCTTTTGGTGGGTCGGTTTTGGAGTATTTTCATGTGGGATTCTAAAGATATGTTGGATTTTGTGATTTGTCCTTGGATTTTTCTATGATGGAAATATTTGCTTTTATAAACCTAATGATTCATTTATAATGATAAATAAACAATTATAGATGATGCCTCATACAATTTGATTGAATAGATATCTATTTGGTATCAATTTAACATGCTTCCAGTTTATGATAATTCTTTTGGACATAGCAGTTGTGTTTGGTGATGTTGATGTGTTTCATCATATTGCTTATACGTTCTTCTCTGTCTTCGGAGTGCAAGTGAATTTTGATATGAATCTATGAGTTCTTATTTAGATCAAAGTGTTTGATATTGAAAATTAATATTTTTGAGTGAGGTGTTCCTTATCACCAGACTACGTTGCCACAGATGATTCAAGAATTGGGTCTCCATCCATAGGCCTTTGAGTGAATCTTTCCACGCTATCATGAAATCGAAAGAGGTGTGGAGTTCTCAACTAGGCTCATGCCTCCACCATTTTGTTGAGTTATTTTCTACTCTATTAGGGTTCTTTATCACTAGTAATTTACAGGTATCGCATCAAGAGGGGTGGGATTACCACTCACACTGTGTTTATGGTTATGCCTTCATGGATTTGGGATTTCAATCAATGTCCATGTGTAGACCGACATTGAAAATAGGGCGGTGTCTTGGTGTTACCTATTCGTAGGTGGAGAGTGCTAGGTAGTTCCTTTGTTTTGATTGTGGATTTAGTGTCCAAATTATTTGGTCCCCTTCCCACCCATCACTGAGTGGTGGGGGTCCAGATCTATGTCGAAAGTGTTGGACGAGTTCTTTTCCCCTCTATTCAGAAGTGGGTGGTTTAGATGTTCATTTCATTACCCTATTAACATGGGTTTATAGGTTTTTTATAGGTTTTTGGTGTTCCTATGTATTTGAGGCCTAATTATATTTCATTTGGGATTTTTTCTGTTCATTTCTAGTTGGTATCTAATAGTGGGGAGAGCCACGGCGGGTCTCGAAGATCTTTCCTTTAGGATTTTTTCAGATGGTAGTGCTGATTTCATAGTAGGGAGCCAATTCCGGAATCCACCCAATCTCATTGGATTTTGTGTGTTAAATATGGTTTGTGTGATATTTGGGTTCATTGGGAGATTTCATAACAAACTTGTTCTTTTCTTGGTTGTGGACGTGGTGACTTGGTCTTTCTGTTGATTCTCAAGAAGTGGTTGATAAATATTGTTTGGGTTGAGGTAGGAGGATTATGATCCATTAATGGATTATGGTGTGCCATTGGATTAGGTGGCTGGAATATATTGATAAGTAATCCTTAGGGGTTGATCAATCTTCTAGAATGTGTTGTGGCATTCTGGGGGCGGAAAACTGTAATGGTGGGGAGAATTGTCAGACACGGTTTTTTCATGCCTTTGATTTGATATGGTTCGTTGGTATTCTAGATCCTCTTCATGGGTCATTCATGGGATGAATGTAGAGTTATGGAATTTTATATATGTCTAATCAACCTACTTTTGGTTCAACATTCCTTGTTTATTATTTTTTGGAGAAATGGCGGTTATTTCATGATTTGGGCCAACCGTGAGCCCATTTCTAGATTTAAAAACAAAATATTTTTCTAGTATAACTCATTTTTTCATTATTCACCCATTCCATTTCATAAGTTTCCTCCAATGAAATATTAAAACCAAAATATCTTATTAGACCCCTTAATAATTCATAATCATGGTGAATTTGGGTAACATATTTCGATAATGGGCCATCCCGTGGGCACATTACCAGTTTTAAAAACATAATTTCATTCATTTATATAGATTAATTTTTTTAATATTTTTTGGTGATTACACATCCCACTCGAATCCAAAATACCTATCCTCTCCCTAATTATCAATTTTACCTCATGGGAGCTAATTTGAATAGCAAATTTGGGAAAATTATCTAATGTTTCCTCGAATGATCTACAATTGATAAGGTAATTTTTTATACAAAAATCTTTTAATACATACACTATTTAGCACAAATATTCTATAAATTGTTCTTCTAGACCTTAGGATCCTCTACCTGATTTTCGAAGCCATTCCTTTTTCTCTATAGTTGCTGATATAATGGAAGACAATGTGTTTTCTAGTTGAAAATGTGAGATTCCTTCTCTATTCTCCTCCCACTTCATCCTCCTTTCATTATTTCGTTGTTTTATAATATCCCCTATTCATTATAGACCTAGGGTTCTATTACAAAATTATTTTAATGTGTTTTTGTTCATTTGGGGCTGGTCGTCATTGGATTAGGGTTTGTAAACCCTTGTACGATGATATTGGGTGTGCGTTTCCATTATGCCAAAGATATGAGGTAGGATATCCCCTACATAAGACATTATCATTTATGTTTCATTATTATAATTATTTTATAAACTTATTTATATGATATTCTCAATTTTGAAACCTTGTTTTTAATTTTTTTGTGTTTGAAAATGATTTTTATTCCTTATTTTGTTAAAAATATAGTTGTTTTGGTAAAAATGTGTGATCCTCTTGTTGGATATTTTTTCCATGATATTTCACTCTTGGTTAATGGTATTTTTAATATTATTTAATAGATTTAATAAATTTATGTCTTTAAAATAGTATTTTATCCCTTCTTAATTTCTTAAGAAAAATTATTAAAGAGTGTGTTTCATGGGATTAGTAAATTACCCGATTGCCTTTTTTGTCTCTAGTGAAATTTAAAATGATTTTTTGGATTTATAAATACATTGCAGGAATGAAAATAATTATTTCGGGTCCTTTAATGCTTTACATTATGGATTTTCTTTTACAAACAATGGTGTTCTGGTTTACGACATGTTTTTGCTCGGGTTGCCATAAAATGGACCGTTTCACATCCTTATGAAGATGGTTGTGTATTGAATATGTAACATGAGTGTTTTAATTTATTTATGAATGTGGTTTTCATTAATAAATTGTGTGTATACCCCTCTTTAATTAAATTAAAAGGCATAACTTTGTAAAATTTTAGTTTTGAGAAAATGTTTAAAGGCCCGTTTGACCATTCCTAAAATAAAAGAATTAGTGTTTTACATGTATATACAATTTTGGGTTAATTGGGATAGTTTTATTGTCCAAGAAATTATTTTACACAATGTTATTAAAGTGTGAATGTATTTTTGGGTATGTTTTTGTTTTTTGTTTATACTTAAAAGAGTGTTTTTGAATGATTTTTATGTGCAAAACATCAATACACTCCTTGAAATTATTTTACGAAAAAATTTAGTTGTTTATTGATTCGTGAAAGAAATGGGAATAATGTATGTGGGATGTTTGTGTGTTTGTGGTTTGGGAATGTATTTTTTATGTGAAATGCTTATTTGATAAAATGTGTAACTTGATTGAGCACTAAAAGAAATCTCAGGTATCTAGGTGTGAAGACATGTACAATAAGATACTGATCTAGTGGGGTTTTGGCTCTGTTTTAGGTATAAAGTCTGATGATGACAACAATAACTAAAATATGATGACGATGTTTTTGGGGGACCACTAGGTTATGGGTATTCTCCCTAATAATGACACATGTACATGAGAACAAATATTTATTATGGTTACATTCACCAAGATATGAGGAACATGGGGCTTACAAATAACTAATGCATAGGCGTGTTCCTGTGACTTGTGTTGATGGGATATTGTTTACTCACCATCAGTATACAGTGTGTTTTTCTGGAAAATTCAGAAGTGTTTGTTATTTATTAAAAATTGTGCATTCTTTATATCAACCCTCTTGAAAACTAGTTTCATTTTGATGTTTGACCTCCATGAAAATTGTTACAATCATCTTTGCTTACAAAACATGCATGTTTTTGTCAGCTAATTTTTTTAGAATGGGACCTCATTTGGTAAATATAACATTATATAATTTTATTTAAAACATTTAATCGATTTTTCTATTATTTTAAATGTTGTGCATTGGGAATTGAATATTGGGTTAACCTACAGAGTTGCAATACCCACACCTATAGTTTTCTTATGTTTTTAGCCCTTCGGCAGATTTCATATAGAGTTCGATCGCCTTGGGTGAATTGTGATCATTATGAGGGAGAGTGACCTGAGGGGTCAATAAGATTAAGCTGGATTTCAGTTTTGGTTAGTTTAGTTGTCAGATTATATGTACTTTCTATTTCTTGTACAAATTCTGTATAATTCAATTTTTGTGTAAATGTATTTTGGGTTGTCCATTTTTTATGAAGTTTGTTTGATTGTTTATATTTGGGAGAAATTGTTCACTTGTATACTATATTGATTCCCACTGTGGTTCTCATTATCCCGGGAGTATGGAGAATGCCACTCGTGACTTGATTCATGCTGGCCTAGGAGACCAGTTCAGTGTCGAGTTGGGTTGGATCATGTCAAAATGGATTCAGAGGTGGTCGGATCATATCCGACCTTTATTTTTAGAGAGACCTTGTTATTTGGTGCATGTCAATATTTATTGAGTAGTATTATTGGTAATGGAGGCATATGTGTCTGAAGGGCATCACAAACTCTTGCATGTTCTGATCCTCAGGATTCCACGAGAAGTCCAGTTTTATTAGTGTCCTTTTTTATTATTGATTGTTTAGTGCCTGGATGTGACAAGGGGAGTCTGGATAATTGCCTCCATGAGCTTGCAGGGCCGGGAATTCCATCTGGATATGTGGAATGATCCAAATAATTCTATTTTTTTGTTGTGTTTGAAAAATGACAGCGAACCCTATGACCAAGTCACCAACCGAATGTAGTTCCCATTTTTTGGGTTTCAGGGACTTTTCTTGAATTCAAAATTTTTGTTCTGATAATACCTAAGTGGAAATTATTGAAATGGGTTTTTAATGATGGATTGAATTTTGAAAAGTGGAAAAATTGGTATTCAAAAAATAAATATAAGAATGGTTTTGGATGATTGTGTTTTTTTGGAAATATATTAGGAGGAGGTGGAAAATAATTAACAGCATTGGATTTTCCATTATTGAAACGTGTGATTTGTTGGCATAAAATGTTTTGAATGTGTGAATCATTTTAAGGTGAATTTGAATCATTATTTTAAATAGGGTGTTTTGGGATGTTGAAAAGTGTTTGAATCTGATGAATTAGTTTTGGATGTTTGTTTTGATCGGTTTTTGTTTTCATAGAAAGGGTATTGGTGTCAATGGCTATCAGATTATAAAAACATACCATGCAGAATTATAGAAAATTAGAAGGGTTTGTTTGGAGTAGCTTGGTTGATTTAAAAGTTGTTAAAAATGAAAAGGGGTATGTTTTTAAGAAAATGGTTCTTGATGAAGTGTGGTTTGTTTTTTTAAATCTAAAATGGGTTTTTACTTGGTCTATAGTGTTTCTTTTAATTGTACATGATTTTTTAATGATGTTTTTTTTGTTTTTTCCTTTGGTGTTTTCATGGGTTATCACATGCATGGATTTATTTATATCTGGAAGTATGGACTATATGTCATTGCGGTTGGGTTCCTATGGTGTCATGGAAATTTTCATGTGGGTGAGGCTTAATATAACACCACTGGTGAATGTAGAATCCCATCAATTTAGTAAATTTTTAAAAATATTTTTGAGCATAAAAATTGAGACATTTGTTTTTAAACTGATGGTTATGTGGATAGTTTTTTTCTATGTCGTATTAGAGTTGTTTATTTAAAATGATTACTTATTATTTATAAGTCATACTCTTGTTGTGTACTGAGATGAGATCTTGTTGGTGTCTCGGTTTTGGAGTAATACTCATTGGGATTCTGAAGATGTCTTGGATGTTGTGTTGTGTCCATGGATAGTTCTCCATTGGAAATATCTCGTTTTTATCAAATTATGGATTCATTTAAAATGTCAAATCCACCTCTTCAGATGATTTCTCAATCCATTTTTTGGAATAGAGAGCTGATTGTTATTGATTTAATGTGATTATAGGTAATGATAATTCTTTTGGACATAACATTTGTGTTCGGTAATGTTGATGTGTTTCACCATATTTCATGTCCATTATTCTCCATGTTTGGTGTGAGAGTTAATTTTTCTATGTATCTATGAGTTCCTATTTATACGAAAGTGTTTTGTTGAGAAAATTATTTTTTTGAGTTGTGTTTCCTTATCTCCTTACTGCGGTGTAATAGATGATACAAGAATCAGTTTTCCAGTGTATGTGATTCCAAAATCTAGTTCAATTGGAATATTTTTGTTTATTTCTAGTTGGCCTCTAATAATGGGGAGACCCACTGCGGGTCTCGAAGATCATTCAATTTGGAATTTTCAGATGGTAGTTTTGATTTAATGGTGGGGACCCTATTCTGTCCTCCACCAAATGCCATTGTATTTTGTGAGTTAACTATGGTTTGGGTGATTTTTTGGTTCAGTAGGAGAAGTCCTAACAAACTAGAGATTTCTTTGTTGTGGACGTGGTGACTCGTACTTTGGGTTGATTCTCCGGAGGTGGTTTAGATTTGGTGTTTTGGTTGAGGTACGAGGATTATTTTCCATTAATGGTTTATGGTGTGTCATTGGATTAGGAGTCTGGAAAATATTTATAAGGAATCCTTGGGTTTTTATCAATCTTCTAGAACATTTTCTTGCTTTCTGGGGGTGGAATACTTTTATGGTGCGGTGAATTGTCACACACAGTTATTCATGTCCTTTTTTTATCAGGATCATTGGAAATACTGATACACCACTTTGGACTTTAATTATATAAATGATGTTTTATGAAGTTTTATATATGTATAATCACAATAATTTGGGTACCCAATTCTGTGATTAGGTGTTTTTGGAGAAATGGTGTTTGATTCATGATTTGGGGTAACCGTGAGCTCATTTCCATATTTAAAAACCAAAATTGTATCTTTTATAACTTCTTTTTATTATTTTTCACCCATTCCACTTCATACAATTCCCCACAAAAATATTAAAACAACAATATCATTTTAGACCCCTTAATAATTCACAATCATGGTGAATTTGGGTGACATATTTCGGTATTGGGCCATACCATTGGCACATTTCTAGTATTATATAATTAATTTCATTCATTTATATAGTTTATGTTTTTTAATACTTTTCGGTTATTACACCTCCCACTAGAATCCAAAATACCTATCCTCACACTCATTATCAAGTTTACCTCATTAGAGCTCATTTGAATCACATATTTGGGAAAATTTTCTCAAGTTTCCTCAAATAATCTAGAATTAATAAGGTAATTTTTTTATAGATAAATCATTTAATTCATACTCTATTTCTCACAAATATTCTATAAATTGTTCTTCGAGACCATAGGATCCTCTAAAATATGATCCAATACATTCCTTTTCCTCTATATGTTCTGATTTAATGGTAGAAAAAGAGTTTTGTAGTTGAAAATGAGAGATTGCTTCTCTATTCTCCTCCCTCTTATTCCACCTTTCATTATTTCATAGTTTTATAATCTCCCATATTCATTATAGACCTAGGGTTCTGTTATAAAAATATTTATATGGGGTTTTGTTCATCTGGGTCTGGTCGTCATTGGTTTTTGGTCTGTAAACCCTTGTATGGTGATATTGGGTGTGCGTTTCCATCACGCCAAGGATATGAGGTAGGATATCCCCTAAATTTTTTTTATAATTTATGTTTTATCATTATCATTATGTTTTAAACTTGTTTATATGATATGTTTTACTGTTAAACCTTGGTTTTAATTGTTTTGTGTGCAAATTATGTTTATGACTTCTTTTGTTAAAAACATAGTTGTTTTTGTATAAATGTGCCATCCTCTTGTTTGATAATTTATTTCATGAGTTTTCACAGTTGGTTTAAGTTATTTTTAATATGTTTCAGTAGATTGATTAAATTTATGTGATTAAAATGGCATTTTATCCCTTTTTTAGGTCCATAAAATATTGTTTTTGTTAATGACTATATTCCATGTGTTTGGAAAATTGCTGGATTGACATTTTTGTATCTAGTGCAATTTAAAATGATTTTTTGGATTTATTATTACTTTTATGACATGAAAATAATTATTTTGGGATCCTTTTATGCCTTTCCATTCTAGATTTCGTTTTACAAACAAATTTCTTTTGGTTTACAACATGTTTTGGCTCGGGTTCCCAAAAAATGGAACGTTTCACATCATTATGAAAATGGATTTGTAATGAATATGTAACATGGTTGTTTTAATGGATTTATGAATGTGGGTATCTTCTATAAATAGTGTTTATACCACTCTTTAATAAAATTTAAATGCATAACTTTGTCAAATGTTATTTTTGAGAAAATGTTTAAAGGCTCGATAGATCATTACTAAAAATATAGAATGATTGTTTTACATGTATAAACCTTGTTTGGTTAATTGTGATTGTTTTATTTTCCATGATGTTATTTTATTAAATATTTTCATGGTGGACTAATATTGTTGGGTATGTTTTTGTTTTGTGTTTGTACTTAAATTAATGTTTTTGAATGAGTTTTATGTGAAAAACATAAATACACTTCATGGGTCATTGGTGGGATTAATTTAGATTTATAAAGTTTTAGATATGTCTAATCACCCTAATTTGGGTTCCCCATTACTTGTTTAGGAGTTTTTTTGGAGAAATGGGGGTTATTTCATGATTTGGCCCAACCGTGAGCCCATTTCAAGATATAAAAACAAAAATGGTTTCTTTTATAAATCCGTTTTTAATTTTTCACCCATTCCACTTCATAAATTTCCTCCACTAAAATATTAAATCCTCGATATCCTTTTTTACCCCTTAATAATTCATAATCATGGGGAATTGGGGTTACATATTTAGGTATTGGGCTATCCTGTGGGCAAATTTCATGTTTTAAAAAAATAATTACTTTCTTTTATATCATTTATGTTTTTTAATATTTTTCGGTGATGATACCTCCCAATCAGATCCAAAATACCTATCATCACCCTCATTATCTAGTTTACCTCATTGGAGTCCATTAGAATCGCTTATTTGGAGGAATGTTCTTTGGTTTCCACAAATCATCTAGAATTTATATGGTAAATTTTTTTATACATAGATAATTCAATTCTTACTCTATTTCCCACAAATATTATATACCTGGTTGTTCCAGACCATAATATCCTCTACATTATGTTTCAAGACCTTCACTTTTTTCTATGGTTGTTGATCTAATAGAAGATGAAGAGTTTTCTCATTTAATAGGTGAGATTCCTTCTCCTTTCTCCTCCCTCTTGTTCCTCTTTTAATTATTTCTTTGTTTTATAATATACTCTAGTCATTGTAGACCAAGGGTTCTATTATACGATGATTTTTTGATGGGGGTTTTGTTCGTTTGGGGCTGGTCATCATTGGTTTAGTGTTTGTAATCCATCGTATGGTGATATTGGGTGTGTGTATCCATTACTCCACGGATATGAGGTGGGATAACCCTTCGCCAAAAATTTATCATTTATGTTTCATCATTCTCATGCTATTCTAAAATTATTTATACGATATTTTCTACTATGAAACATTGGTTGTAATTATTTTGTGTACAAATGATGTTTATGTCTTATTTTGATAAAAATATAGCAGTTTTGCTATAAATTCTCCCTCATCTTTTTTGATAATTTATTCCATGAGATATCAAACATGTATTATGGTAATTTAAAAATGTTTCAATATAATAACTATATTTATGTCATTAAAATGGTATTTTATACATTTTTAAGTGCTTAAATTAATTTATTATATTAAAGAGTGTGTTCCATGTGTTTGGTAAATTGCCTGATTATCATTTTTTTGTCTAGTGAAATATAAAATTATTATTTTTTGATTTATAATTACATTGTCAGCAATAAAATTTTTATTTTGGGATCCTTTTTTCCATTCCATTTTGGATTTGTTTTTACAATAAAATGTGATCTGGTTAACAACATGTTTTGGTTTAGGTTGCCGGAAAATGGATCGTTTCACATCCTTATGAAAATGGTTGTGTATTGAATATCTAACATTATTGTATTAAGGTATTTATGAATGTGTTTTTCTTATTTAAATAGTCTGTATACCCCTGCTTAATAAAATTGACATCCAGAACTTTTTCAAATTCATGTTTTGATAAAAACTTTCAAGGCCCGTATGACCATTCCTAAAAATAATGAATGCGTGTGTTACATGTATATACCACATTGGGTCAATGGGGATTGTTTTATGGTCAATGAAATTATATTATTAAATTTTTTTAGGGCACCAAATATTTTTTGGTATGTTTTTTTTGTTTGTTTATATATGAAAGTGTTTCTTGAATGATTTGAATGTGCGAAACATCAATACACTCCATGAAATTGTTTTACGATTTTTTTGTGGTTTATTGACTAGTGAAAGAAATTTGAATAACTTATGTGGTATGTTTGTTTTTTTTGGGCTTTGGGAATTGATTTTTTTTTTGAAAAGTGAATTTCATAAAATGTGAAACATGATTGAGCACTAATGGGAATCTAGAGTATCTAGATGGGAAGACGTGTACAAGTAAGCTAGTGATCCAGTGGGGTTTTGCCTCTATTTCACGTAAATAGTTTGACGATTACAACAATAACTAAACTATGACGATGATGGTGTAGGGGGACCACTCGGTTATGTGTATTTTGCCAACTAGTGGCCCATGTGCTTGAGAACAAATATTTATTACGGTTACATTCACCGAGATACGAGGTACATGGGTCTCACAACTAACTAGTGCCTAGAGGTGTTCCTGTGATTTATACGGACTGGGTATTTTTTAATCACCATCGACATACAATTTGTTTCTTTGATAAATTCATAAGTTTGTGTGAGTTATTTGAAACTATACATTCTTCAAAGAATCCCTCTTGAAAACTAGTTTTATTTTGATGTTGCACCTCTTTGAAAATTGTTACTATCATTCTTGTTTATAAAACATGCAAGTTATTGTATGATAAATTATTTTTATCATGGGACCTCATTTTTAAAATATACTTTTATATCATTTATTTAATACCTTCTATCGATTTTTATTTTATTTTAAAGGATGTTCATTGTGAATTCTATGATTGGCTAACCAATTGAGTTTCAATATCCACACCTGTAGACTTGTTCCGTTTTTACCCCTTAGGATGGTTTCATCACGAGATCAATCACCTTGGGTGACATGTGATCATTATGTTGGAGAGTTACCAAAGGGATCAAATGGTGTTAGTTGGTAATCTGGTATGGTCAGTTGAGTTTTTGGTGTAGATGAACTTTTTTCATGTACAAGTAATGTTCAGTTCAATTTTTGTGTAAATGTATTTTGGGATTTCCATTTCTTTTTTCTGTTTGGTTGATTGTTTATATTTTTTAGAAATTATTACCTTTTATACTCTATTGATTCCCTCGTAGATTCTCTCAATCCTAGGAGGATTGAGAACACTTCTCGGGACTTGTTGTATGCTGACCTGGGAGACCGGTTCAAGGTCGACTTGTGTTGGTTCATGAAAAAATGGTATTAGAGGAGGTTGGATCTTATAACACCTTCGTTTTTAGAGAGCCCTCGATTTTTTGGGGGATGTCAATATAGATTGAGTAGGATTTTTGGTACTTGAGGGGTAAGTGTGAGAATTCAATCACACACTCTTTCTCATTCTGATCCATAGGATTCCACGGGAGGTCCGGTTTTATTAGTGTCCTTTTTTATTGATGATTGTTTAGTGTTGGGATGTGACAAGGGGAGTCTGAATAATGGCCTTCGTGAGATCACATGGCCTAGAAAACCATGTGAAGCTGGGGAATGGTCCTAATAATTGACTTTGTGTTGTTGTTGTGTTTTACAAATGGAAGCAAACCAAATGGTCAAGTCCCCCATCTACAGTAGTTCACTTTTTTGGGATTCATAGTCTTTTCTTGAATTCTGAATATTTATTTTGAAAATACATATGTGAGAATTATGGTAATCATTTTTAACGTATGCATTAGATTTTGATAAGTGGAAATGTGGTTTTTAAAAATTAAATATAATAATGGTATTGAAAGATTGTGTTTTTATGAAAATTTTTTTAGAGGAAGTGGAAATGATTTAAAAGGATTGGTATGTCCAAAATCTAAACATGTGGTTTGTTGGAAAAATTTATGGGAATGTGTGAATAATTTTAAGTATATTACGAATCATTATTTTAAATGGGAGTTTTGGAATGTTGAAAATTGTTTGAATCTAATGAATTGGTTTTGGAAATTTGTTTTGAGCGGTTGGTGTTTTCGTAGAAAGGCATTGGTGACAATGGCCATCAGATTATAAAAATTTAGCTTGCTGAGTTTTAGAAAATTTTATGGGATTGTTTGGAGTAGCATGATTGTTTTGAATGTTTTTTAAAATAAAAAGGTGTATTTTTTTATGAAATTGCTTCTTGGTGAAGTTTGGTTTGTTTTTTTATATCCAAAAAAGGTTTTGACTTGGTGGTTACGGTTTCATTTGAATGTACATTATTTTTGAAAGGATGCTGTTTTTTAGCCTTTTCTATTTTATTGGGTTCTCACATGCATGGATTTATTGATATTGGGAAGGATGGCCTATATGTCATGGTGGTTGGGTTCCTAGGGTGTCTTGGAAATTTGAATGTGGGTGAGAATTTATGAAACCCATTTGGTGGATGTGGAAACCCACTAAGTTAGTTTGTTTTTCAAATAATGGTTTGGATGAAAAATTAAGACATTTTTTTATAAACTGATAGTTATGTGGATAGTTTTTTTCTATGTTGTATAAGAGTTTTTTATTTAGTATGATTACATGTTATCTATATGTCATACTCTTTTTACATATTGAGATGATATCTGGTTAGTGACTCCATTTTGGAGTAATATTCAGTGGTTTTCTAAAGATGTCTATGATGTTTTGATGTGTCCATGGATTGTTCTCCATTGAAATAATTCTTTTTTATCAACCTAATGATTAATTAAAAATGTTAAATCAACAACTTAAGATGATTCCTCCGCCCATTTAATGGAATAGAGAGGTATTTGGGATTGATTTTACATGATTACATGTCATGATAATTCTTTTGGACATAGCAGTTGTGTTTGGTGATGTTGATTTGTTTCACCATATTTCTTCTCCATTAATCTCATTGTTTGGAGTGACAGTGAATTTTGATATATATCTTTGAGTTAATATTTAGTTGAGGTGTCTTTTTGAGAAACTGATTTTTTTTATTGGTGTGTTCATTATCACCGGACTGCGGTGCAATAGATGAATCCAGAATCATGTCTCCTACCATAGGTCTTAGAGTGAATCTTTCCACGCTGTCATAAAATCTCTAGAGTTGTGTAGTGCTCGACTAGGCCCTTGTTCCAACATTTTGATAAGTTAATTTCTACTCTGTTGTGGTTCCTCATCACTATGATTTTACTCTTGTCGAAACAAGCATAGTGGACTTACCCATCACACTGTGTTTATGGTTATTCCATCATGGATGTGGGTTTTTACTCAGTGTCCATGTGTGGAATTCTTGTGAAAATAGGGTGCAGTCTTGCTGTAACTTATTCGTAGGTGTAGAGTTCTTGGAATTAACATTTTTACATTTATGGTTTCGGTGGGTTAAAAATTGGGTCCCCTTCCCTCCCCTTTCTGAGTGGTGGGGTTCAAGATCCATGTCGAATGTGATAGACCAGTTCTTGTCCCATCTATTTGGGAGTGGGTGGTTTAAATGTTCTTGTTTTAACCCTATTATCATGGTTATGTAGGTTTTTTGTGGGATATTTTTCATGTTCCTATGTTGGTGAGGCTGAAATCTTGTTCATTTGGTTTTTTTTCATTTCGAGATGGTCTCCAATAGTTGGGAGACCCATGCGGGTCTCAAAGAATATTCCTTTAGGATTATTTGGATGGTAGTTGTTATTTAATAGTGGGGAGCATGTTACATACTCCATAAAAATTCATATAATTTTTTAGTTAACTATTGGTGTTGTTATTATTATATTCATTGGGAGATGTCTTAACAAAGTAATTCTGTTCTTGGTTGTGGACGTGGTGACTCGGTCTTTCGGTTGATTCTCGGGAAGTGGTTGAGAGATGGTGTTTTGGTTGAGTTAAGAGGATTAAGTTACATTAATGTTTTATGGTAAGTCATTGTATTATGAGGCTGGACACTATTATTAAGGAATCATTTGGTATGGATCAATCTGCATGAATGTTTTGTGTCTTTACGGGGGCGGACAAATTTAATGGTTGAGAGAATTGTCACACATGGTTTTTCATTTCTTTGTTTGGATCTGGATCCTTGGAAATCCCAATCCTCTTCATGGGTATTTAGTGTGTTGAATGTAGATTTATGAAGTTTTATATATGTCAAATCACCCTAATTTGGGTTCCCCGTTACTTTTTTAGGAGTTTTGGAGAAATGGTGGTTATTTCCAGATTTGGGCACACCATGAGCCCATTTACAGATTTAAAAACCAAAATTGATTCTTTTATAACTCATATTTTTATCATTTTTCACCAATTATAGTAAATAAATTTCCTCTACTCAAATATTAAAACCACTATCAATTTGGACCACATAATAATTCATAATGATGGTGAATTTTGTTTACATATTTAGGTATTGGGGTAGTCAATGGGAAAATTTCCAGTTTTAAAAAAATAATTTCATTATTTTTTATTATTTACAATTTTTTATATTTTTCAGTTATTATACTTTCCACTCAAATCCAAAAATACCTATCCCTACCCCCATTATTGTTTTTAACTCATTTGAGCTCATTTGAATAGCATATCTAGGCGAAAGTTCTTAGGTTTCCTCAAATCATCTATAAATGATAAGGTAATTTTTCTATACATAAATGAATTTATTTGTACTCTCTTTCTCACAAATATTCAATAGTTGGTTCTTCCAAACCATAGGATCCTCTACTAGATGTTCCAATCCATTCTCGTTTATCAAAGGGTGTTGATCTAATGGATGACGGAGAGATTTTATTTGAAAAGGTGAGATTCCTTTTCATTTCTCCTCTCTTTTCTTCATCCATTCATTATTTCATTATTTTATAATCTCCCCTAGTAATTATAGACCTAGGTATATGTTATAACATGAAAATTTATTGTTTTTTGAAAATTTGGGTGTGGTAGTCATTGGTTAAGTCTTTGTAAACCCTCATATAGTGATATTGGGTGTGCGTTTCCATTACGCTATGGATATGAGGGTGGATATTCCTCGAAAAAGACATTATAATTTATGTTTTATAATTATTATTCCTTTATAAACAAATATATATGATTTATTCTACTTTCAAACCATGGTTTTAATTGTTTTTTTGAAAATGATGTTCATGCCTTTTTTTGTTAAAAAATATAGTTGTGTTGGTATAAATGTGCACCCCTCGTGATTGATAATTTATTCGATGAGATTTTGAACTTGGTTTATGAAATTTTTTATATGTTTTAGTTGATTGAAAAACAATTTGGTATTAAAGTGGTGTTTTATCAATTTTTAAGTTTTTAAAATATGTTTTTTTGTTAAAGAGTGTGTGCCATGTGTTTGGTAAATTGCTCTATTGTCTTTTTGGTGTCTAGAGTAATTTGAAATGATTTTTTATGATTTATAAATACATTGGAATTATAAAAAAATATTGGGATCATTTTATGCCTTTCCATTTTGGATATGGTTTTACAAACAAATTGGTTCTGGTTGACAACATGTTTTGGCCAAGGTTACCGGAAAATGGCTCGTTTCACATTCTTATTAAAATGGTTGTGTATCTAATATGTACCTTGATTGTTTTATGGGATATATGAACATGTTTTTCAACTGTAAATTTTTTTTATACCCCTACTTAATAAAATTATAATGCATAAATTTGTAAAATATTAGTTGTGAGAAAATGTTTAATGTCCCATTTGACCATTCCTAAAAATAATGAATGATTGTTTTACATGTATATACCAAGTTGGATAAATTGGTATGGGTTTGTGGTCTATGAAACTATTTTATATAATGTCATTATAGTGTCAAAATATTTTTTCATATGTTTTTTTTGTGTTTTTATACTTAAAAGAGGGGTTTTTAATGTGTTCTCTGTGCAATGCCTCAATACACTACTGGAAAATGTTTTAAGAAAATTTTTAGTGGTTTATAGATTCATGAAAAAATGTCAATAAATTATGTGGTATGTTTCTATGTTTATGGTTTGTGGATGGATGTTTTTTGTGAAATGTTTATTTGATAATATGTGTAACTTAAATGAGTACTAATGGAAAACACTACTATCTTAGTAGGCGGACGTGTACTAGTATGCTAGTGATCCAGCAGGGTATGGACCCTGTTTCACGTAGGAAAATTGATGATGAAAAAAATAACTAAACTATGATGATTATTATTTTTGAGTGACCACTATTTTATGGGTTTTATCTATACTAATAGCCTGTGTTCATGAGAAAAAATATTTATTATGGTTACTTTCACCGAGATATGAGGTAAATGGGCTCACAACTAACTAGTGCATAGGGGTGTTCATGTGACTGATGGTGATTGGATATATTTTACTCACCATCAGCATAAAATTAATATTGTTGGTAAATTCAGAAGTGTGGTTGATTTATTAAACATTGTACATTCTTAAATCATCCCCCTTGAAAAGTAGTTTCATTTGGATGTTGATCGTCTTTGAAAATTGTTACGTGCATTCTTGTTTATAAAATATGCATGTTTCTGTCTGGTAAATTTTTTTGTAGCATGGGACCTCATTTGGAAAATATAATTTTATATAATGTATTTAAAACGTGTAATTTATTTTTCTATTATTTTAAAGGATGTGAATTGAGAATGGAATATCAGGCTAACCTACCGAGTTTTAATACTCTCGCCTATAGTATTCTTCCGTTTTTATCCCATGTGATGTTTTCAGTATGAGTTTGATCGCATTGGGTGAGTTGTATTCATTATGTTAGATAAGGACCAGAGTGGTCACATGGAGTTGGTTTGTTATTAGGTGTGGTCAATTGAGTTGTTGGTTTAGTTTTACATTCAGTTTCCTTTACAAATACTTTTAAATTCAATTTTTGGGTAAATGTATTTTGGGTTTTCATTGGTTTTAACTTATTGTTTTATTTTTTATATTTTAACAAAATAGTTCCCTTGTGTTTTATATTGAATCCCTCGGTGCTTCTCACCTTCCTAGAAGGATCGATAAATCCTATCGGGAGATGTCAGGTGCTGGACTAGGTGAACAATTTAGGGTCGACATGTGTTGGTTCGTGAAAAAATGGTTTTAGAGAAGGTCAGATCTTAGAAAATCATTGTTTTTAGAGGGACCTTCTTATTTGAAGGATGTAAAGGTATATTGAGTTCAATTTTTGGGACTTCAGGGGTAATTGTGAGAAGAGCGTCACAAACTCTTGCTTATTCTAATCCACTGGTTTCCACGAGAAGTCCAGTTTAATTAGTGTCATTCGTTCTTGTTAATACGGTTGGGATGTGATGAGGGGAGTCGATGTAATGGTCATTGTGAGCTCTAAGGTCCTAGAAATCCATTTGGAGATGGGTAATAATCCTAATAAGTCTATTTTTGTTGTTTTTGTGTTTGAAAAATGGCCGCGAAACATATTGTCTAGTCACCCTCTGACACAAGTTCCCTTTTGTGGGTTTCATGGACATTAAATGATTTTTAATTTTTGTATTGAAAATAATTATGTGAGAATTATGGAAATGGTTTCAAAAAATGATTGGATTTGTGAAATTGGTAATGTGGGATTTCAAAAATTAAATATTAGAATGGTTTGGAAGATTCTGTTTTTTTAAAAAAATATTAGGAGGAACTAGAAATGATATAACAAGATTAGATTATCCATAATATAAACATGTGGTTGGTTGGAATAAAATGTTTGGAATGTGTCAATCCTATTAAGGTGATTATGAATCATTATTTTAAATTGGGTGTTTTTGGATGTGGAAAAGTGTTTGAATCTGATGATTTGGTTTTAGAAATTTGTTTGGAGCAGTTTTTCATTTCATATAAAGTGTATTGTTCTCAATGGCGATCAGATATTAAAAATATACCTTCGTGAGTTTTGGAAAACATGAAGGGGTTTTTTTGAGTATCTTGGTTGTTTTGAAAGTTGTTAAAATTTTAAATGGGTATGTTTTTAACAAATTTGTTCTTGATGAAGTGAGGTATGTTTTTTAAAATTTGAATATGGGTTTTACATGGTGGTTAGTGTTCCTTTTGATGGTACATGATTTTTGGAATGATTTTTTTGTTTTTGAATTTGGTTTTTTCATGGGATCTCACATGCATGGTTTTATTGATATCTTGGAGGATGGAATGTATGTCATGGTGTTTGGGTTTCTAGGGTTTCATGTAAATGAGCCTGTGGGTGAGACTTGATTGAACAAAATTAGTGAATATTGAAACCCACCAAGTTAGTTTGTTTTTAAAATGATTTTTGAGCTAAAAATTGTGAAATTTGTTTATAAATTTATTGTTTTGTAGAATGTTTTTCTTTATATATTAGAATATTAGTTTATTCAATATGATTACTTGTGGTCTATATGTCATACTCTTATTGTGTATTGAGATTAGATCTTGCTGGTGGCACGATTTTGGTGTAATATTTAGTGGGTTTCTACAAATGACATCGATGTTGTGATACCACCATGGATAGTTCTCCGGTGGAAAAGTATCATTTTTATCTACCTATGGATTATTTTCAAATGTGAAATCCAACTTTTAAGATGATGCCTCAGCCCATTTAATGGAATTGAGATCTCTTTGGGATTGATTTAATTAGATTACAGGTCATGATAAATTTTTTGGACATAGCATGTTGTGTTCAGTGATGTTGATGTGTTTCTACATATTCCTTGTCCATTATTCTCTTTGTTATGACTGATAGTGAATTTTGATATGTATATTTGAGTTCCTATTTAGATTAATGTTTTTTGTTTTGAAAGTGATTTTTTTAGTGGTGTGTTCCTCATCACCTGACTGCGGTGCAGCAAATGCTTCATGAATTAGGGTTCTAGCCATATTCCTGAGAGTGAATCATTCCACAGAGTCATGAAATCACAAGAGGAGTGGAGTTCTCGACTAGGCTCATTCATCAACCATTTTGGTATGTTATTTTCTTCTCTATTTTGGTTCCTCATCACTATGAATTTACACTTTACGAAAAAAACTTGGTGATCATACCCCACACAGAGTGTCTATGGTTATTCCTTCATGGATGCGGGTTTTCGATCAATGTCCCTCTGTGGACAACCTAGGAAAATTGGGTGCAGTATTGGTGTTACATGTTCATAGGTGGAAAATGTTGGGTAGTTCTTTTGTTTCGTTTGTGGTTTCAATGGCCAAATTATTGGGTCCCCTTCCCACCCCTCCCCGATTAGTGGGGGTCCAGATCCGTGTCGACTGTGATAGCCTTGTTCTTTTCCCATATGTTTGGTAGTGGGTGGTTTAGATATTCATGTTGTAACCCTATTAACATGGACCTGTATGATTTTTTGAGAGATTCTTGTTGGTCATATGTATGTAAGGCCCAATTCTATTTCATTAGGAATTTTTTTGATCAATTCTAGTTGGTTTCCAATGGTTTGGAGACCCACTACGGGTCTTGAATATCTTTCCATTATGATATTTCGGATGGTAGATGTGATTTAATGGTGGGGGTACCATTCCGGCCTCCACCCCAAGTCATTTAATTTTTTTAGAGAAATTTATTTTGGGTGATCATTGGGTTCATTAGGAGAAATCCCAACAAACTAGTTCTTGGATTGATTGTGGACGTGGGGAATCTATCTTTTAGATGATTCTCATGAAGTGGTTATGAGTTGGTGTTTTTGTTGATGTAAGAGGATTATGTTCCACTAATGGATGATGGTGTGTCATTGGATTAGGAATCTGGACCATATTGATAATGAATCATTAGGTGTTGATCAATCATCTAGAATGTTTTGTGGCTTTCCAGGGGTGGAAAACATTAATGGTGTGCAGAATTGTCACACATGGTTTTTTATGTCCTTGTTTTGATCTGGTTAATTGGAAATCCCAATCCTTTTCATGGGACATTGGTGTTTTTAATGTTGATTTTTGAAGATTCATATAGGTTTAATCACCCAAATTTTAGTCCCCCATTGCTTGAATAGTAGTTTTTGGATAAATAGTGGTTATTTTATGATTTTGGCTACCTTTGATCCCATTTCATGATTTAAATACAAAAATTGATTCTTTTATAACACATTTTATTAACATTTTTCACCAATTACAATTCAAAAATTTCCTCCACTAAATTATTCCAACCAAAATATCCTATTGGTCCCCTTAAGAATTCATAATCAGGGTGAATTTGGGTATTAGGGTATTCGGCCAGCACATGGTCCAATTTAAAATTATTAAAAAAATTATTATTTTCTTTTATATCCATTTAATTTTTTTAATATTTCTCGGTGCATACACCTCCCACTCAAATAAAAAATTTATATCCTCACCCCCATTATTTAGTTATTCTCATTGGAGCTCATTTGAATCACATATTTGGGTGAATGTTCTCAGGTTTCCTCAAATCCTCCAGAATTGATTAGGTAAATTTTATTTTAAATAAATCATTAAATTCGTATTCCATTTCCAAAAAATATTATATACTTGGTTCTGACAGAGAATTGTATACTCTACATGATGTTACAAGCTATTCCATTTTCACTACGGGTGCTGATCTAATTGAAGATGAAGACATTTCTAGTTGAAAATGTGAGATTCCTTCTCCTTTTACATCCAATATCTTCCTCAATTCATTATTTCTTGGTTTTAAATTTTTTTATAGTCCAGATCAACCTAGGGTTCTGTTATCCAATGCTTTTTATGGGGTTTTTTTCGTTTGGGGATGGTCATCATAGGTTTAGTGTTTGTAAACCATTAGAAGGTGATATTGGGAGTGTGTTTCCATTACTCCAATGATTTGTGGTAGGATATACATTGCACAAGCCTTTATCATTTATGTTTCATAATTCTCATGTTTTTATAACCGTATTTATATGATATTTTCTAATGTGAAACATTGGTTTTAAATTTTTTGTGTGAAAAAGAGGTTTTATGCCTTATTTTTTTAAAAATATAGTTGTTTTGGTATAAATGTGCACTCCTCGTATTTGATAAATTATTACATTGGATTATTCACATGGTTTATGATATATTGAAAATATTTCAGTAGTTTGAATAAATTTATTTCATGAAAATGGTATTTTTCCCTTTTTAAGGGCTTAAAATATGTTTTTTTGTCAAAAAGTTCATGCTTTATGTTTTGTGAATTGCCCGATAGGGTTTTTTATGTCTAGTGCAATTAAAATTGATTTTTTGGATTTATAACTATATTGGATGCATGAAAAAAATTATTTTGTAATCCATTTATGGATTTTATTTGGTATTTCGTATTTCAAACAAATGGGATATGGGTTACAACATATTTTGGCCCGAGTTGTCGTAAAATGGCCCATTTTACATCCTTAAAAAATGGATGTGTTTTGAATATGTAAGATGATTGTTTTAGGGGATTTAAGAATGTGGTTTTATGCTATAAATGGTGTGTATACACCTCCTTAATAAAATTTAAATTCTTAACTTTATCAAATGTTAGTTTTGTGAAAATTTATAAAATGCCCATTTGACCTTTCGTAAAAATGAAGAATGGGTGTTTTAGATGTATATACCATGTTGCATAAATTGGGATTATTTTATAGTCCATGAAATGATTTTATTAAATGTAATTAGGTCATAAAAATATTTTTTGGTATGTTTTTGTTGTGTTTTTATTCTTAAATTAGTGTTTTTGAATGAGTTTGTTGTGCAAAGCGTCAATACAATATTTGAAATTGTTTTACGAAATTTTTTAGTGGTCTATTTATTTGTGAAAGAAATGTGAAGAAATATTATAGGATATTTTATTTTTTATGGATTGGGAATGGAAATTTGATATAATATTTGATAATATGTGTATGATGATTGATATCTAAATGGAATCTCGGGTATCTGGGTGGGCAGACGTGTACTAGTATGCTAGTGATCTTGTAGGATTTGGCCCCAGTTTCACATGGCAAGATTGATGATGAAAACACTAAGTAAACTATGATGATGATGATGACGTTGGTGGGCCACTATGTTATGGATATTATCCAAACTGTTGTCTCATGTTCACATGGACATATATTTATTATGGTAACTTTCACTGAGATACGAGGTACTTGGGGCTCACAACTAACCAGTGCCTAGGGTGTTCCCATGACTTGTACCAATTGGATATATTGAACTCACCATCATTATACAATGTGTTTGGTTGGTAAATTAACTATTGTGGGCGATGTATTAAAATATTTACAATTTTTGAAACATCCCTCTTGAAAAATAGTTTAATTTCGAAGTATCTCCTCTTTGAAAATTGTTACTGGCATTCTTGTTCATAAAACATTAATGTATTTGTATGGTAATTTTTTTAAGCCTGGGATCTCATTTGTAAAATATACATTTATATATTGTATTTAAAACTCAAAATTTATGCTTCTTTTATTTTAAAGGATGTTCATTGGTAATGGAACATTAGTCTAACCTAATGAGTTTTAATACTCACACTTATAGTCTTCTTTGGTTTTAAGTCCTTGTGCAATTTTTAGCTTCAGTTTGATCACATTGGGAGACATGTGATAATTGTGTTGGAGAGTGACCAGAGGGGTCACATGGAGTTAGTGGGTTATTAGGTTTTGTCAGTTGAGTTATTGGTTTAGATGAACATTTAGTTTCTTGTACAAATATTGTTGAGTTCAATTTTTATGTAAATGTATTTTGTTTTTTCCCTTTCATTATTCTTTTTATTTGATTGTTTATATTTGGGTAGAATCATTCCAATGTGTACTTTATCGATGCCCTATATCATTGTCTCCGTCCCGGGAGGATCAAGAATTCCACTCGGGACATTCCACGTGCTAGCCGAGGTGACCGGTTTGGGGCCATCTAGGGCTGGTTTGTGACAAGTACCCCATGATCATTCCCTTATTTTCCATTCTGCTAACCCCTTTAATTTTATTTATGTACCCGGTATATAATATGTACTGATTGTAACCATGGAAAAAATGATAAATACATTTTTCATGTGGATTTAAAATAATGTTTTATATGTTTATTTATTACGCTACTAATTTCTATGATACTAAACATTATATGATCTTGTATTTACTTCTATGTAATGACCAGTTTAGTTAATACAATGTCTAGAAGACATGATGTATCATTCCTAGTCAGACCACAGTAGAATATTATATTTGGGGTAGACATAATATATATATATATATGATCATATCTATGGTAGTATTCCAATTATTATTTTAATTATTGTATTTGATTGTAATATATCATTTTAGGGGTTACACATCATAATAATATTATCACTTTTGTATCTAAATTTTTTCAATGAAGATGAAAATTAAAATTTACCAAGCAGAGGTTATTTATATAAAAATTAAAATGATAATTTTGTCCAATTATTGGATTTGTTCTGGTGAAATTATAATGTTTTGTTGATTTGGTATTTAGAATTAGTCAAATTTGATGGTCTCTATTATTTAATGGAGAAGAAAATTATAAATTTGATGTATAACAATGTTCTTGTGTTTGATACATAAGAGTAATATTAATTTGTTAAATGTTTCCTATTATTTCATTATAGGAATATATATGGTGAGGATTTCTTAATAATATTCTTCCAAAGGATAGTGACACATAGTCTTATGTTCAATATTTTTTATTCGATATCCCTGATAACAATAAATTTTTTTAAGATAAGGGGATGCTTGTATATTCATCATCGGATTAGGGTTCTGTTATTTTGGAGTATTATATTAATAATTTATTATTTCCTAGTGTGATTTGTTTATGTTTTGTAATAATAAATATTTCCCATGGGTATTTTCTAACTATAATTTTTGATTAATTTAACCATATTCACATATAAATCAATTAATATTCTTCTATTACAATTTCTCATAATTCATTCCTTGAAAAAAAACCCTCGTGTATTTTAAATATCTCATATTCCACTTCATTTTAGGTTATAATCTTATGTGGATACATGGGTCTTTCTAGAAAAATATCAAAATTATTCCCTCACTTATCATACATCATGACACTCTTATGCAGTTTATATTACTTATTTTTGTAATATAGATTTTGTAATCATAATTCCTTTATTGGATGTTGGAATTAATTGAAAACAATCAATATCTTTGCATTTTTGTATAATATATGAATTTCTAGATTTTTGTAACATTATTAGTCTCTACTATTAATGGTTTATAGGATTTCTTTATTATCATTTTTACAAAATTTTAGATGTGAATAATGTGGTCTAGAATAATAGATATTTTAATAATTATGATTTTATATTTTATGTTTAGTTTTTAGTTTTATAACCTAGACTTATCATAGTTGTTTATTGTAGTTTTTTTCTGTTTTTTTGTATTAGAGGCTCTATTAGAGGAATTTTCAATAATGCGTTTGCAATTACAGAATGAGATTTAATATAGTTTTAAAATATCAAAATTGATGTTTGTAGGATTTATTGACCATTTGAGTTACTTTTAGGTTATTTATGATTCTTATCTAAAACATTAATTCCTCAAAATTAATAATAATTAATATAACATATTTATACAATATAAAAAAATCTAATCATTTAAAAATTAATTTTATAAATAGATATATTCACTACTAATGTATTATAAAAATAACTATACACTTATTTGTATTTAATTTTTTTTCCTATATATTTATAGTTTTTAATAATGTTGGAATTATCTTTCGCACGATTATTTTTTCTTATATTATAATACCATCTAAATTATTTCAATCCTTCTCTATTATTATTATTAAAGATAAATATAAATCCTTTTTAGTGATATTATTTCAAAAAAACAGAAGTATAACATGAATAAAAAATATTATCAATTATAGTGAACCAATATGGAAAATTAGAATATAAAGATATTACATCTAATTTATTTATGTTTTTGTTTTAAAAAATGTAATCACTTCATCTCAAATATAAATGAAAAAATGATTTAACAATACATATACAACCAACGGATAAGATTTTTCATTAATGGATTTTTTTAGAAGTGTAGATTCATTGAAATTAAATAACATTACCTAAAAATACTGTCATTTTTCTTAATTATAATAATTTTCTATTAATTAAAATATCAATTGTTTTTGTAATGACCATTGTATATTACTGTTTTATTGAAATACTAATTTTTTAAAAATATAATTTATATTAATATACAAATTAATTAAATTCGTTCCATTAAATTCCACTAACTCTACTAAATTGTTTCTCACCTCTATATTATCTATAGGTGCTCAACCATGTTGTAATAATCCATTATTTTAGGTGTAGAAACTGTATTTATTATTCAAACATTGTGATTTTTCATATTATTATCCAAATTCACTTTTTCTAAATAATCTAAATTATCCTTGTAAATGGTAATAAAATTATATCCATATTCTTAAATTTTGTTGGTGGATATATTTTTTTTATGTCTACTGAATATTTACTTTATAGAGTCCCCATAAAAAATCTCCATGATTTGTGGATGATAAATAGTTCATCAATTAGACAATTTTTACCATGATTCACTAAATAATTATTGAAACTTATTCATGTGGAAACATACTACATTATGGTTTTTGTATAATCCTTTTTGGTATATATTTCCCCTCAATGGATTCATTTATATATAAATCTATCATTGATATTATAGTCAATGGAGAATCATATTACCAATATATTGTATTAATTATGAATATTGATATACATTGAAACATTACCTTATACATGATTTTTTTAAATTAATATGATAACGGAGGACATGGAGAATTAAAAAGTAGTCAAAATAGGAAAATTCAATTTAAATGAACTATTAAATTATATAGTGTTCATTATATTTATAAATTTGTTCCTATAAAAGGAATTATTTTATTTTATAAATGATTGTAGTGTACTCATAAAAATTAAAATGGTTATAAAAGAGTGTTATGTGTTATGATTCATTAACATCTCTCAAACACATTATATTCTTGCATGTAATAGGAAATGTTCCATGACTACATGTTATTAAAAAATTCCCTTTTCACGTAAGATGATTGTAGCAGCTTGTATGATCATAGTTTGTTAGAGATGTTAAAAATATTTTTTTAATACCATTTAATCAACTTAATTTACAGTGATAATGTTCCTTATTTTTGTGATGAATGTGTTTTGTGGATCCATGGGCTTCATTAGATCCATTTCTCTAATTATTGAGTTAGAATGTCTAGGTGTATTTTTTAGATCATGGTAACTGAAATCCATGGACCTCAACCATTTAGGTCCTCAATGGAATTTTATGGTTTGTTAAACAATTAATCCTGAGAAAGATCACATTTCATTTTTTTATAAATGTTATTATACGGTGACCCTCATGTTTTATGAAATTCATTGAAAATTATGGGCCTAGACCTCTCAAGGGGTACCACACTATAACATTTTTGTGTGTAGATGGCCCAAGTTTTCATCAAAAGTCAATATAAATCATGCTCCCATTAAAATTAGTTGAATTTAATATTTCATGCATAAATCCATAATGACCATCACTATATTTTTTACTCCTCTATTCACATGACAGAATGTTTATCTCATTAGGGGTCCCCACTTCTCATCATGGTTGGATTTCAGATACATCCTCCATCTAGAGTTTTATTTGTTTTCTATTTGTAATGTTAAAACCATAATGGTAAACTATTAAATACAATTGATTAGTTTAATCATTTATTTATCAATATAAAGTTATAAATCTATTAAATATTTTAATCTATATTTCAAGTTCATATGTACATTTTTATAATTTCATCCATTATATCATAGATTATAGACCCATAATGTATTACTATTATAAAACTCCATATAGTAGGTTAAATATAACATTTCCCACTAGAAATAATATTTATATTTTTCATAAATGTGTTGTATGCTATTTTTACCCAATCATTGCAAATAAACATAATCTACCTTAAATTTGTTTCATAATTTGGAATTTATAAAAAATAATAAACCCCCTTCTATAATTAGAGGTCAATTTACTCATCATGAGTGACCCAAAAGTGTATTATATATATAAAACCATATGTTAATTGATTATTAATAAAAAAACATATTCAGTGTTTTTGATCAAATTCCACTGAGGCATTGTAATTTATTTAATAGAAAAAAATATTCATTATAATTGGGAAATTTGGTTTCACCAGACCCTTAATAATTCATAATAATTTTTTTTAATTATATTCCTCACAATGCTTTCATTTCTCAATTATAAAATTAATTGATAAGACTTGAATTAAATGTAAATAGTAAAGTGTCATGGTTTTTACATGAACTGTGAATATATACAAAATCTAATGCTCATATTGCTGATATTGTACTTTTTCGTGTTATATGAGTGGTTAGAGTTATGTATTCTTAATATTCATTAGTGAATTACATTATCACTCTTAATAATCCTATAACATTCATTTATCCAATTTTCAAAGGGAGATTCCCACCCTATTATCCTTCCTTTTCTATTCTTTGAACTCCTCTACAAGGTGGTTTGAATCCATCCACCATATCCATTATATAAAATTTTATGGATAACATTATTGGATTCATCATTATGTCCTTGGACATATGACACCATATATTATTGAATTGGTCCCCATTCGTGATTATCCTTGGATGTAATTTGATGGATCCCCGTATACTCAGTTACATACTTCTCCCATTGAATTCTTGGGATGTATCCCTTGGATTACACTTAAACACATTTAAATAAGATGTATGGTCATATCTATGAGAGGTACTGAATTTACATGGTAATATATACCTCAATATCATTTTAGTCACAACTTTATTATGATAGTGATTATTATTATTAGATGAAAATGTTGATTTTTTCATTTAAAATAGGCCAATTTATTATCAGTCATCCAAAGACATCCCCCAAGGTCCAATGAATTAATGGTCTATAGGGTATCCTGAGGGGAAGAAATTATTTTTGTTGTTATTATTCATTTCAGTTATTCCACCTATTTCCATTATATATACTAATTATTATATCCATATTCATGAACTCAACTATTATATACACTAATGCTTGTGGCCTATTAAATTTTAATCACACACTTATCATGTCATTGATTGGAAGTTTGATATACATCATTAGTGATGGTAGAGAAATTTGGATAAACCTATTATAGATTCATGATTTTTTAATGCATTAAGATATAGAATGGTAAAAAAGGAAATATCTTATATAGAATATTATAATAGTGTTAACTTTTAGTATTATTGTACATTTTTTGATAACAATATATAGAGGTATTCATAATCCCGTATTTTGTAGAACCATTTAATAACTATAATTTTCATATGAACATTTTTGTGTATTATTCTTAAATATAACTAGTTGTATGTTTCCAATATTATCAATATCATTATAACTTATTACACTAATTAATTTATCAATTTTCAGCCACTGCACTACACTCTGAGCTAATGTAATAGTCTCCCTAAGGAAGAACCACATGCCTTTATGCCTATTTTTAATAATCTATCATAAAGGAACAATGATTGACATATCATTACCAAAAAGACATATTAGATATCTATTAAATGTGATTGATACATAAATAATATTCAATATGTTTGGGATAGTTTCAAAAAAAGTGTATCATTGACTAAAAAAAAAGTTCATCTATAAAACATATTTATTATTGTATCGAATGTATGATATGTATATATCGTCATAATATAGAGGCATATTGTATTAAATAACCAACAACCCAATGTATCCTTAATATTAATCTCCCCACATTGGTTTACTATTGGAAAATAGAACTAATTTTTCAGACACACACCCACACTCTCTGACAAAACAAGACACACACAAACACAAGAACACACACACACATAAACACATATATATATATACATATATATATATATATCTCTCTGTGTGTGTTTGTGTGTAAATGTGTTGATAGTAATATTAACACTCACACTCATTCAAAATTTTGTTGAAACACTGTTGGTGGTGGACATATTAATTTATATACGCAAACAATCTATAGAAACATCGGTTCGTATTCAACATAAAAATTAATATATTGGTTTTGTATAGTTATTAATTATTCTACTATTTTCCAATATTCTATAATTATTCCCCATTTATCTTAATGTGACCAATATCCAAATTGGACATGGAAATGTGATGGGTTAATATTGTGTTTGTAAAATCATTGGTGTTTCTATCTCAATCCTCTAATAATGGATAGGATTACCAAGAAACGTTTTTATAATTTTTATAGTGAATCCAACATATTATATCCCTATATGAATTCATTTAGAGTTTTGTGATCTCTATTATATAGTTTTTTATTATTATATAGAATCTTTAGTATTAGTTATTATTTATGGGATATTGAATATATATAACTGTACATCTAGTTTTTTGATATGCAGATACATGAAATATTTTAGAAAATATATCATGAGTTGTTTTCTAGAGAATTTTTTTAAATCCCACAATTTATAATACATATAAATATTTTTTATGAGTTACCGCAATAAAATTTAACATTTTTAAATTATTAATATATGGTTTTCATGGTTAGGGCAACTATAGCATAAATATCAATTGACTAGAGTCATTAATTATTAATAAATTATAATAAAATTTAATTCCAATTGAATTGAATGACTATGGAGCTTTAGAAATTGGCATAGGACACAGAGTTGTAATATCACCATACACTATTAATAATGATATATTACAAATTAATTGATGAATATTCATTACATACCATAACTATCCATTCCTAGATTATATTGGTCTTGTATAATTGGATACATGGTGACAATAACTACTATTTTGATATAGTTCCACATCATCCACAATGTAATCCTTCATAACTATGACTATTTTAATAAATAAAATACACAAAACTATTTTCCAAAACCTGGTAAAGTAAATATTTCGAAGGGTGAGCTCTAATGAAAATTATGGGTGCAAAAGTGCGATGTAAATTCTCACATGAGCATAAAATGTGAAAAATGGAATGGGAAAACTAGGTTAATATATTTAAATAATACCCTGCACATCAAGGATCATAAACATCAGTCAATACATAATGAATCTCATCTCATAAGACGTGATTCATCAAGGAATAAATAATATGAGTATTGAGATAATAACAATAGTATAATAAATTAAATTGTGGCATAATCAAATACATATGAAATCATATCATTAGTAGTCATTGATCATTTCTATGAATACCATTGAGGAATGGGTAAACTCTGTAAAACCCATTGTTATCTAAAATTAACTCTAACGAATATCATATGGGTTAATGTACTTTACTGAACTGGTTATAATCACTATTCATATACAATTTATCTCATTATATATTATTTTTTTCCATTTCATTGCAAGGGGATATAAGTCTCATACATCACATAATGAAAATTATTCAAATGTGTTAGAAAAGATCAGAAAGATTTTAATAAATTAGAAACCATGAATAGAAATGGGTATTTTTGTGTATTTTATCAAATAATAACCCATTTAAAAGAAATATGTTTTATAAATTTCCCATTATTTCATCTTTGAATAACCCAATTAATGTAAATGGGTTTAATAAAAATCTTATCAGCATAAAGATTAACCATCCAATGAATGAAAATGAATTTTATCATTAGATCATATCCCTATTAAATAATAAGTATAATCAACCATTTTTTATTAGATTCTTTGAAATTCTATTAAATTATAATTTTAAATTTTGTATGTAAATAAACGTTTCATTTTCAAATAATATTTTATAAAAAATCAAAATGGAAAAATATTATTTTGAAATAATATTGAAAAATTGGGAATTATTCCTTAATTCAATATTTATTCATGATTGTGGGATAATACAATCATATTGTATGAGGTAAAAACGTTCATTTTACTCAATTAAAAAAGTTAATATGTAAATCATACCTAAAATTATAAGAACAATAATTTAATTTTTTAAGAATATTAATCCATTGATTTAAATGAATTTATAAAATCGTTGAATAATTTTAAAATACATTTGGAAACATTTCCTCAATATAACAATATGGAAAAAAATTCATTTGAAGGGAGAAATGAGGTAAATTTTTTAAAAAAATCAGTTTCAGTATTATGAGTACAAAAATTGAAGACACTAGAATTAAAAAGAAATTAATGAAATAAAATATATATTAGAATAGTATAAGGTATTAATTATTGATATATCATATTATATATTCATCTAATTCATATTTATAATCAATACTAACAAAAATTGGGATTATGGAATACATACATAACCTTGAGGTCTCTTTAGATTTAAATTATTTTAAACTCTGGTATAGAGAGTCTAAAATTATTATAATTTAATGAATAATTCATATTTAAAATTATAATATAATATATTATCACTTTATAACATTTCCACACCCAAATTTCTAAACAATTCCTAATTAATAACTTCATTTTCGGGTGTTAATGGTTTCATCATCATTAAGATTTAAATTCCTTGGCTTTAGCAGATCAACATTTATTTTGGTTTCACAATATCTACAATATTTTTCATTATATAAATACCATATAAATTCATTATATACCTATTTATAGTCATATATATAATTTTTATATATATATAATTAATTAATTTACTCATGGACAGAATACGCCATATGTGCATCAGAATGCAATTTTTGTTTATTTGTGGATAGAAAAATTAAATGGTGAATATTATTTCAGCGTTTTAGGATCATCTATATAGAGTATATATCATATATGTTCTTAATATTATTCAAAATCACCATCCATGTAATATATAAATATAAAAAAATTCAGCAATTCATCGAGTTGGAAGTCCACACATACGCACCAATGACGTCACCATTTTCAAAAGGACTTGTTAGTAATTAGAAATATTATATTTTACAATAAAAGAAATTTAATTAGGCCATAGATAAAATATATTTTCTTTAAACTCATCATAAATAAATCCAGTAAATTTGGATATGAAAATGTGAAATGTATTACAAACCCTATATGGTATGTTGTATGTATGAGTTGTTCGTTGAATGGGGTGTATTGGGTTTTATTGTTGTTGTGATGTTGGAATAGCTGGCACTCTTGCATTTTGTACTTTTTCTTTTATTAAATAAATGGTCAGGGGATTTATTCCCCTGGCAGACCTTCTTGGTATGTTGTATGTATGAGCATGTGATGCATTCACTTTACATTTGATGGGAAAGACCATGTATCATAATTTTTTCATTATTATAATAAAATTTCATTATGTGTATAATATTGGAGTTATTATTTTATCATAATTAAAATTTATTTATAGTGTGTAATGTGGAATTGCAGATAATGTGATTTGTGAAAGTGATTTCATATTTATTGTACGTACTCCTTCTGGGATCCTCCATAGTGATTTAAGGTGGGACTTTGGAAAAAAACTAGAATCTCTAAAATGAGAACAATTAATTTTAGAAAAAAAATTCATAGGATGATAAAACATGTAATACCAATATAGTGTGAAAAAGTTATAGATGAGTACCCCCTTTATAATTTTGGCAATGACACATGTGTAATTATTTCAAATGATAATATTATTACAAATTCATTCTCTATCAAAATTAATAAAAATATATAGTTACTCGATGGTAAGGTTAGATATGGTTTTAATAATATTTTACAATAAAATTAATACAAGTATTGACTCATTATATACCGTATCTTTTTGATAAATTGTTAGTTATGCATTTTTATTTCAACCTATGGTAACAAATATTTCAATATTAAAGGGGTTCAATTTTAATGGAAAAGGTGTTAATAGGAAATTAAATTTACATATAATGATATTATAGACAAAATAATATACCAATTTTCTTATATTAATGTTTATATTTTATGTTAATAATTTTCTTAAATATTAGTTTTATTTTTTTTTTGATTATTGTCAATTTTTACATTGTTAAAATAATTTTACATTAATGACATAAAGATTTTTTTAGAAAAAATATATTATTTTTTAGAAAACTATAATTTTTATAATTTAATTATAATATTAATGTTATAATAAAAATTAATTCTATATTAACACTTTTTTTTCAAATTCCTTTTTTAATTTTTTCTATAAACTGATTAAATAATTTTTAACCTTAGATTAAGAATTTTGGGTACCTAAAAATTACTAAAAACATAATTAAATTACCTATATTAATATAAATTATTTATTCAATAAAACAAATTATATGATTTTTTCATAACATGTCTTTGTACTATTATGAACAAATAAAGAATATTAAAAAACGGTGTGGCATTTTGTATCTTTTTTTTAGATAATATTTTAGTCATTTTCATTGGCATGTGTCAACTAAAAATGTAAAAATAATTCATAGGTTAATATCTATAGAATTAAATTCAACCAATAGAAATTATGATAAAATAAATATTGATTTATCACATATTTTTATCACATATTAACCCAATATACCGTTTATAATGGTGATATATTTTATCATGATTACTATTTGCATTGATAAAAAATAAAAGTGGACTACTTATAAAATCCTATCCCCTAACTATAAATATTAAATTTAATTTCTCTAATTAAATACCTTTAATGGGTATATATTATAGTCAATGTGGGTGAACAAAATTAGACATTGTTTTTAGATAAATACATTTTTAATTATAAAACTGGATTTATTCTTATTCTATGCACATAAAAACAATTTTTGAATTTTTAAGGCATTAAATCAAGTAAATATTATAAATGTTATAATAAATTAATTAACCAAAAAATGGTTAATTTTATACATTATTAAACGTTATATTTCAGAAATCATAAATCATGTGGAAAACACGATTTTATTCTCAGATAATGTTTTATTATGATTATAATAATTTCATAAATAAATAATATATTTAATAAATTTTTTGGAAATATATTTATAATAATTTATTTATTACCATTCAGTTCAAGAAATACAAAATCATGGTGATAATAGACACTTAATATTTCAATAATGTTTTTTGGATCATCTATACATATTGTAGCATGTAACCTATGATAGTAGAGAAAACTAAATTTATTTGAAAATAATTCTTCAAAGCATGGGGTGTTACAAGTTATATGAATATAAAAAATCACGTTAGAAAATATTGTGATGCATCCACCATTGGGACCTCATCCATAATATTATAGAACATGAGACCCCTCATGCCTGATATTGTGTCATTATCTATCATCTTTTGAGAGGCCACTATTAACAATCATATAGGATAATTTTTTGGAATGCATTGGTTATTGAAAACGATATTTAAAAGTAAATGAACACTAATGAAACCCCAAAACTCTATTTAAATATGGCACATTATTATGAATTATAGAAACTATAGGAAAATTCCAAAAAATTAATTGTGATATTCTTATAAAAAAAACATCACTATGAAAATATTGATCTCATATAAATTATAGTCAATATATATTTACAAAATTCCATGAAAACCATCACAAAAATAAATCAAATGAAAGAAAATTAAATTTTTATTTGTTGATATAGTTTTAAGGAAAAATTTAGAAGCCACCCATTTTCATAATTAAAATAATCAGATACCAAAAGAGACATGCGAATAATTGAAATGATTTCTACTATATTTAGAAGAATTAATCCTATATAATTTCTAGTGAAGATAATTTACCTCTTTATATGAATCATAATTTATGAAGAATTCAATCTAATAATCCATATTTTCCCACATTTTAATATATAAATCTATATCTATCCTCCTTGCATTTAATCCAATTACCAATATGTGATACTCACCTATTGATCCCATCTGTCTTCTCATAAAATGTTTCCAAATTTATAAATATCACGACCATGCTATCAAAATCCTCTTGGGAGGTGTTGATTAGGAACACATCCTCCCTGATTTCCTCCTCATATTGAATGATAATATACATTAATTTCCCATTTTTAGGACATATTATATACCTCCTACTACTGATGATCTAGAACATCATTTGTTGGGGAATATCATTTAACGATTACCACACATCAAGAGTGATCCAACACCACAATGACTTCCTACCTTATTTTAAGTCATCCCCATTACCAACAAGATCATAAACATCATTGAAGAATGAAATTTCTAGAAAAATTCCATTACATGACAGTGTAAGAAGATGAAACCTCTCAAAATCAAGTATAATAACCTCATTCGATAAGTGATGGGGTCCTATATGTGAATAAATAATTAAAATAGAGTTAAAATGAATAATAGAGGATGTAGTATAAATAATGGGTTGAACTGTCCAATTCAGATAATAAGACTACACATCACAAAAACACCACGATTATTGAATAAGCAATAGAGGATAAAAAATAAGTAGTGAAAAAATATTGAAATATTAATATAACAATAATAATTTCATATCAATTTAAAAATACTTTGAAACACCATATTATAATTTATAATCACGAGAACGTCATCTCCCATTCTATCCCAAACAGGTAATGTCTTATAGATAACATGCACTACAAGATTCAGAAATCATAAAAATAAATGTGGGCACCCTCTATAAATTATGGTTGATGAAAATTAGAAATTTATTTATTTTTAAATTTCATATAAATAATAGATTTTTTATTCCCTAAATGGTCTCCAACATTGGGAAGTGTAAATTATATGTGATGTAATAAACAAAAAATAAAAATATAAAAACAATACAAAAAATGAATAGGTGTAAGAAACCATTTATAAAATAAATGACTATTTATATAATATAATTTAAATAGAAATATTCTACTGATTCATAAATTACAATGATGTTAGGTAAAATTGAATTTTGAAATAAATTAAAACGTTTATATGCAGTTGAAACAAAAATACTTGGGGATTCTAGAAAATGATTATAGAGAGGTAAAAAAGAAATAATTTAGTTTAATTAAATATCTTAATTAATTATAGATGTTTTATACTTTATAAATACTTGTTTTACAATCTTTTTCATTAATATATAACTTCTAAAAATGATGAAAAAATTAATATTATTGAATGATTTATTGCAATCACTTTTTTAAAATTCAAATTCATAATAATCTATTATTGAATGAAATATTCCAATAAAAGTTGTCATAAATGTTATTGAAAATTACTCTTGATACTGAATTTCGTAAATTTTTTTGTATACATAAGACATAAAATAAGACATAATTATTTAAAGAATTCCATATATTTAATTTTTCATCAAGAAATTTCTATCAAATTATAGTTTTAAAAGGTATAATGGTGTATTCTATGAGAAAAGAACATTTTTTGAGATCATAAAGACAATCTCAATTATTTGGGAGATTATTTAATTTTTAATGTTATATAACATTATTATTTGGCTAGTGGGGAAAATCAAAAAATATTATATTACCAATATTTTCTAGGAGAAAATCAGATCACTCAAAAAATTGATGTATAATACTATTGATTTGAGGATCATTTATAGGAATTTTTTCTATAATATCATCATAATTATATAAAATAAAACAAATTTCCTTCTAGTTAGTAATCACTTTTCCCAAGAAATTCACAAATATATACACTTTTCCCTATAATTTTTAATTTAAAATTATTATTCATTAGAATTATAATAAATCAATACAAAAATACAATATTATTTGGTAAATTATAACAATTAAGAATATAAATTTCCATTAAAGAATTAATATAATTCCCTTTGTAAATTTTTTTCCAAAAGTATATAATAATATGCTATATAAATATGAATAGAACCATATTTTAAAAATAACTAAAATCTTGATTCCACCAGGAATATATATTATATTATAATTTATTTTGGATAGTAATATTTTTATAGTAAATAATATTCCAAAATCTATATATTATGTTCACAAAAAATGATTATAAATGAATACATTTACAAAAGGGAACTATGCCAATCCCCCAAACAACAACTTACTACTTTGATAATCTCCACATGAGTTGTAAACTAATTTAAGAATCACCCATATAAAAAATAAGATCCGAAATTAATAATGGGCATGATTTACATTAAAATAATAATGTTAATGTTTTTTTATGGATTTTTTAAATGTTAATGAATAGAATGAAAATATTAAAGTAATAAAAATTTTATTCATAATAATCATATAATCATATATAGTGATTTAATTATTAGTGATTACACTATTACATTACCTATTTGTTGATAAATCATGTTTCCACAAACTAGACAATTTATTTGGTCCATTAGTCAATCTTCTCTATTTCATTTTCAATAATATTTCTAATTAAACATTAGTCATATTTATCACCTGACTCTTAATCAAATGATTCCAAAACATCAACTCTAAAAATTCAATATATTAAACAATAATTTGAATTTCAACTTATACATAAATGAATATGAGTTCTTTTATAATAAAAAACAGAACCTAGAAGGATATATGATTATATACCTCACATTACAAATATTGAATCAATAAACCATTCATAATATTGATTTGTATAATAATAAACTCATTCAAGCAAAAAAATGGATCCTGATAATAATCATAAATAATAAAAATTTCATTTTTATCTAAAAATTTTATTCAAATATTTTTATCTAGATGGTTGGTATCATATGTTACAAAAATAATATAATTATTTCACTAGGTTGATTCTGATGGTGTGTGTGGACTGATACAGTAAAAATTGTTTCTTAATTCGAAACACATATAACTACCTACTATTTCATTAATTCAAACATTCATTTACTTCAATACTCTTCATTAAAAATATTTTAATTTAATCCAATATCTATAAACAATATCTTTGAATTAAAAAAATCTTTTAAATTACATTACATCCTTATACATGACACAAATATTTTCTGAAACATTTCTCATATGTAGGAACAATAATACAACTGTACATTAAAAGAGACCAAAATATTATATTCGAGGTTAATATATTTATTATTGATAATATATATTTATTCTGAGAAAAATATATTTGAATATAAATTATATAATGAATTAAAATAAATAAAATATAATAAATTGATAAAATGATAAATTTATTCCATTTCATGTCTTAGATAAAAATTAAATAGAAAATTAATTCAAATTTTGTGATCAATACTAAAAATATATAATTATTTATATAATTAGGTCTATAATATTATATGAAACCCAATATTATTATTTAAGGAATCTCATTAGAAAAAATTTATATAGTTATTTTCTCAATCTTTAGTTATCTAGATAAAAAATATTTACAATTAACATACATTGTGTAACAAAAATATCGTTACAAAAAATAGTTTATTTTATATATCCATCAAGAAAATATTTTATGGTTTACACAATATATTTTATTATTTAATAAATAAAATGGATAAATGAACTAAATTGTCATTTACAAAGGATATTATATCATTTGATGGAATTTAATACATGGATTTTATATTTTTTGAAACATATATGTTTCAATATAAAGACAATAAATAACTTTCCATCAGACTCAATCAATTAGAGAAACATATTCAATCAAATTCAATCACACACAAACACATATTTATAATCATACATCTAAAATTAAAATTATATCCTACACCTATTGAAAAATTCATTTATTCTCATCAAATTTATTTATATCTATATGTATATATATATATATGTTGATTTGTGTTTCCCTCATAAAAAATTATACAAATATAAGCATTTACATATCTCAAATAATATCCATGATATTCTACATGATACCCTATACATGTTATGTTTAATATATATGAAACCATAATATACTATATAAAATGTATTCTATGATTGGTAATTGTGACCCAAATTTATTGAATATAGGATTTCATCACTGAAATTTAAAAATTTAAACCTATTATAATTTTCAATATATATGAAAACTCCGAGGAAACCATATTATATAAAAAATAAATGAAACTAATATTTATAATTATTTATCATATTTTATTATTTATTTTTTACCCATATAAAAATTATTTTCTTTGACATAAAAGATGAAAATCAAAGACCAAACCATCAAAAAAAGTTATTACATAAATAATATCCAAAACAATATAGTGTAGTTTTATTGCATTAGTTAAATTTATTCTAATGGTAATGATATAATAAATCAAGACCGTAAATTATTAATTTTATATTTATAGACATTTAAAATTTATCTAAAAAGGTACTGTTTTTTATAAATGGTATGTTTTATAAAAATATCACTTTTATATTATATAATAATGTTGTTTAACCATAGAGACATTAGGTCAAAACATCTAATGGGTTTTATAGATTAATTTATATTTTAGTTAACAAAATCTAAAACAATGATTAATTCATTGGTTTTATGAATAAAATATTTCAACAATATAATTTCATGTTATATATATATTGAATAATTAAATATTGTTTATATATTCAGTTTGAATAATACTAATGAAATATTGTGACAATAAACTGACATATTTCTTTTAAAGAACCTGTAATTTAGAAAACAAGATATCAGTATTTCTAATATATTGATTAGAAAACCCAATAAGTTTATAAAAATAATATTATAAAAAAATTAATATTAATATTCGTAATTTTTTTTATCATTTATAATTATATATAAAAACACAAAACATTATTCCAATATTAAAATTTAAATATAATGGTTCTTGACCATCACTATATAAAATAACACATTATTTTATAATTTCAACATGGATTAGAAAAATTATCATTTGAATAGTGGAACTTCGTTAAATATTACCTTACATCTAATTGTATAATGGTTCATTAAAAATGATGGAAATCAAAATTTACTATTTTGTGAGACTGTAGAAACTATATGTAATATAATTTAATATAAACAATAGAAATAATAAAACACAATAGTTAAAAAATTAGAACATAATATGGTCCCTAAATCAGTAGTCAATTTTTTTTATAAAAATCAATTCTGTATCAATCTAGTAAAGTTCATTTTATAATATAGGTAAATTGTAAAAGGATATTCATCATAGTCAGTCATATATTACATAACCAATAAATAAATTATATAATTATTGAAGAATAAATATAATATATTTGAGAGAATTTATGTTTTATTGAACATTATTTTCCAAAATAACATTTAGGTTTGGTGTTTACATAAATTATGTAATAACTATTACATAAGAAACATAAATTACAAAGTGGGGACTTCTAATTAGAAATGAGATTCCACTATAATATAAAACATTTAAAATAAATTATTATATCATTCCCCGAAATATTATCATGACTTTTGACTTGGCTTCATAAATTCTTTTAGCAATTTTTAATTCCTATGAAAAGGATTTAATTTTTTTTAATAAATGAAATATATTTGTAAGTGATATAAAAAAATAATTCCTTTATTCAAGTGGAAAACATGAAAACTCATGAAAACCAATTTTGTTAAAACTTACCTTCATTTCCAAAATGGGAATATTTTTTTAATGATCAATAATATTACCTTTTTAAGACAGAAGAGTTCGATGAAAACATATTTTCATTGATTTTAAAGTATCATTGGTAAATTAGGACATCATATTTAAATAAAATATTTCCAAATTAGAATAAAAATATAACCAAATTATAATATAGTTATTCAAGGGATATATTCATTATAAAATGAATGGGAGACTTTTAATAGGGGTCAAAAGTCATATCATGAGAAATAATGTGGATCAACCAATTTTAAGAGTTATATATGGATCAAACATTATATGAAACAAAAATAAAAGGAATAAATCACGAATAAATCATATTATGATTGAAAATATTCATCATAAAATACTTGAAGTACTGTTTTATACATGTGTGGAAAAAATGAAGAATTGAAAATTTAAAATACTCGTAAATAAATTTCAATAACATTACACTCAGAGAAATGAAAAAATGGGATTGGATTGAATAGATCATGAATTATTTTATGAATATAATAATATAAAACAAGGGTTATAATTTATGGAATAGTCATTTTTCAAGGAAAATAATAAAATAAAACACTCTTATTTTCTATCTTAGTTAATGTTAAACATAAAAAAAAGAGATTGGCCATGAAAACAAATTTTCATATGATAAAATAAAATTACCTTTCTAATTAATTTTTATCCACAGAAATGTAAAAATAAAATAATTTATAAATATATACATGGAAGATAATGTTCTTATAAAAATCATATAAACATTTAAAACAATTTTTTAAATTAATTTGTATTTTTAATAAAAAGAATAAAATTATTACTCTGAATAAAAATTAATATATTGTATAAAATTATAATAAAATGTCCTTTATAATACAAGGAATAATAATTAAATGTTTTTATTGGACTTTCAAATAATCAAAGATTAAAATAAAATATACAAGAACCATTTAAAGATAATTTTTAAAATAAAACACCTTATATAAAACCATAAAATGATTCGATTTTGATAAAATTATAAATAAATAAAAAATATTTTTAAAGGGTTAGTCTAACATAAATTTAAGTATAAATAATGTTTCTATTTTTTAATTTTAATAATATTAAAAAATAGTAAGAATGTAAAATTTAAGAGATGTATTTCACAATAATGTTCCTTGACTTGAGTTAAAATCAACTCATACATTCTTCATCATCCTAAATAATATAATTATGTCATTTATTTACATAATTAAATAAATTAATAAAGTATATTATTCATTTTTATATATAACCGTGATATATGAAAATAGTTAATCATTAATTTTCACCCCATAAGTAGTTTTGTTATTCATCATCTATAACAAAAATTACTTTTTCAGATTAACTATTGCCTAAGAAGTAATTATATGATCATATAAATAATAAAATAATGTTAATTTAATATTTTTTATACATGAATTTATATTTTAAAACCAATAATGGACAATTATTAAGACAACTACTTTAGTTATAATAATTAATATGGTAGCCCATACGTATGCATGAGTTATATTTTAGTTTTTCAAATAAATATTTTGAAATAAGGTAAGTAATTATTTATTATTTTATAAATTATCATTAAACCATTAATTTCATATTAATTAATCAATACACATAAATTTATCATCAATGTTATTTGATTACTAATATTCTATCACATTGTATTTTGGAGTAGTTAGTCCATACCAACATAAGAATGTCATTATAATTATTTATTAAAATTAATGGTTTAAAAGTGAATGATAATTTAAAATTTCATAATGAAAAAATTTCATGAATATAATATATAATAGTTTAATTCATCACTAAAACCTTATATGATAGGCGATGATTAAAAATGAATGAAATCGTTTTGAAAGACATTAGTATTTTAGACACATGAGTGATGGTTTTCTTTACAATTTGATTCAAGAGAAGACGGTTTGGGGTTATTAAATTATCATATTAACATATTATTACATGGGATATTTTTTTGTTATATATTATTAGTAGATAATAATTATATTTGATTAGAATAAGAAACAAAATAAAATCACTCATTGAAGTGTGATACCTAATTTTCAGAACACATATTTATGATTAAAAAATTTCCAACAGATGCCTTTTGATAATACAATGCAATATATTATGTGTGTAGTGGGAGGAATAGGAATTTTTTGGTTTGTTATTGGCCAAAAAAATTATTTGGAAGTGTCGTGTTGAAAAGAGAGGGGTGGCCTTTTATAATTGGGGGAGAGGAAACACATGGAATTTTTTAAATGAAAAAGTTATACCCATAGTTTACACACTAAAAAGGATCCAATATTTTCAATTGTTGTTACATGTATGAGATAGAGACATAATATTTAATAAAATAGAATTATGAATGGGTTTTACATAATTCTAACATATAACAGTTTTAACTCCAGGTTAAACCCATTTTAACCTTATCAAATATAAAGGCTCATAAATGTTTTCCTTATTCATTATTTTCATAAATTAAATTGAGTTTTTCAATAATATAAATTATTATGATTAAAAATATGGAATAATTCTTACAAAATTGAATTCACATAAGTGTAATTGTATATTTTAATATTAATCCCCCAAATGGGTTGAAAACTTGTGGTTTATAGAAAAGTATTTTAAGGTATTATATTTTTTAAAACTCAATTATTACTAATAAGAAATATATGAATTTAAATTTATTTTTATAGATATAATATATTATATTTAATTTAAATCATTCTTATTTCTTGTTTATTTTTGTAAAATAAAATGTATAGTCATTTTTCATTTGAAATAGTTGTCATAGAAATGCGTTTTATGCCCAAAAAATCATATAATAAAATATTGTAAAATTATAATTAAAATGAATTTAATTGTACCAAATATACCAATATAATATATATTTCATATGAAATATAGTTCAATGAATATTATGGATTTAAAAATACTTATTTATATAAAATAATTGATTGTTTAACAAAAAATTATATTTTTTACTATTCATAAAAAATCAATATTTTTTGAATACTCCGAACAATATCACCATAAAATAGTAATTATATATTAATTTCAAGAATAATTTTATTTTTATAAAATAAATATCAACAATATTCCTGAAATAAAATATATTATTTTCTCACAAGATCAATAAAAATCATTTTTTGAATGAAAATATTAAAGACTAATAAAATAAAACTACTAAAAATTTATTTAAAATTTAAAAATTATTTGACCCTAAATTTATATATAATAATAAATATTTATAAATTTTGTAAATTTTATTATCTTATTTGTATGCTCCAATTTAACATATATGTTATTACGGCCAAATATTTTTCAATTCATTTGGTCATTGTGTTAAATGATAAATATGAAATAAAATAAAATGTTATACATTTAAAATCAATGGGTTTTAGAATATAATACAATTTAATAAATTTTAACATCATAATTTTAACATTAAAATGGTGAAATATATTTTAATATTTAAATAATTCCGTGTATAAATACTATGTAGTAATCATGGATAATGAAACTTCTTATTGATATAATGAATCTGAAAATAAAAAAGTCCCTGTAATAAAATATGGAAAGGATTACCTATAGAAAAACATTAGTTGAATGGAAAATATTGAAATTATAGAAAATAATAATTACCATATTATTTTGGTCTGTCGAAATGATCATTTCTAAAAATAATGTGAATTTTCATGAGAAATGTAATGACACAAATTCTAAAAATAAATGAGGTTTGCGAAAGTCCTTTGATTAATTAGAAAATAATTTAATTGTATCTCATTTTATTTTTTCATTTTATTTTTATTATATATGTGGAATTATTTATCAGTTGGACTAAAAAATAATTAAATATACAATAATTATAAATTCAATTCCATACTATGATTTATGTACGTTAGAATATCTTCTTTGTTTCTAGAGGATTAGAATTTAATAATATGATTTTATATCTTAAGAACTAATATAAAATACAAATAGATAAAAAAATATGAAATATGATATTACTCTTATAATTAGTGATTAAAAAACCAATTTGTTTGATATAAGTTATGATATTTTTGAAAATGTTCAAAACATCATATAATTAATTTCTAAAAACTAAACTATTATACCCAAATTTAAATTAAATCATTCCAAAAATTAATCTACGTAGAAATTTTCAAAATATTCCAAACACTAACTAGAACCCAAATATTATATTTAATTGTTCAAATTTTCTTCAAAGACAATTCAAATATTAATATTTTTATAGCATCAATCAAACATCATGTTCTATAACATAAATAAATTTCAAATAAATAAATATTCTATGGGATATAGTAATAAATATAATAAATAACCTACATCAAATTAAATAAATAAAAATATATATTAATACAAATATAATTCAATATTTAGCCTTCCACTAATATCTCTTAATATTATCCTTATGTTAATAACATAAGTTTTGAAAAAAGTGCAAATATTCAAGAAATAATTACTCCCAAAAACACCAAAATACATTATAATCCCTTTATTATCTCTGGGATAATTTTTTTCTTAAATAATCATAATATTTATCTATCAGATAATCTAATAATATTTATACTAAACAAGTCATAATGTTTGTCAGTGGTAGGAATTTTTCCCTTAACTCTAATTAGGCATTGCTTCAGGCATTGTAACCTTACTAGATGTAGTGAGTAATCAACAGAATGTGCGATTAATTTTTTCTAAAAATACTTTAATATAATTTACATACAATTCCCATAAATATGAAGATAATACTAAATGTATTTTTCAGTGTAAATAATATAGTAATTATTTTTTTAATTCATATAATATTTTGTCCCCAAAATTAAATGGTTTTTTTCAAGTATAACTTTTACATGGTAAACATAAGGATTATAGATATAATATATATTTTTTAGTACATATTATATTTCACAAAATGTACTACCAACACATTAAACATAAAAAAATTATAAAATCAATAAAAAATATAATCATCAATAATAGTTTTGGTGCATTATAACAATTTAATAACTTATTGTAGACACAATAATCAAACAACGTTATTCATATTACAATATGTATTATTTCACCTTTTACTCATTGATAACTTCTTCATAAAAAAATAAGTATCAATTAAATCCTATAAATAAAAAATTTCAATACATATGTAAATATATAATTCTTACATTTCATATGTCATTTTTAATTTTCTCATCATTAATTTTAATTACATTTTTCATTTCAAGAAATTTATATATTCATTCAATATAATCCCATTATTCGTATTTTCTTATATCACATTTAATTCCATAATTACAAAACTCACCAAATTTTAAAAAAAATCAATTGATACATTGGGAATTATTTAATTTCCCTTATTGGAATTCACTAATTGCCTCTATCTTTTTAATAAAATTGTTTCTCTATACCCTTGTTACAACATAAATAATCATTAGGTCCCCTGAAGACTTTTTTCATAGAGATTAATGAAAAAATCATGATAGATTATTCAATTAATATTTTCCATCATTTGTGTACAACATAAATACTATGAATGTCCATTTTTTCATTTTATCATATACATGGAAACTCCAAGTCGTAAAATTTGTATCGTAACAAATGACAACAGTTTTATAATGACCAAATTATTTTTAAAAACAAATCCAATTATCTTCAAATTATTATTTGGATAACCACAACATTTTCATCATATCCATTATGAATTTATTTCCATCAGGATCCATCCACTTACTATAAATTAATGATAAATGTGACTATATAAAATAAAAAATAATAAATCAACATAATTGGTGGATAAATACTATGATAATTGTAACCACAAAAATATCTATTCTACAATTTATATTATTCAAAAATAATTTTATGTATCTCTAATATACTATTTTTCATGGTTATACATAATTATTATTTTCACAACCAATGAAATACAGACATGAAAATATATATAATCTATTTCCTTGAGACCACCTATAATGAATTATCCTTAAAAATTATATATTCTACTGAATTTAAATGATAATATCATTTCATTTCCAAAAAATATATCACATTTGGAGATTTAGAAAATTTGGTTAAAACACATATATAAAAACACTATAAATTAAAAATTGTAAGCTCCCTATTAGTAACCCTTTTTCATATATTAAAAAAAATATGAACCATGTTTTTATTACTTGAATTATATTCATGACATTCATCATGATTTCATCATTACCCATTTAAATCCATATTCAAAGTGAAAAAAATTAAAAACAATAGATAATAGAAAATTATTATTAAACGAAACTAAAAAGTTGAAATCAATTCTTCCAGATAAAAACATAAACACCCATGAAATTATTTTCCTGAAAAATATAATTTTACCCCAAAATTGAATAATATTTTAAAAATTATCATGTATCATACCTTATGAAAAGAAGAGATTTACATTAAAAATAATTAGTAATAATAGATAATTCATGGAGGTTCCTTAGGAAATAATCTCCATAGAAAACATAAATAACACTTGAAAATGGTAATTCCAATATCACTAATTCCATATATAATTATATATAGAAAATAATCACTACCTAATGAATTGAAGTGAACAAATTGGGCCCACCCACCATATTAACATCTATATTTGGGATTATACCATCATATATTGAGCTATTAGTGTCTTAATAAATTTTATAAACTATATCCGGATTACAAATTTTAATAAATTAAGTATAAGGACCACAAAGTGAATAAAACATTTTATGATTTCTACATTTCATCATAATACCATTGAATTTTTTTAAAACATATCTCAAAATTATTTTTCAATATAAATAACTCTTTTATTTGAAAAACTATTTTTCAAAATCAAATTACCTAAAAAATCTAATGATGTGTTTTTTGATTAAAACATGAAATCATTTATAGGAAGTGAAGATAAATTAATTATTATAGTGGTGGGAAATGAGGGTTTCACTATAAGTGATTAATGAGAACATTATTTTTTTTCTTTTTAATATAATGTTTAACATAGACTAAAGAAATATATCTTTGATAAACCATGAAAAATTTCAATGGAAGAAATTACATTTATATTTTTTTCAAATTCATAACAAATATTCATAGTATTGTTTTGATTACATAGTCATGGAAGATAAATATTTATAAAATAATTCACCATGATATTTAATAGGATGTATAAAGTTAATTTTCACCATATTTGAAACCTAATAAAATTAATACAAAAAATATTATAAATAAATTATAATATTCATAAAATAACCTTTAGAATCCATATAATAATAAATAATATTTTTCATTAAACTTTTATATCGAAAAGGAAGGAAAATAGTTGGAATGAAAAAAATTAAAAATGATATTTATCTAATGTTTGTTAGATAATAGAAAAAATACTTTTTATAAAAAATAATAAATTACGATACAGATGGAAAAAATTATATTTCAAATCCATGTAGCCATTAATAATATTATTTACTAATAATATATATGAACATGGATGTGAATTTTTTGGAAGGGAAATAGTAACAGAATATTTTTAAAATAATTTCACATACCATGAGTCCAAATCAACTCATATTCTATTTATAGTCATAAATAAAAATATTATTTTAATTTTGTTTCATTTCATAAGGACATTTTTACAGCAATTAATTAGTTTTATTTTTTCTTTAACTATACTATAATCAATTAGTTATTCATTGACGTTCATCTAGGTTGTTTTGATGTTATTCATATTATATGTTAAAAATGGATTTTGTTGGTTTACTATGGTCATACATGTCATTATTGAATAATTTAAAGAACATAATAATGAATTTTTTTTAATTTTTTATAACTACCTGACCTGGGTGCCACGTAATAGTGCCCCAATCCGGTTATCTAAATGACACCATGTGTGCCACCCTATATGCTAGAGGTTTTGACTACCATTGAGGGTCTGGTAAGTCATTCATGGGGAGACTATATCATATTTTATCTGAGTAAAACAACAACTAAATTAATTAAAAAAATAAACAAAAGACTCTATAAATATAATAGTACTCATGTCATAAGATAACCTAACATGAAATTCAATACTCAACTGAAAGGGAAAACATGTTCTCCCAATAACAGTGTCAGGTGTCTATAATACAGCTGAAAATATATACACTATGGCTCTATAAGTGCATTAAGAACCACATGGGATCCCCTCATCCAAGCTATATCCCCAATCATCAACCTATTAAAGGGCCATTTCCCCTACCCATTACTTTAATAATATAATCTATTCGGTAACTGATCAGGCATCCCAAATAGGGTGTGACTACAACTCTAAATCGCACCACCAACAATGCCTAAAACATGTCCATTAAAAATATATTTCATTTAGTTCAATACAGAAATATTTTACTTAAAATAATAAATATATAATCATATTTTCATTTATTCTTATCTATCAACATTAACTAAGGGGTTCACATGGATACTTGTACCCCAATACTATCTTTATCTATTATTTGATACCAAAGTGTTCCTTGGGTAATATTATAACTTAATACCCAATTCATGAAAAATATTCAATTATCCAAGGTGATATAATATCTCAGTACCTGCTTCGACTCATGGTGGATTTCAAATATTCTCGTGTGAGGCCATAACTAAGAGTTCCATTATATCTATTCTTTAATTTCAAATTTATTGGCCACATTTCCAAAGATACCAATACCACCAATGAATGTAATATTACTATGTTACAATAGTTACCAAATAATAGAATGATTATTATCCTATCATCTGAACAAATAAGTATAATTACCATGTCATCATGACTAATTTAGTTATGACCCCCCTTCACCCAGTTTTGCTATGGGACAAAAAATTGCCATGCCTTTCCTTCCTCATGATGAAGGGTTTATAATGACGCCAGAATCCCGCAATTATTAGGTTCGAGAGTGGAAAATAGAACCAACTGTATAGAATCATAAAAAATTCTCGATGCTTAACCAATTTTGAATAATAATTATAAGGAGATAAGATGCTAAATATTTTGAAACTCCAAATACTAAATGTAAAAGTAAATCCATAATTCATTCCCACGTTCATGTTCAAATGTAAAGCTTATAAAATGTAGAAATAATATCCAATGAAATGTACCAAAAGAAAATTTACTATGAAGCATCAACAACTATTTTTGACACCTATGCAAGTAAATTCCATTACAATTATCAATGTCCTGATTGAATCCTAAAAATAGTTTAATATACCTTGGAGGAGTATAGAAGTATACACAAATTTCAAACTAGAAAAACTCAATCACATGTGGGGGAACATACTAATTTCCCTTTGAGAAGACAATGGAACCTAAAATCACCTACTGAGGAATAATAAGTAGCATAGCCTCACCATGTTACAATCACCAAATAATACATGTAAAATAATGTAGTAGTATAACAACATCAATATTTAGGTACCCAACACCACTTTCCCACTTGACGAATGCTCGTCCCTAACAGTTGACATCTTGACACTACAACTCTCAATATACACAATGACACTTCCACAACCCGCTAGCACATTGTTGGTATTCAAAGCAGAAACAACCCCCCCATACATTAGGGCTACATCAACCACGCCTCTCACCCAAAAATACATGGCCCTCATCTAGAAGACACATAGGAAAAAATCATGGCCTGTAAACAGCTAGGCCTCTCAATCCAAATAAAACTCTTCTTGAAGGATCTTGCGATTTTTATTCCTCAACCCCTTACATAGTATCCTAATAAGTTGAGTGTTATGAACCTAGAAGGGGGTGTGAGGAAGAATTTTATTATACATACAATCATCCCCCCACCGATGTGTTGGGAAAGACACCCTACCCAATGAAATGTAGGTTTTCAAAACACGGTTCCCAAAAAAAGTTGGGATACATATTTTAGTCATAAGAAACTACAATATATATATATATAAATGGAAAAAATCACTCAGAACAACCTCTTGGTTTTCAAATAAGATACAATCCCACATTAACAACATTTTTTGGTACCCCAATATACATGACAACACAAACAACCACAAAAAACATAGCCTAACCACATTTCCGTTAACCACTTCCCATTTACTAATTAAGCGGTTCAGTTTTATTTTTTTCTACAATACATGGGGAAAATAACACACACAACATCTACAACTATCCTCACAATGATAAATTCCACTAAAAACTAACAAGTAGAAACACGATATTAGTCCCACTCCATGATAGAAAAAACCAATATTTATTCATTCATACTTCAAAATATTTCTCAGTGACCCACAGCACTGCAATGTATGTACAACTACCTATAGGTTCATCCATTCCATAGTCAATAAATCTCCTTGATTTATATTTTATCACACCTCCTCCACACCACCCCACATACCATTCCCACAACAACTACCATTATCCAGAGCCAAAAAGAACACAGTTATAAGCACACCTATCATGGAATAATTATTCATATTTGATAGTCACTATTCCTTTATTACAAATTGAAAAATGTGGGTGATCAAACAATGGTATTCATAATATGGAATATGTTAAAACTAACCAAGTATAATTGATTGAATAGTTTTCATGTTACAAATATTTGTCAATGCAATACAACAAAAATAGAATATCAGTAGTTCGTATTAAAATTCCACTGATGACCATGATTTTTAGAAGGCCTTACAGTCATAACAATCTATAAAATAATCAAGGATAATAGATAAAATTTGTGATCAACATCAAACCAATCTATGGCCATTATTTTATCTGCTTGTGTTGTCCCTGGATCACATCAAATTCTTATGTATTTCATGATTAAAAAAATTATTCAATGATTCCTTCTAAGGATTCATTTATATACCCACCCCTCATGATGAAATATTAAACGGAATGAAAATAAATCCCTACTAGATGATCAATTGATCAAATATCCTCCTTGTGCGAAGAATAGGGAATCAATCTACTGGGAAAATACTCAATGAAAACTGATGATGAGGGTTCTGGAACACAAGCATGACTCTTTTACGAAGAAATGCTCTAGGTGCACCATGGGAAACAAAAATACACAAGGAAATAAGAGATCATGGTTTATGAAAGAGAGATATCCTAAAAATTACGGGGACTTTTTCAACATTCTTTAAAATCAGATTGTGGGTTGAGAACACGACTTGCCTATCAAAAGGCTGGAGGTAAATTATGAGATATGGAGAACTTCATAATTCCCCTTGGAAATGGTGGAGATAGACCAATGAATGAATGTGAGTTTATTGGTTTCCATATCATAGAGAAATCATGTAGTAAGAGTGAAACTAAAAATCATGTAATGAGTCATAGATTAGTGAGCTACCAACATGACCTACCATTGTGGAGCTACTTATTCCACAACCTATTGATGTTACGACCCACCATCACAGTGACCTACCAACACATTGAACTACATACATCTTGAACTACTGACATCAACATACTTGAGTCACTGATGCCAACACCCTCGACTCAGCAAATATCGATGATCCTGACTCACAAATGTCGACGCCCCTGACTCACAAATGTTGATGCCCCTCTAATCATTGATGCTGATTCCCCTAACTCACTGATTGAGAAAACCCGGACTCACTGATACTGAAGCCCCTCAAGACAGTAAATTCAATGCCCCTAACTCACTGATACTAACACCCCTAACTCACTGATTCACTACCATGTCGACGCACTGACATGATAATGGAAAATTGGAAATTTTGAAAAGTCCTAAAATGAGACACAGTGGCCTCCCTATTGACGCTCCTTTTCATCAGAGTACAAACTAAATGAAAATGGAAATACCTCAAACAAAGAAGATTCATCCATTGAATAAACATCAAATCAAATAGATAGGGATGAACAAGTAGAACATTGCCCATAGGTCACGAAAGTTCTAGCATGGTCGCGCTAGTACACGTGTGCGCCACCATGTGGTCACACAGGTGACTTGCGCACCCTCTTTGAAAATAACCCAAGGTCTTCTCCAGCCGTATAATTGCCCCCGGTGGGCCCCCCATTTGAGAAGTTTTTTCTCCAGAATTCAGATACAGAGCTCTGAATGTCCAATTCTCTTCTTCAAGAATTCCAAACACTTATAAGGTAATTCTTTACCTAGAATGGAAGGTCTAAATAAGAGGAAAAATGCCTAAGTGATAGAATTCACTAATAGTTGCGCGCTTAACTGTTTTACCCATAAGGTAAATTGACACACTTGAGCGCCTCCTTAACTACCAATTGAAACTTGTGCACCACTCTTTTGGAAGTACCTCAGGATAATTCTAAAGGCTTTGGTGAATGATCACCCATGTATTACCCTACTGGTTAACCATCACCCAAGTATATAGGTGTCGCGTAAGTATACTTGCATGACCAAGACCTGTGCGCCCATACAGTATATGCGCGACCCCCTAGGACTTGCGCACCCTTCAATTTTTGGGTGCCCTTCCTGACCATTTCACCTCTCTTATGTCGTTCCACCTCTCCTATTCAAGAGTCAGACTATAAGACACTCTACAAAGCCATTTATGGCATGTTTTCTTGATTGACTTCTTTATCTGAAACGAATTCCGTGGAGCATCTCTCAAAACCTCATGATTTACACAAATTTATGTCACTAATGTTTGAGATTTCATTCATTCAACCTCATCCTTTAAGATGAGAGAACCCTATTCAAGGGCCTCCTTTTCAAGAGTAATCCCTAGTCATAATTTCCCTTAACTTGGGACTCCTTTTTAGGAGTATTCCCCAATCCAAGTCCCCTTAATTCTAGGCATCCTCCATAGGAGTATGCCCCAACCATAATTCCCTTAACTTGGGCCTCCTTTTCAATAGTGAGCCCCATTCTTAATTTCACATAACCAGTCTTCATTTACTTTTGATTTGAGTTTCCTTTTCAGGAGTAAAATCCAATTATAAGTCCCCTCCTAATTTGGGCATCTTTGTCAATAGTAAGCCCCAAGTTAGAGTATCTAAATATCCATAATGAACATATACCTTTATGGACCATGTTTCGAGGTTTCTTCCCTGATGTAAATCCTAATATTCATTTATATGGTCAGTCATACATACATAATCCCCACGTTATTCCTCATGATTGCATCTTTCATGGCACAATGGTCTGGTTTTACTAATACCACTTACTTCTCACACCGAGCATGACTCACGTGATCTTTGAGTGTAAAAGTAATTATGAAATCTTTCGTTGAGCCATAAATCACATATAAACCTCATACTCCCTTACTCGAACAATGTGGGTTCTGATTCCATCTCTAAAAAAAGACACTTAGGTAGCCCATCTGTGGGAGCAATCCCAACTCTAAAATAATTTTTGTCCTTCTGAATGACAATAAACATCAAGTGCCCCACTGAGTGGTTTCAAAACCAGCATGGTTATCATAATAACCAAGAGAATTATATATAATGTATTAAAGGATACCATTGACTAAGAATCTCTAAACAAACATAGATGATTCTCTATCGATGAAGAACCTTGAAAACATATAAAAGATTTTCTAAATTTCATATATATTTATCATTGATTGTCAGATCTAAAGGAAAGATCATTCTAATACTTGGTAATGTAATAAGGATTCATGAACATAATTTAAATCAATAAATTGAGTCCCGAAGTATACAACAATTCCCCTCAAAAAGGATGGATGAGTCCGACCTCCCATCTTCTCGACCAATGCAAATTCCTCAGCCTCATCAGTTCATAACTAATGAGAACCTTCCATTGCAATGTAGGTCCAAATAAATATGGAATCATTGGATGTTTCCGGTTCTACAAAGAAATCTATTAGAAACCACTTGGAATGTTTTAACCTTAAACCAACAAGGTCATTCCCAATTCCAGAGGGAAACAAAAAATGGTGAACACAACGTGAATCTTTAACCAAGTTAAAATTATAGTTTACCTACTTGTTAGGCCCCTATTTAAAACTCAATGAGAGGGCCAACAAGACAATCAATAACATATGTGTTCAACCAAAAGATGTAGTGGACGTACTTATCTTGATTACGTCTGTTATATAAAACAAGAACTCTTTTCCAGGAACTTCTACATTATGAGAATGGCTTCTCTAAGGTTCACACCCATGAATACTTATATTGTAAATGCCTCTGCTACTACTCTTACAGGATTGTCATCCATTCCGAGGACGGTGTCACCTACTCAGTGTATTCAATGTTGGGTATAAAATGCACTGGTTGAGGAGTACCATCATCATGGTACCATTCCAACTCTGGAGGCTTCCCAAAAAGCCCTCCAAGTTAACAACTTACACTGGCCGTCTAGACAACGGCGACCAGTGATTGAGAATCATGTGGTGCCAACCACCGTCCCCAACCATTTCGAGTCGTTATCCCTAGAATGCAATAACCAGTCCCTCCATTATTCTAGGGATGTTAATGACCAGGCCCTTCAGGGCCTTAATTCATAGTGACATGAGTCCTTCCTGAGGGATCCCATTAACAATCGCCACCAGGCTCATGTGACAGTGTTCCCTCAACATGATGAGGGTGTCATCTCCAGGCGTTCAGCTTAAGTTCCTCGAACCCAAGCAAGCATGAAGAATAGCCAGAGGCAAAATCCAGTCAACAGTGAGTAGGTTCTCATCTCTTCCATCTCCGGAGAATTCCACCAACATAACCTGGTGGCAAGAAACGAGCGGGAACATATACTCGTTCGTTTTAATTCCACTGTCCAGATGACTCGACTAGCAGTAGCGTACCAATCCCACCATGAAATTCCAATTGAGTATTATAGACAAGAACATACACCTGTTTATAAATCATCAGCTAGTCAGTAGGCTATTCTGACTACATATGATGGAACCCCCTACTAAATGTGTTGACCACTGGTAAACAGGCACAGACACCTGCTGAAACTCATAAATCTTTACAGCAGCCTCATTTGTTCGTGTTGATGGAACCTCATCAACCACGTTTGGTGGAGTGAAATCAGCATGCTCATACACCTACTAGTATTGATCAATCCTACCAGTAGTCACATTTTGTATCATTAAGATAGGTCAGTCGGAAAACAGTGGTGACAAACATGAGGCAGACTAAACTCTTTGCCAATAAACTTGAGTACTGTCAGGATTCATTGATAGGAAAAGGAGGACAAGAGCAGGAACACACACCTAATCCAAGCACGGAATGGTCATATATCCCCATTCTGGCAACTGAAGTCACCAAGCACATTCTGAAAATGGTGAATGATCAGAAGAAAATCCCTGCTCATGTTCTGGATGCCTTCTTGGATATTATAACAGCTTCAGCAGCATCACAGGGAAATAAATGAAAATCTATCCCTACTAGTGGAGTGACTCATCAACAGATCACTCTGTAGTAGATACACACCTCTGTTCCAGTCTAAGAAGGTTGTGGGGCGTACTCCCCCATATCATACAGACAACCAAGTTAGGAACATACAACTAATTTGAGTGGAGATCATCAGCCTAACCTGGAAATCTCTCTTGATCAGGCACATACACCTGCTCAGAGTAGCCACTTTCCTCAACAAGTTGTTTCCAAGGTGTGTAAGAAGGCATCTAAGAAGAAGACTCACCCATCACAGTCAAAAAATCAAGATCCAATCTGTAACAAGGCCTTGCTTGATGCTGGAGTTCGTAAAGCCCTCAGACAGTTATCTGTTGTAATCCAAGATTCTACTCCATCATTTCCCAATAGTGGGAACATTAATTCTGAAGGTCTTCAATAGACACTTCTTCATGAAGGCTTGCTTCGTTATAGTTTGGAAGATCATGAAGATTCATCTTCTGATGAGAGAAACAATAACCCTTTGTGTGGCCAGAAGACCAAGGATCAAGAGATCTCATCTTTTTCTGTATCCCACCATGGTGGTCCTCCCCATGATGATGAATTTCTCTGTGAATGTGTTCTCCGCAGTAGTGATGCACATTGCCCAAAAATGCTGCAGTGGACAACATAGTTCCGAGAAATCCTTAATATCTTGATGAACATGCAAATGAGAAACCAGTCATGTCTGATGCTTTACCATCAGCAAGTGAAATACTTTCTCAAACAGAAGAATGCACGAGGCATAGGTCATTCTCCGAACCACCGAGGGTCATTTCTCTTCTGGTTTGATCAGTGAATTCTCTACCAATCCTGTTGAATCTGATGAATCAACAAGGAAGAACCTTATCTGGTCAAATCAGGTAGAATAATCATCATTGATTGATAAAGAAGATGTTCTGAATATTAGAAAACAACGGGCGAAAGGTGATGTGCCAATCATGTTTTGGCCTTTGGCTGACTCTCAGTATGACATTCCAAAATTGTTGATGGATGATTATATTCAAGATATTCATCTCAACATATGGAAAAATCTTTTCTAGTTGAAAAAATATATATCTTATGATGAATATGAAAATCATGGAAAGATAATAGAAGGGTTACAACATCAAATTGACATGGCTTCTCTATCAGTATCTCGATATCTGAAGGCTAAAAAGCAGCAGGGATCCCTTCAGTCTTCATGCCTTGGCACACTAAAGAGATTGCACCAGTTAATTGCCAATTCCCCATTTGGTATTCATATCAGAGGATGGTGTGTTCATGGGGCACTACATTCCACTATGATCTGTAGTTAGTAAAGCCTGCAGAATATGGTTTCATGCAATGATATTGGCCATGGCCAGCCACATTCAATGGGTTTTTTTGTAATCAAAAGCTTGCCCAAGAACAGGCTTCGACTAGTTCCTCTCAAAATCCAGAATACAGAGAACATGTTGTTCAATTACTCCAACATCAAGTAAATGAGAATATTGAATAGGCCTATCGTATGGAGCAAGCACATCATCAAGTAACAAAAATGTCAGAAATCATCCAGCGTTCATATGATCCAGGAGATAAAAGTGGATACATGTTGAGGCATCGAGCTAATTTCCAGACTAATTTCCACAAAATCAGGAGATATTTTAAGAAATTCTAAGAAATATCATTTCATGAGCCACCCCATCTTGCCAGACTGGGGACTCTTTTAAACCATCCCTCGCAATCAACAAATAGGATTTGAGGAGTTGAGCGGCAACAGCAGGAACAGCCCCAGTCCGCCGAACTAGGGACTTTTTCAAATCCTCAATCTATCCCTTAAAGAAATTCAGTCTTCTCTCGATTGGGGAAGAAGCCCCAAGTGGAAGGAAGAGCCAAGTTAATAGGAGATTCTCTCAAAATTACGGTTCATCAAGAAGATCCTCAGGGATCCAATCAATAAAAGGAAATGTCTCATCAATGACATGGAAGAAGGCAATATCACAAAAATGATGATAGTGGGGATGCAATGAATTATGCATCAATCAATGATATCAATGCCATTTTTTTATCCACCAGATGTGGTTCAATCAGTGGGATCAGATGAAGAGGTTGCTGATCAAGAAGTTGTATGCACAAACACAAATGAAGAAGGTGTGCGTACATGAAATCAAAGGTTTACCCAGAATCAGGGTGTTCCTTCAAATAACCCACTTTCCCCTCTCCTAAATCGATCGAACTAGGGTAAAGTAAAGAATCGGTTTACATACCCTTCCTCTGGAGAAGGCCAATAGCTCAAATTATAGCAAAGATTTTCATAACAAAAGGAAGAAATGAAGGATTTAAGGAGGATGAATACAAAAGTACTTCAGGGTAGTCTTCCTCCTAAATGTGCTAGAGCCAGTAAGCCAAGGGAATTTGTTATGGCTACTGAGATGGATCAAGAATATCCTCCATAATTTGTACACCGTCACAGGTGAAATCCTACGGGTCAAGTGCAACAACAATCGGTAGTGCTGCCATCGGTTGTAGTTGTAGCTACCAAACCTTTCCAAGCTCCAGTCATTGCACCTGTTCAGGTCCAAGCTCAACCGGATGTTTCTCAAATGTTAATAACTACTATTGAGTCATTAACAGCTCAGTTGGATGTTATGGAGGGAAAACGTGCTAAAATTCAACCAGAAAAGAGAGCTTACCCTTAATGGGTTGATGCAATCCCTCCCCCATCAAGTTTTGGGAACCGTGTATTCCCTATTTTCAATGGATCAAATGATCCTAAATAGAATTTGACGCATTATGTATCTTGTTGAGATCCTATGATTAGAAATTCGGAATATCAAGAAGAAGTGGAACTCATATTCTTCGTGCGAACCTTGCAAGTACCGGATTTTTTTTAGTATGCAAGCTTGCAATCCCGGTCAATTACTAGATGGAACGATCTCGGTCAACAATTCCTTCTTATGTTCAGCTCAACTTTTCCAAAGACAACTGTTTTTTATCTTACAAACTGTAAGAAAAGGGAGAATTAAAGGGTCTCAGATTTCATTGCTCGCTAGAAGGGATTAACATATTTCTTGATCGTAGCACACCCCAGGAATAATTGTTTCCAAATTGTGTGGAAAAATTACTTGACGAGTTACGTACACCGCTAATCCCTGTATAATACAAAATAGGGTTTCAAGACCTTATTTCAATTGCTCAGCAGATTGAAGATTCTGTTATATAGACTAAGGCTAAATCTCGTGTAATTCAATCAGTTCTAGGAAGAATAATGGGTAAAGTAGAGACTGGTACAGTTATGCTTAAGCAAGCACCTGTACCTTTTTCTACTTCAAAACCGTCATCTTCTCGAAGGGCTCCACCTCCTAAGCATCAGCAACGTAGGTCGTTTCATTTGGATGATCAAAGAGATGAAAGACAGAAACAGTTTGATGGGTTGAAGAGTAATGTTTATTCTTTCCAAAATGAACAAGTTCCAGGCTACTTCATTTCAGCTCTGGAAAATAATTTGGTTCAGGTGCCAAGGCCCAAAAGACCAAACGGGGTAGGAGATGAAGACCATCCCAATTATTGCCCCTTTCATCAAAAGTTGGGGCATCCCATCCAAGAGTGTTTTTTATTCCAAAACCTCCTTCAATAGATGGTCGACATGGGACAAATCAAACTAAAAGGCTCTTCAGCCCAGGAAGCAAGTGTACTGCTACAGATCCAGAGGAAGGAGGCAAGTGGCAAGATTCCAAAATAAGAAATGCACAGAAATATGATGATTGGATGGTCAAAAAATTGATCAAACGATCTCATGCACTTTTGCAAACGTAATTGATGAAACCAATTGTGTGTTCATCTGTAAATGCCGCAGTGAAACCTCCATGAAAATAAAAATACTCAAAGGTCTACATAATTTAGGGAAGGAAGAGGAATCAGGAGAAGATGATTATTTGTCAAATCCTAAGTTGTCTTTGACTCTGACAGATTTGATGCCATCTACTTCGAAGCTACAGGCACCGTCCCATCAATTGGAAAATCCTAAATTGGCAAGTTAGGAAGAGTCTTCACCAGATGAAGAACTGATCTCTTGTTCTGTTAATGTGATTTATTTAACATATCCTTATGTCTGTGGCAGTTTCAATTTTGATGAGCCAAATTTCCTAGTATCAAACATAGGAATTAGAGAGAGTTCCCAGGATCTGGGATGCAGAGGAAGACGTGGATATCCCAGAAGCTAGTATTCCAATTCTACCCCTACTAGAACATTGTATGCAGCAGAAACTCATGGCGAAGCCCTTCAGCGAGCTCAATAAGAACAAGTATGTTCTTCCACCAATAGCAAATTCAGTCCTGGAACAGTTATTCTGGAGGATCGGTTGGGGATTCCACCGTCATCTTCTCAACAAGTAAATGGATCTAATCGGTCTAATCTTACAAAGCCAAGAATATTTCCAACTCATATCCCAAAACAAGATGCATCAAATTTCAAAGCATCAACTTCTAAAGCACCTGCCAAACCACATGTTCCTGTTAGAAAACACAGACCTCTGGATCAATAGTATGATGTATTAAAACACCTAGCCCATGTACCGACCATGTTATAAATTATGGATACTTTGAATATGACAAAAGATCTTCGAGAGGCACTCATCGAGGCTTTGTCAAGTCCTCAAGAGTTTGAAACTGAAATTTTTGTAGCTGAAGTCTACCACGTAGAAAATAATCCTGCAGAATTCCGTACAGTGATATCGTTCACAGATGAAGATGAAGATGATGTCGTGCATGGACATATTAGAACTTTGTACTTATTCGGAAAGGTCAATGGTGTAGACATCCGATGAGTTTTCATTGATAATGGTTCAGGATTCAACCACATGCCCATTCGTACACTTCGTCGATTGGGCCTCATGGAATCTAATTTATCTCCTTCTACTATGATGTTACAAGGATATGATAAAAATTATCAAGATTAACTGGGTGATATTACACTCAGAACTCAGTTTCGAGTTCTTATATCCAATTCGGATTTCATGGTTGTTGATCAAAACTCAGCCTTCAACATCTTGCTTGGAAGACCCTGGCTACATCAACATGCGGTTATCCCTTCATCATATCATCAATGTGTCAAATATTGTTTCGATGGACAAGTTGGGACATTGTATTGTGATAAGTCCACGTTCAAGACATGTGAATCTCAATACATTGAGGCATAATTCTATCACATGAAGGGAAAAGAGAAATCCACAACAAGGAAGATTACTAAAGTTAATGCTCTATATGGTTTGGTGAAGATTCTAGTAAATCCAGTTGCACATGTGAGTAAATATTATGTGTTGCCTATCAGTCAAATTGACAAGATAGACCCAAATCAAAATACTCTTATGGATACTTCCATAAAGTCAATTACGGCAATCAAGACAGAAAGCATGGGAGAAATTGGTGAGCCACCAAGAAGTGATGAAATCCCAGATGGAGATGTCATTATTTCATCTGATGAAATCCAGCAAGTTTATACTTCGCCAAATAGGAAAAAATAAGTGATAGCAACGTCAGAGGTGAAAAATTACGTCAATTCTAAATCTATTATCTCCTCTTTATTACACATGGAAATCCCTCCATCATCAATTGGGTCAGAAATGTAAGCCTCTTCTTCAAGATGTTCAAATTTTAACATCTCTCATAATCATGTAAATTCTACTTCATCATCTACTATGCAAGTAGAAACAGAAGAAGTACACATGTTGAAGAAGAAGAGGAAGATCTCAGATATTATCCTCCAGCATTTGAAGAGGGTATCTCTACCACTGTGGATGAAATCATAGAAATAAATCTGGGTACAGAAGAAGATCCATGCCCCACTTTAATAAGTGTGGCCATGAATCTTGATGAACAAGAGATGTATATTTACTTTTTAAATAAAAATCGAGATATATTTTCTTGGAACTATACAGAGATTCCCAGGCTTGATCCTGATGTTGCTACTCATCATTTGGGTTTTCCAGAAGAACATTGAGGATTCAAGCAAGACGTAAGAAGAACACACCCAACTTATGCTTCCAAAATTGAAGTAGAAGTGGATAATATTATCCGTGATAACTTCTTTAGAGAAGTTAAATATCACATGTGGTTGGCTAATATTGTCCGTGTAATGAAGAAGAAGGGACAAATTAGAGTTTGTATTGATTTCAGATATCTTAATCGACATTTTCTTAAGGATCATTTTCCGGTTCCGATTACTGAAATTTCAATCAATGCAACAGCTGGTTATGAAGCTCATTCCTTCATGGATGGATATTCTAGATATAATCAAATCCGAATGGATCCAGAATATGAGGAATCCACAACCTTCATAGCCCCTCATGGTGTGTTTTTCTATCGGGTAATGCCCTTTGGCTTAAAGAATGCCGGTGCAACATATCAGTGGGCCATGAATCATATCGTTAAACCCTTTTTAGGGAAGTTTGTTCACTGTAATGTGGAAATTTTGGTGGTCAAATCAAAAAAAAATTCTAATCACTTGGAAGATTTGGAAGTCATATTCCGCAAGCTTTGACAACATAATTTGAAGAGGACCCCACATAAAATGTGCATTTGGCGTAACCTCAGGACAATTTCTTGGCTTTGTTGTATGCCATCGAGGTATTGAAGTTGATCCTAAGACGACCAAGTCAATCCTTTGTATGTCACCTCCTCTAAATTTGAATGAATTAAGAGGACTTCAAGGACAGATAGCATATATTTGGCGTTTCATCGCCAATTTGGCAGGGAAAAGTTTACCCATCAACAAATTGATGATAAATGGAGTCACTTACCAGTGGACTGAAGAATGTCAAGAGTCAATCGATATTCTCAAGAAATACCTCTTGAGTCAACCGGTACTTATGCCACCTGTTGAAAGAAGTCCACGTATCCTCTACATGATAGCCTTAGAGCGATCATTGTGTGCCTTTATTGCTCAGAAGAATGATGCTGGGAAAGAAAACAGCCTTTACTATCTCAGTCGAACTATGCTTGAAGCAGGAACCCGTTATTAAAATATTGAGAAGTGCTTCTTGGAATTAATCTATGCAGTTCAGAAGTTGGGACACTACCTGCAACATCACAAGGTTCAATTGGTATCTCGTAATAACATGCTCAAATTCATCCTTAGTCGTTTAAAGCTTACATGATGTCTGACAAGGTGGGAAGTTATTTTGCAGAAATTTGACATTCAGTATGTGTCTCAAAAGGCCATAAATGGAGAAGCTCGGTCTGATTTCCTTTCGGAACATCCTTCAGTAGAAGATACATATTCAGATATTGAACTCCCTTATGGATAAGTATTCTCCATTTAGGATAGTCCTCAAGTATGGTAAATGTATTTTGATTGTGATTTTAGAAGTCCAATAGGGAAGAAAATGGAAGATCCTAAATTCAACAAGGTTGGATTAGGAGTAATTCTTATTTCCCTGGAAAAGGTAGTGTTACCATGTTCCTTCTTATTGTGGGAAGGTGGTACCAATAATGAAGTAGAATACTAGGCCCTCTTCATAGGATTAGAGTTGGTGCTTCAAGCACAAGTGAATCAATTAAGGGTGAATGGTGATTCAGACCTGGTAATCAAACATGTCAACAGGGATTATGCAATAAGAAAAGATGAATTGATCCCATTGTATGATTACATCCGAGATTTAATGGAGGAATTTCATACGGAGCCGACATTTTCTTTTGTCCCGTGATCACAAAATGATCAAGTTGATGCACTGGCTAATATATCCACCGCTCTAGCAGATCCCAATTGGGACAAAACAACCATTAGTATTGTGAATTGTCGTACAATTTCACATTATGTTCGAACCAGAACAGAGGAGATCAATGAAATTAGTCCCATTCCGGAACCGTATGGTCGTACTACAGGATGGATGACATCTATCAAGGAATAGTTTCAAAATGGAACACTTCCACCTGATAGAGTTGGGGAAAACAAATCTGGCGACATGTGGCCAATTTTAGTCTTTATGATATCCCAGATCACCTAGAGAAAATTCTCTACAAGCGTGGTTTTGATGGAGTTATCTTCAGATACATTGATGGTGATGAGACAGTGGATGTCATGAAAGAAGTGCATACAGGAGTCTGTGGTGCCCACCAGTCTGGTCATATATTGTCTGACCAAATACAAAGGCTTGGATACTTTTTGACTTTAATGGTACAAGATTGTGTTTATTTCACAAAGAAGTGTCATTCATTCCAATTACATACCAGTTTAATTCATCAACCTCTAGAGTTGCTTCATACATCTAAGTACACGTGTCTATTTTCCACATGGGGATGTGATGTGGTGGGACCTTACCCTTCAGCTACGGCCAAGCAGTTTATGTTTATCCTTACTGCTACTGACTTCTTTTCCAAATGGGAAGAGGCAATACCTCTCAATGAATATGGTTAAAAAAGCATTGTTAGCATCATCAAGTCTAACATCATTAGCAGATTTGGTGTCCCTCATACCATTTTCACGGACAATGCTACCAACTTCTTTTCATCTGAGAAGAAGAAGTGGTATCAAGAATACAACATCAAATCCAACCATTCAACTCAGTATCATGCAGCGGCCAATGTCCATATATAAGCCTTCAACAAGACTCATTCAAACATACTGAAAATGATGGTGGATAAAGATAAGAATTCATGTCTTGATAAACTATTTCATGCTTTATGGGCTTATCAGACCCCCACTTGCACTGCAACGCGGTCAACTCCATATTCATCGGTATAGGGAACGGAAGCAGTCTTTCCTATTTGCGTTCAACTACCCTTGCTCAGAGTAGATATTTTTGATCACTAATCTACAGATGAACAATCTAAAAAGCAACTGGATTAATTGGAATGGTTAGATGAGAAAATATTTTGCACACTGCCCCACTTGGAAGTTAATCAGTATTTAATAGCACAAGATTTCAACAAAAAAGTTCGTCTTCGTTCATTAATTCAAGGAGAAGTGGTATTGGTTCTCAGAACTCCCATGATACTAGGAAAGAAACCCCCCATGCTTGAACCAAAATGTGAAAGACCTTAATCAAAAAATATGGACTACTCCAATGGAGCATATTCATTTATCTCAATGGATGGAGAACTCATCACTACTCGAACCAATGCCATATTTCTGAAGAAGTATTTTGTATAAACAAAAAATAAATTGTTTTGGTCCATACATATGACCTTAAACTATTTGTATTACTTTATTCCCACACGATGTTAATCTGTGACTTCCTAAAAGCATGATGCTAAACTGTACAGATGTCTCTTGTGTCTAGAAAGACGTTAAACTGCACCATCTGCAGTCCATACATATGAACTTAAACTATATGTATTACATTCGTCCCACACGACGTGAAATTGTGACATCCTAACTACATGATGCTAAACTGTACATAAGTCTCTTATGTCCAGCAAGACTTTAAACTGAACCTTCTAAGGTCCATACTTATGACCTTAATCTATTCGCACTTTCATCCAACATGACTTCAAACTGTTAAAAAGTCCCTAATACGCCCAACATGATGTTAAACTTTGTCCTCTTTTGTCCTTACTTCATGACATTAAACTAGACAATCCCCCTTTTGTCCAACATGACATTAAACTGTATTGTCCCCATCATCCTAACTACATGACGCTAAACTATACATAAATCCCTTAATATGTCCTACATGATGTTAAACTGTATTTTTTCCCTGTTACATGACACTAAACTGTGAAACACCAATAGTCCTAACTGTAAGGATTTAAACTACAAAGTCCCTTTATATGTCCTACATGACCTTAAATTGTGCATCGTTAAGGTTGTTTCTACCTATTGTTTCTCACACCGAGTATGACTCAAGTAAGCTTAGAATAAACTTCAACCATAACACCCTCTCTAGGCCGCTAACCATGCATAAGTCCCAACACCATTTTAAGGTCGTTGTCCCCAAGAACAACTTGATCACTAATTCATTCTTTAATTGAACTACGTGGACTTTGATCCTTTCCTTCCATGCCGGGTCTGTAGGCACCCTCCCCCCCGAGATTTAATCCCAAAACCAATCACTTCACATCAGTTCACCTCAATCTCGTACGATATTGATTTGTGAAACTGCCCCCAGAATCAATATCTTTACATTGGTTCAACTTCTTCCATGCTACATGACGTTAAACTATACATCATTTTTTGTTCGGTATGACAATATACTACAACATTCTGTGATACCCTTACCTGAGAGGAAATCATTATTTACATTGATCTCCAATCGTGTTTTATTCCACAGACTAGGTGCATACATTCCAATGCCTGAACCATTTATTTTGGGTCAAACCATCATTTCACTAAAGTCCCCTTTCACCCTTCAAATGTACGAACCAAATCTATAAAGAGGGTATTTCTAGAACTCTGTGGGATTGATTCCCATTCTTGTGGGATATGTAGGAATGTTCGAGTGACCCTCGAATCCAGCCTCAAGTCATTGGGCATAACCCCAAATTCTACTTTCAGTCCCTTGGATGAAAAGTCCCCCTGAAAACACACACTGTGTATTTCTTATAATGGTCTGAGATTTAAGACCCTAAACTAAGATCTCCCAAACTTTAGTCCCACACAACATTAAACTATATTTCATGAACTACATATGGCATGATTCCCATCCAAATGGGATACATAGTGAAGCCTAATATTTCAATTCAAGACCCATCCAAAACGTGATTATGGTTAGCATTGATCTATGTATCTTTTCATACATTGAACAATACCCATTTTTTATGTGTCATAATCCTATCATTAAATATTTTTAGATCTTCATAACCCATTTTTCATAACTTCTAATCACAAAATGTCCAAATTCTGAGAATTATTTTTCCTGACCATGTAGAATGTGCCCTTAGCTGGCCTTGCATAAATAGTCTACATAACAGACCTGTCAGACAAAAGATACAATTATTTGACTATGCAGCCAATACCCTTAGGTGGCCCTGCATAATTCAACCTCATAACGGGTTTGTTAAAGAATGGTAATTTCATTCATAGGACTAAAAACTATTTTTGTTTGTATTTGTCTTAACAACGATATATAGGGATCCACTTAAATAGCCATTTGTTACATATTTTACTCATACTCTTTTTCGTGATTTGAAAATATTCAAGTCTATGGTTTATACTTTCCCTTCACTATGTTTGGGTCATACCTTCATATGAGTGACATTCATCTAGTTCTTAAACAATATTTTTTGGAAATATATTCTCCATATTTAAGTACTTATCTTCTTACAAAAAACTCTATGCATTGGAAAATTTGAATCATCATAAACATCCACAGGATTTTTAGCAGTAGAAAAGTAACATGTTTTGAGTTATTTGCCTGACTATGCAGCATGTGCCCTTAGGCAGACATACATAAACATTTTTACATAACGAACTTGTCAGCCAAAAGATGCTATTATTTGACTATGCAGCCAATGCCTTTTGGAGGCCCTACATAATTCAATCCCCAAATGGGTTTGTTAAATAATGGTAACTTCATTCGTGGAAAATATTTCTTCTAATGCATCTTAGTAATTTTTCATAACATTTCTCAGATTCATGGTTTCTTAAGTCATAGTTTACATTTTTTCCCTTCCATACTTGAATATGGTAATATGTTTTCAAACAAATTTTCAAGGTATTTAGTCAATTTTTAATCCATTCAGTCAAAGAAATATTGACCTTAAACATTAAACTCTTTATGTCCAACGTGCATGACATTAAACATCCCACAAAAGACAAGGGAACTCTGAATAAAAGTGAAATTCCATCTCACTAAACATACATTTGGCTTGATTTAGGTAATATTGAGCAATTAAAAGATTCAAAGTTTATAGGGTTATTTATAATAATCCTAGTAAAAAATCAAACGATGCCTACTAGGACCATTTTCTTAGGTAAAAATATAAAGTAGGTAGCAAAGGTAATACATGCACAAATAATTTTAAATTAAAAGGTTTTTCATTTGGTGTACAATATATTAGAAGGAAATCCACATATTGGAGTCTCTTCTCTTTTCTCGAAAATTACAAGAGGATGTCAACATAAGTCTTCATTTGATGAACAGCATCCCGAGCTTCATCAGCAGCTACTTGAAGCACATGCAGTCAACAAAATACACTCTTTTTATCCTGATGGAGTGTTTTCATGGAATCTACAATGGATTTCATACCATTCGTTTGAGCTCCCTTTAGTGAATTATTGAGTTGGTCAAGTTCCCCAATAACAACGTCTAACTTTTGATGAAGGTGCATCTACTGGATGACATTATCTTTAATCTTATGCTTCAGCTCCTTCATCTTGGCAGCATAGTCAGTCGTTTCTCGGGATATCGCAGCCTCAAATTCACTAATATTGGATGACAACTTCACCCTGGTCAGATCTTTATGACATTTTTTCTCCTGATCTCTTCTTAAGATGACCTGTTTCACCGCAGTATAGATCTCTAGATATCCAAAACCGCCAAGTCGTAGCATTTCGAATAGTGATGAAAATTGGGAAATCATTGATGATATCTCTTCAAGAGGCACTTCAGATATGATTCTCCATATGTTGTTCCATGCCATGCGTCTTGAAAAGCTTAGCGCTTTGAGCACCTCCAAGTCTAATTCGACATCATCATCACAAGGGGGCGTGTAATCTGGAATTAATGCACTTAAGGAAGTGCCATGTTCTGCTCCATCCCCCTGACCCTGGTTTCATCGCCTTCTACTACAGTTTGGGCATAAGTTGAGACTTCACCTCCATATTTAGCCATTGATGTTGATGGCCATGTTTGATCAATTAAAACTATGGTTGGTTTCATAGAACAATGAATGTTGGTTATCTATCATGAAAACATAGTACAATCATTACATAACAGTAGATCAACAACATGAGAAGACACCTCCCCATCTTTCCCAGTTTCAACAGGATCATCAAGATGGGTCTCAGGAGGGTTTACTAGGTTTAGCTCCACTTGAGCTAATGTTTATGCAATGGTTGGGTTGACATCAATGTCCATACCCTCTTCAGGCATTGGATGTTCAGTAGCTTCTTTGGATGGAACTTCATATCATTTTCTTTCATGATTTTATGTGTAAATAATAATAAAATTTACCGAATTAATGATAAAACTCAATCCCAAGATATTCTAAATCACATTATAACATAGCATGATCATAAAATTCTTCTAAAGACAGGACATGATTCATAATTTCATCAAATGATATTTCAGAATCTTGGTTATTCTCACCAGTGAGAGCATTTGATATGTCTTCTTGGCGACCCTCACTCTGCGGCCCCTGACCCGGGACAAATTCTTCAGGAAGAATGGCAGACTTAGTTTCCGTAGCCGCCAATGATTCTAGTGCAGGTGTTATACCTATAATATCACAGAATGGTAGTTAGTTGATGTTTTCATTCAATATTTAATGAATAATTGTATGAAGCATTGTTAAATTACCAGAAGTAGGTTCTTCTCTACTTGTAGCAGCAGCATGAGCAGTACTGGGAATAGATGTTGGATCTTTTTCAGAAGCACCCAAGTCAGCCTGAATTTGCATTTGTTCCACAACACCATCTGTGGTCCTCAATGGAGGATCAGTCCTCTACCTCAGAGGGGAAATTGAAGAAGCCCTTGAAATCCCATGGAAAATGATCAATCTATTCATGGTTTAAGACTCATGATTATCCGAACAACATACCACTAATGATGAAGAATTTAGTTGTGGAATTCTTCCTCTGAAGCCTTTGTCCCACTAGATTATTGTTAGTGTCGGCAGTCTCCATTATAAGTACCTGAATGGGAGAATGGAAAGTCATGTCCAACTCCTCATCCATGGCATGTTGGCCTTGTGATACCTCGCCCGACTCACGAGGAGATTCAGCAGTATCCCCAATGGCGGTACCGCCAGTGATATACTGTGGTGAATGAACTTCAGAAGTCCATTTCCTTGCATGTTGTACGAAAATGAAAGTAATTTCCTTGAGTAACAAATCTTTGACTGAAATCAAGTTACAATGTAAACAAGGAAAGAAGACGTACATATTCAGGAGCCACGTACTCATGCCACTCCTCATCATTGGAGTTTTGATCCATCGTTTCCTTCACCCACTTGGTGATAGGGATATAATCATCGGTGGCATGTATTTAGGTACTCAACTCATTGAAATAGTCTCTTAATTCATCTGGATTATCCTTGAAATAATGTTTTGTAGGAGGCTGAATAGTCCCTATTCCAGGATGATGTATCCCTTCACATAGCTCCAACTTGATAGTTTCAGTATCGCAGTATACATCCCACCATGTCTGGATGTCCTCTGGTCGTAGATATGTAGGTTTACTAGAAGGATGTGAAGAGGGTCCTACAACCTTGGATTTTAATTTCTTTCTAGCACTTGAAACTATAAAAAGATAATGAAAACATGTTACTCTATAAAGTTACTAGTAATTAAATTGAATCAATAAAGTAACTCACTAGGAGTTGATGGAGTGTATCTATTGATTCTGACATGAGGATTATATACGGCACATGGCTGCTTTGACACATGTTGTATTTTTTGAGAATTTGATGAATCAGCCTCGGTTGAAGAACTCGATGAACCATCTTCAGGATTGGAAGAATCATCGGCTGCCTGGATTGATTCTTTCTTAATGGTTATCGTCTGGTTCCCCAACCTATTAATAGGTTTATTCAATACTGCCTCAGGATATGACGTTATCCAGTTTTCAGCATACCATATGGCCAAATTGCTTACTGCTTCAGCATCCAGCAAGTCAAAAACTTCCCTAGTCCTTTCCATAACCATTAGCAACAATAGTAGTCATGAAACCATTGGATGCTGCTCTGACCTGACGTGCACCGGAGTAGATACAATAGTTGTCTACAGACATTTGAATTGGCGTGAAAATCGATATGGAGAATATGCCTCACATATAATTTCCCCATCAGTTGTGGAGGCCTGTACACCATCTCTGTAGGCCAGCATGTAAAACCTCTGTTCCCAGCTGGGTGATCCATTGTCAAAAAATCTCCCTATCGGTGGAATTCCATAGGGAATGAAGTGGAATTCCTTATTCATTCCCAGCCTTGTCCTAATATCATAGGCATTGAGGGATAATGGAAAAACTCCAGAGAAGGCCTGAACAAACAGCCTGAAAGAACTTCAAGGAATCTGTATTCCGTTCTATACAGCATATGTCCGGATGATAGTGGAGATCCATCCCCATAAAACATGGAATGGTCCCACTAATCTCAAAGGATACATACCCATATAGACATGTAGTAATCTCTTGTAAATCTTTGTCAAAACATGGGTAGCCAACCCCACCATCTTCCTTTTATCCAACTTGGCTGCAATAACGAAGGTCCCTAGCCTGACTCCTCCCTTCAAATCATTGACTGGAAATTGATAGACACCGAGCCATAAATCAAAAAATCCTGCCAGATGGGTCTTCTCTGGGATTTTATGATTCACTTCATACCCCCATTTCTCAAAATCTCCAGCTACTAGAGTCGGCCAAAATATGCTCGGAGCACCTCTCTTATCTGCTCTAGGGCAGCTAGTAGGACGAGTACAGGTGGGCCCCTTTTCCCACTTCTTCTTATGAAACACATACATCCATTCCTCTAGATGAATATCCCTTCTAGAATGAGTCATTGAAGTCTTTGAGATTTTGAGCTTATGATAAATCTTCAATAACTCTCGAACAAAATACAGAGTCTTCTCTGGGTCATTCAAGGATGCCTTTGGAGGGATGATTTCATCATATATATCACTCAAAATTGGAACCCCTAATATCTTGTAGACATCAGAAAAACTAATGCATACTTCACCTTGGGTCCGATGGAAAGAATTACTTTCTGGGCTCTAGTGGCTAAGAAAATCCGGTGAAATTTTATCATTCCTATAAACATAGGTCTGCCCATCCCAGATGGATTCAAAAATTGGATCTCCCTTTATATTCTCGACAAAATATTCATAAGTTTGTTGCACCCAATTAGCCCACATCCATGTTGGATTCAACCCTCCTCCAGAACGGAATTCCAATTTCTCCTTCCATCCGTTGGATTGATCCATCTAAGAATTTCAAAAGACCAAGGGATAACAATGTGGTAGCAGCTCAGGTTTGTGAGGTTTCAGATCTAGTGAACACGAGCTATGATGCATTATATAGTCTTTCTTTACTGTTCTAGCATTAGAAAATGTTCCTGTGATTGAGTCATTTGCTGAATAATAGTTGGTATATGACTGAAACCAGGAATGTAGGAGATAGTTCTTTGCCTCTGGAATATTGACATCTGCAGATGACCAATGCCATACAGAGGCAGATAGATGTTGTGCGGGAAATTAATATGATGCATCTTCACGTACTTGGATAATTCTGGGAGAGTACTTTCTCAGGTGGAATAGTAATCATGGCCAACGATGTCCATCATATCATTAATTCTTTTGCTTTCCAGTTCACCAGTCATTCCAATTCTCATGGGAGCAATTGGATCTGCAAAAAAGATGAATAATTAACTCATAATGTTAGTTAATTTTTCATAAAATTTGTGAAGGAATTTGAAAATTGTCTAAGGCATTTAGTCGTGAAAGTCCCATAGATGGCACGATAGTCTCCTTCGGTCGCGCACGTATTGGGCACGCATGTATCACCATGAAAGTCCAAATACCTTAATAGAAGCGTGACACATGAAATAAGAATCGCGAACGAGGGAAAGCTGGGAGTCCACCTGCCCACCGAGAGCAAAAAAAACAAGCAAGATTCGGGTGCTTTCCGCAAATTGAAGCCATCTATTTTATAGAAGAGGTCGTACCCCTGTGTGCCCAAAGCCTATTTGTGCACCATACCATGTGCGCCGTAATTTCGTTTTGTTTCTCATTTTCCTCAGAGTCAAATCCTCATTCCTTTTTGGATACAACTCTGAAGGGTGGGACACTTGTTGACGTTCCTTTTTTGTCACAGAGTCTAAACGAAATGAAAAGGGAAATACCTCAAACAAAGAAGATGCATCCATTGAATAACCATAAAAAAGTGAAAGGGATGAACAAGGAGAAAATTTCCCATAGGTTTCCCGCATGGTCATGCTAGTACACGTTCACGCAGCTTTGTGGTCACGTAAGTGACTTGCGTGACGTCTTTGAAAATCGCCTAGGGTCTTCTCCAGCCTATAAATACTCCTGGTGGTCCCCCCATTTGAGATGGATTTTTTCCAGAATTCAGATACAAAGCTCTGAATGTCCAAGTCTCTTCTTCAAACTTTTGAACACATCAATTTTAATTCATTACATAGAATGGAAGGTCTAAACAATAGGAATAAGATCTAAGTTCTAAAATTCACTAACACTTGCATGCCTTAGTGTCTTACCCTTAAGGGAAATGGACACACTTGCAGGCCTCCTTACCTACTCATTGAAACCTGTGCGCCACTCTTCAGGAAGTACCTCGGGATAATTCTAAAGGATTTGGTCAATGGTCTCCAAGTATTACCCTACTGGTTAACTGGTACCAAAGTATATAGGTGTCGTTCAAGTATACTTGTGCGACCAAGACTTGTGCGCCAATGCTGCACTTGCGCGAACCCCCAGGACTTGTGCGTTCATCTAATTTTGGATGCCCTTGCTTCCCATTTCACCTATCATATGCCATTCCACCTCTCCTATTCAAGATGCAGTCTTCAAGACACTCTTAAAATCCATTTATTGAATGTTTTCTTGACTAACTTCCTTATCTGAAAGGAATTTTGTGGAAGATCTCTCAAAACCTAGTGATTTCCACATATTTATGTCACTAAAGTTAGAGATTTCATTCATTCAACCTCATTCATCAAGATGAGAGAACCCTATTCATGGGACTCTTTTTCAAGATTAATCCCCAGTCATAATTTCCCTTTACCGGGGCCTCATTTTTAGGTGTAAGACCATATCCAAGTCCCTTTAATTCCGGGCATCCTCCATAGGAGTTATCCCCAACAATAATTCCCTTAAAATGGGCCTCTTTTTCAAAAGTAAGCCCCGGTATTAATTTCTCTTAACCAGTATTAATTTACTTTTGATTTGAGTTTCATTTTTAGGAGTAAAATCCAATCATAAGTCCCCACCTAATTTTGGAATATTTCTCAGGAGTAAGCCCCAAGTTAGAGTATCCAAATCCCCATAAAGTACATATACCATTATGTACCATGTTTCCAGGTTTCTTCCCTGAAGAAAATCCTAATCCTCATTTATCTAGGACGTCATACATACATAATCCCCACATAATTTCTCATGATTGAATCTTTCATGGCACAATTTTCTGGTTTTACCAATACCTCTTGTTTCTCACACCGAGCATTACTCACGTGAGCATAAAGTGTAAAATTAATTATGACATCTTTTGCGGAGCCAGCAATCATACATAAACACCATAATCCCTTAATCGAACTTTGTGGGTTTTGATTCCTTCTCTAATCAAGGATACGTAGGTAGCCCATCTGTGGGTGTGATCCCAAGTATTAAATAATCTATGTTCTTCTGAATGAAAATAAACTTCAAGTGCCCCACTGAGTGGCTTTAAAACCAGCATGGTTATCATAATAACCCAGAGACATCTATATAATGTATTAATGGAAACCATTGACTAAGAATCTCTAAACAAACACCGATTATTCTCTATCGGTGAATAACCTCGAATACTTATAATATAATCTCTAAATTTCATACATATTTATCATTGATTTTCAGACCTAATGGAAAGCTCATTCTAATTATTGGTAATGCAATAAGGATTCACGAACAGAACTTAAATCTATAAAGAGAGTCCCATAGTAGACAATAATTCCCCTCAAAAAGGTGTGATGAGTCCGACCTCCAGTCCTCTCAACCAACACAAATTCATAAGCTTCATCAGTGCATATCTAATGAGCGCCTGCCTTTGGAATGTAGGTCCAAATGAATATAGAATCATTATATGTTTTCTATTCTACTACAAAACCTGTTAGAAACCTATTGTAATGAACCTTAAACCAACAAGTTCATTCCCAATTCTAGAGGGAAACACTCCCATCGTAGCCTAAATAATGGATTTTCACAAGGAAAGGTCTGGGAAAATATAGGTTATTACCTCAGATATCTCTAAAACTATTTTTATGCATGATAATTTCAAAACTAGCCATGAAGTAAAAGGATGTTTGAACAACCATCCATTAATATACATCTTAGGAGTAAAATACCTTATGTTATTACAAAGATGGAGTTATAACCTCGAGATCCTAGAACACACCCTTGAAATATATCACCTGCAAAACTACAGAATATCTAAGGCCCCACTATCCCAAAAAACCACAAAAACACAATGGTCACACCATCCATACACAAGGATTAGAGAGATCTTTCCTCCATGTGAATATGCTATCTTCTTTTTGAAGAATTGTCTCGCTCGCACATGTTTTAGCCCATCTGACATAATATATATTTATTATGTATTAGGGTCTACCCTCCGCATATTCAAGACTTTTCAAACAGAATTTGAGAATAGGGAAACAACTTATTATAAAACATTTGAGGAGAAACATTACTTTAAAATCATAATACAAGGAATAACACAATAGAAAAACTCAGAACTGATCAAGGTACTAGGCACACAATTATGCATGTTATTCCCAGGTACTCTTATAGAGGCTCCCATGCCACCATACCTTCTAAAGAAGTAATTTTTCATCCATGTATCACCTTATCGTCACATCCTTCAATATGTACCAGTTGCACCATCAATTTCACATCATCATCAATATTCAACAGTCCACAGTCTTGGAAATTTGAGTAATTGTGTGGATACGAATGGAGCTGAGACACATGGAAAACGATGAAGATATTTTATAATATCAGTGGAAGAGCCAGCTGATATGCCACCTCACCAACTCAACCAAACACATTGAAAGGTCTTATGAACCATGAAGAAATAATTCTTCCTCAGCCAAAACTATGTTGTCCTTACCAAGGAGAGACCTTCAAGAAAACATTTTTTGTAACCTCAAACTCTAAGGGCCTATTATTATGATAAGAATATTAATTTTAAAATTAATAAGAATCCTTCATCCTTTCATGCATAAGATGAACCTTCCTTGTTATTCTCTACTCTAACTCCAATCCAAGAGAGGATTCTTCCCCTACCTCTATCTAGAAAATGGGTGAACAACACGGTCTTCTATACATTTCTTCGAACAGTGCCATGACAATGTTTTAGTGATATCTATTATTTTAAGAAAACTCTCCAATGGAATGTCTCGTACCCATGATCCTTCGAAGTCCAAAACACATGCTCACAACATATCCTCCAATATCTATATTTTCCTTTATGTCTACCCATATGTCTGAGGGTAGAAAGTTGTTCTAACGTGTAATTCGGTTCCAAAAGCATGTTGTAATCCCCTCCTGACTCATGGAATAAAACTTGTATCCTGATCCATGAAAATAGATCGTTGAACTCCATGTATACACCCCACATCGTCAACATACCTCTTAGTTTAGGGATCCACTGGGCATGACTCATTGACCTCTTGGAAGTGAGCAGATTTCATCATCCTTTCCACAACTGCCAAAATATCAATGTATCCTCCCTATGTTTTTGTTTATCCTATAATGAAATCCATCGAGATGTCATCCCAATATAACATGAGAAAATTCAAGTGCTATAGTTGACTATTGGGAACACGATGCTTATCCTTCACCTATTGAAACACTAGGTAAATTTCTAAAAACACTACCAATTCCCGCTTCACCCTAGGCCACAAAAATTGTTCCCTCAAGACTCAGTATATCCTATATACTTCTGGATGAAGTGATAGGGGTGAGATATGGAACTCATGATAAAATACCACATGAATTTATACTTCTATAACTATCTTCCCATGGAACAAAATCTGAGTCTTTCTATCCTATGAACACCCCTCATGAGCATCACCCTAGTCAACGCAATCATGCATTACATCAACCTCTGAGTCTTACCATTGAGAATAATCAACTTACCACACCATGTAATATTGTAATTTCATATGAAATATGTATCATCTACCATATTTCTCCTTACCATATAGGAAAAAATCGGCTAACACATCCATTTCCATCCATGATTTTGTCGATTTCTTAACTACCTCCTTTTGAGACTTCCTGCTCATTGAATCGGCCACCACATTTCCATTTCCATGGAGGTATGATATATCAATGTCTTAATACTATATAAACTCCATCCACATCGTCTAAGGATTGAACAGGTCTCATTGGAAAAATATTTACCTCAGTATCCTTTGATCCGTGAAGACTACAACAAGATCCCCAATGAGGTAATTTCGCCACAACATTAGCACATACACGACCGCTGAAGGCTCCTAGTCAATGGTGGAATATTTATTGTCATGAAGATGTAATACCCTAGTACCATAATATATAACCCCACGCTACAAAATCAGTACACATTCCATGTTTAGGATTTCAGTGTCACAAATCACATCAAACATCAGCCCTACCACTAGAAAAATAAGCAATGGGACACTGACCAACTTCCCCTTCAGATAGCTGATATCCTCCTGACACTGATCACTCCCTACAAAGCCCAACCCTTTCTAGTAAATCTTATCCAAGTAAATGCGTCTCCAGAGAAGTCAGGTATGATCATCTGGTAATACCCTACCAGAACTAAGAAGCTAAAAACCATAGCCACATTCCTGGGTGTTACCCAAGAAACAAGCGCTTCAACCATTGACAATGGAAGTACTTTCCCTTAATAAAACACCACATGTCTGAGTAATTTCACCTCCTTAATACAAAACATACACATAGAATATGTTTGGTAAAATCTCTAGTATTGGAGGATTTAAAAGATAGTCCTCAGTTTCCTATCATTCCCCTACTCTATACTTGAGTAGATCAAGATATAATCAAGGAAATTGATGGTGAACCAATATCGGAACTCAAGGAAAAATCTGTTCATGAGGCCCATGATCATAGATGGTGCATTTGGTAAAATGAACGGAATGAAAAAGAACATCAAATTTCAAATTCCTGCACCTAGAATAAGTCTTTAAAATGTCACCCTCCAATTCCCTCAATTGGTGATGTCCAGACCGCATGTCAATCTGAGAGAACCAACATCCAGCCATTAAATAGTCGAAAATATATTCAATCCTCGGGAGGGGGTAACAGTTCCTGACCCCCACCATATTCATATTCTGATAGTCTATGCCAAATTTTATACAATCATTTGGCCTCTTAGTGAACAAGGCTAGAGCACCACATAGAAATACACTTATCTAGAAAAAAATCTTATTCATTAGGTTGTCTACCTAAATCTAAAACTCCTTCCCCTTAGAAGGATAAATGTGTTTGGGAGCCATCAAAATCAGATGGTCACATGGTTGCAAGCCAATCACAAACACAACATTCGGTCGTTGGGATAGAGTCACAAGCTATTCTTGGAGGACATCCAGGAACTCACTGATAACCCCATGAACATTCACCATCTTTGAATCTATTGATTCGACTGAGAACACTCCAAACAAGGAATAAAGTGTCTTCAGACATGGGTTTCCCTATTGAAATGTTCTCCCGTCAATGAAAGCTGTGCTTTGGCCTCCCATATCGGAGAACATGACTGATATCTTGAAATATTTTATAACATCCGGAATAAAAAAAATCATTCGATTCTAGGATGACATATTTGGGTTGCATCTGTAGTAGAAGAAGATCCCCACTGGACTGATGCAGCCCCAACCTCAGTCTACAGCCTTGATAATCATCATAGAGATTGGTCTAACCTCTAACTGGCATACTAAACACCAGGGGAATATGAGTTCTCTCTAGGTATAGACCTAGATCATGGTATATAATGATTGAGAAAATGTAGTTTTAAGATACTAAATCAAATAACAATAACACACAATAGTACTAGATATATTAATCGTACCTCGAACAACTTGTGGCCCTTCTGGGACTGCGACCTCCACATTGTGCAACTTCCCAGGCCCAGATTCGCTTCCTCACTGCCATCAACACCTCCCCAATCACGCCCTAGTTGAGGTCCATGAGGAGTAACCTATTGTCAAAATCCAACAACATTGTTCACCCATGGTGGAGCGGTAGCTTGAATCCCCTACTGCTAGATGGGCCCGACCCGCAACTGCAGCTACTCAGTTGGGTGATGACCCTACCCACCCCCAATGAATGGTGCTCGAATGGGGAACTGGTGATTAAGATTTACACAAGATCCATAGACAAATCACTTTGATATCAAGACCTTAAAGAAAGAGTGAGGACCAGGAGATCGTAACTGGATCTGATGTGGCCTACTCAACACTGGTCGGAACGTAGAAGGCCCTGATGCTGGAGAACTGTTGATGATGACATTCATCAATGAGAATCTCAGTCGGATCCCATCTAATAGAAAACCTACCTTCGAGTGCGTCATTTCGACTACCTCATACTTTTTCTGAACCTCTATGATTTTTAGTAGAGTGAATGGAATAACAACACACGAAAGAGAAGGTCGGAGAGCCTCCTCTAAGAATCTTACTTGAGACTTCTCATCCATGAATAGATCATGTGTGAAGCATAGGAGACCAATGAAATTGAACCCAGGTTCCCTCAATGAAATACTCCTCTACTAGAGGTATTGTAGATATTTCCTCTTCTCGTCCTTCATTATGGATGGAATGATTTACACACATATCTCACTTTGAATGTCATCAAAAGAGACATATGTTTCCATCCTCTACCCAAGGTAAAACATCCACCACTAACATAATTCTCCTCATATCTAGATCACTTATAGTGAAAAAATGTACTCTATTTGATCTTAGATAATGAGGAATGTGATAACCATCTCCTCGAGCCAACCATATGTATCATTATTTGAGACATTTCCCTTGTACTTAAACAGAGTTAGCCGCAGGAATCCATGAAGAAACTTCTACCACTAGTTATATTCCTCATCTAGATTATCCCCCCGCTAATCATCTTGGTAAACCATCTGGGACTAAATAATTCGTACCACATGTGGATGAAATCTTTGTTCCATAACTAAATAAGTAAACACAGATATCCAATGCCCGAGTTGTGTGGAAATTTTTTTTACTTTTATTTTTGTTTTATTTATTCATCATTATTAAATTCCCAAAACCACAATGAACACATGAACACAATTTATTATTATTCACATACCATTACTATTTTCTCTTCCCTACAATCATAGTTGCCTAATTTAGTTGTTCAGTTTGTCATGTGTCATTTCATTTGATCATTGGGGCCCTAAAATCATGTTTTCTTGCTGGTCTTCCCTGGAATATTTCACATGAAAAGATTTTATAACATGTTTTCCATAGTATCTCATGAAATCCTCACCATGCCAAAATCCAAATTCCATCATATCTCTCAAACTCCCCAAAACCACTAATTTGTAACCAGTTTTTCATGACTGACCTTCTCAAAGATGATTGAAGGGACAAAAATGTTTCACACCCATCCTTACTTGTGATGAAGGAGAGATAATAACCCAGATTCCAACCATTATATTTCCCTGAAGTGGAGACTAGTAACAAGGGTATATTATCTCACATAATATGGAAGGCAATACCCTTTTTGTCTAAAAATATTTGGAGAAAAAATTGTAAAACCAAAGCAACATTAAATAATAAATGTATTAGTAAATCCAAGATACATTCCCACGTGCATGTGAAAAATTAAAGCTGATAAAATGTAAAAAAAATCTCCCATGGAATGTACCAAATGAAAAGGGGATATGCAGCAACAACAACTAATTGAAATGCCTAATCTAGTAAAGTATACAATAGTTCTTGAATTCCTCCTAGAAACCCGATAATAGTTTTATATACGTTTCATGAGTATACAAGTATACCCAGTAGGAAAACTAATTCCACCTATTCAGTATTGGTAGAAGATACTAACTCCCATATTAGAAAACATTAGAACCTAAAATCCCTTAACAAGGAATACTAACCAATCCATCCTACCCAAGGCACAGTCACCAAATAATACATGATATGTAAAGTAGTAGAATAAGAACATCGGTATTTGGGAACCCCGCCCCACATTCCCACTACTTGACTTCTCATCCCAAATGACTAACATCTTGATTATACAACACTTCCAATACGTATTCCCACTACAACACCCTTAACACACAGACCCGTCCTCAGACAAAACCTATTCCCACTAGAAGACTCCTAGGCCACTACATCCTTGCCTCTCACCAAAAGACATATGTGCCTCATTCCAAAGTCAATTTGGAAAACAAATCCTAGACTGAAAACTCATAGTCCTCTCTTCATTAAAATTCTCTTTCCTAATGGATCATGGGATATGGTAAGCCTAAAGCCATTATTACCAGCATAGATTCACTTGAGCAATAAGATTCTGGATTAGGGTGTCTTGAAGAAAGTCATTAACCAGCCATTGATCCTCCCACCATGTTGTTGGAAAAGACACCCTCAACACTGAAATGGAGGTGTTCAGCACACAGTTCTCAACAAGGATGGGATACATAAAAAAAGAACAAGAATATACAACATATATATGTAAAAATAAACTCAACCCAACCTATGGGTTCCCAAATAAGAAACAATCCCACACAAACCACATTTACGGATACCCCTATATACAAAACCACTCGAACATCCACACAATAAAACAATCCTAACACTCATTCATTTAAAAACATTCAATTTACTAATTAAGGGGTTAACATTAATTTTTTCCAACACTACCTATGCTATCTAACAAGCACAACATCTGAAACCATCATCACAAGGATAAATTCCACTAGGCACTAGCAAGTAAAAACCAAACTTTAGTCCCACTACACATCAGCAAAAACCTGAATTTTTGAAGTCCCACATCCAAAAGTCAAATAATGACCACATCACAAAAACGAATGTTCGGATACCAAAAATTCAATCCATTCCATAATCAATAAATCTCTCAGACTATGATTTTGTCTCACCTCACCTATAGCACCCCACATATCATGCACACAATAACTACCATTAACCACATCCCAACAGAACATAGTAATTAGCTTCACCTATAATGTAGGAAATATTAAGATTTGATAGATATTGTTTCTTAAGCCCACTTTAATAATAATGGGTGATCACAAAAGTGTTTTCATATAGGGGAATCCATTTTAATTTTCCATGAAAAATTGATAAAATTTTTATCTTGATACATCTATTTATCAAAGCATCAAGACCAAAACAAAGCATCTTTAGTGCAAAAGAAAAGACAAAAAATGGCCTTGATTTTTAGAAGGCCATACAGACAATAAAATCCATAAAATAATCAAGGATAACATATAAAATAGGAGATATACATCAAACCACTCTCTAAAAATTCTTATATTTACTTTTGTTGTGTCTTGATCAAATTGAGTTCCTGTCTATTTATTGTGCTTTTTATATCATTTTTTCTACACAGTGATTCATTTTTATTCCAACACAGCATGATTCACAATTAATGGGAAGGAAAATTAATCCCTAAAAGATGATCAAATTGTCAACTTTCTAACTTGTTCCATGAATATGGAACCATGCGACTAGAACAGTAGTCCAATAAAATTGAGAATGAGGTTTCATGCATAGGCGTAGGGCTCATCAAGTGGGGGAAGGCTCAAGGCACAAGAGGGGAAACAAAAAGTATAAAATAAATAAGATATCTATGTTTATGAAAGTGATATATCCTAAAAATTAGAGAGATTATTTTAATGTTATTGAAAATTATATCGTGGTTTGACCATGTGGCTTGGTTGTAACAAGGCTAGTTGAACATTAAAAGATACATGGAATTTAATAATTCCAATTGGAAATGGTGGAGACCAACTAACCCAAGGCTGTGAGTTTAATTCTTACATTTCCTGGAAAAAACTTCTAACATGGGAAAAAATGTAAAAACAGGAAAAAACTAGAAATGAGTCATCCAAGGGTGAGCTACCGATGTGACCTACTGAAACTAATATAAATATGGCAGGGCCTACAGACACAACGACCTACTAGAAAAATGACCAACTGACGCCTTAAACTATCTATGCCCTAACCTACTAATACTATACCCATGACTCATTGATATTGACTCCCTAAACTCACCCATGATGACACCCCTAACACACTGATCTCTATACCCCTGGCTCACTGATACCGATTCCCCTTGACTCACTAATTCCAACTCCCCTGAATCACCGATCTGAAGCCCCAAACACACTAGTACTGACACCCCTTGACACCCTTATGGTGATTCCCCTTACACACTGATGTTGATTCCCCTAACTCACCACCAAATTGACATACTAATGCCATAACATGCTGATCTACTTACATACCGATGGAAAAGATGAAATTTTGAGAACTCATAAAATAACCAATAGTGGTCTTACCAAACTCCCTAGACACAAGTTTTTCACAAGGAAATGTCTACAAATATTTTTATTATTTCAACATATCAATTTAGAAGGAATTTGATCCCATTCCCTTTAGACATAATTATGAATATCATGTTACAATTTTTAATTCCCAATTTAGAATGACCTTGTTCCAATTAATTATCCAATAATTAATTTATCAAACTATTATCCACCCTTATCTCCTTTATAATTAAAAAATTATGTAAACACATCCATTCCATTTGTTAACTCAATAATTAACTAAATTATTCTTCCGTTAATTAAATCACCATTTAATTAATCAACATCACAATTCATATTCCTTAAATAATTTAATAGAATTAATTATCACATTTTAATATCAACTTTCACTAATTAATATAAATATTATTTATGTAGAAAATATTATCAATGGAACATAATTAATCATTAATTAATTATGTCAACATATCCATTTCAATATCTCTAAATTTATTCCCCGATTATTTATCTAAACTATAACCCCAAAATATTAAAATTAATTTCACTAAATTAATTCTCTAATTGGGTATCCCTTTAGTCTCATGATGAATTCCCCAAATAATCACTTATTTTAAGAGAGAATTTATAAATCAATTGGTTTATAATGATCTGAAAATATAATAAGTGGCCCTCCATGTAGATAGACTATCTCCCAAACTTATAGTTCTCTCAACTATTCTACTATAATGGTTTCCTTTATATACTTGAAATGTGATACCTTTATGAGTCGATCCCCAATGATCTAATTGTGTCATTAATCCTAAACAACATCAGGTGACCTAATAGAAATTCCATGGTAATGTTCCCCCACATCCATTACGGAATAGGAAATGATTGTAGAAACACACCAGGTCATTGATTCTCTACCATTACGTACTAATATGTCAATCATATTGTCACATGCCTTGGTATCTCCTTTTTCATGCATGAGAACCAAAATTTTCATCATATGTTATAGTACATATTGGTTACACCTAGATGCACAACCCATTTGGAGTCATTAAATTCTATCATGATCTCCCCTCGCATGATTATAGGAACAACAACTTGATTCCTCACATAGATGATCTCATTCTCATTTACATATGAATCTGAAGATCTCTCCCCACCATAGAGGGTTTCCCTCAACAATAAGAACTCTAGTACCTCATACATCATATTCTTGGTCCATACCAAAGCAAAGACACCAATGAAATTACGTCCAAGGTCATCTACTCCTAGCTCTCTAGGGCCAAAATGTACATTTTAGCCAATAAGGTCATCATTTTACACTCTGAAATCGACTCATAAACTGCATGACTTTGAGATTTCCTTCTCAAGGAATCAGCCACACTATTTCCCTTCTGGGTCACATATTCTAGTTCAAAATGAAGAGTCTACATATACTAAACCCATATCTACTGCTGATGATTAAAATCATGTGGTGAATATATACACATCACGATCGTGTGATCTGAATAGACCATAATATTTTATCCCTAAATATATTTTCACCAATATATAAGGACATAAAACACTTCTACAAACATGAGGTTGTGAGTAGGGTAATTCTATTCATGAGGCCTCAACTTTCAATACACATATCCCCCAACAAGATCACCCTGAATTAGCAGAACTCTATGTCTGATACTAGAAAAATCGCAATAAACTGTATAGTCCTCACTGAATCGAGTAGGATCAAAATTGATATCAATGATAAATGCTTCTTCAAATCTTGAAAATATCTCTCACAACATTATTCGCATTCATGATTTAGTCCCATTTTTTTCAAGCCTGAATGTGGCCCTACCAAATGAGAGAATTCATGGATGAATATTATGTAATATACATATATTCCATAAAACCATATAAAATCAAAAACATTATTAGGATGATCAAAAGAAACCACTGCATGAATCATTTTTGGGTCAACAAACACACCTACCTAAAAGATAATGTTCGAAAGTAAGTATAACTGGTCAATCCAAAACTGACACATAGATAGATTAATGTATAAATGATCCTCTCTTAGTGTACCCAAGATGATGTCAATACTTTGGGAATGATAATCATGAGTCTTGGAGTACAACAAGATATTTTCATCAAACACCACCATAAACAGATCCAAATACAGATAAATGATCCTATTATTAAAATCCATAAAAAAGGTTCATTTTCTAACAAAAATCAAATTTAATCAAACTCATATAGGCCATATCGGATTTTAAAATAATTCCATGTTATATTAGAAGTAGAAACTCTTATCTGATGATACACTGATCTCAAATCAATCATTTAGAAATCTTTTTTTCCCTTTAATTGGTCAAAATAATCATCAATATGCTTAAGAGGATATTAGTTCATCGCATTCATTTTTTAAAACATTTAACAATCGACATAGAAATGTAAACTCTTTTATTCTTTCATTACGAACAAAATAGTTTATCCTCATGAAGATGTACTTATACAGATACATCCATTAGCATCCAACTCCCTCCAACTAAGTCTTAATCTTTTGAAGCTTAGTCAGTGCCATTCTGTATGGTGGAATAGATACAGGAACTACGCATGACTTGATCTCAATAGTGTATTCCACATACAATATAAGTGGTATCCCAGAAATGACTTCAAGAAATACATTCTGAAACAATTCAAATATTGGTGTATAAACATCTAACCTAACACCCATGTCATATATCAATATTTTTGGAACATCGGTTGTGATCTCTCTCAGTTGTTAAGTAATTTTCACTACTTGTCCTTCATGGAAATCCCACTCTCTATGAAAAATAAACTGGTCACCCTCTTGAGATATAAAGGTAACTCTCATACCGTAACTATTCATGTGGACTGGGTATGTTTCTTGACATTCCATGACCATAGACATGTTGAGGCTTATCATATTCATAATATAGAGATCCCATAAAAAATTATATCCCTCATTATCTAGTAAACATCACTTTTTTTATAAATATCACTATATTGTACTCTCATCCGTATATATATTGTCATAACCCCACTCAAAAAACCAATTCCAGGCTAAAACCATTAACATTAATTGTAGATGTAAATGAATAAGATGCACAAGTATCAAAAAATGCACTAGATAAAATAGAATCTACAAGTATAGTACCTCTCACAGTTTAAGGTCCATCATCGCTATCCATATGTGTATGTGGCACTGCTATTATCTGTGATTTATCCCCTCCATATGATGATGTACGACTCCCCTATGTAGCTCCACTCTACTAATTCAGGCTCTCCTAAAATGAAGAACCTTGTATAATTCCTCTAGCGCCTCAACTAGTAGAACTCCAACTGTCAGCTTTATTTGGTTTAGAAGATCCTATTACCATTATAGGACTCTACCCAGGTTATCCTTCAGTACCTATCTACCACTACTAATTTTAAAACTAATCTAGATGTCCTATCATGATACAATATCGTCACCCTATTGGTTTTCAAGAGTAGTGGCAATTATAGTGTCCCAAAATACCACACGGATGAAAGATCGCCCTAGTAAGGGCATGTCAATCCGACCGTCCTGTCTGCGTACTCTTCTTCCTACATTCTTGGATAATGTTGTATTAACAATTCATCAAACCCCCTTAATTCACACCACTAGATCATCTTATAACAACTAATTTTATAATTCACTAATCCTCCCATTGGTTCCCTTCAACTATGTGAGATTGTTTCACCACTTCCATAAGCTTCTACATCTTGAAGATATTCACTTGGGACATAATCTCACATTTCAGTCCACCCTAAAATAATTTCTCTATAGCTTCCTCATATTTTACTATCTATTTATGAAATCATTTTTGATATCTTTAGAGTCTAACATAATCCATTACCCTCATGCTACCTAGTTTCCAATGCATGAACTCAGTAGCTTTCTTTTGTGTCGGCATCCCTTGATAGAAGGATTCCAAAAACCTCTCAATGTAGTCCCACCTTAACATATCACTAGCCTTTCCATTTCACGCTTAAATGTCCCACCCCTGATTCACATATCCCCATATATTATAAGCATCCAACATGAACATCTTCTCAGTCGGAGTATCCAAATGTCCATGTATAGTCTCAATGGACTCATCCTAGAATTCCATTCCCATAGATCCAATCAATCTTGTCAAAGATGTTGAGTGTTGGAACTGAACCAACCAAATCAAATCAGACATATTCTTCACAGCCGTCCATGGGTATCATTACATGAGTTATAAGAATCACAAGAAGATATGTCAAACCTTCTCCCATACATCTTCAGTTTACACAATTGGTGCCTCATGTTCCCAAACAAGAAAGTCATCCATAGGCGTGCCCCTTTGTCGTCCCCTTAATAAGTGTTAGAGAGAATTATTCTCTACAATTCTAAACACATGTCTCAGGTATCATAACATAACCTCATAAAAAATGTAGGAGGAATAAATCACAACAATCCTTTTCAGTACCTCACCATATGGTCAAAATTAAGGTGCAATCGCTACATTGAACCATCCTATACCTAGGTTTTGGATAAGTAGTGTGAAAACTCTACTATTGGCAGGTTTCTATTGTATACACCCAATTAGTCATAGTTTTAATCAATTTAGAATAATTCTGAAATCATTTTTAGCACCATATTATATTTTAATGTCACCTCAATGAAAATTGTTTATTTCCATCAACATACCCACGACCTGTTTTCCAATGTGTGCCTAAAATGATGCACGTCACAAAAGCATAGAGGGTCTGGAATGATGCATGTAGACTCAAAAATCATTACATTATACTCCTGGAATAAATAATATTAAATTATCTAAAAAAATAATCAAATTATAGAACAATTGTCTCACCCAAGGTGAAATAATATTTTTTTATAACAGAATATAGTAATTACAATAATCCCACACTTACTACTCGTGGTTACCCCTACATGGTTTTGAGACTCCCATGAACTAGCTCATTACCAATCCCTTATTATTAAAATTATCTTATCTACCATTACCAACATATTATAAAAATGGAGAATAAGTAAATCTACATCTCTAATACCAATTAGTAATGTCCCGTCCTTGGTTCCATGTAACAGTTCCTTGAGTTGGTTCACCACATGACATGAAATGTGCCTCCTGTAACTTAAAGGCCGCTGACTAGTAGAGAGGGTCTGTTAAGTCATTCATGGGGAGATTGTACCTTTTTTTATCAATGTAAAACACTATAGAAAGTAAATAAACAATACACAGAATCATATTTAACCATAAAAGTACCAAAATCACACGATAACCAAACTAGAAATACAATATTCAACTGACTGGGAATACAAGTTATGAAAATATAATGGTTATTAGTCTATAATAAAACTAAAAATAAAAACACTAAGAATCCCCAATAAGGTTCTAAACCTGGTATGTTCCCATCATACAATATTTATCCCGAATTAGCCACCTATCTAAGGGCATTTACCATTTTTCATTCCTACAACATCTTAATCTATTCGGGTAATGATCGTGCAGGCTAAATAGGATGTGTGTAGAACTCAATGGGCCACCATCAATGGTTTCAAAAACTAGTCTAGTCAAAAAAAAATCACGCATTTCTATAAGGAAAGATGTGCAATTCAATAATAATCATTTTATCCCCTTTTAATGTTTTCTTATCTAACTAAATTAAATCCAGGGATCCCAATGATTCTCGTACATCAAAAATAATTTCATCTCATATTGGAGCCTAAAGTGTTCTATTGGTTTTGCCATATATTAATACAATAATATTTTTGAAGATTTATATATTCATGGTTCTATGATATCTCACTACCTGATTCGACTCATGATGGAGATCAATAATTATTCTGTGAGGCCATAACTCAGGGTTCCATTATTTTCCTTCATCAATTACCCATTTATAAGACACATAACCAAAGTTACCAATATAAAAAATGTATATAAGATGAATATTTTACCATACATACCCATCAATATAATGACCATGTTAACATTCTATTTCACCATAAGTATAATAACCACGTAACCATGTATTCTTATAATTTTAGAATGACCATGTTCCCATTCTCTTTAACCATAAATACTATGATCATGTTACAATTTGTACATCTCAATTTAGAATAACCATATTCCCATTAATTATCAGATGATAATTTTCCAAATAAATTATCCACATTAATCCCATTACTAATTCAAAAATTACTTAGACACATCTATTGAATTATTTAACTCAACAATTAACTATATGATTCAACTAGTAATTAATTCAATACATAATTAATCAATATAACAATTGAAATTCCAAAATTAATATTCCAAAATTAATTATAAAAATTTAATATTATATTTCCTTAATTAATCTCACACATAATTTTCTATATCATATTATCAATGCCACATAATTAACCAACAACTTATAATCTCAAATTAGACATTTTAATGTCTCCTAATAAATACTTAGATTAATAATCATTATTAAATACATATGTCATAAAATAAATTTCCATACATTAATTATCTAATAGGGAATCCCCTTAGTCTCATGATTAATTCCCCGTTTCAACAAATATTTCAAAAAATATTTGAAAAATCAATTGGTAAATCTAATTAACCCAATTAAAGAAAATAAATTTCTATAGGATGATAAAAATTGTACAATTTTTCATATACCTAAAAAAATATGTGACTATGGGAATTATATTTTTACCAACCAAATCAGTTCTTTGATAGTAGTTCTCTCAACAGAAATTCTAAAAATCCAAGTAGCAGAGTGGCATTGACAAAAGTCCATAATCAAAATACATAAACCAAAATCATGATCAAGACATCACAATCTAATAAATATATATCTAGATTCACAACACAAGATCTATATCTCACAACATATGTTCATATAAAAGGAACGATAGGATATCTACCCTGAAAGGATTAAGGAATGATATAATAAATAATGAGAGAAGAATAGATATTCAATCCACTAACTAGAAGAAGAGAAGATCTCCAATTTCTAATTTCTATCTTGGAGAACAATATTCATAAGGTTGTTGATTTCCTTTGGGTTAATGGAAGAACATTATTCTACCATTAGGAATGTAAAATCCTAACTAAGTTCTGTATATAAGGGAAACATGTCATTAAAAGTTGAAAATGATTGAGTTCCACAATTTTAGGATCCTACTGTAATCCAACGCATGGTTCAGTCTCACAGTTAGACAATTTGTGCACTAACCATGCGTTCAACAATCTTTCAAGGGGGAACATCACATGGCTACCTTGAAAGACCCATCAGTCATTTCTTAAACCATGCCAATGCTATTTCCTCAAAAGAAAATAGGGAATATGGTTTCTCCTTGGCAGTGGATTTTTTTTTCAAACTGTGCACAAATCCTTCTCCAAAATTTTCTTAGACTCAACCTGGATTCAATCAATGTTATATATCTAAACAAAGGTTCATAAAAACAACAAAATGTACCTGAAATGTTTCCCTACATAACTCTTTAAAAGTTATGGATCATGAATTTTAATAAATCAAATATAAATTTAAAACGAATCAAAAAAATATGGGCACACAATATAATGTTTCTTGAAATCATTGAGATGGTAGGTCATGCATATGCATATGTAAAATATCCATTTTTAAACAATAATTATAGAAATATGTTACAAATAATTTTATGATTAAAAATTATAATTATATAATTATTATTATTCTATTTCATTAAATAAAAAAATATTATTTATGTGATGTGGTAATGATGAAATAATCACATTCCTTCCTGACAGTGGTAGTCCACACGTACACTTGAACGTCATTTTATTTTTCAATTAATGGAAATAAAAAATAAAAAATATTTATTAACCATTATGAATAATAAATAATTCCTTAATATAATATATAAATATTAATTCCCCCATTATAACAAAAAATTATAGTTGGTAATTGAAAATGAATTAATGAGTTTGTGAGGTGGTAGTCCACCGTAAACATGGGCGATGTATTAATTTTATAATTATGCAAGGGGAGGTATATTTTTGTTGCAAAATTAAAAAAATGGAATCATACAACATGTCATACAGTGATTTAATTATATTAGAAATGGTGAAAAAAAATTTAAGGAGGTAATAGAAGAAACCAAAAAAACACTAAATTAAGAATGATACCCTTTCTTTATACCACGTCATTTCGATTATACATTATGCCTTCCTATATTGGAATAATTTAAAAAATTGACTATAATAAGTGGGTGGGTATGAAAGAAGGTATTTTTTCAGGGATTGGATGATATAAAAATATTTGGATGTGACAATATGAGAGGAGATGAGGTAGAATATTATTATTGGGGGGGGGGGGTAGGTCACATTGATAGTTGTTTACAAGAGAATGTAATAACCCCATTTGATACATCCCAAAATAATAAAGTGATCCATTGTAGAGTCTTTGATGATATAATGAAAAAATATTTCTAAACAATTTAAATTTGAAATATTTTTAGGTCATATAATTAATTATAAATTTAGTTTATTGCCTAATAAACCAATTTTATTATAATTTTAACAATTATATTTTTATTTTGATACTATTAATTATGGATAATTATTATGTTGAAAATATTTTATAAAAATTGTTATTATGATTGAAAATTTTAATCTATATTATCAAATTCAATTAGTTAATGTTCAATAATTAAATTCAAGTATAAAAATATATAGAAAATGAAAAAATAGCCTTTCAGGAATTGTTTTTTTTAAAAATAATTATATTTTATATTAACACTATGAAAATTATTCCACATCACATGTATTGAGAATGAAAATTATAGATATATAATTTATAAATGTATTTTAAATAGTTCATCGACATTGCAAATATTAATTAATTAATATGGAGAAACACTATGAACTTAAAAAATTTATTCCAAAAATTGTAATTTTTACCATGTAATAAAGAACCAATATTTTATTGAAAACCCCAAAATTAGACAATAAATTATTTTCATACCAGGATTTTTACATGATTTTAATGTTTTAAAATGAAATATATTAAATAATTATATTCTGCATATATTATTTTTCAATATATGAATTTAAAACATTATGATATAACATATTATGTGTGAAAAAATTGAAACTGATATAAAATTATTTATTATTTACAAAGACTTTTTCAATAAATTTTTATTATGTAGGAAAAATATATATATTTTTATAAATTATTTGACCGTATTAATTAAAACATATTTAATGGCTTGGGTATAATGGTCATATATTTTGTGTGACAATTATGCTCGATGTTTAATGTCAAATGTGATATCAAACATAATTTTGTTATATTAAAATCATTAGGCATTACAAATAAAATATATACAGCCCCACAAAAATGATTCAAATCACTTCTTATATTGTCATCCAAAACATACATGTTTCTCTATGGCATCATTATGATGGAGACCACTTCGATAACATGTATCAGAATATACTAACAATGGAAAAACACTTAGATTCCTCTATTGGGAGTAGGAAATACACATTTATTCCCTATGAGTTGTGTCCTAATAATTTTTTGGAAAAATTAAGTTATTAGTAAAAAATATCACTAAATCGTAAAATTAAATTTAGCCATTTTATTATTGGTATCCATGATGGAAGATTATGTATACATGTACAGGCATTATCTACTATTAGAATAATATGAAATATAAATAGTATAAACCCCATATTATAGATATTTATCAATGCTTTATATTTAAATTATAATTGTGAATGTGTTTTCAAAAAAACCAAAAAACATTTATGAAAGTTGGATCACCAGAAAACTACTAGTTTGAATTATAAATTTCCAAAAAATTACCCCATAATCAGTAATATATCACTATCAGGTGATCCATTAGTTAATTATACATCACTATATCATAATCCTTGGTGAATGATTTTTCAACATCACACAACCCACAAGTAAATATAATTCCTAAATCGCACAATCCCTTATTGAGAATAGAATCAATATCTTATATATTATAGTGAATTAGGTATCTTTTAGTGATAAATGTATTAGTGAGGGACAACCACAAAGGGGAATACACATTTTAAATCCAATGAAAGTTGTGAATGTAGAATATCATGATCAATATTATATCCCATTTTGAAAACACATATATTATGGATCTATAAAAAAATTCCATATATATGGCAGAAAAACATTACCATTTCATAAAAATATTATTGAAAAATAATAAGGATTATTTTTTGGATAATGTAACACCTTCATAGTTATTTAGGTAGAAAATTCACAAAATGCAGAAATACCCATTTTGGATAGTACTCAATCAAAAAAAATTCCCTAGGTGGATAGGTATACTTGTAACGACCATCAAAGGGAGTTACACAAATGACCATATAACATTGGATATTGAATGATATATATCTATTAATATACCATATTTGAAATATATATCATTTGAAAAAAATGATTCCTCATTATTGAATTCAATCACTATCCTAAAAAATACCATGGATCCTATAATCAATCAAAGCTATATAAGACATCACAAGGATTCTATGTTACATTTCATAGTTATATAAAACCACCATTTAACCATTTTCTCATTTTTATTACACACTATAAATAAAAAATTTTCTTTTATGAACAAGTTGTTAATTCATAAGTCATAATGAAAACACAAAAAAAATATTTGAATTACTCAAATAATAAAAAATTTTAAAAATTTATTTATTTTTAATGTTTTTCAAAATATTTGATACATCCATAAAGTCATATGAATGTGATGCATATATAAACTTATTATAAATATTATGAAAAATATATCTTGAATTATAAGTACTTTTTCTATTGATAATTGTAATGTAAATCCACACCTATATGATGAAATATAAAAACCTAGTTTAGTCACACAAAAAAATGAAATATAGTTAAAATATGATTAATATTAGAGAATAAAGAGTCAATAATGATTCACAATAATAATCTGACTTGATACAATAAATTATAAAAAACCACATGAATATCTATCCATGAACATGGGATATTCAGTCATAGAAGAAAAGAATTAATCGCATTACATTGGGATATTGAGATAAATTATTGTGTATAAATGGAAATTATGACTCATTTTATAAAATTTTACAATTATATAAAATTGAATATGGAAAAATATAAAATCCACTCAATTATTGTATTTTATCATATCATCATTCCTCATGGACTATTTATTTTAATATATACCAACCATTATGACTCTAACATAACAACAAGCCTCTACGGGCTTCCCTGAATTATTTTTATAGAATTTTCCTTCTATAGTCCACTAATTTTCATAAATTCAATATCTAAAAATGTTCAAAAATATAATTTTTTCATATATTTTATAATTTATTTGAATTTGATTCAAATATTTTATTACTTTATTTTTACTCATACTTCCAGTATAGGGTATACATAAGGGTAGAACAATTTTTCTTTTTCATTTCTATTGGAATATCATATTTTTCAATGGAAGTATAACTATATATATGGGTTATTTAAGGGTTACTTGGATTTATTATTCACAATGTAAGGGTAATATTAGAGTTGTTTTAGGGTACCTTGGAGATATGTATTCGTAATCAATAGTTATGAAAGGGTAGTTACCTAACAATGTAATGTTGGGTCGCTATTTATATATTTATTCAATGGGTAGAAATATATTTGTCAAATATTTATATGGATTACATATGTGTCGAATAAGGGTATGCTGTAATAATTTTATAGTTTTTATGTGTACACTTTCTTGTGTGTTTGGATCTGCCAAAGTTTTTATTGGACATGTAAAATAATGGTAAAGATCTATAAAGTTAGACCGTTGTTTTTAAATGTAATGTGATGGAATCCTAAGGATGAAAAACTGTTAACTATAGTAATTTTTTAATTGAAGGGTTTTGTGAACATTTCAAACCATTATACTCTGATATAGATTGCTTTATTTGTAAAAATAATTTTAAAACATACATTTTCCACTACTTCATCCATGATTGTCTATATAATGAAATGTAACAATTTTAAAGGCCTAAAATCATAAAAATTTACTCATTTGATTCATTTAAAATCAATAATCCTAATTATAAATTATTATAATTCATTTTATAATACTTAATGAAATTCAAGAAAAAATTAATGTTGGATTTAATTTTTGGTTTTAATTGTGCAATCATATATTAAGATAGCCTTCATCTAAAATATCTAAACCATTCATTCTTAAATATTTGATTCCCTAATTAAATTTGTGATTTCTTGAATTGCTTTAAATTATAATATGTGATATCATACATTATGGAATTGGGTTCTTTTTCATGTGTCCAAAGAGTGGATGAAACACACATTCTTCTCTATAATTAAGAAAATCTTTTATGATGATGTTTTTTTCTATGAATTATATTTGTATAAATTGTAAATATAAAATTTTCAGAGATATTATAAATAATGGGTAAATAGTATTTAAATGATAACAACATGGAAATTATCAATGTATGATAATAACTTTATCATGGATTATTATTGAGAAAATAAATTATTATTTAATATAAATTATAATATAGTCTATTGATGAAATGGTATGGACATTCACTAACTTAAATCGATGATTTATAAACTATCCAATTGAGATCAACTATTATCCAGGGGGTTTAATATTTCATTTAAGAATAAAAAATATAATAAATTATAGGAATCCTTGGTCTATAGTTTACACAATAAACAAAAATATGTGGTTTATATGATGGTTACATGGAATTACATGCCTTTCTAATTGAAGACAATAGGGAAAAAATTTCATTAATATTTTGGTATATTTAATAAAGTTATTCCATATTTATATTGGTTACATATATATATATTGGATACCATGTTTGACTATGATCAAACATGGGTGTGTGCATCCCATGAGTATTTATTTACATTTCATTCATTGGGTATTATTGTAGTATGTTTGAAAATTCTTAATAAGGATGAAATTTGTTTATGTTAACAAATTTTCATAATAATGGAATGCTTCCCTGGTAATCTTTACCTTTTATGTAGGTTAACATTCCTTTGTAGTTATTATTCAACGTTCATTGAATAGGTGGGCTATCATTATAAGATTTCACATCGAGTGGTATTTCCCTTTTTATACAATGAAAAAAAGTCACGGTCTTGACCACATAATTGAGATTAAATGGTTTCATCAAACAATGTGTAGTGGATGCATTGGATTTTATGAATCTATGTAACATGATTCTTGATTCACCGTTATTTATAAGTACCATATTTAGTGCATATATATATCAATGAATCATAATCGATGACAAGTGACTTCTGGATAGTTAACTAGATCTGTAGTGATATGAGATATACATTCCATACATGAGACTTTGAAAATTGTGAGAAATAATATTTCATGATTCTATTAGGAAATTAATGAATAGATTAAATTGACCTATAAAAACTTTTTGTTACATTTGACATCTCCACATTATTTATTCATCATTGAGTTAAATTAAGTAAAACTAATGATTTTTGTAGGATAGTTAGTGTATTGAGGCTCGGTACATGAATATATTTTTTATATTTTTAATCACATGATTATTATATTCACAGAATAAATTTGCAATATATGTGCACATTTTCTAATGATCTTTCATTGGTACCCTAGTGATAGTTATGTATGAAAATATACATGGGTTAATTGAAACACATTCATACAAATTATACATGGATCAAATTTATTTAAAGTGTTTGTTGGTTTATGGTTCTGAAAAGTAGTATGAATATAGTAGTATATTATTACTTATGCCATTTGATATCTCTATTTTATTTATTTATAAATGTACAACATTTATTACAATGGATCGGATTTCTAATTTTGATTCCATCTAATTGATTTTATGACATGGGTTCCATATTTTATTTTGAAAATTTTAGTTCTTTATTATAAAAATTAGACTATTTTATAATAATATTTTCGATAATGTGACATAGTGTTTATAGCCTATCCATTTAATAAAAAATACCATTTTTTCAAGTTGGTGTCCTATTTTTTAATGGGAATAATGTATGGTGGCCTGTAGAACTATGATTCAGACCTTGTAATTTGGGTGGGGGATTAGAAAAAGGTATTGTTTTATGTCAACATGATTTTCATTCTAGAGAGTCAATAGACATGGATGAAAAAGTTAGATTCATTGAACTAGATTTCATGTGTTTCTAGGTGCCTAGAAAAATCATGTTTAACAGAAAACCGAGTTACCAAGGATATGATTTGTGTCAATATTTTTCTCATACATTGCATGTGTTCATGAATCATGGAATTTTATAGTGGTCTATAATAAAAATATTTATATATAAGTTGTTTTTTGTATATTATATGATTAATTTAATTCAAAAATTTCATTTTCTATTATTTATAATTTCCCTCTATTGAGTTATTCAGGGCTACAATGATATATAATTGTTTGAAATAAATAATTCAATTGATTCTGAAAATTTCTTGGTGTCTATATTTATGTGTGGAATTAGCATAATGGGATTTTATCAAGTTTAAATATAGGTGGATTATCCAACGGGTTGTGATAAGACACCTAGGAGAATGATTGTGACATCCCATTGAGTAACACAGATCATTCCACATCGTATCATTTTTTTCTTACTGTTTCATACAGATAAAAAAATAAAACACATTTAAGTATTCATATGGTAATAGTTATAGTGATGGGATATAATGATATTATAATTTAGGATTTTAATAGTCAAACACAAGATTTGTAGGATTATACGACTAATAATTCTCTCATATCAAATCTCTAGTATTATATGAGGTATTCATCATCCTGAAACCTTTCACATAGTGTATTTGTATGTTGTATACATTATAATTTTTTTTCAAATATGTTGAGACAATAATATATATATTTGTTTTCCTTCTTAGAACAATAGAGGCCCTCTATATGCTGATGAATTACTTGAAATAATTATGAAATTCTTTATCAAATTTAACACTCATAATGATCAGTTAGTAATGATGTGATATAGATCATGATGGATGGTTAGACCATTTAAATACACACTTATCATATGTATATTAACAAGTTGAATTATATTATGTTATAACTAAATAACATAGATTATATGAACATTATAGGGGTTATTAATTCAACATTGGGTGAACCTTCCCTGCTCAATAAAACTGGTAATAAAATTTATTGACTTGACATGTGTTAATTGATGAAAATCTATGTGATTGTGAGTACATACTATCTCATTCCTCACATTATAGATATGATTTTTCACTTTTTTGTATCCTGATGGTTCTCTATAATTTATCAATAGTCTTTGTATCACTAGATATAGGTTATAGAGGATGGTTTTAATAATATGAAAGGTGGGATTATGTATTTTTTGTACATATATCTTTTACAACATTATGGTTTAAAAAAAATAATTTTTAGTGTTCATTATACTATGTTCTACTAATATCTATATATGTAATTCATGTTTTTTGTTGAATAAATCCTTACATTCTTAGTAACCGAAAGGAAATTTCTTGAAATTTTGTTATATTTAAGGGTATCCTATAATAACATCATCTTTATACTGATATTTCTAAGTGTAAGTAATTTATTTATGGAGGTATGTTTCAGGGTAATGTTGTATCAGATCCAAGTATGTCAATTGCATCAATGAATCTAGAGGGATTGATGTCCATAAAATGTCCCCAGAAAATGATCAAGATCATAATCATTTGGTATTTATTAGGATAAAACAAATATTTTAACTATGATTATTCTTACCAATAGGAACCCATGGATTCACTGATGAATAATTGAGTAAATTTCCTATTGAGTGAAAATTGTGATGAGGAACATATGGAGATGAGTATGAATTTTTCCATAGCTCAATTGTTTATAATAATATCCCAGTGATCAGATACACAATTTATTTTTGTTCTTCTGATGTTGTATTGGTATATCTAGAAATTTAAACGGTATTTCTAGTATATTATGGGACACATAAGTTTCTTCCTAATGATTTTAACATAACTAAAAATGATATAGAGCTATAATGTACAGTTCATACCTTAATTATGGGTGATACAATCTATTAAATGAGAGTTTTTTCCATAACCATATGGGCCAAAATTTCATCATCACTATGTTGGACCTGAATAGTTTTTTGTGGTGTTTGGGGGAGTATCTATAGATGGTTGATTTTATTGATCAAATATTCACCAATGAAATTCAATTTCAAAAAAATATATATATTAGCAGTAAAATATATGTAACTCTGGATATTGGTTAACGACATTAATTGAAGCAATGACACTAGATGAGCTTCTAGAATGATTAAAGGATGTATACTAATATTGATCAAGGATTAATGATTTTTTCAACATCTAGGGTCACATCTTCATTACATACCTTATAATGGATAATGAAAACATCAACCTAGTACGTTATCTGATATGAAATTAGTGATTTGGAGGTGACTCAATACCTGGGGTATTCATGGGGTGATGATGATATGATCCTCATTCATGGGAGGAAAGTGGTGCAAACATCTCTTAGACAGGATCTGATGAGGAATTTATGTAACATTTTCATTTTGGTATATCATAGGGTGAGTAATATGTAACATGACTTTTTGATCATAGAATCAGTTTCCTTGGTCAATTAGAGACACTATTGGTTTTGTTTTACATTACCATGACTATTCAATGGTAAAGGATGATTAACTGTTTCATAATGGGATAATCCCAAAAATTTTAGTTCCCATTGGGATATGGTATGATTTAATGATGTAATTTCTAATATGGATTTTCATGACCTCAATGATTGATGATGGTATTCAAGATATTTTTGATTGATTAAATTATGTTTCCTAATTATTTAAAATTCAGGAAACTCAAATAGTGAATGAACTGGGAAAACAATATGATTTTTTTGATTCTATTCTTAAAAATACAAAATTGTTCATTGTGTGTGATAGAAACACATGTTTCACAATATTATTGATCAATTTCTTATACTAGGACATGTGATATCTAAGATGATTTTCTATAATTAACAATCATAAGGAAAACAATCAATTACATCAGACAAATTAAATTCAGTAGGATTTGATCCAGGATTATGATTTAGATAATGGTGCAACATGTTATAATCACATATCCTTCATAGAGTTAATATAAGACAATAAATTTTAAAAATATGTTCACATGAAACCCTTTGATTCTATTTATGGAAACTATTCCCATTCGACATTGTGTTTACTTTAGTTACATGATGTATTTGTTTTGGGTATAGTATTTTGTATGAGAATATAGAGAGGGTTTAGTTGATCATGAATTGGTTGGTTACTACTTGTTATTTGAAGCAATTATATACCAAATAGAAAATATTAAAAATTTATTTATGTTGTTGATATAGTGTAACCATACATGTATCATTGTCATTTGTAGAAGAAAGGGAAAAGAGCACCATCATTTGTTAGAACCCTTAATGAACAAAAAATGTATGGAATTTAGCATAAATATTGGACATTTTATTCACTTTATAGTGTATTTAGGGATTTTTTTCATATATCATAACTTTAGAAGTACATAAACGATCATTCGAATATTATATTATAAATAGATGTTGAGTTGGATCTTTATAAAACTTTTGTAGAGGGGTTAGGCTATAATATATTATGATGCATGAAATTACTTGTAGGGAAATTTTTTCACTTTTTTGGATATAGTTCCACTATGGATGAATCCATGTACTGACATAGGGATAGTATTATGATATTAAAGAAAATTATCATGTGATGCTTGAGTAAGAAAACTATGAAAACTTCCCAAGGATGAGTATTAAGTGTAGAGGTAAATACTAGTGTTTTTTTCATTAAATATTCTTAAACACCTCAATGTTTTATATATTATAGCTCATTTGAATGGATATTATATAATTATTAATTTATTTTTTGTGATACACATAGTATTGAGCATACATATGGGTAGTTGACTTTTTTATACGGTGTGGTATGTTATCTCGTCACATGAAAATGATGTGTAATGGAACTCTCGAACTATTCCAGGATAAAATGGAACTCCAAAATTTCAAATAATGATAACAGTTGAGTTTTCTATGGGTTTTTAAGAAATAATATTGGGTAAATATTGTCATGGTATGTTTAGTTTCCCCAAGAATAATTTGATTCCCAATTCCAATATATTTTGGTTGGTTATCCTAAATATTATAAATGTTATTTAGGGGTAATATATATGATATGTGAGGGTATTCTGGAATTTATATGGGATACATAGCAGTATAATGAAATTTTAATAAATGTAAGTATGTGTTTATAACATCTGTGTAATGGTAGATCAGGTTATTTAATTCAAATTTATGGGTAACCCATAGGGGGATAAGAGTAATCTCATACCCTTATATGATGTCTTAGAGAAGTACATGATTAAAAAAAATCTCATACTTTATTCTATTTTTTTAATTAATGATTTTAGATCATCCTTTCACCTCTTATACATCACCTTTTAACAATATAATATGATCTCTCAATTTTTAAATCCTAAAATATTTGGAATTATTCATTTGAATAATTTAAAATAAATAAATCATATTATAAAATATATTTAATAAATGTGTGATTTAAAATATTAAATTATAAATTAATTTTCGACTCATGTTGGTTAGTACATGTATGTTTCCTGAATTAATATAAATGATCTAAATAATACTATATTCATATATTTATTATTTTATTTTATTTTATTATTCTATAAAATACAAATGGAAATATAGGTTATGTCCCCCTTGATTAAACCGTGTTCTGTATCTGTTTTCCTAGGATAGGCAAGACTATCCATCATATATATTACTTACAGAATAATTTTACAATAAGACATTGTTTCATGTGTCCATTTTTGTGGAAATTCTTAGTTTGGTTCTCCCAACAAATATGAAAATTATGGATAAGAATTTCATAATTAAAAATATTATTGAAATTATCAAATAATGATAATGATTTATAACTAGAAGTCTAGGCAGAAAATTTTATTATTGCTTGTTAATGGTAATTGTATGTAATGATGAAATAGTTAACAATTTCCCTAATCAAAATCAATAATTTATAAACAATATATGTGAGATAAAATTTTTACCACATGAGGTAATTTAGTTATTTTGTAAATAAAATTATAAAATCAGAATTAGGAATCAATGATGATTACTTGAGGTAACAAACCATGAGAATGTGGTTTAAGTGTTGACACCTTGAAACATATAAAAATTGAGTTGAATAAAAATAAGGTTGGAAATTTATTTCCATATGGGGTTCATTTATTACCAGGTTTCCACTATAAAACACCTATACTGATATTTCATTTTTACCATTCTTCTTTTGATTTCATATGGGTGTGATTATATCCTCAGAGATATATTTTTGATTCTAGATTCTATGATTATTTGTAGAGATAATATTTCAATGTATAATGAGTATCACATGATCATATATTACTTCACTATATTCTTGATGATATGACATACTTTTATTCTTTATAAATTATTTTTGTATACATGGATTGCTATGAATCAATCTTGGTGTTTTATAATGGTGGAATGAAATGAAATTTTTTACCATTAAATGGGGAGTACACATGACTTGTAATGATGGACTACAGAATAGTTTGTAGACATGATGATGATGTAGAACTCCATGTAGAGGATGAACATGATTATATAAATCCAAATAATGGTTTTCCCAATGCCTAGTTATTTTCATTAATCAAACATAAAACATTTTGGTTAGATATAATCATGATAGGCATTATGCATATGATATGTATAGTCACATATACTCATGATTTCATCAGGTTTTATGAATAATGTTGCACTAAACTGGTGGATTGTATTGGTCACTGAGGAAATATCCATGTTATGAATCAATAATGGAGAAAAAGTGGTAATGACTAAGTGTTTGAGATTTCTTGGATCTCACATGTCTACTCAATACATTATTGAATATTTCATATACATGTTTCCACATTTAATATTATCATATGACAATCATTTTTAAATGGTCAAATTATTTTGGACACATTAGTGGTGTCATACTTGTTTTTGTTACACACACCCAATACATGAATCTCAATGAATATGAACAAATCATTGTAAGATCCCATGTAAGGAAAATGGATCTATATATGATGACTGAGAAGATGATCATAGAGTTGGAAGGGTATTGTGATAGATACTATATGACATTTATTTTTTCAGGTGTTTATTAATATATTTATTTCAATACATTGGTTTGTGTTTACATAATGTGTGACCATTTATTAACTATATGGATGGTGTTACATATCTTGTATTAAACTCAATGCAACAAGTAGGACATACTGGCTCACTAATTTCTGCACAAACTCATTTTTCCCCTCTTTGGGGCCCACACAAGTCTCTAAATGGTTCATCGTACTAATGAATATCCCGATATACTAGGATATTTTTTTTAAATTTTCTCTATCCTTATTCAAAAAACATAATAATAAAATGGGTTCAATCATAATACTCTATTAAAAGAAACTTATCTTTATATGTGGATTTCAAATTAAATTGGCCATTGGAATGAAATATGTACCTTGATGAGATGGGTCGTAACATTTCAAATTTCACCCTTTAAAATGATTGACCTTTATATTAAAAACCCTATATTTGGAATAATTTCCTCATTTTGGAACACACATATAACAATATTATGTTCCATTTAACTTTTAGTGTTACTTCTCCTACGATAATAATGATAAAATTTTCTCCCAAAGGAACCATAGAATTCCATTCCTAGGCTTATCCCCTCATTAAGGCCCACCCATGTGAATTATGGGGTTATCAAAAAATCGTATTTCCTCATTGGCCAATGCCTTTAATATTCATGCTCTTTTTTATCTCTCAAAAACAACATAATAAAAATTCTAGGAGGTCTCTAATTCTGGACAGTACTCCAAAGAATTCCTCGTAAAATATGTGGTTCTTATTAGGTAGGTTACAAAAAAAGTATAATTTTTTTTTCATTTGTAATAGATTTATCATTCAAAACATTTTAAAATTATATGGAGTTATTAAATGTTTTTCTTCTTGCATTATGAGGGAAATCCCAGTAATGGTGAAATAAAAAAAATCTGAATGATCATTAGTGGAATATAATTAAATGAAAAAAAATATTCAAAATAATCAAAAAGATCCATATTAATTATTGTTTAATCAATTTGGTTATTATATATCAATTGGTGACTATAATATTAGACTAACATCAATCTATATCAACCTCACAAAAGTATATCCCATACTATATGTCTATACCTCATCTCTATTAATTGTTGTGCTAACCCCATTAGTAATGTGTGGAATGGAACTAAATGTGATGGAACATTTGACTTATTGAGACAAATATATTTAAATAAAATTAAGGGTTATAACCACATAAAATTGAATACCATCATATAATTAAATAATAGGATTCTTTTCCAATTATTTTAAAAAACAAAAAATTAAATAATATCATATTAACATATCATTAAACTATAAATGAAAAAAAATTGTTTCATTTATAAAACTATATTAACATAGAATTCATTAAATTAACATAATCCAATTATGTGTTCAAGTAAATGATATTAAAATCAAAATTGTGTGATTAATCAATTAATATATCTAATAAATCATTTTTTATATGGAATAATTAAATTTAATCCATAGTTAGGACAACTTAATAGATTAATACTCATTACATAATATTTTTATCCATTCCAAATTTGTGTAGGATATATTTATTTTGAAACCTGGGTACATAAAAACTAGTTCATATGTTAACTACAACATTAGAAACTAAGATATTCCAAAATAATACCCTTCCTATACAAAACATAAATAATTCCATTCTTCTTATAATTAGTAAAGGATACCTAAGAACTAGTGATATCAAATTCTCATCAAGGTTAATAAATTGAGATACCAATGGTCAGATAAAAATCATATAAGAATAAGTGTATGAGAGAATTATCATAACAATTTAATACCATACCATACATATAACAGTACTGAATCTTGATTCATTTCCTTAATCATGTTTTTTCATATGATATGAATCACAAAGTAGTCCATGAACACTATCCATGAGAGTGTATGATTTTGATATGATGTATATTCAAGGAATACACATAACCGTATAACTTCAATTACTTTTTAGTCAAGGATCATGTCCAAAACTATCAATTTATAATGGTTTCAATCCTCAAACCATCATAGATGTTATGGATTTATCTCAAAATAATAGTATTTAAAAATATCTCTTTCCAATATCAGTTTACTCACATTCCAGATCAGTTTATCTGATGATATATCAATCATTATACAATGCATTGGAAGATTGTATATTTGAGGGCCCACTCATCCCATGATGAAAATCATACATATGATATAAAAAATATAATAAAACATTAATCATTTAATAAATAATAAAATTTTATGGATCTGTAAATATTTTATTATTGAATAACCCAATGAAATGAATAGAGACTCAATATAATTTCATAAATTAAATATAAAAACTCATAAAATAGGAAATTGTTTTCATAAATATCTTTTGATCATAATAATAACCCATCATGATAAATTATATGAATAATAATATTGTATTATACCCCAAATAAACAATATGTAACATCAATGGACGTTATCATTGATGAAAATTACTTTTGAATGATTTGAAAGAACATTCCATGAAAAAATATCCCCCCCTTTGAAATATATTATATAAAATATAAAAATGAAAAAAATATTATTGAACATTTTTCATTCTATTTTTTTTTTTCAAACTTATAAATTCATCTTAAAATAATTTAGTTCTCACGTTTATTAGAAATACTATTTGTATTTTACATGTTAAATAATGATTCCATTAAAATTTTCCCTACAAATTCACAATTAACTAATTTTAAAAAACATAAAATTTATTAATATTAATTTCCATAATTTAAATTATTGTAAACAATGTGTTAAAAATATATTTATGGAATAGTAAAAAAATGTACAAAATTTTATCGATAAACATGATTATGGATAGAAAATATTTTTTCCAAAAGAGAAAAATAGTTTTGATTTTTCATCGAAGCATTATTCTAGATTACTATATATAAAATGAGAGGAAATTAGTGAGAAACATGTAATTTCTAACAATAACCATATAATATTTAAATTAATCCATTTCATGAGAGTTACAAGAAAATATTTCCTCATTGAAAATATAATCAAAAACAATTCCGATAAATAAAGAGATTGTATCATAAATCCTTTATAAATGTTGTAACATTTGAAATTAAAGTAATGTTAATAAAGTAACATTATATGTTCATGTATATAGCATAATACTATTTATAATAATCATAAATTTCATTATATGAAATTCTATAAACCATTTAAAGAAACAAGTGGCGAATTGGCATGTGTCCATCAGAAAAGAATTAGAGATGGAAATCCCTTGCCTCATGTATCAAAATTATTCCGACCCATTCTAACATCTGGAGTAATATAAAAGTTATTATTTTAATATATTATATAACCAAAATAAAAATATCATACCTTTTATGATTATCCTATAACCATTTACTTCTTTTTTGTTAAAAATTCTTTATTAATGTAATTTTTTTATGTTATAATTGCTTCACTTTTCAAGTATATTTTTCTTTATTAGTTTTTTTATTTCTATATTTATTAAGGATGAAAAATATATATAATTTTAATCAGGATATAAATATCATATATATTAATTTTATAATTATTTATAGTAACCCATAATACTTAGCGATAGAAAAATATATAGACTTTTAATGGAGACTCTATGTCGTAAGTCAACATGAATTTTCATTTCATATTATTCATTATTTAAAATAAATGAAACATAAATATTAATTAAATTGTTTAGTAATTATTTTACATGATAAATATCATATATAATAAACATTTATATCCTTATTAATATCCATATAAAAATAATGTGAAAAAATTTGACAACAATTGATAGAGGATTTTTTCTACACATAACAACATGAAATGTGATCATTTTTCACTGGTTTAGAAGGACATTATGTAATAAGTATCATAAAAATTAGTTGAATCCCTACATCCATAAATCTAGGATAAGTAGTGAAATAAATCCAATTATAATGGTCTGTGAAGTGGTTATCTTTTGAAAACATGATCGATGGTTTTGTTTCCCATTTGATGGAGGCGAATGTATATATAGGTTATTAAATTTATATGTTAAAATATAATTTTATATAATTCAGTAATATTATTATGTAATGATAGTTTAATAATTTTATATGGAGGTGGGTGTAGAAATAAAAAAAAATTAATAATGATACATCATTTTTCGAAAAGCTACTTTCGTTTTCCAAAAAATCCTTTTTATGGGGGTTTACAAATTAATATAATCCCTATAAGACCCATGTATTACTATAAAGATATTATATGGTATGTTATATTCAAAAAAGGGTTTTATGTGTGAATAGTAATGGAGTGGGGGTGTCCATTTATATGTTGGGGGGATGAAACACTTGGAAGTTTCGAAAATAAAATTATATAACCACATTTTAAAAACTCCAAATAGATAAAAATGAATAATTTGAGAATATTATAATATAAATGTTCTATGTATAACAAAAAAATATTAATTATAGTATTATTTAGGTAAAATTGACACCTATATAATTAGTCTGACCCCAAGTAAACCCATTTTAAAATTAACTATTGTATATAATTTTTACTCTTGTTACAAATTAATGTGACAAAAATTATTTTCACATTATTATGATGTATTATTTATACTAATTCAAAATATAGATCACATTTTCGAAAATTTGATTTATATTAGTTGATTGATTTAATATAAAATTAAATCCAATAATAGAACAAAATATTTAATTCTCTGTTGATTTATTTCCATATGTATACTATATTTTTATAGAAATATTGATAATCAAATTAATTGTTATGAGTAAAATATGTTATATATTAATAAAATTAATCAAATATTTTATTTAAATTATTCATAAAACAATGTTTAACTTGTATATTTTTTAACTAAAAATATATTTCTTCAAAAAAGAATCAATTTTTCATTATTCAATTTATAATTATTCATTTTACAAAATTCTAAAAAATTCATTATAAGAGAATATAAAAATATGGATTTATTGATTAATTTTTTTTATAATTATTTTTTTATTGTGTAAACATTTATTCTTATTATGTTTTAACATGAATCAATGTAGATCATATTTTTAGATAAATAGAATTTTTAATCATAAAAATAATTCAAAAAATTTATTTAACTAGTTATCTATATATAAATATTACAAAGATCCCTGATATTTAATTTTTTTAAAAAATAACCTATTTATACCTCCAAATTTTGTAGATATTTTATAATTATAATGTTTATGTAATAATATTTTTATTTATATACTGTGGTTTCTTTGAAGTTGTTGTTACATTTAAAAAAATCTTTTGAATAAAATTAAATTTTTGGGAATTTTTTTTAAATCATAGGGTGTCACATTATACAACCATTATAATGAAATTATCCCTCAAATAATTATCACTTTGGGATGAAAAAGTATTGATTCATCATACTCATTAAATCCTTATGGTCTTTTGCAGCTTATTTAAGATGGTGATTTCTCCAAAAAAAAACATTTACCATGTGAATGGTCTTAAATCAAAGAGCATTCCCTCTATAATCCCGAGTCACCGATTTTTTCATTATACAAATGATCATGATCTAATGTGATGATCTCTTAGTAAGTATATTTGATGGATCTGATATATACTTTCATAGGAGATATACATTGAAAACATAATGTACATGAGAGTTGTTCGATAGAATTTCAATGAGATAACATATATTCCCTACTATATCAAGAATAAATTGGGTCCAATAGACTAAGATGTTATCTTTCCATTATACTCGAACCACATATCATTCTTCTCTGGTGAAATTCATAAAAAAACTTCTTGGAAACATAAAATTATATATCACAATAGTAATTATCTCACTAATGTTTTTTATATTGTGTTGGCCTTATATATTTATTATTTGATTAAATCTTCTCTTCCATTTCAATGGAAATATCATGTCCCAATTGATTTATTTCTCCAACATCATCCCAAAACGTTGGATTTCGAAACTTTTTTATAGAGGAATCTATTAGGATCCATCTGAATACTTGTTTGAATGTTATTTTTTTTAGAAAATTTAACTACAGGTTGGTGTTGATCTCAAACACCTATAAAATCCGTAGAATTTGATATTATCATATTCTATAGCTATTGAACTTTTCACTATGACTAGATATTTTATTTAAGATGATATGTTATTCTAAAAATCAATGTTGTCTTCCATTCTGACTGAAGTTTTTTTTAGAACTACATGGTAATGCATTGGTGGATATCTAATATAATATAATGTGGTATCCTAAGAATCCTTAAAACATTCCTAATGAATATTCAGGAAAAAAATTCTAAGCATAATTGTTCTCTAATGGAAATCAAATATGATATCATTCTATGATGTTCGTCATTAACACATATTGAGTTTATTTAAAAAATTTGGGTAGTCTGATTATTGTATCCATAATGATGTATTTTAATATTAATTCTGTTATTTGTAATAGTTTCAGATACCTATCTGACTGTTCTATCTCAGCAACAAAATTGTAATAGAAAAATCATTTAAATACACACTATATAACATATCTCATCTTTTTTACACACAATAAATTAACTTTCAAATAGATATACATATTTTGACATCCAGAATTTATTGATAATGAAGAATGTTGATATTCATATAGTATGTAAGTCTCAAAATATGGCATGGATGGAAAATATACACAAGTCATGAACATTTCATCATAATCACGGTTAAACTATAAAATATTTTATTACATTCCTCTATACCTCAATTTCCCCCCTTCATCCTCATTATTCAAAACATAGATTGATGGTTGATAACATATTTGAGAAAGATATGATTTATCCACATATGTTATTATTTCAAGATCCAACATTTTAAAATCGAAAAATATTGGATCCTTTGTAAACGTAAACATATATATGTTAGAGTGATCCTTTCAATTTATTGCATCGGTCACCTTTGTTTCATTCAAATTGTTGTTATTTATTGTGTAAACATAGTCCTTACCTAGTTCTATCCATCTCCAATGGAAGAAATTCAAATATTTGTTTTTAAATTATACATTAGTATTTTAATAATAGTGTATATCAAAAAATCACTCTAAGGTAATTACTCTATATCATTAAAACATAAATTACTCCACAGAGGTATAAATAAATATATATATTTTTCTAAAATATCTATTTTCATGAGGCAAAAGATACAACCATGTAATTTTTTATGAGAACACCCACAGTCCCTAATTTTGTGCATCACTAAAAATTAAAAATCCTTCTTAACACTAGGGTAATATTAACATTTTTGAGTTGACTTACTATATAATACATTTGTTTACATTTTCATTACATTCATATGTTAAGAGGAACTTGGCTCCCATTTGAGTTAAATTATTACGATAATTATTTTGTTTTCATAAATTCTTATGAAAATAATTAATAATATCCACTCCAACAAAAAAAGATAAATCTCAGATACATGTCTTTTCTTAGGCATTCGTTGAATAACATTGGTTTTTTAGGGATCTATAGTATATCCTCTCTGGAGCTTATACATCCCACAAATGAAACCATTTGTATAAAAAAGTCAATCTTGTTATATATATACACAACTTATCCTTCATTATGGTTATGAAAAAAAATATCATGGGATGTTAAATATTTTCCTTTCTCTTTAAATATGTAGGAATATCACTATAAAATAATACAATAATTTCATCGAGGAAATATCTATATTATATAATGATTGAATTCATCAAGATATCGTGTACATTAGTAAGAACAAATTTCATCATAGTATATTCATTGTCTATATGTTCTATTTAATGTTGTCTTCGTTATAACCTCACTCTTGAATATATAATGATTATATTATCAATATAGATCTGAAAAGGAAATGTATTGTTATCTGCATAGTTTATCAAATTAGTCATCAAAAATAGGAGTAGATAATAGTTATTTATTATGATCTTATTCAATTCCCTATAATCAATTCATAGTCACATGAATCCTTATTCCTTATTTAAAAAATTAATAGGTGCACACCAATGTGACACATTTTCCTGAATAAACCCCTTTTTGAGATTTTCCAAAAGATTATTCTTCAATTACAGAAACTCAATCAAGAACATTATTTAAATACCAATTAAAATAGTTATGGAACCATGTATGAATTTAATTGATAATAAAACATCACATTTTACAAGAAGACTAGGAAAATAGTCCACAAATACATCAACAACATATTTTATATTAGGAATATCATAGATTTTATATTTCTCCCCAACCATATGAGATAAATGCCCCTTTTAAATGGGAATCAAGACTGATATAATGGATTTATTTAATATCTGATAATAATATTTTTCATCATTGTAATAGACTGTCATATGTAATTTTCTAATATAAAATGTGACTTATATTCCTTGAAATTTTATGTAGGATTTTTATTGTGAATGAAAATACTTGAATAAGATATCACCAATTTATAAGAAATGCAAGAGAATTATATTTTCAGGAAGCTCATTCACATAAATATCAACTTCAAATTAATCATATATATTAGATTTGTTAATCATACAATTAGGTGTTTTCACTATATATTCAAAATATAATTATTATGGTCGAATATTGATATCGTTGGATAATTGTGAATATATAAAAGTGAGGGTATTTCCTAAATATAATAATAAATCTCCAGTTATATATTGGTTGTTAACAATAACATTCAACAAAATTTTGTCACACCCTATAACAATAACTAAGATTGAATTAGGAATCCCATCTTCACTGAGAGGTAGAGGTTTTTTCCATAAATCATACTCATTTACCTATAAATGTGAGAACTGTATAGCATAATTCCCATCCTTCTAAAATTCGAAACACTAGATAGTTACTAGTGCATTCTATAGATCTTTCCAAAAAATCACATAAATGGATAACTTCTTAAAAATAATATGACATTTTATTTCTTAATGATCTTCATTTCAACACATAACACATTTCCCAATCACCATATGTCATATTTTATCATTTTCTTCAACACATTATCATGAATGAAATCTTATATTATTCTCCATTGGATTTTTATTGTTTACTTGAATTACAAATTTCATTTCTTATCAAAACCAAGATATTGAAGGACAAATCCCATATCTATTTAATCATTTATAGAACAATAAATTATTTTTTCATATCTACTAATGTACCTTAAGAATAAAAAACATCACGAAATTTTTATAAAGGAACCAATAAATCGATCAACTATAAATTCTAGTTGGATGTTAATACAAGGATAATACCTCACACATATTATAAAATTTTCCACATATATTCTAATATATTCACAATACATTAGTTTTGATTGGGGAATAATCCCACAATTTCATTAAATAATTTGATGGAAATAAATATTGAAACAAATCTTACATATTCCACATTCTATATTCAATTTATTATTGTTGTCTTGTATTATTGATAAGACTCCACCTATGGATCTTTTTCACCTATATATATATATATATTAAAAATTAATTTTTCATCCTCTAAAAACTAATGACAATAAATTTTAAATAGAATGTTATTGATATATTCATTAGAAAGAATGCTGTTAATATATTGCAAAAAAATAATGTCAAGGGAATGCTAAATATTTCTCACCAAGGTCTCAATAGAAAATTCATTTCACATTTATTCAATTATATTTTCTGAATGTTTCACATAACAAAAATTTTGTGTGATGATAGACATGATGTTTTATATTTCCTCACCAATAATATTTCGTTTCACAAGAGTACAATCCTGGAATTATACATTTCATTCAGTATTAACATTTTTTTATCAAGATCAAATGACTCACATAAACAAAAAATAGTTTTTTGATCCTTAATAATCATACTGGGAAATAATATAATCATGAAACACAAATAATTTTAAGTATATGTTCATCATGATAACTTATATTTAATATATGGACCATTTGGATTAGCCAAATTCATTTCTGGTAATCATTTATTAACATAATTATTGATTATTCATAAATCATTTGTGAATATCCAAAACAAATCTATCAAGACGATCAACCCATATGTGCCACCATTCCGAATGTTGGGGACAATGTGACTATCTAGTGAAATCCTAATGCACTATTTTTTGAGTAAATATCCCAATGTAATACTTTTCTAGATCCTAATTCCCTTGTAGAATAGAAAAATGGAAGTAATTTATTTTAATCCACTCACACAATACGTCCCAAAAATTTGTGAATACATTCTTACACTTAATCTTCTTCATTAGGTTATCACTAATGTATCAACAATATAATTTACAAAGGATAACTAAATATTTTTCTTATATATTATATAGAAACCAACTTTTATTCATACAACAATGTCACATCTTAATAAATTATTATTCATTACATAACATGAAAACACATATATGAAAAATATTGCTCTAGTATGTTTAGCTACGTAGTTAATTAAAAACTGGTCAATAAGTGAGCTACATAACATCACACTATGATCATCATATCACTCACTCCTTTTCACATATTATACATCACACCATTATTCATTACCTAGATAATGCTGACATAACTAACGGTAACCTCATATTTTCAATAAGTGTAGGAGATTGAGATATTAATGACTACATACATACTACAGAAACATGATATCATAGAAACATGATCCTATCATTTGATAAAATTACTCTTGATTTCATATATCATTATCATGTTTCATGTAATAAATCATAGTAATTCACAATACACTAATCATAAATTAATCAGTTAAAAAATCCATGATGGAAAAACATTTGGAATATGTCAAGTATTTTAGTCTTACAAATAATCATAAAATATAATTAACTTACAAATAAATGATAATTTACATAACTATCATGTGTAATGTGTTCACTCACAAATCAATCATAGCACTCAAGGTTGACACTCATTACTATTATAATGAATAATTATTTTCTTGAACAGGTTTACATCCTAATTTTAGGCCTACTTATATCATTATAAATACATAATTATCCAATTCATTGAAGGATTATTTATTTCTATGCCCAACAATAAAATTATTTAAATCATACATATGTGTTCCCTAATATCACAAAAAAATCATGACATCATAAAAAATTTGATATTAAATCGGTATCATAGATATTTCATCATGGAATAACGTATGAAGTAGGAAATGGTTTAATAATCCTTGCATCAATTCATCATAACCAACGCCATGGAAAAAAGATGAGTTTTTTTATAATCATTCTATCATAAAAATAAAATATCAAATAAAAAAATATTTATGGAATCATTTTATAATATATCTTGTGATGTATTATTTCTATGATCAAATGTAATATTTTATGAAAATTGATATCAAATGACTACATGATAAATTTTTCTAGGAAAATATCCTTTCTAGATATAAATTCATTGTATTAAACTAATAAAATCCTAAATTAAAAATAAAAAATTATTTTTTGAAATAAAAATGATAACATTTTTTGGAATATTTAAATCATTTATTTTTCCTAATGATGGTATATACCTATAGAGTTATATGAGTTAAGAAAAATATTTTATATTTATTTTTATACAAAAAAACAAAAACATTTAAAAAAACATAAGTTAATAATATTTTTTAAAAAATAATGAAACTGTAAAAATTATATTTAAAAAGTATTGTGGATTTGTAAGAACAATCATTATATTATTATATGATGATATCTACATTGTCAAAAAATGATTTTATACTGAAATGGGAAATAACATCAAATATTCATAATAAAAATCTATTGGAATAATGATTAGAAAAGACATTAAAATTAGAGGAAACATGTATTTTACCAAAATTAATTTATTTTTATATATTTTAGAAGTATATGGAGAGATAAATCACAATATTTAATTATCATAAACATCATCTTAAACAATACTAATAAACCAAGAGATTGTATATTTAATCCTTTACAACATTGGTTTATTTGGAATCAGTAGTGCCATGAAATTAATAACCATATATTGTTATTTAGAACTAATTAATTTAATGATAATAATTATATAATAAACTTGTTGGAAATATATAAAACACAAAAAAATTAACGGTGAATATGGCATGTGTACCCTGAAAAAACATCAGATGAAAGTCCTTAACATCAAGTCCTAAATATTATCCTACAAATTCAATCATAATATATTATAGATTTAGGAATATTATAAATATATTATAAAATAATATTATTTTATTCCTATCAATATATTACTTACTTATATGCTTACATCACTATTTTATTAAAACAATTATTTTTCAAATCATTTCTCTTGTTGTTATGTTCTTCATTTTAACAGTATGTTTTTGTTAAGTAGATTTGGAAATTATACAGTAATTATGGATTCCTAATATTAATTATATTAATCATGATATAAATATTTTATATTATAAATACATAACAATTTATATTATTTCAAAAAATATATAGACAGATAAAGAATTACATTATTTAGGGACATGGTAGTTCATACATAGACATAATTTTTTTTTCCATTTCTTCCGACTGATGAAACGACTATATATAAATATTAATTAAAATTTCAGAGTCATTTTATATCCTATATATCATATATTATAATTGAATATATTCTATTTTTCATCAATATAAAAATTTAATCAAGAATTTTTCACATCAGTTTGTGGAGGCGGTAATCCACATGTACACATGAGTGATGTTATTGTTTTATAATAGATTGGAATGTAAGAAGATTGAGGTGATATTATTATTAAATGAAAATAACTATTTAATTTATGTTTTATTAGTATGGTAACACATCATTATATCCATCCATGAGAATATGTTATGGGAAATGAATACCATTGATTCGCGATCTTGTAGTCTCTCGTACACAAATTTTACAGTTTTGTTTCCCATTTGATTGAAGAGGATATCGATATAAGTTAAAAAAATTTAATAATAAATATATTAGTATATGTTACATAAGTATGATATTATATCATCATATTTTGAAAATAATTGATTGAGGTGGACGAAAAAATAATCCAAAAACACCCAATTGGGAATGATACTACTTCTTCATATAACATATTATGGTTATAACTAAATGTATCACAAGAGGTATTATTAATCAAAATAAGGACACTGGGATCTGGGGAGTTGGGTTAGTATTTTATTTGGTTATATATTTTTTGAACCATAATACTTATTTATTTTTAAATTTGATAAGATAGAGGGTTTCCATTTATATATGAGGGAGATCATACATTTGGATTTTTTAAAATACAAAAATATACCCAAATATTAACTACAACATGATGATCCTAAAAATATTATTATATAACCATATATTAAATAAGTTTATTTGATTCCATAATGATGAATTTTTAATTTTTTTCATTTTTTTAGAACTTACATTTTTTTATTTTAATCTCAATATACCCATTTATACCATAAACATGAAAAATATTTTTTAAGATGTGAACTATTTATTGTGACCAAACATCTAGTTGGAAATATATATTATCAATAATTTTTTCCATATATGGAATCTATGTTTCCCAAAATTATTCATTGAATTTTTTTTATTTTTTTAAAAAATAATCCAAAAACTAGTTCCAAATTTTTGTTTCTAAACAATGGGGTTCCCTGATTATTTTTAATATAATAAATAATTGAACATAAATTTTAATTAAATAAAATAAATTGGGAAAAATATGATATAATTATACTAATGTTGAATTTTTTAAAATATATATAAAAAATTAATCATTTAAATTTTTTAATCTAATTTGTTGTTGATTTTGTAAATATATTTTTGTTTCCCTATTAATCAAAAAAATTATTCATTTCATAAAATTATAAACAAATTAACTAGACGATAATTTTCACGTGATGACTAAAAATATTATTTTGTTTCGTTTAAAAATTATAATATTTGATGAAATTAAACATTAATATATGAACACTATAATCATGGAATATCATTTTCGGAGAAATTTCTATTTTCAATGTTTATAAATATTTTTATAAATATTATGTACATATTTATAAATATATTTTAATAATTTAAAAAATAATGATAAAATAAAAAAATTTTGTTATCTTATTCATACCACCAAATTTAATTACTATATTATAATAGTTCGCTAGGAATATTAATATATTTATTACAATATTATGGGATATTAGGACATGTAGGTTTTTGTAATTATATCTACCAAAAAATTAAATTTATTTAGAACCAGATTTCATAATATAAAATAGTGGTACATGATGACAACAATGACTAAAAATAAAAAAATGCATAATACGACAGAAAACATGTACACATTCACCACATTAATGATGGTGATTTAATTTATACATATCTTCTTTTACACTATGACTATGAAAATATTTTAAAATTCCAATATATAAATAAAATTAGATTCATTTTGAATGTAATAATGGGATTTAACATTAGTATTTGGTATAATTATTTTATTACATACTTCTTTTTCAATATTTATTTTAAATAATATATAATACATGAGTCATAAACTTCTATGATTAATGAATAAATATAGTGGTGATTTATTTCAAGAGTTATTTTGTTGAATCGAATTTTCTAGGAAAAAATTGATAAGTTAATGAAACTTGGAGATGAAATATGTTTTAGTTCATATTATGTGACCATATATCATTATTTTACTATTGTTTTGAAATTCGTTTTGTTATTATTATATATTATGATATTTTTTAAATTTGACGAACTTTATAACATGTAGTTAAACATGTTTTTTTATATAATGTAATGATGTTATATATTTTTAAATGTGTAATCATCACTATTAATATTTTCCATGGTGATATGATTGACTATTAACATTTTCGGTTAAATATAAAATGATATATATAATCTATCTTTTAGTGGTCTTGAATTTAAAATGTTCTATTAATTCATGAATATTATCCAAATCAATGTCGTTGTATATTATTATGTGAATTATATAGAACTATAAACAATAATAGTTAGTTAATTTTCTTGTATATACATGTATATATTTTTTCTTTATACATACGTAGTTTAACGAGATAATGTATTTTATAATATATCATTCATTTTAATGGTTGACCTTAATTATTATGCGAATAGATTGATAATAAGTTGATTTTATTAATTATTGATGTTTTATTTTTCTCTTTTTTATCCTTAAATATTTTATCATTATTTATATAACACTCCATGGTATTTTCCAATTTATTTCAAAATGATGATAATTTTTTTAAGGGAATGGTCTAATTTATATTTCATTATCTGTATAGATTAATATGTTTATATGTTTTGATATATTATAGAAAGAGACCAAAAATATTTATTTATATTACACTAAACGATTTATGTGATTTTTTAAATACCTTGGGAATATTATTTCTTGAAATAAAGGATTTTGTGACTATTATTTATATGGATATAATAATATTAATGCAAAAAATTAATGTTATTAAAGGGATTTGGTTTAAGTAAATCACTCACTAATTAATCATTGGAAAACCAAAAAAATATAAATAAAACATATTCAACTAAGAAAATATAATATAGATCATATTGGTATCAAATTTTGATTTGTTGAAATACATGCTACGTCCACACATATCCCCAATGTAAAAATAATATATTATTATTTTAGTATGTATACTTCTTTCTTCAATGTAGGATTCATTATTTCAATCATATTAATATATTTCATTCATAAATTCAATGTATATATTTATTAAATATATAATATACACTAGTATGATGGTATAGTTGTTGTTCTTGAAGGTTGATGGGTAATTATAGTATAAAATTTTAAATTAATATGTTAATGTTTCCCAAGATAGGATGACTTATAATTATATAGAATTTATATATACAAGGATGAAAACATAATTAAATAATAATAATAATAATAATATATTTTCATTTTATTATATTGACTATTGGTATCCAAACTATTGATAAATTTAACGATTTAGCATGAGTTATATTTTTTATTTTAGAAAAATTTTCACTAGTAAATATTATTACAATAAATTTTCATTTTTATTATAATTAATAAATATATTTTTAAATGTTTTCATATTATATGTGGAAGATTACTTCAATATTTTTATGTTTTTTAAATTAATAATAATTGGTATCTCTATTTATGAAGAGTTATAATTCATTCATCCAATTAATTTGGTTGAATAGTAAATGTAAAATGTATACAGGATCATTAGAGGAATATATATAATGTATTGAATGTATATAATTTTATAAATATATGGGGAAATAGTATAATCAAAAATGTTTTCATGTTGAAGAAATAGTATCTACAACCCATGAAATCTAGAATTGTAATGAAGATAAATTACATTACATTTGTTACATATAATAACTATTATAATTATTAGTAATTTTTAACATTTACATTTATGGTAATACTAGTGATTCCATTACACAATATGAGTTAAAAATTTCATAAATGACTATTGTATAGGATATATAGATGAAATTATTAACAATGAAAATGGAAAATATGATTTTCTCTTAAATTGGAATATATATTTAAATAATAACATATAATGGGAAAATTATAATTAAAATATTAAAAAATGAATTGGAAAATTAATCATCATGTTGATTTAATTAAGTAAATTAAATTTTTCCGCCAAAATGTCATTTTTATAATCATTTCACATTCACATTATCTGTGTCAAAATAATATGGTTCTTATGAATGAGGAATTTGAATTAAATCTAACATAAGAGTGTGATATCTAGTTTGTATGGTTTTACTCATGATATAATCATTGGGAATAATAGTAATATGTGTAATTATTTATTTATATTCTATTTGAAAAAAATATCCATCCATCACAACCATGAAAAATTCTTATTTAAATATTTCATTTCAATAACATGTGTATTGGGTAAGATATTTTTCACAATATTAAGATACAATTTATTTATTTAAATAAACAAATTATATTGTTGATCTCTCAGAGATGATACAAGTGATTGAATAAATTATTTTATAGAACATATATTTTTTTCATGGAATCTTATTCATTATGATAATTTTATGTTTAATTTGTGTAATTCAAATTATATATTTTCTTATAACATAAAATAAATTTTGAATAATTGTATGAATTTGTTTTCAAAACTATTTTATATTAATATATATGAAATCATGAAATAATCATCCTTATATAGAATGTAATAGATTAATCTACTCGTAATCATACGATTTAGATGACCAAATTCATGATTTTACGTTATGAAGTGTTTCTAAAATATATTTTTCTTATGTAATAAACAATATTTTTATAATATGTTACCTATTTATAATTCATAACATTTATTTTCTCAATGTATTTTTATATAAATAATATCAATCAATATTATATTTCATGAAATATATTCAATTATTTATTGTCAATATAATGATTGAGACTATGAGATATATTTATTTCCTATTATAGCATGAAAATTTAGATACTCCATTTACATTAAACACGTTACTGAATTAATTTTTTCCTTTACTATAATATTTATTAATTCTATGTATTTTCAATAGTTATTTTTACCATTTAATTTACTCTGACATTTAGTTTATATAGAAAAAATAAATGAATACCTAAATTATTGTTTGAAATCTCATCACAGTTGAGTTTATATGTATTTTTAAGTTCAATTGAAGGTAGACTCATATTATTTGTGTCATTAATAATTAAATATATCTAGATTCAATATTGAGAAAAAAACATCTAAAAATTACCCATTTAATTTTGTATGTTTTCAACAATCTTAATGTTGTGTGAACATCAACTGTGAACTATAAATATAATTTTAACAACCCTAATAATTTGTTTGGAAAACTAATAGACTGGTATATGATTATTGAATTATGTCTCCTAATATGATATTTACAACTTTATAATGTTATTAAAATGAAAACATAATAATTGATGTTTATTATCTCAAACTTGAATCTAAAAAATTGAGGTCATTTAACATGAAAACTACGATTGAATTTTAAATAAAAGTCATGTAATTAAAATCTATTAATGAGGAATTCTTTAAAAAATAGGTCCAAATGAGAAAATAAAATAATATGTATAGATTGTTCCTTATCTAAAATAAAATGGGATAATAATATATCAATGTGTATGAGGATAACCTAACAAGGTTATCTTGGTATGATACAGATTGTATACACAATAAATATTTCAAGATCAACTATTTAATTTAAGGGTTTATTCCTTATATCAAATGGTCCCTGGTTTCTAATATATTTTTGTCATGCGATCAAATTGTTTAATGTGAGAAAAATATTTAGATGTATTTATCTAGATCCTACATATTTTATGATAAATAAAACAAATGTCTAAGGAATACTGTGTAAAATGGAATTCCTCCATGATGAAGATGAAGAGTTTGAATAAATTTTCATCTTGTGAGAACTATGGATAGAATCATCATGGGAAATTCATGTTGTGAATGGGAAATTTTATTGTGTGTGGTTATATGGTTCATTAAGAAAAAAATTCAAATGGAAAAAATGAAACACAATTACTCTCTGTTTAAACTATAGTTATTTGAGGAACTAAAAATGAATTCCCTATGAGTCAAGGGAAATTACAATAGAATATAACAAGTGGAGAAGGTCATGCCTATACTATCACTACAGAAAAGGTGTAAGAAATTAATGACTTCATGGAAGGTAATTAAATGAATCATTGATATTTAGATAATCCAATATTTGATACTATAAAATCACATTGTTATATATATTCTATTTTTTCAGTTAATTTTAAATATTTCCCCTAAACATTTGAAAAGTGAGTTTTTAGTTAACGATTCTAGTGGGTGTCCTTCTACAATAAGGATGGGTCATGTAGTCCAAATTATGTAAAATAAAAATTCTACATTTTGTAACCATATTTTGATAAAAATGGTGGAATTTGATATAGAAATAGTTATATAATGGATTTTGAAATATGATGATAACATTTATTACAATTATAAGGAAATTATTATACATGATGAAAATTTAGAATTTCATAACATTAGGTTAGTTTCATCATCAATTATTTTGATTAAAAAAACCTAGAGGAGCTAAATTGAATGATACTACTTTGTAAAAGAGAAATTAAAATATAGTTATAAAAATGGTATCTTTTAAATTGACTATCTACCTATTTTAAATCAACATATTTAATTGTTACATGATGAATTACAATGATATTTGACCAAAACATGAATTTGATATTTCCATTGATATAAACCTTAATGTAAAACCATTATCAAAGAATAAATATAGATTTACCTCTATAGAATTAGTCGATATGATGAAATAACTAGAGAATATCTATGATAATGGATTCATTTGACCCTCGTGTTTCACCATGGGTAGCCCATGTTTTTTTTCTTTAATATGTAATATGGATCCACGAGGGAATTCATTGATTATAGTTGTTTCAATGATATTTCGATAAATACCATGTTTCCTCAACATCGTATTGATGAAATGATGAATCAAATTCATTGACAACCCTATTTTTAAATTATATTCCTTTATTCTGGATTACATCAATATGGAGTAAAGTGAGGAAAAATTGTGAGTAAATCCATCTGAAAATGGTTTGGATATTACAAGATTACAGTTACTCCATTTTTATTGACTAAAAACCTATAATTTTATGGATTTAATGGTTAAATTTATTATGGAATATCTTGATGTATTTTTTGGTCATCATAGACGATATCATGGTGTATTATAAATTCATTGAGGGCCCTTATAATCACATTATGATCATTCATGAGATTCATAGAAGGACAAGGTTATATAGGAAATTTAGTATGTCTGATTTGTGGATTCAATCATTTTCATTCAATATATAAATTGTCTCCATGTATAGAACCACAATTGATAATATGAAGACAAATGTAGATAATGACTAGATTACACCAATGGAAATGAATGATGTTTTTAGTTTCATCAGTTTTTTATTTTTTTCAATTCATTCATAATTATCTATATTCGATATCCCACTAAAATATATTATATATAAATTGGAATTTTTTGATTGGAAAATGGAATATTTTTTATGCTTTAATAAACTAAATCGACGGTTTGTCATTTGTCTGATTTTCACTATACTATCTATAAATTATTATTTTTATATATTTTTTTCATCAAATCATATACATTGGTTTGTCCTAATGAAAAATGATGAATCTATTCCATACTCATCATGTAAATTGAAAACACATAATTAAATGTATCAATATCATATATTTATATATGAAAAATATTATTATTACATTGAAGATATAGATAAAATATCGCTTTGGGGAAATATGTTAGATATTAATGGATTATAATGGTATAAAATTCATTTATTAATATAAATAGATCAATATAGTACAAATATAAATATCTATATCATCTCATGGATTATTATTTCTTGATGCACTACTACAGGGAAAATAAAATAACTATGTAACTAAATTGTGTATGAAATATCAAGAAGTTATGACTTAATTAATGATATAGAGGGTTCTTATATTCCTAGATTGAATAAATATGGATCAATGAATTTTTAATAAAGGTGGTATGACACCAATATTTTAAATGATGTTGATAATATCTTAGCTGGAAATGAAAAATGATTATCAATATGATCATGAGAACTTTTAGATTAAAATTAAATCTTTGAATTTTTAGCTATTAGAAAAATTAATTTGTGACGAGGTTATTCTAAAATTATTAATGAGATTGTGTATTCCATAAATACTTGATCTAAAATGGTAATTCTTAAATAACTACAACATCTGCACGTTCTCAGTAAAACCTGGTATCACTAAGATATATAGGTATTTTAGGGAATAACGTTTTTTAGGATTACGTGAACAAAAAAGTTATAGGATTTTTATGAAGATTTTTTGTTTTTAACATGTAATGGGTGAGAGTAATCATCCTATAGTAATCATGATACCCCATAATATTACTATATTTAATAGGAATGACATTAAAAATGATTTATTCATATAACTACAAATGAATTCTAGGAAAAAAGATGCAATATGGGATATTGCTGGCCCCATATCCAAATACTCTCAATTTCCCCCTATAATTGAAGATTTACAACTTGAACGACTCATAATTATATATATTAATGATGTTGAAAGACATCATGGTGAACCTATTTTTATTTTATCCAATCTTGATGACTATTTATATAAAATTTAATAAGAAGTCTTTATAAGGCTCTTGATATTGTGATTCATTTGAGCACTACCTATCATCCAAAATCATATGTATATACTGAATGGATTATTAATACAAGTGAAGAAATTTTGTGGACTTTCTAAAAAGGACTTTCAAGGTATGTTGGATCGTTATTTACATTTAGTATAATTTTATAACAAACTTATTTTTCATTAGTGAATTAAAATGAATCCATATTAAGTATTATGTTGAAATACGTGTCATAATGCAACATGTTGGTATCATGTTATTAATATAAAATTTATATGTAATTCACCAATTTCATATTAAATAACTATGGTAATAAATATTTAGACTCATATTAAATAATATAATTGTATGAAAATATATATTCCATGAATAGGGGTAAGGAATTAGAATTCCATGTTGGAGATCATGACTTCTCAATAGTATCTCGGTGGAAGTGTGTATTATGGTTTGGTAAATATGGAAACTTATCACCATGTAAAATTTACACTTTGAAATCCTTGAAATTATTATTATTATTTTTCTTATATTTTGTAAATTAATCCACGAATCACTAATGTACATAATTTTTATCATATATCATTTTTAGGGAATAAAATTGTTCACCCAACACATAATATCACCTATATGAAAAAACTGGATCATGATATATCATACTGTGAATATCCAATAATGATTATTGAAACTAGAGAGAATGTATTGAAATGTTAGATGAGTTGTGTGATAATAGCAATTTTTTGAAATCTCAAAATAGAGGATGAAAAATGTGAAACAAAGGAAGTTATGTCAAAGAACTGATCTTACATGGTTAGATGGTAATTGCATTGGAATTTTGAGAGTCAAATTTATGTATGAAGGAATAATGTATTAGCCTATAAAATTACTATTAATTTTATTTTAAATAAATTTAGTATCACATATAAGTTGTGATGCATGGAACATAGATTTTATATAAAACATGACGCTATATTAAAATTTTTGGTAGGTATACCCATTATAACATAGATTTTAAATTTAAAGGAATGAATATAACCAAAAAAATTATGAGAGATTTAACTTTTAAACATGTTCACTGGTTAAATATTTATTAGAACTAAAATCTGAATATTTTAAATATAAATTAATATTTTCTGAAAATGTGTAGTTCTTTCAATGAAAATAGTTTCGTGACTTTTTTGCACTAATGATAATATTAGATTTTAAAAAATATACAATTTTATTGGTAAATTTAAATTCATCTTCAATGAAATCAAATTAATATGATATTGTGGTGAATTTACTATATATTTCTGAATTCAATTTTTAAAAACTATTATTAAATAATTTTTATTATTGAAAACTACCTTTTAATTTAAATTATTTAAAAACATAAATTATAGAATACAGTTGTTATAAAACACTATAGTTTATTAATCATATATTATATACAATTTTGGTGGGGTGAATTATTTTGATATTAATTTTTTATATTTAAACCAAATAAAATTAAAATAATCTTTTCTTTTGAAAACCAGGTTTACATCATGTCTACAGTTATAATTTTTAGTTAAATTTTCAAAATACTACGATTCGAATATGAAAAAATTGATTCAATTACTGAAATTATGAGAATTATGATTATTTAATATGGTATACATAAATTTTAACCATAATTAATAATGAAATCATTAAAAATTATTACTATAGTTATGTAATAATAAGGATTATTAGGGGTTAAACTATGAAGATAATGGATAAAAATGAAGTAAGGTTTGTCCAAAATATATTGGTTGTAAATATTTTAATCACATAAAATAAAAATTTAGAGAATGTTCCATTTTTCAGGTATATTTTATGTGAAAAAATTTGGCAATCTCATTATCATTTCAAAAATTATATTTGTTTTTTCTCGCCAATTATAATGGGAAACCCGCTGCATCGACAATCCAAGAATCCAAATCTATTTTGTTTTGAAAATACATTCCCAAATATCATTGTTTTTCCTATAAAAGAATCTTATATACATTTTTTATAAAAATTCCATCCTAGTAATAATTTTTTTGCAAACCTATAAATGATATCTGAGGAATAATAAATTTTATCAAATGATTGTTTTTATTTTAATTCTCCATTCACCTCCCTCAAATTTTAATTAATCATTACAATATAAAAAAACTTGTATATCCCAAATACAATGATTATATTAGGTTAATATAATTACTTCTATCCTTATCCAATTTATTGAAATGGAATACCATATCGTAAATTGTGTGAAAAATGGACTAATACCTCATTAAGCGTTGTGATTTGTCTATTACATACAATTTACATAGATCTTAATAATGTTGAATTCAATTAGTATAGGATAAATTTTTAAATCATATAAATTATAGAAAATTTATTTTTAAAACACTATTTGAAATTGTATATAATTATAGAATAAATCGTTTTAATATTTATTAGTATTATTGAGTTCTGTATTTATATTCATTATAAATATGTAATGTGGTTATTAATACAAAAATGGAAATGGTTTTTAAAAATAATTTCATATAATATTTTATTTAAAAATATAAAATTTCAAATATATATAAAATATATATATTTTTAATTATAAAAAATATTTGAAATTTTAAATACAAAATTTATAATTAACTAAGGATGAATTTTTTTGAATTGTATGTAAATGTTTATTTTTCAAGGATGAATAAAAATACTTACTTTTACAGTAAATTAAATTTAATTTTAATATATTTACATCGTAAAATACTTTTTGTAAAATTTTTATATTATATTTGATTCATCATGATTAAAAATAACACAATATTTATTTACAAATAGATTTTATAGACAATTTCGTATTAAAATTTTCTATTTTAATGGGGTATTTTTCTGGAAAACCATTTCCCTTTTCATTTTTAATATATACTTCTAAATTAAAACATGAATTTCATGAATTTTGACTTCATCAATATGGATTAAAAAATTTTAATCTGTGGGTCCCAAATAAGTAAATATGTCACATTAATTTTGGAACAATATTAAAAGTTACTTAATAAGTTTTATTACCATCCAAAAGAGTAAATGATTTAATTAATGTTATAAAAAAATATAATAACAATTAAAGGAACCCAAAACATTAATCAATATTATAATAAGTGTATATCTGAAAAATAATCAACAAAGGGTTGATTTTTTACCTTTCTAGTCTACTTGGATGAAATTATTAACTTAATAGTATTTTATGTGAAAAATTGTCAAACAAATAACACTCTTGTTTTTAGAAACTGTAATTTTTTTAATATCTTATTATCTTCATTTAATTTGATATAATCAATAGTAATTTTAAATATTAATTAATAATATTAATCATGAATATTTAATTTTAATTATAACTGAATAAATAAGTACATTTAGTTTTATCACAATGTTGATGAGGAAATTTTATTTTTAATCGACAAATGAAGTAAATGATATTAAAAATAATAAAATAAACAAATATCACATAAATATTGAGATAAAAAATATCTATATAATGACTACATGATATATATATAATCAGATAAGTAATATTTTTTTATTTCTTCTTCATATTACAAATGTCATTGTAATGAATAGTTACAAAATTGAAATTAGGGATATTTTATATTAGACATTGTTTTATTATATGATAAAAAATTAATAAAAATATTATATAACGGAAATTAATTATAATAATGCATTAAATATAATTCATCATCAATTATTGGGTATTTCAAATTTTTTAGTAAATTTATTGACCCTCAAATTTTAAAAAACAATATTCTAACATTACGAGATAAAGTGTTAAATAGAGGTTAAACCAAAAAAATATATGTATAAATAGAAATAAAACATGTAATAATTTTATTTTATTACTGTTTTTAGGACAAAAATAAATTTATAATTTTAATAAAATTATTTAGGACTATTTATAATCAAAATATATTATGTATTTCATTATAATTTGATAAAATTCAAGAGTGTCATCTCTCATATCATAAAAATAGGTACTCTTAATATTATTTCATAAAACATGAAAAACATTTTGAATTGTCCAATAAATTAAAAAATACAATCCCATAATCACTCCCATCATTATATAGGACTTGGTTTAGTCATAATTTTAATCCAATAAGTCTTAATGTATTATTAAATAAGTATTTCCAAAGATGAGGTAGAGTTTTTATCTGCATGTTTTAGTTTTGTTTATTTGTAATCATACATAAAACTAGCATCAAGTTTGATTAAATAATTAATACAATATAATATATATTCTTATGAGAATTAATTTTTGTTTTATGACCTATATCTATCTTCTCTTCTATCATATGTGAATAAAATTCATCATTTGTGTGTATAAATAACAATTTCACGAACTATTGTAATTTAATTTATATCACCATCTCTCAAGAGGGGTTATAATAGATTAATTAATATTTATATATGATACCTAATAATAATAATTATTTTAATATGATAATATATCATTTAAATTCATAGCATTTAAAAAATAGAAATATAATATTGGTGGACATTTGTATGTGAGGATTAATATCTCCACGAAGATATGTGATTATTTTTTCTTATACACATAACATATATAAAATATATATGTATATTTAAAAAATTAATATATTAATTTTAATTTTTTTATAAATATATAATTTTAAAATATAATTTACCTTCAATCGATAATGATAATGGGAAAATGAAAATGTTACTCATGCATATGTTCAGCATACTGTTTCTATGATTGTAATAGACTTCATATTTGAAGACCATTAATTGGGTGGGATGTTTATTTATATTTAATAGATTTATGTGACAAATATTCTTTGAATATTATCCAGATATGGGAGACTAATGACCAGTTTCACCATATTAATTTGACTAATGTCCTTTTGGACTTATGATATTAATACCATTAAAATAAATGACGTGAATATAGATTAATATGTTTCTGTATATGAACTGATATTTGATAAAATAAAGGTGTATTGAGTGTCGAAAGGTTTCATACACAACTATAAAATCACAAATTTTTATTATAAAGTAAAAAAACAATATATATGACATATAGGACTCAAGTTAATAGTTTTTGATAAAAATTAACTTTCAATCATCCTATTTCATCACTGTTTACATAACTCTGACAAATTCTATATTTTAAAAGTATACAGCATCATAAAATTTTCTCTCAAACAAGAATTTTCAATTATTTAATGTTTCATTTTTTAGTTTCAATGTTTATTTTTGAATAAATTTTTTTCTTTTCTATGTCAAATGATTATTGATTTTGATTTTTATTTAAATATAGTTTTTTTATATCTTAAAATGTTTTAAACATGGGAGTAAATTTTTTTCTTTTTTTATTCATTATATTGTATTTGGAAAATATTTTTTGAGGATTGATAACCATTATAGAAAAATGGTGATCATGTTATAGCGTATACAATCGGTGTGTCGACATAGCCCTATACTAAAATGGGTAATGACAATGTTCCCTTGAGAATTATATTTGAATTAAGTTGTATTGTTATAAAAATTTTATAAGTGTGGTTATAATGATTCTATAAGGATTTTATTATGATGATGTCCCAATGAAAATTCATTATTTTTATGATTTCATATGAGTAGTAATGGAAATAAAGTTATTTTAAAAGGTAAAATAATAATTTTTTGTGGATAAATTAACTATATTTTTAGAAAAATAGTTATAATTTTTTTAATACATTTATATATGTGGGTATTTTTTTCCATTACATAACATATTTCATATTTTATTTCCTTTAATGTGTTTTTTTATCACAATCCATTATAATGTGTTTTTCATTGGTTGTAATGAATTTTTCATGAATTGTATAAGTCATTATGAATGTGGTAAATATTTGTCATAAAAATAAATCATTTTATTGTCATAATTCATTATATTGTTGAAATTATTGGTGCATATTTTGAAGTGTCTACCTTTATACATATGTTTTTAATATGTATATGTTATGACTTAATTCTTTAATACTTTAATCCTGAAAAATCCATATGCGTGAAATAATATGATGTAGAGCGTATATATAATAGATTATTTTATCCTTATATATAGTTATTTATAGTTGGAATTAGATTATGGTTTAGAAAACATTATAAATTACTACTTTCTCTTCTGATGTTTTCAGTTGAGTTTTAGAAAACATTAAGGGTTTATAAAATTATGGTTTAATATATTTTTATTGAAAAAAAATTTTATTTAATATTTTATGTGATTTATTTAGAGGGGATTAATAATATTTTTTTAAATCTGATTTCAAAGTGTAGTTGATATATTAATGAAAGGTCTAAAAGATACTGTATCATGGAAATTCTATGGGGATTTAATTTACAAGGACAATTTCCATTTTATCATTAAAATATTCATTTCATTATTAATGATTTAATTTAAATGATATAAATGGTCTTTTATTAACATGGACGGAAATATATAGTTTAAAATACAATTTTAATTTTAGGTGATTTTATTTCCTCTATTATAAGAAAATCATGGTAAAATGAATTAGAAAGATATCATAGCATTCAAATAACCTTCATCCACCAGTTTGAATAATCTAACTATATTTGATTTTATAGAAACTATTATTGGTCTTGCTACCATTTGATTTGGTATAAAAATATAAATTTTACCACCTATCTTGAATTGTATAATTCCATAAATAATATGGCCATTACATTATAAAATAATTATGTTACTTCTAAAGATAATTTGGATATCATAATATTCCTAATGTCTCAATTTAATGTGTGAATTATTTTATTAAATTCTAGGTATTAAATATTATACATATGATAATGATAAATCATAGTGATATAATTCATATCATTGATTATAGTAATTATTCATTAAAGAATAAAGTGTTGAATACTGAAAAAATGATTATGAAGAATGTAAATAAAAATACAGATTTATGTACTTAGTTTTGAATATATTAATACACAGGTATTTGATAAATATTATGGGATTCATGAAACTCAAATTAATTTTTATATATTAGTTTTTCTTTTTAAAATTTTAGAAATATATGTTAGATGTAATTGATACATTTGAGAAATAGTTAAATGAAAACGTGAAAAATATTGAGAGAAATTAATTTAGACTTAATATATGAGTGGGGTAGATTTAAACAAAAAATATTTTACATGAAATAGTTTTTTAAGGAAAACATCCTTTAGATTTTGAATACATATGTTTAATGATCTTGGTATCCATTTCGGGTTATATGATATCAGATTTTGTTGGAATTCGGGGTTTCTCAACATGGGAACATATGTTTTATCAGATGTTCAATTGGTGATCAATTAAAATTTGGAAACATTATTTGATACTATGGTATTTTATTTAATAAATAAAGGATAAATTATCTTTTCAAAGCATATATTATCATAATGTTATTTTATGGTTGTTCAAGTGATTAATCTAATTATTAGAATATATTTAATATTATTCGAATGAGGAAAATACCTTTTGGAAGTGAAAATTAAGTTTAATTTATTTTATTTAGATATAAATGATAAATTTAATCTTTTATGGATATTTAATAAAATTTTTATTTATTCCATGTTTAGAATAATTTTTTTGGAATTTACGGTCAGTTATTTATCAAATGATAATTATTGAACATTGAGTACTACTACTAAATTTTAATGTGTGTAGTAGTTTTTTTATCATTTAAAGGTTTAATATTTTTTGTGAATTATATTACATTATAAAAACCATTTAGGTTCCTCTTAATATATTATGATATGAGGAATACATTTTTTATCTTTTTTCGATTATTAGATCTGTAGATGTTGATTACAACACATCGTGCATTAAATAATTGTTATTTAATAATCATTGGTTCGAGAAAGAGATGAGATTGTGGTGGAAATTTATTAATGAATGAAGAAACTCATCTTAGGTATGTAAATTTACTTATGTTATGAAACTATAATATAATGTAATTCTTTAACAGAAATGTATTTTCATTCAAATACATTATATATTTATATTTCCTAATGATAATTTAAAAAATAATTAACTATTCATGTATTTACTATTTTTTAGGGTTTTTACTCTTATGACAATGGTATATATCACTCTAATTCAATAATTACATGGTTGGTATATCTTCTACATCCACATTTATATATTCTAAATATTTTATCCTACATATAATATGTGACATACCTACCCAGGTCCCACATATGGATAGACTGTGCCGATCAGATACATTACCTTTGGCTTACCTCCGTGTATTCCAGAGTTTGATGACTAGTAGAATATGTAAAGACCTATAAATTTATTGAACTTTTTTCATAAATACATTGGAATTTTATGAGTCTGCGGTTTCTGACGGCACTTCATTCCGAGTCTCGGTGTGCCCAGAATCAATATCTGATGTTTTGTTCGAGTATGTTTAGTAAACATATGTGTGGGTTTTTCTATCATTTTAAGCGATGCTCGAATTGAAATCCAAGGGCACCGATGAACTCATAGCGCCCGTATTCGCTTTAGAGGACCTTTACAGTAGTTCTGTTTTATGCGGGTTGAGAGTTAATTTTGGGGATTTAGAATAAAATAAATAAAATTGGAGTACACTATTTTATTTAATGATGTTAGTAATATCATACAAGGGGGAGTTATAGGTGGGTCCCACACCCACATAACCTCCAATGAGAGGAATTAGTGTGGTGGGGCCCACACAACCCCTAACATTTCAATTTCCCCTAACTCCCCCTTTAAAATCACCTTTATTTAATTTTTTTGACATCCCTCTTTAAACCTTCGGAATTCCAATTAAATGTGGAGCCTTTCCATCTCACATAAATTAATCTTTCCAACTCAAATGCCATAATTAATTCAATTTACATTTTGAATTTATTTGAAAATACATGGCAATGTTATATTATGGGAGTGCCATATTATTATTTTTCTCGGAAAATATTTTTGGGGAGATTTATAAAGGGAGAGTTCTTCCACGAAGAACGTGAAGAACGCTACCCGACATGAAGGACGTGAAGTAACTTCTCCAACCATATTCTTCCTCCGCATCAAGGGAGGAGTTCACCACCACGTGGAGTGTCACCAATGATGATGGCTCTTCCTCTGACGTTGATGGAGCGACACTATTTCCTGCATCTATGATGAACAAAACTCATTTTTTGAGGTAGGGGGTTTATGTTCAATTTTAATTGAATAATATTGTTCTTGTACTTTATTGAAAATTATGGTATGTATTTGGACATATGATACCACCTAACGCAGAGGGTGTGGCCCAAACTAATAGGATCTGAAGACCCTTCTATTTTTCCTAATTTTTTATTTGTGAAGGAGGGATGTTGGGAGAGGCGGCAACGAACGAAGGCAGCGACCGCACGCCAGCCACATGTGGAAGAATCGCGGCCCGCAACCACAGGTCACTCGGCCGAAGAAAAACTGGCCGAGACAAATGGAGACCGCGACGCCCCATGGGGTTCCTCACTAAGGAGGTCCGAGGCCCACCCTCCGTGGGCCGCTTCGTCAGGCGAACCAGCTTGCTCGTTGGCTGGATGGGTATGAGAAGTTTGCGGTGCCACCTTGCGCCACTTGCAGAAGATAGCGGCCCTCCCAAGCGGGATGCTGGAATCGGAGAAGCCGGACAGCTACGGCCAGCCAGGTAGGTAGGCGGCACCTCCGGTTCAGGAAAGTGGGGTGTCACACCCACACCCCCGGATTTCTCGACCACCCCGGACGAGCCTCTCGGCCGGACGGCCGAGCCGTGACCAATCGGGATGCGCCTTGCTGGGTCGCACCGCACTGGGGTGGGCCGCGCTGTGCCTGGCCGCTCCACGACCCGTCGGGCCGATCCCTCCCCCTCGGGGTGGGCCGCACTCTCTTGGGTCAGGTCATGCCCCACCGAGCCTGCCCGCGCGCTTCACCGAGCCGGTCTAACCCTTTGCTGGATCGAACCCTCCAAACTGGGACGACATGAACCGCTAGCCACTGGGATTAATGGGTCGGTCTCGTTACACATAAATTTGAATAATTATAAGATCATGTATCCGAACGACGTGCCTTATGCGGCACTAGGACCCTCGCGACGAAGCGGTCCTTTTGCGATACTCTATGTGAGTTTTGGATGACTATTGAAAATGAAATCTTTGGAACGAGTGTATTTCCAACCAGGCCCCTGAAATGAAAAAGCCAATATCTCTCAGACTGGGCGTCTAATTGACGCGCCTTCTATCACTTTGGGGTCCTTTTAATGAGACGGAACTTCATGATACATAAAATCTAGACATCAAGATAATTGATCTATCGACCCCTTGGCTCGAGTAGCGGACCATCCTATTATCGAGCTTACTGTGTGGGGGAACCCTAGAGCTGGCTACCACTATGATGACTACCATACTGGGATCCTCCGTGGGTTCGACGATGATGACTACTATACATGGAACCTCCGTGGGTTCGGTAGCGATGACATCTATACTTGGATCCCCCGTGGGGTCGGTAGTGAAGACTATTGTACTTGGATCCTCTGTGGGTTCGGCAGCGACGACTACTGTACTAGGATCCTACATGGGTTTGGCAGAGGAGATGATTCCGAAGATTAATAAAATCATCTCCACCTGTCTTCATGAGGTGTATACTTGTGTGATCTGAGTCTTGACATTCAATCATTATCACCAATGTGATTGACTTCTATCTTGTGTGGACTGGGTTGTTCTTGGGCTCGAGAGTTGGAGCCGAAATGGGATTGATGACTAAGGTATTTGTATGGTCATATAACTAAGTAGAGTCGGTTGATACTTCGTGATTGTATCTTTCCTTTGTTGTTTCGAATTCGTGGATTTTGGGAGAAATTTGGGGGTCCCGGGGTCCCTACTGAGTATTGTTATACTCACCCCTGCATGGGATATTCCCACACTATTTTCTATTGGATACAGACGACGGACAACACAGATTGTGGTAGAGACTTGTGGAGCTGAACGGTTCCCGGAGGTGGACCACTCGGCGAGATGTACACAGAGCAGACGGACGGACCCGAGGTGATGAGGGGACCATATGTACCGACCCTTCAGATGGGATTTCTGGAGGACGAATCAGTGGTTGTTATTTTACTTTAATGTTGTTGTACTAGTCTTTCTGTTGTATTATACATACTGTTGGGGTTGTATTTATGGGCCTTTCTTTTCATCACTTACTTTTGCATACAGTTTACCTTGTGCATACTTCAGTTGCATATTCTATTGTGTTTCTTTACTATATAAATGTATTGGCTTTCATTTTTGTTGGGAATTACGCCTTTGGTGCCAGTCGCCAGCCCCTGGCCTATGGAAGGCGGGCTTGGTGTAGTCACGGCACGGTCCCTAAGGACAAGTCATGACAAATCTGAATCATAGAGAGTCGATTATACCACATAACTCATGAATCTAAATATTCATTTTTGTGAATCAATAGTTTTAATATTATTGAGTATGGTTATCAGTCCATGAAGTCCAATGTTGGTGCGACAACCAATGTATCCATACACCAGGACCCTGACCTCTTATTTCCGACTTGGTACATAAAAACACTTATTGCTTATGTATTTCAAAAGATTTCTTTCTGATTACTTAGTGTCAGATCACCAGATATATTGTTTGACCATGGCATAGCTGTTTCTTTTCTGGATGGCCCACTAAAGATATCCAGTTAAGGTTCCGAGTTATGTACGGGATGTTAGACCTCCGAGCGACGATGCCTCGGTGCAAGGATCCATCACAGCAGAGGGACAAGTAGAACCACTACCCGCTAGGCCACTGATACCACCAGCCCTAGAAGCAGAGAGTGCATGCTTCCTGTCTGCATTGTACAAGTTCCAGTGAAAGAGGACACCCAGGATCTGCCGAGAGATGGACCCTATAGCAGTTGATGACTGGCTGGAGTCTGTCTTTAGTGTTTTCTGACTAGTAGGGACACATGCCGAGCTTATGGTGATCCTTGTCGTGAGTCTGCTACATGAATCAATTGGTAGATGGTGGATCTTGATGCTATAGGTGAATGATGAGGAATCTATACTCAGAATGGACTTTGAGAGACTCTTCTTCTCAGTGTTTGTTTCTCCCACCCTTTGTGTTGTGCAGATCTAGAAGGTACTTCATATGTGGCCGGGCATCATGACAGCAGCTCAGTACTCAGTGTGGTTTTCTGACCTCTCATGCTAGTCTATGGATATGATACATGACCATTTATACAGAGGTTGGACCATCGATCAGGGAGTCCGGAATGTGATCAGAGATTCTACGATTCCCCTCACTATCCCGACACAAGAGGGGGTGCTGTAGTGACATATTCTAGTGGAGTGTTTTCTCACTAAGGATACACCAGTGGGGAGACCCAACATATGGCGACACATAGCAGAGTATTCTACATCCAGTAGTAGATAGATGTCATAGAGGTCCAAGCAGACCAGGCCATCAGGTGGGTGACCTCAGGATACTGGTTCGGATGTGTGGGGCACACGAAATAGTGCCATCCATACGAGGTACATGCAGTTCTATGAATGCGGTGGGCAGTACCATGTGGCTCGGGACTACCCAACCCGCTGTGGAGATGGGAAGCAGACACTGGAGGGACCTCCCAGGCAGAGGTAGAGGTTCGACGCTGGTGGTCCGCCAGGAGTAGGCGGACGAGGCAGAGGAGATGGCAGAGCAGCGGGTGGTGGATGGTGTTTCGAGGATCTACCACCACCACTACCATGAGGTCCACCATGACCACAGGGTCTGGATGACAGAGGGAGTCTTGGCTCCAGGTAGTTGAGGCATACGACCACTGCTCTCCTGAGATGATTTGAGGTACAATCTGTGTCTACTCCACCTTTGTTTCTGTGTTTATAGACACAGGTGCGAGTCATTATTTTATTGCTGCTACCCTTGTTCGGTGGTCGGATATTCTGATAGTGCCGCTGGCTCGATCCTTACGGCTAGAGACTCCTACGAGAGCAGACTCGACTATTACGCACTGGTGCCCGTAGTGTGAGCTTACTCTAGGAGGAGAGAGCTTCGGCTGGATCTTCTTATAGAAGTGTCAAGGCCTTATGACATCATCTAATGTATGGACTATTTATCTACAGTCCATGCTCAGATTTACGGTATTAGGCACAAAGTGTTGAATGTACACACAGATTGGAGCAGGTTCACCTTCACCAGCGAGAATGGAGCCTTTGCAGCGCAGGATGGACTTACGCAGAGGAGAGGGAAGCCGATCACTCATCGGTTTTCTAGTCTCATCCTGAGAGAGGTTCATGTGCAGAGTCCAAGTTTTCCTATTTTAGTGGATCAGTATGCATACGTTTTTCTTGATGACATTCCAGTACATCCTCCTCGTAGATAGGTAGACTTATACATAGACTTGTACCCCTGGAAAAGCACTGATATCTACTCCAGCATATCGTATGGCTCCCGCTATGCTTCATGAGATTCGGGTACACCTAGAGGACTTCCAGAGAAAGAGATTTCTCTGACCCAGTGTTTTACCCAGGGCATCTTCAATTTTGTTCACCAAGAAGGAGGATGGGAGCTTGCAACTTTATGTCGACTACAGTCGCCTCAATCAGGTGACCGTGAAGAACATGTATCCACTCCTAAGGATTGACTACCTCTTTGAGCAGCTCAAGGGAGCACGATTGTTCTTGAATATGGACCTCAGGTCAGTCTATCACCAGATCACGGTTTGAGAAGTGGATGTGTAGAAGACGTTGGTTAGATTTCGGTATGGCCACTGTGAGAGAATCAAATTTATGGTAGGATCTCGATGTTCCTATTCTTGATTCAAGAGGTTTACATCTTACAGGTTGTACTGGATACACTATGAGAGCATCAAATTTATGGTAGGATCTCGAAGTTCCTATTCTTGATTCAAGAGGTTTACATCTTGGACACATCATCTCGTATGTTGGATTTGCAGTAGATCCAGCGAATATCAAGGTAGTACTTGCTTTGGAGCAACCTTGGAGCGTGAATGAGGTGCAGAGTTTCCTGGGACTGGCTGGATACTATAAGAGGTTTGTTCCTAACTTCTACAGACTATAAAGTCACATAGATGTTAGCAGAGCTTTCAGGAGCTGAGGTAGTGATTGACCAGTGTGCCCATATTGAGGCTAACATAAGAGGGAGTTGGGTACTTTGTTTACTAAAATGCATCATGGAACGAACTCTGATGTGTCCAGACGCAGGAACGAGGGGTGATCACGTATAGTTCACAACATTTGAGGAATCATGAGCAGAACTATGATACCCATGACCTAGAGTTAGCAGCAGTGGATTTCTCCTTGAAGATGTGGAAGCACTATCTTATGCGAGAGAGATTTAGTGTCTACTCTAACCCCCAGAATCTCTGCTACATCACTTTACAAAAGCACCGGAACCTGAGATAGGGGCGATGTCTCGAGTTCCTCCTAGAATATGACTTTGAGATAGAATATACTCACGGGAAGGGGAACGTTGTATCTGATGCTCTCAGCAGGTTATCGGGCATTCAACTGCTAGGAGAGGCGACAGAGTGGCTAGCTGTGTTGTAAATATCCTTTATGGATAGAGATGGAGAATAATTTCTATAGTCTCTCACAGTCATTCCTCCACTCCTTCATCGAGTTAGAGAGGCACAACCTGGGGAGGTTGTATGTGAGACGTGGCGTGCTACGATATCCAAATGGTAGGCACCAGATGGATTTTCTAAAGGACGAAAAAACATCATTCTCTTCAGGGGATGTATGATGGTACTAGTTGAACTACATGAGGAAGTGCTGAGGGATTTTCACAAATACTCCCTAGTGGTACATCCAGGAGTGGAAAAGATATACCAAGACCTTAGATGACAGCCCTGGTTGCTGGGTATGAAGAAGGTTATTGCAGAGTTCATTTCACGATGCCTCACTTTTCACCAAGTGATGGAGGAGCACTAGGTACTAGAAGGCTTGGTACAATACATAGAGGTCCGAGAGTGGAAGTGGGATGGGATATACATTGATTTCGTGATGGGGCTTCCACCAACATCAAGAGGACATGACTCTATCTGTGTGATCATAGACCGACTCACCAACTCGGCCCACTTCCTTCGTATGCGAGATCAGGGCTCAATAGAGAGCATATGACACATATCTGTTTCAGAGATCTAATGGATTCATGGTGTTCCATTGACTATCGACTTCGATCGAGACACTTGTTTCACTTCCCGACATTGGAAGGGGTTACAAGAGGATTTGGGGACGCAGCTACGTCTGAGCACCGCCTTCCATCCTCAAACGAATGGTCAGACTGAGAGGACAATTCAGACTCTCGAGGAAATGCTCCATGCATTTTTCCTTGACATTGGTCGCAGTTGGGAGGATCACCCACCCATGGTGGAATTTGCGTACAATAACAGCTACAACTCCACCATTGGGATTGCCCCTAACGAGGCATTGTACAACAGACCTTGTAGGTCACCTCTGTACTAGACTGACCTAGGGGAGTCAGTACTTGTAAGACCAGAGACGGTTCAGGATATGAAGGAGAAGGTGCAGATCATCTGAGAGTGGATGAAGACTGCATAGAGTAGACAGAAGTCCTTTTCTGATAGGAGACAGAGAACACTAGAGTTCGAGGATGGCGACCACATTTTCCTACGGGTCACACCTCGACGAGGTCTATGGAGAGTTGTCTGAGGAGGAAAGTTACCTCCAGGATTCATCGGGTCTTTCCAGGTCCTCATCAGAGTAGACGAGATGGCTACCACCTAGCCCTTCAACCTCAGTAGCACCGGGTGCATGATGTCTTCCATGTATCTCAGTTGAGGAGATACGTGCACGAAATATCCCAAATCATCGACCACGGAGAGCTGGACTTCGATGATGGGGATACATTCACATAGATCCCAATTGAGATCGATGATCAACATGAGTGGGTCCTATATGGATGGTAAATTCTTCTACTGTGCATTCGCTGGCAACACGGGAACCTCCAAGAGAGTACTTCGGAGGGAGAGGCTCAGATGTGTGCTCAGTACCCCCATTTTTTTCCCTAGTGTATGTTGTAGCTTTATGGGGACGTAAAGCCCTGAGGTGGGAGTAATGTAACATCCCAAAAATTTCAAGGAAATTTTTTTTCGTAAATACATTGGAATGTTACGAGTCTGTGGTTTCTGAACACACTTTATTTTGAGGCCTGGTGGGCCCGAAATCAATTTTTGATGTTTTGCTCGGGTACGTTCAGTAAACGTATGTGTGGGTTTTTCTATCATTTTAACCAGTGCACAGAATTGAATTATGAGGGATCCGATGAACTTGCTGTGCCGATATTCGCTTAAGAGGACCTTTACCGCAGTTGTGTTTTATGCGGGTTGAGAGGTAATTTTTGGGGATTTAGAATAAAATAAATAAAATTATAGTACACAATTTTATTTAATGCTGTTAGTTATATCGTAAAACTGGGAGTTATAGGTGGGTCCCACACCCACATAACCTCCCATGAGAGTAATTAGTGTGGTGGGGCCCACATGACCTCTAACCTTTCGACTTCCCCTAACTCCCCCTTTAACATACTCTTAATTTAATTTTTTGGCAACCCTCTTTAAACCTATGGACTTTAACAAAAATGTGGAGCCTTTCCCTCTCCCATCCATTAATGTTTCCAACTAAAATTCCTTAATTAATTCAATTTGAATTTTGAATTAATTTAAAAATATATTGAAATGTTATATTATGGGAGGGCCTTATTATTATTATGGTTGGAAAATATTTTTGGGGAGATTTAGAAAGGGACAGTTCCTCCATGAAGAACACGAAGAACGCTCTCTGACTTGAAGGACATGATGTAAATTCTCAAACCTTCTTCATCCTCCGCGTCAAGGGAGAAGACAGCGCCACAGTTAACGTCGCCAATGATGACGACTCTTCCTCTGACATTGATGGAGCAACACCATTTCCATCTTCTGAAAAGAACAAACCTCTTTTTTCGAGGTAGGGGGTTTATGTTCAATTTTAATTGATTAGGATTATTCTTGTTCTTCAATGAAAATTATGGCCATATGATACCGCCTAATGCTGAGGGAATGGGCCGAATGAACACGGCCTGACAGCACTCCAATATTTCCTAATTTTTTATTCACGAAGGAGGCGTGTTGGGAGAGGCGGCGAAGAAGGAAGGCGGCGGCCGCGTGTTGGCCGCATGCTGAAGAACTGCAGCCTGCAACCGCAGGACACTCGCCCAAATAAGAAACGACCGACTAAAGCCGTATGGGCCGAAGGTAGATCGCAGCGCCACTAGGGGAACTGCGCTGTAGAGGACCGCATCCTTCACTTTGTGGGCCCCTTCGACTGGCGAACCAGCTAGGTCGTCAGCCGGTTGGGATGGATGATGCTACGGTACCGCCTGGCACCGCGTGCGGAAGTCAGCGGACCATCCATGCGGGCCGCTCGTGATGAAGAAGTCAGCCAGGTAGGCGGGCTACACAACCGGTTCGGGAATGTGGACCACCCCCGGATTGCTCAGCCACCCAGGCCGAGCTGTTCGGCCAGCCGGCCGATCCGCGGCTAGCTGGGCTATGCCCTGTTGGGCCGCGCCGCACCGCATCAGGCTGCGCCACACTGTGTCGGGCTGGCCTGCTCCCCGCCGTGCTAGGCCACGCCCCCTCGGGCCGAGCCGTGCCTTCTTGGGCTGGGTCATTCCCCGCCAGCCCATTAGGCTTAACGGGCTAGGCCCATTATGCTTAAATGCGAATAACTATAAGACTTCTTGTCCGAACGATGCACCGACTATGGCACTAGGTCCCTCACGATGAAGTGGTCCTTTTGCGATACTCTATGTGAGTTTTTTTACAACTTTGGAAATCAGTCGGTTTGGAACGAGTGTATTTCCAACGGGGCCCCTTGAACGGAGAAGCCAATATCTCTCAGACCGGGCGTCCGATTGACGTGACGTCTATCACGTTGGGATCCTTTTAACGAAATGGAACATCGTGATATATCAACTATGGACTTCGTGATAGTTGATATATAGACCCCTTGCCTCGAGGAGTAGACCCTCCAGGAATCGATTGTGCTGTGTGCGGGAACCCTAGAGCTGGCTACGACTATGACAACTACCATAATAGGATACTTTGTGGGTTCGATGATAATGACTACTATACATGGATCCTCTGTGGGATATGCAGCGATGAATACTATACATGTATCCTCTGTGGGTTCGGCAGCAAAGACTACTGTACTTGGATCCTCCATGGGTTCGGTAGCGACGACTATTGTACTAGGATCCTACATGGGTTCGGCAGAAGAGGTGAATCAGAAGATTCATCTAATCATATACACCCCTCCACGTGAGTTGTATACCATTGTGATCTGAGTCTTGACATTCAATCATTATCATCGATTTGATTGACTTCTATCATGTGTGGACTGGGTTGTGCTTGGGCTCAAGATTTGGAGCTGAACTAGGATTGATGACTTAGGTATATATATGGGCATATACCTAAGTAGAGTTGGTTGATACTTTGTGAATGTATCTTTCGTTTTTGGATTATCCTTTGTGGATTCTAGGAGACCTTCGAGGGTATCAGGGTCCCTAATGGGTATTGTTATACTCTCCCCTACATGGGCTATGCCCGCACTATGTTGTGTTGGATGCAGATGACAGAAATCACTGATCGTGTTAGAGACTTGTGGAGCTGGACGGTACATGGAGGTGGACCACTCGACAGGACATAAACGGAGCGGACAGATAGAACTGAGGTGCTGAGGACACCATTTTTACCCACCCTTCAGGTGGGACATCCGGAGGATGACTCAGTTGTAGCTGTTTTACTTTATTACAATTGTACTAGACATTCAGTTGTACTGTAATTAATGTTGGGCTTGTATTTCTGGCCCTTTCTTTTTAGCACTTACTTTTGTATACAGTTTACATTGTTCTTACTTCGGTTGCGTATTCTGTTCTATTTTTTTAATATATAATGGAAATACCTTGCCTTTTTATCGGTATTTACGCCTTTGGTGCTATTCGCCTACCCCTGGCCTATGGTAGGCGGGCTTGGGGTAGTCACGACACGGGCCCCGAGGATGGGTCATGAAAGCAAGGGTCTAAAATATCTATCATGGAGATAGTATACCATGATTATCAAAGTATAAAAACATTGTAAATAACTAATAAATTAAAAAAAATACAATAACCATCAATCTATAATAATATAATTAGAATACCAACCTAGAATTACATGATGAACCACAACTGAAAATAATATATACAACTAAATAGTAGTTATTTCATGCAATATAAGTGTCAAGTGTCAAAATTTTACCCCAAATAGATACATGTATTACTCCCCCAAGAGTTACTAGAAATAATTTCATATTCTTTTATCCATGCTATTTCCTAAATAAAATATCTAACAATGGGATAATTCCCAAATCACGTCTAGAAGACATGAAGTCTATTTTGGTCACATTGTAGAAGCTCGATTACAGTATCATTAAAACTCAAGAGGTCACCACCAATGGAATAAAAAACAATATCCAATTAAATTTTTTTATGAAGTTGTAAAAATTATAATATAAAATACATAAGGTAAAATTAATTAACATTTTAGTATTCATTAACTATCAAAATTATTTCCCCAGGTTCATGAATACAATAAAGCCATAAAAAACTACTTCATCCTGTGCCAGAGACTGATGTATCTCCAAGGGATATCAGATATCCAAATACCATGGTAATCAATTTTCATTTTAATTCAACTCATATCACATCCATTTAGAATCATATCCCAATTCTAATATCATGGTCATAGAATGTTGTGTCTAGAACCCCATGGGTATTTCAATCACTAATCAGTTTCCCACACCATATGGGTATTTGGAGCATAAGTCCTTTTTCAACAAAAAATTACTTTAATGCACTTGGGTCTACAATGTCAGGGCTAGAGCCCCATGGTTAGTTTTATAATTAGTTTGTGTCACAAAACCCATTTCTCAATGATTCACACATATCACAGATTACATATTAATTGAAGATAATTATAATTTACCATCCCAATAAAAATTCTCATCTTGTTATTCCATTTCAATTTTCAATTCAATCATAACCCTTTACATCAATCACATATAATAATGTGAAAATTTTACAATTAAACCATTTATTAAAATTTATACACATAACCAATTTATCATTCATGTTTAATCCAATCATCTCTTTATTCCCATAATCAAAAAAAACACATATGTCAACAATTAACTAATTACACAATAAAAATTAATTTACCAATTCAACAGTACCAATGTCTCTTGAATTCCATAATGACATCATTCCATTAATTAATAAACAAATTAATGATTCAATTCAATTAAATAAAATTTCCCCAAATTCATCTGATTCAATTAGCACATGGAAATTCAATATAGACAAATTAAATTCAAAATTAAATTCCAATAATAAAAATAACAATTGAACAGTTACATATACATAATAAAATTAGTACCATTAGATTTTTAATTTAGACTACAATCCCTAGGATCATTGTGGGATTAACTCTAATAGAAATATCCAAATTGCAGTGTAATATAAAATTTTATGGAAAAGAATGAATGTAAATCCAAAACATAAATAAAAAATAATATATATATATATATATATAATCATACATCCAAGCCCCCTAAACATATGAAATACTCTATTATGAATAAGAGATAATGTTGAGATAGAGCGAGGGATAAAACCAATTCAGATTAGAATCTCGTATTGTGAGTGGTGTTGATTAATCAATGTGATCGTTAATTCATTGAGAATACATCTTTGAAGGCTTAAAAACATCTAGGAGCCTTAAAAATTATATAAAAACTTTGGGTTGAGTAGAATTTTTTTTGTAGGCTATGGGATACGTGGTTCTTAAAACAAATTTTCATAGGATTAAATCCAACATGCATGGTTTGTTGGTAGTGGTTCGTGGCTTGACAAACCAAGAACCCTAATGGAGCACATATCTTATGGGGGTACACGGTTACTCATAAGGGGGTTAACTATTTGAAAAAACATTCCAAAATAATAGAATCTTTCTTTATATGGGGTTTCACTATTTTCCAGGCTATTGTACATGGATTGGAATACTCATGTTCCAACAGTGAATCACCCAATACCCCTAAAAAACCTCAAAATTTCACCTAAATTCACCCAAGACATTAATCATCTAATGTATAAACCAAAAATGTAATAGACTACCTATAACGAGATGAAGACTATACCAAAAATGGTTAATATTTTAAATATCAGCACAATTTAACTGCCCGCCCTTAAGATGTGCTCCAAGACATATCAATGATTCTAAGGTAAAGTGGTCGAGCCACATAGCCCATATATATTATTATATCACCAATGTTTCATTCATAACAAGTCCATGATTCTATAATACATGAAATATCGGTAATGTCTTTCCCTATAACACTTTCCAAATGAGATCCTATGAACCTATCAAATGATTCTCAAAGGAAGCATCATTCATAGGATCAACATCAACCACATTGACCGCATGACATGGTTTAGGGTGATTCCAACAATGTTATGACTCATATAGAACATCAAGCAAAGATCTATACCTCTATGGAAGAGCCAATCGGTATGGAACCGACACAATGCTCTACCCAACATCAAATGGCTTGTTAAACATGTTCACAAATTTTCCCTATATTAGAATCACATGGTTACCCAATCTAGGTGAAACTTGAAGAAACACATTATCACAAAACACAAAACCAATTGATCATCGATGTCTATATGTAGAGTAATTTTTCTTACTCAGAACCTTATTCATGAATTTACAAATCAGATAATATATCTATCATGGAACTATGTCCCATCAAATATTAGTCACCTATAATCATCCAATAAATAGGCGATCTTCATTGAATACAATAAAGAACGTAATATGTGTTCCTTATTAAAATATACATGATAAATATTGTTATGGGATAACACAACCAAGTATTTGTAATTATCCTATGACCCAAAAAAGTATAAGATACATTCTTGAAATATATTCTCCAAAACCTATATACTACGTTCTGAATCCCCATCTATATATGTATGGAATTTCATAATAAGTAAAAACAATGTACCCAGAACCATATGAAAAACTCTACGAGAAGGATAAAGTAATACATGAGTAATATAAAGAATCTATACACTATAGAACCATTTAAAGATAGAGTCTCTCGCGTATGTACAAGTCTCCCAAATGATCAAATTAGAAGGTCATCCGTATTGGAAAGAAATGCTTTACATTCATCATTCAATCCACAACCACACAAATTATATCATTATTTTGTAGCATTCCATTGAGATCAACTATGAAGTCTATGGTAACATCATAACACATAAATTATATAATGGTAAATGTTTGTAGAAAACTACCATGTCAGTGATGTTAAAACTTCAACTATTTAAATTTTTATCCTTGTGTCATTGACCCAGCCATCATCTTTTTAATGTCTGGACACCAATATTGTCAACATAGTTCTGGGTAACGTTTCAATTAACCAGGAAAAAACAGCCCAATTTAAGGCATGAGAATAATTCATAACATCCTCTCACATACTAATAGGAGCAACTAAATATCCCCAATCATAGATGATCTCAACCTCAACGACAGTCTAATCGAAATTTGACCTCCTACAGTCACATATTTCCATCTAGGAAAAATACTGTGGATCCTTATATATACTATCTCTAATTTGGATCAAATGTGTATACTTCATTGATGCAGATATGAGTGCCATATTCTATTCGATCTCCCGAACCAAAAAATGATTTTTGTATAGTCGATTCATCAACAACCACTCATAACTATATTCCCAATCTGACATAGTCTTAGTTATCCAAATCAGAGAATTAGATATGTTGTTTCCATTCCCAAATATATAGGATACATGAAAATTATAAAACTACATAATATCAACGTCTGTCTGATGCAAGATATTCAACTATAACTGTAAAAAAAGATATACTCTAGGACCATATATTCAAAAAACACATTTTATATTTCACTTAAAATATAACAATTCCAAAATATTAAATCAAAAACTAGAACAACTAACTCGATGTCATGTGTAAGGAAGTTTCATTCATTTTTACTCAACATATGTGACTCATACACCACTACTCGATCACCCTACATCAAAACTAATCCATGACCGAACCAAGATTCATAAAACACACCATATTGTCCCCACTTTCTCGATTTTGATCAAGATTAGTGTGGCAGTCAACATCTTCATCAACTGCAAGAATTCATTATAGTATTTTACCATTGATTAAAACATAATCACAGTCTTCGTTAATCCAAAAATTGGTTATATTAACTGGAAAAGTCATGGATGAACATATAATAATATTTATTTTATCCTAGAAATCATTATATATCGATAAAAATCATGGTATGATATAACGAAATCAATACATACAACATCTCAGGGTACACTGACACAAATTCTTCTTAGATGATGTAATCCATTAAATGTACATTATCATTCATGAATTGACATGTAGATAGCCCGAAATAGAGAAAATGATCTATCTGTATACTATTGAGGATAACATGATGATGTTCATGAACTACCTGAGATTTGTAGTACACCATGATTTCATCCACAAAATAATTCCACAGACTGCTCATGGTATTGGTGGTGGATTATTTTCAACACGTATATAAACAATTCTTATGTGTTTTCTAACGTGAATGAAATCAGCAAGAAATCATAGAGGTCATACCGAATTCATAAATAATTTAAGTTACATTATAAGGCTAGAAACATAGTTGACAATAATATGAGATCATATGTTTCTTGGAGAAAACACAACATTCTATCAACTAAAAATATTTATCATTTGTATATGGAAGATGATATTTTTTCTTCACATTCATCCAGTTCAAATTACGATTGTCAATAGATAAAATAAATTTCATATAATCATTCTTAGAAAATAAAATTTGGGATACCCAAGGATAAATAATCAAAAGGATAAACCTCTTTATACATCAAATCATCCAATTGAGACCTTAACCCTTGAAACCGTGTGGCTGGAATTCTGTAAGGGGGAATAAAAATTGCCTCATCCCCCGATATGAGCCCTATATTAAATTTCACAACACTCTTAAGTGGATTCCATGACAATTATTTTGGAATGCTGTCCAAGAACCTATCTAGTATGATTAAAAATTCATCATTATTTTCCACACAGTATATTGAAAAATAATTATAACATGGGTCATGAGATCCCGTTTTTAGAATGAACTGACCCAATATAGAGTGCATATAAATCACACTCTCAATTGTAATATAATTTTCAGCCTCAAAAAAGAAATCAAATCATTCTTATATGGTAAATATATATACAGTATATTTACACTGAAAAGTAGTCAATAAAAATATTCAATTAATACCCCTAAATATTAAAATTTTAAATACACTAACTGAAATTATACTCCCCAACCATGAGAGAACATCCCGGGAAGAAATAGACACCTCTAAATCCTACTCCCAATAGTGTATCGTAACCATTATCTTGATCCTAAACTCCACTTATATACTAAACTCATTATGTTTTGTAGATATTGAATACTAAGAGGATCCAATATCAAATAATGAACTATATATCATAGAATCTACAAGAATATAATATATCATAGTCAATGGTCTTACCTAACTATCCATTAATGTTGGATGAACTCCATGAAACTGTCCTTTCACTCATTGCAGTGATTTAGTCTATGTCCCATGAGCTTCACCACTATACTGATTTGGGAAATATTTCCCTAAAGAAACTCCTACACTATCTTGACAACAATTTACATTATAACTTCATCATCAAGAGTGATATGGGGTAGAATACCTCTTTTCGACACTCTGATTCTTCCTAGCTTCTCAATTATTACCATATTTCTAGGCTTCCAATACAACTGCCACATATTTTCCATCCTTTTTCAATCTAATAAATCTATTAATGGTTGTGGAAAATTCCTACAAATGTGACTAGGATTATTACACTAGTGGTATAGAACTCTTGTAAGATCCTTAGTAACCTATGATTCCCCAAATCCACCTTTTTTGCACTACATTGGTTAACATTCTCATAGAGGTATTCCCTACACTCTAAATATGGATAACCATATCAACCCAAAAAAAATACTATCCTCCATTAAAGTAATCCCTCATGTCCTTCTCAAATATTTGATCCCAAACCACAACAACAACAAAATTTCTTTAACTTGGTAATTTTAACACGAGACATTATTTTTGATTTAAGCTTATCCTAATAACATGTTTTTGAAGCTATGTAATCTTGTTCCAGTGTTTGTTTAAATAACTGCATTCAAATACAGTGACCATAATATATAGTCACAAAAATAATACCCATTTTCAAGATCTTAAATAATGTTTCCCTCTAATATATCATTGTCTTTGGATAGAATCACTCTAGGATCTTATCATGGAATTACAAATATACCATGTTTTCCTGCTGTACATCCCACATCTGGATGTCCCACCATTGCATCGTTGATCCTAATATCATATAAGCATCCAACATGACTATTTTCTCATAAGGATTCTCTAAGGGGTCATGAATTTTTTAGATAAACTCATTCCAGATCTCAGTTTCATCAGGTCCACAATCACTAGTGAATGTCAAAGGGTGAAAAAACAAAGACTCTCACATCAATTCATCCATAACTTTGATTACCTATCCCTAGAATCCTTATGTGAACTACATGAAATGAGAATCAATCTCATTTAACTGCCCTTTGGCATCGTAATTTGGTACTATTGGTGCCTCATGTTCTACTGATGGTGGATCATTTCTATATGGGACCTCCAATCATCCTCTTAACATACTTCATCAAAGAGACATATCTCTACAATTCTAATAACACCTATTAGGACATATTAAAAAACATTAAAACATTTTTATAAGAGGAATTCACAGTAATCAAAAAGTAGTCATCCCCTAGACACCTCTATTCTATCAAATCTTAGGTGATACTACTACCCTTAACAATTCCCGTAACAATTGGGCCTGGTAACAGCACAGAAAACCAGCCATAACAAGCCTGTCGGGTCCTGGACTACTAGGAACCACCAGTTGCCCCCGTAGACAGGTGTTGCCCACCCCAGGGTCCACCCACATACTGAATGGGTCATCTGGATAATGATAGTCCCCACAGGCCCACACTTTTCCTTTCCAGTTTTCTTTGTCCTCACTCACACACACCCTGGGAAACTACCCAGAAGGTCACCCATCCTAATCACTACTCCAAGCCTATCACGCTTAACTATGGATTTCTAATCAGACAGGCTCCTAAAAAGGAAGGTGTGCCTTGTTGACATGAGTCATATCATTTAGTCATTTAACCCTTTATCATTTCAGGGTGTTACAATCACCCTCATTTAGGGAACAACATCCTTGTTGTGGGCCCTACATCTAGTCCAAAGAATATCACCGCACTTAATGTTTGGTATCAGCTCTAACACCAAATGTATCAACTGGGCCCGGTGACAGCACATACACCCCGCCTTAACAAGCTCGTCGGGTCCTGGCCTACCAGGTTCCACAAGTTACCCCCGCTTACACGTGGGGCCCACCCATTGGTCCACCCACATCTTGAATGGGTCATCTGACAAATGATAGTCTCCAATGGCCAACACATGTCATTTACAGTGTGCTTTGTCTTCACTCACACACACCCTGGGAAACATCACAGAAGGTCGACCATCCTGATCACTACTCCCGGCCAAGCATGCTTAAATGTGGAATTCTAATCTGACAGGCTCCCGAAATGGAAGGTACACCTTATTGACATGAGTCATATAATTTATTCATTTAACCCTTTATCATTTGGGGTGTTACAATCCCTCAAATAGGTCATGGTTCATATAGTGTTTGTAAAACACAACTTCATTATTTATGTTTCTCATTAGAAACACATGTATCTATTTAAAAAAATTTATTTAAACATTTTATCATTTTGATATTAGTATCCTATTTATGTTCAAAAACACAAGAATGGAAAAGTATTCCAATTACAACACCTCGCCCAAAATCATGTTTTTTATATGCATGCATAAAATGATTACTTTTACAATATAATCTTGAATTCCTAGAATGATGTATGCATATTCAAATATTAATTTATACTAGTTTATGATTAAAATCATGGAAAATATGATAAAAAATAATTAATTCACGTATCATGTGCATCACAAGAAGTGAAATAACATCCAACTGTAATAACAGACATCAATAACAACAATTCCACCTTGGGTACCTAAAATTTAGGCACTTACCTGTGTTAGCAACTCACATTCATGATATTTTTATCAATTCATGAATCATTATATTCTAATATATAACTTTACCAAAAAGTTTAACCGAAAAATAATATAATAATAATTTTTTTCTTCTTTGTGACGCCTAGACCAATGTTCCACATACCACTGCCCTGAGAGGGTCGGTTATGTGACCTCATGCAGACGACCCCATATGCTAGTGGCTGCTGACTACCAGCACGGGTCTATTATATGTATAATTGGGATAATATACTTTATATGTAAAATATTTATAGTATATTAAATAACAATGAAAAAAATAAAATAACCAATAACCAAATCAATAATGTATAAGATGATGAACTAAAAATGAAAGCAATATCCATAACTAAACCATAGATATTTTTTCCAAGTAAATGTAATGTCTCAAATTGAAAACCCAAAATGAAGACATAGAAAAATCTACCATGAATTTACATACACAAATTATAGTTACCACATATATTCCCTGTCAAACTCATCCATCAATCACAACGCTCTTTCCATTATCCAATACGACGAACATGATTTCTATTCGAATTTCAATCAGGCAGCGTGAGTTTTTTGTGAGTAAAATGTAGTAGGTCATTACCAATAGAAACTAAATCAATATCCAATAAAAAAAATTATCCTCGTTTATAATTAATAACGTACAATTAATACAATAAATAGTTATCAAAAGTCATTAATCTTTAATTAACAACATATTTTCCCAGGTTTTATGATGAAAACCAACCCATCAATACCAGCTTTATCCCTTTATTGAGACTGAACCTTAACCATGGAATTTCACCTATGAATAAATCATGGTAATAAATTATCCTTTAAATCCAACTCATATAAATTCAATTTTAATGAATAGTATAATTCTATTGTCATGGTAATAGAACATTATGTCGATCGCCCCATTAGTATTTGATGAATCAGTCCTTATCCCACACCCATTGGGGTTTTGGAGCCTCAGACACTATCATATATTGTAATAATCACACGAATTAATTTGGGTCTTAAAATCATTGGTAGAACAATATGGTTATTTAGAGCGTTATTTTGTGTCCTCACATCATTTCTCAACAATTCAAATATATCAAATATATAACATATATCATATTCATCATGGTTAATCATCACCAACCTTCGAATCAAACATTGTCGTCATGGTATAAAATTTCAATTATTAATTCAAACATAAATTCTTTTTATAATCACATGAAATAATATAAAAAATTCACATTATCAAGGATAATCAAATCATCCCTTTATTCACATTACACACTATCCTATCAAAGATAATCCAATCATCCCTTTATTCACATTATCAATCAATCCCATATCTCATCAATTAATAGACTACATAATAATGTTTAATTGTCCATTTACCCAATAAAAATTTTCTATAAATTCCATAATCACATCATTGGATTTACTTATTTACAAATTAATTAATCCAATTCAACGAATCAAAATTTCACTAAATTATTCCAAATCAATTATCACTAGGAAACTCAATTTTATCAAATAAAAGTATTGTTTCAATTTCCCAATAATGAAAATTTAAATTTCACAATTACATAAAAATAATTAAATCAAGACTAAGGGACTTTAAATTTATACGACATACGTCAATATCCTTGATATAAATTCATAAATTCAAATACACAATTTTTAGCGGAATATTCTATTTGACAACAAAGAACGAGATCTAGATCCAAAGCCTTAGTTCACGATCAAAGTGTTTTTGATCTATTGAAACCTATATATAACCACATTGTAATTGAGGAAATAATACATTAATAGGATATTAAATAGAAGGAATATAGGGATAAAACCATTTTGGATGAGAATATCTTACCAGGAGAGGTAATGATACTTCACTCTGATCTTCAACTAGCAATCAAATGAGTTAAAAATCCCTTAGAATTTATATTGTTACCTTAAAAAATAATATAAATCCTTTGGGGTCAACTGGGATTGAATTATGGTGAACTTTTGGGGATTTGGAAATTTTAAAAATAATTTTTAGAAAATCAAATCCCTCACACACCGTATCACATAAAGGGGAGCACAATTTTTCATGTCTTCCTCCCTAACATTGTGCATTTCCTTTTGGAGGTTCATGGTTGCTCCTAAGATGGAGCACCATTTTAAATTCCATAAACCAATCATACAATCATTATCTATCAATGGTTCCATTGTTTCCTTATTAATGGTTAACAATTTGGGAAAACCGTTCACAAACCATGTAGAAACCAAAACCCCAAAAAACCATTCAAATTTCACAAAAATACACCCAATACATGCCTTAAGGAATGTGTAACAAAAATACGGAAAAAGAGTACCTTTGAAGTGATGGATAAATCCCCTAAAACTGTAATGATATTATATAATACTTTTATTTTTTCTTTGCAATTAACATCTTACCTTTATATCATTCATTTTAAGAGGACATTTTATTAACCCTATTTATGAACTCGGATTAAAAAAATGTATTTTGAAATGTCATGTCCACATTTTTTTGTGATGGATTAAAATTTGGATGGAAAATTTTATGGGAGGAGGTTGTAACAACCTAGTTAATTTTAAATTAAATCATCATTATAATTATTGTTATATTATAATTCTATAGTTATATTTATCTTAAATATATTAAGTTAAACGTAAAACTCATATAATGTTTTCATTAGAAGTATTTTTTATTTTTAATAATATATAATATTTATTCAATTTTTTATTTAAATATAATGAAATTATATTAGGATGATTTTTTTTATTTTTTGAAAAAAAATATTTTTTATTAAATTTTTAAATAATTTAATTTTACTAAAATAACTATTTAATTTTTAAAATATTTTCACGGTAAAATGATGTATTATATTTTTTTTAAATATTATATCAATAATTTTGATATAAAATAATACAAATATGAATTAGGGAAATAATTTCATTTTTTATTTACTAAAAACATTTTATATATTATGTGTCTATTTTTTGGAAAAATCCAAACTCATTTTGTTATTCCAATTTAAATTTATAATAAATTATGTATCTTTGTTATCTTTAATTTTGAAAATTTAATTCCATATTTAGAAGCTATATTAATTTTTTTTAGATATATACCATTTATTTTCCGATATTACGATTAATATAAATGGAATCTTTCATTACCATGTTAAAGTGTAAATCATATAATGTTGATTATAAATAAAACTATAATAACCCTTAATTAAAAAATATGAATAAATAAAAAAAATATTATATAAAGACAACAATTATCAGTATTATAAATTTATTACATTTTACGGTCACGTGGATAAGATTATTATCATTATTGTATTTTATTTAAAAAATGATATACATATCTTAGTGTTGTTTTTAATAATTGTAATATTTTTAATATTGTGTTATCCAGAGCATACTATCATCTATAAATATTATTTTTATATATAAAATATTTATCATAATCCTCGTAATTAATTTTTTATTATTGGTTAATAACGGATTATCGTGAATTCTTACCCAACATTGATTCTATAATTAGTTTTTAATAGGGAAAAATAAAATTACTTGTATTAAAAATATAGAAATATATATAAATTTTTATAAATATTCTCAACATGGATGTATATATACTACCATGAATTGTTAGTGATAAAATAAATAATTTTTTTAATAATTGTAAATTTTTTATACATACTATTATATTCAATGTAATTAATATTTCATGAAGTAATAATTATGGATATTTCATAGAATAAAATATTTTATTAAATGATATAAACTTCATACAAATAGATTTTCAATCATGTTATTATTATATATATGAAAATATCAGAAATGGTCTATTTATGGGTTTTTTTCTATTACAAAAATTATTTTGACCCACAATGTGTAAAAAAAATGTTATCATATAATGAAAAAAGGGGTGAAAATGGGTTGTAAGAAAGAGATAAGTGCTAAAATATGCATTAAAAATATTAAATTAAAATATAATAAATTTATTTTGACCTCACCTTATAATATTTTTTATTGAGACATATTTTTTCAATTTGGTATATAATATTAATTTATATTAAAAAATATGGTAAATTTTGAGACTTCCCCTCAAATCTCTTATTAATAGGAAAATCCTTATCTCTTTTATCCATAAATAATAAACCATTTAGTTAGGAATATACCTGTAAAAATACCTTTTGAGAATACAAAAACTATTTATATAGTACTTTAATTTGGAAGAATACAAATCATATTGTTCATAAGGTGCTATGTAAAGGCGGCAATCCAAAGAAGGGGTAAAATTATTTCTGCATGTTTTACTTTTCCTTTTATAATCGACATCCCTAAATCCTTATTAAAACATTATATAATAGTATATAAATTATCTTAAATATACATATATAGTATTATTTTTGTGAAATGACCTATACCTATTTCATTTTCCATAAAAAGAGAAAATAATTTATAATTCTTATGTATAGAGGAATACCGCCTCGCAGACCAAAATAATTCATTTTCGATCAGATCCAAACAATAGTAGTTATAATAATTATATTAATATGTATATATGATATTAATATAATACGTTGCATTAGTAAATGATAATATATAACTTATGTTATTACTTATTCTAGAATATAAAAATGATAACATTGTTTGTAAGTACATGTGGAGTACAACCTCCATGAAGCGATGCGATTTGATTCTCATTGACATAAAACATGGATCATATATAATAGTATATATAATTTTTTTTTAAAAAAATAGTGATATTTAGTTTGGAAATAATAAATTTTGTTTACCTTTTTTCCTTAATGATATATGATATTATAATCATTATTTATACAAATGATCAACCTATCTTCTTCATGCTAATAACATAGTTCATTTTTCATTACCATAATTCATTTTTTGATTTAAAATTTTAATTGATGAAAAAGTGAAAACAATTATGTTAATATTATTCTATATATTGTGTAGAAATGAAGTATTTTACTATATTTATTTGGATGATGTCAGTTTGGAATTATGAACTGAATAACTTCAAAATATTCCCTATGAACATAAATACCTTAGTTATTCCAAATAACCTTGTATTACTATAAATTGATTAATATAGAACAAGAATCAAGGTTCTTAAAATTGTATAAAGTAAAATATGTATATTATTTATCAAGATAAACAATGTTTTTGACGATTATAGCAAATTTAAAGGAGAATTATTTTCAATCTCCTTTTTTAAAATTCATATTTCAACACTTTTTTCAAAATTCTAATGGATTGTATTTTTTCAACATATATAGAATGATAATATTTTCATTGTATTATAACGTCATAGTTATTTTATGCTTCCTTTTACTCATCTATGGTTATTTTAAATTAAAATGTTATTTTATTATTTATACTAATTTTAGATATTAGGGTTTATTTTTATCGAAAAATGGTATTTAAATATAAAAAAATTGTTTAAACATGGTTACAAATGGGTTTTCCAAGTATTTTAGTTATTAATATATATTTTTAAATTACTTATAAGTTTTCTATCACTATTTAATCTCATAGTGATGCTACATATTGATTATATGATGGGTATTCCCAGATATCTCTATAAAACATTGGATAATTATTATGTTCTTCAAAAAATTATATTTGTTGTTTAACATATTTTTATTCCAATTTTAATGGATTCTTATAAAATTTCTATAATGGGTCTATGTTGATGATTTCTTATGGTACCTACAGAAATTGTTTTATTCCTATTTATGAGTTTTTATGGGAGTAATTTCATTTTAAAAGGTCCGAAAGATATTTTTTAAAAGGAAAAATTGATAAAAATACTGATGAAAATATATTGTCTTTAAATATTTTTTTCATTGTTTTTAATTTTTTCAGTTGACTAAATCATTTTTTTATTTTATGTCCCTTAATGTTAATTATATTCTCACCCCATATTTTAAAACATTTTTCACATTGATTAAGGATGTGTAATAGAAAACATGTGGTAAATTTGAAATTTTTGATGATTTCATATGAAATGGAATATTTGTTTTAATTTATATAATGGTAAAAAAATGATACTTATTTAGATGTGTCTAAATTTTATGAAAATGGGTAGAATTTATAATAATTATATTTTCCCTCTAAATATATAAACTAAAAATATCATTGGAGACCAAAAAATGTGTAATATATTTTAAATATACTATATTATGTGTTTTTTAATTCTTGTCTAGTACACACTCATTTAAATTTCACCCATTAGGGGAATGATATTATCACTCAAGTGTACATTTTTATTACCATTTTTGATAATGAATGTAACAAAATTTCACTAAAAAATTACTGAACTGTTATAGTAATGTGTAATAAGAAAAAATTTCATTTTCATAGCATTATTAACATTATAGTGATTATTTATTTATATATTATTTAAAATAAAAAGATCATTCATGGAAAATCATGGATGAGAAAACAAGGCATGTTACACCTAAAACAATAAAAATAATTAAATATTAACAATGAAAATGGGGAAATGTTAATTAAATATCATATATTATATTATAAATATATTTAAAGTTCTATATAAATTATTATCATTCTTAGATGTATTATACTAGATATTAAATAACATTTAACAATTATAATGGGTGAGGTAAATTATTTCATCCCAATTTTTGATTCATTTATACATATTTATTAATATACACTTGCTCAAATTTATGTGTAGTATATACATCCACATTGATGTATTTATCAGTAATAACATTTAATTCATGATGATTAATGTTAATTTTAAAATTTAGAATATATGGAGATACAATTAAAAATTTATGAAAGTGGTAACATAATTATTATTCAATCTCACTTTTTACGATTGTTTATAATCTCTTGAAAAATAATCATTATTTTGTTAATTTTCCATTTCAAACTAGATTTATCATAAATAACCTAATTAATTTATGTTTTTTGTTATTATTTCATACTTCATATGATATTTTTACATATATTGTTTCTGTTGAATACTTTTTGAATAACTAGGGAAATACTTATAAATTCTTATCTTTTACTCATTACGGATAGTTGACGATAAGGAAAAATGATTGATAAATTAAATTGATTATTATATATATATGTGGAATTATTTTTTCATGATGTTATAGGTGTGGAATGGTTATATATTTCCACATGATGTGTTGATATATCTCATAAAACAAATCAATAAGGCAAAAAGATGTTTTTTTACAACTAGTATTAAAATTTATTGTGAAAGGTCATGATAGTAGAGTTGATATGACGTATTAGAACATGATTTCAAATTATTATTAAATAAAATCATTTTTAATTTAGTTGTGATTAATACTCGTGATATATTTTTATTGATTTTCTTTCTAGATGCACATTATTATTAGTTATTTAATAAATGGAATGTGTTATCAATTATTTAAATTTCCAAATTGATTATTCCCTTTAAAATGCCAATTTTATTTTCTAAATATCTTGTGTATTATGTTATTTACCATTAAATGTAAGGAATGAATTATTTAATATTTATGGATTCAATTGTATGTATATGTTACTGGCGAATTTTGTTCACCCTTCTCAGGACATCATTCAACAGATTATGGAGATATATCCTTTGAATGAGTTTCAAAGATGCTAATAATTTTTTAATATATTATTTTCATTTAATAATTTAAAATGGGTATCTTTTATGTTAAATGATCCCCAAAAAATGGTAAACTGATCATTTTGTTTCTACTTAACACTTTATATCTATACTAATATAATAGAGGATTTATCATCTCCATGTTGATGGAGTTATGGTTAATCCTAAAAAGATATAGACATTATATATTGTAAATTAAGAAATTAATAATCTGTATGGTCTTGATGAATTTTAATAACATTATCTCACTTTTCTAAATTGATAATACATATGAAATAGTTTTTATAAAAACAAGTATGATTCGTATATCAGTCAACATTAAACCCCTTAAAATTTTGATAATAATGAAATATTTTTCAATTTTTTATCATATATATACAAGAATCATTATCATAAAGAGAAAATATTTAACATGAAATTTTTATACTTATATAACGTAGTTATACTCTATCACCACATGTTTATTTAATATCAACTAAAAAATACACAACAAGTAATATGAGAAATTTCTAGAGTTCAAAACTGTGGAAATGGGGCCCAAAACCAGGGTTATAGGCTACAACAACAGTTTTGCCTAATCGTGGGCTCTATTACCATGGAAGTATGGTCTGACCTATTTCCAAATTTTTAAACCTGGAAATAGATTGCCTATTTCCACGGTTTGTAAAACTGTGGCCATAGGTGTCTTCATTATCAATCGTGGTAGTTGATCTATTGCCGTAGTTTTAACCGTGGAAATAGGTGGCCTATTTCCATGGTTATAACAGTGGCTATAACCCTATAAAACTATTGAAATAGCCTAAAAATAATATGTGCCCTGCCAGATTTGATCCCAGCTCCTTTCTTTCACGTTTCAGCGACTTAACCACTAGACCACGAAGGATATAGTGTGTATATATACATAATATGTTATATATATTATTAAAAATTGGGGCATAATTGTAAAAACAATGTCAATTGTTCATCCCTCCATTTTAGTGTGAATGTTTTTCACCGACACATGTGTGGGAGACCTATAGCCATAGTTTTCAAAACTGTGGCTATAGTAGTCTCAAAAAAAGGCATATACCTGCCCCTTGGAAAACTGTGGCTATAGGCCTCATATCCGTGGCTATAGATTTGAGCAATAACCATGTTTTTGAAAAATGTGGTTATAGGCCATGAAAAAAAGACCTATATCCATGGTTTTAAAACAATGGCTATAGGCCACAAAACTATGAGTGTAGCCACCTACAACCACAGTTTTAAAACTGTGGCTCTAGGTCCGTGGCAGTAGCCTTTTTTTCTAGTGGTGATACCAACACATCTCACATAGTTTCCTTTATCTATTAGATCAAACATTGTTATATTATTGAAATAAAACAAAATATAAATGATAATATTTATTATTAATAGTATATTTTTAGTGTATTCATAATTTTTAATGATAAATTAAAACAAATCACCACTTTTGGATTCAACAGAATCTGGATATTGAGTCATTCCATGTAGAGTGGGTGTTCCAAATCTGCATTATTTCAATGTAGGTGGATTAAAATTACATACGATATTGATAATTTTTCTCAGTCATCAACCATTGTGTGACCATTATCATGATATCTAGGACATTATTATTTGATGGGAAAGAATTATACTTAACGAGAACATAACCCAATTTATCCTTCATAGTGTAATGGATAATATAATCATTATTTATACTACATATATGGATAGTATTTACCATAAGATAAATATCTCTTTAATAATAATACATTATTCTAATACAAGATGACATTTTATGACATATATCTTCAAGTTTTGTTTTCATCTGTAAATAATTTCTTTAATATTGAGTTGCAATACTATATTTTTCTTATATAGTGTTCTTTGAAATGCGTACTAATATCTTTATAATCAATTACACGTACAACAATTTATGGTAAAATATAGATCATTATTTTTAACAATCATCACATAACAAATTATTATTTCAATAAATAGATATTATGAATATTTATAAGAAAATTCATTAAATTATACAAACCCATTTATGAGGACCATAATAGTTTACTGAATATGTAATCTTGGATGATAATATTCATATTGTGTCAAATATGTTAAATGTTTCTAATAAAGATATACCACTTTAGTACTACATTATAAAACAGTTATTCATTACATGTAGAATAAAATCCTAATAATGGTTGAGATAATATGTTTAGTGAGGGTTAACAAAAGATATATGTTAGAATATCATTAAAATAATGGTATTTGGATATGAAAATTTCATTTGAAATCCATAATTTGTATATCAATGATTATAATCATGGGTCGTGGAATATATATTATCAGTTTATAGTACATGAATCATAATTAAATCAAAATTAAATGAAACATTATATCATAACATTGGAAAATGACATAGAATAATGACATACATATGAGTATAACATATAATATACCTAGAATATTATGTTGATTGTAAAATATATAATGGAACTCTATGATAGGACACACCTCCTTGCAAGGAAAATACACCATTCTAATAAAATACCATTTCTTTATATAGGAATGGAATCACCCCCCAAAATAATAATTGTAGTCAAGGATTTCTCCCAATACTATATTAGAAAAAACTAAACCTTACCAAACAAAGACCATTCCCCATTCCATTTTCTCTTACTGGACAATGTTTACTCTCCATTCAATTCATGTTTTATTGAACATCTACTAGAAAATTTTCCTTTACCAATGTTTTAAAACTCTTGGTATAAACTAAACCATCGGTTTTCAAAGCTATTTGTTATGGAGTAGTGAGGATAGACATATCCTAATGGTTGTCTATGAACCAAGCCTATATTGTTGAGAAATCTATTATATACGAACACTTTCTTGTAACTGTTGGTATAAATGTTTACCAATGGATTAAAACCATTTGAAATATAAAAAAGCATGTATATTACAGTGGTTTCCATGTTTTTGGTATAGACATTTACCAACAGTTTCTCACAAAGTGTTTGGAAAATTAAAGTAAAAAATATATATACCAATGGATTGTAAAAAGATGGTATATATTTTCAAAAATGGTTTGATATAAGCCATCGGTATATGTTCTTTTTTCATATATATGGAAACGGTTTACAAGCATTGGAATAGGGTTTATGGATCAGCAGCAATCCTACCATACCTCTGTGCACCTGCAGTACATCCACCACTAGGCCAGCCTCCCCCCTGTGCAGAATTCATACCAAATTCTGAAAAACTACAAAATACATACAATATTCTTTATGAATTCACAACACACAATTAATATAGAATTATAAATACATCCAATTATTTCATTAATTAACAGGAAATAACAAACAGAATTAGCACATAATTCATAAGGTAAATATAGAAAGTATATACCTACAAAAAGAATACCCACACAACATTAACCCCAAATTAATATGTCAATTAAGTACACAACGATTAAAATTCATAATTCAGAAGGAAATTACCCTACGAAATATAGAATTATGAATTGGATACATATAATATAGAATTCATAATAACATATACAATATTGAATTAAGAATTCAGAATGTAATAACCCCTATATAAGAAAATCAAGTATTAGGTTTTGAATGTAGAATTTTTCCTCATAGGCATGGGTGAATTCGGATGAGATTTTAATTTCAATATTATGTGGTATGCCATGAAATATTATGTGGTAATGTGGTGTGGGGGTGTGTTGGGAGGTTGTCCTGAGGTTGGGAGGCTGTCCAAGGGGGTAGAATGTGTCCTGGGGTGGGGGTGTGTAGGGGGTGGGGGAGTTGTCTATGGGGTGGGGGGGATTTCCTATATGGGTGGGGTGTCAAAAGGTTGGGGGTGTCTAGGGGTTGGGGCTGTCCATGGGTTTGGGGGGGGGATCTATCCAAGGGGGTAGGGGAGTCCATGGGGTGGGAATGTCCGAGGGTGTGGCGGTGTCCCGTGGGTGGGGGTGTCCATGGGGTGGGGTTGTACCGAAGGGGTGGAGTTTTCTAGTGGGATGAGGGCTGTACAGGGGGTTGGGAGATGTCCAAGGGGGTGGGGGTGTTCAGGGGGTGGGTTTTCCAGGGCAGTAGGGGGAGTCCAAGGGGGGTGTCCAGAGGGGGTGGGGTGGGGTACAAGGGGGTGGGGGCATCCTTGTTGTTGGTGGTGTCCAGAGGGTGGGGGTAATCTGGGGGAGGGGGTATCCAGGTGGGCGGGTTGTGTCCAGGTGGGGGGGATGTGTCCAGGGGAGGGGGTGTCCAGGTGGTGGGGTTGTGTCGACGAGGTAGGGGTGTCCGGGTGGTGGGGTTTTGTCCAAGTGGTGGGGTTGTGTCCACGGGGTATGGGTGTACGGGGGAGGTGTGCAAGGGGGTTGTGGATGTTTAAGGGGTTGGGGGTTGGCCAAAGGGATATGGGTGTCAAGGGGGGGGGGGGTGCAGGGGGAATTACATTGGGGGGGGGGGGGGGTCTAGGGGGGCTGTCCAGGGGGAATTCCAGTGGGTCGGGGTGTTCTCCATGGTGGTAGGGGTGTCCATGGGTGTTGTCCGGGGGGATATCTAGGGGTGGGGTGGTGTCCTGGGGGTGGGTGTTTTCCAGGGGGTTGGGGGTGTCTGTAGGGTTAGGGGATCCAGGGGTGGGTGTTGGGGTTGTCCAGGGGTGGGGGTGATGTCCATGGGGGGCGTTCCGTGGGGGTTGGTGTGTCCAGGGGTTGGGGTGGTTCCCAAGGGAGGGGGATGTCCATGTGGTACGGGTTGTCTATGGGGTGGGGTGGGGTCCTAGTGGGTGGAGGGTAGTCTAGGGGGTCGGGGGGTTGTCCAAGGGGGTAGGGTTGTCAAAGGGGGTGGGGGTGTCGAGGGGGTGGGGGTTGTCCATTTGGGTGGGGGTGTCCAGGGGAGGGGGTGTTCTCGTGCGGGGGTGGTGTCCTAGAGTGGTGGGGTTGTATAAGGTGGTAGGGGTGTCTAGGTGGTTTGGGGGCTTTCCAGGGGATTGGGGGGCTTTCCATGTGTGATGGGGGGTGTCAATGGGGGTGGGGTATCTAATTGTGGGTTTTTTATATGGTGGGGGTTTTCCAGGGGGTGCAGGTCTTGTCCATGATGGGAGGGTAGGGGTAGTCCAGGGGGTGGGGTTGTCTATGGTGTGTCTGTGGGGTGGGGGTGTCTAGGGGGTTGGGGTGTCTATGTGGTGGGGGTTGTCCTGGGGTGGGGTTTTCCGTGGGGTTGGAGGGATGTCCAGTGGGGTCTATTTAAGGGGGTAGGGGTGTACAGATTGATGGGGAGGTTGTCCAAGGGTGAGGGGATGTCCATGGTGGCTATCCTAGGTGGGGGTGTCCAAGGGTGGGGGTGGGGGTTCTAGGGGTGGGGGTGTCCAGGGGGTGGGGTGGTGTCGAGGGGGGTGTGTTTCCAGGGGTGGGGGTGTCCAAGTGGGTTGGAGGGATGCCCAGGGGGTCTGGGATATCCAATGGGGTAAGGGGTGTCCCAGGTATTGGGGCAGTGTAGGGGGGTTTGGGGCTATCCAATGTGGTAGTGGGTGTATATGGTGGTCGGGTTGTCCAATGGGGGTGTGGGGCTGTCCAGGGTGGGGGTGTCCAGGTGGTGGGGGTGTCTAAGGTGGTGGGGGCTATCCAACGGTGTGGGTGTGTCCAGGGGTGGGGGGTCTATGGCTATGGGGCTGTCTAGGGGAGGAGTGAATCATTCACAAAAAATCCCTAAGTCAAGTTTAATTATTTATAGATCAAAAAATAAAGATAATGTGACCCACCTAGTAACAGATATATTCAGTTACAACAATTTATCAAACATCAAATGTCAGTAATGTTAGTAGAAAATGTAATGGATCAATCATTCACTCTTCTCCATTACTATCATCACTATCATCATTAGTATCACCCTTGTAACATACCAGGTAAATGAAGAATAAGAGATTTTCATATTTATTTATATTTTTTAATTAAATATTAATTTTAGCTTAAAGGGGATGATATGTTCAATAGCGTACCCGATACGCAACAACGAGATTCTTTGGAATCTTATATTCCACACTAATAATATGATATTATTATTTTCAATGGTAGTTAACTCCTAGATATTTTATTGACAGGAATGAAAAAAACTAAGTATAATATGATTATACATGTATTTATATTTATCCAATAAAAGTTAAAGGGTTAATATATGAATGAATCTAATTTTAGGCATAATTTACATTAAAAGGCCGATTTACCACCTTTTAATGGCGAAACCTTTTGAAATATATTTTTGGTCGATTTAATACATTATATATGACCAAATAGAATCCTTTTTTAGAATGAGGAAATCATAATTTACCTTGGGTATTTTTTTTGTATTTTTCGGATAAAGTTCATTTTTTTAAGGAATAATGAAAATATTGTATTTTAATTCAAAACTATGTTTTATTCTAATATATTTATATGGATAGATTATTTTTTTAATTGGTTTTAAAATTTAAAAATATTATATTTTTACCATTTAATCTAATTTGGGTCATTAGAAGTAATTTCACATTTAAATTGTATATAATCAACCATCAATATTTTTAAAGTTAATATTTCTTAAAAACACGCCTTTTGTTTTGACAATGGGAATTAATTTTAAATTAATTTCTTCCACTTCTATATTTTAAAATTTGGAGAAGTGGAATACATATTTGGAATCAGGAGGTTCAAATTGTGTAAATATGTAACTTTTTTTAGGCATTTTAAATATTTAACTCAGTAAATATTTTATTTACCATGGTTAATGGGTACATCAGGTAAATAAGGGTAAACAAAATAATATTTATTTACCCAAACAGGTGTCCTAATCCTATTGGCTGAGTCATGTCCGACCATAGGCATCCTTGGGTCTATTTGGGGACCCCATAGAGCCACTTAAAGGTGACTATGACACTTTATTTTAATTAACTTAAAGTAAAGGCCAAAATAAAATAAACAAATATCATTTAGTAAATTAGTTTGTACATGGTGTTATACATGTTATATTTTAGACTATAAATATTCATTGGAAAGATAAAAATAATTCTTACATCATGTTAATTTTGCTTATAATTTCTAGACATCAAATAAATTAAATTATTTATGACACAATCATGATGCAATATTTACCTCATTAATAAATGATTTAATTAAATAAGATTATAATGATTAAACTATTATCCAAAACATGTCCAATTCTGATTGGATGATTTTATTTCGATTATGAGTCATCTTAACTTTGACCATAATTATTTTTGGACCATTAGAAACCGAATATAATTATATTATAAAATAATATTTTCACTCTTTCCTAAAGAGCCCCTCCTCTCCCTTATAAAAAGAGACCACTTCTATGCAATTTCTCACAACTCTCAAGCCATTTAGATCATACAAACTCTTCCCAATTGATCTCCATACATCCCTATCCACCTCCTAGAAGCCTTACCTTAGGAAGAAGTCATTTGAAGAAGTCCTATGGTTCAAACCAAATTAAGTTACACAAATTAAAGGTAATAGTTTCTCTTAAATTGTTTTCTTTTATTTTGCTTCTCCAACCCCTAAACTCTTTTTATTTCTTTTATTTTGTTACAACACCAGTATCCTAAATATACTAGGATGTTTTTATGATATGTATTTGAACTAAACATACACACACCTCCATCTAATGGATTAATAACATAATGTTTCTGTGGATGGAAAACTAAAGCCACACGAAACGATGATTGTTCAATTACATCACACCGCCTCTCATGGTGGCCATTATGATGACACTATATTTATATATGATATATATTATGTTTATTATTTATTTATTCTACTTTAATTCACAATTATATCAAGCCTTTATTGTTTCCATGATGGGTAAATATGATAATCACATTTGAGGAAGTGTGGACTACCGCCCCCTCAAAGTGATATGACTCGTTAATGCCCTATGTGGGATGTATAAAGGATAGAGTTAATGATATTATATATGATATTATACTGGAATTATAATATAACGATGTTTCATTATTTTTTAGTTCCATTAAAATAAGAAATAGAAATGAAATTAGTGTCCATGCGTACGTATGGCTTACCGTCTCCAGGAATGATGCATTTCATTTCGTACCTCCAAATGTTATGTACTATTTTAAATACATGTACATGATGGATATATATGATATATATGATACCCAAATCATGAATATAATTCTGTATATAATGAACCTTTTACCATGTGAACAACATGTAATTATAAGAATTCCATTTTTCACTCAAGTACCAAATATCAACAAAATGAACATTATTAACTTAAATGATTACATAATGATTATAACAAGGAAATAAGTGATATAAAAGGACTAGTAAACATGATAATGGTTCTTAAGCAAGTATAAATTATCTTTAATTTATTATTCAAGAGATTATAGAATGAATGGGTCAAGTCGTGCAGGATGTAAGGGACTTCCTCTCAATCTCCTTTCATTGAGAATTTTTAGTTTTATACATGACTTTCTATTATACGATGTATAAAACCCTTTGAATTTTACTTCTATTCAAAAGGAATATTTTCTCTACGAATAATTTTACTAAACTACAAAAAGTAATTTTTCTTTAACGTAAGTGTTGACAATGACCCTTCCACCGCCGCGAGTATTATTTGATATTTGGCTTCCTTAACAAGACGAAATGTTATTAAAAGGAAAAATAAATACCAAATACTCTTTTTACATATTTTGGTATTGAAAATGATTTTGAGAATGGATTTATTATTTCAATATATTGAAATGATATTTTATTATTAGAATATTGAAATGTTATCATTCCTTTATGCTTATGTTATGTGTTAAGATCATGTTATGGTTCTTGGGAATTATTTACGTATACTAGTGGTTCTGTGATAATCCTTGGGTGGGTGAGACCGAGATAGCTCTCCAATGGATTGGGTAACATGGCGGAGGTAAACATGAATGTTTCTCCTAAGAGATTTAGTGAATATACTGTGATGGATATTCCAAATTAACTCCCTATGTAGTTGTGATAGCTATAATTTATGTATTGTATAGATGCCTCAAGTTACATTTATGATTTATGATTTCTATGTGTCTTTCCTAAATCTTAGGATTTCGTGAGGTAAGTAAAAGCGTTCATGTTTTGTATATATTTATGAACAAATGTTTTCATTCGTTTTTTATAACCCTTACTGTGCCTTTTATACTCATCCCAAGTTTTGAAATGTTTTTCACAGGACTTAAAGATGAATAGGGTCAAGGATGTGATCATGGAAAATAAATGCTCTCTTTAACATGGAATTAAACATGACTATTTTTTCAAGATTTTTTATTTTATGATAAAAAATGTGGATTCTGGGTAGAAGTCCCTACTTTGTAATATTTTGATATGTAATAGTTTTGTACTAATTCTCAAAAACTCTAAACCTAAAATGATCTTCAATGTGAATTATTCATTTAATTCAATATTTTGTAATGTTTAAGGCCACATCCTTATAGATGGTATCAGAGGTTGGTTTAGATAACTTTAGGAGTTAGGATATTGTTAAATTAATATCCATAAAGTAATTTATGTTACTATTGACATCATATAGCATTTCCAGATTACCATGCTGCTTCGCCTAAGATATTTCTTTGTTTAGAATGGTTTTACATAGAAGAAACAAGGAAGATATGTTGGGATGACATCAGGAGGAAGACAACCTTTCAAATCAGCAACCTGGGATGGATGGAATCGGAACTAAATTGTTTGTTGCAGTGATGGAATAGTTGACTTAAGCTATAAATTGTGGTGGTATACATGTATGAGATCAGCCAGATCAACAACAGAGGAACATGTCAGTAGTTGAGTATTTCATGAGCCAACATCCCCCATCATTCAAAGGATCATCTGATCTAGTGCTAGCTGAAGGGTTGATTAAAGCACTGGAATAAATTTTTGATGTCATGTGTTGTTCAGAACATCAAAAGTTTAGTCTCGTGGTTTACTATATTGAAGGTGGAGCAGATTAGTGGTGGTCGATGGTGAAAAATATCAGGGATAGTGAGGAGCTTGATGCTCTTGATTGGGATGAATTCAATGGTATGTTTCTGGAGAAATATTTTCCTACGGTGGTTCGTCTTAGGATGGAAAAACAGTTCCAGGAATTGAGGCAGGAGGATGACTCAGTGGCTTCTTATGAAGAAAAATTCACTCAACTGGCAAGGTATGATCCAAGCTTCATATGAGATCTTGATAGTAAAATCAACCGTTTTTACTCAAGATTAAAGCCAAAGTGTCGAATGGAATTAGAATCTCATGAGTTCAAAAGTTATGAGAAACTTGTTTGCTGTGCGGAGAAGGTGGAAATGGAGTTTTTCGATGATCAAGTATTCTTTGACAAACAAAAAAATTAGAAGTCGAGGTGGCAGGCGAAAGGAAAGAAATCTTCAAAAAAACTCTGATGGTAAGAAGATTAAGATTATAGTTTGTGAAAATTGTGATAAAAAGCATGATGGGGAATGTCTTTTGAATTATGATAAGTGCTACTGATGTGGTAAAATGGGACATAAGGCTCGTAATTTCACTGAAAAACATCAGGTTAATGGTAAGACAAAATATGATTTACAGTCAAGAAAATGTTTTATGTACAATTAAATGGGTCAATATGCAAATGAGTGTCCAATAAGGAACTCAACCGAAGTAAACCAGCCAGACTACAAGCAGAAAGGGGTGGTGAAATCCATTACAACTACTTTAGCAGATGTTGGGCCATCAAATGAAGATGTATCAGGTACATTGTTTGTTTGTTTAGATTATGCCAATGTGTTGTTTGATTCAGGGTCTACACACTCTTTCATTTCTTAAAAGTTTTATAGTAAATTGGGAATTCCATCTCATTATATATATACTAAACTTATGGTAAAAACACCAGGAGGAAATGTTGAGACAAAGAACATTCATGTCCTTGTGTTCAGAAAGAATCTTCTTGAAAACCATATTATTTTTCCTCTAGTAGAGTTTGATGTTATATTTGGAATGGATTGGCCTTCTGTTTATCATGCTAAGATTGATTGCAGATCTAAAGTGGTTTCTTTTCAGAATTATTTTCAATTTGTGTACAAGAATGAACCCTCGCTTTTGATAACATATCAGGAAGTTGAAAAACATGTAAAATATAGAAATGAATGTTGCCTTGCACATATTGTTGAAAACAACTGAACTATTCAAATTAATGTTGTGCCTATGGTAAATGACTACCTTGATGATTTTCCTGATGCGTTTCCTGGTTTTATACCTGGTCAGGAAGATGAATTTATAGTTGACTTAGTTTCCTATGCTAATCCAATTTCAAAACCCCTTATCGAATGTCTCAAATTGAACTTTTATAGTTAAAGAAGCAATTGCATGAGTTATTAGATAAAGGTTTCATTTGACCTAGCAAATCACCCAGGGGTGATCCTGTCCTGTTTGTAAAAAAAAGATGGTTCAATGAGACTTTTCATTGATTATAGAGCATTGAATAACATCACTGATAAGAATAAGTATATGTTGCCTCATATCGATGATTTGTTTGATCAGCTCCTGGGAGCTAAGTATTTTTCAAAGATTTGCTTGAGGTCAGGGTACCATCAGTTAAAAGTAAAAGAAGTCGATGTTCCGATGACCGCTTTTCATACTAGATATGGACATTATGAATTTGTAGTTATGCCTTTTGGATTAACCAATGCACCTGCTGTATTCATGGATCTTATGAATATATTTTTCCGTGAGTTCATGGATAAGTTTGTGGTTGTGTTCATTGATGATATTTTGGATTCTTCAAAATTTAAATAGGAACATGAAAGTCATTTAAGTGTTGTCTTGAAAACCTTAAAAGATAAGAAACATTATGGAAAATTCATCAAGTGTGAGTTTTGGGGACAAAAAATTTCCTTCCTTGGACACATTTTTTAAAAAAATGGCATAACTATTGATCCAGCACAGACAACAGTTGTTGAAGAATGGCCAAGTCCCACAAATATTTCCGAGATTCATAGTTTTCTGGGTTTCGAAGGTTATTACCATAGGTTTGTTGAAAACATTGCACGGTTATCTAGTCCAATGACTAAGTTGACTCAAAAAGGTGTTATGTTCATCTGGACAAAAGAATGTTATGATTGTTTTCAGGAATTGAATAGAAGATTGGTGAATGCTCCAGTTTTGGCACTGCCTTCCAGAAATGGTGAGTTTGTTATATACAATGATGCTTCGTTGAAAGGACTGGGTTGCGTCCAAATGGAAAATGATCAGGTAATTTCTTATGCTTCATGTCATTTGAATCCACATGAGTTAAATTACCCTACACATGATTTGGAATTATCTGTTGTTGTTTTTGCATTATAAATTTGGAGGCATAATTTGTATGGAGTGATGTGTGAAATATATACTGATCACAAATGATTAAAGTATATATTCACTTATAAGTAATTGAACATGAGATAGAGAAGATGGCTAGAATTAATAAAGGATTATGATTGCATGATCAATTACCATCCGGGAAAAGAAAATAAAGTGGCTGATGCATTGTGTCGAAAATGTAATGTCTCATTATCGATGCTACGTTTGGAACAAGATACATTGGTTTTTTAATTGATGAAATTTGGAATAGAAGTTGTTGGTGCAATAAATTCTTCTTTAATGTTTTAGGTGTCAGTGAGAACATCTCTATTAGACAGAATAATGAAATCGTAGAAGGAAGACAATGAGTTTCAGAAAAAGGTAGAGTTGGTTCAGAAGGGTCAGTTGCCTAAATTTAACAATGATAATGATTGTTTGTTGATATTTGGAAAGAGATTATGTGTGCCTTTTGATTCACAGTTTAAGAATGAGTTGTTATGTGAAGCTCGTAGTTATCCGTTTTCAGTTCATCCTGGAAGTACTAAGATGTACAGAGATCTTCAGGAGTATTACTGTTGTGATGGAATGAAAATAGATATTGCTGATTTTACTGTGAAATGACTGACTTGTCTGCAGGTTAGAGCAGAGCGACAGTTACCAAAAGGAATTCTTCAGCCTTTACCAGTGCCAGAGTGGAAATGGGAAAATATATCCATGGAATTTGTTGTAGTATTTCCAAATACATCTCGAGTTAATAATGCAATATGGGTTATAGTTGACCGATTGACTAAATCTGATCATTTCCATCCTATTAGATTAACATTGTCTCTAGATCAACTTGATCGGTTGTATATAAAAGAGATAGTCAGGGTTCATGGAGTTCCCCTCTCCATTGTATCTGATAGTGATCCCAGGATGACTTCTAACTTTTGGAAACTCCTTCTGAAGCCATTGGTTACTGAATTAAATTTTAGTACAGCTTTTCATCCTTAATCAGATGGGAAGTCAGAACAAACAATTCAGACCTTGTAGGATATGTTACGTGCTTGGTCTATGGACTAACAGGGATGTTGGGACCAACATCATTCTTTGGTTGAATCTTCATATAATAACATTTTTCATTCCAGTATACAGATGGCTCCATTTGAGGCGTTGTATGGAAAGAATTGTCGAACTCCATCTTATTGGGATGAATTAGGTGAAAGAAAGCTGATGGGTCCAGAATTAGTAGAAGAGATGGTAGAGAAAGTTCAATTGATTCAGAATCACATGAGAACAGCTTAGATCCAACAGAAAAGTTATGTGGATAACCGGAGGAAGGGAAATTATTTTGAGGAAGGTGGTCATGTCATTCTCAAAGTTTCTCCTCAGAAAAGTGTGATGAGTTTTGGTAGGAAGGGAAAGTTGAGTCCGAGGTTCATTGGACCTTATGAAATTCTGGAGAAAATTGGATCAGTTGCATACATAGTATCTTTACCTCTATGTTTATCCCTGGTACACAATGTTTTTAATGTTTCAATGTTGAGAATGTATATTCCAGATCTATCTCATGTTTTTAGCCCAGAGGTAGTTCAGTTGGAAGAGAATCTCTTTTATGAAGAACAACCAGTCCAGTTTCTGAACCGTAGAGAGAAGGTGTTGTAGAATATGGTAATTCACCAGGTAAATGTTTTGTGGAAAAACCATATGGTTGAAGAGGCAACGTGAAAATCTGAAAATTCTATGAGGGAAAAATAACCCCACTTATTTTGATAAGTGGATAAAAATTGTGAGGATGCAATTTCCAAAAGGGGGGAAGGATGTAACATCCCAGGTAAATGAAGAATAAAAGATTTTCATGTTTATTTATATTTTTGAATTAAATATTAATATTAGCTTAAAGGGGTTTCTATGTTTGACAGCATACCTGATACGCAATAATGGGTTTCTATGGAATCTTACATTGCACACTAATAATATAATATTATTATTTTCAATGGTAGTTTACTCCTAGCTGTTTTATTGGCGGGAAATAAAAAAACTATCTATAATATGATTACACAATTATTTATATTTATCCAATAAAAGTTAGATGCTTAATATATGAATGAATCTAATTTTAAGCATAATTTACATTAAAAGGCCGATTTACCACCTTTTAATGGCGAACCCTTTTTAAATCTATTTTTGGTAACTTTAATGCATTCTATATGACAAAATAAAATCCTTTATTAGAATTATAACATCATAACTTACTTTGGGTATTTTTTGGGTATTTTTCTGATAATGTTCATTTTTTAAGGAATGGTGAAAATATTGTATTTTAATACAAAACTATGTTTTAATATACTTTATCTATATAGATAGAGAATCCTTTTAATTGATTTTAAAGTGTAAATAGATTATATTTTTACCGTTTAATCTAATTCTGGTCATTATAAGAAACTTCGCATTTAAATTTTATGTAATCAACTGTCAATCTTTTGATAGTTAATATTTCTTAAAAACACACCTTTTGTTTTGACAGTGGGAATTAATTTTAAATTAATTTCTACCACTTATATGTTTTGAATATATAGAAATGGATTCCATATTTGGAATCAGGTGGTTCAAATTGTGTAAATAGATAACGTTTATGTTTAGGAATTTTAAATATTTAACTCAGTAAATATTTTATGTACCATGGTTAAAGGGTAAATCAGGTAAATAAGGGTAAAAATATTAATATTTATTTACCCTAAAAGGTGTCTTAATCCTATTGGTTGAGTCATATCCGACCATGGGAATCCTTGGGTCTATTTGGGGACCCCATTTTGCCACATAAAAGTGATTATGACAGTTTATCTTAATTAACTTAAAGTAAAGGCCATAATTAACTAAACAAATATATTTTAGTAAATTAAATTTTACGTTTGGTTATACAAGTTATATTTTTGACTATAAATATTCATTGGAAAGATAAAAAGATTTATTACAACATGGTATTTTTTTTATAATTTATAGTCATCATATAAATTAAATTATTTATGACACAACCATGATGCATTATTTACCTCATTAATAAATGATTTAATTAAATAAGATTATAATGATTACAATATTATACAAAACATGTCAAATTCTTATTGGATGATTTTATTTATATTATGAGTCATATTATCATAGACCATAATTATTTTTGGACCAATAGACATCGAATATCATTATATTAAAAAAATAATATTTTCACTCATTCCTAAAGAGCCCCTCCTCTCCCTTATAAAAAGAGACCACATCTATGCAATTTATCACACCTCTCAAGCCATTGGGCTCTTCCAAAATCTTCCCAATTAATCTCCCCACATTTACATCCTCCTATTAGAATCCTTACATTAGGAAGAAGTCACTTAATGAAATCCTTTGGTTCAAACCAAAGTGAGTTACCTAAATTAAAGGTAACGGTTTCTCTTAAATTGTTTTATTTTATTTTGCTTCTCAACCCCTAAAATATTTTTATTTCCTTTATATTGTAAAAAAACCAGTATCCTCAAAATAATAGTATGTTGTTATGGTAAGGATTTTAACTACACCTACACAAATCTCCATCTAATGGATGAAGTGCATAATGTTTATGTGGATGGGAATCTAATGTCTCACGAAACGATGATTGTTCAATTACATCTTACCGCCTCTCATGGTGGCCATTATGATGGAAATGTATTTATATATGATATATATTATGTTTATGACTTATTTATTCCTCTGTAATTCAAAATTATATCAAACCTTTATGGTTTCCATGATGGGTAAATACGATAATCTCATTTGAGGAAGTGCGGACTACCACCCCCTCAAAGTGATGTGACTTGTTAATGCCCTATGTGGGATGAATAATTGATAGATTTAATGATATTATATATGATATTATACTGTAATTATAAAATACCTATGTATCATTGTGTTTTAATTCTATTAAAATAAGAAATAAAAATGAAAGTATTGTTCATGCGTACGTACGTCTTACTGACACCATGAACAGTGCATTTCATTTCGTACCTCCAAATGTTATGTACTTTTATAAATACATGTTTATGGTGGACATATATGATATATATGATACCCAAATCATGAATATAATTCGGGATATAATGAACCTTTTACCATGTGAACAACATGTAATTATAAGAAGTCCATTTTCGACTCAAGTACCAAATATCGACAAAATGAACGTCATTTACTTAAATGATTGCATAATGATTATAACCTGGTAAAAATTGATATAAAAGGAATAATAAACATGAAAAAGGTTCTTAAGAAAGTATAAATTAACATTAGTTTATTATTCAGGAGATTAAAGAATGAACGGGTCAAGTCGGACACGAGATAAGGGACTTCGTCTCAATCTCCTTTCATTGAGGCATTTTTAGTTTTATACATGACTTTCTTTTATACGATGTATAAAACCCGTTGACTTTTACTTCTATTCAAAAGAAGAATTTTCTCTACGAATCATTTTACTAAATGAAAAAAAGGAATGTTTCTTTAACGTAAGTGGTGATAATGACCTTTCCACCGCTGTGAGTATTATTTGATCATTGTCTTCCATAACAAGCTGAAATGTTTTTAAAAGTCAAAATAAATATCAAATAATCTTTTTATGTATTTTGGTATTGAAAATGATTTTGAGAATGGATTTATTATTTCAATATCGTGAAATGATATTTTATTACTGCAATCTAGAAATATTTTCTTTCCTTTATGCTTATGTTATGTGTTAAGATCATGTTATGGTTCTTGGGGATTATTTACGTATACGGGTGGTTCCGTGATAAACCTAGGGAGGTTGAGCCCGAGATATCTCTCCAATTCATTGGGTAACGCGACATAGGTAAATGTGAATTTTTCTCCTAAGAGATTTAGGGAATATACTATGATAGGTATTCCAAAGTAACTCCCCATGTAGTTGTGATAGCTACAATGTAAGTATGGTATGGATGCCGCAGGTTGCCTTTATGATTTACGATTTCAATGTGCCTTTCATAAATCTTATGATTTCATGAGGTAAGTAATAGAGTTCATTTTTTGTATGTATTTATGAACAAATGTTTTCATTCACTGTTTTATAATTTTTATTGAGCCTTTTATGCTCATCCCAAGTTTTGAAATGTTTTTCATAGGACTTAAAGAGGAATAGGGTCAAGGATGGGGTCAAGGAAAAGCCATGCTCTCTTTAACATGGAATCAGACATGATTTTTTTCAAGAGTTTTTATTTTATGAAAAAAGTGGATTCTGGGTAGAAGTGCCAACTTTTTAATATTTTGAGATGTAATAGTTATGTCCTAATTCCCTAAAACTCTAAACCAGAAAATATCCTCAATTTGAATTATTCATTTAATTCAATATTATGTAATGTTTAAGGCCGGTTCCTTATAACCCTAGTCCTCATTGGAGTCCCCATCATCATCCCCACCCTCTTCAATGCCCTCCTTCTCTCCCTCATACTCCTCCTCGAGCTCCTCATTGACCTCCTCCTCCACCTCGGCCTCCTCCTCGCCATCGTCTCATCCAAAACTAGAACATCCACATTTTGAACCATATATAGAACACATCAATTAAATATATTCATCACAAGATGTGATGACCTCTAGTGGAAATGTCAGACGTAAAACATCCATCTGTTTCATATATGTAGTGTTTTCCCTAGCAGATAGTTATGTCGTCTCTATGGATCTTTCTTCATCCTTTTCTACCAGTTCCATAACCTTATAGAACATTTTGGCACTAAAACACATACTTAAGTAGTACCGATAACTCATTGATACTATAATCTTCCCAGGTCAGTATCGTACTCTGTGAGAGTGCTCATCTCCCAACACCTGGTGTAAGTGATCATTTGGCGCAAAATTGTTTGGTTCCTAGGAATCAAGGGCATGAAAGGAATCGTGTTACAAATTGAAATAGATTATTAAGGTACAAAAAAGATATTAAAATTTAAAATCAACAATGTAAAAGGTACAATCATTGTTGAGTCAGTTCACTAATATCACTTTTATCAGACTTCCTTCGACTTAAGTAAAATGATTTTCTTGAGTCACATGTCCTTCAAAATGTAATTTTTTCCTCTATAATGAATGTGAATATAGGAGACAATAAATAATAATTGGTAACCAATAATTAGTTTCATAAATATTTAAATAACCTCTTTAGCAATCAAATAAATTATTGGTGAAAATATAGAACGTGAATGTCATAAAGAAAAATTATAAACAACTGTCATACATGCTTCCTCTCCTGATTTGGAATCGTTGTACGTTCCTATGTGTTAATGTATTTTTTATCATCAATGTTTAATATTTCTTCTAATATATTCCTAAATAAAATAATATAATAAAGAAGGTATTGTTTTCACAAAACCTGAAATTGTTCATTTAAATAACTCAAATGTGGTCTATTCCTTAAACTGGGTAGTCCTCCAATGAGTAATCATCTCCCGATACTGTTTTATCAGAAAATCATCAATGAAAGGGAATGCCTTTATAATTGTTCCAACTCTATCATTCCATCAATATACAATTCATTATTATATACTCACCAAATCCCACCTAAATCCTTTTGCTGTGAAGATAGTGCACAATCACCATCGGGGAAATTAAACCAAAGCATACCCCAAAATATTAATTCATATAAAAATATATATATTGCATTTAAAACTAATTTTCTTACCAATATCTATAACAATGAATTTTCCTTGACTTAATTTGGGAATTGTATCCATGAGAGTGGGCTGACAGAAATAATGTCGGTGTATTTGGAATGCGTCACCAAAAACATCATAATTGCTGCCATGTTTTCTCAATCATTTGACTATCTTCATTATAGTCCACCATCAACTGCATTTGGTGGTTCCACACCACACACAGAAGTGTATTCCCCCACCCCACCTCCTATCAAAATATAAACCTGTTATGAAAGAAAAACTAATATTCTATCAATACATGTTATAATAAAAATAAATAATTTTATAAAAATTTGTTTTGGTTCTATAAATATACATATGACGGTCTAATCAATGGGCACTATTTTAATCCATAGAAACTCAAGGAACACCCTATTTAGTTGGAGTGTATATGTCCCCATAAATAATCATTAAATAATAATTAATTAAGATAATAATTCACATTTCGTATCATTTCAGGTTTATAGTATTAGAGAATTAGTCCATAACTATTACATTACATCTCAAAAATTACAATGTAGTCACTTATAATCAGTGTCCATTATTTCATTAAGTTATAATTCATAAAATAGAAAAATAATTGTTCTAATCATATAAATCTTCTTGAGTTCTTCCTTTATTTTACCTTACCTTATACCCTTTGAAAAACATTTCAAAAACATTGGATGGGAATTAAAAGCTCAGGAAGGGTTATAAAATAATGAAAGAAACATTAGTTCATCAATACATACAAAACATAATATCATTAACATATCTCATGAAATCATAGGATATATGAACTACACATAGAAATAATAAATCATAAATGAAACCAGTGGATACCATATCAAACATACATTATAGATTTCATAGTTATATTGGGAGGTACATTTGGAATACCCATCACATTATATTCCCTAAATCCCATTGGGGAAACTTTAATGTTTACCTATATCACGTTACCCAATTCATTGGAGAGATATCTCAGGCTCAACCTCCTTAGGATTATCATGGAACAACCCGTAGACATGAAAAATACACAATAACCATAACATATTCATAACACATAAAACAAGAAAAAAGGAAAGATAACATTTACACATTGCAATCACAATATATCATTTCATGATATTGACATAATAAATGTTTTCTTTAACCATTTTTAAAACCATATAAAACATTTAATAATGAACTTTTTGAATCAATGTGTACCATATCACTTTGAATATTTTAAAAGAAATTTTAATTTCAAAAAATTCATGTTCATATAAATAAATTCATGAAACCATATTAAAACATGGACATTACTGAGAATCATTTAGAAAAATAAATATTTAAAAATTTTAAAACAATATTTTAGATAATGAGTTCCTAACAAAATGAGAGACACATGAATACAAATAATTGAGGAATAACATTAACGAAAGCTTATAATATCATGAGTTTAAGGGGAATCATTATATAATATGTCAAATTTTAGTATAGACACCATATAAAACTGAATTGGAGTATAAAAAAATTATCCTCAATGGAATGTAAATTGAGGCAATGTCCCTTGCAAAGATCATATACTTAGATTAAAGAAAAAATTAATGACATAATAATGTGTGAAAAATACAAATACACCCAATATTATTGCATATTATGTGTAAAAAAATCATAGGTAATTAACACATATTAATATCATGGAATAATCAAGAAGTATAAGATTAACCCAAAAAATTGAAAATGGGTTAAGAAGTTATCTTAGAGAAATTCAACAGCCTAACAACGTTGCTTTAAAATATAGAAAATTATTTGATGATATATAAAAGGGTATCTCATCACATGTACATAATTAACATAAATAATGATATATAAAAATATATCCCAACATAAGACAATGGAAATTAATAGACATAAAATATTTTGTTGTCTAAAAGAGTACGGTGAAAGGTTCCCTTACCGATTTGGTAACTTATAAAACGTACAGCCCATGAAAGAAGGACATACAATAATGATGTAAATACACATAAATTAAAGTATATTAAACAATGAATACAATCATGAGTAATACATACTAAACAAAAAAAGAAATAATGGAAAATACAGAATGAATCTCATGGGAATAAAAAGTGACATGAAAACGCCTTACCACATTGTAATCAATTGAGTTGTATGACCAAAAGATAATAACCACCAAATGAATCAAAAAATACCATTAATATAAATAAAATAATGATAATATATATCAAATGGTAGTAAAAAACACACCACATGAAATAAATAATTTATGAAAAATGCAAATCTCATGGAATTAAAAAAGAGACAAGAAACCCCTTACATTTTGTCGAACTTGGCTCGTATGTTTTCTGTTCTTACTTTATATCTGGTAACTCCATTTGGATTGAACTGAAAGGTTTTCTTAAAGTTCCTTATATCTAAGTTAAGTATTCTAGGTTGAATAGAGGGATATTGAGAGCTTATTTTGGTAGAGTTTAGATGAGCTGTGGGGCACGAGAGTTTGAGTAATAGGTTAGAGAAGAGGGATTTTTATTAGGGGTAGTATAGGATCTTTAGGAATGATTGAAAATATTATTTTGTTATATAATATTATCTCTAAAGGACTAAAACATATTAATGTCAAATATAAGATGACTTTTGTTTAAAATAATATCATAAAATAATAATTGGATAGGATTTGGATAATTTTTTAATTTTTATAATCTTATTTATTTAAATCATTCATTATTGAGGTAAACACTACATCATTATTTTGTTATAAATAATTATATATATATGATGTCCAAAAATTATAAATCAAATACCTCGATTTAGGATATTTTTAAATATTTATAATGAATATTTATAGTAGATGAGATATCTTATATAACCCCATTTAAAAATAAATTTACTAAAAGATATATGTTTATGTCATTTTTGTCATCAGTTTAAATTAATTTATATAAACTGTCATTATCACTTTCATATGACTCCATGGTGTCCCAAAATCGACCCAAGGATTCCCATGGTCAGAAATGTATCAACAAATAGGATTAAGACAAATGTTAGGGTAATTTAATATTATTATAATATTATTTTTACCTTGACTTACCCTATATACATTTAACCGCGATTAATAAAATTCAAATGTTACTATTCATCAAAAATTATTTCCATCTTATTGAACCAAATATTACATAAAAATAACATCCATGTATCTTTTATTTTCTATATTGAATTTGTAGAAGTGGAAAATATTCATTTAAATGAAATATTTATTTTTTAACTACTACTTAGTGTTTCACAATTCATCAAAAATTGATGTTTTTCAGAAAAATACCAAAATTTAATCATAAGCTATAATGGGTATACCAAATTCAGAAATTATGCATATTCTACCAAATTAAATACATATTATTTTCATTAATTAATTTAAAATTAATTCCTATTGTCAAAATAAAAAAGGGTGTTTGTAAAGAAATAATAATAACTATTAAATGAGTGACAACTATCTTTGTCCAATTTCAATGTGAAAGTACATTCAATGACCTAAATTGTATAAAATGGTAAAAATACTATGTAATTAATCAATAAAACCAATTAAAAATGAAATTTATCCATTTAAATAAATCATATTAAAAGGATGTTTTGAATTAAAATATAGTGTTTTCACTATTCATTAAAAATGAATTTTATTAGAAAAATAACATAAAATTACCCATAGTAAATTTTAATGTCCCAATTATAAAAAAAATTATTTTCTCAAATATAACATATAGAAGGGACCAAAAATTGATTTAAGGAGGTTTCTCCATTAAAAGGATGTAAATCAACCTTTTGAAGAATATTATAGTAATATTCTTAAAATTAGTTTCATTCAATTTTTATGCATCTAACATTTACTAGATAAATGTGAGAAAATTTAAGAAACTTGTTTAATCATAATATATTTATTTATGTTAATTCCCACCAATAAAACTTCTTTTCATTAACTACCATTTAAAAAAAATTGTATTATAAATTTTTAGTATGACCCAACGTTGTGTGCAATGTAAGATTTCAAAGAAACTCATTGTTGCGCATCAGATATTCCATCGAACATAGCACCCCCATTAAAGTAAAAATACTATTTAATTAAAAAATTTAATAAGTATAAAAATTTATTTTTCCTTACTTGGTATGTTACATCCATCCCCTATTTTAGAAATTGTGTCCTCGAAATTTTAAAATCAGTCTTGGTAACATCATTAATAGTCCCACATCAAAAAAAGAGCCAATAAAAATATCAATTTTGAATAATGATTGAGAATTATAAATGTCACCTGAGATAACACATACTTGGATTCCATGAAAACATGTATATATATGATAAAAATATGTTTCAAGTTATAAGGTAGAGTGATAGAAAACATGATTAAGATAATGTTAACCACTAGAAAATACATAAATTGTGACAGGATAAATGGTCATTGGTTTCCAATTTGGAAAATTAATCAGACAACATTTATTTTAAGATCCTTTTCAAAAATTTGGATAATTTTTTTATGAGATTGAATAGGGACATAAAGAAATATAATTACTTTTCAAGTATAGTTTAATCCTTTAATTTATTTCTACCGAAAACTAATATTTTCTCCAAATGATGATTATTCAAGATGACTTATTCACATAAGAAGTTCTAGAATCAACTTCTAGAGAATCACATAATCATAAAAAGTTGAGATATATATTTTCCACTATATTAGTCATTAACCAATACCAAAATGGTTAGTTCAAGATTATATAATCTCAAAAAACAATAATACTTTAAAAAAGATATATTATTATGAATCATCAAAATTCGACAATAAAATTGAAATGTTCAACAAATACCAGACAATAAACAATTGAATATAAAATTATTTATATAAACCAAAATAAGATAGAAACCCATAACACAAATGGATTTAATAACATAGTATTATATAGTAAATCGTTACATTTATCTCTATATAACATTAACCAATATTAATGTCTCATACTGAAGTGTAATTAACCTAATCACATATTCTCTAGGATAGGTTAATCATTTCCATAAATAACCCAAATAACGATAAAAAATATATTCTTACAAAAAATATTCAACCATTTTTCCACAAATAAAATCCCATAGTATTCTTTTTTCCATAGGCATATAATGTTTCCTTAAGAGATAGAACGTCTTCGAAAATACCATTTATCATTGAATCACCAAATAATTTTCTTGTACTAATTATATCAATTTAATAAAACATAAGTTCCAAAAATCAACTAATTCTTGATCCTTAATATCATTTAACAAAATGAATAACTCATACTAAATAGGGACTTCTCGTATGATAGTGGTAGGCGATGCGCCCTTATTGCCCTTCAATTTTGGGTTCGATTCCAATTGTCATTCTGGACGCGACAGGTCGCCTCCCATCTTACTGGTTTCCCTTTTTATGAAACTCAAAAATAACCCTGACATATTTTAATCTCAATATTTTTCATATACCTATCATTTTCATCCCAACTCTTTATTTCCTCAACATCTTAAAGAAGACTCATATATATTTTCATTTTCATATTTCACCTCCATATGATAAAATTAAACTATTCCCAAAAGAAAGATCATCATTACATGATCATGGTGTCCACATGGTTTCATTGTCATCATTTTAAATTAGGTAAAAAGTCCATGCATTGCAAAAATGATTTAGATATCCTTTAAAATAATTCGCTTCTTTCATCCAAATAAAACATTTACAAAATCACTGATATGGGTGTTCATAGAAAAAATATTTTCTGAAAATATTAATCTATAACATATAATTTCAAAACATCTGATAAAACGTTATTTTTATAAAATAGTCGGAATGAATATTAGTTCAATGTTTCAACCAGGGGTCCTTTTAAAATTCCATAAGTTTTTTATGAATAACTAATTCAAAATAAATTATAAATAGTTTGTGCAAGGATCTCCTTCTTCATAACCATTTTAAAAATCATAATATGCTTCAAAATCATGTAATGATATAATATAATTATAACGGCCTTGAAAATATTTACCTTTCTTGAAAATATGAGAATATTGAGAAAATAGGATTTGATTATATACAACCAAAGATCCACAATTATATCGAGGTATAGTGGAGGTGTTTGATATCTCAAACAACATCTTTCAAGGGAGTAGTGTGATAGAAAAAGTTTCACAATCATTTGAACCTAACTTTGCAATAGTTATTGCAAACATGTCATCAGGAAGAGATAGTAATGTTGATTGAGATCCTCTACCCTATATTTTTAACTCACTTTACTTGATATGAGAATGTAATAAAAAAAGTATTTAACTTAAATAGTAGACATAATGACTAACCATGTGTCAGATAAAAATCACTAACCCCTAAACTAGTCTAAGCCGACCTCTAATACCAACTATATGGCCCCAACCTTAAATATTAAATAATCATGAATTTAGTTGTTAATTTACAAGGATGATATTTTAAAGCAAAGTGTTTTAAAGATATAGTCAATAACTATTACATTATATCTCACAAATTTAAATGTAGACAGTTCTACTTAGTATCGATTTTTCGATAAAATAATAATTCTTAAAAAAATAATATTTCTTTTCTTCATATAAATATTCATGAGTTATTCATTTCTCATACCCTGTCATATACCCTATGAAAAACATTTCAAAAAATGTAATGAGCCTAAAAATATCAATATGCGTTATAAAATAAACAAATAAAACATTATTTCATCAACAAATACAAAACATAAACTCTTTAACATTCCACAAGAAATTATATGATTTATGAACAACACATAGAAATCATAAATCATATATTTATTTTGTTACATATGTATAAAACATACATTTTAGAATTCACAAATTCAAAGAGAGTTACATTTGGAATAACTATCACATTATATTCTCTAAATTTCATAGGAGAAACATTAACATTTACCTCTGTCACTTTAACCAAAGCATAGTAGAGCTATCTCAGGCTCACCCACCCTAGGTTTATCATGGAAGCACCCATATACGTGAAAAAATACCAATAACCATAACATATTAATAACACATAAAACATGAAAAAAAGGAAGATAACATTTCCAAATTCCAATAACAATATATCTTTTCATGATAGTGAAATAATAAATGTTTTATCAAACCATTTTTAAAACCATTTAAAACATATAATAAATAGATTTTTGATTAAAAGTGTCACATACCACATAGAATCATATGAAATAAATTTTAATTTAAAAACATCTATGTCCATATAAATATATCCTTAAAAACATTTTAAACCATGGAAATTAATGAAAAATATTTAGAAGAAAAAATCCTTAAAAAATTTAAACAATATTGTAGTTAAAGAGTTACTATGAAAATGTAAGATTATTGAATACAAATAATTGAGTAATTACATCAACGAATTCCAATAATTTCAGGATAATAAGGTGATTCATTATATAATATTTCAAAGTGCAGTATATTAACATATCAAATTGAATTGGTGTGTAACAAGAAATAATTCTCAATGGAATGTAAATTGAGACAAAGTCCCTTGCCAAGATCATAACCATAGATTATGGACAAATCAATGGCCTAATTATGTGTGACAGGGAAAAAAATATAAGAGGATATTAAGTGTAAAACAATCAGATTTCATTCACACATATTCATAGCATGTCATAATCAAAAGGTGTATGTTTAACCTAATGAATTGAATTTAGGTTAAGAAGTTTTTTACAACAATTCCACATCATAACATCATCGCATTAAAATTTAGAAAATGAGTTGATGATAGATAAAATGGTATCTCATCACTCGAAAATAATTTACAGCAATAAGGATATATAAGAACATATACAAACATAAGTTAATGGAAAATAAAATACAAAAAATATGTCTTTGATAAAAAGAGTATAATGAAATGTTCCTTTATCGATTTGGTAACTTATGAAACATACACCCCAAGAAAGAAGAATCATAAAATTAAGATGTAAATTACCATAACTTAAATTATATTACACAATGAATTCATTCATGGGAAATAAATAAACCACGTGAAAGGAAATAGCGAAAAATATAGCATGAATCTCGTGGGAATAAAAAATGGGATGAAAACACTTTACCATGTTGTAATCAATCGAGTCATATGTCCAAATTTAATAAAAACCAAATGAATAATAGAATACAATGAATATAAAGCTAATACTGATAATATATATCAAATGGATATACACAATACACCGCATGAAATAAATAAGAGGTGAAAAATGAAAATCTCACAGAATTATATGTGTGAAAAAAACCCCTTACATCGTGTCTAACATGACTCGTATGTTTCGTGTTCTTCCATTAAATTAGGTAAATCCCTTTGTATTGAACCAAAAACACTTCTTGAAGAGCCATATACATATGTTAATGCTTTTATGTGTAATAAAGGGTTATTTAGAGCTTTTTTGGAAGATTTTCGAAGAGACAAGGGGCTTGGGGGGTTTGAGTAATTAGATAGAGGTGAGGGAATTTACAAGGGGTATGAGGGCCTCATTAAGATGACGTTTGTTCAAAATAAAATCATCCAATCAGAATTGTATGGGTTATGGATGTTGTTTTAATCATTATAATCTTATTAATTTAAATCATCCATTAATGAGGTAAACAATGCATAATTATTATGTCATAAATAATTTTATATATTTGATGTCTAAAATTTATAAAGAAAATACCAAGATATAGGAAATATTATTAGATTTAAAAAAAAATATTTATAGCGAAAGAGATAACTTATATAACCCATGTAAGATTAGATTTACTAAAAGAAATATGTAAATGTCATTTTTTGTTATTACTTTAAATTAATTAATATAAAGTTTAATTATCACACTTAAGAGGCATCATGGGGTCCCAAAATCCACAAAAATGATGCCCATGGTAGGAAATGTTTCAACCAATAGGATAGGAATCATGTTAAGGCAATTTAATAATATAATAATATTATTTTTCCATGAATTACCTTATTTACCATTAACCGCTATAAATAAAAGTAATAAGTAACTATTCACAAAAAATTATTTCCATAATATTGAACCAAATTTTGTGTACTAAAAACAAAACTATGTGTAGGATTTTTTAAATTCAACTAATAAAAGAAAAAAAAATTAATTTAAATGAAAAATTCAGGGTTTTAACTACAACTTTGTGTTTTAACTATTCATAAAAAATTGATGTTCTTTTAGAAAATACCAAAAAATCCAGCTAAGATTTATTTGATATTACAAATTCATAAATTATTTTTATTTTATTAATTAAAAACATAAAATTTTGATTAATTAATATTATATTAATTAAGGTTGTGAAAACAAAAAGCATGTTTTTTAACAAATAATAACTATCAAAAGATTAGAATTTGTTTATGTCAAATATCAAAGTGAAATTTCATCCAATGACCAACATTGGATTAAATGGTAAATATATAAGCTATTTACACTTTAAAACTAATTGAAAAGGTTATCTAACTATATAAATAAATTATATTAAAATTAATTTTTGAATTAAAATACACTATATTTCACTATTCAATAAAAATGAATTTTATGATAAAAATACCAAAAGAATCACAAAGAACTTTTTGATGTCCAGATTCTAAAAAATATTTTTATATCTTCAACTAAAATAGTTTAAAGTTCCCAAAACTATCATTAATGATGGATCTCAATCAAAATGAAGTAAATGGACCATTAAAAGAATATATGAGTATTTATTTTTAAAATTAGATTCATTCACATTTTAAGCCTCTAATATTTTTGAATAAATGTAAAAAAAATTAAGAGACATGTTTAATCATAATATGGTTAGTTCGGTTCATTCATACCACTACAACATCTAGATATTAACTACTATTTAATATAATATTATATTTGTAGTTTTCTGTATAACCCATTGTTTTGTGAAATGTAATATTTCAAAGAAAAACATTGTTGTGTATGGGGTACACCATCGAAGGTAGCATCCCATTTAAAGTAAAACTAATATTTAATTCAAATTTTTTATAAATATGAAAATGTGTTGTTATTTATTTACATGGGATAATACATAGTGGGTCCCATTGTTTGCTCCATAAGGATAGACTCTAGTGGATTATGAGATGAATAAAATGGAATATAGAAGCTCGAAGATAAGGAATTAGAAGTAAAAAAATATGGAATGAATGAATGGACGAATTTTAGATAGGGAGTGGGAATCATCTTTATATATGGTAAATATGGGCTAGGAGACTGATATGTAAAGGTTATAATAACTTGAGAGGCCTAAATATCTTATGTTTCCTTAACAATGGACTATGATAAGAATGGTTGATAAATGATTTGTTTGTGGGGGGGTGAGGTATAATCGGGTACACTTAATTGATTGTATGTCTCTCGTATGACCCCCCTCATAGGAACACCCTATGTACTAGGTCCACTACTAGGATGCTCATCAAATAATTTTTTCCTAAGAGGTGGATCCTTCCAAAATTATTAAAACAAAATTAATCCCATGACATATATATTATTTAAACATATCTATTTGAAATAAAATACTCACTACAAGAACCAGTGGTGGAATGCCCATCTCGGCCATGGGATGAATGTTTTCCATCATCATTTTCCATACCCTCTCCTCAATTGGATGCATTTGTTTCCATTGAAAACAAATTTAGAAGTAATTGGGAAAGGATAACTATTGTGTAACCCAAATAACAAAACAAATGAGGGGAATATGGGGATTCATGGATAATTAAACTACACATTGTTTTTGGGTGAGATTTAATAGATATATAATGAATTATATAATTCATACAAGATGTAATAAATAAATATAACTTTTAATAGGATGGTTATTTACTAAGAAGAAAATCTATCATGGTCAAAAGGGGTAAAGCACTTGTCCAAATTAAGGAAAAATTTTAATTTCATTATTCTAGGTAGATGATACAAGTTTTTATACATGTTATGCAGAAGAAGAAAAACTTTCATGTCTATTATCTCATGATATTTTAATTGGAGGTCTTAGAGTTATACTAATTGTATATATTGTAAATAAATCACTAAATGTTGACCATGATTATAATTTTTCTTTTATAGGATTGAATACAGTTAATTTCCAAATTAGAAAATGCAATTTAAATAAATTTTATACCAATAAATATGGAAAATTCACAAAATGGTCATGTTGGATAAAACATATTTGTAATCAATATTAAATCAATTTGAATAGTACCAACCTTAACGACTCAAGTTCACCTAAACCAAAATAATTTCGAACATGGATGGATTATTGTATATATTTCACACAGCATATTTAGGTTCACATTCAACTATGAAAATTAAGATATTGGTTTCTCCAAAAGTAATAAATGAATCGTTTTTAATGGAAGTAGGTATGGTGTCAATTTCATCATCGCCACCATCAAAAATACGTCTTGGAATTACATTAATAATTACATGATATTCTGATAAAAGATGGACTTTTTAATAAAAATATTATTTATCCATTGATGCCAATATATATATTTCATCGGTACCAAGAGTGAGAATCAGATCAATTACTAGAAATCCACAATAATAAATAAATGTGCCTTGCGTCATCATAAAATCAAATCACATTCATTTTATCAACGGGACTCATCCATGAGAATAATAATCCAATATTCTGATTTTTTCAAAGACTCCATAATAACATTAATTTTCCAATTACAGTCTTAAATATGATGTACTGGCATAGCAGTCTGCTGTGGGAGTAACAACGACACCATCTTGTTGTGTTATTGTTTTCATTTCTCATTCACTGATAATAAATCTATACACATTGTTCACAATTGACATACAGTCACGAACTAGGGTATTAGGAGGAAAATACAATGCTCTTATTTCCTCAGAGATATTGTTTGAATGAAAAAACAATTCATGTAATATAAATTAATATTAAACATAATTATATATTGATTTAATTATTTTAAATAGTAATATTTTTACCATTAAATTTAGAAATGCAGAAAACTCTTTATTATGAAAATTCTCCCTCTTTCTCAATGATTAATAATGATGATTTCTATTTATCATTTCATGATGTTATATGTAGATAAAAATAGGAATAATTTTACTCATATATATGTAAGATACACATATATTCAATTTACTACTCTAATGTAGTCATCACTCAAATCACAGTTTAACAAAACACTGTGATGTGCCATATCCCGCTCTTCGTGGCATAATGTAATCAATATATATGATCCAGGAATTCCACCTATTAGTAGATGTGTTGTAATACAGGGTTGAACATGCCCAAACTGTTCTTCTTCATTATTCATAGGTTTGTTTATTGTTTTAGTATGATCATAATAATAAATAGAGTAGAAATCGATACATTCTAGTGTCAAGTAACCATTCATGATAGAACCTTTGTAATTAATCATGTTTCCTATTGAAGACTATAATATATACATATTTCATTCAGCTGAATACACATTAATAAAATAAATATATCCTCCATGAATTATTTTAGTTGGAATATGGACAATCATATACATCATGTATGTGAAAAATGATTGTGGAATGATTTTCTCTAACTCATGAAAAATTATTGCGTAATCTGCCTACATTTATTGAAAAAAATACCTAGAAAACATCTTATCAAAAATATCTCTATAAAAATGGAACAAATGAAATAATCCACTAGTACTTTATTAGAAAAAAGTTGACTGATTATTGTTCGAATCATCTCACGTAGAAGGATGTGATAACCATGAGTATTCAATGATTTTAGCTTCACCTATCTTCTGTTGACCCATTTATATATGTTTCTTGAATATCCATCCTGAACATTAATATTATCTAGTACATTTAGAAATTTCATTTTTTCTATAGGTTTCATCACATTAGAAGCCCATGGGACTTGCCATTTATTTTCACGGATTCGAACATGATGCAATTCTGGCATGATTCCCCAATCCCCACAAGTCACACCAAGACCCTAAATCATCTTTTATCATTCCCATAACATTAAGAATAATAGAAAGAAAAATTCCACATATTTTTTTCATGTGCATTACTTTTAACAAAAGGCTTATAAATTGGTTGACCAATAATGAAAATCAAAGAAGATACCTCTCTTCTTTGAATTGTAATAGGTTTCAATGGAATCATTTTTTCTCATTCTAGATTTCTTTTGACCCTTCCCAAATGACAAACTGAAATCTTTAAAAACATTAAGGACATCAGTCAAGACATATGTTGATGTGGATCATCGATCTTCATGGTATTTTAAAATCATGGACAATTATTTATATATGGATGATCCATTGAATTGAATCGACGATGCCCTATAAAACTGAAACTATAGCGATGTTTCAGTCATCTGGACCATGCATAATTCATTCAAATAGGACCTGATAATATTCCCTTCATCATCCATCCAGACATCATTGAATAAGTAATAAAATAATAGATCCTACACATAAGCGCTTCATGCATATGAAATATATCTTTCGAACATGCATCGAATGTGCATACACCCACATAACAAATAAGATTCAACTATTTTATTAATGGGTGAATGTAAATGTCTATATCATTTCCAGGATCAGATGGTCTAGATATTAGTATACTCATCAAAGTGAATGGTATTTTCATACACAACCATGGGTGTGTTTACAAATGTATATAAAAATTGGTCATGTGCTATGAAAAGTAAGTATCATACCAAATGGATTAAAATCATCACAATAAAGTTTCATCCCCACATTACACATGTCAGCTACAAAATTAGAATATCAAGAATCATATCTCTGTTGAAAAAATCCATCTACAGGGTTAACCAAATCATCATCATAATTCATTCTCTCCATACCTTTCCAACACATTATTATAGATATTTCATTAGACATAAAATGATCATGTAGTCTCAGGATCAATGGATAGTGCCACATTACATTATTTTTCACACGATTTGGTGTTCTATCAGCTTTTGGATTTTAGGGGTGATGTTCCACTTTTTATACTATCATTTCATTTAGAATTTTCCTCCCATAATAAACTTCAATCATTCAGGAAAGTATGAATTTTTATTTTTGAACGTCCATCTTCTAAAACTATCATACATACTATATAGTGGCATGAGGTAATATCTTCATAATCTAGATGTAAGTAGTTCAAGAAGGTTAGAATTTAATCGATGTCAATATTAATATGTTCACACGGTGTTTTACAATGAAACAATCTGATTAAAAATTCTCTGTTTTTCATTTTACTGCATTATCAATATACACTAGTCGTGGTAGCTGTCTTCTTCAAGGCTCAACCAAGTTATTACAACATAATATTAAGATGGAAAGTGTATGTTACAACTATTTGAAGAATTTGGAAATGAAAAATAAAAAATATCTCAAAATTGTTTTGAAAATACCTTGAGATCTGATTGGTTTCGTACATCCAACTTCTATCCATTCTGTAAAAAAATATTAAAAGATATTTCTAATTTACAAATTCAATATGATTTAAGTTTAATAGAAAATATATTCATGTATATTAGAATTTTTTACTTTATATGAATCTATAACTGACACACTACTCTATATGAGAATCGTAATATAAAAGACAACAAAATAATACATTTAAAAAAAATATTTTAAAAACTATATCTGAGTGTTTGAGATCTTGTACACTTGTGGAGGAGAATTATTCAGGAGTTTACTAAAATTTAAATCGAAAAAAATTTATATTTTAGTTGATTATTTGAGTGATCACATAAACTAACCAAGAGGATGGGGGTGTCCTGGGTTAGTAGTGTCTATGGGTTGGGGGGTTGTCATGAGAGGTGTGGGTTGTCCAGGGGGTGGGGGTGTCTAGGGGGTGGAGTGGTGTCTTGGGGGATGTCTAGGGGGTGGAGTGGTGTCTTGGGGGATGTCCAGGGGTCGAGGGTATTATAGGGGGAGTGGAGGGGCTATCTAATGGGGGGGGGGGGGGGTAGGACTGTCTAGGTGATGGGGGTGTTCAAGGGATATCGGTGTCCTGGGGGTGGGGGTGTCTAGGGGTGGGGGTTCCAGGGGTGGGGCTTGTCCTTAGGGGTGGGGGTGTCCAGGGGGGATGGGGTTTCCATGGGGTGGGGTTGGCGTGATGGGTGGGGGGGGGGGGTGGTTGTCGAAGGGGGTGTGTGTGTACACTCCCAAATTATGGTCGTAGAATCTAAGCTCTATAGAATTGTGGCAAGAATTCAGTCGAACTATAGATATCCTAGAAGTCTGTTGGGGTAAACCATGAATATCATACATAAAAATAACAACACTCCAAATTTTAAAAAACACCGCCAAATATCATATATGGATCAGATTTCATCTTCTACTCTAAATATCATATATGAATTCTAAAACAGACTAACCTAATTGCAAACACAGCACGAAATTTTGAGCTAGGTATGTGGATTATTGATTCCTTGAGATCCTAGTTGAGATATAATTCTGGGTTGGGATACATGGTGTATGTATAGTATTTTCCATGTTTAAATTTTTTTTGTGTTTGTAAAATATAATCATATGTGTGTTGTTTATGAATATGATACATGTTTTTATTGGACACTACACATGTGAGTATGAGAATTTTTATATCAATAGGTGATATGGAATTTTACAAATGTTAAATTTTTTTGAGAACAATATGGGTTGTGGATAAGAACATGAGTCAGATTTATTTGTTGAGATCACTTCCTATTTGATGGGTAAGAATGAGTGTTTTAATGGAACTTCAAGAAAAGTCTTAATATTTGAAAGAAAATATACATTTCTTATATGTGATTCCAATTTTTTGGTAGAGTATTGGAGTGGAAAACCCCATCCCCCGGATATCCTACACCCCCCCCCACAACACTATAACCCCCTACCCCCCACCAACGCCTCACCCTACCTGGACAACCCCCACCCCATGAGGTAAGCCCCCCCTACCCCCACCTTGACATCAACATACCACCCTGGAAAACCCAGACCTCCCTCCCCCACCTAGATAGCCCACCCTACCCTCTTTGGACAACTGATCCCATGGACAACCCACACCCCCCTCCACCACCTGGAAAACCTATCGGCACCCCACTCCCTGGTCAACCCAAACCCCCCTCCTGCATAACCCAGGGGGTGGAGGAGTCCAGGGGTGGAAGCAGTCCAATGGGGGTGTCTAGGGGTTGTCTAAGGGGGAGGGTTTCCAGGGGGTGGGGTTGGGATGTAAATGTGATGAAATAAAAATATATTACCTTAAAAGTTACCTATACCTAATCCAATGAAAATCAGCATTCCAATCCATCATGCAACCAACACCAAATTCATCCTCAATAGAACTACCCTTCCCATTATTACTTGATCAAAAACTATAAAAACAAAATCCAAATCCAATTTTCAACTAAACTTATGTATATAGAAAATACCATATCACGCCACTAGAAAATTGAAAAACCACATACACCACTACCCCCACCATCCCCAGTCACATCACATTGTCCATACTTGTATCCGTTACCCACAGAGAACTCTGATTTAGGCTAAATGAAAAACGAAAACAGAAAATAATTCATTCAGATCGTTAAAAATAAGGTAAATCATACTAATTTTATAAGTAGAAACAAAATATATCTTTATTTAAGATGTATCTATGAGGTGGAGAGAGTTTCCTAGCCTATGGTAAAGAGATACCTTCGTGAGATTCACATTAGGGCACCTTGAATCAGGTGGATTGGGAGATGGGCTGCAGTGTATTTGGGGGAAATCATTCACAAAGGTATTTAAAAACCATTTGGAAAACTAATCTATACCAACAGTTATAAAAAACCTGTTGGTATACATAATGATTTCCCAACGGTTTAATCAAATCAGTGGGAATGATTGATTATAAGAACACAATTCCAATGTTTGAATAAACAATTTGGAAATGTTGATGTTTTTACAGTATACCAATGGTTTCTTCAGACAATTGGTGTAATTCAATTTGGAAACCTTGTATTTCCTATAGAGAACTTGGTTCACTGCAAATTCTAGTTATATATATCTCATTTGATATATAGTTCGCACAATGCATTGTATAAAGATATAGGTCACACCTGTATTTGATTATAATGCACCCACCTACAATGGTTATATTATAATCATCACCCTTTTTTATAATGTAAATGTGGTCAATTAATAAAAATATTATATGTGTGTGCTAAAAATTCATACAATATTCATTATATCATAAATGTTTTAATTACATAAGAATCATACACATTTTATCATACAAAAACCTATATAAAAGAAACAGGTTTCATAACATTCCATGAATAAAACCTTAAAAATGGGACAAATAAGTATATTATCATGGTAGAACACATTTATGAAAATTGGGTTTCATAAACATCATTTAATAAATAAAATTCAAAAAAATAATATCAACTTTTTCCATGGATCATATCCCTGGTATGGCATTTGTATCATCAATGGATTTAAACAAATATTGAAAAAAAATATAATCATTTATAACATTTCCTCAAAAAAATAATATTCTTTCAAAAACAATTTTTAAGACATAATACCTTTGCGAAATACCATTAAATGAAAAATAACAGTATTTTATTACATGAGAATACTTTTAAAATTAGTCATGAAATTTCATTAGGGGAATAACCATTCCTCTATTTGATGTTTTTTAAAAAAATTATTCATTTAGAAAATATTTTCATTGAAAATAACAATGGAAACATATAATGTTTTCTTAAATTAATATAATTTTCATCAAAATTTCATATATATTTCATTTCGTATGAGTAAAAAAATATTTATTCAAAAAAATTGGTAAAATTCAAATGAAAATTAATTTTTAAAATGACATAAAACGACTTTTAAAACATTTATTAAAATATAAAACCTTCGTAAAAATATATTTCTAGATCATTTTACTAATATTATAACAATTTTTAAATATATTTCTAGATAAAATTGTATTTAGAATAGATTGGGTTGTTGAACATTGAGATAAATAAAAAAATTTATCAAAATATAACATTATATCAAATAATTGACTAAAAAATTATGAAAAACTTATATTCTCATGTTGTTATAATATTATAATAATATTAATATTATTTTCGATTGTTATGTTATAGGATTTCATAATTGGTATCATAAAATTAAATAATCATGATCAATGATGATTTTATAAAATTAAAATATTACTATATAGGAAACAATGAAATGTAAGACCCATGATAGGAAAACAAGATATAAAACATAAAATATCAGGAATATTAATAAATTAATGTTTTTATATGTCAATGTTGATGTATATACACATCGCAAGAGAACATATGTTCATAATAAAAACTAAGTCTCAAATTTTTATGATTGAGACAAAATTCCCTTAATGGTTTTTTAAAATATATTCCCCATGAAAAAGAGGTGCTAAAATGGTTATTTAGAAACCATTTTTTTAAATAGAATCATCATAATATAAATTCAAAGGTATTTAATACAACACATAATTAATAGATTGTCAATATGACATATGTCTCGAAAAATTACAACATGACATAGAAATCCATTACCATAAGTATGTAATTTCTTTTTCATAGTTTACTCATTTTTAAAAATAAATAAAATTTTATAATAATTTTTAACAGAATTATAAAAATATATAATACCATTTCTTATTATATTATAACCATTTATTAGTAATTCCATGCTAAAATCATGTTTTGTTAAATAACAGCATTTCTTCTCGTGTTTACGTTGATTTTTTAGTTTTTTTATTATTAAAAAAATAATATATTGAAAATATCTATAATGTAAAAAAATATTTAAATATCATATATATTAATTATTTATGTATTTATATTAATTTATAAAATTATAGATAAATAATTATATAAATCATTTAAGAAGATGGTAAGTCATACTTTCACATGGATATTGTATCCATTTTCATTTCAATTTTAAATAATAAAATTAAAAGATATATATATATTATCATTAAATAATATTTTTTATTTAATATATACCAACTATTATTAACAAACTAATCCTCAATACATAATATTTAAATCAAGATTGAATCCAATAGATTTACGAAGCGGTAATCAACTACATACATGAATCCAATTATAAAATACCAAAAAATGAAAAAAATATGTTATGATAGATGTTATTATTAAAGGATCATTACAATAAAAAATATATAAAATTTTCAATATATTGATAGTAATAAATAATCATGAAAAATATTTGGTGCTTGTAATGAAAATATGAATGATATCAATTCACGAGGCAGTAGTCCCCTATAAAGATGAACAATAATTTCTCATTCCATTTGATGGAGGTGGATATGATTTTAGGTCATGAACATATCCTTAAAATATATAATTATATGTAATATAATTAAATAACTATATAATTATGGAATAATTATTATTTAAGAAGGTGAAAAAATATATATAATAAAGATGATCAGGGAAGAGAACTACCTATTCTTGGAGTATTCTGCTTTCGTTTTCCCAAAATCCATCATAGGATTTTTTTTCACCTCATAATAATTATTATATGATGAGTTAAGGGAATTGGGGAAGTTATTTTTGTATTTAATGGAATAAAAGTGATCTATTTTGTGAATAATATAGGATAGAGGGTGTCCATTTATAAGTAGGGAGAAGGAAAATTTTTTATTTTTAAAATGAATTGAGTAATATGAAATTATTAATATTTCAAAAACCATCCTAAATGCTAAATTATATAAATAATCATTTTAGAGTAAGAAATATGGCCTTAAATATATTTTCATACTATTTTATGGGTAATTTGTACCCTTATATTTTTAGTTTACCTCTCTAGTAAATCCATTTTTATCTCATCCATGTGAATTAATTTTTTACAGCATTCACTATTAATTTTTTTAAATTTTTTAGTTAAAATAATTTTAAAATAAAAAAATTTGATAAAATATATGGTTTTTTTAAAAAAATCTATACTAATTAGTGTAAATTTTTTTAAAAAAATTTATAAGGAAAATAAAATAAGAATGTAGATTTTTAAAAAATAAAATGTCCATAAATTTAGTATGAATTATCATCAAAATTCAGTATTATTTTTATTAAAGAGACTAAAATTTTAGTAATGGGTGTTTTATTGAATTATACTCACATCAAAAAACATTTTTTCATAAAATTTTATTTTATAAATAATTTAAAATAAAAGGAAGTTTACAATAAAAAATAAGTAATTTTAATAATTCCTATTAAAATGAGTATTTGTGGTAAAAATCCCAATAATTCTCCCTAAGATAGAATTTTTTTCAAATTTTAAAAATTATGTATATTTTTCACATATATTTTCTTAAAGTGGGAAAAATTAAATTTTAAAAAATTCATCCTATGGTTACAACACCACTTCATAGGAAAATACATAATTAAGGATAAAGTTGAATTTAATCTAATTTTATTGTCTAGAAATCTCAAAAGATAAATTTTCAATACGTGGTTTAATAGATCATACATAAAATTTATTAAAATACTTTAATAATATTTATTTATTTAATATAATAAGGAAAAACATGTTTTCCACATATAAATAGTTTCGTTGAAGAAGGTTTCCTATATTTTTAAATGGTTTTTATATTCACTTATAATTAATTATTCAAAAAATAATAATATATAAAAATTACAGAACCAAATAATCTCATAATTTACTTAGACTTATTTATATATTCTATTCCAGTGCATATGTGATGATTTCCATTTTAAATAATAATATTTCAATAATATGAAAATTTTAATTTATTCTTTATGTTATGTGTATCATATGATAATAAAAACATTAACTATACTTAATGGTAATATGAATATTATGTTTAATGAAAAATATGAAATATATATCATTTTACTAAAAATAATAATTTCACAAAATCTCCATGTGTTACATTCAATAACACATAAAATGAATTTTTTCAACAATATCCATCACCATGGAACCAACAATTAAGGATAAATGAATTTCATTTAATCCTAAGGTTTTAGTCTAATTCATTAAGTCGATGTATTCACAAGATATCATTGAAAATTTGAGTGGTAATCCTTCATAAAACAATATCTATTCAATCTAGAATATCAACTAGTCATTCCTCGTAAGAAATCACATGTCACTACAGTATGAACTCAATGTTCGGTATGTGTGAAAGATTAGTTATGTACATCCTAAATTGTGATACATGGATCACATCATGAACCTAAAATTATTCAGGTTTAATTAACTATCAATAGGATACTATTTCGATATAATATTGAATTTCAAGGGGTTTGATATACATAGGTATTAATTTTTAGTTGTGTCATCATCAAAATTTCATCATTTTCTTTTTATTATATAAATCTCCCATTAATCTCTCTCTTTAATAATTTATATTGATTTTTTTCCCTATAGCACTAATGTATCAATAAATCTATAATGAATTGATTTATAGTTCCTTAAATCTTTAAAAAATGATTTCAATAGTTATCCAATATTTATAGATCATCATTTGGTGATGTAATTATAAAATATCCAAAACATCAAAAAAATCAATTTAATCCATTCCATGAATCAATAACCACAAAGGAACTCATAATATCATTTTTTATGAAAAAGTTCTCTAAATTTTAAAAAATAAATTTAAATTATTTCTCTAAATGTCATTACTTTTCACTTCTTTTGTCACATGCCAAATTCATGAATATCATACTCATATATTCACTTGATGAATGAAAATAACCAAAAATTACCATAAAACCCCCCATTGAATTTGTTCATGATTCTTAATTTCATAATGAAAACCATATATAATTGTAAATATTCCCTAGATCCGACAATGTATAACACTAGATCAATTATAAAAAACCCACATTGTCTAAAAAATCAACTAGATATTCTATGTTCATTAATATTATCAAATTTACATTATCCATATCAATCATATCATTATCTAAACTGAACTCCAACATCTCAAAATCAATATCACATTAATGATCACCATACCATAATCAAAATATTACATCTCTATTGATTAACCCTTCAAGTACATCCACACCATTCAATGTATTCTTTCAAATGAACAACTAAAAAAATATACGAAATAATAATTATATATTTCTTGATTCATATAACATAATATTTGAATTCCAATACATATATACATCATTCACACCACATAGTTCTTATATAATTAACGATACATCATCTTTTCATTCTATAATTCCCTTTTCCTTTAATATTATTTTTTAAGTCTCTTTATCATTATAAATATAACCATTAATCATACAACCAAGATAATTTTCTTCACAAGATCTATCATTATGAAATTTATTTTGATAAATCCCGTTATTTTCAAATTTAAATAATTATATAGATGATGGTATGTTAGGGAGTCTATTATTCTCAACCATTGTGTTAACTAATATTTTTATTTTCCATTTGTAGTTACTTGATTTTTTTCCATCTTTTCATAATTCAAAACTTCTTCCCATTCCACTAATATATTACCTTTAGTGATTTATTCCAAAATTATCTTAATATAAAAAATATAATCATCATTCCAAAATTATCTCATATACCTTAAATCCCTGTGAAATGAACCCTTCTCTTATTTAATGAGTCTGATAGATTATTATTTTGAACTTTATTTATCCTCTTATATGATAACTAATTAGTAATAGTTACATTATACATTACTCCATTAATCATTCCATTTAGAAGCTCATCAGAAATTTTTCAGTTATATTCAATGTCAATAGAGTTCCATCTAGTTCCTAACATTGACTAAAATAAGTATATTTTGTAGAACAAAACTAAATGTGTAAATAATTATAATGATGATAAATAACATATTGTACGTCTTAATTATGAAACATTATTTTCATCCTATGGAAACATAGTTTTATCATAGTAAATTCATAGTCATCATATGCTTAAATCCATTATAATGGTACGTATTTAGTTTAGGAGTATCCAAACGATATCCTCTTGCAGTGTCAAAATAGAAGTGCAACAAGGCATGTTTCCACTCACCATGTGACAATTGTGGCTTATTCAATGTGGCATTTTCATATTTATTAACCCTAGGAACCATTGTTGCAAATAAAAATCCACATTTAGTATCTAGATATTGAGGAAAATACTTGGAAATAACACATTGTATATTTTAACAAAAATTGAAAACATTTACAAAAACAATGACTCATCCTTATATATTTCTATGGAGACATCCATAGACATATCCTTAGAAATATCCAATGGGGTCGAACTGATGTTTTATCATATGAGTCTCCAAAGTTTAACTAATTTTTTTCCCTTATACCAACCGTAATGAAACATTTTATTTATACATGATGATTACATATTTATAGATTAATATTAGTTATATTATACAGATACATGTGTAAGGACATTAATAGATTAGTTCCACTGGAATCATGGAACACAATATTATTTTTATGTAAATTATAAACAATATATCCAATTATTATGTACCCCAATACTACTCTTACATAATTCCAATCATCATGACCCAAGGAATGAAAACACAGTAAAGGGTGATATGAGATGCTCAGTAGGTGAAAGTAAAGGACATGTGTATGAATTTCATGAAATTAAGTGTATGGGGACATTATCATAATATTTTAAAACATACACTACATATCCAACATCATAATCCTACTTCATGGAATAATTATTAAGTGTTTAAAAGACATAAACTATTAAATAATTTGTTAATTTTATCCCTATGAGCATTAAATTGAAATAGTAAAAAGAATTGTGACAAAGACATAAGTATATAATATTTATTACTTAGTAGATGAGGATAATTTTAAAAAATTATATGGCACTCTATGGGTGGGAACACCACAATGGTAGGATATAACAAAATCCCCAAATGAAGCCCATCTTTAATGTTGACTAGTTTCACTACCCAAACCATAAAAATAGTTAAATTTAACTCTAAAGAACATCCTTGGTGAAAAAATCACTTATTAAACAACGATTACTCCTAGTACCAATCCTATATAATTGAACATAGATAAAAAACCATACCATTCCATTCATTATTAAAAATTTATGATCCCAATTCCAATCTAATAAATAACATGAGACATAATCTAATAACCAATTCGTTGTGGGGACATATAGATCCCACTATAAATTTGTTATAACATAGACACCATCCTTGGTTGTAAATTACCAACATGCATGGTTATAATGAATCTATATTAAAATAATAAAAATATTTCACATGTGTCCCACAAGATCAACAAACATTCAGCATATCATGACCCATGAATGTACAGAATTTTTAGATCATCTTATCATATAATAACATATATAATATAATTATGTTCCAAAATTATTTTAGAATAACCTAAGTAGAAAGAAGCAGGTTTCATAAGTATCTTATCTTGGTAGTACCCTTGTATAAAAAATTGAGTTCATAAAAATAATTTCATCATTAATATAATCTAGTCATAGTCATAATATTAATAGTACCCTTGGATCACATCCTCAGTAAGGCATAGGTAACATCAAAAGATATAATATTTCATGGAAAATGATTTTGATCAATCATTTAAAACATTTCACAAGGAAATTAACTTTTCATTGAAAATAGTTTTGAAACCCAATTTTTTTAAATGGATTTATTTTAATATATTTTTGAATTATTATAAAGGTTTTATTGAAATTTATTTAAACAAATTTTTAAGGAAACCCCATTTTCCTCATTGAAAAAAACAATTCTTTAAAAATTTGGAATTATTAAAATATTTTTAATTTTTAACAAAAATAAATACATATAAAGTAATCTGAAATGAAAATAATTCTCATGATTATTTTATTATTTTAAATCCATACTCATTAAAACAAATACTCGTTTCAAATTTTCTATAAAATCCAATCATGCATTGTATTTGAAATAAACATGAATATTAAATTTAAAATATTTTAAAAACATTAAACAATCTGTAAAAATTTATTTTATTAATAATATATCGAATGATGAAAAAATTATTTTATAGAAGTTTAAGAAAACATAGTGGTTTGAAGAAAAAAATTCATCCAAAAAGAGAAATAAATATTATTTTTCTTAAAAACATAATTTCGATATGTTGAGTAAAAAATGATGTGAAAATATTTAATCTCGTTATAAAAAAAGGATATGAAATTTTATTGTTTCTTCAGATATATTTCTTATTATTTCTTCAATTAAAGCATCATCATAACCAATCCTAGTAAACAATGAGATTGTAACATTAAAATTTCATCACTTATGTTGCAATGAATTATATTAACCATGATAGAATTATAATAAATGAATTTTAAAATATCATAAAGATAAATCAACTCCTGAAATTAAGTGCCAATATGGGTATATATACACCTTGTAAAATAATTTCGGTAGAAATTATATTTTATGTCTCCATTATTTATAATTGTAACAAAAATCCCTTAACAATTTATTATCTTTTTAACCACACATACCATGAAAGAGATATAGTAAAATGTATATGTAAAGAGCAATGATTTTTATGAGAATAGTTATTATATATATTAATGAGAAGCTTATAAACCAATTAAAAATAATATTTGTTTGTTATGACTTGTGTCTCACTAAAGTAAAAATTGTGATAAAAATACCTTACCTTATAATTTGACATCCCTTGCACAAGTTAAAACAATATATAAAAAAATATATGTTTATTATACATAAAATATAGAACCAAAAATATTCATATCATTCATTATATGATTTTATTAGGACATTTTATGATCAGTTTATCAACAACTCTATAGTATTGTCATGATTCAGGTACTAACTGATTTGTTTCTCATGTATGATTTTATTAATTTGGTGATATGACTACAATTATTTATTCATAAACTAAAAAATAAAAAAAATCGAAAATAATTTATTATTTATCCATAAATATATGATTGTTGTTTGATCTATAAAATTTATCAATATAAAATGATATACAAAATTTATTGAGATAAATGGATGGCTGTATGAATGAATGTTGTTTCCATATTCATTTATAATTGAAATAAACAATGTAAATGATATAGATTATCATTCAAGAATCATGTATATATCATATATTTTTTTTTATTAAAACCAGAATTATTAAATTCCATGTAATTCCGAAGTGAATCAGATAAATTTGTAAGCTGGTAGTCCGTCGTACTCACAAATAACGTTAACATATTCACATAAAATAGAAAATAATATGATATGTGTGATATAATTCTTCCAAAATCATAATAATAGTGTAAATATGTTATACATAATATATATAAATTAAAACTTTCATTATTTCAAGCAATAATGTTAAGTATTAGAAAATTGGATGACATCGATTCACGAGGTGTTAGTCTAATTTACACTTGAATGATGAATTTGTAACTAATTTTATGGATATAGAGTTTATTTTATGTCACTAACATAATATAAAAATTATATTATTATTTATATTATATTGTAAATATTATATAATCATGGTATTATAATAATTTAACATGGTGGGTGAATTAATAAAATAATGATGCTCACTGAATAACATTACCTATTATTATAACATTTTCTTAATGTATACAGTAAAGACTTTAAAATATTTTTTAAAAAAATAGATTCAATGATTATGGGAGGAATTTTAGGAAGTGATTCTGGAAGGTATTTTTAAAAATGATTTAAGGGTGTGAATAATAGAGGATGGTGGGTGGATATTTATAATTTGTAGAAAATATGTGATTGGTTTTTCTAGGAAATGAGTGATACCACATTTTTCATATGTCAAAATTGTAAAAAAAATAGCCATTATAGAAAACTATATGTGGAAATATAGAAACAATCATATGAAAAAATTAACCATTTTTTATGTTCCTTGTACCATAATATTTTTATTTCACCCCACAGTAATACTATTGTAATCGTATCCATGGTAAAAAATTAAAATCACATTACATGTTCATTTTTGACAGAAACTATGTACACATTATGAGATTATATATTTAATTATTTTTATTACTAACATGGAATCAATTTTTTTAAAAAGAATCACTACTAGAAACATGTTCTATATGAAAACATTTACACCCACAGTTTATAGAAATAATGGGTATAGAAATTCATCCCAATGTTATACTAATGGTTTGAGAAAACATTGGTATATGTTGAGATATACCTTTGGTTTTTCAGAAACCATGGGTAAAGATATTTAAAAATTGGGCATCCCATTAGGCTCCCCATCCACATCTCAATGAAATACCTAATTCCCCCCTATCAAAAGCCTCAGCATCCCCCTCCCCTCTTCATGTGATGTTCCCCCATCTCCCATGTTTTCTACCCCCATTTAAGGAATTTTTTATTATAATTAATAAGATGCAAGAATTCATTCCCTCATACTCTATATTCTCCACTCACATGTTCGGATCCAATTTTCATTTCCATCCTTCCCACATAATTCAATATCTTATTGATTCTGATCATTAACAAAATCAGATTACTGGTTCAGTATCCAACTTATCTTCAGCCTGCAGTTCTTAACATTTTTATCTACTCATTTGATTTGAGTGAATAATGTTTGAAAAATTTCTATCATAATTATTTGAAATTTATACTCTAACAGTGATCAAATAAAGTAAATAAAATTTATAGAAGTATTTTTTTATATTAATTTATTTATTTTTAAAAATACAATTTTTATTGTTTTAAATTAAACATAATATTAAGATTATTTTATGGAATATTATAGGGATTTAATTTCTGAAATTTTATTTTTTAATCATTAACCATGGTTAAGAATATTATTAGATTTTTTTGACTCAAAAATAAATAATGTTAGGATGTACGTGATTATTCTATTATATGTAAATCTATAATATATTCATATATATGATGTTCGTTTCATTATAAATTCACCATTTCATGTATAGTAATTATAAAGCATGTTTCATAGAATTCATTATTATTATATAGATATTTACAAGTGATAAAAGATTATTTGAAATAATTGAATATTTATATTTAAAATGATTAATAATTTTAAAACAATTATTATGTAAATTTTTTTGTTGAATCCTAAGGTAAATTTCAATAAATAATATAAGTTAGAATAAAAATATTGTTGAATCTTATTAATATTATGATTCTTGTTTTCCATTGATTAATATTTACATAAGAATTTTTTTAATTAATAAAACATTAGTTGTATGAACCTTAGTTTCACTTATTTGGACTAAAAATTCAGTATAACATAGTTCTTTATAAATAATTATTCCTTAGTTCATTAATCATGTATTCAGTAGTTAGTAATTTATTTCCATTAGACATTATTTGATTTAAAACCCATAAAACCATAGTTTGACACAGTTAAGTTGTTACAGCAGTGGTGAAGTAGTGGATAGTTTTCATAAAGTTAGAGGGAATGGATGAATTATTCAACCATGATGATTCATCCCCAAATTCAATAGTTCTTAAATTGAAATAGAATATCAAGTAAAAAATATTTTCATCTTGTTACAATAACATTGGTATTGTTATCCTAAAATAAAAATCATTCATTACTAAATGTAATCCATAATTATGTTTTCAAATAAGAAGACCACATTGTATAAGAAATAGATATTTTCTACTATAATTCCTTAGTTATAATATATTCAATTACATTTTCCATTTTTTATTTTAGTGAGTATTCCTGGGTTTTTTCTTATTACACGCATTGTTTTTTTAAAATGATTTTAGTATTACATAATGTTCACTTATATTAAGTTTTGAATTAAATTGTATTTCCAATTTGTGTTATTTATTTTCCAATACACAATACTTTTTTTCATTCGATTTTGTTGTGACTGTAAATATTGTTTATATTTTTTATTGGAAGATAAATTTTTCCCTAGTAATATAATAAATAGAATATGGAGGTACATTACTTTTTTCATCTCAAACATGTTTCAAATGAATTTTTATTTTATTAGGTTTTATCATTTAAAAATACTCAAGATAGAGGTCTAATACATTTTTTCATGAAATAATTGTATTTTAAGACTGTGGTAAAGCTGAGAAGAAGTTGTGTACCATATATTAAAAGTTGGATTTTTAATAAACTATTATATTCAGTTAAAAAATAGAGATATTGGACAATATTAAATAATTAATCAAAGGAATAAAAGAATTGCTATGGAGAATTTTATATTTGACCGGTTTCTATGTTTGCATCATTAAGAGAGAGATTCTTTTTCATAGTGTAGGAATTTTCTAGTATTAATAAAGAAGTTGAAAATAATGGATATGATAATGTTGAGACAATGAAAAATAATAATGGATGATTATATAACTCATGTATTTTAGGAAAGCACTAAAATGATAATGTATGACTCTTTAATGTGATTATATCTTGGGGAAACCAGAATTTATAATATCACTATTAATTATATACTTATATTTTTAGGGTCATTATTCTAGTTAGTGCAGATATTACCAAGAATAATTATAAGGAATAGATATTAATTAGGTTTCTCATATTTTCTACTAATAAATTTCATGACACTTTAGATGATTATATTTTATTCTTTAGAGGAAAAAACCAACCAAAGTTACTATAATGATTGTGGTACATCTCAATGGAAGGAAAATACAAATTCATAGACAATTACTTTGACAAAAAATGTCATGTGGAAATAACATTGGTTCCTATTTTAAATAATCTATTCATGAATTTTTAAATCTCATCCAATATAGGATGTCATTATTATGAGATAATTAATGATGATAATGATTTTTTTCAACTGATAGATGTATTTTCATGTACTGAATTTTATTAAGAACGTCATTTTTATTCAACTGAGGGGGATAATTTTTATCAGGTTTTTTCCTACGATGGTTTTAATCCATTTCATTATATTCATACAACTCATAGGATGGGAACCTTTGTAATTCAGGTTAAGATCTTTTTCTATGGGTTTGTAATTAAAATTTTGCAATTTATTGAGTATACTAAAATCTGTACTTTCAGATCATTTCAATTATCTCTATTTCTAATTGAAACATTTTATAAGGGAGTTCAATTATCTTGGTGATATGGGTGTGTTCACATTCAATGATTCTTAAAAGAAAATATTTTCTATATTTAATGACTTCAATTGAAAAAATGCTTTTCCTACATATGTAATTATGTTTGGATAGAGATCAATGAAAATAAATCATGTCATATATATGTATATGAATAATTCATGATCATGAAGTGTTATATATCATCATAGTATTAGTTTCATAGGGAATCATTGCTTTTTTCTAGTGTATTATCAATACAATAATATTCATAGAATGTATCACAATACTATTGACACAGAACAACCTCATCAACTTATGTCATGACCAATTGTGCTTAATGAATTGATATATTTCACATTCTCATTTGGGATATAAAATATAAAATCTAAAGAGGTTATTTTTGTTAATACTAAATCAACTCACCATTAAAAAATATTAACTATCTTTTTTGAGTGTCCATATTATTTTACCGATTTGTTATGTAATTAATTTTATTTAATGCTCATTGATAAAAAATATTTATGAAATAGTTTTTTCAATAAATCTAAATGACGAGGGGAAGACCAAATATAATTTTCAATCAAATTGGTACTTTTTGGATGATGGTATTCGACTAAACCTAAATCCATTGTTTATAACTGAAAATAGTTCGAACATTCAATGTGTTTCTTATGTGATGACACATTTAGAGAAAAAATTATTTATATATGTATTGGAGAATATCAGGGCTCATGGTGGCTATTCTAGCAACAAATAAAAATTATTTAGAAGAAGGTTGTTGAAACTGACATTATTCTAAACGTTTATCCACATTTTTCTTGATAAAAAAGCTTCATGTGGTGGATTTAGATTTACATGATATGGAAATGAAAATTCATTCATCATTTTTCACATGAATAATAAATTTAACATTTCTTTTTCCAAGTGAAACACTTCATGGGGGACTGATTTTTTATGTATCATACTGAATGAAATATGTTCACCAAGAAATATTTTCTCTAATCTAGTAATCATCCCAAAGGATCTATAGTGGGAGTATATACAACTCAAGAATATATATATTTTTATTCAATTTAAATTTTTATTGTGAGAACTATACATAACTAGACAATGAGAAATGAAGATTATTAGAATGGGGAAATTTATCCCTCATTTTGATATTTACTAAGAACAAGAAAAATGCATTAGTAATATAATTTGGCTATATTTATCATTGATGACAGGGATATGTAACATCACAATGTTCTATTTTACTGTGGTCTATTCAATGAATATATCATGTACCTAATTAAAATATTTATAGATTTATCTCATACTATATCATTTGACTTATACCGTAAATATTTAATATAGTTTTATAAAAGTAAAATAAATAAATAATATGTAGAGTTATTGATATTTACCTTTTAGAATTATACTAATGGCCTTGTTGTAAAATAATTTTAATTGGCCAAAATGAAATAATTTCCATAAATTTTACTAAATTACCTAATTACCATAAATTGGATAGATAAATTTACTAATTGGTGTAATTGGACTAAATGGGAGAATTGAACTAAATGGACTAAATGTATTAATTTTCCTAATAGACTAAATTGTCAACTGGACTAATGAAATGATGGAATAATTGTTCAACTATCCTAATGGCCTAAGGGATAGTGGTCATTTGTCCTACTTCACTAATGGAATAATGGTCTCACAGAATAATGGCCTAATGGAATAATGGAATAATGGCCTGATGTACAATTTGAATAATGGCCAATGGATAATTGGACACTTTTCCTTATTGATTAATGGACTAAATGGCCAATTGGCCTAATCACCTAATTGAATAATGGCTAATTGGCCATATAAACTAATTACTTAATTTCTAATTGGCCTGAATGGCCAAATTTTCATATTAGACTAAATGGTATAAAGGTAACTACTAGCCTCAATTATCAGAAATTTTCTAGTTTACCTCATTTAACTAAATAAATTTCCTAATTGAACTAATTGTCCTCAATTGTCCTAAATTTTCTTATTTCTCTAAATGTAAAAATTGGAATGAATTGATTAAATGTCTGAAATAGCAATAATTTTAATAACGTATTAAATGGACAATTAGATTAATGGACTAATAGCCAATTTTCATAATGACCAATTATCTTATTCGGGTAATGAGAATTAGAAAATTTTCAAATGGAAAATTTATTTAATACACTAATATGCCAATTGGCCAAATGTCCAAATGGTATAATCTTTCAATCGTCCTATTGGAAAATTAAATAAATATCCTATGGCCAATTATGTAATTATCTAACTAGCCTAATTTTCTAATTTCCTAATGGCCAGTTTGATAAATTCATAATTTCCCAAACTATATAATTTCTTAATGTTCTATTGGTATAATGGTCTAATGAGATAATTGACTATTGGTAAAATTTCATTGTTATCTAAATGGCCTAATGGACTAATCGACTGATGGCCTAATGGAATAGTGGATAATTGGAATAGTGAACTAATGGCTTAATTAGAAAAATGGAAAAGTGGAGTAATGGACACTTGGACTAATAGAAAATTTGATCAATTTTCAAATTGGCCAGTTGTGATAATGGACAACTATCAATGTGTCATAATGGCCAAATGGAAAAATGGACTAATGTCCTAATGTAATAATGTACTAAGGTCATAATGAACAATTGGCCTAATGGTGTGCTAGATGAAGTTTCCATTTGAGTAGTGTCTTATAGTCCTAATGGTAAATTAACCAAATTGATTCGGTGAAAATTATCATATAAGAAAAATGTCCTATTGACCTATTTTAAAATTGGAAAAATTTTCCTAATGACCATTTAGATAATAATCCTAATGAACAAATAACCTAATAGTCTAGTAGGATAATTCATTAATACCTTAATCATCAAATGGACTAAATGAAAATTTGATTAATGGCCTAATAACATATTGGTTTAATGATTTATTTCACTAACAGAATAATAAAAAATTAGAATATAGGATTAATGGTGTAATTTTCTATCAAACAATTGGACTTATGGAAAAATATCAAAATTCCTAAATAGAAAATTAACATAACTTCCATATATCATATTGGCCTAATGGTCTAACGTCCTAATGATTAATAGACAGTTAGCAAAATGGAATAATGCCATAATTGATTAAATTAATAATTTAATAAAATACTATTGACATACTGGCCTAATATACTTATGGTTGATTGGTCTAATAGACTGATGAGAAATTAAACTAATTTTTTTTAAGACAATCTAGAGATTTCGAAACTCTTCCTGGTAATGAAATTTTCAACCAGCCTAATAGCCTAAATAAAAACTAGAAAATATCTCCTAATGGACTAATTGACAATTGGAAAGTGGTTAACTAGACAATTGGCCTAGTATAATAATTTCATATTGGCTTATTATTCTATTAGATGAATTTGAATTAATCCAATTCACATAAGGTTCTAATGCCTAACTGGTTTAATATCCCAGATGGACTTAATTTCTAAAATTGTCTAAATTACCCAATTGGACTACCATTCATAACCATCCTAAAAGTCTTAAATGACATAATTGATTAAAAATTCATAAATGACTGAATTCTCCTAAATGCAATAATTGCCCAGATGTCCCAATTCAATCATTTCACCCAATTCTTCGAAATTTCCAAATTGGTCTACTTAGTCTTTGTTTTCCTAAATGGATTATTTATACTAAAATTACTAATTGAATAAAATTTTATAAATATCCTAATTTACATAAATTGTCCTAAACGGCCATATTGGATGAAATTTGACAAATAAATGGAAAACATGCAAAAATTTGACTTACAAGACTAGTAAAAATAAATGATCTAAATTTCTTATATGGAAAAATTTTACTAATTATCCTAATTTTACTAAATGAGCTGAATTTGATAATTGGAATAACATGTCAAAATTTTCAAATATACAAAGGCCAAATGAATAATTGAGAAAATAGAAAATTTTCCAAATTTCCAAACAACCAAATGGAAAGAATGAAAAAATATCCAAATGGGTAATTATCCTAATGAGAAAATAGAAAATTTACCAATTAGAAAATTTCTAATTTACCGTACAAGATAACTAAAAAATGAACCAACTGACTAAATGATCAAAATTTCTAAGTAAATGAATATCTGAATAACATAACACATGTATAATTGGACTAAAATGAATATACAAGATGAATCCGTATCATATTGAGGTTTATTGTGATAATTAGTATGTATTATTCGTGTTTTAAAACTAGTATTAAAATTATAATTAAATGTATAATTAGATTATTCTTCATTTTATTGATTTTTTCAACATCTAAAATTTTGATCCATTCTAGGTTTATCATTATAAAATTATTTAATAATGTATTATTATAAAAATTCATGTCATTTGTTAAATGGTAAATTATTAATCACAGGTTGCGTGCCTTGGTAAATATAATATTTCTAAAGTAGAAATAAAATGGATTAATATTTATTAAAATTGAAAAACAAAAGGAAATGGTGTATGTTTTTATTGAAATTTTCAAAATTTAAAATTAATTCATCATTATATAGCATGTTTATATTTTCAATATTTCCCCCTTAAGCCATCGATAATAAGAAATAGGAAAAATTTTGTCAATATTATCATTGGAGTCATTTATTATGTTAGAAGAACTAGGGGAGAGTAATTATTGACCTGATAAAAATATTGTAACTAGTAGGTCATGGCCATGATCAGGTTCCTCTCAAACCACTCATACCTAAGAGATATAAGACACTCATTTTGATCTAGTTTAGGATTAAAAATATCTATAATGGAGTGTTATTGATGTAAAATTATCACCAAACACATTCTTAAATTTATGTCCGTTATGATTTCATCCTTTCCATCAGACTCTTACACTACTATTTACTCATGTATAGAATCAAGTGTCACTTTATTTGATGCCATGATTGAAGTAAATGATGGTCCTAGTTGTGGTTGAGTTAATGGTTGTAGTTTTGGTGGTGGTTATGATGGTGTTGAGGGCGACATCGATGGTGATGACGATGTTTGTGCTCCAAAAGAGGATGTTTGTGATCAATGTTTTTTAGATGGTGATTAGGTTGAGGATGTCAGTGATGAGGGAGAATTTGATACCCTCTATTTTTTATTTAGCATTAAATATTAATGTTTATGTTAAAAAAATAATTTTAATTTATTGATTTTATGGATGTATATATATTATATAGTATTTTAAATGGTATGAAAATTATTAATATAATTTGGTTGACTGCTAAATATAAAATATATGAGTTACATTGAATGTATACAATGGTTTTTATTTTATTGTTTGGTTTATGGTGGGATAGAAGTGGTTATTCTTCGAAATGGGGACATGTAGATATACCCATAATTCACTAAACTGTGAGAATATGGGTTTTTTATAATAATATATATACCCTTGGTTTGATTAAAACATTTGGTATGATAAACTCTTGTATTTTATAACCATAGTTTCTATATGAACTATTCGTATATCTCTATGCCAATGTCTTCGTCAGCCAATGTTCATAAAAACATGATTATAGGCTATAGATATTGTGTTATGTTTTATACATAAGGTTATATTCTATATTTCACGTAGTGATACAATGTATTCATATTTTTTAATATAAAAACCATCACGCACACATTATAAGAAATCAGGGTTTTAAAGAGAAAATGACCAAAAGTTTACAAATTTTCATTTATGAAAATTCAAAATAAAATTGATTAAAATATCATAAATTGTATTACTGTATTTATTTTAAAAAGATAAATTACATTTTATATAATTTTTTAAGTGAAGTTAGATAAATAATAAAAAAAGTGTTTCATAAATTACATGAAACTATTTAATAATGGATTAAATGTGTTAAAATGGCACAATTGTTTTTTTACCTTTGTAATTTTTGAATTCCAATTCCAAAAAAAAATTAATATTTCATAAAATATATTTTACTAAATTTTAAAATTATTAAATTTAAATATGTTTTATGAAGAAAAAAAAAATTATTTATCAAAATACATCTTTAATGGTAAACTTTGAATGATTTTTTTTTATTTTTTTTAGAAAAGTGATATGATAAATTATAAATTATTGATATAATATGTAATATATATAAATCATTAAAATAATTTTATAACTTTTATTTATTTATTTATTTAATGAATAACATGTTTGTCCACATCAAAATAGTTTTTTCAAAAGCTGATACACATTATTTTCAAATGGAATTTATTTTCATTTCAAATAAAATATTCCAAAAATAATTTCTTATATATATAATTTTAAACAATATATATTAAATATTTCCTTAATAATATACATAATTTCAATTCCAATAGCTCGATGAAAACTACCATTTTCAATAATACTAATTTAATAATTTGAAATGTTTCATTTAATCTCAATGTTATATACAACCGAAGTTGTGACCAGTGGTTTATTTATTACTATACAAAACCACTATATCATGTATCAAAAAATATATACAATATTATATTTCCTTGAAAATAGAATTTAAATAAATCTGGGGGTGTTACACATCATCTATAAAACATTTCGAAATTTCCAATGTAATAGCTTTACCTCTATTCTTAAATATTATCACCTCGCTCCCTATATCAGAATGTGTATAGATAATTTTGAACCCATCATGTTCTCTCCCAATTTTACACATCGTGCTAGTGAGGTAAGATGGATTCCTCCTATACATTGTCTCATTCTCAATAATGATGGTTCTTGTACAACAAGATTCACAGGTCTTGGTGGTCCTATCCGTGGTACTAGTGGCTCAGTTGTTTATCGCTTCTCAAAAAAATTCGGTATAGGTGACTCTATCAGGGTAGGAGATTAGAATATTCTCACATTGTTTTAGATATGCATTATTAGGGGTATTAGGCTATAATATATTGAAAAGGAATCTTAAATCATCCATGATTCGTTGAGAGCTCATATTTCAATACAATGGGATATTACGTACCACATTTGTCTATGTAAGCACATAATATCAGGTAGTACCCAATTTCATCACACATGATGAGAAGGGAAACACACGTCAAAATTTCACACTAATAAGAATTCCAAATTTCCCATATTTTAATTATTTAGAAGGTTTGGAATCCCTTCCCAATGAGTGTTTTGACCCCATTCATTGGGACGCAATTGGTTTTCACTACTTCGTTACCCCCCAATGTTACATTTTACATTTTCTTTTCCATGCTTTGTCAATAATTATAATACAACTAAAATTATTTTGGAAGTAACGTAGCTTATGAATGGTCTCTCTATAATTCATTGTATTCATAACATTGTTATCTATTATTTATAACAACATAAAACACATTAAAAATGTGGTTGTTTTTTAAACTAGAACTTCAATTAAGAATAAATTTAAAAAATCCTTGGATAATTTTGATGGAGAATTAATTGATTTACAAATTTCATACACTACTATATAACATGGAGATAACTATTACTCATAAAAATTTAAAATTTGAGTATCTTATTTCACAAATATTGAAATAATCATGATTTATTCTCAATTCAATCCAACAAATTAATTTTTACTAACATATACAGATACAATAATCCATTGATAATATTTCATGTCGACAAATATATTCTGATCAAATAGTTCATATTAGAAATGTAATTGAATCATGTATTTATTTATGCTCGAACAATGTGTTATTAGGGTTTTTATCATTTAAAAAAGAACCATCTTCACATGATAATAATTTTTCTAAAAAAATAACTCGAAACCCCAATGAATTATTAATTTATAACTCTTATTTTTGAAATCAAATCAATAATTTATATGTGATCATTTAAAAAACAACAATGAGACACTTTTTGGTTATTTCAATAAAAATATTATTTATTTATAATCATTTTATAGGATTCTATTTTCGAATACATAGTTACTTTAATTATTTTATTATTTCATAATAATTTGTATTTACTAATTTTAAAATGAAATTCGATCATCCTTTATTTTTATACTAGAATCCCAATTTTTCTCAATTATTTTCTTATCCATGGGAATAATATAATCTCCAAATACTATTCATATTAATTTATTCAATATCAACATGTATTTATTTGAACAAATTAAGATCCTTCCAAATAAATAACATTTTCTTTGAGTGAGACTAAAATGGTAAGCAATGCACTCACGTTCTCGACCTTCCCCCATTGGGTAGGGTATGGTTGTGCCACTGTGTCCCCTCCTCGAACTGCCTCGGTCTGGGAGGGGGGAACCTGCCTCTCTGTCCTATTCAATTCCCCAACTTTTACCCTCTATCTCCATTTTCACAGACCCTTCCTCTCTTCCACCTTTTCCCATGATCGGTATAATCCCTAAGGTCCAATCCTTCGCTAATTTTGTTCCTTTAGTTTATATGCCCCCCTAGAGTTCACAAAATCCTTAGCGTTACTTGACCTCACGTTTGTAGCCCAATTCGAGAGGAATTTTCTGTTGGGGAATGCATTTTATCAGGTTGTGTACTCCTTTTTGAATTTGAAGGATTATGTAATGATAGGTCTTTTAGATGTGAGGCATTTAGAAATTTTATTCTCTAATGAAGAATAACTTGTGTTTACTTGGGCCTCTGCTCCACGTTCTATGATGTTGTTCGGGTTATCTCTATTGCATTGTACTTTCAATTTTCGCTTGAGGCGCGATCCTCTAACCTCATCTATATAGATATCATTACCTGGTCTTCCACTCCCATTTCAGATCCTGACTATCCTATAGTTTATATGAAATCTGGTTGGTCGCTAACTCTACTATAATTCCACCACCTTGTCTTTTTGTCACCCAGTTGAGCCAAGGATCTGTGTGGATGTTCATTTTTCAAAACGCCCTCGGGAGTCCATAGTCATAGAAATAGAGGGGGAGCTCCGATTGCATCAGAAGGTATGCTACGACTACTGGATTTTCTTTTTCTCGGGTTGTTCCCGTATAGGCCAGGATGTTTCCATGTGCCGGTGAAGCCGTTGTAGCCGAATAAGGGAGAGAAGAACCATTGAATATTGTGATTTCATTGTCGAAACCCTTTCTGAGAAGGGCGGGGATGCTATGAACTGGTGCTTTATTAGGGAGAATGAAGGAATCAAAAATCCTTAGGCTTCAATACAAGGAAAGGGATGGAGGGTGGGTGAAAATCCAATGGTGGCTGATGTGTTTGATCTGGTAAAACATAACCTAGGCATACTGTGGAATGAACGTGGAGCAAATGAGGAACAAAAAGTATGAACTGGTTCTGAGAAGACAGTTGATACAAGGATTGCAGTGGAGATGAAGAAACTCACTCAAGGGGATTATGGTTGTGCTACGATAGGGGATGGAATCCATGAGAAGGCTAAACATATTTGGAATTCAAGGAAGGTGGTTCCACTGCTATATACTGCAATTCCCCCCCTGTCAAAGAGAGGCATGAAGAGGGGAGGGTGGTCGAGCCTCTGGGAATACAGGAGGTGCCCCGGTATGCTGAGGTAGTGGAAAATCCATGTAAGGGAGTCAGGAGGAGGGGAGTGTGTTGGGTACCTTGAATCTAAACATTCTTCAAACCCCATTATATCAAAAGGCTGCGTCTACAGGGTGGAACAGGTTGTTCCCTAGTGATCTGAGGAAGCGTTTTGGGCCGAAGCCCGCCAAGGAATGCCTGAGGGTCGATCTAAGGAATCATTTAAATAGTCTTCTGGATCAAGAACATGTACTGTCACATGAGGAGGATGATTTAGGTGCTGTCATCTATAGGCAAATCTCAATGGATAGCTGGGATCATTTCCATGGGAAAGGTCCTCACACCCCAAGAAGGAAGAAGGGACTAAAATGAAAGCATGACTCCAGGAAATGCATTATGGTATAGGGGAAAACCCCAAAGGGACATAAGGGATATACTCACATTCCAAAACAAATGGAAACCAGGTCAACCATGAAAGGTGGAAGCAAGGATAGTATAGTCCTGTGAGATAGTGATAGTGGTGATCTATGCAAAGAGCCAAAGGTAATTGAAGAAGAGGTAGGGGAGTGTCAAATCTCATATTTCACTCCATGGAAGAAATGATTGAGAAATACATGCGGCCCAATGCCTAAATTGAGGAAATTTAATGAATTTATTATATAAGGTTGCAAGTTGAGGCCACCGAGGTATAGGAAGCATGGATCAACAAGAAAGATCAAAAAATTTCTTAGGGTTTCAATCAAGGAATAATAACTCTCGAATAATTCATTCAGCCAATATATAGGATGATATATCATCATGAAGAACATCTCAGGGAGGATCCCAAAAAATAGGTTAGTAATTTTCGTTGGGAATTAATATAGATTGGATGATTCAAATATTCTTATCTGGTATTTAATAACTTCATGAGCACCTTTATGACGTAATGGAAATTTTTTTGAACCATGGTTTCCCACATCTCCTTAAAGTGGATTTTTAATAAAAATTTATATCTGTGGGAGTGAGACAACAATGGTGTTTTTTGTAATGGATACATTATAATTTTTTTATAGACGATATATATAATGAACAATTATATTATGATCATCTATTTTAAGTCTCATATTCAGAATATTTAATGATGGGGGTCTATCTCTAATATTCCCATCATCAACATATTATTCAAAGTGAAGAATATAGAATTTTGGTCCCCAAGATTTACACATATCCTTATCAAACATGTCTGATCTATTATGTGAAATTCATTAGATATCTTGAGATCTATCACTTTTAAAAACAACATCTAGTGAATATTTTTAATATTATATGAATTTTATGTCATATACATTATCCCATTATAGTAAGAACATAAATAAGGGATAATAATATCATTATATATTTAATGGAACATTTTTTTCATAGGGATTACATTATCATGTAAAAATAATAGAGTGTGATTAGAAATAATCAAATAATATTGAGTAAAATAACAACAAATGGCGTGTTGAAATAATTTAGAAATAATATTGCTTTAATAATGGAATACTACATCGACATGTGTTCTCTCAAATTGAATTCTCTATATAGGTTGATATTAAAAAATAATAATTTCTAGGAATCCCATATACATTATCAAGTGAATTATAGAACTATTAAATGTTATGTAGTTAATAACTAAATATGATAATAACGGTGTTTATAATGCATGTAAAATATATTGTGGCTATATTGATTTGACTATTCAGAGTTATTTTATTTTGAATACAGACCACTAAGAATTATGAGGACTAATAAATATGAGTATTTTTTTAATAAAATTGACATTAGAGTTAGTTTATATAAGTTGTAATGGTGAGAAATTATTGATGGAGGTGGGATGCACAATGTTTAGAACTAGTAGGATAATCCATTATGATGCCCATTTATTATATCATTGGATGGAGGTCCCCACCCTAGGGTTATCCTTGAGCCATGTTTATGTAGTTCTTCAGTATGTATGAATCGAGTGGAACCATCAACAAGAGATGTTCTTGTTAGTGGTGATAACCACAATATCGTTGACATCTATAAAACCCCACAAGTGTATAACCATCTCCCATATCTCAACTAGGGAATACAGAACATGATATGGAGTTATGTATAAGGGCCTTAATATGTATTAATGATTAAAATAATATGGAAATGAAAAATGGGAGATTTTAATCTAATTACACTTTTTAATTATTTTTAATTTAATATATCACCTATATATAAAGGATTAAATGAACATGAATTCCTAATAAATAAAATAAAATTCTGCATTATTGAATGTGGATAAAAAATATATTTTTTTAATATATATATATATTTATATTTATATTAAAACATTAATCATATCTTCAAGATAATTTTTTTTATTTTAAAAAATGATATAAATAATTATACTAATCCATACATAAAAAAATATCATTTTTTATCAATCATATTATTTTTTTAACTGTAGGAAATAAGATTTTATAATACAAATATGTATCTATATAGATATTTTTATTTAAATTAAAAAAGTTAAATTTATAATACGTTTTAAATAAATAATCTTAAGATTGGATTTATTTTTCAATCAGAACATAGAAACTGATTAATGGTGTTTTTTAAAAAAAAATCATGATAATAATCTTTTGGTAAAAATGTAATATATTGTATAAAAATATGATAAAATAAATTTATAAAAATGATAAAATATATAATAGATATAGTAATAAAATTATTTTCCAAAAATAAGATTTATCATTAAATTAATATATTTATAATTCATAAAATTAATTTTTAACATATATAAAGACTCTCTCCAGTCCTAAATTATTTTAAAAAAATTTAAAACATTTTATATAAATCATGATGACCTCAACATCATTAATAATTTTATTTTTTGGAGATTTTCCGATATAAAATTCACATTCTAAAAAGTTATCAACCATAGAAAACTAAACTGGGTAGAACAATGGAAATGGTAATAGTATTATATTTTTTACAATACATAGTCAACAATATATATGATCAAAAGTGGATAAATAATTTTCTCTTTCGATTCTATATATAACATCCCATTATCTCATGTGTCTCCAATCCCTAGACAGTGATATTAAATATACTATCACTTTCTCTCTCTAGATTCTTTTAGGATGATTCCTTTATTTCATGGTGATCTACTCAATATTTGAAAATCTATGTTTCATATAAGGGATTCCATTAAAAATTATTATGTTTTCAAATACTTCCTTGTAATCTTTGTTTTTTTCCCAACTTATTATTTTCTCATGTTTTTATCAGAATTCTTATACTTTCCATTTTATGCCCTATTAATGATCGTCTTTTATATACTATCACTAAACCCATTAAGAAACCAACATTATATACATTTTGTGGTTTTCAAATATTTCATGTTTTTCCTTATCATTATTATATATTTTCAACACACAATAATATTTTCCTTAAATTCTATTGTTATAGATTTTATTATAATTCATGTATTTGGGATTTACATATATGAAAACCACATTTTATTATAATTTGATTAATTTAACGACAATTCAATGTCATTATGAACATAGGATGTTAGTTAAGACAATAAGTCTCTTATTAATTATTTTCCAAGGGTTATTAATGAAATTATTTCATATAAAAATTGATCTATGTGGAACACACGATTTCATTTATATAAAGGGTTCCCTCTAATAGTGATCTGAGGAATTTGATAATGAATAATATAAATAGATAACATATTTATAATAACATAATTATTATCCTTGGTATTATGTTTTTTGAAACATTACTACTGAACCTAGGTGATATGTTTAGGAATGTATAATTTTTATGTTGTACCCATATTTTCATGTTATGTATCTTATTCTCATGATTATAATCTTGGGTCATGCCATATTTGTTATCCATGATGTTTTCCCTAATTCAATTTCTATTGATTATACCTTATATGGATTTATTCTCAATATTATATATTTTTATTTTTTCAATATGAAATAATTTATAGTATCATTATTTTTTATTATATAATAAAGCAGTGTATAAGAGGATTAATAAAATTTATTTTTATATTTTTCAATATGTATTTTTTATTAGGTATCTCATTTCCAATAATATATGTATCAATGTATATTTGTTATTTATGAATTTAATATATATATATGATGTAATATTAAATAACATGTGTGAAAAAGTTTGGTATATGTAGTTGGTATCAAATCAAAGGACTATTTATTTGATTAAAATTGGTCTAAAGTTCACTAGTAAGCACCCAATGGGTAATTTTAATGAAATGATAATAATGATTTCATAATGTATAATGTTTATAGGTTCCTAAAATTTATATCATGATCTAAATACATGCGAGTGGATGAAGTGGGGAACATATTAATCTAGGGGATATCACCCTAAAAATGGATGTTTCAGTATCGATATAATCATAATATGATGCATTATGAGTCATTATCAGACTTTAAACATATATAGACAAAAATGGTCGATATGATATTCTAGTAAAATGACATTTATAAAAAATATGATATTTATATATATAATGAAATTATATAAAATAATTTAACTATAAAATCATAGAATTTTGTCACACAAAAAAATTGTTAATTATTCCATTAGAACAAATAATAAAACATATCCAATAATACAATATTTTTCATAGGTTTTATACATCTAGAAAAATGATTGGAAAAAATTAATTCAGTTTATAATGGATGTGATGGATAATTCATCAATGATATTCCTAATATGATAGAATTTATAGTTTATAATATGATGATAATGATGAACTAGTTTAGTGATGTTATGAATAAAAATATAGACTATGTGGAGAATCTAGAATCATAAGGAATATAATATGATTTACTTGAATCATTCATTCATTGATAACCATCTTTATTTATCCAATCCATCATCCCATTTGACACCGACAATTTTATTAATATTATGGGAATTATTCTTTATTTACACAATTATTATATTAATGAATATATAGGTGTGGATATGTATCAGCAAGATTAAAATATGAGTAGTGGTTTAAGATAATACTTAGAACATTGAAAAAGTAAGTGTCGGATATTATAAGTTGGTAAGTTATCAAAAATTATATTTTTCAAATCGTATTTTCAGCATACACTTCTATGAAATTTAAATACAGTATATTGAGTTGATCTGAATAGAGAAAAAATAAATCAGAATTATTGAAATTAACAATACATGGATTTCATGATACACTTCAGGATTATTCATTTATTAATATGTTCGGATTTTCAAATTAGTTATTCTACTAATAAGTCAACTATTTAAACATCGAGAAATTTGAGACAATTGATTTTCTGTGAAGAAAGTGTGTTGTGATATAAATGTTGAATTATTATTTAGTTAAGTATTATGTTCTCAAACACTAAATAGATTAATGATAGGGGTGGGATAAAATTTTGGGATTAATTTTGACCATGATATATGGGTATGAAATAAGATGTAAATATGTTAAAAATATGTGAGAATAGAAATTCATGGATTTTTCTACAAAGAGGTGGAATATTTTTTATGTTCAGAAAATATGGGAATATTTGTTGAATCTGTAAGAAATATGTAAAATATGAACATAATTATTTAAAATACAAATTGAATATAGTGAAAGCTCAACATGAACTAAAACAATTAATTTTTGTGGAATATCATCATATCACAATCCTATGTCAAAATAATGAAAATGAATTGATATAAACATAAACCCTGGTAGTGTCCCTGGTAGTGAGGGCATGCTTTTTTAGTTAAGGTATATTAATAAATGTAATTGAATTATGTACCAGATGGTAAGATTATTAAAAAATAAATTCTAGATATTAAATTGCATGAATCTGGTTCTTTTAATTCTATTTATTCATCTTGGTTTTCCAAGAACATTGATGATATACCTGAGAAATTATTTGTAGAGTTGTTAGTCAGTTCTAAAATGGTAACTATATGAGTATTAATGATATATGAAAATTCTCATGTGAAAATTTGTGAGATAAAACACTCCCCAAACCTAGTAGTCAATCAAATGATGATATTTGAGATTATACATGGGTTTCATTGACAGTTAATGTTTAATTCCCAAAATAACATTAGACAAAATAAAAATTTAGTTTTCATGATAGAAAAAACAATAATTTTTTTGATTTATTTGTACTATAATCTGATTCATTTTATGATTCACCTATAACATCTATATTTATTGAAATTATTACTGAATAAGGGTAAGAATATGATAGTAAATTTATAATAAATGTACCCATCTTAAAAATTAAATTAAGGAATTTCTTGAAAAAAATAAATACACCTACCAATGAAAGATATGTAGAGTTACTAGTTGAGAAAATACCAATAAATAAAATTAGATGAAAAACTCTATATAGAATATAATATGTAATGTTATAGTAAATCAAATAGAAAGTTCAAGATATTTTATGAATCTGATTTATTTTACTTTACCTTTTTCCATATAGAGCATATATTTACATTTTGAAGGGAATGGATGATCAACATGGTAATTTATTTTTTTAATTTGAACATAATTATAACATACTATTTAAAGAATACCCCATCCAATGATTAATGTCTTATTAAACCATCTTCATAGGGGATGACTAATTAAACTAGATTCCTCTATGAATATTGTATCATCAGGGGATTCTAAAAGTTAGAGATATTCCAAATACAAATTTATTGTAATGAAACTAAAATTAGGGTTTTTTTATTCCCATAGTATTAAATAATTATCAATTAATATGTATGTATTCAGTTACTATATTTTTTTCACCACTGTGATAAACTTATAGTTATTTTCATTGTTGATATTATTATTAATTCTATAATTTATGATCTGTATGAATATAATGTAATATCCAAATTAAAAAATATGGAAGTTTTATTTTTTGATTTCAATAAATTTGAGTTCTAATTACAATATGTATAAATATTTTTTGAAATACTAACCAATAATGGAATCATAGTTGACCCATGAAGGACTTTGTCTTGAGAAGAGTGAACTAGTCAAAAAAGTGTTACTAAGATTCATAGATTCTTTGGTCTAAAAGAAAACTAAATATGTTTTCTAAAAAAAACAATTCAATCCTTCTTAAAATATATATATTGTTAACTCAAAAGGTAGAAAATAGATTTTATAAAAATTAACTTTAAATAATTTTCCATGAATTATAAATGATGATAATTGTTGTAACAAGGATAATATTATAATTTGATGGGGAATGATATGTCATATAATTTAATCAATATATGAAATGAAAATATATTATACTCACTGAATAGGATATGTTTATTTCTTATGCACTTATGTTATTGAATACTTATGTGAAGGCTTTTCGCACACATGATCTAAAATTTGCTGAAAATACTATTCCATTTATGATATAGAGAAATTATCATTATGTGGATAATTATGATTTATAAAATGTCCATTAAATTTCGATGTAATTATATAAAATTGAGATTAATTTTTGACAAATGAGATAGTTAGACATTCATTAGGATAATGATTCGTCTATTAACTATCAACCTATAAATAAAAACAACGTTACAAGAGTGATTTGTTGGAGGGAACACAATTTTTTTACAATGATCATGGTTGAAGGAGATAAAACTCTATAGGAAATTAAAAAAGTAATTGGGAATAAAAATTCGTGGTACATCATGTCATGAACTAGACCCGGATAATATATAAATTGGGTAATCAAACCAGTCGGTGACATAACCAAGGGGAGTGATTGAACCCCCATGCCAAAAAAAATATCAAAGGAATAAAATTATAATTTATAATGATTTTTAAAATTACATAAATAATAAGTTTGATAATACTTCTATTAAATTGAAAATCTAAATTTTGCAACCTAGTTTAATGAACATAAGGAATAAGATGAATAATGAACTAATTAAACAGATCAGGTCATACAAAGTTATTATTTAATAATTTTAGAAGAAATTAAATAAAAAATTTATCTAGATATATGATGTTTATTGGGGTTATAAATTCAAAATTTAAATTAATGTCGAAAATATACATTACATGGTACCTCAAAGATCACAAATCCCCAATAATAAAAACACATTCATTATAAAATATTGAACAATATCCTAAAATAGGCAACTATCTTCGGTTTATTAATATTGAGTGGAATAAGTTGGGTATTGGGATAAATAGAATATTTGGTAAGCTCTATTGTTTACATGAATATTATTTCCCAACATGAAAACTAATGTCAAAATTCTTATAGATAATAGTTACTTAAAATTTAAATGAAATAATCCCCAACATTCCAAGAAGACCGTCCTCTAATAATTAACTCATATTTTTATAGAAATAATAAAATTATTACATAAAACAATATATTAAATTAATAAATATAAATATTCAATTCTTTATAAACCTAGCCATAATCAAACTGAATATTCACACTATAATTTAGATGGATGTGTTATTTTTTAAGTTGAACGTCATCCTAAAAACCGAAAGATAACAAATTTGGAATGTTATAAAAATGAAATAATGCAACAAGAAGGAATTGTAACAATAGTTAAAGTAAGATAAAAAATAATAAATTTATAATATTTATATAATAATGAAAATTTAATAATTACAATAATAGGAGAGCCTAAATAGACTCTATAATGAAAATTCAATATGCATATTAATGAGTATTTTATGTCTATAAATACTATAATATACAATGATTAGATAATTTAAAGGAATAGGGAGAATTAATGGTCCTATTTGAATTAAAGAATTTAAATTTTTTAGAACTCAACCTCTTAAACTATTTAAGGTTCATAAACCTCTCATTATAGATACACATCCTTGCCTCATATATAAAAATAAAGATGTTTTGGTAGCTCCCAATATTAAAAAGTTTCAACAACCGTGGATACTCCATTCTATTTAGGATGACCTACAATATATGGATTCAAAATCTACCTCACATTAATCATTAAAACATTGACTTTACATCATTTGAAAACACGATATAGGATCATATAAACAATATAATATATTTACAAAACATCACCAAACTAGGAAATAAGAGACCCAATTGTTACAAAAATATTTATAGCTCCTCAACCTCAAACATATAAAAAAATAAACTAGTTTACAAAATTGGGAATAATAAACTATCAATGTAGATTCTCAACATATCAGTATCTATGAATCCTCTAGTGTTATTGAAATATGGTCTTTCGAAAAGAATTCAAAGAGACATGAGCTATGTTTCTTGTATTCAAGAATCAATGTCGATTATGAACATATTAGAATCTATTCCTAAGATTAGTTTCATGTATTCTATTCTATTCAAATTACCTATCATCGTGACTATATCATTATAAAATGCACAAAGCCGCTACATGGATAATTTCAGGTCTGCAATTTTTTGAATTGGTTATCATCCAACCACAAATAGAAAGTATAGAATCAGAATAATGGAAAAATTCCACCACAATAATGTGAAATAAAAAATACCCATCAAATCCATAAAAATACCATTATTATCATCAATAAATATAGTAATGTATAAACTCTTAAGCCTATTTATCATATATTCACTAAGGAATAGATCATTATTTTTTAATCCAAATTGAATACAACATACTCCAATTATTTATGACAATATATTATCTTAAATAAACAACAACTATATATAAAAGTTATGTTCCATTATAGTATTCCAATATGTAATTACTTGATATACCATGTATCTCAGTTTTATATATCCCACAATATAACCTAGTACCTAATTTATATCAGTTTTTTAAATAGAACACTGAATAACAAAAGAAATGTATCTCGATTATGGACATATTCTCATCCAAAACAGCCTATTATCAATGTATTCATTACTCATGTGTATGAGGTAATAATATTTTCCAATTATGGATTTAATGTCATCACTTATCAATAATATTCTACTTTATATTTCCACACCCATTAAAGGCATCCATTTTTTCAAAATTAGATACCAAAATCACCGTAGATTTCATAACTTGTATAATAAAGTTTATTTTGATAGTCACCAAATCCTGGAAGAGATAATATCATACTAAGATTTATATTGTTCATATTTTTAGGATAATTTTTGTTGAACATGTGAACCAAATGGTCTACATAGGGTCCCCTGTAGAGGGGTCCCTACCTAACTTCCCATTTTAAGAGTGAACAAAACAACACTCCCATGTCGATTGGATTGGACTTCCTACGAGATTCTTATCAATCATAAACAAAAAATTCATTATGGTGTGATGTTTTCTATATTGGTTAGTATTTGAGGCATCATCACTATTAGGGAAAACCTACCCAAAAATAATTTCATCATCAAACTATTTTTATTAATGTTATATCCATCAAATAAACAATTCATCCTTAAGAATCGAAATATACAATCTTCACCAATCTTCACCATCATTATCATTATCAATGATTCAGTCCTTATTATAAATAAATCCAACCTGATGCATAAAATTTTCTACTAATCACCCAAATTCTTATTTATTGTCCAAAATTACCAAAATTTATAGTCCCTCTAATTGAAAAAGAAATTATATTCACAATGTGTGGTGTCAAATATTTATTCTAAAATATCATCTACCACAATTTATCAGTTTTGTGGGAGGTATGATATCTCAGGTATTATTAAAAATGATCATTTGATCACAAAAATATAAATAAATGTTGAATTTTCCAATTTAAGAAATAAGTGATATATAATTAGTGTTCTCTATTATGTACATAAAAAAATTGTGTTTGAATATATGACCATAAAATGTCAAATTTATTTTTAGGGTGAAAAAATAAAAAAATTTGTTTCTAGCACCCATCATGACACACCATAAAAAGTACTTGTTGATAATATATATAACCCAAATTATAAACTAAAGATCAACCAACACATCAAAATGAGAAATATATTTTATATATTCAAAAAAACTAACATACGTGTCTTCAGTTTTACCTCCGTCTATTTTTTTCCATGTTTTGAAGAAATTATTTATTTGGAATCATTATCCTCATAGGATCCCCCCCCCACCTCAATGGTTTCACTCCTAAAATATATAATATGTATAAGTTAACAATATTCATCTCATCATTATTGATAATTGTAAATAAAAACAATTCATATCTCAATGAATTCATTTCATATTTTCATAATATGGAAACAATTGGTAGAAAAATAAGGGAAATGATTATTTATCAAGGTTAACACATAGTAAAATATAATCTAACCAACCTAGTATATTCTTTATTTCAAATATTAGCACTATTTATATCTGAAGGAAATATATTCAGCTCCTAAATTACTATATCATTTCATATATGTTATTGAATTTTCTTATAGATATTCATATTTTTCTAACATCGTGAACACATTTTTAACATTTTATTTATCAATATAATTTAAAATTAATTATAAATTTATATTAATAAAAAAAATTCTATTTTTATTTGAATCCAAATATTCTCAACAAAAATCATTATTTTTCCATACCATACTGATGATAAATATGCATTTAATTGACCATATTTATCCTCGAATCTATACAGTCTAGAACACAAATAATATTTTAAACATCTTATTTTCCATGATTGATTCTATACTTAATCATAATACTAATGAATACTTTATTTGTGAAAATATTTTCTCTTAGGGTGGGGATATTAATTTCATGGATAATTCATTAAATTATATTTTGTAGAGGGTTTCCTATTGATATTCATATACTTTATTTTAATACATCCATCATTAGAAACAAAATTTTAAATGTTAATTTGAATATCTTTTGTATTACCATGATTCATAATTCCAATTTTTTTTTGTAATTTATAATTTCATCCTATAATTTCGATAAATTTCATTATATCATCTCTAAACATATTAAATTCATCCTGAGCTAATAAATAGATATATATTTTCATGGATAGTTCTTTTCCCTCATTATAAAATTAATACTTAAGATCACATATTGTCAACTCATTCTCAACCATATTATTATTTTGTTGTTTAATTTGTTAAAAATGGGTGGAATCCATTTATATATTATATAATTTTTATTTTTTAGAATCATGATACCCTTTTTACATATTTCATTCATTTGAGTAGATACTGTATTATTTTGATTATATATATTTTCCTTGTCTTCTTTATTATATTACATTTTAAAGGATATATTCCATCTTACTATTATTTTCCCAATCAAGTATCATTATATATTTTCAATAATCATCACCACATGTTTAGTGAAAATTTAGCTCCTCTTTTTCATGACAATTCCTTCATTATAAAAAAATTTGACTGTGATTTCTAATTTTTGTAGGAACATTCAAAAATAGATGTTGTTTTTCATATTTTTCTTATCAATTTTTTTCCATCAAGGGAATTCTTCTTCCAAATATGACTCATATTCCCTAAGAAAATTTTATTGAGAAATTTTATAAAATTCTCCAAATCAATTCAATTAAAACATCACATAACATGTTGAACATTCAACCGTCATTTTTTCTCTAAAAATATATTTTCTAAGCGAGCAGAAATTCAATTGATATAATCCTCATTTAATAAATAAATAAAGTATTTTAATTTTTTTCTCTTCTAATTTCTATTGGATTCATGGGTAGTATATAAATTCTCTTATATATTGAAATATGGTTTCATTCTCATTTCATATGCAATAGGTATATAGTTTTCCTCATATATTGATAGATCACCTTAATCATCAATAATATTATACTATTATATTTCACCAACAAACAATGTTTTTCATATTAATATTTTAAATAGTATAATCATAAAGATTCACGCTGAAAAAATTAATATTAAAAACTATTTAACTTACCGGAGTGAAATACATTTCAACATATCCATCATCAATAATCTAAATTTCATCATCCATATTAGATATATGAATTTTTTTTCTCATTTATGGTTTCCTCATAAATAGTCCTATATTTTTTTCATAACACCTTTACAGTATGTAGTCCAATCACTCTAGTGTAAAACTTCTTTGATAAATCTAAAAATATGGAATTATATTCCATTCTATCAATTTACAAATTTCATTTTTCCACATGTGTTATGTGATAATTGTTAGTAATAGTTGGAAACCAACTGTAGAAAGATCACACATCAAATTTTCAAGTGAAAGGATGTATGAATTCATACTATTCATAAAAATATGCTATTTTATTCTCTTTATTATGTGATATATTTCAATGATCATATAATTAGTATTTTTTATTCAATTAATTTTTCAAATGAATCACTAGTGTGAAATATTCATTGATTCCATTGGACAATATTCAACAAGATTGAATCCTGTAGAGGGGAAGGGGTGAATCAATGGTCATTTTTTCTTTTATCAATTACACCACTTTTAAATGTAACCTCTTTAATTTGAGAATTATATCAATCAAAGCATTATATATGATAATAATTTCATTATATGTAGATATAGAGAATAATGAGAACCATACAGATTTTCAAGGATTGTTATCAATCAATTCCAATTTGGATGATGAATAATCCACCAAAAATTAATGTTTCCCCTACCTTGTTATAGTATTTATAACATTATGTCCTTAGTTTTTACACATGGCCTATAGAACCCACTATAAAATAAAAATTATCCACAAAATATGATCCAAAAATGAATGTAGACATTTGGTAATCTTGTCACCTCTTGATTAACCCCCTCTATGAATACAAGGATCAATATATCTAAGCATATACATCTTCCTCGTAGACATAAACATCAAATAATTCTAAATTGAACATTTGTATACAAATATGAACCAAAATATATGTGATCTGGTAATCCTGTTTTGATACAAATGTACAAAATCAGGATATTAACATTTTAAATTATCTGATTAACAAGAACCTCATCTTGTTGAAAATATCTCTATGGACATGTATAATTTTTCATCTTAGAGTATATCTCACACACCAATTCAAGAATGTTAGGATCCTCATACCTCAAATAGATATCATTTAAAAACAATATAATTGGACAACCTTCCACAAAATTAGTCGGATATAAAAAAAGCATTAATTGCTCATATACCATGGTAAATATCCACTATAACAACATCCAAAAAAATCATCATTGGATACTCCAGCCTATTTGAATAAAGGAATAATTTCAAATTTCATCCATCAAATATAAAACATAATAATACACTAATTAATTATATAAACATAACCTAAAATAAATAGAAATTTTAATAAGAGAATTCATAATCACTTAATGAATCAGTCCAATTATTATTCAAATGATTCATATGATAAAACCTATAATTCTATACTTCACAAAATTTTATAGAACGCATGGTTATTTTTCAATAATCACATAGAAAAACATCTATGTGGTATCATATTTTTTATCTTTTTCAGGTGGATCCACTGTTCAAAAAAGGATTCCTTCACCATAGGCATAGGTAAGCTATTCTCGCTATACTAGACTTCATGTCCTCACCAATGAAAACATAGTCCCTTAAGTTGTCAAATATTTTTTTTATCTAAATTTCTCATATTTGGTAATATAAGGAACATGATTACCTACATGAGAATGTCCATTCCTCTTATGACATTCACAAGGAACATTTTAGTATAAATAATAAACTATGTCATCCATTGTGCTAATTTTCGGATCAAATGTGCTTCATAGATGAACTAATTGTTCATTTTCAGAACCACTAGATCATCATCCCTTTACATTTTATTGACATTATCATCCTCTCAAAAACCCTTTCACATGGGAGTCAACATCCTCTTAGATTCATCCTCATAATTACCATAACCGCCACTAGTTTGTGTCCTTTTCTACCTTTATAAATATTTAACACATCCAAACAATTAGTCTAAATCATTGTTCTATGAATCAATTCTTCTGTTTTGTTTTAAAAAATTCTATTATCAGAAAATAAACATCATATATATTGGTTCCAAAAATCATCTAGTCCCTAGTGGTTATCGTCATTATCATTGTCATTTATACTATGATAATTGGAAATAAACCAATCTCAATAAATAAAGAGTTTTTAAAAATAAACATCCATATTTTCTCAACTAGTGTCACTGGTGGAAGACCACATATGGTCTCTGACATCACTGTATATATAGTCTGACTCATAGAGACAATATTGAAAATATATTTTATACATCACTATGATTACAAGGATTTATCCATAAAAAATAGATTTAAGTGTTATATCTTCCATACCAAATATATCATAAAATAATAAACATAATCTAAATTAATTTATAGGTACATATATTTAATACCACACTTGTGAACACTAGCATAATTAATATTTTTTCCTATTATAGTATAAATATTTCAATGAGGATTATGGAAGGTCCAATAAAAAGTTATAATTTGAATTGTACAATATGTTTATTATGGAAAAACCTTTTCTCTTAAAATATTTTATAAATCCCATGGGAATGACATTAGATTCTTCCAAATCGACAACAATAAAATAAATTATAATTTTAAAAATTAATGATAATTTTATTTGAATGGAAATTTTAAAAACTAATGGAAATTTGTGAACCCAATAATTAATTTGGATTCTCTATGAACATTTCTTAAATATATATACATAGAGATATATATATATATATATGATTTTTAAAATATTTATTTTTAATATATTTCATGAAAATTTATATGTTAACTCACATACCAATAATGATTTCTTCAAAAGATTGAAATTCATTTAATTTATCAAAGTTTAAAAAATCTACGATAAACTATTACGATTATAGATAATAAATAGTCATTTAAAAAAATTAATTACATTCCATCACATTTAATTTTATCAAATAGAAAACATCAATTTATATTCCAAAATCTGTTTGAAAAAGGACATAATATTTTAAAAAACATTTAAAATTAATATATAACAAACCCAATCATAAAAGCATTGAATATTGAAAAAACAATATTTTAAACAAATATGTTACACATGAAGAATTATAAATTGTTTTATAAATTTTACATCACAAACTATTTAAATAAATATATCTTTAAAAACCCCATATCATTTGACAGTGTTCATTCCAAATGATATAAAAGGGAAAAATTATTTAAGAGAGTATATGAAATTATAGTATTAACACATTTGATGAACACCACCATGATATGAAACAAAAACCGAATTAATAAATGTAACAATTTACCAAACTAATCAAAATCACGGTCAGGCCACATGATTTTCCAAATAGTGTATCATCCTTGAACCCTCTGCTGAATAATCCAATAACACTTCCACTCTATAGACTAATATTTTTAAAATAATAAACCCACTATAATAATGTGTTTGTTACAATTATAGGCACACATGAAAACATATCCTAATGTATCCCATGATCATTCCCTGGGCATATATGAATTCTTATATACATCGAGCTCTAACACGGTTTCCCCATGGTCTCACATAGTTTGAATTCAATGGTTCACTAAAAATTCCGAAAACCATTGAATGAGAAAAATATAATTAAAAAAACTAGGTGTACGGGTATTCACAAATATTATCCTAAACTATAACTATTAACCATGAAATCGAGAAACAAATTCATCAAACAAAGAAAAAAAATCAACATAAAAAATTACCCTCAATCCCATTGAAAATATTTAATAAAATTATATACATAAAGTAATAAAATAAATTTAGGTATGGGTTACTTAAATATCCCTAAAATTTCTCTAAATTACCCCTCCCCCCCCCCCAAATTTATAGAATTAACGATAAAAAATGTATATGATCTCTCAATACAACAAGAATAATTTTACAAATGGAATCCTATAATCTAAAGAAAATCGAACGAACATACTCACCATGGTGTAATTATTAACCTATCTTGAATCACCCTATATGATAATGCTAAAAATAAAATCTATGAAAAATAGGAAAACCATAAATTTTACAAGTCTTCTATTTTTGAGTTTTATAAAGAAGGTATATGGGTTATTCAAACCTAAGTACACCACGATATCAAAATTAAATGATGTAAAATGAATATTCCAACCATGAAACATTTAATTATTATAAATGTAACACATATATCCAATAAATAATTATATTTGTAATTAAATAACACTATGAAATGAATCGTGGACAATTCATAAAATTGAAAAATAAATATGAAAAATTAATTCGACAAAAAGGTCACCCAAATGATTATATGGGAATACTAAAAAGAATCTAGATTCATCAAGTAAATATTACACATTACATTATATCCTAACACAAAAAAGAGTTCATTTTCTCCTAGTTGACAATAGAGATGACTGGTGTTGATGGATTTATGGTAAAAGTTCATGGATTTTCTGATGTTACTATACTAAAAGAATATGATAGAAAGCATCATGTCATGTGAAGTAGAAATATAAGGTTGATTATATACCTAATATTGTTTCTCTTATTTTAAATTCTCTCAATACGGGGAACAATATTCCTCACTCGTTAGAGAAAGGCTTCGAATTGTATTGGGAATGCCTCTAAAATAATACTTTCAAAAAAATGATGCAACCACTAATCATATAAATGATATAGGATTGGATGAGATTACATGATATATGAGATCCAAGTGAATTCTACTTGTGATAAGATGATATTGTAGGTTTCTACATGTCATCATCCATCTATAAATAGGAACCAAATCATTAAAGTGGTCGACATACAACATTACTATCCATTGGCCTTGCTAAATTCCCATCGGCCCCACAATCCACTTCACCTTCACATCATCAGGAAGAAACCTCTAATTGAATGTTTAAATAATGAATTATAATTTCATCCAATATTTTATCAAAGATTGGATAGAATCCCCCCAGCAATATATACCCATATACTCATATAAACATGACATTTCTCTAACCCATAATGATTGTTGCTTCCTTAGAAAATTGTATAAACCCAATCCTTAATAAATAAAATCCCACTAAAATATTATTATATTAAAAGTAAACCACATGTATATATTTGAATCACTAATCAAGAAATTAATTTAAAACATTGAGATATAAAACAGATTTCTTGAATTATCTTATTTCAATTTAAGAGTCAGAATATCAATTATAATTATTTTTTCCTTTAAAAAAGAACTTCAAATCTAAAAACTATTATTCTATTAGTAATAAATAATGATCATCACAAATTACAATTTGATAATTTTTCTATTACAAACCATGTGAATTTATAACAAAACACCCAAAAATCCTAATAAATAATAGCACATAGACCAGGAACATCATGATAGGATATATTGGTCATGCATTACTTGTCATCATGGTGTATCAGAAAATGTCATAATCATGATTATACTAGTAGAAGTATTGTCTTACAATGTACACGGTCTCATATCTATTTTCAAAAATTGTTGCTTCGTCATTTTATATTAGGTTTCCATGCACTATTATCAATGAAATCAATAAATACATTCAACAAACCAAGAATACTAATAAAAATTCATTATTCATAAAATACTATACTGCATCCAATTTGAACTCAAGGCTGATAGAAAGTGAGTGATCATTAAACTCTCTCTATACAAAACATTAGTGATTCAACGATCCTACTCTAATCTAAAATCCAAATGGATATATAAATGGGTTTCCCTTAAGTAAGTATCCCATCAAGAAACTATTATATACCATCATTATCCCATCAACCATCTTATGATCACCCTCTAACTATAAACCCAAATTATTCAGTGACACAACCATGGGTCTACCCTATACAAAAGTTAAAACATAATGTTTAGTATCAAATAAAAGAAATTAATGGATATTATTTAAAATAATAAAAAATATGAATGTTCTTCAAATAAAATTAAACGCATAGAATACTTATATAATAGATCTCCATTTAGAAAAGAAAAAATCTGAAACAATAATTAATTTATGAAAACTATAAGGTATACCTAATAAGAATCCATACTAATATTAATTATTGATTCAAAAACATAATCTATATACATGATATTTTCATGGAAGATACATTCATAGATAAAAAAAATCCAAAAGTAATATAAAATATCATTGAGATACCATTATGATAAGGATTGATAAATTGACAATAACATTCATAGTGTGACTTAGAAATTGATCATAGTACTCAGAAAAAGATTGGATCTACCAAAATTGAGGGGTTAAAGATGGATGATAGCATTAATATCCCAATTGTTAAGACTATAGATTCGAAGAATTATATTTCATAAAATAGAACAAAAAACATAGAAAAGAATACTAGTAGATAGTATATTTTCTAAAATTATAAATAAAGAACCACTAGATTTCATTAAAATGACACTTTCAGGAGCCAAACGCTAAGGATTGGTGATAGAAAAATAATTAAAATCAATATTGAATTCATTTTGACATTACCCAAGATATTCATAAACAAATTTAAAATATATATCCAATATATTCCATAACGTCACTCCATGACAATTTTTTTCTATTATATTTAAATTTTCTCAGATTTCAGTCATTTTTTTGAGGTTCAAGTTGAGATCCTAGTGATAATTGTTGTGTCTTGTATATTTTGGGTGATGTATGGAATTGTCGACTATTTGACAGCACAGTTTGAAGGGAACCCAAGTGTATAGTTAAGGTAGAGGTTTTTAATTAATTTGTTTCTCCTATGTTATATCTGTCACAACCTTCACATAATTAGGCCTAAACCATGCAATCCAAAAAAGTAACATTGTCACATTTGTTTTTTCTACAACAATGTGCCTAGACTATACACGGTTAGGATAACTTGTTTTCCATGCATGAAGTAACCTATAAAATTTTCATATAGTTAAATTTAATGATTGGATAACAGTATTGTAAACCATGAAACTATCATGTATTGTTGGTATCCTCTTCAATTAGTGTTAATACAATTGTCACACGGTTATGAAATATGTTTTATTAAACCATATGACTTTCCAATGATTGTAAAAAGTTTAAATACACATCATACTCAAATTTTGTTGTAAACCCTTTTAGTTTTCTCCTCCCTTTTTCATCATAGAAAAAAGGGGGCTCTAGATACCCTTTCAACTTGGATCTCCCACCTTCATGTTTTCCTCAAGCATTTAAGGGTAGTTCATCTGGATTTTTGGCCCTTTTACTTTGACTAATTCTCTACCACTCTTGTTTTCTCTGTTTTCCTAGGGTACTTTCAATCCTTCATGAACACTATGAGTTAGTTTTGATGCTTCACTTGTGGTTCCGGGGTGGTATGGTTTGTTTATTTTATCTTTTTCTTGTTTCTATAATATCGTAATGTTTCATTATTTTAACATAATATTGATGAAAGTGTTTCCGTCAATATAAATTATAGAACATATCATTCCATGCTTTAGTGTATCCAATTAATTTTAAAATGTATTTGTAATTACATTTATTTTAATGATTTATGATTTTCCTTATTTCCATGGATTAAATTTGATGAAAATTCATTTTTAAATGAGTTATATAAGTTATTCTATATGTATTTGTATGAAAGGAGTTTTATGAAATAAAAAATATTATTTGAAAATAAAATTGTGTATTTTGGGATTGTTCTTATAATTTTTTGATTTTTGGTAATTTAATTACATGTGGGTTTGGGATTTTTAAATTATTTTAATTTTCCCATGTAGTAGTATTCCCATGTGTGGATTCATGTGATGGGTTATTACGATACATCTCATTTTATAAATTAACCCATTATAACTTTAATTTTTATTTATATTTGTATATGTTAATTGATGTGGAATCTCTATATGTGAATATGCTTCACATATGGATGAAAATATAAATGATAATGTATTTATTTATAAATGTTTTTTTTTTGACCCTACATTTCAAAAAACACATTTTCCATCTTCATTATTATCCAACTAATCCCACTATATTTCATATGGTCCCCTTATTCCAAAGTTATCTAAAAGGTTTTATTAAAATTCATTTCCATATTTTTTGCTTGTTTGACACGTTATATGTATGGTTTAAAAAAAAATTAACTAAAAATGAACTTTTTTCATCTTCTAGGAATGATTGGTGATTTTAAAATGGTTTCTCAAATGGTTTTGAAATGATTTTTTTGTGAAAATGTAATGGATAATAAAGTATTATGTGGTGTTTAGTAATTTTGTTCCAAACTAATATGATTTCCATGCTAGTTCAGCACTTTTGTAAGGCATGGTTTGGGATGTGGACCTTTATGGATTTCCCTTAAAGGAGAGGTAATCTACATAATTAGTGTCATATTTTTGGAAATTTATGCACTATGACATATCTGTGTTGTTAGGTTTTCATTGAATTTTTTGGCATCACCATTTCCATTCATTGTCATCAAGGCTATCTTGGATGTCATCTAGATGGTTGAGAGATGGTTTCTTTTTTACAATGACTTGATGTACTAGTTCCCATTGATTTATAGAGATCCCAAAAGAGGTTTCCTAGTGTTGATACTATATTAGAGTATTTAGGTTGGTTATATAATATAGTTCTACACCATATTCTATGATGTGATTCTGAACCATTAACATATACGTATTTCATGTAGTTATTTTTAGGAAATTCCCATGATTACTATCTTTATGTTCTTATTTTTCTCCAATATCAGGGGTTTTATTTTTTGTGTATATTTTACTATAGTATTACCATTTTCATAATTTCATAATATCGATATTAATCACATGGAATTAAATTTAATATTCATAAAAGGTGTATACACTAGTTTGTAAGATTTGAATGTTGTTTTAATGAAAAGAATGATATTTGGGCGCTTTTGTGATGTATATAGTCATGGAAATTTTATATTGGTTCATTAAAATTATTAATCCCATTTTATAAATTTACTTTAAACTAAATTTTATGCAATATTTTTAGAAATTAAATTTGTTTAATTTTTGTTGGTTACCAATTGATATAGTTATACAGACACACTACTAGTACAAAAGGGTGAGGATAGACCCGAGTTGTTTATAGGTTTGGGTATCATGTTCATGTTTTCTTTGGAAGAAGGTTGGTATTACCGTTGGTGGTGACCAATAGTTCACATAATGTCCTGGTCGTGTTTTGTTTTGGATTCGAATATTTTATTACTGTCTATTTTTTATCCATTTTATATTTTTTGTATCATTTTTATGTATTTATAGATATTCACATGTTATTACGTACATTTTGTTCTCTATTTGGTTGTTTATTTTATTATCTTGGGTTAAATCATTATCATCGATATATAATTGATTCATGGCCCATGTCATTATCATTAGAGGATAGGGAATTTTTCTCCAGCAATGTCATGTCCTAGGTCTAGTTTTTGGTCAAATGGAATCCCTTCATGGTTATGAAAAAAAGGAAATTAGCAATGCCTGCTACTATTTTTGATATCTAGTAGATTATAGATAGGACATTCGAACTTAGGATCTAGGTTTTTGAAGAGATTTATTAGAACAAAATCATCCAAGGTCGTGATTTTCCATGGGTAGTCTATGAATTGGGTATTTTTTTCGATTGTTTTCATGTGGATGGGGAATGATAATGTTTGTGAACTGGTGATGTTCAACCGGCATATGTGGAGTAGAAACTCATGTGGAGCAAGAGATAATCGTTTCAGAAACTCCTATTGGGAGACTAAATTTTGTGGAATGGTCCACGAAATAATTTCTTCGATATATTCAATGATATAAGTTCTATATTTAAGGATTTGGGTGTGAGCTATCGTTTTTCATAGTTTCTGTTGGCATGAGTCAATTTTTAAAAAGAAAATGGGTTTTCATGGTGTTTTTTTAAATGAAAATTGATTTTTAAGAGGTTTTTTATCAAACATGATATTGGGTGTTTGAAATTGAATTTAAAAATTGATTTGGGTAAGTAGATATTTTTATTTGGAAATGGTTCGTTTAGAAGATGATTTTGGTTTCATTGTTGGTGTTTGCCATATGATATTGTTGTTTTGGAATGAGATTTTTTTGGGATCAGTTTTGGTTCGATGTTGATATAGTTTTTTTGTATTTTTTTTTCATGTATGCAACCAAGAATGGAATTATAGGTTTCCGGTGAGTCTTTTCTAGTTGTTGGCCATTCCCATACTCATTATAGGGTGTAAGAGCCGAGTTATTCTTAATTGTTGTCAAATTTTCACTGTGACCGAGGACTATCAAATGATGAAGAGAAAATGATGACGTTGAAAATATATTTTGGAAATTGAGAACACTCAAATACATTATCATGAGAGATATTGTCAATTAATTTGGAGGCCTAGATGGAGATTGGTGGGAGATGATTGTACCATATTCATTGCATTTTTTTAATTTCATAAGATGTTCTTAAGAAAAATTTCATCGAATGGTTCATACATAAATATGTAAAGAAATGTAAAGTAGAAATTCTCTTGGGAAGTCATCATAGTCTGTGAACATTGAAGGCCTGTGTAGATCACTTTAGGGAAATACTTTTTATCTATAATAAAAAATATAAGAGGTTCAGTTAAAGGCTCCTCTATTTTTTCTGGGGTATTTATCTGGATATAAACTGGTGGAATATATAATCTCATAAATTTATATTCAAGAATCTTTTGTATGAGTCTATTCTAGAAATGTTGGTTCCCAATGTTCAATCATTTTTAGTTGTAAATATGATGTCTCTTGGGGATCATTAAGGGTCACCATATGGTGAGAAGAGTTTTTAGAGGAACATATTCCTGAAGAGTAAAATTTTCTATTTTGGTATCTCATTTGATGGGTTTTCATTCATGTGAGTCTACTATGGTTGTTTTGGGATTTTGATGCCTCCTTTTTTTATGATACTTTGAATTCATTGCATCGATATAGTCTTTTTGTTCTCCTAGATATGTTTTGTATAATGTGTTTTTATAAGTGGAAGTCACATCCAATGGATGTAATATCACTACTACAAGGAAATGTATTTTTTCATGTATCATGAATCCAAACATAGGACATGCTTTGAATCTCTCCAAGAGGTCATGATTTATTTTAAGGTAGGGCAGTTCATGGCCCTTCTATTTTCATACATTATTATGTTGAGGTTCTTGATGTTTTTTATTTTTATTTTTATCCACTATTATATGTTCCTCCTTATTTTAATAGTATGGTGGACTCATCTTCAAATATTTTTATGGTTGTGTTTCATTTTGATATACTTTGGTGGGTAGATTTTTTATGGACCATTTTTTCAATTGTTCTCCTTTAGAATTTTTTTTTGTCTAGTGGATGTAATGAATCCTATTCTAGCTTGATTAATGGTTTGAGTTCCTACTTAAGGTTTCCCCATTAGATGGGGGTTACATGATGGGAATTACCTTGAAGTTTCTACTGTGTTAGCTTGATTATTGAGGTGGGGAGGATCCTTTATGGTTATATTCTATCTACGGATCTCATTAATTTGTTTTTATCTAGTGATAATAGTTTGTGACATGTGACATTGAAATATCATTTAGATTTCATGGTTTTATTTGTTTTGATAATTTTAGAGCTCATGTTTGGCTACTTGTCTATATAGGAGACTTTATAGATTGATGGTTTTTTGTGTGGGTAGAATTGTCACCCCTAGTTTGTATTTTTTCTTTTATTTCATTCCTCTATTTGTGTGGAATCATTTGGTTGGGATTTGGGAAAATACTGTAGTTTTAATTTTTGAGTGTTGGGGGTTTCAGGTGATCTTCATCCATGAAAATTATTTGAGTGCATTTTTATATGAAAATAGAGCAGTTGGATAAGGAAGATTGTTTTTTTGTTCCATTTGTTGGTTCGTGGATTTTCATGGACAACTATGATTTTGTGGTGCAAAACCATGAGATCCAAAGTAGTAACCCCAAGGATTGTGGTTTTTGTAAGGAAAGAAGACTCTTTTCATGTGAATGGCTAGGGGATATCATGTGTAATATGTGTAAGAGGGTCTACAATTTTGTTATAGTTTATTTTCATAGTTGAAAAAAATCATCCAAAACCATGAAACTGTTTTATGAGTGTATAATACTCATCCAGTTGGGTGCACATGGTTAGTGCATGATTTAGAAAATTGTGTGGCCAAACCATGAGTCCTTGATGAAATAAAAATCTTATCTTACCCCACCCCCCATAGTTATAATCCCACATTGATTTTCTTCTCACTTACTCATCCTTAGTGCACCAGGGGTCTCATAAATCCCCCTCTCCTTGGTTCTCACTCTTCCAGAGTAGCCTCCTCAATATTTTTATGTGAGTTCCATTTTGTTTTTAGAAATTTTACATGATCATATTCTCTCCCATTGTGGATTTCATTGATTCAATCAGGTTGATTCTCTCTTAGATAAACATTAGGTGTTACATTTGATTCTTGGACTATGTTTCTGGGATTATAGGGTGTGCAGATTGTCTTGTGGGAGAGGCTCTCCCATCTCATGTAGTTTTCGTGAGTTCACATGCCATTGTGGTTGGTTTTTAAATCTATTTCCCTAATATAACATTCCATATAAATAATTATATATCCATATAATTTATAAATGCTTTTCAAATGATTAGGATGTTATTTATTGAGGATATTTTCTATTTTCTTGGTTTCAATTTGATAAAATGGGGTTTTAAATGGTTTTTATAAAAAAAATTACATGCATACATATACAATGTGTTTGATGAAATAAAAATTGGCCAATAATAATGAAATTAGGAATATTTGGATTATTCTTAGCCGTGGTTGAGTATTAATAATTTTATGACATGTTATGTTTGTCTTTGTATGTGGTTTTATTGCACATTTCTGGTTCTATGGTCAATTGTGGATTCATAGGATATGTTTTTTTCCTTCAAGAGATTGATCCATTAAAAATTTTGGTACATTCATGGTTTGCTATATGTCTATATTCCATGGATTGTTTTAATATCAATATGGAACTGGGTGAACATATGGATAGGAATAATATGAGGATGGATTTATTTAAAAATCATCACATTATTCCAAGAATTTCAAAATAAATTTTTTCTATATTCCATATTATCATCCTTAGACCTATTTCTTTTAAACAGTTCATTGGTTCTCAAATGATATCTAATGATGGGTTTCAATTTTTTTTCCTTAATTTGACCTTTTTAGTATATTAGATTTATGTTTTCATAACAATTTCACTCAAGAGTCCCACATGGTATTTTATATGTATGAGTTCTGTTTTTACATTGGTTTTGCTAATGGTTTGAAGTGATTTTGGTATTGAAAAAAGTAATTTCTAGGTTGGTATTTTGCGGTGTTTAGGATTGTGGTTTGAAAGATCATTTTATCTGATAGATTGGTCGGAAGTTGTGTAATGATTGATTTGGGGTAGGCACCTCTATGGCTATCCCTTTTGGTAAAGGGCCTCCATATAGTTGGTGACAGTGTTAGGGAAATTCATGCACTCTGAAATCAATGGGTTATTGTATTCGACCCCATGTTTGATGAGCTATATTTTTCTCCATACTATCAACATTAGATTCATGGATACCATCTTGAGGCATTAGTGATGGTTTTATTCTATTCCTTATTAGGCATACTAGTTCCTCATGGATATTTTGAGATGCAATAGGGGTTTTCCACTACTGAGGTTAACATAGATTATCTAGTTTGGAAATAGACTATATATTTTCACCATACACTAGTGGGTGAGACCAAAATTAGTATATCTAGAGAATTTGTTCTAAATATCTATAATAAATCTCAATGATTAATATAAATATTTTCTTGTTTTCATCATGTAGTGTTGGGTTTCTTGATTTTTATGTCTATATTTCTTCATTGTCAATGGGTTTTTAATTTCATGGTATTTATATTGATCTTCTAGTTTATTATCTCCATATGGTACTAGGTTAATACACTATGACATTAAAATGGATGTCTTTTTTAAAGATAATAAACTTATGTGTGTTGTTTTCTAAAGTTTATTTTCCTAGAATGTTGTATATGGTTCATTATTAAGATTAAAACCAATTTCATATATGTATTTCAAACAAATTATTATGGACTATTTCATGAAAGGAAATAGATGAAATTCATTGTTCTTATATTCTAAACTATTTATTCTCCCATCCATCATATTCAAATCAACGTTTGAAGAACCGAGTTGTTTATTGATTCGGGTATCAAGATCAGAATTTCTTTTTGGGAGGGGTTTTCTTTCTCATAATAGTGGGAAAGAGTTCACATAGATATATAGATGGATTTTTTTGGATTTGGGTTTGTTTTTAGTTTCTGTTTTTCCTCCATTATAGTTTCTTAGGATATATTTTATTTTTATTTATCGATGTTTAATTGTTATAGATTATGATGTGTTCTCTATTATGTTTTTTATCTATTTATATTGGACTAAATAATTCCTTATATGATATATTTGATGCCCAAAAAAAATTTCAACCTGATAGGATTGGAAATGCCTATTGAGCCTTGTCATAGACCAGGTTGTGTGTCAGGTCTAATGGGAACCATCCCTATTTTAGGACGCATATGACAATCGTTGATCTAAAAAACTCAGTATGTTTGAAAAAATGGATAATATTTAACAATCATAAAATTATTAAGAATTGAATTTTGTTATCATCTAGGTACAAAGATACAATTTAAGTGAAACATTCCCAAAAAATCATTGAAAAAAATCATGAGTCCTTGCCTAACACTTGTCAGAAAATAATTTATACATCAAAATAGTGTAGAATCCATATTCAATAAACAAGATCCATGAGAGAATAGCATTCATATAGCATAGAAATGAGGGACAATAATTATATTTTCTAATGTTTACATCCATAAGTCACACACTTACACACAAACATACAAGGAAAACACAATTTACCTGCATATACCTCACCATCATGTGTCAAATAAATTCACCCATAGTTTTGAGACAACATAATTGTATTAATTAATTTATATTTCCTGAGATTTAATGTTTTAATCATTTTATGTGAGGGAGTTGTTTCACCCTCAATAATTATCTTTATATATGAGTTCTAACTAAAATTAATCATACATATTATCAAAAAGACCCATGTGATGAAAATGAGTTTCATGTTCATTTAAAATAGTTTCACATTAAAAATTCTTATATAATTCCATAAATATTAATAAAATGGAAAAACCAAGGAATATAGTTTTCTCAAATGATATTATGTAACATAATTTTTAAATATACCATCATTATGATGTTTCCTGTTGTCATAAAGATCACATCTCGAACCTTAGATGGATAGTTTAAGCTAAACAGAACATGCTTCCCACCATAGAGGACCACTGTAATGAATATGGCCTTCTTTCCCACTATATTAATCTAGTGTGAACAAACATGGTGTGCCGTGTGTAATAGAATTTCAGGTTAATGAATTCATATGGTTCAATGGATGTTTTCAAGGCCAACGACATGCCTAGGTTATATTCCCTTAAGGAAGGAAACTTATGTATAATAAATAATAGTTTCAGACAACACTTCCAAAAAAGCCATCATGTCTTTCACAAAAGGTCACTTATTTTTGGATGTTTTCTACTGACATGAACCTGAGGAAAAGTATAGGGAAGCATGAATCGTAGTTCCATGGTCCCTATACTTCAATTCTAATGGAGTCATATAGTTCAACATATGTTTTTGAGTCCAATGGATAGCCTAGGGCCCGTTCTCATAAGGAACATATCTTCTTTAACAGGAAAGAATCCTTTTACACAACTATTCAACACAACTATCATGTTTCACACAATATGTGGCACCATTTGGTATCTCTGCCATGACCTAAAGGAAATGGATTGAGAAATGTAAAACTCAGTTATGTGCTCATGAAGTTGTGTTCCCACTGAAGATAATTTTGGTTATTAATGAAATCTCACTCATAGAGATACTATTATACACATTATTTATATGAAATTATATTTTAAATACCATCATAATTTTTAAATTTGAGCATATATGGATAAATAATATATTTATGATGTCTTTTGCGGGAAAATGTGAAATATGATTAATTCTGGATATTTTAAAATTTCTACATCAATAGTATTTTAGATATTTATTGAAAATATAATTCCAAAATGAGTGATATGTTTTTTGTTCTAATCCAAATATGACATCCTTCAACTTTGTATTCTTGACCAGGGGATGATACACGAATATAGACGCCATAAAAATCAATGAATATTAAAAAACAAGTCGTACAAACTACATGGACCCAACCACCATAACAGAAATACATATCAATATACACACCCAAAATAGAGGTTATTGCACCTATAAATGGACAAGTACACATTGACGTGTCAATAAAATTAATTTTACGTATTTTTTATGTCATTAATGTTTCTATATAATTTTATAACATTGAAGGAAGCATCCTATAACCATCATCCAGAAAAAGTAACCATCAATCAAAAGTTCATAAGTCATAAATATTGTGTCCAAATGAGCGAAACTTTTGATATGGGATGGAAAAGTCAATGTGTAACAACAATCATTAAGGGGACTATGCATGAATATTCCATTATGTGGTCCAAAAATCATTATCTTCTAGAGTATATAAATCTTCTTATAAATGGAGAGGAGCCCCTACCTCTCAAATCATTCCTTCCCACCCCCCCAACATCCGGGTCAATAAGAAGGGGATTCCAAGGGGCATTTAGTCATTTTTATTTCATTATATTATTTTTTTTTGAGTTTTTTTTCTCATATAATGCATTAATGTTTTTTATATTTAAGTGTTGCCATTTCTTCTACCACCATTTTTCTCTTAGAACTCTAATTCTCATTCTCCCTCTTCCATATTTCCATCATGAAATCCATTAACTTTTACATGGTATGTGAATAACTCAACACTTGGACATTGAAGAGTTTTCATGATGCCTTTCATTATTTCACCTCAAATTGAAAATGTTTTAAATCTATTTGTGGTGGTGGCAGGAATATTTTTTGCATGTGGCACTCATCCACTACATCAGTCTTTCCAAATCTATCTATTTTCATTCAATAATAATTTCCCCTCTCTTACCATAGGAAAAACCATCACACGGGGCAGTCAGGGTTTCTATAAAGGACGAATCGTCACACGGTGGGGGGGTCTTATGGGAATTACATTCTCAGTTGAGGTGTTACCCTAATTGACGACTGGAGAAGGTGTGGTTTGGAGTGACATACTCATGATAAAACCACACACTGAAAAAATAAATGGAGTGTAATTATTTCATGATTATTCACTAAATGATTTATAAAATTGAATAAAAATTATAAATAAATAATTAATTAACCCAAGTGATGATGAATTGGACTAAGACCATTCTTTTTAATCTGCATTTTTATTTCCTCTTCATTTAGATTTCATTTCTGCATTGCATTATTTTAATTAAATGTTTTCAAAAACACCCCTAAACCATTTATTTCAATAAATAACATAAAAAACAAAAATATATTTAGACTGGGTGTTTATAATTAGTGAATGAACCAAATGTGATTCTCCTAGAGTGAGACAACCATAGTCAGTCTTTGTGTCGCACTAGGAAAACATAGAAAAATTCTTTTTCCACGCACCAAAACATGTCTACATCACTCACCACCACCATTGGGTAATCTTTTAATAAAATTAAGTGATTCATTTTTCTGAAATAATATACCTATACTATATGATATTCTTTAACTCTGTTGATTTTGGAACCACAAATGTTGATCATTTTCATGAAAAAACTTCCATTGGTCCTAGACATGGCTTGGCCTATAGTGGATTGATCTGTTTTCAATAACTCTTATATCTATTTGGGTTTTTAAAAATATAATTTGAAATTATGTAAACGCAATCTTCACAAAACCCCATGACTTTCATGTGAATGTACCTCTATAATTTGTAAATTTTAATTATGCTCGAGCCTAAAATTCATGAAACTTTTACACAAAAACTATGAATAAGTGAAAAATATCTTCCTACTCCCCTAAAAAACATTTCATGTTCCTCATGTGAATCCATTGAACTTCATATTTATCCAAGACATACATACACTAATGACCATTTCTCATAAACAATGGGGATCTACCATTGGTATCCTAGCTGAACATTCCTATATGAAATTTCAAACACCATGTCCCACCATGTGTTGAATTAGTGGTGGTTATATAATCCCTATGGGGGAATATTAAAGGGAATGGGTGATCCTATAATATTTTTTGGATTATATATAAGGAATATATTCTCGCCTTGTAAGGTTCACTATCAATATGAGAGCCCCATCCAAATCCTATTTTTAGGATGTTAAACTATATGATGAAGTCTCCTTCACATGATGAAAAACTTCCTTGATCTGGGTCCTAGTCATTCAATGTTATGTATCACTACAATCTCCCTAGCATGTGAGGTAAAATTATTTCCATACAATGATATGTGAAAATATTATTCCCCATCAATGATTGGTAAGGGATGATCCCACTGTTCCTACACTCGGTAATAAATATTGAACTCAATATGAATGGATCAAATGAGATGACATCACCTTACACATCACATGATAAACTTCTTCCTCAAGAATCTTCTAATAGTTATCCCAAACCATCCATCATTGATAATACAGATATGAAAATAATTTATTTACAATATGATATTAAAATACATGGATTGGTCATGTCACATGAACATAAACTATGGAATTCAATTATGTGGGTTTTGATCCCAATCCTTAAATGGGGTATGTAGAATGCCTCCCTTAGTTTAATTATTTTCAATGTTATACCCAAGTGCGTTGAATTCCCTCCTGGTGAGGCACATCCCTTTTCCTCCTTTTTTAAATTCTGGGCTACAACATAGGTGTGTCGTCATCCCCCCTAAGGACGTACCATCAGATCACCCGCAAGGTGGAATTCAGATCCAACCATCAAGGTGTGACATATTCCCACTATGGGATATACCTCTAGATTATACCCAACAGGCAATTCTTATGAAAAACCTATGTGTGAAAATTTCTATCCTATGGATTCACCTATCCTTCTATTTTTATATGGCATTCTCATCCACATCCAATATTTGATGTCATTACAAATATGTGTAATCCTCCTTGAATGATCTCATGAAGGAATTCATATTTAATATCTCATCCCAAAAAGGCATTAATCCTGTGACCATACATTCCTCACAAGATCCAAAAAATGCCCATTCTATACCCACAATACATTTAATTTTTGTCCATCCTATTTCCATAAGACATTAAAAATTTCACCCCAATCCTATTCAACAATTTATTTCCATCGAACTCCCCAAGATGTCAAACTTTTTACCTACCCCAGAATACCATCCACATCCAAAAAATATGGGGTGCTTTAGGTAATAATCCTTCAATGAATTACTACCCATGTGTCAATATAATCCTATTCAACATGATATTTCTTTAGATTCATACCTAAAATGAACTATACAATATTCACCACAAAGTGAATTATTTTCATGTGACCAATGTAACCAATATCCAGACATCCCAAGAGATTCATAATGTGACTACAATACTCTCCAAATGATCGTGCACATTATATATATAAGAAGTGTAATTAACCATCATCCACCTAGAGATGGTGCTAGGAATCACTTCCATGAACATGAATTAATCATTAAGGGATACCCAAACTAGAATAAATGTTTTAAGAAGGATCCAATTGAAATAATAAATGACATCCCATCATCCCATTTCGATTAATTAGTATTCATTGCTAATTACTTTGAGTAAATATAACCTCTTTTAGAAAATGTAAATTATTAGAAACAGAAGCATGTGAGCATGATGTTTAGGTGGATCCATTAAAAGTTTCCAGAAAAAAAATAAGTACCCTGATGTCTGAGTATTATCTTCATCCAATGGGATTTTTAGTGTCTACGGAATTTTGGATAGAAATTTCACTCGATTAAAATATTTGTTGGTAGGTCCCACCTTGAAAATGTTGGGCTCATTTTGAAATTGGCCAATGAACCCGAGTAGTTAATGTTGGGAATCTATAATTTTTCACATCCAATGTATGGATAAAACAATGAATCTATACATTGGATAACATTTTGGAATTAGGAATCAATTTTGATGAACATGTAGTAATGGATGAATCCACATTCTTTATAGTACACATGATACATTAAATAAGAAACTCTATTCCCAAAAGCACCTAGGAAGAATAAATGATGATGTAGCAATCATGCATAGCTACTCCTCCACCATGAGTTCCTCCACAACATCAGATATTTGGTTCCCAAACAACATATTTACAAATGAAATCATATAGGGGAGGGTGATCAAAACCCCCATATTACCTTAGGAGTATATGTTTCATTCCCTATTGGGATTTGGCCCTTGAATTCCTTGAGGTATATGTGCCTAATAAACATCCCCACACTGGGGTCTATTCATGGATTTTGTGTAACTCCTCAGGGTTTTTTGAGAAATATTTTTTTTAGTTTAATTGATGTCTGTTTTTGTATAATTTCTCATGATTATCTTTCACAATATGCAACATCGTATTAGCTTGTAGTATACGCAACACTATTCTAGTCTTGTGTTGCGCACAATTTCATGTTCTTTTGAATGAAATATTTTTACACAACACCATGTATTGATTTTGATAAATGTATAATATAACTATATTTTTATTATGTTATACACAACACCAATGGAATCTTCCCCTACACTCAACCCAAACATGGAATTCATTACAAGCAAGAGTGTCTTTTCTCGATAGCATGTGTTGTACGCAATACCAAGTTTTACAAAACGAGATATTATTAAAATATTATTTTGAACTAGCCATTATGAATATTATTAATTAAAATTTTAATTTAATAACATTATCAGTCATCTTACATGTTTTCTAGACCATTGTATGAGAACAACATAAATTTTTCAAGTAAAATAAGTATTTTTCAACAAATACTGTATTACAGCCTTTTGATGGAACACCCATTTTAAACCTAGTTTTTAACAAGTTTATAAGTTCGATTTAAAAAAATAATATTCTTATTGTGAATCTGGATTTACATTATTACATTGGATAAAGTTTTTGGATTTTTCTGATAACGTTCATATATTGATGAATAGTAAAAAGACAAAAAATAATAATAAAAAACCTATATTATCATCATGAAAATTTATATTGATATTATTTAATATTAAATGGATTTAAAGTATAAATATAATATATTTTTACCTTTTAATATAATGTATTTAATTATCATTAATTTTACCTTTAATTAATATGTAAAAACATTTCAATGTTTTGCAATGTCTTAAATAAAAACATGTTTTGTTCTACAATGAGATTAATTTTAAATTAATTACTGAATATTATGTGTCTTGAATTTGGAAAAATGGATTACATATTTGGAATAATTAGGTCCAAATTATGTTAATATGATTCTTTTTATTTTTTCACATCATGAATTGTAACTAGGACATATTTTTTTACCACAGTAAAAGGTAAATCAGGAAATTTAGGGTAACAATAATATTATAAAATTTCCTTAAAACTTGAATAATTCTCTTGTATGAATAAAAGTAGACTCATATCTCATAATGGTCAGAATATATTCATTTCATGGACTTTTGACCATTGAAATTTATGTAATTATTATTAAAATAAAAGAAATTGACAACATGTCACTCTCTTATATATGATAAGTGTAATAATTTTAATTTGGTGATAACCTACTTAAAACATCGAAAATAAATATTATCCATAAATTCAATAAAATTATCTACATAATATGAACGTATTTATAATATTTAACGATTAAATAAATATCATTAATAATGACACAATAGTGATGTAGAAATTAATTTATTGATTGAAATATCAAATAAATAGTTGTAAAAATATTAAATTAAATATTATATGAACTATTTAATGTGCTCGAAGAATTGGTTAGACATATTTGACATGTTATGAATCTATTAAATATTTTTTTTCGTATATATCTTCTATGTGGATTTTATTTAAATTCAAATAAATGAATTGTGTCAAAATTCACACTATTGTTATTTTATAAAAATAACATATTATAAAATTGATTAAAAATCATTAAAAATATTTAAAAATAATTCAAAATTTATTATAACAATTTAAATTTTAGAATTTTATTACCACAACAAAAATTAAATAGATTAAATAAGGATAAATCAACGTGATGTGGTTTAAAATAAATTCCCAGCATCTTTTGATTTTATTGATTTATTATATTACAACCCTATTTCATCTCATATTCTAATTGAGTCAATTTTTTTGGTTTTTCAGTGGGTGTTGAATTTATTATAAATTAATATTTTTGAGGTCTAAAAAAGTGCCCCACTCCTCCTTTATAAAAGGGAACCTCCTCCCTCTCCTCTTCACAGCATTTTGAGCCTTCATTCTTTGCAAAAACCTATCCATTTATCTTATCCACTTACCTGGAAACATTTTAGAGGTTCTGGTCTTCTTCAATAACCATATTTAGTACCCTAAGAGGTGGTTTAGAAAAGGCGCATCGAAGAAGAGGTAATATCCTTTTCCGATTCTTTCAAATTTATTTCTTATTCTACTTCCTCTTCATTATTTTTTTCATTATAATGTAATAACCTCAGTATAAATAATATACTAATATGTTATTATGAATATGATACAACCCTATTTCACCTTTTATCCATCCTACGAAAAACGAAATCACCGCGCGCGCATACGTACGAAATATTGTCTCCATGTTGTGGTGTAAATTATTTTCCACCAAAAAATTACATGGATCGGTATAATGGTGTAAATAAAAACCATATATGATTATCATAACATGATACTAATTCCGAGATACTATATTATCAACTCCAATCCCATTCAATAATTGTAGGAACGATATCATTGATCGTACGTACGTACGGATTACCATCTCCACTACACAATGTGATTTATTCTCAATGTTAACCATTCAAGAATGATTATAAAGTATATATATTTAATAATAATGAAATATATTAAATAACAATGATACAGGATTTATGTATATATATATATATATGTCATCTACTTATTTCCATACGGAAATGAAAACATCGTTTATGCGTATGTACGGCCTACAATCTCAATGAACGGCGTATTTAATTTTATTTATCTATCGATTATTCATATATTTACATAATATATATGACATATAAATCAATTTTTAAATTATGGAAGTATTTTAATCATGATATAAGTAATATCAACAACAACAAGTCCAAATATTTTTGGTAAATGAAACATTTATAACCCAAAACGTTGCCTTAACATTAAATTGACAAATGAACGGTTCATATAAAGACATAGGTGAATCATATAGGATATCATAAATATTATTACGGTTCTATTACATGTTTATAATAGGTTTAAACCCATCATAATGGAGGTTTAGACACATTTGATGCATATCGGGCCTATGGTAAAGGATATTTCTTCCAACATTGTTCTTATCCGAGATTGTTCATTCGTATGTATTTACTAGGGTTATATTTATCATCAAGGTCCATGTTTTCCCAAAAAAAATGTTTTCATGTATGTTTAAATTATTTTTTAACCATTTTTTGTCTTTTAATACATGATATGTATGGAATATTTCTTTGTTCACCATACGAGGTACATTTTAACTTTTCCGAAAAATGTACATGGAGATTGTTTGTTTTAACTTATACGGCATGACAAGATTTTTACGGTTTCATAAAGACATATTTACATGAAACATCATATATGTGATTTCATGATTTTCTTCAACAAAAATATTTTCTTTTTAAATTGCACATCATTTTGAGAAAAGAAAATGATTTGACTGAAAAATGATATATTCCTCAAGAATTCATTTCATTTGTTTTATTAAAACAATTTTACATCTATAATTAAATTCTATAATATAGATATGTTTCATGTATAATGTGCATCTTATTTATATTTTTTATGTTGTTTATGATGAAATTATATCCATTGTTTTATATGGATTATGTTATGATGGGATGATGTTTATGAAACCCATTTTATTCATTGGGATATGATGAATGATTTATATTTATTTTGTGGCACACAAAAAATGATTTCATTATTAGATGGGTGGAACCTGTATCTCCCTCTAATTCATTGGCTAATGATTTATATCTAATGATATATACATGGATGGGATGGCATATGAATCGGGTTCCATATTACAAGGTTGGAATGGGAAGTTAAACCGAGTCATTAATGGACTTTATCCACTATGATGGTCTTGGTAGCAATGCCTTGGATACTATGGTAATCATATCTTGTGCATTATATTTTTCCGCAATTCCATGTTTTATTCCCATTCCATTTTATCATGATAAATTTTCCTTTATGATCTATTCCTTATTTAATGCCATGATTTATGTCATTGCTAAATATTTTGATGTTTTATGTTCATGCAGTTACGTTCAAATGTTTATGGACATTTTTTATGTTATCCATGATTACCCTTACTAAGAATTTGATCTCACCATTTATATATTTTCTTTTCCCCAAAATATAAACAATGGTTTTTGGTAAGAAAACAAAAGTGGAAGATCTCTATGAGAGATGTTGAAGATCATTCATAATGATTAGTATATAATGATCATAGTTTCCAAAGACACTAAACTAATACTGTCTTTGGCCATTTATTTTTGTTATGTAATAAGTATTCTGCAAAAGTAATGTAATTTCCCATGTATGTCGATCTTGGGTATCTACAGTTGGTATTAGAGTGAAGGTTTAGTTATCCTTTGGAAACTAGGATGCAAAAACTTTTGTATGATCCCTAGAGATATTTATAAGGTATGTATTAGGATGTCCGTAAGGTTAAGTATAAAGTATAATTTACATTCAAATAATTATGGTAATGATCATTAATAACCTTGTATTAATCCTAAGATGTTAGAGACTAAAATTAATCTCACTTTATTAAGTTGTTTTTCTAGCTTCATTTTTGCCTCTCACACAATTCATTTTGGGTTTTAGATGATTACTTAAACCCGAGGGAACTATGTTGATCAATGTAATCGAAAATTCAAGGATTTTACTACTAAACAAACTAATGTTATGGGATATGGAGTGAAAAATCTTATTTAAATACTTACACAAGCTATGAATCATTCTAGAATTCCAAATGAGCAGATAAGGGAACAATATTCTATTGAGTACATCATGAGGCAACATCCACCTTCTATAAATGTGTCTTCGAATCCAATTATTGTTGAAAAATGGATATGTACCATTGAAAATATATTTTCCATAGTTCTCTCCTCAGAAAATGAAAAATTCATTTTGGTTGTTTATTGTTTATAAGGTGAAGAAGATGAGTGGTGGACTATAATTAAGAATACAAGGCCCTAAGATGAAATTGAATTCATGGATTGGGAAACATTCAAGAATTTGTTTTTCAATAAGTACATCCCTCATATTCTTCAAAAAAATATGGAATAAGAGTTCTTTTATCTTAATAAAACGGATGATGAATTAGTTGGTATATACGAGGAAAATTTTACAAGGCTTGCAAGGTATGCATCTGGCTTTATCATCTAACCTGAAGGTAAAGTTGATCGATTCATCAGTGTCTCAAAACCAAGTCTTCGAAGGGAATTATCTATAATAGACTTTAGTAGCTATGAGTAAGTTGTGCGTAGTTCTATCTGCCTAGAACTATAATTTGGTGATACAAATCCGTCTCATGGTTTTGACCAAATAAAAAGATGGAGTTCAAGGAAAATCTCAAAACAATGGTGAAAAGAAGTAGAATGTTTTGTTATGCTCAATGTGTGGAATGAAGCATGATGGAGATTGTCTTAAAAGGACTTGAAAATGTTTAATTTATGGAAAATAAGGTCATCGAGTAGAAGAGTTATGGAGTAATGGGAAAAGGTAGCTAATGTTGTGAATAGAGAAAAGACTACAGAGAATGCACAAACCAACACTTCAATACTACAATTGAATGAAAATAGTTCATTATGATAACCATTTCCCTAATCCAAGGGTAAATGACGATCGACATCAACAACCTCTTAAGGAAATGGAAAATTTGATGTCACATGAAATCACTATTGGTGATGTTGACTAAGATAATGAAGTTGGGGAATGATTAAGTGTTTATGTAATGGGATTCCGAAATAGTGTTTTGGAATCTCATTTATATTATCACGGAATATATGAATATCTATGTATTGGATTATTGTGGTTTTTAATAATTATTGTATCAGTAACCCAGGAAGGTGATCGAAATATTTTTGGAATGTCGATGATATTCGAATAATGAAGGGATTAGTAGAAAATTATATGTTTGATAGTATTCATGAGCTCATGACTAATAAAAGGACAAAGTGATATTATGGTTTGAGTTTATAGTATTTTTTGGGATTTTAGTATGTGGAATGAGTTATCTTTTGATAGAATTCATGTTTTCAATATGGTTCTATGGTAATTCATGTTTCAAGAGAATACTTGATTAAGGTATTCACATGTTTGGAATGTTACCAACAAGATATATCTTGTGATATATGTGGTATAAATGATGGTATTCTCATTCTTGTTTTATGATCATTCTTGTAATTTTTCTCTCTATACTATGATTTTGGAAAGATTTATTTTTCATACGTCATAAAGATTGAATGGATTAGGTAGGATATCAGATAGTTTTGATTAAGGCTATTACATTTTTTGATTTTATTTCTGGAATTTTATTATAGTATAGTTTTAGAAAAATAAAACCTTGTAGGATAGGTGACAACCCATCACATCAGTGAAGGATTCAAGAATCGAACCCAAAAATGAAGTGCGGCAGTCCTTTATCACCTACCATTGTCCTATAAGAAGTCCCTGGTTAGTAGAAAGTAGTTTTATTTTATTATGCGGTATGATAGATGAAGTATAATTCCATTTTCTGTACCATATACGATTAATCTCACCATATATAAACTTATGTATATAAATTTTCCTTACCTAATGTTTTAGATAGATAGAATGACCTATCATTCTATCAGATGATCTAATCACAAATCCTGAATGACAAGTTCATCTTCATTTCATTAAGAGATGAAGTGGAAATTGTCCAAGGCACGAACAACAGTGAGATTGTACCAAAATTAAGTAAGTATTTTTTTTAATTAAAAAAAACCTACCACATTAAGGAAATGAAATTGAAAACCAAAAGAGTTTTCCTAGTACTAGCATATCCATTGAATCAGGTGGTACATTAGATTATCAAAAATTTATGGCTTTGTGATTGTTAGCTTTTTCTTAGCCATGTTTCCTACCACACTCCATCAGAACTTAATGGTTGTATTTCTCTTCCATATCTAGGTTTACACCTATGATCTCCTTTTCGGAAACCCAGTGATGAGTTAATATGGGTAAACGTTATATTTCATATTTTACTTTTTAAAATTATGTTTTCATATTTCATTTTACGATGTGGGTTTCTATATAAGAATATTTCAATGTAAAAAAAATTTATATCCCCGAAAATTTTTGAGGGAGAAACTCAATTTAAGTCGGGTAGAATGTAACATCATGAGATTTTCTGAAAAATATTCTTTTTAATTTCTTTGATGTCTTGTGTTATACGCTTCACCAAGATTATCTTGCGCAATTAGAAACCCTGTATTAGCCAGTAGTATAAGAAACACTATTCTTAGCTTGTGTTCCACAAAATTTCATGATCTTTTGAATAAAATTCATTTTATATGACACCATATATAGATTTTGATCATTTTATAAATGAACTATATTTTGATTGTGTTATACGCAACACCAAAGGATGACTTCCCTACACGCATCCCTAACTTTGATTGCATTACAGAAAAGAGAGACCTTCCTCGATAGCATATGTTGTACACAATACCAAGTTTCACTATATGATATATTATTATAATATTATTATGAACTAGCAGTTATGAACAGTATATACTAAATTTTTAATTGTATAACATTTTCATTTATCTGACTCATTTTCTAGATCATCGTATGAAAACAAAATAATTTTTTCAGAAAAATTAACTTATTTCAAAAAATGTAGTTTTTCTGCCTTATGATTGCACAAAAATTTTAAAATTATTTTTTAACAATTTTATTTGTTATGTTTTAAAAAATAATAATCTTCTTGTGAATCGTGATATAAAATTCTACATTGGATATAGTTTTGATATTTTTTTAATAATGATAATTGTTTGATTAATAGTAAAAACATGCCAAATTTTAATTAAAAACAAATTGTTTCATCATGATAAAAGTAGACCCATATCACCTTTGGGTCATAATAGATACATTTCATGGAATATTTAACAATAAAATGATTTAATTATTATTAAAACCAATGAAAGAGACAACATGTCACTCTCTTATATATTATAAGTGTAATAATTTTTTTTTGGTGAAAAACTTCATAAAACACCGAACATAAATAGTATCGAGAAAGAAAATTAAATTACCTAGACCATATGAATTTATTTATAATTTTTATGGATTAAATAATTTTCATAAATGATGACAAAATAGTGGTGTAGAAATTTATTTATTGATTGAAAAATCAAATAAATGGTTTCAAAAATATTAAAATAAATATTATTTGAAATATATAATGTGGTACACTAATTTTATAGAAAATATGACATGTTATGAGTATATTAAATATTTTGGCTCAAGTATATCCTCTGTGTGGATTTTATTTAAATTAAAATATATTAATAGTGTCAAAATTGACACTATGGTTATTTTATATAATAACATATTATTAAATTGTTTATAAATCACAAAAATATTTAAAAACTATAAATTGAAATTTATATGGTCTCCAATTTCATAAATTAACCAATTATGGACAATCCAAATCACATAAGTATTTCTTTATAACAATTTAATATTCAGAATATTATTACTATAAATAAAATTAAATTGATTAAATAAGGATAAATCATGTTGATAGGGTGTAAAATAAAATCCCAACATGTCTAAATTTTATTAGATGATGATATTAAAACCCTATATCATCTCATCATCCAATTGATTCATTTTTAGTGGTTTTTAAGTGAGGTTTGAATATGTTATAGATTACTATTTTTGAGGTTTCTAAAGGTTCCACTATCATCCCTTATAAAAGGACACCTCCTCACTCTCCTATAACAACATTTTGAGCCTTCAAACTCTTCCAAAACCTGTCCATTTCTCATATAAACTTCTTTAGAAACATACTAGAGTTCTTGGTCTTTGAAAACCAACTTTCATGCCCTACGAGGAGGTTTAGAAGAGGCGCGTTGAAGAAGATATAATATCCTTTACCTATTCGTTTAAAATTATTTCTTCTTCTACTTCTTCTTCTTTATTTTTCTCATTATAAACTAATAACATAACTATCACTCATACACTTAAATGTTATTATAAATTTGAAAAACCCCCTTTTCACCTTCAATACATTTTACTAGAAACAAAATCACCATGAGTGCGTACATAGGGATTACGCTCTCCACGTTGTGGTGTAATCTGTTCTCCACCACCACCATACATTGAGGGGTATAATGGAGTAAAAAATAACCATATATGATTATTATGACATGATAATAATTCTGAGATATTCTATTATCCACTCCAATTCCATTCAATAATTATAGGAACGATATCATCGCTTGTGCGTACGTTCAGATTACCATCTCCACGACGTGATGAGATTCATTCTCCATGTAAACCATTTTAGAATGATTATCAAGTATATATATAGACTAATAATGAAATATATGACATAATAATGATACTTTATTTATGTATATATATCTATATATGTCATCTACATACTTCCATGTGGAAATGAAAACAGCATTCATACGTACGTACGACCTACCGTCTCAATGAACGATGTTTTTAATTTCATTTATCTGTCTATTATACATATATATACTGAATATATATGATATAAAAAAAATGTTTACATTATTGATATATGTAAATAATTATATAAGATATATAAATAACAACATTTCCAAACACGTACGATAAATGAAACAATTATTACCCAAAAAGTTGCCTTAACTTGAAATTGACAAATGAATAGGTGATTTATAGACCTAAGTGAATCATATATGATATCATAAATATTATTATGGTTTTTTAAAGTTTATAATATGTTTAATCCCACTATACATGAGGTTTGGACACATACGAATCATATCAGACCTAAGGTAAGGGATAATTATTCCAATCTCGTTCTTATCCGATATTGCTTATTAATATGTATTTATTGGGGTTATATTTTTCATCCATGTCCATGTTTTCCAAAAAAATGTCTTCTTTTATGTTTAAATTCCTTTTTAACAATTTTTTAGGTTCACTACACTGTATGTAAGGAATATTTCATTGTTTACTATACGAGGTACTTTTTGACTTTTTTGACAAAAGTACAAGGACAATGTTTTTTTTACTTATACGGCATGATGAGACTTTTACGGTTTTATAATGACTCATTTCCATGAAGATTCTGATACTATATTTCATGATTGTTTTCAACAAAAATCTATTCATTTTAAATTACATGGCTTTCTGAGAAAAGAAAATTACCTTGAAGAAGAAAGTATATTTTCCTCAAGAATTCATTTAATGTTTTTTTCAAAACAATTTTCCATATAGGATGAAATTCATTAATATGGATATTTTTCATGTAAAATGTACATATTATTTAAATGTTTTGATGTAGATTATGATGAAATTATATCCATTATTTTATATGGGTTATGTTATCATGGGATGATGTTTATGAAACCCATTTTATTCATTTGGTTATGATGAATTATTTATGTTTATTTGTTGTCCCACGAAATAATGATTTCAATATGAGATGGGTGGGGCATATATCTCCCACTGATACAATGGGTACAGATTTATATCTCATGAGAGAGACATTGATGGAATGGTAAATGAATTTGGTTCAGTAATACCAGGATGGAACGACATATAAACATGATTCAGTAATAGATTTTGTCCACTATGATGTTATTGGTAGAAATACCTTGGATACTATGGAAATAATGACATGTGATTAATGGTTTTCCACAATTCAATGTTTTATTCCAAAGACATTTTATTATGATTAATGTTCCTTTATGATCTATTCCCTATGTACTTCTATGATTTATGTCATTTCTTGATATTTTATTTTTCTATGATCATTTTTGTATGTTCAAATGTTTATGGATTTTTTTTATATTCTACATGTTTACCCTTACTATGAATTTGGTCTCACCCTTGTATGTTCAAATGTTTATGGATTTTTTTATATTCTCCATGTTTACCCTAACGAACCGCCCTTGGGAAAAAGGTCAAACGCCGGTCATTCGAGGAGAAAACATTGATATGACATGTCATTTTTTATCATATTGTAAAATAAGATTGGGTGGTAATGGATTAATCAATCATGGATCCTTCACCCAAACATATAGATTATGGGGTTGATTCTCAATAGCTATTTGTAATGATCCCATAAGCAATGGTCCACTATATCCCAAAATAACTATGTAGGTACATTTAGGTGGAGGATGGACTTTCCCCCTTCTATGTGATCATATCACTTATGCATTAAATGACTCTATTTTCAACCCCATCCACCTCCACCTAATGTGAATGATATATTTTAGGGTTAGGTTTTCCTCTTTCATATGGTGATCACTATACCAAACCAAAAATGGATTTTTTTCCCACACACATGATGTAGTGGTAAACAACCCATCTAGTTGGGACGCGATGATGAGGTTTAAATTAACCGTGAGTGGTGTCACATCATGAAACAAGTGGTTATATTTGATGGTGAATCCAATATTGATATACCAAATCCAATGTTTCACTACACTATATTGCAAACCATATCTCATCCTGCAATAGTCACGATTTTCACTGACCAAGATCACCACCCTTCCTCGGACAAAGGGAGCCCTTGGGAGTCTCTAGAAAAGCTCCATCTATCTATGTTGTTATGGAAACCTATAAATTCTTTAATTTACAACCCCAAGTCCCTCATAGAGTATCAAATAGTGTATTTTTATTATTTATTTTGGAAATATTTCACCATTTCCAGGATCATTAGTTGTCCCACTAATGAAGACCAGAGCAACTAAAGACCATACACTAGTAGTGTTGAAGGGTTAAATTCTCATTATCCATGTCACATAGCCTACCATGTAGTATTGTTTCCACCAAAACCTTCAAAAAATATGTTTCAAGAGTCTCACTATCCTCAACCAAGAAATGGATGAAGCATCTCCTAATGTATAGATAAAGAACATGGGATTGAATGTTGCACTTCATTTCAACCCTATCTTGTGGAATCCTTGTGTATCCACTCATGAAAAAAGGTCCCCTATGACCTCCAACATGGTTAATATTTTTAAAATGATATTTCATAGTACCAAATTAATAGAAAAATTGTTAGAAGGAATATTATTGTTGATCCACCTCAATTGGTGTCAATGAACATGTAATAACAATCTAGTGGTGTCCTTAATCCCCAAATGATCATGGAACATGGCCTAAAAGATCCCCCCAATTATGGATTACTACATACCCATGGACATATCAATAATGTAACGGTCCTCGCAGATCCCTCTGATCCATTCATGATTTTGAAAAATGTAGAGATTATTCCAACTGTAGCTTCCTTGCTCCAGCAGTTTACAGTGTATAAATGGTCTATTTCTAACATCATTACTAAGATCTTCTTGTGTAAATGAAATTCCCTATGGGACCCCTTATCTCCACTACTTGGGAAACTAATCGTCCCTGTAAAATAAAATCTATTGTATCTCATTGTCCCATCACATTCAGTTAAATAAGAAGTTTGAGATATGGAATGTGACCATGATACGCGTCTAGAAATCCACCCAAGCAGTGTGATTATCCTCCTCAGGGTCCAGTGCATCCCACTCTTCATGATAATGTGACCAATCATAATATTGATGATCATAAAAACCCAATAGTGAAAAAACAATATAACAAGGAAGTGATAATCAATATAGCTAATCACATTGAGGCCCTAGATACACAATTGGTGGTATACCCACTTAAAGGAATGTTGTACTAAGCATGTCCGGACTACATTACAGAACCCCAGTACTTTTGACATCCATTAATATCCCTGTTAAATGGGTTGGGATACCAAATTAATTAATCCTCCCATTTTATTTCAGTATGTGGAATCATGTTAGAAATTCCATAATAGTCTGAGGTATCCATGGTTATTATTTAATCATATGATGGAAGGACCCACATTCATCAATTATATCGAACTACAGAATGGTTATTTTGTTGGTTAGGAGGACCATAATATATAGTTCCTTTAAAAAATTTGTTCCACCATGTCTTATACATTTATATAGACCACCAGAAGTGAAATAATCATAAATAGTAAGCCTCAAACATTCTCATTGTGTTGAGTGGCCCTATAAATTCACTTGATATGTCAATATTCTAATAGTAGGTACTAAAGATGTGTTTGGGGAACATCAAAGTGATGTTCCCCAGATAACTATTACCAAATACTAACCATGCGTATTTTTTTAGTTTTATAAAAAAGGAACAATCAATAGATAATACCTTGTAGGATACTAGAATATTGTTGCAATCATTTCCCCTTACAACTCTAGTGTGAAGACCTAAAAATGTAAAGACATCAACTACAATGCATGTTCTGTAACTAATTCTAGTAATACTATTTCATCCTTTCTGGTAGATACATGCTGAGTGAATCCTTATCCATAGCAGTCTCTCGAAGACAAAAAGCATCAATATCCACCTCCCCAAACATATATATTTATATGGAAGAATTTCCCACCATCCCCTCATTATGTCCAAGCCAGTAGAATTCTCTTTCGAGAAACATGGAACCATATATATTACATCAAGGATTCTCAATTTTTGGATATTACAACATCACCCTATATAATATAATATGGATACTTCCTGAGTGATGAAGGCCCAATGGGCATCATCTTACTGGTCATACTAATCATTTTTCTACCACTGGATCCTCAAAGACACCATGAGAGATGTCATGTATCCAAATATTCCCAATAGTACTAAATGGTTTACGGTTTGGTCATGTTGAGCAATGTTATGGAATAGGTGGTTCATATCTATTTGATACGCAATAGTGAATATAAATAATCTAGTGAATGTAGAAAATAATCTACTCACTGAATGCAGAAATACTAGAATAAGTTTGGTAATATAGAAATTTTTTCACACACGGTGTTATACATTTTTTATTAGGAAAGAAAGAACCACATTGGGTTGCCTCACCCCATACCTACACTGCCACCACATTCACATCGCAACCCTCCATGTCCCATATGTATTTTTATTGATTCTTTTTGTTATATTAGAGGACCCTGGTTGTTCAAAATCCATGTCACAATCTCTGGTTTTTGATTAACCCTTAGTAAGGAAATGAAACCTCTATAATCCAAAACACAGTGTCACCTAACAAATAAAGATAAGGAATGCACCATGGAAAACACCATCAAGATGGTAGACCACTTCACAATAGATAGTAGTGTGGAATAAAATTAAAACCACATGACTTCATATGGATGATGCCAAAAATTTATAATAATTGGACATGCATGTATCCAGAATTATCAGGCCAACAATGATTTTCTTGATACTAATTCTAGTATGTATTTTTTTCATTGATCTAAGGAGGCACCTTCCACCAAGCATGCTCCAAATATAAATCTGTTAGTTGAATGAGAATCTCATCTGCAACCACACCATAACTAGCATCATCAATCAAAAAACTGAACTCATCTAACATATAATCTGCTAATAGTTGTTTACAAAATATAATCTAGTCAATAGTTATTTCAAACACTATAACAGTACACAAGTTACAAAGTGATTAATACATTTCCCCCCTTAAAAATAACAATACCCTATGGGAAAAAATATTCCCATCACATGGATGTTTTATGTGTTGAAACACCACATTAGTGAGACAATTCAGTTTTCAATACTCCTCGACCTCTTCATGTAATTGTAAATGGATGATTCCCTTGTTAATGATTCAAAAATACCTCTATATTTTGATTAATATTTATCTGTTCTAGATGCATACAATTAAAAGGAGGATTAACAATAGGAATTCAAATAAATTGTCACATTCTACAGAGAGGATGAGGATGTCCATATGTAGGGGAAAATACCTCAATTGTATGCCATATTCCAGTTCAATGGTGAGGAGATCCATGACCAACTAGAACACCCTGGTTCCCAAATCAACCTCATCTCCACACAGAATCTCCATAATATGTTACTGATAAAAGGAAATCTGACTCCATACATCATGAAAATATAGGGTTACGATAAGCGCATGAAGAAACAATGTGGGAATCCCCAACTGAAGAACCAAATTGGTGTCCACTTATTGAGAACTTAATTCCTCATAGTATGATTTGAAAATTCGTATAATTACCTATTGGGAAGGATCATGATTCATTTAATTGTTATAGTCCCATATTAGTATCATCATATTAACATGTACCATATCAATGGTCGAGTAGGGGATCCTCATGGTGATGTTTCCCACTTTGACACATCTGAGATCTGCTCTCTAGAAGATGGAATCTAAAAGAGAGAGGGTATGTAGGTTCAAAAAGATTGGTAGGAGGTAATCAATGAACGTAATGATCTAATATCAATGACAATCAACTCATTAAAGGACATGGATGAAGCCTTGATTATAATAATTATTCTGTTAAAGACCACAATGTTGAAACTTGGAGTATTATTTGATGTATCCATGAAAAATGGTTCTAAAATCCATAAGAAAAAGGATAACCCATAGATTACATCATACTCTTATAGTAGACACTCTCTGGTGATACTTCAATTCAATACCTCTATGATGTAATGAAAGTTATTCTCAATGTCCATCCTTTCTGGAAATGCCCTCGTATTTCGTAGGGTATGGCTAAATGAAAAAATAGAAACTAATCACCATATCATTAATATCAAGTGTTGACCCCTTCTTCAAAGGTCAAATAGAATTATCACGATGGCTTTTATCTCTATCGTTTCATCATATAGGGAAACACTTCATGAGGAGACCATGACTTCTAAATCATACACCAGCCCTTCTTTAGAGTCAGGATTATTGAAGATCCAATTAATCGCATAGATTATCCTACCTTGGATAATGAATAGTATTGGAATATTTCCCTCATATATCTGGGGAGGGTTTAACCACCATTTTTGAAATGTTAATTAATGTGATCCCTAGTATGAGGGAAGATTTGGTGAAAATGTGGATTAGTGCAACCAAATATCCAGAGGAACATCAATAGTATTTGACTTTCTTGGATCAAGATTACATTGTATTTTATTGGATCTATAATAATATATGAAGGATTGACTATCAGATCACCGTTCACAGTCCTGACCTATCTACGATTCATCATTGTTTCAAGCAGACTCCCAAAAACATCATTGCCTTTCATGTTTCTATGGTTGAGGTTTCCTTATAAAGCCATCCTTAAATATAACAAAATCATGAATTAATTTAATAATTCAAATTGAGAAATATTTCAGATTTAGAGAATTATAGAAATAGGTCATAAAATATACATGTTAACTTGAATATTATAAGTACACACTTCTACTCAGTGTACATTTTTTTCAAAAAAGATAAACTCTATAAAAATGAAACATGTTTATTTCTGTGTTTTAAAAATCATGAATTTTCCTTGATCCCATCCGTGACCCAATTCCACTTTATTTCCTATCATAAGAATTCAAAATATTAGGATGGGTATAAAAAAGCTCTGTAAGTGATATATAAAGAAGGAAAACAGTTTTTTTAAACAACAAGTAATACATGAATACATTATCATAAATTAATATCCTTCACATTTAAGAAGAAAAAAAAACACTTCCCTGAATATAAGCTCATTTCATATCATATTTGAAACCCAAGGATTACAATAAATCACATATAAGGGAACTTATAACATATAATGGTAACATGGGACATAAAGATACATAAATGGAATAACCAACCATTCAACTTCCACACATATCACTAAATGGAAAATTCAAGTAGATGACTTCCATAACCAATGAATTTTAGTTGATAACATAAGCACCCATCCTTGTTTTATCATGTTACCACCCATCATTTGGTTTATCATGTAACTACCCCTCCAATTTCTATGTATAATTTTATAGTCAAAACACATTAAATATTTCAAATATCAAAATTTCAGTAATAAAATTTCATTTACAATCACTAAAAATCATTTCAAGATATTTAATTACTAATTAAATTTCATAAAAATAAATACACAAATATTTAAAAGGGGTATATGGTATTTATTTCCCATTTAAAAACATCACATCTTTCTAAGTAATCCAAATATCATATAATTATCGTGGTGGTAGAATAGTGGTTGTCACATCCTATGCTAAAAAGAAATATACCCATTGTCATTTAATAAGACACTACGTAGAAAAAAATTCACTATGAATTAAATTATATTTAAAATTGGTTTGTAGACCATATTATACCTTGCCCTGTATAAATAGAAATTTGGCTCAATTAATGGAGATTGAGACAATGTCCCTTATGAATATTCAGCAGCCTAACAACATCATAATGAAATTCAGAAAATGTGTTGGTGGGAGATAAAAAGTTATCTAATCACATGGAAATAACATGGACAGAAATAAGGAAATATTAGAACATATTCCAAAATAATAAAATATAAATTAAAATACATAACATAAAATATGTCTTTGACTAATAGAGAAGGGAAAAAGGTTCCCTTAACTTATGTCCAAATCATCACATACGTTCCTTGTTATTCTAGAAAAATAATGTAATGATTATTTATACTCTCATTAAAATTATATCCAATTTAGTTATTCCTTTTATATCACGTATTCCCTTGTTATGACAGTCATATAATTAGTCAGGCTCATATCGGTCTTTTTGTCGATGTTCGGTACTTGAGTCAAAAATGATCTTTTTATAATTACAAATATTCTAGGTGGTCAAAAGTACAGTATATAAAAAATTATATTCCTGATTTAGAAATAATATATGTCATATATATCTAGTTTATATTTATTTATAGTTTTCCATATCATTTGGATATATGAAATTAAATGAAATGTTAATGGAGACGGTATGTTGTATGGACACATGAACACTACATTCATTTATTTATCATATTTAATGGAATGAAAAATAACTTATACAAAGGTATATTATAACTCTAGTATAATATTTATGTTTTAAATGTTACAGAAGTTCATTAATTCCATCCTTTTTTTGTTCCATGTATAGAATGAATGAGTCATATTACATTGAGGGGGTGGTAGTCCTCATTTTCTCAAATGAAAATATCATATTTATACTGCATGAAAATAATAATAGTATTTTATAAATTATAATTAAATAATAATATAGTTAAAATAATAATCATATATATCATATATAATTACAGTTACATTATAATGGGCCCCATGAGAGGTGGTAGGAGAAGATTGAAAAATCATCGTTTCGTGAGGCGGTATTTCACCATCTAGAGAAACTGTATGATCTATACCCATTATATAGAGGAGTGTGTAAATGTAGTTTGAATACTTCTCATAACAACAATATAGTATATTAAAAATACTATTTTAAAAAAAAATAAATGAATAAAGAGAATTTAGTGGGTTGGAGAAGGCAAATATATGAATGAATCTTGAGAGAAGACATTACCTCAAATTGGGTAACTCCATTTGATTTAAGATAAAAGGCCTTCTTTAATTTCATTGTCCCCAATTTAATGTTTCTATGAGTATTATAGAAATTTTGAGAGCTTATATGGAATAATTTGGTATGAAACAAGTGCGATAGAGTGGTTTGAGTAAGGGTTAGAGGTGGTGTCCTTTTATAATTTGGAGGAGGGGCACTTTATGAATGTTTTGAAAAATTATTTTTGTATAAATTGATTTTATAATTATAATAAATCCAAATTGATATATGTCGAATATAATATGAGGATGGGTCGACCAACTGTCAACCAATGGGTTTTATAACAGTTTATGTCATAAAAATAACCTTATGGTTTATCTTACACCCTTAGTTAAATAAATTAACTCATACCATGTATTCATGTAAATTCATAATATATGGAAACTATAGTTAATATAAAATCTCAAGAAACAAAAAAGGGATCATTGATGACATTTGTAACATCATATATGTCTGTTTTCCGAATATTATATTTTAGGGACAATTAAATCAATTAAAAAAGTATACATTGATTTTAAAACTCATTTTTGTCAATTTTTATACTATTCATATCATGACTTTTCAAAAATACAAAACAACATGACTAATCTGAAAACAAATTCCAAAATTCAAATATAAAATGTAAAAATCATCCATAAAATTCCTTTATGGAATAAAAAGTTTCAAAATAAATTTATTGTAATATTTATAATCTCATTTATTTTAATGTTTCATTAATAAGGTAATCACTACATCACCATTGTGTCATTAATAATTTTATATATTTAATGTATAAAAATTGTATATAAATTATAATGATGTAGGAAATGTATTTTTCATTCTATTTAATATTTATAGTTGATGAAATCACTTGAATAACCCAATATAAAGATTGTTTTAATAAAAATACATGTTTAGGTTATATTTTCCTTAACATTAAATTAAAAGTAATTAAATGTCATTTTCACAAACAAGTGGCTCCATTGGGTCCTAAAATTGAAAAAAATATTATCATGTTTAGATATATATCATTAAACACGGTTAGGACAAGTGTTAGGATAATTTAAAATTATTATAATATTAATTTTTTACCGTATTTACTAGATTTACCATTTTACCATGGTATATATAATATTTACTAAAGTTACTATTCATAATGTCTAAAAATATAAGTTACCTATTTACACAATTTGGACCTCTTGATTCCAAATATGGAATATATTTTTCCAAATTTAAAAAACATATGTTACTAAATTAATTTATAATTAATTGTCATTGTCAAACCAAAAAAGAGAGTGTTTATGAAGATATAATAATCAAATGATTGACATGTGTTTATGCCTAATTAAAAAGTTAAATTACATAAAAATACCAAAATTTGATTAAATTATAAAAAAAATATTAATCTTGTTTAAAACCAATCAAAAAGATAATCTAACCATTTAACTAAATCAGATGATAACACAATTTTAACATAAAATGCAGTATTTTTTCATATTCATTAAAAATTTAACTCTATTAGAAAAATACCAAGAATTTATCCATAGTGAATTTTTATGTTCTGCTTCTAATAAAGATGTTTATGTCAAATAGAATATATAAAAGTGAAAAAAATATATTTAAAAATGGTTCTCCATAAAAATGTATTAAATAGTCCTTTTAAATAATATTAAACTATTTCATGCTTAAAAACTCATTCATTCTTATTTTACACTTCTAAAATTTATTTGATACATTTAAAAACATTTAACAAATATTATTAATTATAATTTAGTTAGTTAATTTAATTCTCATTAATAATATGGCTATTCCTTTAACAACCAATTAAAATTATTATATTATAATATTATTTTTTGGTATAACTCAAAGTTGTTGGCACCAAAAGATTTCAACGAAACCAATTATTCTGTGTTGAGTACTCTATCGAAAAAAATTTCCCCTTTAAAATAAAATTATTATCTAATTCATAAATATTAATTGATATTAAAATGTATAATTCATTAAATACCTGGGTCATTACATCCTTCCCCCTTTTTTGAAAATTGTGTCCACTGAATTATAAAACTGGGCTCAGAAACATCATTGGTAGTCCCATATATGATATAGTGTCAATAAAACTATCACATTAAATGAAATAAATATAATTAGAATGTTCACCAAAAATAATACAGAATAGGATTCCATGTATGAAAATATGAATAAAGAAGAGAAACAAAGTGTCATGTTCTTGAAGAGGGTTATAGAAAATATAATTATTAGAATATTTACCACCAAAAAATATCAAACTTTTGATGGGTAGAACATTCATTTCTTCCATGTTAATACAAGTAATTGGTGAACAAGGTTTGTTTTATGTTCCCTCTAGATAATTTATATATGATATTTACTAATAACATAAGGAATCATCTTAGATTTCACGTAGAGTTTCATCCAAAAACACATCGTTTCCCCAAACAATGTGTAATCATGATTGCTTATTCACAACGTAAGTGATAGAATCAACTTATAGAGAGAAAATTAATCAAAAAAAGATAAAAAATATATTTCCTTTGTTTTTTGACATAAACTAAAACAATAATGGTTATTACAGGATCAGATAGTCCCTATAAAGGTCAATCTTTTATAAAATTAAATACTAATATTAATCTCCAAAAATTAAACAAACAGAAATGATAGTTCACCAAAGATCATTCAATAAATAATTGTCCTTAAAATTCATCAATATAATCCAAACTAATATTTAATCCTATAACTCAGAAGAATTTAATCAGACAGTCTTATATAGTAAATCATAACAATTATTTCCAAATAACATCCACTACTATTAATGTCTCATACTGAATTATAAATAACCTAATCACATATTCTATATTATGGATTTATCATATCCCTAAATAATCTAAATCACTATATTTAAATAATAATAAAATAATCAACCACTACTCTAGAAATTAAATCCCATAGTATTTTATTTTCCTTAGACATATAGAGATCCCCAACAGAGATAAAATCTTCCAAACTATCCTTTATCACCTAATCACCAAATTTTTTCCCTATAAAAAGGATATCAATTGGATAAAACATAAGATCCCAAATTCAACTTCTTATTTATCATTACAATCATTTAACCAAAAATAATTACATATATTAACCAAGGAATGCATGTAGTCCAGAAGTAGGCGATAAATCCTAGTTAAAATTTGGTTGTGTGTTCGATTGTCGTAGGTTTTTCCGATGTGATGGGTTGTCAAAAGGATTGTGGGTTTTACTTTAAAAAACCAGTATAAATATTATAAAATTAATTAAATGAGATAAAATCCTTAAAAAACTCTGTAACATGTTTTAATCACAGTGGTTATTTTATACCTCGCATTTTGCATCCCAGAAACTAATAACCCATAATTTCCTCAAACACAAATGTTCACATGAAACCCTATTGTTATCCATTATGTCCACCCATGAAAAGATAATTTCTTCATTAAAAACATTTTCTCATATCAATATTCATGTTTACACATACTTGAAAAATTATTCCAATGTAATCCCATCATCAATGGAGCCTTAATACTTTTAATCATTTCATCATCCAAAAAATCTACCATAACTCTTGAATCCTTTATATGTAAACATCATACACATTGAAAACTATTCATGATCCATTAACTATTCTTTTACAAATTATTATATAATATATCATTCCTAAAAACAAAATCATGAATCATATCCTAAGATTCAATAATGTCAAAACATTAGCTATAAAAAAATCTATATCTTTCATTGGTCATTGTAAGTTTTCTCTCCCTCAATTGTAATGGTATTATGTATTAGTAAATCTATATATGTATGGTCTTACTATTTCTATTCCCAAAACCTTCTTCATAGGACATATATTTGAATATTTACCATGAAACCCAAATTTAAAACATTCAATTGATCCCTGAGAAATAACTTCTGTCCTTATCTTGGAGTCAACTAGATATTTCCTTCTTCCATTGAAGGTTCTTTCTTTATGACCTTCATTACCACATCTATAACATATACCGTCCCTTTGAAGAATTGTCCTAGGTGTTTTCTCCAAATCCTTGACACATAGGTTTTTTATATAATTACTTTTATTATTATTACCTGTACAACTGTAGGGAATTTTTTCTCTTATATATAATGCATTATAAAATTTTCTAAGGTTCAGGTGGTCAATCATGACTCCAGATAGCTGGTTGAGAATAACCATAAGTGTTCTATTTACAGCTCCCATTTCAATTAGTTTCTTATTTATAAAATTGTCAATAATTTAATTTACATCCATTGTTACATTGGTGCCTGTTAGAGCCAACCATTTACTAAAACCAAAAAGGTCAATGTTAGTCTATAAGTAAAATTATCATATAATACCTCATGAGGAGGGTAAATAGTAAGATATACTTATTCATGTTCTCTTAAACTCATTACATTTATCTAAAATAACAATGAACCCTTCTAATATTCTAACTATAATGGTAATGTCACATATCCTTAAATAACACCCTACTTATTAAAGATATCCAAACTGACCTCTGATACCAACTGTAAGGACCCAACATTAAACATTACATAATATTGAATTAACATAATAATTCCCATGGAAGATTTTTTCAAGTTAATAAATTTATATAATTAGGTCATAACATATGCATAACAGCTTGAATGTTACATGTCGACATGTCAACTCTCTATCATTCTTCTTCATTAAACAAAAACTCTTTAAAAATGATTCATATTTAGTTCTATGTTTTAAACTACATGAAGATTCCATGATCCCACCCGTGACCCTATTCCACATTAATTTTGGTGAAAAACATTTCAAAAACAAGGGATGAGCATAAAAAAGTTCATTATGGGATACATAAAAAAAGTAAACTTCTCGTTTTTCAAAATAACAAGTAATCCATTCATACTTTATCATGATGTAGTAACTTTCACCTATAAGAAGTTGCAAAAACACATAACATAATATAAGCTCATTGCTTATCCTTTTTTAGAAAAAATATATTACCATAAATCCCGCAGAAGAATCATTTCAAATATAATGGTATCATGGGACATAAAAGACATAAATGGAATAACCATACAGTCACCTTCCAGACATATCACAAAATAGAATAGCCATATGACTGACTTCCAAACCCAATGAATTAGAGGTTATTACATAACATGGAATCTAGGGTTTATCACAAAAGAGACCAGCATTTTTATTATCATGTAACCACCTGTCAAATTTCCATGTACAATTATATAATCAAAATTCCTAAAATATTGAAAATATCAACATATAACTAATAAAATTTTATTCTAAATACCAATAAAACGTATAATTATATTGAAATAAGGATTAATTTAAAAAAATATTAATTATGAAAATATGTAAATAAGGTATATAGTATTTACTTTCCATTTAAAAACATCACGACTTATTAAGAAATACAAATATAAAATAATACTTGTGGTAGCGAAATGGTCGTTGTGACTATGTATTTTAAAAAGACTCATTTCCTTCAATGTTTAATAAAATTATACGTAGAAAAATATTTCCTTTGAATGAAATTAAATTTCTGATTTTTTTATATGACATATAAAATCATGTCATGTTTAAATCAAAATATACATCAAATAATTGATATTGAGAAAAGGTCCCCCACAAAAAATTAGTAGCCTAACGACGTCACATTAAAATTCATAAAATGAGTTGACGGGAGAGAAAACTGTATCTCATCACATGGAAATAACATGGATAGAAATTATCATAAATAAGAACATATCCCTACAAAAGAAAATAGAAATTAAAAGACATAATAGAAAAGATGTCTTTGACTAAAAGAAGATGGTTAAAGGTTCCCTTACCATGAGTCTGAATCATCATATATATTCATTTTTCTTACTAAATAATAAACGTAAGTTAATTTTTACTTAATTATTAACCATTTTAAATTATATTATTCTATTTGTATCACTAGTGACCTTTATATTACGATCTTATAATTATTCATGTTAATATTGGTTGTTTTGTCAATGTTCGGTACTTGAGTCAAAAATGAACTTGTTATAATTACATATTTTCTATGTGGTATAATTTACAATATCCCTAGAAATATATTCATGATTTAGATATCATATATATCTAATATATTTTTATTTATAATATTCCATAGGATTTCGATATAGAAAATTAAATACCCCGTTCTTGGAGACGGTAAGCCGTATGTACGCATGACCGCTACTTTAATTTATTTTTCAAATTTAAAAGAATGAAAAAAAAGATACATATGTATATTATAACTAAAATATTATATCTATTTTATATATGTCATATAATTTCATTAATTACATTCTTTATAAGTTTCATGTATTTCAAGAATGAGTTATATAACTTTGAGGGGGCGGTAGTCCGCACTTCCTCAAATGAAATTATCGTATTTATACAACATGAAAATCATAAATGTATGTTCTAAATGATAATTAAATAAGAATATATACAAAATAAATATCACAAATATCATATTTTATTATAGTTCCATCATAATGGAACCCCTGATATGTGGTAGAATAAGTTTGAACAATCATCATCTCGTGAGGCGATATTTCACCGTCCAAAGATAGAGTATGTTCTATACTCATTAGACGGAGGTGTGTGTAAGTTTAGTTTGAATAATTCAAATCAAAATACATATTATATTTAATTTACTAGTTTTTTTGTAAAATAATTTAATAAATAGAGTTTATTTGGTTGGAGAAGGAAAATAAATGAATGAATATAGAGAGAAGACATTACCTCAAATCATGTTTCTCCTTTTGATTTAATCTAAAAGGCCTTCATTTATTACATTATCCACAATGTAAGGCTTCAAATAGAAATATAGGGATGTTGGGATATTATTTTGGAATGTTCTAGAAGAGACAAGGGGTATTAAGCGAAGTTAGTTAGGGTTAGAGATGATGTGCTTTTATAAGAGAGAGGAGGGGAACATTAGAAATGTATTGAAATCTTATTTTCATATTAATTTATTTTCGAATTATAAAAATACAAAAGTAATATATATAAAATCTAAGATTATCAGGGTCAAAATAATCTCATCCAATGGGTTTTATACTAGTTTTGATCATAAAATAACTTTAGCTTTTAGCATTAACCATTTATTAAAAAAATTTACATGTACCATGTCTTCTTGTTTTTCCATTAAATATGGTTATTGTATTTAATATAAAATTAAAAGGGACCCTAAATATATAATTAAAGATAGTTTTGACATCATATAATTCATTTGGAGAAATAATTAAATTTTAGGACTATTATATCATTTAATAAAAAATTAATTGATTTAAAAACTCATTTATTCCATCTATTATACTATTCAAATCATGACTTTTTAAAAAACCAAAAAAACATGTGTTTTTCAAAAAAAATTAATTAACATATATAAAGTCATTATTTTCCTTAAATTTTTTTATTGAATTTAATGTTTCTAAATGAATTTATTTTAATATATAAAATAACATTAATTTATATCGTTCATTAATAAGGTAATAAATACATCTCCATTTTGTCACAAATAAATTTATTTATTTTATGCATAAAATTTATATATAAATTTCCAAGATATAGTTAATATATTTATCCTTTTAAAAAATATTTCTAGTTTATGATATCACTTATATAACCCCATATAAAAAAATTAGTAAAAGATACATGTTTAGGTAATATATTTCTTAACATTAAATTAAAAGTAATTAAATGTCATATTAACAAACGAGTGGCTCCATTGCGTCATAAAATAGACACAATTATTCCAATTGTTTGAAATAACTCATAAAATAGTTGTTGGATAAGACTTAGGATAATTTAATATTATTATAATATTAATTTTTACAATTATTTACAGGATTTAACCTTTAACCATGTTAAATAAAATATTTACTGAAGTTATTGTTCATAATGACTAAAAATAAACGTTACCTATTTACAAAATTTTGAGAACCTAATTCCAAATATTGAATCCCTTTTTCCAAATACAAAACGCAGATGTTGAAAAAATTAATTTAAAATTAATTCTTGTTCCTCAAAACTAATTAGCGGGTTTTTAAGAAGTAATAACTATCAAAAAATTAACATATGTTAATGTGTAATTAAAAACTGAAATTTCATCCAATGGAAAAAATGGATTAAATGATTCAAAAAATAATCTAATTAAACATTAAAACTAAGTAATAAGATAATCTAACCATATAAATAAATTAGATGAAAAGGAAGATTTGACAAAAATTGCAGTATTTTTTACTATTCCTTAAAAAATGTACTTTATAAGAGAAATAAAAACAAATTAACCTAAGTAAATTTTTTTTCTCGATTCTAAATAAATAGTTTATTTTGTTAAATAATACATATAAAAGTGACGAAAACATGATTTAAAAAGGGTTCGCCTCCAAAAGGTGGTAAATAAACCTTTTAAAGAATATTAATGTTTTTTATGCATAAAAACATGTTCATTTTTATTTTAGGAATCTATAATTAATTGGATAAATGTATAAACATTTAAAATATAGGTTTCATAATAATATAGTTACTTATTTTTATTCCCAGTAATACAACAGTTATGCATTAATTACCATTTAAAATAATAATAATATTATATTACTTTTTGGTATAACTCAAAGTTCTGTGCAACAATTGATTCCAATGAAACCTGTTATTTTTTATTGAGTACTCTATCAAAAAATGTTTACTATTTAATATAAAATTGTTATCTTATTCATAATTATTAACACATATGAAAATTTATATATCAACTTCCAAGCCCCAAACCACTATTGTTTGATGGATTCCATTCCCTATCTAGTGATAGGGATTTCATGATAGCTAATACAATGTTCTAGGACCAATCCTTTATTGATGGATAATAAAGGTAAAATAAGATTCATACATCCCCTGTGGATAAAGATTCTTCCACCTTTAGGGTGTCATAAGGGAATTTTTTCCTTCCAGTGATTTCCTATATCCTGATGAATGCTGGAACCACATATCGGTAGGTTAGGCTTCACATTATCAAACCAATCCCATGGAAATTTGTGGAATGATATGTGGACATAATATTGGTCAAATATCAATATAATCAGGTTCATTTCAAGGGAATTATGGAAGATTTTATATTCCTCTAACCTGGGTATTTAATGATGATCCACTTAATGTATGTTTTGGAGGATATGTATAGGCATTTCATGGATTCATTGAATGGAATATATGTATAGAGTTTTAATCATATAAGATCAATGAAATTATCCAAATTCCCCCACAAGAAAAATTATATAGATATTACTCGTCAATGGAAACATAAACTACATACACTAATTTTTTTCACATTGGTTTGGAATGTGACAACGCTTCTAAATTTTTATTATGAATGGATCCATTTTCCTACTTGATGTGGTTTTCAAGACCACATTCAAGGGTATAAAATTGTATCCAACATAATAACTATTACAGATTCCTCCTATATCATGGAACCACATGGTCCTCAATGTGACATTATTATAATGTTTAGTTGATAATCTTTTTCCCACAATAAAATTAAATAGAAGATATAACATATTGTTGTATCTCAATTGAATTCGTCCCAACATTAAGACCGGTTACTCCCAAATCATGATGTGAATCCTCACACTTATTTTCGTATTGATGGTGTTCTAGAATTACCTAAATAATGAATAGATATAGTTGGTTTCCTGATTATACCTATTATGTATATTCTCAATTTCCCAATGATGATATGATGATTGGAATTTTACATAGTGATCCTCTTACAGAATGACATATGGTGCATCTAGCATATATCCATCAAAGTGTGGGCATGACCAAATTTAAAGTCCACCCATACATCCCCTGAAGATCATCCCATGAACATTGATTAGTAGGATAATTATATCCTCTCAGTATATTAGGATATACCAAGTTGGTTGAAAAACACTGATGTTGAATGTTGGATACTAACTAGTAAAATGATTAGAAAATACATTGCTCAATAGATTAGGTATGGGTATCATTTTTATCACCCCAAAACATAACGTCTTTCCAAAATCATTCATACCATAAGATAGTTTTACCAATTAAATGATGGAGTACCAGGATCTATTTATAGTTTTTGATAAGTCTCTCTAATTTATTTCCCATGATATTATGTTATGGGAGAGAATGAATTAGTTATTAAACATATTAATGGTGAATACATCATTATAATGTAAGATATTGTATCAATTTTTGGAGTGTTCCCATCAACTATGGATAAAAATTCTCCTCACAAGAAAGAGACTCGGGTCCCTCAGTCATAGAGTGGTTGAACTGATGCCCTTTCTAGGTTATCCATGTACCTCACATATCCTGACTAGGCTGACAAAATCATCCTTGTGGGACATAATAGGATCATCACACATTCTATTTAATATTAAATGATTATTTGTAGGTAATATAGGTAGTTGTTAATTTTTTTATGCTAGATCATAAGGATCCCTGAAAATATAGGAGCCTTCTGATTAGAAAACTGGCTTCATTGAGTATATATGTTGTTGGAGTATCCAACCAAACAAAGTTGATCATGAGTGAATCCTATATCAAGTAGCATAGTTGATACTCTAATGTTATACCATCTATGAAAAGTCACTATAAAAACATGAATTTTAAAGGAATAATCTTCTATCTCAACCATGTAGATGAGATCACTATGATTATGAAATAATTCCATTCCATGTCTGGTGGCTCCTAGCTAGCAGGATTGAAGATCTCTGGAAATATTTGACATTTGGGTTACTTTTTTCCATTATTTTATGAGACTACATTGATTATTCTAAAAGGTTTCGTGCCTGTGAAATCAGTTCCAAAATTGTTCAAGGACTTCCAGAGCTTTTCCACACAACCATGTAATCTTGGACCTTAGTAGTATGTGGACATGGCATTGTGGGGTCATACCCAGATGAGTTATCATTCTAGTGTAGGATCATTTGGACCACAATGGACTCATTGTCATTGGGGGAAGAATATATTACCCTCATGAAAGTCAATTACAGGTCTGTTATCATGTTTTTAGGATCCCACAAAATCCATAACATTGTAATTCCTCATGATATTCTCAATGAAAATGGAACCAACAAATATCATATCAAGTTGAATAAATTTTACTAAAAGTATAACATCTGGTCCAATAATAATTCAAGGAACCTTTCAAAGAAGAATGAGAATATTATGACATCCATCAAGACCCTTCCAAAATATTATGGAGAAAATGGGGGTCCTAAACAAAAATTTTAATCCAAAATATCTTCCATCCACTCTCTATGGTTATTGGATGATGACCCAGAATACAACTCTGGTGACACCATATACACTGGTGTATGGAACATAATTATTCCTTCCCATAAAGGTTTATTATCTATCTCTCATAACTAATTTCTTTGACTAGTATATTCCCGAAAAAAAAGAATATTTTTATATATTATATTTATAACTACATGATGATAACAAGTTTTATGACATGGAAAATATCGAAAGGCCATAAGATAGTGTGGTAAGAGTATTCAAAAATAATGTTCACCGAATGTCCTTCCTCAAGGGTGACATGGCAGTGGTCCTTATAAAAATTATTATAAAAGAAAAAAGTTCATCCAATGTTGGATCCAAAATGGTATGGACCTTATATAATTTTTATGTTCTATTACAATAAAACACGAACTTTGACCATCATGGATGGTTGGTGTAGCAAACCTTCCAACAACGACAAGTTTCTCATAAATATCCATTATTTATGACCCATCTTACCAAGGATACTGAACTAAAGGGAAAGACATAATGACCCTCACATATCCCCTCAAGTAAAACCATGTTGATACTACCAAAAATGGTAAAACAAATATAAATAAATGAACACAATTCCCTATATAATACTTTTTCACTGGGAGAAAGTTTCCTCAACCACGAGAACTCCTAGAAATAGTATAAAAAATGAACCAAAACCATCCCATGTGGATGTAAAATAGAACTAATAGAGATGATATTCTTCCAATGTAAATAACCAAAAGTAAAAAATAATTCAGTAAATCAAACAAAATAAAAGATTTTGAGATGTTATTGATTATCAAATTCCACATAATCGGCATGGAATTTTAAAAATAAATTTATATTTGGAGGCTGAGTATAATAGGATTCTCATTATGGATGACTTGGAATATAATAATTATTTGAATGAATCATATTAATGAACCCATGGTAAAATTAAAAAACTAATATATCCTATATAGGTCTAATATCCAAATACATCTTTTCCACAGAACACACACCAAAAAATAAAATCCTGTAATAAAACATATTAATAAGAATATCAATAGATGGATACCTCTCGAAACATTAATTATGATTTACCTCTCTCACAAATCAATGTCATATGTCTTCGTAATCCCATATATTCAGTATAAGAGATACCAAAACCCCCATTAGGATCACATCACATATCACCCAAAAATTCCATGGCCATTTCCAGAAAACCCAAGGACATAAAATATCTCCCAAATACACATTGTCCATCACATCACAACCATCTCTAAAGTATAAGGGTATTGTGAACATGAATGTTATCAATATCATTCCCTCCTCATACCATAAGAAATCACCCCCACAATCTTCCCCAAAACATGGTCCCATAACATCTCACATGAAGACACATAGGGAACTGCCCCAATACATTGGCATATAACATTACACCAGAAGTAAAATATTCTACTTCATATGGAACTATCAAACCTTCATCCATCATATTCTATTAATTTCTACTCTCCTAGAATATAATGTGGGAAGGAGCAGGTATCCTGTCATATATCCTCATCACTCGGATATTAGGATAACAACAATAGATTGAAATTATGAATATCTTAATGTAGTGACTGGTTCTAGTTTGGTTCCTATAAAAATAAAAAGTAGCTATATATATATATCACACACATTATCTAAAAATGGGAGAACAGAAATAAACGACCAACTCCAAACATCACAACTTTCACTACCACCACTAAATTAACTACACCATATAAGAAACAATACACTACTTAGACTAAAAACCAATTTCATAAATGTAGAAAACCCATCTCATATTTAATGATTAACCATATCAACAACACAAACCATTATTAATTCATTCAATTACTATCCATTTACATACCATTAACAGAATCGTTCCATTTTATTTTAATCACCCTAATAAAATTTCATTTCTTCTTGGGAAATGGTATATCACATCACAACATAACAAAAACACAAAAACACATAATCCATGACCATCCTACCAGCATCACATAATCAAAATCTCTTGGAATCATCACATTCTTCCCTAAATCACTTTCACCCAATTGCATGGCCTAAAAACGCATCACAACACCACCCTACAAAATAGACAAAAAAACCTTCAAATCACTAAACCATATCCTGATTAATGAAAGCCATCAATACCACATGTCACCACTACACATCACCACCCTAAAACATGGATACACCTCACCGAATATTTAAAAAGAGTTTAAATATTGTGAAACATCCTTTTTATCAATTTCAGTACTTTATATTATGGGTATTATTCCACAACCCATAAATACTAGGGAAATCCTTTTCTCAACCAATTTTAAGATGTTATCAAATATAAATTTTAGGTTGATGATAAATAATCAAATAATTGTTCCACATTAAAAATATTATTTGAATAAATATTCTCCCAGCATCCCTGATTTTCTGCGTGACATTCAACGCATAACAACACATGATCTTAATAATATCAAACTATCAATGAATGAAAATCAAACTCCTTCATCCTTTAATTTCATTGAACAAATTATTATTCTTTTATCATCCAATGAATAGTATAATCCGACAGAAAAAAAATTATTTCCCATACCATATTAAAAAATATATATTGAAATGAGTGTAACACTACCTCAAATGTGATTTTTGATCTTACAGCACACAATAGGAGATGATTAAATTGTCAAAAAACCAAAACATAAAAAGAGAATAATGGATTGATATACAGTAAACCCAATAATCATAAAAAAAAGTTCCCATCACACTCCAATGAAAAATTTCACACCATAGAATATCTATAAAAGAAGAATAAGATAAAACCACAATGAATAGGAGGAGAATGTACTACTGATAACCAACAGACATTTATTCAAACTATTTGATATATGATTGGTAAGGAGGTATGTAAGATCTTCTAGTTGATAGTAATAAAATTTAAAAAAATTTAAGGTTTTCATCTAATGATGATAATGTTTCTTAACAAAATATATTAAAACATTGATTCCACTTGTTTCAGGTTTTATATTGCTTTCAAAAATGAATTCCATGGTTATTCAGATTCTTAAAAAATTTAACTTTCATGGCATATAACTTCTTACAGTTCATGAATCAATTTTTGGAAGTAATTACACATAATTAATTCATCCAATATAACAAAACAAGATATGACTATATCCTTCTAAATATGTCATGAACTAAAAACTCATGATGTGAAACTTTTTCACCACATTAAAATCGAAGAGATGTCATCTATCCAGCCCACCCTCCAATGAAAATTGTTGAAACATTACCATAATAATTATATCCACCAAAATGGGGAATGTAATGTTCCAAAAAGGCATAGTCTATAACATCAGAACCCACCCAAATGATCCTCATCATCAAGAATCAAAACCAAACCATAAAAAAGAAAGGTATATGAAAAACCAAATAGTGAGATACCTATAAAGGATATATTTATAGTATAAATAAAAGCTCCTACAAAAATGTACAAATGAAACATCCCAAAACAGCACCGAAATTTTCATCACCACACAACCACATATCAACCTCTCATAGGGTATAACTCCCAACATCAGGTAGTTTCTAAAATCAATCACATTTTCCCATAGTCACTAAAAATTCATTCCAAATGAAATGATGACCAATACAACAATTCCCATATCTAATAAATTACACTATTATAAACACAAAAATCAGAGAAATCCATCATTCATGTCACTATACAATCCACTCTAGTATTCACTGACATTACCCCATTGGTTTAATCACATCATTGTAAAAATCATCTATATTAGGAATATAGTCATCCCCGTTTAATATATCAAAACATTATATCAAAATATATTTATTGAAAAACAACAAATATAAATAAACATAAGAATAATGAAATTATATCATATGGATATATAAAGAAATATAAAAGTAAATATAAATTTGGGTTTTTCGAAATGGTCTGAATCTATCCTCATGTGAACTATCTCTTAAGGCCCATGCCTCTTCAACACATGATAGACGTCAATGATTCATCCATAAAAATCCTTATCTCAATGACTTAGTTTCTATACAAGATGTTCAAGAAATGTCACCTCATCTTTGATATCCTACACTCCTAGATCAATAAAATATTATATATGATTAAAATTATGATTGTGCCAAGATACATGGAATATGTTGTGGATCATGTCCAACCATGGTGGAAAGACCACATAATATTCCCACTTCCCGTATCACCTGGATACTTCAATGGGCCTAATGAAAAATAAGACAATTCTTACTCCCCCTTCCAATCAACCACATCCCACAATGATGGGATAATCACATTAATATATGGTCTCCATTCTATAACTCCATGTTCCTCATCCAATGAACTACATGACACATGTAGCTGTCATAAATTAATTTCTTCCTCCCACAAAAACATTGACCTTCTCTTTGGTTATCATGACCACTTTAGGACAATGAAATTATTATACCAAAATCAATTGTAGTATAACAAACTATTACAAGTCCCCCTTAACAAGCCTAAAAATGGTCATGTTTGATTGATAAGTGATGCATGTTGTTGAAAGAAAACTCAACCAATAAAAATTTTCATTCCCACAATCCAAAAATATTTATGATGAATGATTTCAATGTATCCTCAAATATGGGGTAATTCATCTCTTTTTACCTATTCCTCAATGGTTGGAAATAATAATTGAGTCATAATTGATCCCAAAAATTATTTTTCTATCCCTACTAGAACCAAGGTGTAAAATTTTCAACCCCATCCTTTTATATTGAACATAGAATCACAAGACACCACACCACATCACCGATATACCTTGATTAAATATCATACACTCTGTCAGATTCACTAATAACTATGATTAGGGATGACTTCATATACTGATGAAAAATTAGCCAGATTGAATCACAACAAAATTGGTAAACGGTAAAATATGTGGTGAGATCTATAAATATCTCATCAAATTTCTATTCATGAACATTTAGTGGACAGAAAATACCACCGAAGACATGATTCCAATACATTACCTATTGGAAAACCAATCACCTAAGCAACTAAATGAACACTACCCTTTTCATCTCATGCTACTGAAAATGCATCTTCAAGTAATGGTACATCTTGGATACACCTATATGTATCATCATTTGTGAGGACTGAATCTCACAAATGACTCTCTTTTTCATTATTTCTAGAAAATGTACCATTGTCTAAAATAAAATCTTATTCTGATAATTCCCCCAGAGCATTACAATTAGGAACACGATCTTGAATCACCACTACTAGTGAGTTTACCTAGATAATCCGACACATAGTTAATTAGGGAATTTAAAAAAACCATCTAAATAATATCATACACTATCAAAAACTATTTCATCTAGGATCATGGAATCCAACATACACAATGCATTCCATACATTCCCATAATTCAAAAAAACATCTGACTCCAACATCTTTCTAAATATGGAAAGCCCAACATATCACTTTCATACGGTATATGAGATATAAAATTCATAATCTGAAAGAAATTCAATCCTCTTCTATTTAAATTTAATTATATGATGCTTACATATGATATACCTCAAGATATTGTGATTGGAAAAGACAAAAAATGTTCCCCAATGTGGTAATGTAAAAAAAACATCATAAAATCACCCTGGTCCCATCCTCCAGACCTTTGTAGAAAAATTTATATATGTGAGGACATAAATTACTCTACCCAGGATATATCTCTATATTCTATAGAATCAAAATATATCCAAATACTCTATTAAATGTGTTAAAAATACTCATACATCTAACCACCCTCTAGAATCTAGTTTTCTAGAAAAAAAATCAATTTCCCCTTAATTTTGTCAAAATCTACCTAACACTAATCACATTAAATAGAATCCATGTCCATCCCATTCTATGTTATCAACAGGGATGTCACTCAAGGAAAATTAGATGCAAAACCCCTATAATATTCTCTCATACAATGGAAATTAAAAACCAATGTCATATTCACGGGTTCATCCAAATGAAATAATTCATCTCCATTCAACTGATTTATTTCCAAAAACCTGGTAGATATAACATGTATATGTAAATTCACTACCTGTGATGAATAGTAATAGTTGGAATGTGATCCATGTAGTAGATGGTGTCAATGAATACAAATGATAGCTATATGATGATGGACATTCTCTTACAATGACTTCAAGTAGATCAATATGTCAATTATGATCATGGCAATAAATTATTCTATAATTTCAGAGAACATGGAGTTAAAGATAACTATAAACACTTATACACTGTTCATGAAACCGAATGAATTGAATATTACATACCATTATATGGAGGCACTCTTATGTATACCATCCCCATTCACCCTCATCTACTCATACCCAAAAATTAGATTGATCTAAAATTTCAAACTACAATCTCAATGAATGTAAGAAAGTGATTCTACCCATAAAAAAGTGTAACAGTTCTTGACCATCAACTGATTCATCATTTGTTAGCATATACACAAGCTATGACAACAAGACACCTTCTTTCTGAACAACACAATATCACCCTATATAGATATACAAAATCAGTTTAAACGTTTTTACATCTGATAATCTATAGTAATACCAAAATATCACAAATTATAATGTTCAATTTGATATGGGTCCATCAAAATCAAAGAATCACCTTACATCATGTCTACCCTAAATTTGATATCATTTCAAAAGGGGTAAATTCTAAATATAAATGGGAAATATATGCAACCCCATTAAAAATATTGGTAGCCTCCATCATTCATGTTTAGAAAAATTCCACATTCGACATACCAATTAATTAATAATTGTTCTCCACAAATATAAATCTATATTCAAAACATATCTCTTCTGAAAATAGCCCAATTTCAATCCACAGTAAAGTGGACAACTATCCACATGAATTAGAAAATGTAAACTTTTAGAAATGTCAAAAATTCAATGTCGGGGATGATATCATTTGAATGCATCTGGAGCAGGAAAAAATATATCATTTACTCATGTGGTCCCAAAATTATTTTATAACCCCTACACACTTAAAATAATATGGCATATCCATTGACTATAAGATTCGGTGGTATTTAAACAGGAATCCACTATATATGTTGTCTCCGGGTACAAAATACAAAGGGGGGAATATAGGTGTGTGATTTTCTTGAATAAAACAAGAAACAAACTAGTGTAAATGATAATATCATAATATCTCAAACAATATATTGACACATTAGCACTGGGGTATCCACTACGTGTAATAGACCATGCACAAATCCTGCAGATCACTAATGACTGCAAACTACACATCTACACTAAGGAATATGTACCGGAATAACAGGAATAAACTGAGTACATATTCTACCAACTATATCCCTTATTTATCGTACAGAATCTTGATTCCCCAAATATTAAAATGGTAACATTATAAAATACAACTGATTCTGGATCTAAAAAAATCTTCTTTTAAAAATTTTAGCTCCATAAAAAATTTGGAATATGGTTTTAGGGATGTACAAAGGCCCTGTATATAAAAGAAACCGGCATGTAGACCCTAGGAAAATATTTCAATCTACTAACCCTATTTTGTTATAAAAGAATATGTTGAGGTCTTCTATCATCTATTCAATACCATAAATTCCCTAGAACGTTATCCCAAACTCTTACCTAAGTATTATACAATGTTTATGTGAAATATTCTCATGTATCCTTATGGACTTCATGGTCGATATATGTAACTATAATCTATGATCTTTCTGAATGTCAATTCCTAAAACATATTTCTAATTCGGCTCACCCGGATAGAATTTATACTAGTTAACACTAGCTCGTTAAATATGAATACATGGAAAATGGGCCAAGTACTCCACTAGAGTCTGGATCAAACTGATGGAGACCCAAATATCCTCTAAACATATATCTCTCACAATAATATATTCACTTCCCTGATACTTCCCAAAATCTGGTTGCTGAAATGAGTGAAAATTACTCTACCACTGATCACCATCCTCGACTAGATCAACCAACTATTGATCATCATAATAATAAGCTCTAAATTCTACTTCCTAAGAAACACAAGAATTACAAAAAAATCATTATAAAAAGCATGAATAATAATTTGATCTTGGTATCATGGAACATGTTTCATGATTTATATAATCAAATTTATTCATTTCAACAGTCCTTAAAAATCACAATTTAATATGAAATTCAAGTCATCATGATGCATGTATCTCTCCATATGGTATATAATAAAAATATTTCCATATAACTTTATCGTTGAACAATATTTTTCATCCTTCACCAAATCAAGGGGTCCTTAAAATCATATTTCATAGTTTCTCTCCCTTTCCTATGTAACATTCCATGGTCAACTAGAATCATTGACTAAATCACCCATTAAATCTTTAAAGTGAATAACTCCAAACATCATCTTTTACCTCGAAAATACCTTTCAATACTACAATATCATGACTCCCTCCAACCAAATATAACATAATGATTTTAGAGTGATAATTACCATTAATTAATGCTTCTAGTATGCCCTATATTGGATACTAGCCCAATATTTTTCAAAATATCATGAAATGGGAGGAATTACAATTTATAATAATATAGGACAAAGGATATGATAAATCAACAATAAGAAAATGCATGTGACATTATAAAAAGGAAATAATAAACCACCCGACATGCATGTATTAAAATTGATGCTACTAAAAGTATCCCAATTTGAATACCCAAAAGTAAATGTTAAGGCCAAACATATTAATTGTCCAAATTTACCAGAACATGATCTCCAACAAGGTAAAAATAATCATCCTAGAAACAAGAAAATAAATTTAAATATAATGTGTGATCACATATTTACACACATTATGGAGTCCAAAGACTCCCATGAATATGTGAAGCCTGAAAACAAATACACCAATTATAAAATAGATTATCCAAAAAACTCTGAAAAGTTAAACTATAAAAACCCATTCCCACCATGGAACACTCACTAAATAAATAAAACCAAGTATGAAAATATAGTAAGAATAAAATCATTAAAATGATACAACACACCACATTCCCACTAATTTTTAACCCTCTCACCCAGACATACTATGTAACGGAACTCCCATCTCATCAATATTACTTATTCCACTTCCCTATAGCCTGATCACATCACATCTTTCATGAAGATACCTAGGCCACCACCCCATAAATTGTACCATCACATCGAACCCAAAGAAACATATGATGCCATATAAAAACAATTAAAAGAGTTGTATTGTACCGTGAACATGAAGGAAATAAAATTCAATAACTCCTATAACAATATACAACCACCACTCTATATCTCCCCATGACATGAAAAAATCATATATCACCTAAAGACAACTAATCAATTACCCCACATAATGATCACATCATCTCTATACTGAAGACACATGGGCCATCACCTAGTGCACAATATGACCTTATATCAACAATACCTATGTATATTATTTCTCCTAGTTAAGAGACAAGGAAATAATGGGTAGATAGGTAGCCATACTCATCATTGAGATGTTGTAAAAAATAAACCATTTATAAAACCACAGGTGTCAACACAAAGTTCTCAATTTTGGTGGGATTTATATTGAAATAAAAATGAATTTAATATTTATAAATATATATCCCAATACAATTACCCAACACACACTTTCTTAAAATGGGAATACCATGTCAAAACATCACCACATTTTATTCCACCACTGACTTTACAACACTCTTCATCCATAATAAACAAATCAAAATTCCATCCATTTTAATTATTCCAACCCAAAAATCTCATTATTAAACATTAAATGTTTAAACCACTCATCCCATTATTAATTAATTAATATATTATACATTTAAATCCAAATAACTATACCACCCCATTCCATTTTAATAATTATAATCAAATTTAATTTCTTACCATGAAATTAACTTGATGAATCATATCACTATATAATATAACAACACAAGAACCATGGAAATTCAACCGTCCACACATAAGAATCATATAAATGACACATTATAATAAAGAATTCATCAATCTCACCCAAATCATATTTTTTAAAACTCAATCCATCAATTCCTCACTATATGGACAAAAAAAGCCATCATCAATTCAACACATGACACAAGAAAACTCTTCCATCAAATCACAAAAAATCAAAAATTATTTTATGTATCTAGAAAAAGAATTCTTATTAATTGAACAAATTTTTTCGGATAATTATCAGAGAAACCATTTATCCTTGGGAGACCATTGTATAAAAAATTGTGTATTTAGACAATTTCTATTTTAGTTTGATTCAGAACAATCACAACATGGGTCTATGATAATAAAAAATTCAAAACAAATCGATCAGTGGCCATGATTTTCAATGGTTTATCCATCCCATAAAAACATAACATCATAACAAGGAAAAATATTTAAAACCAAGTGACCCCTTACCATTTTCCATAATATTACACTTAACCAATTTTTTTTAACAATGAAAAATATCATTATAATGATTAGATAAAGAAAAAAATTGCATCATGATACACAATATATCTAAATAATATATAAACATCCCCAAAATATTTTTCTGGTCTTTCTACACACCATCTGGAGAAGAAGAAACTAAAAAAACAATCACACAAGTGAATCATAGATTTTCACACAATTAATAAAAGGATAATAAAAATATTTTCCAAAAAATCAATATAGTTGATATAATAGATAATAATAGGAGACAACCAATGTGAAATGGGCAATAACATATAGCCAATAACAAATTGATATCCAATGGAACAAATATATATTGTCGAGGGACGAAAGTATGGAAGATCCTATAATACAACATTAGGAAATAAAAAAATGTGAAGAATGGAACCATATGATTCAAAAGAATATCATATAAATAAAACATATAATAATATGGGTTTTATAGTATTAACATCATTTATTAATTTTATGATTTCTCCTTCATGTGTTTTAATATTATGTCGAACTGTATTGTGCCTCAACATAGAATTAGTTAAAAAATTTCCATTAATTTAATGATTTGAATACACATATTGGATTCATCCATTCTTGAAGAAATGTTATGAATACAACAAGGAATATAATTCATACACTTCCAACTCATGACATGAATATTATTCACCTAATGAACCACCATATTTTGTCCACATGTAGCCCCAATCACAGCTAAAATAATTATAGAGCTACCATCACCACCTGAAATAAAAAAGGGAAAAGTAACATATTAGAATGGAATAAACCATTACAACATGAAAGAAATATGGGTTTAATATTATTTTATAAGGTAATCACATAATGAATTCATTCATAATTCTTAAAAAACCTAACATTATAAATTCATGAAAAATAAATGGTTATCCAATTCTATGTATTAACATTATATGAAAATACACTTCAATTAAGATATTATGGTACATAAACTAAATACATGACTATTTGGTGGAATTTTTAATTATATCTATATAAAATTATTCTATGGTAATCCAAATTAACTCCCCTTAATGATGGAAATGAAATATATGGTATTCATTGTGGTAACATATTGGATGAAAAATGTGCTAATAATTGGTGGATAAATTTGAATGTAAGAGAAGTGATGGATCAGTCTTCTAAAATAAATGGAAAAGGATTAATACATCCTAATAATTAATTTGTATTCTATAATTTTATCATCATACCTAATAAAGTATAAAATAATTCAAAATATATAGACCAATATGAATGATTTATATTTTGTGCACTAAAAAACATGATTTTATAAACATTAAAAGTGCCTTTTTAAATCAATATTAAAATTAAAAATATTTTTTAAACAGTCATTATTAATGTTCCTGTTTTATATGATAAAAGTTTATAAAAAAATGTTTCATATAATAAAGAAAAATAATGGAACGATGCCTTCATATAGAAATTTATAATATAATTTTCTAAAAAAATATTATTGTAGCTAAACCATATATAGAGATCTACAAACACATTAAAACCACTATAAAGAATATAAAAATAGTAGAAATAACCATAATAAATTATTGGGTTATAAATTTTTAGATCCAAAAAATATGACAGTGTATATGGTTGTTGATGTTGTAGACATCCAATTGAAAATAAGCGGTTTTCAATTTTAATTAAAAATGGTTATGTTATATGCCATGTCAAAAAATAAATATCATAATGAAATGAAAACTCTAAAAATTATCAATGTAGAATAAAATGTATTGCATATTAGATATAAAATTATAAAAATACTCTATATGGGTTATATATTATTGTAAATTCCTATTTATAAATGTGATTGTAGATGAACTCCTTTCAGAATGATTATATTTTAATTTGGACCCATTTTATTAAGAGAGATGGAAATTAAACATAATATGATATGAATGAATAAATATTCATGGAATAAAATATCAATTTCAATGATTATTCAAACAAATATATATTTTTCAATAACAATCCATCCTCATGGATTAAAAAATTTATTAAAATATATGCTTCAAATGTTACTATCTTTTGAATAGAAATATCATTAAATGTAGATAATAATTTTATTTATTAATAACATATATTTCATGAACCATGATGATTACCAATATTCATTAATAATAAGAAAACTATAATTAATAATATAATGGTGGATACACATCACATCTCACTGATATAAAATTGATATGTGAAAATGCATATCATAGTTAGTAAATTTTATGAAAATGATTCAATCTCCATGATAATTGACTTGAATTTATTAAATGAATATGTATTATATATATTAATAACAATAAAAAATTATAAGCCTAATATGAAAACATTCAATAAAAATAAATTGGTTTATTCTGTTTTATTTTCATCATTAGATATTTTTAGTTTTTATTATTTTGAATTTATCATGATTATTAATGGTTTAGATAATTATATTTCAATTTTAAACATTAAGGTATAATGAATGTCATTGGAATTCAGTTTTAAATTTTTAATAACTTACAAATGTTTTACAATATATATTTTCATTATGAATTTTTATAATAGAAACATCATAGACATTGTTTCATTATAATTCAGTGAAGGCAATGAGGTATCATTATATACTGTAAAATACTTTCATAATCATTCTTAAATTAATGAAATAATTATATAAATATTATATTACAATGTCTACTTTATTTATGTTTTTATAGTTTCCCCTGAAGGAAATTTATTGAACTTTTCATGTATGAGTTTAAACATTCCAAAATGATGGAAGAACATATGGGACTGTATAGATATGAATGTGATTCCATTGGAATTATATAAGTAATAAAGAATCATAATTATATTATTTAAATGTTTCATGTTTTTGAATTCAGGTTAATATATATTTGGATAATTAATTAATGTTTATAGTGAAATTTGTGATATCTCGCATTTTTTAGGATGTAGTCAACATATATTCATGAGTGACACCTTCATTTAAACTAAATAATGTGGTAAATATGAAATATATTATATGTTTAGAGTAATTATATTGGTTTAATTATAATATTAATACATTTAATATAATTTTAGGTCATATATGGGAATGAACTATTGATGAATTGTGGAAAATGTTCATGGAGGTGGGTCTGTGGATGTACATATGATGATTCCTACCTTTTTAAAAATGTATTTAAGGAATAAAGGAAACCATATAGTCCATTGGTATAATAAAATTTCATAATATTTGTAATACTCATGTTTTCAAACATTAATAGTTAGAAAATATTTTAGGAGATATATGAATAATCATATTAAGAGAGAAGAGTTTTAAAAATTACCACTCCTTTTAGATTTTCTCCATTGGGTAATAATGTTTGATCAATATCTCTATATTTTTATATGGGCTTTGTTTTTGGATTTCAATTGTTTGTTTTTCAGATAAAAGCTAACTATATTAGTACATTAAATTATGTTCAATGATTTGATATACAGGGTGACATTGAGAACCATTTATAGGTGATGTAAATGAATTCATTTTAAATATAGTTTATCAATGAATGGAGGGATGTTGTAACCTATGTGATGTAGTGACATAGTGAAACATGCGAGAGTGATATATAAATTAATGTTTATAATCCATCAACCATTCTTTTAAATTTATGTTTTAAAAAAATTAATATTTGTTGACCTTATAATTCCAACTATTACAATTTCCAATTATTTCATATTAATTAATTTATACCTATGTAGTTTACATTAAACATCAAAAAAATTAATGGGCCTTATAATTTAATTATTCAAATTAATTAATAATATATATTATCTATTTTACCAGATAAATATTATTTTTGTAAGGGTAACTAATTTTAAATTTAGATTGTATAATTTATAAAACTATATTTTATAAAAACATGATTTGAAGAATAAATTTTATATTTAGGAAATAGTTTCATATTTTATTTGATATTAATGAAAATAATTGGTTTATATATATCAATGGTATTTGTATGATCCATTAAAATAAAAAATTTCACTAGCTTCACCTATTAAGATAATAATTAATTTTAAAAATATAAATAAATAGCATTTTATTTTAAGAAATATTAATTAAATTTAAAAATATATAAAATAGGGGACCCACATTCTTTTCAAGGAAATTCATGTAAACATAATCCACTTATTTAATTCTCCTACAATAAATTTTCCAGTTGAGCATTAATTTAGATGCTTATAATGATATATATTAGAAAAGGTGTATAAAAATAATGTTCTATGATATTGTTAGATAAGGGATATATTAGGGACTAAAAATTAAAAAATAAACTGCAAATAATATACATGTGATGTGGATAAATATCGAGGCTACATATATTTGAACAGAAAGTTTTATAAAAAAATAACTAGAACTACGTATAATATAATTTTGAAGATTCTGTATTCCTAAAAATATCTAAAAAAATTTGAAATGTGATTTGATGAATTTAAAACATAATCCAATGTACATTAATCCATTTTTAGATTCTTTAATGCTTTGTGGAAGGTTCCTATTAGTGATCACTACATCAAAATATATCCTTGGTCTATAAGATCTTCAACATGTCCCAATAAATATTATATATGTATTATTAATCTTATATACATGTTATCCATGGTTTGTAATTAGAAAATTACATATCTAATGAATAATAATTGATTACATTTCTTTATTATAGGGAATAAGTGTTTGGGAACATGAAAACATATCCTGAGGATGCATAGTTAATACTTTTTTTTAATGATTTATCTTATTCCATTTACGATTTAATGATAGAAAAATACACATATTTATTTGTAATATTAACACTAATTTAGAAGTTGGAAATTATTTTGGGGTTGGGGAGGGGGTATAAAATGACATGAAATTTCATTTTCATATTAACAAAAAATATTTTAAAAATTCCCATTTTATTATTTTTTATAAATAGAGAAATATTACATAAAATCATTAAATATATATAATTTCAAAATTTGAATTAGGATATCTATAAAAATAATAATACTGAACTAAGAAAATAATATCCATAGGCTTTAGATTTCCATTAAAAATCATTCCTCCTATGAATATTTTCTAATGAATGTTTACCATTTTATGTATCATAACAATTATTACTGGAAGTAGATATCATTTTTATGTGAAATTAGTGTTGATAATAAATGATAATAAGAGTGTTTATAATGTTTGTAAGGGGAATCACAATAATTAAATGATATTAACTTGTATTATTTATGACTAATGGTAATTATGAATTCCAACCATTATCACCATTTTTTATAACCATAAAATTATAATTAGTTTATTTTAATGCAGTGGACGCGACATAATTTATGAAGATGATTGGAATAGTTCCATAACACTCTAGGTTCATCCTTTAATTAGACCATCATTCAATGATTTTGTGGGTGGTCACAATAATGGAGAATTCCCTTGACCTATCCCATGGTAAGCATCATGAAATCATGATCAATATAAATTGACACTTGGATAATTTCTAACTAGTATAGTTATCCACTAAATATTTGTATACTAAACCACCCCATGATTATTAATCCATTGAACACACTACTCGGAAAAATTGGGTTCGTGTGATAATGGTTTATATATCCACACCTTATGATTAATTTACGATTAAAATCATTTTGTAATGAAATATTGGCTTTTCATAGACAAAGAGGACATTTATTTATTTATTTTTCACTCAAATATAAATAATAAAATGAACATGAATATATTAATACTATTATAAAATTTACTACTAGAAAAAATAAACCATAATAGTAATATTAAAAAATAAACATATTTATAGTTTTCATTATAATATAACATTAACAAAAACTGAACGATAATTTTTATAATTTTTTTTGAAGAAGATGAAATAATTATACCAAAATAATATTAGGATTTTATGCAATAAATGGCGTTTTCATGAGTGATACAAATTAGATATTATAACTAAAATGGGTATTTTAATAAAATTTTCATTTTAAAAGAAAATTATATCATATTTTTAATATTTCAAGGAAAATATTAATTTTATATTTGAAGTATGTATGTTCAAAATATCTAGAATTGAGTTTTAAATAATTTATTTAGAGGGATAATTTTTTTGGTAAAATTTATTTTATGGTATAAATATATTCTATGTATTATTTTATCGTAATAGCATAAAAAATTTATAATAAATAAATAAATTTCCTAGTCATCAAATTTTTATGTCATTTCATTAATTTATTATAATTTTATAAAAATATTTTTCAAAAACTATAACTATTCTTGAAGAACAGAAATTATATATAATTATTTTAATATTAATTCCATTTTAATAAAACTCACATCTACATAATTAATCATATTATTTTATGAGTATCAAATAAAAAACCATTGAAATACATAAATCCATTTTCCCATTGAAAATACACTTGTCCTAAACCATTATAAAGATAATTGTTCTACTCTTTTTATATCCTAGATTAAAAAAATGTTTTCCTCTTTGATTAAACAAATAACCAACCATTATGAAATTCCTATTTTCTACAATAAAATATCTTTCTGTCTATCATGTTCCCCCAGTGTAATAACCATTAGTTTCAATTTTTATAAGGATATATTCTCATTCATTTAGAAGCCACATTGAATGGGTGTATTATATTCCTTCTCAATTTTTTTATGCATTCCATTTTAATAAATAATATAAATTTATATTGATTATGTCATAATGTTTCCATCCTCATTCCATAATAGTAAATTTTATTTCATAATAATTAGTTACTTATATTATATTCCAATAATTACACTCTAAAAAACACAATGTATACATGTTATACTGCTGAAATATATTTTTTATTTTCCTTTCCCCCCTTATATATTATGAATTTATGAAAATATTTTTATTGAATATAATTATATAATATTCCTTTATACTTAATTTATATAGGATTCAGATATGTGAAATGAAAATTGACTTCTCATTGGTCAAAACTGATGAAATGGAAATATATAAATTCCCTTAAGAACTCAATGATTTTTATATTAAAATAATACTTTATTTCCCATAGGTTATTTCTGTGATGAATTATTTTGAAAATTCTCCTCATTGAATATCAAAATTTTTTGAAAATTAAACGTATACCTAGATATTTCACAAATTAGTTTGGTAAATATTTAATATATATATATATATTATGTTTTTGATACATTTTTTAAAATAATTAGTCATATAATTCAGGGAACCTTATCAATGGTCCTTGTAGATATGATTATGAATGTTTAATTTTTATTCAATATCTGTATTCTAATGTTATTTTTCATATACTCAATATCATTTACTGATGTTGAGGGTAATTTTTCATCCATTATGTTCATTAATGTTCCATTTGTATATTTCATCTTTTACTAGTTAGTATGATCACTTTTTATGTTGATGTATGTCCCAATATAATTATTTTCATTTTCTGGGAATAGGAAAAATTAAAAAATGACTCATAATAGGTGATTAAATAAAATGTATTTTTATGTTATTTTTTAAGAACATCATGAATTATGTTTCTTATTTCAATGACACTAAACCTTAAATTATTCTTCTAATTTTTTAATTTAGTATATTTTTAATGAAATTTTGTTAAAATACATGTATGAAATATGTCATTCACTATAACATTTGTTATTATCCATTGATAGGGTATACTTTTATATTCAGTCACTTCCTATTAATTATAGTGACCCCACCCTTTGAATAAAAATACAATTATTTACCGTAAGATACATAATATGTTCCATTTAAACTATTGAGAATACAATTACAATGTTTTGAACATGGATTTCAATAAAAAAATCATTTACATAGCTTATGTATTTTACTCTAATTTTGGATTTCATATATCCAATGGTGATTAAGAATCCATTGTTTCTATATCAGATAACATATTCCCTATCATACCAGATTCCTTAAACATGATACTTATTTCATATAATATAGGATCTATATATACTATGAAGGATCCATATTCTAATTTTATAAATTACATTGAAGACAATATATTTAATGAAATAAATATCAACTACTTTATTATTGATCCTTTTCAATAAAATTATAACTATTGTTGACTGATATGTTTCATCCCACATGAAATATGATGAACCAACTTCACTATGCATGGTAGAATATTGAATTTTTTTTCTGCCTACATGATAATTCCTTTAACATTTACATATGGAAAAATATTTTCACCATCTGTACATTTATCTACATTGTTATTGAGAATATATATATTTATATTTTTTTATCCACCATAATATAAATAGTAGATGTTACGTTCAATGTGTTCATGGACCACTCATTTTCTACTATGAGTTGATGAAGGTGATTCAAAGGAGTCATACATAGGTTCTAGAGGATTTAAGGATTTTGAGTTGTAGGTTTTCTACATAAATGATGTTTATATTTTAAAAATCGATTTCTTCTCTAAGACTACAGTTTATAGGATATGTCTATGTTTTTTTATGAGTTCATGAAATGGGGTATTGATTAGTGTTTGTGTTTCATAAAGGATGACATTATAAGAGTTATTTTGTTCTTAATGTCAGAATAAACATAGAATAAATTCTTTATAATTATTTTGATCTCTTGGGAAGGTTAATTTGAGGGGATGGAAATGTTTAATGAAAAATTTATTAATGAGAAGTGTGATATAATGTAATTTTTTCAAAATAGAAAAACAAATGGTTTTCATAATGGAACTGGGTGGAAATGAAAAAATGTGTTTCATGGAATGTGTGTTGTTAGGAATTTCGTGGTGGTAGAAAAAATAGTTCTGTTCTGAGTTGGTAATGAATTTATCGTGAAAAAATAAGTTTTGATTGTTTTTAGACTATATGTAATTTTTTTTCTTAAATGTAACTTTCCATATAAAACCCACCTATATCGATCATCGTCTCTCCAAACTCATATATTTATTTGGTAACTTTTTCTACACATTGGTTATAACGATGGATGGATGCCCACCCTTTGTTTCTAACTATCTCTTCCAAGAGAGTAGATATTCAATTGAAATGATAGAGGAGGGCCTGATTTAACTCTAGGTGAATAAATTGATGTCTTTTTGAGAAATTTGATATGATTAATCTTTTAGGGGATGTTTTTTTATGATAGATGATTTGTTATTGTAATGTGGTTGGTGGACCAGGTATCTTCAGGCATAATGTGATATTACCAAGGTTCTTATTGGTTAATGGTGGGGTTCATTCATGGTTAGAGGAGTGAATGTGGTTAATTTCCTTAATTTTTATGATACACTACTAATCTTTTTAATATTATAATGTGATGGATCATGTGATTTTGGAAGAGAGGGATGTGAACGTGGTCTTTGGTGGTGGAATTCGTGTCTAAAGGCATGATTTGTTTTGAAAATGGGTTAGGATGATGGTAAATATTATACAGAATTAATAAATGCTCTAGGATGTAAGACATTAGAGTGTGAGAGAGGAAAACATATTGGTAAGTGGTGTATGGAACCCCATCTAGATATGACTTTTAATATTTAATTATATGTTTCTTCCCATATTCGGTGGTAATTCCAAACTATGTTTTAGGATGGATTATTGAACTATTTTATTTGATTTTGTTTTGTATTTATTCATAGGTGAAATAATATTTTTCATTCACATGTGCAAATGTAGAATTTTTTCATACTATGTATACATTTATTCTCACCATATGTATATAATAAGATATTAAGCTTTTCATGAGGACTACATGAACAATAATGAAAATAAAAAGGCTGGTCATTTGGATTTTGGTTTCATTTTTCATTTATCATTTCATAGGTGTATTTAAATTGAATAATTTTTTTTCACTTATTTAATTTACACAGTAATTTTTTGTTGTTTCTTTCTTTATTTTTATATACTTTCAGGGAGTTTATTGTGATTTATTAATCCAATCTCATTATATTATTATATTATATATGAAAATTCATTCTATTTTATGATTTTTTAAACCCTCATTGAAATTTTCATACATAAGGATTATAAGATGAATTTATTGGGGGTCTTATTACTCTCACATCCTAGAGGTATCTTCTATGGGTGAAAGTCATGATATAGCAGTATATATTGTTAGGATTGATTTTCTATGATAGTTTTTAAATTAAATCATATATATTAATTCATTGGATGGTATGTAAATGGGTTTAGTATGCATTGTTATGTTACAAAGGACTAATAGATTAACTACACAATTATAGTTTAGTCCCCGAATGATTTAGTGCATAAACTATGAACTTATTGAATAACCAACTAGGGTGGACTTATTTCAGGTTACAGATCATGGTGGGGGTACATAGATGATGATGGATTATGTTCTTTTTTGAATTTGGGGATTTTCGGATTTGAAAAAATTATTAAAATCAGTTAAAAATATTTAAAATTAATATTAATAAAGATACATTCTATAGGGTTTATGATGTTATAATTTATTTTTAGTAATGGATCTATGTTTTCATCTATATGTGGTACATCTATCATAAGATCAATAGGTAGTTTCATTTTCTCGAGATAAGGTTGATCATTATGAGGAGAAGGATTAGTATCATGTAGTGTTTCATTATTTCTAGAAACAATATTTGGGAAACTATGTTGTCAATGATTCTAAAATCGAGAGAAATTTCTTGTACGCATAACTCTAGATAATCTTTAGTTGATATGGGTCATAATTTTGTATTGGGACCTTTTTTTATTTACTCAGTTGTGTGGAGATGTGGGTGAGTGGTGGATGTTGTTAATGGGAGAGGGGGGGGGAGGATTTTGTTTTATTGGAAAAATTTAAAAGGAGTTTAATTATAGATTATTACATCTACCATTAAGGTGGAGAAGATTTTAGATCTTGTTTCTCAGCCACAAAGGAGTATATCAGTCTTCGAATTGGAATTTATTTTATGGTCCTATTTTGTTTTCCATAGACCTTTCTATTGACAAGGTCTCAGATAAGAGACATCTTGAGGCAGTACTCCATCCTTGTATAGATTATATTTTGACTACATTTTCATTCGTGACATATTTAGAGGTTCAGAAGAAGGATGTGTTGATAGATAGGATATAATTATAAGAATCATTTCCACAAGATGGTATCCAGTTGTATTCAGTAAGGATAACAATTTTCAATGGTAGGTATCAGGTTTATGGAAATTCCTGGATTTGAGTAGTGATGATTACCATCGTAAGTATACATTCAAGATATCATGGGACAAGGGAATCCATTATATTTTTAAGGATATCATGATAGAGGAAAATTTAGCTGGGGATTTTTGACATAATAAATTCCTAATCATAGTGGATTGTTGTTATTAGTTTCATAGAGGTTTTCATGTTTAGCATCATCCTCATCAGTAGTCCACGTGTGACTTTTTATGATCTAGGTGTAGTAGTTTTATGCTCCAAGTAGAGGAAATTTTTTATGTAGAGGTAATCATTGGTATTTTTTGATTTTAGGGGAAACAACCAAAACATGTTCATGTAGTTGGATGTTATTAGATAGGTATTTGAGTTGGGAATGTTCAATGCACACAGTAGAGATAGTATCACCAGAGGTACCATATATAATTTGAGGTATGATCATATTATAATAAACCATTATATGACCCTTATTTGATTGACTAGTATCTCAATCCTTTATTTTACATTTTATATTTTGTCCTCTAGGACTATGTGTAGTTATAATTCATGTAGTCTTGTGTTGACCCCACTATTTGATGTCCGTATGAGCTATATTTATTTGTACCAGGGATGTAGACAATTGACTATTCCAAATTGATCAAGTTGTGATCATTTATTGTTCAAATATAGTAATATGTCTTTATCATTAGTATTAAGAAATATTATTTAATGCATTCTATCTTCAATGAATTTCTAAATAGATTCATTTGATCTGATGTGGATAAAAAAGGTGCTGTTTTTGATGGTTACCAACTTCATCCTAAATGTAGTATGTATATAGAAACTCATTTTTAAATGATGGTGGAGCTATCTATGGAATCGTTAATATCTAGGACAGTTTACTAAATTAAAATTAAATATTTGTTTCCTATAATTTATTTGAGGATGATGTGACAGTATCCCTTCAATGTAATATTATATTCATGATAGATATAAAACATGGCTCTCCTCTAATGTTGATGGGACCCTATCGGATGGAACCCTATGAGTTTTGATATTTTTGAATTTAGGAACTTGATAAAATGTAGAAAAGATTCTTCTTTCATATTTTATTTTTTTGGAGAGATCTAGTGTTTTTCTACAAGAGGTAATATGGTAGTTTTTTTATGTATACGTATGTTGAATTGCGAAATTTTCAACTACCATTACCCTCAAATAAGGATAGATGATATTTTTTACTTGTTGAAATGGGACTATTTTTATTCTAAATATGATATATGGTTTTGTTGTCACTATATGAGGGTTAAGAATTGAGATATCTCTAAGACCATATTTAGATTATTGTAATGTATCATCAAGTCTATGATCATGATGTTCAATGTCACAAACTCATCTGCTAAATTCATGGGGCTCATGATGCTAGTGTTCCATGAATTTGTGGAATAATTTTATTTCATGTTTACCAATGAATTATTTATCTACTCAAATTTTTAGGAGGTACATATTTATCCAAAATGAAAATAGTTTTTAGGTTCTTCGAAAAATCCATCCATATTGAATGATGTGAAATTATATGATTTATAATTAAGTGGTTTTTTATTTGTAATGATGTCTTTATATAGGGAATAGATGTTCATCCATAAAAATATATGGTCATTGATTCTTTAAAAAACATATAGAGGAGGTTTGTAGTGTCCTTGGCCATTCTGTCTATTATTAGATGATTTTACCTAATTAAAATTGATATGTATCAACTTTCATATCGCTGAATATGATATAACATTATGCTATATGGACTGATCTATTCTAGGTGGCATTTAATTAGTTAAAGGGGATGCTGGTCAGTGATCTAATTCATTGGTTTCAAGAGGAGAGGGTGATGTTTGAGGTGTTATATGACACTTACAATCTTTGTATGGAATGCATTTTGTTACAATAGAGTGTGTTGATATCTTTAAGGTTATGGTAATTATGTTCCTAGTAGTGTAACTATCCCATCCATGATATAGATCTTGAAGCCTTTATGTTTTTGATATTTTAATTTCATAATTACCTTATTGGGGGATTTTTTTGTAATCCTTAATGATTTGAATTTCTTACGTTATATCTTTTTGTAATACAACCATAATTTTTAGTAGTATTAGTGATTTTTTTCTGTAGGACTGTGATTTAGGGATCTCTAAAACCATAGGAAAGGAGACGGTTTTACTTGATGTATTGAGAATGAATTCATTGATGGATGTTATTCATGAGTCCTATGATTCATTGAGAAAGATGAAGGATTTTGAATCCATGAAGAATAATACAATGATGATTGGATGGAGTGTTTTCATTTTTTATATGAAGGTGTAGTATTTTCTAAGGTAGTCGGTGGTTGTAACGACCAAACATGGGATACCATCTATGATGATACTTGATCTGATTCTATACTAAACTGAAGAGCGTTCCTGATCCCTATGGGATTGTGAAAAGCACCTAGGAATCTAAAATTAATGATTGGAAAAAATTTATCCTTCAAAATATAAAAATTAATATGTACATTGTCCATGAATAATTATATATATATATATATATTTCAACCAATACAAAATACCATATTTATAAAAACATTAAAAAACTAAAAGTGGAAAATAACTACTAAAATGTGATTCTTGGTGGTTCATGAACACACACCATATCACAAGTCACCAACTCTTGGTCACCTGAGAATGAACCCAAAAAGTAATGTGGGGGCACGAACACCTAATATCAGTAAATAAAGGGTTGTAAACACCAAAACATACAAGTTGGGTTTGAGCTAAAGACCCAGTTGGATCCTACAAAATATTTTATGAAATTAATTCCTAGGGAAGTTAAATTATCCTAAATGAGGAGTAAAAATGGGAAGGAATTTTTATTATTTTAATAATAGTGTTTATAAAATTTAAAACTCATTTCATAAAATAAACATCGGAATCATGAAATTTCATCATTTGAAAACAAAAAAAAATTGAATTGAAAATATTTGAATATAATTTCATAAACTAAGGTCATGTAATCATGAAAAGATTAGAATATAAACAAGATATGTAAAGATGAAGAGGATTTATTTCAAATGAGTTAAGTTGTATAATAACAATAAATAGAGAAATCAAGGAAACTATAGATCCATATGGTTTAACATGCTATTTGTGTTCTTTTAATTTTAAATAAACATGTTTTCCATTTAAATTTTCATTAACAAATCCTTATTTAAATTTTATAAGATGGATGTTTTATAATAAAATGTATTTGAAAAAGAAATTATATAATTTTTTTATCTAAATTACCAAGAAATGCAAAATAGATAAATAAAATTTCATATATTCATTTGAGTTAAAAATAATTGATCAATATGGTCATATATCTAAGATGGTGTAATAGTTTCCTTCTATTGCGACCCCATACTCAAGGATATTGTAGTATATACATAATTACCATTAAAATGGATCCAAGAGGACTCATAACCATCTCTTAAGGGATTCCATATGCTGATATTATATTTTAGAACATTGTAAATATTAAATTATTTTCTAAATACCACAAAATAAACCTTTGTCTTGCGTGTTCCGTAGAACAAAACAATGATTGGATGTTTATTTTTTGAATGACTAAATTATAATTAATCTTAGTCTCTATTTTAAATATTCCAAATTTAAATTTAAACCCAAAATGGGTTTTTAGTCAAAAAACATGCATTTTGACAATGATAAAACCATAAGGTTTCTATAAATTCATTTAAATCCATTTTCTTAAATAGGTATTTGAAATATATTTACCATTAAATTACACATTACAATTTCATAATTAAATTAAACAATTTAATTTTTTTTTTAAATCCATCCAATTTCACAATTCATCCAATTTAAATTCAAAATATATTATAAAATTATATATTAAAAAATATTATAATAACAGCTTCTTTTCAAAATTCATTATTAAAATTACAATTGGGTCTCTAAAATAATTATTAATTCATTTAATTTTTTTAAACAATTCAATATTCAATAGGTTAATAATACATGTTTCCTTTCATAATTCAACATAAAAATGAAAATGATCTTATAAAATATTTATCATTTTATTCAAAATCCTTATAAAATTTTAAATAGTCAAATGGGTAACAATAATCATTTCCTTTCACAACTCATAAAAAAAAATAAAATGTCTTTTTTGATCATCATTTATTTTAAAGAATACCAAAAGCATTTAAATGATGTATTATAATTTTAAAAGGATTGAATGAAATTCAATTACATGGGTCTATATCCTCTGTCCACATGAATAAATAATTTATTTCAAATATCCCAAGAACACAAATTCCCAAAACTAGGGTTAATAAATTTAAAGGGGTTACCTAGTAATTTAATAAATTAATTAATTTAAAAATATATTCCAAAAATAAAAAATTTTGATTTAATTAATTCAATTCATGGATGTTCATTGTAAAAAACAAATATAGGGCCAAAGCCCTCAATTTCAACAAAATACCACTTAAAATATATTTAAAAAAAATTTACAAAACATGGAATTTAAATAATTTATATTTGGGTTATAGATTTTTTGATTATAGACATTTAACTAGTTCCATATTAAATATAAATTAATATTTTTCATAGAACCCTTTATTCAAAATTTTAAGGTTTAATTTCAGAGAACATGTGCTAGAAATTGGGAAATATGTATCTCTAAATTTATATAGTAATAATAAATAACAATATGAAGGAAATTAATTTGAAAAAATTCATAGAAATTAAGGAATCCATCCACAACACATATGAGATGTGTCACCATTGATGGAGATCATCAAATCTAAGATGATGGATCTTGAATGAAGAGAGAAGAAACCCTAGATCTAAAATTCCACATCAATCAATTAAAATCCAAAAATAAATCAAGGATTTCACAACCATTATTAAGAAGTAATCAATATAAGAAGAGATATACAAGAGAATAAGAGAATAAATCACTGAAAGGGAGGATCTCAACTTTTATTGGAAATTTGATCCACCAAGAAATGAGGTTTGTGGAACCAAAATTAGTCATATGGACTACAAAAATTCTATTGATCTGATTACAATAATGTGGGAGGAGTAAATGGTTGGTTAGGTGGGTTCTGGGTTGTTAATTAAAACTTTAAAAACTTTAATTTCCATTCACATAGTTTCCTAGGCCATGTTGCATAGTTAGAACTATCAATGTGTGAATCATATACACATAATTGAGCCACTGGAAGTGTTTCAAGGGTTGGATGTAAATTTTTTCAAATTTTGTGCCAACCGTATGACCCACTACTATCCAACCTTACACATTTTCAAATCATTCCCAAACCATTCATAATAATTTCATAGGACCATAAACCTTTAAAAAATATTGTGAACACTCCAGAAACAACCCTTGTGTATTCCTAATAATTGAATAATAAACTAAACGGGTCAGAACACAACAAAAACTAATTTTATTTTACAAAACATCCATCATTAGACCTTATGTCCCTAGAAATCATTCATTAGGATTCATATTGCACAATGAAATGAGAAGAAATCCCTTACACATCTTGTGAGGTAGAAGGTTTGTAGTCAATAATAAATAAAATTCAAATGGATAGCAACTCACACTACTCCATGATCCATACAACAAGATCATCACTCTTATCCAAATAGTAAAAGGCTCGAAAATTATTATATATATTCACAATATTTAAATTATCACAAAAATATTGTAACATTAGAATACAACATCCCTTCGACCCAAAATCGTGACATAAATAACTCACTAAGGAGAAACATATATGATCTAAAATCCATAAAAAAGTTACTTATATAATGGATTATATCCTATGTAAGTACTCGACAGTATCCTAGGTTTTATTCAAATCAATCCTCATACCTCAATGAGCTCATAAAATCAAACCGCAGCACCATTGTCTGTCTGGTCTATCAAAAAGTCACAACATCCTAGTTACCTAATTACACTCTCATGGTCAATCTGTGTCCAATTGAAATGAGATCGTAGAATCTGGTTCATGCACAATTGGGCACTACAATGTCACATGGGACATCATGAAACACATAATAATTTATCCCTAGTCATCAAGTTAAAATAAGCTAAAATCCATGTAACAACAAACAAGAATCCAAGAAAAGGAAACAATTATTAAATCAACAATCCAAATATATTCCATACTGGGATCTACAATGTATCATCATAATGATATCAAAATAAATGGTTTTTAAAATAGACAAGATAGAATAAATAAATCTCTAATAGTTTCCAGTCTATTGTTAGAATAAAAATACTACAAACATAAAGATCCTCCATTGTGTGAAAAGTATTCATCTAAGGATATTGTATAGAGCCCTATTATAATGAAATATCTAATTTTCTATAGTACGAATCATAAATTCCCCCAAAAAAAATTATTTTTCTTCCAAACAACTTAAAAACCATATTAGGATGACCCAAGTGTCCACACTATTTATAAAATCTCAGATTATTTATGAGAATGTGGAAGAAAATACATGAATTCAAGGATGGGGTTCAATGGATGGAATGTGTCTCGCTCCACCACTCGATATAGTGTCTTGGAACAGTTGTTGACAAGGGATTCAAATTCTAGAAAATCTAAAGAACTACCATGAGGACCATATGATTTGATAAAAATATGATATTTCATTAAGGAATTTTTGGGAGTTATTTTATTACATCACAAAACACCAGAATACCAACTCAGGCATCAACGAACATTTAAAAAAGAGAAAAATGGTTTTAAAAAAATTCACACCACAATTTTAATAAATAAAATATTTTTTTTTAAAATGAATGAGATCTATCCATTTTTAAAACAGTACACATTCCATTAAAAATGATAAATATTATTGTAAATTAATTACATTTTAAAATCCCCTTTATTATTATTTTTAATTATTCAATGGTGTCAAAAACATTAACCCCTTCTTCTAATTCACAAAACAAATTCCATGTAAATAAATTAAAATAAAAATAACTTATGTCTTTTTACCACATAAAATAATATTCTTTGATAAAAAAAATTCAATCCAAACATTTCATAAAACTCAATATTTTTTAATTATAATCATTTCTAAAAAAACATACCAATACATTTATTAAGACACAATTTAGTTTCCCTATGGGATTTAAAATGACTAACAAAGATTTATATTTCTGTTAACCAAACAAGATCATGAATCTTCCCACACACATAGTATTTATAACCAAACAAAAATAAGTAAATTGAATTGTATGAAAATTTATATGGTTTCAAGATTAGAACCATGATATAATAGAAAAAGGATTCATTATATAGGTTTATTAACCACACAGAAACCACAAAACTCGTCCAGGATAGATTTATAATTCAGCGACACGAAATACTTATAGCATACAAGAATGTTAAAACATGGTTCAAAAAATTCATCATACCATGATGGTTCAAAATCTCCTAAGTGACTCCCCAAATAAAATATAGTCTCATAGGAAATCAATATATTATTTATCACATGGGAACTAATAACACAAAAGAAATTCTCAAGTCCAAATATCGCTGGAAACTCAAATCATTATATGAGTGGGTTCTGATCATGAACTCACTCATAGACAAAGTCTTATGTCCTAACACATCTATAATATCCTTTTCAACATTACTCACACCAAATAACATATAGATTTCAATGTTATATATGTCCATGTACAAAAAGTCCCAAAAAGATACCATTTTTAACAAAACAACCAATCATACAGTCTAGAATGATAACTGATCCAATTCTCCACTAACCCAAAGAGAGTACATTATGTACATGGGACGATGACAAGAACCTAGTCATCTACAAATAACTGTGGGGAAAAATTTCATCATAAAAATTACTATAACTGAGTACAATGAGGATTCATCTGAAATCCAACCATAACAATTAAATCTCATATCTCGGTGGTCCATGATATGTCACCATATCCCATATCACCCACCCTTGGTCACCCAAGCTTGAAACCACAAAATAATGTGATATAATTAACACCGACATAAAGATAATAATGGTATGGAAACACCAAAATGTACAATCATATTGTGAGATAATGATCTATATAGGATTCTACAATTGATTCTTGGAAATTACTTCATAGTGAAATTCAATTATGGTAATAAATGTATTCTAATCGGAGAGTGTGAGTATTAGATTGAAATATAATTTTAAAATTTTTAAAATCAGTTATTCATGTAATCATATAAACCATCCACTTAACGTTTTAAAAAATATACATTTTCTTAAAAATCAATGAAAACAAAATCTCAGGTTGTGGTTATATTATCATGAAAATATATGAATATCCCCCTAATATGTAATGATGAATATGAATTATCACAAAAGATTCATGGTGAAAAATATAAACAAATTTTATATTCAAGGAAACTCCAGAACCATATGATTTAATAAACAAGGAATGATCATTCAATATTAAATAAACAGTTTTTTTCATTTCAAAATCATATTTAAAAAATAATTCTTTGTATTTCTAATGAAGAAATATTTATAAAAAAATTGCGTAATGAATTTTTTATACATATAATTGTTTATATAAATTCACAAGGCATGTGGTACCATATAAAAAATTACATATATTCATTTGAAATACAAAAACATGAGCCATATATTCATATGCCTATGATGGTATGATAGTTCTAGGATATAGGGAACACATAATCAAAATTATGGAAGAATTTACATAGGTACCATGAAATCAGGTGAAATATTACCTTTTAGCACTTCTGTGGGGATCTAATCTACTAATATTTGGTTTTAGAATGTTCTAAATTGTAAACATCCATCTAAATAATGCACATAATACATATGATTGTGGGTTATCTCGTACTAATCAGTTATGTATAATTATTTTTATAACTCATAAAATATAATTATCCCGATATCAATTTCTAATATGATAATTTTCTATTTTGAAAATAATGTGTTTTTAATAAAAAAACATGCCTCTTGACCATCATGAAACCCTAGGGTTTCTATCAAAACCATTTAATTTCATTTTTCATAAGTAGGGATTTGAAATAAATTCCCCATTAAATTTCAAAATCCAATTACACAATTAAATTAAACAATTAAAATTTAAAAAAAATCCATAAAATTTCAAAATCCATCCAATTTAAATTGAATCCCTTAAATATAATTAAGTAATAAAAAAGGGTAATAATACCCACATACTTTGGAAATTTATCTTTGAAATACCAAAGGATCCTTTAAAACAATCCTCAATTCATTCAAAATACATTTTAAATTATTTAACAATCAAAAGTTTAATAAAAACCACATTCATTCAAAATTCTACAAAAAATAAAAAACATTCCATTAAAAGAATAATCAATTCATTAAAAATAATTTTAATTAATTATATATTCAAAAGGGAAATAATACAAGCTCCCTTTCACATTTCATCAAAAAGTTCCAAATGATTCTTCTAAATAAGCATTTATTTTACTGAATCCTTAATTCATTTCAAGGAAGTGTTATAATTTTAAAATTATGGAATTCATTTAAAAAACATGGCTCTATATCCTATTTTCATGTCAATAATTCATTTATATGAAATAATGCAATATCAATAATTTCCAAAACAATGGTAATTTTTTTGAAATGGGGTTCTATTTCATTTAATACAATTTTTTATAACTATTTTTACAATTTAAAATAGTTTAATTTAGTTAATTGAAATCATGGATGTTCGTTTCATAAATTAAAGCCCAAGGAAAGGACACTATATCATCAAAACAACAATTAAAATCACATTAATCATAATGAAAATCAAACACGGAATATATATAATAATTAAAAGGATATATATTTTAATATGATATCCATTTAATTCATGCCATATTCAATTCCAAGTAAAATTGGTAAATAAAGATTTCATTGGGAATGTGAATGAAGAATTTCATTTAAAATGTTTTAGAAATTAGGAAGAATGTGTCTGTGAATTTATCTAACCAAAAATTAAATAAAAATAAATGAAAATAATAGAAAAACCTACATGGAAATTACAAATTCCAACTACAAAAATTCTGAGATGTGCCACCTTTGATGGTGATCTCTTGATCTATGTACATAGATCCTAAAAAAGATAGAAGATATCCTAGATTTCAAATTCTACATAAATAAATCAAGTTCCAATACAACTAAAGTCCTTTACAATAATTTGGAATAAGGAATCAAAAAAATAAGGGAGATATAATAAATGAAGAGAAGAACTCACAGATTGAGACGATCTTGACATTGATTGGTGCTTTGATCAACATAGAGATGAAGTTTGGGGAACTAAAACTCCTATAGAGGGATACCAAAAGAATTTGGATTAGATAATGATATTGGGGGAGGATTTTAAGGTTGATTAAAGGGTTTGTGTTCTTTAATAACATTTTTGGGAACTTTATTTATATTTCACCCTATTTTTCTGGCCATGTCGCGTGTTTAGAAGAAAACATGTGATAATGTGCACCAAAGTAGAGCCACTATAAGCTTTTCCCTAGTAAAATTCCTGTTTTTTCAAATGTTTCACCATCCATGTGGCCCCCAACTTTCCAGGCTGTACGACATATGAAATTTTTCTCAAACCATGTGGAAACTTTTCACGGGCCCAGAAACCTTCAAAAATTTCTATAAAAACTCTCAAAACGACATGAGAAGATACTAAAGCATTGGGTAATCAAATAAATTGGTCAAAAACCTAAAAATGATAGAATATATAATGGACTATTCATAGTGAGGATAATCTGAGGCATATGTGTTGTGTGATTGTGTTTTCCATGGTGATTTTATTGGAGGGATGGTTGATGAATTGTCTAAACTAGATTTTGTTTCATGGATAGTAATTCTTTCAAGTAATAATGTATAAGGGTTCCCTTCTTGAGTTTCATGCATCACAATTTATGGTACAGTTGGTAATTTACAAGATGTATCAGTGGGTGAAGATGTAATTTTATTGTCCATAAATGAATTTAAAATTTTATGAGGTTTTGGATTATTGCCTTGTTTTCCAATAATAATTTTATTATAAAAATTTTCCTAATGGTTTATTGATTCAATTATATATTCCTATGTTGAAATTGGATGAAATAATGGGGGATTGAATCATAGGGTAACTTCGACACGGGGATGTTGTGATATAATCAGGGTAATTATGGATTAGATGATTAAATTTTCCCAATTAATTGAAATCTGGTATTTTGTTGCAATAGATGTTTAGGTGATAATTTATTTGGATGAGGTGGTGTGGTTGCATATAGTTTTATGGTTAATTGTTTTTTATAGGGAACCATGATTTACCTTTTGGGTTTTATGGGGAAGGGATCATTCTTTTAGAAGATATTTACACCTCAACACTACATCTGTCCCTCAAAGAGATGGTTGGATGGAGCCAACAATCCAGAAATTGGAGGACATGGTACCAGCATGAATCATTGAAAATTGGATATTGTCAGAAATAAAAATATAGTTGTTTGAGTTTTATTAGTATAATATCAATAACTCTTTTTTTTCCATGGCTCTATTTGAGAATATTTATAATTGTCTATTGAAATTTCTGTTGTATTAGGTATAGGTTAGGGTGGAATCTGATTTTTGACTCTATATGGTGTAGATCATTACAAAGACGGTTTATCTTGTTCATTTGATGATGAATAAATTATAGGACCATGAAAATTATTATGTTGATCTTAGTAGGAGGCCCTTGTAAATTTTCATTTTGGATGATTTATTCATCATTGTCTCCCATAGATATGTGAAGAATAAAATTGGAAGTAGTAATATTTATCCTTAGTTTATGTTTCCCTTTGTGGTTTTGGGGATAAATGAAAATGTAGATTATATTTGCTATTTCCACCATGAATGGATATGATCCACAAAATCATTTATGTGACACTTATTTATTGTAATCTTCATGATGACTCCAACATAATTTTGTGGAAAGAGTTTAATATCATTTTTATTTGATGCTTGTGGGGATTCAAGTAGAGATATAGGATCATTGGGGAAAGGTACTAAAAGGGTGAAAAATAACCCATGTTTTTTTATATTGGATCCATGATTTCTTGTATATGAATACTTTGGTGGGGGAGACATATATTTGTTCACAGTACATGTAGTTGTTTTGAGTTTTTTTAGTTATGTAATCATTTTTTGGTCATGTGATGATTATATTTTGTTATTTTATAATATATTCTTTTGTTGGTGTGTGATATTTTTTAAATGATATCTCATATGAAATGGCAAGAGCATGATTCCCAATAATTATTCATTTTATAATTTTTTTATTTAACAAATGATGTAGAGTCAGTTTCACCTATATGTGATAATATATTAACCTGGAGGATGGAATTACTTGATTCATGTCTTCGGATAAGTGATGTATCTTGATTGTGGACATTTTTAGTTGGTGATGGATAGATTTTCAGAGGTTTTTCCAGTGGTGTTTTAGGAATTTTCCAGTTTTTTTCTTATACCAGATGATTCTTTTTTGTTCCCAGTGAGTTGTGGTGATGTTTTTATCGGGTTATTGTGGTTTTTTGGTCTGGGTGTTAGTATTTTGGTATCATATGACGTATTAATAGTTCTATGATCAGTATCACACACAATGTTTTTTTAGACCCTATTATTTTTCTTCATTTGGATTTAACTTTCAATGATGAAAATCATTTGATAGTTATCTATTGTAATGTTTTTTGACTTACTGACCAATAATATTGCTTTTTTAAGGTGTTTTACATACATCATATGATAATTTAGTTGGTTTGAGTGGTTTATTGGCATTGTAGTTAATGTTTCACATCATTAAAGAGGTTTATGATAAAATTAAAGAGTTTTATACCACAAGCCTATCTTTTTCGGCATGGGGTTACATTTTTCTAAAGTCTTGGGATTGGGAAGGTCTTATGCATGGAATCAATTTATAAATTATAATGTAGTTTTATAGTGAATGTAATTTGAGACATAGGTGCCATGTTTTTAGGCACTTATTAGAGGTTTGAATTTTATTTTGAAAAAATGTGTTTTATTAATTAAATCTATATCTCACAAATTATAAAAAAAGTTATTTATTCTGAAAGTTATTAATTTAATGTTCTTAAATTAATTTTTTTGGATGATTATTTTTTATTCATTCATATCCAGAAATCTCTCATATGTGGGCATCTCATCATTCGTGGGATTATTTTCCCTCCCTTACTTCCTCAAATTGATTCTATGGTTCCTCTCAATGCTAATTGGTGATCCACGGTGAGCTCTCTACTCTTACCAATGTTTTTCCATTTGAGATAATTGATAGAGCTATGGTATAGTTGTTGGTGAGTTTTTTATGCATTTTTATGCACACTTAATGTGTTGTGGGTCAATCTATGGGCTTGACGTGTAGTTGTAGATTATAAGCACTTTCTATTTAATTGCGTAGTGCATAGTGAGATCTAAAAACACTTTTGATGTGACACCCAAACCTAATTCATGTTCAATTATAATATTTTATAGTTTTACATCATTTAATTTATGAGCTATCTATACAAGGATTTTAAAATAAAAAAACCACATTTTTAATCAATTAGACGCGAAAATGATTAAATTACAACAAGGTGAAAAGGCCATAGTAATCCTATGAATGTAATGGAAAATATGGGAATCGCCACTAGAAGACCACCTAGAACCACAATGATATAATGTTGTTATCCCTCATCCCTTGCACTGACCTTAATGAAGATAAAAATTCATAGGAGAATGACACTTTTACTAAGAATAATAGGAATATAGAGAACAAATGTTGTAATACAACCCACATTAACGATATGAAATACCATGAACATGTATTGTAAGGGCCTTCTTGACATTTTGAAATACATATAACTATTATTTTCTTGTCATAGTAGTTAAAGTCATAAGACGAAAAATGTTTTTAAAATTTACTGTTGTGAATGTGTAAATATTTTGTTGTAATACTTTTTGTTAAATGAAACGTTGTATTCGTTTAATAAATTTAATGATTTCTGGTTTGAATGAGATTTATAATTTCAAATGTTGGAAGAAGTAACAATTGGTTTTTTTAAATAGCATGGGTAATTTCCATAGATATTTCAATTTTTTTGATATATATATATATATATATATTAACAGTGTGAAATATTTATATTCATTAAATATTATATCCTGATAACGTTGTTTTAGGATATGATTTTTAGTATAATAGTATAATTACTATAATGTTCTATAGACACGTGGTATAAAAATTAATTTTTTGGAAACTCAAAAAGATAAAAACATATGAAAAAATATTATATTGTTGAATTTTCATTTTTTTAAAATTTTATTTTTTTTATAAAAAAAATTAAATATGTCCATCAAACTGAGATAAGAATTTATAGTCCACGACCTTGAGGTAAGGAATATCCCTCACATTGGGATGAAAAAACCCCAACTAGCTGACTAGCCTTAGCCAGCCAGTATCTGGTGGGTAGCTCACATGGTCATAGATGTGTGAACACACAATATTGAGAGAGTTAGACAAGAATGTGCCGTCGTGTAGGGTAGCATGATGACATGGGTGGGAGTATAGCGCCCTTGCAATGAAATCGTATGTGGTTGTACTGGGGAGGGAGGGGGAGTAATCTAGATGATGGCTGGGAGCTCGATGCTTTTAAATCTGGCACACATTCGTCTCTGTTTCGAGGTGGGATGCTGATTTTTTTGCCAGATGCAATCTCATCCACAGGATCTCACTATGTGAGATCTCATCCGTAAAATCCAGTCCCACCATCGAAGCTACACTATCCTGAATCATCTTCCATGTTTTCCTAGTCCATCCTACAACACCACGCAAGAGCGCAAACGTACATCTATTTTAAAATTATACATTCCCCTGTATTCGTTTAATTAAACTAGCATTATAATATCGACCACCCATCCCTTTTTTCATATTTTAATTCCCATCAGTTGTGTGATTAGGTCTCAGTTGAATCGAGTCATCCATTTATTTCCTACGTCTACATTGTCCTCTTCAACTTATTTTTGTATCTCTCCGCACTAGTCTTCATCACTTCCGTCTCCTTTATTTCCTTCTTTAACCCATGACACTTTCTATATCTATCTACGACATCATCCCTTCTCATTTTCCATAGATATGACACTCAAAATTATTATTTTAAATATCATTCCATGTGCAGAAAATATAAGATTTTTAATATATATACATATTATAGTTATATAATTTTTCAAATGATCGACCCACATAATCAATTCTTTTATTAGGGGGGATTCCTTCACACATTTTAAGTATTCTTTTTTAGTCATTATTTAACACTTCCGGGGTTGGTCAATGATTTTAAAAAAATAACATATTTTATATATTCAATATATAAAAACACAATTTTCCAACAAACCATTCAGGTTTTCTTCCTCTCAAGTGCTTCTCCAACTTCTTCTCGGCCCTGCCTCCTACTTGAATATTGTGAGGGTTTAATATTACTTTCCATATTTATGAAAACCCATTATATAAACCCTTTGTATAAACAGTTTTATATGTATATAATCAAATAGTTAATATAATTCACCATTCATAGTTGTTTTTTATTTATATATGTGTTTTTAATTATTATTTAAATAATTTATTTAAAATGTATGGCAATTGTATGTGTTATTTTTCAGTTTCAGTTTTGTTGTAAAAAATTCTTATAAACACTTTTGGTATATATATATATATTTGTATATATAGCTTTTTGGTTATGAAACAAACCAATGATGTTATGTGTTTTTCAAATGTTGAATAATAATTTCTTATAAACATGTAAATAATATAAGGAATATGGTTTTTCTCTATTTATTATATTCTATTAACATATTTATATATACGATTATCTGTATATACATAATGGTTTTTATCATAACCTAAAATAAGATTTCATAAAACCTATTTGATTGATTAAATTATGATTTTAATATATACAATAAGAATTTATTAATATTATCTTTGCTTCTAAAAATTATCATGTATACACTTTATCTTTACATTGTAATATATAATTATTAAAGCCACATCTATATGTATGAGAACCAAAATCACATAAATGAATTCAATCAAATTTTTAGAAGTTTGGAATAGTATTTTCATTATGCGTGAAGATAGATACATTCTTAATCACCTGTAGAGAAATATGTTTAATGAATCCCATGAAATAATTGTTTTCTATATAACCAATTGCACTTCAATTCTTAAAGAATCCTCCACGCTAAAATTAAATCAGTTAATGATGTTTAGTTTTGTTTGTCTTGCGCATTTAGCAGCATATGTTTTAAATATAAATGATAACTATCATAAATTCAAAATTATGCATTTCAGAATATTAAATGTTTATTTTAATAAAATAATAATTATAGATTTTAAGGGTTATCATTTTTTTGTGAAAAACTCCATCCATTCATTGTTTATGTATTTTAATTATTATCACACGCACAAATAATGGTTAATAGTCAATTTTTGTTATAGAGGGAGTTTTTATCTAAATGTTAACTGGTATATCATGATTATATATGCAGTAGGAAGTAAAATATTCAATGTTGTATGGGAAACCTAGAATATTTGAGATAATAAGTTATATATTAATATTGGTAAGTGAAACATTTAATTTATTCCCTTACTAGACATATGATGAATGTATTTGATATAGTATATATGGTTTGGGTACCAGTTAAAGAAATATCTTTTGGTTGAGGACTGGTTATTAAAAGACATATGGGTTGAGGACCAGTTAATGAAATCCCCACAATGCCGTGGTAGTTCTCATTAGACAATTTATGTCATGGCCTGAGGCCTTGACATAGTCTGGAATTATATATTCCCTCAATATATGTTAGTACACGACCAAATAAGTGATTATTCGACTAGTGGAATATACATGGTTTAGAACATGACTTATGAGTTTCACAATAAGTAAATTAATTTTTCATGATCATTATTCAGCAATAAACTTATGAATACAATGAATATTAGTTTACATGTTATTTTATGTTGTAAATTTTATGTGATAAAGTAATTGTGACAATTTTTATGCGCAACATTGATCATGTAATATTTCTATTAATAAATTTTATTCCATCACCCATGCATGTCACACAAATAATAGTTTGATTAACACTTGATTTATATGTTACACACCATTCATTATTTATTAAATTGAAATGTGTTTCATTCTCAGTCCATTTAATTCTCCCAAAAATGTATACTAGTATTCTTGGAAAACAATTAATGCTGAGCTACATGTATTACAGCTTTCTTCAAAGAAAATGTTTTATGAATATATTTAAAAATTGATGTTTTTAAAAGGTTTTACATGAAATATTAGATTTATTTTAAACCCAATTTCTTGGCTTTCTTATTATCAGCCTACGTTTTAAAATTATTTTTATATGTTTAGTATATTTGAGTTACTCTTTGGGGTGGATTATTTTTGGAGTCTTTTCTGTTCAGTATTGAATGATTGTAATATTTGTATCTGGTTTTTTATAATCTAAACCAAAAAGTAATTCTGTATGGAATATAATGTATAATTCATCAGTATTAATTTTATATAAAAAATTGAAATCAATTTTCATTAACGAACCAGATAAAGGGATTTTTGTATCAGGGCATGATAGTTTCTGTTAAAGGGAAATTTAGACATATCATGAAAATAAAAAGATCACTAAATGATTAATTATGTATTAATAGGTTGAATTTTTTATTCCAATTAAAAAATGTCAGAAAAATGATGCCTTTTTCTATTCTAACCAACACACCAGGTACTATAGTTTCCATGTCCTCTTGAGAAGGTATAACGACATTTTCAAACAATTATCTGTTATGTAAACATCTCTATTATGTGTAGAACTATCCTCATGTACTTCAACTCCACCAAGGATCTGGATTTATCTAATTCCTTATGATTGATGATCAAAGCCTATTTTATGCACATAAATGATTTAATTTTGGGGGTATGTTTAAAAGAATTACTCCAGCTGAGAATTTTCAATCCCACGAGGAAATCCAGGAGGCTCCATATGAGGATAACCTCCGAGCAGGGTATCTCTGTCAAATGTTGACCTATAGACTTTTGAGTCATGTTATGGACTTTGAAATTTATAAGGGTGATTCTTATGATTTTTTTAGACATCTAGTTAATGCTAATGTCACCAAAATTCGTACACTTCATCCTTTTCTGTCATTGAAATTTAGATGTCCACATATGATTGATCCAAGTTTCCCATCTTGCATCTAGACCAGAGAGATCGAAGATTTTTGAACTTTTTTAGGGAACCCCTTAACCGGGAACTGGGGAAATAATTAATGACAAGGGTACCAATGAAGGGACATCATGGTGGATGTTAAGAAGTTTGGTCCTATGACATTGTTAGGGAATGCATGAGTATGTCGCTACCCACGTTTCATGATCTTTTTCTTTAATGAATTATGTTATATTGTTTTGATCTTGGACACTAAAATATATTTGTAAATATCCTCTCTATTTTAATATGGTTATTCACTACTATGAATTCTATTCTAAAAATTTTACAAATAGAATATGAGAGGTCACTAACAAACCTTTTTCCCCTACCAACTAAAATACTGGAAACCAAAATGAAAAATACATGTTAAAAATCATATCATCCTTTCGCAAACAATTCATTATCTTGAAAATGCATCAATCATGTGTCCCTTAGCTCAAATGTCCTTCGGATGTATCAGTGAGACAATTATGTTTATCGTTCTATGGCTACTGCACAATTGACAGGGTATAGGTAGTTGGGAATTTATCGTGATGGTATCTTCCTCTATTTCACTCTTTGCAAAAATTTCCTAGCCTTTGGTAAATTCCCTGAAGCTGCTTTGGAGGTTAACCTGCGAGGAGATTATCTATTCCACGACTTATGTTATAGAATGTATGGGAGGCTCTTTGATATAATTAGTCTCTAGCATGAAATTGTTTGGATGATCTATAAATAACATGTTCATGTCGAGATATCTATGCTACATACCTCCTATCACTCTCTCTGGAAACCATACTATTTCATGTGTAGGTTGGAACCTAATTTATCAAGGTCTATCTGGGCTTGGGAGATGGTGGAAATAGGAACCACCATTGGAATCCACCTGAGGACATCGATAGTTTATCCACAGTGGTGGACAAAGTGAAGGAATTAAATTAATCTGTTTGTCAATAATTTTTTTTAATCATAAATAAAAAAAATATATCTTGCAGTATACTCAATGTTAATGTCGGATGTTGGTGCACAAAATCTTAAGAACACGAAGGAATTGTGATGACGCGATTCATTGAAGGGAGGATAATGTGATACCCCAAAACAGTTTCTCGTGTAATAATAAAATTTTATGGTTTTACTTCATTTAATTTTCAATATATCCAAAATATGATTTCAAAAGAAAAACAGTACTATTTATATTTAATTAAACATTGAAATCATTACATCACCATAAGGAAAAAACACTATATATATACTAGGAAACTAATGAAAAATCATAGAAGCTACAATGGAAGACAAACTAGAACCACAATGAGACCATGAAGGCGTGCTTCATCACATCGACCGACCATAATGGAGAACAAAATTTCTAATAGAATGGGACAAGTACAATGCATCTGAGGAATATAGGGAACCATATTTGTAATCCAATCCATTTTATATATACCAAATACAATGAACATGTATTTATAAATTACTTATTGACTGTTGTAAATACATATGACCATTATTATTTTATAGTCGTTAGGGTATGAAGACGACCACAATTTTTAAAATAGTCTATTGGGAATGTGTAAATATTCTTACGTAATACTTTTGGTCAAATGAAAAAATGTATTCAATTAATAAAATACATAACATTCTTATTTGAATGTCATTTATAATTATTTAAGTCGGAATGAGTAACCATTGTTTTTTAATAAATCCTATGTAATTTCATTAGTCATTTCAAGTGTTTTGATATATAGATATTTTAAGAGTTTTGAATATTTAAATTCATTAAATATTATAGCATGATAACATAGTATTATGATATATTTTTTATTATAAATGTATAATATCCATAAATTTCTCAGGGCATGGGGTTTTAAATTTCATGTTTTGGCACACAAATATATAAAAACAAAAGAAACAATTTTCTACTCTTGAAATTCCATTTTTTAAAATGGTTATGAATTTTTATAAACAAAATTTATTAGGAAAACAAACTGCGGGAATCCTTTATTGGGAAAGCCCTCATGGTCAGGCATATCCCTCACAGTGGGTGGCCAAAACCCAAACCACTGAGCATCATGAGGTAGCCAGTTTCCCGTCAGTAGCTCGCAATGCTGTAGCCGTGGGAACCCATAGTATAGAGAAAGTCAAATTAGCTTGTGCTATCATACATGGTTGCATGATGACAGGGGTGGGTCTAGATATCATGCAAAGGGAACATGTACAATGATGTACAGGGGGAGAGGAGGTAATATGACGGATGGATCAGAGCTCAAGGCTTTTAATGCTGACACAAATTCAAATTTGTTTTTATGTGGGATGCAATATTGGCAAGGGTATCTCATCATGCGAGATCTCAGCCATCCATACCAGTCTCAACATCGAACCTCCACGGCCATGACTCATCCTCCAGTTTTTCTATGCCCATATAATCACACCATGCGACATCTCAAATGTTCATATGTTTGAAAATCATGTGTTCCTCCGCAGTCATCAGATCAAACTAGAATTATAATCTTCACCATCCATCACTTTTTATCCTCAAATACCCCTCACCAGTCCGATCAATTCTTGTTCAATTGGAGCTTTCCATTTCTTTCCTGCATCGCCACCATTGTCTTCTTCTTCCCTCTGCATCACACCGCACCAGTCCGCATCACCTTATTATCCATTATTTTATTCTTCTACCCATGGCACTTCCTGCCTCCATCTGCGACATCTTCCCCTCTCATTTTCCATATATCTGACACATGGCTTAAAATTTATTAAATCTCATTCCCTGTGGATCCAACATAATATTTATATTTTATATATAGTATAATTATATGATTTGTCAAAAAATCAACCCACTTAAGCCATTCTATGATTAGGGTGGTTTTCCTCACCGGTTTTAAATCTTTTCTTCAGTCATTGTTTATAATTTTTGGGTTTGGTCGATGAATTTTATAAAAATATACATAGTTTATATATACAATATATATAAACTCGTTTTGCACACAATCCTTCTAGGTTTTCTTTCTCTCGAGCGCTTCACCAGCTTCTTCTCGGCCCGACATCATCCTTGAATATATTAAGTGATTAATATACCTTTACTTCATTGTGAAAAATCAATATATACATAGTTTTTATATATGGTTACATATTTATAAAATCATATAGTTTGTATAATTTCCCTTTTGAACCATTTTTTTAAGTCTTCTTTGTGTTGTTTAACATTATTGAAATCATGTTTCTAAAAATGTATGGAAATTGTATGTGTTATTTTTTAGTTTCATTTATTATAAATAAAACCCTTATATACTCTTTTTATATATATGGATACATTTATATACATTTGTATTGTTATGAAACAAATTATTATTGTTATGTGATTTTCGAATGTTGAAATATTTTTCTTTATATACATGTAAATCAGGTATGGATTCTATTTTTGTTATATTTAATTAGATTATATAAACATATTTATATGGTTATATGTATATAGTTTTGGGTTTTTATCATAACCCGAAGTTATTTTTCATAAAAACTATTTTTTTTATTAAATAATCAAATTTCGAGATGTACAAAACATAATTATTAAAAGATACACTGGTTGTGAAAAGTCCCATGTAAAAACATTGTGTTTAAAATGTTATATATAATTATTAAACCCCAATATATATGTTTGAGATCCAAAATCACGCAACTTCATGCATTCTTAATTTTAAAAGGTTGGAATAGTATTGTGATTATGCATGAATACATATACATGCTTAAGAATATATAAAGAAATTTTTTTAATTCCTTATGTGAAACAATTGTTTTTCGTTAACCTATTGAATTAAAATTCATACAGAATATACCACTCTAAAATTATTTCAGTTAATTTAGTTTAGTTTTGTTTGGGATGCCTATTTATCAGAATATGTATTAATTATAAATGAAGCCTATCTAAAATTCAAAATTATGCATTTTGTAATATTAAATGTTTATTATAATGAAATTAGGATTTTTGAATTTAATGGTTATCATTTTATGTGACAAACTCCATCCATTCATTGTTTATGTAATTTAATTTTTCTCTTACATGCATAGAATGTTTAGTAATCTATGCTTGTTATAGAGTAAATTTTTATCTAATTGTTAATTGGAATGTCATGATAATATATACAACAAGATGTTAAATATTCAAAGTGGTATGGAACACAATGAATATATGAGATAAGAAATTAAATATTCCAAGTGGTATGGGACACATTGAATATATGACCTTACAAGAAAAATGAGGAATGAATTGGACATAGTATATATGGGTTGGGGACATGTTAATGAAATCCCTATGTGTTGGGGAATGATTCTATAAACCATACAGGTTGGGGAATGCTTAATGAAATCCCCACGATGCATCGTTAGTTTTCAAAAGACAAATTAAGTCATGGAATGAGGTCATGACACATTCTTGAAATATACATTCCCTCGCTATGTGTTTGTACATGACCATCCAAGTGGTTAGTCTAGTAGTATAATATAATTTTTTAATTTGCTTTATTATTAGTATCAGAAGATGTAAATGAAAATGGCATAATGTTTATTCAAAAATCATATATTTAATACAAATGATATTTCATTACTAGTTATTCTATGAAGTTCATTTTATATGATAAATGGATTGTTACATTTTTATGTGAAACTCTAAGAATATATTATTTACATGAATAATTATATTCATGCACCCTTCCATGTCACCCATATTATAGTATTATTAAAGCTTCATTCATATGTTTCACACCTTGCATTATATATCAAATTGAAATGTTTTTCATCTGTATTCCATTTAATTCTCCTTAAAAATTTTACATGTAATCTTGAAAAACTATTAATGTCGAGCTACATGTATTACAATTTTCTTCCAATAATTTTTTTAACATTAAAAAAGTGATGTTTTTAAAAGTTATTACATGAAATTTTATATTTATTTTAAAACCCTTCATTGGGAATTATTGTTCTCGCTCTAAAAATTCAATTTATTTTTACAATATTAGTATATTTGAGTTAATCTATGTGGGGGCTGGTTTGTGGAGTATTTTCCATTCAGAATTGAAGAATTGTAATATTTTATCTAGTTTTCCTGATCTTAAACCCAAAAAATCCTATGTATGGAACATGATTTGTAATTAATCAGTATTTATTTTATAAAAAAAATTACACAACATGTTTAATAATGAACCTGTACGAGGGATTCTATGTTCATGGAGTGAATGCTTGTATCAGAGCGAGGTTTAGACAACTCTGAAAATTAGAAGAAAGCTAAATATTTAATTATGTCTTATTTAATAGAATTTAATCTTAAAAATTTCCATATGGTAGAAAAATAATTTATACTGTCTCTTCCAACCAAAATTCTAGAGAATATAGCTTCCATTTCATTTTTAGAATGCATTGAAATATTTGAAAAAAATCGTCTATCATGGTAAAATATCTAAAATGTTTCGATCACTCCACATGTATTTTGACTCCATTGAGAATCATACATTGACTACTTTATTATGATGCATGCTAAACATCCATTCTATTCATGTAAAGGAATCTATTATGAATGTCTGTGTAAATGCTTTACTCAAGCCATGAATTTTCAATCCCAAGTGGAATTATTAGAGGCTACACAAGAGGGTGACCTCCATTCATTGTATCCATGTTATATGTGGACATGAGGTATTTTTGGTCATGTTATTGACATATAAATTATTGAGGATAAGTCATCCAAATTGTTTTATAGACATCATGTTCCTGTTGATGTCATCCATATTCATAAAATTCATGAGATCTCTCATGTAACATTATATGTCAACATACGATTGATCCAAGTTGCCCATGTTGAATCTAGACCAGAGGGATCGAATAGTTTGGATTCCATTTTAGGGATCCACTTAATTGGGAATAATGAAATTTGTTGACACTAGTGGTACTTGTGAAGGGTCATCATGGTTCATGTCAAGAGGTCTGTGAATGTGAGTTTTTGAGTGAACTAATGAAATGTAGCACCTGACATTCATGAAATTTGTCTTAAATGAAATTTTTATATTATTATGATCTAGTAAATTAACATGTATTAGAAAATTATAGCTCTACTATAATATGGTTATGCTTTACTAAGAAATATTTTCTTAAAATTTTTATATGGATGACGAGAGCTCACCAAATAGTCTTTTTTCCATAAAATTTTAGATAATAGAGACTATAATGATAATGGAATATTCAGAATCATACGTAATTTTGTGAAACATTGTTTATATTGGAAACGCCTTTATCATGTGTCCCTTCACAAAAATTTCCTTTGGACCTATTAGAAATTCAATTATGTTTATCACCATATGGATTCTGTACAATTGGAAGAGTATATGCATAAGGGAGATTATCATGAATGTACCTTCCTCTGTTTCACTCTCTCTGAAAATTTCCTAGCAGTGGGGATATTTCAGGAATCTGCATTGGAGGGTGACCTTCAATGATCTTATCTATTCCAATTCTTGAGTTTAGAATTAATGGTTCGGTCTATAACATCCAATGTCTTAGAAATTACATTGTTAATTATATCTATAAGGAATGTGTTCATTCTGTAATCTATGACCTCCATACCACCCATGCCTCTCTCTGGAAAACCAATTGTTTCATGTGTAGGTTTTAACCTAATTTCTCAATTTGTATCTGCGCTAGGGTGATTAAGGAACAGGGGACCACCCTTGGAATCCCGTTGAGGATATCTGTTTATTATCCACATTGGTGGACCTGGTGAAGGTATTAAAATAATCTTTTTTTCAATCAAATAATTGTTAATAATATATAAATAACACATTTCTTCTTTGGTCCTTGAAGTTAATGTCGGATTTTGGTTAATGAAAGCTAAATAACACAGTGTAATTGCAACGATGCAATTCTATGAAGGGGGGGTAATGTGACACCCCGGTTATATTTCATGTGTTATAATAATATTATATAACATTACTTCGTTTATTTTCATTTATCCAAACAATGATATCACATTAAAAACCATACTTGTTTTATTATAGAAAAAACTAAAAATTATTGCATTAAAACATGCTAAAAACAATATATATATTAGTTATCTGATGGAAAATATGATAGTCACAAATGGACGATCACTTAGAAAAAAAATGAGACCAATATGGTATCCTTCATCCCTTTGACCGACTATAATAAAGAAAATAATTGCTATGAGAATTTCACAAGTACTAATAATCAGAGGAATATAGAGAACTATCATTGTAATACAGACCACATTAATGATATAGAATACCGTAAACCTATGTTTATAATGGTATTATTTACCATTGGAAATACATATGAAGATTATTTTTTTTATAGTAGCTAGAGTCTTAAGAAAACTATTTTTTTATACATAACTGTTGGGCATGTGTAAATATTTTGGTGTAATACTTTGGGAGAAATGAAACCATATATTAGATTAATAAAATAAATAACAACTTTGTTATAATGATAAATATTATTATGGGAGTTGGAACAAGTAACCATTGGTTTTTTTATAATGCCTAAGTAAATTCAATATACATTTCAATTGGTTTGATATATGGATATTTTAGGAGTTTCGAATAATTAAATTCTTTAAATATTATAGATTCTTAACATTCTTTAGCTTATAATTTTTATTATAAAAGTATAAAAACCATAATTTTATATGGAAATATGGTTTGAAATTTAATGTTTTCAAATGAGAATTGATAAAAACATAATAAAAAATATTATACTATATAAATTTCATTTAATTATTTTTTTAACTTTTTATAAAATTTTTTAATGGACCAGCCAACCGAGGGAAGCTTTATAGGCGAAGCCCTAAAGGTTAGGCACCGCCCTCACTGTGGGCAGTGAAAACCCTAGCCATCCAACCAGTGTGATCCATTTAGCATCCGGTGGGTTGCATTCACGACCGTAGCCATGGGAAACAACAATATCGATTGGGTTAGAATAGAACGTTCCACTATGCGGGGTGGCAGGATGACATGGTTTGGCATAGAGCATTCCCATAATGAACTGAGACATGGAGGTAACAATAGGTTGGAGAGGGAGTAATCTGATGGATGTCTGGGAGCTTGAGCTTTTTAATTTTTGCATAGCTTCACCTCCATTTAAATATGGGATGCGGATTTTTTCTCAGGATACAATATAAGTCACTAGATCTCACCATGTGATATCTTTTCCATCCAAGCCAGTCTCGGCATCAAATCTCCACTGCCATGACACATCCTCCATGTTTTCTTCAGCCATGCGATCATTCAACTTGAGATCATAGACATCAATTAATTTAAAATTCATGAATTCTTTTCTGGTCGTTCGATTAAATCATCATTATAATCTCAAACACCTTCACTTTTTATAACTACAAATACCCCTCAACTGTTCGATCAAGTCTGAGTTGATTGGAGACATCCATGTCATTTATGCATCTCGAGCATCATCTTATTCTTCCTTCCGCATCACACTTCTCCGGTCTTCATCACCTTATTCTCCTTAATTATCTTATCCAACCTGTTACAATTCTTATCTCCATCCGAAACATCTTCCTTTCTCAATTTTCGCAGATCTGATAATTGTTATTATTTTATTAACTAATTCCCCATGGATTCAATGTATGATTTATATTATATATATATACTAGTAATATAATTTATCAAATGATCAACCGACTTAAGGCTTTCTTTTATTAGGGTGCTTGTCCTCACCAGTTTTATGTCTTTTCTCGAGTAATTGTTTATAATTTTCAGGTCTGGTCCATGAATTTAAAGAAAATTTATACATAGTTTATATAAGAACATGGTTTTCACACATACAATTTTGGTTTTCTTCCTCACAAGTGCATATCCAACTTCTGCTTCACCTTTCCTCCTCATTTAATACTCTATAGGTTTAATATACTTTTTCTTATCTGTGAAAACATATATATAACCACATAGTATATATAGTTATATATTTATGTAATCATTATATTTATATAAGTCCCCTATCAAATTGGTTTTATGTCTTCTACGTGTTTTTTATCCATATTGAAACCATGTTTTTAAAAACTTACGTTAAATTTATGTGTTACATTTCTGTTTTGTTTTTGCTATATAATGCATTTATATGAATTTTTTTATATATGGATATATGTTTATACAAATTTTTAGTTATGAAACTTATCAGTGTTGTTATGTGATTTTCTAATCTTGAAAACATTTTCATTATATGCATGTAAATAAGTTATGAATTCTATTTTTGTTCTATTTAATTGATTTATATGATCATATATATATATATACTATTATATGTATAAACATAATGTTTTTCTCATTACCCTTAAATTTTTTTCATTAAAATGATTTTTGGTGATTAAATTATGGTTTTTTGAGATTTACAATAAAAGTATATTAAACATTTCTTTGATTTTGAAAATTCTCCTGTATATTATTTGTGTTTACATGGTATATATAATTATTAATCCCACATCTATATGTATGATAACCAACAAGAAAAAAATCCATGCATTGCTATTTTTATAAGGATTGAATAGTCTTTTATTATGAATTAATACATAAACATGCTTAATAAACCGTAGAGAAATATGTTTAATGCTTCACATGAAATAATTGACTTCCATATAACCTATTTCACCTCAATTAAATAAGAATCAACCACTATAAAATTCATTCAGATAATGACATTTAGTTTTCTTTGGCATTCCAATTTATAAGTATATGTTTTAAATATAAATGATAACTATATTGAATTCAAAATTATGCATTTTGGAATATAAAATGTTTGTTTTCATTATATATGGATTTTAGAATATAATAGTTCTCACTTTATGTGACAAACGCCATCCATTGATTGTTTAGGTGTTTTAATTATTATCACACATGAATATATTTTTTAAAAGTATATTATTTTTCTTAAGGAAATTTTTATTTAAATGTAAACTATCATATCATGATAATATATGCAATGAGAAGTAAAATATTCAAATTGTTATGGGAATCCTTTAATCTATGGGAAGAAAACTTAAATATTAAAAGTGGTATTGGACACTTTGAATATATAAACTTACAATACATATGAAGAATGTATTGGACTTAATATATATGGGATAAAGACAGATTAATAAAAGACATATGTGTTCAATAGCGGTTAATGAATTCCCTTCAGGTTGGGGACTGATTAATTAAATCCCCACGATGCATCTGTAGTTCTCATGACACAAAATAAGTCATGGCATGAGGCGTTGACATATTATTTCATTATTCATTCCCTCACTATGTATTAGTACAAGACAAACAAAGTGATTATTTGAATAGTAGAATATACATGGTTATGATCATTACTTATGAGTATTAGAAGAAGTAAATGCATATGGCATGTAGTTTATTCATCACGAATCTTGTGAATTAAAATGACAGTATTTAACCAGTTATTTTATGATATGCATTTTATGTGATAAATTAATTGTGGGATTGTTTATGTGAAACTATGATCATATAATATTTCCATGAATAAATTATGTTCCGGCATGGTTTCATGACTCACATAGTATTGTTTTATTAACTACAGACTTATATGTTTCACACATTCCATTTAAAATAAAATTGAAATGTGTTTTATTAATTGTCCTTTTATTTCTCTCTAAAAATATTTACTGGTAATCATGGAGAACTACTAACATTGATCTATTTTTATTTCATTTTTCTTCAAAGAAAATGTTTTATTATTATTTTTAAAAATGGAATTTTTTAAAATGTTTTCATTGAAATATTATATTTATCATAAAACACCTGACATGGAATTATTATTCTCACCCTATGTTTTCAATTTATTTTTAAATTTTTAATATATTTGTGTTACGCTATGTGGTGGCTTCTATATAGAGTATTTTCTATTCAGTACTGAAGGAATTTAATATTTTTATTTTATTTTCTAGAATCTAAACTGCAAAGATCATCTATATGGAACATGATGTGTAATTCTTTAGAACATATATTATAAAAAAATTACACACCATGTTTATTAATGTACCGGCTCTAGGGATTCTGGGGCTGGGACATCACATTCGATGTAGGGAACCCAACATCCCATGTCTTTTTGTATATTTATAGATGGGTACACTCATTTTTATATATTTTATGTTTGTTTTCACAATCTATATAAAAATAAAAAACTAATTTAATGGAAATTTATTGGGTATGGAAATGATTCATATGGTTATACAACTTTGATATAAACATTATATTATGATATTATAGGTTAAACACCCTACTACAAATTATGTTCATTGGGGATTTTTTTGAATAATGTTTGTTGTCAATAAAGAACATTTTATTGATTATCTGGAATCACCATAAAATGGAAATTGGGTAACCACATATAAAGTGTTAAGAATATATTATCCTTTATATCTATGACTTGAGTAATTAGACCACTAAAATAATGATGTGAAATTGATAAAACAAATCATATAATAAATATAAATTTTTTAGTTGGGATGAGGTTGGTATATTATGATGTTCTAGGGAGTTGTGGGGATGACTAGATTTATTCTATGATACGGGGAGGTTATGTGATAGATATTTTTAACATACTCTAGGGCAGTGAGGAAATGATTTTGTTTGGCAGTGTTATAGGGTGGAGAGGGTTTTTGCAATATAAGTTCGTGTTGAGGGGTATAAATGTGAGGTTGTAATGTTGTGTGGGGATATGTCTTGTTTATAATAGTTTATATTGTTGAATGTCTATGTGTGGTTGTGTTACATTAAATATATGAATATAATGTATATATTATGCTCAACGCATGGGAGGTAATGTAATTGTTGGTTGATATTATTTTAAGTGGATTTTAATGGATTGGTTAATGAGATAGGAATCATTAATTAAATAATTAATAATTATAAGAGTTTCTAATTATGGTTTTTTATTAATAATGAAACTAATGGGATGTATAACTGAATTGTTTGGTAATTCAAAAAATCTATTGTGGCTTGTATGGGGTTACTCTTTAACGGAGTAAATGATATTTTTTATTTTTTGAGTCATCTAATGAGTTTTATGATCCTAAAATATGGGGTTGAGACTTGAATATATATATATATATATAATGTATTATGTGATTTTCTATACACACCTACCCAATTAAGAACCATGTTCTGATAGTAGTTTATTTATATCGGTTTTTAAAAACCTATTTATCTTGATGGATGGAGGGATACACACTAATTATCTATTATCTGTTATTGGTGTATAGATAATGACTAGTTTTAATGTATGTTGGACTAATATTTAACTTAGCGAAATCCCATGTGTCTTCCAGTGAGATGAAATATAGCTGTGATGTGGGTGATATGGTCCCCGAGTTTTGAGTGAAATGATATTTGAAAAAGTTATGGTTAGTGGACTTAGTGTCTTCATGAGAGATGTTATATGATCATAATATGTGTGTCCTATATTGGTGTTCATGAATGGTAATATTATGGGAAAAAATTAATATAGTTATTGTTCGTGATGACCCTTTATTGGGGCTATAGTAGTAATGTGGTAGACTATGTATTTTTAGGCGAGATGTGATGTGACCATGTAATTTGCAGATGTAAAAAGTGTATATGGGGGTGATGATATGTTCCCATTATATGGTGAGTAATTATATGTAATTTATAATATATTTACATTAGAGGTTTTATGATTCTATTGTGTGATTGAATAAAATTAGTGGGAATATCATGTTGTGTTCCTATTATCGATATGATTCAAATTTTGTTATTAAACATGGAATATAGTTCTTGATGAGGGTTCCATGTTATACATTGGGGTTTTTAGTTTACTTATTTTATATAATTTTGGTTCTATTGGATTCTCATGTATTTCATAGTATTCTTTTTTAAAATCATCATGATATAAAATTGTTTTCATGCAGACTATCTCATTGTGCTAATGCTATGTATTTAATATTATTAATTGTTTCCCCATAAAAAGACATGGAATATGTTGGATATCACTAACAGAGAAATTTATTCTAGGTTCTTTTGTTTTGTCATCAACCTAGAAAACCCTCTTCTATTCAATCCAAATATCATTCCTTTTAAATAAGAGTTTTATTTTTCATCTTTTTATTATTAAGTTACAATTACATTGGACCACAATTATTATCATTAACATATAATATATTAAAGTGTATCTGATTCATTGATGTATTTTTAAGAAACACAGGACACCCTATATAATGATGTTTTTCTATAGGCCAACGATTTCTCTCCCATTCTCTTATATGTTTCTGAATTTAAATTTGACATAATTATTTGAGTATTTTATTATTAGTAACTAATAATTTTCATTATTTTTATCATTCCTAATGGGACACATTGGAGTGTTGTTCCCACACTTTACACACAAAATTATTGTTCCTAGAACAAGACCTTGGATTTTACATTTTCTCTTTTTTTAAATTATATAAAATTATAGAAAATTAACATATCAAAATAACATAATTATGGATCATATACCACTAATAGTTTCTCATGTTACATGAATGTGACATTTGGTGACTTACCACTTTCAATGAAATAACTATAATTGTTCATCATTTCATATAAGACTAGTGTGATATAAATAATATCCAGGTGATATACTATTAATACTGATCATATACCACATATAAAATAGGATATAATTATTGTGTTATTATTCAGATAATTCTCATCACAATTTTAAAATGAAAAACTTTTTCACCCAGACCACACATTTCCACTACTATATCAATCACAATATCAAAAAATTCACTTCTTATTTCAATTGGGAAGATCTAAAATTCATATATATTTTTTTACAGAACATTAAATTTATCCTAAAATACATATTAATCACCTTAATGATAATATTCTTCTTATCACATGTTGCATTTGATGATTTAACAAACATTAAATATTATTTGTATTGAAATTTAAAACCCTCCCTCTAACCAATTAGATTCAGTATAATCATTAATGAACACTCAATTCAATCAAAACAATAATTATATACTCTCCATGTTGGTCACAATTCAGTTAATGCTAGTTTTATAGGCATCCATTCATAGGTATTTTTTATAATGATATGTGTCATTATTCCATTTCTAAATGTTAATCCCCACAAAAATTTGAATGACTTAGTTATTAAATAAATATATGAGGTATAATACCCAATAATTCCAATGATCTAATACATGGATCTGTTACAAATATTTTCCAAATCACACAGTAATGATAATTGAATTGAAAATAATTATTTTTCTATGAAAATTATTATTTCGCTTTTATTATTTTTATGCCTATGTATAATACTAGAAATAATGTGTTTTTGTACCAAAATTCACAGTAGAACAGTGTTGTCTAAAAGGATTAAGTAGACTCCATGTCCTAATTATATATTAATAATTAAAGCCCATATCCCACTACAATCATAAATACATTAAAGGAAATAATACCATATACTTGTAATTAGATGAATTGGAGTATAATTTAAATTTTTTACATTGATATTGATGTGATACCGAGCTCATATTTCATTAAAAATATGTATTCATATTTATAATTTAGGATATTCACATGGAATATTTATCTTCATATAAAACCTGATCCACATAATATTAAATGAGATTTTTATTTAATATATTTTCATTCATGAAATTTAGTTTTATATTATTTTCACATGTAATTTAATTAATGTAAATTATTCTACTTAGGTTCTTGATTGTTTTATTTTCTAACTAACTAAAAAATGGATTATATTTTCAGGAAATTTCAACATAGTACACTAATATACATTTAATTCCATCACATAAAATTCTTTTATGTAATTACTTCATAGTAATATTTTATCATCATAATTTACTTTTGAAATTATAATTCTCATTAAGGAAGTGATGTACGATTACAAACTGTCCTTTGTGATCATTAATTGTTCATTTAGTTAATTATTTTTACTCATTTTCATAAATTTATGATCCTTTCCTCTATAATATTTTTCAATAAAATATATCTTATTTCGATATGAACTGATCGATTAGGGTTATTATAAACCATGAAATACTTATGTGTGTGTGTGGATATAACAATGATTTTTCTTAGGGTTAGATCACAATTTTCCATATTTTGGTACCATACTGTGCTTGGTTTACTAGCCATGGTTTTGATGAATTCATGGTTTGAACATGAATTGGAAAATCCTATAGCCAAACCACGAAAAATTCCATAGAAATTTAAAATATAACATTAATTCCTTCCCCTTTTTATTTTAACCACATTTAATATCTTCTCTAACCCCACATGAGTCACATAGTTTTCACTTATGCACCATTCAATCATAGATATCCAATTTTAATTTCATGTATTTCCATATGGTTTATTGGTAATTATGAGGATTATATACTCTAACTCACTTCTTTCCACACTTTTCAACATTAAATAAAATTCTGTTTCCATTCAGAGGATATAGTGACCTCAGGTTTATTTTGATCAAATTATATTTACCGTATTTTTTTGTTATGTTTTTTAGTCTTATTAGGATATCTTGGACCACTTTGAGGAGGATTTAAACATATTTTGAAATGTACAGCTAGATAGTGCTATGATACACTATCAATAAGATCGTTTATATAATATCAGTATTTATTTTGTGTTTTGAATGTATAATTATTATCTTTAATCAAATATATTAATTTTTCAAGGTTTTTTTCGTAGAATTTTTTTCTTTCATTGACACTACATGATATTCAATGGAATATCTTTTTGGATGAAATTATAAATCAATATTGAAAATCAAATACTTCTAATTTTTTATTTAAATTTATGATCATAACTAACAAAAGGAATCTTATATTAAATTAATTATCTTATTTGCTATCTCAATTTATATAAATGTAACACTTTATTGATGAAATATTATTTTATTCATAAAGGGTTTGAAATGGAATTTTATGGTTTAGATTTCATGATAGTTATACTATTTGGGATCCAATTTGTTTTTAATATTGTGTTACTTCATGAATGAGATAAATCCAAATTGGATACCTCTATAATATATTTCATAATTATTTCATCCCCAGAATAGTTATAATTATTTTGATTAAATTAAATATAATTTATTATTTATTAGTTAAATTATATAATTTATACTCCTGAAAAATATATTATACACTATTTTTCAAATAGAATATAATGTGGTGATTTTTCAATGTTGCTCAATTGGTAATGAAATTTTGATTAATTATTGATTTATGTGTTTATATTATATAATATTGTAAAATTTTTTTCCTCGCATAAATTTATATCTCTTTTGGTTCCCTTAGTAGTTATGAGATAGATCCGGAAATAATTTCTAAACATTTTTGTTATCATTCTTTGGCTATTGGAGAAACAAGTAGTGTTTTTTCGACTTATAGATTTTCCAATAGATTAAGACATTTTTTTCAATGCAGGATGATATAAACATTAATGTTATGAAATGATAGTTTTTCTAGAACATGGGTTTAATATAAATTTTATGTAATTTACAATGAATTGTAGGTTCTCATTTTACTTAATATATTTTATATTAGTATTGGAATTTGTTACAATGGTTTAGTTAATCTTATTTTTCATTGGTATTAATTCTTTTTTCAATCCATTCCAACCAAGATGTCTTCCATAATGAAATATTAATTCTTCCTTTTTTTATATGAAATGATATATATAAATTGATGTTTATTTAAATTAGAAATTGTTTGGTTTCGAAATAGGATTACAATAAGGAATATTTTCTAAACTTAATTTATACTCAAATTAATTGATATTATCATTTGATTTTGTGTGTGAGGCATATTGATGTTAGTTAGTTTTCATTGCTTCTGAAAAATGCCATTTTAATGCATTGTATAATCATTCCTAGGTGGATTCATAAGTTATAAAATTTTTGGGTTGCGTTGAATGTGGTATAAGTGGTGAGTTCCTGTATTCATGATAATGTATATAAATATATATTTTTATATTTAATATTTTTTTAATGTCTCTAACATATTATAAACTCCAATATTCCTATTGTTTGTGATTATTATTTTGAAATGATGGAAATCACTATTTTATTTTGAGAGTTAGTATTTTTTTCATTAGTAAATGTCATTAAAATCCTTCATTTCATGTTTTGATGGGTTTTATATTTTAATAAGTTATTTTTTCATTTCTATAAATGTATAGAATGGTAATGCTTATTTTCATGGTGTAATTCTACATTTTCATTATATTTATATCCATAGAAATAATTCCTAGATATTTTTAATTTCATAGGGTATTTTTCAAGAATTAGGCGACCGAAAATGTTCCTCAATATACATATAATTTGATAGGCTTTGTTGGTTCTTGGTAAAATGGAATCAGTGTGTAGGATGAGAATGATGGACAAAGTTATCATTTCAGTATAGTTTTTTGTTTTATATGATATTATATATATTGGATCATCATAATTCTAGTTTATGAATTGGAATTTGTGATCAATAACAACCATTAAATATACCAATTGACTTTACAGGGTAACTTTAGATGTGTGTATCAAAAATTCAATAATGGTTCTCATATGTTATTTGGATTTATGGTGATATTTATGTACATCTATATTGAGTTATTTATCGGTCGGTAGAATATAAAATTTTCTCATTTCATAGAATCATATTGACGGAAAATAAACATGTTTCTATATTGTTATTTGGGATTTTAGATTGTCTTTGAATTTTATAATCATAAACAATGTGTAACGACCCAGGTATTTATAGAACAACAATTTTTCATATAGATTTTTATTTAGGGATAAGTTATTAATTATATGTTAAATATGAGATGATTTTATATGTCATATTTTATATAAAATACTAGGTTCCTCTGAAATCTTATGTTGCACATATACCAAAAAATAATACAACAATATTATTTGTTTAAATGGATATTAATTCTAAGACATTTTTTTCGCAGAAATTAACAGAATTACCTATATTGTTATCATAGTTATTTTTTAAATGTTTTTACATTTATCCAATTAATTATAATGGATTAAAATGATAATGAATTAAATTTTAAGTCTTAAATACACCAATATTTTTAAAAGGACATTTTAACACATTTTGATGGAAAAACCTTTTCAAAAATAGTTTTTGTCACTATTATATTTTCTATTTTACAAAATAAACTTATTAAATAGAATCAAGACCTAAAAATTTACACTGGTTAATTTTTTTTATTTTTCTAAAAAATTTCATTTTTTGGTGAACAGTGAAAAATATTGCATTTTTATTCAAAACTGATTTTTCTTCTATTTTATGTTTATATTTAAAATTCCATTTTATTGGTTTTAAAGTATAACTGGATTTTAATTATCATTTATTCTAATTATTTTCATTGGAAGTCATTTCACTTTAAAATTGGATAAAAAAACATTTCAATCTTTTGTAGTTTTTATTTTTAAAAACCCACATTCTGGTTTTTACAACGAAAATTAATTTTATATTAATTTATTGAAATTCTGTGTTTTGAATTTGGAAAATTTTATTATATATTTGTAATTAGATATTCCAAATTTTGTAAATATTTAACGTTTATTTTTGGAAATTAATAATACAAACTTCAATAATTTTATTATTTACCATGGTTAATGTGTAAATCATATTAATAAGAGGAAAAAATAATATTATAATAAAATAAAACTACCCTAACACATTTCCTAATCCTATTGGACTATATTTTTACGACCATGATCATCCTTATGTTGATTTTAAGACCCCATGGAGCCACAAGGGTGTTAAAATTACATGTTATAATAATTAATTTAACGTAAAGGGAAATACAACACAGACAAGTATATTAATAAAAAAAATTAATTAGAGCTAAATATATGATAAATTTGAAAATAAGTAGTAATTAGAAATTAAAAAAATAATTCCTAAATCATGGTATTTTTATAATTACTTCATATTGAATAAATAAATTTATCTATCATATAATGATGATGCAATGAATAAATTTTAATGAATGATTCCAATAAATGATATTATAAATATTAAAATATTTGTAATTTTAACCTATTAATTCCATAAATGAATTTTAAGGATGATAATTACAAATTATATTGATTTAATGTTTTTTTATTATGAATCATGTTTTTATGTCTATAGCAAAAAACAATTACTAAACAGTGTCAAAATTGACATAAATGAGTTTTTAAAAAAAATACTATTTTATTAAATGATTAATTAGTTCTACATATATAATATTTTTCCATCTGAATAGTATGATGTTAAAACTATCATTACTGATAAACTTGTTTTTATCATAGAATTTTATTGTATCTATTGTAACCATATATTATTTTAATAAAAGAATCCATGATACAAGTTAATGTTTTTAACTATGGGTTAAAGCTAAAAGATATCATTAATTTTGTGATATAAACATTTATGAAACATATTGGATGAAATTATATATACACATTATCATTTTATCCTCAAAATCTATCAATTTGGTACTATTATAATTTTAATATAAATTTATAATAAAATAATAATTCAGGAAATTCATGAAGTTCCCCTCCTCCCTCTTGCAAATGGCCACCACATATACCCCCTACTAACTCCTCTCAAGCCCCTTGTATTAACCAAATTATTATAAAAAATTCTCCCAAAATCCCTCCCTTCCTCTTTTAATACTTAAAAAGGTAGTAATGCTATCCAAGAAACCATTTAGGCACAAATCAATAGATGTTACAGGATTAAGAGGAAATGTATTTTCCTAAGTACATTTAATTTATTTTCCTTTCTTACACCCTATTATTTTCATATTATATGATTAAATAATAACAATTGTATAAAAAATATACTAGGATTTTCTTATGAGATGTATCTGAACTATATTTTCACACACCTCCATCCAAGAGATATGAACATAATGTTTCTATGTACGGTGAACTACTGCCCCACAAAACGATGATTGTTAAATTTACTCCTACCACATCTCATTGAATCCATTATGATGGAACTATATTTATATATGATATATATTTTATTTTTATAGTATCTATTATTCGGTAATTAGACTTTACAACATAATGTTATACTTTCTATAATGTGTAAATAAGATAATTTCATTGGAGAAAGTGTGGACTACCACCACTTAATGTGGTATGACACCTTCATTACATACAAGGAATATATAAAGGTTTTAGCTAATTATATTATGTAACATATATATAATTTATATTAAATTTTTATTTTAATATACCTATGTATCATTTATTTTTTATTCATTTAATATGACAATGAAATGAAAGTAGTGTTTATTCTAACGTATTGCCTACCGTCTTCCTTAACGGTGAATTTCATTTTGTATCTACAAATTTTAGGTAATATTCTATATAAATATATATACTGGATATATATGAAATATAAATAATTAAATCTATTTTGTAGATAATGAACATTTGACCACATGGAAATTTTTTAATTATCGGATGTTCGTTTTTGGCTCATGTAGCAAAAATTGACAAAAGTACTGATATGAACTTATATAATTATGAAATGTTCATAACAAGGAATTAAGTGATATAAAAGGAATAGTAAAAAATGAAAAATGACTTATTTCATTTATAAATTAAACTATGTTTATTATTCTAGAAAGTAATTATTATACGTGACGAGTCCAACTGAAGGTAAAGTAATTTGAAAATTCTATTTCCACACATTGGGTTTTATTCATAATTAGTTGATTATAAAATGCCATGATTATATGTGTAATCCCTATTTATTTATTTCTTTATGTTGTAATTTAAACATACCATAGTGTGGATATTCTATTTCTATACATTATAACCCCATTGATAAAATGTTACGTCAACTATATGAAGATTGTAAGTGAAATCATAATTCAATATCTATTTATTTAGTTAAATATCCTAGTCATTGGTTTTGTTTTTCCAAGAATATTTGTGAATGACATGGGATTTTTTACACTCAATAATCACAATTATTGAGTGTGTTTATATTTTTCACATTTAATTATGTCATTCATTTATCCTTGATTTAAGATATGATCTTTGTAAGGGATTTGATATCAATTTACATTCCACTGAGACTTATTTGTTTATATGCACCAAAAATCATTTATGATGTATTTACTACCCTTATAGATATTATATCATTAATATACATTTTCTAATTAATTTATTAGTTTTTTAATTTTAATTTTTAAATATTTTTATTCAGGTATTTTTTCAAGTTGTAAGGGGATCTTCAATTAAAACATAATTTTAATTATTTTAATGATATATTTTTACAAATAATTATCATTAATTTCCATGTATTCAAATTTTCTTTATGAATTTATTTATATGGAATATTGTTTTATAATTATAATTCATTTATAATATCAAAAGTGGTATGTGACACTTTGATCAAAAATAACTTTATTAATTATTTAAAAATGTTTTAGAAATGGACTGAGTATTGCAATATCAGGAATTGATTTGTTGTGATTGATAAGGGAAATGTTGAGTATTTCATTCTTTTATGTGGTAGTATTATGTAATGGTACATGGAAATTAGATTAGTGGTTACATGATATACAAAATATGGGTTGTTCCATTATAAACCGATGGTAGGTGAGCCCATTATATCTCTAAAATGCATTAAGTAACAAGAAAAATATAATCGTTCGGGTTTCTCATCAGATATTTAGGGAATATACTCTGATGGGTTTTCCAAATGTAACCATGATGGTTACTCCATATATATAAGTGATAGGTAAAATGTATTTATTTTATGGATTCCACATATTTTCTTTGTGATTTATGATTTTTATGAGATATTCATAAATCGTATGATTTCATGAGGAATATTAAACTGATTATGTTTTATGAGGTAAAAGTATGATTTGATTGATTTTTATGTATTCATTGAATAATTTTTTCATTCTTTATTTATATACCTTACAAATTATTTTGTGAAAATCCCATGTTTTTGAAATGTTTTTCATAAGGTATAAACAAGGGTAAGGGAATGGATGAACTCTGGATGATTTTTAACAAGAAAATATTTCTTATATTATATATGGAGTTATATTATTGTGAAAAAATAGGATAGAGTATAGTTATATAATTTTTAATTTTTTAGATGTAATGTAATAATTGTGGCTTAATTATCTAAATCCGTAAACCTGTAATGAGCATCATTGTAAATTTTAGTCAAATTTTTTTCTTATCTCAAGATTATTTATCTTTTTAAGCCTATGACCATATAGTTGGTATCAGAGGAATTTTTTAGAAAAATTCAGGGATTAGGAGTCTTGGTTAAACATATAAAAAGATTATATTTCTATTATTTTGGTTCAATAATTTTTATATACCATTTTCATATAATGGAATGTTGGTTCCAAATAAAAGGAGGAGGATTTAGTACGATATATTTATCTCTCCTAGATGACAAGCATGCAATAATTACTACAATGTCATTTCCAAATGTTTCTGAAACATTATCTTACATAGAAGCCACTTCATGAAATTTCATGAGATATCAAGAACATAAACTATTTGTTGATACCATCGTGGATCATGTTTTTTATTTAATCCAATCACATTGCCTCAATATTGTCATATATTCAAGAATGGTGAATATTATCCAGGTATCATAAAATATTTTATCTTATCACAATATTTTGAAGCATACTATGAATTGGAAAAATTTGTAGGAGAAAGAAATCCTTACACAACCAAATAATATTTCATTTTAAAATAATTTATTTTATCACATACATAAGGTATTTTAAAAGGACCATTGAATAATTGTTTTAACTCCAACTCGGTTCGACTATTTTATAAAAAAAATTTATCATAAGTTTTGAAATTATATATCATACAAGATTATTTACAGAAATAATTTTTCTATGATCACTAATATAGACCAGGATATACTAGGTGTATTTTGGTGACAGATGAAACTTATTTTGAAGGATCTCTAAATTATGGTTGCAATATATGTAATCTTTATCTACATGAACCCGAAGAAGAAGAAAATTAGTGATCACCACGATGAAGGTATGATGTTCATCATATTTGGAATAGATTTATTTTATCATTTGGAGGTTAAAAAATTGTCAACATATTTAAGACATCATGAATTTAGATGTTGATCTCACAATGAGTTGGGAAGAAAATGAGAAGTACAAGACAACTATTATGGTTACAACATGTTAGTGTTATTTTTTAGTTTTTTAAAATGGGTTAACCCGCATGGTGGTTGAAAACTAATCACATCCAACAAGGTGGTCAGAATCGAACCCACAACTGAACGGTGTTGATGGTACATAGCCTTCCATTGGCATACATGATGTACCTAGTTAGAATAAATTATTATTTTTTGAATAATGATTATATGGATGATGAATAAGTTGATGTTGTGATCATATTTTTTATCAAATTGATATCCATAGTATAGTAATGTGATTTTTTGTTTTGGTTATAAATTTCAATTTGGAAGACGTTCGCTATTTTGGGAAACCTATATGCTATGGAAAAATAGAATACTATGTGATTTAATTTTAGAAGTAATGATTGAGTTTTATTTTTGAATAAAATATGTTTTTATTGTGGACATATATAATTTGGGTTATTTATGGAAATGATTAAATTATATTTAAAAATATGTGATTAGGCTAATTACATTTCATTATGACACTAATAGAGTAGTTTTTGTTATTGGTAGATAAATGATAATATTTATCGTTAAACAGTATGTGGTAAAATCCTTCAGAATATTGGGTTTCAATTCTACTTTAGATTATAAATTTTGAATAATTATATGGAGAATTAGTTTTTTAATCGTATTTGTGGAACTTTGAATTATTGTTTTTGGAATTGTGGAAATTATGTTTAGTGTTTATTATTATAATTTAATATTCTTTTTAGTGGATTATCTGATCTTGTACTGAACATTTTGGTTTAGGTTTAAATATAATGACAATGGAAATATATGATTCAATATTTCTGGATTATGTAATTCTCTAGATGTTGATTCTAGCACAAAAGGTGTGACCGAGTAATTTTGAATACTCATTGTTTGGATAAATGACGAGTTTGTGGTAGAAATTTATTAACAGCTTAAAATCTATATGAAAGGTAAGAATATTTCCATATGTTCTTATACAATATCAATAATAAATACCTCAAAATTATGAAAAAAATACCTTAAAAAATTCATTTTCCATTTACATTTACTACTAGGGAATCAAATACCATTTAACCCATTACATGTTTGTGGTTTTCAATTTTTTATCGTTCCCTTAATCATGTTTTCTATAACCCTCCATAAAAACAAGATGGTTATTTTTTCTTCAATATCCATGTTTTTTACATTTAATCATAGTATCAGTTATCTCGGGTGACATTTATAATTCTCTTTATTTTATTTTAATGTTATAGATATACTGAACCATTTTCTGATTGGATTTTAAATTAATTTTTTAAGACATATTTTATAAAATTGTGAGGATGCAATTTCCAAAAATATGGATAATGTAATGAAATAGGTATTTATAGAATTATAATTTTTATGTCTATTAATATTTATGAATAACATATTAATTTTATATTAAATAGTAAATGTTTTCCGATAACTTACCCAAAACACAACGACAGTATTTTCCGAAATATTCTATTTAACACAACGTTTAGTTATAATGAAATATAATACATTATTTTTATTATTATTTTAAATGGTTGTTAATGCCTAACAGTTGTATTGGAATGAATGAACATAATTAACTATACTACGATTTTACATATTTTTTATATTTTTTATATTTATCCAATTAATTTTATAGGATTAACATGGGAACGAATCAAATTTTAACTATAAAATATAGTAATATTTTTAAAAGTTCATTCTACCAAAATTTGATGGAGAAATCTATTTAAATATATTTTTCTCCTATTTTATATATTTTATTTGAGTAAATAAACTTATTATATATAAGAGGAACATCATAATTTACTTTTGTTAATTTTTTTGGTCATTTTCTATTAAAGTGAATTTTATAATTAATAATGAAAAATATTGCATTTTAATTCAAAACTAAATTTTCATCTAAGTTATTTATATAGATAAGTTGTACTTTTAATGTATTTTAAAGATTAATTTTATTCTTTTTAACCATTTAATCCAATGATGGACATTTGATGAAATTTTGATTTTAAATTGGCCAAAACAAATGTCAATATTTTGATAGTTTTTACTTCTTAAAAACCTTTTTTCTAGTTTTGACTATGGGAATTGATTTTAATTTAATTTATGTCAATTATATATTTTTAATTCATAATTTTTTTCATATTTGGAATTAATATTTCCAATATTTGTAAGTAGGTGATTTTTATTTGTTGACATTATTAATAGTAACTTTTTTATTTTTATCACTGTGGTTAAAGGGTAAATTATGTAAATATGGGTAAAAAGTAATATTATAATAATATAAAACACTCAAAAACATGTCTTAATCCTAATATATGATATATGGAATCCCATTATCATCCTTAGGTCGATTTTAGGACACCATGGAGCTAATTTTGTGTGAAAACGACATGTTTTAATAATTAATTTAATTTAATGAGAAACATAACATTAAAATGTATATTATTTAAAAAATAATTTTATTTTTATTTATATAAGAGATATCCTTGAATATAAATATTAATTAGAAATATAAAATCATTCCATATATCATATTATTTTATTTATTATTATTAGTCATTTAACATACAAATTTATTTTTGACACAATTATGATGTATTGATTACCTTATTAATGAACAATTCTAATAAATGATATTATAAATATTGAAATAAATTTAATTTTAACATTTTTATGCCACAAATAATTTATGGATTATTATTAAATGTTAGATTTTAGATAATTCCTTTGGTAAGAGGGAATTGTGTTTTTAATGACATTAACAATAATCAATTAATAAATAGTGTTAAAATTAACATTAATGATTTTTTAAAACAAATTATATTTTATAAAATTATATAATAGTCCAAAAAATATATTATTTGGAAAACTGATTTATATCATGTCAAAAGATTCATTATTTATCCACTTGGGGTTCTATTTTCATTATTTTAACTATAATAACAAAATATTATTAAAATACAAGAAGACATGGTAGCAGTTAATGTTTTTAACTATTGGATAAATCTAAAAGATTATGTTAATTTTATATCCTAAATATGTCTAAAACCTATTTATTGAATGTATTTAAAAATTTAAACATCATATACTAGAAATATAAAACTTTTTAATTATTATAATTCTAAATTTTATTTGTAATAAAACAATATTTAAAATAATTCCTAAAATTCCACTCATCCCTCTTATAAATGGACACCAACTCTAACCAATTTTGGACAACTCTCAATCCCCTTTTCTCATCCAAAATCTACCCAAATAATCTCCCAACATATATCCCTTACTCATAATATCCTTGCCATTCGTAAAATGATATTCAATGAATTATTTTGTCTCAAATCAAAAGAAATTACCCAATTTCGAGGTAACAACTTTTCTTATGTTCCTTTCCTTTATTTTCCTTCATGACTCCATAGGCTCTTTTTATTAAATAATTAAATAAAAAAACAAGTATCCTCAATAAACAAAGATGTTTTTATGAGAATTATTCTATCTAAACTTACACACACCTCTACCCAATGGATACAAACATACAACATATATGTACACCAAACAACTTCCTCACTAAGAGATGATTATTCAATTTACACCAACCACCTCTCATGGTGACCGTTATGATTGAACTGTATTTATATGCGATATATATTATATTCATGTTGTCTCTATGATTCATATATTTTTATTTAGAAAATAATATTATTCCTTCCATAATTTGTAAATAAGATAATTTCATTTGTGGAAGTGTGGGTTACCACCATTGAAAGTGATATGACTCATTCATTCCATACATGGAATGTATATATGATTTATTTATCATACTTATGTAACATATATAACATATATATTATAATGGAATTATAAAATACCAATTTATCATTTAGTTTTCATTCCTTTAATATGATAAAGAAAATAATGTAGCATTTATGCGTACGTATGGCCTATCATCTCCATGAACATTGAATTTCATTTTTTATCTCCAAATGTTATGGAAGGTTATAATTACATCTATACACTGGATATATAATATATTTAATAAATTAATATTATTTTAGCGATAATTTAATTTTTACCACATTTACAATTTGTAATTATAAATAATTCATTTTGGGAACATGTATTGAACATCGACCAAACGAATGATAAGAACTTAAATAATATTGTAATTTATATAAAATTTTAATAAGTGATATAAAAAGAAATAATAAAATTGAAAAAGGTTCTCTAGAAATTATATATTATCTTAAGTTTATTATTCCGATACATAACGATTGTAGGTGATGATTCAGACTCAATGTAAGGGGATTTTTAAACTCTATTTCCACTCATTGGGTTTTACGCATACTTAGATGATTATATTATACCATGATTTTTTTGTGGAATCACTGTTTATTATTTTTTTAATTTATTATTATATATGTGTATATATATTATTTCAACACATAATCACCACTTTGATGAATTGTTACATCAATTATACAAATATGCTATGTGAAATCATAACTCAGTCTCATTTCATAGAGCTAAATATCCATGTCATTGGTTTAGTTTTTCAATGAATATTTGTGAATGAAATTATAACGAACCGAAATATTGAATAAATCTTGTTTCCTAATTTTGTTTTTTATTTTATTTTTATACTCAACAAAACTGTTTCATTGGATAACATGCGTATAATTAAAAAGAGATTGTTGGGTTTTGACTGTTATATGCCCATTGGTCAATATGACTGCTGGAAACTAAACGTTTCGTTTTCTGTTGTCTCTAAATACAAGTGATCTAGGTTAATTAATATAGAAAGAACATTTGATGGCCTCACCCAATAGTCTTGGACCAATCGAAACCCATCTAACAGGACTAGGGAAGGAGGTAGCCCCACTGGGCTTTTCTATGACCAAACCCAAGCCAAACTTCATCATGTGACGCTAGAATGGAATTGCCATCGTGAGAGGTTAAAATTGATAGAAATTACTACTCGTGCGATGTTGGCTCAGCCTCCCTTGGATTCTCTCACCTTGGAACACCTTACACTTAGGTCCTATGCTGGTGTGATAAGGGGCTATGTAAGGAGACCGTAACTGCCTTGTGTAATCCTTTGTTCTAAATAAAATTTTTGATTTCTTCTTATGATGAAGTTTAGAATTTTGAAATTTCTGGATAAATATAGTATGCATATTTTTGATGAATTTTAGAGAATGTATAGTTTTAAAAAATGTTTACGTAAACCTTAAATAATTAAAAATGTGAAATGATTTTCAGAAAATGGTTTTCTACAATTATGTTCAGTATGAAATTTAGAGTATAATAAGATCAACATAATATTTGATGAATAGTAAATTATGAATAGTGATTTTATGCTTAGGATTAGTAATGTGACCAAATGGATTAGTAATCTCACTTAAATAAATCATTAACATAATCTCGGCACCTTGATTAAGTAATGTGATTCAATAAAATGGTTAAATAACGGTTTCATAAATTATTAGTGAGGAATTAGTTTTTTAGGTGAATAGTGTTTTTTAATTAAAATTTTTTAGAAAATTAATTTTATAAAATGGATTTCTTTTTTGAACTCAGAGCATCGATATTATGTTAAGGTAATTTTTGAGGATTTTCTTGAAAAAAATGAATTTTTGGTGAATAGTGTATTTATTTAAAAAATTAAATTAAAAATATTTAAAAATATATTTTTATAAAATGGAGTTCATTTTTGAAATCAGAGCATCGATATTTGGTTGAGGTGAAATTTTGGGATTTTTCTGAGAAAGTTGAATTTTCGATGAATAGTGAAGATACATTTTTTATGTTAAGGGTGTTTAATGAAATCATTAAATGATTTATTAAGTAGGTAATAAATATTGTCGACTTATGAATATTAAGATAAGGTATGATGTGTCCCAAGTGGCCAATACCATGGGCAAATACTATGGGCAAGCCCATGGATTTGCCAAAACCACTAATGAGGTGTCCCTTGGCCATTAATGCCTTGTCCCCTCGCTTTCCCTATAAATACCAAGCCATCCTCTAATCCATTCGACTCCCAACCCTCCCCCAACAAAGATCTAGTCTCTGTTCCTCCCAAGGTGTCCTCCCAAGGTGCCCCCAAGCCCTCAAGGTCCCAACCATCGAGTTTTAAGAGTTATGTTTTATGGTAAGGGATCCAACCTCTCTCTTTCTGTCCAAGTACTCTCTTTTATATCATTTCTTTTATTCTCCATGTTTTTATGTTGGAGGAAGTTCTATTATATTACTCTTAGTTCCCTTTTCATGTTCACATGAAGAGATACCCACTCTTTCTCTCATCAATTCGTTTTAATAATGTTTAAGTCACGTCGTTAGGCTACCGAATTTTTAAGGATTCTTTCACCTTTCTCATTTTTCAAAGTTCTACCTTCATGTAAAGTCTTTCAAGTTAATTTTTATTATTTTGGGGTATGATATATATATCTATCATAGTGATATTTTATTTTAATATGAATAGAGACCCTATTTGATCTCATCAATTCATTTTTGTTGAGTTTAACTGGCGCCGTTAGGCTGCCAAATTTTTAAGGGATTCTTTCACCTTTCTCATTTTTTGATGTTCTACTTTCATGTCAAGTCTTTCAAATTATTTTTTATTATGTTGGTGTATGATGTATATATCAAACATACTGATCTTTTATGTTCATATAATGAGAAATCATATTTGATCTCTTCAATTCATTTTGTTGAAGTTTAAGTGACGTTGTTATGCTACCGAATTTTCATAAGAGAAATCTATTATTTCCCTCCATGTTTTTCATTTCATATGGTATGTATTTAAAATCTCATTAACATGTTATTATATCCATTATATTTTGTCCCTCTACTATTCTTTGGATCATTTATGAGTGTTTGACCTTTGTCCCCTCTATTTTCAATGTTTTCTAAAACCCCGAAGCATAGCCGTTATGCTGCAGAATTTAAGTCTCAAATGTCTCTGTCTTTTTCTCAAATTATTTTATTTTGTTAAGTGAATACTCAAAGATCTTCCTTCTAAATGGGTATTCACATATATACAGAAATTTTCTATTTTAAATTCTAGTATTTATGTATATAAGACCCACTTTCCTTTTCTATGGGTTTTATGTGACATAAAGATCATGTCTTTAATGCAATTTTTAAAACGTTATGATTATGAAATGAAACCGATTTATTTTATGTTATATGGGTTGTTTATGAAATGATTGATGGTGATTTCTGTGGCTCACATGATAATAAAGGAAAATTTAAGGGTGTTCCCTGACAGCACTCCAATTCATTGGGTAAAGACTTAATCTCTAGAGATGACCATTTAGACTGATACCTTGGTGAATAACCTTGGTAATTTTTATTGACACCATGGGGATGGACCTTGGTGTAATAGAAATGATTGTCTTTGTAAAATTATTTAGACAAAACTTCATGTTATAAAAAACGTTGTTTTTATTATTATATGCCTCACAATTTCATTATCCTGCCTTAATGTTCTTTTTCATGTCATTGTCGATGTATCTCAAGTTCACATGTTAAATATTTCCCCTTGATTCCCTTATTGGGCCTTATGCTCACCCTTTCATTTGATGTATGTCCCCAGGTTATGAGATGCAGTAATGAACCTTGGATGAACATAAGGATAAACCTTTCTAGTGTTTTAGAAGAATTTGTTATGTTTTCTTGTTTTAAGTTCCTGGTTTCCAAGACACTAAACCTTAAAGATCCTCAGTTTTGTAAAATGTAATGAATTTTTTTGGGATAAAAAGGCGGGATTCCATAGTTGGTATCAAAGGATTGTTTAGTTATTTGTGGAAATTAGGATATGAAAACTCTAGGAAGAACCCTATAGAAAATTTTAAATATAGTAAATCTTCCTGGTATTTTGGTGAGTATTGAGTAAGGGATTGCCAAACAAATATATCCCTATCTGGATACGAGCAGACAGAGGTGGCTCTGGCACAGATGTACATTGGGGTAAAACCCAAAAACACCGCTTCGAGCGAGACTCAAATCAGAACTGGTACACGACAACAGGCCTTGCTGCACTCTTGGTTACGACACTCACGGGGGATATGCTTTGATAATTTCATAAGCTTTGTATGAACCATTATTAAAGGAACACAAATAAAATGAAATAAAGATTCACATAAGAATATATGTTCATGGATAACCTAGAATGGAACCTAGGGGATCACAAGTTAGGGTATAATTTCCTTCTACAAGTTTATCCTTCCATGCTTAATGTTTCCTATTATGATTATTGGCTAAGTATTTAAGCACCCTAATTATACGTTCTTTTCTTAGTTAATGGCTGGAAATGGAAGAGCATGTCCCAATGATCAATGTGATAGGAAATGTGACGATTTCCATATTAATATGACAGAGATGATTATGGGACTAAAATATGATTATTATTTTAGAAGACGTTCACTATTTTGGGAACCCTATTTGATCGAGGTAAATAGATTACTACGGTAATTTCTTTGAGGAATAAAGGATTACATATATTTTAAAGAATCGATGTATTTATGGTGAACTTATGGTAATATATGTTAATTATAGAAATGATTAACCTATCTTGGGGTAAATATGTTTAGGTTAGTTAGTTTTGTTATAAGATTTTAGTAGGGGTTGATGTTGTTTGGAGATGAATGATAAAGTTTACCATGGAAGACTATGTTATAAAATCCTTCTTGTATTTGGGTTCCAATCTTAGTTTGGTTTATTTTGTATAATTTTAAGAACATTTATTTATGGATTGGTCTATGATGAATTTTGGGTAGTACCATGGAACTTTGAAGATTTAAAAGTAGTTTCTATTCCTATGGGATTCTTTCTTTTTGAAGAGTTGTTTTATCTTGCCCCCTGTGTTTTTGGGATAATGTTTAAAGATATAATAATTAGATTGTTAATCTTTTATGGATTATTTGATTCTCTAGAAGATTATTCTTGTGTTTTTATGAGACCAATTAGTTTTGAATGCTCATCGTTTGGAGAGAAAGTTAGTTTTGGTAGAAACTTATTAAAGGGTGAAACTCTACTGGAGGGTAGGTATATTTCCATATGTTTTTTTCTATGTAGTAAATGAATTCCTCAAAATTATTAAAATGAATTTAAAACAAAAACGTTGTTGGTTTATGTTTCCTACTGGGTAATCAATAAACGTTTACACACATCATAAGTTTGTGATTTTCTTGATGTTAACTTTCTACTAATCATGTTTTCTATCACTCTCCCACAGAACTTGACCCTTGGTTTTTTCTTCCATATCCATGTTTTCATACATGCAATCCTAGTATGGGTTAACTCGGGTGGACTTTGTAATTCCTTTTCTTTCTTTTAATGTAATAGTGTTACTGACTCTTTTTCTGATGTGGGACTTTCAATGAAATTTCAAAACCCGATTTTAAAAATTTCAAGGATGCAATTTCTTAAGGGGGGAAGATTGTAATGACTAGAAATTTTGAATTATTCTTGTTTCCTAATATTGTGTGTTATTTTATTTTTATACTCAAAAAAACTGTTTCATTCGATAACATGAGTATAATTAAAATGATACTATTGGGTTTTTACTGTTATATGCCCATTGGTCAATATGACAGCTGGAAACTAAACGTTTCATTTTCTTTGTCTCTAAATACAAGTGATCTTGGTTAATTAATATAGAAAAATGATTTGATGGCCTCATCCAGTAGTGTTGGACCGATCGAAGCCCATCTAACAGAACATGGGAAGGAGGTAGACCCACTGGGCTCTGCTCTAAACCAAACCCAAGCCGAACTCCATCATGTGAAGCTAGAACGAAATCAACTTCGCGAGAAGTTCAGACTGATAGAAATTACTACTGGTGCAATGTTGGCCGAGCATCCCTCAGATTCTCTAACCTTAGCACAGCTTACACTTAGGTTCTATGCTGCTGTGATAAGGGGCTATATAAGGAGACCGTAACTGCCTTGTGTAATCCTTTTTTTTAAATAAAAATATTAATTTCTTCTTATAATGAAGTTTATGATTTTTCAAATGTCTGTATAAATATAGTATGCATATTTTTGATTAATTTTAGAGAAAGGATATTTTAAAAAAATGTTTATGTAAACTGTAAAAAAATTAAAAATGTGTAATGATTTTCAAAAAATGGTCTTCTACAATTATGTTCAGTATGAAATTTAGAGTCTAATAAGATCGACGTAATTTTTGATGAATAATAAATTATGAATAGTGATTTTATGCTTAGGATTAGTAATGTGACCAAATGAATTAGTAATCTCACTTAAATAAAGAATTAATATAATCTAGGCACCTTGATTAAGTAATGTTATTCAACAAAATGGTTAAATAATGGTTTCATAAATTTTTAGTCATGTATTAGTTTTTTCGGGTGAATAGTGTTTTTAATTAATAATTTAATTAAAAATATTTAGAAAAATATTTTTATAAAATTTATTTCATTATTGAACTCAGAGCATCGATATTATGTTAAGGTAATTTTTGGGGATTTTTCTGAAAAAAATGAATCTTCGGTGAATAGTGTATTTATATGAAAAATTAAATAAAAAATATTTATAAAATTATTTTTATAAAATGGAGTTCATTTTTGAAATCAGAGCATCGATATTTTGTTAAGGTGAAATTTTGGGAATTTTATGAGAAAGTTGGATTTTCGATGAATAGTGAAAATACAATTTTAATGTTACGGGTGTTTAATGACATCATTAAATGATGTATTATGTATGTAATCAATATGGTCTACTTGTGAATAGTAATATAAGGTATGAGGTGTCTCACGTGGCCAATACCATGGGCAAATACCATGGGCAAGCCCATGGTTTTGCCAAAACCACTAATGAGGTGTCCCTTGGACTTTAATGTCTTGTCCCCTCGCATTACCTATAAATACGAAGCCATCATCTCATCAATTCGACTCCCAAATCTCTCCCAACGAAGATCTGGTCTCATTTCCTCCCATGGAGTCCTCCCAAGGTTCCCTCAAGCCCTCATGGTCCCAACCATTATGTTTTAAGAGATACGTTTTAAGGTAAGGGTTCCTACCTCTCTATTTCTTTCCATGTACGCTCTTTTATGTCATTTCATTTATTCTCCATGTTCTTATGTTGAAGGAAGTTATTTTATATTACTCTTAATTCCCTTTTCATTTTCATATGATTAGAGATGCCCTCTTTCTCTAATCAATTCATTTTAAGAATTTTTAAGTCGCACTATTAGGCTGCCGAATTTTTAAGGGATTCTTTCACCTTTCTCATTTTTCAAAGTTCTACTTTCATGTGAAGTCTTTAAAGTTATTTTTTATTATGTTGGGGTATGATATCTATATCTATAATACTGATATTTTATGTTAATATGATGAGAGACCCTATTTTATCTTGTCAATTCATTTTTGTTGAAGTTTAAGTGGCGCCATTATGCTGCCGAATTTTTATGGGATTCATTCACCTTTCTAATTTTTTGAAGTTCTACTTTCATGTCAAGTCATTCATGTTAATTTTTATTATGTTGGGGTATGATATCTATATCTATCATACTGATATTATATTTTTATATGATGAGAGACCCTATTTGATCTCTTCAATTCATTTTGTTTAAGTTTAAGTGACGCTGTTTGGCTGCTGAATTTTCATAAGAGAAATCTTATTTTTCCATCCATGTTTTTCATTTCATATTATATGTATTTAAAATCTCATTAACATGTTCTTATTTCCATTATATTATGTCCCTATACTGTTCTTTGGATCATTTATGAGTGGGTGACCTATGTCCCCTCCCTTTTCAATGTTTTCTTAAACCCCGTAGCATAGCCGTTATGCTGCAAAACTTCCGTCTCAAATGTCTCTCTCTTTTTCTCAAATTATTTTATTTTATTAAGTGAATACTAAAATATCTTCCTTATTAATGGGTATTCACATATATTCCAAAATTTTCTATTTTAAATTCTGGGATTTACATACATAAGACCCTCTTTCCTTTTCTGTGGGTTTTAAGTGACATAAAGATCATGTCTTTAAAGCCGTTTTTAAAACATTATGATTATGAAATGAAAACCATTTATTTTATACTATGTGGGTTTTTATGAAATTACTGATTATGATATATGTGGCTCAGATGATAATAAAGGAAAATTTAAGGGTGCGCCCTGATAGCGCTCCAATGCATTGGGTAAAGACTTAATCTCTAGAGATGGCCATTTTGACTGATACCTTGAGAATAACCTTGGTAATTTTTATTGTCACCTTGGGGATGGACCTTGGTGAAATTGAAATTATTGTCTTTGTTAATTTTTGTAGCAACATCTTCATGTTATGAAAAATGTTGTTTTTATTAGATATGCCTCATGATTTCTTTCTCATGCCTTAAAGTTCATTTCCATGACATTGTCGATGTATCTCAAGTTAGTATGTTAAATGTTTCCCCTTATTTCCCTTACTGGGCCTTCTGCTCACCCTTTCTTTTGATATATGTCCCCAGGTTATGAGATGCAGTAATGATCCTAGGATGAACATAAGGAGAAGCCTTTCTACTGTTTAAGAAGAATTTGTTATGTTTTCATGTTTTAAGTTCGTGGTTTCCAAGACACTAAACCTTAAAGATCCTCGGTTTTGTAAAATATAATCAATGTTTATGTGATAAAATTGTGGGATTCCATAGAAATATAATTGTTTTATAATAAATATCCAATTATATTGGGTTTATTTGTCTTTTCCATATATAATTAGGTCATTTACATATATTTAATTTATAGATATGATCATTCTAAGGGATTTCTTATCAATTAACACTACATTGAGAATTATTTGTTTTCATGCACCAATTCACTTTTATGGTATATATACTAACATTTGACATATTATATCATGAATCTCTTTATTTTAATTATGTTATATGTTTTGATTAATGTTATTCTTTAATTTTCTATATTCAATTATTTTCTCAAGTGGTAATGGACTATTTGACTAAAACATCGTCTTAAATATTTTTAATATTTATTGCTCGAAATATTTATCAATAATGAAAATGTTTTAAAAATGATTTTATGAATGTATTTAGATATAAATTATTGTTTTAATAAGGTTAATTTCTTTAAAATAGTCCTTGTGTTATGTTAATATTTGATTTGAAAATCCCTTTATTAAATGTTTTCAATGGGTTTCTAAATGGATTCAAAATTTCAATATCATGAATTGATTTATTTGTATTAGTGATTGAAATGTTGATAATTTCAATATATTATGTGTTATGATTATTTAATGGTACTTGGACATTGATAGGCGCTTTTTTGAAAAACCAATTTCAGGTGGTTCCATAATAATCCCAAGGGATGGTGAGCATGTGATATCTCTCAAATGCATTGGGTAATGTGATGGAGGAAAACATTATGGTTTCTCCTAATAGATATAGGGAATATACTATGATGGATATTACAAACTTATCCTTGAATCTTACTCCCTTTGTAGATGTGGAATCTAAGATCTATGTATGTTATGGATTCCACATGTTACCTTTAAGATTTATGAATTCTATGGGTTATTTATAAATCATATGATTTCCTGAGGTATGTAAAATATCTTTTGGGTTATGAGTGACAAGTATGGTTTCCTTGATTTTTAAATATAAATCAACTAATGTGTTCTTTCCTTATTTTATAACACTTATTAATCTTTTAATTATCTTCCAAGGATTTTGATATTTTTTTCACATTGTATGTGGAAGGTTTAGAGAAAGGAATAAATTAAGTGATTTTTATCATTAAAATTATTCTTGTTCTATTAATGAAGTTCTATTATTGTGACAAACATTTTTATAGAGATAAATTGGCTATATTATAATTTTTGAGTTATAATGTTATAGTATAGGTCTAATTCGCTAAAACTCTAAACCTAAAAAGTTCCTCAGTTTGAATTAATGTCAAATTATTTACTGATATGCAAATTAAGTAACATTTTATTGATGGGGACATATATAATATATATGATATAGATTTTGTGGATAAAAATAACCTCCTAATATATTAGTTGACTTACCAGGGAAATTCAATATGTGAATACCAATAATTTTATTTGATATAGAATATGCAGTTTTATTTGGTTGTTTCTTATTAGGTTTAGATCTTTTGAGTCATTAAAAAGAAACTGTTAATTTAGATGAGAATTTTTTTATGGAATCCTATTTATGATAGATTTTATGAGTAATACAAGAAATTATGTAACAACTAATTATGATGACCATATAGTGTTATTCCAATTGTTTCTGTAGAGTTGGACAATCCATGTACTAAAACTATGTTTTCCAACCACGAGAAATATTTATCTTAGTTAATAATATATAATATGGTTTCTTATTTAATTTATACTTATTTTTAAAATTTTATTTTTACTTTTTAAGAAATATACCATTTAACAGATAGTAATGATTGTGTTGTGGAATGTTTTTTTATAATTAAATCGACGATAATATGGTAAAAATGAGATGTAATTTTGTTATTTCGGTTTTAATTTTTTTAGATTAATTTATTAAACTATATTATTATTTGAATTAATTTTGAAATGTTTTATTGAGAAAAAATTGATATAATATTTTATATTATTTTTTTCCTAATATTTGAAAGCTGGGATTTTTAAAATATTAGAATTAAAAAGTGAGGCATTCATATTAATTATAATTTAATTCATTGATGGTTATATTGTATAATAATAAGTACTTCCAATGGTTCTTCATAAAATATATCAAGTTTGATGAATAATTTTTTATCAATTATGGGATTTATTTATTAATAAATTTAATTGAAATTATGTGGACATTTATTGTTTAATTTTTTAATTTTGTTTCTAATCTATTTTTTAGGTTACAACCTCTATATATTCTTATTGATTCTCAAGAAGGATGACATGGTGATCTAAAAAAGGAAGTCTATATATTTGGTCATGTTCTATCTGTGATGATTATTTCATCTTCTCTAGTTTTGAGGTATGGAGATTTCTATCCTCCAGCTCAAAATGGTAATATTTTTCATGTATTTCACAATATGAACCCTGAAAAAAAAATGCAAAACCAAGCTCCCAAGTAGGGGATGAACGGTTATACTGTATTATTAAAATCCAACATTAATATGATCTTCAAAAGTCTCAAAATATTATGTCTATGTCATTAATTTTATAAGGATATTGTTAAAAGTAAAAAAATTTCTATTATATAGATGAAATCATAGATGTATATCCCCAAGTATGGTTTCATGGAACATGTATTCAACAATAATTACTATATTTCAAAAAAAAATTCGAATCTTATGTGATAATATATTATCCAAAACGGTACTCTTCTGAATAAGACAATGCATTAAATTTTACTGATCATGTAATTTATTTCATATCCTATATTTTGAATGATCAATTAATTATAGATATTTTGGGATTGAGACTCAACATTATATATTATAATATTTATTATATTGTGGAATATATTCTTATAAATAGATAGTGAGGAATTAAATTACAAAAGAAAAAAGAATTTATGTAATAAAATTTGAAATTTATATATCCTTAATTACAATAATTAGAGGTTCATTATCTACATATCGAAATTTAAATGGCCATTTCAAACTAGGATAATGGAATCATCAACTGAACACCTTTAATTCTATTTGTATAAATTTTTAGGAGAAATCACCCACTATGAAACCAGTTTTGAAAACATTAATGAATAAGTGGTTGTATCTTAAATATCCAAAGACCCACCATAACTATAGTGATTTTGGAAAAATATCAAGTCATTATGATCAATATTCAAAAAAGAAATTTATATTGATATATAATTCATTATATGGCCTCTAGGATAAACATATTGAACATTATTTTGAAAATACAACTATTTGGGTTATTCCTTTTTTTCATTTTTAATATTCATTATCTCCCTTGTAGATTTTTTTATCTAAATGATTAAACATGAGGAATTACTATATTTTTTTACTAGTGTAAATAAATTATGAATTGTACATCCATTTTTAAAAAAAAATTCTTTTTAATTATCTTTCACTATATATTTATGTTATAGTTGATTTTGGTGAGTCAGATGTAATTATATTAATTACATTGCAGTGAAGATAATTAATAACATTTATAAAAAAACATGTAAGGGAAACCTGATGAACCCTATATTCATGCTTCCTTCAATTTCAAATTATTTATTTCGTATATGGTTTATATGTAATTTATTTATTTACCCTATACAAGAACTTTCCCATAAAACACTATCATAGATCATATTATAAATACTTTTCATGTTTTGTATTGAAACATAGTGGGTCATCATTTTTTACAAAGTATCATGTATGTGTTCTACAATTTTTTGACGATGAATGTTAGTAGATCACATATTATATGGGGAATCATTATCTACAAGGATTTATCACCTGGATGAATTATCTTATAGTCAATGGAAATCCTTAAAATTTAAAATATTTGTCTGTCTTCGATAAATATTTCTCTTATTAATGGACCATCTTAGGTGTCCAGTGATGCTCTCAATTAGTTTCCACAATAGCAATCATGTGACCTAAAATAATGATGATATAGAACTACATGATCAATCCCTTAATCCACAAAGACTTCTAAAAATTTAATTTGGTATAAATTATTTTTTGTGGTGTATTTCAATGAATATACGAATATATTCCTTCATAATTTTTTCAATACTTTTAATAATATTCATCAGTTTCATGTCTTTTACATTGATATAAAAAAAAATTATATAACATGAATTGTTCCTAGTTATTAGAAACAATATTGTATTATGGAATCAATTTTATAAGACACAATATATATGTTTTATTAATGGGTTTTCTATCTATTTAGAATAACTAATAAATTTTCCAATGTAAATCCAATGAGGTTGATTGGGCTATAAAATGGTTTTTTAATCCATGTTGCCCAAACATGAAGTGTACCATGGTCACTATAAATTTAATATTAAAATTATTATTTTATTGATTTTAACACAATATTATTTCATTGCATCCCCCATTCATCTAACTCAACACATGTTCATATTCCACATTTTATCCCCCTTCTATTTTGAAGATTTACTGTATTTTTCAATGTATAGATCCAAAACGTAAAAATTAATCTAATTAAACATTTCTACTAACCATATTTTTTAAATTCATTAAATATTTCAGTACCTACAGTTTTCTTAATGACATCTTATTCTAAGATAAAAAATATTATATTTTGGATTTTGTGTTTTTTTTAATTATTGGTATTCAAGGGAGATCATGGACCCCACTAATTTGAATTTACTATACCATTTTTAAATGATACATTATTAATGAAATGTTTTTTAATAAAAAATACATTAAATTTAAAATCACTATATATTATGTGGTTTTAGTTAATTTTTTACTTTCAAAAAAATTTATGAAAATGTATTTAATGGATTTTAAATATTAATGAACGATTAATTTGATATAAAATTATTGGATAGTGGATATACATTTGGTTTTATAATGTAAAAATATATTTTCAATAGGAAGTAATTCCATGTGTTTATCTAAACTCATTGTTATATTTTCTTAATGAAAATACTACATTTTATAAAGTTTTTTCGTTAAAAAAATTAATTAAAGTATCACATCAATGATTTTTATCTATTTTGTTTTTTATGGTTGTTAAAGTACATAGAATTATAAATTCTTCATGATTGTTGTGTGATTTAGGTTCAAATGTTTTCCTTATAACATTTTAATTATATTTTATTCGGAATACATGAAAATATATTCAAATATTTATTTTTATTGGATATTGTATATGATATAATTCATATAGTATTATTCTATATGAAAATAATGATATTTTGATTTATAATAGCGTGTGGAAGATAACCCCTCTAGAGGGAGCATACATTTTTTTATTATACGTAACAAAATAGGGATTCCACTATAAAGTGTGTTTAAGGTGATCTGTATATTTAATGATTAATTATTCAATTAATAAATATGAAATAATTATTTTTCTATCCTCCAATTAAAAATATTTCGAATCTGTTTGAAGAAATTTAGGTGAAAATAAAATAATTATGAACAAGTTTGTGAACGCGAACAATGTAGTGTCCCTTCGGTTAAAGGTTTTTTGGTAGAGAGTTTCCCCTCAGTTAGCTAATTTACCTTAATCATAGTTTTATAAATTTTATTTTCATTTGATTCTAAATTTCCTACATCATGTTTTTGTTAAACATTTGTATTCAATTACCATTTAATATTATTTTCCAATATCAATGACTTTTTCTTAAATAATTTGTGGTGTGTAACTATTCCTCAATAAATATTGGTTTTCATTTGATTTTACAATGATGTATTTTCAACCTTCCCAGGTAGATGTTTGTTTGAAAATATGTTTACATATCAATCTTTTGTTACATAATTTTTTTTTCAAAAAGGGTTCTTTAATGGAAATTGTTTTGGATCATTATTTAAATTAAAATTAAATTATATTTACTATATATCAATAAATATTTCTTGAAATTATACTTTCCATGGTATTTGTGAAAGGGGAGTGAGGATGATACCTACATGGGATTTTAAAATAATAGATCATCATAACATATGTCTTGTTGATCCTTTAAAATTATTTTATTTTCCCATAGGATTCTTTACTTTGGATTATGGATATAGAAAGGGGTATGTTCATTCATGAAAAAGGATATGGGTGAATCTTTTATTATTTTTAATATTTTTTTTATTTCTCTGGCTGAATCTCTGGAAGAAAGAACAACTCTGATTATCTCAGATGAGTCCACAGAGCCACTGGTTGAAGCGGAACCAAGCTCCTCTTTCATCATAGCTCGAATTTGATTCAAATCCACTGAGGGTTTGGAAGCAATAGAACCAAAAGAGAGGGTTAATGTTTCCTTGATTTTCTTGGTCAATCCACGGATATGATTTTGAACTTGATAATCCTTGGTTTTAACATGCTCCTTCATAGAAGTTTTGAAACCTTCGAATACTGAAACCATCTGACATAAAACACTTTTCACATAAGCTAAGTCCTTATCTTCTTGGGATTTTGTGCTCATGAACGAGTCTAAATAAACAACCAAGTAATCTTGAACATCAAGATCTGATTTAAGTCTAGAAACTTGAGTCTAGATGTTTTTAACTTCTTCCAATATCTCACCCATAAAGGTTCAAAAATTACAAGCATGATAATGTTCAAAAGATCTATCGAACATACTCATCTCTTCAGAAAAATATGTTCTTCATCTCAGAAACTGAGGCATTAAAAGATTCTTTCAGCTCATCTTTGAGGGATTCAAGATCTGTCTTATTAACCAAATCAGTAGGTGCAACAGCAACAAATGATCTTTGATAGGCTAAACTAACCATAATGTCTGTCATAACTGATTGAATTGAAGATACCAGAGAAACATTCATCTTCATTACCTCTTCCTCAAATATTTCCTTAAGATTTTTCTTTAATGTATACAGGTCATGCATTCTGACCACATCTTCAGGAAATAACTCAGATTCAATTTAATAAATGATTTTTGGTCTGTTGAGAGAGGCCTCATTATCAGAATCAGGATAGTCTAAACTACAGACTAAAAAACCTGGGTCTTACACACAATCATTAAATCCAATAGCCACTGTAACATTTCCTAACTCAGTTTGATGCTCCCCCTTAACTAGTGAATCCTCATGAAAAACAACAGCATTCTCAGCAGTATTCTCAGTAGGTCTTTCATCCCGAGAAGAATCTTCTACTATCATTTCCATCTCTATAGCAGCAGGAGGGTATTCCAAAGTAGTCAATGGTATGTCAACTTAATTTTCATCCTTATTAGGCAATAAATATTGTCCTATCACTAGAAAAAAGATCAAATCAGCTGACAAAGATGGTTCACTCTCATTAACATCTTCTTCATTTTCGACAACATTCACATCGACAGACTCTTAAGCATTTTCTTCCTTATCTGATTTATGTTGATCTAGATTTTCTGGAGCTGGACAAGGAAGTAAGTCAGGGTCTCCTCCTTCATCAGCAGAGGACTCTTCCTCTTCTGAATCATCACTGTATTCTGGTTCCTCTTCATTAGGTTCCAGACCTGGATCCCTCACATCCTTAGGACTTGAAGGATGACTCACAGGATTAAACTTGGCATACACCTTCTGGTCATCATTGACCCATTCTCCTCTCCATGTATTCCAATTTATTCTCATGTACTTAAAAATTGTAGTTGTGATACAAATGTTATTTTTCACTACTACTATTTCATCTTGAGACTCAGCAACCCGTTTTACCTTGATCATTACAGAGATAAACTGAGCAAAGAATAGGGCATTTGTTATTGATTTAAACCTTAACATATCCTCCATTTGAGTCATTATCATTCTGCACAAATTCACCTTGACTCCATGTCTCAAAAGATAAAGAAGATAGATATCTTGATATATTATGTTTGCAAAGTCTCCTCTCCTCGGTATTAAGACATGCTGATCAAATTTGAACAAAAATCTCTTCTCTCTGTCCATTTAAGTAGCTACTGCTTGTCTTTGATTTCCATCACCAGTCAGCTCTTCCAAAGCAGTCTCATAATCAAAACATCACTGGTGGGTGGCATAGATCTCAAGACATATCTAGATACAACTTCATGTGCAACTTTAAAGAACTCAGCCCATTCTACAGATGAAAATGACATCTCTTTTCCATTCACAAATAATGTCACTCAGTTTTCATCCTCAGATTTCTCAAAACATACATAGTCATAAAATTGCTTCAGAAGCTTCGGATAGTATGGACCTTTGTTCTTAAAAAAACAGTATAATCACTTTTGATCTTTCAGCACTTCGAGCACTAATTATTTTATAGGTAGCAACCATTCTATGCACATCTCTTTCTCAATCACGATGACTCTATTCTACAAATGAGGATTCACTGTTCTCCTCCCCGACCTAGTTCTAGCAACACTACCACTTTCGTCTTGATCAGACTTTTGCTTCATTGATTTCGTCTCAATAGTGTTATATCTAACGGTAGGAGGTTTGGTTTTTTACATCTCGGACCTGAGGAATTTAGTCATCTCAAGAGATTTGGGAGTTAAAGTTTAAGTGTAATGGTTTGAGACTTGGTGGATTGAGACATATCTAGACATAGTTTTCATCATTTAGGAATCATAAAATAAAAGAAACAAAATGAAATAAAGTAAAAACGATTTATATTCTGGTGGAAGACATAAGTTTTAAAAAAGCGCACTCATCGGTGAGAATTCCTATCAGTGAGGTCCGTCGGTGAGAATTTTACAACTGTGGGAATTTTACATTGGTGATAATTTCACATAGGTGAGAATTTTACATCGGTGATATTTTCACATCGGAGATAATTAAACATACATAAATCTTGTCTAATGTAACATAACCTATCTGAACTCAAAGGTTTACTGAAGATGTTAGCTAATTGATGTTCAGTACCTATAAATTAAAGACTAATATCACCCTTTTGGTAATGATCTCTCATGAAATGGTTCCTTACATCAATGTGTTTGGTCCTAGAGTGAGAGACAGGGTTCTTCGAGATTTTAATTGCACTAGTGTTGTCACAGTTGATAGAAATGTGCCTAAAGACATATCCATAGTCTAACAAATTGTGTTTCATCCACAGAATTTGTACACAGTAACTACCAGCAGTAATGTACTCTGCTTCGGTAGTGGATAATGCAAAAAAAATTAATTTTTATTACACCAATATACTAAGGATATTCCTAATAAATTTCATGTTCCTGATTTGCTTTTTTATCCAACTTTCAACTAGAAAAGTCCGCATCTTAATAACTTATTAACTCAAAGGATTGTCATTTTGGGAAAAACAAGCCTAAATTTATTGTTATTTTAAGGTACTTAAAAATTCTTTTAACAGTAAGTAAATGAGATTATTTCGGGATAGCTTGAAATCTTTCACACATACACACACTAAAAATAATATCTGGTTCACTATCAGTATGGTAAAGTAATATTCCAATCATACCACTGTAATTGGATTGATCCACAAGTTTCCTAGTTTCATCTGCATCAAATTTACAAATAGTAGTCATAGGAGTTTCACTTTACTTAATACTATCCAAACCAAAACGTTTTAAAATATCCTTTGTGTATTTACATTGATTCAAGATAACACCATTTTCATTTTGAAAAACTTGAAATCCAAGAAAATATTTAAGTTCTCCCATTATACTCATTTCAAATTAATTTTTCATACTCTTTGAATATTTAGTAAATAAATAATCTTTAGAAGATCCAAAAATAATATCATCAACATAGATTGGAACTATTAAAACAACAATAGAAATTATTTTGATAAAAAGAGTTGGATCATCCATCCCATTAGTAAAACTTTTTGAAATAAGAAAATTACTAAGTTTATCATACCAAGCTCTTGGAGCTTGTTTTAAGCCATATAAAGCTTTAGAATGTTTAAAAAAATGATTTGGAAAATGAGGATTAGTAAATCCAGGTGGTTGTTCAACAAAAACATCTTCAACTGTAAAACCATTTCGAAAATAACTTTTGACATCCATTTGATATAACTTGAAATTCAGATGGGCAACATTTTCATGTAAGATCCTAATGGCTTATAATATGGATACATGTGCAATGTTTTACTCATATTCTATAACATCCTCTTGACTATATCCTTGTTCAACTAGTCTAGCTGTGTTTTTAACTATGTTTCCAGACTCATCAACTTTGTTTCTAAAAACCCAATTTGTGCCTATTGTTAAAGTGTCCTTGGTTCTGTCATCTAATTCCCAGACTTTGTTTCTTTCAAATTGATTTAACTCTTCTTGCATAGCCATTACCCACAAATTCATAATTGATAGCATCATTTATATTTTTAGGTTCTATCTATGAATGAAAGGCTTGATGTTCAACCTAGTTTCTTATAGAAGCTCTAGTATATATCCCTCTATCAAGATTATAAACAACAGCATCTAAAGGATGATTCTTTAGAATCCTAGTTGATCTAGTAAAGATAGGAATGGAAATTTCAGGTTCATATTTAGGATTGGGTTCAACAGAAGAAGATTCTAGAATATGTCTAGAACTAGATGTTTTTATAACAGGTACTTTAGATTTTTCATTAAGGTCCAGAACTCTCAAATCTTCTTCAAGATTTTCAAGAGAGGTATTAGGGTCATGTGGATTGGTTTCATCAAACATGATGTGAAGAGATTCTTCCACACATTTTGTTCTTTTATTATAGAATCTATAGGATTTTCTAGATAAATAATAACCAAGGAAGATTCCTTCATCACTCTTAAAAGAAAACTTGTCCAGATTATCCTTTGTATTAAAAATAAAAACTTTGCAGCTAAAGACTCAAAAGTAACTAACTATGGGTTTTCTATTATTCCACAACTCAAATGGGATATTCTTAATAATGGGTCTAATTAAGACTATATTAATAATATAACATGTTGTATTCACAGCTTCAGCCCAAAAGTAAATAGGCAGGTCATAGTCATTAAGCATTGTTCTTGCTTTTTCTTGAAGGGTTTTATTCCTTCTTTCTACCACACCATTCTGCTGAGGTGTTCTAGAAGCATAAAAGTTGTGACTATTTCCATTGTGTGAGCAATAAGACTCATTTTCTTGATTTTAAAACTCATGGACATGATCACTTCTTAGAGTTTTAATCTTAAGTCCACTAAGGTTTTCTATAGATTTGGAATATTTAATAAAATAAGAACAAGCTTCACTTTTGTGAGCCAAGATGTTCACCCAAGTATATCTAGATTTTTAATCAACTAAAACATAGACATAGTGCATCACATTTATACTAGAAAATCATGAAGGTCCAAACAAGTCCATGTGAACCAACACGACAAGTTGAGAAGTTGAAACTTCTTTATTTGATTTAAAAGAAAGTTTATGTTGCTTTTTCTTTTGACAGGGATTACAAACTATGTCATTTGGGAATTCAAGTTTAGGTAGTTCTCTAACAAAGTTTTTCCTATTAAATTTTATAAGTGAATAGATGTTTCAGTGTCCAAATCTTCTGTGCTAAATCCCAGAATCTTTATGAAAAGCATTTAAACAGGTAACATTTAGTTTGACTAAAGAATTTAAATCAACAACATAAAAATTTTCATTTCTTATTGTAGAAAATAATAAAACATTATTATAGTTAAAAACATTACAAGAATCATTTTCAAAATTATCATTAATGCCATAATCCAATAATTGAGAAATACTTAACATGTTATACATAAGTCCATCAACATGTAAAACATTATAAATTAAAATTGAATTGGTGTTACCAATCTGGCCTAGGCTGATGATTTTTCTTTTAGAATTATCACAAAAGGTGACATGACCTCCATCAACCTTTATTAACCTCTTCAAGAATGAATAGTCTCTAGACATGTGTCTTGAACATCCAATTTCCAAGTACCATACCTTTTTGTGTGAACTCTTCAAGTAGGTTTCTTATAAAATAGATTTAAACAGAAAATGATTTCGGTACCCAGATCTTATTGGGTCCAGAAAGTTTAGCAATCAAAACGTTAGGTCACCATATTTGACTTATGGGTCTCATATAATTTACATAATCCAAAGATTTTTAAAGATAAAAAATATTTGACCTATAACTATGTGAATAACTAGTTGAAGCATAAGAATTTCCAGAACTAGAATAACCAAAATTTTGTCCAGACTTAGGAATAAATTGAGTTTTAGTGAACTGTCTCTGTCCAGGATGGTATTGCAAACCAGTAGTATATTTAGGTGCAACTTGCATACCTAACATTTGATTGATAGTATCTTTTCCTTTTGTGAATTTCTCTAAGTCCTTTCTGAGTTCCTAATTAGACATTTTATGTACTGTATTTTCCATTAACAGTTGAGCATTCTTTTTTTCAATAGTAAGTTCAGTTTTAATAGTTGTAGTGAGAGCATGTTGTTTCTTCAATGATTTTTATTTATTACTAAGTTTATTGCCTGTCTCTTCCAGCTTGTTACAGTATTCAAACAGTTCATCCTTAGACATTATTTCATCATTGTCTGAATCCATGTTATTTCCAGAATAAAAATGATTCAACATAGGGGAAACAGGTACCTAAGAGGTATTGGTTATGAAGAAGAGGTTGGCACGATTTTTCTCCTAATCAGTAGCCTCTGATTCCCTTGTTCTGTCCTCTGAAGCACTCCAAGTAGCTTTCATATCATTCTTTTAGTTGTTTTCCTTGTAATCATATTTCCTTTTGATATTTAATTTGGGACAATCAGCCCTGATGTGTTATTTACTTTGGCATTCATAGAAGACTACATCATCATTCTTGTCATCTTTCTTCCAATCCTTCTTCCAATGGCCTTTGTTGTCATACTTTCCTTTGTAGTTATATTTTATGAATAATTTATTCTTCCTAAAAAACTTCTTGAATCTCTTGGATATCTGATCCATTTCAACATCACTGTCAGTGTCTAAATCTTCAGTTATCAAACATTCAGTTTTTATTTTCATTTTGTCCTTGTCTTTATTCTTAGATGCAGTAGACTTGAAAGCTACATATTTTATCTTAGGATCATTATATTACTTCTTATTCACATTTAGTTCTTCCTCAAACACCATCATTTTACCAATAAGCTCTTTTACGGGCAGTGCTCCAATGTCACATGACTCTCATATTGAAACAGAGATGCCCCTCCATCGGTCTGGTAGACATTACAAGATTCTCATGATTTGTTCCTTTTCTGGAACAACCATTCCATGTGAACTCATTATATTGACTATCTCATTGATCCTCAGATACATTTCAGAAATAGGTTCATCAGTTTTCATTTTAAAATTGTCATATTTAATAGTATAAGTAATCAATCGCATTTCCTTAACATTGGTTTTTCTTTCATGAGAAACACCCAAATTATCCCAAATTTCATAAGAAGTTTTGCAAGTATATATTCTGTTAAATTCATCATCTCATAAATCATAGTATAGGGAATTCATGGATTTACTGTTATTATTGTAAGCAGTCTCTGTAGGTTCATCCCAAGATGTTCTTTCAGTTTTTGGAATTTTTTATAGAGACTTTATAGCAATACAAATATCAAAACCCATACTTTTTAAATGAATCTTCTTTTTAAGATTCCACTGGTTATAGTTTCTACCATTGAATAAAGGTGGGCTATTAGTAGCCGCACCCTCTATTCTATTTTCCATAACTAGATTTTAAAAAAAATATATTTAAAGATATAAAATTTAAAACTAATATAAATTTTAGATCTATAATGATGGAATTAAAATCATAGTTGAAAACAGATTATTTCAAAAATCCTTTAACAAAAAAAATCCTCTGATAACAAATGTTGGTCAGGGTGGACACTCAAGAGGGGGGAGAATTGAGTTACAATTAAAATATCTGTTAAAAATAATTCTCTTAAAATCCATAAAATTAAAAACAATGTTAAACTATAGTGAATCTATACAAAGTGTAATTGTTCAATCAGTTTCTCAAAGATTGATTAGGTCTAAGTTAACTTAATCTGATGAATAAATTAACTTTTGAAAATTTCATACTGGTTTAGAATAAGTATAACCACTTGATAATTTAACTATAAATGTCTCTTTAAAATAGATTTGTATTTCAAAGTAGTAAGAAATGGAATAAGATATATATATGTAGTATACTTATAGACATAAATTAAAATGCACAGCAGAGTTAACCAAGATGTTCAGTCTCAAGAAGAGACTTATTTCTCTCAAAAATTTATATAAATTGATCCACACCATGGATCAAGGTTAACAACAGTGAGCACACTGTCCAGGTACAAATACCTCTACCAGAGTTCTACGTGGGAAGACAAACAACAGCTTACAGCTATCTAGGTCTTAATCGGCCTCTACCACTATCCTCAGTGGAAAAAAAGAGATAAAGAGTATGAACGAGGATTTGAGAATCCTCTATCTTAACACAGGATACAGTGTGTGTGTAAGATAAACAGGGTACACACCCTTCTCGAAATGTAAATGAAAGAATCACTAAGATAAGTATGACTGAGTTTAGAAATGCTTCAGTGATTAGCAGTGCAGCTCAAGACTCGTTTGGTTGGTCAGAAAAGCTTTTAGTCCTTCTTTGGATTCTTGTTCAGAAAATAGAGTGTATTTTTCTTCCTTGGTTCCAGTTTCATCTTAACAGCCTGAGTGCATGAAGTGTTTATTATTGTAGTTCTTTACTCAGGATGCAGCTTGGGTTTTCCTCAAGAATAAGTTTCTTCATGTATGTCAAGGATTCTTTGAGTATAGATGTAGACTGGTGAAAATGCCCCACATTTGAATTCTCTTCAGCTCTCGTCTCTTTCACCCTTCATGTATCTTCTTAGAGGCTTTAATATTTCTCTTTCATAAAGTATGTACTACATGATCTTTTTCCTTCACTTTATAACATTCAACTTCGGCAGAAAGGAATAATTACTTTTTTCATGGGTACTATGTACGGTTCCCTGACATGGAAACAAATATCATTAAGTAAAATTAACAGCATTAAAAACATAAAATGTAATTGTTAGCTTAATAAATAAATAGTATGAAGTGTATATGGTTTGACTGGTTGGTCAATCATTAGTAGCCTTCTGTTGGTAGATGTATACTGTAGACTTTGAGTAGCAGGACCTTCCATCAGTAGTTCTTTTAATCTTGCATCGGTAGCTCTATATACCAGTGGCTTTAGTTCCATCGATATCTATTGTTATTGGTAGCTCTTGATCCATCGATAGCTCCTTGCAAATGTCGGTAGACTTATACTATTAGCAGAATTCTATTGGTAGCTCGATATATCGGTGACTGTACTTGTATCGGAAACTATCTGTGAACTGGTTCTATCGGTAGAATTCTGTCTATCGGTAGCTCTGGTTATTTTGTCTGTCGGTATCTCTGGTTATCGGTGACTATCTATACTTGTATCAGTAGTCTTACTCTATCGGTAACTACTGGTAGACATGCATTTCGGTTTCTCTATACATATCGGTGACCCTTGTGTATCGGTGACTCTGTCTATCAGTAGACTAAGCCTATCGGTAGACTGAGTACCAGTAGCACTTCATCAATAGTCATACGCAGATTAGTGACTTACACTTATCTGTTTTTATGAAAAACACAGCCGATTGGGATAGAATTACCTCATAATGCATATAAACATGGATAAACAGTGATTAACATATTCCAGAGATTATTTTAATATTATAATCATCTTGATCATAGAATCTCATTGGTTTGAAAGAATTAATATATAAATAAGAATTAAATGGGATTATCAAAGTATATGAAAGCATGATTGGGATTATCAATGTATATGAAAGCATGATTGGGATTATCAAAGTATATGAAAGCATGATTGGGATTATCAAAGATTATGAAAGAATGATTGGGATTATTAAAACGGGTGAGGTCAGCAAAAGAGATCATCAATCCTCGGTATTTGATATCGGTTAATGACCTTCGACTGGTTTGGCTTCCGATAATCCACACATTGTCTGAGGGCACCATCCACCTTCTTCACAAACTTGAAAAGAGAACCCCAAGGAGAATTACTGGATCAGATGAAACCCTTTGCTTACAACTCCTCCAAATGCTTCTTGAGATCTTGTAACTCCGTTGTTGCCATCCTATAAGGAGTAGTGGACACAAGTGACACTCTTGTCACAAGATCAATAGAAACGTAGATCACCCGCACTAGAGGAAATCCTGAAAAGTATTCTTGAAAGACATACTTGAAACTATCAAAAAATAGAGGAAAATGCAATTGTCAAGTCCCCTTGTCATCAAGATATAGACTAGAAATCGGGGCTATAACTCCTCCTGATCCAAGATGCTCGGGTCCTACTCTTCTTTCCTTGACATCCCATTAGCCCTTATGTAAGACCAATCCACCCTCGATTGATGTGAAACACACACTTCAGTGATATAATTCAACCAAAACCTTGAATGAAACTAACCAGTCCATTCAATTAATGAAACCATATCCTTAATCTCTAAGAAATAATGGTTTAATGAGAAGCAACACCTACCAACCTCAAGAGGGAACTCGTTGCACTCACTTCCACTAGATGTTCTTTTCCCCAACAGAGTGTCATGTGTCGAGACATCAGCAGACATTATGACATAGAGACATAGGATCTCCAAAATATCAATATATATGAAAATATGGGATGACCTGTATCGAAATGTTCGGAAGCTTAAACTGAGGAAACTAGGATCATACATCAAACTGTACAGGGTCTGGGATCCTTCTAATAATTAGTCTTCTCCAATACAAATGTCTAGCCTATACCACAGCCCTATGACCCTTCATGAACACCCTGTTTTGATGCTCCATTTTATCGCTGAATGCTTGTTGATTGGTTACCATGACCATGACCCCACCTCAACCTGAACAGCCAAAATAACATTAGTTCCATGATTTATGAAAGATTGGTGATACAACTCTTGAATGAGGAGTCATAGAAGAACCTCTTTCACCAGCTGCTGGTCAGAAAAACTGACAGAACCGCTGAAGATTCCTCATCTTTCTGCAATAACGGAATACCATTGGGCCTCTCGGGCAATGTGTCTTCGTATTCCTGCTCATCCAACATTAGTAACTAACCAACTAGCTACTAGAAGATGTGCCCTTATTGCTTGGGTCTCTACACATAGACTCCCAGTGGTGCTTCAAACTATCAGTAGGAGGGGTACCAACTCCGGATGTCAATCTACCCTCACTCACAACTCCAGAATCCCTTAGATTGTGCTATGTCTCCAGCGCCTGATAGACAATTCAATTGATGGACGTCAACCTGATGATGTTCGCCTGAGATCAAATATCATGGCTAAGACCATCCTCTATCTTTCTCAAAAAAATCTCACCACCCCTTGAATGGGTGTAATGTTCCGTAGCTCAATGAAACCAGAAGATTACTCCATATCTGAGAGAGTATACTACTCCGAACTCATGAACTATTAGGCTCAATCGACCCTAAATGTATCTGGAAATAAGTGATCATAAAAGGCAAGTTGTAACTCATCCCAGACCAAAATATTTTGGTGTATTTAATGTGATATCTCATTCCACCTTCTCATGGCTGAATCCTGAAGCATATAAGTAGAGAGATTCACCATAATCTGTGGAGGCATCTCAAGAGGATCGATGATAGAAATCATGGCTTCTAACCATGACTCTATCGCCTGAGGTCCTCATTCACCTGAGAAAGTGGGAGGATGATGCTGCTAAAATACCTGTGTCAAATCTTCCATAGATGGGATAGAATGCGGTGCTCCTCAAATGTTATTCATAAAACCCATGAATCCATCTGAGAACTGTTCATTGACACCATTATCTGGGATAATGGATAGAGATTGGATAGTCACGACAGGAGGATCTTCTAGTAGTCCCTAGCTAGCCATTTCCAGTGTCTGGACATTTCACTATATTTCACGAACAACCAGTAGGCGTCATGGTGGCATAACTATACATGGTCAAGCACACATCTTGGCTCATGATGATCAAGGATAGAAACATAGATGTACATGAAAAGAAAAGGATATATAAATCATTCTAGTAGTTCAAAACATTGATACATGACATGTATAATCCCTTACACGGTGTGTTCCCTTGTGTCCTTACAAGGGCGTTTACTTCTACCAAATCTAGTCATGTAACATCCCATACACACAGTGTGTTTCCCCAAAGGCATGGTGTGTACTTGAATCGGTTTCCCCTGCCCGAGTTATTCTACATGACTATCCCACACAGTTTTCCTAAAATAAGAGTACACGACATGTTCTCCTTGTACGCGAGATGTACCACTTAGGTTTCAACCTCCCGTGTCGTTAGTCAGATGGTCGGAGACATATATAACACTAGGAGGAATGTTAATTCCCATCACGACATGTACTAGAAGGATTTTGTACAGCAGTTTCATTGGTCACACAGTAAGACACATGGTCTATACCCACGATGTGTATTTCTAGTACACGGCGTGTTCCACCAATGATTTCGCAACCTTGTGTCTTTTCCCACACATCCAATTACTATGTTAGATACTATACTGTGTGTACATACAGTACACGACATGTACATAATAAAAATAGTTCCTTCCCAAACAGAAGGATATGTGTCATGTATTTAGTAATAAACACCGTGTATTCTGGGGTTTTCAAGATAGAAAGTGTCTGAAACTACTTTGGAACCTAGATAGTTTCACTAAAATGACCATTAAAGTTCTAAATTCAAATCCACGATGTCCCACACTCCCCTATAATGAAATCTTGGAATCTTATACATGTCATATACATGAATAACTGTTAAATTTCAATATGATCCACCAAATTTCGATCCACGAAGTCACAATACTATTCAAGAACCAATGTATGTAATTCATCCAAACGAAACAATAATAAATTCAATACCGTATAAAATGATTTGTATTTGATCAAGGTATCAATCACAATAGCATGCATATCTAGACCAATATTTATCACAATAACATGCAACCGATAATGCACCCTAAAGTGGATGACAAGAATGCATGAAATGTGATCTCTTGAAAGTGCATATATATTGCATGAGATGGAATACCCTCATCTCATTGGGTTGGAACATAATTAGAACCTCAATAATATAAACAAGAACAAAACTAAATCATTTGAATAAGCCTACTATGAAATTAAATCATCTGTAAAATTGAAAACCAAGGAAATTACAATAATCGAGGTAAATTTTCTTTTCTCTGTACATTGGTTAACTACTCTCAAGAAAATATTATTCCCAAGAACCCATTCCTTTATATCCTTATCAATAGGATCCAAATAGTATGTCAATAATAAAAGAAACCCTCTTATTCCACTTTGAATTGTTCTTGTTCTTGGTTCTTCCCAGAGGTGCCTCGTGCTTGGTTGGTCACATTTCATCAAGAGAATTTCCCCAAACTCCAGAGGCTATCGACTAGAAATATAGGCATCTTGTGTGATAGTGGAAATTCCATGCCCTCATTCGAATAATAATGAAGCTGAAAGAAACATATAGAAATATCGGACGTAGTAATAATATCATACAACAATAAACAGTGGAAGACTGAAAGTAAATAATCAACTAGAGTGAATATTTAAATGAATCATTTCAAAAATGTCTTAAAAATCTGCCAAACAAGACACATTGCACTATAACAAATGAACAATGGTAAAAAAGTAAACATTTCCAATATCATCTCATGTCTTAGCTTTTTCTCATGCTCTCACAATCCACAACAATAAGTACCTGAATTAGAAGGGCTCTTTCCCTTATATATACCTGCAACAATATATTCAGCCTATGCCAAAAATAATTACCCAAACAGGTTGTGAGATAAATCCCAGTAGGGAACCACCCAAGGATCTTTGAGTTATAGTCAGTGAAAATATATAACCAAAAAAATAAAAACAATGAAATAAACAAGTATGTACTCAAAAGTAAATAGTAATATAGTTTAAATTACATTTATTTTCATTTGTCAAAATAAACTGCCAATCAAACACAAGATACCATCTAGGAGTCTACACAGGTTAATCCCTCTTGTTCATCTTAATCAAAGTCTCTCGTGGGAACCACTCAGCGTTAATTCCCCTTGTGATCTCATTACGGTAACTAAATACACTCTGATGAAGATCTCAACGTCTAATTCCCCTTGTGGTCTCGCAACGTGGAACTACACACACTCAGAGGGAGCACACAAGTCTATCCCCCATATGGTCTCGAAATGAAAAGGTAAACAAAGAGATTGGGAATGGAACCATTTTCCATTTCCCCTATAGTCTAACTACACTAGGATCTCCCAGTCCTATGTAAGTCAATCGTTCACAAATTATATCCAAATTCTAAACTGAATCACAACAACTAGATGGATAATCAGATACAATTCATATCACAACATCAGATAAAATAACTACCTCCTTACCACACTAGGCATGGAATGCAAGATTAATAATAGGAAAAACAAGACCAAACGGTCAATATAAAATGAAACATGGGAAAACACCTATATAGCATGGAAAATAAACCTATTTGTAAATAGGATCCCAAACTCAAGAAAAAATCATAGTAGGAATAAACAAGTTTAAAATCCCTAAACACATAATACCCCAATATAGGGTATTGGGATCATTTTCATATAATATTAAAAGACTAAATCTGAAAAGACTGAAACCACCTACCTTGACATTGTACGATCGATATAGTTGAATCGCATCATTTGATTTGATCTAGAATTTTGTAGATCTATAAAAACATCTCAAACGATATGCAAAGTATATATCACAAAAGAAGAGGTATCAAGGAAGAAGGCTCTATAATATTGAAGATCTCACATTGGATATTTTATTTCAATCGAAGATGATTGATTTATATAATGGAAAATCGATTTGGTACTCGGAATGTAATCGAACCCTATCGTATGTCCTTTGATGAGTCGAGTTGGGATGATTGTGTTTCGTCCAATTAGACATGACCCCAATCCAATTTTACTATATAAAATAAAAGTACTCGATGTGTCTTTTAAAAGTACTGTACATGTTTATTCATTTATTGAGCCCCTATTTAGGTGGTCTCAAGGCCACCCCAAATAGGCAAGTACTCTGCCATTACACCACCAGTGCATGATCACCCAGAGCAATAGAGTACACAACGTGTACTTTTATGTACACGATGTGTACTCCATAAATTTCCAGATTCTCCTCTTCTTCTCAATAACACCAGAAAAGAAAACCCATACCTGAACAGAAGTTCGGGGTTCTTAATCATGATGTTTTATTATAGTTTGGAAGTAAAAAATCATATAATAAATATGTTAGTAATAATGAATTATGACTTAACGATGGAGTTGAGTTATGAACAACAATTTCAAATGTTATATGCATTGAATGAAATTTCATTTAGAGAAAGAAATTGAAAAATATTTTAAAGAAATGTTTTTTTATCGAAATAGAAAAACAACATTCATTAGGATTTAATCGAACTATATCAAATATTTCAAGGTGCATATTAGTTTACAGGACTAATAGAATAAAATATATTACAATGATGGCTTTATCATTCCTTCCTTATTAGTCTAATTCCTTGTGAACATCCATATTATTGAAAGATGTACATTAATGTAGGACATTAGTATGATATTCATGATCATACAATTTACAAATTTATTTTGTTATCAAATATGACTTAGTTATCACAAATTGTTACCATCGGTTATTAATAATTGTAATTATTTTTTGAAATTTTATGATATAGATTTTGGTACCAATTCATTGACACCAATTTTATTGGTAATATATCATATATTATATTATAATAAAAATAAAATTCAATTCTAGTTTTCATATCTCATTCGAAAAAATTTTAGTTAATTTTTAGTAAAATATTGATGCTTTCTTATTTCCACAATTTATCAATTGATGATTGTATTTTAAAAATAATGTAGTATAAAATAAAATCATTAAATAATGAAAACCCAATAATGAATTTATTATACATAAAATAATAATATTAGTATTAATTTTAACATAGATATATATGAAGTTAATTTATATTAATGTTCATGTATGTGATTAGACTGACCAACAAATGAGAATATAATAGTCAATGTATGATTATGATTATAGAAGTTTTTTATGTCATTAAATAATTATTACAGAAGTATAATGATATTATGTAGATATTTTATTGTGGTGAATAATATTTGAGAAAGCTTCAAAAAATTATAATGAAACTAGATAGAATATTCAATATAATAATTCATAGAGGATTTATTCTACAAAATAGATGACCGACGTTTTATTTTCCCATTGAAAGAGATTTAGTTAATGTGGATTATAAATATTTTATATTTTTTAAATTTATTTTTCAATCCCATCACTATAACTACCAATGAGAGTTCTAATTGAATAATGGAAGTCTTTTCTTGGTGGATGTAGTAGTAAGATAATATACCACACCAATATTCTTTTTTAAATGCCTATGGGTTGAAATAAATATTGACTCCATCATTAATATAATAAAAATTAAATATAGTAAAGATAATTTGTTTATTATATTTGTATAGTTAGGATTTTTTTGTAAGTTTCATGACCCAAACCAAATAATGGTACACCAAATGTGATGATAATGTAGAATGATTGATTATAACCCATGGGTCCCACCTCTGGTTGTCCTTAAGTTGACAAATATTAACAATGGTATAAATAAAGTCACACATATGGGAGGAATTAACCTTAATATAGAAATTTGTACTAGTACATATCATTTAAACAACCACAAAACTCAAATATATAAGACAATAAAATGGTATCCAACCCATCGAAAAATGCATGCAATATATAGAAAAATATATAAAAATAGATTCCATGTAAAATTAAAATAAAAGTCGTATATAAATGAATCATCAAAAAATCAAATATCTAGAAACAAAATGTTCATATTTATTCCTGATCTCCACTTTGATCCCATAAAAATAATTTATTTTTTATTTCATTTAGAATAACACATAAAATATATAGGGTCATACCCAAGAAAACTCATTCAAATGAATGAGTAGTATACAAATTCTTCATTATACAAACTAAATGTCAAGGAAGAACATATAAGGTTAAATAGTCACTATCCTCAACATGTATTTTATTTTCATCTATTAAATATTTTTATAGTAGTATATGATTAATAATATCAATATAATCATTCCTTATACTGCATCCCCGTTAATTTCTAGATATCATTTCCCAATATCAAATAACATGATGAACCTGTCCCGTACTTATTATAGGACAAGAAGAAAACTAGGAAACAAAATTACATCTCAACCGACAATAAAAACCACATAAAATCCTTCCCAAAGACACTAATTCAACCAAATAAAATTCAAATCATTAAATAACAACTACGATATCTCTAGATTTGCATATTAGTATGAATAATATTTTAATTAACTGTATACCCTCCTCCATGTAATACTACTTTTTTTTAATAAATTTCCTTGGGGCATGAATTGGGTGACCAATTCATGTCACCATTTTTTTAAAAAAAACTATATACCCTCCTCCTTCCATAAAAACCCCAGACTTAAACCCAAATATACATTTATTAATAATCTACTCTATAGCGCAATTGAATTTTGGTCACCAAATTAGGATCATATCATTCTATAATAGATGATACTGATGAAAGGTAGGGTTATCTATCTATCTATTCATCACCATCCTAATGATGGAGAAAACACCCCTCCCACAATCATTTAGGTGTTTTTGTAATCACAGGAAACAATTGTGGCACATATAAAAATGACAAAGTAAATAATACAGATATATATTAGTTACATACAATACTGAATATGGGTTCAAGAAAGAAAAAAAATAAACATAATCATAATTGTCATACGCCAACATAGCTTGCACATACAATTTAACACATGAAAAAACTATAAAACAGAAGACATATAATCCTATATTCAACTAAATTATTTTACCATATATCAAATTATTGAGTTTTTACTAAAACCCATTCAGAAATACATTCCATTTTATATTTACACAATCCATTCATTTAACTTTTATTTCATTTGTTCAAATACGGAAACCGAATTTATATGTTTTCAATTTACCACATGGACTTACATCCATTTCCATGTTAAATAAAAAATTTCTATATTCACATTAAGCATCATTGTCTGAATTAATATTTATTTATTATTACCTCTGAAAACATCAACGATCACAAACAAATATAATCCAATCCATCATTATAATTTAACCCTATCCCATAAAAAGACACAGATCATAGCCAACACAAATCATCCTATATTAATAAATAACCACACATTTCAACTTATGAGTATACTAATTTTTTTAAGGGATTTCATAAAATCACAATATGTTTATGATAGGGTATGATTAGAAAAATCTATATCCCCATTGTGAACTAGTTCATTATCACATCATAAGTGATTATATCCTTTTTATATATGGATATATTAATAAAACAACCTCATGAAGTCTCTATTTATGAACATGAATAGTAGTGTAAACTTGGTTACAAACTAAAATTATTCTGATAAAAGAGGAAATTATGTATAATCCCATAAGAAATATACTGAATCAAGTAAAACCATGTGAGAACTACCTTTTTATGAAAATTAATATTAATTATCTTAATTTGATAGTAACATTCCATTTCTATGATATTATTTTGTTTATATATATTAATTAATCATGAGAACATATGAAAATTAATAATTCCCATATGTGATAATATTTTACTGGGAAACAATTATCAACAACTTAATGAAATTATTTAAAATGCATGAAAAAATCCACATTCCTTTAAATTTATTAATTTATAAAATTAATTATCTAATTATATAAACAAATACCAAGAACCCAAGGGAATATAAGATCATTATAACATCATGTGTGTATTTAAATTATAGATTTAAAACCCCTAAACTGGGGTAGTTAGGTTTTGTCTTAGTGGTAAGCACCCCATAATCGAACATGAAAAATGTGGGTTCAAATCCCATTGGGTGCAGGTACTGTAGCAGCACTACAGCGGTACTGTAGCAGCAGTGGTACTATAGCTGCAGTAGGGCACCGGAGTAGTGGTGGTACTATATGGGTACTATAGCAGCCGGGTTACTATTCACAGAATGGAAATTGGGCCAAAACAATGGGTCTACGAGCTATGTAATGGGCTACAAGCATACTGGTCCTTCGAGAAAGATGGGCTACAAGCCCATTGTGCCTTCGGTCTATGTAATGGGTCTCCCTCTACCAAGTTCAAAGAGGTCTTTAATTTTATTTAATAATAAAATGAGGCTTTGGCCCCAACCTTTAAAAAAACCTCTATCTCGTATTGGTACTAGACCCACACATCCCACAATGGATTAAAGAGAGATAATATAGTATAATAATTAATGGAATGAATATTTTGGGTGATAAATTGACATGTAAAAACCATATGATCTGGAATAATGTTGTTTTTGTATCATTTGTATGAGTTATTTGTTTATGGAAATTCGAGATACATGTTTGGAAATTTTTAATGTAATAAATTTTTTTTTGGAATATATAAAATAATGAAAATTTATCCATTAATTTTAACAACAATATAATTTTGAATTCAATCAATATTTAATTACATTGTGTTTAAATAATCCACTAACATAATATATTGGTTTTAACACATTATATATTTAATTCATATTATTGACGATATTTAAAAACATAAAAACCAATTTATAGGTAGTGTTGGGAAGAAGAAATAATTTTGTTTGGTTAAAAGTGTACCATTAACTATAATAGATATATTGTGTATGGTTAAAATGTTTTTAGCCTTACATATCTAAAAATCCTAACACATTCTATACCAATTATTGGGTACCCTTATATAGCTATAAGATATGTATCCTAATTTTACACAGTGTTTGTCTTTCCCATATATGGGTATTGAAAACCCTAGTATACCATTATAAAATGCATTGAATATATGGAAGAACAATATGAATCTAATGGAAAATTAATATATATATAAATAATTATTAGATGACCATTAAATAGAGAAAAATATAAATATTAAAATAATTAAAATAATGAAAATGAATGATTTCCCAAACTAAAAATTTTTAAAATAGTGATTACCCTTATGAATAATTATGGACATATGTTAAGGAAAAAAGTGGATTATAAAATACTTGATTTCAACTTAATAAAAACCTATATAAATTATAGTGGTATTAATTTTCCCTTGCATACTCCAAATAAATTATAATAATATTTGGGTAATTTAAAAAAAACAACAACATTATTTTATTAAATAAATTTTTATATTTTTCATATATAATTATAATATGAAATGAAATTTTAAATCATGTTCATAAAATATGAAATATTTTTTCAGATTCCCATATAACAAATAATTAAAAAGGAAGGGATCATTAAAATTTTCCAATACACTAGATACTAATCAAACATTTATCATCATTAAAAATTAGAACAAAATTTGAAATATGCTAGAGAGGATTTTGAATTAGTAGAACATCATATGATATAACTCTCAAAGAATATTAAATATTTTTATCATAAAGATAATTATAAAAAATATATATTTCGGATATATACCACTAAAAAAAGAATAATGACAAATATATGGACACAGGAACCCTAGATTGAAATATATAACAATCAATAAATTAGCACAAAACAAGACAACATAATGGGACACTGTTATAATAAATACCACATATTTTATTTAAATAAAAATAATATATATTTATATTTGGGATGAAAAATATAAAGACAACCTCTAATCAATGATTCCTCAATTATGGGAGAGATATAATGACCCCTGAGTCCCATATCTATTAGGCCATAGGTTTGTGATGTGCATTGATGGTTTTAAAATATCATAATATAGGAGGAATTACCCAAAATCAATATAATAGGATTGGTACATATATCAAAAAATTAAAAAAAAATAAGCATACAATATAAAGGTAATATAAAAAAATATTCCACGATGCATCAATAAAAAAATTGATACTGATGAAAGTATCCAAATTTGATACCAAAAATATAATTCTATGGTAGTAACACAACATCAAATCTTACATGGCTATTAATTTCTATTTCATTCCCTAATATTATCCGAGAAACCAAAATCCAGTTTATATATATAGTGTGAGAAAAATTCATACATAGTATGGACATAATGGTGGCCTCAAGTGAACAGATGATAAGAGAATGAAAATGAATCAATGAAAAAACAACAAAACCAAGAATCAGTTGTATATGCAATCTAACGGAACCCATCCTTGATATGAAATACCCAACAAATCACACATTAAATATACTAATATATCATTGTGATCATAACATATAATGGTTCAAATATTCATTTCTCCTACAAATTTCATACTCTCATGTACAAATATTGAACATCCTAACATCTCAACCATTCCAAAAATATCACCTCACAACACATCGCATCCCACCTACCAAAAGATTGGCAACACATACCATGATATACATATCCCAACCAGTATGGTACCATGGACATGATGGTAATCATACTCATTCCCTCCATATAAAAAAATCACCCCATTTTACATATCTCATCAATCCACATCTCATCCCACTTGTGTACATTTATGAAATCGCATCACATCATTACTGTAATATCAGGGGAAAACAAATAACATATCAATCATAAATACTTGGGAAAACACATCAATAATCAAGGAAGATAGGGGACAGTGGGTATCCAACCATCTATATCACTACTATCCTATATTTTTGGGAAAACAATAAAAACCATGAACCTCTAATCTTTTTTTAGGTTATCTAACTTATGTGAATAATGTGTTAAATAACACACACATGCATGATATAGAGACAAAACACAATACCCACCATAAGGTTTCACATTCAACACACTATAATACACCACAAAAACACTACATAACATAAATTAATCATCACAAATACTGCCACGACTATATGAAAAACAAAAAACAACCACCACACAAGCTAGAAAAAATTTTCCACATTTAGAATACAAGTTCTACTGATTGTATCCAATATACTTTTCGTATAAAATTACCCACACTCAGTAATTAATTAAATTAAATATAATCTATTTATCAAATACCATTTTACACCTACATATATTCAATTACAAGCCCATTTATTTATTTGTTCCACTAAACATCATAATTTATTCCAATTCAACCTGATAACATAAAACACACATACCTCACTACTGTCACCATAGGCCAACACATCCACCATCATCCTCACATCACATAACACAATCCATATCAAAAAACAACAACCACAAATATCATCTATCACACAACTACAATCATTATATTCCACAACCACTATTCTACAACTTCTATTCTACAACCTATTTCCAATAAAAACTACCCCAAAACCTCTATTACACAAAACACAACAACCCACACTTCAAAATGTCATCAAAACAACATGTCATTACCCTACGTATAGAAATGACCAGTTAGTCAATAACATCACCACACAATTACCACACGACACACAATGAATCACAAAATGAAAATCAACACAAAAAACAACACATCCCCACTTAAATCTTATTCAAGTTATTTATTAAAATATTTTTTTATATTAGCATGTGCATTATCACTCAAATAATATATAATGGGCTTACTAGTTATTATAAAAATAATTGTTCTAATAATTTTATTCCGGTTTGACAAATCAAAAACATAGTAAGGGTCATCACAACAACCAAAAACTATAGTTCCAAAGGCTCCAAATGACATAATTTTCAGATTTGTAAACATTCTTGCATAATAAGATAAAAATTTAAAAAAGTACTAAATATTAAGATAACTACCCATATAAATAAATTTAATATACTAATTTTTTTTAATTTTATTAAAAAAATTCAATGCTGGAAATGGGAGGAAAAATCATAGACAAGAGATTAATTTCAAATGAAATTGTTCAAATGAAGATCTCATTTCTCAAAGAATCTTTTAGATCTCGTTGTATATCATAGGGTGGTAGAGAAATGCCTAGAAACCACCACTATAGAAGAAATTAATAGCTCATACAACACTTCAGAAAATAGTTCTGTAGAACACAACTCACACTCACCCCAATCTGAAACTACACCACCACAATGGATCTCAAATTAATTGTGAAATGAAACACTTCATATCAACAGAATATATTAACATGACCAGAATATTGGAAGATAATAATAAAATAATTGGAAATTTAAACCCTAATAATTAATGATGTTTCCCTGGGATTACATGGTATAATATAAGAGGGAATCTACCAAACAGTTTGAGGAAACCCTCGAGCACTCTAAAAATTATAATTGTACTGCATATGGGATAAACATTATGATTAATTTCATTTCACATTGTATAATTTTATGATTTTGATATCTAATAACAAAAACATATCCTTAAATGATTTATTAACTAAAATCTTATATTTCGTGATCTGACCATGAAAAAATAGTTAATATAATGACACCACCATAAACATTGAATAATCTGTAAAATTACTTTAGAATTAACATTCATATATTCCAATGAGAATTTTCTATTTTGTTTTTTAGTGCATTAGAATATAAATAATATATATCAACCCACAAGCATACAAAGTGGGTACTACTAAAACATTATCCCTTTCATCTATAAGACAATATATTTTAAGAAAACATTAAATATTTCCATGAAAAATACTTAAAAAATTCATCATGGCTAACCCTGTTCCCTTCCTCATCTTTAATCATAGTGAAAATAATTTTAAAATATATTATGGGACAAAAGTTGGTAAGGGATATAAAATAATGGTGTTAGTTAAAGAATACTGATATACATATAAAACCATTTTCACAAAGACATACTTCTAACCTATAACATATCATTTATTTAACCCGCTAAAATAAGAGATTTACAAAGAACATAGAAATAATAAGTAAACCCACCTAGGTAAATTGGGGAATAACATATATAATATAGTAAGACATCTGAATACCATATGATTCGTATCCCTCATGTCAAAATTACAATGGTACCCTCATGGCTACCTTATAGTGTGGTAGTCATAGTTTAAATTTGAATAACCATTATGGTCTACATCCAACATAAACATAACCAATCCATTAGAAGAATATATATGCCCCACCCAACATCAGAACCAATTAACAATAACCATAATATAATCATAAAACCTGACTACTTGCATCATAAAATTATTCCTCTTTTATTTTTTAAAAATATTAATATAGTAGACTAAATTTAAAGAAAAATCATTTTCCTTAGGTTTGACTACCGGTACATGTGTTCAAAAAAAATGTATAATTGTTTATAGAGTGTTAATAATAAGTGATATAACAATATTAATATTTATAATTCCTTATAAATAAATAATGCATCATTACTCCCAGTTATTAGTAATATTTTGTGAGTTAACTATTTCAGGGGCATTTATTTCAGGCCTTTCATTGTCGGTTCATTATGGATTTACATGTTGAATAGAATAATAACATAAGATGTTGAATAATATTGTGAAAATATGTTTTCATTATTTTAAATGCTACTATATACAATTTTATTATGATATGAGGATTATTATTTAGATAAAATGATAATGAAAATGAATTAATTTTATTTTTGGATTTATAACCACCACAAACTCAGAGAATTTTTTTTATATCAGGTTAATATATTTGTTCGCAAAACATTATATTCACTATAATATCTATTATAAAATTTTATTTAACCACTAAAATTTGTTTATTAAGAGAATTAATAATAAGATACTTTATTTATCACTTCAAATATGAAATTGGATGTGATGAGATAATAATGAATGAAAATATATTGATAATATAATAAAAAAAAAGAATGAGGATATTACATCATGAACGATACTCTTTGAGAACCACCTTAATAAACATGATTTCGGCCATTTGGGGACACCACATGGAAATCAAAATAGCAAAGTGTCTTGGAAAGGTAATTGGGAATAAATTAATCTATATCAATCAAATTTAGGTGTGAGGACAATATGTGGTCAGTGGTGGTATTTATGTTATAGGATATTGGTGTTTTTTGATTATTTTATTCATTAATCTACTATTTTTTCACAAGAGAATCCATATTTTTGGAATTGTGATCTAATATATTAAAATATTTAAGGAGAGTTGGATATTATTTTCTTACATCATCCATAAATCATATATGTCCCAATAAATATTCGGTTTTTGTATCCTCAATTACTATATTTTTCTATTCAATAAATATAAATATATTTTAGAAAAATTCCTTACACTCACCTTAACTATTTTTTGACGTGTAGAATTAAAAAATAAACTCCATTTTATGAAAATTATTATCTAAAAATTAGAAATTTATTTTCTCCTTAAAATCATCATTTATTATAATAATTTATTAATTTTAAATCTAAAATATATTTTATAATGCATAAAAAAATTAAGGTGTCATAAAATTTATTAAAATATAAAAAATATATTAATTTATTAGATATTTTCGGAATATAATTTTTTAAAAATTTATTATATTTAATATAAAATTGTAAATAAAAATTTATGTGTCCCAAAAATACCAACACTAAATAAAAAAATATCAAAACACATATTTAGTTATTCATTGATATAAATATATCATATTTTAACTTATAAGATAATTAAATTTTATTTTAACTTTCCAAGGTGTGGTTACTATTCTATTATTAAAAAGTCCTTATTTTGATCATTACTAATTATTTCATTATACATTTATAATGAGTTTAATTATTTTATTAATATATTGAGGGTACCTTTCCCTCAGAGAATCTTTATATTCCCATTTTCTTATTCAAACATGTAGTTTCTCAAAAAAACCATAAAATATTGAATTAATATATTCTAAAATACCTGTTATCTATAGTCCTGAATTTTACCCTCGTTTTCTTCATAATAATGGTTCTATTACAGTAAAACTACTTCTAGGATCATGAAATGTGATGAACGTGGAACATACATTGACTAAATAAAAACAAAGAAATATTATGAACCTGGGATGAACTCAGAGGCAATGATTCTTGGTAGTCAACTCATCCAATATTCACCAGGATTTCACGATGTCTAGTGAAACATAGAAATAGCATTCATTTCCTACCAAAAATTATAAAGTATTTCTAAGGATATATTTTAATAAAAACATGACCACCTAAATTGAAGGAAAATTATTTCCCTAATTATCTGCATTACATTTCTTCCTAATATAAGATGCCCTGATGTTTTGATGGATCATCTTCCCTTTCTCAACCTCTTATTATAATAATTCTTGTCCCATAATATTCTTTTCCCCAACATCATCCCAAAATTCTAGAGTTCGAAACCACTTTCAATATAATTATAAAAAATGTTTCGTATGTATGATCGAATAATAACTGTTATTAAAATAATTCTTGACAAAATAAATATGGTTTTCCCAAAATCCCTAGTAATTAATTAAATAAGAACGTTTGATGTCATCCAATAATTGAATATTTCTATCATTTTTACAATAATATTTATGAGGAAAGGGTGTACTGAAATAAATTTTTTTTCCTAAATAATTCTTACGTCCTTTCAAAAAGTTAGAGGTGAACCTGTGATCATGGTAAAATACAATGTGGAGAGGAACTCCATGTAACCTAAAAATATATTAGAGGTATGGCTGAAATGATCATCTATTCAAAGTGTTTCTCTAATAGAAAGGAAATGTGAAGATTGATTCAGCCAAAAAAACCCAATTCAAATTATTACCCTATTAAGTCATTTGTAGACCCAAAACAAATTTTATGAATATATTTTTCCGTTTCCACATTGGAACTAGAAAAGATTGAATAATGCCCTTTCTTAGATTCTTCTATACATTAACCTATTTTCATGTCAAATATTATTTTATAAATATGAAATATCACAGTTCATTCCATCCCACATTTAATACTCCTAAAGGTCTCTATACATCAATGTTATTCCATGATGACCTGGAAATGGAGAACTATGACATTCATTTAAAAAATATTTCTACATCTTGGAATCAAAAAGAAAACATAATCTCTTTCCCAATCTCAAAATGATGTTTTTATCAATATTTAACTTAGGAAATTTACAATTATTAACAAATTCTACCTTTTTTAAATCACAACCTTCCTTATATGCTTGCAGAAATCTATCTGAGAGAGACAACTACACTAGAACCTGAAACAAAATAGGATAATTTACTGCACCAAAAAATTCCATGCAAAAATCTTTAAAACCATTAAACAAGGGGGCATGTTCCAAAATTAACGTGGTTAATGTAGGAGTATAATTCCAACACAATTAATCCACAACATTTTTTTCTTTTCCATTATAGAAATTTATCGTGAAATCATATTCCGTTATTAGTTTATTCCATCTTTTATAGCTGATGTTCAATCCCTTCTATGTGGATATATATATCAATCATTAATTGAAAATATATATTTCAAATTTTCATCCATATAAATGATTTATATTAATTTTTAAATAAAACCATATAGATTAAAATTCATAATCTTGTGTTGGATAATTTAGCTCATGATGTATCATTTTTTCTGATTCATAAGAAATTACCATTTCATTCTACATCAAAAAGAAACCATGTCCATTAAATGAAGTTTCTTTATAGATGATAAAATAAAAATTTATTGAAGGATGATCTGATATAGGATAAATAACAAATTATCTTTTCAGTTCTTAAAAATAAAATGATAGAATTTTATCCAAATTAATTTAACCCATTTTCATGTTAGATTTTTTTTGTGATTCATACAACGATGAAACGTTTTTGATAAACCATTACTAATAACATTCTAATAAAAGGAGCACAAATTAATCTATGAAACATTTGTAGCATTTTAACTTCATCAACCACTATTTATTAGGCATGATCAAGAGTAATTCCATATTTATTTAAAATGTTTCAATAAAAAGAAATCTATTGCAACAAAAAATCACATTTTCTATATTTCCCATATAACTTATTTTCATTAATTTTTTCCAACGCAATCCTTATATTTCTTTTATTATATTTATAAATTTTTTAAAAAAATTTAGAAACAGTAAAAAAATTTATATCCAAATATTCATGGAATATTCAATTCATAAGATCTATAAATTATGTAGGGGAATAATTGAGACCAATGGGTATAGAAAACACATAATGACAATGTCTAGTTTGGAATGCCTTTTTTGGATTGTTATCCACTTTCACCTATCATTGATGGTATCTAGATATTATGTCAATCTTGAAAAAATACATAACTCCCGGGATATGAATAAACAATTCATTGATATGATTCAGATGAGAATTATTATTAATAGTAACGTTATTTAATGATCAATAATTAATATAATGGATCATAGAACCATATTTCTTTTTGATAAACATAACATGATCATCCCATTGTGAAGTGCTAGGAAAAATAAAACCTCAATCAAGAAAATATTGTTACTACATTTCATTTTCTAGATTATCCACTTGATGCATTCGAAATCATGGATTTGAAATTGGATAATCATCTAGATCAATGTCAATAGTAAATTCATCTTTTCCATTAGGTATAAAACATTGAATCTAAATTGAAAAAACATTCGGGTATTTATTTTCCAATGGTAGATCATTTATCTAATTAGATATATTATTTTCAATAATATGTTCATGATATATTTTATTTTAATATTTTAATAGTTTCTCAGATTCCTAATATGTTTTCATGGGTATGGTTTTATTAGTTTATAAAAATGAATAATCTTTCTGAAAAACAACATCTTTAGCTCTAAAATCAATCCATAAATGGTAAATGGAAATCCAATCCATTCCAAAAAAAAACATTATATATTAATAAGGTGGAAATATCAAGGTTTATAGGTAATTTAATTCCATAAAAAAATATTCTTATAGTTCATTATTTCATTAATATTTCCCCTAATTGATTTTCCTATATGTTCTGATTTCATTTCTTGGTGGGAAATTTCTAATTTTGTAGAAAATACATTAATAAAAATGAATGTGTAGACCCTATATCAAACATGAAATTACAAAAAAAATATAAGTATTTAATCAATATATATAATACCACTTAATAGGATTGACCAACATCTACTGACAAAGTTTCAATGGATTTCACTTCCCCATTCTTCTTTAAATATCACATCTTTCCATAATTCAGAACCATCATGTGGGAACTAATTAAATAATTTCCCATCTCACCAAATTTAAAATACATCATATATTTATTATAATAATTAAACATACAAACATTTTCATTTCAATATCGGGCGATATATCAAAAAACACCACATCAGAAACACTTCTCAAATTCGTTAAGGCATTCTGTTTGTTTATTTTATACCTCACTTTCACAAACTCGAAACTAGAATTTCTTATCATCATATTTGATAGATTGACTCTTATCCATTTCATTCAATATGAGACATTTTATCTTTTTGTTTTCAATATACATGAGATCATAAAAAACTCTATTTTTACCTTGTTATCACATTTTGAATGCTTCTCATATAATTTTAATTGAAAGGAGTATAATGTAATTAAATATATTGGCTTCAATCCCGATTAGAAATAATTGAATTTTCTATCAAGATCCCAAATAATATTTTTGGTGTTATTTTTCAAACGAGTGATGTTTTCATTAAACCCTGCCACTGATTCTTCATCCTTTTGTTCAATTCAAAGAAATTATTTTCTATCCTATCTCAAACCACCTTGGGAAAATATAATTCCAAGAAAAGTTTCATAAATTCATCATATTCTACAGAATCCATCACCTCACTGATAGTGTTATTCGTAAATATTTCCCAATACTAGTTTCCTTCACCATTAAACTAAAAAATATCAAGATTAAATATATGATTACTTGAACCACCCATGAAATAAATTATCTTTTCAAGGTCTTTTTCTCACCCTTCAACCACCACTGGGACAAAATATCCATTGAAGGAAGTGTGGTGTTGGCATATCATATCTTCCACCATCATCATGTTTCTCTGTAGAATATCTAGATGTTATATAACATACACAATGCCACCACCTATTTCCTTCATAAACAACAAAATTATATTCAAAAACTACAAAGATCTAATTCCCATTATTCTAGCACGATGATTCGGAATAATATAAGACTCTCAATGCCATCCCATTTCATCCTCGCTATTTCTTCTACAGAACACAATTCTAAATAGACATATTTATGATTATGGAACATATTGATCATTAAATTAAAATATCATATCAAATTAAATACTAGTTGAAAATCTTTTTTTAAATTCTACTAACATCCTAATGACCTCTAATGTTATCTAAATTGTAATCTAATACCCACAATAATGACATACCCATAAACATTATATTATCTAATAAATTCATTTAGAATTCACGTTTTGAAAAATCCTTTCATTTTATAGATTTGTTGAATTATGATATGGATCATAAATATCATCCCACAAAAATACAATGTGGGTTATAATAAAATAGTATCCATTTCTTCCATAATATTATAGTTTTTTATAAAACATAATATACTTACAATAAAATTTTCACAACATTCATCTTGGATTCTCATTTTCTATTACCCATTCATAATTCCTATGATTTTTTTAAAATATTTCCAGTGTATAAAAAAATATCAGTTAGGGAAATAAAATAAATTGTGGCATTATCCCATGTATACTGATAAACATATAAAACAAATTTCATAAATACAAACTTCTTACCCAAAAACTAGCGTATACAAAACTTGTGAATGCAAGATATTTCAAAAGATCATAAAAAATATACATAAACCATATAACTTATTTGTGTAATTGATTTCATAAAATTGTTTCCCTCTTAGATACAATATAATTTTTCACCCTCAAAGCTTGTTTATAATGTATCCTCATTGATACCTTAAAGTTTAAACATCGCAATTACAATTGGAATAACCATTACAGTCAAATTTAAACATAATCCTACCCAGTTCATTAAAGGGAAAAATAATTTCCACCCTTAATCATAAAAATCGCAATGAAAAAAAAACATAACAATAAAACATGAATAATTTCATCATAAAAAAGTCATTTTTTTAATTTTCTGAAAATAGATATTTAAAAGTGAATTTTAAAAAAAAAGACCCCTATCACATGTTCAAAAAACATAAATTGTGTTAAAACCATATCATTAATTGTTTATGGAGTGTTATTAATTTTTTAAATAACTATATTCATATTTATAATACAATATATGTTCTTATGACATATATCTACCTAAATATAAATAATATTTTTTTATTACCATTTTCAGTCGTGTTCATTTCAGGGTTTCCATGGTTGGATAATGTTGGATTTTCTTATTTAATATAATAGAAACTACATAAATTAAAATAAATGGTGATAATATTTTTTCATAATTTTTAATTATACCATATATATTCATTTTCATGAATGAGTGTGATTTATTAGACAAAATGTTAATCAAAATGATTTAGTTTATTTTGGAAGTTTTTTGACAATCTTGAACTCATATCATATTAATTAATTTCATATTTATATATTGGTTATAGAATATTATATATCATATTATATGTATATTAAAATATTATTATACCATAATAATTTCTTTATCACCACCCTTGAAGGTAAAAAAATCAATTATAATCACAACGTTCACAATGACGGTAAATCAACACATCAATGATAATGTTTTCATTTTTTTGGAATAAGCCGCTAAGAGGATAGGTTTGATTATTGATATTACCTTAATATAAATATATTTTATGAATATATTTGATATTGGAGTTATCTTGTCACTTTGGACAATGGATTTGAGGAGGTACTAATAATATAAAATAAATTCAAAAGAAAAGAAAACATAAAGAAATATGGTTTTCCCTCTTGAATTATCATTCGTAGGAAACATCTTGAGGATCTTGGATTTGGGATTTTGGTGAGACTATAAGGTTATTGACTAGGGGAAGGGTCATGTAAATGGTATTTGGTAGAAATTAAATAGGTTGAAAGGAATTGAGTTGTGAGGTGAATAGGTGGTTATAAATGTTACTTATAATAGAGTTGAGGGGTGTTTTTTATTATTATTTTTATTAGTTTATTATTTGGATCATGACTATGAATAATTTTATAATTATTAATAAATATTTTAAAATAATGATCTATAGATCTAGATTATGGGATTACATCATTCAAAAATCATTAAGGATTCAATATACATTTTATTTGGTAAATATCGAAAATTAACTTGTTTTATTCTGCACCAGTAAATCAACTATTTTAGAATAAAAACATGAAAATAAATTCCTAACCACTTTATAACATGGAGAATTAAAAATTGAACTCAATTTTATGAAAATAATTTTCTAAATATGAGATATATAATTTCTAATTAAAATAATAACTTATTATAAAAACTATAATTATAAAATTTTAACGGATTAAATATTAAAATAAAATCTTAATTTATGTCTCATTAAATAATATTATAATCATAAGAAAATAAAATAGAAATTTATGATTGAATTTTATGAAGTATATTTTTTGTTTTAATATTTATATTAATGGTAAAATAGTAATAAAATATATGTGTGTAACAAAAATACCAATACTTAATTAAACATTTTGAAAACATTTTTTTCATATTCTATGATAAAAATATATCATATTTTGGTTATAAGATAGATAAATTTAATTTATTATTTCCTAGGATGTTTACTATTGTATTTTTTATATATTTCAGAAATTTGATAAAAATCACTTTTTCCATTATACATTTATAATGAGTTGAACTAGTTAATTCCAGATTGAAAATATATTTTTTTATAATACATGGGTTTTTATATTGAACCCCACATTCATGTGCTATAAACATTACATGGTGTGTGTTTCCTGTTCTTATATATTTTAGTATCCAAACTGCTTCTAACCCTCTTTGGGACTCCTCTAAGAACCGTCAACACCCAAACCATAAATTTAATTAATTGGTAGGATATGGTAAATTACATTATTATTATTTTAATATCAACTAATTTAATTTTTAATTGAATAAAATAAAAAATATACTAATAATTTTACCTCATTCCACATTCTAGACTCTTTAATACATTACTTATATAACCCATATTGGTCAAAAGAAAATGAAAAATGAAGATTAGTATACATTCAAATTAATTATTTGATAATATTATATATTATAGTTCAAAATAATTATTATGCCTTACATATTAAAGAGTTCAAGCCATATAATTATATTTCCTAATTTTCGTTTTTATTTAGACATACATCAAAACCATTAATCTTAAAACATGTTTTCTTCCCAAAGAATTTTTATAATATAATTTTTTCAAGTCTCAGGTTTTTAAAACATGGAATTTTAGAAATAATTTTAATTAAAACCACTTTAATAATTTTCAAAATAACTTCTTTTTAAATAGAATATGTTTGGGAAATCGTCGATTAAATAAATTAATATGATTTTCAAATAATCTCACATTCTAGGGATGGACTAACATTCTATATTTATGAGAATGTAGTACCATATATATAACATTTTATATAAAAATTTATTACTAATAAAAAAATTACTCTTCCAAATAGATTATGAAATTTAATTCAACACACATCACTGTAATTTATTTATACACACTCCTATATAATTTAATATTCATTCATTTTTTATGTTTAAGTAGATTTATAATAAATTAATTTCATGTATGATACCTAGAATTCCATATTCAATATGATTTACTAATTATATATATAATTATTTTTCTTTTATAAAATTGCTTGTATTTAACTAACACAGTCCTGTAGAGATATTGAAAATGTTATATCTGTACTCAGAGATTAAAAATTGGTCAAACTAATTTAAAGTATCAAAACAATTACAGGGTAAATAATCGTAGAACATTGGAATTTACCAAGCTTAATTTTTCCCAATGTTAGAGAAATATTATTGAACATGAATACACTCATCAAAAGGATAGAAAGGATTTAATGATAAATATCCGTTTTAAATATGTGCATGTTGATACATCCAGGAGTTATAAATTTAATCCCAGGTAACATTTTTCAAACAACTAAATAACATATATCAATATTTATGGGGAATCGATACGTATAAAAATCAATTGAAAAAAACAATTCACCATGATGATGTCCAATTTGATAGGAATTGACTCACTAATATTTTTATCAAATTTAACATAATACTTCACGTCATGGTTTGGGATAAGGGTAAATTAACATCATTTTATTTAATCCATGACACGTTCCACCTACATGTGATCAATCATTACAATCCCGACCATCATGAGAGTAATAAAAAACAAACCTCAACTCTTTCATAAAATTATTATGTTGAATGAAAAATTATCTTCATCAATTACATGATTTTTTAAATAACTTTTTATATTAACATTTATAATTGATTATGATTTTAGGAGTGGTGGGTTATTACGTCAATAAATCCTCAAAAAACACACAATTTGAATTGGGTTTCATGACCTCAAATAAAAGATACATCATCTTGACAATGGTAAAATTTTTCACATTAATAGATATAAACAATCCAGGCATTAGAAATTGTTTAGAAACATATATGTAACATCTGATTACCAATAATTTAGGTATTCCTTTAACACCATTTTGTTTTCCCTCTCTATTTGTCTAGATATGGCTAAATGGGATTTGGGAGGGCACCTTTGATGGTGAAGTCATAGATTTGATGGAATTTCAACTTTAAACAACATTTTCTAAAACATGAATAAGGATTTCCTGACATGTAATTAGGATACATAACATGTAATTGTTTCTAGGTGAATGTCATGAAGGTGTTCATGCTATGAAAGGTTACACGTAATGAATGTCAGTTTCATGTCATGTATGTTTTAAATAACTGATCTTTAATCTACGGTGATGGTTTTTCAGGCATACATAAAATCCATGGCCTTCACAATATCAATGGGAGTTTCACATCATCTGATTCCCATAGTGGGGAATATTTATTGCACAACTCAGGATTGTTAGTTCCTTTTTGGCTACTATCTCCCCCTTTCTCTTGAACTGAAGCTCATCTCCGTGGTATATATGAGACACCGCTACATCCAAATCAGTTCGTTCAGCATTTTATAATCGTTTTGGTCATGGTGCATCTCTCTAGATGAGTAATCTTTATGCGTTTTCATTGTTGGGGATATCAGTTGCACCTTTGGGTTTTGTTATCCGATCTACCGATCTAAGAGAGTGTTCTCTCTTTTCATTGTGGAAGATATGTTTTGATATATCCTTGTACAGGTGGATCCATTTTTAGAGGTGGTGTTGCAAGATTTTGTTCTTGATGTTTGTGGTTTTTTCTCCTCATCTGATACTTTTTTCCAATATTATCAATATTCTGATGAGGATTGGATTCCCGGGTTTCCACTAGTGTTTTTTGGTTTTGTTGGTGGTGGATCGCATTGAAATCATTTTTGAACCATGTTTTGAGGTGGGTTCTTCCGTCTCTATCCTTCGAAAATAATTTTGATTTCACTTTAATTATAAATTTATTTATTTAATTGGAATTTGTTTTTTTTTTGAAAAATTGTTTTTATGGATAATTTTTTCCTTTTTTTCATAAAATAAATGGAAATGGGTAATTTTGAAACATTGAAATTGATTTTTGAAAATGAGCACATGGGTTAACATGGTTTCTTAAGTGGAAGGTTTGATTCCATAATCCATGTCTTCTGATAATATTGATGTTTTTCATGGGGATTTCCTCTATTTATTGGGCCCTTTATTCTTGGGGATGGATATTAACATTCTATGGGGGTTACACATGTGATTTCCTCATCTTCCGATGCATATGTTCTAGGAACTGGTTTTTTCACTTGATATATTATCGTAGGTGTACTCTTCTATTCTGAATATAGTGATCTATGGTACTCATGCATATGCTTCTGCTTCTGTTCATTACTGTATGGCTATATGAGATAGCCTCTATAAGCATGTAATAACTTCTTTTTATTAGAACCATGAGAAATTTGAAATTTAACTATGTATTATATTAAAAAAAATTCATTCCAAAATTATTGAAATTAAGAATACATGAATATATAGAGGCATGTCATGGAACCCCTGGGTGGAATCCTACTGGGCCTATTATCTCACACCCTTTACACCACATTGGTGGTGCATATACCATTATATGTATTCCAATGTCTGAAAAGGCAGGACACCATAGTGAGGTAGTGATGATCGTGACATTAGGTTTTTCGTAGCTAGTTGTCTGATGGTGGGAGTTAGACCACACCATTATATAGAGTAGTTGTTTGATTTTAGTCATTGTAGACTGAATAGTTTTAGATGCTTTGAATCATTTTAATGTTGTCCATTTCTATTGAATTTTAACTTTTATGTCATATATATCCCATTATTTTTCTATTTTATCTTTTCTTTTGGGTATACATATATTTCATGTTTTTGTTCAGGTTTTTTTAAATAATTCTATCTGGTGTTGTGTTCAATTCCTGGGCTCTTTTCATCATCTTAAGATATGTAGATGATAAGATCAGGTTCTAGACTTATAGGTGACGCGGGGTTGTTTTATTTCCATTTCATATAAGAAGAGTTTGGTCCTTATTATTCCTTCTCTTAGGACATCTTTTAGACTAGAGATATGATTTTTGGGACTTGAGTGGATTATTTTAATGATTGGTTGGCAATATAATGTCATAATGAAGCATATGATTCCATGGGTTGTTGGTATGTGTGTCTCTGGTGTTGGTTATGTATTCTATTATCAGTTTCTACTTATGGGTTTTCTTTTTTGATCTATGATTCTTTTTTTCTATGAAGAATTATGCTTTTGATGCCTCTTCCATGTGTTCCTTAAGAAGTTTTTGCGGATGATCCCCAATAAAATACATCTACAAATCAGATTCGCATCGAGAAAATCTTATGGGTAGTCCCAGCTATTGATCAGAATATACCAAAATATTATAATGCCTTTTTTTGGTACAATAAAGAGCTGTTTGAGAGAGATATCGAGTGTGGGAGTTTATCCATAAGAAACAAACATCTTTTAAGGGAATAAACGAACCTGAAGAGTGGTATTATTGTTCGGATATGATCGATTTGATCAACAACATTCTTGAGATGCCTAATAATACTACGGTGATGAGTGTATAAAACATCCTCGAGGGTTCAAATAAGCGATGGTTGGAATCTATGGTCCAGGTAGACAAACATGAACACTGGGATGGGATGGGATTAAAAATACTAATCTTTTAGAAAATTATCCTGCAGTACCTAATGATGGAAAAGTCTCTAGTGTTCTTAACATTACGACAGAGATATCATGTGGTGTAATCATACACAAATCGATTTATTGACATTGTCTATTTTTATATAAAATTAGTGAAAAATGAAATGTTTTTTATAAAGAAGTAACTACATGGTTGTGTTTATAGATATTTGATCACAAGTGCTTATATTGATGATATCTAATTATGAGGAGATGGTAGATAGTTCATTGATAATATATATGGATATGGATAACATGTTTTATTTTCTAAACCCTTATCTTCTATCTAGGGGAAATTTAATTGGTGTTATTGGGAAAAAGGTGAAGTTGTAGGATCCTCAGAGAAGTGGTAGAGTTGGGACTCAGCAGTGATCCTACACTACCATGTCTGTTTCATCCAGAAATGTGCATCTGGTATTCTATATATGTGGAAAGGGTGAAAAAACAAGATGTTTTTATCCTACTCCTATGAAAACATGTAATAGTTGGGGATGCATTTCTCACTTATAGTTCTCATGTTAGGATACAACTACACTTCATTGTTGTCAAAGTTTCTCATCTCCAAAAGATTTTTTCGTACAGTCATAAGCATCAACAACTATAGGGATCCAGCCATATGCCTCATGATATAATCATTCAATCATAGTAAATGAGTTTCTAGTGGATTTTGGTATAGGTTCATCAATCGTGATAGGTACTATCATTATTGAATCTTCAATATCATTTCCTTTATTTGATAATAGTACCTCATACAATTTTAAATCATCCCATTTTATTGATATTATTAAACATACAACGGATCTTGTGTCCTTTACAGTGGATTTAGAGACAAATATTGGTAAGAGTAAAGAGAAGGGTTTTTTGTGTTCTTATTGTTCAATAATGATATAAGTTACATATTATGACTAGGGTTTTCTCATTCTTGATATGGATTTATTTGATGTTATTATCGGTATTGATTATCTTACAGATTATAGTGATGTGTTTAATATTTATCATTTTTGTGTCTTGTTTCATGATACTATTGGGAGATCTAATCTCTTTAAGGGGGATTTGGACCCAATATTATGTATTTCATGGCCTTCCCACCTAGAGATCATGTGTTTTATTTCTAATTTTACACCTGATCCCGATGATGTTTTTTTCTTTTAATTATATTCCCATTGTTATTTGAGACATTATAATGTTTTCCAAAATGATTTCTCCAGAATTCCTTTTATGAGAGATGTAGAGTTTTCAATTTTCATGGTTAAATGTATATATATAATATTGATACCTTTTTATCATATGGCACTAGAGGAGCTGATGAATCTCCTGAATCATCTGGATGAACTATTGGGAAATGGTTATGTTTTCCCTAGTTTTTCACATTGGGAATCACCTATGAACTTTTCCAAGAAGGTTTATGGTTCAGTTGGGTTGTGTGAGCACTATCCGAAGTTGAAACATGTTATAGTTATTAAACAAATTCCTTAGACACAGGTGGATTATTATATTGATTAGTTGAAGGTATAAATATTGTTTTTAATGATTGATATTCAGTTAGATTACTATCTTCTCAGTGTTCAGAAGTCTGTTATACTAAATACAACATTCAAATATAGGTGTACAAATTTTAATTATATTGGGATTCCTTTAGGTTTGACAAACTCTCATATAGTTGTTATGGATTTGATGAATCAGATATTCAAGCAATATCTTGACATTTTTTGGTAGTGTTCATATTTGATATTGTGGATTATTCGAAATCTGAGCGTGAGTACAAGCACTATCTGATATTGTTTCTGGAAATTATGAGAAGCCATTATTTATATAGAAATTATTGGAAAAGTATTTTTTTATTTTGTAAGTATAGTTTGAAGGGAACATGATTTATGAACAAGTATTATCAGTTGATCCATAAAATATTGAAGGTAGTTTTTACATTGAAGGAACCATATATTTTCATTGAGATACAGAGAATCCATGATCATATTGGATACTACTAATGGTTTTTCAAAGACATATATATGAGGGAATAACCATTAATTACTCTTACTAAAAAAGGGATGAAATTAAAATGCGATGAAAACAATTAGTCATCTGTTGATGATATCAAATGACTTATGACATTAGCTCCTATTATTATCTTACATGATCCTAGTAAGGGATACATGGTATTTTTGTAGCATATGGTTCTGGTTTAAGATGAGTTCTTATAGATAATAACCATGTTCTATCTTACAGATCTCGTTAAAATGGACCACATAAAAAGAATTAACCCACTCAATATTTAGATCTCATTTCCCTCATGTATGTTCTCAAATGTTGTTGGTGCTCTCTTTTTTAGGAGAGGTTCAAGATCTTCTCTGATCATAAGAGTTTGAGTTATATATTTTCTTATAAGAACATTAATCTCATAAATATATGATAGGAAGAATACCTTTACACATATGATATTGATATCACTAACATTCCTTGAAAGGGAAATGACTTCGAAAATGCTCTTAGTAGGATAGTACCATCATAGTATATTAATGAATCTAATGGGGAGTATAACCTTATTTGGATTTTACCTCAGTTTCTCATGGATGCTTTGGAAGATGTTTCCGGCATGGTTTTGACCACTGTATATATATCTTCATTTCTCTTGGGGTCTATTTTTTGGACTCAGCAGCAGGATGATATGTTTTAGAAGACTCAGGAAATCCTTTATGATGGGGAGTCTATTTAGGGATACTATCACTCTTCAGATAGTTTTCTCAACTTCAGGATATTGGTGGACATCATCACATATATAATATGTTTTTTCTTTTTTGAATGTCAATACTCTTCAGGGTTTATTCATATATGCACTAAAATGATTTATTATGGCATGGGACAATGATTCTGGTGGTCGAGTATGAATCACTACATCATGGAGTTTTTTTCTCACTATTAAACCTACCAACAAATAAATGAAGATAAAATTAATCCTAATTGTTTACTTCAGACTGTTTGGATCCTATTTGGAAACAGTACGAGGTTTTCCATTGAACTTTTTGATGAATCACCATAGAATTTCTGAGGGAGGAATTATCTTTTTGTGGTGGTTTATTGGTTGGTGATGGTTTTGCATTTCATTTAAATAGAAGACACCAAAAATTTTGAAGATCGGAGTAAGCTATATATACAAGTGATTGTGTGGTTACATGGGAGTCATTATGTAGTTGTTTCTGATATGGTTCCTAGGATTACATAAAGGTTCTGTAGGATTATTTAATAGGCCAAGGGAAATAAAGTCATGTTAAGAACATATAAATATCCATAGAAAAATTTTTATATCGATCATCTTATTTAGATCATTGTGGATATGCTATGTGCATGTGTCATTGATGTCAGAGGTTCATTGGATAACCATCTCGGATGGGATGAGTGTTTTTATTAAAATATATATAATTCATCAATATGAATCGGTCAATTTGATGCATTGTATGGTATCCCATGTAAATAATTTATTTTGCACGATGAGTTTGGTTTAGTGTATTTAATTGGAAATTTTTTTCATGAGACATCCATTACGATTCATGATGTACATTGACATATGGTTATATCTTAGAGTCGATAGAAATCATATGCGTATCAGTAGTATTGACCTTTGGAGTTTTCCATAGTTCACTAGGTTTTTATGAATTATTTCTATCGATTGGGTCACCATTGAAGTGGAAAATAGGGAATGTCGGTTCCGAGATAATTTTGATCGTTTTTGTTGACTAAGAAGCATAGATAAGTTTCTTATCAGTTAGAAATAATAGTTCAGTTGATTGGTATTCATGATATTTTCAACATGTCTCAGATAAATAATTTACACCCTGATCCTACTCAAATTATATGATGGGAAGAGATTAAGTTAGATATTGATGTTTATGTTTTGGAGAAACCAGATGAGGTTTTTGTCTCTCAGTTGAATGTCTTTTGTGGGAATTGGATTTTGTTGGATATAATTAAATGGAAACAATGATCATATTCTCCGGAGAATTGGGAACTTGAGTCATTGATAATGGTGTAATGGCATCATTTTTTTAAAAGTATTAAATCCTTCACAAGAAATACTACGGATGAAACTCATTATGGAGGCGAGCTTGTAATATACTTTTAATGATCTATTAGGTACACATTTCACCTATTTGTGGCCTTCTTTTTTCTCAATTTCTTAATAAGAATATGGAGGAATTGGGAGGATACAAATAATGGTGAAGTCAAATATTTTATAAAAATTATTCTGAAAAATTATTTTTCTATTGGAGTATGGAGGAATTCACAATGTGTAACTGGTTTAAAAGACATAAAATGGTTTCTAGCTACAAAAAATAAAAGTGTTCACATGGTAAAAGGTTAAAGATTATGTATGTCAGTTAAAAGTCTCTTTCATTCTGTGTATACGTATATGCCTAGTGTTTTTTTAGGTCGATATAAATCACTCCCTCTGGTGTGTTGTTCGATGCTCATGTTCTTGTCACCTACACATGGGTATCAGGAATGCCTGTTCTGTATATAGTAGATCAGGTCGGGTGCTAGATTTATGGGAATCTTGGTTTGAATTGTTATAATATTCATCTTAAAATACATTTAAAATTATCATAAAATTTGGAAGATATTTTTTAGTATTCCATATGAACACACAAAAAAATTATTAAATGTGACAACAAATAACACACAACATTTCCAGGATATTCCCACGGAAACCAATTTTCATGCTTTTAAATAGATCAAACCTGTGGAAATGTTAAAGAAAAAAATTATACACATGTTCTCTCATGAATCAATATTAAATTACTTAAATAATTAATATTAGGCTCATCTTGTCAACCCAGGATCACACATAAAACATAATTTAAAAAGTAGTACAGGTTTGGTTTATGTTCCCAATTCAAATACCCCGCAACATATACATAATGATCTAGAAATTATCAAACCAAAAAGTTATTTATTGTTATAATAATTTCATTTTATTTTTTATTATTGTGGTTCATGCCTATAATTTAAATAATGAACATTATTTAGATATTAAACGTAATTGGGAATCATGATTATACACAATAAAAACAAAATCATGGGTTTAATTACATATTTTGATACAAAATGATGATTAAATATCATTAATTCCTATTATAAAAAACAAAATAAATAACCACGCTTCATGCATAGAATTTGAATTATGAAAACATCATAGTTACAATAGAATATTTTTAAACAATATATTTGATATAAATAAAAATATTCACCCAACATAACTTGTAAGTCAAAGTTTATTCATTTTTTAAAATATATTTTGTGTCATGAGAGATATTAATTCTAATCATTTATACATTTTACATTCTCAACAAGTTACCGAATAGAAGTATTTTTTCTAGGAGAAATACAAAATAATTGGATTCTATAATATTTAAAACCCATTTATGTCATGTATCCTTGGAATAAGGAATTACATTCACCTTTTGATGAAGAATAACATGGAAAATCATGTATAACTTAACACTTAAACATTATAAGAAAAATGAAAGAGATTTTTTTATTTGGAAAATTTTAGAATTCATATTAGTTATCACGGAGAAAAGATATTACTTTAAGAAGTTTAATTAAAAATAAAAAAAGATTGCATCCTATGTATGAATTTATAAAACTAGCATGTTACTTTCTTGATTCAACGAATGTTCTATTATTTAAAATATGTCGGAACATTTTTTCATGTATTGGTTTTCACATCTAAATAGACCATCAATAAATAATTTATTCATTATATATGTATTAATGATTTTAAATAACCAAAAAATTATTGTAAATCCCTACACATGATCACGTTGTGTCTTGAAGGGAACAAATTCATGGAATACCAATGATCAATGAAATAACAATACACTAAATATGGTTTAAAAATAATTTTAGAATAGTATAGTAAAATATAAATATGGTAAAAAGTTATCTACTCATTTTAAAAATCAACAATTATTTACAGAATTATTGTAATTAATTATTCAGTAACTGGCCTATATAATTTAAAAATATCAAAATCCGTTATACATTGTGACAGTGTAAATAAACATAAATTTAGGATGGAAACAATTATAAATATATGGAATAAGATTATAATATAAAAATGATCAAAATAATTGTTCACGTTATTTAATTATTTACTTACTACCATACATTAATATATTATACATATTTATTAAAAAAGTATGGTTATTTTATTACAATTTATTTTAAATTCATTTAACCACATCATTGAATCACAATTTAAATCAATCATAATGAATATACATCACATAGTTTAATTCCCTAAAGAAAACACCACATCACTATGTTATTAAATTAAATCATCCTTAAATTAGATAATAATTTTCCCCAAAATCTTATGTCATAGTTGGTTACCCAAGTCCATATCATACATTAATAGGTATTAATATTGTTTCCCTACAAACACAAGAATTCCTCCCAACTTTTTTAGAAAAAAACCATCTTTTATATCACCATCACACTATTATGAAAATCCCTCATCAACCCCATCATAGGATAAACACATGTGATGAAAATAGTGAATAATATATAACACACACTATTCACGACCTCAATAGGCCACATGTTAGTGACTAGAAACATTTTTATAATTACTGTAACACACACTTGATGAATTACATGTAATAGAAAACATATAAACTAGAAATTGGATATCAGATACAAAATAATAAATGAAATAATATAAAATAAATGAAACAAAACCATTCTACATTTAATGTATAATATCAAAAAAATAATTTAGATATCTCTAAAAGAGACCAAAAGAGATCTCATAAAAAATATACTAAATAAAAACAATAATATACGTGCTATAAACGCCCATATGAATCCTATGTGTACTACCATAACCCTTGGAAATTTATTATATAAATATATGATGTGAATCAAATGCATAATAATTAGAATTATTCCCATGGAATCTGTAGAATGTGATAGAATAAAATTGTTAATAACTATGGAACAAATATCATAATCAAAATTTCACAAATTAGGTCAATAAGTTCTATAACCCACCACTTTTCACTCACCAGATAATGAATTATTGTCTAGTAATATAAGAAGAACTATATTGATGAAAGGATATCCAGTATTTATATCTTACATGTTTTCCCCTAAAATTCCCCAATATCATGCATCCTAACACTTCCATCATTTTGATGTAATCATCCTCAAAGACACCTATGGGGACTACATCACATTACTCCCAAAAACACCTATGCAACCATGTCACACACAGTTTGATGAAACTTGATCCATAATATTTTATCCATATCAGTCTATTAATAATTCAATATAACTAAGGTTGGTTGGTATCATGAACAATAAGGACATTAATCTCATTGCCTCCACCTATAATGAAATTTCAATACAATGATCTATATCTACATATAATCAATAATAACACATAGTTAAATTTTGAATTCAATACATCATATCCCATGAATAACTAACATGACTAAAATAGATTATATATATTAGGGGTTATCTAAAAATCCTTTCCTCAACAGCATAATGTTGGGTAAAACTCCATAAAATAAATTTGGATGTTATTGTACAAACCTGAATTCGGTGTGTTAAGGATACAAGTCACATAGAGAATATAATATAACATAATATAATATAGTATGTATATGTATATAATAGTTATACAAAATCCTATCCTATGGGTTTATAAAATGATTACCAAAGTAATATCCATATCTAAACTATAATGCATCCACATATCTACTAAAACTAATGCATCAAACCAAAAAAATTACCACACATAAAAAAAATATTTGAATTACAATTATTCATAATTTCCAATATTTTATAATATTTACTAACATACATTTTGAAAACAAGTCAATTTAATTTTAAAATAACCATTTAAATGAAAAATGAAATAATTTCTCCTAGGATAATAAATAATTTTTGTATTTATCATTTAACAACATTTTTAACCAAAAATTTTAATAAAAAATTATTATGTTAAAAAATTAAAATTAATAATCATTACCCTATTTAGCATAAATTTATTTTATTAGAAAACTAGAAATCATAATAAAAATAAATATATGAATCCAACACCAAAAGGAAACGTTGTCATGATAAATACTAAAAATCACAAAAACCACAAATTTTACAATATTAGTAGATAACAACACAATTCATCATTAACATATATGACGTTCAAATTTAAGGACATTAATTACATCAGATATTCATTAAAAGGGTATATTATCATACATTTCCAAATTTAAAAGGGAAACTGGATCATTAACCCAATATAATTGATTAACCATTTTAAGTCCTTCTGAACATAATTGAACAACAACATAAACATTATAATAATCCACACCAATCATATACAGTACCATAATGAAAAAAATGTGGAATGTCCTTTAGAAATATCACAATATAATTAAATTCATACAAGAATATCGATTTAATGAAAAAAAATTAGTTATCATTATTTGATAAAAAGTTTATAATTTGAGGATAATATATCTATTATTAGGTTATATAAACCCAAAATATTTACTCAATGTATTAAAATCACCTAAAAAATTTCATATATTCACAAAAAATTAAGAACACAGATCCCTTATCAGATGTTTGTACTATATACATCATGCTTAAAGACGATCATTGCAGGGTTGGATACTAATCATGGGAATGTAATACAATACAATGGGATTTAATGTATATGTAAAAACAAATCAATCTTGATTGAAGATATTCTAGTATATTTTGATGAAAAATATTGGAAGGAAATTTGATATATTGGTTTTTTCCTTTTTATAATTTTATCATATCAGGATTATTAAACATAATAATACCATTCAATTAATGCATCAAAATAAACACCATTTAATATGGTTTAAAAAACAATCTATATTTCATTAAATAAATAAAATATAAAATATTTAAGTTTTAATAAGTTAAAATCAGTATGTACATTTTTAGGTCATTAATAATCATATAATCACATTTACAATTCATTATAGGAAGAAGAAAAAGTAAATTTAGATAAACATGATAATATTCAAAACCATCTATATATTGTAACGGGTTGTAGGTCGTCACTGTAATGTGGTTTTCAACCAGTTTCACCATTATGAATGGATTGGCTATGTATTTGGTGAATAAAAGAAAACCTGATATATCATTATATTTTATATAAAATTAGTTTCATACCCTTATTCATGTAAAGGTAAAACAACCATCAACTAACACAACTAGTTCAATTACATTACATATAATTGAAAAAAAAAATGGTTACCATTAAATACTAGAAAACAAGGATTACCCTATCACAACCATTATAAAACAAACAATACCCATTAACATAATATATGATTTTGAAAAAGGTAATAATAACATTTAAATTATTTTATCATATCTTTAAATGACTAAAAAATAATTTTTATTGCCCTTTATTATGATTTCAAAATTAAAATCCCTTCCGAAAGTTTTACATTCAATTAAATTATATTTAATAATTACATAATTAATATTTTAAATTCTGAATGTACATGGATATTTTTTCGAAACATTTCAAATCAGAAAAATAAAATTTTCAAAAACATTTGTAACTACCATAAAACACAAAATTAAAACGGATGGTCTTGTGAAAATAATTCCCCTAATAAGAAGTTAAATAATAATAAAAAATTTAAAGATTACATAATAATTAATTTATAACAATATACATTCTAACAACTATTTATGTGAAAATGAATATCATATTCCAGCTTCTACTGATAAGGAGAAATCATAAATTCATGTTAATTAATGGATATTTATCATGGGTAGTGTTTAAAAGAAATTATCAATTCAGTATGTAACATTTAGATGGGGGAATTTATTATATTTTATAGCTGAAGAAAGTGAATATTTTTGGACAAACGTAATTATTTAATAATAGATTGACATTTTTCATTAGTCAATACTTCCAAAAGTGAGGAATACATGAGTGTGGGTAATTATTTTCAATGAATTAACATCTAACCATTTAAAAAAATTAATCATTTTTCATGGCTTTCAATACATGTCATCTATATTTTTATCTAATATTATATTAGATACTCTAATATTACCAATGTAATTTAAATTTTACATAAAATAAATGGAATCCCCTCTTTAGAAAGTTTATCTTGTACAGCCTAAATGTAAAACTTATGTCACTAAATAAAAATAAAAAATAATGGAATTTTTTATAAAATGTATTCATATAATATAAAGAAAAATTGACCTTAAATTTTTTTTACCATTAAATTTCATTAATCTTATTTTGTAATGATTTAAAATTTATTTTTTGATAATTCATTTATATATAAATATTATAAATAATATTTATTGCATCATTTAAAATATCTTAATTTATTCAATTAGGTAAAAATTTCACAATATTAATAAAACATTTCTTTGTAATGAATCGTTGTACCATTGTCATGGATATTAACAATGATAATTATAAAAATAATTAAATTACCATATAAAAATAAAAAAAATACATATTATGATAACGTTTTTATAAAATATTTAATCCATTTTTGCAGATTTATTTTTAATAAATATTGGAATTTATTTTACAATATTAAAAAGTTAATTTTTTTAGTATAAAATATTATAATGGTTTCCAAAACATTAAACATGAATTTTATAAATTAAGTATAGTATTTCATTATTATTTATTTTACACATTATCAATATATTCTATGGAAAATAATTAAAAATATTATAATTCATTATGGTATTTTGATAATTTCATATGTGACATAGTATTAACAATATCCTTAGTTACAAGCCACCTAAATATATGATATTTCACAATAAAAACATAAAAATTCACATTAACCTAATCTTAATTATTTGAATTGAACATTGATTTTTGTTTTTATAATATATAAAATGAAATTAAAATTAAAATTACATTTTAATTGAATATTACGTGTATTATGATAAATTTTATTTACTAAAAAAAGTTACATGATAAACATTATCTCTCAAAAATATTATTTTATATTGATAAAAAATATATCAAATGCTAACATATTAAATAATCCTATAATTTCATTACAATCAAATAAAAGATTAGAGGTTAATTTCTTAATACATTAAACACATATTTCTGAATAAATAATTTTTTTAAATAATTAATGTTATTAGTTATATATACTCTAAATGTAAAAAAATTTAGTACGTAAATATAATTACCATTAATAGTGGATTTAATATTTTTATAATGTTCTTCATAATAAAATCGAATATGTTGGATCTCATTTTATTTTAGAGTTCCTTCTGGAGAAATTCATAAATCATTATGTATTTATATAAATGAGAGATATATTCTACAATAGTTGGACATTAAATTCTACCCATTAAAATAAAATGTGTCCATGTAGTTGTAATTATCATATTCTTGTATAAATATCTAATGGTATATAAAATATATACCTTATTGGATATTAAATTTATACAAATATATATACCTTACAAACATAGGAATCATCTCTTATTCCTAACAATAATTTTATATATTTCATTGAGTTTTTCACTATTTTTTTATATGTGAGTCTATTGTTATGTTTAATACAGATCCGTTGTAATAAATTTAATTATAAATAATATTTTTAGTAATCCCTGTATTTTTGGAGTATAATATGTTGATATAGAATGTTATTTACATAATCAAAATAATGATTTCATTTATTTTTATTGAATCAATCAATTTTAAAAATTAAATTAATCATATTTAATAGTAGGATATTGATGTTTTTACAAATATGTATTCAACAAAATTCAACTTGTACGGTTATATCATAAACAAATTTTATCGATAATAAAAAAATAATGGTTTTTATTTAATGTCACTATAAAACAATGAAGAGGTAGTTGGTTTATATAAATTAGGAACAAAAAATATAACCACAACATATGAGAAGAGGACAATTGTGACATATTTATAAAATTGACATATGTAATTTCAATATCATAGGATTTAAATTATTTCATAGATATAGGATGTTATATAATCCTATTTAACTCTATACTGTTTTTATTTTGGGAATTTATTTTAATAATACCTAATATACATTAAATTAAAGTGTGGGATCATAGGTGGTCTATTTAATGGGATAATTAAATGTACTATTTTGTTGTATTTTTTCATATCATTAATAGTTGTGTGAAATATGAACTTATCTCTGTACATAAATCATCGCCATATTCCTTTTAGAGAATTAGGTTTTTACCATAATATTTTCATGTAGGTAATTAAATATAATTTATAAAAATATATATTTCCTCTACATTTCTATAATTTTTCCTTTTCCTTTTCTAATTTCATAAACAATACAACTCTACAATATTAAGATCCACATTATGTACAGTAAAAATGCGTTTAACGTTGAAAATAAAATCTATTATATGAAATTTATTTTTGTTGAACAATCATAAGGCTTTTAAAGAATTTCTTAATCATAATCTTTTGATGAAAAACTAAACTCTTGGTGTACCATCTATATCTCATGATTATTTCATTATAGGTGATAGTGAATTCATACCCTATATCATTCAACTATAGAAATTCACAGTTCTTATTCCTAGGAAGATTCACAGGATCATGTTTTTTAATGGATATTTTTTTATATCATACGATTAAATAGAATTTACATTTTATATTTCCATTATATTCATAATGAGTTTCCACCAATAATCATACTAAGCATCCAAATGAAAAATTACTAAAACAATCAACTCATTGTCAAATAATGATTTTAATATATAATCCTTTCCCATTCGTATTGATCTACTAATCCAAAATATGTGTATTTTTGAATATTAATAATGTTGGTTGATATTTATAAAATAATGACTCAATATGAAGATGATCCCTCATTTTGGTGTTTTAGATATCAACATTTTCATTTTTTAATTAATATATTAGTTTATTTAAGTGATAGTCAACATAATATTCTATACAATATATCCTATATCATTTTTTTGTTAATTAGGATAATCAAATCATTTCCCATCAAACACATCGATAAATTTTTTTCCAATCAGAATATGTTATAATAACCCAATGGGAGCGAAATATGAAATGAAAATTTAAAATAAAAAATGAATTTTATACATAAAATATACTGCTAAAAAACCACGTTGAATGGGATTACTCCGCAAAACCACAGTGTCATATATTAGTTCAATCTAAATCATTACTAGTTATGTATCATTATTTCCATCTTAGGTTCTACCATACTTCTTGACATAATATATTTATGTAATATGGATATATATATATGTGTTATATATCCATATAATATGAATTTGAATAGCCCAATTTTGTTGCATTAGAGTTTCAAGGTAGCTGTATATTCTAAAGACCACATACCATACAATAGATTTAATACCACTTCATTTCTAAATTTACCATCTTGTGGTGATTTATCTTAATTTCATCTTTCCAAAATCTATATCCTATTTACTGTCTCTACGATGAAATGGATCTTTTACTATAACAAAATAATTTACACCATACTAACTCATCATGATGCAATACTATACTAAGTCATATAACTTTTTCATATCTCAATTTTTTTTACTAATAATTTTTTATCATAATCTCAAAAATAGAAAAAACATATCCACAAAAATAACTATACCAATCTCATATATAAATAGATTCACCCTAAACCCTCAATCATGGGTCCAGTGCTAAAAGATCAATCCATAATCACTAGATTTGGTCAAATGTGTTATGGTTTGATATTTATATTACATAATTACAAAAGATAAATTGAATAAATCCCAAATCATCTCATAATATAAACAATTAATTATTTATTGTTTACAGGGATAAATAACATAAGAATACTCTTTAACAAAACAAATGAAACAATACCTATAATTGAACCGTAAAAAGTGTCACTTCCAAAATTGTAGTAACAAAAAAAATTTCTCTACATTATTATATTTTCATATGTTTTAACATATAAAATATCAAAGGACATATCAATTTATGATACTTGAAGAATTAAATACATACAAGATTTGAATTTAATATTGAAAACATATCATTCATTTAATACAAAATTTTCTTATACCATTGATATTATTCATAATAACCAACATAATATCTAGTGGATATAAATTCAATTAAATGGTGCTATCAAATTCTTATTATATTTTATATACAGTAGATTTTATTTAGAATAAATAAGTTATAATAAATATTAAATGGATAAAAACATAGAATGAATGAAATTTTATTAATTACCAGAGTATGAAAGGAATCCACAAATAATTTAAATGTTGTAATCTCATGGAATTTTATTAGTAAACTTCAATAATGAAAATTTTTAACATTTGAAGAGATTATTTGATATATTTTGATATCCTTACTATCAAATCCTTGTGAATTTTTTTTTTCAATGTGCTGGTGTACGCATAAAGCCCTATTAATAAGGATTTGATGAATATTTGTACCTTGATTCACATCGATGAATCGAGGGATCTCTATACGAGGAAATATCTAACACAACATAAACTATAAATTCATAATAAATTTAATGATCTATTGAAATCATAAATGATATCAATTATAGATTAAAATTTATATTTGTTAGGTAATATTGATTATATATATTTCTCCAATTAATAAAATAACCTTTTAAATAAATTTTTTATTGATATTTTATATTGTTTATTCAATATTCATATCCATTATTTCAACATATATAGATATTTAAGAGAAACATAATGTGAAATAAAAATTTATCACAAGAATTAGAATGAATCAAGGAAAATTTAATGACCAAAGAATTAGTTAGAGGTAAAATATAATCTTTATTTATTTATAATAATATATTTTTTAGTACATTCATGTCATTTGGAAAACTCAAGTATAAATTTTAAAATAAAATTTATTAAATTTGTTTCTTTATAAAATGATGGAAAACAGGTAAAATATTCAAATATGGAGAAAAAATGTTATGTATGTGGAATAATCTATCACTGATATATATGTAAAAAATTATTAAATTATTATTGTGATAAATATTTATAATAAAATTATATCAACATAAATACTTAAAAATATTACATTACTAACTTAGAAGGATATTTTTATGTCTAGTAAAAACTTGATTATACATGATTTATATCATAAAACATTAAAATATACATTATTTCATAATTTTTAATGTCTAATTTTTTATTCATTACCTGGTCACCTCACTACATATGATCACTCAGTGACCTAATTAAATCTAAAATGGTGAGTATAATATCTATTATTTGATAAGAAAAGAAATTGAACAATAAGGATAATATTTTATAACAAAATTGGAATAACATGAGAAAGAAATTGTAACAACATTATACATAAGATGGAAATGTGACATAAATAAAAATCTATACATTAATAAGCATATCACTTATTTTTATAACTACAGTGTCATATAACATATTTACAAAGATTATTCATCAATGTATCATAAAACATGTTATTTCTATATATTAATTATATAGCTAATGCATTGGGTTATTATCATGGAACAAACATCATATGTATTATTTCATGTGTTCATCATTTCTCATAATATATCTCATCATAAATAACCTTTGAGGAATGTTGAACGTGTTTTACATAAGATCAATTGAGTACATGGGGGATTAATTAATTAAATGAAAAAAATATCAATACAAAATGTAATATTGGCTCAATTCATCTATATCCAAAAATTTACATGGTTTTTGTAAACCTTGGTGAATACCTACTAACATTTAATGAGTTTGGGTATTTAAAATTTATAATGTTTCATGTATAACATAAAAATTCATGATATAAATTTTCCAACAAGATAATGTACAACCTAGATTAAAAAATGTTTATTATGGCAGAGAATAATGTTCCCATGATGATAAATAAATATTTTAAAATTAATTGGATATAGAACATTATCCTAAATATAATTTAATTTAATACATGAAAAAGATAACATTGAAGGGGTACATGAATGGAAAATTGGAAGAATATAATTCACTTACCATGATATGTTGTTTACCATAACATGAATATGACACCTTAAAAACATTAATATATAATGGGGGTAATCATTTAGTGGAACTAATCCTCAAATTATTAGAAAAATGGACTTGGAGTGGATAAGTATACTGGTATTGATGGATATCTATAGTAAAAGAGGAGTAATTGTTTAATAATTTATAAATTTATTTTTATGAAATTCATGGTAGTGAAAATTTCTAATCCATCAGCTTACCCATCATTTATATTTATATTTTTTGAAAATTGAGTCTACTCTTATTCAATTTTAATACACTAGATCTGAAATTCATTTATTAATATTAAATTTTACATGATAGTGAACATTTTCCAAATAAATTTTTCTAAAAATCATAATTTAGATTATAGACACTGGAACTTTATTTATTGGGCTTGAAATTGACCTCAATCCATTGAAATAAATATTATTAATAGAATATAATATTTTTGGTCACAGATTAAATTCAGTTAATAGTTACATCATTATTATTATATAAAATTTTTCCAAAAACATTACGAAAACCAAAACTATATTTTTAATTCTCAATGAAAAATAATGTACTTTAAAATATCATTAAAAATTCACCCAAATATAATTTAAATATTAATGTATAAAAATCAATAATTTTTTTATCCAACTAGTTGTCCAATTTTTATATTTTTCTAATAATTCAAAAAATACTTATTTATTAAAAAATATCAATTTTTCAATGTAGAATAAATATTAAATCTTATAAATATTTTCTAGGAAATTATAAAAATAAATTATAATTTATATTTAAATCAATATTTATCTATATTACTATTCCATGAAATAATATTTTATTTTTAATATATTATTTTGTTTTAAAATTTTATATTTTTTCAGAATCCTCATATTGGTTTTTTGGTCTAAAAAGATTTATATGAATATTATATTATATTCATGTTTATTTTATTAATTTCATAAATACCTATGTTGGTATTGACAAAATAAATTTTTCATTTATAAAAAATTATTTCACTTTTTCTAACTAAAATCGTGATATATTACCCTTTTTTACATAATAATATTATCTATGCGTATGGCTTGTGATGGTGGTTTCATTCATGGGGAGCTTCAGCTATCATTGACCTATTGGTGATCTCCACAATTTTCCACTATTGTTGTAATTGAATTATTTCAATCGACTGTTGTTGAACATCTTCTTGGTCATGGTCAAAGGTGAATCCTAGGGATGATGCCTCATTCCCATGTTTTAAAAAAATGTTATCTTAATTCATTTCTCAAATATTAAGGCTATGGGTCTTCTTTTTTACATAAATTATAATTTTCATTAACAGTTATAAACACTAATTATAAAGTTAAAATTAGTAAAACTCATCGTAATACTACATTTTCATATTGATCAATGGACACACTCACTAATCACCAAACTATCGAAATACTATATCGATACATTTAAATTTTATATTATATATAATATATATTCAAGGAACATGTATATTCTCCACATCATTTCGGATGGTATTATAATTTTGATGATAATTTTAATTAAATTCCAAACATTTCATTATCATTAAATAATTTTCAATAAAGATTTAATTATTCTATATGAGTTTGAATCTACAGATTACAACATTGTTCCATCAAAATTATTTCTGTTTTATATCCCTATAGTGATCTTATCTATTATAATTAGCATCATTACCTATCATGAAATATTTATTCATAATAGTATTTATATTTACTTATATTAGGAAATATTATAAAAAATAAAAATGAGAGACTAGTGTTATTAAATGTGTATCATCATTCTATTCCACTAAATCCCCCCTAAGAATATTTTATCCATGAAATTTGACCATTGCCTCTAAAAAACTGCAGTATTTATTCTTGATTTCTTTCTCAATATCCAATTTAGCCTCTTCAAACATGATATTTCTTGGTAGGTTGTTCACAAGACATTTTTTATTATTCCTTAAGGAATAATCTCTTATATCAAGGATCTATATTTGTTCCCCAAAATAAAAAAATTCTAGTCACATTTCTAGACTATTATTGTATATTACATTTGATGGTCCATTCGTAAAAAATTTCAATTAAGACATGTGGAAGACCTTGTGGTCATTAGAATTATTTGGAGTAGGTAGTAAATTGAATGAAACAAATCCTACATATTCTAGATTCTAAAATGGTCCAATGTGTCATTGTCTTGGTTTACCCATTTTTAGAATTATCATAAATAACTTTATTGGTGACATCATGGGAATAATATGATCACCGACCAGAAATTATATGTCCTTCCTCTTTTTGTAGGCAATAATTTTATGTAAATGATATAAAAACATGATATGTTTATGGGGAACTTGTATCAATTATGTATTATAATTTTCAATGATTGGTCCCTATTTTTTCACTAATTCCACAACATTATATCATTATGGATTTTTATACATATTTTAAAAGAGATCCTTAACTAGGTCCACATGATTTCTTGAGTGGAAACTTTTATTATAGAAAAATTACAAATATCGAATAGGTTGGTCAAAATTACCCAAAAAATTAATTGTGTTAGATCATAAAAAGTCTTCTAATATTTTAATAGTACTCTAAAAATACTAATAATTTTATTAATATTGGGTTTTCGTGGGATTAATTCTATATTAATATAAATTTAAATGATCCACTAGAATATAGAAGTTAATATTTTTTGGGATAAAAATCAATCAATAATGGTTGTCCATAGAGTCTCAACACCTCCTTAATATTGAGGGTTATTAGGTGTTCTATGGAGAAATCTTATGTTATGTAATGGAAAATTATAGGAAGAGTCAATCTATCAAGGACATCCTATAAAACATTGTTACCCTTAGATGTACTTGAAAGGCCAGTGAAAATATTTATATTGATGTTATCCCACTTCTATTTAAGAACTGATAGTGTTTAAAATAAACCTTTAAGATCTAATCTCATTAATATCATGTATTGAGAAACGAAACACCATTCAATCTAATCCATAAGATCTATTCCAATATTATCCCAACAATAATTCTTATAAAATCCCATATACATTTTAGTTTATCTGGGTTGTATAGTGAATGTCTAACTATGGGGTTCATCAATAGTATAACTTTTGTCTCCATAATAGAATGAAAATATGGACTTCATCAAAATTTTATCATTCCTTTATGATCAATATTGATTTCGTAAAATATCCAATATTTCATAGTCTCTATATTCCACTACCTTCAAGGATCATATTTTTGAGATTTCATGATCTTCTCTTGTAATAATGGTTTCTGGTTATTTTGGGATGATATTGATGACGTTTCTTTCTTTATTATGACCATGACCATCATTATTAGTTCCTTGATACATTTATATCCATCAATACTAAATCCTATAATAAAACCATGATATTTCTTAAAGATAGTGTCTAGAACATGTTGTCCATTTATGATGATACTAGATTGAATAATCACAAAAATTAAAAAAATTCAACAATGCACTTTGTCCCATTTTCAATTCGTTTTTCTACATATATATATATATCAACTTTTTTGTGTATAAATCATAACTTTCACACACAAAAATTGGGTGACTCCCTATATTTAGAGAAATAATGATTACAACTAATTGCTTGTCATGAGATGGAGAATTCGTCTTATTATTTGTTATTAGTCATGATTCCTTAGATATCACCATGTAATGTTTCAAGAGAACACATCCATTCAATTTCATACATACACCACTATATTCAAAAAATCTTTTCTTAGCATATAGAAGACTTTTCATAGGTGGAGTAATTTACCAAAGAACATCTTCTCGCTAATATTTCTTTAATATAACCCTTTGATGATCTTCATACACCTTGTAAATAATTGAATATTTCATGACATCATCAATAATGACCACTACAGATTTCTCAATTTAGTACTTAAAGGATATATTCATCAAATCAATAAACAAGGTATGATAATTATTGAATCCAATGTTCATAACAAAAAACTCAAAATTTATATATCATGATCATAAGAATTTATTTAGGATATCATCCTTTAGAACTCTCAACTAATGATTCAACGATCAAAGTACAACCATAAAGATTATTTGATCTCTATGAATTATTTAAAAATATGATAAATCTATGGGAGAGAATATTTTTCTTCAATATGACCCCAATATGTTGTATTTAGTCAATGAATAGGTACATTGATCCATTATTCATTTTCACAATGAGAATAGAAACACCCCATGTGGACTCACATGGTTTAATAAAACCACTTTCCAATAGGACATATAGTTCCTTCATTAATTAATTTTGATACATATATTATATTATAAATTGTGTCTTTAATATTTTCATGCTTCCATGCATCACCATAATTGAGAGCTCTACGTTTGTTTCCATATGAGGTCTAGGTAACTCTATATGAATTACATCAATGAATTATTGAAAAGTGAGAACATATTCATTGTTTATAAATTCAATTTCACCTAATTCTTCCCCAATATTTTCCATAATGAATAAAATATGAAATTATTATTTGAATGAATCTTGATGGGGTGTATATAAATTGAAAATTAATATTGGTTTTCCCTTCAAGAAATTATAAATATAAATATTTTCATTGTTTTTCATTGAATTATACATTTCTTACAATTCCATAACATGATTTATGTAAAAATACACCATTGGAATGACCAAAATTTTTTAAGAGATATTTGACTTACTAATCATAATTGCATAATATCATTTTATCTTCAATGAGTAAATATTTCTTCAAATTGATTTAACCAGAAAATATACTCATATATGACCATGTATTAATAATTAATTCATTTAAATTAATGAATCAGTAGAAGAATAATAATTGAAAATATTTCATAGATTTTTTTGTGAGATAAAAGTACCTAATGAAAAATCATTTGGATATACGAAATATTCTATTATGATTTCCAATAAATGAATTTTATACCATTAATTATGATATGGGTGATGGTTTTTACCTTCAATAATCTTTATATTTTAACAGTGTTTAACTGAAATTCCATGATATCCACACTGGAAGAACTGCATGCCCAATTTTGGTTCCACCACAATCCATTTTACATTATAACTCAATTTTTTTGGTATAACAAAAAGGTGATATTTTTGAGATATATCTCCAGCTCTTAATTACATTTGCTATTTACCACTTCCTTACATAAAGTTCACTAATTTCATATTGATAACTTTTCAATTCATTGAATGTTTTAGAATCTTCTCATCTAGATTCATTCAAAAAAATTCTAACTCATTATCTTTGTGTAATTATATATGTGTTCTGAAAATTAATATTTTAAAACCATTTCAATTTCAGAATATATCATATTAAATATTCATTAATCCCATAATATTTTATTTCTAGTGCTTTCCCTTGAAATGATGTAATTCTTCCCCAGAATAAATCAATCATCACCTCAGAATGGATGAAAATAAATTACGAGTATCACATAATATTGTTAATGTTAATCTCAATGTTCCCCATAGATTCAATTTATCAATGTTTAAACATAATGTAATCACCTAACATCATTATGTGTGGCATATTAGGAAAAAAATTGATTTTTTATGTATTATCATTACATTGAATCAACAACATCCCTTAGCCTATGTAATTAATAAGTGTCCACTAATATTCTTCTTATCACTATAAATGATATACTACATATATTGTTTAATCCCTATCAAATAAATAGTGTAATGAAAATATATTTACAATATTATTATTCAATTGTTTGGAGATCATGGGATAATTGGTTCCATTAGTAATAAGATGTCAATAGAGCATGAATTATTCAATTATGTGTCTTTAATTCCTTTGTGTTGTCGAATTCTACACTTTATTTATGAAATTATTCGTTACCCAAGTTTACTGATTCATTAACGTGATTATTTTTTCAAAGATTCTGATTCTAAAATTTGGATGTTCACCATCAAATTTTTTGTTAGATCTATTTTATAAAAAAGGATTTATATTTCCTGCCATTTTTCTAGAATATGAAAACATATGTGAGAAATTCATTACTATTCGGAATCTGATAAAAATATAAATAAATTATTAATAAAAAATTCTCTAATATCATGCTACTATGATATTATACAATAATTTTTAAATTATTACACTATGTTGTTGTATCATTCCTAATGGTTTTTAAAAATGTTGTGATTACTGAAATCATATCCACTAGTATTGTAAAAATAGTTATACAACAATATCGATTAATTATACTCCTAGTAAGGAATGAATTGAAACAAAATTTTCCATTTTCAAAAATATTAATATCACCACATTATGTTTCTATGGTAATCAATTATTTAAGCATTCATTATCACCTTAGTTTTCAAGTGTTTGAAGGCGTCTCATGGATGAGGCGACATTACTAATGAAAATGAACTAATGTTGGGGGTTGTATATTATTATGAATTAATAGAATATTTCATTAAGTTTGTTACTAGGTTTAAGGCATTCACCCCGAGTATGGAGAACTTCCGGAGTTCTTATGTGTTCTTCTATTGTTAATTGGTATGTTTTCTCTTTGTTGGATGATTACATGCTGTGTGAATGGATTTCACAAAATGTAATTGACTCTGACCTTAAGAAATTAATCTAGTACTATGTGTGATGTTTATATGTTTTGTATTAAATTTTAATTTCATGTAATGGTAAAAATTGGGTTTTTCTAAAAAGGAGGCTTGATTTCCTGTGTTTTAATCCTTCGTGAAATTCAACTTTTGTAATATGATTACATGAAATGTAAATATCATATATTCAGCATTTAGGGCATAGTAGGAGTATTTATTCTATTATTCGGTCTACATCTACACACTATGGAACCAAATCTCTCCCATTAAAATTTTGGATATCTCAAAATCTTATAGATCAACAATTTAGGGATCATTCATCATAGTTCTTATGGTTCACCACTCCATGAATGAATTATTTTTCGATTTTCATTCCTTTAGTTGTGTACACTATGTTGTATGCATTTATGGTATATATTCATGATCAAACAGTTCTTTATATCTATCCTTTAGAGTTTTTGGACACACATTTTTTGGGAGGATGAACTCTTGGTTTACAAATACTAATGATTTAGGTGCTTAGGTTAAAACCATTGTTTGTTTTTGTTTCTTTACAATTAATTAATTAAATTAATTTATTATCATTCATAGATATTTTAATTGGGTTGTTCATTTAATTTATTTGATTTTTGGTATCTTGGGATTTCATGGAATGTTAAATATTTTCAAATTTTTTCCCTAAAAAAATGTTTTCTCATACAATGTGATTATACTAATTATTGATTAGGGCTTCTGATTTGGAAATGGGTTATCATACACAAAAATAATTTTGGAATGAATTGGAAAATATTTTATTTTATTTATCATGGTTATTGATATATTTTCTAAAATTGGTACATTGGTAGACATTGGTGCATTGTGAATCATACTTGGGTACCATTAGTGAGTGTCTAACCACTATGAGGTAAGATTTCGGTTGTCATTGGGTAGTAAAAGGACATGAAATTGGTTGGTGGAATCATTTTTATAGTTTTGGTCACTTATATATCTAGTACAGATTCAAAAATGCTATAACCCTATACTGAGTGAAATTTGATTTACAGATACTTATCATATGATTGTTTTTGTCATGGATTTTTCCTATTGGGATTTTATATTAAGTATTATCACACTTATTTTCATGATGGTATTTCATGGATATGTGTTTATATATTTACATTATTATGCATAGATATTTTTATGTGGTTTATCACTTATACTACTCCTATTTCGTTCTTTCTAATATGAATGTATTTTTTCAATAACAAGTGGTAAAGGATTTAAATATATATTTGATTTATGAAAAAAAATTAAAATATATTTTCTTTTAAAATATTGTTTTTTTGGATTCTCGATATTAAATATTATATAGATATTATGGTAGTATCCTACGAGGAATTGTGATCACTCCTTAATTTTTAATTTCATTCATGTTAATGATTCTTGATCTTTTTTGTTGAATTCCTGGATGACATTTTATTGTACTCTAAGTTAGTAGAGGGGAATAAGGAACATTTATATAACATTTTGTATTACATGAATGAACATCTTCAATTGTTATGAGTATCAAATGTATTTTTTGGATTGGTGAATTGAAAATTTTTGGGCATGTTATATCATATAACATAGTCTTAGTGGATCATAAAAAGGTAAATGGTTTTATGTCCTAGGAGAAGAATAAAATTTTTTTGATGTCTACAAATTAGTAGGTTTTTCATGTCACTTTAGATAGCTTTTTTAGTAATTTTCCATGATCGTGTCTCTTGAAACCACAATTATCTTGACGAGGGTAATGATTATATAAAATGATAAATGTCCATGAAATTTTGAGGATATGAGGGAGAGAATGACATCTGTAATAATTATTATTCATAAAAAATTGGGTTTGGGTTATAATGTGATGATTTTATTTTAGAATTCTGATGTTTCGTAATGATGTTAAAATAGTTTCTTTAATATTGTTCATGATTATTACAATGTAATGAAAATTTTATCCCAAACCATGATAATGAGATGGAACAGGTTATTAGTACATTAATAATTTGATGACACAACCTCTTTGGGAAGTGGATTACTATTTATTCAAATCCAAAGTGCATGAAATATATTTTTTACTTAGAGGTGTCTAAACATATGTTTGGGACTGTATGTGGAGTTCAATAGAACTTTTGACATTGATATTGTATATAACCCTACTAAGTGAAATGTGGTAGCTAAAACATTGATCATAACATTAATGATATAATTCTTGAATTAATTGGTTTAGGGGTGGTCACTTATCATTTTTTTGTTCATATGATCTTCATAGTAGTATAGGATAGTATAAATGTGTTATTGACTTCATTGAATCCTGAATTATCTTTTTATTATAGTGTTCCTCTTGAGATGGTTACATACACCAAGTGGAAATGATTGAGAAAATCAGTTATGGTGGAGAAACCTCATGTGAGTGGTCTTGGTCCCCTAATTGATCATATTTATTTTGAATTATGTTGTTTTCTATGCTTTCCCTAAAAAATGTGTTGATGGATCATGAACACCAGTTTGGTGTATATGTGTACCGTGAAACCTGTAAGATGAATCTGGAATTGAGCCATCAATATTTATTATAGGGTATGAGGTGTTTGATTATGGATTTTGTATCACGGTGCCTTACACATTAGAGAATTATGGTGCAACAAAATTAATATACACTTTTTTACGTCGATTACACATTAGGTTATGGTAAAGGATAATATTTATAAAGAAATAGTAATTTTTTTCCATAGACTACATGTGTGATTGATTTGGTTTGGGTGATCAGTGATGAAATCAAAAAATCAGTATGTTTCAACCATATAAATGAGAAGATATGGGTGGAATATCATGGGAACTTGTATGTCATTGAGATCTTGTGACATCATGGGGTTCTCTCTATGGTTATATTTAATACCTAAATGAGGTTTATATCCATGATATATAAATTTTATATTTGAATAAATTGGATATATTATTAAAATAAAAGTGGATTCCCATCATGAAATTCATGAAAATTATAATAGGGATATCCTAGTTATTTGGTATATTCATTGGGAATGTGGGTTTGGTTTAGGAGGATATTGGTAAAAACATTGTCCTATTGGTTGTTTTTATTTATAATAATATTTATCATGCCTCAAGTAGGATGGAACCCTTATAGGATTTGTATAGGATTCCATATAGTTCTCCCTAGTGTTAGGACGAGTTCAGAGAGAGGCACTTTGTTGGGATGAGTCTTTTAATGGAATTTTAGATATTTTGTAACTAATCTGAAAAATATTGATCACAAAATAGTGTCTTAAAAATATTATTTAGACTAATGTCATCGGTACCAAGAGTTTGTGGATTATGATCTCTATATTCTCCCAAAATCACCATACACGGGACATCGTCATTTGGGTTTATATGGTAGGTTTGAATTGATCTGTTTTGGATCCCTTTGATATAGTTTTGTGAAAATTAATGGTGTCTTATCAATTGAAGTTAGAATCTATTTTCACTTCTAACCAAAATGTCTTATATGTTGCAATGTTGAGGTGGTAGATATCAGATTCATCCTAGTCTATGTCTTCTTATCGTTATTCATTGGGTTCCTCTATGGGCCTATCAGGGATAGAGATACCTTACGGGGAAAATTACATGAATTTATGTAATGTATTTACATATTAATAAATGGGGTCTAGGTATAAGTGTGTTATTGTATTTGAGGAGTTTTCCCCATTTTTTGAGAATTTATAATGCGATTTAGTGTACCTATGCTAGGAAATCACTTGTTTTCAAAATTATAAGTGATTACATGATGTGTCAATGGAAGTAACACAATATAATTATCAATGAGATGTATCCTTAAATTTGGTATAGGCTGTTTTGTTTACCTTTCATGAATTTAAAGTTTACCTCTTATAATGAAAAAAAGAATTTTTAAAAAAATATTTATTTTTATTGTTGTTTTAACCATCATATAATTATTATTTTGTAATGGGATTAACTTCCATGTAAATCTCTTGGATTGGGTATTTGGATTGTTTTTTTCTACTACTAATTGCTTATTTCCCCTTACATCAACCATCTTGGAGACCATATCTCACCCTTTGTGGTTTTGGATTTCTCATATCCTTTTAGATTGTTCACATAGTGATCTATAATTAGGGTTATTATGGTGTGACTGTCTAGGTATGTGATCCTTATATTTATTTGTTACATTGGTTGTGTCCACCGTTTTTTCTATGATTATGCATTAGAATCATTACTAAATAGGAATTTATATCAATCTATTGTTGATTCATGTCTCACCTCATCTTCTGAAGGATGATATATTACATTACAATCACCATTGTTAAAAGAGAACATGTCTATACCTTATAAGGTGGATATTCGAATAAAAATATGTTAATCAAAATAATTACATATCAATATTTATAAAAATTTATTTTATAAAATGATTATTTTAATTCATCAGTTGTGTTTTTTATTCATTAATATGTTTTCATGCACTGATGTTCATTGGATTAGCTTATAGAATGTTGTATAAATTGTGATCATGGTTTTTGAAATTTATATGATAGAAATAAAAAATTGGGAACCTTAGGTGCACCATGAAATAGAAATGGTTTTCCTTAGTGAGTGTGGAAACACAGGTAGGTATACTTTTTTGTATAAATGGATTCTGTAATTACTTGATATTGGTTGGTACAAATGTCCTTCCATTTTAGGCTCATTTATGTCTATTAGGTATTCCAATAGGATTGGGACCAATATTAAGTAATCTATAAATTATGGATTTTTATTTCATGGTTGGTTTTATGATGTACAATTTCTCATTGGGTTTTATATGAGGTTTTATTACATGGATTCTCATTATTGTATTTCGTGTATATGTTTTAACATTTATACCTTATAATTCATGTACATGATTACTTATTTTTATCACATTCACATGAAGTATTTCATGAATGAGAATATGAATGTATTATATGAAAAATCAATGGGAAAATAATTTATAAGTGGATTGGATTTATCAATTTTCCCTGAAAAACTGTTTTTAAATTAAAATCTATAATATTTTTAATTATTAATATTATAAATTGTAGAGACTCTGTGATGGTATCCTACTAGGATTAGTTCTCACACCATACATTTCAATTTCAGTGGTTTTAGAAGTTGACTTATTTCATTTATGTATAGTAAAAGAGCATTGTAGCATGTTGGATTCATGGGTTGTCTCTACCTTTTTTTTGGTTTGGTTTAAAGGTAACTGTTTTTCAAACAATTATTTCATGGTATTTATTTATTCATGAATTCTATTTTATCTTCATTTTCTAATATTGAATGGATCTATTTATTTATTATATTCTTCTTTTACTCTGGATGTATGTATTGTTTTCGTATATTCGATAATTTTTTCATTTATCTTTGTTATGCCTCATATTGATGTCATGGATTGAGTGTCTTGTCTAGAATATCTTATTTGTTATATTAAATTATAACCCCTATGTATAATGGTTTGGGATCCATATCCACTTTTATTATCACTATATGGAATTCATTTTAGGGATTCCACTCACTTTATTCATCACTAAAATATAATCATATTTTAATGTATTTAGAAATATACATACTTTATAAAAAATAGTAATGAAATTTTAAAATGTGATTTAATGTTTTTTGATAATCACAAGATATGAATATTTTATATCAAATAATAATATTCAATAAATGAACTCAATGTAATAATGGTATAAAAATTGGATGACGGACTGTTTATAATGGGAGGGAATGATGGTCATTTTTAATAAATTATAATTGGTGAAGTAATTTGAAGAAAAAATGAGTACGAAATGAATGTAATTCAACAAATTAAAAAATCTACAATGTAGTAAAAAATGGGAAATCAAGAAGCATATAATTCTATTACCATAAAGTGTTAAATCCTAATATTTTAGGATGCGACCATAAGGCCTTGAATACAATATTCAGTGAATATATGGGAGGAGAATGAATATATATTCATGTAAAATAGATTTGTAGTGGAGGGTAACATTTGGATATATAGGTATTTATAGTAAAAGTTGGAGAGTTTTTTAAAAATATCTAACTATCTTTTTTAAAATGAAAAAATAATCGTACACATGTTTTCTTCTCACGTTTGTATAAGTTTGAGAGATGTTCATTTATATTTGATTCCATCAGAATCAAATCCCATTTTTTTATATTACATTGGACTATCAAAGGAAAATTTCCCACACTATGATGTTTCAAATTTCATAATATTCGTTCTAGACTTTGTGAAGTCATTTATATTACTGAGAATTAATTTAAATTCATTAAAAACATAATATTAGTAAAATAAAATATGTTTTCAATTGGTTATATTTATATAATTATTAAATCATTATTATTTTTATATATGATGTCATAAAACATAATGTAAACAGTAAATTGTATTTTTACTATTCATTGCATTAAAAAATATATTAAAAAATAAAAAAAATTAACCCTAGTCTAACTTAGGAATAATTAATTAAAATATAATGTATATTGTATCATAAGAAATCTTTAATTATAGTAATTTTTACTTTTTAATTGATAAATACATTCATATTTGTTGAAAATTAATTGTCAATTGACATAGTCTACTTTATAACATTTATAAAAGTTTACATGGACATTATTAAATAACAATATTATTTATATTTAAATAAATATTATATTATAAATATAATTAATGAATTTAATTGATTAGAATGATTGATTTGATTATAGTTGTTAAATATTTTCAAAAAAAATTCTATTTAATTTAACCCAAAAATCATTTCATCAAATTCATATTTTAATAAATTTTTTGTTATTAATTTCATAATAGTGAAAATAAAATTGATTACATCAATATTTCCATTATAAAAATGTGGTTTCAGTTTTATGATAATAATATCAAGAAACTTAATCCTTAATTACTCTGACCAACACCCTAAGGGAAAGGTGTGTGTAGGTGGTACATTCATGGGAGAGCTTAGATACCATTTACTTGGTGGAGATCTCCACTAACATGAACATATATTTTAGTAAATTTCATTCAAGACACACGTGTTGAATATCTTATTAGAATTAGATATGGGTGAACCCGATTTTCAATACACTCCTCAATAACTCCAAAAAATGGGCTTCTAATTGTACGATTATAAGGGATGTGGCCATTTTTTTCCCATTTCTACATCAATAATAATTTTCATTTTTCATATATAAAGACTAATTATAATAGTATCATTATTAACAATATCAAAAAAACTCAATGGTAATATTAATCAACAACCATATTGAAAAATGACCATATTGAACAATGATCATAATAGAATCGTCACAATTCCTATTTCATCATATATATATTCCAAGAAATATCAATAATTACAATTCCGTTCCAAATGATTTTACAATTCAACTTATAATTTCATCTGAATTCTAAATGATAGATTTTATTTAACCATTTCCATGATAGCTTTAATCTTATTTCCATAGTTCCAACATATTATGTATTCCATTATGTGGTGTATATGCTTTGGTATTTATATACATAAAAAATTATTATATGTATTTGTTAGAATCAATAATTTTTATATAATAATCTTCTGTAAGAAAATTAGTTTGTACATTTATTGTGAAATATATGAACATATAAAAAAATATGGAGTCATTATAATAATCATAGATGAGATTTTTAGGCCATTTAATTTTTTGTTTATTTAATAAATGGTAAAAATTAACCTTTTAAAAAATTAGAAATAATCCTTTTACAACCATATAATATAAAATTATTAACCTAAAATATACTTTATAAATTATTTTTTTCATATAATAGGTCCATTTGAAAAATATTTTTAAAATTTATGGACGAGGAAGAATGATATATGTGATCAAAAAAAGATATACTATTGGTTTTTATTTCAAAAATCTATTTTCATGATTAAGGTTCCAAAGAGAGGAAAATATTAAGATATCATTTAAACTCTTTAAATATCTTAATGATTGAAAAATAGAAGGATAATTTCGTTTTCATTATTAAATTACGTCAATTAAAATAAGATATATACCATTAAATTTAGATAATATAAAAAATAGTAATACATATTAAACATTATAAATTTAACACTTTTAAATTTTAAAAATAATTTGAAACATTAATGATATTGGATAATATAAATTCCGGTTAAATAAAACAAATTTTTTGTATATAGAACACATAAAATAAATAATTTTATAAAAACAAATTTATCTTAATATATTAGATTTTGATATGAAATTCATTATTATGATTATAATTTATATGTTATTATTATTCAATGATGTGATTTTCTGTTTCTTATTTAAATTCCATTAAAAATTGAAAATTAGAAATTTATAAACAATTAAATCTTATTATACATGTAATCCTATACTGTAAAAAACAATTAGGAATTTATATAACCAGATGAAAATAAATATTTTAATGGGGCCCTATACCTCTAGTTCAACATTACTCATATGTTATTTTAACATCTCATATACAAAATATAGATTTAATATACAAAAATTCCAAAACCATATGTATATATATATATATATTATATCATATTTGATCCATTTAAAAAAATTTATCACCCATTATTTAAAATATTTTTTTGTTCTCATTATTTGGAATGTTTGCTTCATCATTTTTCATATATTTGTTACTCAGTTTTACTATATTAACAAACATATAAATAATGTGGTGGTGAAAAAAAATTACACCACTACAAGTATAGATAAATCCATTTGTATGCACAAGAGATGTTTTTTTCCAATGATAGAAAAGATATGGAATTTTTTTGCCAATAATCATAATATAATTTAAGTAAATTTATCATATTATAATTACAATTCAAGGATGTGTAAAATAAATTTTATATAATTATATTAAGAAATAAACATGATTGGGTCATTAATGTTTATTACCTCTTCTTTTGTAGACATTATTTATATTACTTATTTTGGACCCCTATAATGGTCTTTAAAAATAATAACACCTCTACATTATAGATAAATTTTATTTAAAAATAATTAGTAATTGTTTTATCAATATAGGATTCTAAAGAATGAGTAATAAATAGGGATATAGGATTTCATATGATATGTGAGGGTAGGGAACTCTTGTAATTATTTAAATAACTAACTAATATAAATTACTTTTCATTGAAAATGACCCCAAATTTTATCATTATATTTTATGATAATTATGAGTCTAAAACATATCATAAAATAATATTTTGAAAATTTTATAATATATTATCACCTTGATATAATTTTTTATCAACATAATATTTTGTCTGAAAATTTATGTGATATCAATGTTTTATACAATTCAGAGGTTTAGATTGTCTCAATAAACGGAAAACTGACACATAAATAGATATAGGACAACATCACAACTCATATCCCATATTTCGGTTGAATATATATCATTTAAAAAACTTAAATAAATAAATAATATATTATTTATTATAAAATATCCTTAATGTATTTTTTTAAATATTCCTTTCAACAATATTTAATTTCATCAAAATAGTTAATAATTTTGAACAAAAAACATTAAAATATCTATAATTTGATATAATTATCCTAAAAATCATGGAACACCAAAAATACACCTTATATTATTAGTATTATTATTTAAATAATAATTTATATAAAGTTTTAATGAAATTAATGACTTCTATATAGACATTTAATTAGAATTTAATGTAAGTATTCAATAACTAAACATTTAAAAATATAAATGATTAATAATTTATTTCATATACCAAATTATCATATAAAACAAAACTTATCCTCTAATTCCCTTATTCAAATTTATTGTATGTAATAATTTTAAGAGAGTGATATTTTCAATTTATTATTTTTCCAAATTACATAAATTTTAATATAATTCAAAATTGGATCAATGTAGAAATATGTTTTCTAATTATTTTAAATGGATGAACTAAATTTATCGAATAATGAAAAAAATTCAAGAATTTTTAAAAACACATAAAAAATATTTAAACATATTTTAAATGTTTTACCCTTCCTATGGTGATATATATTCACTAAGGATACTATTTATAATGATAAAAAAATATTGATAAATATTTTAAATATAATATTATTAATTCCATACTATGAAATTATTTATCATGATTTTATTCACCTACCTAAATGAATATTCTTTTCAATTAAACAAAAAACACACTAAGAAGAGAAGTTTTCTAGAAAAATAAATGATTATCAATGTTTAAATGTTTTTAAGAAATATAACATGCAATATTAAGTTTTATGACCTTGATTATTTTATATATTAACAATAAGATACTATTTCATTTAATTTATTTTGATACCAAGGTGATTATTGTAAATATTTTAAATGAAATTATTGTTCTAAATAAAAATCATCTTTTTTTACTATTCTTAAAAAATACATATTTTTAGAAAATTATCAAACATTTAATCTATGATAAATAAGTATTTTTTATTTAAAATATCATTAAATCAAAAAAAATATGTTTTCATAATTTGGGAACAAAATATTTTATTCTTTCAGAAAAGAAAAAAAAACAATTCTAAAAAAATGCATTTTTATGCCTATAATTTCTTTAATAAAAATTAACTATTTATATATCAATATATTTTCCATATACAAAAAACATATAAATAATATTCATAATCTAGACATTTAAATTCCTTCCATATATTTTAACGGATTGTATATCATGGTTCATTTAAATATGGGACTTCATATGACATAGGTTATCAATGAAATCAAATTTATTTTTAATGAATTATATTCTCAAATACCATAGTGTGACATTATACAACATTATAATAATTTCACAAATGAATTTCCAACACTCCAATATAATCAAGGGAGGATACTTCTATCTCATCACATCCTCGTGTGCCCAAGTATCATCCACAAATTTTTGTTTTTTCATTAAAAATATTACTATTTGTGAGGTCTTGTTCCATAGTATTTTCTCTCTATGATCCAAAAATTCCATTACTTGTTCCTCACAAACAAAGTCATAATCCAATGATAAAAATATAAATTCATTAGATGTGGAATGTCAAGTATGTATATCCTATGTAGGCATAAAAGTAACACATATTGAATTATATACACTAGGTATAACATTAAAGATTAAGTTTCCATCTTGATATGAACAATTATTTTATAGGGGTGGTATATCTATTACTAAAATTTCTCATTATTTCAAAAAAATAACCTTATTCCAAGCGGAAATTCATGCGAATTACATTTTACTAAATTAAATATCAATATCTCTTTGATTATTTTTATCAATAAATTTTTATCATCCATTAGTTCCCATTATATTATGTTATATGAGTTTAACATTAACAACAATTTCCATAGCTTGATCTGGCCACAATTTCTCTATGTTAATAAAATTGGCCCATCATGTTGGATTTCTTCACATTCCTCTATATAGGAATTCATAACGTTACAAATGAGTTATTTAATTGAGGGTATTCTTAGAAGAAATAACATTCATCGAAATTTATTGATCCAAAAGAAAGTAATAGTCCATAGCTCTAGATCCTAGAATATCATCAAGTGTTTCATTTATCTCATTGATTGAGAATTTTTTCTATAGATGAAAAGAATATCTAAAACAAAACATTTCATCTAATTCCTTCATAATTTATCTATTGAACATTAATTCCATCCTCAAATCCAAAGATATATTATTAAAAAATATTCTATGATATTTTCCAATATTCATATGGTATAACCTAGTAACATGATAAAGAGATAAAATCACCTATAATAGTGATAAAATTTATTAAATTTTTACAGGTAATCAACTACAAAAGAAAATGATTTGTGGAATTTATATGATCTTTATAGTCTATAGATGAAATACATTTTGAAATTTTGAAATTTACATTATACTATGGGTAATTATTATTATTATACCCCTGCAGAATTCAGTCTCTCGACCTTATAATTCTGACATGCCAAGACCCGTGATATATTCATAGAAATATCTCATTTCATGTTATCCCAGTACCAATATTCATTCATATAATTATACATATTTACAAATATAGGATTATTAAACCATGATAACTATGATCATCATTGAATAGATATTTTATATATTGTAATGATTGAATACACACTTAGTTTTTGTACATTTTTATATCAACAAGATAATGATTTATAAAGAATATTCTTCACATTCTTATATAATTAGATATATTCCATTAGAAAATTTTTAATCCTTGTATTCATATATAGTTTAATATTTATATATGAAATATATTATATATCCCCTTTAATCATTTAATCATGTCACATCTTCTAAAAATCAATAACTAATAGATCTATTTCAATTACCATTATTAAAAAACAATCACAGTTATCCTTGTAGAAAGCATCAAATACCATATCAACATTCCATAGTGGTAATGTATTGAGAAGTCATAACAAATGTTTAAGTACATATAAATTCTACTGTGAATATTTAACACTTTATATGTTAATATATAATTTATCCATTCATGAGTAGTATATATATTTAGCGCTTGTAAACATATAAATAATGAATGCATGTATTCTATAAAGAAATTTCTATATCCTGCTCTAAATCATGAGTCCTTTAATTTTAATTATAATTTTTTAATTTTTGAGGGCCATATAATATCTTGATGTTATTTCTTATGATAATATATACTATTAATTTCTTTAATTAATCTAAAAATATCATGAATGATTCTCTATAGTAGGGTAGAAAATGAGTAGATACACTAACCATATATTCCATCATTTTTTGGAATAAACTTCATATACCTCTCACCATGACAAAATAACCAATTGTTAGTCAGCATTGTGTCTGGATTATATATTTTTGGGAAACCCTTTACAAAATTTACATTATCCATCCATCCAGATGAAACTACCGATCATAGTTAGCGTAGTCGGTCCAGGACATTGTTAATTACATATATCATTGAAGGATCCTCTAATATATAATCAATTGAGATCATATTATATTACAATTATACTTTTTGAATACATAATTCCCACTGGGAAAAGCTGGCATATATATTCCACTTCATCTGATTAATAAACATTATTTTTAAATGTTGATCATGACAATAATTTCACCTTTATAAGAATTTCATCTTCAAATACTACCATAAAACAATAAAGGTAATCTCAAAATACAGTTTATTAATTTAATGTGGATTTCATTATTCATTGTTTGTATAGAAAGAATTACTATAAATTCATAATGATTTTACATCATACAAAAGGGGTTCGTGTGGATATCCACTTATAAGAAACATAATTGATGATATCTTGATTAGAGATCAATATTTATTAAATATTGTGTACCGCACAATTGATTAAATAAATAATCTATATGGGTTTATGGATGAATATTATTAATAAGTTTCTTATTATGTTTTTCATAATCATTGAAAATAATGATTTACCCATTACTATTTTAAAAATAATTAATGATGGGAACTATATAGAGTCACTAATATGATTAATCCACTTATACAAGTTCTTCTAGTGTTTCTTCTTTATCTCTTACTACTAAATGGGGTTCATTCTAATAGTATTATTTGAAATAGTTATTGTTCATGGAATGAGTTTTATAGACAACTAATCATCAAAACTCTACATAATAGTACGAAACTTATAGTTAAAGACATCAATAATTTATCATATAATATATATATTCTATGATAAATTATTTCCAACCATAAAAGATTAATATTTATAGGGAATTGGTCTAGAAACCCGTACTATGGATGAAATATATAGTGGTATATTATGATTATCGATTCAGTGAATAAAAAAAATATGTTGACTGAATGTACGGATTTTATCATCACAAAAAATATACTTTTTATTCACAAAATCAATTTGTTCCACTATAAATAAATTAGTAGTTTCATTAAATTTTGGAAGGTTATATTACTAGAAGTGAGCTCAAATATGTAAATTTTATTTTGGAAATACATGTTTAAAATATATGTATGGTTATTTAACAAAATATGTGATAGTTTCCCTCATATTTTCATGATCTACTTTGTTCTAACAAATGTTTTATTAGATTTCTCATTTTGGAAATCCATAAATTGATTTTTTTTATTGATTTGTTTTATTCCATGGGGAAAATCATTAAATAAATGACAACAATGAGTTACCTAATATTAATCATGAGTTATAATCCAAAAAATGAAATCCATACACATGAAAATATTTTAAAATTATTTAAGGAATTTTAAACTATTATAGTCTATATTTCAATTAAAATATTCTTCATTTGTTTTCTAATAAAAATCATATAATACATAATCTATATTCGTATAATCTAATAACCTAGAGCAAATGAGTACTATATTACACTAACATAAGATTTAATTGATCTCAACCTGAATTACCAATAAGATTTATTGTCTTGTAATACAATATATATACACAATTAAAATATTATATTTTAAATATAAAATTCAAATCAGAAGAAATATTCTCTCAACCTTTTCAACATTCATAATATCATTCATAAAATCATTGGTACAGGATGACAAAATAATCATGTGATCATATTATCATAAAGGGTTGCGTATTGATGATTCTATCATGAAAAAATATGTAATAATAAATATAGATATGAAAATAACAAAAATCACATGTAATTTATCAATTCCATGCGTATGATGTGCATCCAGGGATAATATCAGTGCAATAATCTCATTTATATTACCAATAGATTTATATATGAATGGGATTATTAATATTGGACATCATTTTTTTAGATATTATGATATCATAACAATCAATGTGTTTAGACTATATAGTTTAATAAATGGGTAGGTATACACTATAAATACATTTAATAATTCCAAAAAACAAGATTGTCTCATTATAATTGTTCATGAATCCATAGCATATGTATTTCTCAGACAAAACCATCACTACATATCAATATAATACCTCATGTATTTAATTATCTATCGAATTCATTAACAATATTCTATATAAGTCAATATTCATTATGAGAAAATATTATGAAATATCAACATATCTTTAGTCAATCAAATATCATTAATATATTGTCTATGTAATAATTATTTCCAAGAAACAATTATTTTAGATATTTAAGATAAATAAAACATTTTATAGAAATTGTTAATATTGAAAGTAATTATTTAAGATAATGTCCATAAACATAAAATTATTCAGATAAAATAGAAGAATTTAAATTAAAACTGAAAAAGGTTTAAAAAAAATATTTTAACAAGGAAATTAAAATTTATAAAGAGTATTTAATTAATTTTTTGTAAAGACCCAAAAATTTCAAAGAATGTTTTTTCATAAATACATTGGAATTTTATGAGTCTGTGGCTTCTGACGACACTTGATTCTAAGGCCCAGTGTACCTGGAATAAATTTTCTATGTTTAGATCGGGTACGTTCAGTGATCAAACGAGTAGGTTTTTCTATATTTTGAACCGGTGCTTGAAATTGAAATCTGAGGGCACCAATGAATCTGTAGCCCTGATAATTGCTTAAGGGGACCTTTAACAAGGTTTTGTTTTCATGGGATGAGAAGTTAAAATTTGTGGAGTAAATGAGAAGTGAATAAAATTGTGGAACACTTTTTATTTTTTTAATCTAAAGTTGTTATATCCTACATGGGTGTGTTGGGGTGGAACCCAGAAGGTTCTAACTACCCATTTAATGATATTTGTGAGGTGGGTCCCTCATGATCCCCAACCATTCACATTCCCATAACTCTCTTTTAACTCTCATAAACTCCACCTTTAACCTTGACAACTCCTATAAATTAATGAGGACTCTTGCTCTCCTTCTCTCACTCCATTAAAACTTTCCAACCTATCACTTGACTAAATAAACACCTCTTAATTTAATTAATTAAGTGAAATGGATTTTGAATTTTGAAATGCATCTAATGTTAAATTAAAATAAGCGGTGGACTTATTTTAATTGTTTTTGGCTTGTTGTGTTCGGGGAATTTTTGGGAGAGAAATATTGTGAAGAATAGGAGGATTTCTCTTTTGTTGAAGAATTCCAACTCTCTGATGAAGAACATAAACTTGGAGACAATGGTTCTACATCCTCTTCTTCCTCCGTGGCAAGGGAGGATACACTGGCGAGGGAAATCTCTAGTGACGATGCTTCTTCTATTCTTCTCTCTGTGAAAAAAATGAAGACGTCTCTTCCTCAGGTGCACACCGACGACAACGGAAACAGCACCGCCATCTACGATGCTTGTAAACCGCGAACCTTAATCGTGGTAGGGGTTTAATTTGAGAATGTCAATATTCCCTTGATTGTTCCCTTCTAAACAAAGAATTCAAATCAACTCATTATCAAGTTGATCTTCCATGTTTTTATTTACAGGTTGGGAATAATTATTTGCTGGGGAATTGTTGGGAATTAAGTTCAATTATAGTTTATTAAAATTGTGCCTTATCTGTCGTGGAACAAAATTTTTTTTTGATCTTTTTCTATTGACTAATGCGGAGGGTGTGTGATAAATAAACACGACACAACGACCCGTCGCAAATTGTTTGTCTTTGCGCGGATTGTCGGGTGACGACAAAATGGTCCGCAGTGGTGATTTATAGCTGTCGCATTAAAGAGCCGGTCACGGGAGAGCTGTTCGCACAGACTCTGGGCAAAACAGACCATCAGAGCTTGTTCAGTGGTCCGCGGAAGGTGGTGGCGGTGCCGACGTCCGGAGGGGGAGGCTAGGGCCATACGGCTAGGTGGAGGCGGCGGTGCCCCAACGCAGCGCCAAAGAAGATCCTATGTGGTTGTGTTGCGTTGGCGATGTGGTAGTTCTCGCGTAGACGCGTGATCTGTGATGACTCGAGGAGGTGGTTTGCGCCGCTGGTAACAATTAGCAGCCCCCCCCCCCCTCCGCGTACCCCCGCGCCCGGGCCAGACCGGGCCGTACGAGCCGCGCCGGCCAGGCCGATCCCAGACCCTGGTCGAGTCGCCCTGGTTCGGGCCGACCTAGGGGGTGTTGGGCTGGGTCAGAGCGGGCCCAAACCCGCTATTTTTCGGACCGTTTTTTGTTAAATAGATGTATCTTGAGTTTTTGACCTCTGATCTATGCACCTCCAGTTGCATACGATTCCACGGATCAAGATGGTATTTTTGGTATATTACACTAATGGTTTCGGTGAATTTTGGATATGGTTGGGTTTGTTTGAACTCGAAACTAACAGGGCCCTCAGAGCGGAAACACTTATAACCTGAGCTCCAGACGTCTGATTGACATGCCATCAACTTTTTTGGATTCCTCTTGATGTGACGGTTCTTTTGTCATATTTCACTTGAGGTTTGGGCGTAGTTGAGAATAGCAGGATTGGAATTGTACATGAAACTGACCGGGCCCCCAGGACTAAAAGGATAAATACTCACAGACCGGGCGTCCGATTGACGCGCCGTCTATTGCGTTGAGACCCCTTTGACGAGACATACCATTGAGATACTTCTTTGTGGGACTTAGTTATACTTAGAGTATCAACCAGTAGCTCGTGGAGCGGATCCTCCCAGAGACGAGCATACGGAGTATGGACACCTTGTAGCTGGCTGAGACGTAATGATTGCTTCTTATATTATAGTCAGAGTTACTTAAATAGCCCAGTGGGGAGAACTACTGTGTTTGGGTTACAGACCCACAGCGGGGAGCACTACTATGTTAGGGTGGCAGACCTACAGTACTCTATAGAAGGAGTACCTCTGTAGGCTATTAGGGGGAGCACTACATTGTGAGGTGGCAGAACCATAGGGGAAGAGAACTACTTTGTGATGTGGCAGACCCACAGTTCTCAACAGGAAGAGTACCTCAACAGTCTAAGGAATGTGAGTGGCACCTCGGAGTTGTGACAGGAGTACTGTGCTCGACAGAAGAGGATTTCTCCAGCAGTCGTGTTTTCACATCATGAATGAAAATCTTTGTTTGAGATGAGTCAGTGACCTTTGTGTTTACCTAATGATTGATATGGGTCACTTAATAACTTAGGTATATGTATGGGCATATAATTAAGTAGTGGTAATCTGTTGATTTCATAACCTTGGTGTTCCCTCATGATTGAGATGGGTTACATGATAACATAGATATAAGTATGATCTTATACCTTTGTAAGGGTTATCTGTTGAGATATTTCTTTGTGGTTTATCCTTGTTGGTTTTAGTGAGACCTTGAGGGTCTCGGGATCCCAACTGAGTATCTTTATACTCAACCCTGCACGGGCTATGCCCGCACCTCGACGTGTTGGATGCAGACGACAGACAGCATTGACAGAGACTGAATATAGGAGGACCGGATTGTACCCGGAGTTGGACCTCACGACGAGTTAGTACCCGGAGGTGGACATCACCATTAGACGGTACTCGGAGGAGGTTGTCAGGCGAGAGAGTTAAGGAGGCTATCTGTACCTACCCTTCTGGTAGGATCTAAGGTGGACGACCAAGGAGCTTCTTCCATCTTCTAGACGTTTTTCTTTTCTGTTGTACTTTCATTCAGTTGTAGCTATAATTTTAAGTTGGGTTTGTATTCTGGCCCATCTACTTTTCAGCACATTAATTTGTACTTAGTGTATTACTTCTACTTGTACTCTCATTGGATGTTTTTATGTTTTAGAAAGAAAATGACTTCATTGTTATCAGGATTTATGCCTTTGGTGATACTCGCCAGCCCCTGGCATATGGAAGGAAGGCTTGGGGTAGTCACGACATAGGCCCTGAGGATGAGTTGTGAACAATTGGTATCAAAGGAGTCGGTTCTACTGCAGAACTCAAGACTCTGATAATTCTTTTTTGTAAAGCAATATTGTTAAGGGTACCGGGTTTGGTCTTCATGTCAGGGAGTCCCGTTTTGGTGCTGCGGCCGAAATATCCATACACCAGGACAAGGACTACTGATTTTTAACCCAGTGAAAAAAACAATGATTGGTTGTGTGTTTCCAAAAGTTTTCTTTAATTCAGCACAAACCAGGTCATCTCACCAGGTTTAAATCATTTGACCTTGTCGTATATGTTTAGGATGTCTCCACGCAGATAGCCAGTTAGAGTTCCGAGGGAGTACCGATGACTGCCCATCGAGCGATGAAGCTCCGGTGCAAGTCCTTCTTGCAATGTTGGCTCCTTCAGGTGGTGCACCAGCAACACCACCACCTGTTGGGAAGCAGATGCCTCTATCTGTACTAGTGGATGGTGCACACTGGCGTAGAGCATTTCACAAGTTACAGTAGCAGAGGCCTCCAAGGTTAAGAGGTGATACAAATTCCCAAACAGCAAAGGACTAGCTGGAGACGATTGCTAGAGTTCTACATCTAGTTTAGACACCAGTAGAGCAGATGGTGATCTTGGATACTAGTGTTTCCCAGTGAGTGACCATGAGGTTGGTCCACATATTAATGAGACTTCATTACGTGGACTGATGCATAATATAGTACCTTCGGGTAGTGTGCCAGGTATATCACTACCTGTTGGTCTGCAGTTACAACCAGCAGTACCGGTACATGACACATGTTGGCTTAGTGCCTTACACGTGTTTCACCACCAGATACCACTCAGGTTCCGAGGCGAGCACAATTCACAGACGGCTGAGGACGAGATTGAGGAGGGGGATGACAGTTTTCTCGATTTTATAAAACTTTGATAGGATGACATGTCGATAGTTGAGTAATCATCAAGGGGAACCGATCATTCCTAGTACATGATGACTATGATACAATCAGTGCTTCAGGGCTCGGACTTCCGAGAGAGGTGTGTTTAAGTACATCCGAGCCAACACCTTTCCACTATTCATTCCTACTTATGTTATGGTTCTAGAGAGAACCTTTGTGGTTGAGAATTATTTGGCTGAGTGGATACAACCAAGGAATGTTAGCAGTGGTAAATCAGGAATCTTGCACCAGTCTTGGAGACATGGGCATGTAAAATGTTTCAAGAAGAGGAAGTGTTAAGGACAAATGAATCTTCAGAGAAACAGATGTGGAAGCAGAGGTGGGAGAGCAGCAGGAGGTGGTGTACATTTCGATATTTTACAACCACCCGCCCTTGTTGTCCCCGCCAAGCTAAGGGAGCAGGAGGGCATGAGAAGAGAGTAGATGCATGAGGTCAAGGATTGTGACCCAAGGGCTCCAGGAATGATTTGAGGAATGGTCTGTGTCTACTACTAGCTTCCGTAACAAACTACATTGGTACGAATCATCTCTTCCTTCCACGAATCATGTCCCTAACAAAGAGTTTCCAGTTAAGCCATTGAATTGACCCTCATATCTAGATATACTTTTGGGAGGAGACTCGATAATCACGCTTACATCGACGGTGTGATCTGAAAATTGAGGCAAAATTTTCGTTTGGAACCTCTTGGTGGTAGCGTCGAGGACTTACGACGTTAGTTTGGGTATGGACTGGGCTACTACAGTTCATACACAGATTGACTGTATTAGTCAAAAAGGTTGTGGTTTACCTAAAATGTTGGGATGGGTTTTTCCTTGGTTAGCGAAAAGGAAACCCCATGTAGCACATGATGGAATCAAGAATAAGTGGGTGTAGTCGATCACTAATGAGTTGGCTAGACATAGATTTGACCCAGACTTCTCCAGAGCTATTGCATAGATTTTATCATTGATGAGGAAGGGGAAACCCCTTCGTGTGGTAAGGGATATTCCATCAGAGCTTTTCAGGAGCCAAGGCAGAGGTTGACTAGTGGACCCATTTTGAGGCTACCGGAGGAGGTGCAAATCATCCATGAGCGGATGAAGACTACACAGAGTAGGCCGAAATCCTATGTGGATATGAGACAGGACCACTGGAGTTAGAGGATGGAAACCATGTTTTATTATGGGTCTCACCTCGATGTGGTATACAGATATGTGGCCGAGTCGGAATATTATCTCCGAGTTTCATCGGACCCTTTTAGGTCCTCATAAGGGTAGGCGAGGTGGCCTACCGGTTGACCTTTCCACCTTAGTTACACCAGGTGCACGATGTCATCCACATATCTCAGTTGAGAAGATATGTGCACCACCTTTCACACATCATCGACCATAGAGAGCTGGAAATCGATGACGAGGCGACATTCATGGGGTTCCAATAGAGGTTGAGGATCGATAGTATTGGGTCCTATGGGGAGGTTCAATTCCTCTGGTGTGCTTTCTTTGGTAGCACAAGAACCTCTGAGAGAGAACCTGGGAGCGGAAGGCTCAGATGCGTGCTCAGTACCACTTTTTTCCCTATTGTGTGTCGAAGCTTTATGGGGATGTAAATCCCTGAGGTGGAAGTAATGTAAAAACCTGTAAATTTCAAGGGAATTTTTTCTTAAATACTTTGTAATTTTACATGTTTGTGTTCTCTGACAACACTTGATTTCGAGGGCTAGTGTACCCGGAATCAATTTCTAAAGTTTAGCTCAGGTACGTTCAGTGAACAAAAGAGCATGTTTTTCTATATTTTTAACCAGTGCTCGAAATTGAAATCTGAGGGCACTGATTAATCTTCATCCTTGGTAATTGCTTAAGGCGACCTTTACCGCGGTTGCATTTGCACTGGAGGAGAAGTTAAAATTTGTGGATTAAATTAGATGTGAATAAAATTATGGAACAATTTTTATTTTTTTAATATCTAATGTGGTTATATCCTACATGGGGGATTTGGGGTGGAACCCACAAGCTTCTAACTATCCTTGTAAGGATATTTGGGAGGTGGGGCCCACACGATCCCCATCCGTTCACATTCCCATAACTCTCTTTTAACACTCATAAACTCGCCCTTTAAACTTGAAAATTCATCAAAATTATTTTGGACTCTTCCTCTCCCTATCTCGCTCCATTAAAACTTTCCAAACTATCAATTAATTAATTAAACAACTCTTGATTTAATTAATTAAGTGAAATAGATTTTGAATTTTGAAATGCATGGCATGTTAAATTTAAATAATGTGTCGCCTTATTTTAATTGTTTTTGGCTTGTTGTGTGGGGGTAATTTTGGGAGATAACTCTTGTGAAGAAGAGGAGTATTTCTCCTTTATTGTATAATGCCAAATCTCCGACGAAGAACATCAACTAGGTGACCACGGTTCATCATCCTCTTCTTCCTCCGAAGAAAGGGAGGAGACACTAATGCGAGAACTCACTAGTGACGACGTGTCTTCTATTCTTCTATCCATGAAAAAAGAGGAGACATCTCTTCCTCGGGTGCACACCAACGACGATGGAAACAAAACCATAATCCACGAAGCTTGTCAACCGCGAACCTTAATCGAGGTAGGGGTTTAATTAGAGAATGTTAATTTTCCCATGATTGTTCCCTTCTAAACAAATATCACAGATCAACTCATTATCATGCTGATCCGAGAATGTTCTTATTTACTAGTTGGGAATAATTATTTTTGGGGGAATTGTTGAGAATTATGTTCAATTTTAATTGATTAAAATTGGGCCACGTTTGTCATTGAACATCATTGTTGTTCGATCTTTTTCTATTGACTAACGCGGAGGGCGTGGGCCGAACAAACAAGGCCTGAAAACCCTCTGAAGATTGTTTGTATGTCTGCGGATTGATGGGCGATGACGAAACGGGCCGCATTGGTGATTTAAAGCCGTCATAGTGAAGAGAAGGACCCGGGAGAGCCAATAGCACAGACTGTGGAAAAAACAGACCATAGGAGCGCGTTTGGTGATTCGCAGAAGGTGGAAGCGGCACGCCACACCTACACAGTGGTGTCGGTGACCGGAGGCGGTGGCTGGGGCTGTCCAGATGCCTTGCAGCGGCAGAACCCCTGTGCGCCACCGGAGAAGATCCTCAGCGGTAGTTCCTGCAAGGTTATGGGATCAGGGATGACCCAGGGTGGCGCTTTGTGCTGCTGATACCAATTAGCACCCCCCCCCACTCCATGTACCCGCTAGGCTGGGACAGGCCTCACACTACCGGGCCAGACACGAACACATGTCGGGTCGACCCGAATCGGGCCAACCCAGGGGGGTTGGCCTGGCCGGACCGGGCCCAAACCCCATATTTTCGGACCGTTTTCCGTTAAACGGATGTATTGGATGTTGTGGACCTCTGATAGATAGCCGTTAGTTGTTTAAGATTCCTCGGATCTAGATGGTCATTTCGGTATATTACACTTATGGTTTCGACTATGTTTGCATACAGCCGTGTTGGTTTGAACTCGAAACCATCCGGGCCCTCGCAGAAGAAAGGCTTATAACTTGAGCACTGGACGTCTGATTGATGTGTCGTCGACATTGTTGGATTCCTATTAATGAGAAAGTTCTTTTGGAATACATCAACCTAGTTTTGGATGCAGTTGGAGTTTCACCGGGTTGGAATTATACTGAAAACCAACCAGGACCCCGAGACTAAAAGGATAATAACTCACAGATCGGGCGTCTGATTGACGTGCCGTCTGTTGCGTTGAGACCCCTTTGATGAGGTGGACCGTTGAGATACTTCTTCATGGGACATTTTGATACTTTTAGTATCAAACAGTATCTCGTGGAGAGGATCCTCTTGGAGACTACCCTACGGAGTACGGAGAACTTGTAGCTGGCTGAGACCTGATTACTGCTTGTCCAATTCTAGTCGGAGTGACATGAATAGCCCAGTGGAGAGCACTACTTTGATTGGGTGGAAGACCCACGGCAGGGAGAACTACTGTGTTTGGGTGGTAGACCCATGGTACTCGACAGAAGTAGTACCTCTGTAGGCTATTAGAGGGAGCACTACTTTGTGAGGTGGCATACCCATAGCGGAGGATCACTTCATTATGAGGTGGAAGTCTCACGGTACTCGACAGGAGGAGTAACTCAGCAGTCTATGTTTAGTGAGTGGCACCTCAGAGTCATGAGAGGACTACTGCACTCGACAGAGGAGGATTTCTCCTACAGTCGTGTTTTCCACATCGTGAATGAAAATTCCAGTTTGAGCTGAGTCAATGACCTTTGTATTTATCTCATGATTGAGATGGGTTATTTGATAACTTAGGTATATTTATGGGCATATACCTAAGTAGGGGTTATATGTTGGTTTCATAACCTTTGTGTTCCCTCATGATTGGGAAGGGTTACATGATAACTTATGTATAAGTATAAGCTAATACCTAAGTAAGGGTTATCTGTAGAGATCATTCTTTATGGTTTATCCTTGTTGGTTTTGGTGAGAGCATGAGGGTCTTGGGTTCCCTAATTAGTATCGTTATAATCACCCCTACATAAGTTATGTCCACACCTCATAGTGTTAGATATAGATGATAGACTGCATTGACCGAGACCGAGTGTAAGAGAACTAGACGGTACCTGGAGGTGGACCTCACGATGAGTAAGAACCCATAGGTGGACTTCACGACGAGACAGTACCTCGAAGAGGTTAGCATGTGAGAGCGTTGTAGATGCTATCTGTACCTACCCATCATGTAGGATCCGAGGTGGATGACCCAGGAGCTACTTCTATCTTCCAGATTCTTTTCATTTCTGTTGTAATTTCGGTCAGTTGTAGATGTACTTTTCAGTTGGGTTTGTATTCTGGCCCATTAACTATTCAGCACAATATTTTGTACTTAGTGTATTACATCCGCTTGTACTCTGGTTGGATGTGTTTATGTTTTATAAAGAAAATTCCTTCCCAGTTATTGGGATTTACACCTTTGGTGCTTGTCGCCAGCCCCTAGCCTATGGAAGGAGGGCTTGGGGTAGTCACGACACGGGCCCAGAGGACGGGTCGTGACAAATTGGTATCAAAGTATTCGGTTCTACTGCAGAACTAAGGACTCTGATAATTTTTTCTGTAAAGCAATAGATTTAGGTGTATCGGGTGTGGTCTTCAGTTCAGGGAGTCCGGTGTTGGACTGGTGGCCAACGTATCCATACACCAGGACCCTGACTACTGATTTCTGATGCAATGCACGAAAACACTGATTGTGTATGTGTTTCCAAAATATTGATTTATGTCTACTCAAACCAGGTCATCTCACATGGTTTAAATAGTTTGACCGTGTCGCATCTATTCAAGATGTCTCCACGCAGACAGTCAGTTGGAGTTCCGAGAGAGTACCGATGATGGTGCACCGAGCAATGAGGATCTGATGCAGGGACAACTTTCTATGTTGGCACCTTCAGGTGGTGTTCCAGCAGCACCACCACCCATTGGGAAGAATATTCCACTATCTATACTAGTGGAAGGTGCACGCTAGCAAAGCGTGTTTCACGAGTTCCAGTAGTAGAGGCCTCCGAGGTTACAAGGCAAGACAGATTCCCAGATACCAGAGGACTGGATTGAGGCGATTGCTAGAGTTCTACACCTAGTTTAGACAATAGCAGGGCACATGGTGATCTTGGCTACTAGTGTTTCCCAGTGAGGGACCTTGATGTAGGTCTGCATAGTAATGTGGCTTCGGCACGTGGACTGATGCCTGAGATAATACCTTCGGGTAGTGTGCCAGCTATATCACAACATGTTGGTCAGTAGTTACAACCGGTGGTACCGGTAGATGAAACATGTAGGCTTAGTGTCTAACATGTGTTTCAACACCAGATACCCCTATGGTTCCTAGGAGAGCACGGCTCACAAGCAGCTGAGAACTGGCTTGAGGAGGTGGCTGAGAGTTTTCTAGAGCATATACAACTTTGGCAGGGCGAAATGTTGATAGATGAGTAATCATCAAGGCGTACCAATCATTCCTAGTACTTGATGACTATGATACAATAAGTGCTTCAGGGCACGGACATATGAGAGAGGTGTGTTTAAGGACATCTGAGCCAGCACCTTTCCTCTATGCATTACTACTTATGTTAGAGTGCTAGAGAGACCCTTTGTGGTTGATAATTCTTCGGCTGAGTGGATACATCTATTGAAGGTTTTCAGTGGGAAATCAGGAAACTAGCGCCAGTCTTGGATACATGGGTGTGTAAAATGTTTCATGATGAGGAAATATTAAGGACAAATGAATCTGCAGAGTACTAGATGTGGAAGCAGATCTCGGAGAGCAGCATGAGGTGGTGTACATTTTGACATGTTACAACCACCTGCCTTTGTAGTCCCTTCCAGGCTCAGGGAGCATGAGGGAAGGGGATGAGAGTAGCTACATGCGGTCATGGAGGGTGACCCAGGGGCTCACGGAATGATTCGAGGTATGGTTTGTGTCTACTACTAGCTTCTATAACAACAAAATTGGTACGAATCATCCATTCCGTCCACGAATCTTTTACCAGACCTAGAGTTTCTGGTTAAGTCATTGACTGGACCCTCACTTCTAAAGATACATTTGGGAGGAGACACAATAATCACGCTTACGTCAACGGTGTGATCTGACCCTTGAGGTGAGAGTTTCAGTTGGAACCTCTTGGTGGCAGCGTCGAGGCCTTACGACGTTAGTTTGGGTTTGGAATATGAAACTAACTTTCATACACATATTGACTATATTAGGAAAAAAGTTTTTCGTTTACCTACAACGATGGGATGGGTTTTTCCATGGTCGGAAAAAAGGAAACCCCAGGAAGTACAGGATGGAATCATGCATAAGTTGGTGAAATCGATCACTCATGAGTCCGCCGGACATTTATTTGAGCCAGACTTCTCCAGAGTTATTGCACCACTTTTAACATTGATGGGTAAGGGGAAAACACTTCGTGTGGTCAGGGATATGCCAATAGAGCTTTTCAGGAGCTGAGGTAGAGGATGAGTAGTGCACCCATTTTGAGGCTACTGGAGAAGGTGCAAATCATCCAGGAGCGGATGATGACTGCACAGAGTAGGATGAAATACTATGAGATAGGTGAGCGGACCACTAGAGTTTGAGGATGGAGAATATGTTTTCTTACTGGTCTCACCTCGATGAGGTCTATGGAGATGTGGCCAAGGCGGCAAGTTATCTATGAGGTTCATCGGGCCCATTTTGGTCCTCAGCAGGGTAGTAGAGGTGGATTACCGCTTGACATTTCCTCCTCAGTTGCACCAGGTGCACGATGTCATCCACATATCTCATATAAAGAGATACATGCATGACCCTTCACACATAATCGACCACCGTGAGCTGGAAATCGATGATGTGGAGACATTCACGGGGATCCATTAGAGGTTGAGGATCGACAGAAGTGGGGCCTACGAGGACAGTCGATTCCTCTGGTGCGCATTTTTTGGTAGCACGAGAACCTCCAGGAGAGCACATGGGAGCACAAGGCTCAGATGCGTGACCAGTACCACTTTTGTTTTCCTTAGTGTGTGTTGAAACATTTTGTGGACGTAAATCCCTGAGGTGGGAGTAATATAAAGACCCAGAAATTTCAAGGTAAATATTTTCTTAAATACTTTCTAATTTTACGAGTCTGTGGCTTCTGATGGCACTTGATTCTCAGGCCCGGTGTACCCTGAATCGATATTTGAGGTTTAGTTCAATTACGTTCAGTGAAAGAACGAGAAAGTATTTATATCTTTTAAACCGGTGCTCGGAATTGAAATCGGAGGGCACCGATGAATCCGTAGCCCCGATTATTACTTAAGGAGACCTTTACTATGGTTGCGTTTGCATGGGAGGAGATGTTAAAATTTGTGGATTAAATGAGAAGTGAATAAAATTGTGGAACAATTTTTAATTTTTTATATAATAAGTTGTTATATCCTACATGGGGGAGTTTGGGTGGAACCCAAAAGCTTCTAACTAACCATTTAAGGATATTTCTGATGTGGGTCCCACACATTCCCCAACCATTCACATTCCCATAACTCTCTTTTAACTATCATAAACTCACCCATTAAACTTGAAAACTCCTCTAACTTAATGAGGACTCTTCCTCTCCCTCTATCACTCCATTAAAACATGCCAACCTATCACATAATTAATTAAACAACTCTGGATTTAATTAATTAAGAGAAAATGATTTTGAATTTTGAAATGCATGTCATGTTATATTAAAATAATGGGTGGCCTTATTTTAATTGTTTTCATCTTGTTTTGTGGGGGAAAATTTTTAGGAGAGAACTCTTGTGAAGAAGAGGAGGATTTCTCCTTTGTTGAAGGATACCAACTCTCTGATGAAGAACATCAACTCGGCGACCACGGTTCTTTATCCACTTCTTCCTCCGTGGAAAGGGAGGAGAAACTGATGCGGGAACTCGATAGTGATGACGCGTCTTCTATTCTTTTATCTATGATAAAAGAGGAGACTTCTCTTCCTCGGGTGCACACCGAAAACGATGGAAATGACACCATCATCCTCGACGCTTGTCAACCACGATCCTTAATCGAGGTAGGGGATTAATTTGAAAATGTTAATATTCCCATGATTGTTCCTTGCTAAACAAGGAATACGGATCAACTCATTATCAAGTTTATTCGTGAATGTTTTTGTTTACAGGTTGGGAATAATTTTTTGCGGGGATTTGTTGGGAATTTAGTTCATTTTTAATTGATTAAAATTGTTCCTTGTTTGTCATTGAAAATAATTTTTTTCGACCTTTTTCTATCAACCAATGTAGAGGGTGTGGGCCAAACAAACACAGCCCGACGACCCTCCGCTGAATGTTTTTCTATGCCCGGATTGACGGGAGATGAAGAAATGGGCCGTAGTGGCGATTTAAAGTTTTCGCATTGAAGACCAGGTCCTGAGAGAGCCACTGGTGCAGAATGTGGGAAAAATGGACCACTGGAGCCATCCAGCTGCCTCGAGACAGTGGCGCCTCAGCCTGCCACCCGAGAAGATCGGTCGCAGCTGTCCTGTGGGGGCGACGTGGTAGATCACATGTGGCCGCGGGATTTGGGACAACCCGGGGCAGCACGTTGCGCCGCCGACACCAATTAGCAAGCCCCCCCCCCCACCCCCCCCCCCCCCCCCCCCCGCTCCGCATACCCGCTCGGCCGGGCGGGTTGAGCCGGAGCCATGAAGGTCGGGATGAGCTGCGCCAACCAGACTAGGACGGGCCCTCCTGGGGCGGACCCAGACCCAGGTCCAGTCGAACTAGTTTGGTCCGACCCTGGGGGTGTGGGGCTGGGTCAGACCGGGCCCAATCCCCCTATTTTTCAGACCATTTTTTTGTTAAACGGACATATCTAAAGTTTTGGAACTCCGATCGACGAACCGTTTTTTTCGTACGATTCATCGGATCGAGGAGGTCGATTTGGTATATTACACTCAATGTTTTGGTGAAGTTTTTCATATGGCTGGGTTGTTTTGATATCGAAACCAGCCCTGTCCTCGGATCAGAAACACTTATAACCTGATTTCCGGATGTCCGATTGATGTGGAATCAACTTTGTTGGATTTCTCTTGATGAGACTGTTCTTTTGGCAAAATTTACCTAAGGTTTGGATGCAGTTGGAGTATGGCCGGGTTGGAATTATACAAGAAACCAACCAGGCCCCCGAGACTAAAAGGCTAATAACTCACAGGCCAGGCGTCCAATCGACGCGCCATCTATTGCGTTGAGACCCCTTTGACGAGGCGGACCTTTGAGATACTTCTTCGTTAGACTTTTTGATACTTGGAGTATCGACCAGTAGCTCATTGAGCGGATCCTCCTAGAGACAAGCGTACGGAGTACGACGACCTTGTAGCTGGTTGAGACCTGATGATTGCCTGTCTGATTCGAGTTGGAGTGACTTGACTAGCCCAGTGGGGAGTACTACTGTGTTTGGGGGGTAGACCCCCGGTGGGGAGCACTACTGTGTCTGGGTGGTAGATCCACGGTACCCGATAGAAGGTGTACCTATCTTGACTATTAGGGGGCACAAATTTGTGAGGTGTCATACCCATATCGTATGAGCAATAATATGTGAGGTGGCAGACCTGTGGTACTCAACAGGAGGAGTACCTCAGTAGTCTAAGGTTAGTGAGTGCAACCTTGGAGTCGTGACAGGACTACTGTGATCGACAGAGGAAGAGTTCCCAAGCAACCGTGTTTTCAACATTGTGAATAAATATCCTAGTTTGAGATGAGTCAATGACCTTTGTGTTTACCTCATGATTATTGAGTTGGGTCACTTGAAAACTCAGGTATATGTATGGGAATATATATAAGTAGTGGTTATCTGTTGATTCCATAACCATTGTGTTCCCTCATGATTGAGATGGGTTACTTGATAAATTAGGTATAAGTATGATCTTATACCTAGGTAAGGGTAATCTATTGAGATATTTCTTTGTGGTTTATCCTTCTCAGTTTTAGTGAGACCTTGAGGGTCTCGAGGTCCTTACTGAGTATTGTTATACACATCCCTGCATGGGTTGTGTTTGCATCATGTTGTGTTGGATGTAGACGACATACGATATTGAAAGAGACCGAGTTTACGTGGACTAGACGGTACACTGAGGTGGACCTCACGATGAGTAAGTACCCGGAGGTGGACTTCACAATGAGACGGTACCCGGAGGAGGTTGGCGGGTGAGAGCGTTGAAGAGGCTATATGTACCTACCATTCAGGTAGGATCTGAGGGGGACGACCCAAGAGCTGCTTCTATCATCCAGCTGTTTGTCTTTTCTGTTGTACTTTCGTTCAGTTGTAGATGTACTTTTCAATTGGGTATGTATTCTGGCCCATATACTTTTCAGTACATTCTTTTGTACTTAGTGAATTACTTCTTCTTGTACTCTGGTTGGATGTGTTTATGTTTTATAAAGGCAATGCCTTCCCAGTTTTAGATATTTACGCCTTTGGTGCTAGTCGCCAGCCCCTAGCCTATGGAAGGCGGGCATGGGGTAGTCACAGCATGGGCCCCGAGGATGGGTCGTGACATTTGTTTTATAATATTTAAATCAATTATAACATTTAAATTTTTTTTAATTATTATGGTGGATTAAAATTGTATTAACACCATATACAATAGGAAAACATTCCTCAAGAATGTTTTCAAAGAAATAAAGTAAAATGACTATATCAGAAAGCATTGGAATGATTTTCTTTAAACCTTATAAATAGAATAGGGTAAAATAAACAATCCTCAATAATTTTTTTTAACAAAAATGAGATATTTTATTTTTTATTGAATAATATGGATATCGAAGACAAATATAACAACTCAAAAAGATAAATATTAAATTATTATTTTAATTATTTAATTTCATGACTGATGTGAAAAAGATAAGAAAATTTTGAGGGGAATAGAGAATATCTATAAATATCTACATTATAAAAAATATATGGAGTATATTAGTGATTTTAATTCTCATTAAATGAAAATCATATAAAACCCAAAAAAATTGTATGTAAAATAATAAATGTTATCACTGTTAAAATTTAAATTGTAACTCAATGACAGTGAAAACCTTAGTCAGAACCTTATAAATCCTAAAAAAATTATATTCATGTTAAATAAATATTATCTATGTTATGAACATAAAATTAGCGTAAATAAGTCCCTAATACCAAATATGTCTCAATAGAGTGCAAATTTCTATTAAATCCATTACAATGATCCCAACATTGAAGTGATAATTATTCAACAAATGATCAAGGAAAAAAATTTAAATCCCCATAATATATCTGGACATAATAAATAATATTAATATATCTCATTAAAAACATAATCATATTATATAAAATACAATAATGAAGTAATAAAATAGAATAAAATGGAATTGAAATTCGAAACATATTATATCTTGGGTGACATCACATATAATTGATTTTATACTGTTGAGTATTAATTTTAGATTCATTATAAAATCAAACACGATAATTATATTAATATATAAATCATATATGATCCATTAAAATAATTTTATCACCTGTTTATTGACAATAATTAATTATTATCATTAGTTTAAATTTCATGCAGATCGTTCTTTATGTATGTTTTCATTTGTTAGTTTTATTCCTTTGGTATTTTTCATGTTTACATCTTGTCCATAATTTCATTCATGATATTAATATCATATATATTTTAATATATATATATATATATGGATTCATACATAATTTATATCTATTATATAATGAATAACACTTTTCATTCAGGTGTTATGTTCTATGTATGTATAAACAGGATTTCCACTATACATCATTTTTAATAAAATAAAGGCAACTAAAAATTCAAATTTTCTGAATAATTATTATTTTATATATATCATTTATATTTACGAAATAATTTTTTATTATCATCAATGTTAATCATAATTGATAAATGGATTACGTATCTTCATGGAGATTGTAATTTGTATGCACACACGAGTGACAACATTGTTTTCCAAAACAATGTTATGTTAGATGCTAGATATGATATTTTAATTATTGAAAAATATTTTTTTCAAAAATATCATAAATATTCATTATTTAAATCATTATAAATTTCCAAATAATGTGGTGATGGAAAATTAATTACACCTTTATATGGATGCAATATGTCGTACAACCACACATATTGCGTACCCAATTTTAATTGGTTATAGATGATATGGAAACAAGTTTTTTTTATATTCATAATATCATATCCCTAAATTTTGAATATTTTTTTATTGAAATAATATCATGGAGTAATATTTAGAGGATTTATAAGAATATAAAACATTTGACAGTTGATAATGTTGATTTTATCTTCTTTGTTCAACTTCTTTTAGATCCCCTCGTAAGGACACATAGAATGGGATTATAATAAAAAATGCACTAAGTCATAAATATTAATTTTTATAAGGATAATATTATGGGGTTTTTACTGTAGGTTTTCCCAATAATGATTATGAATATATATAAGGTTTTTCCTTTTATAAGTTATGGGACTAGTTCTCCTAGAATTACCAACATTTTTAAATAATAAAATTTAATATTATATGAAAAATGGGTTTAGATTAAAATAATTAACATATTAGATGAATTTGTGTCTATATAATATCATCCAATAAGATTTATATTTTTTTAGATTATGTTTTGACCATTATCTCTTAGTTTTAACACCTGATTTTCCTTTTTTGTAATTGTTGTGATATCAATGTTTTTTGACCATTAGGGGTAGATATATTATATATAAAAGGAAGATATGCACATAAGATAAAAATAGTTTACACATTATACAATAATCCATTAACATGATTGATTTCATGTTTGATGTTTGGATTATGAATATTTTGAATCATTGAATAAATAATATATTTTATTATTTATCATAAATTTTATTTTAGAAACTATTCAATTACATTGACTTAAAATTAATCAAGACAATTATGGAATTTGAATATAAACAAATATATATATAATATGATATATTTTTCTATAAAAATCATTTATCAATGTAATTGAATGATTTTTTATATTTAATAATTTAATATTATTTATTAATATTATATATATAATAATGAATAACACTTTTCTCTATGTTAATTAGGTTTTCAAATTATATAATCTATCACCTAAAATTAAAAATAAATTGAAATGAAATAAAAATATTCATTTTGAAAAAATCATTTAAAACTAGACCTAACCTCTATATTATTTTTAAGAAAATTTATTCGATGTTTGAAATTCTGAAATAGGGGAATTTTGTATTTATTATTTAATTAATATAATATAATGGTAAATTTAGACAATACCGAGTTTAGAAATAACGAGGATACAAATATTTATCATGTTACTATTCGAATTATCCAAAAATAAAATAATTATATATAAGATATTATATTCTATTAATTCCAAATATAAAACTAATATTAGAAGATTTATTTTACATAGATGATTGAATTTAATTTAATATAAATCATAAAAAAACCATGATGAAAAAAAGATCCCTATAAATATGGTTTCATAATGTATAATAGTATTTTTAATAAATATAACATATAATTAATTTGAAGAAGATCATTTGAATATTCATGATATATTATAATATATATACATTTTGAACCATTTAAAACAACATTGGTCTTGGTAAAAAAATATTAATGAAAACTCTAAATTCAATAAAACATTTTTTCCACTATTTATTAAAAATCCAATTTTTCATAAATTAATTAAAAATTATCTCTATTGTAATTATGAACTGATGATTTAAAATTTTTATTTATTATTATTAATTAAATTTTATGAATCTTACTAAAATTAATTATATCATTCTATCAAAATGTTACATCCTGGACTGGGTGACATTCACTAGTTCCCTAAGCCGGTTTGGCATGTGACCTCAGGCATGCCTCCATGTAGGCTAGAGGCTTCTGACAACAATATTGAGACTGGTAATGAATCATGAGGAAAAACTACCATCTTTTTATCAGAGAAAACACCATGAAAAAAAAAGAAGAATCATAAATAATCATTGACAATACCATTATCTCAAGGAAAACAATGATGAAATTAAATATCCAACTAAAATAGAAAACATTACATGCTAATGTATGTTTGTAGTGTGTAAAATGAAAACTGAAAATAAAGACACCGCTCCAAAAAATGACTTGAACCATTTTTGATTCCCTCATCCGAGATCGAACCCAAAATCAGACATCTATCCCGGTGCCTATTCCATTAACCTTTCCTAAAACAATAATTTCTATTCAGGTACTGATCACGCAGACTGAGTAGAGTGTGAGTACGAATCATAATGCCATAACCAACGGTTTCGAATACAATATTAATTTCAATAATAGTGAGTGTCAATATATAACGAAATGGGTGTAATTAATAAACAAATATTTTTCACATTTCCATTTATTATTTACGTAACCACATTAAATCCAGGGTTCTTGAGGGAACCTACACCTCAATTCATCTTTCTCTCATGAGATATCCTCGTGTGTTCCAGGTAATATCATATTGCAATACCTTCTTAAACTCATTTTGGACATTGAAGTATTCTATGGTGATATCATATCTCAATACCTATTTTGTCTGATATTGGAGCCAGAAATATTCTCATTTCTGGACATATATATATTACCTTTATTACCATTCTTCAATTTATATTTAATTTCATATATAACCTGTATTAAAATTTATATATAAGATAATCATGTTACTATTCATGATTCTCAAAAAAATGTCCATCTTGCCATTATATTACTCAAAGGAATAATGTCCATTATACCATATATACATACCAATTGAATGACCATATCATCATTCATTTAATCATTTGTGAATGTCATTCTTCCATTCATACATGTCACATTAGAATGGAAATCTTCCAATTCATTTAAACATAAATAATTTTTAATTAATTATACATCATCAATTAAATTTCATATTGATTATTTATTTTATCACAAAATTAAGCTTAATTAATTCCATAATTTTTAGGAATGTAAAATCCATTAACTAATAATCTCATGTCAACCATCCCAATATTTTTAAATTAATTAAAAAATTATTTATCCCAATGAAATACCCCCAATGTCCCATACTGATCCTATCATTAATCCACACAACTCATGGAATATAAATCTTAGAAATAATATAGAAATAATTATCTCAATACATTAATGTTCGTGATCTAAAATTAATAATTCAATTAATTATCTCGATCCAATTATCTCAGCATCGTGTAATTAATCCCCTGATTAATTATCTAAATTGGATATCCCAGAATCTCATAACAAATCCTATTAATAATTATATAAATGGAAATAACCTAGACCACTTAATTAACCATCCAAATAATAATCAAAATTTAAATTCATTTAAACCCATGATTATCTCCACAATTAATCATTAATGTTCCCAATAAAATAATTAATCGATTATCCACAATAACAAACACAAATCTGTTCTCAAATTTTTAATGACCACTACCAAACCTAAAACATACATATACATATCAAATAATGACCATGTCAATTGAATATTAGACCCTAATATTCATACAATTTAATAATAATATCCCAATTTTAAAATTTGTGAAGCACAATAATGTAGATCAGAACTAGACCAGTAACATTAAATCGGGATTTGAACAAATTAAAAACATTTATATCTCGATATAGATCTTGAATTGTAGATATATATCATGATATTCAGTAAATTATCAGAATCTCACCAAATATTTTTATATTTAATAAAATAGTGGACACTTCTCGTCAATAGAACGAGAGAAAGAGGAATAATGAATGAGAATGAAGTGGGATGAGATTATCTTATGGGGAGGGATGATTAACGTCTATAAAGACATAGAACCATGTCGAATGGAGGTTAGATGGACATTGAATTCCAATAAAGTGACTCAAAAATATTAAATTACACCATGAGTAGAATGGGGGTCGACAAATTTTAGTTTCGGGGGTTCTGGGAATTTTAAAACAAATTTTCGGAACACATTAATTTCTAAGAACATTTTCTAGGGAAAGGGTGAATAGTGTTCCCTAAATATGTTCAAACTGTAATCTAGTTATTTTTTGGTGAATGGTTTATCAATTAAGGTATGTGGTTTGGAAAATTGTGTGCCAACCATGAAAACCCTCACTGTCCAAGGATCATTGGTTTCATTGGGTGGGAATATGGTTTCCTGTAACTATATACCAACTATTCAGAACACCTTTTTCTTTATCTTTTCTCAAAATTACGCACAATACTATGCATTTTACAATAAAAAAAATTAAAAAAATTTAAGGATAAAAGAGAACATGTAAACATTCCTGTATAGACTCCAAAAATGATCTAGACCATACAATCTCTACAACATATAAAACCATTACCTCATACACGACACCCATGATTCTCTCCGATTCAATGCTTAAAATAATGTGTTGTTTCGCCCCCATATCAATTTTCCATTCCCATGTTACCTTCTTCACATTCCCATGATTTCATAATACATTAACTATTTTTATTGACATTCCCCAAAACATTTTAACTCAATGATCCAAACAAGAAAAATATTCTCCTCAATGGAATTATCTATATGAACATCCATATCATCAACATAGATCACATTGGAAGGTTCCAGGTGATATTTTCGTAGTTTTTGAAAAATGGAAAACAGCATGCGGAGTGCTAAAAATTCTAAAAATATTGAGAAATATCCATAAACGATCACCATATTTAAACTCTAGGATTCATATTCATTAATAAACATATAATATATACAAATATTGAGAAATATCTATACATCTTTGAATTATTTAATCCTTCTCTAACATATCCTAAAAGAAACATAATACATACAACTCTGACTCACCAACCACCATCTAGCATAGTGGTGATGTGCATGGTCTACCATTAAGATGCTTGTTTGGTAAAATTGTTATAGTTTATAAATTATTGTTCATATATAAAAATTGTACTAAAATACATTTCATATCCCATGATCCACCATTGTATGGCACACACACCCATATCATATCCTCCACAACATGTATAGTATGATCTGACTGCCCATCAGTCTATTTGTGAAAATCTATAGTTAATAATAACAATGTGCAGATTTCATTATACAAGCCCTGGTAGAAGTGAGGAGTTAAATATGATACATGATCAGAAATAATAGTCTATGGTACCTCATCTATATAGAATTTCTCAAGATCATATAGCTATCATAGATTCTCTAGTGAGAATGATTCTGACATTGTCATGAAATATTCCACATTCATCAATCGATCCACAAAAAAAACTAGATAAAATCATTCTTCATTGGTGTATTCAGGATACCCAACACAAAATCCATTATCACATCATCCCAGTTCAATCTCTAAATTGGAAACATCTATTGCAAACAACCATGGCATCGATTATATACCTTCACATGGTGGAAGGTGGAGAATAATGTTATGAACCCTCTTGTATCATTTTTCATGCTTGTCCACTAAAATTTACATCATGGGTCATTGAACATTTTGGACAAACCTGGATGTACAAACCACATCCAAAAATGAAATTCCTACATAAGATCCTAATGAATTCTTATATTCCCCAAAACTAAATAATAAAAATAATGATCTCTTCCTAATCCATTTTCCAATATTAAGGTGACTCCCCACCTTCATGGATATATCTCATGGTCAAAAAGTTTGGATGCTAAAACTAGATATCTCAAATCCTGATCAAATTTGTCAAATCCGCAAATATTGATCCAAGATTCATCTTCTCATAACTATCTTGAACCACCACCAGAATCTCATCCAGAAAATTCATCATTTTATTATCATTATAAGGCTTCGAAACTACTTGTGCATGTGTTTTAAAACTCAATGCATCATCCACCCTATATCCCTTTCTGGGCATATGTTCTATCTCAAAGTCAAATAACTTCATATAATCAACCCATCTCCATTTTCATTGATTCAAATATCATGGTGAAGACATATACCATAAGTTATTGTGATCAGAAAACACCATAACATTGTGTCCAATGAGATAATACTACATACACTTCAAATAATAATCCACTCTCTCAATCTCAAGGACATTCGTAAAGTATATTTCATTATAAATCCTCAACTATCAAGTCCCATACACCACATATATCTCTTGTTTCACCAACAATACTCCATGTACAATCCCATAAGTATAGTAATACAACATGTACTCCTCACCTGAGCTGGGAAGGATTATCATTTCTCACAAAGTAAAAAGATTCTTCAACACATAAAAGGAATAATCAAAATATTTTACTGACTAAAAAATTTTCCCATTAATGGTAAATCTTTGATGTGTCACGTTGAAATGAAAAAATTCATGGATGTATTATCAATAATATCCTGTCAGCCCCAAAAATCAATGGATAAAAAATTTGTTCTTAAGATACTCCAGACAAACCACTTCCTAAACCTTTTCCATACCAACTAACACACCATCATCTTAGAGGATGTTCCCCTTGAAGTGTACCTAATCAATCCAAAACTGTTACACAGATAGAATTAAGTATAGTTGATTATCTCTCATTATACACAGGATGATGTCAAGATATTGGGCATGAACTTCATGAGTCTTGGATTACACAAAGATTTCATCCACAAATACTACAAAGAAATGATCCATGTACGGGTGGAATAATATTTTTGTCAATGAAATAAATATTTCATTTTCATTCATGGACTCAAATGGAATGAAAATGATCTCGTAAAATCTATACTAATTTATATAAGTACTCCATGGTATTTAAAAAGTAAAAACACTCATATGATGATACATAGATCTAAATTTGATATTTTAGACCACTCAAGAACCCCTCAACAACTCAAATAGATCGTCTATATGGGTAATGAGATACTGGTTCTTTATAGCCATCTTATTCAATACATTGTAATCTACATATAATTTCAAACTCATGACATCCTTATTTGAAGACACAATAGGTGATACCCAAGGAGATATACTCAGACGGTGAAACCCATTATCATCCGACTACCCTAGCTATGTCTTGAGATATTGAATCTCTATCAATGTAATTATATACAGTGAGATATATACTGGTTTAACCCCTAGAATGAGCTCAATAGTTAATTCCACATCTATCTCCAGTGGCAGTCATGAGAATTCCTAAAGAAACACGTCCTGAAACTGTTCCTCTACTGGTTGAAATATATCATTATTTAAACATTCTTCATTAAGAAAATGATTATAAATTGTGTTATCAACACACTCATTATCAAAGTAATTAGATTTTCTCAGCCAACTTGGATATCCCACACCCCGCATTGGATGTTCTAGTCACCCTTAGGTGATGCTAAAGTCCATGTCCTCTAATAACAATCAATATGTGTTTCTGTATATGATTAGACAATATATACACAATATTAAGTTGAAACATGACATGTAAAAAATGTAGAGATCCCATATAAAATTATACTCCATGACTTGAACATCCCATGAACAAATAGATGCCTCTAGACTGTACCCTAAAAAGTGTATCTATCATTATAGTTCTGCTAAAAAAACCCACCTCCACGATCAACCCTTTAACATGTATTCATGATATAATGGAATGATAGGTAGGAGAATCAAATAAGGAATTTGATAATGTAGAATCTACAAGAATAATTCATCTCAAAATCGATGTTCCAACCTCTCTATAAGAAGTATAATTTTTAGCACATGAAACATTCATGCTCCTCTTCCCAGTGATTTCATCTGACCCCCATAAGATCCCCCACTCTATTGATATGGGTGTTATTTACTAGAATAACCATATCCAATTCCACTACTCGTCATGGATAGTATAACTCTAGGTTGTAGTATGATAAGTTGTATAAGATCCCATTCCAACCCTCTAAGACTGTTTTGATCCTACATCATTAATTGTCAGTCACTGTGACCGACATAACATCTACTGATTTTCCATCGTACCAATAGATCTGGAATCCACTGGTGGTAAAGTATAGTTTTGATAATAGTCACATGGCCAACCACACTTATGGATAATTACTCTAGTATGTTCATTTGCAATTTATCCTCTAGTGTGATCATCCAGATTCCCACTTCTCTGTATAATGTCCTCACTATGTATCTTACTATTCTAAAATTTCACACCTTATAATAATGTAATACAACCTACATTTCCATTACAGGAATCCTCCTTCAGGTTACACTTAGGTATGAGATGTTGATCCACTATTTATGAAAAATTCATTAATCTAATGTGTTTAACATTGTAATAAATCATGAACTTAATTACATCCAAAATTCCTATCTTTATCATTATATCATCACGTGTCATAGTTGGAAAAAAGTGTAGAAGATCAATAAACCATCTAGAAGAGTCCAGCTGTTACATGCTCCCCTAAATCAGCTTTATTAACTATGATGCTTCCTCTTGCCTCAGTATCCCAGGGTAGAAGTCCTCCAAAAAATTTCCATGGAGTACTTAAAAAAAAACAATTTTCTATCCAGTCATCCACAAAACATACCAGTAGAAGTTCTCTAATACTTATATAATATAAAAAACCAACATGAACCTCATCTCAACATTATAATCCATATGGTCATGTATCACCTCGATGGATGAAATTTAGAATTCAAATCCCACGATTCCAACCTATTTAATAAATTTATAGGAGTAATGAAACTGAAACTCTCTCATTAAGTCATACATTCTCTTCTCAAACATCCATGGGCCTTTTTCCATGAATTTCATATAGTGGGTGATGTTCTCTCTGAACATATCCTCTACATCCAAACCTAGAATGATTCTTACTTCTGGTTCAATCATCGAATGATCGTTCTTAACCATGAACCCTACTTTCCCTCTCTTAAAACGTTGTTATGAAGGCATATCATCTAAAATTCCAATAATTAATATTAGGAAAAGGATTCATAACCATCACATCTATGAAGGAGAAAAACCCAAAACAATTCCCAATATTTCTATTCCTCATGTCATTCCACGTAATGAAAATCGATGTGCTAATACTACCCTTAACCATCCAACACCTAGGTCTTGGTTTTCAACGGTATTCTCATTCTTATTTAATCTCCCTAATTTAGGAACCAAATTATTCCCATTATTGAATCATTTTAATAATAATAATTGTATATTATAATCAATATTAAAATTAATTCCATAAATATGGAAAACAGTTTATGTTCCTAAATATACCTAAATTCATGTATTCTCACATGTGTCTAAAATGGTGCATATCACAAAATAATGTTTCCTACCCCGAGAGATGAATGAAAACTAAACACTCATTCTATTTAGGTCTAGGATTCAATTATTCATAATATCAAAAATAATTATCTCATCACATTCGTTGTGTGTCACACAGGTGAAATAATCATTAACTATAACAACAAACATCAATAAAAACAAGTACAGTATGAATACATAGGTTTTCCACAATACATGGATTTTCAACTCCCATGGATTATCTCATTACCAATCCCCTAACTCTCTCTTGCCTCCTTCCTAACATTTACAAAATATTAATAGAAAATAAGATTCAAATAAAAATGAAACTCTTATACCACATTGTAACACCTCGGGAGAGGTTCAACGTAATGGTGCCCTAATCCGGTTCTCCACATGACCACTAGTGTGCCTCCCTATTCGCCAGAGTCTACTGACTAGTATAGAGGGTCTGGTAATTTAATAATGGAGAGACAATAGCATATTTTTATTAATGAAAACATCATTGGTAATATCAAAAAATAGTGAAAGAATAAACATCTACACACAATACCAATTTCCCAAGATAATTAATGTAGGAAATACAATATTAAACTAAAAGAGAAAACATGTCATTCTAAAGTATGTGTACATTGAATTAAATGAAAACTGAAGAAAAACACAATGATAAATCCCTTGTAAGTATCAAACTATATTTTGTTTCCACATCTGATCTCCAACCCCGAATCATAAATCTATCCCAATTCCTTTTCGATTAACGCTTCATGAAACAATATAGTCTATTCAGGTATAGATTAGGAATCCAAATTAGGGTGATTGTTTGACTTAGTAAAACACCACCAAATGCTTCTAAAAAAGTTCTTCAAAAATATCTTATGATTCATTTACTTATTATACCAATAAATTAATTTTATTTCATGAGAATAAAATAACATCAATATCTATAATAATATTATATTTTTAATTATGATATTTAGAACAATATTTAAGCACACATTCATCAAATGGGATAATCCATAATCGTTCATGTGTATGAAAAACTACCACATCACAATCTGATGTCATTCATTCTCCCATTAAAATATTTTAATGTAGGAAATAATTATAAATTTAAATTTTATGTATAATATATGTGATATTTATAATTCCTTTACACTTATGAAATTCTCATTTGACTCATACCTTTAGGCTCCACAATTTTTAAGATTACGATTACATAATTTTTGGACTTGTGGACTACAGCCTCCTCAAAGTGATATTACTCCTTAAAAAGTTACAGGGAATGTATTTATGAATTTCAAAATAAAATATTGTGTTTACATGAAATAATTATTATATTAATTAAATAATTCACATTCAATTAATGTATTATATATTTTTATTTTTTACCCTTTCTCACACAGAACAGAAGATAGCATCATTCGTGGATGTGTGAACTACCACCTCATGGAATCAATGTGAATCCTTTTGAATAATATTAATTATATATAAAATTATATGATAAAATAATATATAATTTAACAAATAAAAATCATTATTTAATGAAAAAATTTACCCACATACCTTCTATAATGATCATTGAAAAAATGTAAATGTTACTAATTTTTATGTACTACCTACCATATTAATGGTTGTAACGTTAATCAATTTTTTATAACCACATTACATGCTAATTTATAATTGAATAAATGATGTATTAATATTATAAATATCTCTGTATTATTATTTTTATGATTTTTAAATAAAGACCCCTTTGACAATAATCAACCTATAAATGTGAATTTTGACACATAAACTGAATATGGTCAAAACATCCAACACAAACCCAAATAATTTCGTAATTGTATATAAATTATTAATTGGTGAATAAATGTAATAATAAAATTTTTATATGTTTTCAATAAATTAAATAATTAAAAAAATTATTATTCAACAAGATATATATAGTGGTGACAATTCTTAGTAAAGTTAAAGGATTTTAATTTCACTTTTTACATTTATGATACAAATGTCATTTTCACCAATTACATATTTTTTGCAAAGTATAATATACATAATTTTAATATGTTATATAATGAATCATTTAACTTTATGGAATTTAAATTATTACTTTTAATTACCTCATCTATGGGTTTTTACAGGAAAATATTCTAACTAGTATAAGATAAATTGGATTCTCACTTTCGTTTCAGTTTGATAATAATCTATTTAAAAAATTTCGTCATTGTAATAATTTTTAAATGAAAATTATATTTATCTTAAATATTCATATCTTTATCATGGAAGGATTCATTTCTTAATAAATATAACATTTTTACATATGGTTTTTACTATAACAGTTTTTTGATTCGTTGGGGAAATATTGAAAAATATATATCCCTTACTCAGTAAAAATATTTGATATGGAATATTTTCTATAAAAAAGTATTACTTGATCTATATTTATTTATTAGGATTGAAACACAAGCCTATCCTTCATTACAGTTATTGTTATTTAGAGGATTTTCACTATGAAAAAATAAATAGTAGAATTTAATTCTCCATTTATTTATTAAATCGAAAGTTTATTCAGTATTTTACCTTTCCAAATTAATTATTTCATATTGATTCAAGATTACATCCACTATAATCATAGCCTTACTGATCATCTTAACTGACCTGTATATTGTTTCCTTTCACCAGGGTAAGATGATGAATTCATGGATTCAGTTTCAATGATGTTGATCATTTTATGTTGTCATTTATTCTATTTTTTATTTATCAATGTGAAATGGGTTTCACATATGATTTTATTCCAAACCCACTAATGTTCTAAAACCATTGGGATATGATTACTTGTAATCATGCTAATTTGATAAATGTTCAAGCTCTAGGATTATGAGGTCTAGGGGTTACAAAGTATGTTATATATCTCATCAAGACACATTTTCAAAATTTATATAGGAAAATAAAATTATTAGTGACTAATAAAACCCTATCAATGATATAAAAATGGATATTTTCAAATACCTATCTAGGAATAAAATTTCAAAAAAGAACACATATCCTTATTTCCCCTCTATGTAAAATGGTCTTTAACCAGCTGTAAAGAAAAAATTCAAAATATTCAAATTCATAAAATTATTCACTTTAAATATTTTTTATATACTTCGATTAAAATCATTTATTATATAGTTAATACAAATTTTTCCAATTGGGTGTTCGTAAAATAATGCTTTCCTAATGATTTATGATATAAATTATGAAACTGGAAATCCTACAATATTCTACATAATGTAATTCAATTAAAATGATTTACTATGTTTGATATATTTCACAACATGAATCATAAAACAATATTAAAAAAAATTAGATGAGTATTATATATAAAATAATAATAATGGTAATAAATATTGTAATTTAAATCATATTAATTAATTATAAATTATTTCATGCAGAAGATATATTATTTTTAGGATTTAATATTTTAAAAGATTATTTATTGTAAAATATTTTTTAAACTATTTAAAAATTAAATTAATAATTATTAAATGAGTTGAAAATATATATATATGATATATCAACATATTAATGAGTATATTAACATTCATTAAATTATAAATTAGTATAAAATAATATTGATATCTCATAATGCTTAAGATGAAATTTCATCAAAAATGGTGTTTTTATATTTTTATTTTTAATTTAATTTTATAAATTGTAAATTATAGAGTTTTATTTTTAACATCTTTATTACTTTTTTTTAATTAATAATTCCAATATTAACTGATGGTGTATGTGATAGTGTTTTTTAAAATAACTGAAATTGATGAGAATTGTTAAAAAAATATTTTTATAATACCATCTATTTTAGGATATTATCATAATTAAATAATGAAATAAGAGTTTTTATGACATTTTATTATTAAAAATATATATGTTTGGAAAAAAACAAATCATGCCGAATTTGGTAAAACCATGCCTAATTTTTTGGAAACATCTTTAATACTTACCTCAAATGTTTTCACTTATTTTCCTTACATATTGATATTAAATAAATAAAAAAGTATTAAATTTTTTAAATATTCATTATTGTGTAAATTATAACCTTACTTTCATTTATGATGATAAATTACAATGATTATGGACAATGAATGTGAAAATAGAAACAGAATTATTTTAAATGTATTACATTATTAATAATGTTTAATTTTTTAAATTGTGTTTGTTTTTAACTTATAAAATATTAAATTAATACAATGTTTATACATATATATATATATTATCAATCGTCTATTCTTAATCAATACGAAATAATATAATGAAAACAGAGTAGAGAAAACAACAATTTTTCTGCAAAACAATTATTCTATAAATCTATTATTTTAATTTAAAATAAAGCATTATATTAGAATAAAAATAATTTTAATATATTTGCAATACATTTTACATCATCATAATCAAATTTGGAAAGATTATATCCCTTATATATTTATTTAAATATGAATTACCATTCTATATATTTGTAAAAAAGGTATTACCCAAAAAGGCATAAATATTAATAATATAGTATTATAATTATTAAAAAATCATATAAATATCTGGTTGATGATTTTTTGACCATATATCAGACAAAAATGTATTATTTATTTGTATTAAACCACTTAAACACGAATTTTTCATATAACTATAGGGTAATAACATGTCATCAAAATAAGCTCACATTCCTCACTTATACAAGGTGACAAAGTAAACCAACTCAATTTTGAACCTCCCCTTAAATATTTTATTAAACCACTATTCTTTGTTAATATACTATATATCTCTTCAGTTACATAAATCCCATGGTTATTGATTCTCAACTGAATACTGTCATAACCAAGGAAGATTTTAAGAGATTATTTGTGGCACAATTTGAGGATTACCCAAGCCTTATAAGTTTCTTCTAAATATTTCCCATAAAACCCTATGAAAAGCACAGAGATCAATTTATATATGTATCATTAGTATAATAAATAAATATTTATTTATATTTTAATCATTATTTATCAGATTCTTACAATATAGATAATCGAATGAATATTGGACATGCGTTTGTGGGGAATAAAGCCTCCATGAAGAAAAATTTTCTAATTTTCACAATCTAAAATCAACATTAATTATATGGATTATATTTAAGAATAAAAGTTGAATATATATTATAATTATTATTTTGAGAATAAAATTATAATCCAAAATCATTATTAATTATTTATTTTTAATGGAAACATTGATCATGCATAGTTTGGTCTACCAACTCCGGAGCGTTAGATATCTCATATTTCATTAAGTTTCATTTAAATTTATTAAATTATAAAAAATATTATTAAACAAATTATTATAACTACAAAATATCATTAAGAATTTCTAATAATGGTGTTAATGAAATAGACAGCTCTATTATAACTGAAATCCCTCATTAGTTATGTTATGTTCTTGTTTGTGTATGTCTAACAACCTACATTAAAAATGATATAAAAATACTCTTTAATTTATATGAGAAATTATGTAATAATATTAACATTGGTAAAAAAATAGTTATTGATATTTGGATAAGAAAATTATTTACTAATCTAGTATCTTATAGTTAATATTTCAACATTGATTATATAATTTATTGAAATAGGCCAATAATGATTAAATTTTCCAAAATATTTAATAAAAAATTATATGGAATATTAATATACGATAATATGTAAACATATTTTCTCAATCCTAGTTAATTATTTTATCTACGAATTATGAAATTGTAATCAATGAATGTGTAACAAAATTTGAAACATTATAAAATTTTCAAATTATTAATGTAACTAACAACCAATGGAAAATATAATATATCACATAGTAATAAATTCCCATAAATTAATTTTATTAAATATTATGTGTAATGACATGTATTTTTCCCAATTTATATAGAAATTATTTGGAGAAAATCCAAGAACAGGTGTTAGGATGATGTGTGAATCCAGGGCCCGGTGTTCCCAAAACAATTCACTAATAAAATTTATGATTATAATATCACACTCACGAGATCTTCATGAAAAAGTGGATATATTTTAATTGGGTCACATATGAAATTATAAAATAAAATATTATTATTTTAAAATCCTAATAAATCATGAACGGTGACTCATATAGGTAATCTGAGACCATCAGTTGAATTTATAATGTGTTGTTTTCACTAGGAATAGCCTAAAATCAACTGATGTGGTTCAGTAGTGAAAATTATTTTTAGGAAATTTTAATAAATAAAATAAACTCTGAGTTGATTTTTTTAACGTTTCATCGATGCAGTGACACTATTTCTTTTAAAGGACGATATAGACTGTGATCAAGGGTTATCCTCAAATCCTTATAAATTCCATGGTGGTTCTGAAGACTATAATTAGATAATACTCTCACCATCGACCATAATCACTACGATCAGAAATCGTTCCTGATATATTTCCAACAGTGAGAAATCATCAGAAAATAATGTTCCATATCACAAGTACAGTGATTGAGTTCTAATTTATTTTACCTGCTCAATATTTCTACAAATAACATGGTTCAATCCATAAACAGATTGATTTGCAGTTAGATTATGGATGTGGATGGGTTATTGAATCTGGATTATCAAAAGATTTGTTTGAAAACATCATTTATCATTATAAAAAGAATGAATCATGGTCATCCCGAATAATTTCCAAGGATCATTCATTTGGAATTATTTTTCATTATCTTATCCATACATGGGGTTCTACGCCATTGGATTCATGTGATCATGTCTTGACTTGTCCGGAGGGTTCGAAAGTGATCAGACCTCCTGATTGGAGGCAAGACGAAACATATGTCGGATAAGTGTAGCCCAAGATCCAAGGATCATAGTTGTTTTTTTATTTCATATATTGGTGCACTAGTGGAAGAACTAAAGAGTATGTACATGAGGGAATTCATGGTCGCAGAACAAATCAAGGACACAGACACGACGGGGGCACCACATTGATTGGTGATGATCATTGCAGAAGATCGGCATAGAAAATGATGTGAGATTGACTGTCCTGACAAAAAGACTAAGTTGGCTGATCTTGTCATACTGATGTGATAAGTTATGTCTATGAGGTGGACAATGCCCAGTCAGAGCATGCAGGGCATAGTGGGCTGTGGTGACCCAGCGGACTGTGTCGGACCCCGCGAGTCATGTCGGACCCCATTGGTCCGGGCAGAACTGGTTCAGACTCGTTCTAGACCTGGAGCATCTGGATCGAGCCACAATAAACTATTTATGTTGACCACCATGGATGTTTGAGATTCCATGGTACGGTTGACCACAGGGTTCAAGTGCGATGGTCGGTCCGTGACCTAGTGAACACCATTATGAATTTATAAACATTTCATAACAATCAATTTAGACAGTTGTATTAAGATATTTCTATGTCGTTTGGAACATTACAATGAGATGTTCATTTCAATATATCCTTTGTGGGGTATTGGGGTATTTTTCATATGAAATTATTGTTTGAGGAGTGATTTCTCCTGGAATGAGCATTCTTTCAGAAAACATATTTGTGGCTAGATTTGAACTAGATATTTTTTATCTTATAGTGATTGTGTGTCTTATGGAGACTGTGTGTCTTATAGATATTGTTTATCTTGTTGAGACATTGTTTCTTATGGAGGTTGGGTGGCTTATGAAGACTATGTGTCTAGTTGACACTATGATTCTTTTTGGTTTGAGTATATCCTAATGTTTATGATATATATTCTATAGACACATATCTATGTAGGGATGATTATATATTCCATCATTGTATTTTATTTATGGTAATCATTTCTATTATTCTTTCATTATATTTCCACTATGGTAATCTCTTTTTGGTATTCATTCATGATATTTCTTCCTTTTATTTCCTTTGTGGTAGTTTCCTTTATTTTTTTACGGTGTCATAATGAGTAATGTTGTACCCCCGCCTACACAGTCTTTTCCCGCACGTGTTATTTAGTATGCATATGATCGAACATTTGACATATTTCATCATAGACTAGGACCAGAAATTGAATTGTGATATCAAATAGTCAGAGGTGTGTTCTAAAAACATTTCATATTACAGTCCTAGTGCTAAATTCTTTATAGGTTAGAATTGTGGCTTTAGACTCTTTTCTATTAGTGGGGTTCTTTTTTCCTTGTTTACATTCCAATATGATCACTATTGTACTATCATTGTGTGAAATATATGTTTTCATGCATTTTTTACTTACTGATTTTAAATTTAATCTTTTTTGGCTTGGAGATATGTGTGTGAGGAAATGTAAACAAGATAATGCCTACAATTTTATCGATATTACCACTAATTTCTCATCACCATCTCCTGGACTATTGGTGGCGAGCTTGGGGTAGTCATAGAATGGGCCCCTCGGGTATGGGTTGTGAAAAAGTGGTATTTACGTAGTTAGATTCTACATTAGGATTGAGCGTCTGTAAGGTTAGATCAGGGAAAAAAATTTAAGTGTTTTGAGATCAAATTTCAGTCCAAGGAATATTGTGTTGGTTTCAGTAGCTGACTTATCCATACAACATGTCATTAGGGACCTGATTTTTTAATCAATACAGTAAAACACATGTTTATAGAGAAATTAATGGTGCATGCATCATATAGGAATGGGATGTGTATTCTATGTACATCGTGAGTCCTCTATTTTAATATACACTATTTAATATTGTACATATTGTTTTGTTACATGAGTCCTCCACCCATATAGCAATCTAGAATTTCGTTTCATGATCAAGAAGTTGATATCCCTGATGAAGAGGTACCAGTAGATGGTCTTGTATCGAAGATGTGACCACTGAGTAGTTTACCCGATTTACCGCCACCCCTCATGATACAACATCATCCAAGACTTCTAGTAAAGGATTCATGTAGACTAAGAATGTTTCATATGTTTTAGAGGTAGAGACCTCCCATGTTTTGGGGTGAGCTAGACTCCCCTGTAGCTCGAATTGGTTGGAGGATGTTACCAAAGTTTTTCATCTAGTGAGGGCGCCTATTGACCATATTGTACTCCTTGACAGCAGTCCTATTCAAGAATCAACATGGAGATGGTTGGTCTTAGAGATTCATTCTCAAGACGAGACAACTCTCTCCCGGACAGACTTCAAGCATCTCTTCAGAGAGGTATTCTATCCAGCCACATTGTGACTAGTTCTCATAGAAGTGGTTCTAACACTACAATAGGGTATTAGGACTCTTGAGGTGTTCTCATCAAGATAAGCATACCCTCACACTACTCGTTGGATATGGTAAAACACTAGATCTTCAAGGATAATAACTTCATGAAAGGCTTATGTCGGGACATCATGAAATCAGTGGTAACCGTTACTGTTCTTACTTATGATGGGGTACTTGACCGAGCCCTACTAGTAGAGAGTTTTATAGTCAAGTATACACCGACAGAGTGATCATGCAGTGGGCACAATGTAGCTAACACCTTGTTAGAAGGAAGACAATGGTAGTCAAAGGGGCCCATGTGGTAAGGCACATGAGAAGGACAATATCGTGATGTATGGTTAATTGTTCATGGATCTAATAGAGCCTCTAGTCAACCCACAAATAGATGAAGTTACCCATGTTGAGCTATGGGACATCTGGCATGAGATTTCCCAATGCATCATAGAACTGATTGGGAGAAGGTTGAGGGACCACAGAGGAAGAGGCATAGAGAGAACCAGGGTGGTCCTCAGGGTAGAGGAAACAGTAGAAGAGTGGGAAGGACATCAGGAGATGGTCATATGTTTGACCCATTACCACCACCACCCCTTTGTGGTCCACGATTGGCATAGGGAGATGGTGGATAAGGATAGAGCTACCTACATGTGATATAGGATTATGACATTCCGTCTCTAGGGATGATTCTATGCATGATCTATAAATTTTAAACAATTTCCCCAGATTTTATAGAAATGAGTTCTTGTAATTCCATTCTATACAAAAACATTGATCATGACATAGATATTATGGTTGAATCATTGACTCGACCCTTGCTCTTATAGACACCTCGGGGAGATGTTTTGGGGATCACAAACTAGTGCTGACAGAGTCACCTTAATCGTGGAGGAGAGACCTTTGGTTTGGATTGCTTGGTAGAAATGTTGAGGCATGATGATGAAACTCTTGATATGGACCAGTTATACACAGTTAATGCTCATATTGACTGAATTTGGAGCAGAGTCTGGTGTCTCCACAGTTATGTGACAATGTTTTACTTTTTTATCAAAATGAAATGCATTCATCCCATGATGGACTAAAACACTAGATGGTGAAGCTGATTACTCATCATTTGGATAGCCTCACCCTTGGTGTAGTAAATCATATAGTCCCTCTGATTCCTATAGTGGTGGTGGAGGGGGAGGAAATTTTCTTGAGGATGTTACAAGTATGCCACTATATAGAAGGGTAGATTACTACATTTATCTATATCCTGGTATGACATCAATATCTATGATTTCATATTAGATGGATCCTGCAGAGATTTTTGAGCTGAGAGTACAGTTGGAGGAATTTCCGCAGAAGGGATTTGTGTGACCCAATGTTTCACTATGGTCAGCCACAGTTTTGTTTTCTAATAAGGAAAATTGGAGCTTGAGGTTATGTGTGGACTTCTGACACTTGAACCATATGACCTTGAAGAATAAGTAAACACTACCAAGGATCAATGACCTATTATATCAATTTAAAGGATAATGGTGGATATTAATGATCTACCTTAATTCTCTAAATCACCATTTGCAAGAAAGGGATGAAAATATATCGAATACGACCCTCAGGTGTCGTTACGGTCACTCCGAGTACATGGTGATGTCATTTTGCATGAAGAATGTCCCAATAGTATTCGTGGGACTCATGAAATGGATCTTTGAGCCTTAATTGGTCTATTTTATGGTGGTACTCAATGGTGACATCATAGTGTACCAGTTTTCTGTGTTGGAGCATGCAGGACACGTGAGGAAGGTCCTGTACACAATTTGAGATCACCATATTAATGGGAAGCTTCGGAATTTTTATTTCTCGATTGGAGAGTTGAATTCTATAGGGAAAATCTTTTCAGAGGAAGGATTTTTGTGGTTCCATAAAATATTGAGGTGGTGATTACATGGGAGACACCCAATAATGTTGTTGAGGTACACAATTTCTATGGATTTACTTAGTAATATTGGAGGTATGTACCCTACTTTTCAAGAGATACCTCATCCTTGACATCATTGACATGAAAGATACATTCATTCAAATTGATGGAGATGTTCCAAGAGTGTCTTCAGTTGTTGAGGCTTATATTGAAGAGTTCTCCCGTCATGAGATTTCTTGTGGAGGGTACCAAGTGCTTTATGTTCTATGATGCATCATAAACCTGTCGTAGTTTTTTCTTGATATAGGTGAAAGTGATGATTTAACTAGGTTTTTTCCAGTTGAGACCACATGATCATAAATTCATACCAAATATCTTGAGTTAGAAATGATAGTCTTCTATTTGATGATGTGGCAGCACTACCTACTAGTGGAGCTTTTTACCATATCCTCTGATCAAAATAGTATCGAGTATATCATATCTCAAAAATATTTGAACATGAGATGCATGAGATGTTTATAGTTCCTCTAATAATATGAATGTGCTAATATCAATATACCTAGAATGGGGAATGTGGTGGAATATTATCACATCAAGAGTTCCAGTTTTTAGTGCTAAAAGAGGTGTTAGAGCATTTGGTCGCATTGACGATATCTTGTTTGGATGGAGATTGAGAAACGTACCACTATATATTTTTTGTCAACCATACACTCTTATAGAGATTTAGGGATGTACAACTAGGGGAAAATGACTCCGAGACATTACATGATCATTTTTTCACAAGGAATTCCCCTGATGGATATTCAAAAGTTTTGGAGCTCTTCATTATTTTCAAGGGGCGCACAGTTGTACTGGTGTAGTTGCGGGGGGATATTCTGAGGGAGTTCTAGACAACCCATTTATTGGTACATCCTAGTGTGGAAAATATTTACCATGACATATGATGTAAATTTTGGTGGATAGGGATGAATAAGGGAGTTTAAGAGTTAATTAATATAGTGCCTCACTTGTTAGTAAGTGAATGTTGATTACCGGGTTTTAGTGTGTTTAGCTTGACCCATTGATGTGCCATAATTGAAATGTAAGGGATTGTTTTGCTCCATAGAGTCCCATTAAAGATAATTTCAGATTGGGATGCTCACATTACATCCTAGCTATTTAATGCATCACTAAGGGCATTTCAGAATCATCTATACTAGAGCATAGTGTTAAACTACAGATTTATGGCCATAAAAAGAAAACTATTTTGGTTTCTGAAGTATATTCTGATATATTTCATGTAATATTTTGGATATAGTTGTGAGGATAACCTAACATTGGTGGATTTTTTGTACAAAAATAGAAAAAAAAATACACCATTGGTATCGTACCATTTGATTCCATGTACGGGCATCACTGATGGACAACAATCTACTAGAATAACCTTCAAGAGTCTGCACTCATAGGCCCTGAGTTGTTTCAGGGGAAACATATAAGGAACAAATCATCCAGGAGTGGTTAAAAATTTCATAGAGATGATAGATGGCTTTTGGTGGGAAGTAGAGGTGGCCTTTGGAGATTGAAGAAGGAGGCCACATGTTCCTTCGGGTCTCACTGCGATGGGGATTTTAGATATTTGGCTAGCAAAGCAAGAGTTATGTGAGGTTTATCATTCCTTTTCTGATACTATGTAGAGTTTTCAAGGTGGCATAACACTTGTCTCTACCACCACATCTAGATTATGTACACAATGTCTTCCATGCGTAAAATTTGAGGAGGTTTGTTCATTACCCATCATACATCATTGACTACAGAGTGTTGGACATTAAGGAAGGGGTTACGTTTTTGGATTAATCGGTGGAGAACAAGTATAAATCGGATAGGAAACTTCATGGGTAGTCGATTCCTTTGTTTCACATCCAGTGGAAACAGGTTTATCTCTATGAGAGAGCATGGAAGTGGGAGACTCATATTAATTCTAATTTCCCTCATTTGTTTGATTTGTACTTTTTTGGATTTTTGGGACATAAATCCTTAAGATGGGGAGAATGTAATAACCCATATTTTTTGGGTTTTTTATAAATTATTTGTGAAAATTATGACACAAGATACTGAGAAGGTGTGTGATTCTGTGGTCTGGTGTTACCAGATCAATTTTAATTTTTTATTATGTTTTTAATATCATCCATTGGTATATTTCATTAAAAACCCATAATATCATTTAAATGGACTATTGGATAAAAAATATGACAAAAACATTTACCTCAGAATAGATACATTACCCTAGGTGCGACCAAAATATGGTCAGCACAGGTCCTCTGATGAAAACATCACCATGGGCATAAGTATATTTAAAATAATAAAATAATATTATTTTCATTTAAAATACTAATAACTCATTAATGAGGAATCGTATTAGAAATCAAACCACTATTGAGTTTTAAATGTGGTGTTTTTTAGGAAAGACATATAATTTGTTGGTGAAGGTATGTTGTGAATAATATTTTTTGGAAGTTTTAATGAAAAAAACTATCAGTTTATATTATTTTGACATTACATTGATGAAACTATGGCATTTTTCTATATAAAGAGCTAAGTAAGGACACTGGGCTAGACTCAGTACCATGGAAATTCAATAGAATATTTGGAGAGAATCCAAAGAGAATTATATTAAATGTGACGAAAAATATCGGGATCAGAGAAAATTATTGGGGGATCTCCAACATAAATCAATCATCTACAATGATGGGTCCATATCATAGGTATGTAATTTTATTTCTGATTTATTTTCCGCATTTTTTCATGATTAACATAGGTAAATCCACAAATAGAATGATCCACAGTTCAATAGTTGTTGTGTGATGGGTTATTTTTTCACGATTATCGGGAGATTAAATTTTCATCTTTGTTTATAATTATAAAGATAATGAATCTAGAATTACACAAACAATGGCCATAGTTCATTCTTTATCCATTTATGTGCTCTTTATCCCTTGTTCTTGGCATTCTTTTCCATTAGATACTCATTAGTGTGGATTAACATGCTAGAAGGATATGACTGTGATTGGACCCCTGGATTAGATGCAGGATGAAATTGAGGCCTGATTAGTGTAGTTTATGACCTGAGGATAACATTTGTGTTTTCAATTCAGATATTGTCATATCATTGGATGAATGGTTGACCACAAAAAGAAGTGCTTTGACAGTCCGGGATGGCCGGTGGGCTCGACAACACCTCGAAGGATGACTCATCTGGCACTGTATGGGTTGTGACAACTTTGTGATGTTATGTGGTGGTCCTATGTATCAGAAGCAGGCATAGTGAGTGACTGCTTGAGATAGACTAATGTAGTATTTGGATCAAACCATGTGCTTCTAGTCAGACTTATGAAGTAAGGACTTGGCCACAGTCGACTATGGTGGGGATCTGTTGGTTGTGGTTACTAATTCTCCTACACAACTATGGTAGTGGGAATTGTGGTAAACCACCATAGTCTATCCAAATACTAGTGAACCCCCTTATGAAATTTTAAAACGGTACTAACTATCAAATCAGATGACTTTTTGATGAGTAATCATTGATTTTCAGACCATTATGATTAGATTGTAATTTCAAGATATCCAAAGTGGATTTATGTCAGAGTTTCTATACATCCTAATGTAATGAAGAGTTTGTTATCCCAGAATTAGAGTGCATATGGAAATTTTTTTTGTTTCCTACGATGACTGAGAGACAGTGTTTCATATAGAGACTTTCTATCTTATTGAGACTTTGGTTCCTATCGAGACTATGTGTCTTATGGAGACTATGTGTCTTATAAAGACTATGGGTCTTATAGAGACTATATGTATTATAGCCACTATGTGTCCTGTGGAGATTGTTTTTCTTATTAGAATGAGTATATCGGCATGTCGATAATATATTTCATGTTGACATATATATGTGTGTAGATGACTATGTATTCCTTCATGGTATTTATTTGTGGTATTCATTTGTGGTATTCCTATTTGGTATTCCCTATGTGGTATTTTCATTTGTGGTATTCATTTGATGTATTACTTTTTTTTATTTCATTTTGGTATTTACTTTGTGGTATTTTCCTTTGTTGTTCAGGGGGTGTCCTACAAAGATTTGTTGTAATCACCCATTCATGGTCCTTGAATTCACATGCCATGTGTTGTGCAGATGATCGACCCTTTAATGGTGTTTCGGGTTGACAAGGACCAGACAGTGGCTTGGGAGACCAAATAGGATGAGATGTGTTTCAGCATCTTTTTAGACGACAGTCCAAGTACCTCTTCCTTTGCTGGTTCATGTTTTGTATATTGAATGTTTTCATTTGGTTGGATTTTTTGGAAATCATTTACTTTCCTGGACAATCACAGTTGTACTATAGTTGTGAGAAATAGTAGTTTTACTGCAATTTTTAATAAGTGTATTTAAATTTCTCATTTTGTGCCTTGGAGATGTTTCCATGAATAAATGTACATAAGCTAATGCCTCCAATTTTTGAGATATTCCTACTCGGTGATAGTCACCAGCCCCTAGACAATTAGAGCTGGGCTTGTGGTAGTCATGGAACGAGACCCTCTGGTATGGTTCATGAAATAATGTATACGGATAAGGTTATAAAAATTATATTGGGATATATATTTTTGTAATCTGATATTATAGCCCATTGGACTAATGGGGAAAATAAGGTAAATGTTTCTCTATCCCAAATATTATTTATTGATTCATATTTTTTTTATGAACGATGATAATACTGATTGGGTGTGATTACTACCTAATAAATTTAATTTATTGAAAATTAAACAATTTATTTTATTTCAAGAGCCAAAAAATCTTATTCATTTAAATGGTCTTTGATTCCAAAAGTCCTAGTTGATATATGGTCTCTCAAGGGTAATTACGTGGACTAAAAAGGATAATTGGTGATTAATGAAACCTAATATTCAATAACTAAGTCTTATAAAATCCAGTTAATTTATTTCAAGGCACAAGTGGTTTAGTTGTAAAGGGAAACTATTCTGGACCCGACCATAACAATTATATTCTAATTCCACCACAATTGTACACCAAGAAAAATATGCCCTCAAATAAATTTCATGCTTAAAAAAGTAATGATATATTTATTATTCATTCAAGTGATCTAAAAAAATAAACATAATTAATTTTAATATACCAAATATTTTCATTATATTAAATACAAACCAATTTCATAATATATATTTATTTTTAAAATTTAGGAAATGTTATATTGACCACCAACCTCTTAGATAAGACCAATCCCTTTTCCTTTTGTATGTACAGTTACTGTAATTTTGATTTTCAAGATCCATACAATCCCATAAAATCATAACATTATATTTACAATACTTATGAGCCCCACTCATACTAAATATCCAATATTTTTTCTTCATATTATCATGATAATTAGAAAAATAATTGTAATAGTTTCTTTTCAATATAATAATAATAGGTATTATCATTTGAAGGTAATCATGAATCCCCATTTTCCCAAAACCATGAGAATTTTTATCTTAACACCATCTCTCACACTCATGGCTACAGAATGTGGAAAATCCAACTTTTTTTAAGGAAAATAAAATTATGAATTCAATTTAAATTATATATAACACAATAATAAATTCATTAAATATCAAACATCCACCAAATATATGATTGAAGGCATATAGAACCCATTTTAGGGCAGTATCCCACCATTTAATTCTAGTAAACCACTATCTGTTACTGATTATACTAAAACCTAGTGTAATTAGAACTAAAAATTATAAAGAGAAAAAAATTGAATAAAAGAATTTATAAGTAGAAATTATTGAGTAAATGTATTCTCCTTCCTCAAATAATGGTGAAAATTCCTCCATGAGTATCCTAATATCATTGTGATGGACTTGGAGGAGGGGGATACAGAAACCCTAGTCAATGAAACCTGAAAAATGTAATAGGAGTATCGATAAAAACATTATGGGTTTCTTTTTATTATTTCAAAAATATAATGAAAATATTGGGATACATGTATTTTGGCCATGTTGTATTCCAAAACCATTTAATAAACATGAAAATTTAATTACCAAGATAAAAACACCTCACACAAATTTTCACCATTGTTTACTAAAAAAATATACTAAACAACTCTACAACACCTCAAATTATTTGAATACATCCCAGAAGATTGTACATTATTGAGATCAAAAACATGTTATCTAATTCAAAAAATATCCTAAAACAACAAGTCCCACATAATGAAATAGTGATTTTTTTGTAGCATCCAAGGGTCCTCATTTTCATCAACACACTTCAAAAAACAATAATGTATTATATCCAATATATCATATTTATTTTTTGTACTAAATCATTATATTTTTAATGTATTCTATTATAATAACTAAAAATTCACCCAAAATTTCGAAATCAGTTGAGACACTCCTGGTATTACAAGCTCCACACAATAACCCATATAATCCTAATTAGGTTTTGCAGGTTAAAAACTATAAAACATGATCTTTATGGTTTTTTCCATTGATAATCCAATGATCACGTCCCACTATGATTCACCGAACGTAATTCAAAATAAAAACATTTTATTTTAGAAGATTTATCAAGAGAACCACAAGACAATGTTCATAACCAATAAATAATTATTGATACACCACCATACATATCCATGATATGATGAATCTCAGAACCCTCTATCATGAAATTTTTTATTAGGTTTATTATCTCTCCACAATAATATTGAAATCATTTATTAAATTTTTAATGATTTTGAGCCTTCACTATTTTAACAACACATTATCATATTATTTCCGTATTTAAATAATGCACTAGACATGATTCCCATATACCCATATTTGTAAAAATAAGAAAAAACATGGTAAACACTGATAGTAACAATCATTATCCACTCTAAACAAAAAAAATAGTCTCACGTCCCATAAATAAGGTCAATTAAAATGTTGGTTTCCATCATAAAGATTCTAATATACCCAAAAAAAAAATAATACTATTTTAAAAAAATCACCCCATTCAATTTTAATTTTACCACATTTCATAAAATAAGAAAAATAGGTTAGTATTACACTAGATGACCTGTCTCAAAATCACCCAGCTTCCATAACATTCATGTTACCTAAATAATAAATCACATCAATTTTATGATAAGAGGCATTGCGTCTTCATTCCTAAACACCCAATAGTTTATATAACAATAATTTAATGAAATTTCCCAAATTATATAACTATTTGTAAAAAATTAATTTTTTGATTTCTATGATAATTTCATATTCTTATTCCTACACATTCAGATTATCCTAATTGATCCCATTATGGAAAACCATGTATGTACACCACTGATTCCATGTCTAAATATAATTCGTACAATCACAATGGAATATCGATGTATTTGGGTTAATTTATTCCCCATCATTAGAATGAAAACGAAGATCAACAAATAACTGATCACTTTCTCTAATGATCCATCTCATATGAGGGTCACTTTTTAATGACTAACATACCAGCCCTTATTATATAAGTGTCATTGTATCATCACATGAAAAAAAACAAATTTCCAATCCTTCTCTTTCAATGAAAGTACTATATAAATGTTCCTAAATATTCTAATTTATAAGCTCTAACCCGGATCAGGGATCCAATACTCATACCTATATAACTGAAATACTATCCAGATAATCAGTCATAAATTACATTATAAATCTGGGTCACACTATGAAATGACTTGGTGAACACTCCGCCATGATAGAAATTCACTTATACCTCTCCTCAAGTGCTTACATAATAGGATCCATTGTCAAATATATGTAAATTACCTTAGGCTTCACTCAAATAAATTACATACCCAGATGTCCAATTATAACTCACAATACTCAATCATATCTCATTCCACCCATATTCATTATAGGTTTATAATTAAAATAGTGTCACCTGTAACAATTCAATTCACTACCCCTATCTCATATTCAAATTAATGATCATGAACTATTATACCATTGAATATTTGGGAATCCATGACACCAATATTTTCCCACTCCATGTTCCTATTTCATGAAAAGAAAGCTATCATTTTTCTCACATCATATACATGATAGAACCTCATTTCATTGATATAATGGGATAAGAAACCTTCATGAACATCCAAACATTTAGTAATAAATAAAATAATGAAAATACACTTATCGTTCCCCCTAGATCATTTCAAAGTATCCTTCTCACTTGACACTGAGTAATATAATATTGTGTCATGTTCCCTAAACAAATTTGATAAATTAAGACATTTTGGGAACATTACTAAGAAGGAACAAACCATGATTTCCACCAATTAATTTTAGTAACCTCACATTCCAAAACCCTATAATGGGATTCCTCTATATTGATTCTACACATTCTAACCCAAGAACCTCCTCTAGAACTAATTCTAAGCAAACATAAATATATATATATATATATATATATATATATTTTACATGTCCCATGGGAACCATAATCATTGATTGATCTATAATTGATGGTTTTTATAAGATTTCTGTTAATTAACCATAGTTATAAAATCAGGATATGTAGATTGTGAATCAATGAATTGTGGGAAAACATCCTATAAGTTGTTATTGGGAAATTAAATAAACAAACTATGTTATACTCATACACATGGGGTTCATCCCTAGTGAAAAAAATTCATTTAGTTGTCCCTCATGGATATTACTAATTCTATTCTAAATAGAATACATCTATTGTTTTACCATTGATCATATCACTATACGATACATTAGGAAATATATATGAATATATTATATAAAAACTAGTCTTAAAACTATATAAAATTTCACTAGGTGATTATATGATACAATGTTGTGTGTGTAGTAATGGACACATTAAGTAGGAAACTAATATTATTTTGTGAAAATATTAATATTAATATCCGTATATATGATGTTAATAAAATGTATCTATTACGATTTCAAATATGCATATTACCACTATAATAAACGACCCAAATCCATATATGTATTCGAACTAATTTTCAATGAGATAAAAATACAAAAAATAATAAATCAAAAATCAAAAACGTTATTTTCATTGAAAAAAGTGAATATAAAATATGTGCAAAAATATTCACTACAAAGTAAATCAATCACAACTATAGTAACATATAATTCATTTGGTAATGTTGATATCAAAACATTTGAAGTAATTTTCTCACATTATCTTACACATTCCTATGTCCCATATCAACCAACTCCCTAAATCATAAGAAAACATAATATATAGTATGATGTACCTTTTTAAGTCCCATTATAATCTCACTCTTAATAGTAACTAGGAAGTTTCACAAAATGAACTCTTTAAATAATCCTTGAATTTATGTAGCCACTAAAAATATCACATGTCCATGTTAGTACCATTGGGAGACTATATCCTCTAATATAGGAGTAAATAATAATATAAAATAATATTATCAAACATAAAAACAACCAACTGGTCAATAGAAGATTAAAATATATGATATTCTATAATAAAATAAAATTTCGATAAACAGGTATATAAGGTCGATCATATCCATTAGGTTGACCACATAACCAAATAAAATAAAAAAATAAATGACATAAACCTTCAATTTATACCAATATATACCTCATCATAATCTTTGGATCTCATTTGACCTATCACAGTCAACCATAGTAATGCATAAATTGGTCCCCATCTCTACATGTGTCTATAATTACCATTTTACCACTACATGGGTAGTTAAATACCATGGATTCCAAATTTGGTTATGAGTAAAAACCTCAGTAGTGAACCTTCATTGTTGTCTAATATGAACACGATTTTTATTTATATAATCATGTAAAATTATCATCTATAAATTATAAATAACCACATAAAATTAATTACAAATTAAACCCCAAAATAACTCTAATCAACTCAATTTTATAATATATTTGACAAAAAAAATTGGACTAGGGGAACCATAATATAATAACTTCACTATGGGTATAAACATATATTCATAGTAATGGAAAATGAATGTGTTCAATACTTATTTTACTTTACCTTAACCAAATATACATGCTTCTTCAAGTGACATCAATTCTATGAGAATGAGTATCTCTATAGTTGAGCCTTGGTCTACATAATATGGATCCCTCTTGCATTACTCGACCCTGATATGTATTAAACCCATGGTCACCACTAGGTTTCCATTATCATTTAGACCAAAGGATGGATCCATTAGTAATACATTATAATCATGATGTCATGATTATGACTTATTCATAGTTGGGGGATAGGAAATCATATATTCTTATAAATTATTGAAGAAATTATGTTCCATGAAATAAAATAGAACGTGATCATAGATACCACGGTTTCTAACATGGGAATATATTAACTTATACCTCTATAGATAAACTTCAACTGGATAAAACATTTGATCCAATTGGGGTAGCTAGGAATTTATTGAGGGGATATTACAGTCACTATTAAGATTTATAACATTTATCATATGGAATATATATCCAATTGTAGAAAAATTTATTCAATTCCAATAATTGATATTAAAATAATTATTCATGGTCTAATTTTGTATTCATTTATACCCTAGGTTACATGAGAATTAAAAAAAATCACCACATGAATGGAACAAATGTATCTTTAGAATTCCTATGTACACAATCCCAAATATAATAGAATGTTGGATTGTATAAACCAAATTCAGGAATCCACTAAAACAATGAAAATATTTACAAGAACTATTTTAATTAGGAATCCACCACCCAAAATATATTTAGACTCAATAATAAATATTCAGGGTATCATATGGTCTCACCCATATCAACATGTGATTTCATAGCATCATGGAAAAACACATAATTGATAGGCCTAACATATAATTCATACACAACCATAGAAAACAAATTTCATAAAAACTAAATAAATATATGACAATAAGGTATAACCTAAAACTCATTCCCATCTCTATCACCACATCCCCAAATGATCAAACATTGTCTTGATTCCTATGGTATCACTCACATCAATAACATACTATATCATCACACACCCACATAGGATTGGTATATCTGGGGGGAAACAACTATGTTCCCCTTGATCTTTATATAAGAGGGGCACCATCCTCAGGATCCTTCAATCAAAACATGTCACACATATACAACTAGAGTTTTATGAGTCTTTAGAATCCATTCTGTTCAAATACCAATAAATAAAATCCTAAGTCTATTAAGCTAGTATACTATGCACAATGCAGCCTTTACACATTAAAATGGTCACATATGGCACATTATATAAATTAAAAATAGAATTTAAAATAATAAATAAATAATTTAACATAAGTCACTACATTTAGTTCCATTATTGCCGACAAAATGTATATCATATTCTTTTATTAAACTATACTGAATGTACCGTGGACAATGAAATCATGGTTAAACCAAATATATTTTCAATTTCTCAGTCTCGATTCTCCACATTGACTCATTGAGACCAATCCAAGTTCTTATATTCTCAACATTACACAAAAAATCCTGAAAACCCTATCTCTTGTAATAATACCCTGAATAATTAAATAAAATAAAATTATAATTTTTTTTTAATTCTATAAAAATTAATTCATATTTTCATAACATCGAAATACTCACTATAAATCTTCTTCATCCTAGAGTAGTAGCCAATGTCCTTTAAGTAAATTATAGAACACTCCAGACATAATTTCGGGAATAGGTCATATCGAGGGAATTAAAAAAAACTATTAGAAACATAAATGTATTTATTTAATAAATATTTTAATTCAACATGAATTATAATATTTCTATAATAATTAGTATTTGCTGATAGACACTGTGCTGGGACACATTATATCTCAGTGCCATACTAATTCTCCATCATCCTTAGAATATCAACCAATGATCAGGTTAAATATAAACTAACATCCTAATAGGGAAAAACCTTATGAAGAAATAATTTGGAAATATAAATGGGTAGGAGTGGTTGTTTCCAACATAATAGATAAGAAAATTCCCCTATAATATCACAAAACCATGGTGTTTAAATAGGTAGAGGGAGGAGCTAGAGCCCCTAGTCTCTGTGTGACTAAAAGTGTATGATGGTATGTGAATTGATAAAAAAATAGTTGGTGAAATCTAGTCCTTTTAATGTTTTAATAATCATTTGGGAATTTTTATTTTTTGGTCTAATTGTATTCCAAACCATGCCGAAAAATTTCCAAAGTCACTAACAAGGAAAATATCAATGAAAATATTAATATATTTATGTCAACCATGATGAAAATAAATAGAACACCTAGAATACACCTAACATGTTCTATTTTCAACGATGAATAATCCATATATTCTGGACCTAGAAGACACATGCCTCACACTATTGGATTTAGGGTCATTATGGTTGGACCAGAACTATGTGAATTCATGCTAATAGAATTGTGACATGATAAAATAATGAGAGTTTGCCCAATCATTAAAGGATTTCACAACATTCAAATAGTGAAAAAATGAAAACAATACATTATTAATACCTTAATAAAATGATTTAAATATTATATCTCACATATAGTTACATATTAGAAATACCAAAAGATAAATTTTATTATAGACAATATATATAAATTACTTATTTTATAGCATGTCATTTTATTATCATCAACCAATACTCTCTAGATCATTATATATATATATATATATCACATGATATAATTTTCTTATAATTATTTTTGGAAACATAATAATTTATTGATCTCAAATGCTCAGTAAGATTATGAAAAATCATAAAATGAAGGAATATATGACTGAGACATTAAGATCATAATTATTTATCAAAAATATATATGTGTTAATTATAAACCAATATATTCTAATCTCAATTCATATAAATATCCTTAAGAAGTAATTAAATATATTTAATTCTCAAAACACATCTCAATCGTCAAATATTATGTTAGTGTGATAGAAATATACATTATTTAAAAATAAATGAATATTCATGGAAAAATATAAATTCAAGGAAATAAAATTAATATTATAAATTTATCATAAAATTTTGAACAAAATGTAAATGTTGGACGACCAAAACCAAAGGAAATCATATGTTATTATACATTTTATTCCCATACCTATGTGATAAAACTCATTATGTACAATCCTCAAAATGTAAGGATACACATCCTACACATGCATTTGTCAACTAATATTACATGTCCATGATAGACTATCTCATGATACATAAAAATATAAAAACTAATTGGGGGTGAGATATGACCACACCCATTAATATCTTTACATTATCTTTTACCTAAAAATCATTCATCATCACATATCAAATATGTAATGAAAAAATGAATGGATTTAAAAAAAATTAAATCATCAAATACCATATGATTATGAAATGAAAAGATATAAAAATTTAAATTTTTTTAGTTTATTAATATCACAATGAAATATATATATTTTTCAAATAAATACTTCTTGAATGGTAAAGTTTTTAGGGTAAAATAATTGAATAATAAAAATGTATTAACAAATCCATTAAAACCGCTAAAGTACAATTTTCTATTAAATTAATATTTTAAAGAGAACGAAAATCATTTTGAAAAGAAAAATATACTTGGCATTAAATTAAAAAACTATGAAAATATATAATGGTTATCAAAATATATAATATATAACTATTTATAAATTATCACTTTTAAAAGTCTATTTTATAATTGTGTTATAAAATTTAATAAATTTATCATAAAAGGGATGTCTAAAAAAATGAAAACATATAATTAAACAAATATTAATTTATATTATATCATTTAAAAATTAATCAATGTTATAAAAATAATATTTGGAGTGGGTGATATAAATGTTTTTGAAATTATTCTTAATCATTTCATTTAGTTTATAAAAAAAAATTGGAAACCCACTTTATTAAAAGGATAATGAATCCATTTATTTAAAAATAATTTATGATAATGAAATAATAATTTTAGATAATAATAAATTTCATTTTAATAAGTTTAGAAGGATACTAAGGTAATTAAAAATGTTGGGATTATTGGAAAATACAATAAAAATATATGGATATACCATTAAGAAATAAATTTTAACATATTAATAGATTTATGATGGAAAAAACATTAGTGTGAAATATGATTTAATCATAAATATTTTTTAAATAAAATATTATCATATGTTAGTATATATCAATCATGAGTGATAATAGTTTCAAAATAATGATTAGGACACAAAGAATATGATTGTCCCTTGAAAAAAAAATAAGGCTTTAGTAATTCAAAAATCAAAAGAAATCGTTTGATTTATATTAATTTTGTTCGATAAAACCATTAAATTAAATAAAATATTATGTAAATAATATATTAACTCATTATATATACAACATAAAATTATTAAATTGGTTCGTACCAATAAAATATTATTCATAAAAGATATATTTATATGAAAAAACCAAACCTTGTTTCCATTTATAGTTTATTAAACACTATCCATTTGTAAAATTCCATAAATAAGTTAATATATTGTAATATAACCATAATAATAAACATAACCATTTTATAATTATTAATAAAAATAATCTTATTTAGTGAATTAAATAATTATACCATATTATGACCATAACAATCAATAACATTGACCCTTATAATCATGTTTAATAATATAGATATCATTAGCATCCATTTTATATATTAATATTTATTGATAGAAAATTTATTAATATATAATAAATAACATTTTTTTATTTAAAATTTTAAAATTTAATTTAATAAGTGTTTTTTATGTTATATGAAAATATAACTGATAATGGACTATTTATGTAATTTTGGTCATCAATAATGATGAATGAATAAGGATTTATACACTATCTATAAGTTAATCATGAACAAAAATGATAATATTTTACTTATTAACCTATTATAGTATCTATATTTAGTTTATCTTGTCATCTATAATGATATTTTCAATCATTTCACATATAGGTTGTTAAATAGACCTAAATGTGAACACACATTATCTCAGATGGTAATCATGGTTACTGAAATGTTTATTCCTACACAATATAATTATATCTAAAAATGATTCTATTTTTTTGATTTTTATATTTTTAAATAAAACATTTATATTGTTGTTTGATAATGGAAAACTTGTATAAATATGAAAACAATTCTTCAAAGAGGCAGTAGCAAGAACACAACAACAACTAATATTCCATTTTTATTCTAAGAGGATGTGAATTAGAAATTAAGAGTTAAAATATTAATATAATGAAATATTAATACTATAATGATGTTTACCTAATCATATAATTGTGGAGATAAATTATTTGGTTGTGTAGGATAAAAAATAAAAATTTTATATAGTGATATAACATGGGATGGAGAATTTCTCTTTACATGGATGCATTTTTGATATTGTAGTATAGAGAATAAAAATTATTGAATTTGATAATATGTTAAATGTATTGGTTTCTATGGATTTTATAACAGAATATTTTCATTGTGTTATTTAAAGGTTATGTCTATCTTTTCTTGGTGGAATTTATTCCCCAATATAAGGGGAGAAAATAGGGTATTTTTTACCCACAAGTGAAAATTATTGTAATTTTTTTAATAATTAAATAAATAAATATAAATCATTAAGTCATGTCATAATTAAAAATAAATAAATAAATGAAAAATATTTTATATTGAAAGAACAAATAAATATTTTTTTTGATGACTATTGGTATATAAATTCAACCTAGTTGGATTAAATGATTTATTCAACTTTATAGTATATATATTTATTGGATATTTTTATCATATACTTCAATGTATTCATGTAAAAATTTAATTTCATAAAAGTGACATCATTAATATATTTTTTAATTTCACTAGGTATCTAGTAATTAATTATATCAATGAAATACCATAAATATATCTTAATGTAATATGAATATGATAAATTCATAAATGATTCCATTTTTCCCATAATTTTATCTAAAAGTTAGGGAAAAAATTTATTTGGGAAATTATAATGTATAAACAAATTATTTTTATAGTAAATAATTCTTTTTGTTTGTTAAAAAATTTAAAATTTTCTTTCTGTAAAATATATTATTATTATTAAATAAAAATATTATTTTTTTCATAAATTAATATATATTTCTAAATGAAATAAATTTTTATATAGAGAGTAATTTTTTAAAAAATTAATTTTTTTGGGTAAATAAATACACTATATATCTCTTACACATTTTTTCAAATCTCTACAGGATTTATCATCTCCCATAGACATTTTTTCTGAGACAATAATTTCTTGAAATTGGTTTGTGCATGATCATGAAAAAACACTTGGGATTCAACCACCATTCCAACATTGGAAAAATGCTATTCATAAGAAAACCTACACTTTAGGATTCTATTTCATCGTACATTTTTCATCGATTTTTAATTGTGATTACATGACTTTATACTTGGTAATTTAATGGATATGTTTTAATTTATGTATATAATATGCATGACATATCAAGGATTATTATTTTTATTTTTATTTTCTATTTTCAAAATCCAATTATCACAACATTTAAGTGAGAATAATATATAGTTAAATATTAAGCCATTACATTCTCCCCCTCATTATAGATTATTTCATTTCGATTTTTATTATTATATACTAATTTTTTTATCCATGGGTATATATAATTTTAATCATGATTTAGTTTTCTAATGATGATTTAATCACATATATAAAAAAAATCCCAATATAATGTTTATTCTTAAATATTTGAGATAAATACATTTAATGGTTTGGTGATAAGAATTATACCAATTTTTATTGAGTTAATATTTTTTGAAAACTAGTTGTAGATTACATATGTAGGATTATGTTTTGAAATTTGATTCCATATTTTTATAATAATTACACACAAACATATTTATCACACCCATGGTAATTTAAATTGGTTGTTTTAGTATATTATTGAGGTAGAATGGTGAATTTAATTGAAAAGACAGAAACATTTATTAAAGAAAATTTGTATTTATCTAATTATATTTCATACTATTCAAAAAAATTTATATTACATATTTACATCCTTTGTTTTATGATTTTGTATTTCAAAAAATCATTAAGATTTGTTATTTTTCTATTATAGGAATTGAATACTAATCAACTGATTAGTATAAATATAGGGCTTTAACAATTCAAATTTATTCAGACAAAGGAAGTGATGGCCTAATTTAGTAGAATTACTCCGTACGAAGCTCATTTGTCAGAGCTCAAAAAAAAGGTGGCACCACTGGGCTTCGGTCTTGATAAATCCCAAGCAGAGCATCAACACGTTAAGCTCGATCAGAATCGCCTATGAGAGATGTGGAAGTTGATAGAGATTACCACCAAAGAGATGTTATTGTGCCCTCTAGGAGTCTGTCACCATTGTAGACCATACCCTTTGGTATTATGTGTGTGTTACAAGGGGTTATGTAATAAGACATTAGCACTAAGATTATGTGAATTATATTTGTGTATAGAATAACGAATATACATTCATGTTATTATTGTTACATTGTACATTGTTATTAAAACACAAATAATAGTTTCGTTAATACTTAAATAATAAATATATTTTGATGAATTGCTGTAATTTTTGAGTTAATGAATATGTTAATATAGTATTAATAATATATTAATTTTTAATTATAAATGGTCAATTTTTTTAAAGAAATATAGATGTAATATTCATTATGGTTTAAAAGCCAGTTTTGTAAAAACCCATGAATTTTGATAAATGTTGTTTTTTCTATTCAAACTAAAAATCCACATAATTAGTAAATTATTTAGATAAAATGAATATTATTTTTGATATTATGATGTCTAGAATATCCAACAATGATTTTTTCATTATTTTCCGAGACAGTATAATTGTTGGGTTAAAAATATATATCGTTTATTTATATAATGTATTTTTTGATATCATGATGACCCAATAGTGATGTAATAAAATAATATAAATTCATTTTTAGTCCCATAAATGACTTTACATTAAAATAATGTGATTTTAGGTTTGTTTGATATATATTACAATGTCTGAGTGGACCCTCAAATAACTTATAAAACATTTTATCTTTTAAAATGATTTCCTTGATATTGTGACTCACCTCCACATATGAATGAATAATATCATAAGAAGATAGGAAATTTTTTTTAAAAAATGTTTTCCAATCCCCATTGTCCAATACCTTGGGAAAATATCATGTTCTGTATTTTTCTTTGGATTAGTTTAATGTGAGGTGTCCAAAACCAAAATAATAAATAATTCCCTCTCTTTTCCTATATAAACCCACAAAATCTCCCACATACTCTTCACTAAAAGCCTTTTGAGCACAAACAACCCCTATCCTCGTACCTATAGAATCCTCTCAAGGCTTCCCAATCTCCCATGAATCTAATATCAATCATCACCCAAGCCATTGAGATCACACTTCAATGTAATGTATTTCTTCCATTCTCATTTTTTCCAAATTTCATTATGTTATTATAGGATTTCGTTTTCAGTTACATATATTGGGGTATGTTTTATAACCAAATCCATATATCCATCCTTATGTTTTAAAAATTAGAGACCCCTTCCTCTCTCTTTAATTCCTCCCATGTTCACCTATTACTTTGCTCAAATTTTGTACGAGATATCTCTGTCCACATTTACATTCATGAAATTATTTTTTTTATGAATCTAAATTACATTACATATATCAAAACATATATATATATATATATATATATATGACCCCCTTACATTCCATTTAATGTATATATTATGAGATAACCATTTCTCTCTCATCATCTATTTTTATTAAATGTTATATCATGTCCTTATGGTGCTAAAATTGCCCCTCAATTTTCCAATCCAAATTCACTGTGTAATGAATTAAATGCCTGTCTCTCTATCAAGAGTATTCACATTTATGATATTTTATTTATTGATTATATAGTTTCATGTATTATTTACACATTCCTTTATCATTTAATTAGTAATTTTTTAAGGAGTCATTGTTATATAATCCATGTTGTACACTTATGCAGTAAATGAAATAATAAAGAAGGGTGCATCCTGATAGCACTCCAATGCATTGGGTAAATATTATAATCATAATATTTCACGTTCAATAAGGGTTTACTAATTATAAGTAATGTTGAATTGTGGTTTACTAATTCTCCAGGTGCAATGAGCCTTATCTCATTCTAAAATCATGTGAAATGTGGTTTCTTAATTTCCATGTTATGATAATAATGAAATACCATGCCTTAATCTTTTTGTTTCTCTTATGCTCCATTTATATTACTATTTCGAAACATGTATTGTATTCATCATTTTATTCATTTTTACTCCCTTACTAGGATTTATATCTCCCCCTTTTCTCATGCATGTCCTCATGTTATCCCGTGAAATGCTAGATACGAAGTAATTTGTGTGGTAATGTAAAAGACGTTTTCAATAAAGATGTCTATCTCTTTTTTTAAGTAGTTATGTAATGTTCCTAATTCCCAAAGACAATACACTTATTTATCTTCTATATTCTATCAAGTGAGGATGTTATTTAATAAATTATGATTATATGTGAAATAAATAGCATGCCTCTTATAGTTGGTATAAGAGTATAGGTTTAGTTATTTTTTGAATTAGTATTAGAAAACTGTAGTCAAAGCCTTAGGGATAAGAAAATTTAAAATAAATACATAACTATATTTTGGGGAGTAATGAGTAAGTGTTTTATCATTAAAATACATCCCTGTCTCGAAAGGAGGAGGTATATGCTGCTCTGATATAGATGTATGCAGGGGTAAACCCCAAAAACACCATATTGAACTAGACTCGAACGCGAACTACTGCATGAAAATGTGCCTTGTTCACTTTTGGTTACGAAACTCTTGAGGATATTCTTTCTTAAATTCATAATCTTAGTACGAACCATTATGATGGGAATAAAAAATCCCCTAATAATATATGTTGGTTTGCAGATCATGGATAAGCTAGATTGAATCCTATAAATTCATAAGTTATGTAAATAAAAGTAATTTATAAGTAATCTATTTTTGTCTTTGTGTTACCATTTATTTGTTACCCCTAAATATACCTTTATTCCATCAAATTTCTAGTAATAGGAGGACTCATGCTAACAGATGATGCAAAGATCAATGTGACCACTGTTCAAATGAGATGCCTAATCCGATGGGAGAAGGAATCACGATCTTTGTCAAAATACACACTAAATTAACTAATGTTTTCAATAGAAACCTGGATCAAGTGTATCATTCAATCCACCATAAGAAAGAAAAATTCACAATCGAGAGATTAATGATTACAATGGACTCCTACATTTAATGGATCTTCAGATCCCTCCATCACAGAACAATAGACCATCGTCATTGAGAAGATATTCTCCATCCTTCATATATCTGAAAAAGATATGTTACTTCGGGCTGCTTATCATATAGAGCGTGAAGATGGAAAATGGTGGACAATGATAAAATGTATGAATCCAGAGGAGGCGATTGAGGCGTTGGAATGGAAGTATTTCTAGAAAATATTTGTCTAAGAATATTTTCTTCGCACCCACCGGCTTAAGACAGAAATGTACACCTTTTCACTCATGAAAAAAGATGAAAAATCCATCAGACCATATAAGGAAAACAGTACAAGTATTGCATGATACACATATATCATTTTCATTACCCCAAAATGAAGGGTTATTCTCTTCATTGGTGGGATTAAACATAGCATAGAGAATGCCCTATAAATCTGTGCCTTTATGATCTATGTTAAAATTGTCTGATGTGCCCTCGATGTTGAAATAGAGATAGAAAAAACCTAGGGGTATCATTGGGATATCATCTAAGGTGGAATTCAATTATGGAGGTCCTAGGTATAAATTCAATTGTTGTAACAAAATCCCACATCCACTTACCAAAGGTGTGGAAAGAAGCACCCCATAAATCTCCTGAATGGGAAGAGGAAATGCTTTATGTGTAGAAGAGAAGTGCACCTAGACATTAACTGATGAATAGAAAATCACATTGCTATGACATAAGAGAGGAACACTCTGATTGACTATTAATGCATATTTTATTACTTCAACTTCAAAGAACTAGGGAACTTTTAATACATGTTCCACAAGACAAGGGTTTTTAGAGGCAACCAACAACCTCCAAGGAAGCAAAGGCGGTCTTTTTCAATCAATACCACAAATATGATCCCCAAAAACGAATTTTTTACAGGTATTCTAGTTATTAATTCAAGAATATTGAACTTACTATTTGTTTGTGGTTATAAAAATTCTTTCATATCCTGAATGATTAGTAGAAAAATCCCAACACCACCACTAATTACCCAAGTAAAGAAATTTTTGGGAACAGAAAATGTGGAAATCACTACATCTAATTACTATAACTCCTCTCCTATCATTTTTTGTGGATTGAACGTCATGTACATCCACTTCGTACTCCCTTTAGTGGAACTTAATGAAATTCATGGAATGGATTGGCATTCCTTATATAGATCTAACATTAATTTATATGAGAGGGAAACCACTCTTTAAATGGTGAATCAACCTCGATTATGTACATGTGCATGGATGATGATGAATATTCTGTAGAACTATCATCTAATGTGTCGATATTACTAATATATGGGAATGTTTTCCTAGTACAGATGATTGAGTCTAAGGAAGAAACCATCCTTGACAACATGCTGATTGTGAGGAAATTTTCTAAACTATTTCCCAAGGAATTTCCTAGTTGTTCTCCTAGAAGATATATTGAATCCTAAATTTATCTTATAAATGTGCTATTTAAAATATCAAAGACTCTTCATAGAATGGTTTTTTTAGTACTTGTGGTCTTGATGAAACAACTAATGGAGAATCTAGTTAAAGGGATTATAAGCATAAGTGCTTCACCATGGGGTGCACCAGTCCTCTTCGTTAAGAAGGATGGGTCAGTGCCCATTTTTCTGGATTAACATGAGTTCCAAAAAATCATGATAAATAACTAGTATCCTTTGCAACGAACTGATGAATTGATTTATCAGCTATGTAGAGAAAAATACTTATCCAAAGTGGATTTTCAATCGAGATATTACCATGTAAGGATGAAGAAGGATGAAATACCGAAGACTGCTTTTCGTACAAGATACAGGGACTCAAAATTAATATTAATACCTTTTGTAATCACTAATGCTCCAAAAATATTCTAGAAATTTATGAATATTGTTGTTATAGTTTACCTCGAAAAATCTGTGATCGTAATAATAGAAGATATTCTAATATACGCCAAAATCAAGGAGGAGTCTGAGGATAATATAATCAATGTACTAGAGACATTGAGAAATGATATGATTTTTGAAAAGTTCGGAAAGTGTGGGTTCTTTTTGAAGGAGTTATAATTATTGGGTCATATCATTACAATAAAAGGGATATCTGTGGATACCTCTATGAAAAATACTATATAGGGATGGTCGAGGCCAACATCGGTAACAGATACCTGTAGATTTCTGGGGTTAGATAGATTTTATCGCTGATTTGTGAGAAATTTCACACAATTGTCCAATCCTCATTCCAAGATGACTCATAAGGGGGTAATGATTTCTTGGAGTGATGAATGCCATTAGAAAATCAAGGAGCTAAAAAGGAGGCTTATTACTACTCTAGTACTCACAATACCAAGAAGTATGGATCTTTTGTGGTATTCAGTGATGCTTTGAAGAAGGTAATGGGTTGTGTGTTGATGAAAAATGACAAAGGCATTCCCTAAGAATCATGGAAATTGAAATCTAATGAGAAAAACAGTCCAACACATTATCTAGATTTGGTTGTAGTAATATTTGCTTTAAAAAATTCACAACATTACTTCTTTGGGGAGAAGTGTGAAATATATGGGGATCACAAAATCCTCAAGTATATATTCAAACAGAAAGTGTTCAGAATTTTACAATGAAGATGATTAGAGAAGATAAATGACTATTAATTCTCAATCCATTACCACCCTAGGAAAGGAAAAAGGTTGGAGATGATCTAAGTCGAATGTATCTAGCAATTTTATCATTTATGGTAATTAAATATGATACAATATTCATAGATTTTATGAATATGGACATGTGAATAGTAAAGGAGGGAACATCATCAATCCTTTCTCAAATGATATCTCAACTGTATCTTTTGTAATGGATAAATGAAGATCGAAATGATGATTTGGGAATTCAGAAGAAAGTGGAATCAATCAGAAAAGTTAAATCCTCAGAGGTAAATGTTAATGAATAATGAACTATGATATTTGGGTAAATACTATGTGTTCCATCAAGTCCAGAGTAAATGAAATATCTTCTGGATAATGAAAGTAGTACAAATTTCTCCACTCACCCAGGAAACACAATGATGTATTGAGATATCTGAAAGAATTATTGGTTGGATAACATGAAGAAGGAAACACTGAGTACATATCAACATGCCGGGTATGTCAGCAAGTGATGGTTCTAAGGAAAAATTCTAAGGGGATGATGAATCCATTAGCCATACTAGTATGGATGTGAAAGAACATCACCATGGAATTTGTCACCGAATTTCTGAATACATCCAAAGGAAACTATGTTTTTTGTGTTGTACGGTATCATCATACAATAAATAAACAATTCATTACAATTTATAATATTTATGATTGGATCGACTGGAATAGTTATATATCATAGAAGTGGAAAGATTTCATGGAGTACCACTATTGATTTTATCAGATTGGGATCCAAGATTCACCTCAATGTTTTGGAAGTGTCTTTATCATTTTTTAGATTCTGACTTGACCTTCAGTACAACTTATCATCCTGAAACTAGTGTTCAATCTAAGTGGACTAAAAAAAAATTGTGGACATGTTTATAGCATGATCAACGGACTTCGAATGAGGATGGGATCAACATCTTCCTCTATTTGAGTTCTCTTAAAACAACAATTTCCATTCAAATATCCAAATAGATCCTTATGAATACATTTATGTTAAGAGGTGAAGAACACCATCATGTTGGGATGAAGTTAGGGAGATTAAACTCCTAGGTATAGAAAAGGTATAAGAAATGGTGGAGATGGTTATGGCCATCCATAAGCACATCAAAAATTCTCATAGTCGACAAAAGCTCTATTCTGATAATTGTCGATGTGAAATACAGTTTGATGTTGGAAACATGGTATTCCTCTACATATCATCTTTGAAGAGAGTTATGAGATTTGGGAATAATTGAGTGCTTTGTCCAAGGTACAATAGTCCTTTTGAGATCCTTGCTCGCATTGGAGTAGTGTCCTATAGACTATCACTCCCACTAAACCTAACTCAAATACATGATGTATTCCATGTATCACTATTGAGGAAGTACATACTTAACCCATCACATGTATTCAATCAGGAGGTGGTACCAATATTGAATGACCTTTCCTATGAATATATGTTGGTGATAATATTATATCATAGGGAAAACTTTCTATAATATTAAACAATTCCCCTCATCGTGGTGTAGTCGTGAAACCACGTTTTTGAAGAAGCAACATGGTAATTATAGGATGTGATGAGTTAGAGTTACCCTTATCTGTTTTAGTGTGGGAAAATGAAATTTTTATCAACAAATTTAATAAGGGGGGTGATTGTAAAGACCCATAATTTTATTAATGATAATTTCTCATGATTCTAATTTTATGTATTATCATATAAAATTGGTTATATAACATATGAGCTTTTTTGGTTTTAAGATTTTGGATTTAAAAAAACATTTAATAATTTTTAGTTTTTCTATTATTGTCATTGAAAAATGATCAATTTATTTGTATATATATAGGGCTTTAACCAAACCAATTTAATCAGATAAAGGAAGTGATGGCCTCATCCAGTAGACTTTCCTCGAATGAAGCCCATTTGTCAAAGATCAGAAATGAGTTGGCATCACTGGGCTTTGCTTTTGACCAATCCCAATCTGAGATTCAACATGTAATATAATCTATGCCACTCCAAGAGTATATCACCATCGCACACCATACCCATAAGTATTATGTGGGAGTTATAAGAGGTTATGTAACAATCCCTTATCACTATTATTATGTGAATTATTTATCTTGTTGAATAATGAATATACATTGATTTTATTATTTTTATATTGTAAATTGTTATTAATCCACAAATAAAATTTTTATTTAATATTAAATTGGGAAATATATTTTGATTAGTTGATCGATTTTTGACTTAAATAAAATTAATATAAAATAATATTAATAAATTATTTTTTAAATATAAATGATTATATAATATTTAGGAATACAATTGTTATTTTTATTAATATTTCAAAGATGTTTTTGTAAAAGCCCCTGAATTTTTAATAAATTTACCTTTTTATTTTAGATGTAAAAATATTAATAGTTCGAAAATTATTTAGAATATATGAATATAATTTTTGGAATCAGGACATTTATATTATCCAATAGTGAATTTTTCGTAATTTTGGGAGATACTCGAATTTTTTTGTAAGAATTAAATACAATTTCATTATATAATGTGTTCTATGACATCATAATGACCCATTAGTGATGTAATAAAATTCTATAAATGGTTTTTTAATCCAAATTATGTTTTATCATTAAAATAATGTGATTTTTTGTTTGTTTTATTTATTTTACTAATCTATAGTGGACCCTGCAAATCATATAAAACATTTTAACTTTTAAAATAATTAACTTGAGGGTGTGACTCACCTCCACATAATAAAGTCTATTATTTTATGATGTTCAGCCATTAACTATATAAAATAATGTTTTCTAATCCCGTTTGTAAAAAACCATGGGAATAAGAAATGGTTTAGATTGTGGGTTTGATTAGTTTAATGTGTGGTGTCAAAAACCTAATAAATAATGAATTCCCTCTCTTTTCCAATTTAACCCACCCATTCTCCCACTTCCTCCTCACTGAATGAATTTGGATCTAGACCAACGACTTCCAGACACTCTCTATAATCCTCCCAACACTCATCATGCACCCTTGAGGCCTCTCTTAAGCCTCTCTCATGCCTTTGGGATCACACTTCCAAGTAATAGATTTATTCCTTTGACATTTTTGTCGAAATTTCATTACGTTGTTATACCATTTTATTCAATTAAAAATGTTGGGGTATGATCTCTCACCTTCCTCATTTAATGCTCCTTATGTTTTAATGATGTTAGACCACATTATATGTCATTAATTCCTCCCATGTACACCTATTACTTTTCCAAAATTCCCTACTGGATTTCTCTCTCCATATATACATTCAAGCAATTCATTTATTTTATGAATCTAAATTCCATTAATATGTTGGTTCATGTATCTATATGTCTTCTTTACTATCCATTTCATGTATATATTACGAGATACCCATTTCTCTGTTATCAACCATTTTTATTAATTCTTATGTCATGCCATTATGCAACTCAAATTTCCCCGTGATTTTCAAATCCAAAGGCATTTTATAGTGAATACCAAGCCCATTTTTTTATCAATGGAATTCACATTTAAGAACATATAATTAGTTAATATAGAGTTTCATGTATTAATTCCACATTACACTATTATGGAATATGTTATTATGTTTAATGAATCCATTTTATATGATCCATGTGGCACACTTATGCATGAAAAGAATGGATTTAGAAGGTTGTGCCTTGATAGGGCTCTAATTCTTTGGCTAAAGATTAGTATCATGATACTCTAAGTCCAATGAGGTCTTACCCATTATAATTCATGTTCATTTAGGATTTACTCATGCTCCATGTGAAATGAACCTAGACTAATGCTATTACCATGTTAAATGTTATTTCCACATTTCAATGTTAGGATAATCATGCTATACAATGCCTTTATGTTCATATTTAAATTATTCTCAACTGATATTCCTATTGAATAACATGTAATTTATTCATCATGTTATGTCTTATTTACTCTCCTACTGGGATTTATTGCTAACCCTTTTCTTATGAATATCCTTAGCTTACCCCATGCAATACCATGTAAGAAAAAATAGTTGTGGTCATGTAAAACAAGATTTCAATAATGATATTTATCTCATGTTTTCGGTTGTTATGTAATGTTCTTGATCGTATTTCTTATATCAAGTTCATAATTTATTTAATAAATTTTTTTTAAGTGGGAAATAAAGATTAGTGTTGTTATATTAATGACAATTATTCCTTTTCCTTATAATGATAATTTTGATAAATATTTATGCACCAATATCGCATTTCTAGACCAGCCAAATCTAGTAACATGATATACAACCAATATATATAATCCTCCACATATTTCATTCAAATAAATTTATATATGTTATTCTAAAGTTATAATATATTAAACTAGTGATTGAATTTATTCCACTATAGAACCTTTAAGTCTATTTTTTATCTCGGGATGGTTGCCTCATAATATTCACTCTAGGTGGATTTTTATGTGTAATAATAGTATATTTCATGACACATAATTTATCATGAACATGATACATGGGCTCACATTATCTTTGGAAAAAAAAAATTTATATTACTCCCTATCGTAGATCTATAGATAGACTCCATCTTGTTTTTTAAAAATCCATGTATTATTATTGTATTGGTTTCTATAGTGTGTTGTATTATACAAACAAACTTGATATTTTTCTATCAACATCTCTTGGATCCTCATGACATTCACATGATAGTATTGGATTGATATATATCAATGAATACAGTCAATTAATTTCCTATAAAATATTAGTTACATTAAGTACTCTCCACAATAGTTTTTTTGTTTTTTGCTAGCCCATCTTGTTTTCCAATAAGGAGGATATTGTATGTCATATAACCATAACAAGGGAATAGGGAGTCGATATAAACATCTTTAGTACATTGTGTCAAATCTATATTAGGAGTAATAATATGATATATATATCCCCATAAAAATGTTACATTGAATGAAATAATCATGAAACTTATATTTGATTTGATATAAATAAATTAGGGTAGTACACATAGAAAAAACATGGAATCATTGAGTTCCATTAAAAAATATACCATATCCATAAATCTAAAATGAAGGATTTATTTTTCAAAATCCATATTCTAATGTTGAATTGAATAGTTTAATACATTTTCCGTTTTTTATTCATTAAAATAATTATTTACCACTTATGATTTACGACACATACCTGGGTAATGAATAATCATTCCACCATAAGGACTTTAACTGTTATATGATCCCTTTGCCTCATATTTTCCAGTCACACCCATCTAAAAAACCACTACAATTTATAACACTAAAATTATTCTTAATGAAAATCTATTTATAATGTCTTTAATAATATGATAAACATTGGGTAATTCCATTTGATCTTATTAAGTGTTTTTAGATACATAAAAATAATCATTTGTCACTGCATCATCATCTTCAATTCCTCAATCATGATACATCATCATTATTCTCTCTGATGTGTTCTGGAAATCCACTATTCTAACATTGTTAGTCATACTCTCTTATAAATTATTCTGAATAATAACTATATTTGTCATTCTATATCCAGTTTTAATGGATTATTCATTGTGATAATGAATACATTATAAATGATACTTATGATTGCATCTAGTACCATTTGTCAATAAAATAAAATGGTTAGCATTCTATATAATGATATAATTAAATCATTATTTAATTTCTACATCAAAACATGATTTTATTTTAATATGTAAATTTAGATTATATGGACATTTGTTTAGAATTGTAGATTCATAAAATTAGTTAGGATAGTCTATATATGGTTAATTTATGTTTCTCAAGATAAAACTATAAATTAACATTTGAAATAAATATGTTATAATCTGTTTTAAAGATAATATGATCAACCAAATCATATCCTCCATATGTCTCAGGATAAATATGCAATCTTAGTCCCCATCATCATACAAAAAGGGGGTGACCGAGTTATTTCTAAAGCAAACTTTTCCAGGGAGATTACCCGTTATTATATGCATTCTACATCCATATCTATATTCCATAATGAATATATGGGTATACATCAAAGAAAATAATTTATATAGGAAAATTACAATATTTGATAACAACATCCTATACATAGATTCAATTTTCATGTTTTCACTAATGATATATTACCGCAACACCAATGTTGTCACTACTAATCTCTAATCAAGAAGTAAAATGATCTCTAAATATAACTAAACTCCCTAACGATACCAAAGATTGTGAATAATGTTAAAATGACATAAATAATTTATTAATAGTTTTATTTAAATGTTACACATAAAAAATAGTTACTGATCCCACAATCTAAAAGGTTTAGTATATTTGAAATTCGAAATATAAATAAATTATATTTAAACTATTGAAAAGTAAATACATACAAAATAATCACCAAGTAATTTTTTTTATATCACATTTGAAATTTATTTCTTCATAAACTAAATATTTGAAGACATTATAAATGGGTGTGATTAAATTCTAAGTAAGGAAAAAATAAATCATAACACGAATATCATCCAGTTGAAGCTAGTAATATCATATGTATAGATTAAAAAACATAAATAACGACCCTAAAACAAATCAGAGTAAAATAATATCAGAAAATGATAATCATGGAGGCATGTATGATTTGAATTGTCTTCAAAAACATATTAATACTCATATAACTTATGATCATGACATAAAAGGGTGCAATGAATTTTAAAAAATAAGCCATAATATTTGTAACAGTGAAAATAAATGAAATTAAATATAGCTAGAAATATTATTTTAACATTTCGAACAATATTTAAATAATTAACAAGCATATTAATAATAAATCTATGTAACAAAATCCATTACTACAATGCATATGTTAACAATTTCATTATAAATGTGACCAAATTCATCATTCCCACACATGTTTGAACAAACTCATCATGTTTATAGTTGATTATATCATGAGATACAATAACAAACCAAGGTATTAGAGGGTATTATATGACCCCATAAATCATCATCATTACAAATTTGTTCATTGTATTTATCCATCATTATCATATCATAAATATGAAAAGAAAAAAGGAAAGTTTTATTAAAAAATTCAGTAAAATCATATATCATAAAACTATGAAATCATATGATGTAAAAGTAATAATTTTCTTAGAGGAATAATATTATAATAAAATATATAAGGTGATATAAGATTAACTCTAAGAATTAAAATATTTTGAAGGTTAATAGATAATTAAATAATAATTTTTTCCTAATTCATTTTAAAACATAGTTGTAGAAATTGCATTCCAAAAAAACATTGTGATTGTAAATAGATTACTTTTGAGAACATTAAATTCTTTATTTCATAATAAAACATATTTCAATGTACACTACGTTAATCAAAAAATGTAAATAAAAATACATAAAAAATATTTTTTGATAATAGAGCCATTAAAAAAATAAATTTCAAAAAATAGGGAAGTGAAAATGAATGGGAATCATTTCATTACAAAATAATATTTATTATAGGAACATTGAAAAAAATAAAATTTATCAAATTTTAATGTTAAGAGGGTTAAAAAAAATATTTAGAAATCATGGAATTGCCTTTTGAAAAGTTTAAAATAGTCTTGTTGGGAACCCATGTCAGTATAATGAAAATGAGTCATTTAATTTAAGATTAATTATTGTGAATAAAAGAATAAATTTATATAAAAACTTAATTTTTATAATATATAAATAAAATATTGGTGGGATGTAAAAACATCGATATGGGTGGAAATTCGATTATGAATTATTCAAATTTTCATTAAAAAATGTTGTTTAATGAAATTATAGAATCATCATGGAATAATTCCTTTGTGTGAAATATTTTATGACCATAAATGAATATGATATTTTCATATAAAGTAAATATTTGTTAAAACATATCAATATTGAAACATAATACTCAAACGATTTTGACTATGACACTGGGAAGTGAATTGATTCCCAAAAACCACTTATAGATTTGGAAATTTCTGAATCAAAAGTTATTTGACAGATGAAAATCATGTCTCTATATATCCCATAAATTAAAGTAATTATTACGTAAAAAATATTCATGGATAGTATATAATATATAGAACTAAAAAATTAGTGCATAACATTAAAACATGTCCCTGTAAAGAGAAATTGAGATTAAAACCCATAAATTTTATTAATAACTTTGTTGATAACATTATAATCCCTATGAAAAACCAAAATGAGATATTATAATATTAAATAACCTCAATAAAAAATATTCCCCTATTTTAATTATTATTATATTTAATAATTTTAAATATATTCATTTTGTATAATGTATTATGATAATCGAGAATTAATAATATTAACTATTTTTCCCATGATTTTTAATCATTTGAAAAAAAAATCATTATTGATATTTCATTTAACATTACATAATATAATACTTATATTGATTTTAAATGTTTTCATTTTTTGTAATTATGTGTTTTTCATACCTTATGTGAAAACTGAATTGATAAAAACACATTTTGGAGATGATTATTATCAATGATGGTTTACTAATAATAAATTATTTCAAATATTTTGATATAAATAAAATTATCACATTAATATTATTAATATATAATAAATTAGTAATTATGTTCTCATTTTAATACATGATCATATTTTAATTCATTATTTACGTAGGTGTTTAATCAGAACCAAAATTGAACACATTTTAACTCAACTATAGAGTATAGATTTAAATTTTTTTATTTTTACATAATTACATTATAATAAAATTATAATGATGGTTTCTATTAAATTATTTTTACGTATAGTTTATAATAATTGGAAACAACGAAAATATCAATGAAATGTAAAAAATGAACCTTCATAGAGTTTGTAGTCTGCAAAATCAAATTATTTATGATCCATTGATATTTAATAGATAATAAAATGATTAAAAAAGGATAAAACATTAATATATCTACATCTCGATATACAAGTGATACTATATCCATCATATTTTTTTGGGGACGTTATATTTGGAAGGGTAATTTTCCTAAAAAAACATAAGTGATAATACATTCACAAGATACTTGATAATGCATCAGAATCCCACTATATATTTATGTGAATATGATAACAATGATTTACATAGGGATTATTTTTCTTGGAGTGGATTCTATATAGACCAAAATTGATTATTTTGAAGGTGAAATTTTGATGTTAGGTTTAACCATGACTTCTGAAAGAAGAATCCAAAATAGTGGATAAATGAATACATTGGAAAAAAATAATTACATTTCATTAATAACATGAAAAAATTCAAATAATAATTTATAAAAATGAAGAAAAATCGGGTTTTCTAAATGTGTTGTTAAAAACAATCTTATGAAATTTTTTTATACATGTTTTAATCATGTTATCAAACATTTTGTATTAAAATAATTTACCTGAAACCATTTATTTTGTATTCATAAGTGTACACTTTTTCACCTTGGGAGTCTAATTGTAATACCTAATTATATATCAAGAATATTATATAATTAATACCAATTAAATAAAAATATATAATCAATAATGTTAGATAAAATTTCTATTTTTTAGTTATTATTTTCATCTGAAGGAAACGTGGGGTTGTGAAAACTTTTCCTTCAAAACATTGTATTTAATAACAATATATATTTTATTAAGATTGTATTATTGATTCCATAAGTTTCAATTTGTAAAAAAATAATAAAAATTACATAGTATTTATTTATCATTATTAGAAAAAAAATAACATTTCATCGTGATAAAATTATTTAATAAATCATTTAATTTCTTTGATTAAAACAGCATAAAAAGATTAAAAATGTTGATAATATTTTTAAAAATTCAATATATAATATTTTAATTACTTAAACTAATTTAAATTGATTGAAAATAAATCATTGTATTTATAAAAAAAATTATACTGTTTGACACATAATATTAAAAAATTCAATATTTTCACTATTGAGAAAAATTATTTATTTAAAAATAATATAAAAAAACTATTTCAGTCTAATATGAATATGTTAAATTCCAATATATTTTTATCTTTTTCAAATTTAAAATTATAATTTTTTAATGAAAAAAATATAATATTCCAAAAACATATATTTAGAGATAAATTGCATTTGATTTATTAAATATTAAAAATTAGTCATGGGTTAATATATCATATAATTACACAATTAAAATATTATTACATTCGTTTTATAAAATAAATTTTTACTAAAAAATATATTTTTAATCTTATTGTATATTTATAAAACAGGATTCTCAAGTAGTTTTTAAATTCAATATATACCGATATAAATAATATATTATCATTCCATATAATCATATTATCTATTTACTTGTCCCCTTATGATCCCAAAATAATAACTTAGAATGATATATTATATGGGTGTTGTTTCATGTGTTGGGTCACTTTGAATGGGTCTTGTAGAAATCTCCATGATCTTGAACTTCTCCCATATACGGTTTTGTTGAGAACAAAATTGAATATATTTATTTCGAGATTAGTCATTTTAATGCTATATCTAATCAATGAAAATTATGAGTTCAATAAAAGGGTATTCATGATTAAGTATTACATTTATGGATTACATTTCTTCTAATATTCATCATTGATATTATACTATTGTTACTCCAATTAATATAAGATAATATAACTTCTAAAATTTTATGGTCATATATAATATTAAAAACATATCAAGGGTATTTCTTTTTTATTATATTTTATATAAATGGTACTCTATTGAAAAATTATTTATTAAATTATAATATATATGGAATCCATAGGATGATATATTACACTAAACCGTTCACAAGAAACCATGAGACAAAAAAATTATAAAATAAAATAACAAATTCATACATAAATTTCAAGAAATATTTACATATCATGTAGCTAACCTCTTATGACTTTGTCCATACACAAATAAACTACATTATAGAATCAAAAATATCACAATTATACTTCCTAGACAAGTTTAAAATAGTACACTTCTATTAATTTTCAAACAAAATATTTTAATCAAATTCTGAAACCCATGCATGAACTCAAAGAATTAAATGTTAGGTATAATTTTTAGTAAGTGTGTTTTCATTTTATAATGGGTGGAATATGTATGGGTTATTATTATTTGATTAATAGTCTCATATATCACCCTATAATTCATAAGTTAACCATTTATATCTCAATATATAATTATGGGAGTTGTGTATTGATGTTATCTCTATATTGGGTTATTGTAGTGATTCTTACTCAATATTGTTTATCAAAATCATGTTCTGATGCAATATCTATCATTTTTATGGGAAATAATTATTTTTTCCCACACTACTATGTTTATGGTAATTATGTTGTGTTTATGTCTTCTTTTGGTAATGGAAAATTTTTATTTATTATCTCCCTACAATGTTAAAGTTATTGTTCTTATGTAAGTGATTTAGTTTAGAGATATACATATTTTCCAACACATTCCATATATATTAATAAAATTATTATCATAAAATTGTGTTTATTTTATCTTCTTTTAAAAATATTTTTTTATTTTTTATGGTAACTGTTCGTATAATATATGACCTGATAACACTGATTGAGGAAAACTCTTGTAGTTGTATGTTATTTTAAAGATGATATTTATATATAGTTCATAGTTTATCATAAAGATATGATCTAAACCATTATCTATAGGTTTTTTAGAGTTTAACTTATCAATCACTTTATCTCACCACTTTCATATAATTTTACTCTTATCGTTACGAAGTTAAGTATAACCATAGAGATATATAGATTAGAGTTTAGTATGGATTGATAATGGTGAAATGTTCAAATTTATTCTTTATTTACATTTATATAAAACTATAACATGTCTATATTGATCAAAAAATTATGTAAATTTTCAAATTATATTATAGTTCTGTTGTTTATGTTTTTGGAATTTTGTAAAAATTGAGATAGTTTAAAATAATATTTTATCAAACCGATTTCTGTTGAATTTGTTTTTAGAAATAGAGGTAGTAGTGATGGTCATAGTATATTCAGTACCCAATAATTGATGACATTTTTTTCATCACCATTAAATATAAGGTACTATAAATGATAAGTTTCCAATTTTTAAAATGATCATATCAATTTCCATATATATTGTGATCATTTTCCATGAAATTTTTAATGGTGAGGGCTTATTTTTCCTAATTTTAGTGATCAGATAATAAATTTAAAAAATAGGTTAAATAAATTATATAATCCTTCTATAGTTTTAATGAAATATTTTATTATAAAAAACTAATTTGAATATTAATAATTATATTCCCATAGTGATCTAATAAATAGTTTTATATAATATTTCACATTGGAGGTTTTTCCAACCCAATAATTAACACATCATAATCATTAGATATTGATAATTATAAAAGTTTTAAACTATTTCATATTGTCATTAAAATATAATAATAATAATATTAATTTTATTTCAATTTGTTTAATATCATTTTATGATATATAAATAAATATATATGAACGTATATGAAAATTGAGATATGTTACAATATGGAGGTTATAGTCCGCACAACACATGTTGAAAGTATTCATTTATTAAGAAAATAGAGAGAGGGATGCTAGATTATAATTATGTTATATATAAAAAAATATTTTATAATTATATATATATAAAAATTCATGTTATCCAATGAAGTAGAATGGAACACATCACTTTTTAAATGTAATAGTTGACAGAAACACAGGATCAAATTTCATTTTATTCTATGAGAATGGGATGGAATGAATAATGATTATAAAAATAATATAATAACACATGTTTATAATAAAGATACACGGATCTTTATATTACCATTTTCTATATATTTTTAGAAGGTAATTATTATGCTAATATGGATAAGAATTATGTGATTCCTAGATTGTGAATTTAAACATTGTCTTAAAATAATACATTGAAATGAACTTATTCTCCAAACCAAATTTTACCAGGAACATTAGATCATGTATATAACATAGTGAAAATATATTTTAACATGTTATTAATGATATATGAAGTGGTATGTGAACCATTGAATGCTTAGAAGTAATATCATTATATAAATTAAGAAAATGTCACTTTATGAACCCCCATAAGTTTTCATTAAAAGTAAATTATTCATGGGAAATTATAAAAACATATAAGAACTAAAAACTAATGTGGTTATATTGCGACAATAAATCCCCCACAACTCATTTTGAGATATTTTTAAAACACACTTCATGCCATTTACCATTTTATTTTTACATTTTACTATTTTGGTTTTTTCATTACTATTATTTTTTTTGAAGAAAAAAACTATTTAAAATAATTATCTCCTCATTCCGTATTTGGTTTGAGGAAACTATATTTAGTAATATATTAATCTATTTAATTATGAAAAAATAGAAAATTATCTTCAAATATAATTTGTTATATATTTACAGTAATTGTTTAGCATGGAAATTGTTTCCTCCATATTTAGTGTAAACAAAATTATTTAATACTCACAAAGAATTTAATTTTGTAAAATTTCATTAAATATAGGATTAAAATATATTGTAATTTTATTTTATATCTGCGAGTAATTTATTTCAATAAAAATATTACACATTATTAATAAAAATATTCTTTGAATGTATCTTTTTTTCTACTATCATGTCGATTAACATAAATTATAGAAATCAAAATTTTATGAACATAAATAAAATTCACCATATAACCTATAATGAAAATTTTGTGTAATATATTAATTAAAATTCAATTTATTACATTTCAAAAGATAATGAAATATATGTTTTAATATACATGAATATATAAATATTTATAGGATTATATTAGATAAGATCCCAAAAAATTATCCATGTATTTATAAAAATGAACATAGTATTTTAAAATATTCATATAATAATTTTTATATTTTTAAATATAAAATTATTCGAATAGTTTTATTTGTTATTTTATTATGATACTTTCATAAAAGTAATGGTGTCTGAAAAATTCTTATTTTCTATTACTATGTAAAAAAGATTTTTTTTAGTAAATTATAAAAAATTAATCATACGAATTTACAAGTTAGTGGGGTTAAAAAATAAGTTAATTTTCAAAAAATGAATTTCCAAAATATATAAATTTATCCTTAAAAATAGAATTATGAAATAAAAAATTAATTCTAATTAAAAGTTGAGATATTATTCATTATAATTTTTCAATATTATTTAATACTATTTTCTAAATAATTGAAAGATATAAATATTAGTTTATATATTAATTTATGTTATATTATAATAATAATCATGTATATATTGATTTTTTAATTATTAAGATTGTTAAATATTTATTTGGAGATGAAATATAACTGAAAAATATAAAATCATTTTAATTTTATGTCTTCTAATATAAAATATTATTGTTTGATTAAATCTATTTATTTAATAGAGGTTTTATTATTGTAATAATTTAAATGATATTATTCAGCAAATATATAATGGCTCATATTATTTCATTATTGTGTGTGGGTCAAACTATCTATTACATTTGTATTATTAAATGGAATATATATAGAAATATCATTTGGTGTTAAAGACTATATATATATATATATATATTAGTTTAAAAAAATGAATCAATCGACAATGCTGAAATAATATATTCTTTATCCATATAATTTATACATAGGTAATATTAGGATCGATCTATTTTGGATCCAATTATCAATAAATACATAGGGTAAATAATCATTTGTTCATGAAGAATCATAGAGCATAGTCGACCATATTTGATATAAATAATAATTGGTTCCACTTACATGATAATATTTGTTTACAATCCTATAATATCCAAGGTTAGGGAATATTACTATAAAAAATTGGGATTTCCAATAACTACCCCATAATACACAAGATCATATGGTCATCCCACCTCTATATGAGGAACCAATTTAAAATTTATAATCATTTTGTTGTGGAATTTCATCAATAAGCATTAATACTTATCAAATAAATACATAATGATCCAAAACTACAAATAATATTTCTTATAAACCATTTCACGTATCAATACATTTCCAATATTCAAAATTGAATTCAAGAAATCATTACTATATATTTCTAAAATATCAAACCACATTAAAATATAAGTTAAAAAAGAAATATTTATTTAAAATTTCCATTGAAATAATCAACCTATAATTTAAATGATGAGAGTACCAAAACCCGATGAAACTAACAATAATAAAGGAGACGAGACTATCAAGAGACAAGAACTTACCCTTAACCTCCTATACTCATCATGAAATTTCCATCAAATAAACACTAATTTTTCATAGCCTTCATGTGAAGTAAAAATATATAATTGTGTGGTGAATGACCAAAAAATTACATGGAAAATCACATAATTAATTAATCCTTTACCTTATAATGGGATATCAAAAAAAATCACCAATGATGATGGGGAATGAGGTTTGTATTATTGATAAAACACATCTTTCATGATGCAATGAATGATTGAGAAACTGAGATAAATTAATACAATATAAAATTAGGATACTAAAATTAATTGTGATGGGTATATGATTTAAATTCATGAAACATTATTTAAATTGTGAATCTTTCTACCACAACTAAAATATGGTGTGAATAGTTTGTTCATTACATTAAATAATTTTGTATGTCTATGTATCTCCATCTTGATATATTTATGATCAATCTAGAAGCTGTTATGTATATTTAATGATAAGCGCAATTTTTTCATAGCATGAACCAAATCACCACTAGTGTTTTATATGATTTCAATGTTATACCAGAAAAACTAATGTCTAAGATCAATGAGAGGAGATCATTAAAGAATAATTGACTTATCTTACAATACTTTCCTGGATATTACCTTATTCACTACTTTATTTCATTATATACCTATTATGCATTATTGAAAAATGTTGGATGAATAACGGTGAGGGAAAAACTCCTTAAAAATTATTCCCACAACCATTTACGTGACAATCCTTCATATGATACCATTACCTTGGGAAATATTGATTTATATGTGCATGATATTTTATATGGAATAAAAATATATAGATATTTCTTGACCACTGAAAGACCCATCTACAAATTGAGATCCTCCCATTACAGAATGTGATATTAGTTTGGATATTACATATTGATTTAAGACAAATGAAAAAATTCATTTATCCTAATAAATTGAGTTAGTAATGAAAAAATATACCACATTATTACTATTCAAAATGATCTAAAAATAACCCATGATTATTGATGCTATATTCCCTTGATTTCCAATGCTATATTGAATTTACATAGGTGAATATTTTTAAAACGACTGTTTACCAACCATAGAGCCCAACTGATGGCTCTGATGATCTATATATGATTTATCCTCACTCAGAGCTATCAAAAATCACTGAAGAATAATTTTCATCATATTTATCATTTTCCAAAAAAATAGATGGCCTAAAGAAATTCCAACTTACCACATACCAAATAAGAAGTGAATTTAAAGTCATCCATACATGGATTCAAAGGGATACAAATAATGGATGACTGTAAAATATTTTTATAAGAAAAATAAATTTTTCTAAAATTGACATCACAAGAAAATTCAATATCCAGGATAGAAGAACATAGTATGAAACTCAACATTATGAACCCCATAGAGCATTATTATCTTTTATAAGAATAAATTTTACAATGATTCATTTATAGTATTAAATCAAAAAAACTAATATAAAATTTTCAACTACATATTTTTATTTTGTTTGGAATTATTCCAATGGGGATTTCACTTTAGTACACTAATGAAATCCATTGAATCATCATTCCACTTCTTCATGGAAAGAAGGAGAATATTATAAAATCAGAATTGTATTGGTTATAAGATTTATTCTTCATATATGTATAATAGTCTGCCCCTAAATCCCCTATGTCTGACATTAAACTAGAGCACACAAAGTATTGTTTCATGTCGTAATTAATCATAATAATTATTAAATTAATGGAAAACTATGTGCACTTAAAATATACAAAATAATATATTTTTTATGTTTATAGGCACAATACACTATTTTTTAAAAATATAATACAATCCATGGGGTGAGAAAATAATTTTATGTTCTCTCCACCATATGTAGGACACCAAATACTTCATAAATCATCATTATACTACTTATCTAAGAAATTATACTAAAGAAACTATGGTTCTAAATGACTAATTATTAGAGGGAAAATATTCCATCATCCATTAACTGTATGTGCATAATTGTGAAGTCTACCAATATGTTCCTTTAATCCATAGCATATATCATACCATGTGTCGGAAAATTCTAAGTTAGGTGTTGAAAAATTAATTATTCCCAATAGAGTTGGTCATTCAAATATAATATTACAGAAGGTAATCCTCCCAAAACCATTATTTTTTTATTAGTTCTATCAAAAAAATATAGGTCAAACATTTATGGTATTAAAAAATTTGGGATCATACCTCAAAAACATAATTTATATAATTTGTATGGACATTCCAAACTAAAAAATTATTTTAGTCAAGTTAATGGTAGTTTATATCAAGATACTAAAGTGGACTAGAGCTATATACCACCACATTTTCCCCTATAATAAGAATATATCATAAAATATAGCTTTTGAAATCCCAAAACACAATTTATACCATTATGGTTTCATTTTATATAGGGATATGATATGAGTTAATGAATTGTTTGACTATAATTAATGGAAACTAAACATATTTTGTAATAATATAGTTCCAAATTTTTTAAATTTTGTTCTATATATGGTTATGTTGTCTCAAGAAATCTCTTAACAAACTCTTTTAATACCATTTTATGATTGATAATTTATATTTCAAAAATATTTATATACCTTATAAAAAGATATGATAAATATGATATTTTCTAGGTTGATTAACAAGCTATAATCTGAGGCCAAATGGAATATGAATAATAGTTCAAGGAAAAAAAGTCAATCACTAATAACATAGAATAAATGAATTGTTTTATAAAGTATCAACAAATATTTATCATGTAAATATAATGTTAACCCCCTAGACATTATTTAATAATAATTTCATCAATGAATAACAAAATCATTGAATATAAGCATTGGTGTCTTATTTCTGTATGAGTTTCATATAAAATATAAGAGAATGAGTTAGGATAAATGGACTTAGAAGATACTCTACCTGAATATTATTTCTCCTAAAATATTTCATTGTAATATCCAATAAAATAATCTATATTTAGTTTTATTACTAATAATGATAAATCTTTATGAAAAACCATTCCCCTTTATCTAACTATAATAATCCTAAATATGTGGATGGTGATATTAATTTGTAATCAAATCCAATGGGAGAATCTTATAATTGAAACATAAATATATATTTCCCTTGTCCTTATGGGTAATGAGAACTAGGGAATCCCACAATGATAAAGTGACACAGATATGGATCCTGGGTTCCAAAACATCCTATAAAATGTCATATATTTCAATTATTCATATTCCATATGGTAATAAGTTATAGATATCACCCTTGTCTTCAATACCTAATCAATATAGAATTCCAATTCTCTCTAGATAAGATGACCATGAATATATTATAAAAACGTTTCAAAAAACTCCAAAAATTTATCACTATTTTCATTAATATAGGATTCAATCGAAAAATGAACTATGTTTGACAATATATAAAACATGATTATGTAATGAAGTTTCTGTCTTACAAGATATTGTATCCATTTTTCCTTGAATCTTGAGGGATTTCCAAACTAGGGTAGTAAAAGGGCCCATCTGATGATATAAATTAAAATGAACTCTATTGGAAATCATCTAGAACATCTCAATAATTAAAACAATTTTATCCATATTTAGAACGAACTATTGAGATGTAAATATAAATTCATATAGAAATATGCATGATAGGAATCATAATCCTTACTCATTTCTATTTCAAATAGGATTAATTATCACCATAACTTCTGGGATCAGTTCCAAAGGGAGATTTAAAATAATCACAAGATAGTTAATATAAATGCATTATAGTGAAATGTGTTAAATAGTGTGGTGTCTACTTAAGATGAAATGGAAATAATGAATCTTAATGTTATAAGATCATTATTGAATCCTTATAGAAAAAACATCCACTACATATAACTACTACACCTAAGAAGATTAATAATAATTTCCCACATAAGAATGCAGTTTAAAAGTTACAACCATGGATAAATAGGATTACGCCAATAAGCCTCTTTGGGATAAAAAATAAACCACTTTAAATAAAATTTAATGTTTGAAATAAACAATTCGTATGACCTAGATATCACAAGAGAGGAATACTCATTGTGTTTTTTAGAATGAATTTCTTGTATGACATGAAATTCAAAACATATAGATTTTTTGAAATATTATATTAAAATTTATGAAGGTAATATGACGAGTCATTTACTTTTATCATCCATGATATCCTTTTATAACTAAACTCTTCATCTCATTACTTCTTCAATGTATAATATGAAGGCATAAAAAATGGGATTTATCCAAATGAATACCAAATTTATATCCTAATCAATATCATCCATCATCATCATGTCCAATAACATAGAAAGTTAGAAGAAATCTATAAGGATATCTATCAATGAATTACCATTTTCATTTCCAATTGAATCTTTCGAGCCTTTATATTTTTCATTTAAAACATTCATAGGTGAGAAAATTGAATGGTCAAAGAAATGATGCAAAAGTCCAATAATATATTTTATCCTTATTAAGGAATTTTTAAAACCAAATATATTTAAAAATTAATCATCTATTTTTAAAAAGAAAAGGTTAATTTACAATAAACTCCCTTATAATCCCAACCCCATGGGTACATTAAAAGAACCATTGAATCCCACCAACTCTAATCACATCCTTCAAGATTATTGAAAATGAACATAAAATTTATATATTCTAATGGGTCCAACATTTAAAATAACCTTTAAATGATTCTTTTTAAGTCATATAATACATAATAATAATCTATCCCCTTTAAGGTTCATTTTTTAATAGGAGAAACTCATGGTCTCATTTATTATATTAATTTTTATCTAGACCATCACCTATATCTTGGTATAGAACTAAAGCTATACCTTAGTCCATATCATAAACCACATGTGCCACATATTCAAAAAGACTCTGATCAAATAAATTATTTTTATGAGAAACATTGACAATATTACTCTCTTCAAGATTCACTAATAGCAATTGACGGGCCATGATATAAAAAATTATATATAATGTGTATAGAAATATCAAATTAGGGAATATCTAAATTAATTCCATAATAAAATAAAAAATTATTTAAAAATAGTATATTCCCTGATATCTAAAATTAACATTGCAATATACATGATGATAGATAGATGAGTAATATCTTATAATGTACTACATTAGTTCTTTTATTGTTATGTCCATTATACTTATAAATCCCAAATCACATTGAAAAAATAAAAACCTTCAATAATTCAAAATTTTAATGATCTATCCTAGGTCATCCATGAGCAGGACACCCGATCAAGACCTTATCAGAGCTCTAATTGTGTTCTCAATTCACATAGTCCTTCTAAATTTCATATTCATAACTAAATTATGTTTTGAATTTTTTCTTCCCAAATGATTTAAAAAGTAAATTTTCCACAAATAATGGAAATAAAAACTATCCGGAAACATATTAAAAATAAATAAAATGATGAATTGAAGAGGTTAAATACATAACAGGAAAAATAAAAATAAATAGCAGAAAATGAATGGAGTTTTATTAAAGAAATCAATTTATCACCTATATTTGATGTGAGAAAAAATTAATTTCAAAACAACTTCAAATTACATGTGGGTTAATTTCCCACATTGCAACAACTACAACTCACACCGAACTGGCATGAATACCCATAGACTCAAATTATTGCCTTTCCCTTTCCGAAAAAATATAAGAATAATTATACATACAAACTTTTGGTTTACGCATTATATGATAAAAATATCATAGTGGGTTCCCAACTACTATTGAATACAAAATTATTTTTAAATAAAAAAATTATAGTTAATTTATCCGATTTTATAATTATTGGATAACATTTTTATAGAAATTCTTAAATTATAAAGAGTTTTACATTGTAAAACATTTAAATTAAATTAATGGAAATAATATTTTTTTAATTTGATGAAACACATAAAAACAATAAACTTCATAATAATATGAAAATAATATATGTTTAAAACCTTTTAAAAAAATGGTGAAATTCCAATGATGATAATAAGAAAATTCTGAAACACTGTAATAATTTATAATGTATATTAGTTCAGTGATTATTTGTATCCTAAAATATCATCTGAAAATGTCAAAAAACTTGTGTGAACGCTCACATCCCAAAAATGATGTCCTAGTGATAGGAGATCACTAACATATGACATCACATCCTTAAAAATTATTGATTATGTAACCATAATATACCTAATGATAGAGGGGAAATACCATATATAGTAATGATTTTCAAATTATAGCCACATAATACATGAGCTCTAGTGGGAATTCTCACTCTCTAATAAGAATCAATTCAATGTGATGTTTCATCAATCAAAATAATTTATTTTCATTGCAATGAAAAAATCCCCATACTTGAGTATAAATAGTAATGACAACCATATTCAGCATAAATTGTTTTGATACATTTAAAATAGAATTCATAAAATCAAAACCATGACCACAATATTTTTGAACCCTCTTTCCGAAAAATAATTATTTCATCATTCATATGATATTAATTTATTATGAACACACATAACAAGGAAAACATGAGACATCTAACAATCGAAAAAAAGAAAACCAATTGGGGAAGAGACTTCGAGGGGGAATGATTGAAACAAAAAAAATATATCCATGTAATGAATTTCAAATCCAACAAACACTAGGTTATCATAGCCATCAATATGATGTTGAATCTTGAAAAAGGACTATTGTTCATCATGATATAATGAGAACCCATCATTGTGATTATCCGGAAATAACATTGGTGAAATATCACCAAGATTCCTCTGAATATAATGGTATGGAGTCTATAAACCATTAATTATAACATTATGTTGCTCCCAACCCCTCTATAAGTCATATCAAAAATCCATTCTAATATATCACCTATAAAAACAATTTAATCATAGACAGGTCATAATCACGTCCCTATAATCCAAATGAAATACCTTGATCCTTTATATACCAATGATATATTCACTCCAACATAAACCAATATATCCCCTTAATTAAAACACACAAAATTATTTCATTCAATTCAATCCTGAATATATTTATACATCAAAACCTAATCCTCCACAGCCCATATGTACATGTATTTCATCCTTCGAGCCTCTATATATAATATAAGTAAATATACTAAAATATTAAACCAACATAACATGATGTTTCCTACAAAATATACCAATGTATATAAGATAGATATATGTGTTTGGGGATGTAGTATGCTATAAATATTTATGAAAAATTAAATAACGTGATAACACTGAAATACCAAGGCCAATATATGGTTTTCGTAGGAAATATAACTCTGATGATTGTTTATTAGAAACATAATGTTATAAATAATATTTTAAAAAACATTAACCATTACCCATTTATCAATATTCAAATATAGTTTAAAAGCCAATCATAAAATATGGATGAATGTTAAAATTGATAATTTACCACAACCATATCCCCATTATATTTTCACACAAACCTGTTCATATAACTAAAATCCATTTCATGACTCCACTAAAAGAATGTCAAGAATTAATTAAAACATTAATTTGAAATATCTAAGAATATTTTTTTTAATATTAATCATATAGAAGGATTTATGTTTTAATATTTAAAAAAATATAAATATTTATTTTTAAATAAAAACATTTTAATAATTAACAAACATTTATCCCATCACTATAAATAAACCTATAGAATATAATTGATAAAAAAATTCAACACAAATATTAATTTTTGAAATCATCAGCATACATTAACATGTTTGTAAATTATTACATTTTGAGATGGTTAAAAAAATTAGTGATATGTGTATACAAATTTACTAAATGTAGTGATATTAATAAATTAATATTCGCAAGGAAATACACAGTGATAATTATTTCAGCAAAATAATAATTTATTAAATTAAATAGTCATTAATTATATTCTATATCATATTATCATTACATTTTATAACTTGATTTAGGTATGATATCTTTTATATGAAGGAAGAGAAAATTATATAAATACAAATCCCAATATCTTTAAAAATATATTTAAGATTCTCGAAACGATCACTTTTATTAAAAATGAGAAAGAAGAAACAAGTGGAAAGTAGACGGGGTCCCAGAATCATTCATTCAATCATGAAATGAAAAAAAATATCAATGATCTCAATAAAACTAATATGAAACATCACACTCACCACACTAATAAGAATAAAATTATAAGGTAACATGATACCCGGTAACCATTTTGGTCCTAATATTGAAATAGTCTTTCATACATGTTGTTTTCCATAGAGGAACGGGTTGAAATAATTCATCATATACATTAATAATTTTTCCTTGGACACATCGTGACTACAAGATGATTTGTTTGTGAATAATCATTTATATCATCCAAACATCCATGAGTGCCCTGGTTTCCCCCTAATTTATTTATTTCCTCTTGAAACATTTATATATTCCCCCCATATCCCATTTTTTCCATCGATAACTGGATCAGTGTCTTGCAGACACTGATTTATTTCTAGATTAACTCATCGTCTAAGGCCACCCTCACTCATATGGACTTGCTCTCTATACTAAGCTACCAATGTAAGAGTTATCACTTACTCTGAAGTAGGTGAAGCACTCTTACATTATTTTATTTCATATGCCATATTTTTTTGATAACTCTTATCCAAACGAATCCCTTATATCAGGTCTTGAGGAAAATAATCCACCATTTGTGATGCACTATAATTATTGTTTTCTTTTCCCTTATAAGGATGGGATTCTCTTCCATCATCCCCATTTTTGTTTCTCTACGTTGTATATCTTCTCAAATTCCTCCTACAATAAGCCTATGATTACCTTTAACTGAAAAAAGGGTATACAACATTCTTACAAAAAATGTCTTTAACATGACCAAGAATATGAATCAATAGACCGAAGTCATGTAATCTCTCATAATCCAGTTTTAGAGATACATCATTATCCAATTTAAAAAACATATATTATTTATAAACCCATATATTAGGTCCACATACACGAGGATTCTAGCATAATGACAAAACATTTCTGTGTCATTGTTATTATAAAGTTTAATCAGGATTCCTATTGAATAAGCTATAAAAAAAAATTTAAATATAAAATAATCATGTTAAGAAAATTAATTTTAATCCATGCATGAGAAATAGTATTTATTATGTAAATTATTTTTTAATTGAATGTATCAATCTTGAATGGAAACCATACGTAGCTTTAATGTGACTGATTTGATCCCTCTATCTATTTTCTTCTACTCATCCAATGTGAAAATGATGTGAAAAATTCATCTACCCATGGATATGAATTTCAAAAAAAAAACCCCATATTGAAGATATATTTTGAATCAAATAATCTATCTTCTTGAGTTTTCTAACAAAAGGAAGAACAATCCTGGAAATAATGGAATGCTCAAATATCATAAATCATTCAAGGAATGCCCCCCTATAAGAAACCATGTGGGCAGTGTCACCCTCTATCACAATTAAATTAGTAGAAGTATCCCACAAAAATTTAAAAAGAATTTGATTTTAACAGATTGTTGATTCCATAGGGTTACCCGTAGTAAAAATACTTGTATTTATAATATTCTCATATACATTGGAATCAGGTGTACTAAAAAATTGATGTGCATGGGATTTATCTGCCAAGGTACATCGCATTTCGAACACCTTCTACAAGGATCATTGAACATCCTTCATTTCAGACACTACAACCGAGGACTAATGTAGATCATTAACTTTTAATGAAGATATCACCACAACATTATTTTGGTCTATTATATTTTATCAGCATTCATCGTTCACATCACCCCCAACCACTATAGTAATGCCATCCAACACAGATCTACTAAATCTATTCATCTCTATAGTTCCATCCTTAGTACATCTAGGATAATAAATTCTATTTACCACCTCTGAAGCTTCTAAATAAGCCCCTTAATGAACCCCACCTCAAAAAAGAAGAGTGGACCTAATAAAATATGGAATTTATATGAAAATGATCAAGACTCTCTTCCATGGAAGGATACTAAAATCACTATAGAAACCCTCATCATGGATTTAATGAACCCTCACCATCCTAAATAAAAATATATTTATTTATTAGCATGATGAAGGATCATAAACCAAATTGAAAAAACACTACCATTCTTTTATTTCATAAATTAACGATTAATATCTATTGTTGTTAAATCAAAAAAAATTACCCTTTATAAGTTTATTCATGTTAATTTATAATTTAAACCTATATAATTGTATAAAAATATATTTGAATAAAATAATAAAAACCAACCATATTCACTGAGTAGAAAATAGATGATAAAATATGTTCGCCAATCCTAAAACCTTCTGATGGACTCTATATTTTTGAAACGTCATTCCATAATAAATGATCAATCATTAATATATAATAAACCCACATTAAATAGGAGAATGGTACCTCATATTGAATAGAATTGATGAAATAAGCAAGAAAAATTATAAATAAGGGCCGGGCATTTATGTCTTTAATTGCAGGTTATTTTTGGACCAAGATAACAACTAAGGATCAATCTTAGATACCATTGTTAGCCCACAAATCTATCACAACAATAGATATTTTGATGAAATAATGAAAAAATAGATATAAACTATGATAAAAAATTCTTATATTTTTATTGGGATGGAACTCTATCATGATATTACATAGACTATTCATTCCATGAAAAAATCAATATACAAATATCACTATGTGATTATTTCAAATGGAACTACATTTTACATATAGTCCAAAATATTTCATCAAAAAATTAATGAGTGTTATTGAATTTCTAAATGTTCAATGTTGTACATCTCAAAATCCAAATGACCTTGACATAAATTATAACCTTTGTTAATCAACATAAAAACATATCGAAATAACCACAATGTTTCTGATATAGAAAAAAACCCTATAGAGAAAGAAAATTTCTATTTGACCTCTATGAATTCACAATGTGATTAATAACTCTCACACCATTACTAAAAAAATTGAAATGAAAAGTTGTGTATTCACTATTATAACATTTGTGTAAATATTATATGTTCATATATATATATTATCTTAAATTTCAAAATTAAATTAAATAAACTTCATAATGTGTTGCCTATAGTTATAGAATGGGAAAAATTAATTTTTGGTTTTCTTTATTCTTACACTTGATTACGATAAAATTCAACACACCCTTATACTCATGGCCATTCCCTAACTAGACCCCCACACAGCATAACATGAAAAATCATTATTAAATGAACAAATCCTAAATCCAACCATTAAATTCCATAAAATTAATATTATTCCCCAAATCATGATAATATGTCTATTTATAACACAAAATCTCAACCATAAACTGATTTTGAAATAAATAAATCATAATTTGACATCACTATAACACATTCAATATCTTTGCAACACACTCAAAATTATAAATAACATCCTCATACATCCTAAAAATCATTTAAATTGAAATGGGTGGGTGAAATAAAATCCAAATACATATAGGTTAAATTTTATATGATATTTCTAAAAAACAATTATAACTATAATGATCAATTAAATCATGTAAATTTTTTTTGGGAAATATACAATGATTTCAGTTAAATTTTAGGTACCTATTTATTTGTAAAAATTTCCTCTCCTTTAATACCATGTACACAATATAATTTCAAGGTAAGGTATAGTGAAACTATTATAGATATATAATATTTTGTAAAATTGATACCTAAAATCATTATAACTGTTGATTGTCTATCAATTAACCATTGATATACAAATGAATAAATTAATATATGAAAATTTAATGAATATAAATGAAATGAAATTATAAATTTAACTAAATTAATTTTTTAAACTATGAAACAAATATATAATATGTACAAAATTTTGACGGTTGATATTAAAATTGAGGTAGAATATGAGGAAAGGAATTCTTGAAAGATATTAATTCCCAAATAAAAATATAAAAGAGTAAATTAAATATTTAAAATTGAATTCCAAAAATCTATTTATATTTTTATTACCTTCATTTTTATTCTTTTCAGTTTTCAATATGTCATTTATCATTTGATTGAATTATTTGTAACCCATTATGATTCATAAAAAGGATTCATTTTATTATATCCTACTTTGATTATATTCATCAATTATATTCCATTATCTTTATCAATTCTATCATCAAATATTTGATATTTTTAAGGTACTTTTATTTATAAATCCTCTTTTAAATTTATATTTGTATGAAATTAAATAAGAATGGTTTATGGAAGTATTAATATTTTTTTATTATTTTATGGTTCATGGGTATTATTATGTTTTAGATCAACTTTATGATTACATTATGTGTAACTATGATGGATACACCATATGTAATAAGTGAGGGTTACATTATAAGGTATCAATAAGGGTTGCATTGTAAGGATTTTGTGAGGGTTAAAAATCATATAGATGCCACAATGATTAAAATATGATATATGTAATGATAAATTTAACTTTTATGGAATAATGTTTTTATATATTTTATGGAAATCACATGTTTTGACAAAATAACTATATGATACTTATTTGGAGGGAAGTATTTCTTTGTGAAAATTACCTCATATATTTACAAGTACTCATGAACTAGCAATTCCTCTCCAACTTTTTATTTCCATTAATGATATGTTTTTCCTCATCTAAGGATTAAAATGTTGTTCATAGGATTTATGGATGGGTAAGAGAAATTGATTAAAAAATAATAATGTTGTGAAGACATTTCATAAAAAGATTTCTTTTTTTAATAAAAACTATTTTATTATAGAAAATGGATACTATTTTAGTTGTACCCACATTATATACTTGTGGGTTGGTATGTAGGAATAGTGGCCTATTTATTAAATATTATATAATTATAATATATTTTGGATTATAACTAATATAATTATAAATGAAATTACTAGATTGTGTAATGTTTTAGACTGGGTCCTTATAGTTGGTAACAGAGCACAGTTTAGACAACTTTAGTGTTTAGGATTATTTCAATAGAATTCCATAATTTTTTATTTTATACTGATTTTTAAATGATATATAATTTGAGGATTACTATTTTTATTCATGTATGATATTTCAATTCACAATGATTTTCTAAAAAACAAGTACAAAAACTGATGTACGAAGGTATTGAGAGGATGATGTCCATATGAATCTGTAACAGGGAATTGTGGGAATTGGAATTGAACAATTTTTGATAGAAATTTTCTCAATTTATTATTGTTATAAATATTTTTGGAATCCACTATGGAGAAAAACAATAGCTACAAAAAATGAACTTGAGGAAAGTGGAACATTTTATGAGGAAACACACTCTTTCATTCAGTGGACCTTCGGACCCTGTTGCGGTTGAAGGGTGAAATAAAGCCCAGGAAAAGATATTAAATGTCATGCATTGTTCAGATAATCAAATTATCATTCTTGATATTTATTATTTTTAAGGTTAAGAAAACAAAATTTGGTCATTTCTCTACAATATCATGTATAGTTATGAGATTGATTCCGTGTAATGGGAATAATTTTAAAAATTATAGGAAAAATACTTTTCTAACATGGTAAGGCATATGATGGAATATAAATTCATAGAAATGAAACAAATTTACGAATAACCAGTGTTCTTTTATAATGAGAACATCCCATGAATGAAAGGGTATGATCAAAATATTATTTCAGTTACAAAATGTAAAATCAATCATTTTTCCTCGGGATTGAATCGATGATACACAAGGGATTTGGCCTCCCTTGAAAAAATAATTTATGATAAATTGTTTTGATGTGTAAATATTGTAGAAATGGAGTTCTATAAAGATAATATGTAATTTTAATGCAATATTATGAAGTAGTATATAATGAATACAATGGGTAATAGGTAATCAATTAAATCCTAATGTAAGAAAATTTAATGTTCAATTTGTGGGAAGTGTTGTAAATATCACCCTAGGGAATACCTAAAAAATTCTAGATTTATTTTCAATTTGGTATGATTGAATATATGGCCTGATATTGTAATGAAAAATATAAGAGTTATGTTATTTTTAATTCTGATAAGGAAACTGTAATGTGCTATAAATTGGGTGATATGTTGAATTATGCAAATACAATCCCAATGAAATATTCAGATAATAGAATGTGGCCATATAATAATTAGAATGGTTTAGTGAGATCCTTTGTGACTACATCAATTAAGGCTGAGTCATTTAATGAAGTTGTATTATCTCCATATAGCATAGTATTTTGCCATGATTTTCATGATTTCGAGCTACCATCAACTAACGGTGAAGAGGGATGGAATCCCAAAAATTGTTTTTCATAATAGATAATGACATTATGATATTATTTTTGTTCCCATTGGCCTGATAATGCCCCAGATATATTTAGAGATCTTTTGATAAAAATATTCTCTTAATATTTGGAATTTTGTTTGTTTTTAATGATGATGTTTCAGTAATTTCAAAAAGTTTTGAGGATCATGAAAAACAATTAATGATCATCTTGAAAACTCTGAATGAAAATCTTTTTTATATAGAATTTAGCTATTTTTCCTTTTGGTTGAAACTGATTTATTTTATTCTAAACATTGTAATTAAGGATGTAATAGAAGTTGATCCCTCCAAAAAAAGAGTGGAACATAAATGTTCTTGACATAAAAATGTTACAGAGATTTGTAATTTTATTTGATTGGAAATATATTACAAATAATTTCTTAAAAAAATAATGGTTTTCAATACCAAAACCAATTTAATCACAAAAGGGGTTAAATTTATTAAAACAGATTAATGTCTTGTTTTTCTAGGAACTACAGAAGAGATAAGTGAATTCTCTAGTTTTGGCCCTATCTTTTAGAATGTAAGATGTTATCATCTTCAGTGATACTTCATTGATGTAAATTAGTTTTTTCTGATGTATAATAACCTTGTAATTTATTATTCTTCAATTAAATTAAAATATAATGAATTAAATTATCACATACATGATTTGGAATTATAATATTTTATTGTTTCTTTAAAAAATTTGAGGCCTCATTTTTATGGGGCCAAATTTGAAATAGATACAAGCCATATATATATTAAGTATATATTTACTCAGAAGGAATTTTACATTAGGAAGATAAGAAGGATTGAACTAATAAGATATTATGATTTCATGATCAAATACCGACATAGAAAATGAAACAATGTGGTGGATGGTATGATTCTAAAACATCATGCTACATTGACCATGTGACATTTGGAACATGACCCCTTGAATATTGGTTTGATGAGTTGTGGCTTGGATGTGTTTGTTGAGGGAAATTACACTATTTGATGTAGGTATTAGTGAAATCATCTCTATTTTACAAAAGTATGAATCCATGGGAGGGGGACCATGGGCTTCATAAAATGATATAATTGGATAAAACATGAATGTTTCTAGAAATTAACATTGATAATGATAGTGGTTTGTGGCATAGGAGGAGATTATATGTGCCTTGTGATATTCAGGGGAAGAAAGAATTATTGTGTGAATCTCATAGTTCTTTGTTTTTATTTCATCCTATTGGTAATAAGATGTACAGAGACTATGAAGATTATTACAGTTGTGGTGATGTAATGTCCCGACTCAACTTACCCTCAAACAGGTAGCCAAACTGGTCACCAAATGACCTCAAGCGTGTCTCCTCATATACGAGAGGCCATTGACTAGCAGCGTGGATCTATGGATAGTTAGTGCGGAGACTATACCCTCATATTTAGAGTTCACAACATATATAGATTATAGAATCAGAGATCGAGAGAAGCAGGTATAAAATAATAATTAACTGAATAATGAAAATTTCAAATGCCAGTTCATACAATGCATGCATGTCATGATGATACATATCACAAAACAGTAAACAAAACTAATATTTTTAAATTCCAATATATAAATAAAGAGAAGACTCAAATCCCTAAGGCTGATCTCCACGAGAATTATTAGCTCCTGCATGGTCCTTTTCACCTAACTCTCAAGTGCATGTAATAGCCACAAGAAAAATTCCACTGTCCAGGAAACAAGGAAGCCTATATGGGTACCACAGGAAATGGTGACCCGAATTGGTTGTGATATATTCATATGATCAGTCTAGAAGCATTGGTTTTCTTACTCAATATGGACAACGCAATATAAAAAATGATGTGGAGATATAACATGGCAATTACAGAACTGAATAAATAACCAAAAACGCTTCCAGATTTTAAAGGGGAACCTGATAGTGAGACCCGCTTCTATCCATAGCTGAAATAAGAGTCTTGACAGGATTCATAAATGAAAATTTATTATGCATAAATACCTTTCAAAATGTTACCAATTATTCTTTATTAAAACATTTATTATCTCCAATATTCCATTTATTTCTTGGGCCTCCATACTAACTTCGGCTCGTGCAAGAATTCTAATAATTCTCAACCATTATATATTTAATCACATTTAACTTGGATTTGATCCACATCAATCATTCACATAATAATTCCTTATTGTCATTCATTTGGTGTTTGAACAACATGTCAAATACCATAATTCTAATTAAGTGTAGATCACATTGACTAACACCCCAAATCTGTTCTGGTGTAGATATCCATGTCTAACACATTACATATAAGCACTTAGATAACTATTGCAGCGGAAACCCATGTTCATGTCCAAACATCTACATTGTTCTAGAACACCATGCCTATAACAAACATTCTAATTCATTTACAACATTTTATAACTATTGGGGAGGAACTCCATGTCCAACTTACATCTTCTCCATTTTTCTAAAATTCCATGTCTAGAACCCAATTCTCATTCATTGAATAATTCAGAAATTAATTAATCCAAACACAATAATTTACTCCAAATTAATTATTTACATTCATTCCCTTACTAATCCAATATTTAGTGAAACATATCATAAACCAGAATTTAACACCATAATTAACTAAGTCAACAATTCCATTAATTAATTATTCAATTAATTAATATTTTAACATAAATATCATTCCATAATTAATATTCAAAAATTAATTATCCCAAACATTACTCCAAAAGAACATAATTAATAAAAAGAAAATTATCTCAATTTATCCAAAGCAGCATATCAAAATTAGTCCACTGATTAATTATCCCATTTATCCAATTAAATATATTATAATTAATCCCCCAATTAATTATCTATATTCTATCCTCAAAGAATATAATTAATTAATAAATTAATTATCTCAACTTATCAATCTCATTACTAAAAATTAATCCCCCAATTAATTATCTATATTTCAATATCAATGGATGAAATTAATCCACCATTAATTATAAAAAATTTTACAATGAAAATATAATAATTAACCCCCTTTTTAACTATCCAATCATATCCTACCCAGTACTCATAATTACCACTTACCCATGTGAGTCAACATATAAGGTGAAGTAATATAAAATCACATAACAGCAAGCTAATCGATAATATAAGTCTAAATATGTTATTTTTGGATTAAAGGTAGAGCCACTCTGTTGGATGGGTTTTATTACAAAACTATCATTCTATAATCTATCAAATAATTTTTATACTAATAAATCATTTTTTCAGTATTTGTAGTCAAGCTTATCAACAACACTATTTAAAAAAATATTGTGCTTTTTTAATAATGCAATGTTGAGGACCATACCTCAAAGAGTTTTCCAAGACAATGATTTCTATCCTAAACAATTATTTTCTCATGTACATTTTCCTCAAAAAATATAGTGCACTGTCACAATTGGTCAAAACACCTTGAAAAAAACATCTCGAACACTTGATTAGTTCAACCAGTACCTAGTCACTTCAAATTAATCAAATGAAACTCAAAATACACTATGAGAACCTAATTAAAGTGATTTTTACCCAATTATCGAGTATATATCCTTATCCAATTATGATGGAGGTGAACCAGATCAAGTTGAATCATTATACCTTCAGTAATGGCTGTCGAAAAACAAACCAACCGTTCTCGAGATGACATCTACAACACCTATAATCTGAAGAAAGAATTAAAGTTAAATAACCATAAGCCTTAGAGAGTTGGAAAAATGTAGACCGAGTAAAGGAGATCTAGGACGAAAAATGTGAAGAATGAAACTTATGGAGAATGACTTATCTCGATGAGATATAAACATTTGTGAAGAGATTAGAATTATCCAGTTCATAGAGAGGGAGATGGTTGAGGGGTGGTGCACCTCACCATGGGAGACTGAGTAGAGGGGGTAACACCTAACCGTAATTTTCATCTCTACCTCCTTTTCTCTGTCTCAAATAATAACAATTAGATTTATTATAATTAATATAATAATAATAATAATAATAACACCTATATTGTTACACTCATCATTTAATTTAAATAGTACTTTGATAAAACTCATAATTCACCCATTACACATCATTTAATTATATTCTCCCCTAATGAGTTTAATTAAATAAATTCACCAACTCATCCAAATTTATCTAAACTTTCCCTACACATTTTAATTTTATAAAACCCCAACTTTTCATAAAATAATTATATTCATTCTATCCTTGAATTTAATTAGATAAAACCCCAACACCACATTTATTCCTCATTTAATTAAATTATATTCATAGTTATTGAATTAAATAAAACACAAAATTAGTATCAAATAATTAAATTCTCAAAAAATTAATTTATTTAAAAAAATTATTTTTTCATATCATTTTATTAAATTCCTCACAACCCCTAATTTGGTATAATAAAAACTGATATATCATGAAATTTAATTAAATCCCTCTCAATAGAGAATTTAAATAGTTAAATTAACATGAAACCCAAAACTAGGAAAGCCACAGGGTTTGGCTCGAACAGTCTATCAAACCATGCACAAACCATGTGGAACCTTCTCTCTATGAACCCACTTCTCACGGTCTTTCCAGAATGGTTTGTCTAACTGTGAACATGCCATGAAAGCGTTCTTGTTTAAGAAAATCACCTCGATTGTTTTTCCCGCACGGTTTTACTAACCAGGTGGAGACCGTGTGAGTGCCTCTATCTTCTTGAATTATGTTTCGCAGTTTCCTATATAAAGACTCATTGTTTTAATGGTAAACTCAAATGGTGTGCTCTCTTCTATTCCATAAAAACTATATTTTCCTTATCCCGTGCTCCTGAATTTGAAATATTCATTTTGGAAACTCCTCAATCCTTTACCCAAACCCAATATAAACACGTTTAGATGATCCCATCATGAGAAGCTTCATCACAAGGCATGGTTTTAAGACAGACCCATAAATCAAATTAAAAGTTAAAAAACTATTCTATTTCAACATGATTCAAAAACAAGGGAATATTAAATTTTACCGCCTTAACAAAATCACACCCCTTGAGTATTTTTTTTTGAATTACTACATCAATAACCAACCCATCGAGCTTTTAATGTCATTTTTGAATGCTTACATTGTGTTTCTAAAAAACAAATGCACGATTAAGAAAATCATAATCCCAATGGATAAAACATTTAAAAACCTGAGAAAACGGTTATAATCAAACCTAAAACATTGAAACAACACATAACCAATCCAACACAACTAGAGACATGATCTGTCATCATCTCCTCATGCGATACTTCCAACCCAAAAAACCCCACACTCACTCTAAAAAAGGAGACATGTAATTAAAACAATTCCACCACAATCCACAAGTAACAGAAGTCCTCACATGACTTCTGGTGACCTTTCTAAGTCAAGACACCTCAATTCAACTTTAAAATAGTATTCTCCCTGCATTAATAAATTAGTAACCCAAAGAACCAAACATTCCGTTTATAACCCAAATACAACCAATTACCAACCTAATGACATTAAAATCTTTTAAATAATTTGAAAGGACAATGGAAAATGATATGTCTGTGCTTCCAATACTAGGTCATGATTGGGGACATGTTATTCTCATTTAGATGATCAAACGAAGAGTAACCCCAGGTCACCAAAATATTAGTCAAACTATTTCCGGTATTCTCTTTACAAAAAGGCTCAACTTTTCCAGCAGACACATCATGGACCACACCTTGACGACTTTATCAGCCAAGGAATTAGTGTTCCATAAAACCATGCCACTAAAATTCTTCCAAAAACATATTGATGTTACATGACCCACCTTAGTAGTTTCTATGTCATTGAAGTGAAGATAGGTCTCTTCATAGCATAGTACTTCGGAAATACCTTAAATGCACGTGTGACATTCCATGAAACCTGATCACAAAGTCAACATCCCACATAATGGCCGAAACATTAACCTATCAGAGTATCATAAAATCTAATTCGAAAAATTTCATTGGAGTATTGATATGATATTAACATAATTCCCTAAATATCTACTCTAGAGTTAACCCAGGGATGTCTTAAATGGATTACCATTCCCAATGCATTTCTATCTTGCTAAACCACGAATTCCTCAATGCTTATTCCCTTATCAAGATTAAAGATACAATGACCAACACTCAAAACAATGTTGATATTCATTAAAAACAAAATTTATACTAGGGAAAATGACACATTAATGGTACCAACATCAAAAATATCACAAAGAAAACACAATATAAAAAACCTCTAATTGTGATACCTACTACAAGCTAGTCCCTTATGAATAATATGTGTCGAACCTAAATCTTGATCATGGAAACAAGAAATCACTAGTCTCAAAAGCACTCATTTAATTTTATCCATTTCATTAATTCATTTAAACATCAAATGATTTGAATGAATTATTTTTTACAATCCCATTAGTATGTTCCTCAACAAGGAACATTATTTTCAATCAATACCCCACAACCAACACAATCAAGATATATCAAATTTCCACTATAAAATTTATCATTTAGAACCATATCATTTTAAGAGGCAAATTTAGCATTTAAATTCCATTTAATTAGAAGGAGAACACTAAAGGTCCAATTTATTCAAAATTTCCAGGTTCATAAAAAAGAATCCCTACAACAGTTCATTTCACAAAACTCAACTGTTTATCATTTATTACCATTTTCAAACACACTATGGTTATAAAAGTCTCAGTCACATGGGTGTCCATCAACCAATTGAAAATTTACTCAAGCATCATATCATTTCCATTTGGATCCCATTTATCACATTGAATTTCCATTTATCATTTTAACTTTTCAAGAAATGTTTATAACTATTTCAATAAATGGGTTACACTCTTCATGTTATAAGGCACCCATTCACCTTAAAACAAAAATTGGATCTCATCCTCAATGAAATCAATCTATTTTATACTCATGTAGTAATTTACAGATCAAAACATCTCTAGCATGTTATCATAATCCGTAACACAATAGAATGATAAAACCCAAAAGCATGAAATTATATCAAAATAAGCTAATAACATAGGAAACATGGTATATAAACAACCAAGAATGTTATATCTATCACTGAAACATGGAATCTAAATGGTAATTATAAAGAAATTCAAAACATTGCATTCCTCCCAAGGGTCACCATCAAAATTAAAAGGCATCCTACTAAAGAAACTACATGGAATGTGATATTAATTTTATTTTAATATTTATGTGCATAAGATGATGCATTTAAAGAAATTTCCTTTTCGTGTCAGGAAATGGAAAATTATAAAACATATCATAATCAACAAGTATCGAAATGTACGCTAGTCACTCAAGATGAAATCATATCAACTGTAATCTTATGCAGTAAAAACATCATTTCACATCCATGGACACATGGTTATTTTTCATATGTGTGGTGATCAGTCATAGTAATGAAAATTAACCGTGAGCCAAAACATTCATAGTCTCCTACATACCAACCTAAAACAGAATGACAAAGGACAAAAATCCTGAAAACATGAACCTATGATACCATTTTGTAATGTCCCAAACATTATTACCATTGAATATGTATCCACACTGGTCACCACATGAACTCAAGCATGTCTCCCTGTATACTTGATGATGAAAACTAGCAGCAAGGGTCTATAGATAGTAAGTGGAACTACTATTCCCTCATATTTTGAGTAAAGAGCTATAATAGATAATAAAATCAGACAACAACATTTAAATATATAAAAATTATAATTAACTGAATAATGAAAATGGTCGACACCAGCTTATACAATGCATGTATGATATAATGATACATACAATAAAGTAGTTAAAAACCAACATGATTTACATTCCAATACAAAATAAATAAAACTCAGAGTCCAAAGGGTGATCCTTATGAGCATCCCGAACTCCCGCTCATTCCTTTACTCTTAACCCCCATGCATAAGAAACATACACAAGTAAAGGTCCACAGTCCTGCAAACAAGGAAGTCTACTCAGGTACCCCAGAGAAATGGAAGCCGGGATGTGATCTCACATATACATCTATGTAGGTGATACCACTATTTTTCTAGATTAATCTAGACAATTCAATATAAAAATTTTGTGCAAACATAACAAGGCCATGAAAAAAGTAAATAAATAACCAACAACCCATCGAGGTTCCAAAGGGACACCTTTCGACAATACCTTCTTCAACACATAGCTGGAATAAGATTTTTCACAAGAATCATACAAGAATATTTATCAAGAATAAATTCATTTCAAAACATTACTAATTATTATTTATTTAATAATATATTATCAAAGTGGTTCCTATGATTACCCTTACCTCAATACTAACAATGGATCATGCTGGAATTCTAATCAATCCCAACTATTCTTTAATTAATCACATTAAACTCTGGTTTGATCCACATCTCTCATTTATTTAATAATTCATTATTGTCATTTATTTTGTATTAGAATACCATTCCAAACACCCCAATTCTCATTCATTATAGTTCATAATGTCTAACCCCTAATGTCTAATCTATTGTTGATTTCCATGCCCAACACCTTACATATAATAGCGTAGATAAATATTGGAGAGGAACGCCATTTCCATGTTCCAACACCTTTATTGGACTTGAAAAACATGTCTAGAACCCACATATTTATTCATTTAAATCATTTGATAACTATTGTGGGGAACACCATTTCCAACTCCAAACACCTTCATCAGTCTAGAATTCTATGTCTAGAACTGTGTTTTTATTCATTAAATAATTAAAAAATTAATTAATCTTAGCTTCATAATTAATTCCTCAAGAATTATCTACATTCATTCCCTTAATATTCCAATGAATGGTGAAACACATAAAAAATTTATTGAACCCCATAATTAACTAAGTCCATAATTCCATTAATTAATACATATATTAATTAATCTGTTAAAATAAATTTCTTTCCAGAAATAATTCTCTATAATTAATTATCCCAAAAATTACTATAAATTAATATTATTAATACACCGTTAATAGTCTCGGTATAACCAAAGTAGCATATCGCAATTAATCCACCATTTAATTATCTTATTTATATAATTAAATATCTTATAATTAATACCGCGATTACTTATCAATATTTGAACATCAGGTAATTTAATTAATTCCTAAATTAATTGTTGCAAATTATCATACACAAAACCCATAATTAAATCCCTTATTAATTATCTATATTTTAATCTAAAGGGAAGTAATTAACCCACAATTAAATATCTTAACATATCCAATAAAAATACTATAATTAATTCCCTAATTAATTATCTAAACTTATCCCTACCAATACATAAAATTTCCATGTAATACAATTGTGTCAACATGTAACGGGAAGAAATAGAAAATCACATAACACCAAGCTAAAAAATTCAGTTTAAACGTTGTGTTTTTATATTGAAGGATGTGCACCTATACTACAGTTGTTTTATTAAAAAAACAAGATTCTGTAACCTATCAAAAACATTTATACAATTAAACTGTAACAACCTGATATTTTATGATAATTATTCTTTTTATTTTATTTGATGTCATGTGTTTTATGCTACAACAATATTATCTTGTGCTATACACCACATTGTATTAGCTTGAAGTATACAAAACACTATTCTTAGATTGTGATATACACAATTTCATGTTCGTTTTATAATAGTCATTCTACGCAACATTGAGTGTATATATATATATATTAAATGTATAAATGAAATAGGTTTGAATTCTGTTATACAAAACAACGAAGGATTCTTGCACAACACAAAACCCTAACTTGGCTTGCATTACACGCAATCGTGACTTTACTCGATAGCGTGTGTTGTACGCAATATCAGGTTTCACTAAACAATGATATATTGTTATAATATTCTAATGAACTTGCCATTATGAATAGTATTAACTAAACTTTTAATTTTATAACATTATTATTTCATCTGACACATTTTCTAGAACATGGAATGTGCACAAAATAATTTTTTCGAGTAAAATAAGTATTTTCAAAAAATGCAGTTTAGCAGCCTTTTTTTTGCGCACCCACATTAAATCTTGTTTTTGAAATGTTTAAAAGTTCTAATTTTCAAAATAAACTTATTCTTTTGAATCAGGATATAAAAATTTACATTGGATACTGTTTTGATATTTCTCTGATAACTTTCATATTTTAATGAATAGTAAAAACACGCTATATATTAATTAAAAACCACTTTTTTCATCGTAATAATTTATTTGGTTAACTTATAATATTTAATGGTTTTAAAATATAAATAAAATATATTTTTACCATTTTATATAATGTATGTCCTTAGCATTGATTTTACCTAGAATTCGTAGGTTAAGTCAATTCAATCTTTTGCAATGTTTTAAACAAAAACCCATTTTCTTTCGACAACAAGATTAATTTTAATTTAATTTCTACAACTTTTGTGTATTGAATTTGGAAAAATGGATTCCGTATTTGGAATCATTAGGTCCAAATTATGTTAATAAGCTACTTTTTATTTTTTGGGCATTATGAATAGCGAATAAGGTATATTTTATTTACCATAGGTAAAGTTAAATCGTGTAATTAAAGGTAAATATAAGATTATAAAATTACCATAACATCTGCCAAAATATTATTGGATGACTAAAACTAGACCCATATCACCTAAGTCTCTGTTTAGATTCATTTAATGGACTTTTTTCCATGAAAATAATTTAATTATTATTAAAACCAATGAAAGTGACAACATGTCACTTTCTTAAATCTTATAATTATAATAATTTTATTATAGTGATAAACTTCATGAAACTTATTATATAAATAGTCTCCAGAAAGATAATAAAATTATACACATCATATGAATTTATTTAGAATTTTTAGGGATTTAATAATTAACATTAAGGATGACATAATAATGATGTTTAAATTATTTTATTAAGATAAATATCAAATAAATGGTTTTAAAGATATAAAATAATTATTATATGAACTAATTAATGGGATCCAATAATTTCATAGATAAATATGACATGTTATGAATCTATTAAAGCTTTTATTTAGAACATATATTCTTTATATTGTTTATTTAAATTCAAATAAATGAATAGTGTCAAAATTGACACTATTGTTATTTTATAAAAATAACATATTATAAAATTTTTTAAAAATCACATAAATATTTAAAAATTATATATTTTAGTTTATTTGGTCGAAAATGTAATAATGTGTCAAATTATTTGATATTCACAAAACATATGTAATTATTTTTAAAAATTTAAAATTTATAATATTATTACCACAAATAAAATAAAATTGATAAATAAGGATAAATCAAGTTGATAATATTTAAAATAAATTCCTAACATGTCTAAATTTTATTGGTTGTTGATATTACAACCCTATATCATCTAATATTCATATATGAGACATTTATGATGTTTTTATGTTGGGTTGGGATTTAATATAAACTAATATTTCTCAAATTTCCAAAGGTGCCCCTCTCCTCCCATATAAAAGGGCACCTCCTCCCTCTCCTCCTAAAACCAATTTGAGCTTTAAAGCTCGGCCAACCCCTTCACATTTTACTTCCCCACTTCCATAGAAACCAACTAGTGGTATTGGTCTTCTAAAAACACCCACTCTAGTGCCCTAAGAGAATGTTTAAAGGAGGCACTTCGAGAAAGAGGTAATACATTCTAACATTTTCTTCAAATTACATTTTTCTTATACTCCCTCTACTTTAGTACTTTCATTATGAACTAATAACATCAGAATCCCTCATATACTGATATGTTATTATAAATATGAAACAACCCTATTTCACCTTCTACACATCCTATGAAAAACAAAATCATCGTGTGTGCGTACGTACAGAATATCGTTTCCCCGCCGTGGTGTAATCTATTTTTCCACCAACACCTTACATGGATGGGTATAATGGTGTAAAAAATAACTATATATGGTTATTATAACATCATACAGATTATGATATATTATACCATCCACTCCATTTCTATTCATTAATTATGGGAATGATATCATCGCCTGTGCATATGTACGGACAACCGTCTCCACGACGCGATGAGATTCATTCTCCGTGTTAACCATACATGAATGATCATAAAGTTTATATAATGAATAATAATGAAATATATGAAATAATAATGCTACTGGATTTATGTATATATATATGTATGTCATCTATTTACTTTCATTCAATTCAATAAGGAAACGAAAATAGCGTTCATGCGTACGTAAGGCCTACCATCTCCATCAACGGTGTATTTCATTCCTTTTATAGATATATAATATATATGTATATGATGAATATATATTATATATAAATCATGTTTTAAATTCTGGAAGTATGTAAATCTGTATATAAGTAATAATATCTGGAACAACAAGTCGAAACACATATGATAAATAAAATGATTTCACCCAAAACGCTGCTTTAACATGGAATTTACAATAGAACGGGTAATATAAAGTCATAATTGAAACATATATGATATCATAACAATGAATATGATTATGTAATAATTCAATTTCGTTATTTAAATCATTATATAGGAGGTTAACATCCATATGAAGCATATCAAACCTAAGGTAGGGGATAATTTTGCAAATCTCATTTTTATCCGAGATTTCTTATATGTAAGTGTTTACTGGGGTTATTGTTATCATCCATGTGCATGTTTTATAAAAGTGTTTTTATTAATGTTTAATTTACTTTTTACCCATTTTAACTTTTACTACATGGTATGTGGGGAATCTTTCTTTTGTTTACGTTACGAGGTACTTTTTGACTTTTCCGACAAAAGTAAGAGGACAATGTTTTTTTAACTTATACGGAGTTAAAGGATTTTTACGGTTTTATAATGCCTTGTTTTCGTGAAGCAACCTCCAAAATATTTCATGAATATTTTCAAAAAAAATACTTTTAATTTAAAAATTCATTACATTTTGTGAAAAGAAAATGATTTTAAAGAAGAAAGAATATTTTCCTCAAGAATTCATTTCAAGTGTTTTATCAAAACCATTTTCCATATAAAATGACATTATTTCATATGTGTATCTTTCAATTATAATGTCACTATGATTTACATGGTTTCACTTAACTTATTATGAAATGATATCCATTTCTTTTATATGGACTATGTGATGATGTGATGATGTTTATGACACCCATTTTATTCGATGGGTTATTATGAAAGATGTATGTTTATTGTGTGGCACAAGTAAGAATAATTTCATTATGATATGGGTGGGACCTATATATCCCTCAAATGCATTGGGTAAAGATTTATATCTCATGAGATAGACATGGCTGGAATGGTATGTTAATCCGGTTCAGTGTTACAGGACTGAAACGAGGAGTGAACTCGATTCAGAAAGGGACTTTGCCCACTAAGATGGTCTAGGCAGCAATGTCGTGGCTACTATAGAAATCATAACATGTGATGACTGGTTTCCACAATTAAATGTTTTACTCCCATTATATTTTATCATGGTTGATGTTCCATTATGATATATGCCTTACGTACTTCCATGATTTATGTCTTTGCTCATGATTTTGATGTTTAAATTTCGTGTTCAAGTTTTGCTTTCAAATGTTTATGGATTGTTTTATGTTCTCTATATTTTCCCTTACTGAGAATTTGAGCTCACCCTTTTTATGTTTTATTTTCCCCAAGAAATAAATAATGGTTTTAGGTAAGGAAACAAAATGTTGAAGATCGTTATGGGAGTTGTTGAAGATATTTCCACATGATTAGATGTTTATATTCCAGGTTTCCAAAGACATTAAACTATTACGGTCCTTGACTGTTGGTTCTTATTATTTATTAATTATTCCGCAAATGTAATGTAATTTTCATATACGTCAAGATTTGGGTCTTTACAGTTGGTATTAGAGGAAAATTTTAGTTAACATTTGGAAACTAGGATGAGAAAACATTAGTGAGATCCCTAGAGATAATTCTAAGTTATGTCTAGTGATGTCCCTAAGGATAAGTATACGTATAGGTTATAGTCCTATAACTACGGTAACAATCATAGAATTTTACCTAAGATGTTAGATATTGATGGTACTCCCCATTTATTATATTGTTTTCGATAGTATGATTTTTCCCTCTCACAGTATTCTTTTTGGGTTTTAGAAAACGACTAGAAACATGAAGATTCACGATAATGGAGGATATAATGGACAATGGAATGATATTCTTCATGAGAAACCAATTGAAAAGGGATTTGGAAGTCCAAACATCGTTATTATGCCTAATCATCAATCTCATAATATGATCAATAATCTCAACTTTGTTAAGTTTCCAGACTCAGATAATAAGAGAAAGATAGAGTTTCATGATGATCATAGAGGAAAGAAAGTTCAATTTACCTCATGTAAATCATGTGGGAAGAGGCATCAGGGAGATTCTTTCAAAGGGACTGGAAGATGCTTTGGGTGTGGGAAAGAAGGACACAAAGACCGTAAGTGCAAAGGAAAAGGTTCAGTTAATAGCATGTACAAGGATAATGGAATTTCTACAACATCAATAATGATTAGATGTTTTAAATGTGGAATGTATGTGCATTATGAAAACCAATTCCCTAAGGGAAAATCTCATGAATAGAATCAGAATGGTCATATGGGTAGTATTTATGTGGATAATGATGAAGAGACTACAAATCAAATATGAGATGAAAGAAATGATGAAGCTCCGCTAGTGGTTTAAGAATTTAGTGGAATGATTGTATGTTTATCCAGAATAATGTATGGTACTATGGAATAAAGAATAATCTAAGGATTGTTACACTACTGTTTTTCCTAAAATATTATAAAGTATATGTTGAATGGTACTGGTAACCATGAAATGTTATTCATATATTTTTGGAAAGAATATGATATATGCATAATGAATGGATAAAGAGAAAATAATATGTTTGATAGTATTCATGATCACATGGCTGATAATAAGGACAAAGTGATATCAGGATTCGAGTATATAGATTTTATTTGGGATTTTTGTATGTGGAAGGAGTTAAATTTTGATAGAATTCATGTTTTCACTAAAGATCTATGGTAATTCATGTTTCAAATGAATACATGATTAAGGTATTCCCATGGTTGTAATGTGACCAAAAAGATATATCTTTTTATATATGGGGGACCAATGAAGGAATTCACATGCTCGGTAGGCAAAATATCTAATAATCAGACAGAAGTATTTTCGATAAGCCTAATTGTTGGAAACGATATTATATACTATTGGTTAAGGATATAACTTTTTATTTCTGAAATGTTATGATAGTATTGTTTTAGAAAAAGGATAACATGCAGGATGGACGACAACCCATCACGTCGGACAAGGCTGTGAGAATCAAACCCACAATCGAAGTGTGACTAGCCTTTATTGCCTACCACTGGCCTACAGGATGTTCCTGGCTAATAGAAACTAGTTTTATTTTATTAAGCGGTATGATATATGAAGTATAAGTTCATTTTTGGAATTGTATATGATTAATCCCATCATAGATAGACATATGTATATTTGAAAACTTTTGCTAAACTTTTGTTTAAAACAGATGGAATGACCCATCATTCTATCACATGACCTGTTAACACTTGACGAATAACAAATTCAACTTCATTTCATTAAGAGATGAAGTGGAAATTGTTCGAAGCATGAACAATAGTGAGATTGTACCAAAATCAAGCAATTATTTCTTCTAATTGAAAATTTTCAACTTTAGGGAAATGATATTGAAAACCAAAAATGTGGTCCTAGTGCTCTAATATCTGATGAATCGGATGGTACCTTAGATCATAAGAAATTTATGTCTTTTTGATTATTTGCTTTTTCATAGACATGTCCTCTACCACTCTCCATTCGAACATGATGGTTAGATTTTTCTTCCATATCCATATTTTCACCTATGTAATCCTATATTGAATCCAAGTGATTAGTTAATTTGGGTAACAGTTACGTTTCATTCATTAGTTTTTAAAGTTAGTTTTTGGTATTTTATTTTACAATGTGTGTTGCAATTAAAGAAACTTTCATGTGGAAAACCATGTATAACCCCGACAAATTTTGAGGGCGAAATTAATTTTATGTGGGGTAGAATGTAACAACCCTGTATTTTATGATAAGTATTCATTTTAATTTATTTTATGTCATGTGTTTTATGATACAACAAGATTATCTTGTGTTATACGCCACACTGTATTAGCTTGAAGTATACGCAACACTATTCTTAGATTTTGTTACACACAATTTCAGGTTCATTTTATAATAGTCATTCTACGCTACATTGAGTGTATATATATATATTTTCAATTTATAAATGAAATATGGTTGGACTCTTTTATACGAAACAATGAAGTATTCTTGCACAACACGCAACCCTGACATGGTTTGCATTACACACAATCACACCTTTCCTAGATAGCTAGTGTTGTACGCAATATCAGGTTTCACTAAACAATGATATATGGTTATAATATTATTATAAACTATTAGTTATGAATAGTATTAACTATATTTTGAATGTCATAACATCATTATTTCATCATACACCTTTTCTTGAACATGGTATGTGAACAAAATAAATTTTTCGGGTAAAATAATTATTTTAAAAAAATGCAGTTTTTCTGCCTTTTAATCGGGAACCCACATTAAATCTAGTATTTGACAGGTTTATAAGTTAAATTTTACTAAATAAACATCTTATTTTGAATCACGATATAAAAATTTACATTGGATAATGTTTTGATATTTTTCTGATAACTTTCATATTTTAATGAATAGTAAAAACACGCTATATTTTAAATAAAAACAACATTTTTCATCGTGATAATTTATATTGTTAAATTATAATATTTAATGGTTTTAAATTATAAATAGAAAATATTTTTAGCATTTAATATAATTTATGTCATTATAATTGATTTTACCTTGAATTCGTAGGTTAAATCAATTCAATCTTTTGCAATGTTTTAAACAAAAAACCCATTTTCTTTCGACAACGAGATTAATTTTATTTTAATTTCTGAAACTTTTTTGTTTTGAATTTGGAAAAATGGATTCCATATTTGGAATCAGTGGGTCCAAATTATGTTAATAAGCTACTTTTTATTTTTCGGGCATTATGAATAGTAACTACGGTAAATTTTATTTACCATCGTTAAAGGTAAATCGGGCAATTAAGGGTAAATATAAGATTATAAAATTACCCTAACACTAGAAAAAATCATATTTGATGACTACAAGTCGAAAAATATCACCTAAGGGTCGAATTAGATTCCTTTAATGGACTTATGTCCATGAAAATAATTACTTTATTATTAAAACAAAAAAAAGTGACAACATGTCACATTCTTAAATCTTATAAGTATTATAATTTTAGTTTAGTGATAAACTTTATGAAACATTGGATATATATTGTCTCTAGAAATATAATAAAATTATATACATAAAATAAATTTATTTAGAAATTTTAGGGATTAAATAATTATCATTAAAGGTGACATCATATTGATGTTGAAATTATTTTATTGAGATAAATATCAAATAAATGGTTTAAAATATATTAAAATAAATATTATATGAAATATTTAATGTGCTCGACTAATTTTCTAGATACATATGACATGTTATGAATCTATTAAATCTTTTATTTCTAACATATATTCTGTATATTGTTTATTTAAATTCAAATAAACGAATAGTGTCAAAAGTGACAATATTGTTATTTTATAAAAATAAAATATTATAAAATTGTTTAAAAATCACAAAATTTTTTGAAAAGTATAAATTTATATTTATATGGTCGAAAATTTCATAAATTGTTAAATTATGGAAAATTCACAACACATATGTAATTATTGATAATAATTTAAAATTTAGAATATTATTACCACAAATTAAATTAAATTGATAAATAAGGATAAATCAAGTTGAAAATGTTTAAAATGAATTCCTAACATTTCTAAATTTTATTGTTTGATGAGATTACAACCTTATATCATCTAATATTCAGATATGAGTCATTTTGGATGTTTTTATGTGGGGTTGGGATTTAATATTATCTAATATCTCTTATATTTCCAAAGGTGCCCCTCTCCTCCCTTATAAAAGGGCACCACCTCCCTCTCCTCCTCACACCAATTTTAGCCATCAAGGTCGGCCAAACCCTGACCATTTCACTTACCCACTTCATCAAAAACCTAATATAGGTACTGGTCTTCTCAAAATACCAACTCTTGTGCCCTAAGAGAAAGTTTAAAAGAGGCACTTCGAGAAAGAGGTAATACCTTCTACCGTTTTCATCAAGTTCCATTCTTCTTCTACTCCCTCTTCTTTAGTTGTTTCATTATTAAGTAATAACATCAGTATCCCTAATATACTGATATTTTATTATAAATATGAAACAACCCTGTTTCACCTTCTATCCATCCTATGGAAAACAAAATCACTACGCGTGCGTACATACGGAATACCGTCTCCACGCCGTGGTGTAATCTATTTTTCCACCAACACCGTACATGGATGGGTATAATGGTGTAAAGAATAACTATATATGGTTGTTATAACATCATACTGATTCATATATATTATACCATCCACTCCAAATCTATTCACTAATTATGGGAACGATATCATCGCTCTTGCATACGTACGGACTACCGTCTCCACGACGCGATGAGATTCATTCTCCATGTTAACCATACATGAATGATAATAATGTTTATATAATGAATAATAATGAAATATATGAAATAATAATGCTACTGTATTTATGCATATATATGTATGTCATCTGTTTAGTTTCATTCAATTCAATATGGAAACGAAAACAACCTTTATGCGTACGTACGACCTACCGTCTCCATGAACGGTGTATTTCATTCCTTTTATCGATATATAATATATATGTATATGATGAATATATATTATATATAAATCATGTATTACATTCTAGAAATATGTAAATCAGGATATAAGTAATAATATCAAGAATGACAAGTCGAAACACATTTGATAAATTTTAATGATTTTACCCAAAACGCTGCTTTAACATGGAATTTACCAAAGTACGGGTAATATAAAGTCATAAGTGAAACATATATGATATCATAACAATGAATATGATTATTTAATAAGTCAATGAAATTATTTAAATCATTATACAAGAGGATTGGATCCATATGAAGCATATTGAACCTAAGGTAAGGAATAATTTGGCAAATCACATTTTTATCCGGGATTGCTTATACGTAAGTATTTACTAGGATTATCGTTATCATCTATGTACATGTTTTCTAAAAGTGTTTTTATGTATGTTTAATGTCTCTTAAACCCATTTTGACTTTTACTACATGGTATGTAAGGAATATTTCTTTTGTTTACGTTACGAGGTACTTTTTGACTTTTCTGATAAAAGTACGAGGAAAATGTTTTTTTTATATTACACAGCATTAAATGACATTTACAGTTTTATAAAGCCTTATTTTCATGAAGCTTCCTCCACAATATTTCCTGACTATTTTCAAAAAAATCCTATTCTTTTAAAAATTCATGACATTTTGTGAAAGGAAAATGATTTTAAAGAAGAAAGGATATTTTCCTCAAGATTTCATTTCAAGTGTTTTTCAAAACCATTTTCCATCTAAAATGAAATTATTTCATATGTGTATCTTTCTAGTATAATGTCAATATGATTTAAATGGTTTCAATTTTCTTATTAGGAAATGATATCCATTTCCTTTATATGGATTATGTGATGATGTGATGATGTTTAGGACACCCATTTTATTCGTTGGGTTATTATGAAAGATGTATGTTTATTTTGTGGCACAAGTAAGAATGATTTCAATATGAGATGCATGGGACCTATATCTTCCTCCAATGCATTGTGTAAGGATTTATATCTCATGAGATAGACATGGATGGAATGGTAATTTCATCTGGTTCAGTGTTACAGGACTAAAATGAGGAGTGAACTCGATTCAGAAATGGACTTTGTCCACTTAGATGGTCTTGGTAGAAATGCCTTTGCTACTATAGAAATCATAACATGTGCTGAATGGTGGCCACAATTACATGTTTTATTCCCATTATATTTTATCATGGTTGATTTTCCATTATGATATATTCCTTACGTACTTCCATGATTTATGTCTTTGCTCAAGATTTTGATGTTTAAATTTCATGTTCATGTTTTTTCTTTCAAAGGTTTATAGATTCTTTTATGTCCTCTATGTTTGCCCTTATTGATCATTTGAGCTCACCTTTTTTAGGTTGAATTTTCCCCATGAAATAAAAAAAGGTTTTAGGTAAGGAATCAAAAAGGGGAATATCGTTATGGGAGTTGTTGACGATATTTCCACATGATTAGAAGTTTATATTCCATGTTTCCAAAGACACTAAACTATTTCGGTCCTTGAGTGTTGGTTCTTATTATGTATTATGTATTCTGCAAAAGTAATGTGATGTCCATGTATGTCATGATTTGGGTCATTACATAAAACATTTATTAAGTATTTTTATCAAAACATACCAACAATAGTAATTGAAAAAATACTGCATTTTATTAATTATGCAATGTTGAGGATCCGACATAATGAAATTTTCTATGAAAATTATTTCTAAATTAAACTACAATATTCCCATGTACACACACCTCTAAAAAATTGTGTGCACTCAGAATTGGTCACAAGACCTTAACAACAACAACTGACACAAAAGATTAGTGTAGCTGAGACCAAAATACTCCAAATTAATCAACTACAACTCAAAATAAAAACATAAGCACCTAATTCATGAGATGTCAACCCAATTCATGGGTATATATACTTACTCAAATATGAATTTCTTGAAATAAATAAAACCAAATGACATTCCTTCTTCAAAGGTTAATGAAATACGAACCAAAGAGTCTTGAGACATTATCCTCACCTCATAGAATTAGAAGAAAAGAAGAAATCGAATTAACCACGAACCATATGGTTTCAACAAAATTGGTACCATGTGATGGAGTGCCAAGACAACTGATTTGAAGAATTAAACATAGGGTTAATGAATTACCTTGTTGTGATAGACAACTTGTGTGAAGAGATTTGGAGGATTTAGTTTATAGAGAGGGAGCCAGGTTAAGGGGTGGTGCGCCTCACCATGGGAGAACAAATGGAGGGGGTCACGCCTCACCCAATTGTGCACCTATCCCTCATTTTTCACGCTAAAATAAACCCAATTAGTTTTATATGAATTAATATATTTATAATAATAACAAATATTACAAAAATATTGGTATTATTATAATTTAATTTGAATGATTTTTTGATAATTCCCATAATTCTCCCAATAAACAGAATTTAATGAAATTCTATTTTGAATAATTTAATTAAATAAATTCTCCAACTCATCATTATTTAATTAAACTATCATAATATAATTTTATTAAATAAAACCCATGTTTTTAATTAAATATTTGAATTCATCCTAGCATTAAATTTAATTAGATAATACGCCAACTCCACATTTGTTTCTCAAGTAATTAAATTCCATTCAAATAGATTTTATTAAATAAAACTCTAACTCATTATAATTTAATTAGATTTTATGAACAATAATTTAATTTAATGAAACATTATTTCACAAAAATTATTTGAATTCGTCTTAACCTAGAATATAATTTAATAAAAACCCACATTTCATGATATTCTATTAAATACCTCTCAGGTGGGAATTTAATTCGATAAATTATCCTCAAACCTAAATATAGGAATGCTGTAATGATTGGCTCACACGGTCTGTCAAACTATGTTCCACCTATATATAAATTTCTATCCAAGGAAACCACTTCTCACGGTCTATCCCACACAGTTTTTCGATCCATGTGTACACTATGCAAGTGTCTCTATTAAATACACTCACCTTGCATAGTTTTCCAAAATAGTTTTCATAAACATTAGAAGACCATGCGAGCACTCCTGTCTCCTAGAATTAAGTTGACAGTTTCTTGTATTATACCTCATGGTTTAGCTGGTCATACGCCAAATGTGGGCTCTCTTTTGTCCCATAAAATCTGAATTTTCTTGATCTGATGGTTCAGAATTCCAATTAGCCATCCAAGAAACTCATCAACCCTTCACCCAATCCCGATATAAATAAATTTAAACAATCCCAAGTAAATATATTCATCCTAATGATTTGTTTTATGTTCATCCCATCCAACAAACGAAAAGTGTAAAAAACTATTGTATTTTAACATAGTTCAATAAACACATGACATTATAGATGAAATGAAAACAAATATTACATACTTTACTATGAAAATATTGAGATTTCAATAGTTTAAAATAGATATACAACTAAAAAATGGGATACTTCATCCTTTCTAGCACTAGAGTAGAAATGGGAAAATATATTTATAGACATCGTGGTTTGGCTACCAAATAATTATTGAGGTAACAATGTGATTTGGGTTATTATTGACTGGATGGATAAAAATACACATTTCCATTCTATTCGAGATACTATGTCATTGGATAAACATTATCTATTATACCTCAAATAGATTTTAAAGCTATATTCATTTCCTCTATCGATTTTATCTTACCGATATATCGTGTTCCCATATAGATTTTGGTAATGCCTTTTGAAGCCATTGTAAATGAAATTTAATTTCATCATTTCATTTCATCCCCAATCCTAATGTAAAATGGAGTGAACAATTCAGACAAAAAAGGACATGCATTTAGATTATTCAATAGATTACCAATGGTGTTGGGATCAATTTCATTCTTTAGATGATTATTTTATAGTAATTGTTTTCATTCATGTATACAGATAGAATCTTTTGATTAATTTTATATAAATCATTTTTTACCTCCACCATTTTTGGATGATGTCATAATAAAGGATGTTTATGGGACCATAATTATTTGAGGATGTGTCAAAGAAGGTGAATATGATTCAGAAACATATATGGATAGCTCATAGTGTGTAGAAATATATATATAATAAGAGGAAATAATTTTCATTCAAGGTAGCTTATAATGTTATTCTTATAATCTCACCATGGAAAAGTGTTATGTGTTTTGGTATGAATGGAATGATATGTTTGTGGTTCATTAGACCTTCTGAAATCCTTGATAATTTCTGACTAGTCACCTACCAGGTAGATCTGTTTCTGATTGTATCTCTAGTACATAATGTTTTACATTTTTTTGTTGAGAAAGTAAGTTCATGATTCATCTCATGTTACGATCCTAGAAGTTGTTTAGTTGTAAGATAAACTTTATTAAAAAGAGAAATTGGTTCATATTCTTGATCATATAGAGCAAGTATTGCAGAATTTTTAATCTCACCAAAATATAGTTTTGTGGAGAAACCAAATGCTTGAATTAGAGAAAATGGAATATGAAAATTCTTTGAAGGAAAGGTATCTTCACCCTTTTAAGAGGTAAATAAAAATTGGTAGGATGTAATTTATTGAAGGAGGCACAATGTAATGACCCATGTATATATATAATAATTTTTTTGGACGTAAATTGTTAACATCATTATAAATGTATAATGTAATAAGTGGTATTTTTAATTAATGAATATATAATAATAGAATAATAACATCACATGTGATTGTATAAATATAATTTATGTATCTTATATGTGTAACCATTATATAATTATATCATGGAATAAGTAAATACATGTTTTAGAAAAGATAAATTTAGTGTTTTTTATAAGTCATAAATATTTAATTAAAATTTTAAAATTAATATAACTATACAAATTAAATTTTTTTTTAATAAATTAATTAATAAATATTTTTTGAATTATTGTGATATGATAATTTTATGAGACCATATTAAATTATTCAGAGTGTTAAAATTCATTCATTATTTTAAAACTGGTATTTTTTTTAAAAATGTGGATTTCTATTAAAATTAAAATTTCACATATTGATAATTTTTTTCAAGAAATAGAGTTCCTTTTCAAATATATACATTCAGAAATGGTTTTGTTTAATTATTGGTATTTTTCTAAAATACGTGAATTTTTGGAGAATAGTAAATATGGTAATTTACTGTATATATACATTATATGTTAAATAAACTATTGAGACATCGCTGATGTTAGAAATTTAATAATCTATACTCTTTTAATATTTTAATATATTTACTAATAATACTCAAACAATTAATTGTGTTCATAAAAATAATAGATTAATGTTTATAATAATGAAAAAACACCACTCTCCCCAACTATAAATACTACCCCTCACCACCTCTTCTCCTCGCATCTTAAAGCCTTGTTAGTTGTTTAATTTCACCCAAATTCACTTAAAAAGCATATTCCCATAATCATGAAGTTATTTCGTAGACAAAAGGTGAAAACAAAGGGGCTTCAGAAGGTTCTCATGGAGGGTAATTCAAGAGGTTATATAATCTTTCGTTCTCTTTGATTTTCAGATCAATTGCTTTTATTTTATTATAATCTATTCACATACCCTTATCTATGTGGAATATAACTCTAGTATCATATATATACTATAATTTTATCATGATAATGGAAAAATTCAATATAAATCTACCTATCCATTCCTTTTTATACTAAAAATGTGAACAACATTTGTGATGTGTCGATTTACTATCATCGTGGAAGATACACATTCATTTTTCATTAGCTCCATTAAGGATGGTCATAAAACCATAATTATGGATAAATAATATTTAATTATACATATTAACTGTTTTTTATTATTATTGAATACATATATAAACATTATATTGAATAAATTAACAAAGGATCGTGAATGATCATAAAAACTATCAAAATAAAGTAAATCATTTTCATTAATGTTTTATCTAATGATTCATCAACATATAAGAAAAAAATTATATATGGTATCATATAAAAACAATTAGACATATTAATCTAATTTCATTCCACTTTTAGAGTTTTTTCCCATTAAAAAATAAAATCCATAATAAACATACCATGCAAAATGTGAAATTAATTTACCCAAAACAATGAAAATAATAAAATATTATTATTAAATGGGTGGAGAGATTTCATAATAATATCATATATGTAATTATAAATATTAATATGTATTTTTAATATATTAATAACACTATAAATCATTATTCATGAGTGTTGAACATTTTTTAATTAAGACAAACAAATGAAAGGGAATTCATAACCCAATTTCACATATTATTGTTAACCATATTCGTCATTAATTTTGTAGTAATACGAATATTTGTGAAATTTATTTTTATTATATTATTTTTTATTATGTGTATTTATAGTGTATACAAACATTGAACTATTTTTATCAATAATCACTTAAAATAAATGATATTTGTAAGGGACATTTCTTTAAAATATCCCCTGATTAATTTCAATTTAAGTAATTTAAAAAAGAATAATTTTATTTAAATATTCTTATTTTTTATTACATTATGGTACTTGGGTATGTTTATATTGGAGGACCACTGAATGGTTACTCCATGTTTCACAGTAGTGGTTACACTATATGGTAGTTGCGAGGGTTACATTGTACAGAATCCATGAGGGTTACATTATAAGGTAGCCATAAGGGTTCCAAATAATATGGTATTTGGGCAGGTAAAAATATTAAGTACGTAATTCACAAATATAACATTATAGTATTGTTAATATTTTATTTTGGAAATCTCGTTTTTTCAAAAAGTATATATATGATACTTTTTCAGTGAGAAGTATTTCCTTGTGAAAATGATATCACACATTTATAATAATTCATAGAATAACATTTTCTCTCCTTGTGTTTATGTCCCTTGTTGAGACTTTTGTTCTAATCAGTTATTTTAAAAAAAATTCACATGGTTCAAGTATGGTGAAGAGAAAAATAGAATCCATGATGTTTGTTTCGTATTATTTTCATGATAATATTGCATGATTCTATTTTAACATGTTCTATTAGGGAAGAAATTGATACAGTTTTTTTTAGTACGCACAATGTATACTTTTGGGATTATATGTATTAATTACGTACTATTTTTATGAAACTATAAACAAAAATGTTATTTTGTAATTTATAGAATTGAATTCTAAAGTAATTTACTTGATTATGTATTTTTTGAAGTTTAGTACTTATTTGAATGATATATATAAGTATATTAAAATTAAAAATATGATAATTATAGTATATTAATAATTCACTAAATATAATATAATACTTATCTTCTTCCCATAATTATCACTGAAAATACAAATTTTACTCATGCATATGTATAACCTACCCTCTCTTTGATTAGAATATAGTTCATTTTTCATAACCACATTTCATGAATAGTTTTAAAACTCTTATTTATGTATAAATATTATAAATATTTAATTAATATTAATATAGGGAAGATTGAGTAATAGCCATTTTTACTATAGTCAACATATCAAATTCATTTCGGCCATTTGATCTATATATCCTCCAAACAGAAAATATGAATTTCATTAATTTAGTAATAAAATATAACATGACAAAAAATAAGATAGAATATATTTATAATCTTGAATATTGTTATTAATCATGAAAATAATTTTTTTAACTTTATAATTCATGAGTTTAAATAAAATAAATGAGAATCAGACTCGATTTGATGGACACAATAACATTAATCCTCAACTGAATTGTTTTAAATTTTATTATTCTAATTCATTTACATCCATGTACATGTAATTATAATTATTTTGTGTAAATTATTGTTGATTATTAAATGGATTATGAAGGAATATTTTATCATATTTCATATTATATTAAATGTTTAAAAATGAATGTCTTTAATGTTTTTACAAAAGTATCTTTTATTTTAAATATAATCACTTAAATTTTTTCATCCAAATATTTATCATACACATAAATATTTTAAAATTAAATTTATGAATGTTTTAATATTGAAATAAATAGATTCTAAAAGAAATAATTTTCTATCGTTTTAAATTAATTCAATATTTTTTAAAAGGAATTTTCATGAGACATTGGGAATTTTTTTCAAAAGACAAAAAATGATCTAATTTAAATTATATTGTGAAAATTATTCATCATATCATCATTCCCATTCATTTACATCCAGATTCCTTAAAAGAATTAATTTTTTTTCAAATTAAACCCATTTTACCATTTTATGTGTATATTTCTATTTAAAATATATCTGTAAAATAAAAGGGTCTTGTGAAATAAAAAATATTTGTAATGTTAATGTTTAAATTATATTTTAAATGGTTTTATGAAGAAAACATCAAATTTTAGTAGTTTATATTCATTATATCAGCCTTATAAATTATATATAACAATTGGTGGGCTAAATAAAACATAAAATATTATTTTCTCTGTATTATATAATAATATATGATGGGTTTACCCTATTATATCTTATGACATGATAGGTTGATCTCTAGTATAACTCATGACATAAACACTTGATCCCTGTTATCACTCAGTATATTATTATATGATCACCATTATGGAAACTTATATGATAGGTGAGACCCATTATTTAAATCCAATTATTTGGTTACTTAAATCTACTAAAACAAATTATAGTGTAAGTCATTCATGTGGTTTTTCCAATTTGTAAGGGTTTTGTAAGGGATTAGTGAAGATGATATCCCAAGAAACCCACATCAATTTTCAATGTTTTATAATGCTGTTTAATGGATATATTTTTATTTAAAAATGTTTTATAAACAATCATGTTAATAAAAATATGATTCCATTTCTACGTAAAATGTTACGTATTCATGAAATGATTTTTCATCGGTTTTATGTTGTTCCGCATACTGGTGGGTTAGTTATTTTTTATATTCTTAATGATATTTTTTTACACATTCAATTTACTAAAAATTCAATGTTTTTATGGATGGATAATGGAAAATAATAATTATTTTGGATGGTCTCAAAAATTTTACATCTAAAAAAGGTCTTATTTTATGCAATTTATATTTGGTCAAAAATAGATGAATATCAAAATTTCCTACCCTGTAATATATTAATTTTTTATGTATGTTTTATGAAAATATTTTATAAAAATTGAAACCTATAAAATATGTTTAAATGAATTTATGTGAATCCTTGTATAAAGATAGTCGAATATGTAATATTTATCGATGAGTGATTATTTTAAGTAATAAAGAAATATTTATATAAAATTATTTGATTATATAATGTAAATAAATACAATTATGATATTTTAATCAATAATTATCAATTTATAAAATATTTATATAAAAATTTTGATTCGTCTAAAATATTTATATTAAAAAAGGGTTTCTAGAGTGGAAATTGGGAATCTGTAGTAGGAAGGGACTGAGTGGAAAATATATATTAAAATTTTTATCCCAATATTGTTTTAATGTGTAATAAGTAGTTTTCCATTGTGATGGATTATTGAAAAAATATAAAAGGGAATGTATTATCCATGATAGTGATGATCCGAATAATAAGAAATGGAATATGACGATCGTGGATGATTTTATAGGACATTGTCCTTTCGATTTTAGTGGATATTATGATATAGTGTTAGAAAAAGGATTGATTGATTATAATTAAATTTTATATGAATTTATGTCATGTTATAAACATAAAAAGAAACCATTTACATTTATTGTTTTGAAATTTTGGATAACCTATGGTGATCATTGGTCAATAATACCAAAGGGAGAGGTGATCTTGATTCCCTAATATGGGAATCATTTAGGAATGTTTTCAAGGTAAATATTCCAAACATATATTCACAAAAAAATTGAGAATAATTTATTAGAATTAAATAATGAAATTATGATTTCCAATCCACATATGAATCCAGTTTAGCATGATTGGATAGGTATATAATATATTTTATTAAGTGTCATGTTAGTATGATTAAATGTTTGTACTCATGGTTGAAACAATTATCTAAAATGATGTATGAATCCAATGAATAAAAATGGTATGATAAACAAGTTTAGTGTGACTAGATAATAGAAATGTATTTTTTCAAATATAATGTATTCAATTATGAAAATAATAAAGTGATCATGATGGTAGTCAATGAGGTTATAGTAATCTAATAAATGTAGGTCTATGAAAATCTTGTCCCAGAATTTTGATATTTATAGTAAAAAATATTCATTGGGAATTTATTATAAATTCAGGGTAGTGTTTCCAATATAAATTGTTTGTACATTTTTACGTTGTTTGAAAAGAAAATAATCAGATAAATAGTGATATGTTGATGGTAATATTCATTAATTGTAATGACTTGGTCCAATATAAAAATAGATGACTTCTATTTGGTACATATGGAATAAATCATCATGATTAGAAACTTAATGGAATCACATTATCATTTCCTAATACTATGTTTAATGATGGTACATAATATAATGTGTTTACATGTATGTTACTTATTATTTAAATTATGTCTAGGCCATCTTTAACTTGAAATCTTGAAATTATATAATTTCCATGAAATATGTATCTAGGATAGGAAAATCAAAAATTGATTAGAATATTAAAATTTTGAAGACAACTCTGGTTGTAAAGTTAAAGATAAAAATATTTAATGGAATCTTAATGTTATTATTTCTATAATATTATTTCCCTCTAATAATTGTGAACATCTTATTCTATAGTTTAATATTAATTTATGAATAGATTGGCATTGAGGTCACCATTCTAAGGTAGATTAGAGAGGAAAAAATGTAATACACAATGACATCTCCCTTTTAGAAAAAATTATGAATATAAGAGATTCAATAAATGTGTGACTTAAATATACAATGAAAATATTATTTAATAAAAATAAAAAAATTTAAATTAGTGATTTGTTAGTAGTATAATACTACATGGATTTTTTTCACGATGATCTAGCTAGTTTATATCCAAATAAGGTTGTTGAATTTTCTATTGTCTTACTAGATTATGATATTCTTATTTCAAAACCCAATTTTAAATAATTTATATAAATCATTAAAAATGAAAAAAAAATTAAAGAATTTATAAATAAAAGGCTTATTCAACCCAAAAATTCAACTTTGTGTGCTCTAGTTTTAATTTTTTTGAACCCTGATGGTTCAATGAGACATTGAATTGATTATATATCTTCTATTACATCAAAATTAATAACCAATTTATGAATCCTCATACTAATGATTTGTTTGATCTTATATAGGGATTGTACTATTATTCAAATATTGATTTTCGGTGGTGGTAAATTTATTTTAATGTTGAGTTTGTAGAATTTATGAATAATTATTTTTTGACAAGATACATGAAATATGGTTTTGGAGTGACTCCTTTGGGATGTCAACACAAATACTGTACTTATGTACATTATGATTAATTATTTACATGAGATGTTGGACTTGTTTGTTTTTTTATTATATACGATATTTAGTTATTTTATAAAATACTAGATTAACATGAAATAATTTTACGTAATTTTTTCAAAATATAAATGGAAAAAACTACATGGGATATCTTATATGTAAGAATTTAGGATCAAAAATAGTTATTTCCATGTACATAATGTTTTAAATGATAAAATAACTATAGAAATTGTTAAAAAAATATAATTTAAATAATTTGTAAGGACCCAAAATATCAAATAAAAACATAGTTTTCTAGGATTAATGGGTTTGGATTTATATTTTTTAGAAATATTTTTTCTTAATCCCCTTAAAAAAGTAATTATGAAAAAGAGTGAAATTAATCTGGATAAAATAATTTCATTATAATTTTAGGAACTATAAATAATATTTGTGAAGGATACAGTTTTGGAAATGTCCTCTAGAATGGGTGAATTTTTCCTATATATTGAATTTTCTTTGAAAGACTTCTTTGTGTCCTAATTCATAATGACTATTTAATTAATTTCTATTCACATCAACAGAAACCTTAAGGGTGAAACTATCATACACAAGATTAGGAATTTGAATATTTTTATTTTTATTTTAAAAATTATAGTTATTAATTATATATATTAATGTTTGAAATATATATTAATCAAAAATTGTTAAAGTATATATTCACTCTAAATGAATTTAACTTGTGTTAAAGAAAATATTTGGACTTGATCAAGGATAATGATTAAATTTTGTCTAAATACCTTGTTACGTTTGGAAGAAAAAAAATTTGTTACTGATTCGATAAGTTTTTTCTACGAGATTCTTTATAATTGAATATAATCTATATTGATTCAAGAGTCATTAAAATGTTCTCTTTCAGAAATAATTAAATAATTTTTGAATGAGGATAAGGTTTATCATGACAAGTTATAATTATATATAAAGGGTATGTTTCTTGAATTTATATTATCAAATATGTTTTTTTTATATTTGGAATAATATTTTGTGTTCCTTGTGATTCCCAATTCAAAAGTGAATTTTTGTAGGAAACTCTTAGTTATTTATATTATATTTATCATTGAATGATTAAAATATATATGCACCATGATGGGTGTTACTGATGGGGTGGAATAAATATTAATATTAATTAATTTACCATCAAATGTTTGAAATTTCAATTTGTTATGATATAATGAAATTTACCTAAGGGAATTATTAATCCTTTTACTACACTAATCTAAAATAAAGAAAATGTATCCATGATATTAATGGTTTTATTTCCAAGGATATCACAATGTAAAAATTTTATGTGCAGAAAATTTTATCAATTTATAAAATAATCATGGTTCCTTCCTCATAAAAATATTATGTATATAGATTATATTTCATGATTATATATAAAGGAGATATTTATCCTATAAATAGTTCAACTCCTTATTATATTGTACCATAATCCTATGTTAACTTCAATTATTGAAAAGAACATCAAAATTCATTGGTTTCTGAATAAAATATCATTATAGATTTCTAACCTCAATCTGATGGAAAATTTGATTCGATGATTAAAAAAAGTAATATATTATTCATTATTGATCAATGTATTACTAAGGATGTTGAGATATAATGTAATGGCACAGACCTCTCCAGCCCATTCCTTTGTCAAAAAGAATGCCATGAAGTGTTCTGGAGGGTAAAATTGACTTTTCCCACACTTTCCAGAATTTTGAAACTACACGCCGTGTAGTTTGAGTACACGATGTGTACCCCATTGTTGGGTATACACTGTGTTGATGGTTGTGTGCTGTGTTGGAACCGTGTGAAATAAATGGGTACACGCTGTGTATCCAATACAACACACAGTGTAGTCCCTCCCCGCGTACGCGTTACTGTGTGTTGACCAGTCAATAGATGTGTGCTGTGTTGGAGCTGTGTGAAATAAATGGGTATACGCCATGTATCAAATACTACATGTCGTGTAGTCCCTCCCTGCGTATGCGTTACCTTCAAGCCGTGTGTTGACCAGTCAACGGTCGCGTTCCACGTTGAAGGCCATGTTGGAAGCCGCATGGTGACCGTGTGAAACTACCGAGTACACGCCGTGTACCATAAAGTACACATCATGTAATTTTTCTTTTCTCGCCTATAAAAGGAGGGGTCCCCCCTCCTTTTCCACTCACCCCTCTCCTCCCCATTCCTCTGAGTATCCAAAGAGACTCGAAGGCTCCTTTTCTTCCCTAACTTCTTCATCCAAGCTCTGATTTACGATCCGTCAGTGGCCACGAAATCGTAACGATGAGGGAGAATATTTGAGCTTGGATCCATTGTCTTTCCATCAGCCTTTCCTCTCCGACATCCACCCAATGAGGTTTTTCCAAGACCCAACAGAAGTGACGGATGCCGACAGACATCTTCTAAATTTGATCTGGGGGAGCGTTGTGATCAGAACCTATTGAGGTAGGGATCTTACCTTCGTCTCTCTAATTTGTGCATTATGCGGGGTGGTTATGCTCTTGTTTTCATGAGAAACAGTTGATCCTTTAAATAAAGATAATAAATTTCTTAAAGAATGTGGATGGTAATGTTTTAATGTTTATTTTTTTAATACTATAGATATGTTATGAATTGAATAGGCTTATGCCTACTGAAAATCATGGTCTTTGGGGGCCTCTGATTGAACAATTAATTGTTTCCCTATCTTCTATACCATTATTGTGTATGGAAACATGTGGAATGTGGAATCTGGTTAATCATGTAAAGATGGCTGATTAAAATCTGGAACCCTTGTGTGATCACCCTTGTCAAACAAAATGGAATAATGAACATGTGTTTGTTGGCTCGGATGCCTAGCATGCGATTGGGGTGTTTTGCGGTTTGTTGTGGATCGGGTGAGCAGTGGGGCTGCAGTTGACTTGGTTGCGGGTTGGTGTGAATTCTATGTTAGTGATGGGCAGTGGGGCTGCGATAAATGGTATCAAGGGAAGATGATGTACAGGTTTCGGTGTGTGTGTGGTTACCGTGGTTTGCAGCGGGGCTGTATGGATGATTTGAAATGTGAACAGACTATGTGTTGTGAATAATAAATAAAAAGTGGAAGTGTTAATGAATGGTGGGTCATTGTAAAGGATCTAGATTAATAATCAATGGTTAGGTTGGTTAATAAGTAGGGACTTTATGTGCTTCTTGTGTTTTCCTAAATTGATAGGTGGATGGTCGGGATATGTTTCACGAACGATTGATGTGGTTGGTTGTGGATAGTTGCCCAGTAGCTAAGGAACTAATAAGCTGATTCTGTTGAAACATGAAAACCTAAATGGGGTTGGGGTTGTTTGTTGTATGCATGCTTCATAGTAGCAGTGTTGAGGCACGTGCTCAATTCTCTGATTAGAAGCCATATATTGGGCGGAGTGTTTGGTATATATATATATATATATATATATATATATTTGTGTTTTATCGCACCCCACCCATGTTGACAACTTAGTGGCGAACACTCCCATTTCATGGGAGAGGGTGTTTTCCTATAGTTACATGCTCCTTCCTGCTCCTTCATCCCTAGGATGTGATGGCTTGAGGCGACCTTACACCTAAGACCCTTTAGGTAGGTTTTGATTGGGGTGGATTGGCCCAAGACTCTTCGGGCAAGTTTGTTTTCCCAAGAATCTTTGGGATGAGGCCCAGGTGACTTCGTGCGAGAGTTATGTTACTATTACTGTCCGCACAAATCTTCGGGAGTAGGCCCAGGTGTGTGCAGGTGGGATATGTGGTTGTGAGGCGCAGGTGTGTGGGGGCGGGATGCAAGGTTGTAAGGCCCAGGTGTGTGCTGGTGGGATGTGTGGTTGTGAGGCTCAGGTGTGTGTGGGTAAGATGTGTGGTTCTTGAGGCCCAGTTGTGTGTGGGCGGGTAGAGTGTGGTAGCGTCAGGACGTTATCCATTAGGAAGAGAAGCTAACTAGTGGTAAATGGTGCAGGGTACCCAATAATCTAATTTCTATAAACTACTACCTATTGTGATTGTGTTTTTGGTGAGTGTGGCTAGTGAGGTTGGGTGGATAGAATTCCTTGCTAGGTTTCTTCTGTTGCTCTCACGGGACATTAGGATGTCTCCCCACTTGTGCATGAGAGAATTAGGTTTTCCTACTAAGTATACTTGTATTCTCACCCTACGTTTACATTCAGGTTTCCAGGAGGACTACCAAGGCCATGCAGGACCCTACTAGTCAGACAGCAGGAGTTGTTGCAGTTGTTGTACTCTTATTTTTTTGGTATTGTATTTTGAGATTTCTTATACTTGCACCTTGTTTTAAAATTGTTTAAACATGCATGTGGGAATGGTGTGGGTTCATTTCTATACACTTGTTATTTTCCTTTTTGGGTTGTTGACTTTTTCTATTTCCCGATCATAAATAATAAAAAGGGTAATGCCTCCCATATTTGTGAAAACTCATACCCTTGGTGTTTGTCGCCACCTCGGGGCCTATTGGAGGCGGGACTCGGGGGTCATTATCTCCCTTCTACCATTTCCAACTCAAGAGGGGCATTTTTGGTGGGATCGGGTTGTGACAGAATGGTATCAGAGGCAGGTTGACAGATAAGATGGATTCTAGAGTTAGGCACAATGAGGATTGCATGGGATGGTAGGGCCACAGTGTTAGTTAATCTAGGTGTGTGACATTGGACAGGGAAGACCGGGTAGGACATTGGATTTTTGCCCCACCCCCCCCCCCCCCCGTGATCCAATGCAAGGACACTAAGCCTACCGAACGACCAAGTGAGACTAAATTGATTTCAAGGTAGAGAACCTAGGGAAGGTACATGCATCATCATGATTGTGTTTTACTTGATTTGGGTGTTCTGTGAACGAAATTGAAATAAAAAAATGATAAAATAAAACCTTGAGAAATTTCCTTACTACTTAGGCTTAGGCGATCTTTGTTTATCGTACAACGATGGCACCTGGACGTCGTCCTCGGGTGGATCAGACGGTCAAGGCTCAGAAGATTCAGGTAGACGATCAGTTGAGGATTGACCGATAGGAGGAAGATAGCCAGTGGAACAAGACTCTCCGTTCTTTCCAGCGGCATACTCTCAAGAATTACGAGGGTAGTACTTCGGATACGGAGATGGAAGGGTGTCTTGAGGAGCTAGGGATCTATTTTACCTTGATTCATGCTCTGAGGGAGTATTGGGTTCCCCTAGCAATCGGTCAGCTGAGACGTGCGGTGCGACAATGGTGGATGCTCAACCTCAGAGAGAGGATTGAGGCAGAGGTTCCATGGGATGACTTTGAGAATGAATTCCGAGAGGAATTCCTTTCTTCCGTGATCAAGGCTGAGAAGATTTAGTAGTTACTCTCCCTTGAGCAGGGGAGTATGTCAGTACGAGAGTTGTGGATCATGGTCAACAATATCCTATGCTTTTCTCTAGATATCTTTCCGGATGAGGAGTCTTGGGCGAGACGTTTGGTGGAGGCGCTTCGTCCTTCGCTCCAGTATGCTATCACCCCCTTCCCCTTCCGATGTACTTGTAAGTATAGAAGAAGACAGAGGCTATAGAGAGGATTCACTCACTAGGAGGTGCATCATGAGAGGGGATCCAGTCGGGCTCATCTAAGGGGAAGGCAGTCAGCAGCAGGTCTCCTGCGACGGGACCTTCCAGGTTCAGGCTAGTGGGGAGTTGGCCCCAACGGTTCCAGTTCAGATCTTCGTGGTCAGTTTCACGCAGCAGAGTTGACAGCTCCGGAAGGACCAGAGGTGGTGCAATGTATGATTTGTTTGTTCAGCATGCTCATTTTTCTTTGTTCGATTCGAGATCTTCACACTCCATTGTTGCACCTGGTCTATCCCATGATTTCGGACTAGATGTAGAGAGTGTAACGCCCTGACCCCAGTTACCCAGATTCGGTGCATTACTTCGTAACATTGGCATGATCACAAAAGATCAATTCTCGGAAGGCCGATGAGTTTAGTAGACTTGGAAACACTAGATACATTCATAAATGTTACATTAAATCATAAAGTGAAAAAACGACAATAAGAAAGTCTCCATAGTCCACAATCATATCCTCTTCTGACCATCCCTGCAGGTCATTCATAAAATACTTCTTCATATCCTGAAAAATATTAAAACATTGAAAGGGGTGAGCTCAGATTCTCAGTAAGGATAACAATATTGTGGATGAACTCATAAATAAACATTAACATTTAAGGCAATTTATAACTAAACAAAATCCTTTTTAAACATGAACTTCACCATAATATAGAAAAAATAATATTAAATAATGCCATTTACTTACTCACATGGATATTCTACTAGTTGAATAAGCCCATGCAATATCAATAACCACTTTCATAATGATGGAATGCATAATGTCAGACTATCATAACCACGAAGTCAAGGCCTCGTGCCAAGACCACAAATTATATTTTGTCAAGGCCTCGTGCCAAGACACTAGTTTGTCTCATGAGACCTACTGATGCATCAAAGATCTATAGCGGGCTCCACCCGTCACTTATTTAGTCCAATGCATTCCATATATGAACAGGTTTGAACATATCATAAACCATAACATAATCGTATCACATAAAACATGCATAAAGGAAACATAACATTTCCACATTTCAATCACAATATATAAATAAAACACATTGATATAATAAAAATGCATTCACAACCATTTTTAATACCAAAATTGAAGAATGTTAAAACATTTTATTTATTTTTCATTAAAAAAGTGATGGCTTGTAGAGGAAGCCGAAACCCAAATAATGGTCACGGCGGCGGAGAAGTCGTTGTCACCGCATATGTACGGAACGAAAAACATTCCCTTTTTGTCATTTAGTAAAACGGTTCGTATAAAAAAGATTCCTTTTGAATAAACGTAAAAGTCAAAGGGGTTTATACACCATATAAAAGAAAGCATTGTATAAAACCAAATATGCCTCAATGAAAGGAGATTGAGACGAAGTCCTTAAAAAGATAATTTTTAAAATAAAATAGATCTATTATGTGTATTCACTATAAGTACACATAAATAAAGTACAAATACAAGATAGGACATAATAATATCATGACATAATTTGAAAGTAGGAGATTAACCCAAAGAATGGAAATTGGGTTAAGAAATTCCCTTACCTTGCATCCTATCTTGACTCGACCGTTCATTAACCTCCTGAATAATATACTAGAGTTAATTTATAATTGATTAAGAACCTTTTTCAAGTTCATTATTCCTTTTATATCACTTATTACCATGTTATGAACATTTTTTAATTATTTTAGTTAATAACAGTCATTTTGTCGATCATTCGTACTTGAGTTAAAAATAAACTTCTTATAATTACAAGTTGTTCATGTGGTGAAATATCCATTATATCCAGAATTATATTCATGATTTAGATATCATATATATCATATATAACCAGTATATACATTCATTTATAATATTACATAACATTTAGAGGTAAGAAATGAAATGCACCGTTCATGGAGACGGTAAGTCGTATGTACGCATGAACGCTACTTTCATTTCTATTTCGTATTTAATGGAATGAAATCATAATAGTATAAAGGTGTAATATAATTCCAGTATAATATAATGTATAATACCATTTACTCCATCATGTATACATCCAACATATGGCATTAATGATTCAAATCACTTTGAGGGGGTTGTAGTCCGCACTTCCTAAAATGAAATTATCACGTTTACCCATAATGGAAATCATAATGTATGCCATAAATGAGAAATAATAAGCATAAGGAAAACATAAAAATAATATATATATCATATATTAAAATATTTTAATAAAAAATGGCAACCATTAGAGGTGTTAAAAGGATATTGAACAATCATCGTTTCGTGAGGCAGTATTTTACCACCCACAGAAAAGGTATGTTCTTTAACCATTAGACGAAGGTTTGTGTAAGTGTAAACCAAATCCTTATCATAACAACATACTAGTATATTTTAGATACTTTTTTCATTACAAAATAAAGGAATAAAAAGAGTTTAAGGGGTTGGATAAGAAAAATAATACAAAACAACATTAGAGAAGACATTACCTTAAAATCGGGTAACTCTTTTTGATTTTATCCAAAGGCTTCCTTGGGAAGTCTTCTGCCCAATGTGATGCTTCTAGGAGTAATGGAGGGAAGTTGGGAGAGTATTTGGGTAGAGGTTGGACGAGCCAAAAGGCTTTGAAAGTATGAGTAAGGAGGTAGTGGTGGGGGCCTTTTATAAGTGGGGAGGTGGGGCCCTCTTGCAAAGTAATGAAATGTTACTTTATTATATAATGAGTTTCTGATTATAAAGGTCCCAAACATATATAATTCTCGGATAAGGTGATAAGGGTTCGAAATATACTCACCAAATACGTTTTTGACAACTTTAAGCCTTGGATTTTACATTATCTTTTCATTTTATTTAAATCGTTAATTAATGAGGTAATCGCTGCATCATCATGGTGTCATAAATAATTTAGTTTATTTAATGTCTAAAAATTATAAAAGAAATATCATGATGTAGGAAATATTTTTATATTTCTAATGAATATTTATAGTCAAAAATATGACTTGTATGACCCCATTTAAAAATTGTTTTAGTAAAACAACATATGTTTGTGACATTTTTATTTTAAGTTTAAATAAAAGTAATTTATGTCATTTTCCTACAAAAGTGGCTCCATGGGGTCCCCAAGTTGACCCATGGATTTTTTTGGTCGGCCATTATACTTCAAATAGAGGTAGGACAAGTGTAAAGGTCATTTCATATTTTTATAATACCATTTTTACCTTAAATTTTACTAATTAACTTTAATCGTGATTAATTAAATTTATATGTTACTATTCACCAAAAAATTATTTTCATCCCATTGAACCACATTTTACTTCATAATGACAACCATGTATGTCAAATTTTTGAAAATCAAATCACAGAAGTGGTAATGTTTCATTTAAATGAAAAATCAGTTTTTTAACCACCACTTGGTGGTTTCACTATTCATCAAAAATTGAAGTATTTCAGAACAATGCAAAATTTTCACCCTAAGATATAATTGATAATCCGAATCCAAAAATGATTTCTATTTTACAAAATTCAAAACATATAAGTATCATTAATTAATTTTATAATTAATTCCTACTGTCACAACAAATAGCGGGTTTTTAAGAAACAATATATATCAAAAGATTTACAATTGTTTTGTCCAATTTCAAAGTGAAATTATTTCTAATGACCACCATTGGATGAAATAGTAAATATATATTCTAATTATACATTAAAACAACTCAATATTATAATTTATCACTATAAATACTTTTCTTAAAAAAGTTGTTTTTAAGTATTTTTCACTATTCATAAAAATTGGAAGTTCTTAGAAAAGTACAAAAAATTCAACTTTGGATAATTTTGATATTACGAATACAAAAATGAATCCCATTTTGAAATATAAAATTTCTATAATTTTAAAAAGTGGTTATTACTATTCATAATGGCTACTTTGATTAGTTGTGGTGTGTGTTAGAACTCGAAGTTGCGTATAACACACGCTACTGTATTATTCCAAGAGAAGTGTACCGTGGAAGCTTAGAGTGTTACATTCTCCCCTCCCTCAAATAATTTTGTCCTCGAAATTTCATATAATATCACTGTATAAAAAAGAATTGGGTGATTCTTCATCATAAGTTCCTCGGGTTCCCACGTTTCCTCCTCCATCTTATGGTTTCTCCATAGAACTTTTACCAGACGAGTCGTCCGCCTTCTCAGCACATGTTCTCTTGTATCAAGAATCCTAACACGCTCTTCACAATAAGACAGATCGGGTTCCATTGTAATTCATCATAGGTGAGTACATACGTTGGTCAGGCATGTATTTTCTCAACAGTGATACTTGGAATACATCATGAACTTTGGAGAGACTTGGCGGCATTGCAAAATGGTAAGCTACAGCCCCAATTCGTTCTAGAATTTCGAAGGGTCTGATGTACCTGGGTCTCAATTTACCCTTATTACCGAAACGTATAACTCCATTCCATGGTGATACCACCAAGAAAACATGATCTCCTACCTGAAACTCCAAATCCTTCCTTCGATTGTCATCATAGCTCTTCTACCAACTTTGAGATGCTTTGATTTGGTTTTGGATTACCTTCACCTTTTCCATCGTTTCCTCCACCAGTTCTGGGCCTACAAGTTTTCTTTCACCAACGCCATCCCAACAGGTTGGTGTGCGACATCTCTTTCCATATAATGCTTCATACGGTGCCATCCGAATACTTGAATGGAAGCTATTGTTATAGGAAAATTTTACCAGAGGTAAATATTGATCCCACATTCCTTGAAAGTCAAGTGAGCATGATCTCAACATGTCTTCTAAGGATTGAAGAGTACTTTATGATTGTCTATCTGTTTGAGGGTGGTCCGCAGTGCTCAAACGAAGTTCAGTATCCAAGGCCTTCTGAAGACTTTTCCATAATCTAGATGTAATGCGGGGATCACGATCCGAGATAATCTACATGGTTATTCCATGAAGTCTCACAACTTCATTAATATGTAGTCTTGCTAGATGTTCAACTGGCAGATCTTCCCTTATAAAAAGAAAATGTGCTGACTTGGTGAGACGATCAACAATGACCCATATTGCGTGATTCCTTCTAGGGGTCTTTGGTAGTCCCATGACAAAGTCCATCATAATATTATCCCATTTCCACTCAGGTATGGGAAGAGGTTGCAATACTCCACCAGGATGTTGCCTTCCAGCTTTCACTTGTTGGAAAACCATACATCTTGACACAAAATTGGCAATCTCCCTTTTCATGTTGTCCCACCAAAAATTTCCCTTTAATTCTCTATACTTTTTAGTGCTCCCAGGTTGTATAGTGAAATTGGAACTATAAGCATCATCCAACAATTCCCTCCTTAAATCAGGTATATCGGGAACACAAAGTCTCCTCCAAAATTTCAAAATTCAATCTTCATAGACAAAGTCACTCAACCACCCATCATTCACAGCATTAATCTTCTTTTTCAACACTTGATCATCGGACTGATAACTCTTTATCCTTTCTAGTAAATATGGTTTGGCAACCATTTGTAAAAGTTTTGATGTTTCACCCTCCATGGTGATTCTCATATCCATCTTTACTAGATCCATGATAATAGGATCCCTTTACACTCTCATCATGTTCAAAACTCCATGATCTTTTCTACTCAAAGCATCTGCAACCTTATTTGCCTTCCCTGGGTGGTAGTGTATCATGCAATCATAATCCTTGAGTAGTTAAATCCATCGTCTTTGCCTCATGTTGAGTTCTTTTTGTGAGAAAATATATTTCAAACTCTTGTGATCGGTATATATCTCCCATTTTTCACCATAGAGATAATGTCTCCAAATCTTCAGGGAAAAGATTACAGCAGCTAACTCGAGATCATGTGTGGGATAGTTTTGCTCATGAATTTTTAGCTATCATGATGCATAGGCAATAACCCTATCATTCTGCATAAGGACACAACCAAGTCCGTTCATTGATGCATCACTATAAATAAAGAACCCATCATTCCCTAATGGTAGAGTCAATATAGGAGCATTGACTAATCTTCTCTTCAATTCTTCAAAACATTCTTCACACTCTTTTGTCGAAACAAATTTAACCCCTTTACGTGTGAGCTTTGTCAATGGGTTAGCCAATCAGGCAAAATTCTGGAAAAAACGTCGATAATAGCATGCCAAACCAATAAAGCTACGTACCTCAATTATACTCGTATGTGTTGGACATTCTTGGATTGCCTTGGTCTTAGAAGGGTCAATGGAAATTTCATCCTTAGAGACAATGTGGCCAAGAATAGAAATCTCATGAAGCCAGAATTCACACTTGCTAAACTTCCCATATAATTCATGCCTTCTAAGAGTCTTCAAGATAATGCGCAAGTGATTTTAATGATCTTCATAGATTTTGGAGTACACCAAGATGTCATCAATAAATACCACCACAAAATCATCTAGATATTCCTTGAAAACTCTATTCATTAGATCCATGAATACAGAAGGTGCATTAGTCAATCCAAAATGCATTACTGCAAACTCGTAATGCTCGTACCTTGTTCGAAATGTTGTCTTCAGAATGTCTTCCTTCTTCACACACAACTGATGGTATCCAGATCGAAGGCCAATATTTGAATAGTATACATCTCTATGCAATTAGTCAAATAAATCATCAATGCGAGGTAGGGGATACTTGTTCTTTATTATTATAGCATTGATCTCCCTGTTGTCAACGCACAACCTCATAGATCCATCTTTCTTCTTAACAAAAAGGATAGGGGCTCCCCAAGGAGAAACACTAGGGCGAATAAATCCCTTATTACTCAATTCCACTAGTTGTTTCTTTAGTTCAACTAATTCCACGGTGGCCATCCTATAAGGGGTCTTTGATATAGGCCTTGATCTAGGAATTAAATCAATGGAAAACTCAACTTCTTGTTCTGGACGATGTCCAGGTAAATCTTCTGGAAACACATCTTTATATTATTTCACAATAGGTACATCCTTTATTTGAACATTACTTCCCTCAACCTCAGTTATTTCATTCTCTTCATCCCCAATAATTGAATTTAGTTGAGCTACTGCGGGTGGATCTAAATAAGAATTAGGTGGTGACGATTCTGCTCTAAAAATAAGTTGTTCCTTATCATCATCATCAAAAATCCTAACCTCCTTCTTCTTAAAATAAATCTTTGCATCATAGTCCTAAATCCAATCCATACCGAGGATTATATCGAACTCAGTCATAGGTATGACAATGAGATCAGTGGATAATGAACAATTATGTGCTCTAATGGGGACTGATTCACAAAACTTTGTTGCAATAATACTTCCCTTAGGAGTTTTGACTGACAATTCTCTTGTTAAATCAAATTGGAAATATATAATTTTCTTAGCAAACTGGGAAGATATGAAACAATGTGATGATCCAGAATTAAATAATGCATTTTCTAATCTTTAGGAAACCATTAAATTACCTGCCACCACGTCTTTCGGAGCTTCAAGCTCAGCAGTAGTGATAGCATAAGAATGGCCTTGATCCCTTGGCCTCTTCTGAGGTAAGTTCCCCTAACGCTTAGGACATTCATTTTCATAAGGTCACATCTCTCTATAATTATAGCATTCCACATTGACAGCAACTTTCTTTCCTTTGCAATCATGAGCATGGTGGCCTTTTTCACCACATTTGTAACAGACTCCCATTCCCTTCAAGCAAGTACCGAGGAGTTTCATTCCACATTTACAGCAGGACTGATATTCAACTCTTCCCTTCTTCCCCTTATTTCCATTTCCAGATTGATGAGAAGATCTATTCTTTTCTTGCTTTGCTTAATGTCATAAGACTTAGAGAATTCCTTTTCCGTCTTGATAGCACACGAGACAATATCGTCGTATGACGAGAAGGTTTGTCAGTCTAATGCTCAATGGAGAAATGGTTTTAACCCATAAAAGAAACGGTCAATCTTACTTATTGGGTTACGTATATAATTTGCAGCATGTCTCGCTAACCTTGTAATGTTGGACTCATACTTTGCGACATTCTCATCTTCCTTTTGTATCAGACTCGGAAATTTCCTTTCCATATCTGCTTGATGGTCACGAGAAAAATATTTTTCTAAGAAAACCTCTTTAAACTCCCTCCATTCCATATTCGATACTTCATCATCTTCCTTTGTGTTTTGAATCAGTGACCACCACTGATCGGCATCTCCAATGAGGTGGTAGACTGCCATGAAAACCTTCTCCCTTTCGCTACTCCCCAAGGCATGGAATATTTTCTCTAAGGAGTTTATCCATTCCTCAGCTACTAATAGATTTGTACCCCCATTAAATGTTGATGGTTGTTGCCTCATGAAGCGGTCTAACATTGATCCTCCACGTTGCGGATCAGGGTGCTCCATACGAGTAAGGTTATTATTCATAACCTGACTGAGTTGTCCCAGTATGGTAATAAGTTGATCAGCACCAGTTGTATCTCCAGATCCACAATAATTATCTTGAGCAGGAGGGCAATCCCTACACGGAGTGCGTCCATTGATACAGTTTCCATTCCTTCCACTAGGCGACATTTCTAAACAATGGCATAAACTATATTAGTTTATGAATCAAAATACATAATTCCATACTTGTAAGATACTTAACATAAATTGAACTATTTATGTATATAATCCATAAAAAGGTTATCTTTGATTAAGTATATGATCATAAACCTTCATAGTGGTTTGTAAAGAAAATGAGAATTATCCTTAGCATATCCCCCGGGAGTGTCGTAACCAAGAGTGCAGTAAGGCCCATTGTCGTGCAGCAGTTCTCATTCGAATCTAGCTCAAAGCGGTGTTTTCGGGTTTTACCCCTAGGTACATATGTGCCAGAGCCGCCTCTACCTACTCGTATCTAGATAGTGATGTATTGCTCAGAAAACTCACAACATCTCTACAATACCAAAATTCTAGGAAGTTCTTCTATATTAATCCTCAAAGTCTATCTTTGGGATATGTTCTCTAATCAGAGTTTATCTAAATCTAGCTTCCAAGGATAGTACTAAACTGCCTCTGATACCAACTGTAACACCCCGACCACAGTTACCCAGAGTCGGTGCATTACTTCGAAACATTGGCATGATCACAAAAGATCATGTCTCGAAATACTGATTTGTTTAGTAGCCTTGGAAACACTAGACACATTAATAAATGTTACATGACATCATAAAGTGAAAAACTACAATAACAAAGTTTCCATAGTCTACACTCATATCCTCTTCTGACTATCCCTACTTGTCATTTATAAAATACTTCTTCACATCCTGGAAAATATTAAAACATTGAAAGGGGTGAGCTCAGATGCTCAGTAAGGATAACAATATTGCGGAAGGTTTCATAAATAAACATTAAAATTTAAGGCAATTTATAACTAAAACAAAATCCTTTTTAAACATGAACATCAGCAAAATATGGCAAAAAATAGAATTAAATAATTCCATTTACTTACTCAAAAGGATATTCTACTAGTCAAATAATCCCATGCAATATCAATAACCACTTTCATAATGATGGAATGCAAAATGCCAGACTATCATAACCACGTAGTCAAGGCCTCATGCCAAGACCACAAATAAGATTTTTTCAAGGCCTCGTGCCAAGACACTAGTTTGTCTCATGAGACCTACCGATGCATCGAGGAGCTATAGCGGGCTCCACCCGTCACTTATTATGTCCAATATATTCCTCATATGAAATGGTTTAAACATATCATAAACCATAACATAATCGTATCACATAAAACATGCATAAAGGAAATATAACATTTCAACATTTCAATCACAAGATATCAATACAACACATTTATATAATAAAAACGCTTTCCAAACCATTTTCAATACCAAAATAGAAGAAAGTTAAAACATTGTATTTATTTTTCATTAAAAAAAGTGATGGATTTTAGAGGAAGCCGAAACTCAAATAATGGACACGGCGGTGGATAAGTCGTTGTCGCCGCATATGTACGGAAAGAAAAACATTCCCTTTTTTGTCGTTTAGTAAAATTCTTCGTATAAAAAAGATTCCGTTTGAATAAACGTAAAAGTCAAAGGGGTTTATACACCTTATAAAAGAAAGTAGTGTATAAAACCAAATATGCCTCAATGAAAGGAGATTGAGACGAAGTCCTTAAAAAGATCATTTTTAAATTAAAATAGATCTATTATGTGTATTCACTATAAGTACGCATAAAGAAAGTACAAATACAAGATAGGACATAATAATATCATGACATAATTTGAAAGTAGAAGATTAACCCAATGAATGGAAATTGGGTTAAGAAATTCCCTTACCTTGTGTCCTGTCTTGACTCGACCGTTCTTTAACCTCCTGAATAATAAACAAGAGTTAATTTATAATTGCTTAATAACCTTTTTCAAGTTCATTATTCATTTTATATCACTTATTACCATGTTATGAACATTATGTAATTATTTAAGTTAATAACGGTCATTTTGTTGATCTTTGGTACTTGAGTCAAAAATAAACTTCTTATAATTACAAGTTGTTCATGTGGTGAAATATCCATTATATCCAGAATTATATTCATGATTTAGATATCATATATATGACATATATCTAGTATATCCATTCATTTATAATATTACATAACATTTAGAGGTATGAAATGAAATGAACCGTTCATGGAGACGGTAAGCCGTACGTACACATGAACGCTACATTCATTTATATTTCATATTTAATGGAATGAAATCATAATTGTATACAGGTGTAATATAATTACAGTATAATATATGGTATAATACCATTTACTCCATCCTTTATACATCCCACATATGGCATTAACGATTCAAATCACTTTTAGGGGGCGGTGTCCTCACTTCCTAAAATGAAATTATCGCGTTTACCAATAATGGAAATCATAAAGTATGGCATAAATGAGAAATACATAAGCATAATAAAAACATAAAAATAATATATATATCATATATGAAAATAGTTTCATCAAAAATGGCTACCATTAGAGGTGTTAAAAGAATATTGAACAATCATCATTTTGTGAGGCAGTATTTCGCCACCCACATAAAAGGTATGTTCTTTAACCATTAGACGATGGTGTGTGTAAGTGTAAACAAAATAATTATCATAAAAACATCCTAGTCTATTGTAGATATTGGTTTCGTTACAAAATAAAGGAATAAAAAGAGTTTATGGGGTTGGAGAAGCAAAATAAAACAAAACAACATTAGAGAAGACATTACCTTAAAATCGGGTTACGCTTTCTGATTTGAGCCGAAGTCATCCTTGGAGAGACTTCTGTCCAATGTGAGGCTTCTAGGATTAAGGGAGGGAAGTTGGGAGAGTATTTGGGCAGAGGTTGGCCGAGACAAAAGGCTTTGAAAATGCGAGTAAGGTGGTAGTGGGGGGGGGGCCTTTTATAAGTGGAGAGGAGGGGCTCACTTGGAAAGTAATGAAATGTTACTTTATTATATAATGAGTTTCGGATTTTATAGGTCGCACACTTATATAATTCTACTATAAGGTGATAAGGGCTCGAAATATACTAACCCAATATGTTTTTGACAAGTGTAAGCCTTGGAGTTTACATTATATTTTCATTTTATTTAAATCGTTAATTAATGAGGCAATCGTTGCATCATCATAGTGTCATAAATTATTTAATTTATTTAATGTCTAAAAATTATAAAAAAAATATCCTGATGTAGGAAATCTTTTTATCTTTCTAATGAATATTTATAGTCAAAAATATGACTTCTATAACCCCATTTAAAAATTGTTTTAGTAAAACAACTTATGTTTGTGACATTTTTATTTTAACTTTAAATAAAAGTAATTTATGTCATTTTCCTACCAAAGTGGCTCCATGGGGTCCCCAAGTTGACCCATGGATTGTATTGGTAGACCAGGAAACATTAAATAGTGGTAGGACAAGTGTAAAGGTCCTTTCATATTATTATAATACAATTTTTACATTAAATTTCACTAATTAACTTTAATCGCGATTAATTAAACTTAAAAGTTACTATTCACCAAAAAATTATTTTCATCCCATTGAAACAAATTTTACATCCTAATGACAACCATGTATGTTGTATTTTTGAAAATCAAATCACAGAATTGGTAATGTTTCATTTAAATGAAAAATCAGTTTTTTAACTACCACTTAGTGGTTTCACTATTCATCAAAAATTGAAGTTTTTCAGAACAATGCCAAAATTTCACCCTAAGCTATAATTGATATTCCGAATCCAAAAATGATGCCTATTTTACAAAATTATAAACATTTAAGTTTAATTAATTAATTTTATAATTAATTCCCACTGTCACAACAAATAGCGTGTTTTTAAGAAACAATATATTTCAAAATATTGACAATTGTTTTGTCCAATTTCAAAGTGAAATTAATTCTAATTACCACCATTGGATAAAATAGTAAACATATATTCTAATTATACTTTAAAACCACTAAATATTATAATTTATCACTATAAAATACTTTGATTAAAAAAGTTGATTTGAAGTATTTTTCACTATTCATAAAAATTGGATGATCTCAGAAAATTACAAAAAATTCAACTTTGGATAATTTCGATATTACGATTACAAAAATGAAGCCCATTTTTAAATATAAAATTTCTATAATTTTAAAACGTGGGTATTACTATTCATAACGGCTACATTGATTAGTTGTGGTGTGTGTTAGAACTCAAAGTTGTGTATAACACACGCTACTGTATTATTCAAAGAGAAGTGTACCGTGGAAGATTGGATTGTTACATTCTCCCCTCCTTCAAATAATTTCTTCCTCGAAATTTCATATAATATCACTGTATAAAAAGACTCGTGTGATTCTTCATCACATGGTCCTCGGGTTCCCACATTGCCTCCTCCATCTTATGGTTTCTCCATAGAACTTTTACCAGACGAGTCGTCTGGTTTCTCAGCACTTGTTCTCTTGTATCAAGAATCCTGACGGGCTCTTCACAATAAGACATATCAGGTTCCAGTTCTAATTCTTCATAGGTGAGTACATACGTTGGGTCAGGCATGTATTTTCTCAACAGTGATACGTGGAATACATCATGAACTTTGGAGAGACTTGGCGGCATTGCCAAACGGTAAGCTACAACCCCAATTCGTTCTAGAATTTCGAAAGGTCTGATGTACTTGGGACTCAATTTACCCGTCTTATCGAAATGTATAACTCCCTTACATGGTGATACCTTCAAGAAAACATGATCTCCTGCCTGAAATTCCAAATCCTTCCTTCGATTGTCAGCATAGCTGTTCTGCCTACTTTGAGCTGCTTTGATGTTGTTTGGGATTACCTTCACCTTTTCTATCGTTTCCACCACCAGTTCTGGGCCTACAAGTTTTCTTTCACCAACGTCATCCCAACAGGTTGGTGTGCGATATCTCTTTCCATATTACGCTTCATACGGTTCCATCTGAATACTTGAATGGAATCTATTGTTATAGGAAAATTCTACCAGAGGTAAATATTGATCCCACATTCCTTGAAAGTCAAGTGAGCATGATCTCAACATGTCTTCTAAGGTTTGAATGTTTCTTTCTGATTGTCCGTCTGTTTGAGGGTGGTAAGCAGTTCTCAAACGAAGTTCAGTACGCAAGGCCTTCTAAAGGCTTTTCCAGAATCTTGATGTAAAGTGGGGATCACGATCCGAGACAATCGACAGGGGTACTCCATGAAGTCTCACAACTTCATTAATATATTGTCTTGCTACACGTTCAAGTGGAATATCTTCCCTTATAGAAAGAAAATGTGCTGACTTGGTGAGGCGATCAACAATGACCCATATTGCGTCATTCCTTCTAGGGGTCTTTGGTAGTCCCATGAAAAAGTCCATTGTAATATTATCCCATTTCCACTCAGGTGTGGGAAGAGGTTGCAATACTCCACCCGGATTTTTCCTTCCCTCTTTCACTTGTTGGAAAACCATACATCTTGACACAAAATTGGCAATCTCCCTTTTCATGTTGTCCCAACAAAAATTTCCCTTTAAATCTCTATAATTTTTAGTGCTTCCCAGGGTGTATAAAGAAATTGGAACTATGAGACTCATCAAACAATTCCCTCTTTAAATCAGTTATATCGGGAACACAAAGTCTCCTCCCAAATTTCAAAATTCCATCTTCATAGACATAGTCACTCAACCGCCCATCATTCACATCATTAATCTTCTTTTTCAACACTTGATCATTGGACTGAGAACTCTTTATCCTTTCTAGTAAATACGGTTTGGAAACTATTGATACAGTTTTGATGTTTCACCATCCATGGTGATTCCCATATCCATCTTTACTAGATCCATGATAATATGATCCCTTTCCACTCTCATCATGTTCAAAACTCCATGATCTTTTCTACTCAAAGCATTTGCAACCTTATTTGCCTTCCCTAGGTGGTAGTGTATCATGCAATCATAATACTTGACTAGTTCAAGCCATCGTCTTTGCCTCATGTTGAGTTCTTTTTGTGAGAAAATATATTTCAAACTCTTGTGATCGGTATATATATCACATTTTTCACCATAGAGATAATGTCTCCATATCACTAGGGCAACGATTACAATATCTAACTCAATATCATGAGTAGGATAGTTCTACTCATGAATTTTTAGCTGTCTTGATGCATAGGAAATAACCCTATCATTCTGCATAAGGACACAACCAAGTCCGTTCATTGATGCATCACTATAAATAATGAACCCGTCATTCCCTTATGGTAGAGTCAATATAAGAGCATTGACTAACCTTCTCTTCAGTTATTCAAAACCTTCTTTTTTTTAAAAGGTAATGCTTCGGTCAATGACCAAAGAATAATACATTAGAGAGAAAAAGGATTACAAAGATCAGAAAGATGGGATTTTTTTACAATCTCTCTCAAAGAGAGGTAATAAGTCAACTGGAAGAGTGTCGATCCAAGTGATAATAACCTGCCAAACCAATAAAGCTGCGTACCTCAGTTATACTCATTGGTGCTGGCCATTTTTGGATTGCCTTGGTCTTAGAAGGATCAATGGAAATTCCTTCCTTAGAGTCAATGTGGCCAAGAAAAGAAATCTCCTAAAGCCAGAATTCACACTTGCTAAACTTCCCATATAATTCAGGCCTTCTAAGAGTCCTCAAGATAATGCGCAAGTGATTTTAATGATCTTCATAGCTGTTGTAGTACACCAAGATTTCATCAATAAATATAACCACAAAATCATCTAGATATTCCTTGAAAACACTATTCATTAGATCCATGAATACAGAAGGTGCATTAGTCAATCCAAAAGGCATTACTGTAAACTCGTAATGCTCGTACCTTGTTCGAAATGCTGTCTTCGGAATGTCTTCCTTATTCACACACAACTGATGCTATCCAGATCGAAGGTCAATCTTTGAAAAGTATTGAGCTCCATGAAATTGGTCAAATAAATCATCAATGCGGGGTAGGGGATACTTTTTCATTATTGTAATAGCATTGATCTCCCTGTAGTCAAAGCACAACCTCATAGATCCATCTTTCTTCTTAACAAAAAGGATAGGGTCTCCCCAAGGAGAAACACTAGGGAGAATAAATCCCTTATTACTCAATTCCTCTAGTTGTTTCTTTAGTTCAACTAATTCCACAGTGGCCATCTTATAAGGGGTATTTGATATAGGCCTTCATCCAGGAATTAAATCAATGGAAAACTCAACTTCACGTTCTGGAGGATGTCCAGGTAAATCTTCTGGAAACACATCTTCATTTACTTTCACAATAGGCACATCGTTTATTTGAATATTACTTCCCTCGCCCCTAATTATTTCATTATCTTCCTCCCCAATAATTGAATTTAGTTGAGCTACTGGGGGTGGATCTAAATAAGAATTAGGTGGTGACGATTCTGCTCTAAAAATAAGGTGTTCCTTATCATCATCATCAAAAATCGTAACCTCCTTCTTCTTCTAATAAATCATTGCATCATAGTCCGAAAGCCAATCCATACTGAGGATTATATCAAACTCAATCATAAGTATGACAATGACATCAGTGGATAATGAACAGTTATGTGCTCTAATGGGGACTGATTCACAAAACGTTGATGCAATAATACTTCCCTTAAGAGTTTTGACTGACAATTCTCCTATTAAATCAAATTGGAAATACCTAATTTTCTTAGCAAAATGGGATGATATGAAACAATGTGATCATCCAGAATTATAAAATGCATTTTCTAAACTGGAGGAAACCATTAAATTACATGACACCACGTCTTTCGGAGCTTCAACCTCAGCTGTAGTGATAGCATAAGCTTGTCCTTGATCCCTTGGCCTCTTCTGAGGTAAGTTCCTCTGACGCTTAGGACATTCATTTTCATAATGTCCCATCTCTCTACAATTATATCATTCCACATTGACAGCAACTTTCTTTCCCTTGCAATCATGAGCTTGGTGGCCTTTTTCACCACAATAGTAACAGACTCCCATTCCCTTCAAGAAAGTATCGGGGAATTTCATTCCACATTTACTGAAGGACTGATATTCAACTCTTCCCTTCTTCCCCTTATTTCCATTTCCAGATTGATCATAAGATCTCTTCTTTTCTTGCTTTTATTTAAAGTCATATGACTTAGAGAATTCCTTTTCCATCTTGATAGCACATGAGACAATATCTTCGTATGACGAGAAGGTTTTTGATACTAATGCTCAATGGAGAAATGGTTTTAACCCATCAATGAAACGATCAATCTTACTTCATGGGTTACGTATATAATCTGCAGCGTGTCTCGCTAACCTTGTAAAGTTGGCCTTATACTTTGTGACATTCTCATCCTCCTTTTTTCTAAGACTCATAAATTGCCTTTCCATATCTGCTCGATGGTCATGAGGAAAATATTTTTCCAAGAAAAGCTCTTTGAACTCCATCCATTCCATATTCGATACTTCATCATCTTACTTTGTGTTTTGAATCAGCGACCACCACTGATCGGCATCTCTAGTGAGGCGGTAGACTGCCATGAAAACCTTCTCCCTTTCGCTACTCCCCATGGCGTGGAATATTTTCTCTAAGGAGTTTATCCATTGCTCAGCTACTAATTGATTTGTACCCCCATTAAATGTTGGTGGTTGTTGCCTCATGAAGAGGTCTAACATTGATCCTCCACGTTGCGGATTAGGGTGCTTGATACGAGTAAGGTTATTATTCATAACCTGAGTGAGTTGTCCCAGTATGGTAATAAGTTGATCAACACCAGTTGTATCTCCAGATCCACAATAATTATCTTGTGCAGGAGGGAATCCCTACACAGAGTGCATGCATTGATACGGTTTACATTCCTTCCACTAGGCGCCATTTCTAAACAATGGAATAAACTATATTAGTTTATGAATCAAAATACATAATTCCATAGTTGTAAGATACTTAACATAAATTGAACTATTTCTGAATATAATCTATAAAAATGTTTTCTTTGAGGAAGTATATGCTCATAACCCTTCATAGTTGTTTGTAAAGGAAATGAGAATTATCCTAAGAATATCCCTTGGGAGTGTCATAACCAAGAGTGCAGCAAGGCCCGTTGTCGTGCACTAGTTCCTGTTCGAGTCTAGCTCAAAGCGGTGTTTTTAGGTTTTACCCCTAGGTACATCTATGCCAGAGCCGCCTCTACCTGCTTGTATCCAAATAGGGATGTATTGCTCGGAAAACTCACAACATCTCTACTATACCAAAATTCTAGGAAGTTCTTCTATACTAATCCTCAAAGTCTATCATTGGGCTATGTGCTCTAATCAGAGTTTATCTAAATCTAGCTTCCAAGGTTAGTACTAAACTGCCTCTGATACCAACTGTAACGCCCCGACCCCAGTTACCCAGAGTCGGTGCATTACTTCGAAACATTTTCATGATCTCAAAAGATCATGTCTCGAATGACCGATTAGTTTAGTAGCCTTGGAAACACCAGATACATTCATAAATGTTACATTACATAATAAAGTGAAAAACTACAATAACAAAGTATCCCTAGTCAAAACTCATATCCTCTTCTGACTATCTTTATAGGACATTCATAAAATACTTCTCCACATCCTGGAAAATATTAAAAAATTGAAAGGGGTGAGCTCAGATGCTCAGTAAGGATAACAATATTGCGGAAGCTTTCATAAATAAACATTAACATTTAAGGTAATGTATAACTAAGAAAATCCTTTTTAAACATGAACATTAGCAAAATATGGAAAAAATAGAATTAAATAATGTCATTTACTTACTCACATGGATATTCTACAAGTCGAATAATCCCATGCAATATCAGTAACCACTTTCATAATGATGGAATGCATAATGCCAGACTATCATAACAACGTAGTCAAGGCCTCGTGCCAAGAACACAAATAAGATTTTGTCAAGGCCTAGTGCCAAGACACTAGTTTGTCTCATGAGACCTACCTATGCATCGAGGAGCTATAGCGGGCTCCACCCGGCACTTATTAAGTCTAATGCATTCCTCATATGAAGAGGTTTAAACATATCATAAACCATAACATAATCATATCACATAAAACATGCATAGAGGAAACATAACATTTCCACATTTCATTCACAAGATATCAATACTACACATTGATATAATAAAAATTCTTTCAAACCCATTTCAAATACCAAAATAGAAGATAGTTAAAACATTGTATTTATTTTTCATTAAAAAAAAGTGATGGCTTGTAGAGGAAGCCAAAACTCAAATAATGGTCACAGCGGCGGAGAAGTCATTATCGCCGCATATATACGGTAAGAAAAACATTCCCTTTTTGTCATTTAGTAAAATTCTTCATATAAAAAAGATTCCTTTTGAATAAAAGTAAAAGTCAAAGGGCTTTATACACCATATAAAAGAAAGTTGTGTATAAAACCAAATAAGCCTCAATGAAAGGAGATTGAGACGATGTCCTTAAAAAGATCATTTTTAAAATAAAATAGATCTATTATGTGTATTCACAATAACTACACATAATGAAAGTACAAATACTAGATAGGATATAATAATATCATGAAATAATTTGAATGTAGGAGATTAACCCAAAGAATGGAAATTGGGTTAATAAATTCCCTTACCTTGCGTCCTGTCTAGACTCGACCATTCTTTAACCTCATGAATAATAAACTAGAGTTAATTTATAATTTCTTAAGAACCATTTTCATTTTCATTATTCCTTTTATATCACTTATTACCATGTTAGGAACATTATGCAATTATTTATGTTAATAATGGTCATTTTTCCGATCTTTGGTACTTGAGTCAAAAATAAACTTCTTATAAATACATGTTGTTCATTTGGTGAAATATCCATTTTTTCCAAAATTATATTCATTATGTATATATCATGTATATCATATATATCCAGTATATACATTCATTTATAATATTACATAACATTTTGAGGTAATAAATGAAATGCACCGTTCATGGAGACGGTAAGCCGTACGTACGCATGAACGCTACTTTCATTTCTATTTCATATTTAATGGAATGAAATAATAATAGTATGAAGGTGTAAAATAATTCCAGTATAATATATTGTATAATACCATTTAATCCATCCTTTATACATCCCACATATGGCATTAACGATTCAAATCACTTTGAGGGGGCGGTAGTCCGCACTTCCTAAAATGAAATTATCGCGTTTACCCATAATTGAAATCATAAAGTATGCCATAAATGAGAAATACATAAGCATAAAGAAAACATAAAAATAATATATATATCATATATGAAAATAGTGTCATCAAAAATGGCTACCATTATAGTTGTTAAAAGAATATTGAACAATCATCGTTTCGTGAGGTAGTATTTCGCCACCCACAGAAACAATATGTTCATTAACCATTAGACGCAGGTGTGTGTATGTGTAAACCAAATCCTTATCATAAAAACATCCTAGTATATTGTAGATACTGGTTTTGTTACAAAATAAAGGAATAAAATGATTTTATGGGGTTGGAGAAGCAAAATAAAACAAAACAACATTAGAGAAGACATTACCTTAAAATCGGGTAACTCTTTTTGATTTGAGCCAAAGTCTTCCTTGGGAAGACTTCTGCCCAAAGTTAGGTTTCTAGGAGTAAGGTTGGGAAGTTAGTAGAGTATTTGGGCAGAGTTTTGCCGAGCCAAAAGGTTTTCAAAGTGTGAGTAAGGTGGTAGTGGTGGGGGCCTTTTATAAGTGGAGAGGAGGGGCACTCTTGGAAAGTAATGAAATGTTACTTTATTATATAAGGAGTTTCGGACATTAAAGAACCCTTACTTATATAATTCGAGGATAAGGTGATAAGGGTTCGAAATATACTCACCCAATAGGTTTTTGACAAGTGTAAGCCTTTGATTTTATAATATCTTTTCATTTTATTTAAATCATTAATTAATGAGGTAATCACTGCATCATCATGGTGTCATAAATAATTTAATTTATTTAATGTCTAAAAATTATAAAAAAATATCTTGATGTAGGAAATATTTTTAGATTTCTAATTAATATTTATAGTCAAACATATGACTTGTATAGCCCCATTTAAAAATTGTTTTATTAAAAAAACTTATGTTTTTGACATTTTTATTTTAACTTTAAATAAAAGTAATTTATGTCATTTTCCTACCAAAGTGGCTCCATGGGGTCCCCTAGTTGACCCATGGAATGTCTTGGTCGGCCATGACACATCCAATAGGGTTAGGACAAGTGTAAAGGTCATTTCTTATATTTATAATACCATTTTTACCTAAAATTTCACTAAATACCTTTAATCGTGATTAATTAAACTTAAAAGGTACTATTCACCAAAAAATTATTTTCATCCCATTAAACCATATTTTACTTCCTAATGACTGCCATGTATGTCAAATTTTTTAAAATCAAATCACAGAAGTGGTAATGTTTCATTTAAAGGAAAAATCAGTTTTTTAACTACCACTTAGTGGTTTCACTATTCATCAAAAATTGATGTTTTTAGAACAATGCCAAAATTTCACCCTAATCTATAATTGATATTCCGAATCGAAAAATGATTTCTATTTTACAAAATTCCAAACATATAAGTTGCATTAATTAATTTTATAATTAATTCTTGTTTTCACAGCAAATAGCGTGTTTTTAAGAAACAATATATATCAAAAGATTGACAATTGTTTATGTCCAATTTCAAAGTGAAATTAATGCCAATGACCACCATTAGATATAATAGTAAAAATATATTCTAATTATAATTTAAAAACTCTCAATAGTATAATTTATCACTATAAAATACTTTTATTAAAAAAGTTGTTTTTAAGTATTTTTCACTATTTATAAAAATTGGATGTTCTCAGAAAATTACAAAAAAAATCAACTTTGGATAATTTTGATATTACGAATACAAAAATGAAGTCCATTTTGAAATATATAATTTCTACAACATTAAAAAGTGGGTATTACTATTCATAACGACTACTTTGATTAGTTGTGGTGTGTGTTAGAACTCGAAGTTGCGTACAACACACGCTACTGTATTATTCAAAGAGAAGTGTACCGTGGAAGCTTGGAGTGTTACAGAGAGACTTTCCATACCACTGGTGATGAGTACACCAGTTGGAGGCCATACCAGCGTATCTTGTGTTTGCCGGGGATGTGGGCTGACATTGGAACCACATAGATCTAGTGGGGACCTTATTCTGTTACAGATGCATCCATATGATGTCATCCTAGGCATCGATTGGTTGTTTTCTGTTAGTGTCGTTATCGACTGCTTCCGGAGAAGAGTTCTGTTCTCCGACCTCGATGGGAAATGTTTAGCTTTTGTAGGCGAGAGGAGCTATCAGGTGGGATACAAGTGTATGGAGCCTCTCCTTTCCTTGTTAGGTGGGATATCAGTGGTTCCAACTAATATAGAGATGACGGTTTTCCCGGGGGTTGTTGGGGAGTTCCTTGATGTTTTTCCTTAGGAGGTGGTGACTCTACGCCCCGACATGATGTTGAGTTTGGGATATACATAAAGCCTGGTGCCCGTCCGATTTCGATGGCCCCTTATCGGATGGCACCTTCAAGGTTGCGGGAGTTGTGGATTTAGATTGACGATCTAATGGAGAAGGGTTTTGTTCAACCTAGCATATCACAATGGGGAGCACTATTTTTTCGTGATGAAGGCAGATGGCGGTCTCAGGCTATGCATAGAATACCAAAGGTTGAACTAGGTAACGGTCAAGAACCGTTACCCCCTTCCAAGGATAGATGATCACTTCGACCAATTGAGGGTAGCTGGTTGGTTTTCCATGATTGATCTATGATCTGGATATCATCAGCTGAGGATAAAGGACAATAACATCTCAAAGACAGCTTTCAGGTGTAGGTATGGGATCTTCGAGTTTGTAGTGTTGCCGTTTGGAGTTAGAAATGCACCAGCTGTGTTCATGGGACATATGAACATTGTCTTCTGAGAGTTTCTGGACTGCTTCGTCGTTGTGTTTATCGATGACATCCTGATCTACTCAAGATCAGTGGAGGACCACGTTGATAATCTTAGGGCAGTCTTATAAGTCCTTCGACACCACCAGATTTACGGGAAATTGTCGAAGTGTAAATTCTTGACACAATAAGTACACTTCCTTGGGCATGTAGTGTCTCAGTATGGATTGTCAGTGGACCCGTTAAAGGTGGAGGCATTTGATTCTTAGGCAGCACCCAAGATCATGGCAGAAGTTCGTAGTTTCCTGGGGTTAGCAGGTTACTATCAGAGGTTCGTTTCAGACTTCTCTCGAGTTGCTTCTCCGTTGACAGCTTTGACTAGGAAGAACCAGGTCTTCCTACGAAGCGACCAATGCTATAAGGCATTCGACTATCTGAAGGAGAAGTTGGTCAGTGCCCTCGTACTCAGGTTTCAAGAAGAAGGGTTGTTGTATGAGGTGTCTTGTGACGCTTCTGGACTTGGTCTGGGGTTCGTGCTGTTGCAGGAGAAGGGAGTGATCAGTTTTGGGTCTAGGCAGTTACGCCCTCATGAGTGTAACAATGCCACCCATAACCTAGAGCATGCAGTAGTAGTGTTTGCACTGAAGCTGTGGCGAAATTACCTCTTTGGGGAGTGCTTTGTGGTCTTCTCAAATACAAGAGCCTATGTTATATCTTCTCCCACCGTGACCTGAACCAGCGACAACGGAGATGGTAGAAGTTTCTCCAAGAATATGACTTTGAGATCTCTTACACTGAAGGTAAGGGAAATTTTGTGGCAGATGCCCTGAGAAAAAAGTCACATCCAGAAGTGGTTTGGGAATCCACCGATTCTTGAAAAGCGATGGGAGAGTTTTCCGCCTAGCACTTGGATGCCAGGGTAGAAGGTGTTAGAGGCTATTTGTTCCAGATGACCATGCAGTCCTCCTTATTGCAGCAGGTGGAAGAGTCTCAGTGGGGGGACTCCAAGGTGGAAGTGATGCGGGGTCGTGTCGATCAAGGGAACGCTCCAGAAGGATGGTCAGAGGATATCCGATATCAGATGATTTTCCATGAAAGGTTTTTTGTCCCGGAGACAGAGAGTGAGGGAGTTCCCCGTGAGTTCCATAGCCCAGCCTTGGTGGTACATTCAAGAGTTTCAAAAATGTACCAAGGCCTGAGGGAACAGTTTTGGTGGCCCGGGGTGAAACGGGTAGTGGCAGAGTTTGTGGCTAAATGCCTAGTGTGTCAGCAAGTGATGGATGAACACCCTGTTCCCAGTGGTTTGTTTCATCCTTTACATGTCCTTGAGTGGATGTGGGATGACATCTCAATGTACATCGTCACAGAACTACCTAGAACTTAGATTGGTTATGATGCTATCTGGGTAGTGGTGGATTGACTGACGAAATCAGCTCACTTCATAGCTATTAAGGAGTGATTCCTGGTGAGTAACTTAGCACAAAGGTACGTAGATGAGGTTGTGCAGTTACATGGAGTCCCAAAGACTATCGTCTCAGGTCGGGATACTCGGTTTACCTCACGAGTCTGGAGGGGGTTACAGAATGCTTTTGGCACCCAGCTATGCCTTAGCACTACTTTACACCCCCAAACCGATGGACAGACAGAGCGGACTATCCAGATGTTGGAGGACATGTTGCGGGCATGCCTTCTGGATTTCGGAGGATCATGGGTACGACACTTGTCTTTATTGGAGTTTGCCTACAAAAACAGCTTCCACTCTACTATTGGCATGGCACCGTTTTAGGCTCTGTATAGAAGACCATGTCGTTCACCCATTTACTGGGCAGATGTTGGTGAGATAGGTTCTCCTGGGCCAGAGATAGTACAGAGCACCACAGAGAAGGTTCAGCTTGTACATGATAAGATGAATGCGGCTCAGGAATGATATAAGTCTTATGTTGATCGTCGAAGGAGGCATTTGGAGTTCATGGTGGGAGACCATGTGTTCTTGAAGGTTTACCCACGACGTGGGAAGTAGAGGTTCGGTAAGGGGAGTAAACTCACCCTTAGGTTCATCGGACCTTTCGAGGTGCTGAGGCGAGTCGGTGAAGTAGCATATCAGCTAGCCCTGTCACCTCAGTTGGAGAAGGTTAATGACATCTTCCATGGCTCGTCGATAATTACACGATGACTCTCACGTTATTGACATGGGAGAGTTAGATATGGGAGACGACGTGACCTTCGAGGAACGACCAGTCAGAATCAAGGATCGTAAAGAGAAAGTGCTTCATGGATGAACCATTCCGTTAGTTCGTGTGTTGTTAAGGCATGGCAGCCACAAGGAGAGAACATGGGAGCAGGAGACTGAGATGCACGCTCAGTACCCAGAGTTTTTTTGACTTGTGTTTCCCCTTATTCTTCTGAGCTCAGTGTTGATGTTATACTTTATACCATTGATATATGGAATTATTGGCTTGTCGGTTGTGAGACCTTTCATTTCCTTATTCCCTGGTAATGTGTAACATGTCCGTATGTGTGGGGAAAGGGAAAACCTAATCCTTAATCGAGATGCATTAATGCAGATGAGATTGAACCTGTGCGGGCGAGTTAGTGCCACCTAAAGCAGATAATATCTCAACATAAGAGAAGGAATTTTTCCCCAAACCACATGTTCGGGCAGTGTGTTGGTTGTGTGGTGTTGGGGGTAGTGCACGTTGGAAAATCCTAATATATGGAAGTGGAAAGGCACAATCCTTAATCGAGACACATTAATGCGGATACGATTAAACCTGTGCAGATGAGTCAGTACCTCCTAAAGTGGATAATATCTCGACAAAGGAGGTGGAATTCCTAACACCTATGATTAGGGTTGTTGGCTGGGTTCCTGTTATTACGAGAACCCTAAGAGGTATCTTGTTGGGTTCCTCTAGGTTGGTTTTTCAATTCTCGGGGATGAGAATGTTTTAAGAGGTATTTGTTGTAATGGCCCGGACCTCTCCGACCCATTCCTTTGTCAAAAAGAATTCCACGAAGAGTTCTAGAGGGTAAAATGGTCTTTTCCTACACTTTCCAGAATTTTGAAACTACACGCCGTGTAGTTTGAGTACACGCCGTGTACCCCCTTGCCGGGTATACCCCGTGTTGACGGTCGTGTTCCATGTTGGATCCATGTGAAATAAATGAGTACATGCCATGTATCAAAAAATACACACCATGTAGTCCCTCCCCACGTACGCGTTACCGTGTGTTTACCATTCAACGGTCATGTTCCGTGTTGGATCCATGTGAATTAAATGGGTAAAAATCATGTATCCAATACTATACGCCATGTAGTTCCTCCCAGTGTATGCTTTACCTTCAAGCCGTGTGTTGACCAGTCAACGGTCGTGTTCCGCGTCGAAGGCCATGTTGGAAGCCGCGTGGTGACCGTGTGAAACGGCTGAGTACACGCAGTGTACTTTTTCTTTTCTTGCCTATAAATGGAGGGGTCCCCTCCTCCTTTTCAACTCACCCCTCTCCTCCCCATTCCTCTGAGCAGAGCTCTCCCAAGATACTTGAAGGCTCCATTTCTTCCATAACCTCTTCGTCCGAGATCTGATTTACAATTCGTCAGTGGACAGAGGATCGTAACGACGAGGAGAATCTTCTGAGCTTGGATCTGTTGTCTTTCCTTTGGCCTTTCCGTTCTAACATCCACCTGAGGAGGTTTTTCTGAGACCCAATAGAAGTGACGGACGCCGACAGACATCTTCTTAAGTTTATCTGGGGGAGTGTTGTGATCAGAACCTATTGAGGTAGAGATTTTACCTTCGTCTCTCTAATTTGTGCATCATGTGGGGTGGGTATCCTATTGTATTCATGAGAAATAGTTGAACCATTAAATAAAGATAATAACTGGTTTAAAGAATGGGGATGGGAATGTTGTTATGTTTATCATTGTTTATCCTATTGATATGGTATGAATTGAATAGGCTTATGCCTACTAAAAATCACAGTCGTGGGGGGCCTTTGCATGCACAATTAAATGTTTCCCTCTCTTCTAGACCATTTTTGTGAATGGAACTTTGTGGAATGTGGAATCGTGTTAATCACATAATGTTGGATGATTAAAATCTGGAACCCTAGTGTGATCACCTCGGTTAAACAAAATGTCATAATGAACATGTGGGTGTTGACTCAGATGTGTGGCATGTGATTGGGGTGTTTTGTGGGTTATTGTGGATTGGGTGAGAAGCAGGGATGCGGTTGACTTGGTTGTGGGTTTGTCTGAATGTTATGTTAGTGATGGGAAGCAGGGCTGCGATAAATGGTTTCAAGGGATGATGATGTACGGGTTTTAGTGTGTTTGTGGTTATGGTGGTTGGCAGCGGGGCTGCAGGGATGGGTTTAAATGTGAATGGACTATGGGTTGTGAATAATAAATAAAAAGTGTAAGAGTTAACGAATGGTGCGTCATGGTAATGGAACTGGAATAATAATCAATGTGTTGGTTGGTTAATAAGAAGGGACTTGATGTGCTGCTTGTGTTTTCCTAACTTGATTTGTGGATGGCAGGGATATGTTTCACGAACGATTAATGTGGTTTGTTGTGGATAGTTGCCTAGTAGTTAAGGAACTAATATGCTGATTCTGTTGAAACGTGAAAACCTAAATGGGGATGGGGTTGTTTGTTGTATGCATGCTTCTTAGTTGCAGTGCTGAGGCACGTTCTCAGTTATCTGATTAGAAGCCACAGGTTGGGCTGAGTGTTTGGTATATATATATATATATGCGTATCTTTATGTTTTATCGCACCCCACCCATGTTGAGCACTTAGTGCAGAAAACTCCCATTTCATGGGAGAGGGTGTTTTCCCATAGTTACTAGCTTCTTCCTGCTCCTTCTTCCCAAGGTTATGATGGCTTGAGGTGACCTTACACCTAAGACCCTTCCGGTAGGTTTCAATTGGGGTGGATTGGACCAGGACTCTTCGGGCAGGTTTGTTTTCTAAAGAATCTTCTGGATGAGGCCCAAGTGTCTTCGGGGGAGAGTAATGTTACTATTACTCTCCCAGGAATCTTCGGGATGAGGCCCAGGTGTGTGCGGGCGGATACGTGGTTGTGAGGCCCAGGTGTGTGCAGGTGGGATGTGTGGTTGTGAGGCCCAGATGTGTATGTGCGGGATGTGTGGTTGTGAGTCCCAGGTGATTGCGGGTGGGATGTGTGGTTCTTGAGGCCCAGGTGTGTGCGGGCGAGACGAGTGTGGTAGCGTCTGGACGTTCGCCGTTAGGAAGAGCAGCTAACTAGTGGGAAATGGTGCGGGGTACCCAATAATCTTGTTTTTATATACTACTACCTGTTGTGATTGTGTTTTTTGGTAAGTGTGGCTGGTGAGGTTTGGTGGATAGAATTCCTTGCTAAGTTTCTTCTGATGTTCTCATGGGACATTAGTATGTCTCCCCACTTGTGCTCGAGAGCTTTAGTTTTCCCTACTGAGTATACTTGTATGCTCACCCTAAGTTTACTTTCAGGTTTCCAAGAGGACTACCAGGGTCGAGTGGGACCCTACTAGTCGGACAGTTGGAGTTGATGCAGTAGTTGAACTCTTTTTTTCTTTTGTTATTGTACTTTGAGCTTTCTTGTACATGCAACTTGTTATAAAATTGTTTACACATGCATGTGGGATTGGTTTGGGTTTATTTCTATACACTTGTTCATTTCCTTTTTGGGTGGTTGACTTGTCCTATTTCCCGATCTTAAATAATAAAATGGATAATGCCTCCCATATTTGTGAAAAATCATACCCTTGGTGCTAGTCGTCACCTCGAGGCCTACTGGAGGCGGGACTCGGGGGTCATTATCTCCCTTCCACCATTGCGAGCTCATGATGGGAAACATTGGTGGGAGTGGGTCATGACATATACATATTTATTTTTTAGTGTTAATATAATAAATTTTTTAATTCTAATATTTAGATTGAAAAATTTCTGAAATTATATGGAATGAAGTGTCGGAAAACGTATTTTTATGATGATATAGTAGATAATAAGTTGAAGGGACAACTGTTAGAAGTGGATGTGGTTGGGAGGATTACTTTCAATAATTCATATATGAGTACGTCACATATAATGATAAAATACTAGGTAGATAACTAGAGAAAATATATTTCTTTTGAGGTAGGTGGACATGTATTTCTAAAACTATCTCAGTAAAAACGTGTTATGAAGTTATTTTAAAAAGTGGAATATATGTATGATGTCCAATTAAAAAATAAAACAATTGAAAAATTTACATCAATTTCATACCATCTGATTTTGGCTCAATATTTTCCCTGGAAGACAATATATTTCATGTTTCTATGTTACAAAAAAAATTTGTTAGATTCATATCATTTTTTGATCCAAAATATAGTACAGTTGGAAGATAATATTTTTGATAAGAAATATCCACGTCATATTATTTAACATAGATAGTATGTGTTGCGAATTTATTTTGGTCAGTAGGTTAAGGTTTTATAGAAAATAATATGGTTGATGTGGAAACCAGGAAATCTGAAATGGCTGTGAGGGAATGATATCCCAACATGATTGTTGTGTAATGAAAATTATGAGGATCAAATTTTAAAAAGGTGGAATAATTTAAATTTTTACATTTTAATAGTATAAATCGTTTTTATGTTTGTAATATTCATGAATTATATATTTATAGTCATTATAATAGTATTTTTATTTTTTTGAAGAAAAAAGATATTGTTTTAATTAAACTCATTTCGTATAATTTTATATTTTAAATAATAATTTTATATTTATTTTCTTTTTAATTTTTTTTTAAATAATTATCTATATCTGAATATGTAAATTAACATATGGTAAAATATTTTTATATGTTTGGAATCTTTTTAATTTTTATTGAATATGATAAAAAATCGATTTTTGAAAATCATCCTTTTATATTCAAAAAATAATGAAATATTATAGTGAAATTAATAATTAAATTTGATTTAAAATAGATTAAATCAGAATTAACAATTTTTATTTCAATTTATAACATTATAATAATAATTATACTATATTTTAGATAAATTATAGTTTTGGGTTGAAAACATATTTTCCAAAAAACATAATTTTCACAACATTTATGAATTTATATCAATGTATAACAAAAATAATGAGTAATGATTCGAATAAAATTTATATATTATATGTACAAATAAATATGAATTTAATTTCATATAAATATTATTTATAGTCTATATTTAATATAAAAACATATTTTTCATGAAAATGCTTTACATAGAAATAGATTTTTCATCTTATCTGTGAGATTAGTTTAAAATTAATGTATGGAAATTTTATAAATTGAAATTTGTAAAATGATTTCAATATTTTGAAACATCAAAAATAAAATAATATAAAAGCTGAAACATATTTTTATTTCATAATATATATATAACATAATAAAAATCTCCTATTATAGGTTTGGTTAAAAACATTTTAATCTGGGATTAAAATATCATTATACGGGTTAAAATTGCCCAAAAATTTCATAAATAATATTCGGTTATAATATTTCTACCATATAATGTATAATTCATTAATATAATTAATTTTGGATTCATTTTAAAATTTTAATATCAAGATATTATTTTTTCATTTCAAAAACACCATGTGTGTCCTCTCCCCCAATTATAGATGGTCCCTGCCCCTAATGATCTTATCACACTATAAAATACATTTGAATTTTCCAAGAAAATAACAAATCCATTCCATAAATCCCACCATATATCATAAATTATTTTTTTACCAATTTTTCAATATAGACATTCTCTCGGTATAATCCTAAAGAGGGGTTTTGTATAAGAGGTGATTCTCCTAAATGAGGAGTTTTTTTGTTTATTCATCCACCTCCTTCAAATATTTAATAAATATTCAGATATAATATTATAACTATCCCTTGTGAAATAATATTATATAAGTTTAATGAAATAACCTACATCAATCTCATATTCAATCAAATTTTATGAGAAATCGTCATTTAATTTTATGAAAGACTACAATCTCACAAACCAATATAATTATTTCATTGTAATTTCATATTATTTGGTGTTATAATGATGGATTAAATATATATATTTATTTATATTTAATTACATATTAAATATTATAAAAAAAATTATATATCATTTACATTATTTAGTTTTGAATCTATGATTTTTTATAACGACATTCATTCATATGTTTGGAAAACAGCCTCCATGAAGTGATGTGATTGTTTTTACTCACCAAATCACATTAATTATGCATATAAGAGTGGAAAATGATATAATATTTTATTTATGATGAAATTACTTTCTATTAAGGCTAATATAATATATAAATTTTTATCATAATGATTATTAATTATCATAAATGTTATACCTAGGTACATTGGACTTATCATCTCCATGATTTTAAAATAATTCATTTTTCATAGCCATATAACATGATTTTTATAAAAATTATAATTTATATAAAAATATAATAAATAAATAATGATTATTTTTTATAGATGATGGGATGTTGACATATGTAACCATTTTCATCCTAAAAATGTCATTTCAGGCATACAAAGTTAATATTGTAAAAAGGTCTGATGTAAATGTAATTGATTAGTTAATCGAATATTAAATAATAAGAAATAAGTTAAAATTAAATAATATATATGAAAAAATTTCATTACATGTTAAGTAATTACCATATATTTATTATTATTGAATGTAATGAACACATGTGACATGTTAGACTATATTTAAGGGAACCATTTACTTAAAACCTGTTAATTGATGGTTTAAAGATTAATTTTAAAATTATTTATCTTCTATAACCATTTTATTTTAAAAGTTCCATGAGAACTATCATATAATAATCAATTATTTTTAAAGGTTATTTTTTCCAAATGTAACATTCTTTATAGTACATTTAATAATGTAATATCTTATTAGTTTTTGGTAAGGGTCATTTCATTAAAAATCATCCTTTAAATATTTCCTAGTATCATTTTTTTTAATTTTCTATATATTCAATATTATATGATGAATATTTTTATATAGACTTAAATTAATTATAACATATAATTTTAAGATGCTTTTTTACTTTTATAGAATAGTTTATCAATCCGAATATTTTTATAGAACATTTGACTTTTATTACAAAATACCAATGAAATGTTCTATTTTAAAATATCTAGAGACGTCAAAATTTTCCACATTCTTAACCACTATTTTAATTTTTTATTCCATTAAATGATATCATGTTTTATTCAATGAAAACCCATTTCTATTTTTAGGGGATTTTACTCTTTAAAATTTGGTTTTAATTAAAATAGAATTTTAATTACCAAATGTTTTTGTGTATGGGCATAAAAGTGTATTTCAATTATTTTATGATTAAATATTTTGTGAATAAGAAGTTTTATTCCAGATTTGGACCTTTGTAATTTTTCATGATAACATTTATGATCGAAATAATTTATATGACACATCGATCCCCATTATATCACAAGATATAACGGGTTGATCCCTATTATAGCTCATGATATGACGAGTTGATCCCCATTATAGCTCAAGATTTGACTGATTGATCCCGATTATAGCTCTTGATATGGAGTTTTGACCCCCATTATACCTAATGATTTGTAAATTGTGACCTATTATAGCTCCCCATTGAATAGGGTAATAATTATTCTCTGTGAATGATAATATTGGAATTCCTTTGTATAGTTTCTCAATTTTGTAAATGTCTTATAATGGTGGATTGAAGATGATGAATCAAGGTACTAACATATCTTCTCTATGATTTCTATTGAGTTTGCAATAATACAATGTGTTTCATACATGTAAGGTTAAATATCTTCTTAATATAAAGATGATATCATCTCTATGGAAAAATAATGTTATGAAAAAATGTTTTTCCTTGGTTTCCATGTGTTCATTGTAATAATGTATTACATATTTTAATCTATATTACTAAGGAATTTGTTCTCATCTCATGTTTTTATAATATTTTACCAATGGATAAAGGATTTTTAGATATAAAAAAGAGGATAAGCGGAATGTGTTGAAAATTTATTATTAAATTAAATTTGTTTCATTTGAAATGATTATATTATGCAAGAAATAGATAAAAATTGGAAAATAAAACATTGTAAAATAATTTTTATGTTTATATAATGACTTAATTATCTAAAACCATAAAACATAAAAATCATAGGGCATGAAATAAATTTAATAATATTATAATGAAATTAAAATGTTTTATTATTATAATTATTTATATATAATCTATATCAGGATGACCATTATCTAATTGTTCAAATCTATCTCATTAAACAAATCCTGAAAAAAGCACTCCCTCACGGATTTTGGAGCTCATAATGATTTAAAAAAATCAGCAATATTATGTGACTCCATATAATAGAATAAAAAATGATAACCTAAATTAATAAGAAAAATACTAAATAAAATTATCCCAACCACTCTATTATGAATCTATGTGGTCTTGTCGAACGAAAAGTCCACACTCTAACATGATTTTTTTATCTTTTCTAGGATCCATACATGATTAAAAATGAAAATTTAAAACATCAATTAATGTAATGAAGAATATAATAATACCCATTTAATACTCCACTCAATTCAAATAAATAATTTAATAATGTAAATTTTTATTACTAAAGAAAATTTCCTTTTTATCTTGGAAACATTATTAATAGTTTCACAATGAGTTCCCAAAATTATTAAAAACAACATGAAAAAATAATGATCATATTTTAATTTAAAAGCATATTTTCCAATTTTAATCAACAAGAAATATCAAGAAAATATTATTCCTTTATATAATACCTATCTAATAAACATTAAATGCATCCAATTTAATTCCATAAGACACACATTAAAATTTCCCAAAACAACCACTATCTTATTAATATCATGATTTATTTTAAAAATCATAATAAAATACTTCAAAAAAATAATCAACAACTTATTGAAATCCCTACTAAATATTCCAAAATAACAACCACACCAATCCTAAAAATATTTGGATCAAAGGGCCTTAACATGGAATTCTTTGTGGTTTCATGTGGAATTACATTGTTTTCAAATATAGTTTGGAAGAAAAATCCTTATCCATATTGAATCAAATAGAAGTAAAAAATAATAATTTTCGTGGTTTTACATTATTTTTGGTTACCCATTTTCCTCTGATAAAAACATTTCATTACCTTTGAAAAACTTGAAAAATATCAAAATAACAAACTTATCATTATTATAATCTAAAAAATAGTAACTATAAAAAGACACCATGAATAAATAAATAATGATGGAAATTAATGACCAAAAATTTAATTATCTATAGAAACTCAATGGTCATTTTGCATAAGATATTAGGAAACTATTCATGTATATACCTCAGGATTTATAATAAACCTAATCTATATCTGAAAAAAAGTTCCTAAAAATAAGACTGATCAACAGACATATGATTAAAAAAAATTTGTCTTAGATTCTATTAATTTTGATACCTATATGGTCTATCCCCAAGATCATTCCCCAAATATATTCTGTAATGTACGTAATGTGTGTCCCTAGACCGCATATATTTTTATAATGATTTATCAGTAGAAAATGAGATCTTTTGTGAAAAAATTATTAATTTAAATAATAAGTGAAATTCATAATCCACCATGATGTCTACAATATCTGATTAATATGTCATTTTTTATAGAAATAATGATTGAAAGAGTAAATATTATAACATAAAATAAAATATTCATATCAATAACATATATAAAAAACCTATTAATGTAAATAAAACCACATAAAAATTCACGTAAACTAGATGGAGGAAAACCTACATGCCCAATAAATTTAGATCCTCAGATAAAAAACCAATGGATAAATAAAAATATCTCAATGTGTACTCTTATTCACTATTAATATATAGCACCAATTTTTTCCCAGAGTGATCCAAAATCTATCACTAATTTAGGAATTTTATGTCTTTTATTCCGATATCGAGTGGAACATGTTTATTCTTTTCATACCAATACTCAGTAGGTTTTCAGTAAATGGAATAGTCAATTCATTTTCTAAAATAACATATAAATAACATTTTCTAATAAATAACGAAAATGTTATTTCATTGTATTACAAAAACAAATAAATTAAATCTCTGTGATTTGAAAATTAAATATCAGAACATATTTTATGGAAATGATTGGAATTATTTTTTAATCCTTAAAATTTATCATAATAATATTAAATACTCATTTAATGAACATCATTATCACACTATTTAATATAAAAATAACCAAAAAAGAAAACACTACTAAACAAATGATTAAAATAAAATTAACATTAAAAAAGTAATATAGAACATATAAATAATAACATGAAATATATATTAAATGGAAGTATTGTTTGAATTAAATATTTCAAATAGTCATGAATTTATTATAATTTAAAATTTACAAACATCACCATAGGAGACCCTAGATGTACTTTGTTCATTGAAATCAGTACTCATATTAATGAATTTATTCATTAATAACCACTATCATTTCTCAACTAGTCACACTGGTGTAAGTCCCCTATAGCAAGGTTATATCCATCCCCAAGAGGTATCTAGTATAATTAATTTTGACTATGTTTTAACTATATTTGATCACTTACTATGATTCCTAGGATCAAAAAAATTTAGTTAATAAGGGGTTAGAGGTATCATCCACATCAAACATATTCATTGATAATATGCATAAATAAAAGATAATTATATACCCTTCTACCTTCAACCATTCATTTGAAAAACTATAATAATATTGATCTAAGATGTATTGAACTAACTTAATGGGAGTGGCTTCAATTATAAGTGTTTGTACTATTTTAATACAATTAAAATGTTCCTATTAGGATTTAATATTTAACTATTAAAGAATCATCCAAAAGACCATCTAAAAACTATTCCATTAAAAATTACATTAACTAATTCTTTTTAAAGGTTAAAAGATTATTAAATATTCCAATTAGAATTAATAATTTTATAACCTATTTGAAATACAAATGTAGAATCCAACTCAATACTTAAGAATAAAATTTATATTAAAATAATCCCATTAAGTCCGATGTATTTTCCGTTCTCCTATATATGTATGCATACTCATTCATATACCTGTTCATATATATATATATTAAGACACACAGAGATATATATATATATACACATATATATATATATCAATGTTCATAGAATTACCAATAGAGACCAAAAAGGATGATACGTATCTATCCACTCCTTCAAAACCAATTTATTTAACATGATAAAAATATATCTAAATGAAATAAGAAACCAAATGAAAAAAAATCAAATGACACTAAAAAATTAAACATTTTCCTTGGAAATATAAAACACAAATTTTTCAATAAAAACAAAATAGAACCCCATTATAAATTTTATAAAAAAATTGATATATGCTCATAATAGTGAAACCCAATAAATAGTTTATATCCACTAACCTAATATTATTAATTAATTTGTGGCCATTTTAAAAACCCTGATAATAGGAATGAAGACATTTTGTATACTTGTGTATGTTTAGGATTTTATGAGAAGTAAAATGAATACGACAACCTATACCAAATCATTCATGAATGTAAAGAAACTAAAGTATGGGTTGACATAGACCTGATGATCCCTCACCAAATATATGATTTTTTATTCAAACTGTTATAGGTTGAAGTCACTATATATGGTGGAAAATTAATACCAAAAATTTGATAATATAATGAAAAATAATATAATTAGTGAATGGGGACATTGATAGAGTCCATATCTTGATAAAAAATCCATTGATTAATGATTGAATCCTAAAAATGTAAATATAGGAAGGGAGTATTCTACTATAGGAACATATATCGTGTTATTAATGAATGTGGTGGAAATGAAATAATTAACCTTATTAAATATGAAGATAATTTTATAAAAAATATAAATGATTTAATTTTTGGATATTCCTCATAATCTGGCCTTATGGTGTACCAAACAATGGTAAAAACAAAACCCCCTTACAGGAATGACAAATATACATAAACATTTTGGTAATAATATTTTGGAAAATTTGTGTAAAATATGTGAAATTCATTAATTAAAAATAATTTTCATTCAGACTATTTTACTCATGGTTAGTGTTGAATATATTTGAACCATATCTTATTGATGCGACATAAAAAAATTAATGTATTAAAACTTGTTTGACTTGAACGAAAATGATACATATAAATATCAAATAAATTATAAAATATTAATGGTGGAATTGGTCATTTTATGATAAAGGCAGTAGCTAATATCTAAAAACTTGTAACAAATATCTTATATTATATAGTTCTAAAAAAACAGTTTGTTTTAATTTTATAATATACAATATATATTTTCTAGATAATGGATGTTGACATCCATAAAGTAACACAAGATTTTTGGTCCTAGTAAAATTTAATGTACTATTATATGATACAACTAATATTTGTGGTCCTAGAAACATTTTTATATTTTATTCATCATTACAAATGAATCATAAATATAAAATAAAACAAAATAATTTTTTCTTTTTGAAGAAAAAATATGGATCACTTGATCGTTTTAATAATGATAAAGAGATAATTATTTGATTTAAAAAGTTTTTGAATCAAAACTATCTACAAATGATGAAAATGATTCATTATGAAATCAATTTTCTAAATTACTTCAATAATCCAAGGTCTACTAAGAAAATTCCTATAATTTTTTGGTTTTGGTACACCTTTATCTTCAAATCCCTGTTATAGTATGATCCCTAATAAGAAATATTTATTTACATATCTTCCATATTTATAATTGAACAATCCCTCGATAGTGGATTATGTAATTCCCCAATCAAATCTTTGATATTACTAACTATTTAATAAGATATATGTTATATTCCCAAAATGATCATCTCCCTAAAAAAATTATTCATTTCATTGAAAAATTACCTTTCTCGAACAATGATGAACTTTTAATTAAGGATCCAGCTCACAATGATATGCTTAATTCCAAAAAAATTATAATAAATTTTTTAGTAATTCTAAAAGTGATTTTGGATGGATAATTTTTTTTACAAATATTGGATAAAGGCATCAAGATTCACTCTGATTTGGCCCCTTTCTCACAATAGAGTTCCCAAAAACCTGTTCCTTAAATCATTTGGAATTCATCATTTCTCTAAAAGTAGATTCTCCTATCAATAGAGAAAACACACTAATCATCTCTTTCTTTCGCATGACACTGCTTCTAATCATTAGAACTATATTTTTCACATTTTTGACTGTAGATTGTTGATTATTAACTCTATCAACTCTCTATTAAAGAGATATTTTATAATTGAATGTTCTCAGTATATTAAGAACCTTATCATTTCTACTGTTACTAGTATCCATCATGTGATCTGGTATAATAGAAATTCTAATATTAATAAAAATTACTCATTTATTCATAATGCTTGTCGGATGTTGATCCTCATTGCCACACACGAAGCAACATCAATGAAAAATGCTCTTTGCAAAAACACTATCGATGAATTTTTAATTTTGTGATGTATTAAGATTGATGGAAATTTCTTCCATACTTGTCACACTATTTAATTGTTCTAGTGTTCTACTTTTCTTACTTGGATTAAAGTAAATGTCCATAGTGCTTCCAAAGGCAATCCAGGTCCCACAGGTTGTGGATATTTCTTTAGCAATCAACATGGTTAGATCCTTAGATTCTTTTTTGGTAACTACAGCCATGCCTCTTCTCTGGAGGCTGAAATTATGAGTATGAGAAATTCTATTTCATTCACAAATAACTATGGTTGGATAATTATCTATATTGAAAGTGATTTGACAACCATTTTTAAATCAATTTTTAATGGTGTGACACATCTTGAATGGTCGATTACTACCTGTTGGATGGATTGAACCTGCTAATTTCTCAACATCAACTATATTATCAATCAAATTTACCATGATAAAAATATGGTTTTATATAGCCTTTCTAATGAGGGAGTAAAACAATAAATTTTCTAGAATGGTGATCTCCCCGCCGATCTTCTCCCTCTTCATGATACTGATTGTAATTTTATTGTGATAACTTGGCCCCACCCACCAGTTCCCACACACACACATGGTCCCCAACCTAAGGCCCACCCACGTGCTTGAAAGGGTCATATGACTAATGATTGTACCTATAGTCCAACACTTTTCCTTTCCATTGTGATTTTTCCTCACTCACACAAACCCTGGAAAATATCCCAGACGATCACCCTTCCTGATCACTACTCCAGGCCAAGCATGCATAACTATGGAGTTCTAATCACATAGTATCTCAAAACGAATGGTGAAACATGTTGACATGAGTCATATCATTTAGTCATTTTACCTTTCTCATTTTGAGATGTTACAATCACCCCCATTAGAGCACAACGTCCTCTTTGTGGTCCCTAAATCACAACCAATGTAGTGCAACACACTTAAAGTTGGTTACCACCTCAGATACCAAATGTAACTACTGGGTCCCACCCACATGCATGAATGGGTCATATGAGTAAAGATTATCCCTACAATATAACACTTGACCTTTATAGTGTTCTTTGTTCTCACTCACACAAACCCTGAGAAACTTCCCAGAAGGTCACCCATGCAGATTACTATTCCAGGAAAAACACGCTTAACTGGGGAGTTCTAATCACATTTTTGCCTGAAATAAATGGTGCTCCTTGTTGACATGAGTCATTTTATTTAGTGACATAACACTTTATCATTTGGGGAAGTTATAATCACCCCCCCCCCCTTTAGAGCACTACATCTTTATTGAGGTCCCTACATCTCAACCAATGTACTGCAACACACTTAAGGTTGTGTACCACCTCAGATACCAAATGTAACAACTGGGTCCTAGTGGTAGCATAGACACCCCGCCTAAGCACGGCCATTGGGTCCCGACCCCCCCAGGTACCACCAGTTTCCCCGCACACACATGGTCCCCACCGTGGGGCCATCCCATGTGTTCGAAGGGGTTATCTGACTAATACATGTCCCCACATGCCAACACATGTCATTACAATGTTCTTTATCCAGACCCACTCACACCCAACCAAACTACCTAGAAAGTCACCCATCATGATCACTACTCTAGGCCAAGCACGCTTAACTATGGAGTTCTAATCAGGCATCTCTGGAAAATGGAGATGCACTTTGTTGACATGAGTCATATCATTCATCTTACTAATGCCAGCCCCCGCAGGCCAATACATGTCATTTCCCGTGTACTTTGATCTCCCCACTGATCTACTCCCTCTTCATGATAAATACTGTAATATTATTGTGAAAACGAGACCCTACCTTCTTGTTTCCCCGTAGACATGGGGTCCTTACCCTGGGGCCCACCCATGTGCCTGAACGGGTCATATGACTAATGATTATCCCTACAGGACAATAGTTGTTATTTCTAGTGTGCTTTGTTCTCACTCGCACAAACCCTGAAAAACATCCCAAAAGGTCACCCATCCTAATCACTACTCCAGAACAAACATGCTTATCTATGGAATTCTAATGACATAGGTTCCTGAAAAAAATGACTAATGATTGCCCCTACAGGACAAAACTTGTATTTTCCAGTGTGCTTTGTTCTCACTCACACAAATCCGGAGAAAACACCTCCAATGGTCACCCATCTTGATCACTAGTCCAGGACAACCACACTTAACTATGGAGTTCTAATCATATAGGCTCCTGAAAAGGAAGGTGCACCATGTTTTCATGAGTCATATCATTTAGTAATTTATCCCTTTATCATTTGTGGATGTTACAATCACCCCCCTTTAGAGCACAACATCCTTAGTGTGGGCCCTACATCTCAACCAATTTTGTGCAACAGACATAAGGATGGGTACCACCTCTGATAACTAATGTAACAACTGGGTCCCAAACACATGCCTGAATGGGTCATATGACTATTTATCACCCCTCTAGTCCAATACATGTCCTTTCCAGTGTGCTTTGTCCTCACTCACAAAAAACACTGAAAAAACATTCCAGAAGGTCGCCAATCCTGATCAACACTCCAGTCCAGGATCGCTAAACTGTAGAGTTCTAATCACATAGGCTCCCAAAAATAAAGGTTCACCTTATTGACATGATTCAAATCATTTATTCATTTAAGGCTTTATCATTTTGGGATGTTACAATCACCCCCCCCCCTTAGAGCACATGGTCCTCGTTGTGGGCCGTACATCTCAACCAATCTAGTGCAACACACTTAAGGCTGGGTACCACCTCTGAGACCAAATTTAACAACTGGGTACCAGTGACAGCACAAACACCCCCCTTAAGAAGGCCTTTGGATCATGGCCCTCCAGGTACCCCTAGTTTCCCCACAGACACGTGGTCCCCACCCTAGGGCCCACCCATATGCCTGAACGGGTCATCTGACTAATGAAAGTCCCCACAGGCCAAAAAATGTCATTCCTAGTGTTCTTTGTCATCACTCACTCACATCCTAATGAACTACCAACCCACATGCCCGAACGGGTCATATGACTATTGATTGTCCCTATTGGCCAAGCTTGCATAACTGTGGAGTTCTTATCAGGAAAGCTCCTGAATAGAATGGTGCACCTTGTTGACAAGAGCCATATCATTCATCTGCCTGATGACAGTCCCCACATGCCAACACATGTCATTTCTAGTGTTGTTTGATCTCCATGATGATCTACTCCCTCATCATGATAATGATTACTGTTACAATTTTTCCCAGCCACCAGTTTCCATACAGACATGCGGTCCCCACCCTAGGGCCCAACCACGCGTATTAATGGGTCATATGAATAATTATTGTTCTTACAGGCCAACACTTTTCCGTTCCAGTGTGCTTTGTCCTCACTCGCACAATCCTTGAAAAACAGTCCAGATGATCACCCATCATGATCACTACTCCAGTCCAAACACACATAACTATGATGTTCTAATCACATAGATTTATGAAAAGGTTGGTGCAACTTGTTGACATGAGTCATATCATTTGGTCATTTAACCGTTTATTATTTGGGGATGTTAAAATCACCCCCTTTAGAGTACAATTTACTCATTGTGGACCCTACATCTCAACCAATGTAGTGCAACACACTTAATTCTGGGTTCCACCTTTATTACCAAATGTAACAACTAGGTCACACCCACATGCCTGAATGGGTCATATGACTAATGATTGTCCCTAAAGTTCAACACTTTTAGATTCTAAGGTGCTTTGTCCTCACTCGCACAAACCATGAGAAACAAACCAGAAAGTCACCCACCATGATCACTACTCCAGGACAAGCAAGCTTAACTATGGGGTTCTAATCACATAGGATCTTGAAATGAAAGATGAACCTAGTTGACATGGGTCATATTATTTATTCATTTAACCATTTATCATTTGTGAATATTAAAATAACACCCCTTTATAGCTCAATGCCCTCGTTGTGGGCTCTACATCTCAACCAATTTAGTGCAACACATTTAAGGCTAGATACCACATCAGATACAAAATGTAACAAATATGTCCCACCCATGTGCCCGAATGGCTGATATGACTAATGATTGTTACTATAGTCCAACACTAGTCCTTTCAAGTGTGATTTGTCCTCACTCACACAAAACATATTTTTCATCCTAGAAGGTCACCCACAATGATCACCACTCCAGGCCAAGCACGCTTATCTATGGAGTTCTAATCACATAGGCTCCAAAAAATAAAGGTTCATATTGTTGATATAAGTCCTATCATTTATTCATTTACCCTTTCATCATTTGGGAATGTTATAACCACCCCCCTTTAGAGCATAACATCCTCGTTCTAGGCCCTACATCTCAACCAATGTAGTGCAACACAACTAAGGCTGGATACCACCTCTGATAACAAATGTTACAACTGGGTCCTAGTGACAGCACAAACACCGCACTTGTACAAGGCCATCGGGTCCCGGAACGCCAGGTACCACCACAAGCACAAACCCTGAGAAACTTCCCAGAAGGTCCTCATTTGGGGATGTTACAATCACCCCCCTTTAAAGAAAAACGTCCTCATTGTGAGCCCTACATCTCAAACAATGTAGTGTAATGAACTTAAGTTTGGGTACACCTATGATAAAAAATTTAACAATTGGGTCCCAGTGGTAGTACATACACCACGCCTTAACAAGGACATCGGGTCCCGACTCGCCAGATACCACCTCTCCCACAAACCCTGAGAAACAGTCTATAATGTCCTCATTTGGGGATGTTACGAACACCACCCTTTAGAGAACAACATCCTCATTGAGGGACCTACATCAAAAACCACTTTAGTGAAACACAATTATGGTTGGGTACCACAGCTAATTCCAAATGCAACCAATGGGTCCCAGTGATAGGACAAACATCACCCCTTAACAAGGCCATCGAGTCCCGGCCCTCCAAGTACCAACCCTCGCACAATCCCAGAGAAAATTTATAGTAGGTTATCCATCCTGATATCTACTCCAGGCCATGCACACCTAACTTTGGAGTTCTAATCACATAAGCTCCCTAATAAAAAGCTGCTCCTTGTTGACATGAGTCAGATCATTTAGTCATTTAACCCTTTATCATTTGGGGATGTTATAATCACCCCATTATAGCACAACATCATTGTTGAGGGCTCTACATCTAAACCAATGTAGTTAAACACACTTTAGATGGGTACCACCTCTGATAAAAAATGTTACAACTGGGTCCTAGTGACAGCACATACACCTCGCCTTAACAAGGCCATTGGGTCCCTGACCGCCTGGTACCACCACTTGCACAATCCCTGAGAAACATTCCAGAAGGTCCCCATTTGGGGATGTTACAATCACCCACTTTAGAAAACAACATCTTCATTGTGGGACCTACATCACAACCAATGTAGTGCAATGCACTTAAGGCTGGTTACCACCTCTAATACCAAATGTAACAACTGGGTCCTAATGACTGCACAGACACCGCACCCTAACAATGCCATCGGGTCCCGACCCACCAGGTACCACCACGAGAACAAACCCTGAGAAACATCCCAAAATGCCATCCATCATGATCACTACACCATGCCAAGCACGTTGAATTGTGAATTTCTAATCACATAATATCTTGAGAAAAGATGCACCTTGTTGACATGAGTCATATCATTTAGTTATTTAACCGTTTATCACATAATCTTCCTAAAAAAGGTGAAATTTCTTGACATGAGTCATATCATTTAGTCATTTAACCTTTTTTCGTTTGGGGATGTTACAATCACCCCCAATTGAGAGCACAATGACCTCACTGTGGGCCCTACATCTCATCCAATGTAGTGCAATGCAAAAACCCAGACAAACTTCCCAGAATGTCACCAATCCTGATCACTACTCCAGGCCAAGCACATTTACCTATGGAGTTCTAATCACATAGGCTCTCAAAAAGAATGGTTAACAAGGTTTACATGATTCATATTATTTAGTAATTTAACCCTTTATCATTTGGGGATGTTACAATCACCCCACTTTAGAGCACCACATCCTCATTGTGGGCCCTACATCTCAACCAATGTAGTGCAATGCACTTAAGGATGGGTACCACCTCTCATACCAAATGTAACAACTAGGTCCCAGTTACAGCATAGACACTGCGCCTTAACAAATCCATCGGGTCCCGTACTACTAGGTAACACCACTCGCACAAACTCTGAGAACTTTCCCAGATGATCACCCATCCTCATCACTATTTCAGGGAAAGCACGCTTAACTGTAGTGTTCTAATCACACAGTCTCCCAAAAAAAGATGCACCTTGTTTACATGAGTAATATCATTTAGTAATTTTACCCTTTATCATTTGGGGATGTTAAAATCACCCCACATTAGAGCACAACGTTCTCGTTGTGGGCCTTACAACTCAACCAATGTAGTGCAATGCACTTAAGGCTGCATACCACCTCTGATACCAATTGTAAGAACTAGGTCCCAGTGAAAACACGAACACTGCACATTAACAATTTCATCGGGTCTCGGCCTGCAAGGTACCGCCACTCGCACCAACCCTGAGAAACATTCCAGAAGGTCCCCCATCCTGATCACTACTCCAGGACAAGCACATTTAACTGTGGCATTCTAATCATATAGGCTCCCGAAAAAAGGTGCACATTGTTGAAATGAGTCATATCATTTTTTTCATTTTACCATTTATCATTTAGGGATGTTACCATCACCCCACTTTAGGGAACAATATCCTCATTGTGGTCCTTACATCTCAACCAATGTAGTGCAACGCACAAACCCTGAAAATTTTCCAAAAGGTCACCCATCCTGATCACTACTGGAGGCCAAACACCCATAACTATGGTTTTCTAACCATACAGGCTCTTGAAAAGAAAGGTTCACCTTGTTGACACGAGTCATATCATTTAGTCGTTTAACCCTATATCATTTGAGGATGTTATAATAACCCCATTTTAGAGTAAAATGTCCTCGTTGTTGGCCGAACATCTCTACCAATGTAGTGAAATGCATTTTATTCTAGGTACCACCTCTGATACCAAATGTAACAATTGGGTCCCAGTGACAGCACAAACACCTCGCCTTAATAAGTCCAGCGGGCCCCGACCTGCCAGGTACCACCACTCACACAAACCCTGAGAAACTTCCTAGAAAGACACCAATCATGATCACTACTCTAGGCCAAGCATGCTTAATTGTGGATTTCTAATCACATAGGATCCTAAAAAGAAAGGTACACCTTGTTGAAATGAGTAATATCATTTAGAAATTTAACCCTTTATCATTTGGGAATGTTACAAATACCCCACTATAGAGGACAACATCTTTGTTGTGGGCCCTACATCATAACCAATGTAGTAAAACACACTTAATGCTTGGTACCACCTTTTAGAAACATCCCATAAGGACACCCATCCTTATCAATACTCCCGACCAAGAACGCATAACTGTAGATTTCTAATCACATAGGCTCTTAAAAAGAAAGGTGAACCTTGTTGACATGAGTCATATCATTTAGTCATTTTACCCTGTATCATTTGGGAATGATACAATCACCCCACATTAGGGCACAACATCCTTTTTGTGGGCCCTACATTACAACCAATGTATTGAAACACACATAATGTTGGGTACCACCTATGATACCAAATGTAAAAACTGGGTCCCAGTGACAGCACATAGACCATGTCCTAACAAGGCCATCGGGTCCCGACCCTCCTGGTATAACCAGTTGCCTCACCGACATGTCGTCCCCATGTGACCGAATGGGTCATATGACTAATTATGTCCCTATAGTCCATCACATGTCCTTTACAGTGTGTTTTGTCCTCACTCAAAAAAACCCTGAGATACATTCCTGAAGGTCACTAATCCTGATCACTACTCTCGGCCAGGCTCGCTAAAATGTGGAGTTCTAATCACATAGGCTCCTGAAAATAATGGTTCACCTTGTTGACATGAGTACTATCATTTAGTAATTTGACCCATTATCATTTGGAGATGTTAAAATCAACCCCCTTTAGAGAACAACACCCTCATTGTGGGATGTACATGTCATCCAATGTAGTGAAACACACTTTAGGCTGGGTACCACCTCTGATACCAAATGTAACAACTGGGTACTAGTGATAGTAGAAACACCCCGCCTTAAGAAAGCCATCGGGTCGTGGCCCTCCTGGTACCACCAGTTGCCCCGCAGACACGTGGTCCCCCCCATAGGGCCCACCCACGTGCTTGAATGGGTCATCAGACTAATGAATGTCCCCACAGGACAACAAAAGTCATTCCAAGTGTTATTTGTCCTCACTCACTCACACCCTGATAAATTAGCCACCCACATGCCCGAATGGGTCATATGACTAATTATTGTCCCTATAGGCCAAGCATGAATAACTATGGAGTTATAATCAGGAAAGCTCTTGAAAAAGAAGATGAACCATGTTGACATGAGCCATATCACTCATCTGACTAATGACAGTCCCCATTGGCCAACACATGTCATTTCCAGTGTGGTTTGATATCCGTTCTGATCTACTCCCTCATCATGATAAAGATTGTAATATTATTGTTACAATTGGTCCATCCCACCAGTTTCCTTGCAGACATGTTGTCCTCACCCAAGGGCCCACCCACATGCAGAAACGGGTCATATGACTAATGACTGTTCCTACAGGCCAACACTTTTCCTTTCCAGTGTGCTTTGTCCTCATTCGCATAAACCCTGAAAAAAATCACAGAAGGTCACCCATCATGATCACTACTCCAGGACAAACACACTTAACATTGACGTTCTAATCACATACGCTCACGAAAAGGAAGGTGCACCTTGTTGACATGAGTCATATCATATAGTCATTTAACCCTTTATCAGTTCATGATGTTACAATCACCCCCCTTTAGAGCACAACGTCCTCCTTGTGGGCCCTATATCTCAACCAATGTAGTGAAACACACTTAATTTTGGGTTCCACCTATGATAACAAATGTAACAACTAGGTCACACCGACATTCCTGGATGGGTCATATGACTAATGATTGTCCCTATAGTTCAACACTTTTACTTTCTAGGGTGCTTTGTCCTCACTCCCACAAACCCTGAGAAACAAACTAGAAAGTCACCCAACCTTATCACAACTCTAGGACAAGCAAGCTTAACTATGGAGTTCTAATCACACAGGCTCTCGAAGAGAAAGATACACCTTGTTGACATGAGTCATATCATTTAATCCTTTAACCGTTTATCATTTGGGAATGTTACAATCACCCCTGTTTATAGCTCAACGTCCTCATTGTGGGCTCTACATCTCAACCAATGTAGTTCAATGCATTTAAGGCTAGATACCACCTTTGATACCAAATGTAACAACTGTGTCCCAACCATGTGCCCGAACGGGTGATATGACTAATGATTTTCCCTACAGTCCAACACTAGTCCATTCAAGTTTTCTTTCTCCTCACTCACACAAACCCTATGTAACATCCCAGAAGGTCACCCATCATTATCACCACTCTAGGACAATCACGCTTAACTATGGAGTTCTAATCACATAGGCTCTCAAAAATAATGGTTCATCTTGTTGACATAAGTCATATCATTTAGTAATTTACCCTTTGATCATTTGGGGATGTTTCAACCACCACTCTTTAGAGAATAGCATCCTCATTCAGGACCGTACATCTCAACCAATGTAGTGCAACACAATTAATTCTGGGTAGCACCTATATTGACAAATTTTACAATTGGGTCCTAGTGATAGCACAAACACCATGCCTGGACATGGAGATAGGGTCCCTGCACACCAGGAACCACCACTAGCACAAACCCTAAGAAACTTCCCAGAAGGTCCTCATTTGGGGATGTTACAATCACCCCCCCTTTAGAGAACAACATCCTCGTTGTGGTCCCTACATCTCAACCAATGTTGTTCAATGCACTTATGTTTGGGTACACCTCTGATAAAAACTTTAACAACTGGGTCCCAATGATTGTATAGACACTGCGCCTTAACAAGGACATTGGGTCTCGACTCGCCAGATACCAAAACTCACAAAAAAACTGAGAATCATTCTATAAGGTCCTCATTTGGGGATGTTACAAGGACTCCCTTTAGATAACAACGTCTTAGTTGAGGGCCCTACATAAAAACCACTATATTGAAATGCACATTAGGCTGGGTACCATCGCTGATTCCAAATGCAACAACTGGTTCCCATTGATATCACAGACACCGCGCCATAACAAGGCCATTGGGACCCAGCCCGCCAGGTACCACCACTCACACAAACCCTGAGAAACTTTCTAGATGATAACCCATCTTGATCACTACTCAAGGTTAAGCACACCTAACTGTGGATTTATAATCACATAATCTCCAGACCAAAAGGTGAACCTAGTTGACATGAGTCAGATCATTTAGTCATTTAACCCTTTATCATTTGGGGATGTTACAATCACCCCCTTTAGACCACAACATCCTTGTTTTGGTCCCTACATCTCAACCAATGTAGGGAAACACACTTTAGGATAGGTACCACCTCTGATAACAAATGTAACAATAGGGTCCCAGTGACAGCCCAAACACCTCACCATAACAAGGCCATCAGGTCCCGGCCCGCCAGGTACCACCACTCACACAATCCCTGAGAAACTTTCCAGAATGTCCTCATTTAGGGATGTTATAATAACCCCCTTTAGAACACAGCTTCCTCAATGTGGGCCCTACATCACAACCAATGTAGTGCAATGCACTTAAGGCTGGGTACCACCTCTGATACCAAATGTAACAACTGGGTCCCAAAGACAGCATAGACACCGCGCCCTAACAATGCCATCGGGTCCCGACCTGCCAGGTACCACCACTCGCACAAACCAGGAGAAACTTCCCAAAATTTCACCCATGCTGATCACTACTCTAGGCCATGCATGCTAAACTGTGGAGTTCTAATCACATAATATCTTGAAAAAAAGGTGCACCATGTTGACATGAGTCATATCATTTAGTTATTTTACCCTTTATCAAATAATCTCCCAAAAAAAGGTGCACTTTTTTTACATGAGTCATATCATTTAGTCATTTAACTCTTTTTCATTTGGGGATGTTACAATCACCCCAATTTAGAGCACAATGTCCTCACTACGGGCCCTACATCTCAACCAATGTAGTGCAACGCACAAACCAAGAGAAAATTCCTGGAACATCACCAATCCTGATCATTACTCCAGGACAAGCAAGTTTAAATATGGATTTCTAATCACATAGGATCTCGAAAATAAAGGTTCACCTTCTTGACATGAGTTATATAATTTAGTCATCTAACCCTTTATCATTTGGGGATGTTACAATAACCCAACATTAGAGCACAACGTCCTTGTTGTGGGCCCTATATCTCAACCAATATAGTGCGATGAACATAAGGAAGGGTACCACCTCTGATACCAAATGTAACAACTGGGTCCCAGTTACAGCATAGACACCACACATTAATAAATCCATCATGTCCCGGACTACTAGGAACCACCACTCGCACAAACTCTGAGAAATTTCCTAGAAGATCACCTGTCCTGGTCACTATTCAATTCCATTCACGCTTAACTACAGATTTCTAATCACATAGGCTCCCAAAAAAAAGATGCACCTTGTTGACATGAGTCATATCATTTAGTCATTTAACCCATTATCATTTTCGGATGTTAAAATTACCCCACATTGGAGCACAACGTCCTCGTCGTGGGCCTTACAACTCAACCAATGTAGTGTAACAAACTTAAGGCTATGTACCACCTCTGATACAAATTGTAACTACTGGGTCCCAGTGACAACACAGACACTGCACCTTAACAACATCATCGGGTCCCGACCCTCCCAGTACCACCTCACACACAAACACTGAGAAAATTCCCAGAGGGTCACCCATCCTGATCACTACTCCAGGGTAAGCACACTTTACTGTGGCCTTCTAATCATATAGGCTCCCAAAAAAATGTGCACCTTGTTGACATGAGCCATATCATTTGGTCATATTACCCTTTATCATTTAAGGATGTTACAATCACCCCACTTTAGGGAACAATGTCCTCATTATGGGCCTTCCCTCTCAACCAATGTAGTGCAACGTACAAACCCTAACAAATTTCCCAGAAGGTCACCCATCATGATCAATACATGAGGCCAAACACGCTTAAATGTGTAGTTCTAATCACATAGGCTCCTGAAAATAATAGATCGCCTTGTTGACACGAGTCATATCATTTATTCATTTAACCAAATATCATTTGAGGATATTACAATAACCCCATTTTAGAGTACAATGTCCTCGTTGTTGGCCCTAAATCTCAACCAATGTATTGAAAATAATTTAATGAGAGGTACCACCTCTGATACCAAATGTAACAACTGGGTCCCAGTGACAGCACAGACACCCCACCTTAACATGGCCAGCGGGTCCTGGCCCGCCAAGTACCACCACTCGCACAAACCTTGAGAAAAATCCCAGAAGGACACCCATCCTGATCACTACTCTAGGCCATACATGCTTAACTGTGGATTTCTAATCACATAGGCTCTTAAAAAGAATGATGCACCTTGTTGACATGAGTCATATCATTTAGCCATTTAACCCTTTATCATCTAGGAATGTTACAAACACCCCTCAGTAGAGCACAACATCCTTGTTGTGGGCCCTACATCATAACCAATGTAGTGAAACACACATAATGTTGGGTACCACATATTAGAAACATCCCAGAAGGACACCCATCCTTATGACTACTCGAGGCCAAGCACACATAACTGTGGATTTCTAATCACATAGGCTCCTAAAAAGAAAGGTGCACCTTGTTGACATGAGTCATATCATTTAGTCATTTAACCCTTTATCATCTGGGAATGATACAATCACCCCGCTTTAGAGAAGAGCATCCTTGTTGTGGGCCATACATCACAACCGATGTAGTGAAACAAACATAATGCTAGGTACCACCTATGATTCCAAATGTAACAACTCGGTCCCAGTGAAAGCACAATCACACTGTTGTAACAACGCCATCAGGCCCCGACCCTCCTTGTACCACTAGTTTCCCTACAAATATGTCGTCCCCACATGCCCGAATGGGTCGTATGACTAATTATTATTCTTATAGTCCAACACATGTCCTTTCTAGTGTGCTTTTTCCTCACTCACAAAAACCCTGAGAAACTTTCCAGAAGGTCACCAATCATGATCACTACTCCAGGTTAGGCTTGCTAAACTATGGAGTTCTAATCACATAGACTCCTGAAAATAAGTGTTCACATTGTTGACATGAGTCATATCATTTAGTCATTTAACACTTTATCATTTGGGGATGTCACAATAACCCCCTTTAGAGCACAACATCTTCATTGTTGGATGTGCATCTCAACCAATGCAGTGCAACGCACTTAAGGCTGGGTACCACCTCTGATACCAAATGTAACAACTGGGTACCAGTGACATCACAAACACCCCGCCTTAAGAAGGCCATCGGGTCATGGCCCACCCGGTACCACCAGTTGCCCCGCAGACACGTGGTCCCCACCCAAGGGCCCACCCACGTGCCTTAACGGGTCATCTGACTAATCAATAACCCCACAGGACAACACATGTCATTCCTAGTGTTCTTTGTCCTCACTCCCTCACACCCAGATTAACTACCCACCCGTGTGCCCGAACGGGTCATATGACTAATGATTGTCCCTATAGGCCAAGCATTCTTAACTATAGCGTTCTAATCAGGCAAGCTATTAAAAAGGAAGATGCACTGTGTTGACATGAGCTATATCATTCATCTGACTAATGATAGTCCCCACAGGCCAACACATATATGCTGATCTACTACCTCATCATGATAAAGATTGTAATATTATTGTTACAATTGGTCCTGCCCACTAGTTTCCCCACAGACATGTGGTCCCCACACAAGGGTCTACCCACGTGCACGAATGGGTCATGTGACTAATGATTCTTCCTACAGACCTACACTTGTCCTTTCTAGTGTGATTTGTCTTCACTCGCACAAACCTTGAAATACATCCCCAGAGGACACCCGTCATGATCACTACTCTAGGCGAAACACACTTAACTATGATGTTCTAATCACTTAGGCTCACGAAAAGGAATGTGCGCCATGTTGACATGAGTCATATTATTAAGTAGTTTAACCCTTTATCATTTGGTGATATTACAATCACCCCCCATTAGAGCACAATGTCCACGTTGTGGGACCTACCTCTCAACCAACGTAGTGCAACACACTTAATTCCGGGTTCCACCTTTGATACCAAATGTAACAACTGGGTCACACCCACGTGCCAGAACATGTCATATGACTAATGATTGTACCTATAATTCAACACTTTTACTTTCTAGGGTTCTTTTTCCTCACTCGCACAGACCCTGAAACAAACCAGAAAGTCACCCATCCTGATCACTACTCCAGGACAAGCAAGCTTAACTATGGAGTTCTAATCACATAGGCTCTCAAAATCAATGATTCACCTTGTTGACATGAGTCCTATCATTTAGTCATTTAACTGTTTATCATTTGGGATTGTTACAATCAACCCCCTTTGTAGCTCAACGTCCTCTTTGTGGGATCTACATCTCATCCAATGTAGTGAAACAAATTTAAGGATGGATACAACCTCTGATACAAAATGTAACAACTTTGTCCCACCCATGTGCCCGAACGGGTGATATGACTAATGGTTGTCCCAACATGCCATAACTAGTCCTTTCAACTGTGCTTTGTCCTCACTCACACAAACCCTATGTAACATCCCAGAATCTCACCCAACATGATCACCACTCCAGGAAAAGCATGCTTAAATGTGGAGTTCTAATCCCATAGGCTCCCAAAAATAAAGGATCATCTTGATGACATAAGTCATATCATAGTCATTGACTCTTTCATCATTTGGGGATGTTACAACCATCCTCTTTTAGAGCATAGTATCCTCGTTCTGGGCCCTACATCTCAACCAATGTAGTGCAACAAAATTAAGGATGGGTACCACAAATGATAACAAATATTATAACTGGGTCCTAGTGAGTGGACAAACACCGCGCCGGGACAAGGAGATCGGGTCCTAGCACGCCTGGTACCACCATTAGCACAAACCCTGAGTAACTTCCCAGAAGAACCTCATTTGGAGATTCTACAATCACCCCCATTAAGGAACAACGTCCTCATTGTGGGCCCTACATCTCAACCAATGTAGTGAAATACACTTAATTTTGGGTACACCTCTGACAAAAATTTTAACAACTGGGTCCCAGTGACAGTACAGACACCGCGCCTTAACAAGGACATCAGGTCCTGACTCACCAGATACCACCACTCGCACAAACCCTGAGAAACTTTCCATAATATCCTCAATTGGGGATGTTAAAAAAACCCCCTTTAGAGCACAACATCCTCATTGAGGGCCCTACATAACAACCACTATAGTTAAACAAACTTATGGTTGGGTACCACCACTGATTCCAAATGCAACAATTAGGTCCTAGTGACAGCACAGACATCGCGCCTTAACAAGGCCATTGGGTCCCGGCCCGCCAGGTACCCCCACTCACACAAACCCTGAGAAACATTCCAGAAGGTAACCCATCCTAATCACTACTCTAGGCCAAGCTCACCTAACAGTGGAGTTCTAATCACATAAGCTCCGGAAAAAAATGTTGCACCTTGTTGACATGAGTCAGATCATTTAGTCATTTAACCCTTTATCATTTGGGGATGTTACAATCACCCCCTTTAGAGCACAACATCCTTGTTATGGGACCCACATCTCAAACAATGTTGTGACACACACTTTAGGATAGGTACCACCTCTGATAACAAATTTTACAACTGGGTCCTCGTGACAGCACAGACACCTCGCCTTAACAAGGACATCTAGTCCCGGCCCACCAGATACCACCACTCGCACAATCCCTGAGAAACATTCCAGAAGGTCCTCATTTTGGGATGTTTCAATCACCCCATTTAGAATACAACATCCTCATTGTGGTCCCTACATCACAACCAATGTAGTGAAATGAACTTAATGTTGGGTACCACCTCGGATACCAAATGTAACAACTGGGTCCCAATGACAGCACACACACTGCGCCATATAAATGACATCGGGTCCCGGACCGCCAGGTACCACCACTCGCACAAACCCTGAGAAATATCCCAACATATTACCCATACTGATCACTACTCCAGGACATGCATGCTAAACTGTGGAGTTCTAATAACATAATATCATGAAAAAAGGGTGCACCTTATTGACATGAGTCATATCCTTTAGTTTTTTAACCTTTTATCACCTAATCTGCTGATAAAAGGTGACTTTTGTTCACATGAGTCATATAACTTTGTAATTTAACCCTTTTTCATTTGGGGATGTTACAATAACCCCACATTAGAGCACAATTTCCTCACTATGGGCCCTACATCTCAACCAATGTAGTGCAACACACAAACCCTGAGAAACATCCCAGAAGGTCACCAATCATGATCACTACTCCGGGCCATGCACGTTTAACTATGGTGTTCTAATCACATAATCTCTTGAAAAGAAAGGTTCACATTGTTGACATGAGTCATATCATTTAGTCATTTAACCCTTTATCATTTGAGTATGTTACAATCACCCCAATTTAGAGCACAACGTCTTCGTTGTTGGCCCTATATTTCAACCAATATAATGCAATACACTTAAGGCTGGGTACCACCTCTAATACCAAATGTAACAAATGGGTCCAAGTTACAGCATAGAGACCGCGCCTTAATAAATCCATTAGGTCCCAGCCCTCCAAGTAACACCACTCGCATAAACTCTGTGAAATTTCCCAGAAGATCACCCATCCTAATCACTATTCCATGTCAAGCACTCTTAACTATAGAGTTATAATCACATAGGCTCCCAAAAAAATGTTGCACCTTATTGAGATGAGTCATATCATTTAGTCATAAAACCCATTATCGTTTTGGGATGTTAAAATCCCCCCACATTGGAGCACAACGTCCTCGTTGTGAAGCTTACAACTCAACCAATGTAGCGCAACACACTTAAGGTTGCGTACCACCTATGATACCAATTGTAACAACTAGGTCCCAGTGACAATGAAAACACTGCCCCTAAACAATGTCATCAGGTCCCGGCCTGCCAGGTACCACCACTCATACAAACCCTGAGAAACATCCCCGAGGGTCACCCATCCTTATCACTACTCCAGGCCTAGCACACTTAACTGTGGATTTCTATTCATATAGGCTCCCCAAAAAAGGTGCACCTTTTTGACATGAGTCTTATCATTTATTCATTTAACCCTTTATCATTTTTTGGATGTTACAATCACCCCACTTTAGGGCACAATGTTTTCATTGTGGGACTTACATCTTAACGAATGTAGTGCAACGCAAAAACCCTGAGAAATTTCCTAGAAGGTCACCCATACTGATCACTACTCGAGGCCAAACACGTTTAACTATAGAGTTCTAATCACATAGGCTCCCAAAAAGAAAGGTTTAACTTGTTGATATGAGAAATATAATTTAGTCAGTTAACTCTATATCATTTGAGTATGATACAATAACTGCATATTAGAGTACAATGTCCTCGTTGTTGTCCCTACATCTCAACCAATTTAGTGAAACACATTTAATGGTAGGTACCACCTCTGATACCAAATGTAACAACTGGGTCCCAGTGACAGCACAGACACCCCACCATAACATGTCCAGCGGTTCTCCGCCCACCAGGTACCACCACTCGAACAAAACTAGAGAAATATCCCAGAAAGACACCCATCGTGATCACTACTCCAGGCCATGAACGATTAACTGTGGATTTCTAATCACAGAGGCTCATAAAAAGAAAGGTTCACTATTTTACAATAGTCGTATCATCTAGTCATTTAACCCTATATCATTTTTTAATGTTACAATAATCCCAATTTAGAGCCCATCATTCTAGTTGTGGGCCCTACATCATAACCAATGTAGTAAAACACACTTAATTCTGGGTACCACCTATTAGAAACATCCCTTAAGTACACCCATCCTTATCACTACTCCAGGCCAAACACACATAACTGTGGATTTCTAATCACATAGGCTCCTAAAAAGAAAGGTGCACCTTGTGGACATGAGTCATATAATTTAGTAATTTATCCCTTTATCATTTGGGAATGACACAATCACCCAACTTTAAATCACAACGTCCTTGTTGTGGTCCCTACATCACAACCAATGTTGTAAAACACACATAATGCTGGGTACAACTTATGATACCAAATGTAACAACTGGGTCCTAGTGACAGCCCAAACACTATTACATAACAAGGCCATCAGGTCCCGACACTTCTCGTACCCCCAGTTGCCCCATAGACATGTCGTCCCCACCCTGGGGCCCACCCACGTACTCGAATGGGTCATCTGACTAATTAAAATCCCCACAAGCCAACACATTCCATTTCTAGTGTTCTTGGTCCTCACTCACACCTTCATTAACTTCCAAGAAAGTCACCCATCCTGATCACTACTCGAGACCAAACACACTTAATTGTGGAGTTCTACTCATATAGGAAAATGAAAGATACACCTTGTTGAAATGAGTCATATCATCTAGTGATTTAACCCTTTATCATTTGGGGATGTTATAATATCCCCCCCTTTTGAAGAAAAACATCCTCATTGTGGTCCCTACATCTCAACCAATTTAGTCCAATGCACTTAAGGCTAAGTACCACATCTGATACCAAATGTAACAACTCGGTCCCAGTGAAGGAATTGACCCCCCCCCCCCCCCGCCTTAACAATTTAATCAGGTGATGGCCTCCCAGGAACCACCAGTTGCCCACAAAAATGTGGTCCCCACCCTGGGGCCCATAAACGTGCCCGAACGGGTCATCTGACTAATGAAATTCCCCACAAGTCAACACATGCCATTTCCATTGTTCCTGGTCGTCAATCACTCACACCTAGAGAATCTTCCCAGAAGGTCACCGATCCTGGTCACTTCTCTAAGATAAGCACGCTTAACTGTGGAGTTTTAATTAGGCAAACTCCTGAAAAGGAAGGTAAACCTTGTTGACATGTTTCATATCATTCATTTGACTAATGATAGTCTCCCGAAGCCAGCACATTTAATTTCTAGTGTTCTTTGTCCCCACTTACTCACACCCTACGAAACTTCCCATAAGGTCCCCCATCCTGATCACTACTCCAGGACAATCCCACTTATTTGTGGAGTTCTAATCAGGAAATCTCTTGAAAAGGAAGATGCACCTTGTTGACATGAGTCATATCACTTATTCATTTAACCCATTATCCTTTGGGGGTGTTACAATAACCCCCCCCCCCCCCTTTAGAGCACAAATCCTTGTTGTGGTCCCTAAATCTCAACCAATGTAGTGAAAAACACTTAAGGCTGTGTACCAACTCTGATACCAAATGTATCAACTAGATCCCGGTGACAGCATAGACACCCCGCCTAAACCAGGCCCTCGGGTCCCGCACCGCCAGGTACCACTAATTGCCCCCCATACTTTTGGTCTCACCCTAGGGCCCACCCACATGCCCGAATGGGTCATCTGACTAATGATTGTCCTCACAGGATAACACATGTCATTTCCAGTGTTCTTTGTCCTCACTCACTCACACCCTGAGAAACATATCCGAAGGTTACCTATCCTGATAACTATCTCCGATGGTTACATATCCTGATCACTACACCGGGCCAAGCACGCTTAACTATGGAGTTCTAATCAAGAATGATCCTGAAAAACAGGTGCAGCTTGTTGACATGAGTCCTATCATTTAGTCATCTAACCCTTCATCATTTTTCGAGTGTTACAATCACCCCTATATAGAACAATGTCCTCATGTGGGCCCTACATTTCAACCCTGGTAGTGCACCGCACATAATGATGGCTTTTCTGACACTATATGTGACAACTAGGTCCTAGTGACATCACTAACAACCCACTTTTACATGGTCGTCAGGTCCCAGCCCGCCAGGTACAACCAGTAGCCCTGCAGACACGTGGGTACCACCCCAGGGTCCACCGACGTGCCTGAACGGGTAATCTGACTAATGACAGTCCCCCAATGGCTAAAACATGTCTTTTCCAGTGTTATTTTTCCTCACTCACACACACCCTGAGAAACATCTCCGAAGGTCACCCATCCTGATCACCACTCCCGGACAGGCACACTTAACTATGATGTTCTAATCGGGAAATCTCCCTAAAAGGACAGTTCACCTTGCTTTCATGAGTCTTGTCATTTATTCATTTAATCCTTTATCATTTTTGGGGTGTTACATTTATTCCATCTATTAGACTCATGTGACATCTTTATTTTATAATAATTTTTCTTTTCCCGATTTTTCCAAATTACCACCCTTTAAAAAAGCTATTCTATCAAAATGGAGTTTGTTTAAGTATTCTATTTTCTCACATCCTTAATTATATTTTGGATTGTTCAAATCCATATCTTGAACATGTATTCTTTATAAATTTTATCCTCATAAACCCTTATATTTATTAGGATTCATTTATTGATTTTTATACACACCCATGTATGATATTCATGTCAACAGATATTTTGTCAATGTAAATGATTCATTGTACTATGATTATGTTTGATGTTTTAGAGAAAATGGACATAAAATTTGTTATTCTTAAACATTATAGATCCACTCTATGTTCATGTGATGATGGACATCATGAAATTTATTTTCCATTGTCTTTTTTGTTGGATTATCCTTATTTTATATACTTGGTAATCATATTTACTAATATTATTTCTAGGTTTCATTGTCATTTTGTTGGATTCATATGCCTATGTCACATTAATATCATGTTAAATATTCTATTTTGATTTTCTTTCACTAAATACTTTTAAATTTATTCACATATATATATTGATATGTTTAATTTTATATGTATATATCATATATTTTTTCTGATATTTTTACATAAAATTTTAATCATCACCCTCCGTATTAGTGGTAGGATTCAGGAAGAAAAATGAGTGTACTACTTTCATAATTGGGGTCTTAGAGTGTTTGGAAATTTCTATTTCCAACCACTTGTAAATTATTTTTCCCTATCAATTTGGATGTGATAAAATTTTATAATAAACCATTTACCACCAGTCTTATCATATATATTAAATTATAAAAAATAGCTTCTATAAAATAACTATTTATGATGATTACAAATATATTCAAAATTTATAATTTTAAATTATGATCACAAATATTAAAGTAATGTATTTTTAGAGATAATGAAATAGAAATACATGTTTAATATATTAAAAAATATCAGTTTAATATATTTACAAATTATTCAATGTTTTAATAATGAAAAAATGAATACTTTTATAGTGTAATTTTATAATAGTATTTATATCAAGACTTAATTAAATAAAATTACAACTGATTTTGAGTATAATAGGTTTTTTAATAATTATATTATATAGAGTTAACATTACAAAATTAAATGTAAACCAATATTAATAAAAATTTATAAAATGAGTTATGTGGTTTTAATTACTTCCCATCATCAAAATATTAAAATAGATACAACTGACACATGGTAAAATGATTCCAATTCATTATTATGTAACTATTATTACAAAAACTACTATCTCAAATATCCCATAATAAGATAAATCATTCAAAGATGAATCCTGCATATTTTTCAAATAAATCAATTAGAAATAATAATAAAAACTAGTTCTTATTATGATAAATGATATTTAAGATTACCATATACATTTAATATATTTATATTCATGCACTAGTTTTATAAAAATTCCATATATTCGAATAAAATTAGTTAATATCAATAAAAATATAGGAAAAAATATTTATAATTTTTCACTTAGAGAAGATGTAGTGTAATAACAAGGAGTTTATTAATGGTACACTTTTGTTGAAATAAATGTCTATTATAGTAAATTATTTATTATTATACTCATAATAAAACAAAAAAAATTATTAATAAACAATAATATAATTATTTGAAATAAAATTTACTAATATTCGAGGCATTATAATTGGATGAAAATATAATATTGAAAACCTAAATTGGGAAAAAATGGATCGTCCCTATCTTGAAGAATCATCCTCCCCACTTAATACACTATAAAAAGAAAAATAATATTAATAAAAATATAATAATTATATAAAATATAATTATAGAACCATGAGATAAATTAAATTTAATAATGAATAAAACATTGTATATGTATTTATAAGAGGCAATGTGACCGTTTGAATATTACTGTGAACATTAGAGTGGTAATTTTACAAAAAAAAATTATGATATAAATAATATTTTAAAAAATAATTTATGTAAATAGAAATTTTTATGTTTCAAAAATATACATATCCAGATGAAAAAAACACAATAAAAATATAAATCCATTTTTATTAAAAAAAAAAATTTAATTTTTTTTTAAAATACTAATATTGGAAATTAAAATTTCCTTCGATATAAATTTATTTTAATAATATTAATAAAACATTTAAGTTCATCACATTGAAATATCTTACTGGTGAATATTTTTTAATTTTCATAAATACCTCAATTTTCTAGTGAATATTTAAAATATAGTTTTTAACATAGTCATTTTTACTTAAATTATTTCATTCATTATATAATAAAGGCATAATCCTTTATATAAAATGATTTTCTTACATTGTATATATTTTTTAATAAATGAGTCATTTAAATATAGTATTCTAAATTTATGTATGTAAAAATCACTTTCCAAAACCTAATGTCAAAATTGATTCCATATATATGTTTTTTTATTAAGTTTCATTTTTAAATTTAATAAAAAATGAATTTGAATTATAAATAGTATTAGAGACAAATAATAATAATAAAATATTAATAATTGTCTTATATTTGAAAAATATTTAAAATTTCATCTAATATCTTTTTAATATTATTTTATTTAAATTTTTATTCAAAAATTACACCTCTCTTTATGTACAAATAACTCGTCTCCCTCCCCTTCGAAAATAACTTATCCCTCTATTACTAATACAAATACTCTCCCAAAGTCCTTCCTCTAAATCCCCATATGATCCATAGTATCATCCTAGAGTAGTACAATTCCAAACATCAAGGGAGTTGTAGTGTCTTATAGAGAAACTACAATGAAGATTTAGTAATTTTCGAGCAACTATTATTTTTATTATCTACCTTTTCAAATCATTCATTTTTTCCACCACCCCTTTAACAATGAAATCATATGAGATTATTTAATAAGTTATATAACTTTATATTAAGGATTTTAACCTAATTTAAGAATCACATTTATGATTTATATAAATTTTAAATGACCCTTTCCCGCTCTCCCCACAATGTGCCATCAAAGGTTGGTTAACCACCTATAGTGAAATTTCCATGGAAATTCTTAGAACAATTATAATTTATGGATATTATTATTTTATTATAACATATGAAAATATATTTAGTTGTAGAAATTTTAATATATAAATAATTATACTAATTTATAAATTAAATTTAACTAAACAGTGATATTTTTGGAAAAACAGTTAATTTTTAATAAAAAATTTATATCTAAATTACTTCCCTATTACAATAAAAATTATGAAATATAATGAAATAAATATAAATGATAAATAACTGTAATGTTTTCAATAACTTACTTTTGGATCAATTTTTAATAAATATATGTTTATTAATCAAGATGTGAAATGTGAAAAAGTAAATTCAGAATTAAGGTTAGGGGATTCTTAAAACATTTTCTTTTTATCTAGTTTATCCACTTTTCATGGCATCTCGGGTGTGGATATTCATTTAATGTAATTTAAATTATATTTCATTGACATTATCATTTATTTTCTATGATATACATATTTATACCTGGATTTTTGTACCAAATTCAATAATTCTCTAAAAACATTCATTTATTTCCAAAAAAAATCATTGATGCCTCATGTGTTATTACTCATCAAAGAAAAAATGATCAATTTTTTCAATGTATGATATCTCTTTTTATTTGTGGAACCCAAATTGATTTCATTAATTTCTTCCATTTTAAATCCTTTTAAATCCCATTTTATTTTATGGGTTATTTTATTACTATAAATTTTATATGTTCTGTGTGGAATACTGGATTATTTAAATATTATTATGTAAATGGTGGTGGTGGAATATTTTATCCCTCTAATGCATTGGTTAGTGTAATTATTTTCATGAAATAATGTTTCATATTAATGTACATGATGATCTATTTTTTCAACATAATTATTTTATGATTGTGAAAATGTGTTATGTGTTAACATGATACAAGTTTTTTTCAAAACTATTTGTTGTATTTTACCACAGTGACCAGATTTTTCATTTTTAGGATTTTCCAAAATAAAAAATTCTATCACATGATTCATTTATGATGTTGATGATCATACTATTCTTATTATATGATGATTATTATTATTCTCACCAATGTTATGTTGTTTTATGTCCCTTATTCATCTTTTTTTAAATGGAAATTATCTCACTCGTTCATTGATGCATATCGTCATATGACTATTTGTACTAAATAGAACATGAGGGCCACATAGAAGATAGATAAATATGAATTAAATAATTTTTAGGTTTTTTATGTAAAAGGTAGTTGTGAGAAAAAATTCTTCATAGACTCAGCATTTTGATCCTCTATTTCTATCTATATTAAGGATTTTATAAATAAAATGACATAATTGACATGTAAAAAATTATTATTTCTATAGTTGGTATCATATAATGATTTAGTTATTTTTGTAATTAGAATTAGAAAACAAGAGACAAGATAATAATTATATCCCATGTAAACATAAAAGATACTAGAATAATATTTTTAGAAAAGAAAAAACACAAGGATACCTTAGGATATTCCATTCTTGATAATTTTGTGATAGAATAAATCACTCATTCATTGATGGAATATATTACATTCCAACATTTTCTATTATTGAAAATGGGGGGAACCTTTTGAAAAATGTCTAACAATCCATGTGACGGAACGTGAAACCATTATAAAAACAGCATCACTTATTCCATTAAAGGTGGAGATTAAAAATTCATTGAAATTGTTACCTATTATATGAGAATATAAATAATAAACTACTGCATGTATAACATCTAACATACCATAATTAAAATAAAATAGTCACTGAGTTATTTATGTGAAAATGATCATCTATGTTTACTGTAACTTCTAATCCCCTTATCACAGAACATATGATTTAATCAATGGAGAAGATCTTTTTTTGCAATCTATTATTCTGACAAGTAGAATGATACTCTAGTTATTTTCTATTTATGTAGAGAATATGATCAATAGTGGGAATTAATATTGAAAAATAAGATGAAGGGTGAAATGGAATAAATAGATTATGAATACATTAATAAAATATTTCTTAGTTTGTATTTCTATCAAAAAATTTCAAAAAATTGCTAGAGAAATAGTAGTGTTGATGTAAAATTAAGGCGAATATATCATGGATTCAATGGAAAACATCACAAGATGTTTAAGATATGGTTTGGTATTTTTATCAATATTTATAGAAAAATAGATATATTATTTACTGGAATAAAAATACACCATTAAAAGGTTCTAGGTATAATATTCTTTGGGAGTAATTAATAAATTGTTTGATGTGATGTCACTGTATAGACGTAGTTGGGATAATGGTTCCAGGGTTATGGAGACCAGAAGAGAGGAATGAGGTTTCAGGCTGGTGGGTCAGATGGAAAAAGAGAAAAGGGGATCCAACTACCTACATGTAAAAAATTTGGGAAGAATCCTCATGGGAATTTCCTCAAATGTTAGTTAAAATGATTCATTTATAGAAGATAAGTCCACCAAACTCATGAATGTCACAGAGAAATGAGGAACCGGTAAACATTATAGAGTAGAGGAACATACCTATTAATGAACCACACCTGGATAAATGCTTCAACTATTTGTATAAAGTGAACTATGAATGATATTTCACTAAAACATGGTCCCATGACTGTTACAAGCTTTAGAAACCACAATTTCCAAAGGCTAAAAGGAATTATTATTCCATCACTACTAACGAAGCACTGTGTGAAACAATAGTTGTACGTGGTAAAAATTTTATCCACCCAAGAATGTGAAAATTTTAGTTTTATTTTGGTTCTAAATATTCCATTAAATACAAAATGTTTTCTATAATTGTAGAATGAAATACATGATATCATGAAGTAAATTTATCTATATAAAAACATGGGGTTCACTAACTACATTTTATGTGATGGACTCTTATCTTCTTAGAGTCTATGGAATGATTCTTCCAATGAATATCATATCAAATACATTGGTGGAGTTTAACTCAATATTATGAATTTATTGGATATCAACACACATATAATTTTGATAAAAAGAAATCTCATTTCAAATTCAAGACTATCCAATGCTCCTCTATAAATTAAATGAATTTCATCGATATCATTTGGAAATTATCTCAATGGTTAGGGTGTTGATACCCTATGAATAATTATATCTTTCTTAAATCGTGGAGTCGAAAGATGGTATCAACCTAAAATAATTTACCAGTATTATTGATAACACAAATGTATTTTAGGATGAGTTACCCAATCATCCCTCACTTGTGAGGTAGATTTATCAATATTGAGCAAAAACAGTGACAATCATATCTCAAAATATCTCTATGAGATGGACCTGATAGAACTGGATGTGTTAATGAACCATCTATAAGGTAATTTTGAAAATTAGTATATATATTCTCTATTGCATCACCTTGGGTGTTCCATTTCTATTTATAGTGATAATTGATGGATCAATGTGGTAATTTATCAATTATCGTGAGCTGAATAAGATCACTATGATGAATAATTTTCCTCTACCAAAGATGGAAGTATTTTTCAATCAAATATGAGGAGATTAGTACATATGAAATGTGGAACATATTTTTAGATATCATCAACTAAATTAAGATATTATATATATATATATATATATATCTAGAAGAATACTTTTCATATTAGATACAAGGACTATAATTTCATCGTGATGACCTTTACACATACTAATACCATATAAATATCTATAGAATTAATTAATATATCACTTATATATTACTTCGAAAAAAATTTGGTCCTGTTTATCAATGATATTATCATTCACACCATGATCAATTTGGAATAGAAATAGTATCTAAGAATTATGATATCAATATTAAGTATAAAATGATTGAAAATTTTAGAAATTTTGACTTTTGGTTTCCGAATGATTCAATCACTGAGCATGTGATCTAATGTGAGGTAATTTCTATGGAACCATAAAAGTAAAAGGCAATTAAAGAAGGTCCCAGAACAACTAGTGTCAAATAATTCCACAGTGTTCTTTGAATAGTTTGATACTACTGATGTTTTGTGATAAATTTACCATGACTATCTAGACCCTTTACTAAGTGAACAGAAAGGTGGTAAAGTATGTATAGATAGATAAAATGTGTGGAAATATATATAGAACCAAATATGTGGGTAATAATTGTGTATATACTCATACTACTAAAAAATTTAGAAGGGTTTGTGATATAAAATTATTCTTAAAATAAATCACTTGGTTACGTACTCATGTAGGATGATAACCTGATAGCATATGCCTCAAGATTTATCAAGATCCATAAACAAATAAATATGAAACATTATATAGAGATATAATAATTGATCATTCATTTGATGATTTTTTGGAATTTACTCTATGTTGAAAAGTGTGTTATATAAACTGATCAAAAGTTTATAAACAATTCATTCAAAAAAATATTATCATGAATAAAAGAAGTTAGTTAAAGAAAATAATGTAATAATGTTTCATTATTCACTACTATATGAGAAATTAAAATAAGGTAACTGAATCTCTTAGTATATAATAGCATTTTATTATATCAATGATACTGATTGAGTAAGAAGATGTCTTCATTAACATTCAAATGCTTGATTTTGAAATCAAAATGATAAGGAATACATCATACCTTTCCCAAACGATTACCTAACAATATACCCTATAGTTGATCAAGGAGTTAGAAAGTGATGTTGTGGATATACATAAAAATATGAATTATATAATGGATGGGGAAATACATGACCTCCATATATATGATTATGGGGTGATTCAGTTTGAAAGGAGGATTCTTGTGCCTTCATCACCTGGGATAAATATATATTTAATAGATAATACATATATTTCACAATTCTTTTTACATCCTAGATGCACCAAATGTATTGTGATCTTCAAGAGTACATTAGGTTTGAAAAATGGTTATGTATATTTAACAGAATATATTCTGGTTTTTTGTATGTCATCAAGTCAAAGAAGAAAAAAATAAGTCCAAATGAATAATGCCACCATTTCCTTTACCCATGTGGAAATGGGAGAATTCCAATATGGACATTATTTCCAGTCTCTTGAATACATCTTCTGAAAAAAAATTGATATGTGTTTTAGTCAACAAACTCAACAATTATTCCAACATCATTACTCAATAGGAATATTTATAGCATGAAGAACATTCCATGATATATGTAAAGGAAGTTGTGAGGATTCATGGGCTTCTAGTTTTTATAGATTCTAGTCATTATCCAAGGATTACCTCTATATTCTATAGATTTTTTCAACTTTCTTCTAGAACTCAATTGAATTTTATCAAAACCTATCACCCATAAACAGATGACAAAACAATGTGGAATATTCAGATGCTCAATGATATACCAAGGGCCTCCTAAATATAAGTCATTGTTGTTTGGGATCAGTATATCCCACTGGTTGTTGTATCATATAAAAAATAATCCATTCATATATTCAAATGGATCCATATAAATCTCTATATGGGAATAGATGTCGAACTCCAACATATAAAGATGATGTTGGGAATCAAAAGCTAGTAGAACATGTTATTTTGCAATATATGACATGGAAGGTGCAATTAATAAATGAAATATAAAACCTTCTCAGAGTCGGAAAAAGATATGATTAAAATAATCAATGGGACATGGAGTTCAATGTCGGACACCAATTATTCCTTAAAATATCTGTATGGAATATATTCATGTGGTTCTGAAAGAATGGGTATCCTATCCCAAGGTACAATGGACCCATTGAGAACCTTGATCACATTATAGTAGTAGAATATCATTTACCACATCCACAATGTAAGCCTCGTGGTAATGATGTGTGCAACGTATCATTTATTGGTAACTAAATACATGATCCATTCTTTTTAGTGATACAGTGGTGGTGCAACTGGAGAATAAACGCTCATCTCAAGAGCATTCGTGGAAGACCTTCGACAGTAGTGACAATGATCTATGAAACAATATAACTCACCTAATACTACAGTCATGGATGAGCCATAAGTTTATAGAGCTGACATGGGAACCATATGAAATAATGAAATAGAAGTATGGTCATATATTCTCATCAATGATTACAAGTTGATATTTCATGGATGAAATTGTAAAATCGGTGAGGATTTAAAACCCCAATATTTATAAATTATGTTTATATCATAAAGTAAATAAGTATTATAATATATTTTAATGTATCATACCCATACTGAATCCAAAAGAAATTTTAATTATCAACATTATATTAGTCTTCAATGAAACCATTTAAACTAACAAAAATTACAATTACAAAAAATATAAAATTAGAAATTTAAAATGGGAAATTAGGGATCAACATAATCTAGATGAATAATCTAACCCACTTACAACAATATAAAAAATAAATTAAATATTATTAAACCATAAAACATTATAAAAATGTATATATAATACCATGAGAGGAATTTATTTTAACAATTAACTATGAAATGTAGAGGTATTTATAAGAGATTTTGTGATAGATAGGATAGTAATGTGATAGTTGGTATATAAATGTGATGGTTGAAATTTTAATATTATCCAAAAATAATAAATGTTTAAAAAAATTATTATAATAATAATTCATTTATTTAAATATAACTATTATAACCCCAAAATATAAATATCATTATTAAAAAAATCTTTGAAATATAAAAATATTTTTCATAAACTGTATTTTAATGTATTTTGTATAAGAGATTAATTTTATTTAAAAACTAAAATCAAATACAGTAGAAATTTATATTGAAAAAATCACTATGATTTTTCTAATCAAAACACTGAAATTTACTAAGGGTGTCTTTTTGGTAATTTTTTAAAAATAGTTCAATTTTTTTTGTGAATAGTAATAATATAATTTTTCTCATAATCTGTGTATTATACATTAAATCATTCAGAATGTAACTTTGTAAAAATGTTATTAATATAAAATGATAATACACTATTATATATTTTATTTTATAAATTATTCAATGATATAAAATATACGTAATTTCCAAACCAAAAAAAGAACATCCAAAATTTAAATTCAAAAGTGATTAATTAAAATAATAATTTTACATTCAATCCACATTCCATATTAATAAAATAATGAATTAAAATTATAATGTTTTTAAACTTATTAAAACCCATTATATTATATCTATATTTTATTTATATTGTAAAAAATTCAATATTAATTTCGTTTCCATTGATATATTGTTTTATATAATATTTTATTCGAAAAATACCCATCTCATGAACTATAAATAACCCCTCTCCCATCCTATGGAAAATCACTCATCTGTCTCTTAATAATTCCAATAATCTAAAAAAATAATCTTCATCAATCCACCTCAGATCCATAGGTATGATTTCTCTAATATGTCTCCACTCATCACGGGAGTTTTAGGGTCATACAAAATAAGTTTCACTGAGGACTATGTAATGATTGATAAACACTTTTTTTATTATTTTTCTTTTCCTCTTTCAATTTTCACCACCACTTTTAGAACCAAACATTATAAAATAAATTAGGTAGTGATTTGAAATTATATTAATGTTTTTATCATATTTAATGAATCTTATTTATGATATATATATATATATATATATATATATATATTTCTAACTTCACTATACTTCTCACCGGATAGTGTCCCATCAAAGTTCATTCAATCATCAACGAAGAAATTGCCATCTCAGTAATTATAAAATTCTGCATGGATGGATATTATAAAATATATTTAATATATATAAATTTAATTGTATATATTATAATATTCTATAATTAATATATTATTGTATATATATTACATTTTACAAAATATTGAAATCGAAGAATAATGAGAAATTGTTAATTAAAAAATTATATCAATATAACTACCCTATAACCAAGGGAATGAAGAAATAAAATAAAATGCCTATAAATGATAAATAGTGGATACAATTTCAATAAGTTTCATTTTTGGATATATTTTTTAATAAATATATTTTGATTTATCAAGAGGAACATAAGCGATGAAATAAAGAGGGAATTAATGTAATGGGATTCTGAAACCCAATTCATATTCATTAGGTAATCCATTTTTCCAGACATACTTGCAGTGTGAATAAATTTAATGATATTTAAATATAATTTCATTTCTCTTACCATTTATTTTTTGAGATATACATGTTTCTAAATTGATTTTGAAACCATATACAATGATTTTACAAAAAGAGACTTTTCATTTGTGAACAAATCTATGAATCCTCTTTTGTTTTTTCTAATCTAAATAAAAGGATATCTTATTCCAATATATAATCTCCCAATTTTTTGTGAATCCCAAATATTATTCATGAACGTATTACTTATTAAATACTTATTAATCCCATCCATTTATATGGTTTACATCATGAAAAATATTTTTAAACATTTTCTATGGCTTGAATGATGAACAATGTATTATGATGTTATAGGTGGGCCTAAAATTATATATCTATTCAATGAATTTTGGTAATATAATTTATCTACTGAGATATTGTGTCATATCTATGAATTTGGTTCCATATTGTTTCACAATTATGGTGTTCTAATTATGCACATATCTTATGTGTGATCATGACGCTAACTTTGTTCACAACTATATGTGGTATTTAGCGAATATGGAATTATGTTTCATATTTATGCATTTCCACATTCCATAAATTTATTACATTTTACCATCATGATTCTTATGATGATAACATTCTTATGATATGATTACTATTTTTATTCTTATCAATGTTATATTGATTCATCCCCCTTATTGAACCCATTACTGATACTTCACTTAAACTCATTCATTGATGTATATCCCCATGTTACTACATGTACTATGTAGAACACGATGGAAACAAAAAAATATATATATATAAAGGAATTATATAATATTTTGTGTTTTATTTTGTAAAAACGATATATGAACCTAATTTCCACAAGAAACTATAACTTTTGATTCTATATTTGTGTCTCTATTATGTTGTTTATCATAAAAATTATTTAATTGTCATGTCCGGAATGTAGGGTCTCTATATGTAGTTCTAATTATCTCATTCAATAACATTTCCTCATATGTATTACTATAATATTAATAATAATATAAATATATAGATACATGATATATAATTTTCGAATAGTTATTTATTGCATAGAAAAATCATCTCACTGATGTTATCTATTTAATAATTTTTCAATGACATCATACTATATATGATTATTAAAAATAATAATCATTATAAATTATATAAATAACTCAGGATTTATATCCCTTGATTAACATAATGAAAATTAAAAATATAAATACATGTAAAAAGATTAAGGGTCATTTTTTTTAAATCCATAAGTAATAATCCTGTCACAGAAAAATGTTTTAATGGAAATGCCAAATATGAACATATGGTCTAAAATATAATTCAAAATTCTACACTTGTAACTCAAGCCAGATTCACATGTCTAAATTCCCAATTAACCAATATGTAGATACCCTTTTACACATATAATATCAATACATTTTATTACATGAACATATTCACGTTTATACAATAGTTTTTCAATATAGGAGGGGGTATGCAATTATATATAGCAAATAGAGTGGGGAAAATTTTATAAAATAACTCTAAAGAAAGTGGAGATCGAAATTTTTGAAAATAAAAATTACTATTTTCCATTAATAAAAAATAGAAATATTTTATTTCTAGCTGTATAGAATCATAATGAAATTCATAAAAATAAATAAATTATTTATTTAATTTTTAAATAATAAATCTACTATAATGAAAAAAATAAGGAATAATTTATTTAAATAAATTTAAGTACATTTTCAATAAAAAATGGATTTGTTTGTATCTGAGTTTATTCAAAATAAACTTTTTAAGTGAAGAGGGAGTTAATTTATATGAAACCAATGGACAAAACATCTTATATAGAAAAGTTCCAAAAATCATATATTGATTTCATAGAGAAGAATATCATAAATATTATCTAATATATAATATTGGCTGACAATGATAAAATCCACATGAAAGGGAGGAAAATTAATTAGTAAGGAAAAAAAGAAAAAAATAATTGAATCATATTAGTTTCAAATATAAAACGGGAAACATAAAAAAATTTTTTTTGGGAAAATCTAAATATTTTAAATTCCCTATTATTTTTGAATTAATTTTTTAATTTATTCTAAAAATTTATTTTTCATAAACTATTTTATATAGTCATGTTATTATTTTTATCAAATAATAATAAAGTTAAAAAATTACAAATATTTATAATAGACAATTTTTTTTAATTCATATGGACGAAAATAAATAAAATTTATGAAGCCATAACTGTAAACTAGAAATTAAATTATATAATTTTCTATTATAATAAAAAATATATAATGTTTTCCTTATATTGGAATGGTCAATGACCTATATATACTGAATCTAATTATTGAGATATGTTTTGGACTAAATTTTAATATACTCTAAATAATATTTACCCTTATTTAGTCTCCACTAGCATTTCAGGTATAATTCTAAATATAATGAAACTAATAAACCATTATTCACATTTCATTCTAATTTTATGACCCAACCACCTCAGGTCATAATTTATAAAACCATATATAAATAATTTGTTGATATGTAAAGAGATGTGTTTTTTACATCTTGTATTGTTTTCATTTATTAGAAAATATATATTTTCTAATTTTTTATATGAATTAATAATATATTAAATGTTTTTAATAAACAAATTATTTTCATTTCATATGGTTCAACATATTTAATATAAATAATTTATTTCACATATGTTCAATTTTAATTTTAATATTTTAATATATTATGACATAATAATGTATTCTTAGTTATTTACTATTTTCACTATGTTATAAGTATCAAAAAATAATTTCTAAAATTTAACTTTAAATTTCCCATGTTTCTTAATCAATCTATCGTATTTTACATTTCTTATTAAAAATAAACAACCAGTATGATTGATTTAATTTATCTTGAAATTTTTTAATGAAATTCTATTATATTTATTATATATACTACTTCTGAATATATGTCACTGTGTTTAGTTTTATTCTTGATATTTCAATATAAAATCAAAAACATCATTTTATATGAACTATGTCTAATATATATTAATATATGTTAACTATTTCAAAAAAACACTTATATAAATTTTCATATTCTTATATTTAAATTATTGGATCTCATGATAAATTTATATTTTAAATATATTTTCTGATATTTAATAATTATTTTTATTAACATAATATTATCATTAATTAAAATAACTTATTTAAATAACTTATTTTATTAACCAATTTTTTGACGCATCAAAAGCTTTCATCATATTTAATTTTGGTTATACATTTAATACAGAGATTAAAATGTATTTGAAAATTAAATTGTGTATATTAATCAAATCACATTATCATGTCTCAAAATTTTTCTAGATTATAAGGTGTGTTTCATGTTCTTGTCGTAATCTAACGGAAAAATTCATCATTTTGTTACATTATTAATTTATAATAAAATCATCCAAAAACATCACATTATTAAATATTAAATTTTTTCCCAAAAATTTAACCCTTTATTATGATAAATTTACATGATAAACAATTATATGATAAATTAATGTTCATGAAAAACATAGCATTTAATGTGTTGTGTTTTAGAATTTATTAAATTATAAATAATAAAAAAATATTCTAAACAAACTATCGTCATATATTTTAATTTCTCTATCCACTAACTCATTTATGGATTATATAAAAACAATCCTGATTCTCGTGTTGAAGAATATATTTTATATAGAAACTCTATATTGTATTAACATCAACAATTTGATAATAAACCTAATGAAATACCTCATGAATGAGAAATAGTTATATATGATTTCAATAACTTAAATCTAAATGGAATGGTTTTATTTTATTACTAAGGGAGGATGCCTCTTATAGGAAACCAGTATAATGATTTTTTTTATTATATAACTCTCTATAACTATAATTTTAAATACACCTCAATGGTAAAATTAATATATGGGTACGTTTTATTCCATCCGATATATTAAAAGATATATTTTGATCGTTCCATATTTATGTGATTTGAAACTTCATAATAACATATATAGTAAAAATAGAATGATGAACCCTATTTCATTAAAACATTATTTCATAATATTGGGTGAATAAATAGTTTTTGAAGACATGTATTCTAATTCATAGTTTATTCTTTCAGGTATTTTATCAATAAAAAATACCACTATAGAATAATTATTTAAAAATAATTAATTACATATTTTTTGACAAATAGTCACTTGAGGATATAAATATTCTGAAATACCCACTATAAAATATAGATTCCTTTAGCAATGTTAATATAGGAATTATTATCACCCCAAAACGAAATAATACAAAAATAATTAATGTGAATATACTAAACAATATTCCACATCTCTAAAATCTAGAATAAAGAAAATATTTGATAGGAAATTTATTATACTTTTATAACATTGTCTGTTGGGTTGGAAATTATCCAACGAACATTACGAAATTTTTTAGAAAATTTAATGAATACACTTTCACCTCAATTAGGTGTATTATATATGTTAACAATCATTAATATATTTTTTTATTTAAAAAATATGTGAATCAATGGTTTTTAAAAAAAATTACCAAATTAATGGTTATAAATAGATTAAAATATTTTGCATCATAAAATTATAATTTTAAAAATGGTTTCTATATTTATATAAAATTGTATCTTTCTTCCATTGAACATGGTTATTTTAATCCATTCATGTCAATACCCTTGGAAATTATCATATTCACCCCAATATATTACCCATAAAACAGTAAATATTCTCTTCTCCTCCAAACATCCTAGAATTATTATATCTATTGATACTAATATAATTAAATATATTGTAACATTTCTACTTCATTTTATTCATTAATTCTATTTTATGATTTTAAATTAATGGATCCCCAGTTGGTGGTTTCTTTTTCATATCCACCCTCAACTGTTGACGTTATTTTGTAGATTGGGTGACTATATTATAGTTTTTTACATCCAAATTTTATCCAGTATTAGTGATATATAGTAAATTTTACATTCAAATTATGTAATGTTAATTTTTTAGGTATAAACATCCTTGATATGAGTTATCACTTATGGTTATATAAATACATGGATTTTGTTAAAGGTGTGAAGTAGTTATGAAATGGGGGAATATTAGGTTCTCATCATCTACAATCAGTTTTTTGTGGATAAATGTCACTTTATTTGTTTTCTGTACATTGATATTTTCATATTTTATTATTATTTTTATATTAGTGTTTGTGCCTTATGTTTGATTTTTTATATACTACTTCTATTTTGAGGATCTATTTTTTCTATTATTGATATTTATTTCCCAAATTATGAAGCCTAATTCATGTCTTCCTACTACATCATTAAATGATGATGATCATTCCACATTAATATATTCTATTATAAGGATATATTGATGTGGTCATACATTAGTCTAGATATTTTAAAATATATCATTATTGTGGTATAGGTTAGTATATTAGTTAATAATTTTATTTTTTTGGATATATAATATGAGGTTATGGGTTCAATTTGAATTATGGGGTTTGTAATTTTTTTTATACATTTTGTAGAAAATTAGGGAAGTGGTAGTCACATATTAGGAAATATAGTGGATGATTCATTTTGTTTTGTAATTTTCATATTCAAGTAGTGATGAGTCCCATTGAAATAATGACATTATTTTTTGCAGTGGATTATAGAGTTCAATGGTATTTTTTAGTGATGATTATGGATAATAACCATCTTGGTTCTTGAGATGTAAGTAATGAATTTTTATATGTGGTTATCCATGTTAGAGAAGTCACATTGTAAGAAAAAAATTATAAATACATAGTTAGGATGAAACATCAGTATTTTCAAAAGCTCCTAAATAATAACTATACATTATAAGGAGGATTATATAATAAATTTAAATTAATTATGTAATCTTGTAAAATTAAGGTAGTGGGATGGCTTTTTTTGATAATCCATTTTTTTATTTTAATTCATAGGTTTCGACCAAAAACTGCATGGATTCTATTAAACCATTAATTTTCATGATTATAAAATAATGGAATATTGAAAATGATTTTTATATTTTATCACAAATTGAAATTATTTTCTCAAAATTATCATTATTGAAAATAATCTATGTTTTTATATATATAATTTTTACTTTATTGAAAATCATGAAATATGAATGGTTTATAAAATAAACATATTATATCATCTATTAAAAAATTACATAGTATTTAAAGACATATTTGATAATACAAATATATTAAATCAATATGTGCTTCTAATTATTTAAAATCAAATCCAGCAACTCAACAATACGGAAAAAATAAATTTTATTTTCATGAATTCAAAGAGTGTGATGATTTTCTATGAGAGATGTTGTTGAAAATTATTTCTTCAGTAATAATGTGAGAATTGGTGTTTATTTAGAAAAAAATAAAATTTCATGTTTTTAAATTTGAAATATATATTAAAATTTTCATGTAATTATTTTTCTCCATACTTCATCATTTACCATAGTAATTATCCACATGACCAATATCAGGATTCCTAGGAATTAGAATTTGGATATTCCTATTGATGGATTAAATTAAATTAGTATATTTATTTTATATCTAATACCACCTAATTAAAACACCCAAATACTAAAAATAATAAATAATTAACAACAAATATTTAGATAATATGGAGTTTAATGAAGAAAATATACCTCCATCATATGTATATAGAAGTTTTAAATAATAATTTACATAGATAAATTAAATACTAAAAATTTAAATATAAATTCTTAGTAAAATAAAAAGACTTATTTAATAAAAATATTATATAATGAGGAATATTATTTATTGAAGTATTTAATGAGTTACAAATAATTAATATAATGAGACCTAAAAATTTTTCTAAATCAATCGATACCAATCTTTCCAATGTTCAGAATTTTCTAATTCCAATTCATGAGGGAACATATACCTAAAAATACCCTTATAAAAAATTTGTTTTTATACATTTAATGATGTATTCATTAGATATTTTTTAAAAAATAGTTAAATTTTTTCAATATTACCAAAAGTAATGTCATAATTTTAAATCCATTATATATGAACTGATTTTCAGAAAATTAAACTCATTTTTGACGTACTATGCCTAAAACAATATATGATTAAAATAAATCCAAAAATATTGAAGGATATGAACTTATAAATATTATCAACGTACTTATATATAAAATAAAATTAAATTATAAAACATAATGGCCTAAAATACAAAGAAGTAATCAATACTCATAATATAATGAAATAATATGATCCCACTCCCAAATCAAAATAAATGAATGTTACCAATATATATAATTTTATATATCCCTAAATGATAAATTATTTTATTAATTTCATTTCTGAAATATAATTATAGAATTTAATATGTTAATAATTATCAAATAAAAGAGATAATAATATTTGTAGATTATTTATCAAAAATATATTAAACATCCATCAGGAACACAATCCCATATATCAAATGAATGTTTGTTATACGTTATTAATTTGGGATAAAAAATTATAATTAAGATAAAATTATTCTATGAAAAAAAATATTTTTTTTTATCGTTTCGAATTTATTTTTTGAGATACAATTAAACCCTTATGTAATTTAATAAAAATAAAATTTTACATAGTTTAATTTTCGTTCATTATTATGTCAACTTTGTATCATAAGAGTGCATTTATAAAATTTTGTGATGTGACCCAAATTAAAAAAATAGGAGGAAAATTTTGTGAGATATAATAAATTATAAATACTTATAAAATTTTATTAATTTTGGTAATCGTAATTATCTAAACTAGGATGATTTATGATATTACATAACTATAAATTATGTAATTATTTATAGAAAATAATATTCTATTTTCATTATATTAATTTATTACCTCCAATATTCCAAGGAATCTATATTAGGCTATCATAAAATTCAATTTATATCAATTTATAACCATTACACAATGTTTTCATTGATAATAATTATTCTAAATTCTTGATTACTATACGTAATTAAATCTAACACCCAGAATTTTTAAAATGTAAAAATTGTATTTGATAGTGGTTATGAAAAAAACACCTTGAATAGATGGTAATAAATCATATATATACTTTAAAATATATTTATTTTTATATAAATTCAATACATTTGATTACTTTTTTATTCCCATGACACTGGGATTGAATATAACGCGACACTCTATTAAAATGTTATTAATTCAAATTTTCCATTGTAACCCAATTGTTAAATGTGTGGGTAAAAATAATACTAACTAAATTATTAAAATTATAAATATTAAACACATAAAAAATAAATATGCTGGATATATATCGATTAGAGATAAAATTAGATCCATATGAAATAAAGAAGAAATGTTTTTAGAAAAATGGGATTTTTGTAAAAGTCGGTTTAGTCAAGCACTATGAATATAAATTATAAATAATTTTTAATATTTTTTATTTTTTTTATTTTTTTTAAAAATGATTTATGATAATATAATATCACAATTATCTTTTGATTAATTTTTTTTATTTTCCTAAATAAAATATTTAAGTGATGATTATTAAAAAAATCTGAATTTTAAATGAAAATTTTCTATTAATTAAAATTATCTATAGTGTTAAATTATGTTTGGAAAAAATTTTCTTATAACATTGGTTGAATTTTATATCAATTAATATTATTTATTTGAATTGAATAAATTTAATTTTGACATGGAATATTTATTCTTTCTATGCTTTTGACCATTTCTTCTTTGAAAACCCACATTCCTGTTCGTTCCAAGGGATTAAATTTAAATTAAAAAAAATTCAATTTCTGTGAATGGAATTTATCATAATATATTACATATTTCCAATAATTATAAGTTATATTGTCTAATAATTTTAACTTATTTATTACCATAACAAATAATAAAAATAGTAAAACATATTCACCATAGTTAAGGTAAAAACAAATTTATGAGGCACTAAACTATGATTATTATAATTTTAAATGACTTAATGTAATTTTGAAATTGAATCTTCTTCAATATTTAAACACTACCCTTACATATATATAATGAAGGGTAATTTAAATGTATTTTTCAATTTATTTAATTTTTCATTTAGGATTCTCTCATGATACTTCCTTATATCATAAAATAATGTTACATTTCCCCACTTTTATATGGAACTCCATCCCCTCACTTGTTATCACCTAACAAGACTTTTATATCAAAAAACGGGGAAAATCATATTAATGAAATCTTTAGTCACATTCTAAAACAATTTTTCCTTTCAAAGTACAATACTTTGGGATCTTAGGAGGAGAACCATATGAGGTTTTTCTTAGAGAGGGTAATTATTTTAACAATGCTCGTCCATTTTATTTTTTGTTTTTATACTATCAATTTTTTATTAGCACAAAAATATAATAAAACTATTACATCCCATAAAATTATAAATTATTGTGTTTATGGTGTAGTAATTATCCTTCTCCACTTCCATCAAATGGGTAATGAAATCACCGATCATGTGTGTGGCGGAATACAGCATTGCAGACCAATGTAGTTATTTTTTATCACCACCATAAAAGGATGGATATAATGATGGATTTACAACATGAATATTATAATTAAAATTTTATTATACTCATGTAATTTTTCTATCACATATATATCTATATGTTCCATTTAGTTTCATATAAAATAACATCAATCATCTGCATTATGTAAAACCACATCACGAAGCGATGTGATTACTTTTTCCCATATACAATACACAGAATATAATAAATATATAATCAATGAATATTTTATTTATATATTATAATTTATTTATTCTATAAAATTAACATATCACCCACTTACATATCAATTTACTCATTATGGGAATGATATTTTCACCCATGTTTACATACGGCCTACTGTCTCTACAATGTAATACGATTCATTTTCCATGTCCAATATTCATAAATAGTTAATAAAATGTGTCTAGTTTAGTAATTAATAAATTGATAAAAATAATATAATCATTGTTATTGTGTAAATATATATTATATTCAATATTCAAAAACCTCATTAATAAACACACATGATTAAAAAAGGCAATTAACACCCAAAATAATTAAAATAATGATTTATTAATAATAAAGGAGTGCTAAATGTTATAAGAAGATAATATAAGTAATTAAAAGTATGGATGTGGTTATAGTATAAAATAATAAAATTATTTAGACCATTAAACAAATTTTATGACGTTTATGATGGGAATTATACATGTTGTAAGGATTTTTCATCTCACTTTTACTTTCATGACACAAATGCCACATTCACCACTTATTTTCATTATTAGGTGTATTTACATACAATTATGTATATTATATCATAAATTAATATATATTCATGTTATTTAGTCCTTCATTTAATTTTATTTACTATCATATGGATTCTGATTCAAATGTAACCAATTTATTAAGGGTTTATTACATAATCTCATCATTATTTAGGGTTATTTATTTTTGCTCTACATTGGGGAAATTATTTTGAAATGTTTGTAATTAAATAAATATATTTATCTCTATTATGATTATTAATGAATTTTTGAATAAATTTTATCTTTATTCCACTCCTTTTAAAATAGTAATTTCAAGAGAATATTACTTTATTTATCTCATTTGCCAGAAATCCATTTTCATCAAAAACCATGCTTTCAAAAAAATGTTCACAAATATTTTTAACATTTTTTAATAATTAATTAATGAAATTTTTATCTAACATTACATTCCAAAAAAATTAAAAGTAATCTTAATGTCAATTTCAAAATAGTTTCCATTTTTATTTTATAGAAAATTTGAAAGGAATTTGTGGTTTAATGGGTACGATATAACTATAATTTTCCAATGATATGAAGAATCGATGTTTTAATGAATATTTTAATGTTCTGAAAGGTTATATTCAAATATAATAGTTTTAAAAATGACATTTAAACATTCAGTATTCAAATGATTTTAAATTTGAAAATAATATTTTCCTTAAAAAAATTTATAATGATATTTTTATTGTATTTCTACTCATCAAGGTCATTAAATTATCATTAAAATTATAATCCACTAGGGATATACTATTTTGATATCATTATTATTATTTATATGAAATGAAAATTATTTATTTTCAGGGGATACAATAATTTATTTTCATTCACCACATTACAATAGATGTTTTATAATTATATTATTTATTAGGGAATTTATTAAAATTTTGTATGATACTTTTTCAATTGGAATGTTTTTATATATTTCATTTCATTCGTTACATAGGAGTAATTACCTATAAATTTTTTTTGATTATATAAAATAGATTGGTTTTTTTCTTTTGACCTTTCCCAATAATTGAGATGACTCTCCACAGGGCCTCAATGGTATTACATGTCTTGTAACATGTCCTTGATTATATATTTTAGATGAAAAATATTAAGAATTCTGTAATTACAAATTAAATTTTGGATATTGGATTTTATTTTTTTATAAGATATAATTTCCATGTTTATGATTTAATGATACAGTGACTATTTATTTTTGAATTATTTTATCGTTTTTTATAAATACCATATTATGCTCCACTTATTGATTCAATGGAATGTTTTTAAAATATTTACCTTTCCTTGATAATTATAGCTTATATATTCATATAATTGATTATACACAATCCCATTTTGAGTATCTAATATCACACCATTTTTTTGAAAAAATTTCCCCAGGTATGTGTTTTATAATTAATATTCATTTATCTTATAAGGGGAATAATGGAATTATCAATGAAAATTATTTTTGGAATTTAAGTCTTAAAATGTATTATGAATTTAAATTATTTATTTGTTTTACCAAAGCTACTAAATCATTATTTTCTAAGGGAAGTGATTCAATATATATTATACTAATGAAATAATGTATACACCTACTCTAGGATACTGGGATTTGTGTTTCTATAATTGGAATTAGATATTTTTTTTCAAAAAAGTTTTTAACCAATATTTAGGAAACCAAATATTAGGGAACATACCTATTTGAATGAATCCTAGGATATGTATAGAAGAACAACATAATATATGGGTAAGTAATAGATTATGTATGTTTCGTTAGAATATACATCCATATTTGGATTCTAAAAAATATTTGGATAAGGAATAGAATTACCTATGGGTAATAAATGTGAAAATTCAACATTGGGATTGACTAAATTTCGACACGATGTATAACAATGGGAAATACTACACACATGGTTTTAACTCCCAAAAGATATTATTATGATAAATCAAATTTTCATTGGAAACAATTATGAAGGATTTATAAATAAATATATCCCCAAATAATCCATGGTTTTTAATGAGACATTAGATAGGGAAAAATCTTTTATATGAAATTAATTATTTCACTAGTTTTAGGATTATGCAGTCGGTATCATATTTATATGATCTATACTAGTGAATTTCAAAATTTATAAATGGAACCAAATTGAATCTAGTTGAAATGTATCCTTGCACATACTCCATATAGAGATTGCCATCCAAGGAAATATAATGAAGATGGATCTGGATCTACATATTGAACAATTAAAATTATTAAAATATTGGGGGATCAACCTCATGTTTTGTGTAATAACCATTCACATATGTAGCATCCTTCTGATCCACAATGTGATGTAACAATGACAGACAACATCCTGATTAAGTAACCTACATTAATTTTTTGGACTAAAAATCAATTTCTAGATGAGAAATATAAATTTTCATTATAGAATATATTTTTTCATTGGGAAGTATTGAAACAGATAATGTATTTGTGGTATTTTGTATTCTTTAATGAGATATAAAACAAAGGTGGTCATTTATTTTAAAAAACATAGATGAATAAGTAATATAAACAATGTATTTGAAGAATTCCATGCTATACTTTTTGAAATAATATTTTCCCTAAGTCTAATGAGAAGATATGGAAGATTGTTTCTTGGATCTATGATAATAAGAAGTGGAAAATTATTCTAGGTCTCATAAAAATATTACAAGGATATTAATGCATGTTATAGAATACATATGCAATACATATAAAAAAATTGTCCATTCCAATGATGGGATTAATCCAATCATCCATAGAGAACAATTCTCACAAGATTTATCACCTCACGAAGATATAATATCTTTTTCTATCTATATAGGGAAAATATTCTGCATATTTTAAGAATTTGAAGTGATAAAATAGAAGAATATGATGGAAGAGTAAATGAAATATAAATTTAATAATTTGAAGTGTTATATTCTAACCAGTGATATCTGTGTAAGGAAACACATTGGTACATGATTTAAAGGAAAATGAGTTTACTTCATATATAGGGAAAAAAGGACACCAAACTCATGATTAAAAAGGAAATAAATAATATGAAAATATTATATTATATTACTATAAGTATATGGTGTACTAAAAAATTGAATTCCCAAATTATAAATGGAATATATATATAAATAAGTTTGGGGATCACCGTCAATCTTAAGATATTATGAAGAATGAAGTGGAATGGTTAATATAATTGTGTTTATATTATAGATTTATTTCATTTGTGCATTTTATCAAAGATAATATAGTTATAATAATTGTGATTTTAATATGTAATATTCTTCATTATTTATTTATTATTTATTTTCATGTATATGTATAACGGTATCGATGACCAACATAAATGATTTAATGTTAATTTAAACCACCTGAAATTCTTTTTTCTTAAGTTAATATAAACCCTCATATTTTCATGATATTGAGATGTATTTTTTTGTATAAAAATATGGTTGATATAAATAATTTAAATTAGACTGTACTAAATATTATGGAACAATACAATGGTTTTTTGATAACGTGGTATATTCTATCATTGTTGGAGTTAAGATAATCTTCATATTTAATGAAAATTAAAATATTATTTTTATTATTTAAAAAACAATAAACAATGTTTTAATATTGATAAATGGTAATTCTTGATATTACAATGTTTCCAGGGAATACAAGATTATGATATTCACATGATTGGAATGTGATTATTAAGAGATATTATTTTTCATGATATTAATTATATTTACATTTTGGAAATTTATTGACATTTTTATAATGCATTATGTCTTAATCATATGAAAGGGTCATAAGTTAAACAATTTATTAAATGGTTTAAGATGAAGTTTGGGAGAAAATTGAGATATTAAAAAAAAATACTTCACTCTTGGGTACAAAATGGTTCTCATAAAATATCAGTAGAATTTTATCTATTTGTAATGTCTATAATAAATTATGAGAAACATTTCCAGACGTTAAAATATTTAAAGGACCAAAAGCAATAATGAGTTCCACTTTCCTTATAAACCACACCATAAGTGGGTCACCACTCTGTACAGAGCCACTCATAAATTACATTTTCATTTTCGATGAATGGAGTCATCTTTATGGAACCCACAACAAATTACCCTTTAATTTACAGGCCTTGTTTCAACTTCAAGCCCCTTAAAAAAGAAATTTTCGTTTCTGGGGTGTGGTATCTCTCCACCCTCCCAAAAATTACCTTTATATTTAGGGGGTAAGAAATCTCTTCAACCACCACACACCACCACAAATGACCATTTCCTTTACCATGAATGTTATCTATTCATGATCATTAAAAACTATTGATTACTATATGTTATGGTTTTATTACAATGGATATATTTGGTTATCCCATGAAGATTGTTTTATATACACACTAATAAATACTACATATTGAAGTAGATGAATGGTTTGAAAGATACAACATGAGATTTTTATCTCAACATGTAATCACATACAATTTATCACCGATAGACTGAATGACCCGAAGGCTGAAAATTTTATTGATTTTAGATAAGCCCCTTTTAAGGGTAAAGGGGGAGAAAACCAAGAATTCTAGGACATCAAGACAATAACCAAATCAAAAAACAAGTGGGTTGCATCCCATATCAATGGAATGAGGTAGTTCTTAAACCCAAAATCAACAAAATTAAGGCACACCTCATTTTAGACATCTGTCATTCATAGAAAATTAAGTGATTGATGGATTCATTGAAGGAATCTATCTCGTAAAGAATATAGTATGTAGGATAGACCGTTTAGGTTTCTATGAAATAAATCTATAAAAAATTTGACATATCCTCAACCCCTTCGTGAACTATACAAATAACTCTCTCTATTAACCTCCCCCATGAAGCCCTTGGCCCTATATTCACCCCTTCATGAACTACTCCATGATTTCATACTTTCAGGATCTCATACATACATTATCAAAAAAGGGATTCAATAACATGTCACCAATTTGATTTTTTGTTCAATCAGTAAAGATTGTCCCAAACATTACCTACCAAATAGGTAGTATCATCTATAAAAATATAATTATGAATTTCATTAGTAAAGATAACACATTCCATGGAATAATTTTAAATAGATTACCTATTTTAGGTAGTGTAGAAAACTAGTTACATTCCTTTTCCATAAGGGGTAATTAATGGACTTTAATCCCAACAATCAAAGGTTTTTTAATTGGTCCAAAGGGTAACCCTATGGAATCCCACTTGGAGTAATACCCTAGCCATTCTTTCAGGACATTCTCTCATCTTATATATCCTCACCCTCTATAAAGACTCATATTATACATGTAATTTTATTTAAATTATATGGAATTTTAATGAGTCTGTGAAAATTGACATCGCGTGATTCTGAGGACCGGTGTTCCAGGAATGAATTTCTAATCATTTTTAAGGTAAACTCAGTAAATGAACAAGTAGAAATTTATAGCTTTTTAACTGGTGCTCAGATTAAAAATCTTAGGGCACTTTTGAATCTACAGCATTTTGATTCTCTTTAGGGAGGCTTCACTTTAACTATAGTAGGATGGGAGAAAAATAAAGATTTTTGTAAATTTTAAATGAAAAATAATATTACATGGGTATTTTATTTTAATTCTATCTTATCCACCAATGGACAAGAGGCAGCGTGGGACCACCGAAGTTTAAATCCATTTAATGGATTGACCATTAAAATCCTACGTAACTATGTCATTGGGTAGTAGGAATGATCCTAATTAATGAACCCTCATAAATCCCATGAATGTTAGACACCCTCCCCCTCTTCTAATTATATGTTGCTTGGGTAGAGGTTTCAGAACTACTTTGCCAAGCAACGATGTGCTGAGAAAGAGTGTCACCACCAAACCCTTGGAGGATGTAGCCGGTTCTAGTGAGGGGAAATGGGTGTTGCTGAACCACGAACCGAAGTATGATGTACAAGATGCATTGTTGGAATCTTGTTGTGGGGAGGATGAACACCAACTCACATCCTCAATCACGGGGCTCTCCATCGTTATTGAGGTAGGGATTTTATTTCTGAATAATTCAACTGATTATTAATTACTTTAATCCACCCTCAGGATTATATGCAAACACGGAGGGCGCGGTACTAACGAATAAGGCCTAGAAACTCGGCTACCATGCTACCCTTTTGTTCTCTGTGGTCTACCTCCAGTGAGAAATGGGCTACAGCTTGTCAGCCACATCAGTTTGAGGAGGATGTAGACACACCGGCCGACGGTAGAAGAGGAGGGAGGCATGTCTAGAATGTCATCTGATGACGTGGGACATGGATTGTCAGCTGTGACATACCATAAAAGGTGTCTGAAACACCGGTCAACCATTGGTAGTAGAGAGGCACACCATCAAACACTGTTGGAGATTGCGGCCGACACCGGTCGGGCGTGACAGAAGGCAGGACCCGCTCCACGGGGTCTTGCATGCCACCTGGCGGCTAAACGTAGCACTTCCGCTACGGAGAAAACAGAACAGTCCTCACAAGTGTTATGGAAATCCGGGGTTAACTCCCTTGAGAGGAATCTAGGGCAGTCCCCACTATAGTGGGATACTCTACCTAGCTGCAGGTCGTTCCTCATGTGGCTGGGCTGCCATCCCAATGAACATCCTGCCCAGTGGGTCGTAGGCCCAGTGATTTGTTCCCCCCTTACAGGTTGGATCGTCCACTTATGGGATGGTATGCTCCTTTATAGACTGAGCGTGCCAAGACCCTTCCCTACTGGGTCAAAATCAGACATTGTTGTGCTTGGTCGGTCAGACTGTTTCGGACCAGACACGGCCCCTTCCAGGCCTGTTTTCACTTAATGGGCCATAACATGGAATCCGTGCGTTTGTTTGACGAATTATCTGAGGCGTGGTACCATTGCAGAAAGATGGATTGTTTGGAATACTCCACTTACTTAATGGGTATATTTATAGTACGGCTGGGTTGGATCGAACCTAAATCCAACCAGGCCCTCAGAACTAAAACGCTTATAAATTACAGACCAACTGTCTGATTGATGCACTGTCTGTCACGTTGGGACCCATAACACAAGGAGGTCCTTTGGATTACTCTTTTCTAGAGATTACTAGTGGACAAGGTATGACCGATGGGTTCATTCCACAGAAATGGAGTGCACTGATTATGATTTATCATATGGATTTCTCAAATGTGAAGACTGAACATCGATCCTTAGTGGGTTAGCATCTATCGATCCTATGTGGGTCAATATCTATCAGATCATGTTTGGTTCAGTGCTCAGTGATCCTGTATGATTCAAAGCACATTGATCCTATGTGGGACAAATCATGTGTGGTTATTTGGGGGTTATTAACTATCTAACTTGTGTGGGTCAGAAGCAGTGCCTCTTAACAAAATAAAATTACCAAGATTATGACTAACCATATGCACTTCTTAACTTATGTAATATCTGACTGTGAGATAAGTCATTTACCTTTGTGGTTTTATCTTCATAGTGTTTCTTATGTGGTACTCATATCTTCATGGTGTTAGCTATGTGGTACATATCCCTTTGTGGTGTTGTCTTCATGGTGTTACCTGTGTTGTACATCTACATTCATGGTTTTGTCTTCGTGGTGTTACCTGTGTTTTAATTTTATCATTTTGGTGTTATCTATGTGGTACTCTACCTTTGTGGTGTAACCTTTGTGTTATTCCTCCCTCAAGTATGAGATGATTATTTCTTGATAACATAGGTATATATATGGGCATATACCAAAGGAGAGTTGATTTATATCGCTTCGTGATTGTGTTGGAGGACATTCACTATGGTTTTTCATTTGTGGATCTCTAGGAGACATACTGGGATATCAGGGTACCTACTGAGTATCGTTATACTCACCCATGCACGTGATATGCCCTTATATTGTTATGTCTACTCATGACTACAGACAACATTTATCGGGGATGAGGGATCCAAGACAGAACGGTACTCGGAGGTGGACCATATTGCATGATGAGATGATGGAATTACTGATCGTGAGTTATACCGACCCTTCAAGTAGGATCCTCATTGGATGACCCAAGAGCTGTTTTTTACTTTCAATCGTATTTGTAATTTTCATATGTACATGTACATTTATGATGGGATTGTATTTCGGCACCATTAATTTTAATACACATCTTACTACATCAGTTCACATTTTCATTATTTCATGTTGTGTCCATGTATTGGGGTTTTTTTCAGGTTATAAATGTAATTCCTTCCTATTTTAGGTGTACACCTTTTCGATGCAATTCACCAGCCCCTGGCCTATGTAAGGAAGGCTTGGGATATTTATGACACATGCCTCGGAAGTCGGTTCATAAAAAAGAGGTATCAAAGGAGTTAGTTTTACCGAAGAACAAGGACTATGATCATTTCTATGCGGTGATAGTGTTATGCTTTATCAGTGTGATTTTTAGATTGGGAAATTTAGTGTTGCGATGGTGGCTGACGTATCCATACACCAGAACCATGAATTCTGATTTCCAACTCTATGCATGAAAACACTGAGTGCTTTTGTTTTTTATAGTTTTTCGTATGATCATTTTGAGTCAACTCACCAGGTTTCACATATTGACAATGACACACATGTCTTTTTTTAGTCTTCCTCAATGTAGAAAGCCGACCAAGGTTCTTGAGATAGTACACAAGGATGAACCACTATGTGATGAGGCCTTGGTGTAGGGCCCTCTTACGGCGTTATCAACATCGGGTGGTGTAATAGCAGCACCACTACCCATTGGGCAGCCATTTCCACAAAAACCACCAGCAGAGGATGCACGCCGATTAAACACATATCATGAGATTCAACAACACATGACTCTGAGTTTATGAGGTGAGATGGACCTACTTGTGTCTGGGGACTAGCTGGAGGATATGGCAAAAAGTTTTCGCTTAGTTAGGACTCTATATGATTCGGTGGTGATCCGAGCTACCAGTATCTTCCCATGAGCACCTGGGAGATGGTGGAGTCTGACACTCCAGTTACACGATTAGGTGACCCTAATCTGGGTAGTCATTATGGGTATTTTCTATGAAGAGATAATCCCAGCGACTCTATTCTCTGTGTGTATACATGGCCTACTACACATACGATAGGGTTGCATGACTGTAGCCCAGTACTCTATGAGGTTCACAGATCTCTCCCTCTACAACATCTACATGGTATGTGACCTTTTCTTCAACGCCCAGACCATTTTCCAGGGCCTCCAATGGGATATCAGAGCATCAATGAAATCTCTCATCATACCAGCGCAGACTAGGGTACGAGAGTGAGCACTTTTGGTGGATTTCTTCCTAGATTAGCAGAAGCCGACAACGTGAGCCACCACCAGATGTCAGGTAGAAGAATCATCTTTTGCAAGAAATAGGAAGATGATGCAAGGACCCAAGTGGGATAGAACTTTTGCTGGTCTACCTAAGGATATAGGGTCGATGGTGTGGGTCTCACAGGGCAGATGAGGAAAAATTATGAGAAGACATTTCTACTAGTGTGGTGGGCAAGGTCACATGTCTCACGATTGTCCGACTCGCCGTACATATGACTATAATATGGTCGAGGTACCACTGGGGTAGTCGTATGGATTCAATCGTGGAGGTCCATAGGTAGTAGGAGGATATGGTAGAGGATCCAGCCATCTATTTGGGGTTGGGCGGTGATTCGAGTTTCTAACGCCACAACCTCAAAGTGGTCCTCCTAGACCACATGGAGCATGAGGAGTGGGGTGAGCTCATCTCCGTGAAGCTGAGGTCTATGACCATGATTCCATGTTGATTATTAGAGGTAAAATATGTGTCTAATCCACCATAGATGCAGTACTTATAGACATATGCTATAATCACTCTTTTATATCCATGACCCATGTTCGAAGCTCAAAGATTCTGGTGGATTCTTTGGCTCGATCCTTACAACCAGTGACTCCTATAAGAGAGGATTCATCGATTAGAACATGGTGACGGCATGGTAATCATACTTTATGAGGTGATATCTATGGCTAGGAACTTCATGTAGAGAAGTCAATTCCTTGCGAAGTTATCTATGGAATGGACTGGTTATCCACCATCCATGCCCAGATTGAATGTATTTGGGAAAAAATGTGGTGTGTCTGCAAGGATAGGACTAGGTTTTCATTCATTGGATAGAAGAGAATATTTGCAGCACATGAAGGACTTACCCGGAAGAGGGTTCCAACGATCACACATCAGTTAGCTAGCGTATCCCTCAGTGTAGTAGTTGTTGATAAACCATGTTATCCTATTGTGATGGACCGATATGCCGATGTATATCCTGATGATGTTCTGGGACTACCTCTACACGGAGAGGTATAATATTATATTGACTTGTGCCCCAGGACGTCACCATTATCAAAAATAGAATATCAGATGGCTCTCATTGACCTTCATGAGTTACGGTTGCAGTTGGAGGACATGCCAAGGAAGGTGTTCAAAAGGGATATTGTTTCTCAATGGGCAGCCCCGATTTTTTGGACCAATAAGGAATATGTATGTTTGAGACTCTGTGTGGACTACTGTTCCTTGAAGCATGTGACCATGATGACCAAGTATCTACTTTCGATGATTGATGATTTTTTTGATCAGTTGAAGTGAGATCGTTGGTTTTTAAATATAATACTAAGATCAGACTATCATTAACATAGGGTACAAGATGAGGATGTGTAGATGATGGCCATCAAATGTCAGTATGGACACTATGAGTTCTTTGTTATGCCATTCAGCATGACCAATGCCCTTAGAAGTGTTCATGGAACTCATGAACATGATCTTTCTGCCTTACCTTGATCACTTTGTGGTGGTCTACATCAATGACATCTTGATATACATAGTGTCAGAGGAGGAGCATGAATATCATCTGCAGATAGGTCTTAATACACTACAAGTGAACCATCTTTATGGTAAGCTCTCTATGTGACCATTATGGATACCAGAGTTCCACATTCAAGGACATTTTATATCATAGGTTGGAGTTGTAGTGGATCTGGTGAAAATAGAGGATGTGTTTGCAAGAGAGAATCCAAATAGTGAGATTGTGGTTTGGAGTTTCATGTGGTTGGCTGGTTACAACCGTCGATTCATGCTTGACATTTTGCGAGTTTCGGAACCCTTATCAACATTGAAAATGATGGGAAAACCCTTCATATGTACATAGAGATGACAATAGTGTTTTCAAGAGGTGAGGGAGAGACTGACATTGCCCCCATCTTGAGGCTGTGAGAAGAGGGCATTTAGTATGTATTCTGTTGCGATGCATCGAGGAAGAAACATGGATCTATCTTAATGCAAGAGTGAGTAGTGATCACTTATGGTTCAGGAAAACTATGATAGAATGGACAAAACTACACTACCCATGACCTGGAGTTATCAGTAGTGGCTTCGCCATTAAGAAGCAGAGAAATTTCATGATGGTCTAATGTTTAATAGTAAACTCTGTTAAAAAAATTCATAGGTATATCTTCTCACAGAAGGACCTGAACCTAATATTTCAGTGATGGCTGGAGTTCCTCCAGGACTCTGACATTGAGATAGTCTATACACCTAGAGAGGCGAACATGGTATTCGTTGCACCCAGCGGGAGGTCTAGTTAAGAGTTGTTGAGTGAGGAGACATAGAATCTAGCCGTGATGCAAATATCATTCATGGATAGAGATGTAGTATCTTACCTCCTGTCTATGATAGTCACTCCACCACTCCCAGTGTGATTTGGGGAGGTGTAGGTTGGAAACATTGACTGCGAGGCTCGATGTGCTTAGATATCCAGAAGGACATGCACTAGAGAGATTTTATGAATGTTGGGGGCACGACATCCTCTTTAGAGGATGTACCATGGTACATGTGGTGCTACGGGGGGAGTTCTTGAGGGAGTTCTATAATCCACTCTGGCGGTACATCCTAGTGTGTTGAAGATGTACTAGGACCACCGACATCAGCACTGGGGGCCACATATAAAGACTTCATGGAGCAGACAGAAGTCCTATGCTAGTAGGAGGCATATTCCATTGGAGTTTGAAGAGGGAGACCTTGTCTTTATATAGTTCTCACCTCGATGAGGTTTTCAGTGATGTGGATGAGGTGGCAAGTTATCATAAAGTTTTATCAGACCATTTATAATATTTTTGAGGATTGGTGGGGTGGAATATAGCATGGAACTTCCACTACAATTGGAGATGGTGCATGATGTCTTCCACGTATCCCAACAAATGAGATACATGCAAGACCCATCTCAACTCATCTACCACAACGAGATAGACATTGATGATGGGGTGACGTTTACGGAGGTTCTAGTAGAGATTGAGGATCGGTAGGAGCGATTCTTTTGTGGGTGGTCGATACCTCTGTTATGTGTTCACTGGGAGCACATGAACCTCCAGGTGAGAACTTGGGAGTCAGAGCCTCAGATTCATTCTCAGTACCCTCATTTCATTTCATAGTCTATATTGTTGATCTTGGGGATGAAAATCCCTATGTATGGGAGAATGTAAACACCAACATATTAAATTTATTAATTTTAATTGTATGGAATTATTACGAGTTTGTGAAAAATGAAGGTGCCTAATTACGAGGCCCGGTGTTCCTGGAATGAAATTCTGAAATTTTTTAAGGTATGTTTAGTAAATGAAATAGTGGATACTTCCGGATTTTGAATCAGTGCTCGGATTAAAAATACACGGGAACTATTGAATCCATAGAGACATGATTCTCTTATGGGAGGATTCACTTCAACCAAAGTAGGTCAGGATAAAAAGATAGAATTTGGGACTTTTAAAAGAATAATAAAACAAATTAGATATTTTATTTTCATTCTATCTTTTCCTCCAACAGACAACAAGATGTGTGGGATGAGCGATGTGTTAAGACATTAAATAGATTGACCATTCAAATCCTATGTATCCACATCATTGGGAATTAGGAAGGTTCTTAATTAATGAACCCTAATGAATCCCTTGAACATTAGACACCCTACCCCTATCTTATTTATATGGAGCTTAGGGAGAGGTATCAGCATTGTTTCACCATGAAACGAAGAGATGACAAAGTGACTCACTGTCAAACCTTTGGAGGACGGATCTGGTTACAGGAAGAGGTGACAGGTGACGATGAACCACGAACCAAAGGTTAACCTATGAGGGGTGTTGTTGGATGCTTGTTGAAAGAAGATAGAACACCCACCCACATCCTCAATCGTGTGAGTTCTCTATCGTTATTGAGGTAGGGATTTCATTTTTTTAGTTCAAGTGATTATTGAGTCATTTAATCCTCCACCGTGATTACAAGCTATCATAGAGGGTGCATGCCTAATGATCCTGTCCCGAACCCTCCACTACAATTCTACCATTGTTTTCTATGTGGAAGGCCACTGGCACGACATCACCGACCGACTACGCTGAAGGCGGCGAGCCATCGGGTTCCGTATGAAGTGGACATGACACAAATCCATAGTGGTTAGTGCAGTGGCCAGCATAAGCTATCCATAGAGGAGGTGTGGTGCACTATCATGAGTAGCTGACGATAAAGGGGACACGACTCCTCAGCTACGGTAGTTGGAGGAGATAGTTATCCCACCGGCAGGCTATGGAAGAGGAGGGTAGTGCGACCAGTGCACTGCCAAAGGATTTGGGCCGCGACTCATCAGATGCGGCAGACCGTACAGGGAAGCCAGCAAATAGTCTGTCAATGGGTGGCGGAGAGATGCACTATCGTGTGTCGTTGGATATGGCAGCCAACACCGGCCGACCATGACAGGAGGCAAGACCCGCTCTAGCATGTCCCATATTCCACATGGTGGGGCCACGTGGTGCAGCCACTACGGAGGAAACTGAACATCCCTCACGGCCATTTGGAAAAAATGGGGGTCACTCCCCTAAGTGGTGGCTCGGGCAGGCCCCGCCATAGTGGGATTCTCCCCCTAGTCATGGAATGCCCCTAACGTGGATGGGCCTCCTACCCAGCTGGCCACACACCTAGTAGGATGCACTACCCCACAGGCTAGGCCGCCCTCTTGATGGGTTGGTAGCGCCCCTGGGGGGCCGGCCTGGACCCCAGCCGAACGGGCCAAGACTGCCACAGCCCAGCCATTCCAGGTTGGACCCAGACCGGCTCGGGTTGACCAAAACCTGTTCAGGTCGACCCAGCTTGGGTCGGGCCAGGTCAGACCAAACATTGTCCCATCCAGGCCAGTTTTCACTTAAAAGGCCATAACATAGAATCCATGCATCCATTTGAAGAACCATCTGCGGCGTTGAGTATCTTGGAGCAATATGGTCTTTTTGGTATACCCCACATGAGGTTTGGATATATTTGGAGTATGACCGGGTTTGATCAAACTTGAACCCTAATATGATCTTAGCACTAAATCGCTTATAACACATAGACCGGGCATCCGATTGAAGCACCATTTGTCGTGATGGATCCCTTAAGACATAGATTTCCTTTGGGATAATAATTTGCGGAGCATAGAGGTGGCCGAGGTAAACCGATATCTCGAGGGTAAGATTCTATGGAACTCAAGTGCACTAGGTACGACGAATCATGTGGCATACTGTAACATGTAGAATGAACATCGATCCTATGTGGGTCTGCATCTATCGATACTATGTGGGTCATCATCTATCATATTTTTTGTGGGCCAGCACACAATGATCCTTTGTGGGTCAGATCCTCTGTGAGTCTATGGGGGTTATTACATATCAATCTTATGTGGGTCATAAGTAGTGACTCTTAACAGAATAAGATGATATAGATTATGTCTAATCATTTTATCCTTTTTTACATAAGTTTTACATGCTTGTGAGTTGATTCTTTTACATTTGTGGTGTTATCTTCATTTTGTTACCTATGTGGTACATCACACATCATGTTGTTACCAATGTGGTACTTCTACATTAATGGTGTTGTATTCATGGTGTTACTTATGTCATACATCTACCTTCATGGTGTTGTCTTCGTGGTGTTACATGTGTGGTAATTTTATCTTCATGGTGTTACCAATGTGGTACTCTACCATTTTGGTCTGTCTATTATGGTATTCTTCCATTATGTGTGAGATAATTATGACTTTGATAACTAAGGTATAATTATTGTCATATACCTAAGTAGAGTTTATTTCTATAGCTTTGTGACTGGGATATAGGATTTTCTTTGTGGTTTTCCGTTGTGGAAATCTAGGAGACCTACAGGGGTCTCGAGGACCCTAGAAGGTATCATTATAATCACCCATGCATATGCTATGCCCACACCATGTTGGGTAATTTGAAGACGAACGAAAACATTGATCGAGGCCAAGAGAGCTCGGAATGGATGGTACACAAAGGTGGACCATTTGTCCTGACGAGATGCAGGGACTATTGATCATGAGATGTACATACCCTTTAGGTAGGATCCTCGGTGGACAACCCATGAGATGTTTTGTACGTTCAATTGCATTTGTACTATTCAGTAGTACTTGTACTTTTCAGTGGGGATTGTATTCCAACCCCTTTACATTCATTACACATTATACTACAGCAGTTTACATCGTGGTTGCTTCTTGTTGTTTCCTAGGATTGTACATTTTTTCAAGATAAAATGGAAACACCTTCATGTTTTTGGTATATGCCTTTTTGGTGCTAGTCACCAGCCCCTAGCCTAGTGAAGGTGGGTATGGGGTAGTCACGAAATAGGCCCTGGGGCTCGTGTCATGACACCCTCATTCATCAAAGGATAAAGGATTTTTTCATGTCTTCAAATATTGTTCTTCCTCTCATTTTCCGCTCTGAGTGTGACTCATGTGGTATTGAAGTTTAGTAGATATCTCACTATCTGCACAATAAAATAACTTATGGGTGTCCACTATATGTGTAAATCCCAACCCATTCAAACTATTTGTGATTTGATTCCCATTAACATGTGATATATTGGATAACTCATTAATGTATGAACCTAGAACCCCAAAGCAACCATAATCATCTTTGGGAATAATGACATTTATTTTCATATAAAGCCCCAAAAGATAAATTCCCTTCTGGTTCCTCATGTTGGTTTAACACAACTCCCACATATACTATGACATGTTACCTCCTTCCTTGAAATCCACTCCACTTTAATTTGAAGTACAGAGTTTGGTCCTCGTCAAATGACCATAAATGGTATGATGTCCCCCATTAATGGTCACCTAACTATGTGGGTTCTCATTCCATTTACAAATATATCTCAAATTCTCATATCATGTGACTGGTCCTGAATACAAAATAACTCTCATCTTCCTAGATTATGATATATTACACATTCCCAAATGTGAAACACAATTCCAGAATGGTAGTAATAAAATAAATAAAAATTTATAATCTAAGCACAAAAGGGTACCCTCAAATTGGACCCTCGTATTAATAGATATGTTTCCATTGATGTAGATCCTCAGATACAGAAAGGTTAATCTATGTCCAATACATGGTAACAATTTATTAATAACATATGGGATACCTATCTTATATTGGGATTTAATTCTATATTATTTAATATGTATTGAATCTATATGAATCACTGTGGGTTGGAAATAATTTCCCTTGAAACAATGGGATGCGCTCGACCTCCCATCATATTTGCTATTGTGATTGCCTATGTTTGTTCGGAAAAAATTCTCTATGAAATAATACCTTTGGAAAGCATGTTTTTGAAACATTCCCAATAATGGAACTATTTGTATTTCTATTTTACTTAATAAATCCCATTAGAACCCACTTAGATATGATGTGGACCTATGTGTCTTTTGTTAATGTTCATGCCACCACCGCCACAAAATTGTATTCACACCCCATGTGGTTTTCTACAATGAAAATAAAATTATGAATCCAACATGAATCCATAAACTACATGACTGTTTTTCACACATATTTGTCTCCACTCATGTAAAAAATGTAATTGGTCCAAAAAAATGGTCCAATATAATTGATTATGTTTGTTTTCTTTTATTAATATAAAATTTTGATGGTTTTTTCTTTTTTTATACAAATGAAGTATAATCATAGATCAGTTAAATCCAAAATAAAATATAGTAATCCGTCATAAAATTATACATTTTATGATGCACAAGAAGGGTCATCATAAAATAAATAGACATTGTCACTAACATAATATCTTTATCTCCATGATATAAACAATCTCCTTTGGGATTACTAGTGAAAATAAATTGTACCTACCAAAGAGGCTTCATGTGAAACCCTCTAAAGAATGAATGGCTACACAACCCCCCCCCCACAAATGATTGGGTACAAAACACGCCCTCTAATGAATGTGTATAAAAACAATGTAGACATCTTATATATATTAAAATATATATAAATTGCTATGGTAGTGGTTAATGTATGGGTACAAAACTCCACCCCCACATATATTGTGACCTAAAATCATAATATTATAGTCATCGTGGAGCAGATGTTATTCTATTTCCCATACATTAGGGAAATGAGAAAAATACCATGATAATTATATAACTAGAATATGAATTTTTCTATTTTCTAAAAGAAGGATATTCATCCACCTCTGTGGACACTAAATGGAAAACCGTAATCTAAAAAAATATTCCATGGAACTGGTTGAAAATTCTAGTAGGGAAAAGAGGGCATCTCAAACTATCCTCGATAAAAAAAAGTATCCACCCAATATTGGATACCCCATTTTCCTAGTAGAATATAATTTTAATTAAGACTTTCTGAATATGATTTGAAAATGATGAACCACTACATGGACCTACACGACTAAATAATGGTGTTCATTAGGCCCTCGTATATTTATCTATCATGAATCAAGATCCTACTAACCCATTAGAAAATTATATAAATACTAGATACTATTTCAATGGTCCTTCACATATCATTGCTTCCAATAGTTCTTAATGTCCTCCAAGATATCCTAAAAGGATTAATTGTCTAATGTTAATAAAATAACCAATCCTAAGATCTTATCTCTGAAATATAATATTTGAAACGAAATTTTTTGTATAAAATAAAATAACAAGAATTTCATACCCTTGATACTCTCTTCCCAAATGGTCTGTCTAATGGTATTTGATCATAAATTATCCTTGTATATTGAGTTTAATTTTTGATGGTATTCATCCCCATGATGATTTTTTTGAAGGTTATCCCCACAGAGTTAATCTATTTCATCATGACTTTCATCCCCTTGAGGAATCATCTCTAATAAATACATCCTATCAACTAAATAAAATGACAATGGAGTCCATCATACCTAATTAAATATCATTGATAGGTGACATTCTCTACCAACATGATAAAATCCCAATGATTTTATCATTCACTAAATCACACATAGATCACATTCCTTCCAAAAATATAGTGGAAGTCCATGCAATCCAAACTTTTTACAAAAAATCACCATGGAATCATCCACTTTGGTCAGATCTGTTTGAAGAACCTATTGTAAAATATACAGACATATTCCTCTTTCGAAGTAAGTAGGATTTGGGAAAAATAATTCTAATTATATATCATTTAATAAATACCCATTAAAACATAATATATGAAATTTATGTATATTTTTTACATGAAATTATGCTAAACATATAGAAAACATTTTGTCACCTGAAAAAACAATTACTGTATGTATTTATATCTAACTCACATCACAGCAATAGAATATATAGATTATGAAATTGACTTGGTGGACCTCTAAGCATCATGACACCCATTAATGAAAAAAAATATTATCCCCTTATCATTCATATCTTGTTTCATTATGGAATTTTCATGAGATGATCGATGACACCCTATCAAGAGTCCAAATAGTAGTATGGGGCGAATACAGGTCCTTTCATTTCCCTTCACTCCCCAATAATAAAATCCCACTAATTTTGAAATCATGTGATTTCATTTCCTCATAAAATATTTATGAAATGGTCTTTAGTCGCAACAGATGGGTAGATCATAAATAACCAACATATAAGAACATTTTAATATGTTGGTCCAGAAGATAGTGATCCATAATAATTTTCTTGCATAAAATATATGAATATATTGATGAAGAATCACACTTTATGGAAAGTAATAATCATGTTGTGAAAATATCTGTAGGAGTAGGTGACTCATTTGAATATTATAGGATGGACTCATACTACATTCAAACAATTCTTTTTAAAATAAAAATAAAAGTTCGTAGTTGTAGCTCTAATTGTATATGAGAAACCCTAGCCTACAAGGATGGTTTAATTTGAAGAAAAACTTTGGTGGCCAACAAATAAATCCCTAAATTTTATGTATATGAAATATATGTATCCCTGTCCCACAAGGTTAGCATAATTTAACCTCAACCTCCTCCATATACAATGTAATTCATTTCAGGGATGGGAGTAGTTCGATGAAATGAATTTTTCTAGTTCATCCCGCCTACTGATTTAGTTTCATCATCAGGGATATGAGAACCAAAATTATATGGAGGTTCCCCTCACATCACCATTAACGAGATTATTTTGAATGGATCCTAGAATTAAAGGATAATATCTTGTCCTTCGATCATATAAAAAATCTATTAAGATCACAATTTCTCCTAGGAATCATAGTTCTTCTTGTTTAAAATATCATGGAAAATATTTCCCCCATTAATCACTGATAATAGAAATTTACATAGGGTAGTTTACTTTAGTTAATGTAATTATCACCACTCCTACTAATGGTAATGATCATCCGATTAATATGGGAGAATATAATAGGGATATGTCCATTTGAAATATAGTGAACACATAAAATACTGAAGAGTGTGTCTGTGTACCAAAAATATATGGATTAAAAAAATTAGGGAAATGCATACAATTCTCCATTTACTCCCCCATAAAATAATCATTCATTGAAATGGGTATGGTTATGATTCAATACAACCTTTTACCCGAGTGTGTTGAACCCCTCACACTAAATGATATATTAACTCAGAAAGAGATGGATATGGGGGAAACGTAAAGGATTAATATTGAGCTAAATTTATATAATATTCATGATGGATATGTTTTCTATGAAGAAAATCATTTTACACCAACAAACATTGTCTCTCGACAAGAATATATCATCATAGTGGTGAAATAAGATTCATTATATGAACTAAATATAAAAGAAAGGAATGCTGCCTATTTGGACATCATAAGCACTAGAAATCAGATGTCCCCTCTATTAGGAACAAGACCCTATCTAGTATAGACACTTCCTTAATGAAAATAATTTATACATTAACCATTGTATGTATAATAAGAAGTCCCATTGAAATCCCACTATACTATTCCCCTTTCTAATGATCATGTTCAATTGGTTATTCCACCCCATCTCATTAGTAATATTAAAACTTTAACAACCTGAGACAACCATGTTTTGTTTTGGCAAGTTTGTTTTCCAATATCACCTGTTAAGTAAACCAAAAAACAACTAATAATAATAATAAAATGCATCAAATGGATAAAAATTCTTTTTATTCAAATAAGCAACCTTTCGGCTACAACATCCACTAAGGTAAACTAACCAAAAATTCCAACCAAGAACCCGATTACAATGATGGGAAGACTGGTTAAAACTACTAGGAGCCCGAGAATGTGGTAGGGATTTCGAGCATCCATCATAATGAACATAAGGATTGCTGAAGCCACCGCGACCGTGCTCAGCACCAAGGGGATCACACGAACCATCTTTGCTTCTCCTTCAGTCACTTGGGGTAAGGGACACCCGAGACCAAACCATTATTTTTATAAGCACTTTAATATAATCGTTGAACCCCAAATGGCTATAAATTTAACCGTTGGTTTTCTTATCATCTTGTGTTTTTAATTCGACCGTTGGTTTCCAATGAATCTTGTGCTTATTTTGACCGTTGGATCTTCTTATCATGTTTTATTTTGACCGTTGGAATAAATTCGGAATGATAATTGGGTTTTGTTTTGATTTAATTTCTTAAAGGGTCATCAATGTTAATCTAGTTTTCCTAAAATTATAATTCTATTTATGTTTCTAAACGGCGAAAATTAATATTATTGTTTTCTTCCATTATACATATTAATTTGAACAATGAAACGTTTATCCTCTAATTATATTAATCCTAATGAATTTTTATGAGTTATATATATATTGAAACAAATTAGATACATTACTTCTTTAATAATTTGACCTTTATTAATTATTTTGGAAACTATATTAAATTATGGTTTTATTTACAAATCTCGCATCTTTAAGTTTACACAAATTCTTTTAAGCAACCAATTTCTTTTTATCTCTTTAAAAGAGTGTATCCGAATTTTTTCATCAAATTATAAATTAAGGTAATATTTATATAATTCAGAAAAGGAAAAAATAAGTAAATAAATAAACAAATAAATATATATTTTGATAAAAAAAAATCGATGCTTTCTTTAATTGATATAAATGAACCTTTAATTTTCCAAAATATAATAATTACGGTTTAAAAAAACATACTTAATATAATAAGGCCAATAAATTTTTTTGGTATTTTAAAATAGAATATACATATATATATATATATACATATGTTTATATAATAATATGTTTTGATTGAATTAATTATATTTTTATTAACCAATGAATTTTTATTAAAATAATAAAGGTGGTTTAATAATAATAATTCATTAATAATAATAAGAAAGTCAATGAATTAATAAATTAATATTAACAAAGTTGTTTTTTTAAAAAAAATAAAAATAAAACGGCTGGAACCGCGTTTTGTAAACCACGGTGAACCCTGGCCGTCCGATCCGGCCTCCCCTGATCTTGGCCGTTGATTCATTTTAATGCCGCTTTATCTCTGAGCCGCATGATCTCCCTCATTTTAATCCCAGCCGTCCATCTTTTTTCGCGTTTTCCTCCTCCGCAACCTCTTCTTCTTCCCCGCTTCCGCCTCTTCTTCTTCATATCGTCGCCAGACCAGTAGACTAGGGTGCCGTTTTTTCTTCATCTAGGCCGGTGTAGCCCGGCTGTCTCCCCCATTATTCAAGTCGACACCGACCCCGGATTCCTCGGCCGACAACTTCTCCTCCCCCGAAGTCCTCCTCTTCTCCTTCTGTTTTTTTTAAAACTCCCTGTTGCACCGAAGGCTGAAGGACCGGCTTCCCTGATCTCTTCGGTTCCTGGACTTCAGTTGCAGCCTCGTTCTCTCCTCCTCCTCATCAAACAGGTAAGGGTGAAGTCTTGTAGTTTTTTTGTTGTTCATGTTTGAGTTTCGTTTTTTATATATATACATATGTATATGTGTTTGGTATATATGTATACATCCTATGTGTATATAACCGGTTCCACAAGTCTCGCTCTCCTCCTCCTCTCTGTACTGGTAAGGGTAGAACCATGTTTTAAAATTTTGTTTTAAACTTCAGTTTTCATATATATATATAAGAATATTCGGGTTATATATATATATATATATATGTGTGTACAACTTCAATATTTATAACCCCGATTCCTCATGCCTCATCTTTTCTTCCTCTCCAAGCAAGGTGAGAATCATGTTTTAGCATTGGTTGGGTTTTGAACAAATTCGATTTTGTATAAGTATGTATATATTTTTTTTTAAATATCTACATAATATATGTACATTCCTGGTATGTTTGAACCTAGTGCGAACCTAGAATTTGAAATCTCTTTCCCAGCTTGAAGAACCGAATAGTGGGTAAAGGAGAAGATCCCTCTTCAGTTTTGTTTTCTCCGGTTTCAGTACACTAAATTTTATATACACCTTACATAAATATATATTTGTATATGAATTTTCATCATGGCATTAAGAACCGGTTACTACTATTTTCATCATCCAGAATATGACCAGGTTAAGAGCAGTGTTCTTTTGAGGTTTATTTTAACTCGGTTTTAATGTTATACACATTGTGTATATAAATGTATATATATATATACATTTATATACACATAGATATAAGAGGATATATGCAAATATACAATTCTTCTTTTTTTGTTTATAACCGTGATTTTTATTTCGCCTATAAACATGGAGGTTTTGGGTAATTGTACGAACTTGCAAAATCATGCAAGTATACAAATTATATTGATATATACATATATACATGCGACTATATCGATGTGTATGTACACCAATGTGAACATGGTTCTCTTATTTTGTAATTTATTATAGTATAACATTATGAAATTTATGGGATGGTCTGTTTTCAAAATTATTGTTGCAATGGAAAACATTCATTTATCACTGCTCGGGATAAATGAGGATTTTTTTGAAAATGGTTAGTATGGACTCCTTGAATATTTTTTTTAAATGCATACATGTATCCATAGGTATGTACTCATGTTTATTTAAAGTTCTAATGGAAGATTTTTCACAATTATATGAATCATATCCCAAGATGGACTTGATTATGCTCATTGTAACCTCAACAGCCTGTATTAAATGCCTATGACATCCATTTATCATCATATGTGTATGTTATGAATGGCCATGCTTTAATTGGGTATTTTGATGTAAGGAATGTTAAGTGTTATGTTTACTTTCCTGAAACCCAATTTTTCGAATGTAAACTTTTTATGTGCACGAAGCATGAGCATGCATGTCTTAATGTTTTTAATGAAAGAACTGTTTTCATGTTATGAATACATATGTGGAAATGGGGTTAATGTAAGAATGCATGGAACCCCATTAACTAATGACCATGTCAAGAGATGTGAGGGATGTATAGGACTTACATGTGACGGGTGCACCCAGAATTATATAGCGCAACAAGAATGATGTGACGGGTGCACCCGGATTTATACAGCGCTCCAATTCATTGGGTAAAGCAAGAGTCTCATGAGACGAACATGTGCGACGGTCTTGGCAGTTAGCCTTGACTTGTGCAAAGGAAACAGGGTGGACAGTGATCCTTGACCCGTTAAGTATGTTATACGGTTATGATGAAAAGTCTTCACAAAGTCCAGAATTATACATTCCCTCTGCATGTAATGATAAAGGTTAACCAGGGGTTAGTTCAACTAACATGACAACCCCTATTTGAAAGCTCCCAAGATCATGAAGACGTACTTTACGTAACAAGAACTATTTTTCATATTGTAAACTGTTAGATGAAGTGCACATTACTCATGAACCATGATATGCATGTTTCCCTGCATAGCCATAGAATTCTTTTAGAATTGAAGTAACCTTGTTTTAACATTATGCATTTATTATTTTGTGCACTCTGATCATGTTTACATTAAAGCTCATTTCAAGTACGTGCCTCTTTGAGCAAGTGGTTTTCAAAGAAAGATGGATTTCATGTTTTAAGAAAAGATAATGTTTGGTTTTAGAAAAGTGTTTTATTCTCTTCAAAAGAGCTTCTTTGAGAAAGGATTTTCTAAAAATGATTTAAAACCCCTTACTGGGCATTTTGCTCACCCTACGTTTTTGTTAAAATTTTTCAGGCATGGTTGATAACTATGAAGTTAATCTAAAACAGCTGGTTTCCCAGAATCCTGAGCCTCGGGATCTTCTGTTGTAATGAGACATGATATTTAACATGTAATGATGTAATGTTAGGTATATCATGTCTCATTATGCACCCCGGTTTTGGGGGTCGCTACAGTAGGTATCAGAGGATGGGTTCAGGAAACTCTAGAAAACCAGGTGGTATGAATATATTGCTAAGACTAACTAAGTAAAAATTTCATAACTTTCAGATGGTTGATGTACCTACGAACCTTTTGTCACTTCCCACTGAGGCTCTAGAGAACATTATATCTCTAGTCAGTCGCGAGAACTTTCTAAACTATGCCCAAATTCTCATGACGTATAAGCACTTGTACAATGTGTCAAACTCATCTAGAGTGCTTAGTCTCCATCGGGGAATGGGGATGGATTATCTCCTAATGATGATGACCCAGTTTCCCTCGTATGCACGTCGGGGAAGGTATCACGAAGGACTCTTCCGAGTGTTTACAACTGGCGAGGAATTCGGCACAACGCTTGATAATCCTTTTCAAGAAGCTGCTGCTGCCGGAGACCTCCGAGCGGCTTATCTGTGCCAGGTCCTGCACTACGGCTTCTCGGGCCAGTTAATGGACTTCGGAGCATTGGAAAATTAGTCCACTCATGTGTCTCTTAGGCAAGAAGTGTACAGCGAAGTTTCCCAACTCCACACCCCTCACGCTAAACTCAGGAGGCGTTATAAATGATCCCATGAGTTTAGTCCTGTATGTTCATCTTGTGTGTGGATTGAGGAGTTAGGAAGTTTTTCCACTCTTTGTGGCGTACGTCTTGAAAACTCAGACTTTGCCGTGTAAAATTTTTCATAAATGAAAGTTCCTTTTTTCCATTCATGTCTTCACCGTATCTATGTTGTTAAGAGTTTCCCATCGATGTTTGTTTTCAGATGGCTGGAAAAACGAACTTCTCATCCCTACCCGATGAGCTAGTAGAATTCATCTTGATCAAGTCATGCATGGTGGATTACCCGTCTTTTCTCCACCTGCGAGGGTCCTGCCAGCGTTTTCTCAATTTAGCAAACGGTCTAGAGATTCTTCGGCTATGTCAAGAGAATGATCGCGTCTTTCACCTCATCACTGTTGCTCAAATCCCCTGCTATAGGCGAAGGGGAATGTACTTTGAGGGCCTGTTCCAATGTTTCACTCTCGCACAAAACTTTTCTGCCAGAGCGTGTTTCCTCGTGGCCGCCCAGGATGGCCAGCTCAGTGCAGCTTACATGTTCTAAGTCCTGAACCTCAGTCTCCTCAACCGCATCATCCCTCTCGAGTACCTCAAGCAGGATGTGGCCAGAAGTGTCATCAGGGAGTTCATCTACTCGGATGTTTCCGAGCTTTGCATCACACGAGCCTCCCTTTGGAAGCCCGTGTGCAGTACACACGAGCAGGAGTTCAAGGAGCACTGTTCAAGGTGCATCTGGACAAGGGAAACAGAAGATCTGTGTGCCAACTTTGGTGTCCAGTTAACCGAGCCAGATCCGCTGTTTCGGTAGAGTTGTACTTATGGGGTTTTCTGTTTTTCCACTTTTTATGATAGAATTGCGAGGGCGCAATTATTTGAAGGGGGAAGTAATGTAACAACACGAGACAACCGTGTTTTGTTTTGGAAATTTTGTTTTCCAATATCACCCGTTATGTAAACCAAAAAACAACTAATAATAATAATAAAATGCATCAAATGGATAAAAATTCAATTTATTCAAATAAGCAACCTTTCGGCTACAACATCCACTAAGGTAAACTAACCGAAAATTCCAACCAAGAACCCGATTACAATGATGGGAAGACTGCATAAAACTACTAGGAGCCCGAAAATGCGGTAGGGATTTCGAGAATCCATCACAAGGAACATAAGGATTGGTGAAGCCACCGCGACCGTGCTCAGCACCAAGGGGATCACACGAACCATCTTTGCTTCTCCTTCAGTCACTTGGGGTAAGGGACACCCGAGACCAAACACTTCTTTTTATAATCACCTTAATATAACCGTTGAACCCCAAACAACTATAAATTTAACCGTTGGTTTTCTTATCATCTTCTGTTTTTAATTCGACCATTGGTTTCCAAAGAATCTTGTACTTATTTTGACCATTGGATCTTCTTATCATGTTTTATTTTGACCGTTGGAATAAAATCAGAATGATAATTGTGTTTTGTTTTTCTTTAATTTCTTAAAGTGTCATCAATGTTAATCTAGTTTTCCTAAAATGATAATTCTGTTTATGTTTCTAAATGGAGAAAATTAATATTATTTTTTTCTTCCATTATACATATTAATTTGAACAATAAAACGTTTATCCTCTAATTATATTAAACCTAATAAATTTTTATGAGTTATATATATATTGCAACAAATTAGATACATTACTTCTTTAATAATTTGACCTTTTTTAATTATTTTGGAAACTATATTAAATTATGGTTTTATTTACAAATCTTGCATCTTTAAGTTTACACAAATTCTTTTATGCAGCTAATTTCTTTTTCTCTCCTTAAAAGAGTGTATCCGAATGTTTTCATCAAATTATAAATTAAGGTAATTATTATGTAATTCAGCAAAGGAAAAATAATTAAATAAATAAACAAATAAATATATATTATGATAAAAAAAATCGATGCTTTCTTTAATTGATTTAAATGAACCTATAATTTTCCAAAATATAATAATTACGCTTTAAAAAAACATACTTAATATAATAAGGCCAATAAAATTTTTTGGTATTTTAAAATAGAATATATATATATATATATATATGTTTATATAATAAGATGTTTTGATTGAATTAATTATATTTTTATTAACCAATGAATTTTTATTAAAATAATAAAGGTTGTTAAATAATAAGAATTCATTAATAATAATAAGAAAGTCAATTAATTAATAAATTAATATTAACAATGTTTTTTAAAAAAAAATAAAAAAAAAACGGCTGGAACCGCGTTTTGTAAACCGCGGCGAACCCAGGCCGTCCGATCCGGCCTTCCCTGATCTTGGCCGTTGATTCCATTTAATGCTTCTTCATCTCTGAGCCGCACTACCTCCCTCTGTTTAATTCCAACCGTCCATATTTTTTCGCGTTTTCCTCCACCGCAGTCTCTTCTTCTTCCCCGCTTCCGCCTCCTCTTCTTCATGTCGTCGCCAGACCAGTAGACTAGGGTGTCGTTTTTTCTTCATCTAGGCCGGTGTAGCCCGGCTGTCTCACCCTTTCATCAAGTCGACACCGACCCCGGATGCCTCGGCCGACGACTTCTCCTCCCCCGAAGTCCTCCTCTTCTCCTTCAGTTTTTTTTAAAAACTCCCTGTTGCACCGAAGGCCGAAGGACCGGCTTCCCTGATCTCTCCGGTTCCTGGACTTCGGTTGCTGCCTCGTTCTCTCCTCCTCCTCATCAAACAGGTAAGGGTGAAGTCTTGTAGTTTTGTTGTGGTTCATGTTTGAGTTTCGTTTTTTTATATATATACATATGTATACGTGTTTGGTATATATGTATACATCCTATGTGTATACGACCGGTTCCACAAGTCTCGCTCTCCTCCTCCTCTCCGTACTGGTAAGGGTAGAACCATGTTTTAAAATTTTGTTTTAAACTTCGGTTTTCATATATATATATATAAGAATATTTGGGTTATATATATATATGTGTGTACAACTTCAATATTTATACCCCCGGTTCCTCATGCCTCATCTTTTCCTCCTCTCTATGCAAGGTGAGAATCATGTTTAAACATTGGTTGGGTTTTGACAAAATTCGGTTTTGTATAAGTATGTATATATATATTTTTTTTATATCTACATAATATATGTACATTCCTGGAATGTTTGAACCTAGTGCGAACCTAGAATTTGAAATCTCTTTCCCAGCTTGAAGAACCGAATAGTGGGTAAAGGAGAAGATCCCTCTTTCGGTTTCATTTTCTCCGGTTTTAGTACACTAAATTTTATATACACCTTACATAAATATATATGTGCTAATGAATTTGCATCATGGCATAAAGAATCGGTTACCACTGTTTTCATCATCCAGAATACGACCAGGTTAAGTGCAGTTTTCTTTTGAGGTTTATTTTAACTCGGTTTTAATGTTATACACATTTTGTATATAAATGTATATATATATATATACATTTATATACACATATATATAAGAGTATATATGAAAATATACAATTCTTCTTTTTGTGTTTATAACCTTGATTTTAATTTCGCCTATAAACATGGAGGTTTTGGGTAATTGTACGAACATGCAAAATCATGCAAGTATACGAAGTATATTGAAATATACATATATACATGCGCCTATATCGATGTGTATGTACACCAATGTGAACTTGGTTCTCTTATTTTGTAATTTATTATAGTATAGCATGATAAAATTTATGGGATGGTCTGTTTTCAAAATTATTCTTTCAATTGAAAACTTTCATTTATCACTGCTCGGGATAAATGAGGATTTTTGTGAAAATGGTTAGTATGGACTCATTGAATAATTTTTTTAAAAGCATACATGTATCGATAGGTATGTACTCATGTTTATTTAAAGTGCTAATGGAAGAGTTTGCACAATTATATGAATGGTATCCCAAGATGGACTTGATTATGTTGAATGTAACCTCAACAGCCTGTATTAAATGCGTATGACATCCATTTATCATCATATGTGTATGTTATGAATGGATATGCTTTAATTGGGTATTTTGATGTATGGAATGTTAAGTGTTATGTTTACTTTCCTAAAACCCAAGTTTTCGAATGTTAACTTTTTATGTGGATGAAGCATGAGCATGCATGTCTTAATGTTTTTAATGAAAGAAATGTTTTCATGTTATGAATACATATGTGGAAATGGGGTTAAATAAAGAATGCATGGAACCCCATTAACGAATGACCATTCAAAGATATGTGAGGGATGTATAGGACTTACATGTGACGGGTGCGCCCGGAATTATATAGTGCAACAAGAATGATGTGACGGGTGCGCCCGGAATTATACAGCGCTCCAATTCATTGGGTAAAGCAAGAGTCTCATGAGATGAACATGTGTGGCGGTCTTGGAAGTTAGCCTTGACTTGTGCTAAGGAAACGGGGTGGGCAGTGAGCCTTGACCCGTTAAGTATGTTATACGGTCATGATGAAGAGTCTTGAAAAAGTCCAGAATTATACATTCCCTCTGCATGTAATGATAAAGGTTAACCAGGGGTTAGTTCATCTAACAGGACAAACCCTAGTTGAAAGCTCCCATGATCATGAAGATGTACTTTACATAACAAGAACTGTTTTTCATATGGTAAACTGTTAGATGAACTGCACTTTACTCATGAACCATGATATGCATGTTTCCCTGCTTAGCCATAGAATTATTTTAGAATTGAAGTAACCTTGTTTTAACATTATGCATTGCTTATTTTGGGCACTCTGATCATGTTTACATTAAAGCTCGTTTCAAGTATGTGCCTCTTTGTGCAAGTGTTTTTCAAAGAAAGATGGATTTCATGTTTTATGAAAAGATAATGTTTGGTTTTAGAAAAGTGTTTTATTCTCTTAAAAAGAGATTCTTTGAGAAAGGATTTTCTAAAAATGATTTAAAACCCCTTACGGGGCATTTTTCTCACCCTACGTTTTTTGTTAAAAATTTTCTGGCATGGTTGATACCTATGAAGTTAATCGAAAGCAGCTGGTTTCCCAGAATCCTGAGCCTCGCGATCTTCTGTTGTAATGATACATGATATTTATGTTGTAATGATGTAATGTTAGGTATATCATGTCTCATTAAGCACCCCGGTTTTGGGGGTTGCTACAAAAACACTATTGGATTAATAAGAATATATAGAAGGAAGATGTGTTATAGTAAATCTAAATAGTATTCATTAACATGCATGGGTTGTTGAAACTATTCACCTACCTAACATTGGGAATAATATTATACAAACCTCTAATTGTTATATAGGTCATGAAAATAATTCCATAGACATCATTTTTAGGTGTCTACCCAGGATGGGGGAACCTTGGGTAGAAATAATAAACAATGATGATATATTTCATGCAAACACTGGATGAAACAACAATCAAAAGGTATACCATTTTACCAGCAAGATCATTAATGGTATTGTATGCTCCTTGATAAAAATTTCAATATCAATTAATATCTACATTACAGAATAAAATAGTTTATGATCCCTTTAAATATACAGAATGAGAAAATGAACGGGTGTTTGATTTCATTTCCATGTTGAAATGGTTTTCTTTATTACGTGAACATATAACTCCCGCAAAAATATTTTTAGGGACATTTCATTGAGGGTCATTGTGATGATCTATGAACACAACTTATCACAGAAAAGTAACTAGAAGGATTTTGAGATCCTGTAACATTATAAAAAAGGATGGAGGATTATATTTTATAAAAAAAGGATAACACTCATCCCATAATGGTATCATATGGGAATAGGATGGCTATAGTGGAAGAAGTTGTGGAAACATTAAAAATTTCCAATACGCCATATATAATATTGATTATAGAACTTACTCATGTTGTAACTACTCTTTAATGGAAACAAAAATAATAGTACCCTCATTATGTAGAAAGGAAAGACATAAAACACTCTCAATATGGGGGCTGCATGAATAATTTAGTTGCCTTCACAAAGGATAACATTCTTTGTTAATAATTGTCATTTAGGGAGTATAATCTCTTAACAATATCTGAAACCAAATTCTATAACCTACTCAGCATTGATGAAAACCAAGATTATTTCCCCATTCTTAAAATATTATATCACACATTCCCTAAATATTTCATTCTAAAATATATCCTAAAGAATGGATGATTATGGGATGGTTAATCTTGGAAAACCATCAACACAGGTAGTGTGTCTTTCTATCGACACTCAATCAATAAATAGTGAATGTAAGGAGGTTTTGAAAAAGATTAAATAAATTAAATTATTGGATGACTATAAAAATCATTTGGATTCATGTTATCCTTATATCAGAGTAAAAAAACCAATTATTCTTATAGTCACTTATACTATTGAATACCAAAATTCATCAACATTAAAACCCTTATAATGGAAATCATATAATACATGGAGATTTTCTATGAATGGAAAACAACCATAGGAAGATCAATCTATACCTATGAAAAAATTATTCTTAACGGTCATGGACTTCATGCCTTCATTCCCAATAGAATTGATTTCAAACTACCAAGTTTTAGAATGGGAAACAAACCATCGTAAAAAATCATCATTATATGAGTAATTCATTTTCATGTACCTCAATTTCATCCATTTAATAGATCAATTATCAATTTATGAGTTTTATGGTGAAAGTGATCTTCCCACACCAAATTAAGGATACATTAATTCAGGCTGCATAACTCGAGGATTCGTAGGGAGGTGAAACCCCATCATAATCCAACACAAGAAACAATCCACTCTACGTAGTCTCAATCACATGTCTCATATGAACAAAAACTGATACCTCCACAAATTCAATCATTGAAAAATCTCCCTAGTGTAAAATATAGACTGTTTACCGAAGAGTGTGACATCATGAAGCAATTGGAAATAGTTCTAGAAATCTATTATATTTTGGAAGCTCTGAAACAGTAAACATATATTCATGATGCTTTTGTAAAGTATCTAATGTGACCAAATGACATTGAAGCTAATGTTACGGCACTCTGAGATATATCATGATGAGATTTTTATTGATGAATGTAATGTTATCAGATTTTTAACTAAATAGTATAGAGATTTTATTATACAATGACAGATTAGATCCATGTACATATCCAGCAAATTTGATGGAATTGAAATCTATTGAGCTTTTATTGAAAATGGATCAGGAGATGGCTTCATTTATATTATATATTTTGAGTGACTAGGATACAAATAATATTATTAATACATACCAACTCTAATGGTCCCATGTTATGATAAATGTGATAAAAACTCCTCTAACATATTTTTATTTATCATTGTTTTAGAATCTGGGGTCTGACCCTGATCTCTTGGTTGTCCTATATTATTCAACATTCCTTTTCATTCTCTAATTACCTTGTATGCATAATTATGATTCAATCCATTCATCATTCTTTTAATTACCTATTAAATGTAGCAATGGGTATATTGGGATGATGAATGGTGAAAAATTTACATTCATTTCATTTGAATCTCATTATATTAATGCCAGATTCTATAAATGAGATGGAAATAAATGCATAAATGAAGGTGATGCTCAGAATACTACTATAAATGGTCAAGAAATTACCTCATTTAACTGATTCAATTATCACAATGATGAATATGTGATTCCCATCAATCATATCAAATAAATCCACTCAAATTTAGAGGCATGCTCAAAATTCATCATATTATTGGCCACATTAGTTGAACCTGATAACATTAAAGAATTATTTTATTCCTCCATTAGTAGCGATACTAAATGTGTAAATGCTCTAACCATATAAATAGATCATCAGTAGGATTCCACATTATCTGATAAACTAGTGGAAGTCATGATATCAACTATAGAAGATATATCTAAGGATACTGAACATTCCACAAAAATTCACTATTCCCCTTCTCCACCCATCCATCACAATATTGACATAGAAAAAGAAGGTGAGGAAAAGAAATAATTTTCTAAAAATGACAATAAAGACACTCCTCCAAAATTGGATGAAAGAGTCTTCATCACTATACAAGATAAATATAGATAAATATAGTTAATTAGAAGGATTTGTTACCTAATTTTATTGTCATATATATTCCCCTCAAAGAAAATAAACATTACATATATTTATTAATGAAGCTCTAGGATTTTTTATGGAATAAAAAATATATTATAGGATGATATCCAAATCAAGATGCCAAGCACTTGGTATTTATAATACATCACATGAGTAAAAAGTATGAATCAAAAAGGACACATCTAACTAATAATACAATTTTCAATGTGGATATTTATGATATTTTTTTATCTAACTTCATTTGGGATTTATTATACCCATAATGGATCACCATAATAGTCCTATTCAAGAATTTGATTATGAAGATTTGTTTTTGCAACTGTTTTGGATTCCTATAATTGATATATCTGAAATAAAACCTCCCCTTTCTATATATAGATCATCTGATTGATAAATTGGATGGTTATTATTATCTCTCCATTATGGATGTCTATTTTGGGTATAATAAAATTTGATTACATTAGAAAGATGAATAATCCTCTAAATTCATGACCTAGGTAGTATTATTCTAATACATTATTCGATTATTATTACATAAATTTGGATCTACGTATCAATGAGTTATGCATTTCATATTCAAAACTGTCAATAGAAAGACAATAGACTGTTATATCGATGATTTTGTGGTAAAATAATGTAAATTTTCAATCACCATTATGATTTGGAAATCATTTTAATAAAAACATGAAAAAATATTTTGAATATGAATTCCCTAAAATGATCATTCTATGTTAAATCATGAAAATATATAGACTTCAATATATACCATTGTGGCATCGATTTCCACTCAAAGAATATAGTGAAAATTATTGGTACATCACCTCCTTCAAAAGTAAATTAATTTAGAAGACTATAGAAACACCATTTCTATATAATCCACTTCAAAGAAAACCTATGGGTTATTCCATCACCTAGTTGATGATTAAGTGTTTAGTGTTTTGTGGGTAGATGACTTCTAAGAAACATTTTAGAGCCTCAAGATATATCTCTTTAATTTACTCGTGTTAATGTATCCTGTAAAAGTAAAGATGATCATAATGTACATGAAATCCAATGAAATATCATTGGTTGACTTACTCGTATATAAAAATTATAGAGACCTAGACTTGACATAAATGGATATTACATGATTTTAGATGAATGTTTAGTGCATTGCAAAAATACAGGCCTGATGACCATAATACTTTAGTGTCTTCGGAAACATGGAAATAAAATCTATCATCCTTGTGAAAGTACATAAATTTCTTCCATAATAATCTACAACTTTAGAAAATCTACATAAAACCATTTTCCATAACCTGGGGAAATGATACATAATAATGGGGTGACAGAAAATGATCATTAATAGTAAACAAGAGATATATGGAGGCATAATCATGGGAATAAGTGTTTGATAACATTTTAATGAAAATAACAGATAATACCATGCATATAAAAGATCATATTCATGAATCAAGGAATAATGATTGGTAGCTCATGACGTAGGAATCATAATTAAAAGAAGAAAATATTCCATGAAATCATAAAATATGAATATTAAATGGAATTGTAGATAACACATAAGAATATATAATGATTTTGTAGTAGTAAAGTCATTATTATGAAGGACATCTTAGAGGAAAGAGTATATTACTGAATGGAATTCACACCATGTTTTGGCCTTGTATTAATGAACCACGTTATCACCTCATTATTACCTTATTTTACTAAACCGAGTTTATTTCATATACCATCCCTCTAATATTGGATCGATTTCACATCTCATTCCAGATATTTATATATCATGATATTTAAATCATTACCCAATGATAATGTGTGAGATATGGGTCCCACTTAGCTCAAAATGAAATCACACACACGTGTTCGAGATGATACTAAATAATCATATCGTATCCCATGAAATAAAATGGTTATTGTATTCATGTAATTATATCATAACCTATGGAAAAAGATAGGTTTCACAGTATTTTTGTTAAAAAAATATCCCATGAATGAGAAATGATTTTCATAGACATATAACCCTTCAATGATAATCATATTTCATAAAAATATAACCCATGAATGAGATATGTATTTCATTAATATATTATCAGTGAAAGATAAATTGGTTACATAAAAATCATGAAATTTAGAATTACCCACTCATGTAAATAATATGAAAGGAAGGTTAAGATAATTTCCATGAAGGGATTATGAAAATCCAATAGATGTAATCATAGATAGAAAGTAAATTTGATATATCTTTCAAAAACATTTATTGGGGAACCGATCTTTCATTATATTAAAATGGATATTTAATAAAATCATTTGAAAATAATTTTCAAAAAAAATACCATGAAAACATTTAATGAAGAATTTAAATCATTTTGTTAACCTTTATCATTGAAATCTTTTAAAATATTCCTCAAAACATATTACAAAACTTTTTTTTTGAATTTACTTTGAAAACATAGAAAAACACTTTTAATTGTTTTCAAAACCTTTTTACATTGAAAAAATATGAATGGATAATAAAAATGACTTGGAATCCATTTTAATGAATATACGTGGAAAAAAATAAGTAAATCATGAAAATGTTTTGAAAACATTTTTACTAAAAAACAAATTAATGAAGCACTAAAATGTTCTCGAAACCATTTATTTGAAAATATTTAGGAAAAATATAAATATGAATTGGAATAATTTTTTAATCATTTCTCCATGAAAAATTATAAAAGAATGTTCAAAAAAGTTTGAAAACTATTTTCCAGGAAAATCAAAATGAAAAACATTTTTTAAATATTACCCATTTGAAAAATGAAAATTGTAGCTTCAATAAAATGATTGTGGGTAAATTTTTTCATGTCATATGATCTAAAGAAAAAATCCCCTTTTCATGATAAAAAATATAGAAAAAAAATTCTTCCAAAAAGTTACAAGAATTTTCCATTGAAAAGATTGGTAAAAGAGATAAATTTTAAATCATTATTTTAATTATTATTGTATAATGGTATTATATTCTTGGAAACTGTTTCTAGAAAACATATATTTTATGTAATGTATATTTTTTATGGATGAGAGAGTAAATTCAGTCTTTCTTAAAAACAATGTTTTATTAATCGTATATACCAAAAAAGTGTATGATATGATACCAATATATTAATAAATCATTAATAAACATAATTTAAGAAAAATCATTAATTTTCATAAGATATGGATTATAAAATATTCTCAAATGATTCATAATCATAGACAATCATGAAAAGAAATGAGATTGTATCAACAAACCCTTATCACATGGAATCTTATGAACATTCACTCCATATAAGAAAATGAAATTAGCTGAAGAATTAAATATCATGAAAATATGGAGACTCATTATATATCATTTATAATTTACGAATATATACCAAAAAATGAATTTAGTCACATAACAAAACATGAGTCTCAAAAAGAAGGTAAATTGAGACAAAACTACTTCACTCTTTCTTTAACTTTTGAACAATAAACCCCACATAAGGAAGATTATAAAATGGATTTGAAAATACCCTTAAATTTAATTATTATTTAAATTGATTAAAACCATGTAATGTACATACACCAGTCAAAATAAATTAGTGGAGAACATATAATGTATCAAATAAAAAAAGTGAGATAAAATCCCTTATCCTTATGACTTGACAATAGTCGTACTTATTCAAAACCCTTGTATAATAAATATAAATCTTTTATAAATATTTTATAGAACCAAATTATCATATATAATAACATATATTGTTTTATTACTGCCTTATATTACCCACTTGTTAACCATCCTGGGTTAAGGTTTCCCTTAAGGTAATATTCTCTTTGTTCTTCATATCTGACTTAATTTATTATATTTTTAGTCCTTATACTTATATCATGAATCCAGAATGAAAAAAATGATATAAATATTATTTATATCTTTTATTTTTTTATTAAAATAATATATATAATATATAATTACAAAACAAAATAAACCATTCATGGAGATGGTAGGTCGTACGTATACATGAATGTTGTTCCTGTTTAATTGTCATATTCAATGAAACAATGTAAAAGACATATATGTAAATATATGTATATATATATATCATTATTATAGTATATTTATGATAACATATATGTCATGTAAATTAACTAAATCCTTCTTTAATTCAATCCACATAGTTTTTGAATGAATCATATCACTTTAAGGTGGCGACAGTCAACACTTTCTCAAACGAAATTATCGTATTAACATCAAATGGAAACTAAATATATATGTGTTGTAGAAGGAAAAAATAGGAATGATTCATTAAAAAATATTTTATATATCCTATATAAATTTATTTTTCATCTTAATATCTCCCATGATAGGTGGTAAATAAATTATAACAATAATCATTTAGTGAGCAGTAGTTTATCATACACATAAACAGTATGTTCCTTACCCATAAATGGGGATATATTTAAATGTAGGTCAAACAAATAGAATAACATCATCCTATTATATTTTTAATACTGTTTTTTGTTAAAAAGACATGGAATAATACTATTTTAGGGGATGGGAATGAAAATAAATTGATTGACATAAGAGAATACATTACCTATTAATTGGGTAACTCCTTTGGGTTTGTGTTAAAAGGCTTCCTCAGATTGCCATCATCCCTTGGGAATGATTCTATAAAGAAGTAAGGGATTTTTAGAAGTGTATTTTTCAGGTCTTGTATGATACTAATATGTTTTATAGGTGTTATAATATGGGATATGTGGTGGTTCTTTATAGGGAATGAAAAAGACTCAATTGGAAATTTTTTAAACATGTTAGGTGTACACATGAAAATACCTAAAAAAATTCATAACAACCAACCTAAATTAATAATGGATGGTTTATGGACTCAATATATCGAGATAATTTGTTTTCCACTTGTTTGTAGTTCATTAAGGCTCTTATGAATTATGTTTAATCACGAATTAAGATTAATTTATCCTTAATCGTTGTGAATAATTTTAATCACTATTACTAATCATTTTGAGAAAATGAAACTTCATAAAATTATAATACCAGTATTTTACTAATTATTTTGGTTTTTTTCAATAAAATTAATAGATTTAGAATAATTTATATTAGTGATAATCTTGTCGACGGGACGAAATTATAGGTCATTAAAGAAGAAAGATGTTCCAAAGTATATTATGTTTTTATATTCAATTCCATGGTGAAATTGATTCTAATGACCAAAATTTTATAAATTAATTTATAATTGATCTAATGTTTCCTTAAAAACATTAAAATGTAATTTAAAATTCGTAATTTTTTACATTAAAAATGATTTTCCCCTAAAAGAAATATTTTTCAGTATTTATCAAAAAAATAATGTTTCATAGAAAAATCCCAAAAAATTTCCATAATCTAATTTCGAAATTATTAATTAATAAATTATTATTATTTTAATAAATAAAATTTTTGTGCGTTTCTAATATTTAATTTATTATTTTGCATATAAGGACATGAAGTTTTGTTCATAGTTTTTTTAAACATATAACCACTTTACAAAAATTATATCATTCATTGTAAATATGATTCGACATTAAATCATTATAAAATAACATCCATAATTGTTTATTAATATTAAATTCAAATTTTTTAATGTATTGTTTAAAATTATATTGTTTATAAATAATATAACAAAATGATGGTTCCTAGAAACACAGTGTCGGGTGTAACACATGCCCATTCGGTGTTGTGTGTTGCCCACGATTTGTCGGGATTACATATAAAATGAGCCAAGATGGTTTTTTAGGAAAGTGATGATTGAACTTGTATTTTAATATATATATATATATATATATATGTATTTAGTTCCATATGAAGTGTAAAATATCAAAAAGATAAATCAATTCAAAAAATTAGAATTTCCAAAATCTAATGGTGTTACATTCTACCCCACATAAAATGAGTTTCTCCCACAAAGTTGTTATGGGTTCTTAATGGTTTAATACCTGAATGTTTAATTCATATAAACCCACATAATAAATATGAATATTTAGACATCCATTAGATGTAAAATTTTGGACCATAACGGTAACCATGATTATATTATAACATTGTTTCCACATGGGATAAAATTGGCTTGATGTAATGATTCTACATGGAGTAAAAGCGTAAATATTTATAGGTAATGATTAAGTTCCACAATAAAAAAAATTATAACGATAAAAGAAAAGTTTAAGGCCTCTGAGTTATAAATATATGATTATTTAAAAGGTTTTCGGTTTAAAAAAATTATGGTATTAGGTCAACAAATTCTCTTTTAATCATTACCCTAATGTTGAGTAACTATTTAGTTTACCAAGAATAAAAATAAATATACTTACTTGGTATATTTCTATAAACAACATTTCATTACTTATTTGTTCTTTTTTCATTTGAAAATTCATCCATTACTTCATGTAATGGTCATCAAAATATTATTTGTTCTACATAATGTTCTAGAATACACTTTATCTGACCATAATAATAACATAAGAATTAAATGTATAACTATTTATCTATAAATATTCATAAAAATGAATATAGTTAATACATTAAACATAAAAATTAACAAATCAATTTCATAATAAATAACTGTTAACAAAAACTAATTATATGTTTACCTTGAAATCGTGAAAGCTAATTGTATCCATGAAACACATATCATTCTTCCATCATATCATGATGACTCGTGTCCTTGTTGAAATTTATTGGTATTCACCTGACATATATGGTGTCATTTTATAAAACAATACTACTATAATTTCCAAAAAAATGATGGTCATCTTTGAAATAAGTTTAATCACTATGTATCTATTTATCCAATGTTTTCAATACAATCTCAATTCAAAAAAAACTTCCCCAAATGTTTAACATAAACTTTTCATGAAGGGATAACCTTATAAATCTTCATAAAAATATGAAAACTTATTAGATTAATGGAATATATCTAATAATTTAGGAAATAATACAGAATTAATTTCTTCCAAATGTATTTATTTTAATTTAGGTTGTTACCATATTCCAAGAGAATTTACTATGAGGGTATTAACATTTTAGGAATGTAATAACAAAGAGTCAATATGTTTGATTTAATAACATATTTAGGTTTTACTTCCATTAGTCAAAATATCACTTTCTCACTAAACCACGTCACTCTTCCATCGGGAACATTAAATATCAACATGTAAGTACTATGAAAAAAACAAAATTAGAAAAACCATAGTTTATTTCATTATTAATATAACATAATTTTTTATTCCAAACACAAACATTCATTGATTATTCAACATTATCCCTATGGAATTAATTGTGTTACCACATCTTGTTACACAATACCTATTTCCTTTGACATTTAATATATAGTATCTTGTTTATAAGAAATGTAACCATTACTCACACCACTTTGTTGGTTTCCTTTAGGATTATTCATCATGGGAAATATAGTTTCAAAATAACTATTTAATATACACTTAAAACACTTATCCTATAATAATGTATTAGGGAGAAAAACATTCTCATTTCTTTCATTAACAAAACTCTTCATTTTTCCCATTCAGTCGCGATATTTTGACCTACTTATCCACAATAAAAAAATATTATTGTTCCTATAAGACATTAAATTAGATGATTATTTACATTTTACTAACAAAAAGATGCCCTAATCTTCTCTCATCCATGGTCTTCATTTCCTGAACTCTTCGATAACTTCAAATTACTATTCTTTGGTGAGTTCTAGAGTTGGTTAAGGAAATTTATTAATCATGATACATGAATAATGATTATGAATGATCATAATATCATTCAATCCTTTTATAATCCCACATTACTATTCATCAACATATCATCCAACACATGCCATATTAATCCATTTCCATCAAATTCCTTCCATTTTATGCTACAAAAAGCTTAGTGTGAGTAATAATTTTCTAATTAAAAAACCACACAGTCATGAAAATAATTACATACAGGATGACTAAATCATGATACCTTACATAATCTATAACACCCTTGGTTCTTCATAGGTTATTCTTTCGCACCATATATTTAAATCCTTCATGATAGTTCGTGAACAGTTTTTGAATTATCAATTCATATCCCTCGAGAGTGTCAAACAAAGTATGCATCAAGGACCATTTCCATGTACTAGATTACCCCGAGTCCATCCCCGTACATATTTTCAATGGCCATACCCCTAGTGAAAAATATTCTATATCCACATTGACTTATTCTATCTATATAAGGATTTAATTATATTTATCCACTCACTCTATCCTTTAGAAAAATTCCAGGACATTTTCCTAAACATTAACTTATCCTTAAATTATTCGTAGATACATCCCAAGAAAATATCAGTATGAATATAGCTAGGGATCTATCTAATGTTTTATCCTCTTAGTTTCCAAATTTTATCTAAACTATTCCTCTAATACCATCTATAGTGACCCAGTATTGACATAAATGAATATTACACCATTTTAGATGAATATTCATTACATTGAATAATACATGCCCATTGACCATAACAGTTATTGAATTTTGAATAATAGAAACAAAATATTTTATCCTATAGAGAGATATTCATCATATTCCATACATATCTCAACCTTTAGTACTTCTACCAAAAACAATTTTCATAACCTAGGAAAGGAAACATTAGAATGGGGTGATCTCAAATATTCAGTAAGGGTGAACAATGGATATATGTAGAAATAATCCTGAGCATACTGTTTTTAAAATGTGGTCATCAAAATAGAATATCATAACATACATATCCAAGATCATATACATGAATCATGGCCTAAATATTGGAATTTCGTAAGGCATTATTCTTGTGTAAGTAATGAATATAATCCATAAAAGAATAACATTGGAATAAAATATGTAATTGTGTAAGGAACATAAGAATATATAATGTTTCTTATAGTCGTATGGGAAATTCTTATCAAGAACATATTAGTGTAAAAATTCCATTACTGAACTGAGTTCACACCATGTTCCAATCCTAAATAATTGAACCAAGTTCACCCCTTGTTCCAGCCATGTATTACCGAATCGAGTTCATTCCCAATTCTAGCCTTTTAATACTGTACTAATTTCATTTCCCCTTCAATACATGTCAATAATATGATATATAAATTACTAAAAAATTCATTTGATGGAGATATAGGTCCCACCAATATCAAAATGTAATCATACATACATGATCCATAGAATAAAAATAATCATATCATAACCCATTAGGTAAAAAGTACATTGCATTTACATTGTAAAAAGGTTAGAAAAATTCCATGTTCAGAAAATGACAAGGCGATTCCATTGAAAATAATGGTAAAAGAAATAACTGGTTAAAATGTATTTTAATTTTTATAGGTCAACACTATTATATTATTGGAATCCTATTTTAGAAAACATGGTTTTTACCGAACATAGATTTCTACACAAACAAATAATAAGGATTTCATAAATAAATTTTCCTTACAATATTATATACCAAAAAGTGGAATAAATTGTACTAATATGTGAATAAATAATTAATAACCCATGGAGAATAATATTCATGGATTTTATTTTTTGATGTACCACAACTTTTTATCAATGGAAGCGTAAAAATAACCAATCTTGAAAAGTGATGAGATGGTATCAATAAACAATTATTAGTTGGTAACATGGGATCATACTGTACATGTAAGAAAAGGAATATAAATGATGCTTTGAATATAATGAAAATAATTATACTCGTTATATATAATGAAAAATTTAGTAATATACACATCAAAATGAATTTAGACATATAACAATACATGACTCTCAAAGACAGAAAATTAAGACAAAAACTATTTCACATATTCGGTATCTTTTGAAATATAAACACCATGAATGAAATATAATATAATAGATATTTTAATACCCATTAATTTAATTATAAGTCTTATATAATAAAATAATTTCCAGTACATATACCATGTTCATGGAAAGAGAGTAGAACATAGCATGTGTCTCCTAGAAATAAAATTTCATATTAAGTCACCTTACCTTAGGTCTTGAATCACATCATACTAGTTCATACCACCTTTATAATAAATATAAATTTATTATATATTTTTTAATGAACCATATTTATATATATAATGATATATTTGTAGTAATTATGACCTTATATTACCCTATTGTTTACCTTTATATGTTAATGTTTCCCTTCAGGTAGTATTCACTTTATTCTTCTTATGTATCTTAATTTGTTATATTGTTTTAACTGAAACTTATATCTTGACTCAAAAATAAAAAAAATGATAGAAATATCATTTATATCCAATATATTTTTATTACAATAATATATAGAATATTCCTGGATGAAATGGATCACATTGTTCATGGAGACTGTAGGTTGAACGTACGCAAGAATATTATTCATTCTTTATCATCATGTTGAAAAAACAAATTAAATGAAATATATATATATATATATATATATATATATGTATATATATAATTATTATATTAGATTTATTGTATCATACATATCTTATATTTTCACTTAAACCACCCAAAATAAAATCAATGTATTGTATGAGCGAATCGTATTGCTTTGAGGGGGTAGTAGTCCACACTTCCTCAAATGAAAATATCAAATTAACACAAATTGAAATTTATAAATATATGAATTGTACAAGAAAGAAATAATCTTATAGAAATGTTTATTATTGTATATAATATTTTTAAATATGGTTTACATCATAATTTCTACCATGAGGGATGATAAGGAAAATTGAACAATCATCATTTATTGAGGTCATAGTTCGTTGTACACATAAATTTTATCTACCATCCCCATTAGATAGGGGTTTGTGTAAGTGTATGTATAACCATTATCATTAAAAAACAAGTATATTGATTAAATTTTATTAATACATTCATTAAATAAATATATTTGATGGGGTGGAGAAGATAAATAAAATTGTGGACTTGAGAGAATATGTTGCCCCTTTATCGGGTAACTCTTTCTGGTTTGTGGAACAAATGAGTCCTTGGATTTTCTTCTACCCGTTTAATGAATATATTTGTAAGGTATTATTGTTTTTATGTAATTTAGGATGATCTTGGAGAAATATAATAGGTTTGGGATGTGTGAGGATGTGAGAGAGGTTGTTTCCTTTTATAGGGAATGAAAATGAATCACTTGGATTTTTTTGAAAACATGATTGGTGTACACAAGATTTGACAAAAACAAAAGACATACCAATCCTAAATAAATTAATTATTTATGGTTTATGTCCGAAATATGTCCATACAGTGGGTTTATGAAAAGTGAATATGTCATTTGGGCTTTTAATATTACAGATTAGAAGCTTTATTTGACAATAATCATTGTGATAAATTTTATTCACTTTTACTAGTCATTTTAGTCAAAGATAAACATGATATAATTATTCCATAAATATTATTCAAATTACAATGGTGTATTCCAGTTTTTCATAATTCAATTCATAAAAGTATAAAAATTAATATTATTGTTAATCCTATAGACGAGGAAAATTTACAGGTCATTAAAGTAATAAGTATTTCGAAAGATAATTATTATTTTTATATTAAATTTCAATTTAAAATTTATTATAATGAAATAAATTGTATTAATATATTTATAATTGATCTAATGTGATCATAAAACAAAAACAAAATATAATTTATCATTAATAATTATTTAACTGAAAAGGCAGTTTTTAACCTAAAAATCGTATTTTTTAATGTTCATCAATTAATGAAGTTTCTCAAAAAAATAAGACATATACATAGTAAGATTATTTTGAAATTATATATCAGAAAAATATTTTCATTTTATAAAATTTATTTTTTATATGTTTCAAAAATCAATTTTATTGTTTTTCATAGAAGGACATGATGTGTAGTTCAGAATATTTTAAAAGAGATAAGGAATTTACCATGTATTATATCATTCATTAACGATATGTATTTATTCTATAAAACATTTATAAAAATAAATTTTAGGTAGTTATTATTATTCATATCACTATTTCTAACAGATAGTTTATAATTATACCATTGAAAAATTATAATAAAATGATGCTTCACAAAAACATGATGTTTCATGTAACTTAGGCCAAGTTGGTGTTGCATGTAGCGCAATCCAAGTTTGTATTTCGTGTTTCCCAAGCAATGTTAGGGTTGTTTGAAAGGAAAGTCAGAATTTTTTTAATATATATATATATCATGAACTATTTCTAGTGTCACATAAAATGAGAAATATAAAAAATATTAATTAATTCAAAAATAATAATTTAAAAAATCTCATGGTGTTATGGAAATTGTGTTAGTATTGAAAATAGACTTTATTATCCTATTCTCCCAAATATTGACAATAAGACTCGGTATTAATATGTAGAGATGTAATTTTTGGCATCTATTTTTGTAATTTAAAGGTTATTAAATTGTCTACAGCACCCTGATGACCATATGGACTTTTAAAATTACCCACATTAATTTAGCCTAAATTTTCCCGTGTTTAATTATTGTTTGGAATGATGGGTGGTTGTTCTGAAAAAGTTATATAATTAAATCATACCACATAAGGTGATAAAAGGAAAGACCTAAGAAAAAATTTATGATGAAAATCCCTCTTTGGAAGAAGTGTTGATGAGTAATGAACTACCACTCAAGGAAATATTCATTATCTAGGACTCTCCTACGATGTATGAGATATAAATTGATGGTGCATCTAGAATTCCAACATTAAATATAATGGAAACTACAAGATCAAAAAAGTTGTGTTGGGTAATATTTATAATTTTTCATTAAAATGTAGTTTTACCTTACTCTTTTTTATATTCAGAGGATGTAAAAATATGAGTGTAAACACGAAGTACTAATAAAAGCCATAGAGTTTTCATTGAAAATACATGGGGCTCTCCAATGAATAAAACATGATACTCATTATGTAATTAAGAAGATAAAATATGACTATATCTTCATGATAAAAGTGTCATTCCCCCAACTTAATTATGTATGAGGGTTGATGGTAGAGTTCCCAAAGTATCCCATACATACATTCATCCTACATTCACAAAATGATTAAGAATATATACTAGAAAAGGATAATTCCACATTGGATGATCTAGATTGTGATGAAATAGTAATAAACATCACCAATCATTGAACAAAATCATTATTTTTTCTTAGATTCATGGAAGAGAAAAGAGAGATACATTCTGGCATATGAATAGATAATTTAAAAAAATGATGGAGAATTACCATTCTATAATACCACTATAATAGTCCATTTCACTAGCAGAAGATGATAAAAAAATAGATCAGATGACTGATGGTCAATTTCAGTTATTAACATATCCTGAGTCATTATAAGTTTCATAATTAGAAATTATTTGATTTAATTCTCTTAAGATCCCTTGAATAATGGTAGATGAAGTATAAATGCCTAAAGATAATCAAAATGTTTCATTCCTATCATGTATATTCAAACATCATCATTCAACCCCCATAGTTTTATTATACTTTTAAATTCTCCTTGTTGTTCACTGTATGGGGAGGGGAATTTATAGTGTTATACCTTCTAGATACAACCAAGAGGATCGAATACATCCCTAATAGTATTGATTTCTTCCATAAATTGAATATGGAGATACCTATTATTGAATATGGTACAATGTGTTTCATAATTTTGTTGATGTAAATCATTATCACCACATATTTGTCCCTCAAAAATTATTTATTAAAAAAATTACTAACATTAGGTCCTCCTAATTGATGATGTTATACCAGGAGTACAATATTGATTCCAATCAATCTTCTTGATACCTTGTGATGAAAAATTTATAGATATATTCTTTCAAATTAAACTATATTGAATAATTTTTATAAAATGGTGGAAAATGAAAATAATTCATATCCTAAAAAACTCATGCATGACTTCTCGGCATATATATCCATATCCCATAGGGAAAGGTAAGAAACCCCATGTCCATTGGTTTAGAGAATAAGTTATGTGGTACCCATTGAGGTTAAATTTAACTCACTTTTAATATCTAAATGTGGTAAACATTCAAATGATTAATAACCACATAAGTGGTCTCATGAGTTTTAGAAACTTGGTTAGAATCATTTATATTACCTACATCATTTAGAAACACACACAAGACATATAGAAAAATACAACATTACAAATATTCATCTTCATTTCCCCCATAATGTAAAAATGGTTTTGGATCTGAAGACTCCAATGATACCTTGTAAGAAACCATTGAAGATTGAACCAATGTTTGAAATACCTTACATCATATATAAATTCCATCATAATGGATTTTATTCATTAATTGCAATATATGGGGAATACACTACACCACCTACAAATGAATAATTTCTTATAAAATAAATCTTCTTAAAAGGCCGTGGTATTCTTCCACATTGCACGATGATATAATTTAAGGAATTCAGTATTGTATGAAGGAACAAAATTGGACCAAACCACTATCTATTCCATATGACCTTAAACTAAAATACACCATTGTCTGAGATGTATAAGTTTTATTTAAATAGCCTAATGTTATTTAAACGTGATGTAAAACTACTTGGATCATGTTCTTGTTGCATGATGTAAAATTGTATAACATTTTGGTACCTACTTGATTGGACCACTATCCTATGCATTGGTCTCATACCAAAAATCCATTAAAAACAATATATAGCTTGATTGTAATCTCAATTGGAAACATTGTGATTCTTAGATACCAAGCCTTGGTCATAGTAATAAGTGTAAAAAATTATCAATTTGGTGAATATAACCAAAAAAATCTATTATGGGATGTACATGATCTACCGCCAATTCCAGTCCAAATTCTTCCAATGTGGTTTGGAAACACCCCCTCCACATATAAAACTCTTCTTCCAAGGAAACATTGGTTCTCCGCAAATTTTCCCAATATATATTTAATAGACCGTCGGGTTCCTTATTACACATACATTTTTTACTATGCATGATACAACAAAATATGTGATTGTATACATCTATTCCAAATTTCCATTCAACTAGTTGAACCTTCATCCATAGGAGAAACAATTATATTTATTTAATCTCAAAAATATCATTCACAAAACCACTTTCAAACATGGTTTACAATTACCCATTGAGTACTTGTCTTGTATCACTTATCATGATTTAAGAACCCCCAAGATCGATGTTTACCATTTACATCTTCTTGTATACTGTTTTTTGGATTATTAATGTCTTGGTAACACATATAGTTTTCATCATTTCAATATTTATGGTCCTTATCATATGAACTCAACCCATGTGATGTGATTACTATATGTCAAATGCTAAAAAAATTAGAAGTAATTTTTGTCATGAATTCAAGAACAAAAAAGACACCACCCTTATTTCTAATAAAATTACTTACAAAACAAGGCACCATATTTGGGGATATTATACATTATAATAAATATCCTATAATCCTTTATGAATGACAAAAAATTGTTTGATCCACACACTTATTGCATGATGTAATATTGTGTAACATGTTGGTCCTCACCTGAGAGAAATTCAAACATGGTTTTGGCATCCTATCGTTTCACCAACCTAATATCCCTTAAAATTATTTGGGAAGTGATTCATATCTATACATATTACGTAGTGACACCCATTTCCCAAATCTTGGGTCTATTTAAATTTAAAAAATGTATTCTCCGTCTTGGTGTAATGGTCATACATGTGTACGGAATATTTCATACAATAACTACATTTTACAGGATACATATATATAAATGATATGTAGTGATACACGGATTATTTAACCTAGTACTTGTTTAAAATTACAAAATAAGATACAGTTTTCATTCTTCAAATATCTTTAATTTAGTTCATTTGTAATCAATATCATAAATGGTTCAAATCCCTATTTCTCGCACTAATCATGAATAACAATGGATTAGGAATATTTGAGTAAAAATTCCTAAATTTTCAAGTAACAATGGTTGAACCTCATGACCTAAGATGGCTAATACAATATCTTTGAGGATTATTTTGCAATGCATGATTTCCTTCCCCAATCAACAACAAGGTTTAACCAAATCATCTTAATCACAAAATGGTAAACATCAAATAAAATAAGGAACTATGAGTGTCTTTTATCTCTCTTTTATTATATTCTTATACACACCTAGACACTGTAACATAATACCCCCATAAAAAAAATTTCTCACTCTCTTGCATGTGAGTTAGATCATCACATGGTAACTTATAATTTTTTTTACCAGTCATATCCCCATGGTAAAAAAATATCAATTTCCCCTTGTAAATAAATTTGATTCATTTGGGGAAAACATTAAATAACAATATGTGGATCGGAACCTATTTCACTAGATATTTAATGATACTATAATCCATGATCCTTGGTGGATTCACATGTTCTTTCATATATGTGAGAATTTATTTGCATGAATTTGAACCTCAATTCTACTCTTCATATTCTGAATGTATGAATGGATGGAAAAGATACATCACCCTCATTATCTAGAACCACCCCAATGCGGCCCCTGCCATGACTCCCCTTGTCCACCGTCAAAAGGGTAGGGGCTGGTGATTGGTGCTGAGTAGGAATAGGACTAACATGGGAGGCCTTAGCCTAATGTAATGATACACACGCATATATCCAATCCCATACTGTGTTGGAATGTAAAACAATGTGATAAATCATTCATGGATAAATATAAATCCCACAACCGGAATTCGACAACAACCACTGGATAGTAAACATGGCTGAATACAATCCCAACACAGTGATTATAGATGAAAAATGTCTAATTAGAATGTAATGATGGGGAATACAATCAAGATAACCACATGAACACACCACAGTCTACTAAGCTCACAATGATCTAAATGGTCCTAGTCCCTCTATAAACCTATCAAAAGTTCGTTAATCTACACGTGAGGCGACATGTGTCAGAAATTCCCATTTAGGGTTATGTATAAAAATACCCAGTAAGACACCTCGAAAACACTGATCATATCCCAGTAAGAGTCATTTATAAATAAACATACTTTAATAGAACATATAACAAGAAAATCATCAGATAAAAAATAAAGAAACAAAATAACAAGTAAATTCATAACCACAATGATAGCCCATGTATCCTACATGAACGTTTTGTATACCAATCATCTATGATAACACAATACACTATTTAGATAACACTGATTACTTCTATATTAGAGTACATGATCAGAATGTATTGTCATAAGAAGTATATGTTGTATTCCTGAATAGATATGATACATTGACGACGATCACACCCATGTCCATGGGGTATGCAAACAACTCAATATGGTAAAACCTAATTCGTAAGGGATCAACGCCCGAATAGTTTTGTTCATGAAAATTACAAGAAATAAACCTATGGAAAGAAGATGATACAATATCAAACTATGTGAATCACATAAGGATAACAACTACTTTATTCAAGAATTCATGCAAAAGGGATCAATATCTTATAGGAACAATTTTATTTCATACTAACCCTTAGAGAATGAATATAGGGAACACAACCTAATGAGTATTTTCCATGATGAAAAGTAAAATGGATATAATAAAAATTTAAAGGAGTATATATTGTGTAGTAGTAGCACAAAGTGAGTCCCATTGACACCAGGTCTTCATGTGTCAAGACCCAAGTCTATTTCTGTGTTAAAGAAAATGACATGTATGTGCTCTTAGGTGTCTGACTATGTCTATGTACATGTATCTTCCAATGTACACCTGTCCTGGAAGTCTTGAAGTACGTGGTGGGTCTATACCCATGTACACAAGGAAATGTTCGTGTACCCTCCTAGGAAAATGAAGAGTTTCAAGGTCGAGTCACATGTCCTCTGATAGAATCACACAAGATGTGATATTGAATTTCAACATATAATCCCTACTAAATTCACCATGGGTCCCACATGGTAGGTTCCTATATAAAACCCACCATGTACTGTGGAATTTAAAATATCCCATGGGTTTCTCCTCTATCATTGCATCCACAACACTGATCACTACATCCACAATAAATCACGTCAGGAAGGACAGATTTACATTGATAGAGGATCTCCATCTCCAATTACCTGAATCTAGCCATCTAATTCACATGGGAATCAGTCATCATTTTTCATTTTCGTTATTTCACCAACCACTCAAAACTAATGTTCTCCAATCTAGTTTTATTATATCATCACTACTCTCATTGTATGATCCCTATTCAATATTGCATCTGTATCTATGATATCAATTCATTTCTATGATAAATGTTTGTGAAAGTTTATATTTCTATGTATTTGGTTAAAACCACTAAGAAATGAAGTACTAATGAAAAATTCTTGGAGAAAAATTGTAAAAAACTAGGAAATACAACAAATAAAAACAAGAATTGGTACTATTCAGTTTCCCATGATTTATTTCCCATTGAATTAAGAAAAAATACCATAATAAAATAAATATTATCTCAGTAAATAATTATAGTTAAACCCATCCCTCAATATGATTGATCCATGAATTAATCCTTTGTTCAATTGATTCGTGTTCATCATAGAAATAAATAATTGGTATAGATTCCCAATGAAATGAACATCTCACCTCAATTTGAATTGATAACTAAATAATAATGATGACGTGTCTCATTCAATTGTGAGGTCATTTAATTTCATTTTACATTACTTATCGATCATCGATATATTTATCCTTTAAAATAGGAACCTCATACATAGGTTATACAAATATCTCTCAAAATTTTAGGTTCTTTTATCTAACCCATTAATTTGGATATAACATTGTATTTAGAGGATAATCTAGGCCTCTGTGTTGTCGAAAAAAATAATCTATTTTTTTAATTTTATTCATATTATGCCCATGATGACATTTCAAATATTACATACACTAAAAAAGGTTATGTCAAACCTAAGGCAAAACACTTGTTCTGAACTCAATGTTTCATTATGATTTCTCATTTATGCCTCTTCTTGGGAGATGTTCCTCCTTTTATTGAAAACCTATCATGTGTGATATTAATATATATAATATAATTTTAATTTTATTCTTGTAACACTAGGCCCCGGAATCACACTTCGATGTAGCACCTGATCTGGAAAATAATCCATACAATATCAAAAAATAATTCATGGAAAATATAATTCTCTAAATTCTCCAATCATTGGGGATTTACAACCTGAATGGACAAAAAACTAGATATAAAAATAGATGTGGGTATAGATCTTGATTCTCTGTCTCCCACTTCAAGCGGCTCTCCTAAATACTCTTGAACAACCACTGGACATGTACTAAAAGTGTTTCTCAAAAACAATTATCCCTTCCTAATGATCCTGGATCTCTAATGGACACTCAAAAAATGTTGCTCCATCATCTATTTCCATCTCACCCTTGTGGATGAAATGTGACAGATGGTTCATGTAACTCTTCAGCTGGGAATGTGCAAGACATCAGGTACAAGGTCTAACTTTGGATGTAGAGATATGAATTATGCCACCTCACAAACTCTGTGATGTATATAGTAATGGAAAATTAATTTCATATATTTCTTTTATCCCTATACAAATCTCTAGAATATACATAGAGGTGAAACTATTTGGAACACATGGTCTCCCTACTCAAACTCCAATGGCCTAAGGCATCTATTCTCATAGGACTTATGACACCACTATATTGTCCTCATCTACTCCATGATGATCATCACATTCTAAATAGTGTCTCACACCAACATTGGGCCCATATGCGTTGAATATTCTAGAATAGTCCAACATAGTGGTGACCTATAGCATAACCCTTACAATGATGAAAAATATTCCATATAAATGGTGGAACATAAATTATTGTTCTATGAAAACTCCAACTATTGTATGTGATCCTCCTAACTACATCCTAAGTATAACATATATTCATTGAACATGTCCTCCACGACCTAAATGGACAACTCAGTATGGTCATCAATAAAATGGTAAAAATAGATTCTCAAACATAGCTATGTCGAAATAGTCTCTTGTAATCCCTTCTATAATTTATATGAGAAGCGACCATAATAGTACAAAATTACTATTGATGGAACTCAATGGAGTTGGAATATATACTCTACATAGAGGTTTCTCAATCACTCTACTGAACTCTGCTCTTAGATATTGACGAAGTGGGATAAATTGGTTAGTTGGTCTATGATCACCCACATGGAATCATGTCCCCTATATATACTTGATAATCATGGCATGATATCCATCGATATCCCACCCCACATCCAAGGTGTCACTTAATTTGGATGAGCTTAACCCACTAGAATATGGTTCTCAACCATCAATTATTGAGAAGAACGGAATTATAGGACAATATTTTCAAATCTCTTCTTTATCTATAGTGCTGAAAACTAATATCGATTCTCCCGGTACATAATTTCAACAATCTGATATACATATAAAAAATCTGTATGAAACTATCTCAGAACCCCATCTTGAAAAATTATGGATTCCATAATGCATCCTTGAAAAATAATGAAATGATACCCACCATTATAAAATCTATCAGGATCATATCTATTGGATATCTGATTACATTGGGTCTCGCAGTCAGTGTACCAAAGTTTTTATTCCCTGAATTCTTATAAAAGTAGAGGGGTGATAACCATCAGATGGACATATGTTCTATATCCCCATCCCCAATGTATAACTGTAACATGTATGAATTCTGTAATTTTTCATTTTGTAAATTGCAAACAAGATCTCATTCTGATGGATTCAACTATTGTGTTCTTTTTCACAAGAGTATAGACCATTGAAAAGTCATAATAATAGACGAACACTAGCCATCATCTCGATTTCATGTATAGATCCTTAAGGGATACTATATACAATAGGATATTTTTATCAGAGTAGATAATGAAATTTCTTCTCATCAGGTAGTGTCTCCGCAAATCTATGAAAAATAATATATCTACTACATCATGATAATGGGTCATTTAGTTCTACTCATTTGGTCTCAACTGATGCATACCATAATAAATCACCTCCATCATCCATATCAGAACAAAACCAATCCCAAATCCTAATTTTTCAATCAACACTACATACTCGAAACCCAGCACTTGTAATATAATGATGGGATCACTTATCTATCATTTCCTCAACTCCTTGAATGCATGTTGTAACCTCTTCTTCCATAGGAAATGATTATTCTTTCAAATAAAATCTTTATTGGGACATGATATCCTAGAGAATTCAGTTATGATTCTATGGTAATAGCCTTCCAAACTAAAATATATATACACATATTCCATTCTCTTGGGTGGCACACTTGGTCATAATTACCCAAAATTCATTGGTTACACTGCCAAACTACTTGATCAGATAATGTGTCTCCAAAAATGGACATCCAGAATTAAAAAATAGAACTACGAGAGCATCCCGTATATATGGTTCTCTTAGTGCATGTTGGTAACCATCGTGAAGTTTCTATTATGATCCTCGTCATATGTTATGTACAGAAGTATGTTTTTTATATAGACAACCATGAACCGGTCTAAATATGGTAGAATGATAAACATTCCTAGGGAGATCTTCATGCTAAATGGAACCACCATGTACTGATTGTAACCATAGAGACATGAAAGAATTTTTAGGAATATCCTCATCCCATTATCGAATCTAGTGACTGTCTAATCTAAGATAAATATTCAAGAATCATCATTCCCCTCTCAACTAACCAAAAATATCATCAATCCTTATTGGTGGATACATGTTCATTATTGTAACCGAGTTTAGGTGATGGTAATTTAAATATACCCTCAAGTATCTATAAAATTTCATATAAAACAATACTAGTTATTGATAGTGTGAATCATTATGTCTACAAAACCCTTCTTCTTCAATCCCTCCAACTGCACCGCCATCTCATCATGCTCTGTAGGATCCATCTGATATGTTTTCGAAGAGATTAGTTTCCTCCCATAGTCTATATTAATGATGAATTCCATCCCTTAGAAAGGATGTAATCATATATAATCCAGATGAAATACTTCCACATTGTCCACAACCACAACAAGGAACTGAAAACACATAATATATTCTACATCATGTGTAAATATAGAAAATTGATGAGTAATAAATTGTTCTCCCATTTTCATGAGTCCATAGTGTGTTTCATCTGCTTCCTTTTCATCCATAAATAAAAATTCATTCCCATTTCTACAAACACACCTCATTCTCCACCTAAAACAATCTATCCTAGTGTAAACTTTAGATAACTTTTATATACCTAAGATGATGTTATAAGGACTCATCACTACTACAAAGAGATCCCAATTGAAACACTTCCCAATCAAAGTAAGGCAACGCTATCAGCGCATGTGTTTGATGAATGAGTCATTGTCAGTGGGAATCTTTATGCACAATGATCGAGCATAGGGATCATCTCAAATCTCCATGTCATGAACCAGCAAAATGGAAATAAAGTCTTCTATAGATCTTATGTCTACCATTACTACTAAAAGGTTATAATAAATAGAGAATACATTGTATCATCCACATAACCTATAGGTTATAAGTTATGACCGCCTATATCTATCCCCAACCTTACCCCCATATATTGTAGCCTAGTGTCGACTGCCAAAGGGAGGTGGTGGTAACAAGTTGAAGTATATTCCACCTCTAGCATATCTCCTAGATACTCTTCCATATATGATACCCTATAGACATGTCTTCATCTTTCACTTCATCTACCTCATTTTTAAATCCATTGTCTCCCTATCAACTGTATGGTAGGTCAGAATATTTCATGCAATTTTTTCCTAGTCATCACATTGGTAGTACATCCACTACCTTGGTTGACTAGACCCATATTGTGATATATGAACCAAGGTCCCTATATCCTGATACCTCCCCATGATGAACCTCCCACATCCATATCCCTAAGACTAAAATCTATTTCCTACTACCAAATTTTATGTTCCTGTATGCCCACTTTTAGAATTCATGGCCTACATATACTCATCCATGAAACTCTAAAAATCCAAAACTCAACCAGGAACACCAAATGAAGTAAGAATTAATATAGTTATAATTTTGGTTGACATGTCTCTAAATTTTCTTCACTGAATGGTCCAATAATAAAATAAAAAATAATGAACTATATCCATTAGGTACCTCAAGATGTCTTCGAACCTTGATGAATACTCATCCACTAGCATATATCCCTAATGATGATATATAGGCACCTAGAATCATATATCCCTCAATGTAACAGGAAATAACTTAAATAAAAAGGAACTAAATCTATGAAGATGCAAGTGTCACCTCTTCAAATGGTAGGGTAACAGAACCCCACCTTCTTCTAATGGATTGATAGAGGATGGAAACATCCAAAACCACCATCCGATCCATTATTTTCATAAAATATGGAAAACAAAAATCACCCCCTAATTCCAATCCTCTATATATTATGGATCAATCCCTCCTAAGAACCTACGCAGTTGAAATCGCTGAATCACATGAAGCAAGCTAATCACACACACCTCATATACTGGTACTACAGGTACCATCTACAACATAACTAGCAGTGGTATAAATCAGGAACTACCTTGAGGTAACACCTTCAGAACATGCCCTTGTATCGATGCCTCGTAAATATTGGGGTAATTATTGTGATCCGGATGGTAAATCCTAGTTTTCATAAGCCAGTAACACATCATGAAATAAGGAACTTGTACCACAATAAATTAGTATTTGGGAGAGCTTTCTCAAGCAGGGTAGGAAAACCAAAAATCATTATTATATGATGAATGTACCATATATTTTCCCTATAATAAGTGTTAGCATGTAACATATTTAAATCCATATTATCATTGTTCTAGTGTATGGATAGGTGATCTGCTTTCCAAACACTAGTTTTCCCAGTCTTAAATACAAATTTGAAACACATAACACAATTTCCCCAAACTAATTTCATGGACAATAGTCCTATGGTCTATTTAAAACTCCAATTAGACTCATTTATCACCCAACTCAAAGGGGCCATCTGCGACTCCCCAATAATTCCTCCAACAGGAAATGGGCTAGCAACTAGAAGTGAGTAGGAATATCACTAACAAGCAAGAATGCACACATATTCCAGACCATACAATGTTGAAATTTAAAAAAAACATGAATAAAAACATCTAAATCCCCCAACCATTGTATGAAAATGAGATTTGGAATATAAACATGGGAAAATAGGGTCCCATGACAAAGAGTCGGAATAAATTCAAATATAAAAGTAAATATGGGGACGTCATTGAAGGCAACTAGAAAACAAACCTATGTATGTGCATCTCACTATGAACCGCCTGGTAATAGTCACTCTAGGACTTCATAAAATGGTTTATCGTATGTAAAAGACACAAAATATGAAGAATTTTTTTTTCATGGGTGAGTATACTAATACCATGTAGGACACCCCAAAAAACTAAACATATATCAACAAGAATAATTGTCATCTCTATATAGGTATTACATATAGCACATACAATAATAATATCCAGATATACTCCATTATGAAATGGATTCTCTAGATATTTTATAGTTGTACCCTTATCCTAGTGATCATACATGAATGTTCCACATGGAACTCATCTAGGAGAACACACTCCACAAGTCAGATAACACTAATGGCATCTTTCCAAGAGGTCTTCCTTGTAATGTATCATCTTATGATGAATATTGAAGATGTCTGAAGAGATATGACACATAGATAAAGATCAAACCCATGGCCATGTGTTATACCAACTACTCAATCTAGATTTACACAATTTTAGAGGATCAGAGCCCATGTAGTGTTGGTCACGATGCTACCTAGAAGATCTCCAATAGAAAGAAGATGAAATGGGATCTCACTCTGGGAAATGCAGAAGGATTACAATAACTATATCCAAGGGTTTCTTATAATGAGATCACTATAAAATGTATATGATGTGATTACACACTAAACCTAGAGGAATGGATATAGGTAATTCACTATAACGAATATTGATCAAAATGAAGTAGAAAATTTCCCCAATACCACATTAAAGTTGTAAGAAAAGTGAACTAGAAGTGAACAACATGTATCATCCACACAAGGTCCTTATCATGTATGACAACATATGAATGTACCCATGTCAAAGTTCATGGTGTGTCTATGCCCATGTACTTATAACTAGGTACTTGTAAACAACTATTCCCATGTATGTCTTGTATGTCTATGTCGATGTGAATGGCAAGTCCATGCCCGTGTACTACATGGTGTGTCCATGTACCCTCTGAGGTACACTCTATTTTTTATATCATGTCACACATCCTGTGATATTTAATTCTATCAGGGAAACCCCTACTGTCGCCCAAAGGGCCACAAATATCATGTTCTTTTATAAGAAACTCCATGTACCATAGGATATAACATGTACTCTGGGTGTCTCCTCTACATCGTTGTCCACTCCTCCTACCCATGGATCTACCAAGATTCATGAATGTATGTTTATATCAACTCCTACCAAATCCCTCCATCACTTCTTATGTAAATTTTTTTACAAAATTCATAAGGGAATGATTTTAAATAATTTTTCATCACCATTACACACACCTGTAAAATCTATATGTCTTCAATATGATCCCATTGACTTTCCGATACCAAGCTCGGACATATCTATGCCATACCGAGTCTATATCTGTGATATCGAATCAATATTCTATGAAAAAGGTGTTAAAAATTGGATTTCATTATATTTGGGTTGGACCACATGTCAAATGAATCACCATTGATGATGACATATTGGAAAAAGGGGTGAAAATATGAAACAAGAAAAATTGGAATGAGCGTAATATTTTTTAGTTCACCTCAAATTGTTATCATTATAATCATGAATAATGAATCATAAAAACATGAACAATTCTCAAAATAAATCCCCATAGTAAAACCAATCCTGATAATTATTCATATACAAATCATCTTTTTGGTCGATTGATTCATCTTTGTCATAGATATAAATAATTACAAATAAATACAAAAAAATGAATTCCATCTTCAATTTGGATCAATCACTGAAAAAGAATGAATCAGCATCACTATTGTTGGTATGATACATCAATTCTTTTGCCCAATAGTTATTGATATTCAATTCAGTTATTATTCATCAATGAATCCCCATCCAGAGTCTATCTAATGATCTCTCAAAAATTTATATTTATGTTTCACATTAAGAAAAATCCATGTTATATACTCAATGTTGCACTTTTATTTCAAATATAGGCCTCGTTAAAAGAGTTGTTCCACCTTTTAGGAAAACTTCTCAGGCCTTATATTAATATATTTAATATATTCAAAACATTTATTCCATTCACTCTGATTCTCAGAATCACACACCATATATGATCCAGGACTCTAAAATAATACATAAAATATTCATAATTAATACCTGGAATATTCAGGTCACTACACAAACCAATGATAAAATATATGTGAAATAAAACCTTAGATTCTAGTCCTCCATGACCCATGATAATAAAACCCATAACATTCTATCATAATCAAATGAACATTAAACTATTTTACGCATGGTCAAAATCAGAAAATAATAAATCCCTCAAATGGGTTACTAAAAAACAATTTTATCCTATAGTCATAATGACCCCCAAAATATTGAGTTCTAGCTATACTTTATGTGAGATTTAACAAATCCATCAATTGAGTCATAGATCACTACTCCTTCAAATGTAGCTTGATTTATAGATTTATGATATAACCATGGAATTTTCACAAAATAATTGGGATCCCCTTAATGAACCAAACCTACATCATCCCAATTTTATGTAAAAAACATCTTGTACCTTGATTCTATTAGTCAACTCAGTTCTCTTTCAATTTGAAATTTTGCAATAAATGTACTATTCACTTACTAGGACCCAATTTGGAAATAATGGTGAATAGTTTACTTTTTAATGATCCTTTGAAATTACCCCTCATAGACATTTTGGTATTTGAAAAACAATTACAAATGAACCCCATACGCTTCTCCCAAACCGAGTGCGGTAACGGTCAGACAACTTCGACAAGTCTATGATATCGATCCAAGTATTCAATGAACCAATTTACTCAATTTATTTTAACATGATTAAGTTGATTAAGAGTGTTTCTGTGCATCATGCCATCAGGATCTACAAATTTTATGAATAGTCATGCATGGCACAAAATCCTGATACAATGTAACCTCTTATTACAGATGTAATACATTAATATTTCATTCATAGCATTCTTGTCAGATGATGTGAAATGACACATTTTACATCTCTATTTCATGGTCTAAAACTTTGTAACACTTTGTTTCACACATGAGGGGACCCGAATTTCGGTATCAGTCTTTTACCACACCATCGAGACTTATCAATAACTATGAAAGACTTAATTCTCTGTTTAATGATATTTTTAGTGATTAATAGGGGCCATGAACTATGGTTAGCCTAGAATTTACCTCAATTATGCTATTTTTACCAACATCTAACCACATGGGGTATCTCTTATTATGAGGTTTTTCACTAATTGACTACTATAGACACATTTTCACCCCATAGTCCTAACATTAAGGCATAAAATTACCTAGCCTAGATTCCTAGACCCAAGGTGTGAAATGATAATATTAATATTCCTATTGAAAAATTTAGACATGTGTAACAATTTGGACTTCAAATAATAGGATTCTACTGTTGGTATCATACCATATAAACAATCCATAACAAACTACATTTGAATTGATGCGTACATTGATATGATATGCAATAATGCCCCAAATAATCTCAAGAGACTATAAAAAAAAGAAAATAGTCCATATTAAATATAAATGAACATCGTGAAATTATCTAAATAATTTGACCTATTACACTAAAAAAATTTATATTATCCTTGATCATATCAAATCCATACATTGTACCCTTTTTATAAGAGAACATGGATCGTCACAATCATTAATTTTTATATCAGTTAAGGTATTTCATAGAAAATGAAGGACACTTTTTTTTACTACACACAGTCCACCTCTAATTGGATGTACATAATGAGTCCCTCCAAATAGCCCTTGCTCATAAGGAATCAATTTTGTTAATAGATTTTCCTTTTTCCCATATATTCTCACACAGTGGGTTAATAGAATCTTCTTTTCAATTATGGTCCTCAGTAATTCATTACAAGTTTTTCCCATTAAAAATTCATTAGATTTTGGAATTCCCCAGTATAAAATTTTACAACTTCCTTATACAATCCCAATATTTATTTGGATATCTTCTTCCATGAAGTCCCCATGTGGTTGAATGTTTCTATAACCTTTTTAAATCTTGTGTGACCTTATACTATAAAAAGTAGTCATCCCTATAACCTGACATTAAACTATTTTGTCAATTCCATTGTCACAATGTTGTTAAAATATATAACCCTCATCAAAGATGTATAATAATAAACTATGAATCATCTTCCTCTTCACATGATCTAAAACATTATAATGTCTAAATTCATATAACATAAAATTAAACTACATGAAACACAATCTATTATATATGATCCATTACAACTATGAGAGCTTGACCCATAATAAGGTAATTCGTATATGATCTTTATCATTAGATTAATATTACGATTGAATATTATATTTTAAAGGAATCACATGTAAATTATATTTGATAATAGATTTGGAGACTCACATTATTTCAATCGCACACCCGGATGAAATTTGAAAATCAGCTTCGTCTACTTAATATTTTTATCCAAATAGAGGTCATATCCATTCTCAGGGATTCATTAATCATGGATATAAGTCCCAAATCTATGATTTCATTATAATAAATCATTTTCCATTATATATTATAATGATTTATAAGTGATGCCACATATTCTCTATTTCACATTTCTATATGGATTTAAAGGATTTTCCATGTTTCCTATTGATTCTCACTCTAATCATTACTCGTGTGACCACAAATAACCTTGAGAGGTATATTAATTATAAAAATAAAATTTCATTTTCATTATTTATAGAGAGGAAACATTCACCCAATGCAATAACCATATAATGGGAGATAGATTTAAAATCTACAAGAAGAAAAACTGTAGTGGTGGAAAATTTATAGTGGATCATTTTTTCCATACATGAGATCTAGATCCATTTATAAATATTTTGAGAAAAAATAATATATGATTCATAAATTTAATAAACAATTTATTATGTATGAGTTTTGTAAACACAGAATATTTTGAAACATGTTCTTTGGTTTATGGACACATTCTAAAACAAACCTATCCTCCCGGAAGGAGAGTCAGATCTATGTAGGTAGTTTCATCTTCATTGAATGAAAGCATTGTTTGGTATTATTACTCTCCCAAAAAGTAGCCAAATATATTCAGCATAACAATCCAGAAGAATTGGATTGTATTTAAAGACCCTAAACATCCAATTGAAAGAGATGTAAGAATTATAATGGTATAACATTGTCTGGGGAATTCTCAACTAAACAAAGTCCATCTTTTGTTCATTCATGATGGGTAATCTCAGGGTGGTTAAAGTCTAAATAGCCTCAGCAGACTGGGGGTTACAAATAATTTGAATTTCATATACTTATATTGATTCTCCTAAATAAAATATGAAAGTAGACTAATATTTGGAAACGAAGATGATTAAAGTGTCTAAATATAAGGATGATTACATTAACTAGTCGAGACACCTAACTATGCAACCATTTTAATTTCATAGAGATACCCAATAGTAACATAAAATTAATATGGTGAATTGAATTTAGAATCCACCCATTTTATAATAATAAACCAGTATCATGAAATGCATAGAGGCATAAGAAAATTTTATAACAACTGACGTCCCCCTTGGAAATGAATGTGACATGTGAAAGATAATCTATTTTGGTATCCTCTAGGAGGTCAATCACTGACATTGTTCTTGTAGGGATGATGATTATTGGATCCGTAGTGTTCAAATGAGCCTACCAACTGTAGAACAGGATCGTAATTTCCACCACTATTGTGCTATCTAGTGGAATGTTGTTAGTAAGCCCCAAAGATAAATTATAAGGTCCATCAGGGTATAAATATCATGAGGTGTATTCCATTGAAATTTAAAAAACCGCCATCCCCATCCCTTTATATCTTGAAATTATACTACTTTTTCCAAAATAATCAATAATTACATACTTACCTATAATCATTACTTCCACCCATATCATTAACCATATGAAATAGTCACATCATATCAAACATTGGGATCCTACTAAATCTTGATCCTGATTCCAGTCCATATAAAAGTTACTTCATCAACACATAGAAAAATAAACATGACGTCAATTTTAGGAGATGTGAATGATACATATTTTAAATGATGTAATGAATTTCACTTGATTCATTGAAAAACCCCAATTTTAATTCATAATAGGATAGGCTTTTAGGTAGAAAAATGGGTGGGTGTGGAGGTAGACATTCTGTAGTTGGATCTGTGGGAAAATCATACATATCTTCGACAGCTAGAGGAGAATATTCTCCAATGATTCCATTTCCTTTATGAATTTCCACCCTCTAATCTAATTCCCTCTATATTTTCAATATAAATAATTGGTTACTAATTCACTATAACCTCCTAAAAATATAAAAAACAAGGATTCAAGACCGAGGTCACACTGGGATGAATAGTTTATATAAATAATTGTAGTACCTCTTAACAAAAATCAACCTCTTCCTCCATTTACACCACCATATCATACACTTGATATAAATAATTAATCATAACCATTGAGGAATGATTATTGGAATTCATATATTTGAGGTATGAAACAACCTAATGAGTTTACCATTTGAATGAAATCTAATATGGAGCAGTGATGTGGCTAAATCTAGAGAGATCAATTCTCTTTTCTGAAGCACCCTGATACGGCTTTTGGGAGATACATTATTCATCAAATAATTTCATTATCTCTAAGCCATTCTGAATAATTTTGTACTATAAATTGATAAATATGATTTATCCACCCTTAGAGATTGTTTACAATCAATCCCCTATACTTGTGTCCTTATAATATAGTTTAATACTGAACCCCTTGGATTTGTGATCCTATGAGGCCCGAATAATGAATAATATGGAATAACCCCATGACCGGTTGCAATAAGTGAGTTTTCCTTATCATCATCAGTATAGGAATCAAAACCACCATCTTCCAAATATTCACTTACACTAGTGATTAACATATTGATCACCCTCCATGAACATACCTATTTTATATGCAATGAATGGATAGAGGCATCAGGGGGTCCAATATATTCTTATACTATATAGGGTTCTTCACAATAAGTGATATTTTTGGCCGATGATGTACATATATAACAACTCAAATTAACAAATTTCCCCTAGGAAATGTACTTTTTCCCCTAGATACTAACGGATTTACTCCAAGAATCCCACTCACTCTATGCCATTGGATTGAAATCCTCAGGTTGGATTAATATTTATTATTCAGAAATATGAGTTTAAGGATAATATACGGTAGTTTTGGTGATAAAATACTACATTCTCAACATCATCCTTCATTGAAAATATAAATGACACTTTCTTAGATCCATTTTGAGCATAAAAACCTCAATTTCGGATCATTTCCCGATCATCCTTATCCACATGTTGTCCAATAAAAATAGGCTTAGGTTTTTCTAACTAACCATTTGGGTCTGATCGAATCCAAGATTTGGTAAAATATTTAAAATGAAAAAGTAGAATTTCAAAAGAGGAATATCAATCAGACAATGTGTATCATCCTAATAAAACATGGTCCATTTTTTATAAATCATTAAATACTTCTCTATACATGAACTATTGAATTGATTTGGAACACCTCTTTTGAATATTGTGGAACTAACACCCAAAACAACAGGTTGAAGACCGCTCACATATCAAATATACATCAATTTATGAATCCAATACACCCTTAGTTAAGGATATGAGATACCCTATCTTTTCATTTCCACCATGTGCATCACTCACAAAAGTACCATTAGGGCAGTAGTAAGGTTCATAAACAAAGGAGAAATGATGGCTGAGAATGTAAATATCATAATTTTCCACTAGGATAATGGATTGTCCCAACATATTCAATATATATAAGGATATAATCAAGAATCCATGATCCATGGTTTGTTAATGAATTATTAGCCTCTTATCTGGACTACTATCCAACCTTATAGAACATTATATATTCCCATGGGTGGGAAAAGTGACTTCCCCAACCAGTACATCCCAGAATTGATACAAATTCGCAACTATTGAAACAACCAGATTATTGCACCTCACTGTGGAAAATTGGTACATGATCAGAAAGGTCAAAAATCAAACTCCAATGTTTTATTTTTACAATGGTAGTAACCAACCACCATGATAAATGGAAAGAAAGAATTCTAAGTGAACCAATCAATCAACATTAGGTACAACCTTCCTTCCCCATTATGTGAACTGACCCTCATCGATCATTATAGAGTATATAGAACATGTCTCTTGATTTCAAGTGTTGGATAGGTCCACAACATTATTTATTTATGTTTTTCTCCATTTTATATAACAAAATACTAGAATAAAATTAGATATTGGAACATTCATATTTTGATGATGTTCAGAATTTATAATATCATTTTCCTTATTAAAAAGTATTCCCCCAATGGGTGGGGGCAATCTCTATTACATCCTGATCTATGGAGTGTGGAAATACTTCATCATTCTTCTCCCCATGATTGGTGAAACTAAGTTCATCAACACATTTCATAGGGTTGTACAAACATTCCTATTCACAAAGTAGAATGTATTATTGTTAGGGATCCACTGACCCATCTGTTATGTGATAATGTATAGTTAGTGAATTGAAAAATATTTTATGGGCCAATAAACCTTATATAATCACATGGATATTAAATCTTCCATGAACTTATCACAAATATGATAAAATTACAAATTTCGTCCAGATTCCAGACATAATAAACTCATGGGGAAATATATCATGTGGTTGACCACTTGAATTTATCATCAACAATGAATTTTCATATAAATAATGAGGTAAAAATTGATGTCTAATCATGGTAATGATAATATTTAATTTAAAGAAAAATTGGTGTCTCCCAAAACAAACCCATTAGTGTATGTCTCCCAAATAAATAACATTTTTTATGAGATATTCACATGATGTGTGTTACTGCACTTGAGTATCCGTGAAAAAGGTTCATTTCCTCAATGCACTGATGAGATAAGGTCCTCTTATAGAAACCCAAATTCATAGAGAGGATGCCAATTTCAGATAGAGTGCCCTCATTTTCCATCACCCTTGATTACATATAAAATATAATTATGTGTGCTGATTTCATTTTTTTGTTATTATGAATTCATTCAACAGTGATGTTCCTACATTCATCTACAATGGAAGAAGCTTTTGTAAGATCCATTTCTTATTTTATGTAAAACTACACAATGAATTATTTTTTAGAAACAAGTTTATAAAAATATAAACGAATCACATAATAAACTTTCTTGAACAACATGACATGATACATTGGATATGAATAACTTATGTTACCATGTTGGATACTCTATAACCAAGAGGGAATAAAAAAACCCCAAATGAAGATATATATATATATTGAAAAAATACAATTTCATTGTTGTTTATCCTTCAGTACATGTGAAATCTATTTATCAAAGGAATATTTTATACAAATAATGTTAAAGATTGAAATATCAAACAACATCTCAAAGCACTTTTTAACTAGGTGAAAACGGATTTGAAGTATCAATTCACTTTTATAGGTATGGAACCACCTCTAGGTTCACATTAATCTTGGAAAGCATTCAATAAAGATGCAATCTTCCTCAAAATCAACACATCTCTCAACCAATTTGAACACTTTACGGTGGGGGTATTTAGTTTGTCTGGAAATGTTCACCTATATTATCTAAATGGTTTTATGAATTTAAATTGTCTGAATTAATTCTTAAAAAAACCATGATGTAAAAAATCACTAAAGTATATGCCTTCAGAGAGAAATCCAATTATTGATGTAGCACTTTCCTTTTGATGGTCCCCACACTACTTGGATCTCCAATAAATGAGGTATTACTTCTCAATGTGAGAAATTATCTTCATAAAACCCCCAAAAAATTACCTTTTCATTGGTGGTAAATGACATCATCTTTTGGATCCCCACAAATGAGAATTTTATTTAAAAATTGATTCATCTATTTAAATCCCCCAAAAAATTTCATTTCTAGGGTATGGAATTTCTTTGACCCCCCCCCACCAATAACCATTTCTATAGTGGGTAGATGATTATCTTCATGTATCCCAAAAATAAATTCTGTTTGGGTGATGCTTTTTATTGATATATAGATCACTTTCAATCTCAAGAAGATTGTTATATACATACCCCATTAAATACACATATAAGGATCTAATAGTATACGTATAAGAACATCATGATAAAGTGATCTAAATATATAATCACTTACCACATACTGTAAATGATTGGAACTCATATGAAGAGTTAAAAATTGTTGCCTCTCACATAAGATCCCCATCAATGTTGAAACACCTTCATGAACTACATATTTTGTGGACCATCATCTGGCATGGAAAATAATATGTTTGATTGTGTCTCCGCATAATTATATCTTACGTAGCATGTAGTATGTAGGATGAACACTTCCAATTTTAATGACCTCTTTCTACATAGCATTCAGACAAACCTCAGTTGATCCTGAACTATCCAAAAATATATCACCTCTATCATCTCTTAAGATGACACAATCCCCGGAAGGTCCCCTTTATGAACTACATTAGAATATTATCCATCGATGCACCCATGTAGGCATGTTCAGGGTGATAGAAACACTAACATGTCTCCAATTAGATTGTGTATTCCCTTGGTATAATATTTACTATGCATATCCTAAAAAATTGGTTGGGTAATCAAAATGAATAAAATTGTTCATTCCCTTATTAAGTAGGTCTCCTACCATAGAGGAATTTCCAATGGATTCCATGTTTCTAGTATTGGGGATAACAACATTCTTTTTCCATCCATAATGGTTAATTCCCTATATTTCACCCACCCATCAAGGTGGCCATCACCAGTCAAAAGGGTCACTATAGGGAATACCTCCTCACATAAGCTCCAATTCATTTATGTGGGAACTTCTCACACCTTCCATTACTTAACACATTACCAATAGTATATTGGGGATATTTTGAGAATTTCCAAATCATTTTAACCCATTTTTTATCACATATACCATGACTGAAGTGGTATTGGAGTTTAGTGGAAATCACATCATTAACACCACAAAATAACATGTGGGACTAATCCAAAGGTGTAAGCCTCAAACCCTTCAAAAATCATGTGCATTAATTCCTACACAATTGGGATATGTATGAATCCTTTCTATGCTCCATACAATGAACCACAGATTCTCCTAATCATTTTCAGCGTAATATTACTAGGATGGTCTTATCCAGCACTATAGGAAACATTAACTATGGGTTCTTTGAGCCATTTTGTATTAAGTCCAACATCTACCTTGTCCAATATCCTATGTCATGGATTTCCTTACTGTGTGAAGTTAACCTACACAAGTTGGTCCTCATTATATAACCTTAAATTATCTAATGTTCCTCATTTTGTTTCCTTGAAAAACAATGGTTCTAATTCCCATTGAAATGATATTTATGAATCCCATGTCACGGGCCTAATCTAAAAACCAATAAAACTCATATCATCCGTGAAGAAAATAAATATTGAGAACCCCACAGTGTGGATTAAAACCATCATAATAATAATAAACAAAATAAGAGACTCGAATTCACACACAAAATTTTCCAATCACTAGGAATATATTATAAAAAAACATGTCTCCATCGATCATGAACATTTGGTAAATACTGATGATTTTCATTACAATATGACCTAATTTTTTGTTGTAAACAAAATGGTGATCAATTTAAAATTTTGAATTTAATAAAGGATTTAAGAATATTTCAAAAATCTATATGATCATCCTAGAGTATGAAATAATTACAACCCAAAAGTGTGTGATGAGCCCAACCTCCCATCCTCTCATCTAATTTGTGTACCTAAGAATTGTTGGATTAATTTCTTAATTACATCTTTCATTTGAAATGTAGATTTTTTAAAAAGAAAAACTGATTGAACTGTCGATTTTTTCATATTCATTGAATAAAACTCATTAAAACCCACATATAATTATTTTGTACATATATTTCAATCATGAATGTTCATTACATTGACACAAAAAAACTCCATTCATATCATTTTTTATAGAATATTTCATTCACCATTTTAATAATTATTCATATTAGATAGTTTGTAAATCAAAATTTTTTATTATTTAAACTATATATATAAGGATTGACATAACATTCAATTATATATCTTATGATCCATTAAAAGTTAATTTTAGTGGATCTTGCTTAAAAAAATACATATATGATTTTCATTTACTATAATATCAAATAATGTGAATATTGATCAATGAATAAAAAAATGAAATTGTGGCTTTGCAATATAGATATATCAAGTGTGTATGTATTTCTATTTTCTCATTTTATATTTTAATGGTTTCCTCATCTCATGGAATATGAAATTGAAAAAAATTATATTATAATACCTTAACTTATGTTGCAACCATTTTATTTTTATTAATAATAGATTTATAGTTTTTAGATACCTATCTTTCGATAGACCATTCACCTTATTCTAATTATTTTCTTTTTATCATTGTTTATAAATATTTTCACTTTTCATCCATTTAAATATCTTAACATTCCACCAATGTTCTACACCATAGCATAAATATAATCTATTATTCAATATATATTTTGTATTGTACTTATATCATATAATGTGGATATTTTATTTACCCTTATCATGATGTGGAACTCCAATAAATGTATTTTAAAATGAAAAAACCTTAACTACCGATAAAAATAATAAATTATAAGGACACAACTTAGGGGGTCGAATATAAAACCTTGAAATTTTAAAAATGATCACCATCTTTGATAGTGTGCATGACATGATACGACCCATGTATAATGAAATATAACAGCTTGAGACGTTATGATATCTTTATTTTAAAATAAATTAAATCTCTTTGATAGCATACAATGCATGAAATGAGTGGTTTTAATGGAACATGATACATTATTAAAATATTTTTTTTAAATAATACAAATATAAATTATAAATTAAATTGAATGGTATAGATATCAAAATCTAAATTATGAAAAATATATGTTTGAAACACATATGAAATAAACAAAATCAGTATCTATTTAATAGAGTAATAATTAAAACCTTTTGATAGAAAAAGATATTCTTTTGGAAAAATGTATTTTTCTAAATGATTATTTACTCTAACTTTACACTCATACATTATAATTAATTATGAAAACATTTAGAAAATAAATGAAAAGTAAACATGATTTTTTTAAATTTTTATATCTGTATTATTTTAAAAGATTTTTTTGGATTTTTTAGAAAAGTTTCATTTTTTGTTGAATTGTGAAATATACAATATTTTAATTTAAACTAATTTTTTATTTAAATTATTTTCAATGATAAATGGAATTATAAATTGGTTTAAAAGTAAAATTATTATAGTTATATACCAATAAAAAATGAAGATATTGTTATCAATTTCATATTTAGTTTTGATAAAAAAACTTTGTAAACTTTTAAATATTTTATCTCTTAAAACATGAATTATCATCATGTTTGCAGGTTAAATTTGACATTATATTTTCTCACTTATGTTAATGTAATTTTGAAAATTGGATTAAATATTTTTAATAAGAATAATTTAAATTAACTAATAAGGTACTCTTAATTTTTTATAATAAATAATATTAAAAATCCAAAAAATTATTTATCGTGGTTAAGGTAAAAACTATTTTACCCTGGGTTTTATCAACAATATAAGGGTTATAAATAATCTAATAACATGTGAAACCATTATAATGTGGACATATTTCCACTATATACTGTCATATTTAGAATCTAGGAATTTTTTATGTTTATTATCTTGTGAATTACTTTATGATGTATGTTTCTTCAGTGAAATTTCCATGTAATTTCTGAGAGAGATCTCATTCCCCACATATAAAAGGGAACTCCCTCCCACCACTAATTCACACCTACAAAGACCGTTGGAATGATTATAAACATATAGTGTCTCACACTAAAATCCATATTCACCATCTGGTTCACGTAGTTTTCAAAAAATTCCATCCCTATGCTTCATGAGATGAGATCAAAACCAATATTCTATTATAGATGGTATTTATCTTAACATCCATCTTTGATTTTCATTCTTATTTTCCACCATTCATTATATCTAGAAACTTGAAATATAATAAAAATATTATCTTTCATATATTGATATTTTATTATGTGGATTCATTTTATTTATCCAACTTCACTTCAATCAAATTTTGAACAAAATCATCGAGTATGTGTACGGTAGACTACCGCCCAGAGAGCTAAAGTAGTCTGTTTTCCATCACAACATTTCAAGAATGGATTTAGTAATGGACTGAACACATTTCAAGCATCAAATTTGTGATGGATTTAACCACTTATTTATTTTATGTGGTTTATATAATTACCATTTGTATGTTATATCACGAGGTCATTAATCATTATAGAATTTAAAATTTAATTTAATTACATTTTCTTACATATTTATTAGGATTAAAAACTCACCAATTTTCCAAGGTTTCATTTCACAATCTCATCATTATTCAGAATTTGTTATGTTTAAAACCCTCATATGGGAATTATTTGATATTTATATCATGAAAAAACTTTATTTTCATATCCTCTATTATTTAAGAAATTTTGAAGATATTTTTACATTATCTCATGCATTAGTACTTAAAATTATTGAGAATATTTTTTATAAAAATATGACAATATTTCTCTTTCGATCGGAAATCATTTTTCATCAAAATCCATGATTTTAAAAAATTTCAAAAAAAAATTAATTGTATTTTTATAAACATTTAATTTTAATCTGTTGTTTTGAATGAAATGTTATTATCATTTTTAAATCAAAATTTCCTTTGTAATATACTAGAAATGTGAGAGGAATAATCATTTCTAACATGTACGACATGAAATGAATTCGTAACTATCTTGAAAAATAGATTTATTAAATTTTATTTGTCATTTTTTAAATATTTATTTTAAAATTAATTGGTATTAAAAATATTTTCTCAAAATATTTTTTTAAAAATAGTTTCAAATTGAATATGTTATTTTACTCAAAATTTTATTTAATAAATATTTTTGGATATTTCTACTCATCAATGGATCCAAGAAAATTTCTAATAGTGTTTTACACATGTGATATATCAAATTGACATTATCATTTTTATATATAAGGATGGAATATGATTATTTTCACAGAGGATGAATAATTTTTTTAATATTCATCATATTATTCTGGATGGTTTATAATTATGTTTATTGATTAGAGACATATTTTAACAATTCATATAATATTCTAATAATATTTTGTTTATATTGATTAAAATCCATCCATTTAATATTACGAATGCATTAGACATTTCCTGTGATGGTCAGTGACTGCCATATCACCTCGATTTATCAGTAGGTGTCATATGAAAATCCTGATTAGGTTTTGGATGAGGCCTTACCAATTTAAAAATATGTATTGATATAATGCATTGGAGGTATTATTTGTCTTAAAAAAAAGGCCAATTAGGTGTTTTTTAAATGTCCAACATTATAAATTCTATCATTATTAATTCTATTATTTATTTTTTATATTATTATTTGATTAGTTAGAATATCGATGGTTATGTTCTCAATATAATGAGATAAATCATTTTTCATGTTTGATAATCATTTTTTCCTTCAATATTAAGATCATGTTATTAATTAAATGGAATATGTTCAATTTATATACCTTTCCATATTAATTTTTATTTTTAATTAATTTCTTCCATTATTCACATAACCTTACAAATAATATATTATCTCCAGTTTATTTATATATATTTTCTTAAGGATCCAATTATGTTTATTCTGATTAGTAATCATGTATACAATAATGGGAATAAAGGAATTCTCAAATAAATATATTTATTTTTGTTATAAAATGTAATGTGAATTTCATGCAAGTATCTAGTTTTCTAGAACTACATAACCGCCGCCGCTACAATACTGTAGCATACTGTAGCAGCGGCGGCACTGTAGCAACGGCAGGCACTGTAGCGGTGGCAGAGCACCGTTGCGGCGGCGGTTACTGTGCAGTATTGTAGCAATGCGGGTACTGTAGCAGTACTATTCACAGAATGGGCTTTGGGCCAAAAAAATGGGCCTACGGGTCATGTAATGGGCTAAATGCCCACTGGGCCTTCGGGCTATGTAATGGGTCTCCCTCTACCCAGTTAAAGAGGTCTTTGCTTTGCTTTAATAATTAAAATGAGGCTTCGGCCCCAACCTTTAAAAAAAATAACCTAGACACCACCAAAAGTCAATTATGGTTGTGTTCACTAAAGTATATTTCAATAATTTTAGATCATTTTATCATATAATATTATATGTGCAAAGATAATACTTTGTTAACATGAAGATAAAAGTCATGCCTTAAAAGAATTTCATATGTTTGTTTTATACTTGAAATAATTCAATATTTCAATGAATTTAAATAATTTTATTAAGTAAAACATTCCGTGATATTTTCATTAAATTCATACATTTTGAACTATGAATTATTTTAGTTTAGAAATTCAATTACAATGGTTCTCTTATATAAATCTTAGTAGCTAATTATGGTTGTAAAAATAAAATATCATATGAATTTACCATATTACTATTTTTTATAGATAATAAATATTATATTTATCATTTACAACAGTATAAATGAATCCAAAAAATTATATTTTATAATTTCACTCCAAACTAATTAAGACTCCAATTTCCATACATATATATCATCAGAGTAATCTATAATTTAATGTGATTTGTAATAGTATAAAAATTAAAACTCAATAAATATTAAATTTTTATACCTCAATAACTAATATTCATAGGGATAAATTAAAACATAATTTCCGTAATATGTATTACATAATTTAAATGAATTAATTCTTTTGGGAGGTAAATCATGATATGCTTCAATAAAAATGTACAACTAACAAATTTCCATTCTGAAACGCTAATGTAAATCTTGAATTTAGATCGACTTTTATTTCTAGGGAAACCCATTGAAATTTTATTATATCATTCAAAGAGATCATCCATTGGTATAAAAATTTCATATAATTTTTTTTAATAAATTTGTAAAGTCATCTTATATTAAATGATTTCAGATGTCTCATATACATTATGTGGTTAATTAGTCAAAATAATTATTAATAAAAGGTTATTTTATTCCATTTCATTATATGAAATTCTATGTTGTGAAGAAAAATTTTAGAATAATGTTATTCCGGAAAAACATATTGATAACTGATTCATTTAGAATCATAATCAAGGGCGTATATTTTTATACAATTCCCCCAATACCGATTCATTAAATAATATTATATTTTTCTCACTCAATGATTGTCTACTCATTTATATTGTTTGTAATATACCACCATATTCTTATGAATTTATTGTAAAACTAGAAATAGAATCATGAAATTTAGGATATCGTTAAACAATGTAATAAATTTAGGGAATTTATTTCAATAATTATTAATTTGAAAAAATAGAATATATTTATAATGAGATAGTTCGTCATAAAACATATTTTATGCGATGAAGAGTATTTTTTAAAATTAATATGAATTCCACATTCGTATAATATTTTATAACATATAAATTCAAAAACCATGAACATCTAATGTCATGCCTCAATAGATATTATCATATTTGGTGACAAATTATTTTATAATAAGAATGTAACTAAAACAATAAAATTTATTAAGGGTTTTGGTGAGGTCAAAATTAATCATATTATATTACACAAATAAAAATTGTTCAAGATTCATATCTAAGTAAGATAATAAATCAGGTATAATTTTATGGTAAATTTATTTTATTTTCAACTCTATATTGATGAAGTGATCCCAAAATTTTAGTGTATTCATAATATCATCAATCACATGATCACACATTTAGTAAATTTAACATTTCCAAATAATTAAATGAATCTATTTTTAATGACTCTGTTTTTCTCTGGTGATATTTAAAAAAAAAAATTGTTTCATTTAGATCCTCTCAAATGGTAGAATTGTCTTTTTCCAATTAATATGATCTAAGATAATTTTAATTTCCACTCTATTGATCTTGGAGTAGGATTATTATGCCATGAAAATAGTTTATTATAATATTGAGTATCTTAAATTTTTAAAAATTAATTAGTAATTTTATTTAATTAATTAAAAATTAATTTATTTCCATCAGTTAATTATTGGTTTTTTCAATGGAGAGTATAGTGTGATAATATCAATCTAGTTGATTCTAGAATGGGGTTTTTTTTCTAGTTTAGGGATAAACTCTTGATAAGAGAGGATAAACATAGGTCTTGTTGGTTATATGGAAGGAAGAAGTATATTCTAGTCTTTCAGCTCTGGAGGATGCAGTTCACCACGGAAGTTGTAGAATATGGATAGAAGCAATATTTTGAAAGATTCCACAAAAACTTTTTGAATGTTTTATATATAATGAGATCATCCTGAATGGGTTGTTATTATAAATAATTAAATGAAATAATAATTTTCTATGGAATCCAAGGTGGATGATCATTATATATTTTAAGGAAAATATGGGTTTCATACCAATTGAATGTGTTTCCTTTTAGGGAACCATAACCAAATTTATTTACACATAAACACATATCATATGTAATTTTAATTTAAGGATTATATATATCTAGAACTATATTTCCTATACATTATTTACATAACAGGTAGTGGTACCTGTCTATATTGACATGTTCTTAGGAAACAATTTTATAGAATGCACATTGTATACTCATAGTACCAATCATGTAGTCACACATGACATTGTTTTTTGGAATATTGTATGATAACCCTTGTGTGGTAGACATGTTCATATTTTAGTACATAGGTAATTCCCTAGAATTCCATATCCTTGAAGTAGTATACTACCATAACCCATGAATTCCCATATCATTCAATAATGCACAATAATAAACAATGTATTTTAGGATATTTATAAGTACATGCTCAGGGATTATTTTTCTGGAGTAAAAATTGTCCACTAATGTTATATACCATTCACAACCCTTATATTAAATATTTTTTTGGTTTTTAAATTATTTTACATTCGATAGTAAAATAGAAAAAAATGTGGAGTCCATTTTGAGTATTTCCATGTATATTGTGATGGTCGAACCATTTTGGTTATTTAATAAATACAATATTGTTCTATGAGTAGAGTGACTCATAATAGAGTGTTACTTATTTAGAAAAAGTAATTATGTTGTATCTTGTAAGTGATAATTGTTATAATACCTAGATAAGGGTGATTGTTATAACTAAGAGACATTGAATTGGAGCACCAATGTAATAGTATGGGGTATTTATGGTATAGTACTTGGAATGAATGATTGGTATATGTTTCTAGGATATCGAATGGTTATGAATCTGAGAAAAACATGAGTGAATCCTTGAATATTGGATATTCCATTATCCTTATCTCATGGCTTATGTTTAAGTTGATTTTCTTTAAAGGACATCTCCATTATTATGTCTTTGAAATTTTCATGGGAGTCATTTATATGTTATAACTATAAAGTGAGAATTTTAACACTGAGAGATGGTCTAGTATATACTGTATAATATATGGATGAGGATCCCCTATGGGATTCCCTCGCATATGATCTAACCAATAGGATCCCCAGTGAAATTTCTCTACGTGAATATTCCATCGAAGGAATCCACGATGGCTTCCTTATCCTATGTATTGATTCCCAGGATTCCAAGATGTTTTTATTCACATACATGATTATATAGAGGATATAAGGTGTGATACCTCAGCTTATATGTTCACCATTAGGAACCAATGTTGTTTGTCTCTCCTATGTATTGACCTATGAGACCCAGTGAGTTCCCCCATAATAGACAAAAATTATGTTAATGCATTATGTGTTTGGGTAGAGATGGATTAAAATATAACATTTAAACCTATATGAGTCGTGTAATCCCAATATTTTATAAATTATTTTATATATTTAGGTATAATATTACGAGATTCTAATAGATGACCGTGTTTGGTTTCTTACAAGATACACAACATCGAGTTTAATAGAACCATGATGTACAATTAAAATATTTTTATTTAATGTAATTTTAATAATCAGGATGAATAATTGGGGTGCCAGAATTTTATTAATTGAAATATAAAATATATATAAATGACCTACTCAGTACAAATGAATGGATTAATTATAAGGTAATAAATTTGGAATTTTATATATTGATTGTTTGTACTAATTATATTATTTTATTTTTGAAATAAATTATTATAGTAAATTTAATTAATATCTATAAGTTGTATTTTAAAAAATAATTTCATTTGATATATCATAATATCAAAATTACACTGGTGTGATTGTTTATAATTTTTATGAAATTATTTTTTTTAATTGAATAGTGAGAAGTTAATTATTATTGGAAATTATGTATTTGTTTCAAGAATTTGACAAGGTCCATATAATTATATAATTATTTAAAACTAAAATAGTTCATTTATGTTATTAAATCCTTAATTATGATAATTGGTGTGTATTTCATAATTAAATTTTGGAATGAAGTCATTTTTATACATTAAATGAATTTTTTTCTAGAATACTATTTCTCATGAAATTTTATGTTTTTATTTTAAATTTATAATAGCCTCTTAAAAATATTTAATGTTGAGTAATTGGATTTATATTTGGAATCAAAATTTAAAAATATGTCAAATAAGACCCTTTAATTTTTTATAATTATAAATAGCATCCTTATTAATTAATTTTCACCATGGTAATTGTAAATCATGTATATATGTTTTAAAATAATATATGAAAGGATAAAAAATGACCCTATACTTACTATAATTTCATTGTATGAACATATTTAATTGATTATAATCTAATATTCTAATATATGTGTGTTATATTATTTAATTAAACATAAAATTCCATTATATGTGTTTTCTTATCTTTAAACATGTGACATAATTATAAATAGATAATATTCTAATTTATAAGTTGTTATTTTAAATATCGATAATTTTCATTACATTGAAATATATTTATAATTTTTTGTGTTAAAATAAATACCCTAGAATCTTCTAAAAAAATAGTGCAATATTTATTCCATTAATAAAAATATAATATATATGATTTCAAAAATATTTTATATTGAATATATTGAGTGAATTATTTTTTCCCTTTATTTTTCTTGATATATATGACATGTTAATGTATTTTAAAGGATTTTTTTTAAATCAAGATTTTTTATTATTCTTTTAATAACATATTGAATGTTTTATTTGAAAAATGACATTTATAATATTTTATAGTAAATAATGTCTTATTAAATGATATAAAATTCCTAAATATCATTAATTTTGAAATATGAATGTTGTATTTTTTAAAACATAAACCATTTTCAACTAATTGGTTTTTTTATTTTTATGCCAAAATTCATTATCATTTATAGGTAAAAAAATTTATTATTCTCGTAATTATAAAAAGTCATAGAAAATGATTAAAATAAAACATTATTGTGAAAAAATAAAAAAATATTATTCTTAATTTATTTTATGATATAATTTAATCTAAACCTAATTATTTACTCTAATTATATATATTTGGTTACAATTTCTATAAAATATTAATTTATATTGTTTTAATACATTAGAAATTTCAAATAATACCCATCCAATAAAATTTTAAAGGACATCCCTTACCTCACTTATTTAGTCCACAATGAGAATCTTAACATGACCAAAACCAACTCATTTCAATTCTAAATCTTCTTAGCCAAATTTTATTGGTTATTTTATTTTCAAAATTTTATCATGAGGTCCCAAATTAATTGATCTAAAGTAGGTATTATGAAGGATACTTATTCATCATACCCAACCTATTTAAATTTTTTTTTATTTTAACTCCTATAATTAGTTTTTTTATAATTAATTAAAATATTTAGTATCCACAATATATTGAAATATTATTGTGATAATTAAACCACCATTATCCAACCTCTTTTTCATCAAATGGAATGTAAATATGCTAGTTGTGTGTAAGTATGGCTAACCATCTCCACATAGCGACACAATTCATTTTTCATTACAAAATATAATGTATGGTTATAAGGATGGGTATAATGTTTATATATTTTATGAGTTACATAATAATTCTTACTTAATGATAATATCAAATCTACCATCATAAAATATAATCAATTATAAAATGGTAGAGTATATTGGGTGTATGTCTTCACAACTGTAATGACCCCGACCCCATCAATCTGGATCCTCTGTCTCCATTATTGTATTGGAAATATATGCAAGGTATAACATCCCAATGGAAAGAATATTTTATAAGTATTGTTATAATATATGCCTATATTAAATTAAAATTAAATTTTATATATAAAATATAAAACAGTGTTTTCATTGTGATCAACATTATTCCCAAAACCATATCAATGTATATCAATCACTGAAATCATCCTGGTCAGTTAGGGGATGTAAAAAAAGAATGGGATGAGCCTAGATGTTTTGTAAGGTTAAGAATACAGTGGATGTTGTCATTAATAAATAGACATTTTAAAATTTTCAAGGAAAAAAAGAAAAACTTCCCCTTTAATCAATAAACTAATCATAATATTGTCAAAATAAATAGTGATCAAATAAATCAATTTAAATAATCATGTTATATTAAATATTATACAAGGTTATTTGATATAATTTAATAATCACATGGAAATAACTGATATCATAATTATTAAATTCATAGGATTGGAAAACTGAAAATGTCAAGTCCAATTAAAAGAGATTCTAAATCAATTAGTCGTAAACCATATAACATATCCATACAATATTTCCCATAAAACATGTCAATTCATGGAGGGACTACTAATAATTTTACACCGCCTATCACATACTCCGTACAATGCATTCAACATATGAATGGGATGAAAAAGTTAACATAATCATTCTTATTGATAAAATAATATTCTAAATGTTAATAATTACCCCAATTAATGAAACATTATCAAAAACCATCTAGAGTAATATGGTGAACAGTAATAAATTTGTATAACCATATTCAAACTGAACATAAACCACCCAATCAAAGATTAAAAATTATATAAATATTATTTATCCCAAAATTATCCTTTTATAACAAATGGATGATGTAATTGATGAATATATGTATCATTAAAACATTATTAAAATCATTTTCGAGAAAAATAATATTTTAAAATTGAATATATTTTTTATAAAAAAAGATAAAAAATTTGTTTTTAAATAATTTCAATTGAAAATTACATTTTCAATCATGAAATTTTATCATCCAAAAACTGATTGTTCATTACTATATAAATTCTATTCATGTCATACATGTTTTAAAAAATGGTCCTATCATATTTTCTATAATTGTGAAATGGTCCTTGTTTTGATAAATACATGAATATTATATTTAAAAATATTTATAAAATAAACATTTGAAAAATATATTCTAAAAAATCATTGTATAAATATTTAAAAACAATTTGTAATTTTTTTAGAAAACAGAGATTATGATGGGATATAATTTTTGACCAAAGAGGGAAATAATGTTTTATTTTTTCATGGAATTTTATAAATCATTTTAACTACCATGGTGTGAGAAAATGTATTAAAACATGGAAATTATCACAAATAACATGATGAGAAAAAATATTTTATTTTATGATATAAATATCTAATAATTCATGAATGGAAGACATTAAAAACAATTTTGAATAATGATGTATCTATGAAATAAACCATTACCCCTTTGTTAAAATTTTAATTATAAACCCATTAAAATAAATAATCCTAAAATGAGTCATAAATACAAATATTATAATTTTATTTCCTATATAACATGTAAACTGTGTAGTATATAAACCACAAGATGGAATAAGTGGTAAATAAGGTGTATGACTCACTGATGTAAAAATTAGATGAGAAAACATTACCTCATCTTCAACATAGGTTTTATGCATCTGAATCAACTTTAAAATAAATATTTGTTTAGTATACATATATTAGTTAAAAATAAAAATATATTTAATACCATTTATATTTACTTATAGTATTTTATAAGATATTTAAAAAAAATTAAATAATTCAATATTCTGGGTTATTGTAGCTTCATTTTTTCATGTATATTTTAGTTCAATAATTTGGTTACATTAGATTTGATCATGATTACATCATCTAAAAAATATGAAATAAGATATATATATATATATATTATATTTATGTTATATGTATTTATATTAATATTTAATGGTTAGAAAAAATGGAGCACACTGTTCATGGAAATGGTAGGTCAAATGTATGCATCCATGTTATTTCAATAATTTTCGATTGAGGGGTCCAAATGAAAATAAATATTAATTCATATTCCATATTTATATTTAGTTCATAAATATATTTAATATTAATCAAATACATCATTACATCCATCCGTAAAAAAATTTAATTATAAACATTGTACAACACTACACGTTGGTGGTAAACTACATGTACCCACGAGTTGCATTATTTTTTGAATACATTGGAAAGTAAAAAAGTAAAATTAGATATTATATTTATAGAATTAATTTTATTTCAAATATATAAAAAATTATTAATTTAATTAATCTTTACTACCTTCTATTTAAATTGAACGTGAAAATGAAAAACACCACTTTGGAAGGTGGTAGTCTGTTGTACACAGTAACAACATTTTCTTATTTCGAACAGAATGAAATTTAAGTAGGTATATCTAATATGATAATTCAAATTGTTTATTAATTTATTAGATATAATTTAAAATTTTAAAATATATCAATATATCCATCCTTTAGTGGATTATATGGAAAATGAATTACATAATTTCTCTAGGCAGTTGTCCTCTAAATAGCTGATCGAAGGTGTTATTTCCCATTTAGAAGAAGAAATTAAATTAAAAAACATAGTTAAAAACAAAACATCTTCTTTAAGAAATAACATTATATTTAACATAATACATATGTAGATTTTCATTCTTATCTAACCAAGGACTATATGATGTCGGAGGTATGTAATGTATGTATTTATTACTATATTTTCAAATCTAACGGTTTTTTTATGTTTGGATTTTGGAAGAGAGGGTTTGGAATTTTTATGTATGGGGGAGGACAAAAAGGATCTTTTGTAATGATAAAGTGATACCAACATTAGTATAATATCACATGCCCCAAATTTGGTCGTCATAAATACTTATAGATGACATGGTTTAAATAAGAAATCCAATTGTTTTTTACATGTTTTTTGTTTATCATGACGATTATATTCTTAATTAAACCCCCATTAACAAAATTTTACATTTTACATGGTAATTAATTTTTACTTGTTTTAGTATTCATAATGGTCAAAAATTAATTTGAAAATATAAGAAAATATAAATTATTTCGATTAATATTTTTGAATATAATTCCAAAAATTCTATTAATGGATGAGGATGAATAGAATTAAATTTTATACCCATATTTGTGATGGAAAAATGTTTTCCAAAGAGTAAATCTTCAATGTATGGAATGATTCAATATCAAAAAAACGATATGAAATTGATTCCAATGACTAAAATAATATAAATTGTAATGTAATTGAAATAATATTAAATTAAAAAAATTATAAAATAAATAATTGAACCAAAATCGAATGAATATTATTTTTTCATTATAAATCAGTATATATCACTCTTTATTGGGAAATTAATATTTTCTGAAAAATCTAAAAAATCACCCACATATTATTTTCACATGTATATTTTGAAATATTAGATTATTTTTTCAAATTAATTTTATAATATGGTTAGAAATTAATTTTAAATTTTGTATGCCAAAGGTGACTAATCCTGACTTTAAAAAAATAATTTGTTTTTCATAAACAATTATTCACTTTAAAATGGTTCTTATTTTATTTTAATCCCATATATAACCATTGAATTTATTTTATACTTGTTTAACACATATATAATTAAAACATTAGTTATTAATTATTATACCCAACATCTTTAAATAAATGTTATAATGGTCATGTTTAAATAATAATATTTTAACATAGTATCGTGTCTTGATCAAACCCAATGTTCTTTGCATTACAAGTTATCAATGATATTGAATTTATTTGAAAATTAATATATTGTAAATTAGTATTTTGTTAAATTCTTTTATAATCTTGGTGTTCCATGTCATATGTGTTATCAAATATGTTTTTTAAATTTTAAAATAGGTGGTTGTTATATTATATCCACATAAAAAAATTGAATCCTAGAAATTTAAATTTGATCATAGTAATGAAGGGTTTGAAATATGAAACTAATATTCTTAAGACACCACATCATAAAAATGGATAGTAAAAAATACTATTGATAATATAGTATGAAAATTATATTTGTCATTTGGAATTATACATATAAGGTCTCAAAAATATGAGAACATTGGTAGAAGTGATGATATGGACTTCTTTGAAAGGAATAAAAAATTATGGAGATTGGTATCGATCATTAATCATAAGAAAGTGAATTATCGTGATATTTTAATGACCATATATCCATCAATATATGATGGATGAAAAGAATTAAAAGTCCTACCCATGATCAATGTAATCAATTAGAGGTGGATGTGTTGAATCAATGATGTCATTTAATTTTATCTTATATTACATGTAAAACAAGCTTCTCCTCTCATGGAAGATTCAACACGTTGATGAACAAACATTCAAAATCTATATGAATAGAATTGATTATGTGTATTATTATTGAATAAGAGTGGGTAGTATTTTCCAATGTTTATAAATAATCTAATACCATATAATCCACCATAAAAAATACTCTTGTCTATAAAAATCATGTAGGAAATAACCACACACTTTTTTAGTAATATGATTATTAAATAAGTTTATTTGATTATTCTAACCTGAATGATCTAAATAATATGTAGTAAAAAGGTAATAAACCTTAACCAATAAGTTTAAAACGTGTTACTATGTTGATTCAACAAATTCATGTTTTATAATTCACCAAAAATTTACCTTATTACCCAGAAGTATGTTGGAAAAAATTCACATGAAATTATACAAATATTTATTCTGATCACTCACTCTGATTTCTCAATATCAATCTTTTGTCTACAAAAAGTATAAATCATTAGTCTAAAAACTGCTCGAATTATTCAGTCCAATTTTTCTTTTTGTCCAAATAATTTCTGACCCCAACATCTTCTAAACACTTCTTCTATTATGGAAATTTTTTCAAAATATACATTATGGAAATGATACCACCAAAACAATCTCCCTAACACACCTGAATTGTTTCATAGTACTTTATAATTACCCTTCAATTTATAAGGGCCTCATAAGAGAAAATGGAATGAATACTATTTCATTTTCCCAATAATGAAATATTCTAGAAAAACAAATTTCATATTCATTTGAACATCATTTTGACCAATTCTCAAATACTAAAAACTCATATATATTCTTGTAATCTAATATAAAATTCTCTAAAAAATATTAATTATGAACCCCATTTGAATAAAGAAATCCCCAGTACTTATTTTATAAAATAATAGTCTAGAACAACGCATTCTAAATTTTTTATCATTCTAATTCACTCGAAACAAAATACGCACACTGATGTTCGAAACCAACTAAATAATTTTCTCTATAAACATTATTTTAACGCGTAGAGTCTTAATAAACATTCATCAATATACCATTATAAACATCAATATTTTTCCCTTTTTATTCATTTATTTTACACCACCTCATAATAATTATATTTTTTCTGATGGATCTTAGCAACCGAAGAGTTATTGGTGTGAGATCATGCATGGGGAATTGTGAACCACTTGAAATAATTCAAAACATATTATATTAACCTACTCAAAACAAAAACATTTGAATTATCACTCTTATTCCTAAATCTATATGAATATGGTGGACTATATTTTTGTTTTTTATGATTTATTGGTCTCTAATACCCATATTATTCATCATTATTAACATCTCAATTGATCGATCATTGAAAATAAATTACCTACTTTGTCAGAATCAAGAGTTATTGGAATCCAAAAAAAATTTATAGTCCAATGGTATACCTATGATGGAATACATTATTAAATATATTAATTGTGCCAACCACTCATTTTATGGATCAGTGGCACAACATGTCAGATGGACCGATATCAACGATGAATTATTTATTTTGAAATCGTAGAAATTAAAGGATCATTTGATGCATCAGTTCATCTAATTGATTGGATTTTTCAATAGATCAGTTAGTCTGATTGATCATCCATATTGATGGATCAATAATTCAACTCTTCTGAATATCCTCTATGTTCATCGAATTCAAACACCTATTCTTGAACCATCATATTTATTAGATACATCTCAAACTGATGATCTACCTGAACAAATTTATACCCCCCACTACATTTACAAATCATGAATAACATTTATTAGCCACATAATTATGATGAAACCATATATCAAATCATATCATCGTTAGGGTTTTTTTCCATCATCAATAAATACATTCTGAAACTTGTACAATACCCACTCCATCTCAAAAAAATACATTATAGAAAAATGATTCTAAAAATATTCCACCAAAAAATTGCCTCATAACGAAAAAATTTAATTGTTTATAATTATCAAGAATTATATGAACGATATGCTTCATTAGATCTACAACATACAATGTATGGTTTTTTCAAAATGATAAAAATAAAAAACATTCAACAGATAATATCTTCATGTATCTGAAAACCCATCTCTATTAATTGATCCCAACAACCCCAAATTCAAAATTTATTGTCATATAAGTTTCATAAATTATAAATAAATTGTATAAATCATCAATAGATAATTAATAAATAATTATTATACTAAATGAGTAATCTCATTTTAGTAAAAAATAATTAAGAACAGAAAAATCATAGTTTCTATTAGTAATGACATACAAAACTTCTCTAGAACATCAATACTTCTTCGATTCCACCATTTCACACCTTCACATTCCGAAATAATTACATATAATTTCTTTTTATAACTCTATATTCCTTCAAAAACTTTAATGGACATTTAGAATAGTTTATACATTCACATGCATTGTTTATAGAATACCCATTTTTATGAATCCTCCAAAATATGTGTATCTTTATAATTTATAGATCACAGTAATGGATAAATTTATGAAACAATATTTTCATCCACCTTGAAAAAACCATCCAATGGATATATTTTATAGGAGGAAAATAAATACCTCAACCTTATAGATAAATGTTTTGATTCCCATATTCAACATTAGTTTGTAAAAATCATCTTTTGGTATGATTTTGATTAAAATATAATCATAGTGTTCCATTAAAGGAATATATTCCAAAATTATTTAATTATTCCTCACATTATATATTATTAAATCATATTTTATATCAATATTATTTAAATATTATTATTTAGCTAAACTATTATAGATATTTAAATCACATTTATTAGCACATCTAAATATTAGAGGTATCATCAGTAAAACAAGAAAATCCTCTTACTGAGCCTCTTTCTACAAATTGTTATTGAATATTGAGTGGAAAAAACATATTTATCTTTATCCATGATAAGGTTTGCAGATCTAAGTTTTTAAAAATGTATACTCACATAAAATTTCCCAAGAGGAAAACTCCACCAGATGTAGATCTTTTAATGTCCATAATTCCTACCAAATAATAAAATGTATTACTAAAAAAGTCAATTCGTCTTTAGCTATCATATTTTATACCAATATATTAGTGTTTTATTTATTCCATAAAAAATTTAAATATTAACACATATAATTAACATTTTCCAAAAATATTAAACAATTTCATTAAATAAAAACATATTCATCATTCCCTCCATTAAAAAAAGTAGATAATACATAAATTCAAAAAAACATGTATCTTCATTTACAATAATTTTTATGAGGATTCAAATTTTTTCTAAACATCAAACAGGCACAAACGAATCATCAAAATCATTATGATCAAGTTATGAGTAATATTTATAGAAATTTTTTTCATTGTTTTTTATCACTACACCATATTCATTCATATTTTATATGGAATTACCAATTGGTACCAATAATATTTTGGTCATTTTTTTATAATGGTTCACATCTGCTATTCTTATCGACATAGTCCACCTCTTAATTCATATCATGAAACCAATTTTGATAAAAAAATATTCCTTACCATCACTTGGCTAATATTTTGAATAAAATTAATTAGTCTCAAAATAATATTATGTTCTTCTCATTGATTTAAATTTTGTAGATGACCAATGATATTTGGTGCATCCATTAGTTTCCTCGGCCTGAAATAATTTGTATAATGCTATTCTTCATTACTAGAAATTGATGAGTCTGATTCTTCCATCTATGTGGAATATCCATTTTTGGTATTCTTTTCATGTGTCTAAAACATTTTACTTGACCCTCTTATTTATCTAATTGTGATTTGAAACACATTCATCATCTTTTTCATGAGATAAATAAACTATTTGTCCTACTTATTTATCAATATATTTATACAATCTACCCATATAATAATATCGAATAAATATTCAACTATAATCTCACCGATCAAATTTTCCATTATTTCCTCCTTTGTTCTTTATTATGTAGGAACTCTAGAAAACCCACAACTATTTCAGACATGATATTTCATTTTAGAACTATTGATAAGGACTCATCTTGGAACATGGTCTATAAAAATATTAATTCTTGAAATATTATATTATATTCATCGCCTACCTCTAAACTTTTTGAAAATGACAAAGATCTATGGTAATAATATTTGAAATTAAATAAATTATGTGCAGATATCAAAATTTAATTGATTACTCATTGGACCATATATATGAGAATGAATTATTTCTATGTGATAATTAAAAATGAATTCAATTGACTTGTGCACATTTTCTAAAACATTCCCTTTACAAAAAAATTTAACAACACCAATGTCTTCAAACATTCATATAAGCAATATGATAAATATATTCTCACTTTTTTAACTTTATCTGTTTCATTTGACACATATTCCCCAAAATTTTCTACCACAATAGATTTTATACCATTATCGTTAGATAACATGAATTATGTACATTAGAAACACAAAACAAATTGATTTTGTATGTTGGTCTCCTGAAACAAAATTCTGTATTCAAATAATTTCACAAATATAAATTTTTTTAAATAACAATTTCATCATCACAAGGATTTGAAACACTCAACTAGTTATAAGGCCCTAGCCTTAAACCTTACTTAATATTTAGTAATTACAAGATTACACATTGAGGATCTTTTCGGGATTAGAGTTTTAGAGAATTAGATCATAAAACTTGTATTACATTCCACATATAAACAAAGTGGTTACATAAAGATAGTATTATTCTTTCCCATCAATGGAAACATATTTAAAATAAAACATGGAATCTTTCTTGACACTTCCTTGACACTATCATCATATCCTGTACCTTTCCCTTGACCTGTGAAAAACATTTCAAAAAACATGGGATGAGCATAAAAAGCTCAGTAAGGGATATAAAAATATGGAAAGTAAACATGGGTACATATATACATAAGAATGAAATCATACTTTACCCATAAAACATAAGAACTTTAATATACCTCATCAATTCAAGAATAAATCATAGAAATAATAAGACATAAATGTAACTTGAGGCATTCATAACATTCTTACGTAGGGAGTAACCCTCTTGGTTACATTTGGAATACCCATAACTGTATATTCCCTAAATCTCTTCAGATAAACCTTAACGTTTCACTCCTTCGCGTTACCCAATGCATTGGAGAGCTATATCGGGCTCACCCACACTTAGTTTTTTCCCGGAACCACGCGTCTTCATAATAATTCCCATGAACCATAACATAATCATATCACATAAAACCTGAATAAAGGAAACATAACATTTCCACTTTTCAATCACAAGATATCAATACAACACATTGATATAAAAACATTATGAAAACCATTTTCAATACCAAAATAAAATAAAAGTTAAACATGGTATTTATTTTTCTTAAAAAAAGGTACGGCTTGTAGAGGAATCCGAAACGCAAATAATTGTCACAACGGCGGAGAAGTCGTTGTCACCGCATACGTATGACAAAAACATTTCATTTTTTCGTTTAGTAAAACGCTTCGTATAAGAAATATTCCTTTTGGATAAACATAAAAGTCAAAGGAGTTTATACACCATATAAAAGAAGGTTGTGTATAAAACAAAATATGCCTCAATGAAAGGAGATTGAGACGATGTCCCATACCTTAGGTCTGACTTGACTCGGTCATTATTTAATCTCCTAAATAATAGACTTGAGTTAATTTATACTTGTTTATGAATCTTTTTCAAGTTCATTATTCCTTTTATATCACTTATTTCCATGTCATGAACACTATGTAATTATTCATGTTAATAACAGTCGTTTTAACGATCATTAGTACTTGAATAAAAAATAAACCCTTTATTATTACAAGTTGTTCATGTATCCATTATATCCAGAATGGTATTAGTGATGTAAATATCATATATATCATATATATCCAGTACATTAATGCATTTATAATATTACATAACATTTAGAGATAAAAAAATGAAATGCACCATTCATGGAGACGGTAAGCCGTACGTACGCATGAACGCTACTTTCATTTCTGTTTCGTATTTTATAGAATGGAATCATAATGATATAAAGGTATATTATAATTCTAATATAATATCATATATAATATCATAGTTCCATCCTTTATACATTCCACATATGGTATTTAACATATCAAATCACTTTGAGGGGGCGGTAGTCCGCACTTCCTTAAATGGAGATATCACGTTTACCCATAATGGAAACCATAAAGGTATGCCCAAAATGAAAAATACAGAAGCTTAAGGAAAACATAAACATATTATATATCATATATAAATATAGTGACATCTTAATGGGCACCTTTTATGGGTTTAAAAGAATGTTGAACAATCATCATTTCGGGAGGCATAAATTCATCATCCACAGAAACAGTATGTCCCTTAACCATTAGATGTAGGTGTGTGTAAGTGTATCTCAAATACTTATTATAAAAACATCCTAGTATATTGATGATACTGTAGTTTTGACAAAATAAATGAATAAAAAGTGTTTAGGGGGTTGGAGAAGCAAAATAAAACAAAAGGACTCAAGTGAAGACATTACCTTAAAATCGGGTAACTCCCTTTGGTTTGAGCTCAAAGGCTTCCTTGGGGAGACTTATGCCCAAAGTAAGGCTTTAAGGAGTAAGAGAGGGAAGTGGAGAGACAAAATGGGCAGGGGTTGGCCGAGCCAAAGGCTTTGGGAGTGTGGGTAAGGAAGTAGAGGTGGGGGCCTTTTATAAGAGGAGAGGATGGGCACTATTAGAAAGTAATGAAATGTTACTTTATTTGAAAATGATTTTCGGATTCAAAAGGTCCCACATTGATATAATTAGAGGTTAAGGTGATAAGTGTTCTAAATCCACCCATCCAATAGGTTTTGGAAATCTGTAGGTCATAGATTTTACATTATCATTTCATTTTATTAAAATCCTTTATTAATGAGGTAATCGATGCATCATCATGATGCCATAAATAATTTAATATATTTAAAGTCTAAAAATTATGAAAAAAATACTATGATGTAGGAAATATTTTTAGCATTATAATGAATATTTATAGTCCAAAAGATAATTTATGTATACAAAATTAAAAAAATTTTACGTAGGTGATACATTCTTTGTCATATTTAACATTATTTAAAAATAAAAAGATAAAAAGTCACTTTCTCATAAAAGTGATTCCATGGGGCCCCCAAGTTTGGAACAAGGAATCCCATGGTCGTCCATGAGAGAACTAGTATACTTAGGACACATGTTGTGGTCTTTTTGTATTATTATGATATCATTTTATTATCTTTAACTACCTGATTACTCATTAATCGAGATAATTAAAGATAATTACAATCATTACTATTCATAATGTCCAAAAATAAAAGAGTTTTAATTACATAATTTGGAACGTCTGATTCCAAATATGTAATCCATTTTACCAAATTCCAAACACATAAATTGCAATAATTGATTTAAAAATAATTCTCATTGTCAAAACAAATAGCGGGTTTTTTGAAACAATATCTATGAAAAGTTTGGCATTAGTTTTTGACCAATTCCAAAGTAAAATTAATCCTAATGACCACCATTGGTTTAAATGGTAAAAATATATTCATATTATACTTTAAGACAAATTAAAAGGATAATCTAACCATATAATTAAATTAAATGAAAAAGCAGTTTTGATGTAAAATGCAGTATTTTTCACTATTCATTAAAAATTGAACATTGTCAGAAAAATACCAAAAATTCACAAAAATTAAATTTTGATGTCCCAGTCATAAAGAATAAGTTTATTTTGACAAACGTAGCTTATAAAATTGTCAAAATATAGATTTAAAAATGGTTTTCCATCAAAAGGTAGTAAAACAATCCTTTAAAGAATATTAGTGTATTCCATGCTTAAGATTGGATTTATTTTCATTTTAAGCCTCTAAAATACAATCTAATTCATTAATAGAAATAGATAAAAATATCTATTATTAATTACTTACTTGGGATGTTACATATTTCCCCTCATTAGAAAATTTCATCCCCACAATTTATTTACTTATCGAATAAATGGGGGCACTTATCCCTCATTGCATTTTCAGATTCTCATGTTGCCTCTTCCATCATGTGGTTTTTCCACAAAACCTTTACCCGATTAATCACCTTATTTCGTAACACTTGCTCCATGTGGTCAAGAATCTGGACTAGTTGTTCCTCATATGATAGGTTCTCTTCTAGCTGAACTACCTCTGGACTCAAAACATGAGATGGATCTGGCATATACTTTCTCAACATCGAAACGTGAAAAAAATTGTGTACCTGAGATAAACTCGGAGGTAAAGCCACCCGGTATGCAACTGATCCAAATCTCACCAGAATTTCATATGGTCCAATGAACCTTGGAATCAGCTTTCCTTTCTTACAAAATTGCATCACACTTTTCCATGGTGATACTTTGAGAAAAACATGATCACCTGCCTCAAAAGATATATCTTTCCTCCTGTTGTCTGCATAACACTTCGGCCTACTCTGAGCTGTTCTCATGTGTTTCTGAATCAGCTGAAATTTTTCTTCCATCTCTTCTACCAATTCTGGTCACATCAACTTCCTTTCACCCACTTCATCCCAGAAAGCTGGAGTTCGACACCGCTTCCCATATAACGCCTCAAATGGTGCCATCTGTATACTGGAATGAAAAGTGTTATTATATGAAAATTCAACCAAAGAAAGATGTTGGTCCAAACTTCCCTGATAATCCATCGAACAAGCTCCTAGCATATCCTCCAAGGTCTGAATTGTTCATTATGACTGCCCATCTGATTGAGGATGAAATGTTGTACTAAAATTTAATTCAGTTCCCAACGACTTCTGAAGGCCTTTCCAAAAGTTAGATGTGAACCTGGGATCACGATCAGATACAATGTAGAGGGTAACTCCATGTAACCTGACTATCTCTTTAAGATACAAACGGGAAAGTTCATCTAGGGAAAAAGTATCTCGTATAGCAAAGAAATGTGCAGATTTAGTCAAGCGATCAACAATACACAGATTGCATTATTACCTCGATATGTCTTTGGTAATCCCACAACAAAGTCCATGGATATATTCTCCCATTTCCACTCTGGCACAGGTAGAGGATGAAGCATCTCATTCGGTAACTTCCGCTCTGCTTTAACCAGTTGACATGTCAAACACTTCACAATAAAATCAGCAATATCTCTTTTCATTCCATCCCACCAGTAATACTCCCGCAGATCTCTGTACATCTTAGTACTGCCAGGTTGAACTGAAAACAGAGAACTATGAGCTTCACATAACAACCATCTCTTCAATGGTGAATCACAAGGCACACACAATCTCTTCCCAAATCTCAAAATGCAATCATTATCAATGTTGAATTCAGGCAACTTACCTTTTTGAACTAGCTCTAACTTTTTCTGCAACTCACTGTCTTGCTTCTGTGCTTGCTTGATTCTATCTAATAGAGATGATATCACTGATACCTGAAACAAAACAGAAGAACTTCTTGCACCAATAACTTCTATTCCAAATTTAATCAAATCCTTTACCAAAGGATCACGTTCCAAACGCAACATTGCTAATGAAGCATTACTTTTTCGACTCAAAGAATCAGCCACATTATTTGCTTTTCCCGGATGGTAATGAATTTTACAATTATAATCCTTGATTAATTCCAGCCATCTCCTATGTCCCATGTTTAACTCTTTCTGAGTGAATATATACTTTAAACTTTTGTGATCAGTATATATTTCACACTTTACTCCATACAAATGATGCCTCCAAATTTTTAAAGTGAAAACAACAGCAGCTAATTCCAAATCATGTGTAGGGTAATTTACCTCATGAGTTTTCAACTGTCGTGAAGCATAAGCAATTACCTGATCATTCTTCATTAGGACGATACCAATTCCTTTCAATGAAGCATCACTGTATATAACAAACTCACCATTCCTGGAAGGTAGTGCCAAAACTGGAGCATTCACCAATATTCTTTTCAATTAATGAAAACAATCATCACATTCTTTTGTCCAGATAAACTTAACACCCTTACCAGTTAGCTTAGTAATTGGACTAGATAACCGTGAATAATTTCTAACAAACCTTCGGTAATAGCCTTCCAATCCAAGGAAGCTACGAATATTAGTTACATTTGTGGGTCGTGGCCAGTCTTCCACAACTTTTGTATTTGCAGGATCAACAGTTATCCCATCTTTAGAAACAAGGTGACCAAGGAATGAAATTTGTTGCAACCAAAACTCACACTTGCTGAATTTTCCATACAGTTTTTTTTCTATTCAGGTTTGTAAGATAACCCTTAAATGTCTTTCATGCTCCTCATTACATTTATAAAACACCAAAATATCATTAATGAAAACCACCACAAACTTATCCAAGAACTCATGGAAAATTCTATTCATTAAGTCCATGAATACAACAGGTGCATTGGTTATCCCAAAAGGCATTACTACAAATTCATAATGGCCATATCTTGTACGGAACGCGGTCTTTGGAACATCTGCTTCCTTTACCTTCAGCTGATGGTACCCCGATCTCAAGTCAATCTTTGAAAAATACTGAGCTCCCTAGAGCTGATCAAACAAATCATCGATATGAGGCAAAGGATATTTGATCTTAATAGTGATGTTATTCAAGGCTATCTAATAAATGCAAAGTCTCATTGAACCATCTTTCTTTTTAACATATAAAATTGGAGCACCCCATGGTGATGTTCTAGGTTGAATGAAAACTTTCTCTAATAAATATTGTGATTGCTCCTTCAACTCTAAAAGTTCAATTTGAGCCATTTGATAAGGGGCTTTTGAAATTGGATTAGCATCAGGAACTATGTCAACAGTAAACTCAAATTCCCGATCTGGTATTATTCCAGGCAACTCATCAGGAAAAACATCAGGATACTCATTTACCACTGGCACATAATTAATCTGAACAGTTCCTTTATTTTCAATGAAGTGTGCAAGGTAACATTCATTTCCATCTTTTACATGTTTATTGGCCTCTTGATATGTTATCAATAGTAAGGGTTCATTCTTGTACACAAACTGAAAGTCTTTTTGAAAAGAAACTTCTTTAGATCTACATTTAATTTTAGCATGGTAAATAGAGAGCCAATCCATACCCAGGATAACATCAAACTCTACTAGAGGTAGAACAATAAGGTTTGCAAGTAGGTTGTTTCCACAGATATGGATAGGAAGATTCTTATAAATTCATTTTTCCTCAACATTTCCCCCAGGTGTTTTTACCAAAAGTTCAGGAGTCATTTCTTGAGATGGTATTCCCAATTTACTAGAAATGATTTCAAAGATGAAAGAATGTGTGGACCCCGAATCAAACAACACACTGGCATAATCTGAAAAAACAATCAAAGTACCTGATACAACTTCATTTGATGGCCCGACATCTGCTGAAGTAGTTGCAAATGATTTCACCACCCCTTTCTTCTTGTAGTCTAACTGCTTCCCATCACTCAAGCTCTTTTTCGGAAACTCGTTTGCATAGTGACCCATCTAATTGCACTTAAAACATTTCACTAACTGTAAATCAAATTTGGTCTTACCTTCTCTTTGATCTTTTTCAGTGCAATCACGAGCCTTATGTCCCATCTTACCACATCGGTAGCACTTTCCACAATTCATAAGACATTCCCCAGCATGCCTTTTTCCATATTTATCACAAACTGGAAACTTATATTTCTTTACCATCAGACTTATTTGAAGAATTATTCCCTTTCTCCTGCCACCTTGGTCTCTTCTTCTGCTGGTTGTTATAGAACACTCGATCATCGGAAAATTCCATTTTCACCTTCTCAGCACATCGAACAAGCTTTTCATAACTTTTAAACTCATGAAGAGCTAATTCCCTTCGATATTTTGGATTTAATCATGAGTAAAAATGATTGATTTTACTATTAAGGTCTCGGATAAAATTTGGAGCATACCTTGCCAATCGAGTGAACCTTTCTTCATAGATAGCCATTGAGTCTTCCTCTTGCCTTAATTACAAGAATTGTTTTTCCATCCTAAGTCAAAAAACCTTAGGAAAATACTTTTCAAGAAACATACCTTTGAATTCATCCCAGTCGAGAGCATCAATCTCATCAGCATCCCTGATATTTTTAACCATCGACCACCACTAATCTGCTTCACCCTCCAAACGGTAAATAGCAAGACTAACCTTTTGATTGTCTGAACACCCCATGACATCGAAAATATTCTCTCGTGCTTTAATCCACCCTTTAGCTAGCACAGGGTCAGATGATCCTAAAAATGATGGGGGATGTTGCCTCATGAAATGTTCTACCACTAACATGTTCCTCTGCGGTTGATTTCGCTGATCTCATGCATGGATACCACCGCCATTTATCGCCTGAGTCAATTGTGCCATTACTGCAACAAACTATTCAGTTCCAATTCCGACCATCTCAGGATGCTGATTCGGAAGGTTATTTCCTTCTGTATGCCTTCCTTGCACTTCTTCCCTGTTTCCTCTGCAGAAAACCATTCTGAACAAACATGTCTTAGATGAAGCAACATTGTAATCTTCAAATACAATATGACTTCAATTTAACCATAAAATTTATTTGGATAATCATTTAATAGAATTCTAACTCCTAAATTTATCTTAACCGACCACTGATACCAACTATAAGGACCCAACCTTAAACCTTACTTAATCTTGAGTTATTACAAGATTGCACATTGAGGATCTTTTCGGGTTTAGAGTTTTAGAGAATTAGATCATAAAACTTTCATTACATTCCACATATAAACAAAGTGGTTACATAAAGATAGTATTCTTATTTCCAATCAATGGAATCATATTTAAAATAAAACATTGATTCTTTCTTGACACTTCCTTGACACTATCATCATATCATGTACCATTCCCTTGACCTGTGAAAAACAATTCAAAAAACATGGGATGAGCATAAAAAGCTCAGTAAGGGATATAAAAATATGGAAAGGAAACATGGGTACATATATACATAAGAATGAAATCATACTTTACCCATAAAACATAAGTACTTTAACATACCTCATCAAATCATGAATAAATCATAGAAATCATAAGACATAAAGGTAACATGAGGAATTCATAACATTCTTACGTAGGGAGTAACCCTTTTGGTTACATTTGGAATACCAATCACTGTATATTCCCTAAATCTCTTCGGATAAACCGTAACTTTTCACTCCTTCGTGTTACCCAATGCATTGGAGAGCTATATCGGGCTCACCCGTCCTTAGTTTTTTCCCGGAACCACCCGTCTTCATAATAATTCCCAAGAACCATAACATAATCATATCACATAAAACATGAATAAAGGAAACATAACATTTCCACTTTTCAATCAGAAGTTATCAATACAAAACATTGATATAAAAACATTATGAAAACCATTTTCAATACCAAAATAAAAGAAAAGTAAAACATGGTATTTATTTTTCTTAAAAATAAGGTATGTTTTGTAGAGGATGTCGAGACTCAAATAATTGTCACGGCGGCGGAGAAGTCGTTGTCTCCATATACGTATGACAAAAACATTCCCTTTTGTTATTTAGTAAAATGCTTCATATAAAAAAGATTGCATTTGGATAAACGTAAAAGTCAAAGGGGTTTATACACCGTATAAAAGAAGGTTGTGTATAATACAAAATATGCTTTAATGAAAGGAGATTGAGACGAAGTCTCATACCTTGGGTCCGACTTGACTCGTTCGTTCTTTAATCTCCTGAATAATAATCTTGAGTTAATTTCTACTTCTTTAAAATCCTTTTTCAAGTTCATTTTTCCTTTTATATCACTTATTTCCATGTCATGAACACTATGTAATTATTCAAGTTAATAACGGTCATTTTAACGATCATTGGTAGTTGAGTCAAAAATAAACCCATTATAATTACAAGTTGTTCAAGTATCCATTATATCCAGAATGGTATTCATGATGTAGATATCATATATATCATATATATCCAGTACATTCATGAATTTATAATATTACATAACATTTAGAGGTATGAAATGAAATGCACCGTTCATGGAGACGGTAAGCCGTACGTACGCATGAACACTACTTTCATTTCTATTTTGTATTTTATAGAATGGAATCATAATGATATAAAGGTATATTATAATTCCAGTTTAATATCATATATAATATCATAGTTCCATCCCTTATATGTCCCACATATGGTATTTAATGAATCAAATCACTTTGAGGGGGCGGTAGTCCGCACTTCCTTAAATGAACATATCGCGTTTACCAATAATGGAAACCATAATGGTATGCCCAAAAGGAAAAATACAGAAGCTTAAGGAAAACATAAACATATTACATATCATATATAAATATAGTTACATCTTAAGGGACACCTTTGAAGGTTTTAAAAGAATGTTGAACAATCATCGTTTCGGGAGGCCTAAATTCACCATCCACGGAAACAGTATGTCCTTTAACCATTAGATGTAGGTGTGTGTATGTGTTGCTCGAATCCTTCTTATACCAACATCCTAATATATTTAAGATACTGGAGTTGTTACAAAATAAATTAATAAAAAGTTTTTAGGGGGTTGGAGAAGCAAAATAAAACAGAAGGGCTCAAGTGAATACATTACCATAAAATCGGGTAACTCCCTTTGGTTTGAGCTCAAAGGCATCCTTGCGAAGACTTATGCCAAAAGATAGGCTTTAAGGAGTAATAGAGGGAAGTGGAGAGACAAAATGGGTAGGGGTTGGCCGAGCCAAAGGCTTTGGGAGTGTGGGTAAGGAGGTAGAGGTGGGGACCTTTTATATGAGGAGAGGAGGGGAACTCTTGGAAAGTAAAGAAATGTTACATTATTTGAAAATGTTTTTCGTATTCAAAAAGACCCACAATGATATAATTCGAGGGTAAGGTGATAAGGGTTCGAAATCCACCCATCCAATAGTTTTTTGACATGTGTATGTCATAGATTTTACATTATCATTTCATTTTATTTAAATCCTTAATTAATGAGGTAATCGCTGCATCATCATGATGTCATAAATAATTTAATTTATTTAAAGTCTAAAAATTATGAAAAAAATACTATGATGTAGGAAATCGATTTAGATTTCTAATTAATATTTATAGTCCAAAAGATCATTTATGTAGACAAAATTAAAAAAATTTACTTATGTGATACATTCTTTGTCATATTTAACATTCTTTAAAAATAAAAAGATAAAAAGTCACTTTCTCACAAAAGTGATTCCATGGGGCCACCATGTTTGGCACAAGGCATCCCATGGTCGTCCATGAGACAACCAGAAGCCTTAGAAAACATGTTGTGGTCTTTTTGTATTATTATGATATCATTTTATTATCTTTAACTACCTGATTACTCATTAATAAAGATAATTAAAGATAATTACCATCATTACTATTCATAATGTCCAAAAATAAAAGAGTCATAATTACATAATTTGGACCTTCTGATTCCAAATATGTAATCCATTTTTCCAAATTCCAAACACATAAATTTCAATAATTGATTTAAAAATAATTCCCGTTGTCAAAAAAAATAGCAGGTTTTTTTGAAACAATATCTATGAAAAGTTTGGCATTAGTTTATGACCAATTCCAAATTAAAATTATTCCTAATGACCACCATTGGATTAAATGGTAAAAATATATTCAGATTACACTTTAATACCAATTAAAAGGATAATCTAACCATATAATTAAATTAAATGAAAAATTATTTTTGATGTAAAATGCAATATTTTTCACTATTCATTAAAAAAATGAACATTGTCAGAAAAATACCAAAAATTCACACAAAGTAAATTTTGATGTCCCAATCATAAATAATAAGTTTATTTTGACATAAATAGCTTATAAAATTGTCAAAAGATAGATTTAAATTTGGTTTTCCATCAAAAGGCAGTAAAACAATCCTTTAAAGAATATTAGTGTATTCTATTCTTAAGATTGGATTTATTTTCATTTTCAGACTCTAAAACACTATCTAATTCATTAATATACATAGATAAAAAAATCTATTATTCATTAATTACTTGGGATGTTACAATTGTTGTGTTTTTTTCCAACATCAAACAATGATTTCCTCTTTTATGTTTTTTATCCATATTAATATAATTTAAAACACCTTTGATTATGAGTGATTAATTATTACCAAACAACAATATTCATTCATTACTATCTGTGAAAAATTTTCAACAAATTAGATTATCATTTGATATATGAGGATCATCGACTATTCAAAATCCAACATTATTGACCATTAATATATTTTAGAGTAGTTTCTATGAAGAATTATATTTTTTCCATTATCTTAATTTATAATCATATATTTATTGTTGTTCTAAACATTATTTTATGCCGGTAGAAAAAATAGATATTGTTTAGTAGGATTTACATGTTGTCACATCTTTCAAAAATAGTTTTCATATGATAGAATCTACAATCCACTATAAAAACATTTTTATGATGGTTTTTTATTTTAGAGGATTGGTTCCCCATTAAACAATTCTTCTTTTAACTCTTAAGATAATATTTTTGTTGTTGATTGAAACAACACAAATTTTCTATATATAGAAATCCAGCACAATGCCAGAAGTTTCCATAGAATGTATATATTCCTATATAGCTTATATACAACCTAGATTTGAAAACATGTTTTTTGAAAACTATATTTTCATTGACATCAGGACTTTTTAAACCCAAAATTCCTATAAATACTCGATATCATATTGTTAAATTTGTATTTATTCCAAAAATTAATCTAATCATTTGTAGTAGTAAAATTTGTTTCACAGTTCAAACTTTTTGAAACATTAGAATTTATAAAATTTTATGTTTTGAAAACATTCACAATTTTCACAAATTTATTCTTATAATGAACATTTTCGAATTTATTTTCAACCATTGAAGATAAATTTTGTATATCATTATTAAATTATCTAACCATAGAATATTCATCAATTTCTGAAATAAATTTTTTTGAAATATGTAACTCGATACTGAGTATTTGATACATTTATTGAGAATGTTATAATTTTTAAACATTCAATTTTATATATACTTAAACATGTTCATTTTAATTTATTTATTTCCAAAAATTATCTTCAAGTGACCAATCTGTTCAAGAAAAATTGATTTAAATCAAATAAAGTATTATTGATTTTTTTTTAAACATTTATTTTTCAAATTCTTGATTTATCATGAAAGTATTACAATCACTCTAATACATTATTTGAAATCAATTTTCAAATAAAATTAAAACTGTGTAACTTCATAATAATTAATTATTCCAAATTAATCATCCATTAATTTTACAATAAACGTATTTTCTCCTACCACATTATTGAAAATTTCGTATTCAGCTTCACCACCATCATATTTGACATTTTTTAGAAGATGGACCTAGAGCCTCTAATTATTAACAAATCCAAGTAAAATTTCTCACCAAGTAGAGGGGGACCTAATACATTTCACTTAGGCTGATGCCCTTGTGGCCCAAGAACATGGCCTGAAAACCCTCTACAATATATAGGCTACACCATCCAGCCAATATCACCATTCATTTTTCATGTCTCTATCACCACATGCATCATGTCTACATCACCACCTACATCACTACCTATGTCGTAAAACCCCCAATGGGAATTCCACTTTTCAATCCATAGTATTTTTTATTCTAGATAGTTGGGATTTCCACTTAGGCACTACCTCAACTACTCATCATCATTATCCTCTTTAGATAAAAACATATGCTTTTGGAATTGAATTTTTTTATCCTTTCCAATAGAAAAAGATTTTAATTTATTAGCATGTTTCTTCTATGATCTTTTTGAACATCTTTCATCATCAAAATTTTTCCCATTATACATTTTCAGGTATAATTTAGAACAATGTTCCTTGTATCTGCACATTCAATTAATTCTTGTGGTAAATTCCATTTCTACATTGCAGTGCCTTCTTATAGATTTCTAGAAAATAGGGACAATAGATTTTAAAAATAATCTGTAACCAAACCTTGGATTCAGAGTCACTCTTGTATTCATCTTCAAGATTGTCACTGGTTTTTCATTTCTTATTATCATTAAAGGAAATTTTTGTATTAACCTTTTCTTTTCATTCTATATCATTTTCACTTCACATTTATCATGCAATTATATCACATTATATGACATAAAAAATAGAGTATTAGGATCTCTATCTTCTAAAGATGAAAATTTTACATAAAACATTTCATTTAGAATTACTATGATCCATTAAAAATAGTGTAATAATAAATATTCTCACCATAACAGTGTATGGTTCTAACAATATCATTCACCCTTTTAAATATGGAACCAACAGATTCATACTCACCCATTCTGAGAACATCAGACTTAATCCTCTAGATTTGTAACATTTCACTCTCCAACTTTATATATCCCTCATATATATTTTTAACCTATTACATTACAGATTTACCAGTTCAAACTCCATTCAATTTAAGATGTTAACTTCCATGGAGAGATGAAAGTAAATCATTTTATACCCCTCCATCATTCCCTATATTTTTCATATCAATATATTTTAAAGGAATATTTTCAAAACAGTATGATGAATTCCATATATTGAGGATTCCAAAACATCTTACCCATGTCACATGATATATAAAATATTTATATATTTTCATATATGATAGTTATATTAATCGATGACTGGAAGCCCCTTACTATTTATAGAATTCAAATACTGGATGAAAACCTCTGTTAAAATTTTTGAAAAGATGAAATGAAGGGAAATTCCCTTTGATTCCAATTATAAATACACCTCCATCATTGATATCTTTATATTTATTGTATTATTTCTTGAATAACAACCTTATCTTCTAATTAAAGACTCATTAGTTTTTTGAAAACCAAAAATTACCACATCCATAGGAATACATGTAATTACATGTTTCAATTCCCGATATGAGTTTCTAGTCCTTGGAATAGTATAAAAATAATACAATATCATAAAACCCACTGGAAGAGAATCCTTTTTTTGTATACAACAAGTAATAAATAACTATGCAGTTATGTGACAATATAAATTGTAAAAGTTTTCATGTGATTCTTCTAGCAATAAATATATAAATACAATGTTTTAAGATTTTTAGAAACCATCACCAATAGGTATATAATATTTTATTATGCTACATCAAAAAATATCCACATTTTAAACTCGATAGAAAAAAATAATAATATTCTTACATACTAGTAGATAGAAATAACATCTCTAGAAATCATATAATTTTGTTTTTGATCACTCACTATGATATGTCTATCTAATTCATATTTTTTTAAATAATTATAACTCAACATTCTAGAAACATGTCTGATCTGTTATCCCAATATTTCAATCTCATTCAGTTAATGTTGATAATAACATCTTTTAAAAACATTCTCTATCTAAAAACATTTCATTAGAAATTATATTTGGAAATGAAACCTCCCATTATCTATCTCTTATATATTTTGATAGCGTGATATGATGTTATACATTGTATTATATTTATAGGTTATTTGGAAGAGAAAATGGTGGGATTCAAATACAATTCCTACTCTAACAAAAAATTATTCCCTAATTTCACATTCGTTTACAGCTCAAATTTTCAACTTCACAAAACATCTAAAATCCTCTATATTCTACTTGAATATTATATAATTCAACATATCAACATTATTTTGAACCACTTTTGAGTAAAAATTTAATAAGTACTCATTCATTAAAATGAATGATCGAAATATCTCATTGTAAAATTGTTTTTCATTCAGATCCATATGATCTAAACACACCACTCTGATATTCCATAGTAACTAAAATAGTTATTGCATAAATATCATTTCATTTCCTTAATAATTAAGAATATTCCATCCATAGTTTTTCGGAAACTCAAATATGTTTCATCTTCTATTCATTTGATTAAAATCTCTTCTGATCAATAGAGCTACGTCTAATGAAACTTAGTATTCAAGGTGTTATTAATGTCTAATATTATTTGATAAATCTTGACCCACCTATAAAAATTCATTACTATTTATATTAAACAACTCACAATATAATAATTCTAACAATTATTCTATGAGATACATGATAATTGTTGACTTAATAGTTATATTTTGAATGATTGAGAAGTCTTTGGTTCCATTTTGTTTCATGAGTTATAAGAACTCCAATAATGATCAGCGTCATTATCTTATTTCCTCAGTGACAATAAAATATATTGGTACATAAAATTTAATTCGGGTAGTATAATTTTTTTACATAGATGGAATTTTGTTACTAATTTATAATCAATTTCAACCACATGACTAATGGATTTTTGGAAAAAATAGTCTGATGTACTTGTATCAACTTTAATGTTTTTTCATTTCGAAACTCAACAACGATAGATTAATTTGATGGATCGGTTTTTCTGATGGATATGCATATTTAATGGAGTGGGATGTCTATTGGATCAGCTAGTCTATCCAATCAGCTGTTCTATGATTTTTTGAAGCCTATAAAAATAAAAAAATAAAACTCAAAGTATCCAAACAACTTATACATCTAGTGCATCTCAAAATGATTATCTACATAAAAATATATTTTATCACCTCGTCATTCCCAATTCAGGGACCATGAGGTCTTAGTAAAATTAAGATATTATAATAATTTATCATAGTATTGCATAATACGATATTTGGTAGAACATCTCAAAACTTTTTACGAATCTCGTTCACATTCCTACTCCATTCCATGAATCTACTTTAAAAAAAGTGTTTGAGAGCACTATCACACAAAAAATGGCATCGGAATATAAAATATTATTTTGTGAACTTTCGTACTAAATATACTTCTATTGTTTTCAAACCAATCACGAATTCATAAATATTATGTTGATTATTCATAATAGTAAAAATAATAAAAATATTCAACAAACAAAATCTTCCACGATACTGAAAACCATCTCTTTACAACTTGGTCCAAATAATGATTTTCAGACCAAATTAAATGATGATACTAATGTAAATTTTTTATTTAAATATCCTTTTCCTAGAGTCATGAAATGACAATAACATCTATAATTAGAATATATGAAAATGTAATTACTTCATTTATTTATATTTCATAGGAATCATTTCCAAAACCAAAATGTTTAGCATGTGTTATCTAATAATACCAAAAGTTAAACGTAATCCATTATAAAAATTGTTATCCTTAATACTGATCCAAAATATAACTGACCACATTTATAACGATTGTTTCTAAATAAAAATTATATTCCCTTGAAAATATAAAGTATTTCTTAAGGTCACATTCCAAATATATGAATACCTTGATACATCTAAAACCATAGTGAAAAAATTTATGCTTCCAAAAGATAAATATCTTGTTATTGGATATATTCAATAAATCAAAACATTTAGTAAACTAAAGAAAATATAAAATAAATTACCAATTAACTTAAGAAAATTCAATTTCACCAATATTATCTCATAAATAGTTCCCATTCATTTTCATCTCAATATTGATCTCATATCAATGTTCCTCATCACAAAATCATGTGTTTTTGTAAAGGATCAACATGTCACTAAATCACTTTTCTTGGTAATCATTACTACTCATTGTATGATTTATGATCATTAATGAAATGTTATATTAGTAATATCCTTATACATTTTATGATTCATATAATGAGAATATCATTGATTAATTACTTTAACACTTTATTTGATTAATAAAAATTCAAGCACATTAATCATTACACTTCGACTGTATCAATTTAATAAGTATGACATTGATGCATTAGTTTCTTTTAGGAATATAATATTCATTCTAGTGAAATTACATTATATATCACCCCATATAGATAGATTTTAAGCATTTAACATTGGAAAATTATTTATTTACCTTTAAATCATATTAACGGGGGACTTCAACTTCCTACATTTAGAAAACTAAAATTTCCATCAGGAAATCAAAATGATATTTCCTTACATATTAATTGTATTGGGGAATATCCATCATTCCCTTTTTCCATTTATCAATATTTCTATAAATTTTCCTCTAATTATATTTTATCCATTTAGTTCCACAGACATTGATAATTCATTATATGTGTTTATGCCACATGATATTATGTCCTCACATGTTGGCAAATGGTAGGAAACTAGTTCCCTTGGTAAAATTTTATTATAACCATTAATTAAATGGTTAATATTTCTCTGTAGATTACATGTGTTGCTAATTACATGCCTTACTAATAATGTAGAATTTCATTCATACTTACTATCATTCTAAACTTCCTTTTTTCAATGATTCATGATTTTCGCTACATATTCTCCCCTTTCTAATGAGGAAAAATACTTTTCCAAGATGATTACCTAAAAAACCTTCTTTTCTATGTTTTATATTTATTTTTCACCATTTTATTTTTTTAATCAATAACCACACCATATACTTATTTTTAAATATGTGATAAACATCCATGATATTTTTTCCCTTTCTTTTCATCCTTAATATAGAATTATCTTCTATAAGTAACATATCTATTTTTTCCCTTTAAATTCATGTTGTTCCTCTTACTCATTATTTCATTATTCATATAGGAAAATCCATACTTTGGGAACCTTTAATGATATGGTTCCCATTATTTTTACTAGGTTCCTTTTATAACAATTTTTATATACTTGATTAGTTCATATAATTATGAATCATAACTTCTATTCCCAATATTAGTGAAATACATGATATAAGTTTTAAAATTCATGAATAACTAATCTCGTAAATAAAATAATTTTTTTGGGAATGTTTTTAAATCATAAAAATTTCAATAAATTATTCAATATAGAATTCAAATTTAATTTAATTTAACCAAAAAAATATCCCATAGGAGTTTCAAACATGGTATATAGAAAATCCCATTTTCATACAACAAGTAATAATATGGTGAATCCCAACTTGCCAATTTTTTGAATTATTACCCCTATATACATCTATGTCAGAACCACATAAACATTGAGCATATAGACATCGATGTATTGAAATGAAAACCAATTATTTGTACCATAAAATCTTTCTTTTCCGTGTTTTATATGTCTTCTTCAGCCATAGTTTTTTGGAATCAATAACCACAATATATACTTATTTTAAGATACGTGATAAAAATCCATGAAATTGTTTCCCATTCATTTCTTCTTAAATATAGAACTATGTTCTGTAAGTAAAATATCAATTTTTCCCTTTAAATTCAAGTTGTTCCTCTTGCTAGTTCTTTATTTTATCATGGAGGAAAATCCCTACATTTGGAACATTTATTTATATGGATCCCATTATTTTTGCTATGTTCCATTTTTAACAATTTACATATACTAGATTCGTTCATATTATTATGAATCATAACTTCCATTCCTAATACTAATGAAATACATGATATAAGTTCTCAAATTCATGCATAAATAATCTGGTAATAAAAATAGTGTTTTTGTGATTGTTTTTAAATCATAAAAATTTCAATAAATTATTCAAAATAGAATTCAAATTTAATTTAATTTAACCCAAAAAATCCCCCAGGAGTGTCAAACTAGGTATATAGAAAATCCCATTTTCATATAACTAGTAATAATCTAGTAAATCCTGACATGCCTATTTTTTGAGTTATTACCCCTATATGAATCTATTTCTGAACCACAAAAACATTAATCATAAAGTCATTGATGTATTGAAATGAAAACCCATTATCTATACCATAATGAAACCTTATGATATTTTCTTATAATTTTAATTATCATTACAGTAAGTCACATTGATATGCTTTCATGTCTATGTTTTCTAAAATATAGTTCCCACATCTATTATACATTCAATAATACCAACTGAAACTACCCTGACCCCAGAAACAAAAATCATAAATATAATTTAGTACATTGGTACAGGAGACAATGTATCACATTTGAAAGGTTATAGTAGTTTTATTATCTTTGTATAAAGGATACATAAATGAAAATTCACGTTACATTTTAAAAATAAAATACAAATGTTTTTTCTTTGTGAATTCCATTATTCCCCTTAGAATATACCTTCAAATAAATAGGAAAAAAATCCTGGTATTGTCACATCCCAACCTGAAGCATTTCAATTTGTATTTATTTTTTAGTTCCTATTTAGTTTTATTCTTCTCTGAGTGTTTTTTCATTGAAATTGTTTTTTTGTGCATGTAATGCATGTCCCATAGTTATGCCACGTGATTTGATAAACTATGTTGTAACCATGTGACAAATTCTATTGATTATTAAATATCTAAAATAATGGTTGGTCCACAAATTAGAAGACGGTGTGGGGTGCTTCGGGTGCCCAGTAGGGGTTGCACAGTTTCCAAAATGTTTTGCAAACCTTGTGAACCAAATAGTGCACATAGACTTTTTAAAAAAATTGTGTTAAATAAAAAAATAATAAATAATAAAAATAAATTCATACTCTAATCATCCCTTATCCCCATTCCTCAAATGATACAACACACCCACCATGTTCCTCTAGTTGTGCGTACGCCACCTCCATTCCAGTAAGATCCCCTATAAATAGTTTCACATAGTTTCTTAGAGTATCTCACTTGATTTTTTACATTATGTCATATTAATATTTCCTCTTCTATTTTCTAGAGATTTTCCTCACTCCCAACACCCTTCCCCATTCAGATTCAACCCAATGTTTTTGGTTGATAGGATTTTGTTTCTTTCTTCCATTTTTATGATGTACGGTTGGTCTCATTGGACATATTCATGCATGTTTTCACATCAAAAGTCAAAGGTGAAGTAGTTTGGTCTATTCTAGTTTTTTTCCATAATTTGATGTTGGTTTCTTCCACCACATTTAACTATAAAATTCTATTTTGATTCATTCGTGTATTTTGATTCCCTCTAGGTCAACTGAAACCCATTATGCCTCCTCAAAGGATTTCACAAACATACATAGGTATTTATATCTATTCATAAATATATATATATATCCACTTTATGAATGTTCCATCATAGCTAGGGGAATATGTACATTATATTTATGGTTCTATATATATGTATACAGACATGTGTATGTTCTTGAAGTTTTTGAGTGATCTTAATATAAGGCTTTGAGTGTCTGTGTGTTCATATTGGTCCGCTTCCTTTAGAGGTAGGATCTCGTTGTATTAAACATTAATATTATTAGTGCATTAATTTTCACATTCCTTGGAAATTAATTAATTTTTTATGGCGTATATAATAAATTATTTATGTGAAATGAGGTGATTTCAACTTGAATTTAATTGTATGAAATTCATGAATTAGAATTTTCACACTATGTTCTTGATGAAATGATGGGTTGTATCTTATAAATGTATTTTGGATTTTCAGTTATGGTTTTAGGTTTATAATTGGGTTTCTAATAGAGTTTTTGGTTTTCAAAATGGTGTGGATGTGTTTCTTTAAAAAAAAATGGATTGGAATTTTATGGTAATAAGATTCCATATTGGCACTTTTGAAACGGTTTTTTCAAAAACCCATTATTGGAATGAGTCTATTTCATTTTTGGTTGACAATGAGATGGTGGTTTCCTTAGTTTGGTACGTACCTTTTGGGATGATGGTTTAAATGCAACAGACTACAACTTGGCTTTCCCTAGGGGGTTGTGTGAATTCTATGATGGATTTTATGTATGGATGGTATCTTAATGTGATTGTTCACACCCCACTGTTATCATGACATGTGAATGTGTCATAAATACAAGGAATTATAATAATCCTTATTGCACTAGTTTAGATTACACACTGTATAGTAACCCTTAGAATAGACTTTTCTATACTTTTGGATTATAACCCTAAGTTAGGCCATTTATGGTAAGACTGAGCTTGTAGGAGGATCGATTTCATCGGGTTAGGAAGGACCACTAGATGAGTGTGTTGTATTGTGTGTCCACGATTTTCAATAGAGCTCCTAGGTATTTTCATGTCTTTTATAGCAGTTGATAATATTTTTTGGATGATATTGATTTCGTTCCAGCTATGGATTATTGATAACCGTTAGACCATTTCCTCACTATGTGAATATAATAACTTCTAATGGTTTATGGTGTTCTCTTGGTAAAAATAGAATATGTGGTTTTTATTAAAATAGTTTCAATAAATATGTTTTGTAATAGTAATTTTTTTCTACATTTCCCATGTATAAAAAATGAAAATATCCCACACTGGTTTCTTTCTCCCCCATTCTTTCCTCGAATGTTAAATCCCCCCAATTATAAGATAAGCATGGTTTAAAATTATGAGGGAAATTTATTGTGATGTGTTTTCATTAAAATTAAAATTGTTGAAAACCAGTATTTATATAATGTATTTAAAACATGAAATTGATGTTTATTTATTTAATGAGAATACATTGGGAATAGATTTCTTGGGAACACATACTGAGTTTTAATAGTCATGTGTATACTTCATTATTTGTTTATTCACAAGTGCATGTTCTATCCTGATGTCAATTTTTATGGGTGATGTTGGTTTTTTGGATCAGAGTGTGACCCGTGGGATTATAGGGAGTTTTAGTGGTTATCATGTTTTGTTTAGTCATATTTTTCCGTACTTAATTAGCAATTATTTATAGTTTATTTATTTTTAGTTTCCCATTTTTTATTCCACTTATGTTTTATTTATATCGGGAGAAATCATTCCAAATATCACTCTTTTGATTCTTATGGCACTTTTCACTAGCATTGGGGGATCGAGAATGAATATTTGACCCTGTTGTGGGCTAGTTGATGTGACTAGTTAAGGGTTGATTAATGTAGGTTCATGAAAATTTTTATCAAAGGGTAGTTTCTATTGAGATCATAGCTTACATTTTACACTTTTTTATTTGGAATTTCATTGAAGATGGAGTGGGATTTTCAAAACATGGTGTAAAGTAATTAGTAAATTTTTGGCCAACAAAATATGTATTGAAACTTGAGTTACCTGATAAAGTTTGGTTTTTCATGGTTTGTTTCGTTCTTGTGGGTTGTTTGGGGTTTGGGAAAATGAAGATGACTCAGGCTAGTGTACTTGTTGATATTACATGGCCTGGAAATTCCTATGAAGCTAGTAGAATGGTAATAGAAGATTATCTCTGATGGTGGTTGTATAATAATATAACTACAAACCGTATTTCTAAATAATCAAATGACACATGTTTCCCTTGGTGACTTGTCTTGGGTCATTTTTATATTTTTGGATTTTTGACACATTGAGTGATATTTTTCTTCAGATTGTACTTAATATTTCCTCATGATAGTTATAGGAAGTTTTTTATTTAGATTTTAAAATGATATTTAGATTAAAATATTGTTATTATTTTATAAAAAATAATATTTATAAAATAAAAAAGTTGAATTTTTCGGAGAGTGAAATGGGTTTAATTTAAAATTGGAATAATTTTTTAAAATGATTTGGATTTTTTAGAGTGGTTTTATTATATGTGAGCATAAAAAATGATTGTGTAGTTTGAGAATGTTTGTTTTTGTTGATGAGATGATGTTTTAAAATTTTATGGGTTATTTTAAAGGCGTTTTAGAAAATGATAATTCTTCCTTTATTAGGCCATATTCCTATGAAAACTCATATATATATATATATATATATGGATGTATGTATGTCAAAATATTATAGTTATTGGTATGTATGGATGGTACTTGAGCTCGCACGAGAATTTATATATGTGAGGCTTCACAGAGTACCAATGGTTGGTTTTTGGTTCTTAAGGCATGTGATTATTGCCAAAAAAATTTCAAGAAGGGAGGTAATTTAATACTTTTAAATTATTAGAGTGTGTGATACCACATTTTTTTGGTTGGAGTTATCCTTTTTGATATCTATATTTGATGTGTTTGGGGAGAGATTGATATGGTTTTTTTAGTTTGGGTAGTATTTTGGAAATGAGATGTGGAATTTTGATTTATGATCTGTTTTTATTTGGTTTGGAGCTACCCATTGTCAGATTATGTCCCCACTAAGTTGTATTGGAATTTAAAAAACTTATGTGGATTATTCTTTAATAATATTCCTTTCAGTAGATCATGTCATACTTTAGACATTTTGTTTCTCCATTTCATATTTGAAACATGGTGTTCCTCTATATATGGAGTGTGTCCGTAGGTTCGGAGAGTCAAACCCTCCTTATTTCATTGGGTAACCGATACTAGGGAATGATGAGGATTTAAAATAAAATATTGAGGAGATCTTTGTTAATCTTGAAACGTATTGAATCTTTTGAACATCTTAGGTTTGGATTTCCAATGTCATGTCAGATGTCCTATTTTAGGATTAATGGAAATCTATTATTTAGGAAGATCCATAGAAGAATTATTCAGGGATAACATTATATAAATTTTTATCTAATTGTCATCCGTGATTATGTGAGGTTACCGATGGGTTCATCATTATATTTTCTTGAGCAAGGAGATTAAACGATGATGGAATATACATAGTTCTTTGCTGAGCTGGTTCCATATCTCCCAAACCTTGTGGGGGATGATTTTTTTATGGATCAATAATTTGAAAGGGGACACTGGTCATAATTTTTTCTAGAAGATCCTTCTTTACATTATAATTATAATGTATTAGTAAGGCATGTTTTTTTAGTAAAAGATATTTTATCCTCATTTGGTTAGTTGAGAAGAGGATAAATAATATTTTTGTATTCCATCCCCCCAAATTCATTGATGAGTTCATTATGGTTTTGTTTTCAGTGTGGGATGTCCGGAAATTAGAATTTTTCATGTTGAAAGTACAAAATACTTTTCAAACATATGGTTATTTAGGTCATTTGAGAAGGATTTTCCAGGGTGTCGTCAGGAATTGACATGTAGACAGATCCCCTCATGTTGAGAACCTTCAATTTCAGTTAGATAAACATAGTGCTTGAACAAGCTCAATCATTTGCTTATTTTCATGTAAGTGACCATTATTATTTTAATTGATGAATTACGTGGTTATTGATTCTTTTATTTATGTGTACTAATGTTGATGTTTTTTAGGAAATATGTTTTAATGGGGATTGAAATTGTAATATTCTCATAGGGAACCCAAAAAGACTATGATGAGTATCTTTTGCAGTTTCTATGTCTAGGTTAGGAGTTTTCCTTGTTGGGTAATTCATATAACAGAGTGAGTATATTCATTGATATCATATTTTTGTTTGTTCAAGATCATGGGTCTTGTTAGGTATCTTCATAGGATTTTCAACTCCTTTTGAGGAAGGTTTCATATTTTTGGTTTTTGAATGGATTCTAATTTCAATTATTCAATCTTCGAGTCTTTAGGTAATTCCAAGGAATATAATTCATTCTTTCATTAGGTGTGATGAACTGAATTTCATAGGGATTTATATGGGAATAAATTGTCATGGTGTGGATATTTTTCATACCCCAACCCAACACTTTTCATTAATTTAATTTATTTATGAGTTATAGTAAAATATTATTTCTCACTTTGTGTTTTCCATTCAAATGAGATTTTTTGGGCATGATTTTCATATTTCATGGTTATGGAACATGAGTTTCTAAACCATGTTGTATGCGTGCGACAGATTCTATAGTTTTTGACAGATCCAACTACACCATTATAACATATTTTTTTCAAACCGTGTGACCATCGCATGTAGGGTGCTTTATGTGGCCAATAGAGGGAACATAGTTGGAAAACATTTTTCCACTTTGTGAGACCCAAACCGTGTGCAGATATTTTTTTTAAGATAAAATAAAATAAACCAAATTAATAATATAATAAAAAACAAACCTAATTTATCCCTCCTATCTCCCCTACCTCTCATCAAGCAACCACCCCCCCCAGCCACACAAACACCCTACCACCACTCGTGTGTGTGTCATCACCCTTTTAGTGATATCTACTCTCCACATTTTCATATGGTTTCTTTGGGATTCTCACATGACTATCCAAGGTGTGTCATGTGCATTATTCCTCTTGTGTTTTCTAGGTAATTCCCTCTCTCTTATCAGCTTGTGTCATTCATCTGAAACCCAATGTTAAGGGATGATAGGATTTTGGCTATTTGTTATGTTTTTATAGGGCGTGTAGTGGGTCTCTCTGGACATCATTGTGTATGTTTCAGTATCCTCTACTAAAGGAGATGTTCATTGATACATTCTGGTTTTTCCACCATCTTTTGAGGTTTCTTTCTTACAACACCTTTTATTATTTCAAAATATTGAGATTCCTTGTTGATTTTTGTTTCCCTCTTATTTAATTAGATAATTTCATGGATCCAAAAAGGTTTTCACACACTATAATAGGTATATATATATATATATATCATCCATGTAAATATTCATTCATCGATATTTTAATATATTCATCGGATTATGAGGTGTATATTTAGGAGTGCAAGTGCATTCAAGTTTGGTTATATCTTCATCAAAGGCATCGAGTGACGAGTAGTTCGGTTTGGTCCTCTTCCTTTTGAGGTAGTATCACATTTCATTGCCCATTAAATTTAATAATGCACTGATTTATTGGATTTCACATCTTCCATGGATATTAATTAGTTATATTTTATTTCTTGAATAAATTTTTGATGTGAAATTAGGTGATTCTACTTCATTTTAAATGATTGAAATGTATATATTGGGTTTTTTCACATCAAGTGATTGATTAAATTAAAATTTGAATAGTATAAATTAGTTTTGAATTTGAAGTGATGATATTTTTTCTTAAATGGGTTTTCAAGTGTATTTTTGGTTTTCAAAGTTGCTTGTTTCTGGTTATTAAAAAACAGTTTGACATTTTGATGTTATGTTTCAACCAATAGGTACTTTTTGAAATAGTTTCATTGGAAAACCCTCCCTGGAATGAGTCAGTTGCCTTGTTGGGTGAATAATATATTATAGTGTCCTCATCTTATAACTTTCATTGTGTGATGATGGTTAAAAAGAACGTGAATTATCCTTTGGGTGGTTCTAGTTTGTGTGACTTCTGTGATGAATTGTATGTATGATTTGTTAATTCAATGGTATTGGAAAAACCAACTGTGAACATGACATATGATCTTGAAATAGATATGAACACATATATGAATTTAGGTTTCACTTTTTAGATAATGAACAGGTTAGTGTCCCTTGGTATGGAATTTTCTCTACTTTGGGATTATTCCCCTCAGTTAGGCTATGTAGGGTTAGACCGGGCATGTGGGAAAATTGATGTCAAAAGTTTAGGAATACCTATAGGATGATTCAAATGAATAGTATTTTCCATATTATCATTTAATCACATATGTGTTATCATGTTTTCTCTAGCCCTATATTATCTAAGGTGCACGATTTAGATGTCTTTCCTTTTATGGTTTCTAGAGCATTTTTATCAAATTGCACTTATTATGTGATCGTAGTCACGTATCATGGTTTATGGTGTTTTAATACTAAAATAAGAATGATTAGTTTTTCTATAAAAGGATTAATGAAAAATGTTTAGAGTGAATAAATGTTTTAACAAATTTCCCTTGAAGGGGAATTATACATCTCCCACCTTGAATTATTTCTTCCCCATTTTTTCCTAAAAATCTAAATCCACACTTTTATAATAGAAGCTACATTTAAATTTAATAAGTCAATGGATTGTGATCTGTTTTATTTAAAATAAAATAAGTGGAAGACCTAGAATTATATAATTTATTTCAAACATGAATTTATTATATTTTATTTAATGGAAATCTATTGGGAATAGATTACTAGGTAACACCTACTGAGTTTTAACACTCATTCCTATACTTTATTATTATTTTAGTCTTAGGTGAAGGATTTGGATTATCCTTGATCTAAATGAGAAATGTTGGGTTTTGGGATTAGTGTGTGACCCATGGGGTCACAAGGAGTTTTAGTGTTCATCCGTAATATTTAGTTTTACTTTTTGGTTCTTTCGTAGTCATTATGTTTGGTTTATTAATTTTGGGATTGAATTTTATTATTCTAATACTTTTTATTTATTTAGATAAATCGTTCATGGAATCACTATTTTATTCCCTTGGAACTTTTTCCCTACTTGGGAGGATCAAGAATGCCTATAAGACATTATCAAGGGATATCACATGTGAGTGGTTCGAGGTCGAGCTAGGTTTGATAAAGACATGTATCAAAGATTATAAAGACCGAACCCTAAACCTTACATAATATTGAATTAAATGAATAATTCACATTGAGGATCTTTTTGGGTTTAGAGTTTTAGATATTTAGGCCATAACTATTACATTTCAAAATAATACAAAGTATACACTTTTACTCAGTTTCCAATTTTTTTACAAAATATGAACTCAAAAAAAAGAATCATGTCTCATTCCATGTTTTAGATGGTATGACTTTTCCATGATCCCATCCTTGACCCTATTCCACTTTATGTCCTATGAAAAACATTTCTAAACTTGGGATGAGCATAAAAAGCTCAGGAAAAGATACACAAAGAAATAAAACTGTTAGTTTTTCAAAACAACAAGTAAACCATGAATACTTTAACATAAGTAATACTTTTCAGATTTATGATGTAGTAAATACTCTTCACTGAATAAAAGATCATTACATAACCATTTGAAACCAAAATATTACCAAAAAACACATATGAAGAACACGTAACATATAAAGGTAACTAGGGAAATAAACATACTTAAATGGATGAAAAATATGGTCGACTTCCAAAAATATTATAAGGCCCCGACCTTAAACCTTACTTAATATTGAATTAAATGAATAATTCACGTTGAGGATCTTTTCATGTTTAGAGTTTTAGAGAATTAGAACATAACAATTACATCTCAAAAGATTACAAAGTAGTCACTTCTACTAAGTTTCCATAATAAAAAAACTCTTAAAAGAAACATGTCTAGTTCCATGTTTTATATAGAATGTCATTCCCATGATCCCATCCTTGACCTTATTCCACATTATGTCCTATGAAAAACATTTCAAAAAAACATGGGGTGAGAATAAAAAGCTCAGAAAGGGATACACAAAGAATGAAAACTGTTAGTTTTTCAAACATCAAGTATACCATATATACTCTATCAAAGTAATACCTTCACCTTCATGAAGTGGTAAAAACTCTTCACTGAATAATGTATCATTACTTACCTTTTTATAACCAAAGGATTACCATAAAATCCATATAAAGAACACATAACATATATAAAGGTTACTTGGGACATAAATATACTTATGTGGAATAACCATACGGTCGACTTCCACACATATCACTTAATGGAATAGCCCTACGACCAATTTCCATACATACTTAATGGAATAGTCATACGTCCAACTTCCATACCCAATGCATTGGAGGTTATAATGTAACCACCCGTCCTGGTATTCACGGCACCACCCGTCATATGGTTTATAACGTAACCACCCGTTAAAATGTCCAAGTACCAACATAAAATCATAAAACATAAAACCAATATAAAGGAAAGATAACATTTCCACATTTCAATCACAATATATTATAAATATATTGACATAATAGAATCCTTTATCAAAACCATTTTCAATACCAAAATACATAAAAGATTATATGGTATTTATTTTATTTGAAAAACATTACGGCTTGTTGAGGAAGCCAAATACCAAATAATACTCACGACGGCGGAAAAGGTCGTTGTCACCGCGTACGTTAAAAAACACATTCATTTTTTTCGTTTAGTAAAATGCTTCGTAGAAAAAGATTCCTTTTGTATAAAAGTAAATGTAAAAGGGGTTTATACACCGTATAAAAGAAATTTGTGTATAAAATGAAATATGCCTCAATGAAAGGAGATTAAGACGAAGTGCCTTACCTCGGGTCCGACTTGACTCGATCGTTCTTTAACGTCCTGAATAATAAACTTCAGATAATTTATACTTGATTAAGAACCTTTTTAAAGTTCATTATTCCTTTTATATCACTTGTTGCCATGTTATAAACATTATGTAACCATTTAAGTTAATAATGTTTGTTTTGTCAATATTTGGTTCTTAAGTCGAAAGTGGACTTCTTACAATTACATGTTGTTCGTGTGGTCAAAAGTTCTTTATATCCAGAATGAAATTCCGGATTTGGATATCATAAATATCATATATATCCAGCATATTCATGTATTTATAATATTACATAATCATTTAGAAGTAAGAAATGAAATGCACCATTCATGGAGACGGTAAGTCGTACGTACGCATGAACGCTATTTTCATTTCTATTTTGTATTTTATAGAATGGATTCCTAATGATATAAGAGTATATTATAATTCCAGTATAATAACATATATAATATCATTAAATTTATCCTTTACACATCCCACATATGGTATTAATGAATCAAATCACTTTCAGGGGGCGGTAGTCCGCACTTCCTAAAATGAAGATATCGTGTTTTCCCATAATGGAAACAATAATGGTATGCCATAAATGAAAAATACAGAAGCTTAAGGAAAGAATAAACATATTATATATCATATATAAAAATAGTGACATCATAATGGCCACCTTTTAAGATGTTAAAGGAATGTTGAACAATCATCGTTTCGGGAGGCATAAATTCACCATCCAAGGAAACAATATATTCTTTAACCATTAGATGAAGGTGTGTGTAAGTGTAGCTCGAATCCTTCTTATAAAAACATCCTTGTATATTGAATATACTGGAGTTGTTACAAAATAAATAAATAAAAATATTTTAGGGGGTTGGAGAAGAAAGATAATACAAAAGGACTCAAGTGAAGACTTTACCTCAAAATCGGGTAACTCCCTTTGGTTTGAGCTCAAAGGCTTCCTTGGGAAGACTTCTGCCCAAAGTGAGGATTCAAGGAGTAACATAAGGAAGTGTAGAGACAAAATGGGAAGGGGTTGGCCGAGCCAAAGGCTTTGGGAGTGTGGGTAAGGTGGTAGAGTTGGGGTCCTTTTTTAAGAGGAGAGGAGGGGCACTCTTGGAAAGTAAAGAAATATTACATTATTTGAAAACGAGTTTCGGATTTAAATGGTCCCACATTGATATAATTCGTGGATAAGGTGATAAGGGTTCGAAATCTACCCATCCAATTGGTTTTGAACATATTTAGGTTTTAGATATTACAATATCGTTCCATTTTATTTAAATCGTTAAATAATGATGGCATCGCTGCATCATTATTATATCATAAATAATTTAATTTATTTAATATCTAAAAAATATAAAAAAAATACAATGATGTAGGAAATCTTTTTATATTTCCAATTACTATTTATAATCAAAATTCTGACTTGTATAACCCCATTTAAATTTTTTTTTAGTAAAACATATCATGTTTGTGCCATTTTTAACATTAACATTAAATAAAAGGTATTTATGTCATTTTCCAACCAAAGGGGTTCCATGGGGTCCCCAAGTTTACCCATGGCTTTTCTTGGTCGGCCATGAAACATCCAATGAGGGTAGGACATGTGTCTAGGTAATATCATATTATTAAAACATTATTTTTACCATAAACTATACTAATTACAACTAATCGTGATTAAAAACTTAATAAGTTACTATTCACCAAAAAATTATTTTAATCTCATTGAACCACATTTTACTTCTTAGTGACAACCATGTATGTCGGATTTTTTAAATTCAATACAAAAAGGTGGAAAATTTCATTTAAATGAAAAATCAGTTTTTATAAGTACCACTTAGTGATTTCACTATTCATCATAAATTTAAGTTTTTCCGAAAAAATCCAAAAATTCACCCTAAGCTATATTTGATATTTAGAATTCAAAAATGAAGTCCATTTTACAAAATTCAAAAAATATAAATAAAATTAATTAATTTAATAATTAATTTCCGCTGTCATGACAAATAGCGTGTTTTTGTGAAACAATAAGTATCAAAAGATTGACACTAGTTTAAGTCCGATTTCAAAGTGAAATTAAATCCAACGACCACTATTGGATTTAATGGTAAAAATATTTTCTAATTTCAATTTAAAACCAATTAAAATAATAATCTAATCATATAAATAAATTAGATCAAAAAGAGGTTTTGGATTAAAATACAACATTTACAATATTCATTAAAAAATGAACATTATCAGAAAGATACCAAAAATTTACACAAAGTAAATTTTGATGTCCCTATTCTAAAGAAGAGTTATATTTGGTCCTATAGAATTTATAAGATTGAATAAAACTATATTTAATGACGGTTCGCCGTCAAAAGGTGATAAGTGAACCCTTAGTGAAAATTAGGGTATAAATGCCTAAAATTGAATTCTTTCCATATTTTAAGCCTTTATCTTTTATTGGGTAAATATAAAAACATTTAAAAACATATATAATCATCTTTTTGTTATTTCTATCCATTCCTGCCAGTACAACGACTACTTTTTAACTAACATTTAAAATAATATTATTTTATTACTTGTGTGCAACATAAGTTTTCAAAGAAACTCATCGTTGTGTATCGAGTACGCTATCGAACATAGAACCCCCTTTTTATTAAAATTAATATTTAATTCATAAATATTAATAAATATGAAAATTCTTTATTCATTAATTACTTGGGATGTTAAAAATTTCACTAAATGTAATATCCATACGGCCAACTTCCATACCCAATGATTTGGAGGTTATAACGTAACCACCCGTCCTGGTATTCACGGCACCACTCATCATTTAGTTTATCACATATCCACCCGTGAAATGTCCTAGTTCCATTATAAAATCATAATACATGAAACAAATCTAAAGGAAAGAAAACATTGCCACATTTAAATCACAATATGTCACATAAATATATTGACATGGAAAATCAATTTTCAAAACCATTTTCAATACCAAAAATATGTAGAAGATTATATGGTATTTATTTTCTTTTAAAAAAATTACTGCTTGTTGAGAAGCCAATGATTAAATATTACTCGTGGTGGAGGAAAGGTCATTGTGACCATTTACATTTAATGAAACATTCCTTTTTGTCATTTAGTAAAATGATTCGTAGAAAAAGATTCCCTTTGAAAAGTCAAGGGTGTTCACACAGCGTAAAAAATAAAGTCGTGTATTAAAACACAATATGCCTTAATGAATGGAGATTGAGACGAAATCCCTTACCTTGTGTCCGACTTGACTCGATCATTATTTAATCTACTGAATAATAAACTAAATTAAATTTCAACTTGATTAAGAACCTTTTTCAAGTTTATAATTCTTTTATATTACTTCTTACCATGTTATAATCATTATTTAATAATTTCAGTTAATAATGTTCATTTTGTCGATATTTTGTACTTGAGTCCAAAATGGACTTCTTATAATTACATTTTCTAAATGTAGTCAAACATAAGTATCTAAAAAATGATAATCATGATAAAGATATCATATATATCATATATATACAGTATATACATGTATTTAAAATAGTATAATCTTTTGGAGGTAAGAAATGAAATGCGCAGTTCATGGAGACGGTAAGTCGTACGTACGCATGAACGCTACATTCATTTCTATTTATTATTTTAATAGAATTAAAACACAATGATACGTGGATATATTATAATTCCAGTATAATATCATATATAATATCATTAAATCTATCATTTATACATCCAACAAAAGGAATTAAAATATCAAATCACTTTGAGGGGTCGGTAGTCCGCACTTCCTCAAATGAGATTATGGTATTTACCCACTATGGAAACCATAAAGGCATGATATAAAAAGGGAATGACAGAAGAATAAGGATATAATAAACATAATATATATCATATATAAATATATTACAATAATAATGGAAACCATGAGAGGCGGTAAGATGTAATTAAACAATCATCGTTTCCTGAGGCAATAGTTTGCCATCCACAGAAACATTGTGTTCTTCATCCATTAGATGGAGGTGGGTGTAATTTTAGTTCTAAATATTCTCATAAAAACATCCTAGTATATTTATGATACTGGTGTTGTTATTAATGAAATGAAATAAATAGATTTTTGGGGTTGGAGAAGTAAAATAAAAGGAAACAATTTAATAGAAACAGTTACCTTTAATTTGGGTAACTCCCTTTGGTTAGAACAAAAGGGCTTCTAGAAGTTCCTTATACCTAAAGAAAGGCTTCTAAGAGGAGGATATAGATGTTGAAAGCTTAATTGGGCAGAGTTGGGATGAGAAAAATGGCTTCAGTGGTGTGAGGAATTGGATAGAAGTGGTCTCCTTTTATAAGGGGGAGGAGGGGCTCATTATGAAAGTGTGAAACTATTATTTTATTATATAATGATATTCGGTTTCTAATGGTCCAAAAATCATTATAGTCGAAGATAAGATGATTCATGGTAGAAATAAAATCATTCAATCAGAATTGGAAATGTTTTGGATATTATTTTAATCATTATAATCTTATTCATTTAAATGATTTATTGATTAGGTAAATACTTCATCATTATTATGTCATAAATAATTTCATTAATTTGTTGTCTAAAATTTTAAAAAAATTACATGATATATTTAATAGTTTTATCTTTCGAAATAATATTTATAGTCGAATATATGACTTATATAACAGCATATAAAAATTAATTACTAAAATATTTTGGTTTATGTCATTTTGGCCATTACTTTAAATTAATTAATCTAAATTGTCATTATCACTTCCATGTGCATAAACGGGGTCCCAAAATACACCCAATGATTCCCATGGTCGTTAATGACTCAACCCATATGTTTTGGACAACTGTGATGTTAATTTAAAATTATTATAATATTCTTTTAACCTTGATTTACCCTATTTACCATTAACCGTTGTAAATAAAAGTCAAAAGTTAATGTTCATCAAAAATTATTTTAATCTTAATGAACGAAAATTTACTTATTGATAACAACCATGTATGTTGTATTTTTTATATTAAATTCATAGAAGTGGTAAAATTTCATTTAAATGAAAAATTCAGTTTTTTAACTACCACTAAGGGGTGTTACTATTCATCAAAAATGGATGTTTTTTAGAAAAATACCAAAAATTCAGCCTTAGAATTATTTGTTATTCTGAAATCAAAATTGGTGTCCATTTTTCCAAATTCAAAACATAGAAGTGAAATTAATTAATTGAAAAATTAATTCCCGTTGTTAAAATTAATAGTGTGTTTTTAAGAAAAAATAACTATTAAAAGATTGATACTTGTTTATGTCCAATTTCAAAGTGAAATTAATTCCAATGACCAATATTGGATTAAATGGTAAAAATATATTTCAATTTTAATTTAAAACAAACTAAAAATATAGTCTAACCATATAAATATATTATATTAATAGGCACTTTTGATTTAAAATGCAATATTTTTCACTATTCATTAAAAATGAACTTTATTAGAAAAATACCAAAAAATTACCCAATGTAAAATTCGATTTCCCCAATATAATGAAGGATTTTATTTGTTCAATTAGAATTTATTATGGTGACCAAAACTAGATTTAAAAAGGGTTCACCATTAAAAGGCGGTATATCAGCCTTTTATTGTAAATTATGCTTAAAATTAGATTCATTCACATTTTAAGCCTCTAAATTTTATTAGATTGAAGAAAATACATTTAACAAAAATGAATAATCATATTTTAGTTTGTTTTATTCATTCCCACCAATATAACGGCTATGATTTAACTACCATATAAAATAATAATATTATATTATTAGTGTGGAACGTAAGATTTCAAAGGAATTTGTTGCTTCGTATCGGGTATGCTATCGAACATAGAAACCCTTTTAAAGTAAAATTCATATTTAATTCAAAAATATTAATATTTATGAAAGATTTCATATAATTCATTAACATGGGATGTTACATCCTTCCCCCATTTTAGAAATTGCATCCATGCAATTTTTATTCACTTATCAAAATAAGTGGGGGTATTTATCCCTCATAACATTTTCAGATTCCCACGTTGCCTCTTCAAACATAAGGTTTCTCCACTAAACATTTACCTGATTAATTACCTTATTCCGAAACACATCCTCTCTAGATTCATGAATTTGGACTGTTTGTTCTTCATAAGATAGATTCTCTTCGAACTGAACTACCTCTGGGCTCAAAACATGAGATGGATGTGGCATATAGTTTTTCAACATTGAAACATGAAAAACATTATGTAACTGGGATAAACATGGAGGTAAATCCACTCTATATGCAACTAATCCCACATTCTCTAGAATTTCATAAGGTCTAATGAATATTTGACTCAACTTTCCCATCTTAGAAAAATGCATCACACTTTTCCCTGGAGAAACTTTGAGAAAGACATGATCACCTACCTTAAAAAAAAGATCCTTCCTCCGGTTATCTGCATAACTTTTCTTTCTATTCTGAGCTGTTCTCGTGTGCTTCTGAATCAACTGAACTTTATCTATCATCTCTTCTCCCAATTCTGGTCCCATTAGCTTCCTTTCACCTACTTCATCCCAAAAAGCTGGAGTTCGACAACACATTCCATATAATGTCTTAAATGGAGCCATCTGTATACATGAATGAAAACTGTTATTATAAAAAAATTCAACCAAAGAAAAATGTTTGTCCCAACTTCCCTGATAATCCATCGAGAAAGCACGTAACATATCCTCCAATGTCTAAATTGTTCGTTCTAACTGCCCATCTGATTGAGGGTGAAAATCTATACTAAAATTTAATTCAGTACCCCATGACTTCTGAAGGCCATTAAAAAATTTAGATGTTAACTTTGTATCACGATCAGATACAATGGAGAGGGGAACACCATGCAACCTGACTATCTCTTTAATATAAAACTGAGCAAGATGATCTACAGGAAAAGTATCTCTAAAAGGAAGGAAATGAGAAGATTTAGTCAATCGATCAACTATAACCCAGATTTCATTATTACCTCGAGATGTCTTTGGTAATCTCACAACGAAGTCCATGAATATATTTTCCCATTTACATTCTGGAACCGGTAAAGGATGAAGCATTACTTTCGGTATCTATTTCATGGATTTAACCTGCTGATAAGTAAAACACTTCATAGTAAAATCAGAAATATCCCTTTTCATTCAAACCCAACAATAATACTCTCGAATATCTCTGTACATCTTAATACTTCCAGGATGAACTGAAAACAGCGAATTATGAGCCTCACATAACAACTCATTCTTTAACTGTAAATCACAAGGTACACATAATCTCTTCCCAAATCTCAAAACACAATCATTATCAATGATAAATTCAGGCAACTTTCCCTTCTAAACCAACACTACCTTTTTCTGTAACTCACAATCTTTTTTCTGCACTTGCTTAATTCTATCTGATAGAGATGATTTTACTGACACCTAAAATAAAATAGAATAATTTACTGCAACAAAAACTTCTATGAGAATGTTCATTAAATCAAAAACCAAAGGATCTCATTCCTAACGTAGAATGCCTAGTGAGACATTACTTTTTTGACACAAAGCATCAGCCACTTTATTTTATTTTCTTGGATGGTAATGGATCGTGCAATCATAATCATTGATTAATTCCCATCATCTCCTCTATCTCATGTTCAATTATTTCTGAGTGAATATATAATTCAAAATTTTGTGATCAGAATATATTTCACACTTTAATCAATACAAATTATGCCTCCAAATTTTTAAAGCAAAAAAAAACTGCAGTTAATTCCAAATCATGTGTAGGGTAATTTAACTAATGTGGTTTCCACTAATGTGATGCATAAGCCATTACCTAGTCAATTTTCATTAGGACACAACCACGTCCTTTCAATGAAGCATCATTTTAGATAACAAACTCACCATTTCTGGAATTCAGTGCTAAAACTGGTGCATTCACCAATCTTCTTTTCAATTCCTGAAAACAATCATCACATTCTTTTGTCCAAATGAACTTAACACTTTTTCGAGTTAACTTTGTCATTAGACTAGATAACCGTGCAAATTTTCTACAAACCTCTGGTAATAACCTACCAAACCAAGAAAACTATGTATCTCTGTTATATTTGTTGGTCTTGGCCATTATTTAACTACTTTTTTTATCAGGGTCAACAGTTATGCCATTTTTTGAAACAACGTGACCAAGGAATGAAATTTCTTGTAACCAAAACTCACACTTTCTGAATTTCCCAAATAGTTTTTTTTATTTTAATGTTTTCAAGATAACACTTAAAGGACTTTCATTCTCTGCCTAACCTTTAGAGTATTCCAAGATATCATCTATAAACACAACCAACATTTATCACCTGAGTCAACTGAGCCATCACTACAACAAACTGCTCAATTCTGATTCTGACCCTCTCAGGTTACTTTATGCCTTCCCAACATAGCTGTCGTGTTTCCTCTACAGAAAACCATTCTTAACACAGAAATATCTTAGGCAAAGCCACATGTTAATCTGGAAAAGCTATATAATGTCAATATTAACATAAATTACTATATGGATATTACTTTAACAATACCCTAACACCTAAAGTTATCTAAACTGACCTCTGATACCAACTATAAAGACCCGACCTTAATCCTTACATAATATTGAATTAAATGAATAATTAATGTTGAGGATCTTTTTAGGTTTAGAGTTATAGAGATTTAATCCATAACTATTACATTTCAAAATATTACAATGTAGACACTTCTACTCAATTTCAATTATTTTTAAAACATGAACTCATAAAAAAAGAGTCAGGTCTAGTTCCATGTTTTAGATGGAATGACTATTCCTTGTCCCATCCTTGACCCTACTCCACTTTATGTCCTATGAAAAACATTTAAAAACATGGGATGAGTATAAAAAGCTCAGTAAGGGATACACAATGAAATAAAATAGTTAGTTTTTCAAAACAACAAGTATTCCATGAATACTTTAACATAAGTAAAAATTTTCCCCGTTATAAAGTAGTAAATACTCTTCACTGAATAAAAGATCATTACATAATGTTTTGTAACCAAAATATTACCATAAAACCCATATAAAGAACACAAAACACATAAAGGTAACTAGGGACATAAAAATACTTAAATGAAATAACTATACTGTCAACTTCCAAACATATCACAAAATGGAATAGTCATACGGTCGACTTCCATACCCTATTCATTGGAGGTAATAAAGTAACCACCTGTCCTAGTATTCACAGCTCCACCCTTCATTTTGTTTATTACGTAATGACCCGTCAAATGTCCAACTACCATTATAAAATCGTATGACATGAAACAAATATAAAGGAGAGAAAAATTTTCCACATTTCTATCACAATATGTCACATAAATATATTGACATGGGAAATCCATTTTCAAAACCATTTTCATTACCAAAAAGATGTAAAAGTTTATATGGTATTTATTCTCTTTTAAAAACATTACGGCTTGTTGAGGAAGCCAAAGATCAAATAATACTCGTGGGGGTGGAAAGGTCATTGTCACCGCTTACGTTTAAAGAAACATTATTTTTTGTCATTTAGTAAAATGCTTCATAGAAAAAGATTCCCTTTGAAAAGTCTAGGGTGTTTATATAGTGTATAAAATAAATTCTTGTATTAAAACAAAATATTCCTTAATGAAAGGAGATTGGGATTAAATCTCTTACCTTGGGTCCGACTTGACTCGATTATTCTTTAATCTCAAGAATAATAAAATAAAGTTAATTTATACTTACTTAAGAACCTTTTTCAAGATCATTATTCCTTTCATATTACTAATTATCATGATATAATCAATATGTAATCTTTTATGTTAATAACGTTCATTTTATCGATACATGGTACTTGAGTCAAAAATAGACTTCTGATAATTACATGTTGTAAATGTAGTCAAATATCAATTATCTCCAGAATGATAATCAGGATTTATATATCATATATATCATATATATCCAGTATATCCATGTATATATAATTGTAAATACATTTGGAGGTAAGAAATGAAATGAACTGTTCATGGAGACGGTAAAATGTTTGTACGCATGAACGCTACTTTCATTTATATTTTTCATTTTAATGGAATTAAAACATAATGATACATAGGTATATTATAATTACAGTATAATATCATATATAATATCATTATATCTATCCTTTATTAATCCCACATAAGGCATTAACGAATCAAATCACTTTGAGGGGGCGGTAGTCCGCACTTCTTCAAATGAGATTATCGTATTTACCCACTATGGAAACCATAAAGGCATGCTATAAAAACAGAAGTAAAGATGCATAAGGAAATAATAAAAATAATATATATCATATATAAATACATTTCCATCATAATGGCCACCATGAGAGATGGTAAGATGTAATTGAACAATCATCGTTTTGTGAGGCCTTAGTTTTCCATCCAGAGAAACATTATATTCTTCATCCATTAGATAGAAGTTTGTGTAAGTTTAGTTAGAATCATTCTATTAAAAACATACTTGTATATTTGGGATACTGGTGTTGTTACAAAATAAAGGAAATAAAAATATATTAGCGTTTGGAGAAGTAAAATAAAATAAAACAATTTATGAGAAACTGTTACAATAAATTTGGGTTACTCCATTTTGTTTGAACAAAAGGACTTCTTAATGTTTCTTCTACATAATGTAAGGCTTCAAAGATGAGGATAGGGATGTTCGGAGCTTAATTGGGAAGAGTTAGGATGAGCCAAATGTCTTGAGAGGTATTAGGAATTGGTTAAAAGTGGTCTCCTTTTATAAGGAGGAGGAGGGGCTCTTTAGGAAAGTGTGAGACTATTATTTTATTATATAATGATATTCGGATTCTAATGGTCCAAAAATCATTATTGTAGGAGATAAGATGAGTCATGGTAAAAATAATATCATCCAATCAGAATTGGACATGTTTTGGATAATATTTTAACCATTATAATATTATTTATTTAAATGATTTATTAATGAGGTAAATGCTGCATCATTATTATGTCATAAATAATTTAATTTATTTGTTGTCTAAAAGTTATAAAAAAATACCATGATATAGGAAATATATTTATATTTCCAAATAATAGTTATAGTCGATAATAGAACTTATAAAACACTATATAAAAATTAATTATTAAAAGATTTTTGTTTATATCATTTCAGCCTTTACTTTAAATTAATTAATCTAAATTGTCATTATCACTTACATGTGGACCAAAGGGGTACCAAAATAGACCCAAAGGTTCCCATGGTCGTTAATGACTCAACCTATAAGGTTTGGACAAGTGTTAAGGTAATTTTGAATTATTATAATATTCCTTTTACCTTAAATTACCCTATTTACCATTAACCGTGGTAAATAAAAGTCAAAAGATACAATTCACCAAAAATTATTTTCATCTTAATGAACAACATTTTACATCTTGATAACAAAAATGTATGTCAGATTTTTGAAATTAAATTCACATAAGTGGTAAAATTTCATTTAAATGAAAAATCTAGTTTTTTAACTACCACTAAGTGGTGTCATTATTAATCAAAAATTGATGTTTTTCAGAAAAATACCAAAAATCCAGGCTAAAAATTATTTGATATTCGGAATTAAAAATTGATTTCCATTTTTCCAAATTCAAACCATATAAGTGGCATTAATTAATTTAAAAATTAATTCTTGGGGTTTAAATAAATAGCATGTTTTTAAGAAATAATAACTATCAAAAGATTGATACGTGTTTATGTCCAATTTCAAATTGAAATAAATTCCAATGACCAATATTGGATTAAATGGTAAAAATATATTTCAATTTCACTTTAAAAACTACTAAAAAGGTAATATAATCTTATAAATAAATTAGATTAAATGGAACTTTTGAATTAAAATGCAATATTTTTCATTATTCATTAAAAATTAACTTTATCAGAAAAATACTAAAAAATTACCAAAAGTAAAATTTTATGCCCCCAATACGAATAAGGATTATATTTGGTCAATTAGAATGTATTAATGTGACCCAAACTGGATTTAAAAATGATTCGCCATTAAAAGGTGGTAAATCGGCCTTTTAATGTAAATTATGCTTAAAATTAGATTCATTCACATTTTGAACCTCTAAATTTTATTGGATTATAGTAAATAAATTTAACAAAAATGTATATTCATATATTATTTAGTTTTATTCATTCCCACTAATACAACTGTTAGGAGTCAACTTCCATATAAAATAATAATATTATATTATTAATGTGGAACGTAAGATTTCAAAGGAATCAGTTGTTGCGTATCGGGTATGCTATCGAACATAGAAACCCTTTTAATGTAAAATTAATATTTAATTCACAAATATTAATAAATATGAAATATGACTTAGTCTTCTTTTACTTGAGATAATACATAGGTAAAATAAAAAATATAAAAAGGGGGATATTAAATTCTCAATAAGGGTAAGAATATGATAGAACTTATCTTGGAAAAATATATATAATAAATATGGAAAGTTAAATAGATTAAACACATTCCATTAATTCAATAGACTGAGTATTATATTGGGAAATAAATGTTGATAAAAAATCCATATAAATTATAACATATTCATTAACTTTATACATGGATATTCAGACTAATTGAATTATAATCATGAAATAACAGATCCCATAACGAGGAAATGCATAATTTTTTTTATATGAAAATATTAGGGCATTTAAAAGATGGTTTAATCCATTTGTTGAAAAACTTATACTATGGAAAAATGATTTTACTCCTGAGACATATTGGTGAATTGAAGGGATATATATAACTAGGCCCCATTCATCACTTAAAATTAATAATGAATTCATAATATTAATGAGATTAAAAACATTCCATGTATACATTTATATTGGAAAAATGACATAATTTTTTTATATAATACACCAATAATATAGATAAAAACATTCACCATCTATAGTAATATTTTGAATTCTAATAAAATATTATATCCTTAGCCAAACTGATCCCAGAAAATAAAAAGAATGAATAAATAATATATATATATATATATATAACATATCCCAAATGGATCTTGTATATATTAAATGGTTTATGACTTTCATTAATATAAATATCATAAAAATTTATTCAATAAAAATTTTATTGGAAAATAATATTTCTAATTTTGAAAATACCAGTGAACTAATAATTTCACAAAACATTATCAAACATATTTTTTCTTGAAAACAACCTTTTAAATTTATTATAAAATTAATTAAAATAATGAGTGGTCAATACTAAAAAATCCATAGATGTTCTAAATATTAAATAATGGAATTAATTCACAATTTATTTAAAAGATAGATAGATCTAATTTTGAAATTGAAAAGAATCATTCACATCAAAATGTTGGAAAAATGACAGAATGGGTAAAAAAATTAATATATTATTTTTAAAAATATAAAAAGTAAATTAATTTTTTTATAGATCAATGATTTTAATGAAAATTTATTTTCTACTGAAATGAGAATAATCTCAGATTTTCAGAAAATAATCTTAGTAATGTTTGGAAATAATGATTTTAAAATTGAATTATTACATAATAGATATCATTAATAATAATGGTAGAATTAAATATATCATTTTTTGTTGGAATATCAAATTCTTCTTCCACACTAGGATTAAATAAAAATAAACATTAATAAATATGAAATTGTGAAATAAACAATTACCACACTTGTATCCTCAAAATCATAAGGCCTATACAATAAATAATCCTATAATGAAAGGTAAATAGCATGATTAAAAATATATTCCTGATAAAACAAATGAATTGTGAATTATATAAACAATGTAATCGAATAATTGGTAAATATAGTGAATGACTTGTAGAAGATAAAAGTCCAAAGATAAACCCTTATATCTACTTTTAATTCTTTCATATTTGTCGAAACCTCATATAATTTATATATATATATATATATCTTTTTTTGTGTGTTTATAATAAATATATTAATGAACCAAACTAATATATTTCATAACATATATGACTTAATTATACAATTTTATCACCAATTTATTAAGAATATGTTGTTAAAATAATAGTTATGGTCAATGATTTATCTGTCCCTATATACTATAAATATGCTCTATACCAATGCACCAATCTGAATGGTTCAATGAAATAATTGGGATAGGTCCCCTTTCCCACGGTTCTTTGAAACCGTTAGGATATAACCCATTTCCTAACAATTCTGTAAAACCGTTGGGACATGGCCCATTTCGTAATGGTTTTTTGAAAAACTATTGGAAAAGGGTATGGATTACAATGTATTCCCAATGGTTTTTTAAAAACATTGGGGATATGCTAGAAAAAAATAGTATATACCATTAGTTTTTATTAACAGTTGGTGTAGAGTACATATCCCAATGGTTTTAAAAAAATGTTGGGATTTTTTCCCCAAATAAAGTAGTGTCTAGCCCCCTACCCATTCTAGAACCACTTTATTTTTATCATATAGCAATTCCTCTTTTATCATTTAGCAACAAATCTTCCAACAACAGATCCATCAATATGAAATCATGTTGACTCATCTACTACACATTGAGAAATCTCTTCCTAGAGTTTTCTGCATAATTTATTAGGATGGATTGGTAACCAAGATAGTGTATGGTCTTAGTTCAAACTAACCATAATTTCTATCACACATTCATTTTTATTTTATTGATTTAATGAAATCACTATTTATATTCAGTCATTCATTTTGTTTTTCCTAATCTTTAGTTATTGCTAGTTATTTTCATTACATGTCATGTCAATTTTTATATGGCGTGGTTGTGTATTTCATAGTTATGGGTCTCTAATATGTTTATATATTCTATCTCTAGATTATTTATTTTACAATATATTTACAAAAATATTTCATAAATGTGTGTGAATATATGAGAAATAATGGATTTAAATTAAATTGATTCATTCTTTTAGGTTTTAGTGGAATTTTTATGTTTTCTTTAATAATGGTTTAAATGATATTTCTAAAACTACCGATTTAACGTAAATAATGTGATGTAATTTTTAAAAAAGGTTGTTGAAATTAATTTATGTGTGTAGATTTTATCAAAAAGGAAAATTTAATTAATGTAATAATATGTATTTCAAAGAAACATAAGTGAAATGTCTTATGAAAGGAATTTTATAAAATATATTTTTTGTATAAACATACTAGGAACATATGTCTCATTCCCTAACATTGATCTTAGGTGTGTGTATAGTTGTTATGTCTTCGGAATATTCACAGGTATGTTCTAATGTTGATAGTGGTACTATTTCACTGGTTAAATGATATCTCAGGAAATAGAAGTGGTCATGGGAAACTATGTGAAGTTCTCTGGATAGCTCGTGTTTTTTGGTTTGTCTTTTATTTTAGTTGTAGCAACAACTTTGATATTGTTTTTATATTTCTTTTATTCTGTACTTGTTTTATTTTCTTATATATTTTATTTTTCATATAAAGAGTGGATTTGGTTTTTTATGTTGGTTATTCCAAGTTTAGTTTCAATCAATTCATGAAACAACTTATTTGATTTACATTGTAGTCCAACTTACGAGTTGGTCATTCTGAATTTTTTATACAACCCTGATGTGTGTTTACTTATATTTGATAAAAATAATTCCTCGTCTATTTTTGTATATTCCACCGTCACTTGTTTCCTGTTTGTGAGGATAGAGAAGACCCTTTGGTCCTTATTGTGGGACATACTGCGTGACATGATAGGTTATCCGGGGTTGGTTCATGGTAAAATGGTATTAGAGTTCACCTCACAATTTTGGGGAGTTTGGTATATAGGATATGTCTGTTGGAAAATAAGAGGAATGTCATGAGAGGGTTTTTGATCACCACCTTTTATAAATAAGCTTCAGTTTCCATGTGTAGTAAGGATGGCACTCATGAAGTTGAATATTTAATTATATTGTATATATATTGATATTAATTGATGTTATAATAATCAATAATGAAGTTATATAAGCTATTCTGAGGAATTTATTGTTTTAAGGTGAAAGTGGAGGAGCAATCAGAGCCACATAGTAAGTAGTTGTAATATGAAAAACCATTTGGATCCCATACAGAAGGCTCTATTTCTTTTCATAAAAGGATTTATATGGTTGACATGTAGTAATTCAAAAAAAATTCCACAAACCATGCATTGTTCATCATTTAAAAGATATTTAACGTTTTTCTTACCTTTCTTTTCCATCTTTTTTGGAAATGTGATTACAATTTGTGTAGCGATAATAAATGGAGTTTTATTTTAAATTAATGTTTTTGTTAAAATTCTCATAAAGGATAGTGTTTCAGTTATGGGTTTATATAAATTAAATAATTCTCATCTACTTAAATATATTTTTTGTTACACATCAATATTATTAAAATGCATGAAATGACATTTAACAATTTTTTACATAATGGAAAGAAGTTGGGTGTATAAAACCTATTGGATCTCAAGATATTTAAAAACAATGTAGAGATTTTCTATTTCTTCATTTGAAAATGCATTAGATTGTGGTCACAAACACTGACCATATTATAATTGTGTTGTAATACCTTGTTTGATCCCTGAAGAAGTTATCTACGATTTAAATAAAAATAGTTTTCAAATAAACTAATATTAGTGGTTTCACAATGGGGATAAAATGGAATCTCAAAATGTTACTGATATAAATGAGAGTACTGAATTTAAATAAACTGACATATAATCGATTATTGTTCATTCATCATCATGAAAAGGAAATGATTTCAAAAAAAGAACAAATTTATATGAGAACACATGATGTGTCCAATAAAAAATGGTGTTGATAGGGTGTAAAAATTAAAAAATTTATACAATGGATCCATTATATAGATAATGTGGTAAAATGAAAAAATTGTAATTTTTAATCAAATTGTTTCATGGGAAAACCATGTACGGGATTTCTAAGACTGTCATCAATTACATTCTAACATTCTTCAAGGACTTACTTTTATATGATGGAGATATTCACTTAAACAACTATATGACATGGAAGTTTGATGAAGATTTTGGATTTTCAAAAAAATCGATGCTTTCCAAAAACATTGTAGCTTATTCTATGAGGAAACTACTTAATGAATTGATTTTGAAAAATGTTGAACATCCCGATGAATGACAAAATCTTATGGAACATCATTCTATGTACCATAGAAGGAAATTTGGAACCTTCCATTGATCCTAAAAAAATATAATTTTTTCATGTATGACAAATTATAAATAAAAATGTGATTTCATGATACATAGAGAAAGAAGAATAATTAATAGGTGTTTCACCCTGCAAATGGATTTTCATTGTAGTGATTTGATACTCGACATACAAATTTTGCAGCAGACTTGCATATTGTGAGGCTCGGTTTTTTAGGTGACGATTTTAATACATTTGAGATGATTAATACCTCATAGAGAACATGTATAGTTTTAATTCACATTTATAACCTTACACCCATGGTTTTTTATGCATGAACCTTACATTTTCAAGAGGATACTCATATTCTTCTCTTCTGATACTAATAATGATAAATATGTATACATTAAATCTTTGATGAAATAGTTTAAAATTCATTGGGATTTTGGTGAGTGCATATAAAATGCATGTCTCAAAATATATTTCAGATGTTTGTTGTGCTTATGTAGAAGATCAATTATTTTCCTTCTTATGCAATGATATCTGGATAGAAAACGACAGGAAAATATTCATTTGATATTTGTATGATGAATAAAAAATCTAGAAGACTACAATATTGTCATAGGATTAGTTTTTTGGGACATCAATTATTATTTTTGGTGGACAATCCATATTGAAATAATCATTGATGATTTAAAAATACCCTAGAGACTGATGATCCACCTTAGCGTTAATCTAGAATTGATTTACTTAATGAAATTCATCATTTCATTTTTTTTCATTCATTAAGTGTCAAATTAAATCTAGAAATAGGAAAAATGTTTCCAATGATTCCTGTTACAAATGGAAGAAGAGGAGTGTCATCATTGAGTTAACTTATTGGTCAATAAATTTTATACGTCATTGAATAAAATTAAGGAAAATTAAAAATATTATATGTGAAATGTATCATTCTATTAATCAAAATGACAAGGGAGAGAGAAAAAATATATTTTTGATCTGGATGTGACTTGGTGGATTTAGGGATCAATACATAATTGTGTCTTCTGTGTATCAATAATAATAAATGGAATGTTCTATGTTCTTCTTATGTGAATACACCTAAAGAAAAAAAATAAATTTACGTATGTATTAGAAACTATAAAAATTACTGAGGGCTATTCAAGAAATATATCAAGATGCTTCATTATAAATGGGTTGAAGCCGAAACTATTAAAGACTCCTGATTATCACCTCCTTCTGCATGAGTTGATTCCAATAGACATATATTATCTTTTTTCAAATAATTTAAATTTTTCAGTTATTTGATTGTGACATTTTTTATAAATCTCTATTCTATGATGTATTCCATGTATTTCTTGAAAAAAAATTGCAGAGGTGAAATTAAATTTTTGTGTTAGAGAAATTATTTCCACCGTTATTTTCTACTTGTATATTGCATATAACTATTCATCTTCCAACCAAAATACTTCTCAGAGGACCATTAATTTTATTATGATGTATCCCACTAAATGAAATAACTATATATTGAAATATTATGTGCAAAACAAGAATCATCCTGAAAGTTCTATCATGAATGGTTACATGGATCAAGAATGTATGCATTTCTGTTCAATGTATTTTTTTGATCTTACTATGAGAATGAACATACCAATGGGAAATGAATAAGAATAGTACGACCAAATTGAACCCATTTTCCATCACTTCTTCATATATGATGAATTCTCAAAGCATATATATTGAAGAAATTATTTTTTGAAGAGTGGTTGATGGCACATCGCACAATATTGTTCAATTGTTATTTGTTTGATGACTAAATCAAGTACGTTAATTAATCATATATATGTTATCTCATCTCTTATAATTTTACATATGTGATTATCTATTTCTATTCTTATCTATATAGATCACAATTAAATGGTAAATAGAAATCATCATTCATTATTTTCAAGATTGAGAGAGACATTCCATTTCAAAGTGTTTTCTAAATGGTTGAAATTAAAGGTAGAAATATTGTTGTAATATTTAATCATAATAAATAATTAATTATGACTAATATTCAATTATATTTTAGGTACTGTGTATTCATGCTGACTCTATTTTTTTGGAAATAACAGAATTGGTTTTTGTTCTTACTATCATGGTACATAAATGTAAATCAATTGAAATAAATGGGTACAGATTTATTGTCACTGAATGAGTAAACAACATGAGAAAAAAAAACATGATAGATATATACTAACTACCAAAATAGATAATTATGACAATGAATCATATAATATACCTCATTTCCAAAATGTTTCTTATTATAGAGTTGTTGAAAAATTAATATTCTTTGATTATTACTCTCATGGCCGAGTCATAATGATGAAATGTTAGTGGATTGACTTGTTGAAGCGGTATGGGACCTTTATAGATGATTTTGGATTTCGAGTTATTGATATGAATTTTACTCATTCTACCAATGACCCATATGTATTGGAATCAATGATGAAAGACGTTTTATATGTCAAAGATCATCTTTGACAAAAATGTGGTGTCATTTTTGAAGCAATTTTGTGACATGTTTTTTATGATAGTGATGATGGAATTGACAACACCCCTAATACCCTTGGAACCAATAAATATAAAAAATTTTATGACTCCAATAGATAAATTTTTAGAATTGATTATGAACTAGAAGTTTAGGTGGGAAATATATAGAGTTATCCATATGTGTTCTCAGTTCTTTTGGTTTAGCTTTACTTGGGTGGTTAAAGTTGGTACTGGTCAAAATGAGTTAATATTTATTAAAAATATTTTATATCCAAGAGGACCCTATGAATAATATTCAATTTTTATTTGTTTCAGTTCTATTTCAGTTTCATTTTCTATTTTCTAAATTGAAATATATTCAAACCTATAATAAACACAACTAATACAATTAAATTACATGAAAAAACAAGAGGAATTAAATTGAAAATATTGTACGTATAGATATGATAATCAATGTAAATTTAAATAATGACCTAACAAACAAAATATCAATGTTTTATAACTGAAAATATGAACCAAATGATTTATGAGAAATAATTCATGTCTCATAATTTTTTTAGGTTACACATTAGTTATCCTTTAATAGTTAGTTCCATATTTGTTTTCAAATCAAGGAAATTAAACCTATTGAGGATCAAATAAATAAAAGGTTGACAGACAATAATTGTTGATTAACATAGATGGGTATTCTTCAATTAATGCACATTGTGAGTATTTAATTTCTAATATATACATCAATAACTTATATTGTATTGTTCATTGTTTTGTTTCAAACATTTATGCAGGATCCACCACATAGGTGCCAGTAAATTGATGGAAATCATAGTAGTGGTCCTAGTACTAAGGGTAGTGGTATGATTTGGTGGTGGTATGAGAACTAGGTGCTCTAGTCAACATACCAGATTAGACATTGCCCCTCCCACTGACATACCATCTTCCACACATTCTTACCCCATAATTTCATTCAGGACACATGGGATATTTTGGCATCATATTTTATAGAAACCATTAAATATGAGAATCCTCACCCATATTTACAATATCTATTGATGAATCCCACTACTCATGCATGTCATTCATTTATCTATCCATCCATTCCATCGTCCTTACCATATAATTGTCACTCTCTAATCATCTACATTCTTTCATTGACTCATGCTCTGACATAGTCTGTGCCTATAGATAATGAACAGACACACAATCCACCTATACAGGATGACGTTCCATTAGTTCATGTGGATCCAGTAATTCCATTGGACTAGACTTCCATAGGTATATTTTAGAACCCTAAAATAATCTACCATAAATTATTTTCATTATAATATTTCTTTCATTTATAATAGATAAATATATTATTAGGTAGATGGGGAATGAGCGTAAACAAATGAATGTAGCATGGATCCTCTTGGAATAGTTTATGGTGGACTAAAATGTAGACAACCAAATGATCGAAAAATTAGGTCATTAATTTTAGAGCTTTTTGGCGACGCTTTCGAAATACATTGACATTATTCCCATCATCCAACTCTAATAGAGACAACTTCCAAATTAAGAAATGGATATTTCATGGTCATAGATATGGTAAGATAATCTATTTGATTTACAATAATATTTTTTTTGCATTTATATGAATTAATGTTTTGTTGTCAACCATGGTTTAATTTCCAAGTTGGTGAGGGTGCAAGACCAGTACATCTAAAAGTATTAATTGAGATTTAGAGAGACTATAAAAATGATTTGTAAATTGGATTGCATGACAATGTTTTCAAAGAGTTATAGGTGGTACCTTTCATGAATGAGTGTCTTATAGAAATGTATATGTAAATGATTACGCATTATATGACTACCTGGTTTAAGGTATTAATCACATGTGATTATTTCAAAAGAATATTTTCACGTTTTTCAGTAATACTATTTTTTTTATTGAATTTTATTTATGAATCATTTGAAAAAAAAGAAATCATTGATGATAAAAAAATACCTCTACAGATTGTGGTGTATTATGATGTCAGGTCATGAGAGGAAGTAGGTAAGACATTTGTCTACAATATTTTTGGATCATTCACTTTGTATTATTTTCATTATAATTTATCAAATTTATAATGTTTTAACATATTTTTTGTTATGAAATTAATTAGTAGTAGCCTATTTTCAATTAGGTTTTCCTATAATCAATTTAATTGTAAAATAAATTATTAAATATTGATGGATGTGTCCCTTCAGAAAATAAATTTTCTCAATAAGAATGAAAAAAGATGGAAGTATAGTTAAAAAACCGACACAGAAGAAGATTGTAAGTTTTACTTTATTGATGAGAACCCTAACAGAATGCACTGTAGACCTGGTCAGTGTATAGTCCCAACGAGGTATTGGTCCTATTAAGGTACCTCTTGTATTACCACCATGTGGGAAAATGTTGAGGAACAAGAAGCACATGTTTAAAATGGGTCACATATGTGGAAGAATGGGCTAATAGAGAAAACACTAAATTTATAATACATAAGAATGTTTTATGTCTGTCACTTCCACCAAATGCTAGTTTAGATTGTGATGAATATATTTCATCTATGTGTTCATTATATAGTGAAAAAGTTGGAATTCTTAGTGGAGTTTGAGATGATGTCATTTTCGTAGATGATGATGGAGAGTAAGAGTCCATGGACGAGGATGATGATCAGGTCAGGGTAGAGAATGAAGAAGAGGATTAGGCTGATAATCAAGATGGGGATGAGGATAGGTAAAAAACAAGTATAGGTATGAGGATGCATATGAGGATAATGATGAAATTGATGATAATGACGGTGATTAAGGATAAATTCATCTGTAACATTTTATATTGATATTACTAAAATTACATGTTTGATGATTTATTACAACTGAATACATGTGTGATTTTATAGGTGTCATTATTCTAGACATGGTTAACTTAAATAATATATAGTTATAATCACATAATATTTAGTTAATGTATTTTCTATCATCTATTATAATGAAATTTGGGTATTTGGATATTTAATATATATGATTCAACATTCAACAGATTGATTGGGTCATTTATCATACTTGTATCTTTATTTCCTTATCAATAAATTGGATATATGAATTCTCTTTTTTAACATGGTACCAATGATATTCCACCACCCTAGAAATACTTATCTATGAATGCCTACCCAATGCACCACCATATATTCTGAAACCATGCATGTCTATGGACCCTCCTGGTATCCCCATCCATGTTATCTCCTTACCATTGTCTCCCCTCCTATTGGGATAAATTACGTTCCCACCCGTCTTGATGTCTCACCCACTAACTTTGTTATTTGGTACTATTTTTTTTAACACACATTTTGAAATTACCAGAATTTTTTTGGGGATTCTTGTTATGCATTACCAATATATATTATTCATTAAAATTTAATTTGGTATTTTTTAGTATCCTTTATTTCCATAGAGGATTATTTTAGTCTTGAGGGTATCGACCTTGATTATCATTTGGTGGTAAATCATACATCTTTTCACTTATTCATGGTCTATCATCTAATCATCCCACTATTATTATAGATATTCAAGAAATACCAACCATTATAAACATTTCATATTTCGATAATCGTATTTTTGAGTCCAATATTATTTTGGATCATACTGTTGATTCTTTATGGTAGTGCATAGATCCATGACATCATTTTAAGGACATGTTGGTGTGAACTATTACACTTATAATGGACTTTATTGTTGAAGTGGATAAAGACGCATCTTTTTTCAAAATTATGGAAAAAAATAAATCATGTTTTCATCTATTAGAAACTCAATGGATTCCCAATAGTACTTCACACTACCCAGGAATCCTTTAGTGAGTCACAAGGACATGATATTTTTTGTGTCAACCCAATTTCCAAAAGGAATAATCTTACAACTATTTTTATAACACATTAATTCACATATCAAGCATAATAAAATGTTTCATGAATCCACATTTCATAATTCTAATATAATCTTTTTGAGTAAAACAAATTCCCAAAAGGAATTCAGAGAATACTTATCACATGTCCCCCAACCTTCTAATACTGAAACACTATTGGATAAATGGTTGAAATCTCAAGGCATGGTGATATATATTATTCCATGTCAAATCCCATCAAACCAAATATAGTAGTGAGACTGAGCCTCCATATGATGGCCTCACACACCACTATTCATTGCCAACTATGCCAAACACCATCTCTATACCCAAGGTCAACCTCATCTCTATTGTCGCATAATCTACGTAGGTCACCACCGACAATGGGTGGTCAACACCACATTAATGTGTTGTATCCTTTGTGTACATTAGCTGGATCTTATATTGTCTAACCCTGATGAGAGGCATTATAAAAAATCGAAAGATACACCATTATAAAACCTTTATCACCACAGAAAAACTATTTTTTCACACAAAAAAATAATCAAAACCATCAAGCTCATCTGGAAATCCATGTCAACTTATATATAATGATTAACATCTACCATAGTCCAATAGGCATTTTCCAAAACATTCCCATATAACCATCACATAAATCAAATCATGAAACAATTTCCATATCTGAAATCAACATGGTAAACATAATATAGAGTCATAAATCACACCAACCATTCCATAATTGGATCCAAAATACCATTTCACAAATGATACTACCATCAAGTGTTTCTTAATAAACATAAAAATCTTAGTAAGATCATAAATAGTCTAACATACATCATCCATATCACTCTGATTTAACACACATCACATAAAACACATATAAATTGATGAAAAATCAATGCAGAACCATATAAAAAATAATAGATTCCTACTCATTGAATAATGAACTCTATTTCAATTTCAAATAGGAAGAATCAAAAAATTTATATAAAAAATATAAAAATAGAGAATAATAATCATCAATACATCAACACCTCTTGTAAGATAGAAAAATCATAGAATAATGGATATATAAAAATAGGATTTCTCTATGATACCTCTTAATTATAATGATTTGATAAAATTGAAGGAATAGAGTGAGATCCCTCACTCGAGACTCAGAATGAATGAGAGTGAGGAGTGCGTTACTAGATCAGCCAAATAGCCAACTATAAAACCTCATTTTATTATAAAAATGATTATCCTTTTTTGTTCTCCTATAACTATTCATAGTGTGAACTATATGTTAATTCAATGTATCATTAGGACCACATCGACCTCTTTCCATAGATCATAGAGTCATGCTATGAATGGATATAGACCATCATTATTCTCCCAAACCTCTTCCTTGTACACTCCCGACCCTAAAAAATTATACATCCATCAAAATACATGTGTCATTCCATGTCCCCCTCATATAATAGCTTATCCCTATGGTTTTATGGCAATACACATACCAAATATCTCATCCACCTCAGTGCCTAATCTTCATTGTCCAATAATTAGATATGACATTGAATGTAGATGTATCATTCCCGCATGCCTAGAATACCCCACCCACAAAATTTACGAATCAATCCATTTTGTGGGAACTCCCCTACAATAATTACCTACTCGATCACTTACAGACTCAAGGTCTCACTATTTTGGGCGATCCACACCAACCATCATCCCATTGAACCCATATAAGACCCATCAAACACCATATTTACCCATATCCAATCATATTCTCAATTCATAATCAAACTGTACATGTTTCCCATAAAATACAATATCACACTCATTGCTCTTACATGTACGACATCACACTGGATTCATATATATTAACCACACTAGGTTAAGTCACTATTAACACATACCCATCATACACTAATTTCCCTAATAAAAAACTAAAAAACAGTAGTCAAATGTTCAAAATGTAGCTCCATCTATCATTGGATCTCTAAAAGGTTAGTGATCTCTCACCATTTTAATCTAGTCTCATGGGACATGATTTTAATTTAGTCTCATTCCCACATTCCAATGGTGAGTGGTCTCTCACCATTTGGGAAATGATGATTGCTCCTTTCAACTATAAATTCATGGATGGTTCGTTCAATCCCACTTTGAGTAAGCATTCTACTCAATTTTATTACAACTGTTCATTTAAATATGTTAATAAAAATAAATAGCTAACTCAATAAATTATTCTATTACATTATATAGGTGTTGTAAATACTAATCTCATCAATCAATAATAGAAAATAAATAAGGATTTATAAAGATCTTATTATAAGTAAAAGAGATTTTTTACCCAATAAATGATAATTATTCATGTTATTTTCTAAAATATATGTTTTAACTATGTCATTGTGTTGTAGATAAAACAACATAGGGAAGCATAACAAGGATTTTAGCATAGAAAGTATAATTTTTTAGTGTGGTTCTAGGAACCAAAAATGAACTTGAATACTCCAAGGTAAAATAATTGTGACCATTTTTGAGTAAAGTTAAAATTTTGAGATGTACGAACTAATGTAATTGAATTGGGTTATTTGGAAGATTGGTTTTCATATGATTATTGAAATTGGGAATAATGTGTTTTGATACATTTCATGGTTGGAAGAGCCTACTACTTTTATGTGTTATTTTTATATTATATTTCTTGTGTTTTTTGTGCTATTTTAATTGTGGTAGGAAGTTTTATGAAAAGGAGGGGATTATGGATGGGTGGTTTGTAGATTTTGGAAAATACCCAATACCAATTGTTTTAAAACATTTTCATACTGTTTATTAAGACATCTTTACTAATAATTTTAATAATCCATTGGTAAAAATATATATGAATGGTTTATAAACTATTTGTAAAATGTATAATTATTCTATTTAAAAATACTTTATTAATAGTATTTGTAAATATATACCAATTTCTCTTTTTAAATCATTGGTATAATGAAAATTTTAATATCTTTTACCTACTGTTTTGGAATAACCAATATTATAGCGCTATCCAAATTCCTTACTTCCCAATAGTTTGGAAGACCGTCGGTATAGGGTATACCAAAACTTTTCCTGCCTATACCTATAGTTTGAAACCTTCGGTATAGACAGTCTTTCCGATAGTCTCTCATATATGTTTTAGTTAAAACAAATTGGTAATTTTTAGTGTTTTTAGCATAAATAACTCTTCTGCAATATTAATTTATTCGAGTATGTGATGAAGTGGGAATTGATAAATGTGTAGAAAAAAGATGTAATACTGGTGATAAAATGGAATGAATTCATGTAATTATATTTTATTATGTTCATTAAAAATATTATAAAATAATCCTTAATGAACATGAAAATAATCATAATATAAATATGTTATATTTTGACCTCCATTACTGATTAATTGATGGTTTACACCCATCACTAATTTTTGGTTATGTGGTCTATAATAATCTCTTACCAATATTTATGTAATTATATATTAGTAAATTTATGTTTTTATTCACATAAAAACATGTATTTCCACTACCAATTAATTTCACCGTATCTAAGAAACCCAAATACATAATATTTTATTCAAATCTAATGTTTCTCAGTTATCTTTTTTAAAATAATATTCATTGTCCCTTTTTATGATTTGGGATTTCAAAAAAGGTTTAAACAATGATGAATGTGATAGAATATGAAGTTCATAATTTATTTAATAGAGGTATAATGAAATATTATATAATTCTAAAATAAGTCAATGTTTGATAGCATTCATGATATACAAGACAGACTATAAGCGAACCAAGATATACTATTAAAATACTATTATTTAATCTAACACTCATCTCCTTGAAATTTAATGGAATTGTATGAATAGTATTACCTAAATTATGAAATATATATAAATGAATTATTAAATATAAATTCATTGATTTATTCCTATGAAATAAGCATTGAAATTTCAGTAATGTTATTTAGTTCTTCTGAAATATGATTTTAGAAAAAAATTATTATTATTCCTTTTTTATGTTGAAATATTTTAAATAATTTACATACAATATAAAGAATATATTTAATAAAAGTAATTTCATATTTTAAATAATAATATCAAAATTATAATATGGTAAAATATTTAGATTAATTTAAAAATATTGTTTTTCAATTGAATAGAGAAAAACCATTTTTTACAATGGTATTTTTCATTCAAGAATATACAAACATCCATTTCTATTTAAATTGATTTAAATTTAAAATTACTCCACATATATTATGAATAATCAAAATATTATCAATCAAATCAATTTCATGATTTAATAAGGAATCAAAAAAAATTATAATTTGAAATCATTTACTTTGAAAAAATATTTTTCATTGCATTTTGAATTTTTATTTAAATTACAACTGCTAATTAGAGAAAACATTTATTGAAAATGGATATAATATTTATAATAATGACTTCTTATGTTTTTATTTAGACCGTTTCAATTTTGGGTTATTATGCATAGTAACTATAGTAAATAACTATGATGATGGTAACATTAAATCAGGTAATTATAAATTAAAATTACCTAATAAGGACTATAAAATCACCAAAAAAATTTCATTAAATGTATTCAAACAAACTATATAATTGATAATATTTCAATATTCCAATATATGAGGTTTTTTAAATTCGGCTATGATTTTTCCATTTACATTATTTTATAAAATTTAAATTCAATAATTTCATTCTCTTTTTTTATAATAAATAAAATTTTGACAAAATGATAAACATAGTCTAGGCTCATTTATAAAGATCTATTTAAAATATATATAATATTTTTATCATGGAAATTTTTTCATAATTTTTACTTATTAAATAATTACCCTAATTGATTATGAAACACCAACATTATATTAATTCAACCACTAGAATAATAAAAGAAATTAAATTAAAAATATTTAAAATTATATAATTTTGATTAATTAATGTGACATATGGAATCTATTGATCAATAAAAATGATACGTATATTAGAAAAGATTATATTCAGATTAACAATTTTTTATGATGTTTTTAATGTCATATGTAATGAATTGGGTTAAAAAACTGAATTAATAATATTTTATTTTAAATAATAAGTTATTAAATGTTATAAAATTTAAAATAAAATTCATTGTCAAATTAAATATTACATTGTTTAGAAATTAAAATGTTCCTCATTTATGGTTCATTTTTCATTTTAATGAAATATTTCTAACCCTTCATGTTCATTCTATTTTAATATTACTATAATTGTGAAAAGGGATAATAAAGGGTTAAAATTTAATGATTACTTTTGAATAGTACCCAAAATAGGTCTAACATTATTAAAACGGATTATTTTAACTTATATTCTTCTTATCATTGTGTTATTTAAACTATTATCCATTTTAACAAAGAAAATGATTTATATTTATTAAATAATATAAGAATTTCCATGAATACTTGTCTCCCAACACATAAAATTTCACCAAACACTTTTATATTTAAACCACATTTTGAAACCTAGAATGAAAAACACCATCCAATTTCTCAAACAATAATACGTATCCATGTTATATAAATTATTATATTCTCAATATAACAACCCTAGTTTCAATAAGAAGGCAACTAATGGTGGAATCCTAAAAAAGATGTAAGTGTCTCCCCCAACCCTTTATAATTTATTTCTTATTATACCTCTTATAAATAGACGTATCTATCATAAAATAGAAACTTATATACAAATATTATACATGATTTTTTTTATGATAGTGGGAACACCATTATCTAACCACTTTTCTATCAAATGGGATGTAAAATACTGCTTATTCATTGGTATGGCTTGTAATAACCATGTAGTGATAAAAATCATTTCTCTTCACAATATTTCATGGATGTTATTATAATTGTTTTGATGTTTATAAGTGGTATTAATGATAGATGCCTAGAGATGATGTTACCATTTTTGATTGATAATAAGGATCCTTCCGAATCATGCCACAGATGAATATAAACATTTATTACATAAAACAATGATTTTAACAATTAATTGATTCTAAAATGATTTGAAAATATTATTATTAAATAATATATGGAATCATATATATGTGTGGTTCTAGGATAAATATATGATAAATATATTTTTATTATACCAAATGGTTTGGACTCGTACAATGGATATTGAACTAGATTTAAGGATTGAGTCACCTCTAGGGAAAATATTTTATCACTATATCATAATTTTTTTTTAATTTTATACATTTTTTTATCAATTATACTTTTTACCTTTATTTTACTCTCTTTATGTACTCAAGATACAAATAATATGATTTTATGGAAATCTAATCGTGTCTTCTTCTATTTTTAATCATTATACTCTATGTATATATACTACATAAATTGGATTAAAATGTGTTTTTGAAAATATTAAAATGTTTTAATGAAGAAATATTTACCAATGGGTAGTTTTTTAAAAAACTATTTGTTGAATATTCTTATTTTTTTGAATGACGTAATTTTTTACCTTCATAGAAAAGTATGAAAGGAGTGATTTTTAACATATATGAGATGAATGAAATGGTGATCCATCATGAGATGTAATTTAATTTAATAACCAATTATATGATTAGAATATGTTTTATAAAAAATAGGATTCCATTATATTTTTTAAATTTTTATATTTCAAATAAGTGATTTCAAATTGAAAATGTGTAGTTTCCAAAAAAATTAAAGCGATATTTTTAATTTGTTTTCATCAAGGATAAAAAACATTACTGAATCTTTTTATTCACTAAGTATAAACTCTAAATATGTGATAGAGAATATTTTAAGGGTTAGTTTATGTTTAGGATTTTTTTGGAAATTAAGGATATACTATATTCAAGTTCTTTCAATATAAATAATTATTGAATTTTTACCTATTTTATATTCTTATAATGAATGATTATCAATTTTCAAGTAATGGTTGGGGCCATGAAAAATATATACATAATTACTGAAATGGATGATATCATGAGACAAGTTAGATTGGGTATTTTTCTAGCGCTATACCAATTTAAGTAAATATCTTGGCATGCGACCTTGATGTTATTTTTAGATGTCTAGGTAGAAGGAATCAATTTTTTTTAACATGTCCATCATTATGAATTCCCTCAATATGAAATATTTTACTTATTAACTAATGATTGTAATAATAGAATAATATCCATGGATAATTTTCGATCTATTTTGTTATTTATTTGGAATCATTTGGTTAATATGTATTCTTGAAATATTATTCATTTTTTAATTAGATTGAAATGTATGAATTCCCTTACTAAGAATCCGAGATCCTCCATTTTCATGTTTTTTCTAGGATTCTATGAAATTTTTTCTTAATGATATACAGGGATATTCTAGAATGAATAATGATAATCCCAAATAAAAAATGTTTTAATTTAAGATTTCAAACACAATGTTGGATTTAAGTAATAATCTAGTTTAAAAACAAACTATACTATTTAGTCCTTTTCGATTTTATCCATTATATATACTAATAATGTAATATTGTGACAATCTAATCAGGGCTACATGTGGGGGAATTTTATAATTATGATTTTGGCCAACCTCACTATTTTACATATTCTTTTAATCATTATTTTTTATGCTCTTATGGATTGTTTATTTAATTCCTCGAAACTGATCAATTGGCCTAAATTGATTTGATGGTATTATAAGGATGGAAAAAGGTAATTACATGGTTTTATATTATGAGACTTATTAATTGATTTTTACTTTATTATATGGCTAGTGTAACCAAAATAGCTCCCAATATAATTAAAATTTATGGTATCTAAAGAACCCAACCCAAATAGAATAGACTCAATGGTTTCTTTATAATATCAGTATCAAGTAGATGGAATCACTTTTAATAGACCTAATTACTTAGTAATATAATAAAACTATAAAAATTCTTGAAATTTATATTAATGTTGGAAAAATATAATAAATAATATTTTTTATTTGTGAACAATATTTTTCCTAATAGTATATCCATACATATCAATCACAAAACACATCCTGGAATCCGATCAAAAAATTTAACATAATAAAAGAGTTCACCTAAAATTCAAATTAGGGTTACTAATATAGTGGAATCTGTCCTAATTAAATATTCCTATTCAATATTAAATGGTAAATAATAGATACACATTCCAAACAATCAACAATCATAACTTAACATGGTATAAATAAAAGATGATCATATCAATCCATATAATTAATCACATAATCTTGGAACACATACATATATATTACGACTAAAAGAATAATCATATAGAAGTTAATAAATTATCTCATAATAAGGGAATACATTTTTCATACATATGATTCATACTTTCAAGACCATTCCCCGGATATTTAAATGTGTGGGTAAAAATTCATCTTATTAATCCAATTTTTTAGTCTCTAGTGAACATTTAACTCTTTGAGGTGATATCTATAACTCGATACCACCTATCATATAATATGCCTAGTTCATAAATAATATAAAATGTGTGAAACATAACCAGTATAAAAATTATTCTTAAAACTCTAATATAGTAAATTTAAATAATTCCCACTATCAAATAAATATAATCATTAATAATAAATTGTAGTATGGTGAATGGAACTAAAATTTGACATCTTCATTCAAACTGATCATAAAATATCTAATGAAATTATATGTATTATATGAATACAGAAAATTTCGAGTGGATCATAAATACAATAATGTTTTAATGTCACTAATGAATGTAAATACCATATAAACATAAATGAAAACATTTTTTTGTAAAATATCCCTTCTTATTTGAAAAATGTATTCATAAAAAGGGATAAAAAGTAAATTCCTGATATATATTTATTTAAAATAACCATATTAAACATTGAAAATAAAATTAAAAATATATAGTGGTCATGGGAAGAAAATTATGTTCTTTCCATACATGTAAATATAATGTTTCATTTCTCTAAAATCCCTACTAGCCTTGTTTTAAAAATAACAAGAATATTCTATTTAAAAAATTCCTATAAAGTAAAAATGGTTAATAATTACATTAATAAATCGTTTTATAATTATTCAATCAAATTTTGAAACATTTTTAGATAAAGGTAATATTATGAAAAATGATTTTGGATTGAAAAGGGAAATACAATAGGTTTTTCATATAAACATTTCTATATCATTTAATGCACATAAGAGTGAAAAAAAGATAAAATTACACATAAATGATCATGAATAGCCATGTTAGATTAATGTTTATAGAAATTAGGAAATACATATAAAATATTAATTCCATGGAATCTTAAACAGGAATAATTTTGGATAGAGACAACATTGTGAATAAAACCCTTTCCACCATGGTATCTATTGAATAATAAGCCCCATTGAAAAAATCATAAAATTAATCACAAAATAATCATAATATATTTAAATTCATGTTATAAAATGTAAAAATATAAACTATATAAAACAAAAAATGGAATAAGCAATGAATATTGTGTATGACTCATAGAAGTAATTGTTTGTCGAGAAACCCTTAGTTTAGGGTTGACTTCATTCATGTGTTTTTGATTGTCTTGTTTAATAAAAACAAAATTATTAGACATATATTACATAACAATAATCATATATAAAATATCATATATGATTTAATTTTATACATTTTTCACTAGTTTATTAATAATTCATTGTTAAAATCCCTATTTAAGTTGATAATTACTTTGTTTTCATGTATGCTCAAATTCACATTTATTTATAATTTTAATAGGGTAATGGTTATATAATATCAATAATGTTAACCATGATATATATATATATATATATTATTTTATTATATATATATATTATTATAATATTTTTATATATAAAAAATGGATTATACCATACATGGATATCGAAGGTCGTATATACATATGACTTTTGTTCACATTTATCATGAAATATGTAACGAATGAAAAATAAATATAATTTTATCTTCACAAATATCATTAATATTTCATAAATTTAATTTAAATTAATAAAATACATCTATATTATAATCAATTGTAAAATTAATATAAAAAACATTTCACATCATTTAGAGGAGCCAGTAGTCCATAGGTACACTTGAGTGATATTATTATTTTCCAACAATATGAAATGTAAGAATTTATATGTGATATCATGATTAATAAACTTGTTTTAAATTTTAGAAATCACATATATTCGTCATTTTGAACCAAAATACCTTCCATGTAAATTTTACACCAGTACTAATCCCATCACTTCATTAGGGGGTTATCCACCATAGATAAGAGTTACGTTATCATATCCCCCATAAAATGGATTGTGAAATTGAATATTTTATATAATAATTACCAAATAAAAAAATTTAATAAATATAATATAAAAATGTTAAAATATTTAAAATTTTGTACCATTAATTATGATGTTGGGAAATTAATTAAATTAGTTCACCTAGTAGTAGTCCCCTAAACAAATGAATGGCAGTTTTATTTCACAGTTGATTGTACTAGAAATAGATACGTGTTATTCAATTAACATAATAAAACCATTTTACATATTTAAAAACCATTTTATTAAAATTATTATAGTTTATAACATTTTTAAGGAAGTGGAATAATTATTTTTTTTCAAATACCCATGTATAATAATTTAATATCTTCTTCAGAGATCCAGTTTTGGTTTATAACTAATACTAACGTAGGATGGATTCATAATAAAAATAAGAACTACACTATATCATAATAGAATTAAATATTGTGTTTATATAGGTATTTTATAATCCAATGGGTGGTTGATGTCTTAATAACAAAGGAGATGGGGGACGTTTATATGTTGAGTATAGGACACAAATAGAAGTTTTTAAATAAGAAAGTGATACCCATGTTTATATCGTGAAAAAATCCACCAAAATGGGTGATTTTAAATCCTTTTATTTATCAAGGTCAAATAATATCAAAAAATGGGTTTTTTAAAAGTATTACGTCATTTTATCTCTTCTCTTCATAGTTAAATACACATAAAAAACATTTTTACTTTAACAATGAAAATTAATTTTTACTGTATTCAATTATCAATATGGTTAAAGAATAATTAAATCATAATATATCACATATATTATTCTCATAACATATATATAAGAGGTTTTTCAAAATTCAATTCATATAAGTGGTATAATCCCATTTGAAATTAAACAATTTATGTAAAAAAAGATAATTTTTTCAAATATAAAATTCTCAAAATTATAAAAAGGATCAATATCAAAATTCAATATGAAATTGGTTCAAATCACCTAAATTAGTTATCCTGAAATATAATTTAATCAATGAAAAATTAAAACCAATTTTGATGATATTTTATTTTTGTAAATATTTTAAATGAAAATTGAAATTTTAAAATACCAAATTATTTTTCACTATTCATCAAAAAAATTATTCTTTCAAGAAAATTATAAAAAATTAAATAAATAGGATAATTTTGACATATAGATTAAAAATGAATATTATATTTTGGAATATAATTTTATTAAATTGTAAATAATAATTTTAATTCATATACGAAACGTGTGGCTAAACTGTAATTTTGAATGATTTTGTTTTTTGGAAAATATTTCTTTTTTGTTCAAATTATTATTATATTATTTATAATTAATATATATTGCTAATGAATTTATATTATAATAAGGTAATGTCATTAATTTTCAGAAAATATATTCTCTTATTCATAACTTCTATACTAAAGTCCATCTTATAATGGTCATGAAAAAAGAAAAATATATTAATAGAGTATCACATTTTGTTTAAACCGTATATTTCTTTCATCACAATCTATCAATGATAATGAATTAATTTTAAAATAGATAAATTTTAAAATATTGGAGGGTTAAATTATCCTAAATTATTCATTTTTCTTGTCATATAAATTATTGAACAGAATATTACTCTTAAAAAATCTCAAGGTATCACATTTTACTCATTCCAATATATTATATCATCACAATGTAATATTGATCTCAATAATTAAGATTTTGAAATTTTGAAATACCTTTTCTGGGAGCCCAATTCACAAAAAGTTATAATAATAAACTATTGACAGAATAGAATGGGAAGTAAAAAATTCATTTTAAACAACACATAACAAGGCTTCTAAGTATAATTATATTTTTTGGATGTGATTATATGGACATTAAATAAAACAATAAATAATTATATAGAGTGATAGTGATCATCAATAATAAGAAATAATGTGAGTTATACTGGGTTAGTGACTATAAAACCATATATATTCATATTATGAAATATACATCGACTCACCATAAATGAAGGTATTATGATATCATTTTTGATTTATGATCCGTTTTCTATATTTTAGGAATTAATTTATTATATATATAAGTAAAATAGTATATATATATATACTTTACAATTATCCTTTAATCAATTTCGATATTAATATAATTTTTTCATCCATCTAATTAGTGTTCAAGTGGTATTTCTATCCCTAATGCATTAAAAGAAAATGTAAATTATTTATAAGGTCTATAAAATAATAAATAAAATATTACACATTTCATTATTAAAATATAAATATTCAAAAAAAAATATTAATTATAATACATTAATCTCTAATACCTCAACAATAATTCAAATATATAACTGAATTCACTCTATTAATTGTTAACATTCAGACTCATCAAAAATATGTCTGGCCATATTCAATGTCCAATAATTTTGATGGGAGGTCTCTAATTCGATAATATATTCTATACAAAATTTCAATTGAAATGTAGAGTGACTTTACAAATATTTGAATATGATTATCAAAATAAAACCAGAATGATAACATGAATGATCCAAAAATAAAATCTACGACTTTAAAATAAATTCTATAAAACAAAAAATTTAGTAAACTCAAAAAATAATTTAAATCCCTAACTAATTTTATGGTTTCCAATATTGTTCCATAAAAATTTCATTATCATTAAGATCTCGGAATTATTTATATATAAAGGGTTATCATTTCTCAACCCTGGGATTTCAGAAAAGATCAAATTTCGATAGAATCACTTTTCTTGGTTATCGATATTAATCAACATAATACCTTAAATCCCTAAATAAAAATTACAATTTTACAATAATTATATATTTAATAATCCATATAACATTATTTTTATTGATAAATAATCCTATGAAATAATTCTTGAATATGTACAGAATAAAAATAACCATTCATCTTCATTCTAAAACCATTAACTAAGACTAGTAACCTTATTAATAATACCAACTTCATTACATATACGATTTGTAGTCCATTCATCCTAAAAAATATAATCATTACTCTTATATCATTGTTATTCCCTTCATCATAATGATTTAATAAAATATTATGATAACTGATTAAGCAAAATTAGAATATCATTCACCCCAGTAATCATAATAATTGGGTTCTCATCAATACATTATCTATCATATTCAATGTCTATATTGTTAATTTTGGATCTATGCGTTGACTAAAACCAAAAAATTTAATATTAGAATCACTAAGCAGAGTGAAAAGTAACAAATAAATTATTAAAAATTTATAGTATGTATAAATCATGAACACTTACATTCATTGTATGACACTTTAGGTTAAACATAGGGCATTCATTCTCATGAGTTATTTAAATAAAACCTAATGTATCTTAATGAATATTTTAATTCACAAACACATATCCCACATGAGTGTCAACCATGGTCTACAGTAAGGCCTATTTGTATGTACTAGGTTATGATTGAGTCAATCCTAAAATTATATTTTTGGCATTATTACTACAATTTATATCTATTAGAGAACCATGTCCACTTGTTTTATCAAAATAAGAACGTGTCTCTATGAAAAATAATATAATCATAATCTTACTAAAACATTAGTATGTGTTCTTTCATATATATATAATCATTATATTTCATATGGTTATGTTACCTATTGTATTTTTTCATAAATATAGTTCTCATGTATTGTTATAGACTACCTCTAATAACAATTTTAATGGCCATAATTCTTGAAACCTGATTATTCTGGTAACATTTTGACAATATCATAGGTTATAAGGAATCAATCCCATATGATATAATATTTTAGTATCCTAGGTAAAATAGTAACATAAATAAAAATCAAATTAGTTTTCTTTTAAAAAATTGTGTTTTCTTTTAGAATTCCATTATTCCTTATAGAATGTTATTATATATGATTTAGGAAACACTACCTGGTTTCCTAGAGAAAAAAATCAATGAAATATGTGACATTAGTTTCATAGTATGGATAAAAATAATATAGAATCTAACATGAATAAATAAGTGAAATAAATACAGAATGGTATATAACAAATACTCATTCAATTTAATCATTAAAATGAGCATAATGTGTAAAAATCAATGATGATCAAATTGAGACATATAAATAATCACATAAGATTTAAAAATATCTTGGTTTTTTTTTAAATTGAATAATAATAAGGGAATCAATAAATAATATCATAAATAGTTAATTTGTAACTATATACATCTAAACAATATTAACCAGTCCTTTATTATGGTCATTTAAAGATATCGGTAGAAACCTGTTAAATTTGGTCAACTGATTTGTCTCATGAGACATATCGAGACATCAATGGTATATTTATTCAGGACCTCCAATCACATAATAAGACTAATTAAACCTTAAATTAAATTGGTGAAACATAATCAAAATAAATATTTATATTTGAAAATTAACATAAAAATGTTAATACATACCATATTCAAATAAATATAATCACAAACCATTCAGAGTAATATAGTAAATGGTAATAAAATTATGCATGCTCTGTAAAAATCATAATAAACCATCCAAATAATGAATTAGTAATTTATTATGAAAACATATCTCCATTATATCTTATGTATAGTAAAGGATTGATTTCATTGATGTATAGAAATAATAACAAAAAATGTTATTAAATATCGTTTAAGAAAATAATTATTTCACATAATAAATATTTTCAAAAAAAAGATTACAAAATATATTGAAATAAAATTTCATTTATAATAAGAATTTGAAACTTTTAAAATAAGAATTAAAATAATGATTCATCATGAAGTTGTAAAATTCTATTTGTTTTATACAAGTTAAAAAATATATCCCATTAAAATTTACAATAAAAGACAAAGGGGTATTTTTTTGAAAACAAAATGAAGACTACTATAAAAATGATTTTAAAAATTTGTAAATGTTTGATACTATTTTTAATAGACTAATTTTAAAATAAATAATTTTTTTAACTCATTTTAGAAAGAAATTGATTTTGCTGAAAAAGCATTTTTTTAGAGAGGGAAATATAGTTTATTTTTTAAATAATATATTTTATCTATATTTTTAAGAAAAAATTAGTGGGAAAATGTTATCATTGCTTGGAAAGGTTCTTCAATTACTAGATAAAAGAATATAAATTTATTTTAAGATATAATTATTAAATTATTCCACCAAGGGATACTTAAAAAATCCTGAATAATGACGAGATTATGCAATAAACCCTTACAAACATGATAACTTTTGAATAATAATATCCCTAAATGAGATAGAAAAAAATGATATCGAAAAGAAAAATAAGATAAATAGATCCATGAGGTTCAATATCAAAGAGTTTATTATAAACATAACATAAAGGAATGATTTTTGAATATAGAATATCCGTTATAGAAATAAATGTGAGAGGGGAAATGTAGCGACTTGGGTTTTCGTCCCTGTAAGACTTTCGAATATTTCTACGAATAATTCCAGAGCTAGGAGGGAAGACGACGTGCGATTCCGAGGCCCAGTGTGCCCAGAATTAATTTTATAAAAATATTAAGTATTTGTATACTATTCACGTGGTGGAGGTGTGATATCTCTTAAACGGTAACTCGGAACGGGAATCTGAGGGTACAGTTGTGTCCGGAACGTGCAGTTTACCCTAGGCGAGGTGTTAACTTTGCTGCATGGGCCTGCGGTGAGAAACGCCACCAGGGGAATTTTCGTAATTAAATGGAGAAGTTAGTGTGCGAGTGTTGGCTCAAATAACTTCTGAACGGAGTCTCGGATTGAAAATCTGAGTCCGATGTTGCATTCATAATGACGTGTTTACCCTAGGGGTGACTTACCTATGTTCGCATCGGGCATCGGGTCCGAGGCGAGTTTGGCGCTGGCAGGAGGATGATATAAATATCAGCACCCCCCCCCCCTATCGTTCCTCTCGGCGTTCTTCACCGTTATATGCTGCCAATCTGCCAAATCGAGCCACGGAAGCGCCCATGAGCTCGGATTTTGAAGTCGGACGTTCCAGGAGCATGCAACGGATGCTATGGAGCACGGATCTAAGACAGAACGTCGGCGTTTCTCCCGTGAGGTAGGCGGATAGGATTTTTAACCCCCGATCCCGTTTTGATGCGTTTTCGTGAAAATTGAAGAAGTATTAGTTTAGATAGGGTCCCAAGGGTCAATCAGCCGCCTTCGGATCGCAAAACGGACCATCGGGGAGCTCCCGGTGGTCCGCGGAAGATCTGCCGGCGGAAGGCGGCCGGCTACGGCGGGCCGGCCCGGTGATCCAGCGGCACGGCAGTCCCATGGCGGCGCGGGCCGTGGTGCGGCATAGGGCCGGCGGCCGGTACACACCAGCAGCGGCGGCGGCCGAACCGGCCGGAGGGAGGTCGTTCGGGCTGACCGGACCGGCCAGCTGGGACCGGTCCGGTGCAATTTTGACCAGGGGTTCTAAAAACCCCCATTTGTGTAATCGAGAGGTCCAATTTGTGCCCCGTCGGTGGAGACGCGTCCCTGGGATTGAGACAGACCTATTTGGATTGGTTCAGGTTTTTTTGGCTGGGTCTGTGACCCGGGGTCACGAAACGTCGAATAATAATAATATTTTAATTATTATTCGACTTTGATCGGTCGTAACTTTTGCCTGGAATGTCTATTTGACATGCGGTTTGTGGCGTTGTGACCCTGATGGTACGATGGACTTTTTGAGATGGTTTCCGAGTGTTGGGACTGAGAATGGGTTGCGGGCCCCATGAGGCCGGGTTTTGGCGTTTGCGTAGAAACACCGCTTTCGCACCAGGAGTCCGATTTTGACGGATGAATAGTCGATACTGTGTGTTATTTCGAGAGGATCGCAATGGTGCAATCCATTCTATGAGTTTCGAGATCGAGGCATGGGAACCTCCCAAGCTGGCCATAGTGAATAGTACCTTTTTACCGGGTGTCTGTTTCGGACGAGCAAGTAGTCAATTCAGCTTGTTTTCATGAGGGGATCGTCATGGTATGGACCGCTCGATGGGTTTTCGGATCATTGTGTGGGACCCGCACGGGCTAGATATGGTGAATAGTGCTTTTTCACCGGTTGTCCGTTTCGGGCGAGTAAGCAGCCTATCTTGTATGTTTTTCCAATTAGATCGTGATGGTGGCCTCGTTATTGGCCTTGGAGGTGCGCAATGTGGTGTTGTTTTGGGTCGCTCGAGTTAGTGACGTTTTGGACAAGCACTGGTTGAGGGTACTCCCTTGGTTCATTCCCACGAGGGTCTGTGTGGCATCACAACCTTCTTATAGGTTTGTGATTCTCTTGATGAGTTGTTTAGACTATTAGACTTCTGGCATCCCTCTGGTGGGCCCAGAGTGGGATCCTCTAGAATCTTTTCCCTAGATCGGGTTCTTGGTATTGTTGTGACCACTTATTCACTGGCAGTGATCCCCTATCTTGCAGGTTAACCCCGTAGGGTTTGTGGCATCATCCGGAATATGATCCCCTATAGACTGGGTCGTGCTCAGTAGGGTTATGGTATCGTCTGGTATATGATCCCCTGCTCAGCATCAGGTTATATTAGGGTTACAGTATCGTTGGTTATGCGATCCCCTACTCAGTTAGTGGTTTTGGTAGGTTTGTGGCATCGTCGGTTCGATCCCCTACATTGCGAGTTATACCAGATAGGGTTCTGGTATCATCGTTACCAACTTTATATGGGAAGTGATCCTCTATCTAAGTGAAGGATTTTTGTCGAGCGTCAGATCGGGTTGTGGAATCCCCCAGTGGATCCTGGGAGTGATCCCCAATCTATTAGACCGATGAATGTCAGATCGGGTTGTGGTATCCCTCAGCGGATCCTGGGAGTGATCCCCTATATGTGAGAACTATATACCAGATCGGGTTGTGGTATCCCCCAGCGGACCCTAAGATTGATCCCCTATCTATGAGCTACGTATACTGGAGTGGGTTTTGGTATCCCCTAGAGGACCCTAGATGTGATCTCCTGTCCGAGGAGTTTTGTGGTTATGTTGTTTTGGTGAGTTATCCTCAGTCATGCTATCGGACGAGCGTGATCTCTCGGGTGAGCGTCTAAGAGATTTGAGAGAAACCTGATGGAGTGTATCTCTCAGATGAGTGTCATCTGGGATGATAGTGATCGTGTGGTGTACTCTTCGTGTTGTGGAAAGTTATGGGTGATGAGGTAGGTACCTCCTGTATCGTGGTGCATGAGATGGGTATATCTGGATTGTTCAAGGTGTATGTATGGGAATACACCTCAACTGAGCTGACTAGTTGTGTTTAGCCTAGGATGGTCACGAGATGGAGTTTCTCTTTCGTTTGGGTTCCCTCTGGAAGGGATGTGTTGATTGGTGCCTTTCAGTTTCCCTCTTTTGTTTTCAGTTTATAGGGTTCCTACTGAGTATGTTTATACTCAACCTTGCATGGGCTTTGCCCGCACATTTTTGTGTCTTGTGCAGACCATAGGCCTTTCGACGGAGTCCTAGGAGGACCCGGAGTAGGCGGAGCTGAGTGAGCGAGACTGACCGGGTGTTTGCCGGAGCGGTGCCGAGGGAGCTTTACGGCGGTGTTTGTGGCAGCATCCCCCATCTTTAGAGCAGGTTGGGCATGCATTGTAGATTTCTTTTGGTGGCCCTGTTTTGCCCTATTGTGCTTTTTCTGTTGCACTCTGGTTTCAGATAGATTGTATGCATGCATTTACATTTCAATTTTCTTTATCTCTGTACTCTTGCATGGAGGTGTTTGTGGGTGCATGTGAATAGGTACCTTAGGCTAATGCCTCCCATGTGTGTGATTGCCTACTCGCCGCTGGACGCTAGCCCCTGGCCTATTGGAGGCGGGCTTGGGGAGTCGCGGCTCGATCCCTGTTGGGTCGGTTCGTGACAGAGTGGTATTAGATGAGGTTCCACCTTTTGGATCTCAGAGTGTATATGGTCTAGCTATGAGTTTGGTTTGGGTTTCATAGCGGCAGTGTTTGGATGTTTCAAGTTTGGATTATAGGCCAGGGACTCCAGTGTTGGTGCGGCAGCCGACGTATCCATACACCAGGACTTTGATAACCTCCCTTTCGACTCGGGACATTCGTACACTGGTCTCAGGGACATAATGGTACATGCATCATATAGGACTAGGTTTTGGGTTTTCCTTGTCCTTCTTGAATCATCTCTCCAGATATACTCTTTGATTGTGGTGCATCTTTAATGTATTTCAGGATGCCTCCACGATGACAACCTGCGAGGGTTCCATAGCAGGATTGTGCTGATGACCCGCCCCGTGTAGAGGCTGTGGATCAGGGTGCAGGTTCTGTGGTTGCACCTACAGTTGGTCTGCCAGTTTACCTACCACCTGTCAAGTAGCTGTTTGTGCTGACAGTGCAGGATGAGGTTGCACACAGGCTGAGTGCGCTGCACGAGTTCTAGAGGCAGCGACCTCTGAGGTTTCGGGGTGATCCAGACCCCTAGGCAGCTGATGACTGGCTAGAGGTAGTCACCCGAGTCTTCTAACTACTGAGGACACCTCCAGATTAGATGGTGGTCCTAGCGACGAGCCTTCTTCATGGTTCGGCCGAGCGATGATGTAACCTGGTGAAGCAGTCCCATGAGGAGGAGACACTCATGTGGGACAAGTTTCAGTGGCTCTTCAGGGAGGATTTCTATCCCGAGATACTGAGGTCAGTGCAGATTCATGAGCTTCTGCAGCTTCGACAGGTGGGCATGACCGTGTCAGAGTACTCAGCGAGGTTTAAGGACCTATCGCGCTACTCCTTGGATGTGGTTCGAGACCCGTTCTTTAGGGCTTGGACCTTCATGTCGGGCCTACATAGAGACATCTGAGCAGTTGTGGTTTCCTTATGCCTACCCACCTATACTGGAGTGTTGGAGTGAGCATTGGTGGTGGAGAGCTTTCTGGATGAGCAGATCTCACCAGTTAGTGCTGGGCCCTCAAGGGCAGAGACTTTGTCAGTCGGATCGGCATCTGGTAGCCAACGACAAACTCAGGGGTCTAGATGTGGCCGAAATTTTAGGAGGCGACCCCAGGATGGAGGATCTGAGGCTCAGGCATCACAGGGCTCGCAGGCTAATTTTGGTCAGCCACAGGAGAGGTGGTGCTATGCTTGCCATGGCCGGGGACATCTTGCCAGAGATTGTCTGACCCGTCGTGCTTCTGAGAGGGATCTGGTCGATGCACCGCCTTGGAAGAGGCAACGTCTCGAGAAAGGAGGTTTGCAAGGTGGTGGACATGGTGGCGGAGCGGGTGTAGCAGGAGGTGGTGGTAGGCAGTATCAGTTGCCAGCACCCCCACCCCCAGGTGGTCCACGCCATGCTCAGGGAGCTGGTGGCCAAGGGCGGGGACAACTACATGCCTTGGAGGCCGTTGACCCAGAGGCACCGTGAATGGATAGAGTTATGCTTTGTGTCCTTTCTACTTACAGCAGTAGTTTTTTAAACACTGTTTCGCTGTACTCTTTACTTTTTGTTGCTTGCTCGAGTTTTGTTCAGGGCGTTGGTAAGACCTTGTGTGGGTGTCGTTCGGCATGCTTCGAATGCGCAAGGAATAGGGATCCTTCCCCCACCGAGACCCATTTTTTAACGCGATTAAAACAGTGTGGGAAGTCAGTGATGCCCAATGATGATAGTATCGAGGTGTGGTGGATGGGTCCCTTTAACTTATGTGTTCGGGCATGGGCGTTTGTGGTCGAACTCGCTTGTTTTCAAGACCTAGTTGAGAGTCCAGTCGCTTTCCTTGTGCTGAGGTCTTTTCGGGGTTGAAAAGTTCTATGGGGGGTGAGGAGGTAGCAACTCGGTTTTTTGGGCCCTATCAATCTTTGGAATATTTCTACAAAGAATTCCAGAGCTAGGTGTGAGGACGACGTGCGATTCAGGGGCCCGGTGTGCCCGGAATTAATTTTATAAAAATATTAAGTATTTTTATACTCTGCACGTGGCGGAGGTGTGATATCTCCTAAAAACTAGCTCATAATAGAAATATGAGGGCACAATTGCGTCCGGAACGTGTCGTTTACCCTAGGCGAGCTGTAAAATTTGTTGGCACGGGCCTACGGTGAAAAACGCCACCAGGGGCATTTTCGTAATTAAATGGAGAAGTTAGTGTGCGAGCGTTGGCTCAAATAACTTCTGAAATAAGTCTTGGATTGACAATATGAGTCTGATGTTGTGTTCAGAACGACGTGTTTACCCTAAGGATGACCTTACCTTTGTTCGCATTGGGTGTCGGGTCCGAGGCGGGTTTGGCATCAGCGGGCGGCTGATCTAAATATCAGCACACCCCCCCCCCCCTATCGTTCCTCTCGGCATTCTTCCCCGCCTGTCTGCAGAATCGAGCAAACGAAGTTCCCACATGCTCAGATTTTGATGGCGGACGTTCTAGGAGCGTGCAGTGGAAGCACAGGAGCACGGATCGAAGGCAGAACGTCGGCTTTTCGCCCGTGAGGTAGGCGGATTTGAGTTTTAACCCCTGATCCCGTTTTTTCTATGTTTTCTTGAAAACTGAAGCTGTAGTACTGTAGATCGGTTCCCGAGGGTCACGCAGATGCCTCCGTATCGCAAAACGGACCGCCGGGGAGCTCCCGGCGGTCCACGGAATATCCGCTGGCGCCGCCGCGCCAGCATCGGCGGAGGGCCGCTGACCACGGCGGGTGGGCCCAGTGCGGCGGCGGCGGCCGCCCGGGGTGCGGCGGCGCGCCACCCAGCGCTGCGGTGCGGCGGTCCCGTGGCGGTGCGGGTCGCGGTGCGGCAGAGGGCTGCCGGCCGGCACGGGTCGGCGGCGACGGCGGGCGGACCGGCCAGACTGACCCGGTGGGGCCGGTCTGGTCCAATTTTTACTGGGGGTTCTAAAAACCCCCATTTTTTGTAATCCAAAGGTCCGATTCCCATTCCGTCTATGGCGATGCGTCCCTGGGATTGAGACAGACCTATTGGGATTGGTGTGGGGTTTTTTGGGCTGGGTCCGTGACTCGGGGTCACGAAACGTCGAATAATAATAATATTTTAATTATTATTCAACTTTGACCGGCCATAACTTTTACTTGGAATGTCCATTTGACATGACGTCAGTGGCGTTGTGACCCTGATGGTACAATGGAATTTTTGAGATAGTATCCGGGTGTTAGGACTGAGAACGGGGTGCGGGCCCCATGAGGCTGGGTTTTGGCGTTTGTGGAGAAACACAACTTTCGCCCCAGGAGTCCGATTTTGATAGATGAATAGTCGATCCTGTGTGATATTCCGAGAGGTTCTCAATGGTGCTATCCATTCTATGAGTTTCGGGATCGAGTCATGGGCCCCACTAGAGCTAGCCTCGGGAATAGTACCTTTTTCACCGGGTGTCCGTTTCAGATGAGCAAGTAGTCGATTCTGCTTGTTTTTCTGAGGGGATCGCCATGGTATGGTCCGCTCGATGGGTTTCAGGATCGTTGTGTGGGACCAGCAGGGGATAGCTACAATGAATAGTGTTTTTTCACCGGTAGTCCATTTTGGGCGATTAAGCAGCCTATCCTGCGTTTTTATCCGCGTAAATCGCGATGGTGGCCTCAGTATTGGCCTTGGAGGTTTGCAGTCTGGCGTTGTTCTGTGTCGCTCGGGATAGCGATATTTTAGACCAGCAGTGGTTGAGGGTACCCCTTTGTTTCATTCCCACGAGGGTTCGTGTGGCATCACAACCTTTAAATAGGTTTGTGATCCTCTAGATGAGATGTTTAAACTGTTAGAGTTTTAGCATACCTCCGATGGGCCCGAAGTGGGATCCTCTCACATCTTTTCCCTAGATCAGGTTCTTGGTATCTTTGTGACCGCTTATTCATGGGTGGCTATCCCCTATCTAGTAGGTTATTCCCATAGGGTTTGTGGCATCATCGGGATTATGATCCCCTACGCAGTGGTCCGTGCTCAGTATGGTTGTGGTATTAATAGGTATACGATCCCCTTCTCAGCATCAGGTTATAGTAGGGTTGCGGTATCATTGGTTATGTGATCCCCTACACAGCACGTGGATTCGGTAGGGTTGAAGTATCATCAGTTCGATCCCCTACATCGCGAGTAATACCAGATAGGGTTCCAGTATCATCGTGACCACCTTTATATGGGCGATGATCCTCTATCAGAGTGAAGTGTTTTTGTCGAGCTCCAGATCGGGTTGTGGTATCCCCTAGCGGATCCTGGGAGTGATCCCCTATCTGTTAGACCTATGAATTCCAGATCGGGTTGTTGTATCCCCCATCAGATCCTGGAAGTGATCCCCTATCTATGAGAACTACAAATGCAAGATCGGGTTGTGGTATCCCCCAGTGGACCCTGAGAGTGATCCCCTACCTTTGAGCTACGTATACCATAGTGGGTTCTGGTATCCCCTAGCAGACCTAGGAGTGATCCCATACCTGAGGAGTTCAGTGGTTATGTTTTTTCGGTGAGTTATCCTCAGTGATGCTATCCGACGAGCGTGATCTCTCGGGTGAGCGTCTGAGAGGTTTGAGAGAAACCCGATAGAGTGTATCTCTCGTATGAGTGTCATCTGGGATGTCAATGATCATGTGGTGTACTCTTCGGGTTGTGAACAGTTGCTGGTGATGAGGTCGATAACTCTTGTGGCTTGGTGCGTGAGGTTGGTATATCTGGATTGTTCAAGGTGTTTTTATGGGAATACACCTGAGTTGAGATGACTAGTTGTGTTTAGCTGTGTATGGACACGAGATGGAGTTTCTCTCTTGTCTAGGTTCCCTCTGGCTGGGATGAGTGGACTGTTGCCTTTCAGTTTCTCTCTTTTGTTTTGGGTTTTTGGGGTGCCTACTGAGTATGATTATACTCACCCCTGCATTGGCTTTGCCCGCACATGTTTGTGTATTGTGCAAAACACAGTCCTTTCGACGGAGTCCCAGGTGGACCTAGAGCAGGCGGAGCTATGTGAGCGAGACTGACCGGGTTGTTTTCTAGTGCGGTGCCAAGGGATCTTTTTGGCGGTGTTTGTGGCAGTGCCCCCTTCTTCAGAGCAGGTTGGGAGAGCATTGTAGTTTTCTTTTGGTCGGCCCTGTTTTGCTCTATTGTAGTTTGTCTGTTTCACTCTGGTTTTGGATAGATTGTATGCATGAATTTACATTCCAGTTTTCTATATCTCTGCGCTGTTTCATGGAGGTGTTTGTGGGTGCGTGTGTACATGTACCTTAGGCTAATGCCTCCCATGTGTGTGATAGCCTACTCGGCGCTGGACACCAGACCGTGGCCTATTAGAGGTGGGCTTGGGGAGTCGCGGCTCGAGCCCCATTGGGTCGGGTCGTGACAGGACACCTGTACTTTAGGTTCCATGTTATAGGTTTTTACCTCATCTATAATAGATAGAGGTTTATTATAAATATATTATATAACAATAATCATGTATTTCTTAAAATACATTATTTAAGTATTTTCTATTATCACCCTTTTTTTAATAATTTTGTGTTGAAATTTTTATTTCATGTAATAATTTATTCCTCTGTATTGTATAATTTAATTCTATAATTTAGTCACATTTGATTTTATCTAGGAAAAATTATCTATAAAACTGTCCCCTTGAAATTAATATCATATATATTCATCATATATTTATTTATATTAATCTGTAAATGTTATATATACAAATATTATAACACCGTTCATGGAAATACTAGACCACATATACGCATGAACATTGTTTCATTGTTTTCAATAAATGAAATTTATTAAAATTAAATATTAATTAATAATTATAAAATAATTATAATGTTGTATATATAATTTATATTCATAAAATAAGTCCTTATTACCATCCATTTAAATATAAAAAGAAATACATTTCATGTCATTACATAGAATCGGTAGTCCTCACGTATTCATGAGCGACGATATCGTTTTCAATGGATTTCAAGGTAATAATATAGATGTGATATTATATTTTTTAATAATGGTGATTTCATGAATATAAAATTTATTTATTGATTTTATCCATAAAATCGTCTGTGTAATGTGTATATGATAATGAATCACAATGCATCATGAGGTAGTGGTTTTGGAAACACAAGAGTGACGTTATCAAATCATCCCAAAAATGGACAATAAGAAGGTAGGTGTTATAAAATTTTAAATTATTAAAATTATTAAATGAAATAAACTATAAATATGAAATATAAATTATTATAACCATATTGAATTTTATTTTTTGTAATGAATTAAATTGGTTTGTATGGTAGTATTTCACCATACACATGATTACAGGTTTCAATTCCCATATGATTGAAGTAGATATGGATCTGGGTTATAAAATTAATATAATAATATAACATTTTATATTATAATATGGTGTTATTATATTATCTTTTTTGAAGAAGTTTTTATGGGATCGGAATACGAAATAAAACAAATACATTAGTTTAGGAATTTTACATCTTCTTCAAAGAGGCTCTTTATGATTATATGTATAACCATCATTAGTGGGATTAAAAAAAATTATATAAAATATATGATGTAATTATAGAATTATTTATTTTATTTGGTGAGGTATTTTCAATGAAAATGGTTTTGGATATGTGTATAGGGCATGATAATAGGTGACCTTTTGTAATTGGAGGAAAGTACACACGTGGAATTTTTTAAAAGATAATGTTATACCCCCATTTTTAAATTTAAAAAATACTCAAATGTTGTTATTTATATATCATTAGATGTTATATGGTCTATATATGTCAAGATAATAGTTTTTGTACATTTTAGGTCATCTTTAATAGTTATCATCTTATTTAAACCCCTAATAAACACATTTTTACCTTAAATACAATAATAAAATTTTACTGTTATCACTATTCGTTATTGTAATAAAATGGGATAATTATATTAGATAATATAAATTATTATGATTATAAATAAGGAATCCACTTTTAAAATTTTAATACATAGAAGTGGAATTATTAAATTTCAAATTAAACCGTAGATGCGATATGAGAGATATTTTCTAAAGGGAAATATATCATAAGTGTATACTGCTTTTATATAATAGTTAAACATTAAATTTACTCCAATGAACTAAATTATCTAAATTTAAATATAATTTTATTATATTTGGTTCAAAAAGAATTATTATATAATTATAAATTTTAGATAACTTTCAAAGAAATGATGTTTAAAAAATTATTATTTTTTCAGTATTCATAAAAAATTATCTTTCCAGACGCCACATGAAAAATCACCCAATGATAATTATTACTAGTACATTTTAAAAATTATATTTTATATTTTGAATTAAGTCATCCATAATTTTTTTTAAAAAAATTCAAATTATTTTTGAAAATCATGATTAAATAGCCTTTTGGAAAGATAATGTTTTTTGGATTTTTTTATTCATATGATTCGTAATTTTTTTCTATTAGATCAATATTAGGTATATTTATTTATTACATGTCGTAATAAATTTTTTTCATATTTAATTTATACCTATTCATTCTCACCAACTAAAAAGTAATGATATTACTCTCATCTTTAAATAATTATATTTAAATGTGGTATCAAATTTCAAATAAAAACATTGTGTTGTGCATCACAATTAGATGAAGAGATTATATTTATTTACAAAATATAATTAATTATATCTTATTTTGTTGCATTATATTCTAATATTGATGAACAATTTATATATGTGATTGAAAATGATGGTCCAATTTTATAATCTTGTAGGGTAACATGATGTTGGTGTGCGTTCTCACGTCAACCATGCACTTATAAGGAATGATAAACATCTCCCCAATAATTGCATGATAGACTCCTCTATTGTTGTGGATGCAACTTATTGAATTGAAAAATACATATAGATTGCTATTTTTAGCCAAATTTTATAATATTATGATTTATTACATTCAATCTAGGAGAGTATTTCATCCATATTTCCTAACACACACCCTCCATAGGAACCATGATTATTGAAATGATGTGATCACCTTTAGAATAGGAACATGGAATCAGTTATTGGACTAGATTACAAATTACATTCATGTTTGGAATCCATCCCTATGACTTATATATATATTTTCTTGTTCTTATCTTGAATCCTGCCTTAAATAGTGGAGTCTACTATATTTTACCGTATGGTGTGTACATGTATCCCCCTATTGTGATGTATATTTATTGTATATATTTCATGCATTACAAAAGCCTAAAGGGTCAATTGAGCTAGCAGACCCATGGATCTACTATATTATACATTTATTAAGTGTAATGGAATACAAATCAATTTAATATTAAAAGTATATCTTCCTGATTGACATAATGAAATAATAGATTAATAGGGGATATTTATTTTTACTTATTATGCTTCTGTCTCAGTTTGTCTATGTGTATAACATGAAAATTCACATAAGGTAGTATGAGTTAGGTTCACTATTTAGGGTGGACTAAAATGTTTTAGTTCATATACCCAATGTGAGAACCTTTATATGAATTACTTTATTATGTTGAAATTCTGGTTGAGGGGTAATTCACAATGGATGGTGTGAGGCCTATGGTTGCATGACTGAGTAGAGTAACTTTTGAGGATTTATATGATCCAGTTAATATTATGTGATATTTTTATAATGATTGATTTTGTTAGATCAGTGTAGTATATGAACATTGTGTATTTATTTTCATTAATCTATTGAATATGTGATCATCTTAATGGGTTATCTGTGATTTATTTATGTCATGGATGTTTGGGACGTAATATAATTTTTATTATCAATTCTATTTTATATTAATTTCTCCTAAAATATGAATTTAAAATTTTATGGATTATAATTGGTTATTTACTATTCATTATTATTCTGATATGAGGTAACAATATACGTATTGATTCCCACTAGGCAATCACTGCAAGTAAGTATCATTTTTCATATGTGGAGTTGTTCTCGAGGCCTTACCACTTATTGGTCTAGGAATTGTTCAGAAAGATAGAAATTCTAAGACCTGGAAAATTTGTATCATAGGATTTACCATCCTATTTTATTACTATTTATGACATTGTAGATTAGTGTTTTTGTAATATTTCAGAACAAATTTTTTGATATAATATTTCTGTGATCAGAGTACATTTTCTGGTAATATCTCCTCATTTCCATGAATACAAGATTTCTATTGTCGATTATTATGTGATTTTTGTATTTGATTTTCACTCTGAGTAATTAACGTATAGTGTGTATTTTAATATTTATTATGGATTTCTAGATCTCATCTGAATAGTGAGAGATCAAATGTTTATATTGACTATGTTTTGGGGGAGTCCATCTTAGTTTTATCATCCATTATATATGGAACCTTTTGTCTTTATGTTTTTCCTATTTCTATTTTATTTATTTATATATTTTGAGGATATCTAAATAAAATCTCAAGAAGAACCTAATTATTGTTTCCCAGCATAGGTTCATAAAGTGTAACACCCCGAGATTTTATGCAAAATATTCTTTTTCATTGCATTAATTTCTTGTGTTGTACGCTACACCCAAAGGACCTTGCATAACACGCATCCCTGACTGGGCTTGCACTACACGCAATCGCGACCTTCCATTATAGCGTGTGTTGTACGCAATACTTAGTTTCGCTAAACAACGATATGCTATTAAAATATTATTAAAACTAGCCATTATGAATAGTAATACCCACTTTTTGAAATTTTATAAATTTTATTTTTGAAAATGGACTACATTTTTGGATTCAAAATATCGAAATTAGCATAGGGTGAAATTTTGGTATTTTTCTGAAAACATTCAATTTTTGATGAATAGTGAAAACACTCGGTTACTATTTAAAAACTGACATTTTATTTACATTATTATTTATTTTATTTAAATTTATTTTAGGTAAAAATTGATACAGAATACATATATAATTTCAATGTAATTCATTGTAGTAATTTTATAAAAATTTTAGATATATAAAAATTTCATTGAACTTTTCACCGTCTTTTACCCACCTCTTATGAGAATTTACAAATTTACAAAAAACATAATTTTACCGCTTCTGTGAGTGGAATTTCAAAACTTTGAGAGACATGGTTGATGTCAGTATGTAAAATTTGGTTCAATGAGATGAAAATAATTTTTGGTGAATAGTAACTTTTTACTTATTTTTTCCACGGTTAAAAGTAAATAGGGTAATTAAGGGTAAAAATGATATTATTATTACTCTATCACATGTCCTAATTCTATTGGATAAGTGTAATTCGAAAAAAATAAACCTTAGGAATAAAATATGACCATTTAGGCCCACTTGGATTAGTTTAGGACATTTAATATTAATTTATTTAAAGAAGGGTTAAAATAGTTAAAATCAATGTTTAATAACTAAAAAATTTTTAATATAGGTATATACATAAGATAAATTCGTATATAAATATTCATTAGAAAGCTAAAAATATTTCATAAATAATTGTATTTTATTTATAATTTTTAGACATTAAATAATGTTATTTATTTATGACTCAAAGATGACGCAGTAATTATCTTATTAATGAAATAATGACATAAGTGATGTTATAAATACCAAAATAAATGTATTTTGAGACTTTTTATGAATTCCAACAATTTTCTAGGTTAATATCACATGTTATTATTGATTTAAATAACTTTTTTCGAACTAATATTTTTGTTATGATTTTCAGAAAAATCAATTACCAAATAGTGTCAAAATTGACATAAAGTAGTTTTAAAACAAATATTATATTATTAATTGTAATTTTATACCTAAAAATCTACGTTTCGGCCAAATGACTTAGATAAGGTTATATATATTAATAATAAACAACTTGGGGTTCGTTTTACTTGTTATAGTATGTTTATTAACCATATAGTGGAAGAACACAAAAAGACACGGTAAAAGTATAATTATATATCTTAAAGTTTAATCTAAATGATAAGGTTCAAATAGTAACCTAATCTTGTCTAAATTATATTGGATGAGAGTATTTCTACCCATAATCAACTTAGATTTTAAATAAATCAATTTGGAGCTATTTAAAACCGAATATGACTTTATAATAAAATAATATTTTAGTTTTTCCAAAGGTACCCCTCTCCTCCCTTATAAAAGGGATCCTCCTCCCTCTCTTCCTCACACCACTATGGGCCTTCAAGCTCGGTCAAACCCTGCCAATTTCGTCTCTCCACTTCCCTAGAGACATCCTAGAGGTACTGGTCTTCTTCAAAGACAAATTTTAGTGCCCTAAAAGGAGGTCTCAAAGAAGCGCTTCAAAGAAGAGGTAATTTCTGTTACCGATTCTTTCAACATTATTTCTTCTTCCACTTCTTCTTCTTTAGTTGTTTCATTATGAAGTAATAAAATCAGTATCACTCATATACTGATATGTTATTATAAGTATTAAACATCCCTATTTCCCTATCTATCCATCCTACGAAAAATGAAATCATTGCGCGTGCGTACGTACAGAATTCCGTCTCCACGCCGTGGTGTAATCTATTTTCCACCACCACATTACTTGGATGGGTATAATGGTGTAAAGAATGAATATATATGATTATTTTAAATTGATATTTATTCTGAAATAGTATACATACACTCCAATACAATTCCACGATCATGGGAACAATATCATCACTCATGCGTACATACGGAATACCGTCTCCACGATGTGATGCGACTCGTTCTACATGATTTTCGTTACATAATTATTAAATAAATGAATTGAGTGAATTAATATGATATATATTACACTAATACAATTTTGGAAATTAGGTATCTATAACCTAAAAGATGAATAAGAATTTATTCAACAAAACACGCATAAGAACAAAAAGCAATAAACACCCGAATAACAAGTAACAATGAAATTTTACTAATAAAAAGATACGAATATGACCATATATTATATCATATCAATGTTTATGATTCTGGAATAAGTCAATGACATTATTTAAATCATTATACAAGAGGATCGAATAGTTACGAAGCAAATCAGACCTAAGGTAAGGGATAATTATTCTCATCTCATTCTTATCAGAGATTGTTTATTCGTATGTATTTACTGGGGTTATTGTTATCATCCATGTCCATGTTTTATAAAAGTGTTTTCATGTATGTTTAATGTCCTCTTTACCAATTTTTTACTTTTACTATATGGTATGTATGGTACGTTTCTTTTGTTCATGATACGAGGTACTTTTATGACTTTTCCAGCAAAAATACGAGAAGACTGTTTTTTTAACATATAAGGCATGAACAGATTTTTACGGTTTTATAAATACTTATTTTAATGAAGCTTCCTCCAAAATATTTCATGAATATTTTCAACAAAATAATTTTCTTTTAAAATTGCTTGACATTTTGTGAAATGAAAATAATTTTGAAGAAGAAAGGATATTTTCCTCAAGAATTCATTCCAAGTGTTTTATCAAAACCAATTTTCATCTAAGATGAAATAATTTCATATGTGTATGTTTTAAGTATAATGTCTCTATGATTAACATGGTTTCAATTTCATTATTATGAAATAATACCCATGTATTTATATGGATTATGTAATGATGGGATGATGTTTATGAAACCCATTTCATTTATTGGGTTATTATAAATGACATATGTTTATTTTGGGGAACAAGTAAGAATGATTTCATTATGATATTGGTGGGACCTATATCTCTCTCCAATGCATTGAGAAATGATTTATATCTCCTGAGATAGACATTGCTGGAATGGTATGTTAATCCGGTTCAGTATTACAGGACAAAAAACGAGGAGTGAACTCGATTCAGAAAGGGACTTTGTCCACTAAGATGGTCTTGGCAGCAATGCCATGGATACTGTGAAAATCATTACATGTGATTAATGGAAGAAACAATTACATGTTTTATGCCATTGGTATGTTATCATTATTTATGTTTCATTATGATATATGCCTTATGTACTTCCATGTTATAAGTCGTTGCTAAAGATTTTGATGTTTAAACATTATGTTCATGTTTTTAAGTTCAAATGTATATGGTATGTTTTATTTTATCCATGCTTACCCTTACTGAGCATTTGAGCTCACCCTTTTTATGTTTTATTTTCCCCCAGGATCAAAAGAAAGGTTTTACGTGAGGAAACAAAATGTGGAAGGTTTTACCGTTTGATAATTGTCATTCTACACAATATTGAATATATATATATATATATATTCAATGTATGAATGGAAAAATGGTTGGATTCTGTTATAACGTAACAAAAAAGGAGTCTTGCACTATAGGAAACCCTGACTTGGATTGCATTACACGCAATCGTGACCTTCTTCAATAGCGTGTGTTGTACGCAATACTGGGTTTTACTGAACAACGATATGTTATTATAATTTTATTATGAACTAGCTGTTATGAATAATGTTAACTATATTTTTAATTTTATAACATTATTATTTATCTTACACATTTTCTAGAACATGGTATATGAACAAAATAAATTTTTTGGGTAAAATAAGTATTTTTCAAAAAATGCATTTTTACCACCATTTGATGGCGCACCCACATTAAATCTAGTTTTTGACATGTTTATAAGTTTAATTTTAAAAAATATAATTATTATTTGGAATCAGGATATAAAATTCCACCTTGGATAAATTTTTCATATTATTCTGATAACTTTCATATTTTAATGAATAGTAAAAACACGCTATATTTTAATTAAAAACAACTTTTTTCATCGTAATAACTTATGTGGATAAATTATAATATTTAATTGTTATAAAGTATAAATAGAATATATTTTTACCATTTAATATAATGTATGTCATTATCATTGATTTTACCTTGAATTCGTATGTTAAATCAATTCAATCTTTTACAATGTTTTAAAGAAAAACCAGTTTTCTTTCAATAATGGGATTAATTTTAATTTAATTTCTGAAACATTTGTATATTGAATTTGGAAAAATGGATTCCATATTTGGAATAAGTGGGTCCAAATTATGTTAATAAGCTACTTTTTATTTTTGGGAATTATGAATAGTAACAACGGTAAATTTTATTTACCATAGTAAAAGGTAAATTGGGTAATTAAGGGTAAATATAATATTATAAAATTACCCTAACACATTACAAAATTCAATTGGATGGCTAAAAGTCAACCGATATCACTTAAGGGTCAGATTTGAATAATTTAATGGACTTTTTTCCATGAAAATAACATAATTATTATTAAAACCAAAGAAAGTGACAACATGTCACTCTCTTAAATCTTATAAGTATAATAATTTTAATTTTGTGATAAACATCATAAAACATCGAACATGAATAGTCTCCAGAAGACTAATAAAATTATCTACATCATGATAATTTATTTTAATTTTTTAGGGATTAAATTATTATCATTAATGGTGATACATTAATGATGCAGAAATTATTTATAAAGTGAAAAATCAGTAATATAGTTTTTATTGAAATAATAATACCCATTAAAAGGCCCAAAAACCTGACCAAAGCTTACTTTTTAGTGTATATATATACCATAATCATATAATGACATAATATATAACCGTTTGGAGTCTTATATAAGTGATTATGACACTTATATTATTTTATTTTAAATAATGCCAAAGTTGTCACCTTCATAATTTAATAAATATAACAATTTAAATATTGTGATTTTAAGATGACAAATTCGAGTAAAAGTATTATTGTGAAATTTAATAGATTTATCTTTATCATAGTATTTTAGTTTTAATTTTTATGCAACAAATAAGTATATTAAATAATTATACAAAAATGTTATAGTAATTATTTTATTAAGAGATACACGAAATAAATGATATTAAAAATAATAAAATAAATATTATATGAAATATTTAATGTGAAAGACAAATTTTCTAGACACATATAACCTTTAATGAATCTATTAAAGCTTTTAGTTCAAACATATCTTCTGTATATATTTTATTTAAATTCAAAAAAATGAATAGTGTCAAAATTGACACTATTGTTATTTTATAAAAATAACATATTATAAAATTGTTTAAAAATCACAAAAATATTTAAAAATAATAAAATTAAATTTATATCGTTCAACATGTTATGAAGTATCCAATTATGGACAATTAACAACAAATAAGTAATTGATTGTTATAATTTAAAATTTAGAATTTTATTACCACAAATAAAATTAAATTGATTAAGTAAGGATAAATCATGTAGATAATGTTTAAAATAATTTCCTAAAATGTCCATATTTTATTGGGTTATGATATTACAACCATATCGCATCTTATATCCGAATATGAGTCAATTTTGGAGGTTTTTAAGTGGGGTTAGATTTATTATAAATTAATATTTTTAAGATTTCAAAAGGTGCCCCTCTCCTCCCTTATAAAAGGGCACCTTCTCCCCCTCTTCCTCACACCACATTGAGCCTTCAAGATGGGATAACCCCTGCCAAATTCTCTTCCCCACTTCCCTAGAAACCTTATAGAGGTACTGGTCTTCTCACAAGACAAACCCTAGTGCCCTAAGAAGAAGTTTAAAGGAGGTGCGTCGAAGAAGAGGTAATCTCTTCTACCGATTATTTCATGCTTATTTCTTCTTCAACTTCTTCTACATTAGTTGTTTCATTATGAAGTAATAAAATCAGTATCTATAATATATTGATATGTTATTATAATTTTGAAACAACCCTATTTCACCATCTGTCCATCCTATGGAAAATGAAATCACCGCACGGGCGTACGTACGGAATACCGTCTCCACGCCGTGGGGTAATCTGTTTTTCCACCACCACCTTACTTGGATGGGTATAATGGTGTAATTAATAACTATACATAGTTATTATAACATCATTATGATTCTGATATATTGTGTCATCCTCTAAAATTCAATTCAATAATTATGGGAACGATATCATCGCTCGTGCGTGCATACGGACTACCGTCTCCACGACGCGATGAGATTCATTCTCCATGTTAACCATTTAAGAATGATTATAAAGTATATATAATAAATATGAATAAAATATATGACATTATAAAGCTACTGGATTTATGTATATATATATATATTTATGTCATCTACTTTATTCCATTCAACTCAATAAGGAAACGAATACAGCGTTCATGCGTACGTACGACCTACCGTCTCCATGAACAATGTATTTATTTCCATTTATTGCACTATTATATATATGTATATTCTATATGTATATTATATATAAATCACGTTTTATATTCGGTAATTAAGTAATCATTATCTAAGTAATCATATGAATAATTACAAGTCAAAACACGGAAGACAAATGAAACGATTTTACCCAAAACGCTCTTTAACATGGAATTTACAAAATAACGGATAATATAAAGTCATAAGTGAACCATATATGATATCATAACAATGAATATGATTCTGTAATAAGTCTATGACATTATTTAAATCATTATACAGGAGTTTCAGATACATACGATGCATTATTGGACATAAGGTAACAGATAATTTTGCAAATCTCATTTTTATCTGAGATTGCTTATTCGTAAGTATATACTGGGGCTATTTCTATCTTGTCCATGTTTTATAAATGTGTTTTCATGTATGTTTAAAGTCATTTTTACCCATTTTTGACTTTTACTACATGGTATGTATGGAATCATTATTTTATTTACGTTACTGTGTACATTTTTGACTTTTCCGACAAAAGTACGAGGAAAATGTTATTTTTAACTTATACGGAGTGAATGGATTTTTACGGTTTTATAAAGCCTTATTTTCATGATGTTTCCTCCAAAATATTTCATGACTATTTTAAAAAAAATACTATTCTTTTAAAATTTCAAGACATTTTGTGAAAACAAAATGATTTTGAATAAGAAAGGATATTTTCCTCAATAATTCATTTCAAGTGTTTTATCGAGACCATTTTCCATCTATAATGACATTATTTCATATGTGTATGTTTCATTTATAATGCCTCTATGATTTACATGGTTTCAATTTTCTGATTATGAAATGATATCCATTTATTTTATATGGATTATTTGATGATGGGATGATGTTTATGAAACCCATTTTATTCATTGGGTTATGATGAATGTTTTAAGTTTATTTTGTGGCATAAGTAAGAATGATTTCACTATGAGATGGGTGGGGCATATATCTCCCACCAATTTATTGGATAAAGATTTATATCTCATGATATAGACATGGATGGAATGGTAAGTTAAACAGGTTTAGTAATACAGGACTGGAACGAGTAGTGAACTTGATTTAGAAACAGACTTTTTCCACTAAGATGGTCTTTGAAGTAATGCCTTGGATAATATGGAAATCATATCATGTGATTAATGGTTTCCAAAATTACCTGTTTTATTCCCATTCTATTTTATCATTCTTAATGTTTCTTTATGATCTATTCCATACGTACTTCCCTGTTTTATGTCATTGCTCAAGATTTTGACGATTAAACATTATGTTCATGTTTTTAAGTTCAAATGTATATGGTATGTTTTATTTTATCCATGCTTACCCTTGCTGAGAATTTGAACTCACCCTTTTTGTGTTTTCTTTTCCCCAGGACATAAATAATGGTTTTAGGTAAGAAAAAATAGCGGAATATCTTTATGGGAGATGTTGAAGATCTTTCACCATGATTAGAAGATTACATTCCATGTTTCCAAAGACACTAAACTATTACGGTCCATGTGTGTCTATATTTGTTATGTTTTAAGTATTCCACAAATGTAATATAATGTTCATGTACGTCAAGCATCATGTCTCTAAATTTGGTATCAGAGGAAAGGATTATTCAACCTTTGGAAACTTGGATGCGAAAGCATTAGTGAGATCCCTAGAGATATTTCTAATGTATGTCTAGGGATATCCCTAAGGATAAGTATATGTATAGGATATAGTCCTAGAACTATGCAAACGATCTTAGAATTAAACATATGTTGTTAGATGTCGAAGGAAATCCCCCTTGATTATGTTATTTTCCTTGTATGATGTTTTCCTCTCATAGAATTCTTTTTGTGTTTTAGTCAATGGAGGGAAGCAGAAGGAATTCGGTTAACATTGAATCCAATGGACAAATTGTTGACTATGAGAAACAAAATTGTGTAATGCCTAGAGAGCCATATATTGTGATTATGCCGAATTAGTCATCGCGATATATGATTAACAAGGGAAATTTAGTGGTTTTCCTAATTCATCAAATAAGAGGAAGATAGACCTTTTTGCATGTTCGCATGTTGAGGAGCATCAAGAAAGGAAGATTGAGATTTCTAAAGAAGGGAAGAAAAACATTGAGGGATACCTCAAATGGAGGGACAAATGTTATCTGTGTGGAGAAAAGGGTCATAGAGTGACCGACTATTATGGAGTTAAATGTCTTATTTGTGGCGATCATGGGCATTACCCAACTCAATGCCCTGAACTAAAAAGTTACTTCTAAATCAAGGAAGGACTTATTCCAGGACAATCATTGAAGAGGATGGATTAAAGTGATTATGTATTGGTATTCAAGAATAATGTTGTTGAGATACTTTTATGGTGTCTTAGAATATTTTTGTATTAGTCTATTGTGGTTTTCAATAATTTTATGGTACTGGTAACCATGAACAGTGATTTAAGAATTTTGGAAAGCAGATGATATGTGCATAATGAAGGGATAAGGGGAAAATGAAATTTTTGACAGTATTCATGAGCTCATTGTTGATATAAGTACTAAGTGATATCATGATTTGAGTATATAGAATTTTGAGGATTTTGGTATGTGGAAAGAGTTATCTTTTGACAGCACTCATGTTTTCACTAAGATTCAATGGGTATTTATTTTTCAAGAGAATACATGATTAAGGTATTCACATGACTTGAATGTGACCAACAAGATATATGAGGGATAAATGACTGTATTCACTTTCTTGTTATATAACCTTTTTATTAATCATTCTCTTTATACAATGAGTTTGGAAAGAATTATTTTGGATAAGCCTAATGATTGGAATGCATTAGGTTAGACATAAGTTAGTATTGTTTAAGGATATAACTTTTTTCGATATTATTGACGGGATGTTATAGTAATGTAGTTTTAGAAAAATGACAACCTGCATGACTGGTGACAGCCCATCGCCTCAGACAAGGCTATGGGAATCGAACCCACAACCGAAGTGCGACTGGACTTTATCGCCTACTACTGGCCTACATGAAGTCCCTGTTTTTTACAAACTAGTTTTATTATATTAAGTAGTATGATATATGAAATATAAGTCCATTTTAGGAACCATATATGATTAATCTCACTATAGATCGACTTATGTATATTTAATAAATTTTTCTAACATTTTGTTTGAGACAGATGGAATGACCCGTCATTCTATCACATGATCTACTAACACTTCATGAATAATAAATTCAACATCATTTCTTTAAGAGGTGAAGTAGAAATTGTTCAGGACACGAACTATAGTGAGATTGTACCAAAATGAAGTAAGTATTTATTCTAATTCAAATTCATCAACTATAGGGAAATGATCTTGAAAACCAAAAATGTTGTCCTTGAGCCCTTATATCCGATGAATCAGATGGCACCCTAGATCATCACAAATCTATGACTTTGGGATTGTTGGGTTTTTCATAGCCATGTTCTCTACCACTCTTTTTCAGAACATAATGGTTATATTTCTCTTCCATATCCATATTTTCACCTATGTTTTCCTATGTGGAAACCCAGTGATTAGTATATTTGGGTAACCGTTACACTTCATACATTAGTTTTTAAAGATAAGTTTTCGTATTCCTTTTTAAGATGTGGGTTTCAATTAATGAAACTTTCAAGTAGAAAACCATTTATAGCCCTGATGAATTTCGAGGGCGAAATTCATTTTAAGGGGGGTAGAATGTAATAACCCGAGATTTTATAAGATATATTCCTTTTAATTTCTTTCATATATTCTGTTATATGATAAACCAAGATTATCTTGCACTATACGCAACATCGTATTATCTTGCAGTATAAGAAACCCTATTCTTAGATTGTGTTACACACATTTTCATGTTCGTTTGATAATAGTCATTCTACGCAACATTGAGTATATATATATATTTATGTTAAATGTATAAATGAAAAAATGGTTGGATTATTTAATAACAAAACAACAAAGGAGTCTTGCATTATACGCAACCCTGTCTTGGCTTTCATTACACGCAATCGCGACCTTCTTCGATAGCGTGTGTTGTACACAATACCGGGTTTTACTAAACAACACTATGCTATTATAATATTATTATGAACTAGCCGTTATGAATAGTATTAACTATATTTTGAATTTTATAACATTATTATTCATCTTACACCTTTTCTAGAACATGGTACAAGAACAAAATAAATTTTTCAGGTAAAATAAGTATTTTTTAAAAAATGTAGTTTGGGCGCCTTTTGATGGTGAACCCACATTAAATCTAGTTTTTGACATGTTTATAAGTTTAATTTTACAAAATAAAATTTTTCTTTGGAATCAGGAAATAAAATTTTACCTTCGATAAATTTTTCATATTATTCTGATAACTTTCGTATTTTAAAGAATAGTAAAAACACGCTATATTTTAATTAAAAACTTTTTTCATCGTAATAAACTATGTGGTTAAATTATAATATTTAATGGTTTTAAAGTATAAATAGAATATATTTTTACCATTTAATATAATTTATTTCATTATCATTGATTTTACCTTGAATTCGTAGGATAAATGAATTTAATCTTTTGGAATGTTTTAAAGAAAAACCCGTTTTCTTTCAACAACGGGATTAATTTTAATTATATTTATGCAACATTTGTGTATTGAATTTGGAAAAATGGATTCCATATTTGGAATCAGTGGGTCCAAATTATGTTAATAAGCTAATTTTTATTTTTGGGAATTATGAATAGTAACTACGGTAAATTTTATTTACCATACTTAAAGGTAAATCAGGTAATTAAGGGTAAATATAATATTATAAAATTACCCTAACACATGCCAAAATTATATTGGATGGCTAAAAGTCTACCCATATAACTTAAGGGTCTTATTAGAATCATTTAATGGACTTTGTTCCATTAAAATAACTTAATTATTATTAAAACCAAAGAACATGACAACATGTCACTCTCTTAAATCGTATAAGTATAATAATTTTAATTTAGTGACAAACATCATAAAACTTAGAACATGAATAGTTTCCAGAAACCTAATAATATTATCTACATAATGATAATTTATTTAGATTTTTTAGGGATTAAATAATTATCATTAATGGTGATACATTAATGATGCAGAAATTATTTATTAAGTGAAAAATCAGTAATATAGTTTTTATTGAAATAATAATACACATTAAAAGGCCCAAAAACCGGCCCAAAACTAATTTTTAGTGTATATATATACCATAATCTGCAAATGACCTAATATATAACCGTTTGGAGTCTTATAAAAGTGATTATAACACTTCTATTATTTTATTTTAAAATATGCCAAAGTTGTCACGTTCATCATTTAATAAATATAACAATTTAAATATTGTGATTTTAAGATGATAAATTCTAGTAAAAGTATTATTTTGAATGGTAATATATTTATCTTCATCATAGGATTTTATTTTTAAGTTTTATGCAATAAATATGTATATTAAATGATTATACAACAATGTTGTAGCAATTATTTTGTTAAGAGATAAACCAAATAAATGGTTTTAAAAATAATAAAATAAATATTATATGTATTATTTAATGTGCTCCACTAATTTTTTAGATACATATGACCTTTTATGAATCTATTAGAGCTTTTATTTGTAACATATATTCTGTATATATATTTAATTTAAATTCAAATAAATGAATAGTGTCAAAATAGACACTATTGTTATTTTATAAAAATAACATATTATAAAATTGATTAAAAATCACAAAAATATTTAAAAATTATAAATTTAAATTTATATGGTCTAAAATGTTATAAAGTATACAATTATGGAAAATTCACAACAAATAAGTAATTTTTTTTATAATTTAAAATTTAGAATGTTATTACCACAGATAAAATTAAATTGATTAAGTAATGATAAATCAAGTTGATAATGTTTAAAATAATTTCCTAACATGTCTAAATATTTTTTTTGATGACCTTACAACCCTATCTCATCTTATATTACAATATGAGTCATTTTTTGAGGTTTTTAAGTGGGGTTAGATTTATTATAAATTAATATTTTTAAGATTTCCAAAGGTGCCCCTCTCCTCCCTTATAAAAGGGCACCTCTTCCCTCTCTTCCTCACACCACATTGAGCCATAAAGATTGGCCAACCCCTAACAAATTCTCTTCCCCACTTCCCTATAAACCTTATAGAGGTACAGGTCTTCTCAAAAGACCAACCCTAGTTCCCTAAGAAGAAGTTTAAAGGAGGTGTGTCGAAAAAGAGGTAATCTCTTCTACCGATTATTTCAAACTTATTTCTTCTTCAACTTCTTCTTCATTAGTTGTTTCATTATGAATTAATAACATTAGTATCACTCATATACTGATATTTTATTTTATGTATGAAATAACCCTATTTCACAATCTATCCATCCTACGGAAAATGAAATCACCGCGCGTGCGTACGTACGAAATACCGTCTCCACGCCGTGGTGTAATCTGTTTTTCCACCACCACCTTACATGGATGGGTATAATGGTGTAAATAAAAACTATACATAGTTATTATAACATAATTATGATTCTGATATATTTTGTCATCCTCTCCAATTCCATTCAACAATTATGGGAATGATATCATGGCTCATGCGTACGTACGGACTACCGTCTCCACGACGCGATGAGATTCATTGTCCAGGTTAATCATTTAAGAATTATTATAAAGTATATATAAGAAATAATAATGAAATATATGACATTATAGAGCTACTGGATTTATTTATATATATATATTTATGGAATCTACTTAATTTCATTCAACTCAATAAGGAAACGAAAACAGCGTCCATGCGTACGTACGGCCTACCGTCTCCATGAACGGCGTATTTCATTCCATTTATCGATCTATTATATATATGTATATTCTGAATATATATTATATATAAATCATTTTTTATATTCTGTAATTAAGTAATCATGATCTATGTAATCATATGAATAATTACAAGTCAAAACACGCACGACAAATGAAACGATTTTACCCAAAACGCTCTTTAACATGGAATTTACAAAAGAACGGGTAATATAAAGTCATATGTGAATCATATATGATATCATAACAATGAATATGATTCTTTAATAAGTCAATGACATTATTTAAATCATTATACAAGAGGTTCGGATATATACCAACCATATTGGACATAAAGTAAGGGATAATTTTGCAAATCTCATTTTTATCTGAGATTGCTTATTTGTAAGTATTTACTGGGGCTATTTCTATAATATCCATGTTTTATAAAAGTGTTTTCACGTATGTTTAAAGTATTTTTTACCCATTTTTGACTTTTACTACATGGTATGTAGGGAATATTTCTTTATTTATGTTACAAAGTAATTTTTTGACTTTTCCGACTAAAGTAAGAGGAGAATGTTATTTTTACTTATACAGCGTGAACGGAGTTTTACAGTATTATAAAGCCTTATTTTCATGAACCCTCCTCCATAATATTTCATGACTATTTTAAACAAAATTTTATTCTTTTAAAATTTCAAGAAATTTTGTGAAAAAGAAAATGATTTTTAATAAGAAATGATACTTTCCTCAAGAATTCATTTCAAGTGTTTTATCAAGACCATTTTCCATCTAAGATGAAATTATTTCATATGTGTATGTTTCATGTATAATGTCTCTATGATTTACATGGTTTCTATTTTCTGATTATGATATGATATCCATTTCTTTTATATGGATTATGTGATGATGGGATGATTTTTATGAATCCCATTTTATTCTTTGGTTTATGATGAATGTTTTATGTTTATTTTGTGGCACAAGTAAGAATGATTTCACTAAGAGATAGTTGGGACCTATATCTCCCTCCAAATCATTGGGTAAAAATTTATATCTCATGAGATAGACATGGCTGGAACAGGAAGTTAAACTGGTTCAGTAATACAGGACTGGAATGAGGAGTGAACTCGATTCAGAAAGGGACTTTTCCCACTAAGATTACCTTGGCAGCAATGCCTTTGCTAATATGTAAATCATATCATGTGCTTAATGGTTGCCACAATTACATGTTTTATACCCATGCTATTTTATCATTATTAATGTTTCTTTATGACCTATGCCATACGTACTTCCATGTTTTATGTCATTGCTCAAGCTTTTGATGTTTAAACATTATGTTCATGTTTTTAAGTTCAACTATATATGTTAAGTTTTATTTTATACATGCTTACCCTTACTGAGAATTTGAGCTCACCCTTTTTATTTTTTCATTTCCCCAGGATATAAATAAAGGTATTAGGTATGAAAAAAGGGGAAGATCTTTATGGGAGATTTTGAAGATATTTCACCACGATTAGAAGATTATGTTCCATGTTTCCAAAGACACTAAACTACTACGGTCCTTGTGTGTCTATTTTTGTTATATATTAATTATTCCGCAAAAGTAATGTAATGTCCATGTACATCAAGCTGAGGGACTCTACAGTTGGTATCAGAGGCAAAGGAGGTAGGAATGTATCTGATCCTTGGGAACTCTCATATGTGAGCATTGGACGAAGTATGGCTCTCTGCCCAAGGGCTTCATGCGGAAATGGCTGCCACTGGGGATGGTGGTGTGTCTCGCCCAGGGGGTGTAGCTTCCCATGGAGTTCCATGATAGGTATCAATTATAGTCCACTGGAATTAATTCCAGACCGTTAAAGTTGGTATCAGAGGAATGGTTTAGTCAACCTTTGGAAACTAGGATGAGAGAACTTTATAGAGATACCTAGAGATATTTATAAGGTATGTCTAGGGATGTCCCTAAAGATAAGTATATGTATAGGATATAGTCCTAGTACTACGCAAAAGATCATAGAATTAAACCTAATATGTTAGATGTCGAAGGTACTCCCCCTTGATTATGTTATTTTCCTTGTATGATTTTTTCCTCTCATAGAATTCTTTTTGTGTTTTAGTTAATGGAGGGAACCAGAAGGAATTCGGTTTACATTGAATACAATAGACAAATTGGAGACTATGAGCAACAAAATTGCATAATTCCTAGAGAGAATGATATTGTGATTATGCTGAATCAGTCATCACCATATATTATTAACAAGTTGAAATTTAGTGGTATGCCTAATTCATCAAATAAGAGGAAGATAGACTTTTATGCATGTTCTCATATTGAGGAGCATAAGGAAAGGAAGATTGATATTTCTAAAGAAGGGAAGAAAAACCTTGAGGAATACCTCAAATGGAGGTATAGATGTTATCTGTGTAGAGAAAAGGGTCATAGAGTGACAGACTGTTATGGAGTTCAATGTCTTATTTGTGGAGAACGTGGGCATTACCCAACTCAACGCCCTGACCTAAAAAGTTACTTCTAAATCAAGGAAGGACTTATTCCAGGAAAATCATTGAAGAGGATGGATTAAAGTGTTTATGTATTGGTATTCAAGAATAATTTTGTTGAGGTACTTTTATGGTGTATCAGAATATTTTTGTATTAGTCTATTGTGTTTTTCAATAATTTTATGGAACCGGTAACCATGAAAACTGATTCAAATATTTTGGAAAGCAGATGATATGCGCATAATGAAGGGATAAGGAGAAAATGAAATGTTTGAGAGTATTCATGAGCTCATGATTGATATAAGGACTAAGTGATATCATGATTTGGGTATATAGAATTTTGAGGATTTTGGTATGTGGAAGGAGTTAGCTTTTGACAGCACTCATGTTTTCACTAAGATTCAATGAGTGTTCATTTTTCAAGAGAATACATGATTAAGGTATTCACATTACTGTAATGTGATCAAAAAGATATGTTCGGGATAAATGATGGTATTCACGTGCTTGTTATATGACCTTTTTAGTAATCATTATCTTTATACAATGAGTTTGGAAAGAAGTATTTTGGATAAGCCTAATGATTGGAATGGATTTTGTTAGACATAAGTTAGTTTTGATTAAGGATATAACTTTTTTCAATATTATTGATGGGATGTTATGGTAATGTAGTTTTAGAAAAAGGACAACATGCGGGACTGGCGACAACCCATCGCGTCAAACAAGGCTGTGGGAATCGAACCCACAACCGAAGAGCGGCTAGCCTTTATCGCCAACCACTGTCCTACAGAAAGTCCCTGGTTAGTAGAAACTTCTTTAATTTTATTACACGGTATGATATATGAAGTATAAGTTCATTTTTGGAATCGTATATGATTAACCTCATCATAGATGGACTTATGTATATTTGATAACTTTTGATAACCTTTTGTTGGAAACAGATGGAATGACCCATCATTCAATCAAATGATCTGTTAACACTTCACGAATAACAAATTCAACTTCATTTCATTAAGAGATGAAGTGGAAATTGTTCAAAGCATGAACAACAGTGAGATTGTACCAAAATAAAGTAAGTATTTATTCTAATTTAAATTCTTCAACTTTAGGGAAATGATCTTGAAAACCAAAAATGTTGTCCTAGTGCCCTTATATATGACGAATCAGATGGTACCTTATATCATCACAAATATATGGATTTGTGATTTCTGGCTTTTACATATCCATTTTTTCTACCACTCTCCATCAGAACATGATGGCTAGATTTCTCTTCCATATCCATATTTTCTCCTATGTGGAGACCCAATGATCAGTTTATTTGGGTAAACGTTACATCTCATACTTTTGATTTTAAATATTGGTTTTGGTATTCCTTTTTACGATGTGGGTTTCTTTTAAAGAAAAATTCTATTAGTAAACAATTTATAACACCGACAAATTTCGAGGGTGAAATTCATTTTAAGGGCGGTAGAATGTAACACCCTGAGATTTTATGCAAAATATTCTTTTTAATTGCATTAATGTCTTGTGTTGTACGCTACACCAAAAGGACCTTGCACAATACACATCCCTGACTTGGCTTGCACTACACGCAATCGCGACCTTCCACGATAGCGTGTGTTTTACACAATACCGAGTTTCACTAATCAACGATATGCTATTAAAATATTATTAAAACAATCCGTTATGAATAGCAATACCCACTTTTTGAAATTTTATAAATTTCATTTTTTAAAATGGACATAATTTTTGGATTTGGAATATAGAAATTCGCCTAGGGTAAAATTTTGGAATTTTTCTGAAAACATTTAATTTTTTATGAATAGTGAAAACACTGGGTTACTATTTAAAAACCGACTTTTTATTTAAACAATTATTTATTTTATTTAAATTTATTTTAGGTCAAAATTGATACATAATACCTATATATGTTCAATGTAATTAATTGGAGTAATTTTATAATAATTTTAGATATATAAAAATTTCATTGAACTTTTCACTGTCTTTTACTCACCTCCTAGGAGAATTTGCAAATTTACATAAAACCTAATTTTACCTCTTCTGTGAATGGAATTTCAAAAATCTGAGGGACATGGTTGATGTCAGCAAGTAAAATGTGGTTCAATGAGATGAAAATAATTTTTGGGGTATAGAAACTTTTTACTTTTTTTACCACGGTTAAAAGTTAATAGGGTAATTAAGTGTAAAAATGATATTATTATTACCCTAACACATGTCATAATTCTATTGGATAAGTGTAATTCGACCAAAAACAACCTTACGAATAAAATATTTCCATTTAGACCCACTTGGATTATTTTAGGACATTTAATATTAATTTATTTAAAGAAGGGCTAAAATAGTTAAAATCAACGTTTAATAACAAAACCATTTTTAATATAGTGTTATAAATAATATAAATTCAACTATAAATATTCATTAGAAATATAAAAATATTTCCATCATTATGGTATTTTATTTATAATTTTTAGACATTAAATAATGTTATTTATTTATGACACAAAGATGATACAATAATTATCTTATTAATGAAATAATGACATAATTGATGTTATAAATACCCAAATAAATGTAATTTGAAACTTTTTATGAATTCCAAAAAATTTATACGTTAATATGAGATCTTATTATTTATTTAAATAACTTTTTTCGAACTAATATTTCTGTTATGAGTTTCACAAAAATAAATTTCCAAATAGTGTCAAAATTGATATAAAATAGTTTTTAAAACAAATATTATATTATTAATTGTTATTTTCTTCCTAAAAATATGAGGTTTGGAAAAATGACATAGATAAGGTTATATATATTAATAATAAACAACTTGGGGTTCTTTTGGCTTCTAATAGTATGTTTATTGACCTTATAGTGTAAGAACACAAAAAGACACGGTAAAAGTAAAATTATCTAACTTAAAGTTAAATGTAAATGATAAGGTTAAAATCGTAACCTAAACATCTCTAAATTCTATTGGATGAGAGGATTTCTACCCATCCCCACCTTAGCTTCGAAATAAATCAATTTGAAGCCATTTAAAACAGAATATGACTTTATAATATAATAATTTTTTAGTTTTTCCAAAGGTACCCCTCTCCTCCCTTATAAAAGGGAACCTCCTCCCTCTCTTCCTCACACCACTTTGAGCCTTAAAGCTCGGACAACCCCTGACAATTTCTTCTCTCCACTTCCATAGAGACATCTTAGAGGTCCTGTTCTTCTTCAAAATCCAATTTTAGTGCCCTAAAAGGAGGTCTCAATGAAGCGTTTCAAAGAAGAGTTAATGTCCGTTACAGATTCTTTCAACATTATTTCTTCTTCTAATTCATCTTCATTAGTTGTTTCATTATGAAGTAATAACATCAGTATCACTCATATATAGATATGTCATTATAAGTATGAAACAATCCTATTTCACCATCTATCTATCCTACGGAAAACGAAATCACCGCGCGTGCATATGTACGGAATACCATCTCCACGCCGTGGTGTAATCTATTTTCCACCACCACATTACTTGGATGGGTATAATGGTGTAAAGAATGAATATATATGATTATTGAAAAGTGATATTGATTCTGAAATTGTAATAATACACTCCAATACAATTCCACGATCATGGGAACGATATCATCACTCGTGTGTACGTACGGAATACCATCTCCACGATGTGATGCGACTCGTTCTACATGATTTTCATTACATAATTATTAGATAAATGAATTGAGTGAATTAATATGATATATATTACACTAATACCATTCTGGAAATGAGGTATCTATAACCTAAAAGATGAATAATAATTTATTCGACAAAACATGCATAAGAACAAAAAGCGATAAACACAAGATTAACAAGTAATAATGAAATATTACAAATAAAAAAGAAAATAATATGACCATATATGATATCATAACAATGAGTATGATTCTTGAATATGTCAATGACATTATTTAAATCATTATACAGGAGTTTTGGACACTTACGAAGCCAATCAGACCTAAGGTAAGGGATAATTATTCCAATCTCATTCTTATCCAAGATTGTTTATTCGTAATTATTTACTGGGGTCATTGTTCTCATCCATGTCCATGTTTTATAAAAGTGTTTTCATGTATTTTTAAAGTCCTTTTTTACCCATTTTTTACTTTTACTATATGGTATGTAAGGAACTTTTCTTTTTTTTACGTTATGAGGTACTTTTTTGACTTTTCCAGCAAAAGTACGAGAATAATGTTTTTTTAACTTATACGGCACGAATAGATTTTTACAGTTTTATAATGCCTTATTTTAATGAAGCTTCCTCCAAAATATTTCATGACTATTTTAAATAAAATCATTTTCTTTTAAAATTGCATGACATTTTGTGAAATGAAAATAATTTTGAAGAAGGAAGGATATTTTCCTCATGAATTCATTTCAAGTGTTTTATCAAAACCATTTTTCGTCTAATATGATATTATTTCGTATGTGTATGTTTTAAGTATAATGTCTCTATGATTTACATGGTTTCACTTTCCTTATTATGAAATGATACCCATTTCTTTATATGGATTATGTAATGATGGGATGATGTTTATGAAACCCATTTCATTTATTGGGTTATTATGAATGATGTATGTTTATTTTGGGGCACAAGTAAGGATGATTTCATTATGAGATGGGTGGGACCTATATCTACATCCAATGCATTGGGTAAAGATTTATATCTCATGAGATAAACATGGGTGGAACGGTATGTTAATCTGGTTCAGTGTTACAGGACTGAAACGAGGAGTGAACTTGATTCAGAAAGGGACATTGTCCACTAAGATGGTCTTGGATGAAATGCCATGGATACTATGGAAATCATTACATGTGCTTAATGGATGCCAATAATACATGTTTTATTCCCATTCTATGTTATCATTATTTATGTTTCATTATGATCTATGCGTTATGTACTTCCATGTTTTACGCCGTTGCTCATGATTTTGATGTTTAATCATTATGTTCATGTTTTTAAGTTCAAATGTATATGGTATGTTTTATTTTATCCATGCTTACCCTTACTGAGCAATTGAGCTCACCCTTTTTATGTTTTATTTTCCCCCAGGATCAAAAGAAAGGTTTTAGTTAAGAAAAAAAGTGGAAGATCTTTATGGAAGATGTTGAAGATCTTTCACAACGATTAGAAGATTACGTTCCATGTTTCCAAAGACACTAAACTATTATGTTGCTTGTGTGTATATTTTTGTTATGTATTAAGAATTCCTTAAAAGTAATGTAATGTCCATGTACATCAAGCATTGGGTCTCTACATAGAGGAATTCTACTCTATTATACCACCTAATTATATTACCTAAAGATTTTCCTATGGATTAAAGGTGAAATTTATTATGGTGAGCATGATAACTCATTCCACATATCGGGGTGGGGTAGGGACCCAATTGTTTTCATAGTTTATATGGTTTAAAATTGTTACCCCTCATTGAAAATTCATACATTATTCAGTTATTCAAATTTTCTATAACAACCTAAATTGTATTTTCCCACATATATTGTAAAGGTAATCTATATACCAATTCCTTGTTTGTATTGTATGACATCAATGCATGAGACTGTGATTTGTGTATGTTTTTTAAACACTTTGGTCAGTACCAACAAATAATTCCATTCGATCAACCCACTTGCGATTGAAATCCTTTTCTGGTGATGTAATATTAAGATTCTTAATAACCAACATTGAGTTTTACAATCTAGATTTCTTTTATATTTCACTTATCCAAACATTTTTTATGGTCTCCTAGTTGGAACGATGGGTACAATGATAATATGTACATTAATTAAAATGGGGAAATGCATCTCTAGGTTGTATTACCATATACCAATACTCTATAATCATCACTTAATTATCATTATTAACATTTTCATGTTAATATATAGACCATCCTAGAAGAATTACCTTCTGAATATACTCAGATTGGTTCAGTTCATTAGTAATCCATTGATTGGAAGGTGATGCCTCTATAATCATCTTAAAGTTATAAGTTACCATGAGATTCCAAATTGATGGGGTTCTAATCAAATATTAATGGTTCTTTTCCATTATAACATGTTATTTAAAATATATAGAGTTAAAACAATGTGATAGGTTTTAACACATTTAGTTCAATGTTTTATTGACCACCCTAATAGAGGTTTGAATAGTGTGTTAAATTACAATATATAGTTTATATAAGAGATTTGATGATACACTGTGAGATGTGAAATTTTTGTGTGTTTTGACCCATGGACAAGGTGAGTAGATCTAATGAACTTATTAAGAGAATTTATGTATATTTATTCGTGGAATAAATAGAGGCCCAAAGTTGTGACATGGATACTTTATATCTAGTTTTCAGTTTGATCAATAGGAACATGAAAGAGAGGTGCATCTAGGTTTATTGATTACTTTAGATTTAGTGTTATTTTTTAGATAATCTTGTGGAAACATGGAATTGAGATGGTCTATGAGATTTCTCTATAGAAATAAATTTTATTAAATTTTTCCTAGAGACCACATCCTATATAAGTTATTCCATATTTTATAAGGAATAAGTGAAATGATAGAACAAGGTTTTAGGATGTGTTACCCCAATAGATGAGTTCAACTAAAGGGAATAGTATTTTTTGTGGATCCCTTGTGTGATGACTCAACATATGATATGACCTGAAGGGTCTTCTGGGAGAGCTTTTCACTTTCTTACAATTTTTTGGGTCCTATGAATGTTGCCTCTATATATTCAATGATTTTGATGATCAAAAGAGTGATATATTTTATTATGTAATAAATAAAAGGTTACAATAGGGATAAATTAGCATACATGTTTACATCAAGGATCCCAAGTACGATTCATCTCATGTCTATTGACCTAATTGACTCAGTAGGTGTCCATGGGACTGAATAACCCTGGAAATAGCATTTTGTTTTGGGTAGGGATGGTAGAATGAGTCAAATTAGAACCCATAACAAACATGTGATCCCAAGGGGTTGTGAATACAGTGATTGGTTTGTTATTTCTTCCAGCATCACTAATTTACTCATAATTTCACTAAATTATAGATGATGAAACTATGGGTTCTGGATGTGCTTCTTGGATCTTGGCCAGTTGTTGGAATATTATGTGATGGTATGATTTAGATGTCAATATGTGCGTCCAAGTGTCTAAATAATTATCCTTATTAATTTAATTTTAATTTATCATAATGCATAGATTCACTAGGCTACTTCAATGTATAGGGTACATAGGTTGTGTTAATTTGTGGCATCACATACCCTAAGAACTTACAAGTATTTCTATGATATTCTACAAATATTCCTAGGATACTCAATTGGATTAGGCGTACATATAATATTTATTTTCAATAGATATATCAATTGGGATATTGATCTAGTGATTGAGGGATGTTGATTTATTAGGTTATATCTATGAGAATATTCTTTACATATTTCCAATGGCTTATTCCTATAGGAATCATAAATATTCTAATCTCGTGATTTTTTATAGACCTAGACCTTTTAATTATATGTGAAAATCGATTACATTTTGATTGGGAGTTATGGAATCTATTTTTTTCATTATTTATATGATGTCTAGTTTATTCATGGAATCCATCATTTTATGATATAGTTGAGTAGGGGTGATCACTTGGCTTCGTTTTGTATCCTCATGTGGTGGATTATCTTTCTTATAAACATTTATAGTACTAGAAGAAGTATGTGTAGTCGATTTTGATCAAGGATTCATGGATCAACCGTATTGTACATGACATTGTTGGAACATCCTATATATTATCAACTTATTCATAGGATATCCAGTTGTTATGGATCACAATCCCCTTGATCTCATATGTATGTCATTTATTTTTTTAGAATAGTTTTTTCTTTTCTCCTTTGACTATTTTTAATGACCATGAATTTACGAAATAATGTTTTAGGATTACCATTTGCGGTGACCAAATGAGATTTTTCACTCACCCACTTTATTTAAAACACAAGGTGTTTGAAAAAATTATGTTTCATTTTTGGCTAAGAAAAAATGAATTATTGATAGGTTAAGTCACTATGTTATACAATTATGTTGATCCTCTGAAAAAGTTTTATATGATTATGTTGTTTTCACTCAATAGAGTCTAATGAAATAAAGTTTATTGTTCACCTTTGTGTCTCATATGCGAAATCTGTATTTATTTTTCTTTATTATGTTGTATATGTGATCGGCCTAGTCGAAGATCGGTGTTCTATGTATCACATGGATGAATGGTCCTCTACGGAATTCCAATTTACACCATTTTTATATTTTTTTCTTCCACAAAATAATTTTCTAATATGTAATGTGTTTGGTTATTTCCATTATTTTCATACTCATGTATGACTGTTTATTCTCTCAATGGACACACCCTACTCCCACTATATCTTGAAGTATCATCTCTTGATTGGTGTGTAATTCCCATGTCACAATCACTTACTAGTTTGGTTAATTATTATAGAGAGAAAAAGGCTGGGACAAGAAAATAATTATCATGATGTGATAATTATAAATAATAAAAAATTAGACCATGTTCCAAATTAATACTAACAGAAAATAGAGGATTATATGGTTTATGTAAAAATAAAAATATATAATGAAGGTTGAATCTCATTTAATTATTAAAATTTATCAGGTTATTTTTATTCTCCATATCCCGATTAATTCATTGTTAGTGAAGTAAGTATACTCCTTGTGAAATTGGAAAAAACATAAAAATTAGTCATGGTATCCCGCATAATGTATGCCGATATATATCCCAAAATGTTCATCAGAACCTCCAATAACATAAGAGAATTCATCCATTATGGATCAATGCATATGAATTTTCCAAAAACTAGTTATTAATCGAACATTACATATTATGCACATAAATACCCCTTAAGTGGAATTATATATATGATATAGTCTCGAGGAATAAAAATGAAAATACAAATGTGTGGATATATTCATATAAAAATGTTGAATAATGTATCATATCTTTAAAAAATAAATTAATAAATTAATGTAATTAATAATTGATGATATGGTTCATAAATCCCATATTAAATACATGTCAATTTTTTTGACCAAAATGAATAACATTTTTATTATAATAATTATACCATTTAGGGGATGTTTTTATAACTACATATTATTCACTCTCATTTAGATTGTTATTAACAAACTAATGATTATTGTCATAGTACTACCTTTCCACTTAAAATTGATTAAAATGATCATCAATATATGATAAATTTTAACTAATCACAAATAAATCTTGATTGAAATTTTGATAATTAATATATAACATAAGGTCTCAAGAAATTTAATTGTATAGAGTATAAGAGATACACAAAATATCATAATATAATGAAATATTTTTTAGACACTGCATATTTTTGTTTAACATTTAACTAATTTCACTTTAGTTGTAGTTATATTATATAAATGAATATAAAAGATTTGTGTTCATTTGAAATCTTATTTAGAGAACTCTAAATTACATTCAAGAGGAATCCTATATAAATCATCACGAAACACCACATGGAAATCACATACTATAGGTGGAATCCCATTTGATAGACATCTTTATCCTTTTCAAAAAAATAATATAATAATGCAATTAGAATAAAATTAAATTCTAAAAATGGTTGTAATATAGATTTTATCATAGATTCCATTTTCCATGAAACAATTTGGAAATCTAATAAGTATAGAAAAATGAAAATTTGAGTGTATTAATAATTATGATCATTGAAATAACCTTCTAGATGATATAATAGTTTTAATACATTTCATAGTTGTAGGTGTAGTGTAGATTTTTTGTGGGTGTTTTTAGAATGAATTTAAAATGAATATGTAGGCTGATTCGATGATATTCATATATATTAACGCCCACATACTAATTCCTTTTCTTAAAAACTAATAAAAAATACCTCCACCATAATGATAATTATAATTCACTAATTTAGATAAATCGGCTTTAATTTTTTACCCATTTATAGCTATAGATCAAGAATTATTCTTCAATGAGTGGTTAGAAATAATAAAACATATGAAATATCCCATATATGAATATGATTGTTATGATTGAGGAATGTAATGCCCCGACCCCAGTAACCCAGCGTCGGTGCATTGTTACATAACATTGGCATGGTCATAGAAGATCATGTCTCGAAAGGCCAATTAGTTTAGTTGCCTTAGAAAAACTAGATACATTCATAATCCTTACATTACATAATAAAGTGAAAAACTACAACAAAATCTTGTCTTCATATTCCCTCATACTGTCCCTGTAGGTCATTCGTTAAATACTTCATCACATCCTGGGAAAAATAATTCATTGAAAGGGGTGAGCTCATATACTCAATAAGGATAACAATATAGCGGAAACATTCTTAAATAAACATAAACATTTAAGGGAATGTATAACTAAAACAAAAGCCTTTTAAACTTGAACTTCAGCATAACATGGAAAAAAATAAATTTAAATAATTTCATTTACTTATTCACATGGATATTCTACTACTTGAATAATCACATGAAATATCAATAACATATTTCATAATGATAGAATGCATTATGCCAGACTATCATAACCACATAGTCAAGGCCTCGGGCCAAGACTACAAATAAGATTTTGTTAAGGCCTTGTGCTAAGACACTAGTTTGTCTCATGAGACCTACCGATTCATCGATGAGCTATAGCGTGCTCCACTCATCCTTTAGTAAGTATGATTTATTCCTCATATGAAAGGGTTTAAACATAACATAAAAATTAATATTAAAACTATAATACGTAATGTCAGTACTTTACAGATAAACCATGAATGGTATAAAAATAACACGTACATAGTCAAATATATCACAAAACCTTCAATACAATATGGAAGATTTGGATCATGATAAATCAACTTCAAAACAAGTTTGAATTCCATTAAAGGCTTTTTACGTAGATGAAAATGACTTGTAAAACTCTTTTAGAGAGATACACCGTTTTCATGAAAACATTTAAAATTTACACAATTTATAAAGGAAGACATTTAAAAACATTTTTTGAATCAATGTGTCCCATACCACTTTGAATATTTTTAAAGGAACTATAATTTTAAAAACATTCATGTCCATATAAATAAATCCTTAAAACCCATTTTGAAAACATAGACATTGATGAGAATGATTTAGAAGAATAAATATTTAAAACATTTAAAATGATGTTTTAGTAAAAATTCCCTTAAAAATAATCCCTTTGAAAACGATTTTATGAAACATTTACATGGATAATAAATATTTCCCAGTAGATAGTTACGTAAAAACAATCTCGAATAATAAAGAGATTGTGAAATTAACCCTTACCAATTTTGTAACTTACGAAACATACACCCCATGAAAGAGGTATCATACAATTAATATGTAAATACACATAAATTAATGTGTATTACAAAAATAATACAATTATGGGAAATACATACACCACACAAAAGGTAATAGTAGCAATATGGTACGAATCTCACGGGAATAAGGAGTGAGATGAAAACCCCTTACCTTGTACTTTTCCTTGGTTTAGGGTAGTTTAACCACCTGTATAATGGTGAAATAATTTTTATTAAATTACACAAGAATAATATACATTAATATGATATCATATATGATCTTTTAACATTTCATTGTAAATAATGTCTTAGTATTATCATCGTTTCGGGTGATAACTTACACGTTTTCTTTTATATATTTTGTTACATAAGTAGGGCTTGTTATGGATAGGTTGTATATTATTAATATACATAATGATATTATGTCCTTAAACATTCTTTGCAATCATCTAATGAGAATTATACTTGCATGGATACGCTGGCGAATAAATCACATCACGTTCGTGGAGACGGTAGTACATACGTACGCACGAGCGACAATATCATTCTTTAGATATTAAAATAATATATAATTGGATGGTATATCATATATAAATAATAATTATCATGTTATATTTATTATTTACATGAATTAAAAATCATTATTATAACCATCAAAATAATAATGTATTGATTAACAATTACACCATGACGTGGAGACGGTAGGCTGTACATACGCACGTATTGTGAAATTTCATTCAAAGGATGGATAAAATAATTAATATGGTTGTACCTTATTTATAATAACATCCTAGTATATAGAAGATACTGGAGTTATTATTTTAGAATATAAATAACAAATAATGAATAAGCTGAAAAAGAAAGGAACTTGAAAGAGGGTGGTGAAAACATTACCTCTTCTTCGGGTTCTTCCTTTTGATTTAATCAAAATGGCTCCTTGGGTTGGATTTTTGGATTATGGAATGCCTATAGGATTAAGGGAGGATATTTGAGAGGGTATTTGGGAAGATGTTGGCCAAACCAAAAGTCTTTTATGGTATGAATAATTGGTTAGAAGTGGTGTACTTTTACAAGGGGTAGGAGGGGCTCTTTAGGAAAAACATAAAGTATTAATTTATAATAAATTCATATTTGGTTTCTAATTCCTTAAAAGTAGATTATTAAACGTCTAAGGTGTGGATGAGTTGAAATAATTTTATCTAATATATTTTATATAGGTTTCGGTCATTATATTAACCTTATCCTTAAGTTTTAACTCTTAGTTAAATAGTTTGACATTTACGAGGTCACTTTGTATTTTTATATTATATAGTTAATAAACATACTATATACATCCAAGAGACCCCCAAGTGGTACATTAATGATACACCTATCATGATATAAGTCCTTTTCCTGAACCATTGATTTTTAGGAATAGAATATCAATTAATAATATAATATTTGTTTTAAAAACACATTTATGTCAATTTTACACTATTCAATAATTGATTTTTGTTAAAGTCATAACAGCTTTATTAATTCGACAGAAATTTATTTAATCAATCCTAACATGTCATATTAACCAATAAAAGTCATGTATTTCATCAAAACTTCCAAATTATCTTTATTTTAACATTTATAATACCAATTGTTTGATTTTTTCATTAATATTGAAAATTCTGCATCATTATTGTGTCATAAATAAATTTAATTATTCAATGTCTAAAAATTATAAATAAATTACCATCATGTAGGAAATATTTTTATCTTTCTAATTAGTATTTATAGTGGAATATATTACATATATAACTCTATGAAAAAAGTGTTTTTCTAAAAGATATATGCTTATGTCATTTTTTTATTTACTTTAATTTAATTGATATAAAGCTTCCTTATCACCTACATGTGGCTCCATGGGTTCCGAAATTCGACCCAAATATACCCATGGTAGGACATGTATCAAAAAATAGGTTTAGGACACGTTTTAGGGTAAATTAATATTATTATAACATTATTTTGTTACCAATATTTACCGGATTTAAACTTTAACCATGGTAAATAATATATTTACCGAAATAATTATTCAAAATGTCTAAAAATAAGAGTTACCTCTTTACACAATTTGGAAATCATGATTACAAATTTGGAATACATTTTTCCATATTCTAAACATCTAAGTGGCATAAATTAATTTAAATTTAATTCCTGTTGTCAAAACAAAAAACATTTTTTTAAAAATAATAACTATCAAAAGATTGACACTTGTTTATTTCCGGTTTAAATATGAAATTATGTCCAATGAACTAAATTGTATTATGTGGTAAAAATATATTCAAAATATAATTTAAAAACAATAAAAATCTTAATTTATAACTAATAATTATTTCAATTAAAATTTTTTTTTATTAAAAGTTAGTAATCTTCACTAATCATCAAAATATAAAAGTTTTCCGAAAAGTACAAAAATTTCACCCTAAGAGAATTTCGATATTCCAAAACCAAAAATGAAGAAAAATTTTAAAGATAAAATTTATAAAATTTCAAATAGTGGGTATTACTATTCATAAAGGTTACATTGATTGGTCGTGGTGTGTTAGAATCTCAAAGTTTCATACAATCCATGTTATTGCATTAATCAAAGGGAAACATACCGTGGAAGCTTGGGGTGTTACAGTGAACCTCATGAAATAAATAATATTTTATTCCCTAACACTCCATAATTTTTATGTATAAGATAAAAATTACATATATAAGTTAATATTATAGAATTAATATATTTATTTAAATAATACGAGATCCTCATATAAACTTGTTATAATTCCACATATTTTTAAGGAATCCAAAATTACCCCTCCTTGAAAGTAAATAAGATCTATCCATACTAAATAATCTAGGATAATTATTCTAAAAAAATTATTTGTTATAAACCATTATAGTATAAGAGTATAATATGAATAAAATATCCCTAAATTGACGTAATTCTGGAGAGACATCTTGAATAATTTTCCTTTAGTGAATTACATGTGAACATATTTAGGTAAAACTATACTATTTTTGAAAAGTGCTTGAAATTATCTATAATAGTAAATCTACCATTAGAAATAAATGGAAAATCATTTTCCATATAACAAATTTAGTAGTCTAGTTAAGAATAACATATTTCTGTCATTTTTAAATCAATCCTAACAGAATTTTCATGAAATATAACTTTAGTTATGGACACTAATAATATTAAATATTTAATATAGAGCCAGGATTTTTACGATTTTACATTTATTTACTACGAATTTCCATGGGTTTTAGATCCACAATGTCATCTAATCCAATTCACTTCAATGTATTGAACATTACTCAAATAAAAATTTGAAGTATTATAAAAATTAATCATTTATGATTTTAATTTATCTGGAGATAAATATGGTTTAAATTCTCATTTCATATATCAATAATTATATGCAATAATATCTAAATGAATTTATAAATATGTAAGATTGGGATGATAAAATTTATATATTATTCACCATAGAGGATATTATAAATCTAATGTTCGAGGTATAATAAAAAATAATTATAATATTAAGGAATAATAAATAATACAAATTGATAGTAAATTGATATAATTAGGAATAAGGTATACTACCCAATGCTATTCAGACCACATAAGGTGGATTGATTACATAAATTTTTGGATCTTCCCAAATTTAATTCAATAAAAAATTTATTAATGTTATTTAGTCACTAAATATTATCTCATAGCCACACCTCATGTTAAACATTTATAATAGAGTTTCCAATAAAAAATAATTTTGTGGTTTAGATATATATTTATACACATAAATTTGTTTATTAGACTCCCCAATATATATTAACCACTATAGATAAAATTTATTACAATAGTATTGTGTTTTAAACCCCATCTATTATCCTCTAGCATTTAGTTATTCATCATTGTAAAAGATATCATATTCTAAAATTTATTTTCGATCAAAATTATAAACTCCACACTTGGGACTAGGTAAAAATAAATGCCTTGATTCCTCCAAATCATTGATTTATGGAACCAAATTCCTCTCACTTTTCCTGGATATTACTATTCCACTTGATCATAATATTCCTTGGTGAGAATAAAACATCTAGTTCACCCTTATTCAACAAAATCAGAACTATATGTAAAATATATTAGTAATTAAAAATAATGATGACAAAATTCTCCATAAATATCAGGAATTATATAGACCTCCACTTCTTATGTAATAGTATGGAATTATGTCATCAATTCTAAATATTATCACCATGAATTAAAACAATTCTCTCAATTCAATATTATGGAGTATTATGAATATTTTAATTTCCCGAAATGGTTATTTCATGTCATTTTTCACTAAACATAATCATGTCACCTATATGAAGAAATATCAAGCAACTAGAAGAATATTAATTAGTCGATTTTATTATAACTAAACTCTATTTTAAACCAATCGACTTATTCAATTCAGTACCTATATATTATACACTATAATATTTATTGAATATTTTGTCACAAATTCCTAAAAAATTAATTAAATTATTGTATTATAATTATCTCCTCAAGTATTGGGACAAGGAGGCCTTTAGGAATTATGGTGTAATAAAACATATGCCACATCATTGTAATCACTATATTGGAATTTTGGGGTCTCAAAACTGCCATCTATAATTTGGTAACACAGAGTCCATACTTTTAGCCACCTCCATTATTCTTCTCTCATTCTTGACCTAAATATAACTTTATTAAATTTTCTAATATAATTATTCCAATTTGTTTCTTCCCATCTGAATGTAACATAGAAAATTATACAACAAATCCCCTAAATTATGATTTTACACATAGAATTTATTTCCAAAATATAAATCATTTAATACATTGCTTTAGAGAATATCAGTTATCAAACCCTTACACAATCTCAATTAGTATGATTATTTTAAATCATACTAATTCATTGTCCTCCTAATGAATCATTATTTTTAATTAATTTATCAAATAAAAGTTCTATCATCTAATTTTCAAATCCACAGCATGAGAATATTTCATATAATGAAATATTCACATAACCAATTTATTTTACTGTCCAAACAGAAATTTACAAAACAACTTAAACCGAACATATTACCTGTATATATACATTAAATCAACCAGATTAAATGTAAAATAAACCATGATATCCAGAAAAATGTTAACATTATTGGTAGTTAATCCTTACATGGATAGTGAAACACATATTTTAAAAGTGAAATATATATATAGCTATCATTAATAATTTTATGGTTTTCCTTATTACCCTTATGAAACACTTAATTAACTTTTCATAATGGATTTTTATTCCATATTACCCTTCTATTGATCTGAGATGAAATATCCAAAGCATTTGGCATATGCACAGTAACATTATAATGGATAAAAATTATAATATACAAATCATTTTTCATTGTGAGAAACATTTTAAAGCATGAAAAATTTTTGGATTTCAAATACAAAACCATTTTGGGATCATTGATACCTTAAATTATGGATTCATATCAACTTAAAATAAAAATAGGAGATTCATAATCCATATCAATCCCTAGTATTATCTAAAAACATAGAATCACATGTTTAATCATCCATCACCACTTATATTTATCATTAATACTAGTGGAATAACCATATTCATAGAAATGATATATTCATCAAAATAAAAATCTAATCAAATTTATATATAGTATTCCTCTAATAATATCGACAACCATAATTCACAAGAACAAGTTAATTTATTGACACAAAATTCAATATTATATTGGGGTCCTCAGTCCCAATATCAAACTATTTATCAATTCCAATTCACAACAATTCATATATGTGTATCTTAATTGATTAATGCACATCCTTATGGATATAAATATATTAAAAGTAACCATATGGGATATATCAATTCATTAATTCCCCATATAAAAATACATAAAATAACTTAATAATATACCATTTTTGCATCTAGGTGACTTCTTTTTCCTACATGATGGGATGATGATATTATATGATACACTATTCAACAATCCTTTTATTAATTAGTTATAGGATTGTATGTGATAACCTAGTGTAGAGAATAACATATATATATATATATAAGAAATTAATTTTGAATACAAAAATCTTATATATGTGATTAAATACTCAGAATCTCATATTTTGGGATGCATATCAAAAAACATCACATGAGAACGATGTGATCACCACACATCTCTAAAATTCATCAAAATTATTCATTTTCTAGAAAAATATCTCCCACACTATATTATATATTAATGAACCCTCAATACGATTTTCTAAATACAATATATATTATCAAAACTGTGGGTTTCATATGTGATTAAGATAAATTAATATCCACTTTATAGTTGTCTTGAATTTACTGATTCATTATATGACAATCCCATTTCAATTTTTCATAGTCTTAAAGGGTGAACTCAATAACTCTTATTCTTAATTTTAATAATATTCTATGAAGATAAATTACATATTTTCTCATGTACACTTCTCAAAATACTCATTGAATTCCATTTATGATTTAAAAAATTATTAAAAAATCGTGAATAAGTAAAGTTATCTTAATTTTTTATTAGAAACATTAATATGAAGATTACTCTCCTATCGAAAACATATAATTGATTAAATTGTCACCACTTTTCCTATTGGAAATTCTATAAATGTGTTATTTTCTCAATTTCATATCTTACTATTTTTTAGATGGTGTTAAAGTAATTACCTTCGGGTTGAAAATTGAATTATTTCTTTAAGTATCCATTCAAAATTTTAAAAAATTATTATTTTTATACGAGAATAATATTATAATTATTCATTCCATTCTTAGTTTTTTCATATTCCACCCATAATATCCCTTTATGAATCAAATATTTCCATATTGAATACCTCTCCAAAAAAATTATCTTTTTTATGATAAATAACAAAATGATCAATTTGTATAGAAATATCCAGTTATCGTGGAAAAAATAATGAATTAATTTTAGAACTATGGATATCCCATAAGAATATAATTTTATTTCATTGTATTATAAATAATAATTAATTGATAATATTAGGTCTCTTTTTTATACCATTTATATAGAAAAACTCTCATAGTTACCTCCTCATATATTATAGTCTTTTGTGACCCAAATTTCTACCTATACCACACAACCCATATATAGATTAAAATATTGATTTGATGTAAATATTTTATATATTCTTAATCAAATATTCAGTAAATGTGTTTTCCAATTATTTATCACAAAAAATGCATTAGTTCTTCTCAATTCAGTAAAAAAAATATGAAACCATAAATTGAATTTTTACAGTCTAATGATTCTATAACACGAGAAAAAAACATAATGTATTCATTTTCCATGTTTATTCATAATCGGTGTATATTCCTAAAAGAGCATTTTTTTCAAAAATAAATTTTAAATTTAACTTAATCCATGAACATTGGAATTATAATCACAAGTGGATGCAAATATATCATTTGAATATGTAGTGATGTCTTCAATGAACTTTTTAACTTCATCTTGGAATGAGAGAAAATTTAACTATATATGGTAGACTTTTCCCTTCCAATTACATTATCTTCTCGTTAGGATTACTTTACATATTATCAATTGTTCTTTCAAATTTTTCAAATCATTTCATTTAAATCATACACATATTTTTTAACATTTTACTATTTACATTTATTTACAAGATTTCCCTTTTATGTTATTATTTATTTTAATCAATATTTTCATCCAAAATATCTTTAAATATTGATTCTAGTTCAATATCCCCTCTATATAATTATCTAGACAAGAAGAAACACATAAGTTTCCTTATATAACAATTATATAAAAATCATTATATTAATAGCTACATGATGACAAATCGAGATTCTCATTCTTGTTCATAAATTACATCTTTCTAAAGCATGAATTATTCTTCCTCCTCTTACCCATTTTATATTTTATATTATTATACTCACTATAAAATTAAAATTTAGTAAATGTCTACTATAGATAATCATACACATAATTTCCATCACATTGGTACTTATTTTTGTATTAAAAACATTTTATTTCTTTATAATTTATTTGAAATTATAGGAGTAATGTTATTCATTTCTTCATGGTATTCCACACACATAAAAGAAAATTATTGTACAAATTTCTAATCATTTAATTTTAATTGTTTAATTACATCTTATACAACTCGTCAATTAAATTATCTTTGAAAGATAGAGTTTTCATATATTTATAGGCTATGATTATGTTGTGTGAAACCTGTCTTTTAAACAATTCTATTTCATCTAGGAATGATTATTTTAATATTTAAAATCACTTAATTTCATCCTATTTATTAATAATTATAGAATTTGTATATTTTTACAAAATAACCAATCTTTACCCACAATATCCTTTAATTGGGTAAAATAAAAATTAATATATTCATCATCATTAATATTTATGTCTTTTAATCTCATCCTCTGTAATTTTAAAATTTCATCAATTATATAAATTTTTTTCAATATATGTATTATTATATTTTTCTTTTATTTCATTGAATGATTAAAAATTCATAACATTATTATTTAATGTAACTTATAGAGACATCAAGATATAAATTTTTGGTTCTCCATCCACTTTAAAAACATTATTTTTAGACAGATATAGTGGTTAAACAACACAAAACAATGAAAATAAACAAATAGAGGTATCTATGACCTCTAGAATAATACAAAAATGGTGTGTTTTAATCATATTCATCCATCTTTGAATAATATTTCTTTCAAATTTTGGAAAAACTCTACATTTATAAATATTATGATATTCAATCACTTAGATGAATTGTTATATCATTAGATGGATCCTTTTATTTAATATTTATTATTGTTCCTATAGAACAATTAAGAATTGATTGGATTTTGAGGCTAATTATTGGTTTACTACATTGAATTCAATCACATTTAAAATTAAATTCTAGAATGTAATAAATTTATTTATCCAAAAAGTATATCATAGTGTCACATCTTGTTTAGTATAAAAACATTATAGGTCAAAACATATGATTCATAATGATCAACTAAATAATTATAAATCACTTTTGAATTAATTGATTATTCTAATATTATTTCAGATACCCAAACTATATTACTCTAATAACTAGTAATATATCCTATTAAATAATCATCTCTTCTATAATTAGTCAAATACACCAAAATAAAATTTCCCTCAATGGACTTTTTAGAAAAACAAATAAAAAATCTCTATCATATTTGATAACGTGATTGTATATCAACCTTATTATTCAACGATATATCTTCATATTAGGTTAATGATCATCCTCTACATGATGACATGATCTTCATACCATTAGTACTATACAAGTAATTGCATGAATAGAAAAAATTAATGATCACTTATACTTGAATTAGAACTCCCTCTTAGGGTAATGAATTATGTTGGTCCTCCGACATCTTCAAAATAATCATAAATCACATATTCATTATATGATTATGGTCTCCATAACATCATACACCTTATATATCTTTAATTCTCTCTAGTATTAGGATAACTAGAAATCTCCAACAAAATATTTTCAGGTTGTTACCAAAAATGTTTCATAATAATTAGTCATCCCACCAACATGTATATTGTTTACATTATTTCAAATGCATTAAAACCACCTATAAACTATATCCTCAATATCATTTAATATAAAGATAATACCAACCATGATATATTAAGATGATATTGTAAAAAATCACGCACACAGTAATTAAATTACACTGACATCAATATCACCCAAATTATGAGAGATTTAAAGTATGTATGTATTATTAATCAATACAAGATATGTAAAAAACAAGTAACTCATTGTGTTTGAAACCCATTTAATCAAAACGACCATCATTAATGGACATTGTTAATATAAATAAAATTTTTCTACTCAGTTATTATTCTCATATACAAGAAATCCATTGGAATTTCTATAGTATAGTACATAATAACATTTCACATAGGTGGTATTCTTATATGAAACACTCAAGAAATTATCCAAAAAAATGCACTATGTTGTCACCATGGTAATTTTTCATGTTGATCTAGTGTCTCACTTTCCATATATTACATGTAAAATATCAGACCATTAATCTTCATAGATCACCATTTTTTTATGTTTCAAGAAGATCTAGAATCATTATCCACTTAATAGACCATGATTTTAATTTATTTGGAGCAACACAATATGATATCTTTACAAAATTCACTATTTAATTAAAAAACATTTAGTATGTGGAAATCCCATGCTCTATTCCATATATTGAAACTAAATCATATCTTATGGAATATCTGGAAACCTATAGGTTACCAATACATTTCTATTGATTCCTACATGAAACCATTACATTGAAATGGGATATTCTTTATTCAATTCATGTGAATTATGTTTTACTATAAAATGTAAAATTTAAATCATTTTTAAACTCTTGCAATGGAATTTATCTTCCTTTATGATGCTTCTTGTTTTCCTCATTATCATTACATAGATCCTAATTACCTATACAGTAATCAAGATTATTAAATAATTCGCTTATGAAACTATTAAATATCCCTTACATCGCCAATGATATTAACAGAATACCATTATTAGGGATGAAAATTCCATTTATGTGGCTCTTATTTTTCTAGTGTGACTTTAATAAGCCAACATTACATATTTATTTCCATTACGTAACCATTATGAGAATAATGTCACCATTAAATAGGGACTCATTTCGAATGAAAATATTATAATAACAATCTAAATATGTCTTAAGGCCTTCCAAAATAAATCAAATATAGTAATTAATGTTTCATCAAATATAAGCATGTGTGGAAAATTGTGCACAAACTATATGAACCCCTATAAAATCAATAATTTCCAATGATTTGTTTCATAGTTGGTTAAGGATACAACAAAAAAATACATGATTTTTTTTGAAATTATTTAAATTTTCAGAAAAAATAATGAAAAATAATAAAAAATTCAATTAAGGGATAAATTAAATAATTAATTATGAAATCATAGAAGTAATAATTATTTAAATATATATTTAATAAAGTTACCTTAATGAATATGTTCAAGATAAACTATCCCTTGGAATATATGGAATACATCTAGAGACCTCATATTACAAATATTTATATTCCAAATTCCCATGTTGGGGGTTGAAAGGAATCATTATTTCTGATGATTCAATGAAAGCTATGTTATGTTCTTAGTAAGAACCATAACTACTAATTCATATTGATTCTACAAGAATTTTTTATTGACTAATGGATGTTCAACCACATACACTATTAAAAAAATTTATTATATAAATAAATAGAAATCCAAATATGTTTGATCAATCATTTATACAATATTTAGATAATGAAATTTTCATTTAAAAAGACTGAAATAACAAATAGTATAATATTTATTCACATTCCTATTATAAATAAATATTATTTAAATTTATATTTCCTAAAAATATCATGGATGGATCGATATTAACTAGAAATTCAACACCCAAAATCCTTCATTGTTTTATCTCCATATAGAATGAATTAAAAATACACATGCTTATTTATCATCAAAATCAACATGAATAATTTTTTATTGATAGGTTACGTGATTCCATTTAATATCTCATTGAGTTGTGATTTTTATAGTATCTCCTGCTATATCCATTCACATTAGAATAAATATACATAATTTTTTGATATAAAAAATTTAAGGGGTTTAATGGAAATCAATGGTAGTATTTATCTTCTTTAGATTCTATTATTTATATGGGGGTCCATGGATTTCATGAATTAAACGAGGTTTATTTCAATTAAATCCTTCATACTGACTGAGGGATAAATATTTAAAGTCCTATAATTATACATTTTCAATATTCAAAAAAAAATATTTCAAACATTAAAAAATTAGAACCAATAACAGGATATCCCTAATTAGAAATATCTTTAGAGTCATCATATTGATTTGATGAATCTATTATAGAGTACTTATTTCAATTATAATAATGAAATACAGTAAATAATTAACAAATATATAAAATCCTTGAGATAAATGAACAATATTATATCTTTAAAACAACATCATAACATATCTAAAATTTCAAGAATGAATCTAAAAAATTATTGAATTAATATTATATTTTGATTAATATCACAGTGAATAATAATTAAATATGACATTTCACATCCAACAATAAATGTTATCAATTAATTTTATCATGAAACTATTTTTATAAAAGAAATACCAATTAGATTCCTCTGTAACAGATGTGATGTCCCAACTACTAGTCAATAACTCATGTATTATTATCATTCATAATAAATATCATGAAATTTGTAATTCAAAATATTATCCTTCACAAAATAGTACTTATGAAAAAAATATACCCACAATAATAAGAAGAATAATCAATTATAAATATTTTCATATACACATTTTCATTAATAGCATGGTCTTGAGAATATAAAATTTTACTTGAATGTAATTTAATTATTATGTTCATGAATAATAATAATATATCATCAAAAATCCTATAACATCATTTATTACTCTCATTGGGTTTAGGGAATCCCTCTAGTGTCTAGATTTGGAAAGACTAGTGTGAGGTGGAAGTGGTTTATTAGTGATCCCTTTTTTATATTAAATTTTTTAATTCATTATATTTAATTTTTAAATAAAATAATTTTATATTCATTATATCTTTGAAATCAAAATTAATATTTATGAAAATAAATACATAATATAAAAGGAAATAAATTTATCATCCTTAATGTTGGAGAAAAATTCATTCTATGGCTGGATAGTTGACCAAAATACAGAATCCTCATTATAGATGTAGGTGGTTACAAATTATTGTACATTCCCTGGGCCATATGTTACATTTTAGAAGAGGTATATCCTCACACCATAATTATACTAAATCACACTAGGATATTTTAAATCACAATAATTGATATAAATATTGTATCACATAATCCTCATGTTGGTCTTAGTTTCAATTTCCTCACACATCTTAGTCCTTAAAATAGGTATTGACTTCCATAAATACTTCAGGATTTTCCCATTATAAAAACTATTAATTTGTTATTAGACTATTCCTTCTTCTTGATATAGTTTTTTGTTATCCATTCTCATTCATTATAAATTTCTACTACAATTGTCATTTTTTCTTCTTCTAGGTTATTTCAATATCATAGGAATTCATCAATAGTGTATTTGAATTTCATATATATCATTTGGTTCCCAAACTTCAATACTTTGATGATATTTATTCGGATGATTTCATGGACTTCATCTCCTTCAATGAGAAGATATTTTTCCTTATATTATCACTATTTAAGGTCTCTAACAATAACAACCTCCTATAATCCTTCACTATTTTTATATATTTGTTGAAACACCCATCATTATTTTATCTCCATGTTTTAATTTGGATATACATCATTCATTGAATGAAAATGTTATATTTTTTGATGTTATTTAATAGGAGTAACATTCTTTGTTAAAATAATCAGAATGTATAAACATATATTTGATAATGTTATTTGGATATATAAAAATATTACTCTCAAAAGGATAATCGTTTTCATATTTCACATGAAATTTTATTTAGTGAATATATTTTATTCATGGAGATGTCTTTGTGGAATGGAATGAATATATTCCACTAATCAACTTATACATGATTTCCCATCTCATGTGTATTCAAAATGAATTTGATTAATTGTAATATATATATCTTTGATGAACATAAATATTAATTTTCATTTTTATTGTCCTAATTTACTAAGAAACATAACCTCAATTAATTTTTTCCTAAAAATATATATTTTATGATATTATAAATTTAATACATATAACATCGTAAACCAAATATATAATGTACCGAATGAAATATGTTATATACCAATTACATTGTAATATTACTACTCCCAGAATGAATTTTTTATTCATTCCTTATAATATACTACTTATTATGAAAGGTATATTATAAATGTACATATTCTAAAAATTATCTTATCATACCTCTTAAAATGAAAATATATGTTTTTTATTTTTACAAATCTATTACAAACGAAACAAATTATCTCTCATATTAAAAAAATTTAAAATATTAATTAATCGAATTTATTTTTAGAATATTTATATATATAATATAATAATCATGAACTTTCTCATCAATATTTTAATAGAAATGTTACAAATTATTTTTTATTGCAAAATATTGTATATAAACTAATAAATACACAATGAATGATATAAAATTTATTATGGACTAACTACTATAGAATATAATATTATGTCTGGACATATATTTCAATCGTATCAACAAGAAACTCATTTATCTCATTCCATTCAATTTCATGAATACATTTATAATGAATGTATTACATATAATAAAATTTTTTATAATAATTCAATATTTCTTCAATTCATTAATTATTATAAAACTATTTCAAAATTCCATATAATACGTTTCATTCTATATTATATAATTTTTTAGGTTCAAGGTTCATTAATTGTATTATTGAAAATATATCTGGATTTCATAAGGATTAACCATACCTCTTGATTATTTTTAAGGTAGTTAGCATCCTCAAAATTATCAAACCACTATTGAAAAATGTACCACATGCTCCAATAGTACTTGTACTCATTTTAAGAGGGAATAACTCTAAAATCATAAAATGTATGGTCTTCATTTATACAGATTTTTTAGAATAATTTTTCAAAAAAAATATAATCAATACTATTTTCAATGTGCATATATTCTTCATGAATCTTTCAATACCATGTATCTTCATCATTACATTATTATTATCATTTGATTTTTTATATATATGATCATATATTCCATTTTCACACATTCTTCAATAAAAAAAATTTTTACAAATAAATATCACCACATTACATAATGTTATTTGTAATTAATATATTTTTAACACCTCGTCATATTTATTTTACCACATGCTATTTTTATTGATAAAAAATATTTCTTCATCTCAAAAAATTGTTTAAGGAACTTCCTTTGCATATTTTTAATTAATATCAATACACAATTTACATTCCCAATTCAATGTTATCCTCTCCAACATATTATAAACGAATAAAAATTATTATATTATCTGATTAATTCTAATATTAAAACGTCTTTTTTTAATTTCAAGAAAAATTTTTCTCTAATACTATTCATAAATAATAGTCAGATAAAAATTATTAATGGATTATTACACTATATTAATAATTCAAATGATTAATAAATTATTCTTATATTATTTGGCTATCTTGATGAATTAATCAATAGTAAACTACTATAGATATCAATTATTTCATTAACTATATGAAATATTTAAGGGCCCATATCTATATGGATCAACCCTTTGCATGTTTATGAAGACTGAGGTGCTCTAAGAAGTCTCAGAGAATGTTTATAGGGTATAACTTACTCAAATATGGAAATATAAAAAATTACATATCATAAGATAATTACACATCAATTATTTCATGTTCATGATGTGTATGTTTTCGAGGTTTAAATATAAAAAAATCAATTTTTTAGAGGAAACCAACACCTGAAGATTTTATCATGTGAAAGGGTATTACACATAATGTAAATCATTGATGATGTATTTTTAAAATGTTTCCATCCACTTTGGGTGTCAAAACCTAGGGATGAATCACTATTCTCTCATTCTAGGAAACTTGGAAGCCCCATTTTTCAGTATTTTGGGGATTACATCATCGGGGTAGATCTCCAGCATCCCTCCTTATTTCTTTAGAAATCAATATTTGGTCCAAGGAATTATATACCTCTATTCAAGTGGTGTCTTCCTGTTTGATCTATTTTTCGACAATTTTTTCCATCCATGTGATGGTTGATGGTCTCCCAAGTTTATAATGGGGATTCTCTTTATTGTTTTGTGTGGTTGTGCCATAACAACTTTGCATGGATGCAAATCTTGTCGTAGTGGTGATCAAAGATCAGTTGTCTGGTTCATTCTCATGTGAAGAACATTAACACCCTTTTCGTTAGGGTATTTGTTTATTATCAATTTAGATACATGAAATAGTAGAGTTAGAATGATTTATCCCATTAGATAGTAATATTAATTAACCAAAATAATTACATGAACCATATTAATGAATTTTTATTGATTGCATGGAAATGATGTTGTTTTTACTGTGTTAACGGATTGTCTCTTGATTTTATAGATAGTTTGGAATCAATGTTGTGATTTTGTTCTTGTTATAACATTTAAAACTGGTAAAAAATGTAAATTCAAAAATAATTATTTATTAATTTGATAAAATATTAAATAGGCATGTTTAAGGATTCTCGTTGTTGGTGTTGTTGTAATTTGATGATTTTAAAATTGATGTATGTATGCCTATTTAATTTTATTTGTAAATAAACATGAATATTTATAATTCTTTGGGATTAAATAATTAATTGCATGTTAAATTAAATGATTAATTAATTTTTTTCACCATGTGATAGCCTGCTTCTTATGTTTCTTATTTTTGGAACCTATAAATACTATGTCCCTTAATTAAATATGGAATATGAATTTTTTTTTGATAAAAGATAATGTATTTGATTGGCCAGATAATCATGTTTGTTTGTAAAGGTTGATTGCCTTGTGCTTTGGATCCATGAGAGCCCATTTTGTGAGAAGTCTAAATGCCTTGTTATATGTGCATGATCTTTGATGAAATTTTTCTATATAGGTTCTTGTTTTTTGATGTTATATGAATGATCTGTTGGGTTTTATTGGGTGGGGAGACCCATATGTGATGTGAGCCTAGGATGACTATGGTTTGAGGGCTAGTGTGTTATGTGGGGTAGGTAGGACCGTTTTTGTGGTTGAATTTGATTTTTACGATGAATGGATACATCGGGATAAACATGTGAATGTCATAGAGGACATTGGAGATGACAGAATGGGATTCAGGTGGTATTACCTGGTGATATGAATGTTGGATGCTAGCATCAATATGTTTTACTGGTAAATGGCAAGGATGTTTGTTTATCTTCTTCCCATTCAACACTACTTTACGTAGTTTTATGTGTATGGTTGTTTACATTGGTTGGTAGGTTATGAGGTCTTCCTAGAGTACTTTTAATATGTAAAATGATAATGTTAATAAATAAATAAATATTTACCCAGTGTTGTTATATATTTTTTGGATGAAATGTTGAGGTTTTAAATCTAAGAATCTGTGGACATGGATTACCTCTGCCTGGAGGGAATGAAACATTGTTGTAATGATAATGTAAGGTATCATGTAAATGTTATTGATTAATTAATGCATAATAATTTATTATAAAGAGTAAAACTGATGAAATATTAATTAAATAACTCAATGTATCTATTCAAATGGTTTTGTTCTTACAAGATATCTAGTCTTTACAGGGTTATCCTGGAGGCAATGAGACAGAAGTAGCAATCGAGTCTGAGTCGAGGTTATTCACATAGTGTGGTTGTGAGATATATTATATCATGTAGATTTTGTGTTTTTATATGCTACACCACCCATTCAGATAGGTCAATCTAATCAATGTGTATTCTGAGACCTGAGGGTTGGGGGATTCCCTAACATCCTGGTGGGAGGTCGGATGGATGACTACACATTTGGAAAATTCTCTTTTCTGTGGAATATACATGTGTCGGTAAGCGTATTGTTTATTTTTCCCCATATATGTGTGTGGAGTGTTGTAATGGCTTGTGGTTATTTCACACACATAAATTATGGATATAGTTTACTGAAGACTACTATTGGTTTAACATGTATAGGATGTGATGGATTGAGCTTTCATACTTGGTGTATGGGTTGTGGTTGATTGAGGTATAAACCCAAATATTGATACATGTTTTACGAGATGTGGTGGCTCCCAAAAAAATAAATTGTAACTTTTGGTAATTTGTAAAAGGTGGTGAGTTTCCTGACATAAATGTTGTGGTTCTTATCCCAGATGTATTTGGACTATCCGTTTTACAGAGAGATTCATAGGACGTTTGATGTGGGGAGAAGTGGAAAACCAACATGGAAGTAGTACTAGGGAACCCATGATATTCATGGTTGTATTATATAATATTATATGAGATACCAGTTGATAGTATCCTTGGTGAGACTGGGAACATTTTATACCTATTTAGGTGACTATTTAGTTTCACATATTGTCTACTTTGCATTATCAATATTTCATTGTCATTTGAATGAGAGGATCTAGAGTGGATCAAACTAACTATACAATAAACTCACAGTACATTTATATAAAATATTTTTTAGGATAGTTGGATTAGGTTGGAAATAATTCTTTTTTACATCTAGTTTAGGGTTTAGGAGGAGTTGTTCAGGATTTGTTGTTATTATTAGCCTTACATTTCTTTTGGTACATGTGTGTTTCCTTTCAGTTTTAGTACTTATTTTATTTAATTTTATAAGTGCACATGAATTTTCTTTTATATAGTATAATGAGTATGATTTTTTTGGTTTTGGTATTACATATCTCATTCGCAGGTGTTCTCATAAAGGGTAATGCCTCCCATCTATGTGTTTATTGTACCCCTAGTACTTGTCTCCAACCTAAGGACTACTGGAGGTGGGACTTGGGAGTCACTATATCGCTTCTCCCATTTCTCTCCTAGGAGGGGAACACTTTGTGTATAGGGGTCCTGACAGAGTTGTATCAGAGGATTGGTTGAGGGAAATGATGGTGTTTGGAACTAGAAACATTTGAAGTTGTGTGGGATATTTGGGAAATGTTGTCAGTTACGTTCAGAAAGGGTTGTAATCATGGGATACCATATTAGAAATGGGTATTTAGGCCCCCCTATGATCTATTTCATATACATTTATGTTTATAGAAGAAACTAAATGGAGTGATACTTCATATAGGGTAGATACAATGGAAAGGATCATGCATCATTATTCTTTGTGCCTTTATTTTACTGGGTATACATTGGGATATGTTAACCTAAAATATATAATTGAAAACAATCAAATTAATGATAATGTTTTATATATTATAGGTTTATGATATCTGGCTCTCTGTTCATTTGTAGGTATCTCACCTAGTCATCATCCTCATAAGGATAACATGGAAGTTGTTCAAGAGGTTGTGCCTGCAGATCACCGTAGATTAGAGGATGAAGATGATTCCACTGGAAGGATGACACTATAAGAGTTTCAGTGACATAGTATTTAGATGTAGAAGGTATCTTTTTTTTTGTCTTCATCAATGAATTATTGGAGGTAGTTGAGATGGCCTTCAGTTATATCCATTATAAGAATGAGAACTGGGCATCGTTTTTTTGACAATGTTATGTGGGGAAGCAAGGAACTGGGTTTTCTCTTCCTTAAATATTGTGAGGAGTAAAAATGATAATAGGAGGAGATCTGAGACCAGTTTGATTCTTAGTTTCTTTCTACAATAGTGAAGGAGACAAGTCACTATGTGCTTCTTACCCTTTGAATGGTGAGATCCATTTTGTGAGAGTTCATGGACACTTTCAAGAACATTATATGATATTTTTTGGACCTATTGCTAGCTGATTATGATAGTGTGATGAATTTTGGTAAGGATTCGTCTCCATAAGTCATGCGCTAGGTCACGCCATTTATGATAATGATATATATTGAGGTTATTTTTAGAGTTTATGTCCTAAAGAGGATGTTAGGTATAAATATATCATTATGAGTGGGGAGTCATCATGATTCCTCACGATGTAGAGTAGTGTTCTGGGGTTCCTAGTATGATAGAAGACCTTCTAATCCGCCTTGGGGTATGTCCCAGATCATAGTGTCTAGTTTCTCCTAGGGAAGTGGAACTCAGCGCTATTCTAAGGGATCATATGAATGTTTTTTATATGGGGACTTTTGTCATCATTGTAGATAGTTTCCAAACATTATGAGTAGTCAGCATGCACCGATTGTTCAGTTTCATTTTACCCCATTAAGGTTGTTCCAATTGAGGCAGCAGTAGCTAGTTGCTCAGGATTTTGGATTAGCTGAGAGTAGATGGGGTAGGTATAGGACTTCTTTGAGACAATCACTATCCCCATATTGTAGAGAATGGTAAAATAGGTGGTTTTTATAATGGTTATAGAGGTTATGATATAGGTCATTTTTAGAATCATGTTGTTGTACTACTAGTGCCAAGTGATCTTTATATTGTTAGAGGTAACCATTTTTGGTTTAGTATATGCTAGTGTGCCTTGTTTGATCGGGGAGCAACACACTCCTCTATACCAACTAACCTTTTCCATGCATTGGGGCTTGTGGTAGAAATATTTCCATTACCTTTAACATTGACTATGGCAGTTGGAGGTTGAGCTAACTTGTTTGGTGTATGTTGAGACTGTGTTCTAGTGATGGGGAAGCACCACCCTTTGGATGTTTTAAATTAATTATATATACATATATATGAAATCATCCTCAATAAGCAATTATTGTATTCTATGAAGGATTTAGAGGATTCATTTCGGAGGAAGGTCATTTTCATCGATGTTGGTATAGACCCAACTAGGTTTGATGGCGTGCGAGACCATCTGATAGGGTGGAGGTTTTTTATTTCATTGTCTTCCTTGATGGATGAGATGATACTTATTTCTTTAGTGGATTATTAGTTGACATTTCCCATGGTTTTGGAGGAGTAATATGATGTCATTATAGAAGAGGTTTTACCGCTACCCCCTTGATTAGAAATCAATATTGTGATAAAACTAATGACAGGCGTGTCTCCTAACTCGATGTATATGTATAGGATGGAACCTTATGAGTTACGACATCTATGTATCCAATTTGATGTTATTTTTTAGTGTGGTTTTGAGCACCCATGTCAGTAATCGTGGGGTGTACCATTTTTTTATGAAATATTATTATAGTTTCTGTTCTGTATCAATAATCGTCGATTGAACCAAGTGAAAATAAAGAACCACTATCCTCAACACTAGATTAATGATTTATTCTATCAAAAAAAGTGTGAAATATGGTTTTTGAAGAGAAATCTTCATTCATGATATCAAATTATGTGTGAAAATTATGAGGATCTAATGAACACTTTTTCTTGTTATCATGGGAATAACATGTTTTTTGTGGTGTCCATTGGTGTGATGAATGCTACAGTTGTGTCCATGGGTTTATTAAATGTTGTTTTTTGTGTGTTCCAAGATAATATATTTGTTTTTTTCATCAATAGAATCATTTTGTATTACACATCTATGTAGTAGGATGAAGAGAATCTGTATGTCCTTTTGTGATATCTTCATCATGAGTAGTTATTTAGGAAGTCATAAATGTGTGATTTTTGGTCTTACATAGTCTGTTTCTTAGGTAATTGTTATACCAATATTGATTATATGTGGATCCATTGATGATATATGTAGTTTTTTCAAGGGAATCTAACAAGATAGTGGAAGAAGTGTGAAGTTCCCCGGGTTTTCAAGGCTATTACTGGAGGTTCATTTCCAATTTATCACTTGTTCAGACTCCTTAGATAGTATTGACCAGAGAGGATCAAATATTCTTGTGGGTTTATCAATTTCAATTAGCTTTTTACAATCTAAAGTAGATGTTTATTAGCAATTTAGGTCTTTAGAACCCCGCATAGGGAGTTCAGTTTTATGTTTCTTGTGATGCTTCACATCTTTGGTTAGGTTGTGTTTTGATGCTTTGTAGATCGGTTTTTTCTTAGGTGTCTTGATATTTATATCAGTATGAGTGTAACTATGCCTCCCATGATCTTGATTTGGTTAAATTTGTGTTTTCCCTTTGTTTTAATGATATTACATCATTATCTATTGTTCTGTGGTATTCACCGATCTTATGAGATGGTGGTATATTTTCTCCCTAAATGAATTAAACATGATCAAACATTAGTGGATGGTGATTTACAGGATTATGAATTTAGGATTTCATATAAACCTAGAGGGGGGAATGTTGTAGCTGATGCACTGAGCATAATGTCGTGCAGTGATGCAGTGCGTGATTTAGGTTACTCCTAGAGAGTGATAAGATCTTTTAGTAATTTATTTAGATATGGGAGATGCAATGGTATTTTTTTTATTTTTCAGATAATAGTTTAGTCATCTCATGTTCATCATGTAGAGGATTACTAACTTGGGGATCTTGAGGTGGGGGTCTAGAGAGACTACATTGTTTGTGTGAAGCTATTAATGGTTGTTCTGTGGATGGATATTTCCATGGGTTGTTTCATGGATTATTTTTCATTCCTTAGGTGATGAATGAGATTGATCTGAGAGAGTTCTATAGTTTTACCTCGTTTTTACTTCCTTGAGTAACAAATATATACCAATCATTGAGATGTCTATTTTGGTGGCCTAGGTTGATGCAAGCGGTTTCGTAGTTCATGTCTCAATGTTTGATCTGCCAGAAGGTCAAGGCTGAGCATAGTGTTCCCACTGGTTTTCTATAGCCGTTAAATTTTCCACATTAAAAGTTAGAGGACATATAAATAGAATTTTGTACTATTATACATCTATTTTAGGGATTCTATGATGATATATGTGTGGTAGTTAATCATTTTAAGAAATTTACCCACTTTATAGCGATCAATGAGTCGAAATAAATGGAGGTATTGTCAATTAAATATCTTGATGATTTGGTGAGACTCCATGGTGTCATGAGGATGATAATTTTCGATCAAGATCTTCATTTTATATCATGGTTATAGAGATGTATCCCACATTATTTTGGTTAGCATCTAATACATTGCACATATTTTTATCCACATACTCTTAAATTCATGTCATGCACTTGTGTCCTTTATTTTACAGGTTCATAGATGGAGAACCTTCCCTTGGTAGAGTTCTCTTACAACAATATTGTTCACTCCACCATTGGTATAGAGCCATCAGAAGCCTTATATGGCTGACCCTACCATTCTTTGTTGTGTTCCATAGGCATCAAAGGGTTAGTAGTTCTCAAACTAGAATAGGTACATATTATGACAGAGATGGTTAATGTGATTCAAGGGTGGATTAAGGCAGTGCATGATCACCATAAATCATATGTTGATCTTAGTAGGAGGCCTATGGAGTTAGATGTTGGGGATCATGTGTATTTAAAGGTGACACCCCAGTATGTGTAGTGAATAATTATTCTTGGGAGTTATATTTCTCCACAGTTTTTAGGGTCTTTAGATGTGTTTTATTTATTATATTTGTGGTGTATTAGATAGCACTTCCTTTAAATATGATCTGGATACATGAATATTTTCATATGTCGTAGCTCTATCATTATCTTCATGGAATATCTCATGTCATAGAATGGGTTGAGAACGATGTCGATGAATATGCATCCTTCGAAGAGTTTCTAGTAGAGATACATAACCACCAAGATATGGTGGTGTGCATGAATTTATACAATTAGTTCATGACTTCAATAAACATGATAGGATAGAGGAGTCTATCTGGGAACTTGAGTCATTGAAAAGCAGTTGGTACTCCAAGTTGTTTGAGGTTTATCTATTCTCTTGTTATTTTGTCTGCTTTGTGGTTATAGACCTTATATAGTTTGTGAGATGTCTTTCACGTGTTACTTATTGTTTCTTACTCTCTTTCCATGGGATGAAAATATGCACATGGTACATCATGTGATTTCTATGTTTATATTTCTATGGTTGGATGAGTCCACTCTCCTGCTATAAGTGGATAATTCTTGACGAGTAGTTTTTCTACTCACCCTGTAGAGTCACTTATGCTTGGGTGAGGTGGTTGAGCATTTTTGGTGATGAGAGCGTTGAGAAGTATCTCATTGGGTGGTTTTTTGGATAACTCGTATCAATTTCCTCTATGGTTTGCTTTTGGATTAGAGAGCATGAGAATGTTTTGAGTGGTTTTTTATATAAAGGCTCGGATCCATGTGGATCGACCTTCCGCATGTTTTTCAATACTGATATGCTTATAAAAGGCTCTGATTAATTCTAGTGGGTTGTAGATACTAAAATTTGTAAATAAGAATAATTACATGTCATGTAATTTATGTTCATGAAGTGTATGTTTAATGTGTTTAAAAAATAAAAATTTAATGCATATTTTAGTAGAAACTAAACCCTATGGATTACATGATGTTATAGGGGATTTCACATTATGTAAATCCCCAATTATTTGTTTTTTAAATGTTTCTAGCCACTTTGGTTTTCATACACCATGGCTGCAACACCATTCTCTCTCATTCCAAGTGACATAGTAGATCTATAACGTCCCAAACATTCATTAATGAAAATTCATATTGATATATTAAATTTTTTTATTATTGGTATATAAAACGTATGAACTACCTGGATTTTATGTTTTTAGATTTTATAATACCGTTATGAATTGTGACCATTGCTAATATAGACTTTGAACAGTGATCACATGATTAATATAAATATAAGTCTTTAACAAATCAAATTTACTCTGACAAAGATTGTGATGGCCTCATCTAGTAGACTTGCACCATACAAATCCCATTTTCCAGAGCTCAGAAAGGAGGTGGTGTCATTGGTATTCTCTCCTGACGAATCCCAATCAGAGCTTGAACAATTTATTATTGGGTGGAACTGACTACGAGAGAAGTGGAAGTTATTAGAGATTACCACCCGAGCGATGTTATCGGAGCCACCCCAATATTATGTCTCCATCGCACACCTTACCCTTAGGACATATGTTGGTGTTATAAGAGGTTAGGTAATAAGAAATTATCACTATGAATTTGTTCATTATTTTTTCATATAATAATTAATATACATTCTTTTTATTTTTGTTACATTGTAAATAGTTTTTAAAGCGCAAATAGTATTTTCATTTAATATTCAACTAAGAAATCTATTTAGATGAATTAAAGGATTTTGGAATTAAATAATATTTTAATAAAATATTATTATTATTGTTAAATTATATTTTATTAAATATAAATTATCGTATAATTTTATTAACACAATTGTAATTTTTATTAAGGTTTGAAAGCCGTTTTTGTCAAAACCAATTAATTTTATTATAAATGTCGATTTTTATTTTAAAAAAATCACCTATTTAGAAAATTATTCAGATAAGAAGAATATTATTTTTGGAATAATTATATCGAAATTATCCAATGGGGAATTTTTCATAATTATTTGAGTAGTCAATTTTTTTTGATAATTAAATACTATTTAAATATATATTGTGTTTTATGACATCATAATGTCCCAATAGTGGTCTAATAAATTACTATAAACATTATGTTCGGGAAATATATGTTTTAACATTAAAATAATGTGATTTTATATTAGTTTTATCCATTTTCTGATAACATAGTGGAGCCTCCCTGACTTATAAAACATTTTATCTTTATAAATTGTTTTCCTTGAGAGTGTGACTAACCTCCACATAAGAAACACTATTATTTTAAGTATTTAGTAGATTGTAATTATAATATATTGTTTTCCACTCCTATTTGAAAAAATCAATGGGAAGAAATCGTGGGTTGGTTTGTGGTTTTGATTACTTTAATGTGAGGTGTCTCCAACTTAAATAATAAAAAATTCCCTATCCTTTCCTATATAAACCCACCCAAGCTCCCCCTTCATCATCACTCAAATCCTTTTCAGTTCGTCCAAACCCTTCCCTCCCCTATATATAATCCTCCAATGGCTCCCCAATCACCCATAAAGCATGTCTCAAGCCTCTCCCAAGCCATTGGGATCGCACTTCCAAGTAAGGGATTCCTTTCTTTCTCATTTTATCCAAGATAATTAATATTGTTAAGACCTCTTATTTTTAATTATAAATGTTGGGGTATGAATTCAATCCACACCATACTGACTTAATTATGTTTGAATGATGATATACCCCTTTATCTCTCATTAAATGATTCCCATGTACACCCGTTACTATGTCGAAATTCCAAAAGTAATTTCTCTCTCCTCATTTTCATTCAAGCAATTATTTTGTATCATGAATCTAAATTACATTTAAATGGTTGGGACATGTTTATATATAACACCCTTACTTTCTATTTCATGTACATATGTTGATACACCACTTTCTCTCTAATAATCCTTTTTTATGAATTCTTATGTCACGATGTTATGCTGCCGAAATTACACCACGTTTTTTCAAATCAATGTCACTGTGTCTTGAATACCATGCATGTTTCCCTATCAAGGGTATTCACATATATTCAATTTTAATTATTTATTTTAGATTTCCATATATGAATTCCACATTCCTATATCATGGAATAGTGATGATATTTACTGAATCCATGTTTTATGATCCATGTGGCACTCTAATGTAGGAAATGAAATGTTTAAGAAGGGTGTTCCATGATGTCACTCTAATACATTGGGTAAATTATAGTATCATGATATGTCATGTCCAACTAGTGTTGACTCATTCTAATTCATGTGTAATCAGGGTTTACTCATGATTCATGTGAAATGATGAATTACTAATTCTCCCTGTGAAATGTTCCTTGGCTCATGATAATTCAATATTAATTGTTGATTACATATTTCCATGTTATGATATTCATGATTTATCATGCCCTTATATAAATGAGTCTCCTGTGCTCAATTGACATGATTATTCACTATCATGTACTGTATTCATCATTTTATTACTTCTTTTTTCCTTTACCGGGCTTTATATCTCTCGCTTTTCTTATGCATGTTCTCATGTTATCCTATGAAATGATAAGTATGAGGGCATATAGTTGTCATGTAAAGGAAGATTTCAATAAGGATGTCATATTTAATTTTGTATGCCATTATGTAATGATCCAAATCTCCAAAGACACTACACCTCTAGATCTTCTATGTTGTATCATGTAAATATTTTATTTAATGAATTATGTTTAAGTGTGTAATAAAGAGTAAGGTTAGTATAGTTGGTATCAAAAGATATGTTAAGTTACTTTTGGAATTAGGATTACAAAACCCTTATGAATCCTTAGAGAAAATAATATGTATAATAAAAACAAACCTTTGTTTTGGTTAGTATTTAGTAAGTGTTATATCAATCAAATACATCCCTGTTTGGATACGATAAGGTAGAGGCAGCTCAGGCCCAGATGTATCATAGGGGTAAAACTCGATAACACCACTTTGAGATAGACTCTCACGGGAAATGGTGCTCAATAATGGGCATTGCTTCACTCATGGTTATGACAGTCTCAGGGGATATGATTTGGTAAATTCACAAGCATAGTATGAACCATACTTAAGGGACTTCAAAAAATTCCATTTTAATATGTGTTAGAAATTAGATCATGGATAACATAGACTGGAGCCAATAGATTCATAATTTAAGGAAATAAAATCTATTTATAAGTCATATGATTCTTTTATTTGGATTACCGTTTATGTATTACCCCTAACAATACTTTTATTCCAGCCAATGTCATATTATAGGAGGACATGGGCTAACAACTGATGTGAAAGTCAATTAAATGCTTGTTCTAATGAGAAACCCAATCCTATGGGAGCAGGAATCACAAAATTTGTTAATATACTCTCTCATTTAACTCAAGAATTGAATATAAACAAGGGTCAACAGGAACGTTCAACCCCCCCCCCCAGAATGAACAAGTCGCTATCGAGAGCTTCATGAGACAAAGGCCTCCTACATTTAATGGATCATATGATCCCTCAATCCTTGAACAATGGATCAACTCCATGGAAGATATCTTCATTATTCAATGTTCTGAACAATCAAAGGTTCTCATGGATACTTATTGTATGGAGGGAGAAGCTGATCATTGGCGGACATTGATAAAAAATATGAAGCATGGGGAAGATATTGAGACGTTGGAATGGAAAGATTAAAGGAAGGTGTTTTTTGATAAATATTTTATGCACACCCTCTAGATTAAGATGGAAAGGGACTTCCTTTCCCTGAAGCAAAATAACGACAATTCTGTCTGAGAATACGGGGAATACATCAAAAGTATCTCATGATACGCCTCTAGATATGTCATTAACCCCAAATTCATGGTTGACCACATCATTGGTGGGATTAACCCTAGCCTGCGGAAAGCCATGTTGATCCGTGACTTCATCTGCTATGATGAAATTGTCTAATGTGCCCCCAAGGTCGAAATAGAGATTAGGGAATCTCAGGGGTATCATCAGGATAAGAAGCGTAAGGTGGACTTCAATTTTTGTGGTCTAATGGATAAATCCAATGGTGATAAGAATATCCATCCCCCGAATTTCCAAAGGTGCAGAAAGAATAATATAGAAAATTTCCTGAAGGGTAAGATGAAATACTTTAGGTGAAGAAGATATGGGAACCTATCCATTAACTGATAGAAAGAAAAATCCACATCTTTAATAGAGGAGAGGAATGCTCCATTTGAACATCAATGCATTTCTCATTACTACAACTTCAAAGAACCAGGGCACCTTGAAAATCAGTGCCCTAGGCCAAGAGATTTCTGAGGCAACCAATATCCTCCAAGGTAGCAGGGGTGATCTTTTTCCATCACTACAGCAGAAGTGAACCCAAAAGATGAAGTGGTGACAGGTAAACTAGTTTTTCATTTAATAATAGCTGACATACTTTTTGATTCTGGTTTTATGCATTTTTTTATCCCAAAATTTTAGTAGAACCATTCCAAGACCACCACAAATCATGGACTTAAATTTGTATGTGAGAAAGGAAAATGGGGAAATCATTGCATCCCATAAATATAACTCCTCCCCTATCATAACTTCTGGATTGAAAATCCCATAAAACCTCTTTATACTCTTTTTGGTGGATGTTTATGTAATTATTGGCATGGATTGGCATTCATTATATAGAGACAACATAAATTTCTATGAGAGGTAAATCACTTTCCATGTGGAGAATCAACCCATGAAACTATATAAGTGCACCGAGGAGGATGAATCTTCGTAAGCTCCATCATCTCAAGCATAGATATTACTTCCCAATGAGGATGAATATCTTTCTAAGATGGTTGACTCTATTGAAGAAACCATCTTGGAAGAAATGCCTATTGTAAGGGAATTAGATGAAGTGTTTCCCGAGAAATAGTCTGGTCTTCCTCCTAGAGGAGATATTGAATTCTCAATTGATATTATACATAGGGTGTTTCCAATATCCAAGAATCCATATATAATGGATGTTATGGGGATTGAGGAGCTAAAGAAAATACTATAGTAGAATTTGAATAATGTGTTTATACGCCCAAGTGCTTTGCCAGGGGGTGCACTAGTCCTCTTCGTCATCAAGAATGATGGGTCAATGTGGCTTTGCATCGATAATCGTTATAATAACAAAACCCCGATAAAGAAAATGTATCCTCTCCCAAAAAATGATTACTTGTTCGATCATCTGTGTGGAGCACTATACATCTCCAAGGTGGATTTGCGGTGTAACTATTATCAAGTAAGGATGAATAAGGAAGATTTCCCCAATATTGGTTTTCGTACAAGGTACGAGCACTATGAATTCATAGTTATGCCTTTATGACTCCCTAATTCTCCAAAAATCGTCATGGACTAGATTAATGGAGTATTTAGATATTACCGCTTCAACTTTGTGGGAGTATTTATAGAATATATTCTAATATACTCAAAAACCATGTAGGATCATGATGAGAATCTAAGAACTATATAGAGATCTTGTGGAAAGAGAATATCTATGCAATGTACAGAAAGTGTGAGTTATGATTGAAGGATTTCTCATTGTTAGGCCATATAATCACAAGAAATGGGATATCTATGGATCCCTCTATGATAGAGGCAATAGAGTGGTGGTGAGTTCAACATTGGTAACAAATATCAAAAGATGCTTGGGGTTAGCTGTATATTATCAACGATTTATGAGAAATTTATCACAATTGTCCAACCATCTTACCAAGCTATCTCGGAAGGGAGTAAAATTTGTGTGGAGTCTTGAATTGGAAGAAATTTTCAATAAGTTGAAAAGGTCTCTCATCACTGCACTCATTCTCACATTACCCACAACAGAAGATATTTTTTGGGTATTTTGGTATGTTTTGAAGAAGGGCATGGGCAGTGTGATGATTCAAAATGACAATGGTATTTCTGCTGATTCAAGGAAATTTAATGTTCATGAGCAGAACTATACAACACATGACATCATGTTGGCTATAGTGATCTTCACTTTGAAAATTTGGTGGCATTATCTCTTTGGGGAGAAGTGTGAAATTTATATGGGCCACAAATGCCTCAAGTATTTATTCACACAGAAAGAGTTCATTATGCGCCAATGGAGATTATTAGATCTGATCAAAGATAATGACTTCTCAATTCATTACCACTTTGAGAAAGCGAACAAGTTTGAAGACACTCAAACTAGAAAGGGCCTAGTGATTATATCATTGATGAGAATTGTAAAGGATACAATCTTCTTAGATTTTATGAAGATGTATTTGGGAATCATAATGAAGGGAACGTCATCAATCCTTTCACAAATGATTGCTCAACTGTCTCTTTTTGAATGTTTAAGGATCCTAAAAATTATTATGTGGGAATTTAGAAGAAAGTGGATATTATAAGAAATGGGAAAGCCTCATATTTCATTGTTAATGAAGAAGGAATTATGAGATATGGGAAAATATAATGTGTTACATCATGTCTACAACTAAAGAATGAACTTTTGGATGATGCACATAGTTCTAACTTCTCTATTCACCGAAGAAACACAAAGATGTATTGAGAACTCAGAGATAATTATTGGTGGGATAATATGAAGAACGAGATCACTAAGAGTACATCAAAGTGCCTGGTGTGTTAGAATGTGAAGGCATTGAGGGAGATGTATAAGGGTATGATGCAACCATTTCCTATACCAACATGGAAATGCTAGAACATAACCATGACATTTTCACCGGACTTCCGAAGACATCCAATGGAAAAAATCCAATCTGGGTTTTTTTGGATCGTCGTACAATGTTTGAAAATTTCATTTCAATTCTGGGGGATTTGTCTTTGGATAAAATGGCACAGATATATATCAGGGAAGTGGTAAGACTGTATGGAGTACCACTATCTACTATATTCGATCGAGATCCAAGATTCACCATTATGCTTTGTAAGAGTATTCAACATGCTATGAATACTGAACTGAACTTCATTACGTCCTATCATCCTCAAACTGATGGCCAATCAAAGTGAACTATTCAGACACTAGAAGATATGTTAAGATCATATTCTATGAACATAAAATGAGGGTTGGACTAACATTTTCCACTGGTTGAATTCTCTTATAAGAATAGTTTTCACTCAAGCATCTAAATGGAACCACATGAAGCCCTATAAGGGAAGCGGTGCAGAACACAAGTATGTTGGGATGATGTCGATGAGTGTGAGCTTATATGACCAGAAATGGTTGAAGAAATGGTGGAGACAGTGAAAACCATTAAGCATCATATCAGGGCATCCCAGAGTCGACAGAAGAGTTATGTAGATAACTGGCAATGGGACCTTGAGTTTATAGTTAGATATATTGTATTTCTACGCATATCTCTATGGAGGAAATTCATGACGTTTGGAACAAAAGGGAAGTTATGTCCTAGATACATTGTCCCCGTAGAGATTCTTGGTAGTGTCAGGGTTGTGGCCTACCTAGTAGCACTGCCACCTACAATAGAAAAAGTACATGATTTCATTCATTTATCCCTCTTAAGTAAGTACATACCATCCCCTTCACATGTACTCTCTTTAGAGGTAGTACAGTTAGAGGATGATATTTCTTACATGGATCAACCAGTGAAGATGTTAGATCACAGAGAAAAAGTTCTACGAAATAAGAAAATTCCCTTCATCAAGGTGTTGTGGAAAACCTACATGTTTAAAGAAGCGGCATGGGAATCAGAAGAAGTGATGAAGCAGAGTTACCCACAACAGTTTTGCTGTCACAAAATGAAATTTTGTGGGAGAAATTTTGAAAGGGGGTAAGATTGTAACGACCCATACATTTATTAATGAAAATACCTCTTGATCTATTTAAAAGTCTTCTTATTTGTTTATAAAACTTATGCACTACCTTGATTTTATGTTTTTGGATATTAATATACTTTTACAAATTGTGACTGTTGCAAATATAGCCATTAAACATTGATCACATGATTAGTATAAATATAGGACATTAACAATTCCAATTTACACCGACAAAGGAAGCGATGGCCTCATCCAGTAGACTTACCCTCTACGAAGCCCATTTGATAGAGCTTGGAAAGGAGGTGGTGTTATTGGGCTTCACTCTTGACCAAGCACATTCTGAGCTTGAACATGTTATGCTTGAGTGGAACTGACAACGGTATAAGTGAAAGTTAATAGAGATTACCATCAGAGCGATATTATCCGAGACACCCCAAGAGTCTATCACCATCGTGCACCTTACCCTTCGGTCTTATGTGAGTGTTATAAGGCGTTATGTAACAAGACCTATGAACTATGAATATGTGCATAATTTTTTTATATAATAATGAATATACATTCATTTTATAATTTTTACTTTGTAAATAGTTTTTAAAGCGCAAATTGTATATTTATTTAATATTAAACAAAGAAATATATTTTTATGAATTGATGTATTTATGCATTAAAGTATATTTATATAAAATAATAATATTATTATAAAATTATTTTTTATTAAATATAATTTATCGTAAAATTTTATGAATACAATTGTAATTAATTTTAATGTTTGAATGCGGTTTTTGTCAAAATCCTTGATTTTTTTTAATGTCATATTTTTTTAAAAGTATAAATTTGAATAATTATTAAAAAATTAAGATAAAATGAATATTATTTTTGGAATGAGTATGTCAAAATTATCCAATAGTGATTTTTTCATAGTTTTCTAAGACAGATGAATTCTTGGGTAAAAATTTAATACCATTTAAATATATAATAACTTTTATGACATAATAATTACCCAAAAGTGATTTAATAAAATACTATAAACATTATTTTTGTCCAATAAATTTTTTACCATTATAATAATGTGATTTTATATATTTTTTTGGTTAATTTATTACCCCTTAGTGGACCCTCCATGACTTTTAAATCATTTTATCTTTTTAAATTGTTTTCCTTGAAAGTGTGACTCATATCCACATAATAAACATTATTATGTTAATATGTTCAGATATTTCCCTTATGAAATATTGTTTTCCACTCCTGTTTGGAAAAAACCATGGGCAAATTCCATGGGTTGGTTTGTAGTTTTGATTAGTTTAATGTGAGGTGTCCCAAACCTAAATAAATAATAATTCCCTCTCATTTCCTATATAATACCACCCATGCTCCCACATCCTCATCACTCAAATCCTTTAGCGTTCATCCAACCCCTTTCCACCGCCCTCTAAATACCTCCCAAGGTGCCCCAATCTCCCAGGAAGCCTCTCTAAATCCTCTCCCAAGACGTTGGCATCACACTTCCAAGTAAGGGATTCCTTACTTTATCATTTTATCCAAGTTACGTAATATTGTTATTCCCTTTTATTTTAAATTATAAATATTGCGTAATGATTAGAACCTCCCCCACACTTTCCTATTTAGGTTTTAATTTTGAGACCCCACTTTCTCTCTCATTAAATGCCTCCCATGTAAAACCATTACTATGCTAAAATTCCATAAGGATTTTCTCTCTCCTCATTTACATTGAAGCAATTCTTTTGTATCATTAATATAAATTCCATTATAATATTTTGGACATATATCAATATTACCACCTTAATGTACATTTCAAGTACATATTATGAGACACCCTTACTGAAATTGCACCACTTTTTTCCAAGCCAAAGTCATTGTGTAGTAAATACCATACCCATTTCTCCATCAAGGGTATTCACCATTATTCCAATTTAAATATTGATTATAGAGTTTCATTTATGAATTCCGCATTACTTTATCATTGAATAAATGATTATATTTGAAGAATCCATGTTTTATAATTAATGTGGAACACATATGCATGATATGAAATGTTTAAGAAGGGTGTGTCCTGATAGCGATTCGATGCATTGGGTAAAGTATATTATCATGATACATCATGTGAAATGAGTTTTGACTCATTGATATTTAAATGAAATAATGGTTAACATGTGATTTATGGGCAATTATGGATTACTCATGCTCCATGTTCAATGAGCCATGGGTCATGCGAATTCCATATTAAGTGTTGCTACCACAATTTTATGTTATGATAGTCATGATTTATCATGCAATTATGTTCATGTTTAAATTTCTCTATATTGATATGTTTATTTCCAAAAATATATTGTATTCTTCATTTTTTTTAATTTTTATTCCCTCTCTGAGTAATATAGCTCACTTTTTTCTTATGCATGTCTACAGGTTATCCCATGCAATTCTACGTATGAGGGAATATAGTGGTCATGTCAATTATGTTTTCAATAAGGATGTCATCTTTCAGGTTTTAAGTCATTATGTGATGATCCTAATCCCCAATGACACTAGACATATCATTTTTCTATGTTGTATCAAGTGAATATTTTATGTAATGAATCTTTTTTAAGTGTGTAATAACAATAAGGGTTGTTATAAGATCCATTATCAGAATTTTGTGGATTCCATCATCAACAATTAATCTCTAGCATCCCTCTTCGATCCATAGAAATACTTATTCAATACAAGGTATGTTTTACCTCTATTCTATTAGATTCTATATATTTTCATCATGTTCATCATTCCATGAAATGGAGGATGTTCTATCATGAATGTAATGGGGTTTAGATCTGTTTTCATTGGTGTGGTTGTGTTTTGGAATCCTCATATGGATGCCACTCTAATATTATGTGTGATTAGAGATCCTTTGTGTGGTTCATTCTCAAATAATGAATGATGACACCATTATGACATTAGGGATACATTTCTTCCCTATTTAATTATGTGAAATCATATTATTATCCTGATTGGTCCTCATGGACAACAATGTAACTTTCTCTAATATTTATTTGAATCAGATTAAATAATTAGCATAGATCTAATGGTGATGTTGTCATTCTTACCTTGATAATGTGTAGCCTCTTGATTTTCTAGAATATGTTTTATTTATGTTGTTCTTGTTATTCTAATTCTAGAATGTGAAATTAGTAATTAACATAATGGTGGTATTTATTATTAATTGATATGAGAAAATATTAAAGAGTCGTGGTCAGTGAATTTTGTAGTTGTTGTTTCAATTTGATGATTATTAAATTTTTAATGTAGGGAATTTTAATTTAATTCGTTAATGACCCTAAAGAATGTAAATGCATGTTGATAATAGAATTCAAGGCATGTCAAATTAGTTGTTTAATTAATTTTTTTATACATAAGATAGCCTTCTACTTATGTTTCTATTACTTGGGAGTTGAAAATAATGAATTGGTTAATTCATGATTGAATAAGAATCGATTTTTTGATATATTATAAAGCATTTGTAAGTCCATATTTTACCTTTGTTTTCTGAAGGCAGAGTGATTTTTTCTCTGGATCTTTGAGAGATCATTGTGTGTGAAGTCTGAATGCCTTGTTTTAGGGTCAAGATCACAATTGATATGATTGTTTCCTACTACTTGTGTTATAATGTGATCTTGGTAGTTGTTTTGTTTCATAGGGTGGGGAGGCCATGCTGTGATGTTAGCCTAGTATGGCAGATCCCGGAGGAATTTTGTGGTAAATGGGGTAGTAAGGCTAGGTTCTTCTAGAAACATTAGTTTCTTCAGATTAGGGGATGCATTGGGATATTCTTGTTCATGTCGAGGAGTAAATCATAGATAATATTACTGGATGAATATAAGATTAACCTTTGATATGAATGCTGGATGCAGATTTGAAAATATTTTTTGGTGGATGGATAGGTTTTTCATTGACTTCATTCCTTACCCCATCGCTTGATGCAAGGGGATGTTCTTGGTTGTCTGAATTTTTTTCTATCGTAGAATATTTTACTCGATTACCTAATTACATGGAAAATTATTCTTTTATAATGAATTAATTTTTAACCCATGGGGGTGTAGCTTCATAATATGAAATAATAAGGTCATAATTCTATGAATCCATGGACTCAGTTTTCTTATTCCTTGAGTGAAGGGAAAAGTTTTGTGATGATAAAGTATTCTAATATTGAAATTTTAATGGATATTTAATGGTTAAATATTAATTTATATAAATCACAACATCCGAAAAAAGGAATTAAATAATTTTTTTTTTCTATATACAGTTTTGTGCTTATAGGATATCTAGTCTTATTAGTGGTAGTCAAGAGTCTGAGAGTCATCAGGTGCATTTGAGTCTGAGACAAGGTTATTCTCATATTGTGGTTTTTATCTATATTATATCATTTACATATTTTGTTTATATATTATACTACACCTTTTCATGTAGGGAAACTGAAACCCCAAGGATTTTGATCTCTGAGGGTGTTTTTCCCAACATCCCAGTGGGAGGGAGGATGGCAGACTACCCCTTTGACCCCAATCTCTTTTCTTGGAAGTTATTTGTTCATGTATGTACACCAGATAGATTTCCCCATATAAATTTTTATAGGTATTTAATGTATGGTTGATCTTTCAAAAACATATATTTTGGATATAGTTTCCTAAGGACAACTATAGTTATAATTTGTATAGTTTTCAATTTATTGAGGTTCTTCACTCAGTGTATAGGATATGACAGATTAAGGTATATTACCCATTGTATGATACACATTTAATGGGATGTGGTGTCTCATTAAAACTATCAAGTTACTTTTAGTTACATGGACGTTGTGGTGTGTTTCATGAGGTTTGTGTTGTGGTTCTTCTCTCATGTGTTAATAGGATAACATTTTTTGAGAGAGATTTTCACAGAATTTTACAATGGGGAAAAGTAGAAAACCAATGGGGATATAGTAGTGGGGTCCCCTTGAAATTATTCATTATATTATATAATCTTATATTTGATACTTTGTGAGAGTATCCATGGTGAGGCTAGGAACATAGTATGTATGTTTAGGTGATGAGTTATTTTCACTTATTACTCAGTATTCTTTTTCAGGATTTCATTATATTTTTCACGAGAGGATTTGGGGTTGATCCAACTGAGTATATTATTATACTCACCCTACATATGTATAAAATATATTCTAGGTTAGATGGGGTAGGCTGGACATTAGGTTGGTTACTACTAACATAGGGTTTAAAATGAGTTATTTGGGTTTTTGGTTATCATCATCCTTACATTTATTTTGTAACTAGAACTTTTCTTTTCAGTTATTGGAGTTTTTACACATCATTACATATGTGTACTTGGTATTTCTATAATATTGAAGTCTAATTAGGATTTGGTCAGTTTCTTTCTCATATCCCATACTCTCATGTCCTCCCTTATAGGGTAATGCCTCCAATTTGATTGTTTTTTATACCCTCAGGGCTCGTCGCCTATGTAGATTCAACTACAGATGTGACTTGGGTGTCACTATCTATCTTCTCCCATTTCCATCCTAAGTGTGGTGCACTTTTTCCATAGGGTTTCATGTCAAAATATGTCATACAATTCATATTTATTAATCATTGATCTATATAACTATATTTCTAAAGACATTATCACAACCACATTTTAATCAAATACATAAGATAAATTTAGTATCCTGAAATTAAACTACCTATTTATATTTCATTATACACCAACCATTAATAACTACTTATTAAATTTTATTTATGAATTCAATATAAGGATTGAATGTTTGATTTATAAACCTCACATTCAAATTTTAATACATAATGTTTTCATCCATAACTGATTTTATAAATAGTTTATGATATATTCGGAAATTATAAAAATATTTATAAATATATATTGATACATTTATAGACATATTTTTATAGGGATATAGGAATATAATCATTTTTATAAGAACTTTTTTCATCGTTAAATGAATATGAGTGTGAGGATTAATGATAAATGATGGTTTTGGGAAAAAAACTTTATATCCTTATCATTTTTTTTGGAATGATATTCTCAAGGGGTTATATTAGTGTAATTATACTGAAAGAATACTATATTCAAATTATAAATCTTCGTATTCTCTTTATAATTTTTTAATAAAAATACATTACACAATTATGGAAGACCTATCAACTATGTTGTATATTTTAAATTAAATTTATATGATTTTTTTATCATGGTATTTTTATTTCGATGGGATTCATATTAGTACTATAGGGTTGCAGGACGATTTTAGATTTTTCCCTCTAATTTTATTGATATTGATATTTGATATTGATATCAGACCTATATATTTAATTTTATAATTTTTTTCATAGAAGGAAACCCCGTGTTATTTTTTGGAATTATAATGACCTGTGAAATTTTCAATGATCTATCCTGCCAAGACATCAGTCAACAAAACATTACTTAAAAAATGAAAGGATTCTATAGATATTGTTATAGATAGGACATTATTATTGTCATCCCCAGAAGCATGTGAATGAGATTTTTTTTTGTAACAATTGACTACTAAGAGTATGAGGATACTATAAATATGCCTTGAACATAGTATCTATAGGGTTACCATATATACAATAATATTATATACTTATTATTTTTTTCGTAATTTATTATTGATTTCAATTCACAATCAGGTTTTCATTGATCTATTTAGTAGTATTATTATTGTAGATTTTTTATTACAAATATATTGTTTTATAAAATAAATGTGGAACATTCTTTGTAAAAAGATAATTTATAGGGTAATGATTCCATACAGTATATAAATGGATAATGTAATTTTTTAAAGAAATTTTCTAAATTTTTAAAAAGAAAATTTTAATAATTTCTTTAACATCATAAATTGAGGAAAATATTCTATAAGAATATTTTTTGTGAATTTTAAAACAATATCGAAAATGGATTTAATATTAGTGTTTTAACTTTTATTTATGAAGTTTGTAACCTACTAGGAATAGTCATTCTAATTTATATATTATAAATTTTCGTTTTAGGTTCCAAATGAGATTATGATCGATCACGGCGTGTTTATTACAGTTTCATAGACCTGTTCTCCTTGATTAAGTGAAACAAAATAATTCTTACATAATAAATATGATGAAAACTCATGTTACCCATATATGACCTTCCTTATTTAAATAATCACTAAAATGATTTATTCTACTATTTATCCAAGCACTTCTTTTTGGAATAGTGATTTAGAGGATTTAGGAAAAAATCCTTAGAGTACTCATGTCTTTCCCATTAAATTGAATAAATTTTCATTACAAAATAATTTTAATATTCTATACCATGCCTTTATAATTTAAAAAAATCAAAATTCTTGATAACATTCTAGATATATCATATAAATTATGATTCATAAATACATAGGGAAGTTTAATCATCATATAGAGTGAGCTCAAAATACACTAATGGGACATCATGCAACTAATTATATTCTGAGTATATGATAAATATACTACATAATAATGTAAATAATCCAAAAGTATACCATATTGTTAGTAAAATAAACATTAAAAATGTCAATGTATAAAAAATATTAATCACATATAAAATAATAACATATTTGATAATTTGGGAATTCATAATTATGGAATTCTAAATCAAACCCCATTGGCCGCAACCAAGACCTCAAAAAAATAATTCATGTACACGTGGAACGATTTCATTAATACATGGCTTCACATACATTTAATTCCAAGTATAGTCTGAATATTTAAATAAAATAATACATAAAGTGGTTATAATGGATCCCACTCACCACAAACACATGTCCAATTTATTCCTCACATAATGATGGTTCAATATAGAAGATTATAATTATTAGTAAACAATCAATAAATATATATATTAAATAAAGTATAAATAATTTCATTCTTCCCATGAAATTATTGTAACATTATTTATAATTATCCTTTAAGTAATACTATATCATCTAATATATATAAGAAACTCAATATTAAACTGATAAAAAACCTTGATATAAAATAATGTATATATTATGTCAAAACAATAATGTAGTGTGATAGAAAATTTAAATTTAATGATGTCGATAAACAAAGAATAGATCTTATGTTATAAGGTGTGATATAATGATTATTTCATTAAATCCTGATAAATAAATAGTATTTTGTTTATAATTTATTATAAAATACACGACTTTTGTGAAATATAGTGAAAATGGGAAAAAATTAAATGAATTTTCCTTATTCATTTTTTAAATGTTTATAATCCAATTTAACAAAAATCACATCCAATTATATTTTATAAGTTAATAGCATGTCTTTAAAAAATTATTTTCTTCCTTATTAATTATGAATAAATCATTAATATTGAACATAATTATTATTGGAAATGTGGTGTATAAGTTAAACATGTATATAGTAAGAGTGAAATTTCTTTTGAAATTTTTTTATTAAAGAATAATTTATTGGAAAATTACCCTGAATAGTCAAAAATTTAATTGTAAAATTCACTATTTTATGAAAAATATATACATTGTTAACAATTGTAATGATAATTGGAACATATATTAATTAAGAAAAATGTTTACAAGTTTATTCATTTAAAACATTTTTATGGAATATAAAAAATTTATTAAAAAAAATTTAATGATTCCTTTTAAAAATATGAAAATAAAATTAATGTTCAAAATTAAAATCCATTAGAAACATTTTTAGTATGGATGTTATAATCATTGAAGAAAAAAATAATTTGGAAGTGTAAAATAATGCATACTGAAAAAAATAAGAAATATGGTCTACTTTCCATGTATACATTCTTATAGTCTAACATAATACCAATGAGAGGAAAAAAACATATTTGTTAGAAAATTAAAATTAAAACTAGGATAATAAAATTATTTTTTTTGATATATTTCAAATATAATTTTACAATATAATATTCAACCACAAAAAATATTAAATAAATGTTACAATTGAAAATAAATACCTATGAAAATTGTATGATCTGAATCAATGGATTTCAAAAGTATTAACATGATATATGTTTAAAAAAATGGTGAATTATATAACATATTATTTCAAAAATAACTCATGGATCAGTAATATACTTTACAAAAGAAAACATTGATTATATCATGAACGAATTCTCATGGAATCAAAATTGAGACTAACAAGCCTGGTAGATTTTATATCACAAGATTCAAAATCTACTGAATGGAGAACCTAAAATGGTACATTATTTTCATTTATTAATATTTTTATATAGATATAATATTTCATTATGAAATAATAAATAAAAATAATCTAAATAGTCACAAAAATATTGATATCATTCAAAGAAGTAGTCTTGAGATGAAAACCCCTTAACTTGGATTATTGAATTGATGAATGAATTTTAAATTATGGTAATATAACTCTTTAATTATTATTCATATGTATATCATTTGAATATTTATTTTTATGTTTTTGAATATAATTTATCCATATATTCTTTCAACACATATACATATAATTCATTGTTAATATTGATTATTTAGGATTTAATTGTTTTGTTTCTCCTGCAAGATTATATTATGAAGATCCAGTCTTTACAAATTGGTCATGATTTGAACAGCTTAAAAATGTTAATTATTTAATTTCTATCATATATACATGTTTATTAAATATATTTTTATAAAAATAATTTTATGATGGTGATGAAAAAAAAGATACATTTTGTATTGAGGTGGTATGCTAATGGTACACAGGAGTGGTATTTTAATTTTTGTAATAGATGAAAAGAAAAAAATTATATATTTTTATGACAATTAATAATCAAATTGATATTATATAATATAATTAAATATATAATTTATTTAACAAAAACATTTTTTAAGAAGAAACGAATGGTGGTGATAAAATGTAAATATATAACATTGTATCTGTGGTAATCTACACATACACATGAGTGATGTTATCGTTTATAAAATCATGTGATTATAAGGATATAGAAAATATGTCATATTTAAAAAAATAAAAAATTAATAAAGATAACATATATTCATTAATTACATAAATATATATATAAGACACATCTGAATTGTTGTGGAAAATATAATATCCTTAGTTTATGGAGATGGAAATCTTTATAAATTCAAGAGGAACTTGTCCCATTAGAAAAAAAATTAGAGAGAAAATAGTTTCAACATAAACAAAAAACATTTCAATTTTTTAATGATAGTAATTTAATTATATGAGTGTGGTTTCAATATAAAATTTCATGTATTAGAAGTAATATTATTAAATGATTTCAATTAAGAATTAATCCTTATCATATGATATATTCCTTTGACTTTAATTATAATCATTCATGTATTGATCTTTAGGTGGGACTAAAATCTATAAAAAAATGGATCATGGTAATTTCTGGGTATTTGGGGAAATAAATGTTTTCTTATTGGCATATTGGGTGTGTGTGGATGTGGCTAAAAGATAAATCATTTTATATTAATTTTTAATATCATAGATAGTAGCTCAAATGTAGTCATATTTCTACAATGAGATAAAACACGGTCAAAATACACTGAACACATTTTTATACATATTTAAAGTACATTTTAATCATTCCCTATTCCTTTAAACTCCATATAAACAATTTAAATCATTATCAAATTGAGAAACTTCTACAATCAGAAAAATTAAATTTTAATAAAAATGATATTATATCATTATGAAATGAGAACACGATGATCCCAAATGTGGAATAAATTTTATAATATTAATTTTGAATGAATTGTATGAATTTATTTTAATATATGTTTTTTAATTAAATAAAATTATTTTTTTAGAAATATGTTCATTTTAAGATAAAAATAGATTTTATTAAAAAATTATGTATAATGTCGAGTCCCATTGAAATATTTGTTTAATTTTTTAGTGAAATAGAAAATAATTATTTTCCAAATACGACCAAATATAAAAGAACCCTTTTACATAATTGAATAAAATAGAGAAAAATAAATTTATTATTTTCTAAAAAATATTTCTCTAATTCATAAAATGTCAAAAACATATTTTTATGTTGAAAATTATATTTTTAAATAAAATAATAAATTTATTTTTTTCTAGGAAAAGTTCTTTTTTAAACTATCAAATCACTCATATATCATTATAATTTCATAAAATTAAATATATTTTAAAATCCCTATTTTTCATTATTCCCCATCATAATTTTATTACAAAGAAAAATATTTCAACATTTTATAATTTTTAAATATTTAATTCTATTAATAATTTTATTTTAAAATATTAATATTATTAAATTCGAAAATTTAACAATTTTTTAAAAATTAAAAATTTTATAAAAATGTATTTTATAGAAAATGAATGTTTTAAACTTTATTTGATCATCATATTAATTTTTTAATTAATTTAATATTATAACATATGTTAAAATATTTTAATATTAAATATTATAATAATCATATTTAAAAAAAATTATTTTATTTTATTTTGAAATTATATGTAATAAATTAAAATGTATTTTTGATAAATATCAATTTTTTTCATTGATTAGTTTTAATCTGACCGTATTTATTATTTGTTCCATAATTGTTAAAAATCATCAATCAAAATAGAATAATAAAAAGGAATTATTTTAATTGATTATAATAAAACTATTAACGGAAGGAATATTATAATAGTCCATAAGTCATTTTACTTCTATGTCTCATGTATTTTATTCTATCAAATATAGTATTATTAATAAAAAATACATTTTAAAATCACAGTGTCTTATAGTGTCTCCCATAAATATAAATTGTCACAACAATTTTAATCTTTAAAAAGAAAATCAGTGTACCCTAATAAAAGTAATAAAATATTTTATAATGATTTATTTATAATTAATTTCTATGTTAGGCCTACGAATCATTATATTTTATAAATAAATACTATTATAACTAATATGTATTATTGTTCAAATTTTACTTTTAAATAAATTTCCAAAATTATTCCATCATATATGAGTGGTATTTCCCATTTAAGATCAACTATATTTATCATCCACTTTCTATTGAGGAGTAATTCTATTTCCATATGGATAGAAAATAATATAATATCTACTTATATATTTTGAGTATATTCCAAAAGAATAATATAATCAATCAATTTTGTTTGATGAAGATATTATTCCTATCATCACACACATATTTAAAAAGAAAAATTACCATGTGGTTTCTTCATTAATGAGTTCTGAAAAAATAACTTATAATAGTATATATTATCTATAAAAATGATGATAATTATACCACATTTTTCTAGAATATTTGTAAAAGAAAAAAATTTATCCTAAGTAAATATAATACATAATGATATATTTATAAGTCATTATATGAATAGATAGTACATAAATTTCCTAATCCCCAAAATTCAAAACCATGCTTCAAAAAATAGATCATTTGATTAATAATGAATCCAAAAACACTAAAAAATATTTCTTACCAAATTTGAAACTGAAAAATAAAATATATTTCATTACATATTATTCAAAAATAAAATAAAATCAATATCTAAATAATTTTAATATCTTATATTCACATATATAAAATATATATTACCAAATAATATACTATCTAAAATATATTAATATTTTTCCAAAATCACCTATATCACCATGACATAAAATGAACTAAATTATATAAAATACAAAAATATTAATCCATATTTATTACATAACTAAAATCGTCAATATACACTCTATAAAACATATATTATTATCCGGAATTATGTTAAATATGTATATTAATTTTAGTCTCATCAAATTGTCATTTAATTCTATATGTTTTCTACACATTAACATAAATATTATAACATTAATTATCTCGAAATAACCAATAATTATAGTGAATTAAATTATATTTTATGAATAAATATTATTCATGCATTAAACATTTCAACAAAATAAAACGATCCTCAAAAAATATACACAAAATCAAATACTAAAACAAATAGTAATACTTACACCTAATAACTTATTCTCGCATATTTCAACAAAAATAACAAATATCCCATTCAAATATTGAAATATAATACATAAAATGGAATCATTTCTATAGAAAATATATGTAACCATATACTAATAAATTATTATTTATAAATAGTTTATAACATCTTGATATCTAATGTTATGCAATGTTTTATTTTATACGAAATGATGTTTTCCATAGGATATTACTAAAATCAGATCAGAAATAACAATCATTATGTTATTGATTAAATCTGAACTCATGTGACCAAAACATACCCATTACTAATTACGAAGATAATTAATATGATTAAGTCACTTAAAATCCCAAATATCAATAATAAGACTCCAATATTTCCCATTCAATTTATATTTTCTGTTTTATACATATATTTTCATAATCCATAATAATCCTATAAAATTTCCCATAAAATAATCTATGAATAAAACATTTGATGATATATAATATGCATTAATCCTCTAAAAGATCTAGGGAGATAGAAATATCTATATAGGTGAAATCATATGTAATGACAGAGTAATTTAAAAAATGATTCTATTATAAATACATAATATATAATAAATATTTTTTAGTGAATAATTAATAAATATTCCAAATAATCAATAACATGGGAAACAATAATAATAATGGAAAAATTAAATTATCAGAAGAAAAATATTAATTGAATTAATAACAATGGAATGTAATCTTATAGATACAATAATCGATGTTTTGAAAACTTAACCACTACATTTAGAAAACAGTGATGGACTCATGCCCAGACCTGCAAAATTCTAGTGAGGACATTTAATTAATACTCAGGATTATTTATCTAATTAGAGATAATGATCAATTGAGGGTATATTAAAGGATATCCCATCACATAACCATGTATACATTTTTATTCATATATTTATACACCAATATAAAACTTAATCGATATGCCTTGTTAGTCAATAAATATTAATTTTTAATCAGGTATATATAATATAAATATTCTCTAATAAATTTAATGTATTTATATATATGTTTCCTTCTTGTAATATATTATGAAAAAAAGTTATATAGTTATGTAAATATTTACATGACAAACATAACCATGATTCAATAAAATATTAATATAATATGAATATAAATATGTATTGTGATAGTGAATATAAAAGCAATGATGGAAATTATATGAGAATAAACCTTATACGTGAGGTATCGTATAAAAAAATGGATATAAATATAAGAAGATAATAAATTCATTAAAAATGATTTTTTATAGAACAATACCTTTTGATAATAATTTTTAAATATATGGGAAACATTAAATAATAATTTTAATAATGGTTTTGGAGAATTGTTGTAAAAATGAAGTTATACATCACTTCAAAAATTCATTTCTTTAGTTCCCAATGTTCCTTTTGTTACACATGTAAATAAAATAATAGTTGTTGAATCATAAAAAATTATAGTGATGTATAAAAATTTCACTGGGAATAAAAAATAAATAGTGGATTGTAATCCCTTTTCAAATGAATTAATAATTAAAAAAATCCATAGAAAAAATAATTTACTAATAAAAATTTATATTACATTATAAAAACATAAATACATGTAAATAAATATGTATCATGATAAAGGGTCGTGAAGGTGATAAAAATAATTCATGCTGGAAGATTATAAAATTAAATTCAATTCAAAAAAATTAATAGAAATGTCAAAAATGAAATTGATGACAAATGATATATTGATTGCATTTAAAATTTATAATATAATGCAAGAGATAAAAAAATTCCTCTAGAAAATAACAATGCTTTGAAAAAATAATTAATAAAATGATATTATTAATATGATTAATGAAGAGAATGGTTCCCAGCAAAATGTGGGACATGATGTTAGTTTTTCTTAAAAACATTCTCTTTATTGATTTGAATAAAAATGAGGTGGAAAATAAGAGTATGTGGAAACCCATGAAATAATGCGTTGATGAGGAAAAATATTATGTTCTAAATATAAATCAAATATATCTCTATCATGAACCATCCAAATGAGGATTGTCCATGACTCCCCATGCCCAGCTTCAATACGGCAAAAGCCGGAGACTAGCACCGAGTTTGAATACCACTATCACGAGAGGCCATATCCTAAAGTACCAATAAACATATAAACATTTTGAATCCCATTAAATTACTAAATAAAAAATAGCTGAAATAACCCATTCATGCATACATCATATCCGACATCCAGAGTACAACATGATGTAAATGAAAGTAAATAGGGCCAAATTAAATACAACCATAATGATTCTAAAAACAGACCAAAATGATTTTATATATAGGGACTACTATCATTATATTGTAGAAACACATTTTGGATTATCTTTTCTCACTAAGTATTACCTGGTCCTTGTCCCACTAAGACATTGTCAATAGGTCGATGGTTAGCACAATATTTGATATGTGATTGTAAATTCCAAGAAAGGACCTCATAGGACACCCAAAAATAAAATGCATATAGAAATTTAATAACAATCAACTATATGATGTTATATGTATTTTGTAAAAATAACATGAATATCCATACATACTCAATAAAGACACACAATCTCAAGTTAATGTCTCAAATGTAATACCAACTCATGATTCCATCATGATGGTTCCTCATATAACTCATCTAGGAGAACAAATTTTTGTAGTCTCATAGCTCTAATGATGTAAACGTGATAGGTAGTTCTCATCATATTATTCCATTTGATGTATACATAGGATTTATGAAATGAGAAGATACATATATGAGGATCCTTCCCAAGGCCATAAGGTATACAAGTGACTCAATCTGTAATAACCCACTATATAGAGGATCAAAACCTATATTTGTTTTTGGCTCAATCGATGATACCAAGAGTTCCACCTAGGTACAGAAGATGATATAGGATATCACTATGTGCCTCATATAATGATTCAAAAAACATTATCTAATAATTCATATTTAAGGGATCACCATACTTTGTGTATTAAGGGATTCCATAATAACCCTCAAGAAAAAGGTTATAGAGAATAAACACAATAAAAAAATATCCTTGATTCAAAGGACAAGGGATCCAAGTATAAATTACAAAATTACATAGCGTGTAGGGGTAGTACATAGCATCTCACTTTGGCACTGGGTTTGGATGATGTATAATGACATTATCCTATGACTTGGTAGTAGTACATGTCATCTTGAATCATGCATACTTTTTTAGGTGTTCCAATATATGTATCATCCCATGTATGTCTTGTATAGCCATGTTTGTGTAGGGGTACATGTCATGTTGATTCAAATTTACTCTCATATGTTTCTATGTAAAGTCTAAGGTACAAACTAATCCAATTGGGATGGATCACATTCCAGGTTATAGGGTTTGACACCCTGTGGTCCTTAAATTTTACAAGGAACCCTAGCCACTAAAATTAGGGCCCTAGAAGGAATGTTGCTATATAGAACACACAATTTTCATTGGTTTTTCACATAAATCCATATTCTTCCTCCCGCTTATGCACATGATTCAACCCCCTTTAATTTCATCCTCGATCTCATAGGAAGCACAAATATTCCTAGACAGATCCTTGGCATCAAAAATCACTAAATTATAGCGACCAAAATTTATCAGAAATATTACATATAAATCTTCTAACAACATACATTTATGTACAAGAAATTAGATAACGAAACCCATCTAATCCACAACCACGTTCATTGTCTCATGATCAATGCATCATACTGATCAAATATTTACAATATCGAATCATTGAACAAAGATACAGTTGTGAAACGTTTGATTCCTTGTTAATAATTGTAGTGTGGGCCAATGGAAATCTCCTACAATGAATGAGTAAATATGGAGGAAAAAAAGGACAAAAATCATAATTAATGAAACATTGACAATATTCATGAAAAACATGATTAAATTTCGTTACAATGATGAACTAAGAGATAAAAAATCATAAATAATATCTCTATTTCTGGAGAAAATTAATTTATCCCCACATATGCATCATCTATGAATCAATTCATTTTTTCATTGATTAATTTTTATTATAGAAATCCAAAAAGGTGATAAATAAAATAAAGAATCCTTAAAGTTATTTAGATTGATCACTGATGTAGAATTATGTAGCTTCATTTTCATTGGTTATATCATCGAATTCTGATATATGATGATCTTTCATCCATGATCTCATAAATGTTTTTATGATAAAGATCCTACAACACTCTCCCCAATAGCTCTAGGGTTATTTGGATATCCTTATAATTCCATCATAACTAAATAATTATAGAATTAATTAGGAATAAGCATCAACAGATGAAATAAGACAATTTATTTAATTATTTTATTCATTTTATTACCATGATATCTTTATTAGTAACACTATGATATAATAATGGTTATTCACACCTAAGCTAATATTGATGCTCTAAATTCAATGGTGCCCAAATATTTATCATTTGATCCCGGATTTATATGTATTCTACCATTTTAATAAATCTAAAAAATCATGATATTTAATATATTTAATATATTTTAAACATTTTTTTCGGGCACAATATACCTCTGAATCATAGGATGTCATTGTACCTCATCTCAAAAATAATCCACACAATATCAAAAAAAATACATGAAATATATGAGTTTCTACATTCTCCCAACATTGTGTATTTACATCTTGAAAATACAAAACAAGAGGATATATAAATTAATGTTGATATTAATAATTAATTTCATCCTCTTTCTCCAGGAATCTCTACTGAATATTTTTATGCTTCCACCATACATGCACTAATGCAATCTCTTATCCAAGAATGATCATTTCCATCTGATATGAAATCTCTATTACGAACATAGAAATGGAACCTCCATCCTCAATTTATATATCTCCACAATCGATATAATGTGATAGATCACACACACACACACTTCCTTAGCTATTATGTGTTGAAGATGTTGTGCATCAGATCTAACTATGTTGGCAGAGTTGCCTCATATTCCACCTCACCATTTCTACATAGTTTTTGTTTAAGCCAAATTAATCTCAAAGATAGCTTTCCTCTTAGAAAAAATCTTTGAAAGTCCTGTCAAGGTGAGAGCTTGAATAACACATGGTCACCCTCCTCAAACAGGTATACCCTATATTGCCATTAAACATTAGACATTTTATGGCTCTATGAATTCTTCATCTGGTTATAGTTGATCTTAACATTCTCAGTAGTGGATTTCCCAAACTCTGGTCCCATGAGTACCAAATCTCCTAGGCAAGTATAAAAATGTGGAATCCTATAGGGTCTCTCATACAAGCCCTTGAATCCTTCAATATAGATACTGCAATGGAAGATGAATTTTATGTAAACTCATCCAATGAAATGAGATCCTCCCAACTACTGCCAATTTGTAACATGAATAATTGTAGTATACCCTCCAAAACTGGAATTGTCCTCTCAGTATGTCCATCATTTTATAGGTGACGAGGCCTCATCAATATTAGTTTATTACCAAAAAACTAAAGTAAACCCTTCCATAATTGACATGTGAATAGAGCATCATAGTCAGAAATTATTATCAATTGACCTTCGTGTAGTCTAACTATCTCTAGCATGTAGATGCATCACAAGCTCTGTATTGAACACAACTCTCAAGTAGATAGGAAGTGGTGTGTCTTGGTGAGTTAGTATATGATCAACTAGATGGAATCATGAACCCTGGATATAAATTGTTAACCCAACAATATTTTCATTGATATTCATTCCCACATGAACTCTGAAACCTCAAGGGATCGAACAGAACCCATTGTAACTTATTGTTCATACATTGATTCCCGAAAAGTAAGGAATTGTGATAAAAATATAAACTAATCCCCTCTTTATCCCTAGCCACTAAAACAAACATCTGAGGTCCAGATACTTCTTTTCCACACAAAAATGTACCACAAATGTGGATGTTTTAATCTAACTAGAAACATACTCCTGCAACACAATTAGTATTATCGTACATCCTATTAAAATATTTACATGCTTCCCACGATAATAAATTCCTTGGGGAGCATACCCATTTTATATCTGAGAACATAGGTTCTCATAGTCTATATCACCATGTAGTGCCTCACTATCATACAATATAATCAGAGGGGAAATAACAATTGAATAGAGGTGAGCTTCTCTCTGTCTATCCACTAATGATATCAAGAATGAGGCCAACTACTCTGATTCCTCGCACCATAACTATGAACAATATCTACTTCTAAGGGAATATGCTACCATGTTCACCTCTCAAAGAATTTAGATGGTCTTTAGGTGAAAATACAATTAGAAATCTATACATCTCCTATATCACAAGATAATATTCTTCAAAGATAAGTTATACATGAGACTCGTGTGTCAAGAATATATGGTAAAAATATATCCCATCATGCAGTGTCACAACATATTTTCTGTAAATACTACCAAAGCTAACTAAATATCATGGGTCTTGTAGTTATTACATATGGCCTCATATAAAACAAATCATAGTAAATAATCGCATTCCTCTACATTGGAACCCATCCCATTCTGTTTCTAGGTGAATTTCAAAACACTATTTAATTGACACCCACCACTATAAATCTCAGGATGGGAGCACTCAGCAATATTTATCTCAAATACAAAAAATCTAGTTGTAACCTCTCATTCAAGATGGAAGGAAACACCTTTCTACTCAAATCATTCTTCGAGAATGATATCCAGTAGATGTGAGGTATGAATCTCTAGTAATATCCTACCAACAAAAGGAAGCTTTGCACCTCCATAAAATTCATTGGTGGATCCCAACTAAAATTGCCTCAACCTTTTCAAGCACCACTACCTCACCGTCCACTGAGATAACATGAACTAGATAGAGAAACTCCTGAATTTATAAATGAATCTTTGGTATATTATTGTAATTTTGTAACTCTCGAAGTACATCCAGAACCTTGGTAAAGGTATTGCAAGATCCACCTCAGATTTTGATTACACTATGATATCGTTGATGAAGACTTCTATAAGCTAGTCTAAAAAGGGGTAAATCATCTGGTTCACTAGTCCCTTGAACACTGTAGGGGTATTATTCTTGAAAAATGGAATGACCATGTAAATATAGTGACTATAGACACATCTTAATACAGTCTTCAGTATATCCTTATGCTTTACTTGAAATAGGTGATAAAATGAATTGAGTTCAACCTTCTATAACCAGTGTTCCCCTCTCAACTAATAAAAGTCATCATCAAACTAAGTTGGTAGATAATTTTTATTTATATTCACATGGTTCTATAACATATATTCCACACATAACCTAAACCTCATGTCTTTCGTCTCGACTATCAAAATTTGGACTTCCTACAGTGAATTTTTTGGTCTAAAAAAATCCATTCCTCTAAAATACCTATGAAAAAACCTCAAATTGTGATGCTCTATGAGATCCATCCGATATGATGTCACAAATATAGGTGTATTCCATTGGTGTATATCAATTTAGAATTCTATCTATTAATGAATCTGTAAGACTAGAACTTCCTCATGAAAGACATACTCATAATCCACCAACACTATATGAAAGAGGAAAATAATATCATCAACAACCCCAAGGGTCATGACACCCAAAAGATGAGTAATTGGACACTCCTAATTATTCATGATTCCATCCTACACTACTATAGGTTCTTATTTTCCATAAAATAATACATAGTAATATCAGGGCAGACACACCACATCCACCACATGAAACATTCAATCTGATCATGAACTATAGATTACCAATACATACCTAAGATGATTTTTTAACGAATCATTGCTTCTATAAATATATCATAACCAAAAAACATTAATCAAATATAGTAGTTATACTGTTTTCACAATTGTGTGATCATTTTTTCATCACGAGTAGGAGTCTCCAAGTGCGTGGGTTGATCCAAGTGCACAATAATAATCTCTATGTCTCAAACTAGGTATGTGGAATTAATAGAATAGAGATAAACTATTTTTATCAGTAATAAAACTATGGTACAAAAGACATAGAATATACCTCTTATAATCCAATTATCATCTGATAAATTATCCTCAACTGCATGCAGTTGCACCTAAATCTATTTTTTAGCTTCTTATGCCTGGTACAGACCACCAGGGGGTGGTGTTGGTAATACAGAAAAGTATATACCACCTATATTTTCCATCCCCTAATCTCACCCATGTACACCAACCTATGAAACTATATTCTCTTGCCCATACCCCTATCATGGTTTCTAATCCATAGTATCCTAGATAGTTGTATGGTAGGTCATAATATCCCATGAAATTTGTACGCTTGCCTCAATATAGTAACACTAAGTCTACAAGTAAGACTAGATCCATGATGTGACACCTGAACCGTGTCACCTCTAACCTGATACATCCCCATGAAATGTCTCTCTTTTCTAGGTCCTTGAGAATGAAGTCCCCTCCCTACTATCAAGGCCATTGTTCTACTGTTCAAAATACAAGTAATCATGGTATATGTATAGTTATCTTAGAAAATACCAACCTCCAATCCTATATCTAGTACCCTAACATATAAAAGAATTAATATATTTTTAATAGAAGAACAAATGTCTCTATACAATCCACACTCAATGGTTTGATCCCAAAAGAATGGATCCCAAACTATATCCATTGAGTAAATTGAGAGGTTGGATAAATATGATGAATAAATAGATACTATTATGTTTCCCCTCTAAAGTTGTATAAGGTCATGGATACACACATCCCTCAAAATAGCTATATATAACTCCTGTGTAAATAGGTTTAAAAACTCTAACCAAGCTAGAGTCACCTCATCAAAAGACTGGGTCACTAACCACCACAATCTTTTTTTAATACATGAATAAGGTTTTCCACCAAAACTTCCATCGGATATGTTGGTGTCTAAAACAAATGAAAACCACATCCACTACTCAACCTAGTATTCATAGACATATTGGTAAGGATTCATTTGAACCTGATGGGTCATTTCCCCTGAAACATATGAAGTGCTCACTTATTGTGCATCTCACCGGCTATTATTTCAAGTACCTTATTCTTCTTTAAACATGGTTTTATAGTTGGTGCACCATCTAGAAGTAACACCTCTATAACTAGTCCTTATCGATGCCTCGTCATTGAGTGTATAATCCTTATGGTCCTGATGAAAAACCCTAGTTGGCATATGTTGTGGAGACATACTCAATGAAATAATATGTATTATGGTCAATGTGTATATCTGGAGAGATAACATAAGAAGGACGTGGAATCCAAAACCAATTATTTTTTGATTTATATACCTTTTTTTCCCTATAACCAGTTTCTTCATCTATCAATTGAAATTGAAAATGACAAGAGTGTTGATGTATGGATTTTTCAGCTACTGCACCATCCCATGGGTGCTTGAACTCTAATCAGAAATCGAAACACTTAACACGATTTCCCCAAACAATTCTCATAATCTCTGGTCCTAAGGTAATGCTGGTTATATCTGATACCACTCTTTCACAACTTGTGCCAATGGGGAATACTCAGAAACTCCCCATGCCCGTACTTAATAGGTCATCAAGACGGTGACTAGTTCCATGTAGGAATATCACTATCATGGGAGGCCATATCCTAAATAACATGTACACAAAAACACTCACATATGTAATCCAATAAAATTTCTAAATGAGATACAACTAATAGAAACCATGAATACATACATCAAATCCCAAAACCATAGACAATAATTAATTAAAGGACTGTAAATGTGGAAATAGAAAATCCCATCACTAAGAGTCTGAATAAATGTCCATCCTAAAGGTAAAGATGTGGAATCATGTCATGGTTTTTTAGGAACACACCTTGGTTTATCTTGTCTCAATAATCTCCGCAGTACTATTCCCTCTAGGAATCTATCAAAAATATAGATCATACACATAGTCCATGACATGTGTGGGAAAATCCCATGTAGGGGTGAGTGTATCCATATATGGTAGGACAACTCAACCATAATTCAATTCATGGATTTGGTCTCGAGGTTACATATATCACCTGTGTAGTATGACACACTCTATGAGTGTTATAAAACTAACTCATCTTTCTGCTAGGTAGTTCTCCATAGGAATCTCTATTAGAAGTATAAACTTGATGTATGAATTCATGTGATATATAGTTGATGATCACACCCATGTTAATGAGGTATACCAACAAATCAATATGGAATAACCTACTATGTAAAGGATCAAATCCTGTGTATTTTTGGTCATGAAGATACCAGGAACGAAACCTATGGAATGAAGATGATAGATGATCTCATTTTTTCAACATAGAAGGATTCAAATAACTATATCCATGAAGTTATACAATTTTGATCTACATCCAATGTGTAGGATGTGATTCTACACTAACCCTAATTTAATGGGATATAGGGAACTCACTTTAATGAAACCTGTCCATAATATAGAGTATAAGGGCTCAATGAAAACATTGAAGGAGTATATGGAATATAGGTACAATACATGGTGTGTCCCTTATACATTAAGTCTTTCCCATGTAAAATATAACATACCCATGTCCATTTAGAACTAAACAGGGTGTTTATGCCCATGCGGTTCTTCTCTGGTCCCAGTACGTGGCCTAGCCCATGTATGTCCAGTCTGGCCATGTCTGTGTAGGAGTATATGTATTTTTTGTTGGCCCTGAACTCTGAACAATTTCACTATAACTTCTGAGGTACTCCCCGATCTGATCAGAAAGGGTCACATGACTGGTCATAGGGTCACAAACTATGTGGTCTTTAACATCATCTAAAAACCCTAGTCATCATCATAAGGGCCCACACAGTATGTAGCTCTTCATTACCCAACATGAAGATCATATTTTCAAGAAAAAACTGTTCCTCCTACAGTATACACATTCATCATCACCTCCTTGGATACTTTCATCGAACTCATAGTGAAAGATGGTTCTACCCCATTCAGACCTCGATATCTCTAGTCACCAAATTTTGCAACCAGAATCACTTAAGAATAATTAACACATGTCACCTACTATCGTACCCCAAAGAAGTCAAAGTTAGGTAACCAAAATCTTCTGTTAAGCTAATACTTCCATTATCACATGATCACCTCATTATAACTATCATAAATCTATGACATTGAATCCTTGTTCCATGAAATAGGTGTGAAACATTCGATTCCTTAGTAATAATTGAACTTTGGACCATTGTAAATCACCAAGGATGAATGAGGAAATATGGTAGAAAAGCACAACCAAACACATGATGAACAATCCTCATTAAATTTTTGTGTTGGCCTTGATTATTTTTCATTAGAACAATAAACTATGCAATAAACAAATAATTATATAGAAATCCTATAATTCTGGAATAAAACTAACTCATCCTACAATATACAATATGAGTTAATAAATTCATTAGTTTATTGATCCACATTCATCATATATATCATAAAATGGGAATAAAAAATATATAAAAGTTTACCAACCATGATTTTGATTAATCGCTGATGATTAATGAAGAAGCATCATTGACTTAGCTAGATTCTTGGATTATATTTCACATCGATCATCAGTCTATGATCTCGAGGTTTTTGTTCTAAGAGAGATCCCCCAAATCTATCTCAAATAGCTCTAGGTTTATAAGGATAAAAATTTAATTCCATTATAACCAAATGATTTTTTTATTAATTAGTTTTTTCATCAACAGATGCAACAAAAAAATATTATTTACTCATTTCAATAATTTGACACCTGTGATGAGTTTTACAAACCCAACAAACACTGATAAATGTTACATTGAATGTATGATAAAAACCATGGTTGAATCTCCATAATTCTCATTGATTTCAGATTGGGGCCCATGTTTATTTTTTATTCTATTTTTTCTAGAATACGATGTGTCTGTGATGTTTAATATATTTCAAATACTTATATCGGGTACCCCAGACCGAAAAATCACTTTCCGTCTTAGCACATGGTCTAAAAAATTATCTATACTATATCAAAAAATAATACATGGAAAATATGAGTTACTAACAGTTCCACAGAAAATTATTCATTCAAAAAGTATCAGAATAAATATTGAGATTGAACATAAACCCTTGCTTCTTGGGTTTCTTTTGAAAAAAAGGAAAACATAATATTGAACATGACATAATCATATAAATTCAAATAAATAAATAATAAATTTTATAAAAATAAATTCACAAGGCTGTAAGTATAACATGTAATTGAAATATGGTGTGAAGTATAAAATTTTTCTCAAGTACTAAATTCATCAACCATTTTCTACAATAATAATTAATACCACATGAATGTGAGAAAATGAAGAGGAAATTTAATTAAAAGTACTAATAACAAGATCATTATTTAAAATTTCAAAGTGGTAACTTACACACTGTGAAATTGAAATACACGTGTAATTAAAATCATATCGCAATGAAGGATGTCTGTGATGAGAAACCCTTAGCTTGGATTCCAACTTAGACTGTCACATTACAAATACATGTATAATATATTTCAATTTATAATAAAATATCTTGTATCCATAATTATATATTTTATTTTGTATTTAATTAATCCACACACTACTTTTACAAATTTTGGAAAATTTATATTATTAAATAGATTATATATGAATTAACAATTTCATTTATCATGCATGTTTTGATTCTAAATTTTTAGTAAATTAACCTTATATGTAATTTATTTACCTTTTGAAAGTTAATAATTTCATATATGTCATATTTATAAAATATATACTTTTCTATAATCATAAATTTATAGTGTTGGAGAATAATTTGATACATCATTCAGTAATGGAAAAATACCCTATACCAACAGTTTGAAACAGTTGGTATGGGCCTCCAAACCATTGGTATAGCCTATACTAATGGTGTAGATAACATTCTCCAAGTAAGCCTTTGGGATAGGTCTATAACTAATGTTTTGGGAAACCATTGTTATATGTAATATGAATATCTATACCAATGGTTCTATAAAACCATTGGTATATGTCATTTAAAAAATAATCATTCAGTTGGTTTTGATCCTAGCACCTATCGTTTGTGATTGAACCACCTAACCACTGACCTAAAATACTTTTATGAACATAATTTCATAAAATATATATATGTATTATCATATGTATTTTAAATTTTGTTTTATTTAATGTCTTATGTAAGAATATTCCATTAAAAATTCATGTACCAGTACCAACAGTTTTGAGAACCGTTGGTATAGGTTCTTTGACATTGGGACCTACACCGATGGTTTTGGAAAAACAGTTGTTATTGGTCACCCCTATACCAACTATTCGTCCAAAACCATTAGTATAGGTCCAAATTAGTGATCTCTACCAATAATTTTCCCAAAACCATTGGTATAGATCATAGTTTTATTAGTGATTCATAGAGGTTTGATTTTTCATGTATGCATAAACAAAATTTTCATTTTTATTACTAATATGAAGGATATAAAGTAGATAAATTTTTACTGATATGTATTATTATTTAGAATATATATTACACCTACATATCATATATACTAAACAATACATTTATATAGCCACCCATTTCTTTTTTGATTAAAAATTTCTAACATTGAGAGGATAGAAAAATGGTTCACACATACGCAGATGTGATGATTTCGTTACATAATTGAAATAATTTAATGAATGTTGATATTATAATATATTTAATGAATAAAAAAATTATAATTATCATATATATATATTCATTCAATATTTATAAAATTTCATTTGTGCTTATGATAATAAGTATATAAACATCATTGCATGGAAACATGAGTTAATATATACACAGAAGATATGTTTTCATTTCCCATTAGACGTAGAATAGAAATAAAATAATTATTTCATTAAAAAATTCACATATTAATGTAGTAAAAATAAATATTTATATTTATAGAATTTTTTGTCTCATTAATAAATGAAATAACCATTAAATAATCTATATAAGAGTGACTCATCCAAATGTGATATCTTCTTTTGTTTACATTTTAATAATTCAATAATTTTTCATTTGGTTAGAAAAAAAATATTGGGAAAATGATACTGGTGTTAGGAAGGTTATTTTTTACATCATGGTCATCCAAATGGATAATTGTGTGTGTGTGTGTGTGAGGGTATACACTGCCTAATTAGTTGTGAGTGGTCTGTGGAACATAAAAATATTATGAGTATTAAAACATAATAAATACATTTCACAAAGAAATGTGGGCCAATTTATCCCAATTTTAGAGATAGGAATGTTGTGGAATATATTATGCATTCCATTAAAATTTAAATATTTGAGAGATATATGAATAATTATTTCTTAGCAGTACTCTCTCCATTCACCATTTATCCTTTGTCGTGGTATCAAAACATTAACACATTAACTATTAATTAAGAATAAAATTAAGGTTGACTAATTTAAAAAATTAAGACATTATAATCACTTATATGGAATCCTTTTTTATATAAAATTGAATGTAGAAAATTTCATTTAATATATATTTTTAAAAATAAATCAAATCATTTTATAGAAAAATTTTCTTTTTCAACAATTCAAATTGTATTATAATAAAATGTCTCATGATATAAGTTATAAGATTATGTATAAGAAAATTGATCTTATTTGACATTTAAACCAAAGAATATTTGATTTTTAAATACTAAATACATTATTAAAATAGAAGAATAATTTTTTTTTTTCGTTCAAATATTACATAGATTTCCAAAATTACTACCTTATTTCTATGTTTTCAGCATGAAACATATAAAAAAATATTACTTCATAAATATATATTTGGAATATAAAATGGTTTCAAAAAAATTCAAATCATTATTAAGTCATGAATGTTTTATTAATGTTAATATTTTTATGAAATCATTATTTTTAAATATTCACAAAAAGATTCATCTATTATTAAAAATCATCAAAATAATCACACACCACATTATGAAATTAAAAATTAAAAAATAAATTTCATTTAATAATATACCAAATTGAATATTCTTAAATAAATTTTTTACATGAAAATAATAAATATAAAAATTTCTTTTCTAACAAATAAACCACTTAAACATGAATTTTTCTCCATATAAATTTTTATTTATTTATTCTTAATATATTGGATTAATAAAATACAAATTACCAATTATAAATAACATATTTTATATGTGGTTAATTTAATTTATTAGGATAAAATACATAAAATATTAAAAAATATTTATTAATGAAAATCTCTTTTTAAAATCGTGTAATTTTTATAATACAAATTTATTTTTTTATTTTTTTAAATCAAAAATATTAATAAATCATTGAATAATATAAAATGAAAATTTCACAAATTTACTATGAATATTATATTTATTATTGTTTTATTGTAATATATCATGGAAAATATTTTTTCAACAATGTCTATAACACAAACTATAGAAGAAAGTTTTATTTAAGAAAGAATTATATTTTGAAATGTCATGAGGTTGATATTATTTTTTAGGGAATTTATGATTACTTATAGTTATATTTTTGTTATCTGGATGTTATATATTATTTCTATATATGGGTTTCATCGGCCAAATTAGACTTCCTTGTTTTTCATCTAAGCTATAATGGGTGGGATTTATGTAATTACACCAAGCATGTTGAGCCATCATTATGAAAATATAGTAAAATATTCATTGATTATTGAAAATAATTAATTGGATAAATAAATAAAACTAAGTGGTTTATGATTTTTGGGTGAATGTCACTGGTACATGTGGATCAAGAATTTCACTTGGGCCTTCCCTTGTCCCATCTTAGGTGTCCAAGTGATGGTTTCCTATCTTCATTCTTCAAAAATGTTAACAAATCATTACTTATTTTGAGATCATAAGTTCAAGGACTACCCTTTCTATTCGTACGATCTAGTATATGGGAGATATAATCATTAGAGGTCAAAAGGAATGTTATTAGTAGGTTATATATCACCAACACTCAGGAAGAATCCATTTTTTTCATGGAAATTTGGGATTATATTATTGAATTTGTGTTTTCTATTGATTCCTTTTATGGATTTATTTTTGAACTTATGTCATTTTTATTTTTGTGGGTCATTGGTGAGATTTTTTATGATATTTGTTATATTTGGATTTACTTTGGGAGAGTTTCTTGGGAACAATGTCATTATCATGTCTTGGAAAACATTGTGTCATCATGTTCAAGGTACAAAACAATTTCTCTTTGTAGACTTTTGGTTGACATGTGGTCCATCAATCCTTACATTTAAATAATTTTTACTCAATAATCCTTTATGTAATTTGTTTTAGAATCCTTTGAGGTTTTTTGTTGGTGATATATGATAAATAAGGGAAATTTCAATAGTTTCATGGATTTTTTTGGTTTCCATGAAACATATTCACATAAATTTTGTTTTGATAACGGGAATCTAGTTTTTAATGGTAATATTTAGTTTCAAATTAAAGAAATTGTTTTTTCATTTGATAGAAATGAATGGATTTAATGATTTGATATACATTGTGTGATTACAAATAGTATATGTATGGATTCAAATGAATATAAATAGGTATTTAATATTAATTCTGGAAATATTTTATAACTAAAAAATTTAATTTGGTGATCAATTATTTTTATTTTATAAATTCATTAATTTTGTATAGATTTAAATTTAACAAAAAACAATTTTTGTAGATACCTCCAATGACTTTCAATATTAAAACATGAATTATCCTCAGTTGGAGTGTTTTCAATATTTATTTATTTATATGGGTGATTTGAAAAGTTTATATTACGAAAATATTTGAATATTATAAATATTTGTGTATTAAAGTCAATATTCATGGTTTTATAAAGAGTGTTTACATTTTTTTGACATGATGCTTTTTTCATTTATTTGAAATTGGGTATTTTTCTTGAAATGGAATTTTAGGAAAGTCCATTGTTTTTTCAGGGAATAAATATTTTCCATTATGGGTACTTGATCAAACATGGATCAGTGGTAGTTAATGTATATATATATATATTATTGTGTTCATCCTTTTTTGTTTTTTGTTGATTGTGATACATATGGGTCATGAAATCAATTTTTTCTTGGTTAAACTTATTAATTCAATTTGGTGGCTATTGTTTTCATAAGATATATATATATATATATTATATACTCAATAAATAATTGGTTTATGGCATGGGTGACCGGGATGAATATTACATTAACTATGTTTATTCTCTAATTATTATTTACATTACATTTCTTATATATCCAATGTTTGTTTTTTTCTATTGATACCCCAAGTTAACCTTCAAATTTTATAATCCCATGGTATTATCCAAAGAAATTTGTATTGAAGAATAATCAAGTTATGTGCCTCTTTCTCATCCATTATAGGTTATTATAACAATGAAGAGTGTTTTAATGGTCTTTATTTTTGATAATATGTTATTGATTATGTGGAATTATGAATGTTACTTTAGTAATATCATTTTGTATATGTATTCTTAGTTTGGAATCATGGTCATTATAGGTAATGAATTCATTAATGATAATTTTCCTTTTCATGTTAAAATTATAGTTGAACCCCAAAATTGTGGGGAGATGAATTTGTCTCCCCTTTTCAATGTTATTTTTAACCAATTCTATAGAGTGTAAATTTTATTCCGATATAGTTAAATGTGTAGAGGTATGAACTTTTTTTTTGTTTTGTTCATAGGCCATAACATATTTAGTCACTTTTTCCATGCCAGGATCCCATTGGTTGTATTCTTTTAATTAAGTGAAATTCTAGGGATAGAATGTTTCATAATTGCATGATTTTTAAACACCAATTCTTATATTCCTTGTCATTTTATTTATTTATTATAAATTGAAATAATGTGTTCCATGTTGATATTTTTTTGAATTTTAATGATTTGGTATCATATTTTTACCACATGGTTGAACAAATAATAAGATAACAATATGGAAGTGGTTTAAACATATATTATAATAATTTCAAATTGTAACAACCTGAATAGGATTCGACACACAAGGGCCTCAAACTAGTTCAGCATATGACTTCCAAAACATCTGCCAATTTTTTAGAGGATATAAACTCTATGTGACAGTCTAATATGTATTTTGGAAAAGAATATACCCCATTTATTAAAGAATAATTATAGGGGAAATAATTATTCTGTATAATTGAAATTATAATCAATAATAACAATCAAGTCCCAACATCACATGACAATCCAAGAACATGAAAAATTATCATATAATTAAGCTATAAATATGTCATTCCATATAATGTTCATGATTCAAATTAGAATAAAAAATATAGTCACCCAAACACCTCCTAATAAGTTTTTTACATCATGTATATTTCCCTCATTCATTCTCTATCTAAAATCACAACTCAACTATCTAATATAGGGTTCTTTCTCTTATCTTGTCCTACAAACATTATTTTTAGGCAGTTACCAATCATGCAGCCCATGTAAGTTGTAAGTACATCTCAATAGGTGAAAAAATGGAATATAAAGAAATTTATTCTATATAATAGTTTATTATGTTTTATAATAAATAATGATAAAAAAAGATAACATGCTTCACATTTATTGTTCTTTAATCAAAAAAATAAAATTCCAGGTTTATGGTGACATTGAAACCAATAGTACATCTTCCACCCTATTCCAGAGTCTAATTCATTCACCGCATTGATTTTATATTATAATTATTTTATAGGACTTAATTATTCAATTTAATAAAAATTTCATCTAATTACTTCGATCATTAGTCCAGGTACCATTATCTCGGTCACCTGGAACCACGTTCCAATTCCAATGTTTGGGGGCCTAGAGAAATAGTCTGTAAGCCAAGTAGTATTTAGAATATCAATACCTTAACAAAAAATCATTGTTCAAAAGTATTTATTTGGGGTGTAGAGTAGTGTTATGAAACCCCATGTGTATGTTTAGCATTATTCCCAGACTATCTACTCATTAATCAGTCATTCAAAAATATCTTGCATCTCTTATATATAGAAAAGTTCATCATCATTAACATTCATATGAAACATTGACATCATGAGAACAACATAATTTATCAATCACTACCATGATTATTTACATTAATCAAAATGAATATTTATAAAAATTCACCATTAATCACTTTATCTCAATTATTCACATCTCACTAACCCTTCATGGTTTAGAAAATAGAACAATTACATCCATTTATTAAACTGTGCTACGAAGATTTAGTTCAATTTCATAAAACCACTATATTACATTTATCATACCATTATTATCCTTCCAAATTTATTGCCACAACCCATGGTTATCCACCAAGCCTGGTCATGTAACCTACACTAGGTCTAATGAGATCCATGATGGTATCATATTTTATGGAATTAACATCAATATTCAAAATTATATCCAATTTCACAAATTGGTATAAATTTAAAAAATTTTAAAAAAATAACAAAAGAAATATTATGGGAAATATGAATTAGTCCACTTACTTGATGATCGTTTTTGAATACTCACAAAACCAACGAAATCAATTTGATGTAGAATATTTGAATTCCCAATGATAAAGAAGAATTAGAACCAAATCCTTGGATCAATATCCAATGAATAGAGATCCTTTATAACCATGATTTAAACTATAAATTTATTTACTTATCTTTCATTAAATGGAGAAAAATATTATAGAAATAGAGATAGGTGTCGAATCAATTAAGAGACACATACTAGAAGTAGGGGAAATTCCTTCCACTAGAAGATTTGATTCACAACATATGTTGACTATGGTTCCACAGAACCCCCTAGAAACCTTCTAGAAGTTGTGGAAATCATATTAGGATGATTTCAGATGATTAAGGATTCAATTTGAGGGTTCATGGATTTTTAAATAAATCAATGAGGATTTAAAACGAACCGTACACTTTTTCTTGTGTGTGTCACATGTTTTGTCAAAAAATTCACCCTAATATTGATCCCATGCTATCTGGGTGAATAGTTACTCCAAGGTGGGGGAACAGTTTTGGAAACCATGCATCGACCAAGAAATCCCATCTTGTTGAGGTTTCTCAGTTTAGGGAGTGTGGCCACATGGTTTGGTCATGTTGTGATCCCCCTTTCAATGGCTCAAAATAGGGCACACCATTTTTTTTGGAAAACCCAATGGTTTCCCCAAACAATTCACCAATGATGAACATCACAATGGGAATCCAAAATTATCCAAACTCATCCAAAATAACCGTGATGAAAAAAAACCAAGGAACGGTCAAAAAATGTTAATTGAAAACCTAAAATGAGAACGAGTTGTCTCCTGTAAGGTCAATATCTAAAAACATTCCACATTAAAAAAATCTTCCACAAGTTGTACTCCAAAGAATCAGTAAGATTCTGTGGTGAAAATGTCATTCCACTACGCTTTTACAAATTCATCTATCTCCCATGTATACTTCTAAGTGAAAATATGCTTCCACATCCCTTGGACCAATGATACAGTATTTTATCGAAAATAATTTTAACTACGATCCACAAAAAAGTCCTCAAAGGATGCATCAGCCTCAAGATCAACCTCTTAAATATATACCACATGATAAGTGTTGTGGATATACTTATCAAGCTGTGATACATGAAAAAAATAATTCTTAGAACTATACCTCTATAGAAAATCTAATTGACAGACCACATGTTTGATCCTCTCCAAAATCTCAAATTTTTTGATAATCCTTTGTGCCAAATTTCCCTACATATGTACCAAACGAAGTCCCAATCATGGAAACACCTGAAGCAATACATGGTCAACCACTGTAAACTCAAGAGTTTGGTTACTTTGATCATCATTATATTCATGTTTACTCTATGTTATAGACATAAATTTCTATATCGACTAAACCTACCTTAATATCCTCATCAAGAAACTCAGTTACATCAACTCCTACTCACTCACCTCCATCCAACACAGTGGTGATCTACATGGCCTAAAATAAACCACCTCAAATGGTTCCATCTGAATATACTCTTGATAAATTGTTTTATAGGTGAATTTTTCTATTTTAATTTGATTCTCCAATGACCTACCAAAATAAAGGACACATGCCCATAGAATATCATCCAATACCAAAATAGTATTCTATAATTTCCCATATGTATATGGTTGAAAAGTATTGTATATAATCATTTTTTTACAAAGAAACTTCTGAAAACCATTCATGGACTGTGAAGTAAAATTTGATTCCCAAAATAAAACTAATCTTTGTAGAACCCCTTGAAAATTTAATATTAATTTAACATACATATCACTAAACTAATAGACCATAAATGAATCCTTTCTTGGAATGGATGGGTATACCATCATCAATCGGTCAAAAATTACCTATATTGCATCATTATATTGAGGTGTCATGTGATGACACACCACAAAATCCCAGGAAACATCATCCCAATTCCACTCTGGAATGGGTAACAGCTAGAACATACCACCATGTCATTGATTTGTATTATTCACCTACTATCTAGTGTTCCATCATTTCACAAAACCTATAATCTTCAATTCCATTACTGAACACCAGTACTGTCTCCATAGATCATGTCACATACTAGTAAATCCAAGGTGCACTGCCCACACCGAAGAATTAATCTTATGTATTAAATTCTATCACATAAATTTAAGCACAACCATATATCCTCAGGCATAGTTGATCTCATACTCATATATAATCCAATATAAAAGTGACTCCAAACCTTCTTGACATTTCCCCAAGGACAAACACTCTAAATCTGCATACAACATTTCAATTATCTGAATCAAATGTGTTAAATACTCCTATATGAATATGAGTGTCATATTATCTTGGATCTTCTGATCCTCAATGTGAATCTAATTAATTGAATTCACCATCTTCCACTCATAACTATAATCCATAACTACAATATCATTTTTCTTTTATATCAAAGGGTATGTAGCACTAGTTCCCTTTCTGGTAATATAAGCCTAACTCAATGTAAAACTACTTCATATGGTCATCCCATTTATATGTTTAGATATTCAAATCTATTTGTGAGAAATTATACATTTATTAAATTTTTCCAATACAAACAATTAAATTTTCTCCAAAAAGGTAATTATACTAAAAATTAAATCCATTAATCACCACAACCAACTCGGGATCATGGCTTAGTTAATTTTATTCATGAGGCATCTCCTATTAAGATAAAAAAACTATTAATTGGTCACTCTACATAAATATTTCTCCAAAAATTATTTTGAATTCATAATAAAACATCGAATACTCCATACATAGCTTGGGTCAAAACAGAATCAGTGTAGTAGTCAAAAAAAAATTTAAATCATGGAAGGAAATCTCACATTCCACATACCATTGAAATTTGAAACCCTTATTAGTGATGACTCTAATGGGAACTACCAAGATAGAAAATTGTAGTATGAATATATAATAATATAATGCCCCACACAAAAATCAATGTATATCAAAGCATTATTGGGTTACCCACATGAAACAATATCCTTAACATTTTCTAAGCCCACTGACAAACCTCCCTTAGAGATTAAGTCACCAATAATTGTACATTGTCGATCAGGAATTGACACTAAAAATCCTAGTTATATCATTTTATCTCTCAATATAAATAGGATTGTGTCATGATGTTTAGAATGATCATCTTGTTTCTTAGAGTATACCTAGATTTCATCTAAAAAATCAAGATCAAAATCATCTAGGTATGGGTGAATGATTCCGTTCATCAAATCCATAAACATAGGTGGTGGCCCTAGTTTAGATCTCATAATTATTTCAATTTTCAACTAAAAATACCTCTAAGGTTGTAGCCATATGATTTCCTCAATAAACACATCCTAAATTAGATAAACCTATGGTTAAAATACACTACTAATTACACCCCCACCATCTAGAAAAATACATGAAACATCGGAAGTGACCTCCCCTAGTTACTGATGAATATTCCCTACACAGTCTTCCTAGATATCTCGTTCTCCTCAATGAGCATAATTATTACCCACTTGATAAATAGTGTTTACTCTCATATAGACATAATAAATGTTAGATAAGAATTATACAATCAAATTAATACCCAAAATCAAATCATAATCTGATATTTCCTATTTTTATAGTTCCCAAATTAAATAATGCTTAAAATCCTTGAGGGGACACCTATTGAAAAAATAAATTTCCATCAAATGTAAACCCATTTCTTTGTCAATAATCATAGAAATACTCAGAAAATCCACTTTGAGACTCAAACTATTCACATGTTTTAAAAATAAAAACTAATATATGAGGCTCATGTATAAAAAAATGTTCTTTTTTGCATTGAAGAAAAAATAATTGTACCTCTAACTGTAGATGGTCCAACCTCATAATCCACAGGTATTGGCTAAACTACATGCAATTTATATTCTCCTCTATTGTATGATTGAGTATGAGTCCCCTAAGATACATTACCATACTAATATTAGGGATCCTACCCAAAATTACCACATCTGTTGCGCATGTCGATACAAATAGAAGAACACTAGATTATAGCTTAGTATGGTGTATAAGGTCCCCATATAATAAATTGGTTTGGACAATATCCTCTATCACTACCCATAATCCATAGATTCTAGTAAGGACTCTATTTATTACCCATCATTCTGTATGATTTTCTCTCTACCTGTAGTTCGCGACACTAAATATGAATGTGGAATGGCCTACCACAATGACAAAAAATAACATGATTATTTCATAAGAATCTTATCCTTCTCAAAGTATACTCTTATTACCAATATTCAAGATATGGTTATATTAGTGATGCTTCCTAGCCTTGGAAGATGTACCTAATAATCATCCAAGACAAACCACTTTTCCTCCACAAGAATCCTGTTATAGCTTCCCCTCATTAATGAGATCTTGAATCACCCCCTCACAAATTTTATTAAGTTTTATGATATTAACAAGGGACTTAATCTCATGTATAATTACATCCAGAAAACATCTTGTCATTGTTTCCTAATTTTTTACATGAACTAGAAAATATCACTTCAATTCAGTGATATGAACTACATAGTCAATCACCACCATGATTCCCAGTGTTAACCACATAAAAATTGTCACCCTCTCTTGTATTACTGTCTCTAGGTAAAAAATATCTATAAACTTATCCTTTGGTTCCTTTTATACTATTCCCCCAACTAACCACCCTGTGCCTAGATATCCCACCAATTATTTTTCTGAAACTCTTGACATGTACTAATCCAATTATACTCTTTTATCTAGAGGAGTCTCTAAATAGTCAATAATTTTATGGATATACTCAATCATGGACTTAGAAACCTTAGGTCCACCACCATTGGTGATGGTATGGTTGTTCTGTATCATGAACTCCCATGTCAGATTAGAAACATTTTTCATTTCCCACACTAGGTCTATATATAAAATAAGAATAAATAAGGAAAATTTATCCTAGAACTCCTCTCCAACCCCTTATCCTATTATATTGATGGCCACTTATCCCACTATAGGGTAAAATTTCTTACATTTTTATCATGTCTCCCAATCAACAAACATCATTATAGAGTAGTGTATCTAGAATATCAAATATATGTGGTAGGACACATAAAACATCAATAAAACAATTCCATAAGATGTATTTTTGTAAATTTATAAAACAATTTACCTAATACATCACCCAAAAGTCAAAACTAATGAACCATTATAATAGTCAACCATATCTAACATAGGACATGGCTAATAAAGTGTAAAAATATTCATATTGTATTTTTACAATAAGATAAAAAATTTAACCATTTAAAATTTCCACATTTTACAAATTTTACCCATTAGAAATAAATCCATAGGAAATAATTCTATTAAATTACACATACAAAGAAAAACATTTTCAACTCCCACAACTAACTCATGACTTTAATTTCTATAAATTCTTAATTAGAAACAGGTAATTGAATTCATGAGTGCCTAAAATGATCCATTCATAATCAATTATCATTTTCTGCTAGACAATGTGGAAAATCATAGAAAATAATAACACCACACAATGACTCCATCACCAATGTAGAAATAACATCCAAATATAACAACACACATCATGGAAAAATTCTCCCCCCAAAAAATTGTGTTGTCCTCCACATGTGGGTTATCTAATACAATGAATGATCTCATTACTAGGTATTGGCTCATAATATTATTCTATATGTGATTCTAAATAAATATGAATTCTAAAAATAATAGAAAATTCCTTTGATAAAAATTTGTACTATCCCAACTTTTGTTCTATGAACCAGTTCCACAAGTCGGTTCACCGCATGAATTCATTTATGCCTCCTCATATACTATTAGATAAGATTATTTGTGACTTTCTAATATATAATGTGGGAGTCTATACCCTAATTATCAAACAATCATAATAGGAAAAAATTATTATGAAATTTAAGATAAATTGTAATCAAATATGTCAAAAAAGGACCAACACCACATTAGAATCTATGAACATCGAAAGTAAATATAAACCTAAGTACTTAATATATCATGAAAAATATGAAATGCATGTCAAGATATCTCCAAAATAAAGGCTCAATAAAACCAACCAAGAGGGAACAAACATCATGATTGGTTCCAATATCCATGATCCATCTTGAATCCAACTCATCCATCTAACATTGTGATCTTACCCTTATGCATTATAGAGAACATTATGTCTATTCAGTTACAAATTAGGAAACCCATGTAAGGTGTGAGTAAAACTTAGTAGGCCACCACCAATGACATTTAATGAAATATCCAGACTATATTAGTGTATATATTTCTATAAATAACAAAAATATCTTTAAAAAGAGTAAACGTGGATCATATTTATTATTCATTAATCAAACACATAATCCTCTGGGTTCATGGTGAAACCCACACCAATCAAACCTAAATTTTTCTATTACATAGTTTGAACCATACACCATAGCTATTTTACATTGTACTCTATTCATGGTAATTCATTTTTCAATAAAATTGTAATTTCATCTGGTACCCTAGAGCATCAGTCTAGTTACCATTATCTCAGGCACCTAATATATTGGTCCAATACCAATATCTCTAGGCACAGACCAACATTACTGGGCCCCATGGGATATTGGATCATTATCCCATAACCAAAAACACTTTGTTTTTATGTATGAATCGGGGGAATAAAGTTGTAGTATTGAACCCCATTGGTATTTGGAGCATGAGATTGTGATCCAAAACTCATTGATCCATCATTCAAAAATTTCACATATATCATATTATTATCTAGGATAAAATTCAGCATCCATATTATAAAATAATCACTTCACATTAAAATTTTCATTTATCAATACAACAATGGTTTTTTACTTTAACAAAAGTGATTAATAAGAAAAAAACACCATTAATCCATTTTCATCAATTATTCACATCTCAATAACCCATCAAGGTCAGTACAATCAAACCATTAAATACCATTAGTAAAAATCATTTCAATTATTCGGATCAATTCTATAAACACAATATTTCCCATTTTAATTCCCCAATTATCATTTCATGTATTTTGGGACACCCAATGGATCTCCACCAATACTAGCCTCATAATCATTAATGTGTTGAACAAGATCCATCAATATATCATATTATATTGAATAAAATTCACTTTTTTTAATTTAATTTAAATTAAATGATGTGAAAATTAAATATAAAAATTAAATACAGAATATGAAAATTAAAATAGCTATGAATACTAAATAAACCATATATGTTAAGATTTTTTATGAAATACTGAAAAAAAGTATCCCTCGCATTTATTTAGATTAGATAAATACGAATATATAGGGATGGTGTAATAAAAATACCTAGGATTATGATTAAATGAAACAATATCATTTAAAACATTTTACAAAACTAAAAAAATGGATGAATTTATATCTCCTAAAAATTGGAGAAATATAGGAGATAGAGAGATATGAACCTAACCAAGGAAGAGATCACATACTATAATAGAGGTTGATTCCTTCCACCTAATAATTAATTTGTATAGGAAGGGTTCGAGAAGCCTTGGAACCCTCTATGTAGATTCCAAAAGTGTTGAGAATCTTATTAGGTCAAGAGAAGGTGATTAGGGATATAGACATCTTATTATGGGATTTTTAATTAAATTTTTGTGGTTTGAAATACCACACACATGATTTCTTGGGCCCTTGACATTGTTTGACAAACTATGTTCCCAATTGTGCACCCTTTGTGTCTACGGTTCACTTTTTATAATAGGTGTGTTCATAGTTTTCGAAAACATATTATAACATTGAAATTATACTATATTTTTATGTTTCTCATTTTTGGTGTTGGTGTCAACATGGTTTGTTCAACTCGTGTTCCCCTACTATTGGATAAAACGTGGGTGCAATGTTTCTTGGTGAAACCTGCAAAACATTCCCTAACTGTGTGCCAACTATGCATAGCCCCATATGCTTCAAAATATCTCCAAATGCACCAAAAATGAACCAGAATCTGAACCAAACAATGGTTAGATCAAAACAATTGTAAATTAATTTCTTACATAGTTTGAGATGTATCCTGAATGGTTGGGATATTACACACACAATTAGTGCATGGATTTTCCAACACACTGAATAACCCATGTGAGTTCCTTTTTATTTCAATTGAAGGGAATTTTTTTAGTAATAAGTGTGCATGTGGTGGGATATATAACGTATTTTTATTTTTTAATTCCTATTTTTTCCTATAATTATATAGTAACCACACATTTGGTCCACCCCCTACATAACGCATCAGTTGCCATTTTTTGGAACCTTGGTGGCCTCCTCCATCAGTGCTCCCTTCATCCAAAACACTTCTTCATCTGACTTCATGGTGACTTAATATTAGTTTATGATTCTATTTATCATTCTCTCTTATCTAGTCAATTCACTTTACTTCATTTTTCCCATCAAGATACAGTCTCTATGAAAAACACTACATTGTCATTTTTAAACATATATTGTTATTTAATTTCTCCCAGTATGTGGGATATATTTTATAAATCCCCATAATCCACTATTGCATGATCTAGACCATTATCCTTTCATTTGAGGTTTTATTTCCCCATGAAGTAGTCTTTAATTTTAGAACCATTAATTGTTTGGGATTAAAATTATTTATTTTTTTACATATTGATAGTTTTTTTCTTTTTTTCTAATTTATAAAAATAAATATTTATTTCAAATTGATTTTTCTATAAATCAATGTGTCTGCAAATTTTTTATTTTACATAAATTAAAATTTTATGAACTATACACAACAAGGTTTTATAAAATATGCTGAATGGATATTGACGTTTTATTTCAATATTAAAAAAAAGCCTCATTTTCTGATTCTATTTCAAAATATTAATTGTATTAAAAGATAAAAATTTTGGTTCATTATATAATAATTTAAAGCTATTATTTATATAATAACGATTTTATGGAAAATTGTTGTTCATTTTTTACCCTGTATATATATATATATATATATATATATATTATTCAATTATTAATTCCTATATATGTATATAAAACCATTTATATAGATATAGTAGTGTCTACATTTAGAAAATTATGCATGAATCGTTGCATCTAGAATATAAGTATCTATATAATTAAATATATATATATATATCATAATGAAAATAGGATTGATTTTAGCATTTATTTCATATCTTGATCTTCATTTTCAAATGTTATTATAAATGGGTTCTCTAAATACAATTTTACGAAAAAATACTATTTCCAAAATATAAGGATGGGTTGAATCTTTTTAATGCTTCTAAAAAAATGGAATCTATCTATTAGAATGCCAAGAAATTAAGGTTTATGTTGGATTGGAAATTTATTTGATTTTTTATGTCTATATGATTCATTATTTGGGGATTCACATTATTAGTGTAATGATATTGAATGATGTAACATGTTTGAAATAAATTTAATTGTGAATATGGTTTGATATTCTTACCACACCTCAATATGTTATATTATCAAGGGGTAATTCATGGGAACCCTGATTTAATATGTTGTATTAGGATGATTTGTATACTAGGTAATGGTATTTTCCATTCTCTCTGAGTCATGTTTATATATGATTTTGGGGATCATTTATCTCTTTTGAGGTTCTAAATGTTTTTAGAAGTTAGGGTTGAATATTTTTTATGTGAGAAACATTCAAGTGACACAGTTAAGGAACAAAATTTTTCTAGCCATGTAGAAACCATGATATTTTTCTTGGATGGCACTGGATCTTTTTTTCATGCATGAGAGTCATTTAACATACTATTCAATTCCCAATAAAAAGAACAAGATCAATAGATTTTTGAAATTCATTGTTACACAGATCAAACAGTGTTTTTATAACCATATCATTACTCAAATACAATATACTTATGTAGTTTTCATGGGTTATTAGCTACTTCACAATGAGTATTTAGTTTCAATAATCATTCAATCTAACAATGTTCCCAGTAGAAGTATTTTTACATTTCAAATTTCCCTAAATACCTTTGTAATTTTTAAATTATAATATCCTTGTAGTCTCTCACTTGTTTGATAAAACCATTACATTAAAATTTTAATGATTATCTACTTTTTTAAATGGGGATCCTTAAACAAATATGGTGGATCTATTTGAGGAATGTTCTATTTTCAACCTGATCACTTCTCCACATTTAAGATGAATTTTCAATCTCCCTACCAATTTTCATGTTCAAACTCTATTAGGTTTTAATTACTAAATATGGATGGTTTATTTTAAATTCATGGTTCTTCATATATATATTTTCTTTCCAGGACCCAATCTTTATAACATAAATATCTATTTTCAATTGTGACTATGTACTCTTCATTTTCATGGTTGATGTCCCTATAAAATTCTGATATTCGATGATTTTTCTTGTGTTCATGAAAATAAAATATTTTAGATAATGAAACTAATTATTTGAAAAATATGGAAATTTATTTTAATGTCATCATTGGTTTCTTATGAAATGGTTTTTAAAGATGATTTTTAAATAAAAATTACTTTTCCACTACATTTGTTTTTATGAAAAGTCCCAATGATGGGTTTTAAACAAAAATTGGATTTTAAATAATGGATCTATTATAATTTCCATGTTAAAATGAGTTGTAAACTATTTAGCTTAATATATTTATGATTTTTGAAAGGATACCACATCAAATCATTTTTTATTCCATTATTAAAGGAATATGAAAAAATAATTGATTGTAAAACTACATATCCACATGTTTTCTGTTCCAATATATATTTTATGGAATTATCATCATAGATTTTTTTTCATCGTACTGTTCCTTAAATATCCTTGTGATATATATTAAATATAAAAAGGAAATTTATTTTTCATTATCATGGCTTCATTTTTGAATCAGGAATTAAATAAAAAATCGACTATCTTCTATGTTATGAATAATTTAATTATTTAGATCACTATTGAATATAATGTGTATTCCTATATTTTTTTTCATTAAATATTAATATTTTTAAATGTAATTTTAAAGAATATATTATTTATAATATTTTCAATTTAAATTGACATATGAATCTAGTTTTGTTTTATAGTTATAATAAATAGTTGTACAATCATAGTAATTATATAGATTAATGTTCATGATATATAATGTATTTCTCTAAGATAAATATTTATTTATTGTATTTATTTATCTCATCTAATGTTACAGAGGTCTTTAGGAGACCATTGTGGAAAATTTGGGGTTTTATGATAATAAGGTAGAACCATGATTTAGGCATACATTTTGTTTAAAAATTAGATATCCACGTGATATGGAATTGTTGTTTCTAGTGTAATGATACATAGATAGAGAATAGTTTATCCAATAATATTATTATATTGGGAAACCACTCATAGGAATGGGTTTTATTAGGCTTTATTGAATTTTGGTGTGAAGATGGTTGAATATTGTGTGGTATTAATAGATGGATTCCTTCTTAGTTCACTTTCATATCTGACTCAAATATACCATGCTCAAAGATGGGTTTTCTTCACAATATTTGAGATTAGGTTTAGTTATATAGATGTTACGGATTTGTTTTGTTTTTTTAGAAAAAATAGTCCTTTTCACTCTTGAATATAATTATTCATTAGATTCACTAAATTTGTGGTATTTAATATAGATTTTATATTTTTTTTATTTCATATTATTTTTATATAAAATACCTCCATGGATACAATTTCATGATCCATGATTATAATATATGACACATTTCCCACTGGAAAATACTAAATAATAATATTCTCTTATAGAGAAAAGTATCTACAAGGTATATAATCTAGATTAGATGGGTGTGGGAAATTATGTAGGAAAAGAGTATTATAGTTTAGAATATAACAAGAACAATCATCCTACTTTTATTTATTGATAATGGATCATAATAATCTGAAGATTGAAAATAGAAAATATAGAGGTTCTTTCACTTATTAACAACTTTAGACGAATTAGATGTAGTTTTTACCACTTATATTCATGGTGCACGTGGATGAAAACAGTGGGAGTCTATCATGATGTACATATTGCATGGGGATCATACCAAGAACAATATAAATAAGTTATCAAATAAATAATTTTAACACTAAATATAATTATAGTCAATGAATCATGACTTTTTTGTACATGGAGAAAGGGAATAAATTCATGTTATTTTCGACTCATTTTGTCTTGACAATTAAACTTTTCAACCATGTTTTGTAATAAGGACTCAAAAATGTATTAGAGATTCAATATGGGTTTGGGGATGGTAGAAATGTAATTTTTTTACTCTTATTATTATAATCCATTTCTATATGGGTTAATAAATCATTTTTGTTTGAGGTCGACATAGGTGAGAAGAAAGATTTATGTGGAGGTCTAGTTGTAACAAGGGGTAGACATAGTGTGTTATCTGAAAAAAATGGGATCATAAAAAGTTTTATTAGATTACATAAGTATTATTTCTATGTGATTCCTAATCATAGCACCGGTTCATTTTCAATCAATGTGGTATATAATACTACCCTATTCCTGAATATTTGGAATCACCCATGACACACCATCAATGTGGGTAATTGGATCATCATTAGTATTTTTGTGGATGATAATCTCAGGGATTTATATGTAGATCTACTCAAAAGAAATAGTATCAATCTCATTTTAAAAAATTGGGGGCTGGTGGATTTAATTCTCATGAATTTGGGGACACTCGTGTAGTGAATAAATCTCAGGGAGGTTCTCAGTCCAAATTTCTTTATAAAGTAAAATATTTACAAGTGGAATATGTATTTGTGACAGCTATTGTGAGAGGTAAAATGGTTATTTCATTCTATATAATCTTGGATTTTATTGATACAAATGTATCTCATTCATTTATGTCGTCTATATTATCTTATATGTTAGGAATACTATCATAGACTTTGGAATTAATTATGGATCATTCAGTTCATTTTAGATGATAGTAGGAACAATGATTAAAATTTTCAATATTCCAAGTCATAATTATAGAACATGAGTTTGTGTATATTTTTGTTGTTATTTCGTATAAAATATATTACAGTATAATTATCTTTCAAAAGATGGTTAAAATTAAATCGGATATTGTTTGATATCATTAACCGGATCAGTTTTTATCATCTGATGGGTTTAGTAACGACTTTTATGGTGACTGGGATCCAGGATCATTAAGATCAAGGCATGTTTTTTCTACGTTTAGAATGTTGTCATGCTATTCCTTATATATGTTTCTTTAGGGAAACTACCATTGTTATTTAATTTTCCTCTAGTTATAGCGGATGGGTTCATATATATTTTTACTTTTGATTTTTCTTTATAACCACCCTAGTGGGATTATAATTTTTTTTATTTACATGATTTTGTGGATATCGGACATATATGTTATATCTTGTTATGCTGAAAATTATGAGTTAATGTATCTACATTTTTTTCTATATAATCATGGGGATAATGGCTTTGTTATAAATAGTATATCAACTAGTGTGTCACCATTTATCTTTTAAATGTACATAGATAGAACAGTTGCTCTTTGTATTCAATAAAAAAGTCTAATGATGATATTATTATGAAAAATTATCATATGGCATTGTTTTTTACATTTTTAATCAAAATAGTGGATCCTGGGGGTTTTTATGATTGGTTTTAGTTCTAATTACAATTCGTTAACGGTTTATAATAGGATATTCCAAATAAAAACATTAAGAGAATATATAAACACAATGAGATTTTATGCCACTTTATCATAGAAATGAACATATGATGTTAATGGAATTAATGAATCCGATATTTCATCAAATAATGGACTCAATTGTGGATTTTTTTGTTCATGATATTTTGGTGTACTCTATATCATTGGAGAAACATATGGATTGTCTATATATGGACCTAGGAGCATTAATAGATCATTAATAGAATGAGATGAATTTTAAAGGTGAGTTTCTGATCCACATTTTAATATTTATGGGCCCATTTTTTAAGATGTATCTCATTTAATCAGGAAAAAAATCAAACATGATATTTATTTGGAACTACACTGAAATTTTTATGAGAATTGGCGATTCATTTTTTGGATAGTTATAACATTGGTTTTGATAAGTACTTATCAAATCATGCATTGTTGATGTCATAAATTACTCATAAACATGTAATTATAGAAAAAACATTATACTTTCAAATATCATATGAGTTAATTAAGGTGATAATAAGAAAACCTATATTTTGAATTCTTTTGAATCCTTGTTTGGTCTATTTTGTTATTTATAATTAAATTAATACATTTTTAATAAGTTATCAGTTGTCGGGGAAATTAGTGGTGGATTATGGAACTCACTAATTTCATAGAAATGATATTTATTATCCTCCTCATGATCTCAAGATGGCTAAAGTGATTCATGCTCTTAAGAAATGTTTCCACCAACTCATTAGTTAGTGGTTCACTAAGTATTCATATCACAATTTTCAAAAATATAATTTAATTGAATGAGATCAAAACATGTGATAGAGATGTTTGTTTGAGTGAAATTATACTTTTCACATTGATACTATGTATACACTAGTGAATGGGGATGTGGTAGCCAATTCACTCTGTAAGAATTTATTGATACATGCCTTGAGGTATTTTGATAATGATTGGGTTTTGATGATTTATTTTCATTGGTATGATACTTGATATAGGGGCTGATGATGGGTATGAGCCTCTACCTTGTTTCAAAAATGATTCATCTCATGAACATTGAATTTTTAGTGGGTATCACACTTATAACAATTTTCACTACTTATAAAATTATATAATTGGTGGAAACCAAATGTAATTATTCCTGCTTTCTAAATGTTGTATTTTTTTCAAAAGAAGGTTGGTCTTTTGGATTCCATTTAGAAAGAAGTTTATGTATAAATAGTTCAAGAATAGTTTTTATTCAAATGTGAATATGAATATATATCATGATTTGAAATGTCTATATAAATTGATGGTGTTTAGGTAGTTAGGGGAAATGATTTTGTCAGGATACCTTTGTTTTCTGATCATTAAGGTGGAGCCTTGATGACATGTCAGATTATTATAGGACTTAACTATTCTTTTGTGGAATAGGTTTGATATATCCAAATGATTAATAATATGATTAAAATTGAAAACTATTTGCAGTTATGAAATTTAGGTTAACATTAAATTAGAAATCAAATATGAGTATTTCCTTCTGATATAGGATACTATTAGGGATGGACCACTCAAAAACAATTATGTTTGACCAATCATGACGCGTCATGGGGTTACTTATATTATGGATATTAATAAGGACCTATTGTTTACAACCATATAATAGAAATGATTTCTAATGTTATGTGTAACCAATTTCTATTATAGATGACCTATCTCCATATTATGTATCTAATGACTAATATATCACTTTAGATTCGTGAAGAAATACACTTAACTTGAGTTTTCGATTTTTGGTATTCAATTGGAAAATAAATTATCATTTTTTGATATTTACAATAAAATTATTTATTATATTGTGATTAAAATGAAACTATTTGGTATTTTGTATGGTTCATCATAAAAAAATATTCTTTAGTTTGGAATGATTTCAAAGAACTTCCATTAATTGGGTTGAGAATTGTTCCTATCATGGTAAAAAATGTGCATTTTTTCATATTTTTTTTCTTAACCATTGTTTCAACAGAAATATTATGTGAAGCATAGAAATCACCAATTGGTGTTTATTGTTGGATATAGGGGTTTCATTGTGTTTCACCATGCATGAGACATCATTTTATTATTAATAATGTCAATTATTCACTATGTTTAGTTAGCCTAATGAGATCATTAAAATAATTATAAAGGTGTAATATAATTTTGAAATTATATCTCTCTTGAAATTTATCATGCGGGGGTCCATGTTTCCCAATAGTGAAGGTATCAACCAAATAATTTAAATATAATAGGATTGGATTAGAATGATCATGATCCAAAAAATCAATAGTTAAGAAGCAAATTCATATTACATATCACCAATACAATTTGTTTCAGGGTAATATAATTATCTTTGGTTTATATAATATGGAAATTTAAGTGGAGTTGCATGATAAATGAGATGTGGAATATTTAATGAGGAATTAGTTTCCATCTATTTCTAGGAATATATAATCTTGAGTGCTTGGTGGGGGGAGGGAATCTGCATGACTGGGATAATTGTTTCATATTCTAGGTGGCATGGAAATTTTATTTTTAGTTGAATTTCTCAATTTTAAGTTTAATAGGAATGATGTTTCCAATAGATGATATTTTTATTTTTATTTTGTAAAAATAATATATTTTCATGAATTAGGTGGATAGTGTGTCTCATCATTCATTAACCGAGTAATATGGAAGTGGTAGTTCGAGAGGCATTTTTCATGCATGAAAGTGTTATTCTAAACATACATGTGATCAATAAAATAATATAGATTAATGGGATTTGGATAATGGTTATAAAATGTCTCATTAATTGTTTTTATGGCCATGTATCTACTTCAAGGTAGTTATAGGATTTGGATTTTAAGGGATAATAGCTACTACATTGATACATCATGATTTATCTTCCCATGAAAATTAACTAAGAACCCCATATGGGTGTACTAAAATTGGAAAATTACCTTGACTCCCATGGTATTTTTTAACTCAAATATCCTAATAATTTATTATTATCTTAATCTATCCTCTCTGTGACATTATATAAGATACTTTCCTTGGTTCCTTGCTTGTTATTAACCAAATTGTGTTGATATATTCATGTAATTTTCGGATTTCTACCTTATAACATAACATATTTCCTGATATATTCCCAATATATCATACCCTTATTTCATTAGAAAATATTTATTATTGTTTATATATATATATTGTTTTATGGGGAGCTTATGAACATTATTGTTAATCTTGGCCCCTAAGAACCTGATCACACCAATTATAATCACTTTTTTTACAAGGTTTGATCCAAAGCCTCATTTTATTATTAAAGAAAAGACATATTTAGTGTTGGTAGAGGGAGACCCATTACATAGCCCTAAGGCACATGGTCAAGTCGCCTAAATACAAGGACTGAATGCCCATGTTTTTTCCAACGGACCCCTCGGTGAGCAATACTTCTACATTATTCATGCTGCTACATTTTCTGCTAAATGTTCCACCCCCGCTACAGTACCTACTAAAGTGGCTCTTCCACTATAGTCTTTCCACTGCTACTGTCCACTGCTGCAATAGTAACACTACAGTACACCAAAAATTGTCCATGCCCAGATTTTATCCGGGGTTATTTGGATGCCAAACAGAAGCTTGTACCACTTGGGTACAAGATCGTTGGCACTTCAATTACTGTCAAATTTTTTTAAGGTGATTAGATTTTAATCCTTGTCATGGTATGTATCTCTATAAATTGCTTATATCTCATGATTTACTATGGGTTAGTTTATATTCATTTTTTTTGTTTACTAAATTCATTTATTTGAAATATATGAGTGTATTATTATGAAATTAAATCTTCGGTGGCCCATGAAATTTATTTTCAATTAAATATTAATTATAAAATGATTCTATATAAATCAAGTGCGGATGAGATATCATGATGGTGGTATTGATTCTAAAATGGATTTTCAAACTTCAGAGTGGTGACACTTCACTTTTTAAATTATGTTACCAATTTGTGAGCATCTTTACTTGATTTTTTTTAAATCATTGAACATGGGAGTGTTTTGTGAACCATAAGTGATGGAATATAAAAACCATAGTAAATTTTGAACCACTATGTGATATGTTTTTGATACCAATAAAGGAATACAGGGAAAAGTATTGTAGTATATACTATTACACTACCTCAATGTTGTATGCATGAATTAGTATTTTATTCACATTGGATATATTATAATATAGTTTCTTTCCCAAGGGTTTATATATGTATCATGACTATATTTCAATCATTCATATATTCTATGATATGAATGAATTTTCTAATTACATATATATTTACATTCCTATTAATTTCATTAATATTAAGACTTCTAATACCATATTATTTTAATGGGAAAAAGAATGATTTCTATTTATAAAATATTTTCAAATGAAATACCATTATGATACATTTTCTAATGATAGATATAATGGTTCCATAGAGACTGAAATTATACAGAATATTGATGGTATCATACATGTACTTTGACTAACACCATGAATATGCCTTTTGATATTTTCATATGTTATTATTCATGAAACAATTAATTGAATGGGAATCATGAAGATCACTATTTTAATTTGGATTTTTTAAATTTTTAGTGGGTTTTGGTGATTTTTACAAATGTTCTATTGGCAATGTATTTTCTAGATTAACTCATGAATTTGTTCAATTTTTTGGGTCTAGACAATTTTTATGGTTTATAATTCTCATTCTTGATGGCATTTTATTTTTTCATAAAAATATATAATTTATCTCATTTCTGTTATAAATGACAAATTATTTGGTTCTTATGTTTATTCTCATCATGTATTCATCCTTTATAGGTTAATTTTTATGTTGACCTCAGATGGGGAATTACTTTCGTCCATACCTATTCCATCATCAATAACACAACACAAACTAAACAATAAAACAATGACGATATGATTACCAATTTTACTTTTTTAAGGTCCTCCTAATAAGATCATTCATACAAATGGATATGTTTGGTTTAGTCACTATGTGTATGAGGATCATAGGATGATTACTTGACCAGTGTTTCCCAATGTGTTTCAATATTTTTTTACTCTTATATAATATTATTCAATATTTAGTTTTATTGTGATATACTACAACATTTATTTTCTTTATATTGTGACAATGATTATTATATTAATAGGCATCCACTTCCAAATTAAGTGGTTTAATATATTTCATAAAAATAGAGTTGAATGGTTCATGGTGGATTTTATTATTTTCACGTTAATTTAAAATGTTTTTACATGGTTTATAAAAGTATTAATTGGATTATTGATATAATATTTATTACAAAATAACCTATAATTTTTGGATACAATATATATTTTTCCTCGTATTTTCAAAAAATAATAAGAACTAATATAGTATAAATGTATAAATACGAATAATGGTGGGTGGTGTGCTACATAGAATTTCAATTATCACTGAAATATAATACAATTCCCATTTAGAAATTGGTTTAACATATTCTTTTCTAGAAACACATATTGATTTGTGACCGGATAATGTCCTATGAACTATTAGATGTCATGTGGGAAATATAATTTTTCCTTTTTAATTATTTCATATTCCATATCAACTATCTCTATTGTTATTATAATTATTTATGGGTAGGTTTTATTAATGTGGCATTGTAGATGTTTGCGAAATGGGGTTATTTCTATTCGTATCGAGCAACGTAGTGGAATCCCATGGTATGGATGTATAAAATATTTCTTTATCAAAGTTATTGAATATCATAATATTTAATGATCTAAGCCTAGGTTGAGTTCTGAGAATCTCACATGATGGTGGGAATGAATCTTCCATTAGAAGAAAGGGGAATACTGCGCACATCAAGGCGGATCCTATTGCGGTCTCCAAAAGGCTCAAAATGGGTGAGTTATCAATTATTGCTCACCAATTTCTTCCTAAGTGTACAAAACCTATAAAAATTGATGATCACAAGGAACATATTTCTATAATATGGGGCTTCTCAACATGGAAGTGTGTCTCGATTGGTCGGTGATATTTCCATATGATTTTCCCCATGGATGAATTAAAAGTTCGCGCATGGGGATTTCGTTCCATTGTCCTCAAACCTAGATTTATTCATTTATGGGAATGGGATAAAAAGTTTAACCCCTTAGAAGTTGATAGCACTACGACTCAGGTTTGGGTTAGAGTTTATGGATTTAACTGGATACTTTGGAATCCTAAAATATTATTTGATATTGCATTGTCCATTGGCATACCAATCAAAATAGACAAGGAGACGGAATTTTCCCGTTTTGGCCACTTCTCTAGGATTATGGTTAATATTGAACTGGGATCGAATCTTGTTGATAAAGTGATTCTTTATACTAACGAAGATATTATTAAGATGAAGATCGTTTATGAAAAAATTCCTAAGTTTGGCAAAGACTTCTATGTTATTGGTCATGATCTATCCTCTTGTCGGCGTTCTTTAGTGTGCAGTTCTTGTGAATTGCATGGCCATAATGTCAATAATTGTCTCAAGAAGGGAAAATCTGCCTCTGCTGGGAAATATGAATCACATTTGTTGCATGCGGATGACAAAAACTTGGGAAAGACAGAGCTGAGCACGGTTTCTAATCGGGTTGAGAAAGAGGTGCAGGGTGCCGCTCATGAGGAGGCATAGAAAGTTGATGTTTTGGGAGACCGACCAGATTCTCCCAAGGTATGTACTTTTCCTAAAAATCAGAAGAAGTCTTGGGCTGAGATTTGTATGGATGCGGATAATGTCCAACATGTTGATTCTACAAGAAAAGGAAATGAGCAGGCCGGAGAAGTAGAAGCACAGATTGAGGTTGATCAGAAACTCACTAAAAGGAAATTGATGCCCTTTGGGAATCGAAAAGGTAAACAAACTTTAGATTATGACTCTCTAGACATCTCTAAAGATTGTCACTCTTATGCAAAACCCTTTTTGGATAATGAAGGATTTCAGATTGTTTCTTACAAGAAGACATCATCCCCGGTTGCTTCCGCTACGGCGGTTGAGAAGCCTACTGCAGATGAAAGGATGATGCCAGTTAAAACAAATGCTTCTTTTTCCAATGGCTAGGAATATACAAAGGATAGCTCGGGTTCTGAGAGCACTGATGCTGAGACATTGCAAGGAAGGCTTCAAGTTCTTGCGAACATGGCAAATACTAGAAGAGGGCGATCTAGAGATCATGGAAGAGGACATGAAAGAGCGGAGCTGATTTCATTCAATGAAGAAGAGAAAAGGCTCACTGAGCGTCTACTGAAAAAGGTTAGGAAATAGTCATTGTTTTGGGGTTTCCCTGTTTTTTCCCGTACTCTTTTCTTTTATCTTCTTTCTCCTGACTCTTGAATTTAATAAAGGAGGCTTTGCCTTTTTTAAAAAAATAAAAAAAAAATAAAAAAAATTATTAAACAATTACTGCATTCGAATTAGTGGCATGTTCTACTTTACATCATCACCGCTGTGTTTTTTCTTGATGGATCGAAGGTCAAACCCCTTGAAATCATCCACACAAGCTTCAAGAATTATCTAGAACATGGATCATCAAATTTGGGGTTCTGGTTCATAGGTCTGAAAATTCCTTCATATTCATAAGGAATACAATGATTTATACATTCAATCCCTGATGAAAATTGAAGATCAAAAACTCTTATTTTATCCTTAACTCTTTTGGATTTCTATATTGGAGAGTGGATCACCCAATATTTTGGACTAAATAAATATATTAATTATGAATGAGAGCACAAAAATGCTAATATAGTAGATTAAAAGTACCCAATAAGGGTTCCCCAACCACCATATTTCCATCTCCCACAAAATAATAAATAAATTACATGTCATGATGAACTAAATATGTTATATATATATATATATATTATTATTTTATGAAAATACTGTTAAATATATTAATAATATTATGTTACATACCATATTCATTAATGGGACACATAATTCCCATAAAATTCTTAAAAACATGATTATTAATATAATTCACATTCACATAATATTTCGAATGTATTCACTTAATAATCAATGAATAATTTAAATAAATAAATTAAACCAAATTATTTTATTCTCGAATAAAACTAATTTTTTTATTCATCGGTGAAAATATTACATTGTCTAATATTATAACACATGGTTGGTAGAACATCATCCTATAAACATATTAAAGGTAATAGGGTAAGATCTAGAATAATCCATGTTGTCTGACCCTCTAGATCCTTGTATCAATAGTAGTGAATTCTATTCATAGACCAATATTGTAGTCTTGTAACCCATCTACTATACTAAATAGTATATATAATCACATTATCATTTGAATTTTCTTATTTTGGGGTGCACCGTTTGTGTAATTATAAATTATTGTTTTATTATTTTTTTAATTTAACTATAATGACATAACATTGAATAGAATGAACATGTATTTAATGAATGTAATACCATCCTAATAAAATAGATATTATATATAAATTTCTTAAATCAGAGTTAAAAATTAATATTTTTACCGTTAGAACGGTGTTGTACCTCCAAAGATGCCCCCAACAATACATTCCTCACCATGAAATAATTGTCATGGTTTTTTCCTTTTCATCAATAATAATAATCTGATGAAATAAATTTATAATCATCTCAATTGAAGAGATGAATATATGTGCTTATAGATAGGGACAACTAGCCAAACATGAAACATGTAGTTCTTTTATTGAATATTTTTTTGTCATGATCTCGCATTCTAGAGGACACTACTTGAGATTATTAGGATAAGTAGTGATACCTTTTATGATCCCCAAACAAATGATCTTCATATATCATCTATGTCCTATCAGTGTGATTCATCTAGAACACATGAAATTAAATTATGAATACTTTCATGGTGTGTCTTGGTTCCCTTTATATAATGGGAAAAACAACAACCTATTGATATGATATGAAATCAATGAATACTACAATAAATATAGTGGACACATATTTCAAAATTCTATTCTAGTATGATAGAATATATATATATATATACATATCCAACAATATACATTTAGCAGTAATCAAAGTAAACATATAAGTTTGTTATAGGGAACCAACTTATAAAACTCCGCCATGAACTATAAAAAATTACAGATTAGTCTCAAACATACATAAGTCACCTGATATTCAAGCGTCTGCTACTATATGAATTTAGTGAGGGGGTTCTGCTAAGTTATCATTGGTCTCTACATTGGTATCTGTGACTTTGCCTATTATAGTAAAATCCCTAAATAGATGAAACATGTAATGTATATGTGTTAATACCTCTACACCAGTACCATAGAGCCAATGATTAAATTATTATAAAAGAACAATATACATGGAGTCACACCTCAATGGACTAAAAAGATAATTGATCTTTGGAAAACTAGAAACATACCTGAATTTCATAAAAATTTTAAAACATACAAAACATGAATTTCATATAAATAAGGATTATTATACTAAAATAACAAAAACTAATTTTATATGGGGAACTTGTGGTATTATATTATCATTTATGAAGAATAAAATAATTTGTTATTAGAATAAATAATATGAAAATGCAATGTTAAAAACGTTACCTCTTCTTTGGGAAGCCGATTTATGATAAGACTAAAACCAACAATGGATTGATTACTTATCAAAAAAGGAATATGTTAGGTGGATAGGTATGTAAGGAAGGTGTTTTTATAGTTCATGAATAAAAAAAATAGTTTCATATGTGGTAATATGATATAATTTGGTTTCCTTTTCAATGTGGGATGGAAGACACATATATAATTTTTCAAAATAGTCAATTACACAAATATTTTATCATAGAAATTTTTTCCAAAATGGGCTGTTCTCAAACCATTTAGGTTATATAGTCTATATTTTTTCATAAAATATTAATTAGACATGTTCTGGGTAATTTTTAATCAATATCATTTTAGTCCCCCGATAAACAAGTTCCTCTATAACTATGAAAACTATTTTTCTTTGTTTTTACTTATATGTATGATTAAAAAATATTCTGAACATATTTCATAATATTAATTAGTTTTTTTAAAATATTACATCCATTTTTATAATTTAAATTCATATAATATGAAAAATTAATTTTAAAATTTATCTCGCAAACACAAATTAAAGGATGGGTTTTCAAATAAAATATTTCAAATATTAAAAAATTCTCATATATCATAATTCAATATGAAATTTATTACAATGAAATAAATTAGATCAATTATAATATTATTGAATTTTTTTTCTTTATATCCTATTCCTAATATAATTTATCTTTTAAAATAATTTTAACAAGAATCATAATTCAATAAAAACATATATTTTTTCTATTCATCAAAAAATAAATCATTTTACCAAATTATCAAAAATCACTCTAGAATAATTTTGATATGACGAATTAAAAAATTATCTTAATTTCTAAAAAATAATATTTTTCTAGGTTGTAAATATTTATTTTAAATAATATGTCTATATCACAACTTGTTCTTCTTCTAAAAATTATATTCTAAGAAATCATTTATTTTTTATTAAAATTTTTTTATTTTAATTACAATTAGTAGATTAACATTGAATTTATTTATACATGTGTATAATATATAATTTTCAAAGTTGTGTTAGTTATATTTTTATTGGAAAAAATAACAACTATATAATAACTTGTATGTTTTTTATTTTAATATATTATCATGTTTCATTAAAACACATTATTGTATGAATCACCAGAAATCAAAGAGGTTGAATTTATTTAAAATGAAATATATTTTAATGTATTAGGGTGATCTAATCAATTATATTATTATATTTCTATGTCACACACACTATAAAAGAAGGATGTTCCTCTTTTATAATCATGCCACTATACATTCTACCTGAAATAAATAAATTTTAATCACTAAATATAATATTGATATAAAAAATTAAGGGTTTCAAAATTAAAAATACCATCAATGGAAACCCATATGATAAAATTTGTTAATAAAACATCCTATTGACAATAGAGGGAAGGAATAAAAATGTTCATATTGAATAACACATAACTAGGATTGCATTTAAGAGAACATTATTGGGAATTGAAGAAGTAGAAATGGAAGGAAATAGTAATTAATTATAGTCAGTTATAGTGGTCATTTATCATAAGAAATTGAATTATCATTAGAAATTTTAGACCTTATAAACATTACTTATTAATGAATTAAATGGCCATTGGATTCATCATATAGAAAGGTAATATAGTGACATTTTTCCACAAATATCCTTTTACTAATATTTGGGGATTATTTTCATCACTATTAATACAATTAAATATACTTACTTGATATCATTCTATTTTATAGGAATAATTCCTTCCATTATTTGTGTTTAGTAAATTTCCACTTTATTTATTCAACTATGAATTGAATATCGAAAAAAATTCCTCAGGCGCTGGAATTAATGATTATAATATCATAATATAAACAAAATAGTGGAAGGTACTTATATATAAAATAATAACTAAACTTCATATGTAAAACCCAGTTATCAATATAATCTATTCATGAAATATTTAACCTTAGTATTCATCAAAAAATATTTCTGAAAAAATTCAAATTTGAAATTTTTTGAATGATTGTCACTAGTTTTCCGAAATAATCGTAACATTATGATCCCCAAAGAATATAATGCATCTCTTAATGTCACATACAAAATATATAAATAAAATCATCATTATAAAACATTAATTAAAACATTAATTATTCTAAAAATAAAATCTAGTATTTTCGAATGTATTCAATAAATCAAAAATGATGTAACTCTATTGATTATAAAATAAACCAATCTATCATCAAAACTATAATGATAATCAAATTCATCAATACTAAACATTTTACACTGTCTAGGATAATTATCTCTTTATCAAAACTAAAATAAAATTTCTCAACATTAGGTACATATTAAGGGTTATTATCCATCATTATTACGTTTTATAGAAAAATGAATAAGCCAATGTCTTAGTTCACATTGATCCCAGAACCATTTAAAAAATATTTTAAAGAATCCATAATGAAATAAAATTTTAATATAATCCTCATACATATCATAATTTTTATAATTAGGATGTCACTGATAAAATACTTCAATAATAATATTATATTATACAAATATAGAATTAAATTAATCATTCCACATTATTCATATACCATTATATAAAATTCATCATATTATTTCATAATACCTCCTTATTTTCATATTTCATTTTTTGTATTTTTACCATCAGTGGATCAATCATTACTCATAAAACCTTATTTATTCTCTTCAAAATATTTCCTACTATGAAATTTATTATTATAATTCCTATATATTTCACATTTAAAGCATCAAAACATATCTTATTCCATAAAAAACCATTATTTTCATCCAATACATAAAAAATTATTTTTCCTCATAAATTAATTTTTTAGCACTTTTATTGCACACCAAAACTAACACCACATTTATCTAAAAAATTCACTAAGGTGTCTCTTTCTATATTCATTATATATGTGAAACTTAATTTTCATTCCTATATGGTCTTCAACACCCAGGACCTTAAAAAAGTATATCATCATCTTTATTGGTGAGTCTAATATTTTTTTTAATATTAATAATCATATATCTTATTAACTTATTAGGAATAATCACAATATCTTTCAATACATTCATCATTTAATTTTGATGCTCTTTTTCACCATAGTTTCCATCTTATTCAATGTTAACTGGATTTTTTTAGATTTATGCAATTGACTAAAACTAAAGTGAATAGTGAGAGAAGAAATAATCATATTGGGAAACCCATTAAATCATTTATATGATGTTTAATTAATGAAAAATTATTTTCTATATTATCAAAACATAATTTAAGATAGGTCATTCATTTTCCTCATTATTGGAATCCATTATAATGAATTGTAATGAAATATTAAAATATCTAATTTATGTCACCCAATAGAGTCACATTCAGTGTGCCAAAAACCCGGTGGATTTCACTATGTGACAATTGTGTAAATTCCAAATGCACCCCTTCTAGTGTTATTAAGCCTAACGGAATCAATTATAGAACAATGCGCATTTATAATATCAATTAAGGACATTATTTTGAGGAAAACCACATAATTTCTTCATCTACATAAAATTAGGATATTATTCAATGAAAATATTCAATGAATAATTAGGTTAGGTTCACTAATATATGTTTTCCTAAATATAATTCCCATATTTTTTACTAAACATCCTCCAATACCAACTATAAAGACCCTAAACATGGTTACCTAGAGCGAGTTGTAATATTATTTCTTGGAACATTATATTATGAATCACATACTGATGGACCTAATAGAATATTATTATTGGTAATCTAAATACACAATATATTTTAATATACTTTTAAAATCATAAAATACAAAATGTGTTTTTTAGAAAACTATTTTTTACATTTTCATATCCATCAATGTCAATCAAAAAAATGGTGTCTTGTGGAAAATTAAAAATATGAATTTGGGGATCATGGATGCTTAGTAATGGTACAAAAAAATAAAATATATCTTAAATAAATAATAATAATCAATTAATTAAGTTATATAATTGATAAAAAATACATCTAAATAATACCTTGAGCATAATATTGTATGAATAAATGATTATAAAATAAATCCATGTCAATAATGACATGATCATGAAAAAACTACATGGATATTATAAATAATCTAATTATCATAATTTCATCAATAACATATCTCATAATAAGGAAATGAATAATTTCGGACATCATAACCATGCAATAATGTTATCATGTCATGTAATATTATGTAAAATGTAGAAGAATTTTCTTGATCCCCAATCTAGTTTGTCTCATGTGACCTACTAATGCATCGAGGGGATATAGAGAGCCTTGTCTATCACTTATTATGTCAATAATAATTTCTCATAAAATTTCCTGAAAAATAATAAACATAAAAATTCATATTAAAAAACTAATGTATGGATTTTTAATAATTACCCTAATAAATAAACATAATCATAAATCATCTGAAGTACTATGAAATTTATCAAATGGGTACACCCCATGGAAATGAGATCATAGTACACCTAAAATATGATAAGTATAGTATCATTTAGTCATATCCCCAGTTGAGAATTAGCACAAAAGGGGTGATTTTATTAATGTTTATAAATACCATAAAAAGTAATTAAAAATATTCCTGAGGAATATAATATTTTTTACTTGAAAATATTTTTAAAAATAAAATTTAGATAATTATTGTGAAAATAATTTTCTACGAAAATATCCTTTGTAACATTTAATGGATGTTTTAAAAAATTGCGTAGTCATGCAGGAAAAAATTATATACATGTCATACGCATTAAAAAAATGGTTCCTTCCAAAACAAATTAAAAAATCAATCCAGGATAAAAATTTCATTAATAGATAATTTTTAAATTATTAAAATCAGTTTGAAAACAGTTTTTGAAAAATGGATTTTAAATAAAAATTAATTTACATCAAAGAGAGAAACAAATTTATATATTAATATAAACAATTATCAAAAATATTTATTTAAAAATATAGTAAAATTGTTAAATTAATTGTAAAAACTTCATGAAAAAAATGGCGATAGAAAATTTGATTGATTTTTAGATTTAATATAAAATAATAACCCAATTGGAGATATAAACGTAAACAATCCAGAAAATTGATGTTATTTTGAAATACACCAGTAATAATTTGATAACTTTCGATTCATAATCACCATGAAATAAATAACATAAAATGAATATTTAAATAACATATAATGAAGTATATTGTTTATATAAAACATTACCTAGTTGAATATGGACCACAAAATTAATATGTTTTCAATATGGAATATCTCTCATAGATGTAAAAGTGTTACATGAAACCCATAACTATGTTTTGTATTCTGTCATATTTGTATGAACTGAATGTATTATAAATAGAGGTTTATTATATATAAATTATAGAAACATAATTACATATACCAAACAATATATGATTTACTTATGTTATTTTATTTCTCAGACATTTAAATTACTTGGTTAAAATCAATATTTCAAGTAATAACGTCCTTGATTTTCATTAATATTTGGATTAGGTATCTTTTTCCCTTTTATATCATATTGTTCCCAAAATTTAATGAATATTTCCATGTTAGTAAATTCATAAATATGAATTATATATTTATTTAGATTAAATTACAAATGTTAGACATTAACTATGGATTTCAATTTTCATGGAGGCAGTATACCGTACATACGGATGAAAATTGTTTCAATTTTTTCCTGATTGGTGAAATTAATGTATAATAAACATTAATTAACATTAAAATTTTAATTATTATTCCATTTGTATAATTTATATTAATTAAACACATATTTATTACCATAAATGTAAAAATAAAATGAAAAACAATTCACAACACTATATGGAAGCAGTAGTCCATACATACACGCAAGTAATGATATAGTTTTCAAACATATTGGGTGGTAAGAATTTATATTAGATATTATATTTATATAAGTATTTTTAGTTCATAAATATGACATATATGCATTAATTATAGCAATAATTTTCATGAACCAAGATGGGTCTCCATCCGACCAGGCCCTCGACCCGGTCTGCGGTAAGACTCGAGGGATGTTCCCGATCCCCGTGGGTTGGAACAAGTTCCTGGGTATAACAAATAAAACTTGGGAACGATTTACCAAAATTAAACATATTCAAATGACCAAAAAAACTAAAAATTCAGATATCAAAAATTCAATCAAATATGCCCTTATCAACATTTAAATTTAATGATTTACAATGTTAGACAAAAAAAATTTACTACGAAAAAGGAGAAACAAATACCTATAACAATCCATGATGCAAAAAGAGAGGTGAAACATCCACAATCTACCAATAAGGACCTGCAAGAGAATGCCTCTAACAACTCGAACCACTATCGTTGAACACGATGCCTCAACCTGGAATACAAAATGAACAAGGTATACATACACCCAAAGGTGTATGTAGGGTGTGAGCCAAGATCCCAGTATGACATCACCCAAAAAAAAGGATTCACATATAAACATTAAATGATAAATTCATTTTTAGGCTTAATAAGTAAAATTACACCAAACAATGAATTACTTCAAAGAGATATTTTCTATAAAGAAAACAATTTTCATAGTAAAGAAGATAAATAAAGAAATAAAAAAACACCATTGCATTTAAGAAACTGAAACCTTCAAGACAATACCAAATGTTTCACCGTATGATTATGGTGAGTGTAAAGTAGTCTAGTAGCACCCAAAGTGGGAGATTCCCTATAGGTTCCAGTAAAAATAATGGGACCCTAGAACGTAACGTTTTGGTGAACAATATTATATAAATAAAAACAAAATATGTTCTCTTGAAAGAGACACCAGTAGGGAAACACATCCATAACCTAGTGGACTCCAATAATCGTGAAAAGTTAAGTTAGTGTTGTAATATTTAAAAACTCTAAGTGAAATCGGTCCAGAACCACTTTTGTATCACTTGCACGCTAGATCATGTCCACCCACCTAGTACCTAAGCTTCCCCATTTCTGCTCAAGATGTTCTAATTTAATATTCCACGTCAAACTCAGATGTTTAAAATAAATAAGTTATTACCGAAACTCAACTCCACACATTCATACACACAAAAATCCATTTGAAATTGTATGCACACCAAAAGAATTTACCCAACTCATATTAATTAATTTCTACATTGTTAATAATTATTTTTTAAAATATATTAAATTATTTGTAAAAAAAATTATAAAGAAAAATAACACAACATAACACGAAAAACCAACTCATCCCACCTTTATGCCCAAAAACACCCAAACTCCACATCAAGTACACAAACTACACCAATCACATCAATTAAGAACCCAAATGCACGGTTAGAAGACTATTTTCCCGATCAAATAAGAAACTATAAATTTTATTACGATATTTCAGAGTTTGACACATGACATTAAACACAAAAAAGTCAACTGAAATCATCTTTTTGGACAAGGCGAATATGAACGCTACACCCAAAAATTCATTGCACACATTTCACTTTTTCACAAAACAAACACATACATTATAAACCATTAGTAGACTGCTCAATATAGGTTTTCAAAGAAACAACCTACTCAACGCTCCCAACACCTTGACATATGACCAATCACAAGCAGCACAATGTCGAAAGCATGATTATCAACACTCTCACAAATGGATAACTAACTGTACATATTATTAAACATTAAAAATTGAATAAATATGAGTTTTCAACCAAAGAAGACACCCACCCAACATGAATAATCTTCCAAGCCAATCTAGCACATGGAAATCATCCTGATAATTAAATCCACTCCAAAAACAATGAATCAAAGTTCTTTAAAAATTAACTAGTCAAGGAAATTAATTAATTAAATAATGTTTAAATATTTAACCACATACCTCAACATGACACCCCCGAAAATAGGAGTGAAATCATCAAATTCAAGCACAAAACCTCAAATGTTCTATGTTTGCACCGCAAGGAACCTAGAGCGAACTCAAACTCAAGAATTTGAACCACTAAAATATAAATAGAAACCCAAAAAACATATACTTGAACCCCCAAAATTGAATAAACAACTATATAAGGGAGTACACACCATTGGTGAGGTAGCAAGAGGCTGGTCGGGGCTTAAAAATGCCAATAGAGGTGTGCCTGATGGAACCCCGGTCGGAAGCGGGTGCACCGAACCAGTTACGACCAAAATGATATGTGCCTGATGCTTTTGCACTATCTGGTGGTGGGTTGGAGGGCAAAAAGAGTATAGCATGTCAGACGGGAAGGGGTTCCAGGGGACGGGGAGTCCACCACAACCCAAGGGGAATTTGACATAGTAGAAGGCAGTGTGGGATGGGAGTGCACCGTGATAGCTGCAGGACTAGTCTAGGGGTTGGGGTGCGGCCTGACGGGCTGTCCATGGAGGGGGTGTGAGCTAGGAATTTCAAGGGGGAAGGTGGACGTGGCCTTTAGCGCAAAGGGTAGGGGATTCATGCACGTGCTGCGCAACATGAGACCCATGAGAGGGTGGTAGCGCAGACCCTAGGAAAATAACAAATAAAAATAAATTGAAATGTATAATAACTATAATAAATTCTATTAATTCTAATAACAATAATAATAATAATAATATAATAACAAAATCAATAACCTAAATAATAGACTATAACATAATCAACTCAATAATGTGTTATTTATAAAAATTAGACTCTAAATTAAATTATTATAGAATGTAATAAAAATAATATACTCAAGGGACATTAATATTTTTATTATTATTAAAATAACTCTTAATTCATCTTATTGCATTAGTTGACCATCAGGAAGGGTGTGCAGTGAACTGGGCGGGGTGGCACGGTGAAGACAGTGGGCCACTGGATTCCGTCAGGGCCAAAACATGCATTTTTTAATAAGAACTCAAAATTTTAAGTCAGGATTCAACCCGGACTACCCGACTCAATGAAAATTAAGAATATAATTAATTCATAGTCGATGGGTCTGAAAATTATAAACATCATACTGCTTTCCATCTGTGAAAATCCACAACTAATATTGAGAGTCAAAGCTGAAAACAATACCCCCTTCATGTCCAAATAGTATCCCTACAAAAAATAAGAGGAAAGAGGCCAATGCACTGTGCATAGAGAAAGTGACTTAAATGAAAATCTCAAAAAAGTCGTAGATATAATTTCTTCTATCTGTCACCCACCCAAAATATCTAGAACACCTAAAGTTAATTCATCAAGGATAGGAACTCTTGCACTCATGAGAACAAAATTCACAAAACGGAACTACCCAAGCACCCTAAAAGGAAAACTACACCATTTTACATGAATGAACAAACAATATCAACCACATCCAAGGAGGAAACTTATTGCCTATCACCAAATAATCTCTAGGAACAGCACTAAAAGGTCGATAGGGGAAATACCAAAGGGGAAACCCACCATTAGGAACTTAATGACACTCTAGGTGAGATTGGGAAACTGACATAGGGAGGCATGGGCTGACTCCCCACAATTTTGGAAATTCCATCACCGATTCATTTCAGACACATCTGAACATGACCCATTTTGGTTCACCCCCCCCCCCCATTAGAACAACAAAAAATACAGAAAACTGAAAAATTTCCTCATAGTGACCAAAACCCCTCCACAAGGACTCGGGAGGGTGGGCCCAACTACTAGGGAGTCAAAACCACAACCCAGGACAAATCAAAATCTTTACATAATAAGATGAGAACTATTAAAATTTGATACAGACTTTCCCAACAGACCCTATAATTACCACTAAGGAAGATTACACCTGGTGGGATGCAACACCCGGAACATTAACTTAATGAGACGAAAATGCCTCCCCATAGCCCTGGGAAACCTCACGCACCCAGACAGATTGTTCGGGATGGAACGGTTATATGAAACTATTCAAACTTCCTTCACCTTTAATACCGTTAAAAGAAATAAGTTTAGGGTCCCATAAACCCTATGGGTTTTGGACCACACACCAGCTTCACTCGGTGGCCTATGGATGGAGCCCTAATGTTTGAATCATTTATTGCCTCACATTCTGGTATTAAAGACTCCTGAATGGAGCTTCTCCTTTTGGTGTCACACTTAACCACACTGCAACTGAGACGACACCAACAAACACAAAATATTTCATCATGCAACTAATCCCACAAGGAACATCCACCAAAACAGGGGTTTAAATGATGCACATTCATCACTTATTCACCTTAACCAAGAATTATGAGTATTAAAGACACATGACGAACACTCCCCTTTGAACAGAAAAAATTAGAACTCCCTCAGAGGACACACTCCTATGAAAAACGTAATTCCCAATGGATTCTTCTAAATCCACCATTTCTCTACAAAGAGAAATCGCATTGCAAGACCTCACCAAACATGTCCCTTGAGTTCAATAAGGTGACTAAAAGACAGTCAAACCATTTTTCAACCCTGATAGCTCAAATCCACCTTCACCCTTCCCTGCTGGAATTCCATTCACCATTTCCAAGGGACCTTCAAACACAACGGTTTCAATCGTCATAACTGATGAATAAAAAAACTCACGAGACCAAAGATACCTTCAACTCCCCTCAGATATGTCATCCTTATATGAGAGGATCAGATTAACCGAAAATGATAAGGGACAAACCTTGCACTATCACTAAAAAGATAGAGTCCTTAAATAAATAAACTGGAGGGTTTCCCAATGGTGCATTACCCATGGTCTCACTTCAATCGCATGTTATCTCTTTATGGGGTTGTGTGCACTAGTCAAGAATGAAAACTGTTGAACCAATAAAACGAGTCTAATTGCCATGAAAAACTAAACATGTATGGTGAACTGCTTCAAGGGATTCCCGAAGCACTTTTTAAAATAATCTGTAACCACACACGTCACACCAACATTCCAATAATAATTTAAAACATCACATAAATCAATCAAAAAGGATCCTTGGCTCAAAATTCCTCAAATCCAACATTTCCAAAATACATGGAAACACCACAAAACCACTGATTATTAAAACATCAAATCATTTTTACATAAAAACTATATTTCATTTAAATTCAAAACAAAGGAACTAGAAACGATTCAAGGAAAGACTAGTGTCGGTGGGTGATTGAGATATATGGTTTGTGGCCACAATCCAATCACACCACTACCCTAGAGAGTATTCTAGGATAGCATCCCCAGCTCCACCTAGCTTTCCAGTCCCTGCGAGCTCACTGGAAGCACTGAACCTACTCATTTTTTATTTCACCTAAACAATATTAATCATAAAAACCAACGAATCAAACAATCCTCAGCTTACTCTGGTATCTCGAGTCATGCCACGAGGTGTGCTGGCCAGACACCTTGATCGTAGCCAGAATGTCATGTTCTGACACCTTTAACATTGGTCTACCCTAACACTATCCCAAAAGAACATGACCCAAGAGATTGAATCTCCTTTTATACCTTTTTTTTCATGAACCAAGCTAGGTCACCATCTGACCCGACACTTGACTCGGTCCGCAGTAAGACTCAAGGGGCATTCTCGATCCCCATGGTCTAGAACAAGTGCCTGAGTATCAAAAATAAAACCTGGGAGTGATTTATAGAATTAATCATATTAAATTGAACAAAAAAACTAAAAAATCAGATATGATAAATTCAGTCAAACATGCCGTTAACAAATTTCAAATTTGATGACATAAAACATTAGATAAAACCACAATGTACTATGATAGAGGAGTAAAAAACTCTATAAAAACCTCTACAAAACAAAAGAGGTGAAAAATCCATAATCTTCTAACAAGGAGCTTCATTATAAGTCCACTAATGACTCGATCCCCCATCGTTGAGCATGATGTCTCAACGTGGAATACACAAAGAACATGGTAATCATTCAACCAAAGGTGAATGTAGGGTTTGATCCAAGATCCCATTAGGATGTCATCAAATAAAATGGTTCCATGTATAAACATTACATGGAATATACATTTGCAGACTTCATAAATAAAAGTACACCAAAGCATGAACAGCTTCAAAGAAACAGTTTCTATAAATAAAACAATGTTGAGAGTAAACATCATAAATAAATAAATAAATAAACCTCGTTTCCTTTAAGAAACCCTAACCTTCAATGAAATCCCATATGTTACACCATATGCCAACGGTGAGTGTAAAGTAGTCCAAGAGAACCAAAAGTGGGAGATTCCCTATATGTACCAGCAAAAAGAATGGGACCCTAGAACATCATGTCTCAATGAACAATATTGTACGAATCACAACAAAATATGTTTTCGTGCATGAGAAACTTGTAGGGAAACACATCCATAACCTAGTGGTCTCTAATTATCATCAAAAAATTTGTTAATTTTATAATCGTCAAACCTATTAAGTGAAACCGGGCTAGAACCTATTCTGTATCACTAGAGCGCTAGATCTAGTTCGCCCACCTAGTACCCAGGCTTCCAATTTTGTGGTCAAGATTTTCTAATTTAATATTTCATTTCAAACATAGATGAATAAAACAAACATGGTGTTACCTAAACCCAACACCACTCTTGTATACAAAAAAATCCTTTTGAAATAGTACGCACACCAAAAGACTTAACCCAAAAAAATTAAAACAATTTCGACATTGTTAATAATTATTTATTAAAATTGATTAAAATGTTTATAAAAAATTTCATTAAAAAGAAACATAACATGACATAACACACAAAACGAACTCATCCCTCTTTTTTGACCAAAGACACCCAATGCCACATCATGGACTCAAACTGCACCACTCAAATCCATTAATAACCCAACCACACAGTTAAAAGATTATTTTACTGAATAAACAAGACAATAAAAATTTTATTAAGCATTTTCAGAGTATGACACAAGACTATAAAAACTAAAAAAACACTCAAACCCTCTTTTTGTACAAGACACATATAAACACTAACGCAAAACATACATCGTGATCTTTTCACATTTTCAAAAAACAAACATAGGCTTTATAAAACTCTAGTAGGAATCTCAATATAGGTATTCACAACAACAAACTACTCAACCCGCACAACACCTTCACTTATTACCAAGCACATATAGCACCATGTCGAAAACATTACTAACACCACCTGAAAAAATGGAAAATTAAACACTAACGATTGACTAAATATGCGTTTTCAACCAAAGAAAGCACCAACACCACATAAAAACACAACCAAACCAATCTAGCACATGGAAAAATTCAATGAAATCAAATCCGAACCCAAAAAAATTAATCATAGAACATTATAAATTAACTGAGAAAGAATATTAATTCATTAAATAAAGTTTAAATATGGATTCACCTACCTCAATGTCAAAACCATGAAAATAGGTGTAAAATCTTCTAATTCTAGCGTAAAACCGCAATAGTTCTCTGTTTTCACCTCAAGGAACCTAGTGTGAACTCAAACATGTGAATTAGATCAAATAACATAAAAATAGAAACCCAAAAAACATGGATTCCAATCCTAAAAATTGAAGAAAAAAGTAGATGAGGTTGTACGCACCATTGGAGAGGAAGTGAGAGGCTGGATTGGACTTAAAAAAGCCCACCTGAGGTGTGCCATGATGGAAAAACTGGCCAAAAAGTGGTGCGTTGGACCAGCATCTGCCAAAATGGGCTATTTTGGAGGCTTTTGTGCCAGCCGGTGGTAGGTCGGAGGCTGAACAGAGTAGAGGAGGTCTGACAGGAAGGGGTTCTAGGGGCGGGGGAGTCCACCACAACCCAAGGGGAATCTGACAGAGCAATTGGGGGTGTGGCATGGGAGAATATTGCGATGGAAGATGGAATGGTTGGGATGTCGGGGTGTGAATTTATTGGCTTTAAATGGAGGGGGAACAAGCTTGGATGTTCAAGGTGATTAGAGGATACAACTTTCAGTGCGAAGGGCAGGGAAAGCCCGCCGGTGCGGTGCAAAATGAGACCCATGGCAGGGGGTAGCCCAAGCCCTATGAAAACAATTAAATGGAACTTAATAATAATAATAATAATAATAAATAATAATTGTAATAATAATAATAATAACAGTACGATAATAACAAACCTAATAAACAATATGATAAAGTATATAATAATCAACGTAATAAAACATTATTAATAAAAAATAATACTCTCAATTAAATTATTATCCAATATCATAATAGTAATATCCTAATGAGAAATTAAAATCATTATTATTATTAAAACCTTTATTAATTCATATTATTTTTTTATTTGATCATCGAGAAGTCATTGAGGTGAATCGGGTGAGGTCGTGTGGTGATGAAAGCGGTTCATTGGACGCAGTCAATGCCAAAACACCAGTTTTAAAATAAGAACACAAAATTTAAGTCTGGCTTCAACCCAGAATACATGATGAAAAGAAAATTAACAAAATAATTAATTCAAATATGGTGGTTGTGACAATAATAGCTTCCATATAAATGTTATGAAAAAAATTAATCACAATGTTTCGTGAGATAGTAGTCAACTGTACACAGGAGAGACATTATTATATCCCCTAAAAATAGAATTTGAGAAGGTTTATGTGATATAATAATTCCAAAATTATAATAAAGTCAAAAAATATAATATAAATATGAAAGAATATTCATTATATCAATCCTTTAATAGTGGTGGTTGAAAAAGATTTACATCATTTCGTGTCGCGATTGTCATCTGTACACAAGATCGACAGTTTTATTTCCAAAGAGATGGAAGTGGATATAAATCAGGAATTTTAAATTAATAATAACATAATATTAAATCCTAGATAATTTTTTATTATGTTATAATAACCATGTACTATTATAAGGATTTATTGGATGATGTAAAATAAAAATGCATTGATAAATAATTTGCTACTGTTTTTTGAAAATTCTTTAAGATTATACTAAAGACATTGTATGATGGATTACTAACCAAAAAACGCCTATAGGATGTGGGGAAGTAGTTAATTAAGGTGTTTTGGTTGGTATCTAAAGAATAAATGTGTTTTTATATGTTAAGTGATGAATAGAGTGTGTAGACTTTAATATGTAGGGGACATGATACAATATACGTTTTTAAAATGAATTAAATAAACTCGCAATGTTGTCACTCAAAAGGTCCTAAAATGGTTAATTTTCATACAATAGAAGTTATTTTTTATAATAATGTCTTTAAAATATGATATTTCATGTTTTGGGACATTTTTAGCCCATAAATATATATTTTACCCTCTTGTAAAACATTTTTTTACCTCAACTATGATCATTATTTGGAATTTTATTATAATCAACTAGGGTCAAAAATTAATTTCTCCTTATTAGATAATATTTATTATATTGATTCCAAAAATAGAATTTACTTTCCTAGTTTGAATTAATACAAGGGGAATAATTCATTTTATAATTAAACCCAAATAAGATTCAAAAAATTATTTTCTAAAGAAAAACATTCAAATGTGTTAAAATATATTATATTAGAATTAAATAAGAAATAAATTACAATGACCAAAATGAGATTAACTGATAAAAAACAAACTATTTTTTTATAACCGATTTAATACATATATGTGCTTTGTGAATAATTTAATCAAAATGGTTGTTTTTAATAGAAACTCGTATTTTTATATAATTTATTAAAAATGAATTTTTTAGGAAATTGTAAAAAAGTGTCTCCATGTTTATTATAATAAGCTGATTTGAAAAAAATCTAAAACAGGTAAAAATTTATTTAAACTTCTTCGAACAATGTGAAATTAAATCACATTTTGAAGAATATAATTTTTCTAATAACAATTATTACTTATTCAAATGGAACTTATTTTAATTCTATTAAATAAAAAAATTGTATTTATTGAAATCATGTGTAGAAAATTATAATATCATAATTTATATATTCATATTCATACCACATAACTTAGTATCTATGTTATAAATGTCATGTCTAAATAATAATATTTTAATAATGAATCATGTTTCATTTAAACCTAGTATTGAATTCATTGAAAGCAATCAAAGAGACATAATTTTTTGAAATATCAACATATCATCTGATCCAAGGGTGTTATATTAATTCCTTCGATTGGTTTTGTATTTCAAAATGAATATCTAAAATTATGTTCCCCTATTAAAATATTCTGGCATTACAATATACATGATCATCTAGTTTCAATTGGGTTCCTTGGCATTTACAACTACAACAATATTATTATAATAAAACACAATAGGGCCTCCAATACAATGAACAACACCGACGTGTGAGAAAGATATTAATATCTATAACACCTTCATAGATATATTAGAATGTGTGATATACTTGGATTGTACTTTATAATCTATGACCATAGGTTTCATTGAGCATCCCAGCTCACTATACCACCATTTAAGAAAATTACACATCATAACTAAAATTTATGATCATCATGATCTATCTGGAAACTATAATCAGTTTATCTAATCTCCTTTGGTTCCTCATCTCAACTATATACCATTAATAAATCTTATTTTGTATCACGTACATCATGACTGTTTTTATGGTTACCCATCGTAGCTCTCATGCATTAGATTTATATCTTCTCATAATGATTAAATTAAATGTTATACAATAATCTTGTACCTATCATGGGATATGTAATAGATCCCATAGTTGAGTTATATGAGATTCTACTCATTCATCCAATATCATCATGTGTTTTTGGAGACATTGTCATGCAGAGATGGACACGCTGATACATTAGAAAAAAACCACTTTTTGATTATTCAATGTTATAATTTTTTACTACCTTGTCAATATTGTTACTCTAACTTAGCCAAACTGGCCTCTGATATCTATCATTATAAACAATGATCCCTAGAATATAGATCGGTACACATACTTCCTTTAATGATATTAATTAATTTTACCATGTCTTGAGTAATTGTAATATATTTACTTCATTTATAATAATTAATATTTCATGAATATATAATATTGGGAAAACCATTGGATTCCATTTAATCTTTTTCATATAAACATGGAAAACATTCATTCCTTACTAAGAATAATTTTCTTATGGCCACATTAAAATTAAAATTCCAAGATCATGATTCCAGTGTCAACCCTTGAAGGGATCACTATAGTATGTATAATTTTTTGGAACTATATTATTTTAAAAGCTCTTTTTTCGAGTAATATATACATATTCATTAAAATTAATATTTTAAAAATCAATTTGGACATCCAGTATCTGTATCTCATAATCATGGAATACATTTATTTCATTTCATATACTTATGGATTTCTATATTTCATCATGTGAGTAATCTACCCAAAATAATAACTATTATAGTTATTTTAAAACTATATATAACATTATTTTCACAATGATCATTTTGGTTTAGAGGTTTATATAATAAGGAAAAACTCTAATATAGTAAACTCATACATTACAAGTTGACACATACACTTTGTATCCATTAAACCACCAAATGAAAAAAAAATTAAAATGATTTTTTCTTTTCTTGTTATATTGTCACAAATTTGATATTTCCCTAATTAGTGTTCCAACACATCTTTCAAATCCTTTGAAAAAACATTTAAAAAGCAAGAATGATCATAAAAACGAAATAAGGGATAAATAAATGAAAATTATTAGCCTAATGATAAACATGAAACACCATTGATACATTTTCATAAAAACATACATTTTCATTCAAAATTATAACAGTTTTTTCATTAAAAATTTCATTATCATCAATTTTGATGTCAAAATATTTCCATAAAAACATATTATAAATTATATAGGAATCATGTAGGTGCCTTGGGAAATCATCAATATAAAAATCATATATAACCCTTTCAATGACCCATAAAAATTGGAATAAACATATGTCAAACATTCATTATCATTATTCAGAGAACAAATTCATTACCAAATGCATTAGAGTGTTATCATAGTGAACCAATCATATAATCTATTACAGACCCACCCAGTGCAATCTCGGCACACCCATTGTAAATAATTTCCATGTTCCAAATCATGAATAATATCATTGAAGATTATTTCAACCAATGTTCCAAAAACATTAAGATATAAAAGTACACATTTTTAAAAAAATAAATTTTAAAATATAATAGTTGTCAACATCAAAATGATGAAATTTTCATTGAAGGGAATTATAGAAACATGAAATGGAAACATAAAAGAAAAAATTTGTTATAAAATAAGTAAAATACTCTCATTTTTTAAATGTTAACAAGATAATTCTTCTATAATTTTGTATAAATATTGGAAATAGGAATTCTAAAATGGAATTCTTAAAATAAATCACATTAAAAACCCAAAAAAAATCAGTTTTAAATTGAAATGACAGAAATTAGAAATTGAAATTTAAAAAAAAAATTCCAAATAAATAAATTGATCAAAATAATTTTAAAAAATGGATATTTAAGAGAATAAGTTTGAAAATAATTCATTAAAACATTTAAAATGAGTATTTTTTTAGTTAACGATTCCCTTACAACGAGTCTAATTTTTCACGTAAGTCATTTATCTTCCAAAATAATAGAACTTTTTAATTTATTTAAACTCGTGAGATCCATTTTCATGTTTATTAATACTTTTATATCAATTATTAAAATTATTTAAATGTTACATAATTACTGAAGATCATGCTGGGCAATTTGATGAAATTATATACTCCAGTCCAAAAATTACATAGTTACTATTGTCAAAGTGGTAATTATTCAATAATTTAATGAATAATATTCAAGAAATAATTTTCATTTTTCTATATCAATTATTATTTTAATTACCAATGTTAAATATCTCCATGAATAATGAACTATGTTAAAATCAATGAGATGGTATGTCTGGTGTATGCATGAGTAACATGTTCATTTTTCAATGATCATTATGGAATGAAAGTAGTATTATTTTATATTTCCAAAAATATATTTATATCATATATATCATATTATTTCTTTAATTACACTTTTATATAACCACCATGTGTAGTGGTGATGAAGAATGAATCACATCACATCGTGAAAGAGATAGTTTACACGTACGCACGAACAACATTATGATTTTATCTATATATAGAATGGTAAGAACATAAATGATATACTATTATTTAATGATGATACATATGTCATTAATAACATTTATAGTTATAAATGTTTTCAGTATAACCAATCTTGAGAGATGGTAATGGAAAACATTTAATATCATTTCGTGATGCGGTAATTTTCCATACACACAAATGATAAATTCAATTCCAATTTTATGGAAGTGGAGGCGGATTTAGATCATTACATTAACCTAATAACATCTTTGTATATATATATGGTACAATAAGATTTTTTAGCATAATTAATGAATATTTCAAAGAGATTTAAAATAAAATAAAACAGAAAGGCTTGATCAAAATGATACCTCTTCTTCAAAAACCCTATTTTATTATGACTTTAATACCAACATGGATGGTGTCATAAATTTAAAAGGGTCTCTTGAATGAAATTTAGAATTTTTGGAATGTATTTTAATAGATATTTACCAATCCATTATGGTCACGAGGGTTGAATAAATGTGAATAAGATGGGTCCTTTTATAGGAAAGGGGAGGGGAACTCATTGAATTTTTTAATGTTTTAAAATAATATAAATAAATATTATATTCAAATCTTCTCTGAATTTAATAATTATAAAAACTATGATTGATATGGTTATTCATATCCAAATATGGTAAAAATTATATAAGTGTTGACTTTATTTCTACTCATGGCTTTTTGTTTTAACCCAAATTTAAATACTCTTACTCCTACTATTACAACATGATTTTTTTACTTTGTGAGTGTTAATATAGTTATTATAAAATTCCTAAATTTCTGATTATTGATCTTGGAAGAAATTTTAGACCTTATCCCAATGATTTTTTTTGGTTTTTATATATTTTTTTATTTTAAATCATTTAATAAAATATTATTTATGATAAAATATTCATAATGTCAATTCTAAGTACTACTCACTGAATTGAATTTTCTAATATCAATATAGATCTTCTAAATCAAAAAAATATTTAATTAAATCACTAACATTTCTAGTGAATATATAAAAATATTTTATTACATTTATTGTAATGAACTGACATGAATATCCATCAAACCTAGCACCCGAATGGATTCATGACATACCCAAAGGGCATTCCTGATCCCCACAAGTTGGCGAAAAGCACTCAGTCATTAAAAAACAATATGGGGAATAATTAAACCAAACCTGAAAACCCACATGGAATGTATACAAAATAGTATGTGAGAGTAGAAGGATAAATGGTTAGAATTTCAATAAATATAACAAAATAGCGGAAAAAAACAACTACAAAAGTATCTAAAAACACTAAGAAAAGTCAAAACGAAAAGGAATAAAAATAAAATATATTATCTAAATGATGGTAGGGACGAACTCCCACTATCTTTCTACCAGCTACCCAACCAACTGATATGAACCGCACTATCTTAAAGCGGTAGCTTGCCTTTTCATAAACTATATGCAAAACTACGGTCTATGTACAACCAAAGAGGGGCACACGGTGTGAGTTAATAGGATCAGTAGGATTCCACCCAAGTGTTCCATAATAATAGATTTTGTTACAATTCATGCATGTTCATTTTATGTACAAATATGGCATGATAACTAGTAAAATTATTTTGTAGAAAACATGGAAAATAATTCCCTTTTTCCACAGCTCTAAAAAGAAGGTATATCAATTTCAGAGAACATTTTCCATATCATTTTTCACATGAATAAACATGCATATCAATGCTACCTCAGAAATCCAAGAAATACAAAGCAGAAGATAGGTATAAAAAATTAATACTACAAGTCTATCCTACATACTACTCGTGCCTTAATAATCATGTGCCCAAATATGATCCTAGAACACATGCTAAGGAAGAAGATTAATTCCCCATGAGTAAACCCCCCCAATGTTAATATAGGTACCCTTGAACAAGAGTCCTACAAAATAGGGGAAACCCAAATAAAACCATCCATGATAGTAACAAAACAATGGATAATGGCCCCAAGCTAAATCTACCACCTAAGTACCCATAGTAACCAATGTTAAGGTTTTTAAAGATTCAATAATAATGATTTGTAACCCATTTAAAAACCAATTCACAAATTCAATTCATTAAAAAATACATATTTTCTCTCCATTTATCAATAACCAGTTAAAAATAATTTATCGGAAAAAAATATTCTCAAAACACACATAACAATTATTCCAGTTTCATTATGAATCAGTTTGAAAAGAAAAACATCAAGATACATTATCATAGGCTAGATAAGGAACCACATACCTCAAAACATGGGACTCATATGCTCATAACAGAATCCAAAATCAATAATACCCAACAATTTCAATGAAGGACCTCAAATACGAATGCCTACGACACTATAACCAATGTAAGAAAAGGCCCCAAAAATGAGATCACACAATAGATCTGGAGAGACACACCACAAATTGAATAGGTATTTAGTATTTAATGGATCAATCTTGAAGGGGATTTTTCTGTCAAAAACTCCCATGAACTAACTTAGGATGAGAGCTTGAGCGAAGCAGAAAAGTAGCTGAAACAAAACAGTCGCACAATGTTTTTAAAAACTATATGTAGTCCATTACATGTCTGGTATACCAGTTACATGATGTATAACCCCCACGATCTACCTAAGCCAAAAATCAATCATTATACAATGAAAACTAACCTTTTAAAAACTCACATTGTGTAAGTCATAATCTTAACATGTAATCATTCACATTGTGAAGTAAAATTTCATGACTTACTTCTAGAAAAAAATTACACCATGTGTAACACAGTCACACTGTGTGTAACTGCTCTATAGCCTGTATAATGAACAGTTAATAGTAAAATTCCAAAAAATATTTATCTTTACAATTATTAGTATCTTGTCTATCTCAATGGAGGGGGAAAACAGGATGATGTTAAGGGAGTACCTGTTAAAACTATAACAGGATGTTACAACGTCCCCACTATAATGATTTTTGTCTCCGTGAAGTCATGTGGAAGATGTAATCCTTATAAAGAGATTAGGAAACTGCTACCTCATCAATGATTTTAATTCCAAAGTCTCATGAAAATATGATACTTATTTCCATAGAACTCTTACAAAATGAATCGACTTCCCACATAAGTCTTTCACTTGAGATTAAATGATCTCAAATGATTTCTATTGAATAGAAGCATTTGGATCCAACTGAATTTCATCCCAACTCAGAACGTGAGTGGGATCATGGTGATATTTCCTCTGTTGAGATATATGGAAAATAACCTGAATACCAATCAATACAACTAGAAATTATAAGAAATAATAAACTTGTCTAATCCACTTAGTGACCTAAAATGGTCCAATATATCTCGAAGCTCACATTCCCTATTTTCCATGTCGATGGTGACCCAACTGGGGAGAAACTATCAAATAAAACCAAATCACCTACAGAAATCATCAATGGTGGATGCCACCATCGCCATATGAATTTTTTCATCTCTTGGTTGTAACCAATCAATGATGTACATCCGGAATCTTCATTGATGTTTCCAAAACCAATCATGGTCCATATTAAGATACTTCACCCACATCAGCCCATAAAAGTTGTGATCTATGTGGGAGACCATAAAATGCCTCGAATACAGCCATTATTTTCAAAAATTGATAACTATTGTATAAAAAAATCAAACAGTAACTAATGCATATCCCATTATCCTCCAAAATCCATGACACAGGCGCAGAGAATATCCTCTATAATATGAATTACTTGCTCTATTTGACCATGTATCTATGGATTGTAAGTTATTCTTAACTTGAAAAAAATTCCCATCACCTCTTGGAGATTCTTCCTTAACCAAAAGGTATACCTATCCTCCCAATCCATAATAATGGAATATGGACTCCCTTGTAACCTCCTAATCTCTTTCACATATAAATTTCCCTGATTCTCAACATTAGTGGTGTCGTTGATCATAATGAAATCAGAATACATTGTTAACTGATCAAAAACCGTATAGATATCATTTTTACCTCATGGATTCTATCAAAATCAATCAAAAAAATCCACAAATACCTCATCCCATTTCTAGATCAGCAATAGAAGAGGATGAATAATCCAATAATGTTTCAATTGCTTTTCCCTTATTTGTTGGTAGGAGTAACATTCAGACACAAACTCTATAATGTCAGGCTTTATTCTTAGCCACCAAAATCACATCTTCAAGTCAAAATATAACTCCATAGTGCTTGGATGAATTTTCCATGAAGAGATGTAATAATTGAAAAATGATAAACTCCTCACAGATGCGGGGAAGAAAATAATTTTCCTAATGTGAAGTATACCATATGAAGAGATAAGACAACCCAAAATAGTACCCCCACCATAAAGAATTTGTTGAGTCTTCTAAAACTCATCAATAAGCTGTTGTATCATTAAAAAAACTCCATGATATGTGATGATAACTAAACAATGGTTAGATCTATGCCAGATACATCCTATTAATCTTCCAGGTGAAACTAAGTGAAAAGACCCATAAGGTTCAACTCTTCCTTTGATTCCAGAAATCTTGTTATGGTACAATCCTACTATGAGTGTCTAGAACAACTTTTCAATTCCCTTGGGTGTGGATGATATTGAATTAAAACATCTGAAGTTATTCTACCCATTATCTATTTTATGGATTCATGTCCTTAAGAGAAAATATATAACTCAGACACTTATGATCATAAAAGACCATGAACCATTCCCTGAGAAGAAAGTTCTGGGAACACATAAGCACAGTAATGACTACAATAAACTATAAATAGTGAGTGGGGTATTTCTTATCATGTGATCAAACTAACGAGGGTCTTAGTTTACCACATGGTCATCCTGCATAAGCACACATCCCAAACCAGCAACATAAGTACCACAAATCACCACATACCACTTACCAAAATCATGTAATATTATAATTGGTGGTGATGTTAGAAGCCTTTTTAGTTCATAAAAATAAGTCTTACACTTTGCATCCCAATTAAATTTCACTGATATCATGGTAAGAGTATTAAAAGGTGATGAAAGCTTTGATATGTCCTTTAAAAACAACGCTAGTCTCTAGAAAGTCCAAGGAATCTTTGTATCTTAAATGCATTTTGCTGATCCTTCCATGAAAAAAGAGACATTACCTTCCCTGAATCAATTGACAATCTAGGCTAAGAAATTATGTTCCCCAGGAACATCGCTTCTACAATATATAAACTAAAATTCTAAAGTGTTACATGCAAATGGTGACATCTCAAAATTTCCAAAACAGAACTCTTATGGCTCTCGTGCTCACTCTCTGATTTTGAATTAAACAAAATATCATTCCTGAACACAACAATAAATGTGTCAAGATATTGATGGAATATATGACTCATCGAAGCTATAAAAACAACATGACTATTAATTATACCAAAAGGAATCGCAAGATATATGTAGTGGGCATACCAGCTCCTGAAAGCTCTCTTCAGTATATCAGACTCCCGAACACTGAGCCGATGACAACCTCAGCGAAGATTGATTTTAAAAATAGATTTTCTCCATTTAACTAATCAAATATATCATCTAAACGAGGAAAATGATATTTTTCTCTACAATTACCTGAATCAACTTATGATAGCATACACAAAAATGAATTGGACAATCTTATTTCATGGAAAATGTCATATGGAATGCCCAAGGTGAAGGGTACTATGAACTAAACATTTTTTTTCAGGTCGTTCAACAAAATCATGATCTCTTCTAGCTTTGATGGTTCCATATAATAAGCATGTATTGATATCTGCTACGTACCTGTAACCACATCAGTCTTAAACTCTACCTCTATCTCTAGTGGAAGACCGGAAAAATCATCTTCTAAAACATTAAGAATGTCTTGAAAAATAACAGGATAACCCCTAATAGACGAAACATCATTGGGATCAAACGTAATAGAAAACAAAAAAATCATATGCAATGGGTGGGAAGGTCCAGTATGACATAACCATGGGTCACACTCCCCCTAAAACACATGAGAACTCCCACTGGTATTAAGAAATGAATCATGTCGATGATAAAAATCACCCTCATATCAATGAGAAAGAAGCTAATCTATATTCATGATGACATAAAATAGAACCAGATCATGAATAAGAAAATCTCTGAACATCTCCATATCATCTATTGCTAACGAACAATAAGTACAATTGAACACATTCTCTTTCCTCATTCCAAGAGATGTTGTTCACTCCATTTTAAAGGACATATGTTCTCTAATTAGTTTATGAACATCAACAAAACACGAATATATAAATGAGTGGGAGTCAAGAGCATCCAATAAATCAATTTCTACTAAGGATGAAATATGGATAATACCTATCACTATTCACCAAACTGCATCAAATTCCACTAGAGAATAATCTACTTCATGAGAATTATTTACTCCTAAGGCTTGGGGCTAGATCTCCGTAGTCCTTGAGGCTTTTGACTGTATCGCAGTAGCCTTTAGAGCCAACAAATCTTAGCCATAATGTGGTGTAGTCTTATCATGACAGAAGGGTTTTGTGTTTCCAACACATCCCCAGTTGTTTCACTTCTTCATATGTATAGGAAAACATGTATTGGAGTTTCCTACCATTCCACATTGTGTGAAAGTCATAGGCATATTAGTGTTTTAACAAACAACGTCGTAGAGGCTCCCTGCTGAGACACACCTCCACTACTCCTGTGACGATCTTTACACATCTTATACTTCCCATGTGTGCCACGACATATACAACCCAATGGAATAGAAAAAGTTGATATTCCAACATTTTCTATCCTATTCATTTATACCATCATATATATATATATATATATCATCTCCTTATAGGTAGAAAGGTTCATCGTAAACACCTATGATCTGATATCCAATCGTAATCGTTGTAGCTACTTCTAGGCCTTCAGCTGGTCATTCTTCACCACATCCGGGGAAGGACTGAGAAGCTTAGAAAAATTATTGGTGTATGTCAACATTGAAATATGTCCCTATTGTAATTAAATGAACTCCAGAGACTTCCCTAGCATCAATGACTATAAAAATCTGCTAAAATAGCAGGGATATAAAACCCTTCAAATATAAGTCCACATTCCTATCTCCATGAACCATATAATCTCATAATTGCTTTCCAGACCCATCGTGTCAAAATGTTGCATACATTACCCTGATGTTCTCAGGTGTACACTATGGGAAAAATCACTATTTGGGACGGGTTATTTGCGACGGGACTTCTCCCGTCACAAATAGTTTGGTGCGGCTTGCGCGCCAAACCGCGCAAGGGTATTTGTAACGGGTCTCATCGTAAATACCCGACAGCGGTTAATAACATGTTGCGACGGGATGTCGTCCCATCGCAAAAAGGCTGTCGGCAGGAACTATTTTCGACGGGACCCATCAAAAATAACCTTTTAAACACCGACTGTAATTAATGCGGGCGAGGGTATTTGCGACGGGACCCGTCGCTAATACCATCATTTGCGAAGGGCTTCCCATCGCAAATAACCACGTCCCAAATAATCTAACCTATATATAACCCAATCCGTTTTTTCCCAAATCTTTCAGATCTTGCTCTCTCTCTCTCTCTCGTTATTCATTAGTTTCCAAGAAAAAATTTCTTTTAGTTGAAATTTATTATATGAGAGCAATCAGAGGGCGTCAATATCTTTAGAATATCAAAATTTAAGGTATTTATATTTTTTTAATTTTTTTATTTTTAATAGTTGTTTATTAGTTGTAATTTAATGAGATTTTAATTGATTTATTTTAATTTTTTTTACTATGAAATTTATTTTGTTAGTTATAATTATAAATAATTAGTCATAATTAATATTAATTAGATATAAATAGATATAATTAGTAATAAATATATATAATTGGTATTAAATATATATAATTAGTAATAAATATATATAATTAGCAATAAATAGATACAATTAGAAATAAATAGATACAATTAGCAATAAATAGATACAATTAGCAATAAATAGATACAATAAGCAATAAATAGATACAATTAGAAATAAATAAATACATTTAGCAATAAATAGATACAATTAGCAATAAATAGAAACAATTAGCAATAAATAATATTAATTAGAAATAAATAGATATAAATAGCAATAAATATATATAATTAGCAATAAATAGATATAATTAGCAATAAGTAGATATAACTAACAATAAGTAGATAAAATTAGCAATAATTAGATATTATTAGCAATAAGTAGATATAATCATCAATAAGTAGATATAATCAGCAATAAGTAGATATAATTTGCAATAAGTTGATATAATTTGCAATAAATAGATATAAGTAGATATCATTAGTAATAATTAGATATAATTAGTAATAATTAGATATAATGGGTAATAATTAGATATAATTAGTAATAATTTGATATATTGGTACTAATTAGACATTATTAGTAATAATTAGATATAAATAGAAATAATTAGATATAATTAGAAATAATTAGATATAATTTGTAATAATTAGATATTATTAGTAATAATTATATATAATTAGTAATAATTAGTAATAATTAAATATAATTAGTAATAATTAGATATAATTAGATATAATTAGTAATAATTAGTAATAATTAGTAATAATTTGTAATAATTAGTAATATTTAGTAATAATTAGTAATAATTAGTAACAATTTGTAATAATTAGTAATAATTAGTAATAATTAGTAATAATTAGTAATAATTAGAAATAAATAGGAATAATTAGTAATAATTTGGAATAATTAGGAATAATTAGAAATAATTAGAAATAATTAGTAATAATTAGTAATAATTAGTAATAATTACTATAAATTAATAATAATTAGTTATAAATAGTAATAATTAGTAATAATTAGTAATAATTAGATATAATTATTAATAATTAGTAATAATTAGTAACAATTAGTAATAATTATTAATAATTATTAATAATCAGTAATAATTAGTAATAATCAGTAATAATTTGTAATAATTAGTAATAATTATTAATAAATAGTAATAATTAGTTATAATTAGTTATAATTAGTAATAATTATAAATAATTAGAAATAATTAGTAATAATTAGTAATAATTAGTAATATTTAGTAATTATTTGTAATAATTAATAATAATTAGTTATAATTAGTAATAGTTGGTAATAATTAGATATAATTAGATATAATTAAATTTAATAAGTAATAATTAGATATAATTAGATATAATTAGATATAATTAGGAATAATTAGGAATAATTTTAAATAATTAACTATAATTAGCTTTAATTAGCTGTAATTAGCTATAATTAGATATAATTAGCTATAATTAGCTATAATTATATATAAATAGCTATAATTAGATATAATTAGATATAATTAGATAAAATTTGCTATAATTTTCTATAATTAGCTTTAATAAGCTATAATTATCTATAATTAGCTAAAATTAGCAACAATTAGATGTAATTAGCTGTAATAAGCTTTAATTATCTATAATTAGCTACAATTATATATAATTAGGAATAATTAGGAATAATTAGTAATAATTATATATAATTATAAATAATTAGCTATAATTTGGAATAATTAGCTATATTTAGCTATAATTATCTATAATTAGCTATAATTAACTATAATTAGCTATAATTAGCTATAATTAGCTATGATTAGCTATAATTATATATAATTAGCTATAATTAACTATAATTAGCTATAATTAGCTATAATTAGCTATGATTAGCTATAATTATATATAATTAGATATAATTAGGAATAATTTGGAATAATTAGAAATAATTGTCTATAATTAGGAAGAATACAGAATAAAAAATTTATATTATCAATATTTACAAAAAAACAATATTAATATTATTAAAATAATAAAAAATTTATTGGATATTAAAATTATCAATATTCGCAAGAGGCTTTTGTCTAATTAGAAAAAACTAGGAATAAGTAGCAGCAAATAGAAATAATTAGCAATAATTAGAAATAATTTTTAATAAAAAAATTATATTATCAATATTTACGAAAAAACAATATTAATATTATTAAAATAATAAAAAGATTTATAAAATATTAAAATTATCAATATTTGCGATTGGATTTTCTCTATTCTTAACATGTTCAAATCTCAAAGGGTCTCCAATTATCAGGTCATGCACAATAAAAAGATTGTGTCAGCCATGTCTAATATAAACACTATAATTGTCCTTGCATATTTGATCACCTCGCAAGTAATGCTGCAATAGGAAAGAACAAGTCCTGACCTTATTATCTATAATAATTATCTCACATGAACCTTTACATAGACCATTCTTCCATGAAAATTTAAGAGAAATACACTGATATTCCTTCAAATTTTTAAGGAAGAATGGCCTGTGTAAAGTATCATGTGAGATGATTCTTAGAGACGAGAACGTCATTACATTGGTCATCCTATTGCAACACTACTTGCGGGGTGATCAATAATGCAAGTACAGTCATAGAGTTTACATTAGAAAAAATTGACACAAACTATTTATTGTGCATGACTTGACAATTGACGACCCTTTGAGATTTGAACATGTTACAAATAATCAAAGTCTGTTGCGAATATTAATAATTTTAATAATTTTAAAATTATTTTATTATTTTAATAATATTGATATTTTTTTGTAAATTTTGATAATATAATTTTTTTATTACTAATAATTATTAAACAAAATATTCATGGATCATGACGGAAAAATTTGTAATCATCTCCAAAATGATGATTATGAAACTTCCTTTCATTATTCAAGCAGTTTTCATTTTCCTATGTATTGCTAAATTAGTAATAAATAGTAATAATTAGTAATAATTAGTAATAAATTTCAAAAATTAGTAATAAATAGTAATAATTAGTAATAAATAGTAACAATTATTAATAATTAGTAATAATTTGTAATAATTTGAAATAATTAGAAATAATTATGAATTATTAAGAATAATTAGCAATAATTAGAAATAATTAGCAATAATAATTGAGATAAAGATGCAATTAATTGAGTCGCGGACAAAAGAGTAGCCGTCAATCCACTGGAAATTGTGTCACCCTTAATTATTGGTAATTATAAAGTAGTTGCAATTATTTACCTTCTTTTTCCAGATAGTGTTTTTATAATTTCAAATTATTCAATAATAGTGATGATTTTATATTTTATGTGGAAAAATATGGAACATGTAAGTCGAAATCAATCATTATTAGATGATCAAGCTTAGATAAATCATCATAGAAATCCAAATAGTTCTGGTTTAAATCTTTTATATATTGAGGGTGTTGATGTTTTCATAGCATTTGCATCATCAAAACCAGAATATGTTTCAGAAGGAACAATTAAGTGGCCTTGTAAAAAATGTGCTCTGAGAACGTTTGAAACATTTGACAAGGTTGGGGGACATCTCTTGCGGTTTGGTTTTCAACTGGATTATGCTTTTTGGTATAAACATGGTGAACTCAGTTCCAAAGAAGACCTTAATAACCTGATTCTGGATCCATCACATTTTCAAAATTTAGTATGTGATGTTACTGGTCCCTCTATGCAACAAACTGAAAGTCGCGATGATATTGATTTAACTCATGAGTTGGAACCATCAAAATTTTATGAGTTGTTGAGGTCTTCTGAAGATGCATTATATCCTGGTTGCAAGATAAGAAAATTAGAAGTGTTAGCAAAATTTATGTCTATTAATTTAGATAATGCAATGTCAATCAACTGTTTTGATCAGATATTTTCTTTGGTTAAAACATTGTTACCTAAAGGAAATGTGTTGCCTGCTAATTACTATGAGAGAAAGAGACCGACTCATATTATGGGCCTTAGTTATCGGAAGATTTATGCATTTCCAAATGATTTCATCTTATATTATATAAAGAAAGAGTCATTGGATAGTTATCCCACATGTGGGAAATCGAGGTATATAGATGCTCAACCAGGGAAGTCTAGATCAATTACAGTAAAATAGTTGAGATATTTAACCCCTAAAGCCAGGTTCCAGTGTTTATTTATGTCTCAGAACATAGCTTCAATGATGTACTGGCACAAAACCAAGATTTCAATAGATAAAAGCTTGAATCGTCCATCTGATGGTGATTCATGGAAACATTTAGACCGTCTGCATGCATCTTTAAATATAGAAGCTCAAAACCAGCGATTGGATCTTTCTACTGAAAGTTTCTGTTCGTTTGGTTCTTATAGTATTCAGTATTTATGTTGGCCTATCTTTATAACTCTGTATAATTTTCCTCCAGGGATTTTGATGAAGGAGCCTTATATCTTTTTGACTATATTAATCCCAGGACATCTGAAAAAGAATATTGATGTTTATTTGAAACCATTGATTGACGAGTTAAATGCATTGTGTAGTTGTAGTGTTAATACATATGATGTTACTGCGAAATAAAATTTCATATTAAAAGTTGCATTGATTTGGACGATTAGTGCCTTTCGGCCATATGGCATGTTATCTGGTTGGAGTACACTTGTTCCGAAATCATTTACTTACTATATGAAAGAAAACAAAGCCATTATGCTCATCAATGTGAAAAACCATGCTATTTTGATTGTCACTCTAGAATTCATTCAACTGATCATCATTTTCGGACAAACAAATCTCATTTCAAAAAAGGTACAGTTGAAAGGGATGAACCGCCAAAGATGATATCAGGTATAGAGTTAAAATCTGTTGTATTTTCATTACCTGCCATCACATTTGTCCAACAGGAAACCAATTGAAAATTATTGGCTTTGTGAAAGAACATAATTGGATAAGACGGATCATTTTCTAGGATCTTCCATATTGGTCTGATTTTTTTGGTCCGCCACATGTTGGAAGTTATGCATATTCAGAAGAACTATTTTGATAATTTATTTCATACAGTTTTGGATACACCAGGTAAGACTAAAGATACCGTAATGGTACGATTAAATGTTGCCCAAATTTGTCAGTGTCCAGAACTTGAACTATTTGAAAATATCAGATCACAGAGGTTAATGAAGCCAAAAGCTGCTTATACACTGTCCAAAGAGAGTCTCTTATTATTTGGTCAGTGGATTATAGATTTGAAACTTTCAGATGGCAATGATTCCAATTTGGGCATATGTGTTAAGAATGGTTATATTACTGGATTAAAAATTCATGATTGTCATGTTATAATGGAAATCCTTATGCCGATTAGATTCATAAGTTTGATGAATTCTATGATTTGGGATTCGATAACAGACATATCATATTTGTTTTTTCGAGGCATTTTTGTAGCGACAACAGACTACGATGCGCTATAAAAAATGGAAGAAGATGTTGTTGTAATTATATAAAAACTGTAAAGAATATTTCCGCTGACATTATTTGACTCAATGGAACATCTGATATTACATTTTCCACATGAAGCTAAATGTGGAGGTCCAGTACATTTTCTATGGATGTACCCATTTGAGATATTCATTTAGAAATTGAAGGAAAAATATGTAACAAAGCATCAGTTGAAGGCTCAATTGCTGAAGCTTATTTAGAAGAGGAAATTTCTTTTTTCTCCTCTCATTACTTTGAATCTCAATATCCATCAAAACACAATTGCATGGGATGAAACAAGGGGAATTTTGATGATGAAATGGAAAATAAATTAACAGTTTTTAATCATCCAAATCTTGGTTTCAGTGGAGTTCATGAATGATGAATTTCAGATGATGAACAACACAAAGCTCATACATATATTCTACTCAACTATGAAGAAATTGCATCATTTGTCTTGTGAGTTCTTCTATAACATATTCTATAATTTATGTAATGGTATTTAAACTCATTTTATTTTTATGTTATATGATAATCATATCAATAAACAAATTCCACAAATTATAGCATCTACTCTTGAAGAACGCAGACAAAGAAATTTCTAAATGGTTTCAAAAACTGGTAACATAAATTTTTAATGGATTAATATCTATTCCATTTATTATTAATTATATTGATAATTGTTTTAAAAAATATCATTTTTCTCAATATGCTGATAAAATTGATAAGCGACTGTGTATGTTGAGTAGCCCACCATCCATAATGATTAAATCTTATAATGCATATGCGGTGAATGGTTTTTGATTTCATACACATGCATATGGGGAATCAAAAAAACCATGAACAATAGATTTTTCTTTAGGGTATCACATCACAGAGAAACTGAAGTATACTTTTATAGAATTTTGGATGAAATTATTGAGTTGTGTTATATAGGACAGAATTACAAAACTATGTTTAAATGTCCGTTGTTGGATAATGAAAGAGGCTTTCATGTTCATCTAACCCATGGAATCATCGATATTAAATATAAAATTCTTCTTGCAGTAAATGAACAATTTTTACTGGCTCAATAGGCACATCAAATTTATTATGAAAATTATTGTGCTACTTCAATAGACTAGAACGATTGGTGGAGCATAATAAAACTGAAAGCTCGAAAAAATCAGTTTACTCAAAATGAATGTGGTTCTGCTAAAGTGGAAGGAATTGAAATTCTTCAAGAGGCTTCACAAAATCCATATAATTCAGAAGGAGACTTGAATATCAATGATGAAACACCACAAATAAGGATTGATGGTGATGAAGATGTTAATGATGTTACAAACGAATTTGAAATGACAAGAGATGATGCAACTGGAACTCATATAGATATTGATGATACTGAGGAGGAAGATGAAGACATTAACATTGATATCTATGAAGAAGAGGGTGAAGATGAAAATTTACATAGTTAAATGCTAATTATAATCATAACTAATATATATCTTTATATAACAGTTATATTCAACTATCTGCTAACAAAAATCATTTTTTGTTTCAGATGGACCATGAGCTATTTCACAAATTGTAGGATGCGGACCTACCGTTAGATGAGGGGGATTTTGGATCATCTGACCCTCAGCCTACTGGCTGTTCAGGGGGTACACATAGTGGGCGTGGTCTTGCACGACTGATGATTCCTAACCCTATTCCCGAGCGTATTCCACATCTCGGTTTCAATCCACGCACAGGGAGGTATGGTAACCTGTATATTTTAGTTATATTTCATTAATTTATTTATATATATACTAAACATTTGATTATTTATTCATTGTTCACAGATTTACGCAAATATCTATTGGACATGGGAGTGCTATCTTGAGAAATTATTTTTCTCAGCCATGGATCACATGGGAACATATTCCCATTGATGTGCGATGCGACATGTTCCATTATTGGATGGTACGTAAAAAAAATAATATTTATTTTGAAATTTATTTTATTATCAACTAGATATTATAAATTATTTTTAGGTTTTATGGTAACCTATCGATGATAGCATTCGCGATGTTATCCACGCGGCATGGAATGTTTCTATGCTTGACCATTTCCGTCAGTTTTTGCACAATTTGAGATGGACATCCATTAAGAAAGTAAGGGTGACAGAATTTGATGAGTCGTGTAGAGCCAACCGACCAGAGTACATTTCATCTCACATTTGGGATGGATTATGTTTACACTGGTTGGGTGGTGGATATCAGAGGAGATCTTCAGTGGGACGATAGAACTGGGGGAGAAAGGAGGTGACGCATCGAGCTGGTAGTCATACATTCAGTTCGCATAGAGAGAATCTCGTAAGAATGTTTTTTAATATTTTATATAACATTAAATAAAAACAGTTTATTTTATATTTTTGTAGGCAGTCTAGCATCCCGATATTATGGAGTTCGATGTTTATCGGAGGATGTACAGTGATACAGACACTGGAGAGATTAGAGGTGATTGCCAGCTTCATATTGTGGTTAGTATTATTTTTTTAGTTTAACAATTAACTGCATATAATATTTTCACAATTTTAATTTTAAATTGGAATTGAAGGAGTCATATGAGGCTTCCACCAATTAGACATAGGTTGGGGGTTAGGACAAGACGACTTATTAGACCAGTGCTCACCATTTCGATGAGGCGGTATCGATGCGGGAGACTCATTATGGATTTGATAAGGGAAGAGTAGTTGTCATCAGCTCTCATTTGAGTCCTGGTAATTATTATGGTACTATTGTTATGTCGTCATCCAGATTGAGAGGAGCTCATGGAGAGGAATTATCATCTGGCTCACAGTATTAGGAGCTGTTGCGAGCTCAGGCTAAGCATATAGAGACCTTGCAGAAGCAGCAAGAATAGATGTGTCGGCGGCAGCAGCAGCAGGAGTAGCATTACAAGGAGAAAATGTGTCGATGGCAGTAGCAGCATCACGAGAAGATGAAGTACATGTGACGTATGACTCGTAGTTTAGAGATGGAGTTTCCTCCACCAGCTCTTTCAGCTCCTCTACCTCCTCCAGAGATGACCGCCCGATGATTTTTTTATGTTACTAACATTTTAATGTAACAATGTAATATTAATTATTTACATTTTTTGTCTTTTATATCATTTCAAATATTACATAATTTAACTTCAAATATTTTATTATATTTTTATATTTTTTTATGAATATCGAGAATATTAATATTTTTTTTTTATTGTTTTAATAACAGTAATATTATTTTTCCATAAATTGTAATTTTATTAACTTTTATTTATTTTTTAATACATTTATTATTTGAGAAGGGAACTTTTGTGATTGGACCCGTCGCAAATTGTCAATCTAAATATTTTTAGAAACATATTTGCGACAGGACTACTTGCGCTTCGCAAATACTTTGTTCCCACAGGCCCATCACAGATGGTTTTATATATATATTTTTTGTGACGGGACAAGAGCCCGTCCCAAATTGTTTTTGTGATGGGCCCATCATGAAAATGTTTATGTATATAAAATACATTTAATTGGAAGTTTATTTGCGATGATGATGTTTCCTATCACAAAAAGGTTTCTTGCGACATGCCCATCGCAAATAATTGTATATACGACTACGTTTTCTGCAACGTGCTATTTACGACGGGATCCCGTCGCAAATAGGCCATCACAATTTCCAATAATTCCAGTAGTGGTAGCTATAAATTATAATAACTGATTTATCCTATCCAGTTAGTCCTCCACCTCTTTAGGTTCAATCGTCCAATTAAATTGTTGTTGCCTCTCACCCAAGAACTCCCGGGATCGATCCCTCTATAAGGTAGCTCCTAGTTGTGCCACAACAACATCATTCTTAACTAGTGGTACATCATGATCAAAATCATCGATATCCCATATGATCAAGTCAATGATATTCAAAACTATATGTGTGCTCCCATGATGAGAATCAGTTGTACCATCCTGAGGAACTCATTAAAGATGCCTTAGAGGAATACTATTACACACCAAAACTTATGAACAATAAGAAAAGAGAATAAATATCCACTGAAACTGGATAACCCATAAGATAAAACTGATATTTCAAAAATACACCCAATTATAGGGTCACACATCCAAATTTACCATGAAAAATTGAGCCTCGTTATGACAATAGTCGATCATGAACTTATCACAACATTCCTCTCAAGACCCAAAAATCTTATCTATAGTTTAACAGATGTCCAAAGACATGGAATCTTGAGGACAGACCTCCTATGATACCAAATTGTAACAAACCAACCTAGGTTACCCTCAAACATTGCACCCAGCCCAATCCATCACATACCCTAAGGGAATTCCAAATTCCCATAGGCTGGAAACAACCAACCGAGCATCGAACAACACCAAAGATGGATCAATTTCACCCAACATTAACAACCAAATGGCATATATAGAAAAACAAGAAGCAAAATTTGAATAAAGATAGGATAGATATACCATAATTGTAAGAAAATAGGGGAAACAGAAAAATGAAAATGTATCTAAAAACTCCACGGAAAGTCCAAATATAGAGGACTACAAACCATATAGCTATTCCAAAATATGGTAGGGATGGACTCCCACCATCTCACCACAAGCAACCCAACTAGCTGACACGAACCTCACCACCTCATAGTGGTGCCTTAACATTCCCTACACTATAAGACAAACAAAAGGTTAGACACTGTTGAATAGGTGTGCAAGTTGTGAGCTAACAAGCTCAGTAGGATCCCACCCAGGTGTTCCATAATAAGACTCTATGTAAAAATAATTTTTTGATCATTTTATGTAAAATCATGGAAAGATAAACAATATACTACTTCCATTGAAAACATGTTAAACATTTCCATTTTTCAACCGTTCTAAAATGAAGTAGGTATATAAATTTTAAAGAACATTTTCTATATCATTTTTCACAAGAATAAAATTTCATATCAAGGATAACTCAAAAATAGAAATAATACAAAATAGAATCACATTTATCACAACACCAAGTAAAACTAAAGGTCAGTGCCTCAGACTACTCATTCTATAATAATCAAGTGCAACAATCTGATTCGAGAACACAAGCCTAGAATGTAATGACCAAATGTTTTATCGATGGAAATTTCCTTCTTATAATTATGTCATATAATCAAATGTCATTAGAACACAATGAAATAATAAGTACTATGTTACCATTAAAGATAATATTGTCACTTTGATGGTTGGAATTTTTAAAATCTGACATACATGGTTCCAATCAGTAAGATGTTTGGATTCCAGTAGAACAAAAATAATTTTGGGTGAATAGTAACATACCCTTATGAATAGTAACTAACCATTATGAATAGTAATATGACCCTGATGATTAGTAAATCATATAAAATATTAGTAACCTCACCCATGATTATATAAATAAAATTTAGGTGGTTTATAAGTGATAAAATGACCATAGAAAAGGTATTGGTATTTTTGTAAGTCATAAATAATTGTTACAATTAATAAATTAATTTTTTAAAAAATGAATTTTCTTAATAGGTTTTCATTAATTAATAATTTTAGTTCTTCTAGTTTTAATATATTTTTTTAATACGTTATGTAATTTTCGAAAATATTATAACATTAGTTATAGTTTCCAAATCTCTATTTTTTAAGTAAATTAGGATTTTTGATAAAAATGAAATTAATAATTTATAAAAAATTATTTTTTAAAAATGGAGTTAATTTTTGGATTCTACACATTGAAAAATGGTTAGGGTTATTTTTTGGGGGTTTTCCTAAAATACTTGAATATTTAATATATAGTGAAATACGGTAATTTACAGTATATATACATTATAAACTAAATGGACTATTATTACCATCGTGGATGATGTAAGCAACCATAGTTTGAATTCAAAAGCTCTTATTACTAATTTTGGTAATGGAATCATTGTTATTTCTAGTATTCATTGATATTAATAATATATGTAACTAAATAATATGAAAAATATCCTCCCCTACACTATAAAAAACAACCACACTCATGTCTTATCTTCACTCCTCTAGAGACTTGTGACTACCTTACATTCTTACCAAATCACTCCCAAAGCTCCTCCCCCAGTCCAAACAGCCCTTGGACTCCTCAAAAACTAAATCCTCTCCCCTTATGTGGCTCTCAATGAATATTTATTAAATTGTTCATTAATATCAAGTGGATGACATCATCGGATTTAAGGTAAGGGATCCTCTATCTTTCACTCTTATTCAAGAATGTCCTCTATGTTATTACTTTTTATGTATAATCCCAAATGATAGGTATGATTTCTCACCTCCCCCATACATCCCTCATGATTTATATAGGTGATGAGAATCCCTTTTTTCTCATTAATCCACCATTATTTCGTCAGGCCGCTTCATCGTTCTTATAAAAAAATGAAATTATCTAATATTTTTATGTGAAACTTAGAAATGTTTTTTAAAATTACCAAAATCATTTATCAGGACCCATCATCCTCTTTATTCGAGGATATACATGTTTTTATGAAATAACCTCTTTAATACTCCTTGATAAGAATACTTGTTTTAAGGGAGCTTTTGAAAATCATGCCCATTTTCAAGTGCACTATATATTCTATTTTAAGCCCCCATTGTCTATATAAAATCAGAACATTTATTATTAAAACCTTATTGATTCACATCTGATTTTATATAAAATATTTTTTCCTTTTCATTGTTAATGTCTCTATAGTAATTTCCTTAAAACTGCAGAAAAATTTTTTACCACTAAAATTTCTAAAATACTCTTAATTCATATTGTCAATTATACTTTAAATCACTTACCATGATATAATATTATTTTACCTTATTAATGTACATGTATATTTTAATTCATTTTTTTCATGGAAAATTTTATGATACACCCATTCATTATGTGCGATGGTCTTGGCAGTTAGACATGTCTTGTGTAACCATGTTTTATGGTCTTGGTGGTTACACATGACTTGTGCTACCATGTGAAATGTTCTTGGAGGTTATCTTTAAATCCTACTAAAGTCATGTTTTATGTTTTTTTCACAATACTATGACCCCATGTTTATGTGATTACTTTTTTAATGGTTATGATTTCTTATGTTACCTGCCTTTTTATGTTATCATGTTATGCCTTCTAACCCATGTGCTAAAGCTTTATTATTATTTTTATTCCCTTGCTGGGATTTTTATCTCATCCCATTTTTCATGTTATCCCCAGGAAATCCTATATTTATTTCTGAGCACAATGGATGTTAGGGGATCTTTTTGAAGATTAAATAATAAAATTTTTTGTTCGTTTTTTTTAGTTTTATATACCTGGTCTCTAAAGACACTAGACTTCATGATCCTTATCTTGTACTATGACGTATTATTATTTTTAAAATCATGTAATGTTTTGTGAAAATGACTAGGGTAACTATATTTGGTATCATAGGATGGTATATTTGTTTTTGGAGATTAGGAATAATGTTTTTTATTAAGAACGTTAATTATTAGACTATGTATAAAAACACCACTATATTTTTTTAAAAACCATAATTATGGTTATGAGAAAAAACCAATAAGAATATAAGTTAATAAATTTATCAAGGATAACCTGGATTGAACCCTAAGGAATCACAAGTCAGGATATACTTATCCTTTACATGTTTATCCTCTTATGTTCAGTAATTCCTTTTTATGCTCAATAGTTATGTAATCTAGCCCTATAATTTTATGTTATCGTTCTTATCTGATAAAGGGAAATAGAGGAACTCGTTTAAACAATCAATGTGATAGGGAATATAAATATTTCCCTAATGATATGCCTGAAATGATTGCAACGGTTGCTCACAACTTCCAGACAGTACTTGCTCAGCTGCTCTATGTTATGAATAATAACTTGAATCATGTGGAACACTCTCCACATTTAAGGAAAGAGCATGTTGTCCTTGAATCCTTTATGCAGAAAAGGCCCAATGTTTAGTGGATATTTTGATCCCCTCCTCACGCAATAATGGATTAAATACATTAAAAATATATTCTATGTCCTCTAATACTGAAAAGAAGAGATATTTGGGTTGGTGTTGTATTGTATTGATGGGGAAGCTTATTGAAAGTGGAAACTGATCAATAATACAAAGCCCCAGGAAGAAATTGATTCCCTGGATTCAGATTAATTCTATAGAATGTTTTTCAATTAATATTTTCCCCAAACCGTCTATCTCAAGATGGAATAGAGTTCCTACGACTATGGTAGAAGGAAGATGATTAAATCAAGGCATAGGAAGCAAACTTTACAAGGAAATCAAGGTATGCCTCTGGATTTTTCATGAAAAATCATAGCAAGGTAGATCATTTCTTTAGTGGAATAATTCTGAGTCTACGAAAAACAATGGTGTTTTGAGACTTTGACTGCTATGAGGAGATTCTCAGTTGTGCCCTTAAGGTTGAAATGGAGATCAGATACTCTTAGTGGATTCATCGTACCAACAATAAAAAGAGGAAAATAGAATCGAATGTGGGTGGTTATGTAAATAAATTCCGTGATGGAAAGAATCTTGATCACCCAACATGTAAAAATAGTGGGATGAAGCATCTTGCGAACAGCCAAAGGAATCAATGAATTGAATATAATGTAGAATGCCGGGATATCAAGCTAAAAACTGCCAATGGGATATGAAGAATACATTTAATGTCCAATAAGAAAGAACGGATCATATCACCACTCATACTATAGTGCAGTGTTGCAATGGTAAAGAGCTTGGGAATTATGTGAATAATTTCCCTAAAGTGAGGTTAGTCTTAATCAATCATCAAAAACCATCAAGGAAACAAGGAAGAGCTTATGTTATCAGTACATATGAGGTGGAGCCAGACCATGACGTGGTGATAGGTACACTAGTTAGTCATTCAAGAAAAGATAATGTACAATTTGTTTCATGACCCGTCCTAGTGGGGCCTGCGCCGTGACTCCCCAAGCCCGCCTCCAATAGGCCATGGGCTGGTGACTAGCACCGAGTAGGCATATCACTGACATGGGAGGCATAGCCTAAGTACCTATACACACACACACACACACACATCCAAGTCCAAAAATTCTGAAATTTAAAACACTAAGGAACAAAAATTCATGCATACAACTAAACCCAACCAACAGAGTATAACGAAAGGTAGAGTACTGAAAAAGTAAACTGGGCCAAAATACAAGCACACCAAAAACAAGAGTATGAAAAACTGCAATGTCCAACCTGTAAGAACAAAAAGGTAACGGACTGCCACTTGTAGTCGTAGGAACGCCTCGGCCTGTAGGGTACTCAGAAAACATGGTCCTGTCCTGGTCCGCCTTGGACTCTGTCGAAAGGCTACTCGTCTGCACGAGACACCAGACGGGCGGGCAAAGCCCATGCAGGGGTGAGTATAACAATACCCAGTAGAGGACACTAAAAACCACAAAGCAGTACACAATGTAAATGTATAGTCATATATTTGCAGTATATGTCTACAGAACATATAGAACAAACCAAATATACTCAAATCCCAGACCCGTTTTCTAGAGAAAAGTCACACAACCACATACCCCTGCAAGGGATTTTGTTCGAAGATTTTGTGATGCACTTGTTCCTAGAGAACAAACTCCACAAGTCTAAGGGATCTGATGACATCCATCTGAGAAGAATTGTTCGTCGTGAACCATCATGAGAGGTAGCTACACTCATTATGGGAGACAGACTCTTGAGTGGAAATGTTACGTTTCATAGAAGTGCTCATTACGGGAGACACACTCCTTAGTGGAAAGATCACGATACACAAATGAGGATCACTGCCAGGGCCATGGTGGATACCGCGACTCATCTGGATTCACTAGTTAGGTGATACACCTGCTTGGTAGAATATCAACACCAGGTAAGGTTGGTCACGTCGATTCCTAACTTTACCTAGGGCCGAGAATGGATAGAGGATCTCGATCCGGGCCTCTCGAATGGATTCCTGACTCTATCACATAAAGTCTTGCTGAAGGGATCATAATCTTGTGTGAGGGAATGATGCCGGACCTTCAGGGGAACAAGAAGACGAGGAACTAACCCAAAAAAATATTTCCATGGTACGGTGAACAATAGGACCAATCCCTTTTCCAAAAACAACACGGCGTGTAGGAAATGATACATGTCGTGTTGTCCGACCCTGGGTACTGCCTGTGTACAATGGCTCTTGTCATGAGCCTGGTCGTGTAGAAAACATAGTACACATTGTGTAGTAAAGAGTAAAAATCATGTCTAGGTAACTGGGGTTGGCTCCGTGTACTCTGGCCTTGTGCCCGTACATGGTCACATTCCCGTGTACTCTAACTCTTGTAATCTGCACATGGGGTGACCCGCACTGATGGCCTCACCAGGCCGTGTGATAGAGTACACGGTCGTGTACTCCATATCGTGTCTGTGTATCCCCGGGACACACACTGAACACCGCGTAGCCGCCTCTGCCAAGCTGTACACACCGTGCTGCATGAAGCTGTGTAGATCATCCAGTTTCCGTGTACTACCCAATGTACACGCCGAGCATCAGGAAAGTCCAACACTCTGTGTGATTCTTCTCTAACCCCGAAACCCTAGCTTCCACCACCAGTACTACAAGGCGTTTTCTTCGAAAGTACACGCCGTGTGTTCTTGAAATTTCCAAGTATGACTCCCTTCACCAGCGCGCCTCCCGTGGTGCTCCAGTGATCGATTCGGCTGTCCGATTGCCGCAAATCACCCATGTTTTGGTCACCCCGACACCATGAAGCCTCTACCATCATTTTTGGGCCTCCGATCGGCTCCGAAAACGTGTTTCGATCTTCCCACATGAAGAACATGTGAAGAACGCTCTTTCCGATCCGGTCCGATTTGTCGTCCTCCATCGTCGCCGCACCTCGATAAGGTCATTGTGGTGTCAAAACTTCGATTTGGGACCGTTGCATTGCAGAATGGATGCGCAATGATCCATTGTGCGTCACCCCATAAAGAAAGTGAAGAATGCATGGGGAAAGAAGGGGGAAGAAATCCAAATAAACAAATTGTGGAACGAACCTCCACCATCATCCTTCACGGCGTTGATCTGCTACCGTAAATAGTCTTATACGGAGCAAGAATCAACAAAAACATAAAGCATGGATCAATTCCCCATAATCTTCCTGAAGAAAAATCCTTCCCGCAAGAAAGTATGAATCCACAGATCAACTTGTTTGTGGTTGATCCTTGTTTGTAATTTAAACTCATATACGGGGAAAATAAATTGAAATAACAACCCCTACCTTTCGAAATGATCGATCATTAATGAAGGAGCCGCACTGCCGTTGTCGTCGAGATCCTTCAACGTCGGTGCAACGATACTTGATTTTGATCTGTCGTCATTCATCACCAAGAGTTCTCTCCAACACGCCATGGATTCTGCAGACGTTCTTGTCTCAACATTTCCTACGATCAACAATAGGTTAACCCATTAAAAGGGGAAACATGTTTGCATTATATTACGCGGAAGTATTAATGACATTGACTAGACATTTTGAAGTCATTAAGAAGCGCCATTAATTTAGGAAACAACTTTATTATTGCTGCACTACATGTTTCCTTAAATTAAATAAAATAAACCTGTTAATTTATTTTATTTTATTTTACTTAAAACGTCTGAAAATTAACTTTTTCCCTCGACCCGCGCTAGTTGAGGTTAGCCTCATTCTTAGGTAAAGGCGTCGTCACAGACGCAACGGTGTGCTCATATTTTTATTTCGGGCATCCGTTTGGAAACTGCCACAACCGCGCACAAGTGCCGACTCACTTAAAAAAGGTTCACACCACCATACCGGGCTCACTGGACCTCGGTATGATGTGTCGGCTTCGCACCTGGTCTCGAAATAATTCCATTTATTATTTAAAAATAATAAAAGGAAAATTGGATACATTACATTCTCCGCACCATAGGGCTTTACGTCCTCCAAAAGACAAAACAAAGGCTACATAAAAAGATGAGGGTACTGGGCACGGATCTGGGCCTCCCCCTCCCACGTGCTCTCCTAAAGATTCTCGTGCTTCCACCGGATGAGAACTAGGGGAATCGATCGCCCATGAAGGATCCTCTCATGCCGATCCTCGATCTCCACCGGGTACTCAAAAATGTTCCCTCCATCCTCGATGTCCAGATCGCCCCAGTCGATGACGTGTGATGGTTCATGCATGTACCTCCATAGAGGCGACTCATGGAAGACATCATGTACTTGATGCAACTATGGTGGTAGATCTAGGCGGTACGCCACCTCGTCATCTCTGCACAGAATCTAGAAAGTTCTGATGAACCTTAGAGATAGCTTACCGCCTTGGCCAAATCTCTGCAACCCTTGTCGTGGTGAGACCCGAAGAAAGATGTGGTCTTCCTCTTGGAACTCCAGAGGTCTCTGTCGCTTCTCAGCATAAGACTTCTGCCGGCTCTGTGCAGTCTTCATCCACTCCCAGATGATCTGCACCTTCTCTATGGTAGCTCACACTAACTCTGGACCCATGAGTGCTGACTCTTCGTGGTTGGTCCAGCAAAGCAGTGACCGACAGGGTCTCCCGTACAATGACTCGAATGGTTCCATACCGATGGTGGAGTGGTATCTGTTGTTGTACGCAAACTCCACAAGTGGTAGGTGGTCCTCCCAGCTGTGACCAAAGTCCATGATACATGCCTGCACATATCCTCCAGAAACTGAATTGTCCTCTCCGTTTGACCATATTTCTGGGGATGAAACGCTGTGCTCAAGCGTAGCTGAGTCCCAAAAGCCTCCTGCAATCCCTTCCACAACCGGGGTTTGAAGTGGGTGTCTCTGTCAGAGGCTATAGCCGAGGGGACTCCATGAAGCTAAACTATCGCTTGTAGGTAGAGGCACCCCATGATCTCCACAGAACTCTTTTCCCTAATTGCTAGGAAGTGGGATGACTTGGTGAGTCGGTCAATGATCACCCAGATGGAGTCATGTCCCTTGGACGTCTATGGTAATCCTGTCACGAAGTCCATCGATATTCCATCCTACTTCCACTCTGGGACTTCCAGGGGTGAGCTAATCCAGCTGGGACCTGGTGCTTAGCTTTCACCCGCTGTCATGTGAGGTATCGAGAAACAAACTCTGCTACTGCCTTCATCATTCCTGACCACTAGAACTATCATCGGAGATCATGGTACATCATTTCCACTCCAGGATGTACCTCCAAAGGGGATGTTTGAAACTACCTCAGGATCTCCACCTACAATGCGACTGGTACAACAGTGTGTCCTCTGAAAATAAGTACGTGCTCCCCACCTTGAGAATATCCATCAGGAGCATGACCTGTGGATAACTGAGCACGTAAGGCCACACAGTCGACATCCCCAAGCTATGCCTCCCCAACTCGCTATAAGTGTGGAGGGGTGAAAACCATCGACTGTAGGTAAGTTGTATCCTCTCCATCCACGATGGATAACTATAATTTAGCTAACTACTGTGTGGACTCACTCAACAGATATGATCTTGACCTTCTACTAAGAGAATCCACCACCTTTTTACCCTTCCTAGGAGAATAGATTATCTCAAAATCATAGTCCTGGAGGAAATATAGACAACGCCTCTGCCTCATATTCAGATCCATCTGGGAGAAGATGTACTTGATGTTCTTGTGGTCAGAGTAGACTATAAACCGCTCTTCCATAAGGTAGTGTGGCCACATCTTCAATGTGAAGACTACCGCTGCTAACTCGAGATCAGGGGTCACATAGTTCTGCACATGTGGCCTAAGCTGGCGTGAACCATAAGCAATCACTACATGTCGCTGCATTAGGACACAACCATGCCCGGTCCATGATCCGTCGTAGAAAACTACGTAGGTGTCACCCTCCTCTGGAAATCTCAAGACTGGGGCCCTTGTCAAACTCTGTCTCATCTTCTCAAAGGCCTGTTGGCACATTTCGTTCCACACGAAGGGTTCACCTTCTTGGTCAAGGCCGTCATCGGTGCTGATATCTGGGAGAAGTCAGGAATGAAACTCTGTTAATATCCTTCGAACCCAAGGAAGCTTCGCACCTCCATTATGCTTCCAGGTGGCTCCCATGCTAACCAGCCTCCACCATGGATGGGTCTATAGCCACTCCATCTGCTGAGATGACATGTCCCAGAAAGTGGACCTCCTGAATCCAGAACTGACACTTCAAGAGCATCCCATAAAGCTAGTGCTCTTAAAGTACGTCCAGATCCATCCGCTGGTGTCTCACGTGCTCCTCCACTAACGTTGAGTACACAAGGATGTTGTCAAGTACTTATAGTGACCATAGCGACATCTGAAAGCCATCTTCGGTATATCCTCATCCCGCACTCGAAGCTGTTGATAGCCTGATCAAAGGTCAACCTTCGAGAACCACTGTGCCCCTCTTAGCTGATCGAAGAGTTCATCGATCTTTGGCTGTGGATATTTTATCTCCACCTTCACCTGGTTCAGGCGCCGGTAATCCACGCACAACCTCGGAACCCCATCTACCTTCTCGGATTTTCCGTATATTATTTTTAAATATTATATGTAATTATTTAGAGATCAGGCATGAAGACAGAACATCATTCTGAGGTCCAGTGAGCAAAGAATGATGATTTGAACCTTTATTTAAGTGAGTTGGCAGTTGTGCGCAATTTTGGAAGTTTCCAAACTGATGCCTAGATTAAAAATCTGAGCACAATTTTGCGTCTGGGACGACGAATTTACCTATGAATTAAGCTAACCTCGGCCGACGCAGGTCAAGGGAAAAAGTTAATTTTCGGACGTTTTAAGTGAAATAAAATAAATTAAATTAACATGTTTATTTTATTTCATTTAAGGAAACATCCACTGCAGCGTGGAAACGTCGCAGCGGTTTTCTAAATTTATTATAAGGACCCGTCCATTAACATTACTTATTACTGAATTAAATGAATAATTCACATTGAGTATTTTTTCAGATTTAGATTTTTAGAGAATTATAACATAACTATTACATCTCAAAAATTACAAAGTATACAGATATACTCAGCTTCCATATTTTTCACAAAATAAAAACTCTTGAACACAAGAGTCATGTCTAGTTACTTGTTTTAGACAGCCTGGCATTTCTTTGATCCCATCCTTGACCCTATTCACCTTTATGTCCAGTGGAAAACATTTCAAAAAAACTTGGGATTAGCATAAAAAAGCTCAGTAAGGGTTATAACAATATGGAATGAAAACATTAGTCCATGTATACATAAGAATCAATGAAATCATAATTTACTCATAAAACATTATCAATTTAACATACCTCCTGAAATCATAAGATTTACAAATAAATCATAGAAATCATAAGACATTAAGGTAACTCGAGGCATTCATAACATTCTTACGTAATTAGCAAGATTCATGGTTACATTTGGAATACCCATCATAGTATATTCCCTAAATCTCTTCAGATAAACCTTGGCATTTAACTCCTTCGCGTTACCCAATGCATTGGAGATCTATATCAGGCTCACCCGCCCTTAGTTTATCACGGAACCACCTGTCTTCATAACAATGCACAAGAACCATAACATAATCATATCACATAACTTATGCATAAAGGAAATATAATAATCCAACATTCAAATAACATTTTAAGATATTGAAATAATGAATCCATTCTAAAAACCCATTTTCAAAACCATTTAAAACATTTAATAAAGAGATTTTTGAATCAAAGTTTCCCATACCACTTTGATTCTTTTAACATTTTGAAGCACTAATATCGATAAAAATAAATCCTTAAAACCAGTTTGAAAACCTGGATATTAATGAGAAATATTTATAATAATAAATCATTATAACATTTATAACGATATTTTAGTTAACATGTTTTTAACAAAATCAGAGACACTTGAATACAATAATTGAGGAATAACATTTTATCAAAACTTTATAATATCATTAGAATAAATGGATTCATGATATAATATTCCAATGGATAGTATACACACCATATAATATTGAATTGGTGCATAACAACAATGAAGTCTCAATAGAAATGTAAAATGAGATGAAAGCACTTATAAAGAAGGTATCCTTAGATTAAGGATAAATCAATCTCATAATTATGTGTGAAAAATATAAATACACCCAATATAAGGGGATATTAAGTGTAAAACAACCAGAGGTCATTCACACATATTCATAGGATGACATATTCAATAACTACAAGTTGAACCCAAAGAAATCGAAATTGGGATAAAAAGTTCCTTTGGTAAAATTCGACAGCCTAACGACGTCACCTTAAAGTTCATAAAATTTGTTGATGAGAGATTTTATGGTATCTAATCACTTGGACATTAAATTTAAATCAATAAGGATATATAAGAACATACCCAAACATTAAAATATGTAAATTAAAGGACATAACAAAAAAAGTCTTTTTAAAAGAGGAGGGTGAATGGTACCCTTACCGATTTGGGTAACTTTCGAAACATACACCCCATGAATGAAGGACTATACAACATTGATGTAAATAATCATAAACGAAATTATATTACATAAAGATTAGAATAATGGGCAGTACATATACCACTCAAAGGAAATGGTGGACAATGCAGCATAAATCTCATGGGAATAAAAGTGAGATAAAAAAATCCCTTACGAAAACTCGGCAGCCTAACGACGCCAGTTAAAACATCCAAAAATGGATTTATGTGATCAAATAGGGTCTCTCATAATATGACTATAAAATGTACAGAATAATTAATATAAAAGAACTTCCACAAAAATATTAAGGACATGCTTAAAAGAAATGACATAAAAGAGAGTACTTAAAAAGAAAGAGAGAGGTAGGACCCCTTACCTCAAGTCTGACTTGTTTTGTTCATTTCATTATATTCCTAAATAATAAACATTGAAAAATTTATAATTGCTTAAGTTCCTCCTTTAATATTATTATTATGTTCATGTCACGTATTATAATTTTATAATAATTGGTCAATGATGTGAGTTCATATCAGACATTTTTGTCGATGTTTGGAACATGAGTCAAAAATGAACTTGATTGAATATGATTGTCCACATAGTTATAAGTAAATCATCTCCCGAATAGAATTAATGATTTAAATATCATATATATCCAGTATATATTTATTTTATACTATTCCATTACATTTGGAGATAAAAATAAATGAAATGCACCATTCATGGAGACGGTAGGCCGTACGTACGCATGAACGCTACTTTTATTTCTTTGCCATATTAATGGAATTAAAAATAATTGATAGATATATATATTATCATTCCAGTATAATATATATTTTTTATATGTCACATAAGTTCATTAATTTCATTCTTTATACATTCAATGTATTTCATGAACGATTCACATCACTTGAGGTGGTGGTAGTCCACACTTCCTCATATTAAATTATCGCATTTGCACAACATGAAAAGCATAAAGGATTATTTTAAAAATAAAATACAGCAGCATACGGAAAACATAATTACCATATATATAATATATAAAATACAGTGACATCATAATGGCCACCATGAAAGGTGTTAAGAGAAGATTGAACAATCATAGTTTCGTGAGGCAGTAATTCTCCATTCACAGAAACATTATGTTCTTTAACCATTAGACGGAGGTGTGTGTAAGTGTAGCTCTAATAATTCACATAACAACATCCTATTATATTAAAGACACTGGTGTTGTTACAAAAGAAAGGAATAAAAAGATTTTAGGGGTTTGGAGAAGCAAAATAAAACAAAAGAACACAAGTGAAGACATTACCTTTAAATCGGGTAACTCCTCTTGGTTTGAACCGAAAGGGTTTCTTGAAGAACATTCTGCCAAAGGTGAGGCTTCAATGATTAATAGAGGTATGTGGAGAGATTAAATGGGAAGGGTTTGGCCAAGCCAAAGTCTTGAGAGGTGTAGTTAAGGTGGTAGAGGTGGGGGCCATTTATAAGAGAAGAGGAGGGGCACTCTTGGAAACTTAAAAAATATTACTTTATTATAAAATGATTTTCGGATTATGAAGGTCCCAAAAGGATATATTTTGAGGATAAGGTGATAATGTTTTTAAACACACCCATAAAATATGTTTTTGACAAGTTTGAGACTTAGATTTTACCCTATCTTCTCATTTTATTTAAATCGTTCATTTATGAGGTAATCACTACATCATCACAGTGTCATAAACAAATAAATTTATTTAATGTATAAAAATTATAAAACAAATATAATGATGTAGGAAATCGTTATAGATTTCTAATTAATATTTATAGTAAAAAATATTACTTGTATAACCCCATGTAAAAATTGTTTTAGTAAAACAATACAGGTTTGTGACATTTTACTTTTAACTTTAAATAAAAAGTTATTAATGTCATTTTCCAAACAAATTGGCTCCATGGGGTCCCCAAGTTGACCCATGGATTTTCATTGTCGTCCATGACTCATCCAATAATGGTAGGACATGTTTCAAGGACATTTAATATTATTATAAAATTATGTTTACATTCAATAATAGTAATTACCTTTAATCGCGATTAATAAAACTTAAAAGTTAGTATTCACCAAAAAAAATTATTTTAATCTCATTGACCCACATTTTACTTCCTAATGAAAACCACGTATGTTGGATTTTTGAAAATCAAATCACAGAAGTTGTAAATTTTCATTTAAACGAAAAATTAGTTTCTTTAACTACCACATAGTGGTTTCACAATTCATCAAAAATTGAATTTTTTCAGAAAAATACCAAAAATTCACCCTAAGCTATATTTGATATTCCGAATTAAAAAATTATGTCTATTTTAAAAAATTCTAAACAGATAAGATCTATTAATTAATTTAATAATTAATTCTCGCTGTCAAAACAAATAGTGTGTTTTTAAAAAACAATATCGATTAAAAGATTGACACTAGTTTAAGTCCAATTTCAATGTGAAATTAATTACAATTAACACCATTGGATTAAATGGTAAAAATATATTCTAAATACACGTTAATATCAATTAAAAATATAATCTATCCATATAAATAAATCAGATTAAAATAAGGTTTTGAATTAAAATGCTACATTTTCACTAAAAACGATCATTATCGGAAAAATAACAAAATTTTACACAAAGTAAATTTTGTTATCCTGATTCTAAAGAAGGATTTTATTTTGTCAAATAAACATAAAAATTTTAAAAATTTATTTTTAAAAAGGGTTCTCCATCAAAATGCAGTTAATCGACCTTTTAAAGAATATTAGAAGATTATTGCTTAAAATTGGATTCATTTTCACAAATATGGATAAATTCGAAAATGTCATATTCTTTATTTACCTTGGTTGTTACATCCTTCCCCCCTTTTTGGAATTGTGTCCTCGTAATTTTAAAATTGGGATTGGAAACTTCATTGAAAATTTCACATTGGAACAAGAGTCAGTAATACTATCACTTTAAAATAAAGAATGAGAAGTACAAAGGTCACCCGAGATAACCCATACTAGGATTATATGTAGGAAAAATGGACATGGAGGAGAAAAAAGGGTCATGTTCTGATGGTGAGTGATAGAAAACATGTTTAGGAGAAATTTAACCACAAGAAATTCTCAAACTTGTGATGGGTTAAACGGTATTTGATTCCCCAGTAGGAAAAATTAAAATACAATATTTTTGTTTTATGTTACTTTTCATGGAGGAATTTTTTTTGAGCTTAACTAAAACATAAGGAAACATACTTACTTGTCATGTTGACTTTCAACTTTTACTAGATTTCTTACTGGAACCCATATTTTCTCCAAAAGACGAGTATTTAGGATTACTTGTTCACATTAAGAGAGATATAACAAACTTCTAGAGAATCACCTAATACACAAAAGAGAACTATATACTTCCCATGTCTTTAGACCTTAACCAAAAATAAAACCAAAAAGGTTAGTACGAGATCAGATAATACCCAAAAATGATAATCCTTTATATAAAAAAATCTATTCTTAATCTCCAAATTTTCTAAAAAAAACAAAAAGTTCAACAAAGACCATTCAATAAACATCTATCCATAAATTTTTTCAAAGTAATCAAAACTCAGACTGAAACCCAAATCTCTGAAGGATTTAATCACATAGTCTTCCAAGATAAACCTTAACATTTATCTCCAAATTACTCCAGTTACTCTTAAAGTCTCATACTGAAAAGTAACTAACCTAATCACATATCCTCCATGATAGGTTAATAATTTTCATAGATAACCCAAAATCAACTTATTCTAGATTCATAATATCGTCAAACTAAAAAGAAATAGTCAAACTAACCAAGGATTCATGTAGTCAAGTGGGTTGGTGATAAATACCAGTCGCACTTTGGTTGTGGGTTCGATTCCCATAGCATCGTCAGACGCAACAAGTTGTCACACGGTCTATGTGTTGTACTTTTTCCAAAACGACATAATTCTTATAACATTCCCCAAAAAGAGATAAAATCTTCAAAAATAACCATAAATTAATTTAACCTCAAGTTTATCTCATGTCATTCATATTTCATCATATCATATAGTAACCCATAATTACCTCAAAAGTAAGGATCATATAAACCCTAATGGTTACCTTTATAATTATTAACTGAACTTCCACATCGAGTTGGTTCTCTCATACATGACGCATTAGAGAACTCACCAAGGTTCAAGTGGTTGATCATGACTCCTGATAGTTGGTTTAGAATAACCACGATATTTCTCATTGAATCCCCCATTTTATCTAGTCTCTTAATCAAAGAACCACCATAGTTTCCTTCAAACCCATTGTAACTTTAGTGCCTTCTACATCCATCCATTTACAAAAACCAAAAATTTCAGTGTGAGTATATCAACAAAATCATCATGTACTAATGAGGAAGATAAACACTAAGATATACTTACTCATAAACTTTATCTAAAAACTATGACCCTTTATGAAATCCTAGACATTATGGTAATGTCATTTATGCTTAAAGAATACCCTAACCTCTAATGTTATCTAAACCGACCTATGATACCAACTATAAGGACCCAGCCTTAAAAATTACTTATTATTGAATTAAATGAATAATTCACATTGAGGATCTTTTCAGGTTTATAGTTTTAGAGAATTAGGATATAACTATTACATATAAATGATTACAAAGTAGACACATCTACTCATCTTACATTGTTTTTCACCAAATAAAAACTCTTGAACACAAGAGTCATGTCTAGTTCCTTGTTTTAGATAGCCTGACATTTCCTTCATCCCATTCGTAACCTTGTTCATCTTTATGTCCTGTGAAAAACATTTCAAAAAAACATGGGATGAGCATAAAAAGATCATTAAGGGTTATAACAATACGGAATGAAATCATTATTCCGTGTATACATACAAATCAATGAAATCATACTTTACTCATAAAACATTAGCAATTTAACATACCTCATGAAATCATAAGATTTACGAAAAAATCATAGAAATCCTAAGACATAAATGAAACATGAGGAATTCATAACATTCTTACGTAGGGAGTAACCCTCATGGTTACATTTGGAATACCCATCACTTTATATTCCTAAAATATCTTCAGAGAAACCATAGCGTGTAACTCCTTCGCGTTACCCAATGCATTGGAGAGCTATATCGGGCTCACCCACCCATAGATTATCACGGAACCACCCGTCATCATAACAATGCTCAAGAACCATAACATTATCATATCACATAACATATGCATAAAGGAAAGATAATATTCCCACATTTCAATAACATTTGAAGATATTGAAATAATGAATCTATTCTAAAAAACCATTTTCAAAACCATTTAAAACATTTAATAAAGAGATTTTTGAATCAAAGTGTCCCATACCCCTTTGAGGATTTTAAAAATTTAAACCATTAATATCCATATCAATAAATCCATAAAACCATTTTGAAAACATGGATATTAATGAGAAATATTTTTAATAATAAATCATTAAAACATTTAAAACGCTATTTTAGTTAAAGGGTTTTTAACAAAATGAGAGACACTTGAATACAATAATTGAGGAATAACATTTAATCAGAACATTATAATAACATGAGAATAAAGGGATTCATGATATAATATTCCATAGGAAAGTATATAAAACATATAAGAGTGAATTGGTTCATAACAACAATGATGTCTCAATAGAAATGTAAAATGAGATGAAATCCCTTAAAAAGAAGGTATTCTTAAATTTAGGATAAATCAATCTCATAATTATGTGTGAAAATTATAAATACACCCAATATAGGTAGATATTAAGTGTAAAACCACCATAGGACATTCACACATATTCATAGGATGACATATTCAATAAATGCAATTTGAACCCAAAGAAATCAAAATTTGGTTAAGAAGTTCCTTTGGTAAAATTCGACAGCCTAACGGTGTCACCTTAAAATTCATAAAATTAGTTGATGAGAGGGAAAATGGTATCTCATCACTTGGACATAAAATTTACATCAATAAGGATAAATAAGAACATATCCCAATATAAAAAGATGTAAATTAAAGGACATAACAAAATAAGTCTTTTAAAAAAAGGAGGGTGAAAGGTTCCCTTACCGATTTGGGTATCCTTCGAAACGTACACCCCATGAAAGAATGACTATACAACATTGAAGTAAATGCTAATAAAAGAATTTCTATTACACAAAGAGTAGAATAATGGGAATTAAATATACCAATCAATGGAAATGGTGGAAAATTCAGCATAAATCTCAGGGGAATAAGAGTGAGATGAAAAATCCCTTACGAAAACTCAGCAGCTTAATGACGCCACTTAAAACATCCAAAAATGGATTTATGAGATCAAATCGGGTCTCTCATAATATTAACATAAAAAGTACAGAATGATTAATATAAAAGAACATCCCCAAACATAATAAGTATGAGCTTAAAAGAAATGACATAAAGGAGAGTACTTAAAAAGAAAGAGAGAGGTAGGATCCCTTAACTCAAGTCCAACTTGTTTTATTTGTTTCTTTATATTCCTAAATAATAAACTTTGGTCAATTTATAATTGCTTAAGGTCCACATTTAATGATTATTATTCAGTTCATAACACATATTATAATGTTATAATAATTGGTTAATAATGTGAGTTCATATTAGACGTTTTTGTTGATGTTTGGTACATGAGTCAAAAATGAACATGTTTGAAAATGATTGTCCATGTAGTTATAAGTAAATCATATACAGAATAGTATTAATGATTTAAATGTATTATATATCCAGTAAATATTCATTTTATACTATTCCATAACATTTGTAGATAAAAAGAAATGAAATGCACCGTTCATGGAGACGGTAGGCCGTAAGTACGCATGAACGCTACTTTCATTTCATTGTCATATTAATGGAATTAAAAATAATTGAGATATATATATATATTATTATTACAGTACAATATATATGTTTTATAGGTCACATATGGTCATTAATTTCATTCTTTATACATTCCATGTATGGCATGAACGAGTCACATCACTTGAGGGTTGGTAGTCCACACATCCTCGTATGAAATTATCTAATTTGTACAACATGAAAAGCATAAAGGTGTATTTTAAATATAAAATACAGAAGCATATTGAAAACATAAATACCATATATATCATATATAAAATACAGTGACATCATAATGGCCATCATGAAAGGTGTTAATAGAAGATTGAACAATCATAGTTTCGTGAGGCAGTAATTCACCATCCACAGAAATAGTATGTTTTTTAACAATTAGACGGAGGTGTGTGTAAGTGTAGCTCGAATACTTCACACAAAAAAATCCTAGTATATTGAAGATACTGGTGTTGTTACAGAAGAAATGAATAAAATGATTTTAGGGGTTTGGATAAGAAAAATAAAACAAAATAACCCAAGTGAAGACATTACCTTTAAATCGGGTAACTCCTCTTGGTTTGAACCAAAAGGGTTTCTTGGAGAACATTCTGACAGAGGTGAGGCCTCAATGATGAAGAGAGGAATTTTTAGAGATTAAATGGGTAGGGGTTGGATGAGCTAAAGGCTTGAGACGTGTGGGTACAGTGGTAGAGGTGGGGGCTTTTAAAAGAAAAGAGGAGTGGCACTCCTGGAAAGTTATCAAAAATTACTTTATTATAAAATATTTTTTGAATTATAAAGGTCCCAAAAGGATATATTTATAGGATAAGGTAATAAGGATTCGAAATCCACCCATAAAATAGGTTTTTGACAATTTTACGACTTAGAGTTTAACCTATCTTCTCATTTTATTTAAATCGTTCATTTAGGAGGTAATCATTGCATCATCACGGTGTCATAAATAAATAAATTTATTTAATTTCTAAAAATTATAGAAAAAAATATCATGATGTAGGAATTTTATTTATCTTTATAATAAATATTTATAGTAAAAAATATGTCTTATATAACCCCATGTAAATTTTTTTTTAGTAAAATAATACATGTTTGTGACATTTTAATTTTAACTTTAAATAAAATGTTATTATTGTCATTTTCCAACCAATGTGGCTCAGTGGGGTCCCCAAGTTGACCCATGGATTGTCTTGGTCGGCTTTGACTCATCCAATAAAGGTAGGACATGTTTCAAGGTCATTTCATATTATTATAACATTATCATTACCTTCAATTACACTAATTACCATTAATCACGATTAATAATACGTAAAAGTTACTATTCACGAAAAAAAATTTAATCTCATTGAACAAAATTTTACTTCCTAATGAAAACAATGTATGTCGGATTTTTGAAAATCAAATCGCAGAAGTGGTAATGTTTTATTCAATCAAAAAATCATTTTCTTTAACTACCACATAGTGGTTTCACTATTAATCAAAAATTGAAGTTTTTCAGAAAAATACCAAAAATTCACTCTAATAGATATTTGATATTCCAAATTCAAAAATTTTCTCTATTATACAAAATTAAAAACATTTAAGTTTCATTAATTAATTTAATAATTAATTCCCACTGTCAAAACAAATAGCATGTTTTTAAGAAACAATATCTATTAAATGATTGACAGTAGTTTAAGTCCAATTTCAAAGTGAAATTAATTAAAATAACCACCATTGGAATAAATTGTAAAAATATATTATAAATACACTTTAATCTCAATTAAAAATATTATCTATCTATATAAATAAATCATATAAAAAGGAGGTTTTTAATTAAAATGCAACATTTTCACTAAAAATGATCTTTATCGGAAAAATAAAAAAAATTTACACAAGGTAAATTTTGATGTCCCGATTCTAAAGAAGGATTTTATTTTGTGAAATACAACATAAAAAATTGTAAAAAGCATTTTTAAAAAGGGTTCTCCATCAACAGGCAGTTACTTATCCTTTTAATGAATATTAGATGATTTTTGCTTAAGATTGGATTCGTTTGCATTTTACGCCTCTAAGATTTATTGGATAAAAGTAAAAATATTTGAAAAATATATATAATCATTTTATAGTTAGTTCCATTTGTTCCCGCCATTACAATGTCTAGGCATTAACTAACATTTAAAATAATATTATTTTATTATTATAGTCCAATGTAAGACTTCAAAGAAACACGTTGTCGCGTATTGGGTACGCCATCGAGCATAGCATTCCCTTTAAAGTAATATTAATATTTTGTTAAAAAATATGGATAAATTTGAAAATTTCATATTCTTTAATTACCTGGGGTGTTACATCTATGGTGCATCTAAATGACATCAAAATGGCAATTCAACATCATTAATACTGCCACGTAATTAAATGCCAACATGTTTCCCCTTTTAATGGATTATCCTATTGTTGATCGTTGGAAACGTATAAAGAGGAGCCTCTACAGATTCCGCAGCACGTTGGAGCGAACTCTCGGCGACGAAGGACAACAGATCAAAATCAAGGATCACTGCTCTGATGTTGAAGGATCTCGATGACAATAGCAGCGCGACACCTTCATCAACGATCAATCCTTTCAAAAGGTAGGGTTCGTTATTTTGATTTCTTTTTCCCGTATTTGAGTTTAAATGATGAACGTGGATCTACCACAAACATGTTGATCCATGGATTCATACATTCTTGTGGGAAGTATTTTTCATCAGGAAGATTATGGGGAATTGAACCGTTATTTATTTTGTTGTTGATTCTTGTTCCATTTAAGCCTATTAACGGGAGCAGATCAACGCCGTGACGAACGACGGAGGAGGTTCGTTCCTCAATTTGTTTATTTGGATTTCTTATAACTTCTTTCCCTATGCATTTTTTGCATTCTTCATGGGGAGATGAACAACGGATCATTGCACATCCGTTCAGCGACGCAAAGATCCCAAATCGAAGGTTCGACACCGCAACGACCTTATGGAGGTGCGACAACGATGGCGGACGAAAAATCGGACCGGATCGGAAAGATAATTATTCACGTGTTCTTTAGGTGGGAAGATCAAACCACGTTTTCGGAGCAGATCGGAGGCCTGAAAATGATGGAAGTGAACTCATGGTGTTGGGGTGACCAAAACATGGGAGATTTGGGGCGATCGGACAGCCAGATCGATGATCGGAGCACCACGGGAGGCTCGCTGGTGAAGGGTGTCGTTTCTAGAAACATCAAGAACACACGACGTGTACTTATTAAGAACACGCTGTGTATTACTGGTGGAGGCAGCTAGGGTTTCAGGGTCATAGAAGTGTCACACGACGTGTGACCTCGGTCACACGGCATGTTGGACTTTCCCGAAGCTCGGTGTGTACTTTGGGTAGTACATGGACACAGGATGATCTACACGGCTTCAGGCGGTACGATGTGTACTTCTCAATAGAGGTGGATATGCAGAGCTGAGCGTGTATCCTAGGGATACACGTACACAAGATGGAGTACACGACCGTGTACTCCATCACACGGCTAGGAGATGCCAACAGCACAGGTCACCCCGTGTGCAGATTACACGGGTCAGAGTACACGGGTTGGTAACCGTGTACTGGCACATGGCCAGAGTACACGGAGCCAACCCCAGTTACCCAGACATGGCGTGTACTCCATACTACATGCCGTGTACTATTTTTTCTACATGACCTTCCTCACGACATAGGTTGTTGTACACGGGCAGTACCCAGGGTTGAACAACACGGCGTGTATCATTTCCTACACACCGTGTACTTTTTGGAAAATGGCTTGGTCTTTTTTTTCACCGTACCATGGACATCTTTTGTTTGGGTTAGTGCCTCTTCTTCATGTTTCCCTGAAGGTCAGGCATCATTCCCTCATGCAGGATTATGATCCCTTCAGTAGGACTTTCAATGATAGTGTCAGGCATCCATCTGAGAGGCCCAGATCAAGATACTCTATCCATTCCCCACCCTAGTTAGAGTCAGGCATCTTTGTGACCAACCTTATCAGGCATTGATCCACTACATAGCTGGTGTATCACCTAACTGGTGAATCCGGATGAGTCCTGGTATCCTCCATGGCCCTGGTAGTGATCCTCACCTTTGTATCGTGATCTTTCAACTCAGGAGTGTGTCTCCCATAATAAGTACTTCTATCTACCGTAACCATTCCACTCTGCAGTGCGTCTCCCGTAATGAGTGTAGCCACCTCTCGTGATGGTTCCCGATGAACAACACTTCTCAGAAGGATATCATCAGAGCCATTAGACTCGTGGAGTGTGTTCTCTTGGAATGAGTGCATCACGGAATCTTTGAACAAAATACCTTGCGGGGGTATGTGGTTGTGTGACATGTATCTAGACCATGGGTTGGGGTTTTGAGAATATCTGGTTTGTTCTATATGTTCTGTAGACATATATTGTGCATAGATGATTGTAACTTTACTTTGTGTACTGCTTTGTGGTTTTCAAGGTCCTCTACAGAGTATTGTTATACTCACCCCTGCACGGGATTTACCTGCACATCTGGTGTCTTGTAAATACGAGAAACATTTCGATAGAATATATTGCGGACCAGGACCAGACAGTTTTCGCTGACTACCCTACAGGCCGAGGAGTTCCTATGACTACGAGCGGCAGTCCTAGTACCTTTTTGGGCTTACAGGTTGGACATTGCTGTTTGTCAGACTCTTGTTTTTGGTGGGCTTGTATTCTGGACATGTTTACTGTTTCAGTACTCTATCTTTCGTCGTACTCTATTGGTTGGGTTTAGTTGTATGCATGCATTTTTGTTCCTTAGTGTTTTACATTTCAGCATTTGTGGGCTTGGAGATGTGTGCGTTTGTACATGTACTTAGGCAATGCCTCCCATGTCAGTGATTTGCCTACTCAGTGCTAGTCACTAGCCCCTGGCCTATTGGAGGCGGGCTTGGGGAGTCATGGTGCGGGCCCCACTGGGACGGGTCGTGACAATTTGATTCTGTTTATATACATTCATTCAAATACTACAAATTTAGTTCAACAATTCAAACACCTCCATAATATTTGGTGTAAAAGTTATATGTGAGAACAAACAATGGGGAAATTATTGCATCCATGGTTTATAACTCCATCTCGGTAAATGTTTGTGTAATGAAGCTCCCAGTTAATATTTTCATACATCCTATAGTGGAGTTTGATGTTATCTTGGGCATGGATTGGTTATCTTTATACAAAGCCAACATCATCTATCTGGGAAGGTAGACCACCTGTCACATCCCTAAGCATCCTCATATTCGTTAAAAGTGTGAGTAAGAAGTTTAATCTCCATTAAAATCATAATCTCAAGTGCGGATATTAATGCCCTATGAGAAATAATATCTTGCTCAAGTTATTGAGACAATGGAGATAATCATGCTGGAATACCTGCCCATCATGAGGGATTAAACTGATGTATTTCCTGAAGAGATTCCTAGTCTTCCGCATGGTCGAGAGGTAGAGTTCTGAATTGATCTTATTTCTGGCTCTCTTCCTATATCAAATACTACTTATTGAATGTCCACCAAAGAGTTGGAATAGACGAAGAAGTAATTATAGGAGAATATGGATAAGGGTTTTATACACATGAGTACTTAACCATGTGGTGCGTCGGTCCTCTTTGTCATGAAGAAAGATGTATCAATGCACCTCTACATTTATAATCATGATCTCAATAAAATCATGATAAAGAAATAATATCTCATGCCACAGATAGTTAACTTGTTCAATCACCTTTGTGGGGATAGTTATTTATCTAGTTGGACCTTCGGTTGGGATATAACCAATTGAAGGTGAGGAAGGAATATATTCCCAATAATGCCTCTTGAATGCGTTATTGACACTATGAGTTCATATTTATTTCCTTTAGACTCACTAAATCTCCATAAAGATTCATGTATTTAATGAATATAGTATTGTGATATTACCTTGACAAATTTGTGGTAGTCTTTACTGATGATATTATGATATACTCCCATTCCATGTAGGAGCCTGTTGAGAATTTGAATACTCTTTTGAATACATTGCAGAGGGAGAAGCTGTATGAAAAGTGTGGTAAATGTTAGTTTTAGATGGGGGAAGTATCATTATTTTGGAATGATATCACCAAAAAAGGGATATCTATGGACCATTCCAAGATAAAGGCAATTGAAGAGTGTCCTAAGAAAACATCTGTAACAGAGATTCATCGCATTCTTGGTGTAGTTGGGTATTATTTACGACATGTAAAGAACTTCCCACGATTTTCAAACCCAATCACCAAGCTAACTTGGAAGGGATTAATGTTTATCTGGAGTCCGAAATGTGATGAGGGTTTTAAAGAGTTGGAAAAGAGCATAATCATTGCACCAGTACACACAATCCCATCAAGTGGATAACTCATTATGGTGTACAGTGATTCTTCAAAGAGGTCATAGGATTTGTACTGATGAAAAACTATATAGTGATAGCCTACAACTCAAGGTATCTGAAAATCCATGAACAAAATAGTTCTATACATGATACAGAGTTGGAGGGTGTGATATTTGTGTTAAAATTATTGAGAAATTATGTCAATGGGGAGAAGTGTGACATATATACTAATAACAAGAGTAACAAATATATACTCACAAATAAATAGTTTAATATGCACATGTGAAGATGGATAGAGATCATCAAGTATTGTGATAGCTCAATCCACTACCATCTGGGTAAGGAAAATTTGGTGGTGCATGCTCTGAGTATAAAGGATCCTGCATCTTTATCCATAATGAAAATTGAATAGGAACCAATCTTCTTAGATTTTCAATGTATGGACATGGGAATTATTAAGGGAGGAACATCATCAATTTTTTCTCAAATGGTTGTTCAACCAACCCTCATGGAGAAGATAGACGAGACTCAACGAAAGGATGCAGAAATCATGAAAAGGGTGGTATCCATTAGAAATGAGAAATCCTATGATTTTATGATTTATGAGGAAGGAGTTGTACGATTTTGGTCATGATTACATCTACCATCAGATCCATATAAAATGAATGAGCATCTTAATGATGCACATAGCTCGAGCTTAACTATCCACCCAGGGATCACAATGTTGTATCCAGATCTCATTGAGAAATTTTTGTGGAAAAGTATGAAGAAGGGGATTACTGAGTTTACATAAATGCTCCTTGTATGTCAACAAGTGAATGATGAAATACATAAGTCTAAAGGGATGATGCAATTACCACCCATGCCAACATGGAAGTGGGAGAACATCACTATAGACAATGTCATTGGACATCCAAGGAAATCTCTAAGAAACAATACTCTATGGGTCATTGTGGAGAATCTTACAAAGACATCTCACATTATCAAAATTTGAGAGGAAATATCATTGGATCGACTTACATAGATGTATATCAAATAATTGGTAAGGATTCATGGAGTATGATGATCTATTGAGTCTAATAGTGATCTGATATTCACTTGGATGTTTTTGGCGAAACTCTCCAACATTCTCTAAGAACTAAATTGAACTTTAGTTCGGCATTTCATCCTCAAACTGATTTCCAATCTAAGAAAACTATTTAGACCACAGAAGATGTGTTGAATGCCTATTATATGGACTTAAAAGGAGGATGGGACCATCATATTTTACTAGTTTAATTCTATTACAATAACAGTTTCCACTCAAGCATCTGAATGGAACTAAACGAAGCCCTCTGAAAAAGTTTCATAACACTTTCATGTTGGGATGATGTATTCTAGGATATGCTTCTAGGACCTGAAATGGTCGATGAAATGGTGGTGATGGTGAAAACCATTCAACATCATATCAATGTATCCTAAAGATAAAAGAAGAGTTATGCAGACAATATTCGGTGAGACAATGAGTTCAAACATGGGGACATGGTATTTCTACGCATATCTCCATGGAATAAGGTCATCATGTTTTGGAAGAAATAAATGTTATGTCCTATGTACATCAACACCTTTTAGATTATTGATCCGGTCGGGGATGTGGTCTATCGACTAACACTTCCACCTACTAAGGCCAAAGTACATGATATCTTCCATGTATCTCTATTAAGAAAGTACATACTAGATCCTTCACATGTACTCTCTTCAGAGGTGGTACAGTCTGAGGATGATCTATCATATGGGGAGCAGCCAGGGATAATATTATATCATAGAGACAATGTTCTACGCAACAATAATACTCACATGGTTGAAGTACTGTGGTGGAACCATACATACAAAGAGACAACATGGGAGCTAGATGTGGTAATGATGGAAAAGTTTCTTCACCTTTTAATGGCCTATAATGTAAAATGAAATTTCTAAGGAGAAATTTTGTAAGGGGGAATAATGTATTCCCCAATGATTTATTGATGGAAATTTTCTCCTTTTAATTGTGTCATATAGTCACATGAAATCACAACCCAATGGACTAATAATTACTATGTGACCATTAAACATAATATTAACACTTCTATGATTTTAATTTCAATAATATATCCTACACATATGCGATCTGAAATATGTTTGGAGTCCGATAGAACAAACATAATTTTTTCGTGAATAGTAACCAGCCCCAATGAATAGTAACCTACCATTTTGAATAGTAATACGACCTTTTCAAATAAAAAATCATCCTAAATAAAATTAACCTCACCAATGAATATATAAATAAAATTTAATCATTTTATATGTAATAACATGACAATAGAAATAGTATTGGTATTTTTATAAGTTATAAATAGATAGTTAAAATTAATTAATTAATTTTAAATAAAAAGTATTTTTCCTAAAAGATGATCATAAATTAACAATTTTATGTATCCTGGTTTTATTTTTATTTTATATTACCGTATGAAAATTTTAAAACATTATAAATTCATTTATTGTTTAAAAACCTATATTTGCCAAGTTAATTATGATTATATTGAAAATCTGAAATTAATCATATTTATAAAATTATTTTTAAAAAAATGGAGTTCATTTTGGTCTAGTAAATGTCAAAAAATGGATAGGGAATGCTTTTTTGGTTTTTTTTAAAAATACATGAATTTTTTATGAACACTGAAATACGGTAATTTACTGAATATATACATTATATATTAAAAATACTATTCCTAGTCTTATGGTAGATGTAAGAAACCTTAGACTTAATTCACATGCACTTATTTATATTTTTGTTCATGGAAGCATCACTATTTTTGGCCTGGAATGAAATAAAAAAAGTATGGAATTAAATATTATGAAAACCCTCCTACCATCCACTATAAAAACCACCCACACCCCTTATTCTCTTCACACCACTCAATCCCTGTGCCTTCCTTAAATTCTTCCCATATATATCCCCAATCTCCTCCCCCACATCCTGAAGCCCAAGGTGTCATCAATATACCAAATCATATACCCTTAAGAGGCTCTCAAGAAAGATTCATTCACGAGGACATTAATATCAAATGGAGAACACCATCCAACTTAAGGTAAATGATCCTCTCTTTTTCACGGTTATTCAAGAATGTAATCTATGTTATGACCTTTTATGTATAATACCTAATTATGAGATATGATTTCTAACCTCCCCTATACGACCCTTATGACGTATAATTGATGAGAAAACCCTTTCTTTCTCAATAATCCCTCTTATGTACACAATATACCATGTTTATAATCTGTAAGGGATTCTACACGAACATCCTTTATTCCTTTGAGTCGCTTCATCATTATTATTACACAATGAAGTTATCTTATCCTTTTATGTGAATATTTTAAATTCTTTGTACATGTACCAAATTCATTTATCAAGACCCTTCATTATTCTCATTTGGGGATATACATTTATTTATGTGATTCCCTAGTAAATACTCCTTAATAGGAAAACTTGTTTATAGGGAACTTCTTGAATTCTCACCGAATTTGAAGAGAAAATTATATTTTTTTTGAAGCCATCATTGTCCTTAGAAAATAGGTCTTTTTATTATGAAAACCTTCTTGGATCACTTCTGGCTTTATATATAATATTTTTTAAAATTTATATGTAAAAGGCTCTATAGTATTTTCCTTAAAACGCAAAAAAATGATTTAATGGTAAAATTTATTAAATAATCATCATTCATATTGTAAATTATATTTGACATAACATACCATGATATATTATTATTTTATCTTATTAATATACATGTATTTTTTGATTCCATTCTTTTAGGGACACTTGTATGACAGACAAGTTAATTATGCTCTATGACATGATAATGATACCCATTTCTTTCCATGGATACCCTTGTGTTTATGTATGATTTATTATGTATAAATATTAATGTGGAAAAAATATTCATTAAAATATAATATGTGTTCTCTCAGATACCAGTCTAATTCATTAGGGAAATTAGAGTCTCATGAGACATTATGTGTGACAGTATTGGCGGTTAGCCTTGGCATGTTCTACCATGTGCGATGATCTTGGTGGTTAGCCATGGAATGAGCTACCATGTGAAAATGTATTTTAGGTTATACATGAATCATGGTAAAGTCACGATTTATGTTTCATCCACATTACTATGTCCCCATGTTTATGTGATTACATGTTTAAATATTATGATTTCATATGTTACATGCCTTTTTTATGTCATCATGTTATGCCATCTAACCCATGCACCAAAGATTTATTCTTTTTAATATTTCCTTGCTGGGATTTTTAGCTCATCCCATTATTCTTGTTATCCCAAGGTTATCCTATGAAGATGTATGAGCTCACTGGGTATTGGGGAACTTTTAATATTAAATAATGAAGTGTTTTTTTGTCCCATGTTTTTAGATTTATATACATGTTCTTCAAAGACACTAGACTTCACGATCCCTGGACTGTACTATGATGTTTAATTATTCTTAATATCATGTAATTTTTTGTGTAAATGTATAGGGTCACTATATATAATTCATCAGAATATATCATGAGTAAACCCCACAAAATTTCAATATCGGTCCTCTAGAACAATGGGCCTAGGAAATATAAGAATTCCTCAAGACAACTGTCCTCGATAATCATAAAACAATGGACGATGGCCCCGAGAAAAACCTTACAAAAAAGGACTCTAGGTATCCTATGTGCTATGTTTTTTCACCATTCAATTTCAATGCTTTGAAAATTATTTCAAAACCATTTCAAAAATTCAGTTTTAATTATTTGAGAATACTAATTTTCTCTTTATTTATCCATAACCAGTAAAAACCCATTTTTCATACAAAAACCCATTTCAAAAAAAAACTAAACAATCATTCCAATTTCAATATGATTTATTTTTTAATGAAAAAAATAGGATCGATTATCAAAGGATAGATATAGAACCCCTACCTCAAATCTCTTTTCACACACACCCACAATGGAATCCAAAATCAACGAAATGCAAAAAAACATCAACGAACTCCCTTAATGGAAAATGTCCATTGCACTTAAAACAATAGATGAAATGGACTCTCAAATGAGATCACACAACATATCTAGAGAGAAGCACCATAATCACAACAATGATCAATTCTCAAATAGATTGATCATGAAGGGATTTAATTTATGAAAAACACCCTAGAAATACCTTAGGTTGAGAGACATGAAGGACCGACAAAGGAAATGAATCAAAACAACCAAAAGCTGTTTTTTAATAGTGTATATCAGCTGTTAAATGCTGTGAAACCTAGTTACACTACGTGTAACTCTAACGATCCTCATATGCCAAAAAACCCGTAACCTCAGATTAAAAATTGACGTTTTAAAATTTCACTTCATGTAAGTCACTGTAACGACATATGACCTTTCACAACATGAAGTCATTATCCCCATAATTTATCTAGAAACCATTACATGACATGTTACATAGTCACATGGTGTGTAACTGCTTTGCAGTATACAAAATGAATAGTTATTAATGAATGTTCAACAAATATCTGACATCACCATTATAGCTATTATCCTCATCTGAAAGGATGGGGAAACCATGATATGTTTATGCGAGTACATGATAAAACAATAATGGGATGTTAAATTAAGTATCACAAATTATATTTATTTTAACATTTATCTTAACATTTTTCTGATATTTCAATTAATAAAATAATGAAGATATCAACATTATATATGAATTTTAGTTAATTATATATTCACTAAAATTTAAATAAAAATTCATTGATCATTATATGACATTTTAAATTCAAATTTATATTTATTTTTTAATATAACTTATAAATAATCCTATAATCAAATAATTATATTTATTAAAAATATGAGTGTGACATCTTTAAAATTGTTTTTAATTAATGTTATAAATATTATAATAACATAAAAATAGAAGCTAAATGAAATATATTTTAATATTTAATGATTATTGGAGAAAATTACTGAATAAAATTTAGTTATGTGTAAGGGTAATCTTATTTTCATTATCATATTATTTTTACCCGTATTCACCTAATTTTCCCTTTTTTATGGTATCAAATATTTCCAAGATTTCACTTTTTATAGATAATAAATGAGGTATATTTAATAAATTTGGACCCCTTGATTCTAAATATTGAATTCATTTTTTTGTATTTCATATCACGTAAGTTTGATAATTTCATTTAAATTTAAACTGGAAAACCATAATGAAAAAAAAAATCAGAAAAATTCTGGTTTTAAACATAAAATGTTTTTATACTAAGTCAATATATAAAATGAATTTTAAATACCATAATAGGAATATTTTATATCCAAATGAAAAAATTATAAATTCAAAAATATTCCAAAATAGTATTTTAATATGTAAATACATTAAAATAAAATAACTTTTTTAAAACAAATTAATATTTTCACTATTCATTAATAAATCAATATTTTTAGACAAATTGAAAAATATTAACACATTATAATTTTTATATGATCAAACAAAAAATTAAAATTATTTTTTCATATAGGCTTTCTCAAACTTGTAGAATATAATTACATAATAATCTCATAAATGTAATAATCATATTTCTTACATAAATTATATTCTAAGAATAAAATTAAATTACTAAAAATTAAGATATTATTTTATAATTATTTAATAATAAATTCATAAATATTAATATAATTTTATATTTCATAATTGAGTTATTAATATTCATTCAAGCCAATTTAATGGTTGTGTTATAATGGTCACATAATTACAATATATTCTAGTTCGTTTAAGCTCAGTCTTATGTATCTTGTATACAATCAAACATTGTCTATAATTTCAAAAATATGGGATGTTATATCCCAACCCCCATTGGAAATTTCACCCATGAAATTTTAATTTCTTTCTTGGTAACTTTTCTTTTAATTTCAAAATACATTTGTTAAAAACCAACATCAAAAAATGGATTAATAAAAATTACATTTTAAAATAAATGAAGAGAGATATTATGATCACTTGGAATAAAACATAACTAGGATTCTATGTCAGAAAACAAGGACCTAGATGAAAAAAAATAAAACACGTTCAATGATAGAGGGTGATAGAGAACATGGTCATGATAAAGATAATAATGGGAAAACCATAAATCTATACTAGAATAAAAGGTCATTGATTTCATGGTAAAAATTTAAATGGATAATGTTTTTTGATGGAGGATCCTTTTCATAGGGTTAGAGAATTATTTTACTATATGGACTAAGAACCTATGTATATATACATTCTATATAAGTATATCATTATCCTTTAAACAATTTTGTCCACAAACTCATATTTTTCTCCAATAGATGTGTAATCAAGATGAATTTTTCTTATCAAAATTATTAAAATCAACATCTATGAATTCTAAAATCCGAAAAATATATATTACACATTTATTTAAGAATAAAAAAATGTTTAGGATAATATATGATAATTCCCCGAAAAATAATTAATGTTTATATAGAGAATAACTACCTTAATATCAATAATTCATTAGTAATATCGAATGCTCCACTTAGATCATTCGATATATAACATCACCAAAATTTAATCAAAATATTCCAAATTATGATTGAGTCCAAATATTCAGAATAATTTGATCACATAGTATTCCAAAGGCAATTTTATTATTTATCTATAAATAACATCAGTTACTCTCATTCATGAAATTATATACATGAATCCTGTAATATCCGAGATATGCTACTCATTTCTTTATATAATCTAAATCAACATAAAGATATAATAAAATACTATATTAAACCAATGTAAAAATGAACCTTTATTCCCCAAATAGAATCCCATGATATTATTTTTACCCTAATCTTAATGGAATCCCAAAATTGTGAATGAATTCTAAAATAACATTAATCACTTAATCACCATATCATTTTCCTATCGCATGAAAATATATTTGAGAAAACAGATGCTACAAAAACCAACTAATTCTTCATCAATTAAATTTTTTGAGTAAAAATAAAATCCCATACTAACTGAGTCTTCATATAGGCTAGTGGTAGGCAATGCACCATTTTCTCTCTTTGATTGTTAGTTAATGCATCGAGGCCTCACCGGAGGCAATGTGTTGCTACTCAATTTTCATGTTTTCAATTTTCAAAAACTATATAATTATGACATAATTGAAAAAAAATATGATTCAAAACTAATATAAACTCAATATATTCAACATTAATGAAAATTTTTAATGTCAAAGTTTTTCTCATAATTTTCATTTTCCATCCCAAAACATTATTACCCTTTTTTTCCTCCAAATATAATAATATAGCAAAATACAATTATTCAACAATACATTTGTTAAATAAAATTAAAAGAGGGGATTTTTAAAACATTAATATTATTATAAACTTAAAAATTATAAACCCATTGTGGTATTTATAGTTCTTAAGGTATCCCCACAAGAAAACATAATAATCACTAAAATTATCAACACCCTTCTCTCAGGAAAACTGTAACAACCACCCTTAAAAAACACATATCCTATTTATTTTAAAACTAGATTTCACTTTCACATTGAAATTATAATTTTAGTTTTGAGTTATAAAAATTTCGTAAATTGTATACCAATATGTTTCATGTCAACACTTATACTCAGTATCATTTTTTCAACCAAAGGATTTACTTTTAAATTAGAACAAGGTTTATTTTCATGACATTTCTTCACAAATTTGATCTTGACCTCATACTTTTCCATATTGTTCTTTAAAACCTATATTATCATTTGAGAAATAGTAATATAAAAAATAATATTAGAAAGGGATAAAAATAAAGTGAACTGTTAGTCCAGTGAAAAATATGAAAACCCATTAACAAGATTTCATAAAAACATACAATTCCATTTGAACTAAAAATTATAATTTTCTCCTATAAATATATCATTATATTGCCTTTTCAAATAAATATATTTATATGAAAAATATTTTTCATCCACATAAAAAACATGTTGATACCTTGGGACATAACCGTCTTATAACTCAGATGCAAGCCATGTACCCTCATCTTTTGTAGTATATTTTTCTCTTTTCAAGAACCAAAATAACTATGGTGTGTTGAATGTAATGACTAATATTTTTTGTGTATTATTTTATTTTATTAAATGGATTATTTTTTTAAATTAAGAAATTATATGACATTCTATGTTGATACGTGATCTTCTTGGAATAAATGTTTGAAATATATTAAATATAACAAATATCATGAGCACAATGTTTTCCTCAAAAAGTGAACTAACTACCAAATGGGAGCCCATATTGGAAATCTGAGGGCAGTGATGACTTTATATTGTGTGTTTTACCCCAGGTATGACATAATCATTTTTTATTCCAACCGTTTATTAAAATTCCATCATGAGCATCATTAAATAAAATGAATTTATAAATTTTTTTTGTTTATTTTGAAACTACAATTATTTTAACCATTAGATATATGGTTGTGTAATTTCTTCATGGTTTCCCCCTCATACCCTAGAGATTGGGGCCATAATTAGTGATCATTCTTGGTTGACTAAGTTGGGTCGGCATTAGATCATGGATCATTTCACCAATGAAGTTTTTTGATCTTATCAATGAGGGAAAAACCATTCATCATCAATGATCTATCCAAAATCGAGGTTGTACTTTTTAATTTACATCTCCTTTATTAATCCCAGATTAAAACAAATCAATACCACAAAAAGAATTTTTACACACATATTCTAAAGAAATACATGGATAGAATTACTTTTGTTCTTTTTGATTTAACTATCTTTATTTTTTTCCTTCTACAGCAATGAATCACGACCAAATGAAAAAGGATAAGGTTCATTCCACACATTATTTTGCTTTTATATTTCTCCCCCACCCCCATCCCATTCAACAAACGTTTATCATAGGATTTTTTTTTGATCGTGGTATTATGAAATACATGACATTATATCATTGTGTGACCATTATTGAGAGCAATAGAATGATACTTCAAGTGTTGTTCATGATTGATGGTCTGGCCTATAATTACCAAATATTTATCAATAAAATTTTTCTTTTGATTTAATTTAACGTATTATTATTTATTATGGTAATATAAAACACATTCACTATTATGTTCTTACATTCTATTGTATTGAAAATACTATTATGTATAATTACATTTGATAATGTAGCCACTGAAAAGTGATCACATGATTAGTTTAAATATTGTATTTTAACAAATCCAAAAAGAAGACACAAAAGAAGTGATGTACTCAAGCTATTGAATCATACAATATGAAGCCCATTTATTAGAGCATATAGGGCAGATAAAAACCCTATGATTATCCCATGACCAGGCTCAATAATAGATGAAACAACATTATCATGACCAAAATCATTTATGGGAGAACATTAAGACCAATGAGATCACAACCAAAACTATGTTTTCAAAAACTACCCAGGAATGTCTCTCCACCACGCACCATAATCTTTGGATGTCACATTCTATATTAAAGGCATATGTTTCAAGAACCTAGAAATATGAGTATATATATTTATATGATATTTTATATAGTAATTAATCTATTACCATACTATTATTGTTACATTATAAATTATTATGATTTTGATACAATAAAACACAAATAGTATTTGTGGGTAAGATATAAATTCTATTAAGGAATTAGTTTTAATTAATTAGTGTATTTTTTAAATAAATAACAGTTAAATAAAATATTACGTTTCAATAATTTTTAGTAATTATATTTGATCATACAATTTTTAAGAATTCAAATGTAATTTTTATAAGGGATTCAAAACCATTTTTATAAAAACCCCTCATTTATCATTAAATAAAGATAATTATTTAAAAATTTAAAATGAACTAATATATAATTTTTTTTAGGGAAATGGATATTAATTTTTGAATCATAATGTTGAAATTTTCTAACCATGAATTTTTCACAATTTTCTATGATAGTTGAGTTGTCAAGGAAAAATTAAATATCGTATAAATATTCCGAGTGTATAGTGATATCATAATGACCCAAAATGATGTAATAAATAATATAGAAGGAATAAAGGATCAAATATAAGTTTTAAAAACAAAAATAAAGTGATTTTTATATTATTTTATTATTTTTTGGTAAATTCATTTGAATCATCCAAATCAAATAATATATTTTTATGTATTAAAATCCATATTTCAAGAGTGTAACTCAAAACCACATAATCCAGGGTATTATTTTATTATTTTAATACCTTTGAATTATAAAATATTTAAGCCACTCCTGTTTTTATAAAACCATTTAAAAAAACATAGAAATATTTGTGGTTTATGTTATTATATTACAAAGATTCCAAAACCTATTTTAGGGAAATATTAACGAAATTCCCACTCATTTCCTATATAAACTCCCCAATACCAAAATCTATATTCACTCCGAAATCATTAGAGAATTTATTTACTCTTACAATCCCTGTATATTTTCCTCCCAATGTTACCCAAATCTCTCAAGAAGCCCCTCCAAATCATTTGGAGTAACACACTCATGTAAGGTAACTTCCTCTCTCCTTTTTGATAAATAACTTATTTTATGTTATAATGCATACATTATATTTATTAATGTTGGGATATGTTAATCCTTATCCTACCCACATTCCATTTTATTTATATATTTTGATTTACCCCTTTCACTACCAACATATCTTCCCATGAACCATAATGTACACTCGTTACCATGCTAAAAATTTGTAATGTATCATCACCTTCTCTTCATTATTAATTTTTTTATTATCTTATAACTTCTATATCCTATTATTAATGTTGGGATGTTTCTTTCCGTTTCCCTTTTAATTCTTATTTCATTTCAAAATTATGAGAATCCACTCTCTACATTATCTATATATTTTAAGAATTTTTAATTTTCACCATTATTGTCATGACCAGACCCTACCAAGGCTCGATCCGCAATAACCGCAAGCTCGCCTCCATAGGCCAGGGGCTGGAGACAAGTGCTAAAGGCTAAAAAACTTGGGGAGGCCATTTCCTGAGTACCTATACACACACACGCGGCACACTCAATGAAATAGTGCAGAGTAAAAGGGAGAGTAAAGTACTAACTGCTATAAACATCCACAAAATTGCATCAACCTCTAAACAGAAAAAATTAAGCGTTGAAGGTTAACTAAAAAGAAAAGGGAAAAACATGCGCCCAAGAAGAAAACTGCCACAACAAGGCAACAGGTAAACAAAAGTAAAACAGCTGGGAGAGTCCCACACGTCGAACCCGACTACAACCACATCATGCGGTCCAAGCTCCCAAACTCCTATGCACATCAGACGTCACAACCAACATGTACTTCGTCTGCAAGGGCACACCAAGTACGGGAAAAGCCCAAGTAGGGGTGAGTATAAAAATACTCAGTACGATGCCCCAATGGCTCGAGGGAGCAACCAAGGTAGTAATAATGCGGTGAGTAGTAGATCGAACAAGGAAAAGTAAAAGAGTACCATCGAGAGTGCAGTAATGAGTACAACTCAACCCACCAAGAAGAAGGAAGTAGACTCTTCCAAACACAAGGATCTAGAAATGCTGAGAAGATGAACTTCTCGGTGAGTCTTTTCTACCTATAGTAGGAGAGAAAACTCGTCTAACCATGAAAAGCTAGACACGGAAAGCATGTGGCATACTTCGTGCTTCGATGACTCTCCTAGAAAGAGAGTAACCAAAACCCAAGAAGTGGGTACTGGAACAAGGTATACACATAACCATATGATCACTCAAAAAGCCTGAAAGAGATTGTAAGGGGATCTCCATCCGTTATCTCATCCGAAGAAAGTATGTAGCCAATAGTCCCAGAAGTAAACACCATCTTTGCCCAACATCCCACACGTCTGCCCTGAACTGCAAGTCAAGGTGCTCAAGTCACCACACCTTGACACTATCCGATTTGGGTGTTACTAACTCACCCGAATGGTTTTAGGTCACGTCTCAATGATGTATCTCGGTGGGGAAAGTGTCCATTGTACTTTAGAGTTCGGGGGGAACGTCAAACCACACCTTGTCACTACCCCACAGTCGAGATATCTCCTCAAAGTCGACAAGAGACCCCCTGCCCGGACCCGTTGGATGGTAATCCCTTTAAGTCGACGTGTTCCCACTGGAGGGAGACCCGAAAAACGTTGATGGGTTCTACACTGCCATGTACTGTGAAAGGTAAATCCACTGGAGGGAGAGAATTCTAAAGTCATCGACGAGTCCCAATGACCAGTCCCATAAAAGGTTACTCCACTAGAAGGAGGCGTGGAACCGTCATCTGGGACCACTTCCATGCCCAGCAGGAGGTAAACCAGGCATCAGGGACCATTTCCCAGCCCCACTGGATGTAAACCAAGAACTGCTCTGGCCATCCCTGTTGAATGGTACTGCTCGGTGAACACCACTGTACTGGCTATCCCTGCTGAATTGTACCCCACTAGCCATCCCTGTAGGATGGTTGCTCACTAGCCATCCCTACTGTATTGTACCTCAATGGCCAACTCTACTGGATGGTACCTCAATGGCCAGCCCTGCTGGAAATGAACTCCTACGTAGAGGATCAGTGCCCGCATAATGGGTTGGACAGACCGAATCCACAAGAACTCTACCATGTAACAAAAATCCACTCTGCCGGCCAAACCATCGAGAATAGAACTAGTGGAAAACAACTCAACCCTGCTGGTCAAAACCATAATGAACAAGACCAGGGGGAACACACTCAACCCTACTGGTCAAACAAACTAGAACAGAACCTCGGGGAAACTCAACCCTTCTGGTCAAAAAAACGAGAATATAACTAAGGGGAAACACAACACAGCTGGTCAAACAAATAAGAACAGTGGGACCCTCTACGTCACGAGAGGTCAAGGGTACACAAAGCAGAACACTGCACGCACATGGGTCCCACACGACGTGTTTCCCCAAGTCAACTCCAATGAAGCGCACAAACGTTCTCAGGTACAAACAACCATATGTACCTCCAATCATTCATGTATACTCCCAGAGTATACCACGTTTCCAACCCAAAGGCTATCGCGCACACGACACCCAACATCAACACGATGGGTGTACACGTAAAAACTCCAACTTCCCTCCACATCGGCCATGTCAGGAGAAACTACATATCTTCAAACATTAACTTCACTCACACGGTAGTGCACATGATCACACGCCAAGGGTTCTCTACAAACACCGCGAAAAGAACCACCACCGATAAACCATTCATGCTTCCACATTTAAATGAGGTCCTGAATGAGGCCTCTCACATCCAAACTGTTTGTACCGTTGTACTCCTCATGTAAAAACATGTGATATAGACTATTTACTCGCCTCAAATGGATATCCGATGGGAATGCTGTCCAACACCGCTTTATGCCCGAACGGAGTCCCATAGTCCTGAGCCTCAGCACTGAAACAAGTTGGGTGCATCGCACCATTGCGATCCCCTTGGGAAAACACATCAAATTGAATACACATTTGAGTGCAATGGATATCTAGAGAAAAAAGATGTATCTCATCATACAACACACTAGCGGTGCATCATGGGACCTGCATCTCGGTCCCGAAGCGAAATGAACGGATCGCACCATTGCGATCCTCTCAAAAAAGTACAAAAGATTGACTAAGAACTTGTCCAAAATAGACACCTAGTGAAGGAGATATAAATTCACCACCAACTCCCAAAACAACCCTCACGGGGCCCACACCATCGTGTGGAATTTAATGTGAGTGGATTGCGCCATTGAAATAACTTCAAAAAAACACCCAAAATCGACTTCTCGTAAGCCCCGAACAGACATCTGATTAAAGGTTACAAACTGCTACTCATAGCATAAAAGAAGGGCCATGGGGCCCACACCTCAACATTGGTTTCAACGCTTGAAACCATATGGGTAATCTCTGCCTCAATTCTAGGGTTGCAATGCCACTGACAAAGCTCAATTCGGACATCGGATGTGTCGGTGCCATCAAAAACTAGAACCTCCGAGAAAAACACATGTACACATAACATTGTGTCGCGCCACCGAACCCCTCATCTCGGGAATTAAAAATCACTGAGGCCATCACAAAATGTCCTCCTTGAGCCATGGTTCATACTTCCGCATACGGTATCAAAAACAGACACCTGTATCCAATGTTATGGGTGTCCAATGCCGAGGGGACGAATCCCCTTGGGCTAGACCGGCCTGTGCCGGCCCGCGGGTCCGCCGCGCAGGCCAGCCGTGGACCCATGGTCAACCAGCATACTGGCCACATGGGTCTGTCATCCTTCCACGTGAAGACCTGCCGAGGGTGTGTCTTTGTTTCCCCCGCGTGGTCGTGCGTCGCGACACCGGTCTACCCTGTCGCGCTCGACACCGATGGCCTCGCCCGTGCCCTGGAGCCACCGCCTGAATCCACTGCCGGAGCCCGCCACCTGGAGGACAGCCACTCGGAGGAGTTTCCGCGCCCTCACCCTATTAACGAACATGCACTCCGTCGCGCCCTCTCTCTGTACCTCCGCGCTGGACCGCCGGAGCCTCGCCGAAAAACCCAAAAACCACCCGAAACTTCGTCGGACAGCTACGGATGCCAAGAAGCTCAGAATTCAAATCTGAAACATGTGTTAAATATCTCGGAACATGTACTATGAATTTATGGGCTCCATTCAGAAATAAAATATAAATTCAATGCATAACTATGATTTCCAAGGAGGTGTGTTATTATAAAACGCACGATGCTACCTGTTGGGTGTAGCCCGGAGCTTCGTCGTTGATCTGCACCATGTCATTGCCGCTTCCACCTTGATTGGGAGGAAGGAGGTTGTGGAAGAACATAAGGGGATGAGTGTGAGGGGGTTTCTCCCGAGAGAGAACCATGGGGATGAGAAGAGAGTAGAGGGTTTGTTTATAAAGAAAAAAACACACAAAACCACCCACCCACCGGCCAGAACCCGAACTTTCGTCGGGGCCATAATTAAGCTGCCCCTAGCGTAAAAACCACCTCTCGAGCACAAATTTGGTCTTGCAATTTTATTTCTAGACCTCATTCAAATGGTATTAAACTCAAAGCCTGATGCCGCTAAATTACAAAAACACCCCTAACATCATTTTTCACATAAGGCTCGCACCCATGAATGTTACACCCCTCTAGCGTAAACGACATGCTCCGAAATCAACGGTTCCCTTAGTATTCCAATATGAGCTACTGATTCAGAGATAAATGAGTTAAGCGATTAAAAGAATAAAATAATTAATTTTATTTATCCATTTAACGTTCTGGTAATGGGCGAGGGGTCCTAATGTCCCGTACAGAAATGATTTATGTCATTCCTTGGTTAAAAACACAATTTCAGATCCATATGTACACTCAAATTTCTGATCTGAAGCACCATTTAAGAATTATCACATTTATTTGGTGAAAATATATTTCCGGCCACACCGGGGCTCGGAATAGCATGTCATCAGAAGGAACTACATTGGATTAACTTCAAGAATATTCCAATGCATTTTATAGAAAAAAATGGTTTCTTAAATCATTCAATCCATCAATCTTTTCATCTCTAAAAATAAATACTAGGGAACAACTTAGGTTACTAAGCCCAAAACACGCTCTCCCGTACCTAGAAGAACTTTTGCACAGTCCTGTGCCACTGCACACATACCAAATTATTTGATCTATTCACGTGAGGTCGTCCCTTGCGAATGACGTGCATATGAGCATGTAAATTCTTCTCTGGTGAGTCATGTGGGATACGTCGTGCACCCACACCAGACCTTGGGGTTTTGGCAAGGCTATAGGGAACCTCATCATCCCTTCGCATAGTCTCAAATGGTATGTAGAATCTCGGGGTAGCTCACCTCCCCGACAAGACCCCTACATCGCATGTCGCGACTAGAATCCATGTTTGGACCTGGGACAATGCTCAGTGATTCCCTCCTTCAGAATATCCATATGGTGAAACACCCAAGGGTATGTGGTCATGCGAGATTTCATAGTCAATGTCCCACGACCCAAACTCTCTTATACGCTTGGGGAGTGAAGGAGTCGACACCATCGACTAAATAAAAATGTTCTTCACCTTTTACCTTACCAACATAGGGTTACACCGATGCCCTGTGTCACGCTGGTAAAAAATAAAGCAAGTAGTAGGGAGAAACACATTTCACACACAGAGTCTAAAAATTATACTATAAGAAGTAGAAGAGCCATAAAGCGTACCTCTTATCACTTCATGCTCTACAGGATCGTAGGCATCCAAAGATCGTGGCTGTCTGTGGTCCCAACCGTCAGCTCCTGGAGCCTGATGTGGACTGCCTAGTGGTGATGGGAAGACCTCGTAAATCCATCCCCCACTACCAACTCCTCATGTTCCTCTGATAGAACCACCACTTTGGGCACTACTCCGATCACGGCGCTGCCTCTTCCGTGGTGGTGCACCGACTACCTGCCCGATATTCTCAGCGCGCATATTCGGGCAGTCCCATTCCATGTGACCTCACCCATTGCAATCATAACACCAACTCTATTAGGGATACACTAGTGCCCTTTGTTGCCACTATGGTGTACGACCATGCCCCTGAGTCTGGTTATCGGAAAGCCACCTGCGTTGATGTTCTGTCAGCTGACGCCCGCTAGCTGTGGCAGATGTCTCGGCTCCGTCGTGCCTACTTCCCCCACCAACTGTAGAACGTGACATGAATATTTTTGTCACCGGCACCTACTCTAGCACCCTGGAATAAGTGGGGATGCCCAAGGGTCTTATAATAGCATGGATATCTCTATGGATACCCTGCTCGAACCTCCGCGCCTGGAAGTTGCCGTCATGGACCACGTCTGGGTAAAAGCATGCAGGGTCTGTGAAACTAGTCATGTACTCAGCCACCATCATCCCACCTTTCTGAAACTATAGGATCTCTTAAATCGGATTAGAGCATTAGTATAAGGGAAAAACTTCTCATGAAACAAAAACTAAAAGTCACCCCACGAATGCGACGACAGCTCCAGAAACAGAGTCACCATACATAACCAACACCATGCTACTCCATAGGAAAGGTTGTCGGCCAAAGCCACCATAAGATCTGATGGTGTCTTCACAAGCCTGAAAAGGAAAACCACTATCTCGAGCCAAACCTCTACAGCCTTTGAGTCTATCTCACCACTGAACCTCAGCTGTCTCTGCCACTATAACTCACGGAGCGCACTCAACCTACGCTCAAGCTCAGTCTTCTATGTAGAAGATGTCTGCTGCTCACTAGGTGGGGGTGCTACTACAAGCCCACCCGAAGAAAGGGGCTCGCATGATGGGTCCTGGACTAAGGCCTCGTCACTCATAGGGTCATCGTCACGAACCAAAGCTGGTATCCTGGCTGGCTGTCTTCGCAGAAACATCCTGAATTTTATAAAGGAGTGTCACGGTCAGGTGAGCATTTGTATTTATCAGAATAATGTCAACGGGGAGCTGAATCAAGAAGTAAAGTCAAAGAATCAGTCCTATGTGATGCAGAAAACAATTTTCCTTGTAATAAGTGTGTCAGAATGCCGAGTCGAAAAGTAGGTTATCAGGGTCTTGGTGAATGGATACGTCAGTAGCCGCACCATCACTGGACTCCCTAGCCTGAGAGTTGCTTTCAAGACACGTTGACATTGTTTCCCTAAATCCCAAAAAATTCTTTTTTAGGGGCATCCAAAAATTGTCCCAAGTAATGAAACACCTTTGATATCACTTTGTCACGACCCGACCCTACCCGGGCTCGAGCCGCAACAACTCGAAGCCCACCTCCATAGGCCAGGGGATGGCGACAAGTGCTGAATGCTAAACATATCGAGGAGGCCTTTGCCTGAGTACCTGTACACACACACACAACACACTCAATGCAAAATTGCAGAGTAAAAGGGAATGTAAAGTAATAACTGATATAAAAAACAACAAAAGTGCATCGACCTATAAACAGTAAAAAACAAGCACTGATGGTAAATTGAAAAGAAAAGGGAAAAACACATTCCCAACCAGAAAAGTGCCACAACCCGACAATAGGTAATCAAAAGTAAAACATCTGGAAGAGTCCCTCACCTAGAACCCGACTATGACCATCGCATGTGGGCCATGCTCCCAAACTACTAAGCTCCTATGACGTCACGACCAACCTGTTCATCATCTGCAAGGGCACACCAATTGTGGGGAAATCCCAATCATGGGTGAGTATAAAAATACTCAGTAGGATGCGCTGAAGGCTCAAGGGATTAACAAAGGAGCTACTGAAGAGGTGATTAGCAGATCGAACAGGGAAAAGGAAAAAAGTACAATCAAGAGTGTATTAAAGTTTAAAGCTCAACCCACCAAGATGAAAGAAGTAGACTCGTCAAACACTAGGAGAAAAAAATGGTGAGAAGATCAACTTCTCATAGACTCTTTGCTACCTATAGCGGGAGAGTGGATTCATCCAACCACAAGAAGCTTGACATGGAGAGCATGTCTCATACCCCGCACGTCATTGCCTCTCCTATAAGAAGAGCAACCAAAACCCAAGAAGTGGGTACTGGAACAAGTTATACACATATACATTTTCTCAATCAAAAACCACAAACAAGATAGTAACAGGATCTCCATAGCATTTCTCATCCCCATAATGTGATTAGCCAACATTCCCAGAAGTAAACACCACCGATGCCCAACATCCCGCACGTCTGCCCCGAACTGCATGTCATCGGGCTCAAATCACCAAACCTTGAAAATATCTCCATTGGGAGGCACTCACTCACCCACTCAGTTTTAGGCCGCGTCTCAAGGATGTGTCTCTATGGAGAAATCATCCCTCGTACTTGAGAGTTCTAGGGGAAAATAAAACCACACCTTGTCACTGCCCCGTAGTCGAGAGGTATCCTCAAATTCAATAGGCGACCACCCTGTCGAGCATCGTTGGAGGGTAATCCCTAGAAGTCGATGAGATCCCACTAGAGGGAGAACCGGAAAAATTCAATTGGTGCCACACTACCCAGTCCCATAAAAGTGTAATCCACTGGAGGGAGACCTGGCTAAATTCATACACGAGTCCCAATGCCTAGTCCCGTAAAAGGGTACTCCACTAGAAGGAGGCTCTGAACTATCATCGGGGACCACTTCCCAGCCCATCTGGAGGAAAACCCGGCATCAGGGACCACTTCCTAGCCTCGCTAGAGGTAAACCTGGAACCACTCTGGCAATCCCTACTGGATGGTACTGCTCGGAAAACACCGATGTACTGGCCATACCTGATATATGTTACCCCACTTTCCATCCCTACCAGATGGTAGCCCACTGGCCATCCCTGCAAGATGGTACCTCACTGGTCATCCCTGCTGGATGGTACCTCACTGGTCAGCCCTGCTGAAAAGAACCTCCTGGGTAGAGGGTCAGTGCCCGCGTAATGTGCTGGACACACCGATTACAAAAGAACACTACCAGGGAACACGAAGCAACTCTCCCGGCCAAACCATCGTGAATAGAACCAGGGAAAACCACTAACCCCTTTTGGTTGAAACCATCGTGAACAGGACCAGGGGGAACCCACTCAACCCTGCTGGTCAAACAAACAAGAACAAAACCAGGGGGGAACTCAACCTTGCTGGTCAAACAAACGAGAACAGAACCAGGGGAAACTCAACCGTGCTGGTCAAACAAACGAGAACCGAGAGACCCTCAACATCGCGAGAGGTCAAGGGTACGCAAAGAAGAACACGAAACACACATTGGACCCACACGACGTATTGCACCAAGTCAACTACAACCAAGCACACAAACGTTCTCAGGTAATAACAAACACATGTACCTCCATGACTTCCCATATAATCCCATAGTATACCATGTTTCCAAGCTAAAGGCTATCGTGCACATGACTCCCAACATCAACGCAAAGGGCGTAAACATACCAACTCCAACTTTCCACCTCATCGACCTTGGCACATCCAACTACATCTCTTCAAACATTTAATTCACTCAAACAGGAGTGCATTCTATCACCCGCAAAGGGTTCTCTGCAAGCACCGCGGAAGGACCCACCACCGGTACACCTTTCTTGCATCAACATATAAATGAAGTCTCGAATGATGATCCTCACATCCAAATGATTTATACAATTATAATCCTCACAGAAAAACATGTGAGATAGATCATTTACTCACATCAAATAGATATCTGATGGAAAAGCTGCTGACACCACTTTATGCCTGAACGACATCCCGTGGTCCCGAGACTCGGCCCCAAAAACAGTCGAGCACTTCGCACCATTGCGATCCCCTCGAGAAAACACGTCAAATTGACTGCTCACTTAAGTGCAATGTATATCCAGAGAAAAAGAGAATTTTATTGTACCACACACGGGTGGTGCTTTGTGGGACCCGCATCTCGGTCTCGAAGAATGACGAACAGATCTCACCATTGGGATCCTCTCAATAAAATACACAAGATTGACTTATCACTTGTCCGAAACAGACACCCGGTGAAGGAGATAGAAATTCACCACCAACTCCCAAAACCTCCCTCATGGGACCCTCACCATCATTAGGAATTAAAGCGGGTGTATTGCGCCATTGCAATGCCCTCTAAAAACACCCAAAATCGACTGCTCGCAGGCCCTGAACGGATGTCCGATGAAAAGTTACAAAGCGCTGCTCACAGCTTAAAAGATGGGCCATGGGGCCCACTCCTCAACCCTAGTTTCAACACCGAAAACCATACTGGTAATCTCCTCCTCAACTCCTGGGTCACAATGCCACTGATAGTGCTCAATTCAGAAATCGGATGTGTCTGCACGTCCAAAACAAGAATCCATGAGAAGAACACCATTCAACTTAACATCGTGTCGCACCACTGAACCCCTCGTCTCCAGAATTAAAAATCCTCAAGAACATCTCAAAATGTGTGCCTCGATCCGAGATTCATACTACTATAGAGGGGATGCAAAATGGACACCCGTAGCGAAAGTTACGGGTGTACGAAGCCGAGGGTACGAATTCCTTGGGCTGGACCGGCCTGGCTCGCAGCACAGGCCGGCCCGGCTCGCAGCACTGGCCCGCGACCTCGCCGCATGGGCCGGCCGTGGACCAGAAGTCCACCCGCAGACCGTCCACGAGCCGGTTGTCCCGCCGCATGAAGACCCGCCGAGGGCGGGTCTTTGTTTCTCCCACGGGGTTGAGCGATGCGACCCATGTCCACCGTGTCTCACTCGGCGCCGACGGCCTCGCCCGTGCCCTAGAGCCGCCACTTGATACAACTGTCGGAGCCCGCTGTTTGGAGAAAATCCGCACATAGGAGTCTCTTCCACCTCTCCCTGCTGCCGAACGCCCACGCTACCGTGCCCAATCACCAGACCGCCGCGCTGGATCACCATAGCCTCGCTGGAAAACCCAAAAACCAACAGAAACTTTTTCGGACAGCTGCGGATTCCTCCGAGCTCATAATTCAAATCTGAAACATGCGTTGGATATCTCGGAACATGTACTACGCATTTATGCACTTAGTTTGATGATCAAAAAACAATTCAATGCATTTCTATGAATTAAAATGAGGTGTGGAAATATAAAACACATGATCTTACCAGTCGGGTGTAGCTCAGAGCTTCTTCGTCGATCTGCACCCTTCCGTTGCCGCTTCCACCATGATTGGGAGGGAGGAGGTGGTGGAAGAGGATAGGAGGTTGAGGGTGAGGGGGTTTCTCCAGGTAGAGAACCAAGGGTAGGAGAAGAGAGTAGACGATGTGTTTAAAAAGAAAAAAAAACACACTTAACCACCCACCCGCCGGCCCGAAGCCGAACTTTTGTCAGGGTCAGGATTAATAATCCCCTAGGGTAAACACCACCTCTCGAGAACAAAGGAGGTCTTGGAATTTTAATCCAAGACCTCATTAAAAAGTTATAAAACTGAACGCCTGATTCTACTAAATTACAAAAACGCCCATGGCGGCATTTTTCACAGAAGGGTCGCGCCCGTGAAAGTTTCAACCCTTCTAGGGTAAATGGCATGCTTTGGACTCAACGGTTCCCTCTGTTTTTCAATCCGATCTACCTTTTAAGTGATAATTGAGTGAATCCATTAAAAAAAATAATTAATTAATTTTATTTATAAGTTTAACGTTCCGATAAAGGGTGAGGGGTCCCAATGTCCTGCGCCAACATGATTTATGTCATTACTAGGGTAAAACCCCCATTTTGGATCCATCCATACACTCATATTTACGATCTAAAGCACCATTTAGTAGTTATCCCATTTACTGGGCGTTCCTAGTGTGAATTAACTGAAATTTTAATTCAAGCCACACTAGGGCTCAGAATCGCACGCCCTCTGAAGGAGCTGCTCTAGAATAATATCATGAATATTCCAACGTCTTTTATATCAAAAACCACATTTTTAAAATTATGTTATCAAAATTTTACTATGATTTTCCATGAAAAAATAATTGTGTATTGGATAGAAAACCGTTTTTTAATCAAGGGTGTTAAATGTTATAAACATAAAATTCATTGAAATTTAACTTATATGTATGTAGTATAAACTATTTTATCATGGAATAAAATTTTATATTTAATGATTACATGTTTTATTATCTATGTTTCACACTTAATCATGAGAATGAAATGTACAAGATAGGTTCACCCGAAATTATTTAATGATCTAATGCCTTGGGAAATGTTTAGTCTCATTATTGTCATGTTGGGATAGAGAGTAAACCTTATTCTATTATGTCACTTTTTTGTGATGATTTCTTGACAGTTAGTCTTGAACTATGTTTATGATGTAGTGTTTCATGTTTTTTACACATTTCTCATGATTCATTTATGTTATCAAGCTATATCATTCCTCAATGATCATGTTTAGGATTCTCAATCCTTTTATTTCCCAATTTATATGCCTTTTTTATAACATGTAATACCTTATTTATGTAATTAAATGTTTATTCCCATATGTGACATTATAACTCACCCCATTCATATGTATGTCCACATGTTGTCTTGTGTAGTATTAAAATCCATGGAATTTTATGATCTTCTTAAAATATACCAGTAATGATAATCTATTTACAATTTTAAGTTGTTATATAATGTACTTAATTCCTAATAATTTACAATTATCTATAGAATGTGTTTTATTATGTTTAGAATTATGTAATAAATCCTGAATTAATGTGTAATTAAAAGAAAGGTTACTATAGTTGTTATCAAAGAAAATGTTTAGTTATTTTGGGTTTAGGATTAGAAAACTCTAGAGAATGACATATAGACAAGACTACATATTATAGAACATACTTAAATTTTGGTAAGTATATATTATGTGGATTATGATGAAAATAAATCCCGTTCTAGATACTACAAAATGATGTGGACTCAGCATAGATGTACATAGGGGTAAATCCAAAAGACATCGTGTTGAGCAAGACTCGACTGGGAGTTAGTGCATGATAATGATCCTTGTTGTATACTGGATTTGACACACTAAGGTATTACACATTGGTAAATTCAAAACATCGTTACAAACAATTATTAGTGGAAAAAATCCCATAAAATCATATGTTTGAAAATAGATCACAGAAACCATATAATGATCCTAGAAATTCATAAGTTGAAAAATAAATTTAATTTTTAAGTAATCCATTTAATGTAATTTGATTCCAATTAATCTGTTTAATATGTTAAAATTAATTATCCCTAATTTTCTTTTTATACAAGATAATTTCCTAAAGTTGAAGGAAATTGGTAAATAATTAATGGGATGGTCAATGTGATAACAATCCCAATGGGATTCCCAACCCAATTAGAGTAGGAACCAGGAACATTATGATGATACAATCTCAGTTGACTTAGGTTCTGAATAGAATTCTAGGTTATGAGAGCATCTAATCCCATTGAGACAGAAAATGATTTTATTGAGACTATAATATGAAAAAGGCCTCCAAATTTAACTTGATCATCTAATCCATTAATCATAGATTAATGGATCAAATCCTTTCAGTAGATCTTCCCTATACATCAATGTTATAAGACAATATGTTTCTACATGTTGTTTTTCATATGTTGGGAGAAGCTGACCAGTGGTGGCATTGGTCATTAATATGGAGCTTGAGGAGGAGATCATAGTGGTGGGATGTAATGAATTCCCAAAAAAATTAGACAAACATTTTCCTATTTATATCTATTTAAAAATGAAGATGTATTTAATTTCCCTAATAAAAAAAGATGATGAATATATGGGGGAATATGAGGAAAACATTATATGACTTGTATCAATGAACTCCTCCATAAGAGTTGTATAGTGTGGTTGATCATATCCATAATACATCCAGTCAAGTCATAATAGTTGTAATGATATAGTGTATTATATCGTACATATTGTATGAATTATATTAGAGTTGTAGTATCCATTGGGATAGATGCTATTGATTGCATTATAGATACGTACTATAACATCAACATATCATCCCAAAAAAATATTTCAAAATAAATAATGATTATGTTTATAAATATATTGAGAATATTACTTAAGGAGGGAATATTGTGGTTTATAATATACTGTGTCAAATATAATAATATGTGGTAATTACGAGATCATCAACCATTTGGGAGGGTGTGTATTCCCCAATTTAGTAGGCCCCAAGGATAGTGTGTGTTTATTTTTTATAACTTGTACCCCTATATTAATTCATCAATTATGTTTATTATTATTATAATTATCACTATCTCTCTAAATAATTTCCTCATTCACAATTTCACATTTATATAAATATATGATTCACCAAAATAATTAAATGAAAGACATTGATGAAAATAATTTATAAAAAATATCATATAGATGATATTGATGGACATAATGGGTCTAAGGCCTACAAATTATCTATGTTCCATTTCTCAATTATCTGAATAATTTTGACCCAATGATTAATTTGGTTCGATGGATATAGTATATTACACATATTATAGAGGGATGAAAATTAAGGGGATTTTGGAATCACTTGGTATTTTTAATTGATTTTTATAATGATGATATTATTTAAAAAATGTAATAGATTATTCAATAAATTATTGTTCATAAATATGAAAAAAATTACATTGATAATAATTTTTCAGTAAAATATTTAATAGTTTTAAAAATTAATACCAATATTCCATTGATATATACATTTTTTTAATAATTATATGTAATGATTTTATATGTGAAAAATATTTCTGTATGAAAAAAATTGGACTAGATAGAATTAGGAAAATAAATTATATCTCTTAGGATATAAAAAAATATGAAAATTATTATTGAGTAAAATAAAATAAGGAGATTATATATATTTATTGATGTTAACAAAATATATTAAATAAAATAATTATTAATAATATAAAATAGAGGTGGATGAAATATTTATTAATTATATCCATATATATTATGGTATATTTGAATGAGTTAATAAAAATTCTTCATGATTTCGTGAGATTTGTTTACTCATGAGGTCACATGAATTAAACTATATTTATTTTTTAAATTATTATAAAGATATGTTTAAATTTTAATGTGAATATAATGGAAATGAAATAAATTAATAGATTTATGAATTTAGTGTTTAAATTGGGAAAATATTAATATTGTTTACTAAAAACATCATAAAAATGAATTGTCATCCGGTAAATGGAAGGTGGAAGCAAATGAATACAATATAATGACATAATTTTTATAATTATTTCGTATTAAACAAGAAAATTATAATATTTAAGAAAATAAGAAATTGTTTATGTATTATTTAATAAAATAATTTATAGGAAAGCTAATTATTTATTCAAGGGTATGTATTATGAACAAAACAGGAAATGTTAAATAAAAATGTAACAATATTAATTGACATAAAAATATTCAAGTTTATTTTTAATAATGAATAATTTTATTTAGTATAATAGAATATGAAAATTTATGTTTCAATGAAAAGTACTGAAATTAATAGAGATAAAAAATATGTATATTAATAATGATAAAATTAATACCCTAGTAATGATGAAATATTCACCTACCATTGCTATTATTATTTAAGAAATTCAAAAACTACTTTTAAGAAGAAGAATACAAGTGATAAGATATTTTTTTTTTTTATATTCTCGAAAATATTTCCCTAGATATAGTTAAATATCAAAATGACTAGGAATAAAATATCAAAACAATATATCAATTAATTATATGGTTATGATATAATATTTTTATAAATGGTTTATTTAAAATATTAATTTTAATGTCAATTTACAGTGATATATTATACTATATAGTGAAAAAATAAATTGTTAATTTTTTTATGTAAAAATGAGCTATAGTGAGGGTATTAATGTATAATTTTCTAACGGCAATGTGGACTATTATGTGGGATTGTTCATATAGATAAAAATGGGTTTAGTTTCATGATTTCATTTAATTCTCTATTTTTAAATTTAATTCATTTATGTGACTATGTGTTAGGATATAGTTACTGTATTAGAAATATCTTCGTATTACATTTACATCAACATGGTTTTGGATATAGAACAAAAAATTTGAGGATTTACAATTCTCAAAAAAAACAATTGAGAGTATGATATGGATGAAATATAGGTGAATATATCTCTTCTCACCTATAATAAAATATCATGAGTTATTAATGAAATATAAGGTTGGGATAGATGAATATTGAACATAATTTTTACACTTTCAATGTTATCAAATTTTCTTTCTGGAAGATTATGATACATCACTTACTCATTCATTATATATCAACTACCCTAAAATTATGAAAATAATATATGATAATTGGATATGTATATTCCATGGGTATTATGTGTATAAGATCAGTGTAGAGGTATGTTCCTAAATTAAATAGCATGGTGTATCTAATGTGTTTTTTTTGTAAATAAATCTACGAATTTATGTGACCGATTATTATTATTTTGTGATATTATATCAATTTTTATTCTATGAAAAATTTATCCCACAAATGATTTCTAATGTTCTTTATTTTGAGGGAATTATTAAGTGGGGTATATGTTGGAGAAATGATTTAATCATGTTTCTCTGAAACTATATAGTTTAAAACAATCCTTTATTACTATTATATATATATTTATGTATACGTAATGTGTAATGTCTCTATTTTATCATTTAATTCCTTCTAGATTTTGGGTGTAGGAAATAGAGGACCATATAGTTGAATGTTAGAATTTGAGTTCAAAGTGTAATCCATGGAAATTTTTCATCATTCACTACATGAATTGTGATTGTTGGATTTATTTCTAGTTCATAACTCTGTGATTTTATATATATGGTATTCACCATAATCATTACTTAATATTTAATTTATGTAAAAATTTTATTTTCTTTCACATTAAATATCATTTTGGTTTAGATTTATAGAAAATTAAATGGAAATTCACACATAAAAATCATAAAATACAAATTGGAAACATCTGATTAGTTTCCATTTTTTTCATAAATAAATCTTTTAAAATAAATACATATTTATCTCATTGATAATCAACATGAGTTTTAATATTACCCTTTTATTACATTATACATCTTTTAATCATATGAAAAACATGCAAAACTATGGGATGAGCACAAAAAGATTAGTAGGAGACACATGATGAAGTAAAACCATTAATCCTATGAAAACATGAAATCCACTGACAAATTTATTAAAAATTAATTATTTTATCCCTTATGAAGTATTAAATACTTTCCTCTAAAAATTAGCTCATTTTTTTCATAATTAAAATATTTCCATAAAATAAAAGTAACATAGATAAAAACATATTGGTATCTTGGGATATAATTATAATTTTCAATATTATAAATGGAATAATGATATGGTCAACTTTCATAAATTTCACCGTTATAGATGTAATAGTCTTATGACCGAATTCTATAACCAATTCATTGTATGGAAATCATAGACCCACCTATCATTGGTTTATCGCGGAACCAACCACCATTAGTTTATCAGAGAACAACCCACTGTAGTTTTATAATGTGACCTCCCATAAAAAAAGGTATCATTATATAATCGTAAGAAATAAAATATTGAAAATTTTAAAATGCCACTCAAAATATTTCTTATTTACTCATAAGATAACATTTCATGTTTTTGAAATAACCAATTTTTTTTCAAAACACAATTTCAATAAAAAAATTACTAAAAATGGAAAAGAGTGTTTTACATTCCATTTAAAAACCTGAAGGCTTATATATGAATCACAATATTAAAAAATACATAAAATTACCTTAATAATCCTTTTATATTAAAATAAATATAATTGAAAAATAATATAAAAAGTATTAAACTTGATGAAAAGAAATATATTTTTAAATCAAATCTTCCCATAACACATTGAAAATAATTTAATCATATTCCCCATGAAGGAAAAAAATTAAGAAACACATAAATTACGAGATAATAAATAAATTCATGATATGATGTGAAAAATGTGCTGCATATACAACTTAAAAAATAATTAGTTTGTATAATATCAAAATATTCCTAAATGAAAGGATATAGAGACGGAATCCCATTCCTTAAGTCCAAATTGTCACGTGTGTGTTTATTATCAAGAATAATAAACTTATGTAAGTTATATAATTTCAAGAGACCCCTTTTAATGATTATTATTACTTTTATTTCACTTCTTATTACCTTCAATACAACTATATAATCAATTAATTTTACATCGTATATTTTGTACATATTCAATTTATGTGTCCAAAATGAATCTGGTAGTTTAACTATATTCAAATAGTTTATTATATGAAAATATAAATAGTTATAACAATGAATTAATTATCATATTTATATATTATTTATCCTTTTAAAACCATTCATGATATATGATTATGGAAAATGAATCAATCATACAGTCATGGAGATGTTATGTTGTACAAATACATGAGTAATGTCATCCTATTTCACTGATAGTTATGGAAAGAAGATAAGTAACATTTTCCATTATAAAATGATAATTATATCATAAATAACATATTATTTAATCATATACACAGATTTTTATAATTATATTGGTGTAAAAGTAAACAAATCACTTCAATTAGTCGGTAGTCCATGAATGACGTTATCATTTTTTCTATGTGTGAAAAAGTTTATAAAAATGATATATTATATTTCCCGAATGGTAATTATGTCATTAATATCATATATATTTCATTTAAATAACATAATTTTTTTTAAATCCAACCTTAATAAATTCTTTGTTATGTTTAAACATATCACATCACTTTGAGGAGACGGTAGTCCACACATCTGCAAATGATATTATCATATTTCCAAAAAAAATGGATATGATAATGGTGTGAGTTATATAAAATTTAAATAAGTACCAAGACAAAATAAATTTCATATATATTATAAAAACCATTTTTTACCATATTATTCATATCCATTACATGTGGCAGTTCAAAAACAAACAACATCATTTTGTGAAGCGGTAGTATGCCATACATGACTGGTGATTTTGTTACCCAATTGATGGAGATGTGTGTAGGTTTAGGTGGAACACCTATCATAATTAAATATAATTCTATTTATTATTCTAAGGTTATTATATAATCATGTAATAATAATAAATTATTATGTGGATAATGAAATAAAACAAAAATTCACGTGGAAGAATATTACCTATTTTTTCTGTAACTCTTATTGGGATTCACCAAAGGGATTCCATAGTTGTATTTCTACAATAATTTATTATTCTAGGATGATATAAGGAGTTCTTATAGCTTATTATATCATTTTTTGGTATATAAAATGGTATATCGAGGTTTGATTATTTGGGGGGTGTGAATGCCTTTTTATAGTGGAGATGGAGTGAGATTCTTGTAAATGTAAAATAGTCAACGCTATTGAGAGGTATAAAATAAATCATCACTAAAATTTATGGTACAAATTATATAAAATATTTTATATGATAATATAATAACCCTCCAATGGGTTTTAGACATTATTCTAGGTTAATTTTCTACTTATTATTAATGTTTAACAACTAAGTTAAAACATTTTTACCTTATTCACTGTAATTATGTTTAATTGATTTCATGAATATTTTGTATAACAAATTAGATAAAATTTATAGAAATTATAAATTATTCCAATTATAAATTTGGAATACATTTTTAAAAATTTCAATCTAGTAAACGACATAAAATAACTTATACTTAATCCAAAAGACTCGATGAGACTATAGGGTTTTGAAGATAAAAGTTCAAAAGTATGTCCTTTTTATATCCAAAATAAATTTTAATTGATTCTAATGACATAAAATTAATAAATGTCTTATAATTGAACTAATTATACTCTAAAACTAATATAAAACATATTTTTATCTATATTAACAAATAAAAAAATGTTGTTTTCAATTAAAATTCAGTATTTCTCACTACCCATCCAAATGAGAAACTTGTCAGAAAAATAACAAACAATTCACCCAACGTAAATTTTAATATTTAAAAATAATTTTTTTTTTCATATTGAATTTAAAAATTTATCAAATTTTATTTTTAAATTTTGCGTGTCATTAAATTTTTGTAGAACAATTTTTTTAGACAAATACAATTTGAATCCTAAAACTAGATTTATTCATATCCTATGCTTATAAAATTCATTGAATAAATATAAAAAATTTTAAAATTTTTTAAAACATAATATAGGTTTTCATATTCACAACCAAAAATATAACTAATTTGTGATTACCTTCACTTAAAATAATAATGTTAACAACATATTATAGTTCTTAATAACTATTCCTTTCATGGAAGGAAATATTTTGAAAAAAATCATAGATTAGTGTTGTGTACGCTATTGGAAAAATAGTCCCTTTTAGGGTAAAAATTCTATTGATACCATTAATATTAATAAATATTAAAAATAATAAACGTATCCTCAACCAGGCTGTATCATTCTTCCCCCTTTTGGGAACCATCTTCTCACAATTTTATTCACTTAAACAATTGGGGGTATCATTCCCTCATATAATTTTTAGATTCCCATTTTTCTTCTTCAAAAAATATGGTTTTTCCATAAAACCATAACCTATTTAATTACATATTTCCCCAATTATTGATCTATATGGTATAAATTGTAAACTATTTTTAACATAATAAATGTTCCCTTCAATTTGAAAAAATTCAGAGCACACAACCTATGATGAATTTAGTATATAAGTACTTAACAATGAATCATGAAATATGTTGTTTAACTAGAAAAAACTAAAAGGTAAATTTAATCAGTAGGAAACTAATATAAGTTTCTCTATGATTTCATGTTTTCTAATGAACGGTGGACTCAACATCCCCTACATTCAAAAATCCACCACACTTTTGTATGGAGAAAATTTTCATAGGGCAAGACATCCTACCAAAAAAAGAACATTCCACTAGTTAATCTAATAATTTCTCTTCTGGATCTAATGTAGTCTCATGTTTTAGTTAATAAAATAAAAATTCCTTTCCATTTCCTCTAATAACTCTAGTACCATTAACTTCTTTTCTCCTACATTATCCCAAAAATCCAGTCCTTGATATCACATTCCAAATAAAATCCTGAATGGTTCCATCTATATGATGGAATAAAAACTGTTATTATAAAAAACTCAAGCAAATATATATGCAAATCCAAACTGACATAATAATCTATTGAAAAAAATAAAGCATGTATTTCAAGATCTTAATCATTTTCTCAGACTATCTATCATATAAAGGATGAAAATTTTTACTAAAATTTAATTTAGCACCCAACAACATATAGATTCATTTCAAAAAATTAGATGTGAACCTGGGATCACTGTTTGATCCAATACAGAGAGGCAATCCATGGGACATAAAAATATCATTCAGATGTAGTTAAGAATGGTGATCTAATGAAATTATATCTCAAATGTGAGTTAAATGTGCATATTTTTTAATAGATCAATAATAACCCCAATAGAACTATTTCCTTGACATTTCATTTGAAATAATACAATGAAAACCAATGATATGTCCCCCATTTCTAGTCTATCATTGGATATGGTTGAGTTATCAACTTTTGAAAATTATGTTCATCATTAACCTATCGAAAATTCAAACACATCATGGTTTATTCAGAAATATCTATTTTCATTTCATCCCACCAGTAATACTCCTGATAGTCTCTATACATATTAGTGCAGTATGGATGAATAAAAAAGGGAACTATGAGAATCAATAAAAAAATACATCCTTAATAGGGAATAATAGGTAACACATAATCTTTTTCCAAATCTTGAAACACATTCAGAATCGATATTTAAATCAAGAAAATTACCATTATTAATGAATTACACTGATTCTTGAAAATATTTTTCCACATTATAAAATCTCATAATTATTTTTGACAAAGTACACTGCACTGAAACCTAAATCAAAATATAGGATTTACCTATAGCAATATATTCAAGAGATAAACTAATTAAATAATTAACCAAACTATCACATTACAAACACAACATGGTTAAGGTGGCATTACAATTTTGAATCAAAGAATCATCCACATTGTTTGCATTTCCCAGATCATAAAGACTCTTGTAATCATAATACACTATAGTTTCAACCATTTTATTTGTCTCATGTTCAACTCTCTCTAAGTGAATATATATTTCAATATTTTTGATCAATATATATTTCACACTTCACTCCACACAAATGATACATCAAAATATTTATGGAAAAACAAAATTAGATAATTTGAAACCATCTGTATGGTAATTTTACTCTTTTCTCAATCTAATTTAAAGAATGTGCAATTATCATGGAATTCTATATTATTACACAACCAATTCATTTTAACAAAGAATCATTGTAGATGAAAAATTAACTATTTTTAGAAGGTAGTGGAAAAAATGGAGTATTGAACAATCTTATTTTCAGTTCCTAAAAAAAACATAACCTTCTCCTCTATAAATGAATCTAAATCCATTTCATGTTGACATAGATAGTGGGATCAATGAACGATAATTTTTTCTAAAAAAACATTGGTAATAAATCACTAATCCATGAAATCAATGAATCTCTAGGATATTGGTAGGTCCTTCCCACTCTACAAAGGACTTTGTTTTATGATGTTCAATAGTTATTATATCATTATATGAAAATGTACTTGGATTGAAAAAAATATCAACTAAAATTTACACATACTAAACATTAAATATACTTATTTTCTTTTAATATTTTCTAAAAAATCTTTAATTTCCATTCACTTTCACTATGGAATTTAGAAAATACCAAAATATCATATATAAAACTACCAAAAACTAAACAAAAAACTGATGTAATAATCTATTCATAATATTCATAAATATAGAAGGTGATTTATATAACTGAAGAGGAGTAACTACAAAATCATAATAACCATATCTCATCAAAAATTATATCTTTAGAATTTTATCCTCCATCAAATTCTGCAAATTTTTTCAATACCTCATATCAATCTTTGAAAATCATTGAACTCCAATTATCTGATTAGAAAAAACAATAATATTATTAAATAATAATTTCTCTTAATAGAGATGTTATTAAATGAACAATAAATAATGAAAAGTCTCATGTAGACATATCTCTTTTTCAAAAATAATTTAGGATCACATAGTGGTGATGTTCTAGGTTAAATTAATCCCTTATCATGAAATTATTGGAACTATTTTTTCAATTCCATATGTTCTACATGAACCATTGGAAAAGGGTTTTGAGAAATAAATATAGATTTAGGCAGTAAATCAATAGTAATCTGAACCTCCTAATCAGAAAAACACTTGGAAATTCATCCAAACACACACACATATATATATATATATATTCTTTCATTAATAGGATGTCACTAATCAAAACTATTTATTTGTTTTCAACAAAATAATATAGATAAAATTTACTACCATATTTAATCAATTTAATTGCATCTTATTTTTTATTAATGGTATCAAATCGTTGAATAAAAAATACTTCAATTCTCAACCTATTTTATCATGATAAAGTAAAATCCAATCTATACCCAAAATGATTTCAAAATACACTATTGACAGTTCAAAAATATTTTTAGGAAATACAATTCTTCTAATAATTAAAAGATGATACCTATTATTTATGGATTTACTAATAGTTCCACCCAGATTTTGTACTTAAATTTCTATATCAAATTTGGCTGATATTAACAATTTACTTGAAAATTTCAAAGAAATAAATGCAAAAGATGATCGAGAGTCAAAAAGAATATTTTTAAATTTAAAAAAATATTAACATACCCATATCCTCTTCATTTGATGGACCAACATTAACAACGATAGTATAAATAGGTTTTAACACACCCTTTTTCTTGGATCTTAGTGGTTTCTTCCTAGGGTAGTCATCTTCAACACACATTGGCACAATTAACAAACTTATTTCGACTAAAATATATTACCATTACATTTTTATTTCTTGTTTCATTATATTCCATGTAGTTAGGAGTCATATAACCAAACATACCACATTATGTAAACCTCCTAGTCTTCGAAAGAAATTCTCCAGGATGCTTTTTACCACACTTATCTCAAGATAGGAATATGGTTTTCTTAAATCCAATCTTCATTGAGTAATTATTTACAATTTTATACTAACTAACCCAATTCATTTACATGTTTTAATGGGACACATGATTCATTATAAAATAGTGTTTCTACTTTATCTTCACATCCAACAAATTACTCATATCTCTTCAACTCATGAGAATCAAATTCACTTTGATATCATACTTTATATCATAAGTGAACTTTATTTATATTACTATCAATATCTTAGAAAACATTTAAGATGTACCTCACCAATCTAGTGATGTTTTCTATCAATGGAACCTCCATATCTTCTTTATTTTGTCACAATTCCATGATTTTTCCCATCTTGAGTTAAACATCCTTAGGAAAATATTTCTTATATAAAATATTTCTCACATTAAATTTTTTAAAAATTCCACCCATTTTCAGGAATAAATTACTTATTATTCTTTTATATTCATAATCAATGACTAGTATTGGTTAGTTTCACCTCCAAAATAATGAATTTCCAGAGTTGCCTTTTGGTGATCTGAAAAAACCATGACATGGAATATATTTTCTAGATATTTAATCCATCCTTTAGTTACAATGGGGTCAAATAATCCTATGATTAATGGGGTATGGTGTCTCCTAAAATTTTCCTCTATCATAATGTTCCACTCTTGTAGATATGGTTTATCTTTTCTATGTACACCACCACCATTTATAACCTGTGTCAATAGACCTATCACTATAAAAAACTACTTTGTTCTACTTTCAACCATCTTAAAATGCAGATTCAGGGTGATATTTTCATCTCCATTCGTTTCCACTATAGATTATTTGATTCCTCTATGGAAATTCATTATGAAAAAGAATAATTTATATAACCATCATTATAATATTCATATTATACATCAATTCACATTAATAATATTGTTAAATATTTCAATGGTTTGATACTAATATTAACCTAAACTCTACACATATCTTATACTATCCATTAATAACAATCGTATTTCCTCGGCCTTAATCATCACATAATCTTGAGTTTATATTAATAATTTTACATTTTTTCACATTCTGTATCCTTTGGGATTATAGACATAGAGAATTAGGACATAAAAACATAAAAAACCATAAAATCCACATTGGAAACTTCTTATTAGTGTGCCTTTTTTCCATATTATAAAATCGTTACAATAAATTAAGATTTATTTCATAGAAGATCTCAAAGGATTTCAACTTGACTCTTTCCTTTCCCTTACACATCTATAAATCTTCTGAATAACATTTGAAATCTTTGGTTGAGAACAAAAATATTATTTAGTGATAAATAATGAAGGAAAATCTTTATCCTTGTGAAAACATGAAATAACATGAAAAATTGTCATAATGTAACAATTTTCACCCTTAAGAAGTAGTAAATAATATCCTCTGAAAATAAACTCATTTATTACCCTTATTCATAATCTTAATATTTCCATAAAACCCATAGTAATAGTATAGATAACATAATGGTATCTTGGGATATCATTATACTTTTCATTCTTATATGTGGGATAACCAGATGGCCAACTTCTGTACTTGTCACTCTTAAAAATGGAATATTCTAATGAATGGATTAAATACACAATGCAGTAGAGGGATATCAATGTCCCACATATCGTTGACTTAGTATAGGCATAGAACCCATTGGTTTATCATGGAACCACAAATCCTTTGGTTTTCATGTAAACATCCATCAAAATTCCAAGTATAGATATATAATTATAACACATAAAAAATGAAAAATTTCTACACTTCACACAAAATATTTCATTTTCACTCATAAGATAACATTTCAAGTTATTTAAATATTCAAATTTTTTAAAACCCATTTTCAATAACAAAATTCCAAAATGGTGTAGAAGGAGTTTGTTAATAATTTGAAAACATAAATTCTTTTAGTGTGATACAAATTTCAAAATAGATATAAAATATCCTTTATAATCCTTTTATATTCATATAAAAAATATGAAAAATAATTTCATGAATAATAATATTGAGTTAAACAAAGAGATTTTCAAATAAAAGAATCCCATACCATGTTAAAATAAATTGAATCATATACCTCGTGAAGGAATAAAATTTATAAATACATTAAATAAAATGATTTTAAATAAATTTATGATATGATATATTAAATGGGTTGTATATAATCTTCATAAAATAATGTGGGTTTAGAACATCAAAATATTCCAAATGAAAGGAGTTTGAGAATAAATCCCTTACCCTCAGTCAGTCTTGTCACATGTTTCTTTATATTCCCAATGAATAAAATTATATTAAATATATACTTTCTTGAGAATATTTTTAAAGGTTATAATTACGTAAAATTAACTTATTAAAATATATTATAAAACTACTTAATGAATTAAGTTTATGTTAGGTGTTTTGACCATATTTAGTTTATGTGTCAAAAATGACTATTGTATGATGATAGAGGTGAAATAGGTAATTATATAAACATATCAAAAGTATTAATCATGGAATAATTATCATATTTATAAATGAACTATAATTTTGAAACTAATCATAAAATAAGTTTATATTAAATGAACCAATGTTACAATATTGGGGATAGTAGTTTGCACAAATGCATGTGTAACATTCCCATTTTTCAATTATTGTTATAAAAAATGTAAGTAATAGTTATCATAAAAAAATTAACATTATATAATAATTAAAATATTAATTAATAATATATACATATATCTATAATATTTTGGTGTAAAAATAATCTCATCTCTTAGAGGAGGCGGTAGTCCACACATCCATGAGTGTCGTTTTCACCTTTTCAGTTTGTAAAATGGGTTAATAGGGAAAATAATATATTATATATCCAAAATGATAATTATTAACATAATATACTATATATTTCTTTTATGTAACAATTTTATTTAAAAAAAATTAATACATTCCATTTAATGTGTGAACGTATCAAATCGCTTTAAGGAGCCATTAGTCCACCCCCCACAAATAATGTTTTCATCATTCCACGCAATGGAAATCATGAAGGTATGAGTGATATAACAATTCAAAAATTATGGATACAAATTAGAATCTTGTAAAAAATATTAAAATAGTTTATCCACAATAATCCCTTCTCCATGAGATGTGGTAAAGTAAAAATTAACGACTTCGTTTTGTGTGGCGATAGTTCATCGCACATGAATTATGATTTTCTTAATCATTTGATGGAAGTGTGTGTAGGTATAGGTGTAAAAATTCACATAAAAACATATCAGTATATTTAGGATTATTATTTTATTATATAAAAATGAAATAATAATAAATTAAGGTGTTGATAAAGATATAAAACATAAATTCATGTTGAAAAACGTCGCCTCTATTTTGGTTAAATAATTTTGGTTTTCACCTTCGTGATTCATTGGATAGATTCATTTAAAAAAAATATATGATGAGATGAGGTATTTTGGGAACCTACATTGTTGGGTTTTTTATGAGATAATTGGATTTATATGCGTTAATAAATGGGTGGGTGAGTCCCAATTATAATGGAGGAAGAGTGGTATTCATGTAAATATAAAATGGTAAACACAATTTATAGGTATCCCTTACATAATGTGTCTAAATAAATGTAAAAATTATATAAAAGAGTTTATAAGGAAGAATAATAACCTGAAAATGGGTTATGTACATACGTATATGTCATTTTCCCACTTAAGAACAAATATTAACTGCTATGTTAACACATTTTTACCTTAATTACTGTAATTAATTTTCTTTAATTTCACTAATATATTTGGTCAAATCTAAGTTGGACATATAAGAAATTAAAAATTATATTGATTAAAAAGATTTAGCATATTTTTATAAATTCCAATCACATATTATGTAGAACTTAATTTCAATTTAATCATATATACGGGTTCATATATCTGGTTTTTATAGAAAAAGTTCACAAGTTTTACTTGTTTTCATATCCAATTTTAGTGTACAATTGACTCCAATAAACTAAATTGGATTTATTGATGGAATATTTAACTAATTATATATTTAAACAAATTAGAAAATAATTTTACTATTTAAATAAATAAATAACATTTTCAATTAAAATATTGTATTCATCATCATTCTTCAAAAAAATGAAATTTCTCAGAAAAATACAAAATGTTCACCAAAAGTAAATTTTTTTATTTTTATTTCAAAATTAAATTCAATTTTTTTTGTATAAAAATTATAAAGGTTACATAATTTAGTTTTAAAATATGTTTCACTAAATGGTATAAAAACTTATTCATAGAAAAATAACATTTTTAAGTCTAGAAGTTGATTTATTATTATCACACCAGTAAAAAACTTATTATATAGATTTAAAAAAAATTTAATAACATGGGTAAAAATAATATAGTTATTCCTTTCACACACTATAATATAATATCTTGGTTTTATCATTTACTTAATATAATAATACTAATAGTATTTTATTGTCTGGTATACTCAGTCTTGCGTGCAATGCATGATTTCGAAGAAACTCATAGTTACCTGTCATGTAAGCTATTGTACCTAGAAATCCTTTTAAGGTAAAATTAATATATAATTCATAAATATTAATAAATATAAAAAATAAATATTATATCATTTCATGGGCTGTTATATTATCGTTATAATTAATTGGTCCTACACACATAGAATTTGTTGTGTGATTTATTGTTTCATGATGCGAATTGTTTTTCTATTTTTAATGATGAGGTTATTTATATTTTAGTAAAGACGCAACCCTTGTAATTTATGTCAGGAATGGTTTTTTTCACAAATGTAACTAATTTGGTATACCCTCAGGTTTCTAATATTTTTACACTCATCACTCAAACATTAAGAGATCATGAAAAGTTTTTCAAATTCCATTAATTCCCATTCAATCAGATAAAACCTATTCCACCTAATGATTCATTATTGTTGATAGGAGGTGATTTTTACTCATTAAATAGATTTTTTTCTACTTTTAAAACATAATTTCTTGTAATGTAAGATTTATTACTTTTCCCATAGGTTTCTAATGGGTTTTCCCTAATCAAGGCTACTATGATTAATTTTTATGATATTTTTTTGAGATCCATTCTATTATAGTGTTTTCTTTAATGATATATCATTTTTGCATCATGAGGTAGGGAATCTTCTAGAATTTTTTTAATTAAGGTGAACGTTTGGGATTAGTAATAATTAAACCATTATATAAAGTCATAATTGACCTAATAATGATTAAAATATAGAATTTAATAAATGAATGAAGATATGTTTTGGGATTGTTATAGGTTTTTTTATTATCGTTGATATTGAATTTTTTATACTAGTGTGTTATATTTATTTTTTGTATATTATTTCCCATTACATGGATAATTTGTCATGAAATCATATAAATAATGTAAAAACTAGAGTAACACTAATGTTGTTATTAAACAAATAGGAATGTATGCTAATAATAGAGATTTCATATTTTTAATGGAATATAAATATAGATATAAATAAATTTATATAGAATTATAGAATATGATATTTTATAATATATAGGTTTCTTAATAAACCAAAATATGCTATTAATGGTTGATTTATAGTTTCAGTTTCCTAAACTACTGCAAAAGTTTTTTATAAATTTAGTAGCTGTTTCTGAATAACCAGCACTAAATATTTAGAATTTTTTTTAAAAAATCACACCCAAATCCCACCCTCACCGCATCCCATCTCCGCTAAAAAATCTAAGCCTTATACCATACTACCTTCACACACCCCATATCCATCGCTGCTGGGGCCCATTGTCCCCCAAGCACCCAAAGATGATCCCTTGTCTATGGAACCCCTTGTCTCATGGGACACCTTATATTGAGCCCAATCTATCAGACCCTCTCTCCCACAAACTCTATCCACCAGTACCCCCATTCATCGTCAGTCTACCGCATCTCCCCCTCAAAATTTTCTCTACCTCCATGCTATCTTGAACCCTATTCATTACACCATTCTCTATTTTATTGTTAATTTTTCTCATCTCTATTATTGATCACACAACCTTGCCATAAAATAGCATTATTTTGGGTATCAAATTTTGTTGATACTTTGTTTATTTATTTTTTAATTCCCAGTTGAGTCCAATATATACAACTACCATTGATGGTGATGAATTTATGTTGATTCTACGTTGTTTTTTGGATCCTTTCTTCAATTTTTGACATAATTTAATATGGAAATTTTGGATTTTTATGTCCCACTTTTTTCACTATGGAATCTTGGACCTCATTGAGGTGGAATAGTTCCCCAATTTACTAAGGTACTGAGTTCTATGTATTTGGAATATTGTTTTTGTATTTAAAAATTATAACATTTATTGATTGTGTTTTCAATCCCTTTTTAATATATATAATTAATAAAATAATTATGATGAAAATATATTTGATTTGAAAATCATGTTTCATTTAATTTCAACTTCAGTTCTAAGGGTTTACTCTTGTTTAACGTTTTTTAAAAAAATTACCTAACATCATTTTTCACAATGAATGTTTTTTAGACATCCAAAAAACCTTTAATTAATAAGTTAATTGTTTCAAAAGAGGTTTTTGTGGTAATAGTGGTGTTATCTGTTTCCCTAACAATGTTTATTAATGTTATATTCTTTTAATTTGACTTTATATATATGTGTGTGTGTGTGTGTGTGTTTATATATATACGTGTTCTACACTCATACATATGTATACTTATATGTGTCAATGTGTAAAAATTACATTCAAAAAATGTCATATTGTGCAATGAGATATGTTTATTTACATAAATGTATAAATATAAATGGGTATAATCATAAATTTTTTGAATTTTAACCTTACAAATTATTCTTTATTTTCTACTCTAAATGATTGCATGTATTGGAAATGACTTTTTCATCTAATGAATAATGAAATATTTTTGCAATCATTTTTTATTATTTTTTAATCCTTATGAGAAACCTAGGGATCTTGGGTAGGCTATTTTATATTGGAATTGGTCATCCACCACTATAAATTATTGTGAAGTATATTTTTGAAGCCAAGCTATATATGGTTTAGAACACTAAATACACTACTAGGATGACATATAATTACTATTTTCACCTATAAATAGTGACCTAGGGTGTTTTTCCAATAATTTAAATTTTTAATTAATGATTATATGATTTTTTTGTTGCTTCTAATTTACATTATACTATCCAAATTGATTTTCTTTTTTTACATTGACCTTTTGAGTACTTAATGTAATATTCTTATAAATACATGGGTCATATTTTTTTCACTTCCATTTATCTATTTTCCTACATATTAATACTTATGTATTATCATTTTCTTTAACAACATTTAGGATCATTGTGACATATATGAATAAAAATCGATCAAATTACTGATGAAAACATGACACTATGATAAGGCTTTGGAGTAGTTCATAGATTTCGGAATCTAATCGATGAATTGATGGAACAATAACACATCTATTTCTTAAATATAATTTTATAAGGTAGTTTGTGGGACATTAATATTATGAACAATTAATATTTAAGAAACTCCCTAATAAATATTTTTGTGGGATTTTTTATAGACAATTGTGTTTTATAGAATGTTTGATCACCAATGGATATCAATATATTGAGGTCCCAACATTATAAAAAATGGTAACTGAAATGTAAAATCATATAAATGATGATTTATGTATTTCAAAAAAAATAAACACCAAAACATAATAGAACAACCTTTTGAGGGTGCTATAAATAGTAACATGATAAGTGGTGTTTTTTGAAATAAAGGAAAAATTGGTCAAGATTGTAACATAACATTGCATCCTCCTCTTGATTGTATAAAGACTAATTTAAGAGATTACATGACTAGGAAAAAATGGTTTCATTATTTAGTCTACAATGGAAATCAAGAGTTGTATGGTGAATGTATAAAATATTAAAAAACATTCTAATGTTGTACTATATCAAATGTATATAAGGAATTAAAAATATGGTTATGTACATGATATTGGAATTATTTCAAGACACATTCCCTAAAGATATGATCCATAAGTATTTTTTATGATTTTAATTACTTTTAATAAACTTCATCTAAATAATAAAAAAGTACATTTATCTCCCAAAGATTGTATGATTTATTGGGGATTGGATCTAATGATACATGATTGTAAAAAATGGTCTTCTACTAAATGGTTCTCAATTGGTGATGTTGTATGTATAAATAAACATAATTATATGAAGAGGAATAGGAAAACAAAAAACATGTAATAATATATTATTTTTACTTTCCTTTAAAACATTGATTTCAAAGATTACTAATGTCAAAAAAAATGACAAAGCACATGAATTCGAATTCTATAGATTGTAACAATTATTGGTTAATGTGACATCTATGCGATTAAAATTTTTGGATAGTATTTGATTCAATAAATTTATATTTCTCCTCTATTCATATGAATGATTGATTGGAATGACTATTGATGGATTCATTACTTTTGAATCAATAATGAAAACATAAATCATTTGGATATTTGTTTTGATCCATTATTATCTACATATGTGGATGTGGATATCAAAAAATATTTATTAACGTCAATGATTATTCATAAAAAATCGTTCCTAGAAATGATATTTTTTTACACTTATAGAATTTAATTTATGAATTAAAATAATTAAGGAGTAATTTTATTGAGATATATCATTCAAAATCTAGAAAAATGATCGAAATGCACACTACTCTAATGTGGGACATTAGTGACTTCCTTGGACATGGGTACTTATCTGGTTAGAATATTTGCATAGTTTTTTCATTTCCATTTTATAATTTTACCTTTAATACCAAACAACTAACTTACATAAAAATAAATTGGCGTTCTTATGTTAGTATATATTTATCAATTCCCTGGATAGATTTTTCTCTAATAATTGAAAATCCAACTGTTCTATAGATCGTAGACCACATATATAATTTTTGACATTGTCAAAAATATTTTAATAACTGAAAAATAATAAAATATAATTTATAATGCTGCAATATTAAAATTATAGTGTCAAACATGATTAAAGTCCATAATTGATTGAAATCGAAACTCAAAAATGGAAGAAAAAAATTATATTCATCAAACATACATATTAGGAATTTAATTTGTTGCATCATAATATTGGTGTCATGCATACTGAGAAGAAACATTCTGAAAATTTTATCTTTACATTTCAAAATGAGAAAATAAAGTCAAAGAACCGTCCATATTCCTTAAAGGAATTACAAACAATGAATATAAAGAGTGATCGTTGTCCAGATTAGAATGGAAATAATGCTCTAACAATTTTTCCAATAAAAAATATGGTTAATGATAATTTAAATTTATTTTTAAAACTTGTGAAGGTATTTTATGTGTATTCCAGAATCATATCATGGTGTGTCTAAAAAATCAACATAGGGTACATGGATTCAAAATTCATGATTCACATAATTGCTTACAGTAAGTAAAACAATTTCAATTTCATATATTGTTACATCAAAAGGATACTATAGGAGAACATCATTTATTCACATTATACAGAAAAATATTTGTAGAAACCTTATAACTAGATGATGTTGTAATATTTTTGGATATATTTTTACTAACACTTTGTGGCTTTGAGATTTTCTTTCTAATTTATTTTTTTACTATAATGATGCATTAAACTACTAATTTAGTTGAGAAAACTAAATTAGGATGTTTTGTGCATTATTGATGGATGTATCAATATCATTGGAACATTATTTATATGTTTCTAATAGTAAATAATAAATTCATTCCACTAAATTATAATAATAATTTTGTATCATTCATTTTATTTCACAAATAACCTAGCCATTAAAATTGATATATGAAAAATAATGATCAACCTAATGGAATTATTTCTAAAGGATATTTTTCATTATATTGTCTTATATATTTTCTAGATATATCGATAATATTGAGAAAAGGTTCAATTTAGTTTGAAGTGTCGATAACACATTGAATCAATCTCAACTACACGAGAAATTAAAAATCATTCCATGAACTAGTTGATCTGTTTGGAGGCTCTCAAATATTACCCATATATAAATGGAATAATTACAAGAACATACATTTTTCTAATATATATGGAAATTAATAATATATTTATGGAATGAATATTGATATCAAAAAAATAATTGAATGAGATTTTGAGCAGGAAATGACAGATGTATAAAAAAACTCTATCAACAATGGGCTTGTAGAATGGTTAAAACAGCATGTATGTTCATAAATATTACAATAAATAGGGATATTAGGTTGTCATCTATATTTTTAGAATATAATAACTTATATTAATTTTTTAGATTATGAATATTGATACTCATCATGAATTGTGATAAGATTTTAAATTTCTAGTTCGTGGTCCTTTAAAATTGTCTAGAACGTTTAATTATTACAATGTGAATGGATTTAAATTTAGTATACTCGATCGAAAGTGGGTATCAAAACACAATACTGTTATGTTTATAGGTTTTGAAATTGGATAATATGTAATTTTGACTGATATTATCAAATTAAATTACCACAATCATTTTTTAGTTGTTTTATTCAAATATAAATGGGTCAATATTTCCAAGTGTGCTAAAAGATATTTCTTATAGTTTAATTCGTTGAACTTATATCACTTTGTAGATGTTGGTGACCACAAATTCCATGATATATATATCTTCTCATTATAAGAGTGAATGGTATATTATTTGGTAGATGTCAATGATTAAGGGTGGAGTGTAGTTTTTCACATTAAAAAGGATGTTTTATTATATGGGTGATGAAGTGGAATATATGACATTTAACTTTAAATCCCATAAATAGTAATAAAAAATACCTATTTTTTATCATTTTATAGATACTATTATTCTTGAATTAGGGGATGGTTTTGATAAAGTAATGATGTATTTGGATAATGACATTATTAAAGAAAAAATGATTATAATAGCTGTCATCCATTATCTTATCAACCAACAATATTATATGTTATCAATTTCCACTACTATGGTTCTATTATCATATTTAAATTTATTTTTATGAATTATTCATTTAATTTCGAAAAAATACAGGATATATTTGTTTTTATATGTGAAGTAATTCATTATTGTACATATATATATTTTTATTTCATGTATTATTAATATTTTACCATTTATAAAATTAATTTTTTAATAGATTTTTAAAATATATGTTCTAATGATAATTTTAATTTATTATGTGACATAAATTTCATGCAAAAAAATTACACCAAACCTAGAATATACCCATTTTATATATGAGGTTGTTGGAGAGTGATTGTTATAAGTAAAAATTTTAATCTAAAAGAATTTATTTCAATTTTTTAATACCAATAACTATTTTTTGAAAAAATATGGAAACAATGTTTGTACAGAGGCAAATATGAATAGTTCAGATGTTTAGAATCTGAATTGATTGAAGGTAGTTGTACCCATTAATTATTATGGGGTCCCCATGGATTATTTTGTTGGATTATATTGATAGAATCCAGGCATGTTGAAATTGGATCCGATTACCCTTCCAATTAAATATTCTAATTAGAGTTATATGACTCAATCTTGGAAGAATGATTTATTTTATTCCTAGATAAAGGTAAGATTAACACATTCTAGATCAATTGAATTCCATTATAAAACTAAATTATAATATTTTAAAAATGAACCTCTGTTTACAAATTTTATAACCTTTCACCATTTATTTTTAGGAAGTATTGGATTAATTATATCAGAAGGCAAATTAATGCGTCACCGATGATATTGTGTCGATGGATGGTGTGAGTGAGTAGGTAAATCACACAACTTCATGATCATTTATTAATCAAACTTTTCATGGTTTTATGATTAAATTTAAATATAAATAAATGTTTAGATTTCAATAAAATTTTCATACAATATCATGTAGTATGGATTGATGAAAGGGATAAATAGAGTGTTAATCATAGTTTGTTGCTTACTAATTATGGTTAACATTAGATTCAGTGGTGGTGATATTTAACTAAACTCATGATAGTTTAAAATAGATTTCATGATTCAGAAACCATGTTGTGGGTTGAGTTAGGGGATATATATATTTATCATATATATCATGAAATCTATATACATGTTTTGTATTCTATTATTTACTTTGATTCTTTCCTTATACTCATCATTCGTAGGATTTTTGGTTTTTTAATTATAAACTATTTTTTCTTGTATCAAATTTTCCATAATCATAAACACATTTTAAATTATATAATTCCAGAAAACTAATATTTTCATCATATTCACTTTTCAACAAAACCATTTCCATTCCAAGAAATATACGGGGTCCAACAATTTCTTTTATATGGACAAATGTTTGTTATTGAGGACTCATTCTTACATGTATTTATATATTTCTTATTGAGGTTGTGTTTGTATTTATATATATTATATATTGGATTTAAAGGTTTTATAGGGATGTTTCTACTTTATTCCAATTGTGGTTTAAAAAATACTCTTGATGAATGTATCCAAATAGCAGTTAGTTTATAAATTTGTTTTTTAGGATGTTTTTAATATTTATATTAATTAGATTAAAATCTATGTCATGTTTGATCATTTATACTATGTTTTTTCCCTAAATTGTGTTTCAAAAATTGTTTATTCTCCAATATAACCTTATTTTATTAGAGATTTTGGATCCTATGAGAAAATTTTTATTGTTTTTTTATGTGTACTATACATGTGTAGATTATAATAAGGGTATATCAGAAGGGATGAGTTATAAAATTTATATGCTTTTCCTTATGGAATATTATTTATGTGGGACTAATATGGAATAAATTTTTCCCACCATTGGTATAATGTATCATGTGAACCATTGACATCAAAGTGGAGATTGAGAGATGGTTTATATGCTAGTTATGATGAGACTCTAACTAGGGTCCTCTATTATATGATTTGTTCTGACTATGTGGACAGCCATCAAGTGAGGATTTTCTGATTAATCTGAGTTCTTATTGTCTTGGAACATCATTAATAGGCTGGAAGATGGTTCCACCCCATTATATCCAGGAGCACATCCCTGAGAACATGGGAGTATCCAATGATTAAATTTTCTATACATGACATCATAAAAACTATAATTAATTATTTTTCTTTTATATATGTGATTATTATTATTCTATTTTTTAAGATTCAGTTTAATTGTATGTTTTTTTTCGTATAACTTATTTTGCTGATTCTTTTGGATGGTGACCTTGGTTCAAATGGAGGTTTCAAGTTTAGAATTTGGTGTTATAAATTTTATCAAATACCATGTATGTATTGTCCAATTTCACTTTTCAATATTATGATATTATAGTTATAATTATAAATTTCCTTAGTATTTATGTTATGTTGGTATGATAGAAGTTTTTTTGTTATGATTTATTTAATTTAGGGGGTTTTAGTTTCTACATGTTAATTTTTTAACTACATCATGTAGTGGTGGTTAAAAACAACAATAAATATGGTCAATAGTTTTGTTAACAGTTGTTTAAACCATATCCAGATATGGAAAAAATATTTTTAGTGGGTTTTTAATCCACCACTAACCCATAGAAAATTTTCTATAAGAAAACCACCACTAAAATGAAATTACTTGTACTAAAAAACATATCCCTACAATTCCAAAAAGCAATCGCTAAATGGTCTAAACCAAATATATATGTATTTCAAGATCAAATTTATTGGTGGTTCTTAAAAACTATCCTGGAAAAATTTAGGGATGGTTTAAACCATCATTGAATTAAAAATCACGACCTAATCTCTATTTTTATAGTGATTTATGCATGAAAACACTCCTTAAATAACCAAGTTGATTAAAATATTTAATTAAATTCTTTTTTACTAATAATAAATACATTTTTGTTCATAGATATCAATATTATATCAGAGTATTTTAATATATTTATTTTATGGACTTATTTAAATTTCCTAAGTAAAAAAATACATTTATAAGTTACATGTTCTCTAGAAATTATTTTACTAAATTAATTTGAATATTTGATAAAAATGTGCACTTATATTAAATGATGTTAAATGGGATGGAATATTATAGCTAATTTAATAAATATGTTTCAATGTATGTAAATTGAGGTAGGTTCTTGAGGAACAGAGATAGTCGAATCAGATGATGTGGGGAAATTTTGAAATTATGTTCAATGGTGTAGGGGACATTCATGACTGTGTGGAGTTTAGATAATGGGTTACTCATTTATTCTTTATTCATGATTAATTTATTCAATATTCTATGTTGACAATTTTTTTATTGATTTCCTAATACATCATGCGGTATGACATTATGTACTGTTGGCATATCTTTCTTGTGTTTTCTTTGGAACTGTCTTATAGTACCAAAAGAATTTATGAATTGTAATTTAATAATTATATAACACATTAAATGTGGTTTTTTTCATGGTAGTAATCACAAAATATTTATAACAAATTAATGGAAACAATAGGATGGTCGAAGGGGATTCTGCAAAGAGAATGAGTTTAAAATATTGAATTTTAATTGTGGGTTAATAACTCATGTTATCCACAATGCAATTGTTAAATTATATTTAATAAATATGACATACTTTTATATAAAATCTAAAGAGTAATGTTGTTGAAGTAGAATGAATTAGAATATTAAAAGTATAATCATCATATATTCATAATATTTTAATAATTACAAGTGTATAATTATGTATTAAAAAATGATACTTTTTTGATTTTGTGATATCTAGACCATTCTTGTTGAAGATTGGTGTACAATGTGTAGATAATTTTCAATTAGTATATACCTATGTATTGACATAATTTTGGATTGGACATTCTTATTTATATTTATGATTTTATATTATACATGTTTTACTATAGATCTACTATTCTCCTCTAGGAAGGAATCATTGATTGTGGTTGTTATATAATGATCAATGAGATATAATGTGATGTATATATGATTTCATTAAATAATTTGGATAATAGGTCTGATGTAATGAATTTAAATATTCTATTTGAATGGTTCCTTATCTTCAGTTTGTTTCATATCTCAATAGGTTGGATGATCTACCTATATCCCAGGATACATTTTAATTATTTAATATTTATTATTGAATAGTTTTTTTAATTTGGATTTGTAAGTGGAATTATATGTGTGTAGGTGTCGTTGTGGATGGATCATTGAAATTAACAACACAACATCTGAGTTTGTAATTCCTCTCTATATGTAACCATTATATACTGATAATTGGATGGATTTGAGTGTATGTGAGTGAGTTGAAATGATAAACATTGTGTTATATGTTATTATTGATGTAACCCACAAGGTTTTTGATACCTTGACATTCAATTGTACATATTTATGTCATATAATACATGATTTGATTTTTTTAACTTCTTTAATGTTTGGGGTAATTTAGGAATATTATCTATTGGTCGAGGATATAGTAATGGTTAGTGGAATCCCAACACTTTTCCTAGGACGTATGTGAATGATATACTGGGTTTCCTTGGTGATGTTCATGTTTTGTGACTGATTTTGAAAAATTACATGGGTACCCACGAGAATCCTTTGGATATAGGGGATTTTTAACTATTTAATGGACAATGTTACTATGTGATTTTCCAAAACATTCATTAGAACCCTATGACACCTTATGTAATCACTAATATCATGGTCTTGGTTGAAGCCTAATTTTAAAAACTATGCGTAACATCTGTGTGGAAATCTTCTTCATATTCAGAGGAAGGGGCATGGTTGGGAACTTTTTGGAAAACCAATTTAGCTATACAATGCATCATGTATTAATGGTTTTAAAACAACGATTGTATCCCACATCTACACCATGAAACTCAAATATTTTATCTTTACTCCTATGTTATTTAATTACTCGACATTATTAGGATTCTATGTTATATCCTTTTGATTAAAATGGTTAGTTTGAAAAATAAATGTGTGATGGATCTCATGAGTTATTAAAAAGTGTATGTTTTCTATCTTCCCCTTTAGATATTCACATCTAATATCTCATCGACCATTATACCTTCTCCATTATTGTTTTATTAGTGATATATTATGTGTTTGAATGAGATGTTGGTAAGATCAATTTATGTTAAGATGATGAAATCTTGGATCAAGATATTTCTTGGATGTGTTCTTTGGTTTCATCACATATTTATTTTTTGTTGTTTCCTTATCATCTCTACTAATTCTAGAACATGATGTCATAGTATAATTAATTTTCCCATTTTATTTTAATTTTAAATTTTAAATTAACTATTTAATTTATCCCCTTTCATTCATGATTGGATGACATAATATTTTGAGTTGATTTTGAATCCAATTTGATTAGTGATTTAATATAATCATTTAAAAAAATATTGTTTTTAAATAATGGGAATATGTGTGGAATTTAGAAATATCCCTTGATTTATTTATTTAGATTTATTATTTTATGATTTTGGTTTTTCTTAAATATAAATAATATTTTCCAGAATATTTTTCTTTTCAAAGAATTTATTATTATGGAATGGTACAATGTTATAAATTAGTGTATATGGTTGGAGTGTTTACATATTAAATGTCAGGCCTTGATTACACATACATGGTTCTCATTGTGGGAGGAAACATCATACTATCCATTTTTTGATGAATTAGTGATGGACAGATTTCCTCACCTCAATATTTGGATTGACATTTAGAATGCATGTGTGTGAGAGAGTGTAATTTTTATCAGTATGTCACATAGAAGGAATGAGTAGAAAGATTCGTTTTATTTAATTATTTTTTAAAAAAATTGTTATGGTAATGATGTATTATGTTCCATTATTTTTTATAAATATTGTTTACAAAATATGAGATAATGTGTTCACATCCTAGTGGTATGAGTTGGGATGTCTCTTAGGGAAAACCTATTATATATGATAACTCACCCCCTACATACAAATATTGGTAAATATTAATATGTGATTTTTTATGATACATTTAAAGGTATGGACTCATATTTTATTATGTTTCACCATGAAGAAAGAAACTCACATTCATGTTTTAAGTTTATTCCTCTCTATTAGTATCATGGGAGTGATTCCACATTTGTGTTTCAATGTAGGGTTTCCTATAATTTTTATTTTTGGATTTTTTGCATTTTCAATTATCTCTGATAAATAGATATTTTTATTTTATTTGATTGCTTTTGAGTTTTATTGTTATTAGTAATGAACAATATTGCATGTTTGGTTGTTTTTCTGTTTTCATGAGATATTTTGACATTAATGGAAAATTATACCAATACCTATCACAAAGAAAATTAAATTAATTTACAAGTTTTTTTTCCTAGGTATGTCACTTATGGTTTTTGGGACCTCAATCTCTACAAAATTAAATCTCTTACGAGGGGATGTTACAAATAGAGTTCGTTTTTTTAATTATCTAGGTATTATACTTTATAGATAGACATGTGAGAACATAAAATTTTTGTATACAAGGATATAAATAATCTATTTATGAATATCATTACGTTACCAGGGTTTCCATGATATAAAAAGTTCTATATGGTACTTCTAGATATGTTTCCATCCCATTATCATGGTTTTAGAAGATGTGATTATCATACCATGCACTAACAACAATAAATCACATTGTGTGTTTATTTCTCATAAATATTATGAAGATTAATGTAAATTTTTTGTTGTATTCTAACCATTTTATGATTTGGAATATCATAAGACTTCTGTCTTATAGTATATGACACTTATACGGTTTTTTGTTTTTTATAGGTAACATTCACTGGTTAGCTGACTTTGAAACAATCTAGAAGAGGATATGAATAACATGGTTGTACCTAAACCATATTTTTTCAAATCTCTTATTCATATAATTGGTAATTATTTTCAAATTCATATTCAAAGAAATTTGAAATGACTAACTTGGAAAATTTGATCATTCTACAGAATTGAAATAAAAATACTTGGCTAATTCTTTAAGGTGATATAGAACATAAAAAATTGGAATGTTTTTTGGTATATTTAAAAATATTTTTTATTTCTATGGATCACTATTTCATGTTATATTGAATTTATCATTCTACATGATGGAAAATCATCCACACCAAATGTGGTAGTTATCCATCCAATCTTACATCAACAATGTCCATTCATGGGGAAAATACGATTAATTTTACAGTAATAAATTATATCATCATATGTTAAATATTTCAATTTTTAATTATTTCATTATTCTGAAGTATTAAATTTATCACCAATGGATTATTATTCTACACTTTTCAATTTTATACAGTTTTATTCTGATGTAAAAATTAGCATGTCCTTGAAAGGACACATCATTGGGATTGGGATGTCACAAAGATTTTATTTATAATAGTCTTCCATGATATTACTGATTAGATAGGGATATGCAGTGGTTTAATGGAAAATCTATTGAAATAAAACTGGATAAATAACTTTGTTCTCCATTGTAAAATGTGGGAACTCTAATGATGCGACCAACTTGAATAAGGACTCCAACATCTAAGATGGGGGACATCTCCAAATTTAAAAATTATATAAGTTATTAATACTCCAAAATTGAATAGAAATCCAAGATCGCCCCCATGAAATCTATTTTAGGATATGATTTGAGATTGTACGACACCACCTAGAGAATGTCACTACTCTAATAAGGTGAATCAACTATAACATTATTGTTGTAGAGATCCAATGTTTTTGGGTTGAATTACCTCCAAAGTGTCTCAGACATATTATTATTTGATTAGATTATCTCACAATAATATTTATCATGCTCAAAACTGATTGATCCATAGTGATTCTAGGAATACCCTAAAACATAGACCAATTCATAGAATAAATAATAAAGGGAGAGAATGAAAGATATTGAATGGTGTTGAGAAGATTATCATAGAAGAACAAACAAGCACATTGATGAAGCGAGGTATTATTCTATAATAATCTAATCTCTTGAATAATTTGTTGGATACTGGTTCATCCCATTAAATTATTTATACTTGTGTTGTGGATTTTATGTGATTACACATTGATATGGTGCCTCATGTCATGAAACCTGAACCACCTCTCAACCAACGAGAATATTGTGCCATTTTGTGTGATTTATGTTCAATAAGTACCTATGAAACTAAATTTTATTGGCATATCTCTATTCTATTAATCGAAAACCAAGACATGATTTTGGGAATGAATTTATGGATAAGCATTAATGCCCAAAATGGATATTTTTTCAACATGGTATGTTTCACATCATTAGATGGTGATGAACATATCTTATAAATATGTTTGGATTTAAATGCATGTAGATCATAATAATTGGAACTGAACACCAAGGTTATATCTTACAAGTTATAAGTAGTTTCCTTAGAATATACTAATGATATTTAATATATAGATTTTATAACCATGGCATATCAATTTCCATATATATATCATTACCATTTCATTGGGCTCCCCCAGAATGATAAGTAGAATTTCAAAATTATATATAAATAATAAAAACTCTTACTTCACATTTATTCCATTTTATAGATCTAATAAAATTAAGTGGTTTGACAGTTTAGATTGATGAATTGTAAAAAAAAGTGTTCATTATACCCATTATGCCTTCAAGTGTGGAAAAAAATTCCTTTTATAATGAATGTAAGTGGAACTCTAAAAATTTATTTGGTTTATAATAAAATAATATATATTATGATAATGAATATATATCCTCTTAATAGAATCTATAACCATTTTTTATAAATTTATTCGATATAAAAATAACTATAATATTTTTTTATATTCAATGTATCACCATCAACATGTTGCGAATTAAATATTTTGTAAATAAATTTTAATAATCATTTAGGTTATTATGACTATGTTATTAATCCATTTATCCTTATGAATCCAGCCACAGTGTTTATCGAATTGATGAGTTAGTTAATTTAGAGGTATTATAACTCCTTTATGGTGGTATTAATCAATAATATTCATGTATATTCTATAAGTAAATATGGCTATGAATAAATCATGGTTATATTTTTGTTAAAATTGATCGATCTCCACCTTTATACCAATATTTCTATAGCTAATTTTTAGATATAGTAGGTTAGTTCCATTTGATATGTAATTCATGAAAGATGTGTCTAGGTAGATCTTGAAGAATTGGAAGCTATTATGTCTTGAAAAACATCCAATATAATCTTCAGGGTGAAAACATTATTCACCATAATTGAGTATTGTGAATTATTTATTAATTTATTTTTCAAACATTCCATTTGAATAAATAAATTATGAGGAAATGGGTTTTATTATAATAGAGTGAAGAATTCCAAAAATTATATAACGTGCTTATGGTTATTATTACATCATTAACAATCCTTAGGTTTTGGGAGTCATGATGTGGATATATGGTTGACTATGGTGCACCCAACTCTAGATTAGGATGGATTATCATAAAGGGAGATATTTTTGTTTCTTATAGGTCACAACAGTTACCAGTTCAGGTGGAAAATTACACAATTAATGATTTGGAGATAGTTGTTATAGTGTATCCCTTTAATTTTAGGGGTCATTATTTATTTGGTGATATTTTTACGATATGAATGCATCAAACAAGTCATAAAACCCAGTTTTTCATAGAGATATTTGAATCTATAGAAAATAAGAATGTCAGAATACCTCTTCATATTTTTAACATTATCTTAATGTATACATCGAGTAAAGGGAAATCTATAGATAATTCATTGAGTGAGAATTCATATAGTTTGTTCTCTAAAGTGGATTTGGTCACTAAAACCAGATTTTTTTCATAAAATATATGAATATATATTTTATAGTGAAAAATAATACTATAATTTTTGTACAAGTTTCAAATGTTCCTAATCTAATTAATCATGTTTCATATTCTTATAAATCTGATCATGAATATTTAACATTATGTTATGAAATCAGTGATTGGGAAAACATTGAGGTATAGCAATAGATTGGTGATATGTGTTTTTAGAGATTGTATTAGGATTCATATACCATCATAATAATAACTCTACTCTAATTACCATCATTCCAGAAGGATTATTAATCAAGGAAATCAAAAGATACATATTATGAAGAGAGAAACATTTAACTATGATGGAAAAAATGGGGGGGGTGGAAGTGTTTGTCTCAAGATGCCTCCCCTATGAGAAGTAGAATGTGGAGAACCAATTACAAGATTTGGTCTATTAATAGTTACATATAATGAAGAAAATATTAGGGGATTGTATCACACATCCATCAATAATAGTTTGGATTCCCGATTCCATAGGTTTTATTATATATTAATCACAAATTCGGATCACTTAATCCCTATTAATTGATCCTATATATAAGAATTCATTCCAAAACACTATATTAATGTATTTTTAAATTTATTGGGTGTAATAGTTCAAATTATTTCTAATCAGGACCATAGTTTTATATCTCAATTTAATAAATCCATACAACAAGATCATGTAATTTATCTAACCATTAAAACTACAAATAATCCTCAAATATATTGAAAATATAAATGTATTATCCAAATGTATGATTGTGTTATTTGAGGTTCTATTATAATTTTTTTAGGCTCATGGGAGTATCATATTTCCTTAGTAGATTTCACATATAATAGTAATTATTATGATTTTATAAAGATGGATACTATAGAATAATTGTATGTTTATCCTTGTTATTCACCACTTTGTTGGGTGGAAAAGAGTGATGTTTCACTAATTATATAGAGACTTTTTCATGAGACTATAGAGGTGATTCAAATTATAAATATGGTGTTAGTGATGGATTAAATCAATTATAAATATTTGTTTTATCATCATGATCATCCAAATTCGTTTCTTATAGTTGACTATTTTCTAATGGTAGCCTCATTGATTATAGGGTGGCATAAATTTTGTAAACAAGATAAATATTATCCTTGATGTTTTGGACCTTTTTATTTACACAAATTAATATATAATGTTCTATTTTTATTTATTCACTACAATTATATACCCTTTTAAACATTTTAATTCATATAACTCAGTATATGATGTAATAGCCTGATCCTAACCACATTAGTCTTTAGGAAAATGTTGATTTTCAGAAATTTGATATATTCATTCATGTTTGGATAGTGATTTTCCATATAAATGATAATTTTTATTTTTTACATAGTAGTAGTGCGGTAATTATTTTACGGTATTACTGTCATATTCTAAATTACATGTTGCGGTGTGGGTAGGAAATGATCGAACATAGAATAAATATCATCAAACGAAATGATGATACTAAATATTCTAATTATGGAATGAAAAATATTGTAGAGAATATAATACCATTTAACATGTAGATTAAAATATTATATTGTATTTTTATGTTATATATTACTTGGGATGCATTTTATGAACTTCTTGATGGTTTGAGAGTGTTATAAAAGGGGGTTTAAGGGTGAAAGGTTTTATAAGACTAGTGGAAACCTTGTAAAATATCTAGGAAAATGTTCCAGGAATCCTTGTAGTTGATAGGTAGGGACATGTTTCATGAACGGTTTAGGAAAACCATGTTGGTACCGAAGAGAAGCAGTTCAATATGGTGGTAAATGGATAGTAACATGTTCGTAGTCGGCACACAGTTTTCTATACTATATGGAACAGATGTACATATCCATATTGAATTTATAGTATCTTGTTCCTGGTTGGCATAATGATTTCCAAAAAAGTCGCCACAATTATGTGTCTCCCATTTTTGGAGACATTTTCATTTGCATGGTTGGATTTAAATATTAAAATTTGTTTTTCCAATCCTTGTGTTGTCAATTAAACTGTCTAATGATTAGAATTTAACATCCATTTATAAAATGATACCCAAATATTTCTCCTATTGAACATGGATCTCAAAATGCACTCCTTCAACAGGAATCCTTAGAAATTCCCTTTCATCCAGAATGGTATTTTGGAATATCAAGGTGTTTTGGATCACTATAGTCACCATAAAATCTATATATTTACTCTTCCTCATATTTTCATGTCATTTCCATTCAAATATAATGTTATATATCATATTCTATAAAATGATCTATGTTATATAATATCATTTGATGAGTTTCGTATTGGATCTATTTGTTGAATGTTTTCTTGCTTTCAAATATATATTTTTCATTATGTTGTCATTTTTTTTCATTAAGCATTGAGTGGTAGGTATAAACTCTCTGTTTTTCACCAGTTCTATAATTTTGCAGTTTTTTTATTAAATGTATTTCTTTGATTTTAATATTTTATGATGAAGTATATCTTGATGATAATACTATTTGTTTATGAGTTTTGAATATGGTAAATTGAATGGATTTGGAACACCAAATGATATATAATTTCAAATTATGGTTTTAAAATTATTCATTTGGAAATGTGGGATGTTATATGTGTTTAGAAAAAAATCCAAATATATAATTTTAAATTTATCTATATATAATAATGTTTTTGGTTGAATACAAGAATTATGTTTAATGAATTGATTAAAATATAAGATGTGTTAATTATGGAATGTTTTCATTTGTGATCATGGAAGATGGGTTCTCAGTGTGTTCATATTACATATAAGTATTGTCTATATACACTTAATTCTCATTCACTGGGTACATTTGATTATCATCTTTAATGACTTATTGATGGATGAACTAGAACAAATGTATATTAGGATTTTAATTTGGCATGCATGTGTATATTACTATGGAATTTTGTTGGGCATTCCAAGTTGAAGTAAAAAATATGAAAATTGTTATAGTTCAACAAAACTATTGAATATATTTTATTATGTTAAACTATTATTATGTTACTCTATTTATTAGAAAAATTATTTATAAACTATAAGATAAAGTGTTCTTTTCTTAATGATGTGATTTTGGAATTATGTTGAGGATATTCAACATGGTTTGATTACTCACACCACACATACACACTACTATGCATTTTCAAATGTTTTTCTTCATGAAACTGGTACAAGAATGAAATTATATTTCTACAATTTCCCATGATTATGTGACATCCTAGGATTAGTTATTGGAGGTAGGTGGTATTTTTTGGTGTTGTGGGAGTTATTCTACTTCAATGTCAAAACATTGGGTTTTCTTTTGGTTATACAGTGATGCCATCTTTTAGTATATCAGTTCATATATGAGATATTTTTTTTACTATATTTTTTTCGAAAATAATTTTTATTACACATGCTTCAGAGATCAGTTTTTATTTTTAATATTTTTCCAAAGGAGGTTGTTTTACTATAAAGGTAAAATTAACCCCTTATGTTTTACTATGAACAAGGAACTTATTATTATCCTTTTTATCTTGTATATATAATCTAATTTCAGTTGAACCTCTATCCCAACACAAGTTAATGGGTTGGTTGATGGTATTAAACATTTAATTTTCATATAGTGTGATTGAATGGATAGTGGGACCTATTCATTGTGTTATATGACTATGCCTATCATTCTCATACCCTAATTTTTAAAAAAAATTGTACTAATTAATTTTTTTTATATTATCTAAGTGATAGGTAAGAAAAATATCTCTCAATTAGCCAATATTATGGTAGAATTTTCTAATTCAACATTTGATGATTACTATAATGGATCCTATGGTAGGGAAGGGTTATGACATCCTTGGTATCATGACCCAATATATTATATAGGTTAATATGGATTTGGGGAAATAACCATTACATAGCCTAAGGTATTATTACCTTGTAGTGATATCTAGTAAAGGTATAGGATTTACATCCTTCTGTAAAACCATAAGGATATTCATGGGGTTTGATGACCATGAGGAAAAACTATAGGATTGATTACCTCTTGGACTGGATTTGAGATATTTGTTGTCCTTAGAGAATAATTTTTTATATGGTGATGAATGATATTTTTATTTCGACATGGAGTATAACTAGGTAATATCGTGGGGTATGGGAGTATGGTCAGAACATGAGCACTAAATATATGTATGATTTATTGTTCCTATATTTATATTCATTCATGAGATAAAAATTGTATATATATATAGGGTTTATAATATTGATACGGTGGTGGTTTCCTTCTAGTTGTATACTAACACCATGCATATGTGTCTCAATGAATCATCAAATTTAATTATTCAGGATTGAACTAAGGGAATAGACCCTTTATTGTGGATATATAAAGGTGGATCTTGGAGGATAGATGAAATATTAAGATGGAATTTTGATGGATGATGAGGTATTTTAAATATAGTTTCCTTGGTTACCATACATTTGTGTACATACTATAATGGGAATATTTTGTTTTCAACTGTATGATATGGATTTCGCTTATTTTGTCATGATGTTATTATATTAGTTCTCCTAATATATTTTTTTATGTTTACATATAAATCATTGTGATTATTTAGTGCAGATATTTTTAATATGGGTATAGTCTCCCCATTCAAATTTTTAGACCCTCCCCACTATTTTGAAGCCTCGTTCGTACATGGAGGTTCCCAAGAGGCTATATAACACTATTGATGGGAATTAGTGCTTTGGGTTGTGGTGTCACAAAGGGGAACCAATAGAGGTTTCCTTTTTTTCTTGACTATGTTATGTAATGGTAGAAAGGTTATGTGGTATATGGTTCATGGGGAGGTCAGTCACACATGTTCCTTGAAAACTCATGTTTAATAGACATTTGATACACAAGGGTAATTAATTATTGTAGTTAGATGTGTTTTATTTCATTAGTTTGATCATATAAATTTCTATAATGTTGTTGTTAATTTTAATTAGGTGGGTTCATGAATCATAACTATGAAAATTTAATTAAAAATCATATGCATGTTATCCTTTTCAAGTATTGTAATCTATATATATAAATTTAATAAGAAAAGTTTCAACGCTACAAAATAACATTTCATAAAATAAAATATTATAAAACTATTCATTTTTTAAATTATGTTTATAAAAATATTACTAGAATGAACGTGAGGAATACATTTCTTAGGAATAGGGTAATTATGAGGACATTATTTCATGTAGTTGTGGGTACCTCTTTGAATAGGTCTTCTTTTATAAATCCCTTTTTGTTCCTTTAAAATGAATGAGTATATTTCTGTATAATATATTATAGTCAATTATAATACTTAATTTTGGTATTATAAACAATTTATTTTTTATGTTTTCTTGTGATTCCAAGTAGGTAAAGAGGTAAAAATAATCTTTTGATTATTCCACACATGATTTACCATGAGGCATGTAGGAGGATAAAACTAATTATGGCCTAGTTGTCGTGCCTATGTTTGAGGTAATAAATATGATCTATTTGTGTTTTATATAGTAAATAATTATTTATATTTGATGTGGTCAATGAATAATGGTTGATTATCCTCCATATTTCAATTTTAAACATCCCCCATCCTTATTTGGTACTAGATTCTCTTATGATAATGGGGATTGTATTGATAAAATTGAGGCAATAATTCAACTAGTTGATGCATAGGAAGATCTATGAGTTATGCTAGATGATTGATTACTTCATTGTACTTTGTTAATTTGAAGGGTTTCATATTCTATAAAGTGATACATGTGGTCCAGACATGGGAGACCATAAATGATATATTCTATGAGGATTTGTTTCTCTGATTCAATGAATATTTATTGGTATCATTGCCTTATTGAATTTTATTAGACGATGTTGTTTTCTTCCTATTCTACTAATTTAATTTAAACACGCCACATCACTCCACTTTTAGATGGGAATATGTCACAAAAGTCTTAGACAATTGAGATCATATTTTAACATTATTTAAGGGAAAAGGTTTGGTTCTTTATCCTTGAAGATATATTCTATGGTTCAATGTATAGTATGGATGACCAAGATGTGATTATAGGAGTAAAATTAAGTATTCCTTCTTTTAGACCAACGGTCACAAATGAAAACTATAGTAATAGTATATGTCTGATCCTATTATGATAAAATTAAGAGGATGGTTAAGAAGATATTTCATTGTGGTTGTAGGTAGTCAGAGTATAGTTGGTTTTCTTTATCATCCTCTAAGGAAGGTGGTGTTATTTTACATTTCAATTTTTTGATAGAGAAATCAATCTATCTTGTTTTTAGTATAATATCATAAAAAATTTCATCGATATGTAAATTTAGGGAATCTCTATCATTTATATTCAGATGAACTATAGACAGGGTAACAGAGTGGTGTGGAGTAAGATTTTGGATTTGATTTAACAAACTAATAAGGGATCTTTGTATCATGACTCGAATTGTTAGGGTTTAGTGACTGAATCCAACTAGGGATCATGGAGATAGCACCACGAGACAGGAATAATTTATGAATATATAAGAGAATATGTATTCTCTAAATATGAAAAGTTACCTTATTCTATTATAGGTACTATTTAAATTTATTTAAAAATTTATTCAAAATATTTGATACTAGATATTCCCTTTCTATTATATATCATCAAGTCATTTCTCTCCAAGAAATTATACCTATGTTAACATATAAATTGATTTAAATTATTACAACCCTATAGATTATGGTATAATATCTCTATAGATATTATGAGTTTCCTATACTAGTTCCATCTTATTGGAATTTATGTGCTATTATGATCATAGAGATGTCTAGCATTGGTGTGATTTTTGGGGAAGGTTGGTAGCCTTGTTATCTTGTGAATATATATCCCTATATGTTATGGGTATCTTTTTCTATTCCTAATATATATAAGTTTGTTTTAACATGTGAATGTTGTTCTTTATTAGGAATAAAGGGATGGTTCTTTAGTCTATAAGGATATATTATAGGGCAGCTGGATGAAATCGTTATCTTGGAGTGTCGGGTAGTATTTCCCTCCTCTTATAATCCAATGGTGGACTATCACTTAGAAACCCTTCCAAATGATTTCTTATGAATTTAATTGATAGAGGAATTTATTTTGAGATTTATATTATTTTTGAATTATATCACACACACACACACACACGTGTATATCCCTCTATATCACGTGAAGTTATATTACTATAATGAACTCAATGCGTATTTTGAAGATTTTGAGTTGAATTGCATTTTTTTACATTTGAATTATCTATGGGATAATAATGTGTTGATTAAAAAGAAAATAGAAGGTATATTTTAGTTTCTGATGGAATATAGGACATTGAAACAAGTGAAAAAAATAATAAGTACCTACTACTATGGTTCGATGTTCTTTTGATCAGTTAAGTGGATCCCTATAATTCTAAAAGTTGATATTTTAAACATGCTACAAATGACATAAGGTCCGAGATGAGGATATACATAAGATATAATTTAGTAGAATTTGTAAAATATATAAGTATCTTTTTATTCCATTAGGGTTGATGCCTTCCCTATCTATTTTCATGGCTCTCATGAACATGATATTCTATTCATATCCAGAATATTGTTATTTTATATGTCAATGATATTATTTTTTACTCCTGGAAATGGGTGATTCTGGCTAGAACACATTAGATATTGATGAGTTCAAATCAATAATAATATATATAATTTTATTATTCAATGTTTCATCTTTATATTTTTGATAGGTGATTAATTGGGAAAGATACTTTTGATATTTTAATTTCATTTGATCTGTATAGTTTAGATTTATTGATGTATATGGAATTACATTATATGGGTTCATGAAAAGTTCATTCCTAGGTTTGGTTAGTTACAATATATGAATTATTCATGATTTATTTCAACTAGATACCCTTTTTTGGTAATACAATGAATACTATTATGTTGTAGTTTGTTAATAAGTCTGAAGAGGCCTTACAAAAGGTGAATAAAATATTCTTGTCAACTCTTATTTTGGTCCCATTAAAATCTGGGTTTGGATATGTATTTTGCAATGATTCTTTAGGTGGTAGTTTTATACTGGTTTTTAAAATTATCCTCATCTTATATTTTATATATCTCATGTTTGAGCCATTTGAATTAAAATATCACTTTATATTAATTTAATATTTTAAGGGTTTCCCTGGGTTCCCCGTCCCTCTCCTATAAAATGGTACCCTCTCTTCTCTAAAACACAAAATTCAAAAACAATTAGTTTCATCCAATACCTTCCCAAACCACTTCCTAAAATCCCTACCCTCATCCTAGAATTCACTCATATGGAATAAATCATCTCAGTGAAGCTTTTTGTTATAAACCAAATGAAGTTAACCGATTAAGAGGTGACACCTTCTATCATTATTTTTAGATTCATTTCAATTATCCATAACCTAAAAACTACTTATTGTGGGATTACATGAAAAGAAACAGTATCTTAAATATACTAGTATATGGTTATGCTTTGGTTACTCTCTAAAGTTACACACAACTCAATTTATTTTTAAACGAACATATTGTCTCTTTGTACGACGAACTGCTTCCTCACGAAACGATTAATGTTCAACTTTCCCCTACCACCTCTCATGGTGGCCATTATATTTGAAAACATTTTTTACATAATAAATTTATAATATATATATTTTCTCTTTGATTTTGTAGTTTATATTTACAACAAACCATTATGCTTTTCCTGTTGTTTAAATACGATACTTTCGTTTGACGAAGTGTGGACTACCACTCCTCAAAATGATTTGACTCTCTCCAACTATACATGGAACGTATAAAGGTTTATTTTTTAAAAAAATATTAGAAATATATGAAATTAACAAAATATTGGTATTATATTATACATTTATATCATTTAATATTTATTCTTTTAATATGAAAATCAAATCAAAGTAGCGTTCATGCGTACGTACGCCCTAACATCTCCATGAACAGTCCATTTAATTTCGTATATGAAAATATTATGTATTATTATAAATAAATATATAATAGATTTATGTGATATTTAAATATTCAACACTATTCTAGAAATGATGGAATTTTGGCCACTTGGAGAATTTACATCAAAACAAGTTCATTTTCAACTCAAGTATCGAATATCAAAAAAACAACCTATGTGTACTTAAATAAATATCAATTTTGTATAAAATGGAAATAAATGATTCAAAGGAATAATAACATTGAAAAATTTTCTCGATAAATTATAAATAAATCTGCGTTTATATTTCATGAAAAATATAGAACGTACGATACAAGTCCAACTCAAGCTAAGGGGATTTTTCTCAATCATCTTCCATTGAGGCATATTTCTATAATATACAACGTGTTCTTATATATGGTGCATAATAAAACCCTATTAATTTTAGTTTCATTAAAAAGTTTCAAAAAAGGAATATTTTTATACGAATCATTTTAATTTCATTGCAAAATGAAAAAAGTAATTTTTTTAATGTAAGCGTCAACAATGAATCTTCCACTTCCATGACCATTATTGATATCTGGCTTCCTCTACAATCCAAACTGTTTTTTTATAAAAATAAATACCATATTATCTTCCTGGGTTTTTTATATTTAAAATGGTTTTGAAAGATGACTTACTATTTCAATATCATAAAATTATTTCTTCATATTGCAACTGAATTTTTTTTAGTGAAATGATGATAATTGATATATATTATGTGTTTTGATTAAATAATGGTACATGGAAATTTGATAGGCGGTGACGTGATAAACCAATGATGATTGGTTATGAGATGAACTAAATATGCGTGGTTGGATGATAAACGAAGTACAATTTGTTATGTTATAACCTCCAATGCATTGGGTATGGAAATCGGTGGTATGTTTATTCCATTTGTAAGAGTGATATTTGTGGAATTCGACCATATGGTTATTTTGTGTAATAATGACTATATAGAAAGATACCTTTATATGTTACATGTCGTTTATATGAGTTTTATAGTAATTTTTTGTATTAGAAAAGGGTAATAAAAAAGCACATATTTAATAAAGAGTAATTACTACTTCATAAAGGTATAAAGTATACCTTTATGATAAAGTATTCATCGATAACATGTTTTCAAAAGAATAATAGGTTTCCTTATTTGTGAATCAGTTACAATTTATTTATGATCATTCCATGTTTTGGAAAAAAATTCACATGATTTGATGAATAATAGGGTCAAATATGGGATCAATGATAAGTAACGATGTTTAAACATGAAACGATTACTTGTTTATTTTTAAAAGTTTTTGTTTTATAAAAACATTATAGTGAATTAAAGTTTCTACATTATAATATTTAAGTTTTTATTCATGACTTATGGACCATTTCTCTAATGTTCTAAACCTGAAAAGACCCTCATTGTGAAATAAGGTCAAATTATTAACATAACTCAAAAATATGTGTTGTTTAAAGATGATTCCTTATAGTTTGTATCACAGGTCGATTTAGATAACATTAGAGATTATGATGTATTCTTAAGAGATAGGGATATCATATGAGTTTTTTATTTTCAGTTTTATCATAAGTTCAATGTACTAGAAATCTTTTTTTAATCTTTAGGTTCCATATTAGTAATGTTATTAATGGTATTTTGGGAGATACATTTTTTTTAGGTAATTTTAGGTTATAACTTTTGGGGATGTAAAATGAAAGGCATAAGATAAAATTTGAGGATAAAAAATGTTATGGTTAATTTTTAGTATTTTATATCATTTTTGGGAATTTTATAAAATGATATAGTTTTTGAAAAAGGTTATCACACATATCATGTGACAACCCATCATGTCGGACAAGTGTGTTGGAATCGAACCCACAACTGAAGTTAAATAGGGATTTATCGCCTACCACTGGCATTTATGATGTCCCTATTTAGTATGAAATTTTATTTTTAGTTAAAAATGATTATTTAATAAGAATAATTTGATTTTGGGATCCTTTTTTATTAAATGGATATCCGGAGTATTTGAAACAAATTTGGGTTTTACGTGATAAATGTTATTTTGGAAGACATTCATTATTTTAGAAACATTATATAATTAAGGTAAATAGAATACAATGGTGTTTTAACACATGAGTACTGGTTGAATTATATTTTGGAAGAATCAGTGATTTTATTGTGGTCTTATAGTGATATTTGTTATTCATCAAAATGATTATCTTGTCAGTGAGAATATGTGATTAGGAAATTACTTTCTAGTATGAGACGTTAATAGTGATTTATAAATATAAATGATAAAACTTATCTTAGAAATCTCTGTGATTAAATCCATCTAAATTTTGGGTCAAAAAATTAGTTTGTATTATATTTGATTAATTTTATAGAGAGTACACTATTGAATGGTCTATGTTGAACTTTGGGTATTAATATTGAAATTTGGATATTAAAATTCGTCTGTATCCTTATAAATGATTACTATTTTGGGGGGAATCTTATGATCTTTTAGAAACCCATTTGGTTTTTGTTAATGTCCCAAGATATTGTAAATATACTGATCATCTTTTACGGTTTATGTGATTCTATATAAGTTGATTCAAGTTCTCCAGTTATTACCAATTCGTAATAAATACTCACAGGTTCATGAAAAAGAAATGTTTGTGTGGAATTGGATTAATTATTGAAAATAAACTTGTAATATGAGTATATTTTGTTGACTTCTTTATTCCAAGTAGTAAAATAATTCCCCATCTTTATAAAAATGATCTAAAATGAAAATAGTGTTACATTTACTTTTCCAACTATTAAATCAATTAACTTTAAAATAATTAAAAGTTTATGGTTTTGTGATTGTTATATTTTTCATGGTCATGTTTTTTAATACTCATTGTCAGAACAAGAGAGTTAGTTTTTCATTAATATCCATGTATTCTTGTATGGAATCCTAGTATGTGTTATCTCAGGTGACCTTCATACCTTCTTTTCTTTATTTTCATGTGGCTATTTTTTATCATTTAATTGATCTGTGATTGAAATAATGGTATTTTGAAACGTCATAACTTTGTTATGAACCCCAAATTCAAATTTATAAGATTTAATTTCCATAGGGAGGGTAAAAAATATAATATCGCAATTTTTTTAAAGAAAATGTATTTTTAATATATTTAATTTAAGGTTTAAAATCCATCTAATATTTTTTATAGTCATTATAAAGGGAAAAAATCAATTTTAGTGATAAAGGAAATTTTTTTTTAAAAATTATTCTTTTATCAACTTTTTATAGAAAACCTATTTTAAATCATGTTTTTTTCAATTAAATATGTTCTATTTGAAATAATAAACATATTTTTTATAATTATTAAAACAAAATATACTCTGGTTGAATTTTGTTATTTTTCTGAAAAAATTAATTTTTTTATGAATAGTGAGAAATACTATATTTTAATTTCAAAAAACATTTCCGTCAAATTTTTATATAGTTAGATTGTCCTTTTAATTGGATTTAAAGTTTTATCGGATTAAATTGTTACAATTTACTTCAATTATTCCCATTGTGGGTAATTTTAAAATGAAATTTAATATAAATACAATTCAATCTTTTGATTTTTTTACTTTTAAAAAAAATTCTCATTTTGACAACTGAAATTAATTATAAATTAATTACTGAAACTTATGTTACTGTAATTTGAAAACATGGATTCCATATTTAGAATATTAGGTACTAAATTAGGTAAAAATATCCTTCTTATTTTTGTACATGGTGAATAATAACATTAAAAACTATTTTCATTTACCACAGTTAAAGGGTAAATCAAGTAAATAACCGTAAAAATAATATTATAATAATATATAACTACCATTACAATTGTCTTAATCCTATTAAATGACATATTTCCTACTAATAGAACCCTTGAGATGAGAATTTTTCCTTTGGAATCCACTTGGGTGGGATTGTGACACTTATAACATTCAATTTAATTAAAAGGAAAATATTTTATAAATATATATGTTCTTACTAAAAGAATTTTAATATGGGATTATATATGTTATATCGTTGACTATAAATATTCATTAGAAATATAAATAGATAAAATAAATGATGGTATTTTATTTCTAATTTTTATACAATATTAATTAAATTTAATTATAACAAAATCATGAGGCAGTGATTCTTTTATTAAAAAAGGATTCAAATAAATTATATTACAAATATTAAAATAAATATTATATTGAATAATTTATATTATAAAATATTTTTATAGGTTAATATGACATTTTATAAGACTATTAAGTGGTTTTTTAATGTAATCACTCTGTTTTAATTTTAATCAAATTCAATAAAATGAATAGTGTAAAAATTTACAAAAACTGATGCTTTATAAAAATAGTCATTTGTTAAATTAAAGAAAAATCTTAAAAATATTTTAAAATCACAAAGTGACTATTATAAGTTATAAAGGTTAATTAAGTGTCTAATTATGGTAAATTTAACCCATGTATATAAAACTAATAACCTCTTAATAATTAAATTTTATTTCAACAATTTAAATTAAAAGAGAATAGTTAAGGGTAAACATAAGAGATAGTGTATAAAAAAATAAATGTACAAATATTATTGGATGTGAGGATTTCAAACTATTCTAATCTTATTTTATACATATCTCAATTTGGATACATTTTGATTAAAATATTAATTTATATTAATGTATTATTTTATGGGTTTCCAAGGGTGCCCCTTCCACCTCCTAAAAAAAGGTAACATCCCTTATATAAAACTAAATCATCATAGAACACATTGGTTAGGATAATACCTACCCAAACCTCTCACTATAATGACTTACATAATCTAATAATTCTCCCTTAGGTATTAAATCCACCCAAGGAATCCTTTTGGTATAAACCAAAATACGTTAACCAATTAAGATGTAATATATTCTCTCATGTTTTGTAGTTTCATTTCCATTATACACTCCCAAAGCACGTCATATTATTTTATAACAAAACAAATAAATTATCCAAATATTAAAGATTGTTTTTATTCTATATTTTCTCTCTACACTTACACACACTTCTATTTAATGTGTAATTATCATATTGTTTTTTTGTACGGTGAACTACTACCACACGAAAAGATGTTGTTCCAATTTTCCCCTAAACCCAATCATGGTGGAAATTATAATGGAAACTATGTTTTGGATCAAAATATATTATATTTATATTGTATGTATGATTCTATAATTTTTATTTATAACATACCTTTATGATTTTCATGTTTTGTAAATATGATAATTTTGTTTGAGGATATGTGGACTACTGCCCTCTCAAAGAGATATGACTCGTTCCCACTGTTCATGGAACATATAAAGGGTGGTTTTATTAAAAATATGTGAAATATATAAAATTAATAAAATACTGGTATTATAATATACATTTATATCATTTAATTATTATCATTTTAAAATGAAAAAGAAATAAAAATAGTTTTCTTGTATACGTACGACATACCATCACCGTAAACAGTGCATTTAATTTATTATATCCAAATATTATGGATTGTTTTCAATACATACATAATGAATTTCTATTATATTTAAATCATGAATACTTTTTTGGGGATGATAAATTTTGGCCACGTGGAAAATTCACATCAAAACCTATGCATTTTTTACTAAGTACCGAATATCGAAAAACTTCCTATATGAAATTTAATAAATAATATAATTTTTATGACATGGTATTAAGTGATATAAATTTAATAATAAACCTGAAAAAAATATCTCAAGAAATTAGAAATTTACCTAAGATAATTATTTAGTAAAATAAAGAACTTACGAGACAAGTCAGCCTCATGGAAAGGGATTTCATCTCAAACTATTTTCTTTGAGGCTAATTAATATAATATACACCACCTTATATTATATGGATATAATCAGCCCATTTTTCTTTTAATTCATTTAAAATACTTTGAAAATGATTCTTTTTTTAGAAATCATTTAGCATTCATTAAAATATGACAAAAGGAATGTTTTTAACCTATGCGGTGAGAACGAATTTCCTCCAGTCATGGTCATTATTGATATTTGGAATCATATAAAAGTAAAAACATTATTAAAAAAATTAATAACATATTATATTTTTGGGTGTTTTGGTATTGAAAATGGTTTTTAATGTGGATTTACTACTTCAATATTTTAAATTATTTCTTGGTATTGCAAAAGAAATTTTATGAGTGATTTGTTGATAATTGTAATATTTTATGAGTTATGATTATATAATGGTACTTGAAAATTTTATAGGTGTTTACATGATAAAATAATGACAGGTAATTATGTGATAAAATAAATATGGATGGTTCGGTGATAAATCGAGTACAGGTGGTTACAATATAGCCTCTAATGCATTATGTATGGAAGCTGGTCATATGGCCATTCTCATTGTAAGAGTGATATGTTTCAAAGTGTATAATATGGTTATTCCATTTAATTATTATAATTTAATTAGTTACCTTAATATGTTATATGTTCTTTATATGAGTTTTATGGTAATCCATTTATTAAAAAAAGGGTATGTAACGAGCTTATATTCAATGAAGAGTATTCACTACATAATAAAGGTCAAAAGTATTTCATTATAATAAAGTATTCATGGTTTACATGTTTTCACAAGACAAATATTTTTCCTTCTTTTTGTATACATTACTTCTCATTTTATTTTCATCCCATGTTTTGAATTATTTTTCACATCATTTGTATAATAATAGAGTCATACATGGGATCAATGAAAAGTTGTGATGTGTAAACAAGAAACGAGACCATGTTTCTTTTTAAAAGTTTTTGTTTTATAACAAATATTGATAGTGAGTAGAATTGTGTATATTGTTATATTTAACATGTTATTTATTATTTATGATCTTATTCTATAATTTAATAAACATGATAATATCCTTAAAGTGAAATAAGATCCAATTATTATCATAACTCATGTTTATGTAAATTTTATGTCCGAGTCATCATACATTGAGGGTGGTTTTATCATATAAATATTGAATAATTCAATGGAATCACCAAAGCCTAACCTATGGTGTGGAACATGTTGAGGTGGGAGATTATGACCATAAATAAGGTTACATGTAAAAATTTGATCATGGGTATCAGTATAAATTAGGAGAAAATAATTTTAAGGCAGCACATGAGATGTATGGAATACATCCCGTTGACACGTGTTATAAGATTATGTAATTTTATGGAAATTGAACTAGGACACCAGAAATATTTATTTAGAAGAACCCCCATCCATTATCATTCTATGATTGAATGTATACTGGAATAAATCTGAAAGGTAGACAAATTATTTGAAAATATGGGATACTGTCTTGCACCAAAATAACACTATTGATGGAAGAATAAAAGAAGAATGTAATGAAGAGTGGTGATCTCTTACCTAGATGAATAAAATTAAACTGATCGTTATTTAACCATATCTCACATGAAATAGAGATATCAAAGTCTATGGGATGGATATGGAAGGATTCCACACCTTGTAGAGGATATTTATGGGTATGGGGAGGAAAAAGGAGTAGAAAACCATAAATTATGATAGGGGTAAATGCTTCTTTCACACGATACTAAAATTAACATAGTTTGGTTATACTTTATAGACCATTAAAACCTTCTGGATTTCCTAAAATGACCATTTAGATGGATGTACAAGGTTAGATAAAACCATGTTCACCTCTACTGTTTTTTTCATCACCCAAATGGTTGATCGACATGGGAAGTAGTGGCAGTTCTCTAACCATGTGGCTCAATCCATCTCTCTAAAATTTGGATCATTGGGCTTAAAGTAGGCCTTATTATCTCTAATGTGATACCATTTCCTATGAATAACATTAATAGATTAAAATGGGGGGGGGGGTATAGTAAAAATTTTATTTATTTATTAGAAATCCATAAAATTACAACTACTCCTCCATAAAAAACATGCCCCCCCCAATTAACCATTCTGAGGGTGGTAAAAATCATCTGATAAAATTTTAAATAATTGAGCATGCATATCAGACTCTTTCTCCTTGAACTGGTCCTGAACACATTGATACTTTTCTATCACCAATACCATTGTAATTAAACATCCTAAAATACCCTTTATTATCTAATAAATGAGTCATTCCATATGCTCCTCAATGGACATAAAAACCTCTAACTAAATATCCTCATGGTCAAATGAATGAGATGGGTCCAAAAATTTACTGTGAAGCTATAATATATGGAAATATCATTCATGGACTGGTACCTACGAGTTAGATCCATCTTATAGGATACCGACCTCACTCTCTTAAATAATTTGAAACATACTGCGAAATGAGATGATAGATTTCCTTATCTCTAAATCCACAAATTTCCATATATAATTGAATCTATATGAAATACTATATGTCCACCTCAATCACCTAGGGCAGGAATATAAAATATATATATATGTCTTATATCATGACTAAGGTATAGTTATACACATCATAATATGATAAACATATTATAAAGTTCTCTAAATTAGATGATTTCCCAGTAATTTTATGTCACCTCCAACAAGAATAGTGGTTAACTAAATGTCATTCCTTATAGGTCCTCATAGTGATCCATTTGAATCATTTTCTAAATGATATCTTTTTTTATGAAATTTAAATGATTGGTTGGTGTTGTTCACATGATCCCTAAAAATCATGGAATCTTTCATAGAGAAGTTTCTCTAATACCCATATTGTCTACTTAGACTGGCCATCGATGTGAGTGTCGTCTTCTATACTCATATTCATCTATGAACCATGTTCCATCAAAAAACCATTCTATAAATGCAATGTAATGTGATAATATCTATCTAATATTGTAGAATTTTAAAAAATGTTGTCTAAGTCTAAAATTATGTAAAACATCCCCTTCTCTTCTATGTAAAAAGGGTATCCTTGATTGGAAAAAAGTATGAAAATTTGGTTAGCTTGTCAATGATAAAACATATTCAATAACAACCTGGTGGGGATTTTATAAATACCATTATGAAATCCATGGTGACATCATTCTCTATCCACTAAACTGTTGACAAAGGAAGTTCAAATCTAGAATACTGTTGTTGCTCTGCCATCAACTAATAACATGTGCAACACCATGAGATAAATCAAACAATATACCTCAACATAACTAGCCACAAATACTAATTATGTTTCAATCATTACTTATTGGTATGCCTAGGGTTCACTTCCCAAATAGAGGCATTAGATTTCTATTTAAATTCCTCCCTTAGGTTTTAAGTTTCCCATACATACCCTTGAATGCATGGGATCTCATCCTCATTAATAAACCAACCGGGTGGTGTGTCCTCAATAAGGAAACTTTACCTCATGAATATGCCCTTAGGTTATGAAATATGAATCATCCATACCTAATTAAAACGGGATGAGGTCACTACCAAAGGAAAAAAAATATATTTCCAAGAATATTCTTGAACCTCTATATTAATATTAGTAAATATGGCCATCAAATAACATTTACTAATCACCTCATGGATGACATGTTCTTTTGTCTTTTATATCATGGAATAATCCACTCCATTTACCTTCGCAATTTAATAACTGAGCTCAAATTCAATTGATTATTAGTATTATACACACCTGTTTTTCCTGATAATCATGTCATACTTTGCAAAAATGTGATTTAGATTTTTTGGTTCTATTAAATTACCAAGATAACTACCATATGATTATTCCATGAACAGTAAAACGAATGAAACATATATTCCATCAGTAGTTTGTCGATTTTTTATTTCCTCGTATGAGATCCTCTCTAGAAAGACTTATACATTACAACCTGATGTCGTTGCATTATAACTTCTCCAAGATCATTTTCTTGATGAATGAAAATGAATTATAAAGATTATTCCTATCACTATAAGAATAAATATTGGAATAAAATTTGGTCTACCTTTCAGTTCCTAAAAGGATTCCTTTTATGATTTTTGTAATAATAATATTACACCCTTATTAGTCAGGCCTTGGAGAGGTGTTGATAGGCATGAGAAGTCCCAAATAAAATTCTCATAATATCCATCCAAGCCCATGAAACATTATATGTAAAATATATTCTTTGGAAGATACATGAAGACAACAGAAATCACCTCCTATAGTTCAACAAATACTCCTTCCTCTAAGATGATGTTACCTACAGAGTGGACATTTTCAAATCAAAATTTTTAATTTTGGGAGATAGAATATAGTTTGTGTTCACTCAGAGTGTCAAGCATTGTATCAACTTCTTTCCATGGTCATGTTGAATACTAAAATAGACCAAGATATCTTCTTTTAATATTACCACAAATGATACTGGATATGGGTGGAAATATGATTAATTTAAGAAATAAAGACTGTGGGAACATCTACGACGTCAAATTTCATAACTAAATTCTCATAATGTCTATATCTACTATGAAATTCCATACATGGTATGTATGATGGTATCACATGCACATAGTGTTAGACCAAACTCAAATCATCCTTGGAGTAAAACAAATCTCCTTAGAGATGTTCGAAGTGGTTTTTTATTTGTTACAGTGGCTTCCATTTGTTAAGATTAATATGGTTCAACCATCGGTAATCCACACAATTTATAATGGTTATTTCCTACATATTTGAGAATAATATAGGAAAATACAGTTGAGGAGTATTGGGTAATATGAATTAATTTGCTTCAAAATCTTCTAGAGGCTTCTTGAGTTCCTACATCTCAGTAGGTTCTATTCTGTATGAAAAAATGGGTGATAGTTTTGTTCCAAAAACTAGCTCAATGTTGAAATCCACCACTTTCACTATAAGTATCCTAGAATAGTCATCTACGTAGAAACCCCTAAATGACCCCAGACATGTGGTAATTCTATATATCACACTCCCTAATCATAGATAAATAAACTAGCCATTTGGGATTTCACTATTCCTAGCCCAGGCTTCCTGGTCCAGGACTCACATTCCTTAATATCCCATTACCCATTATCAATTTTTATACCACACTTGGGTGATGTTATGGAAACCCACAAGTGATACATATAAATATTAAAATAATAGTCCACTAACTAGTCCATTATGAGTAATTTGTACAAACCTATAATCATTGGTACAAAAATAATTTACAAGAAAAGATACCCACCAATCTCAAGGGGAACCCATTTCACTAGTGTAAGATCTCTAATCAAACACCTATCTATGTTTTGATAGTCATCATGATACAAAATCACTCTATTTCTCATCAAAGAAATTCTTTAATAACCAAAAATATGAAATAAAGTGACATGCCTATAAAAAACATATACTACTGTGGATGGTACTAGAATTTTACATATAAGTACACAAGTTTTGGTAATTTATTCCTTTGGAGTTGGCTATGATACATTGATATGGATAGACCTACTATGCCAAGATACAACCTGGCTAACCTGAGAAAGTTTTCATGGCTAGAACTAAATGTATAGTGCTTGTTTATTATGGACACAAACTCATACTCATCTTGAATAGATAGTTGTAATCTATCTACATTCATTGATAGGGGAATTTGATCATGTTACTTTAATATGAATAAATAAAAATCTCCTACCACTAGTTACATATGGGAGAGTCCTATAGTTTATCTGAAGATTCCCTAACTTTTTATAGCCTTGGAATTCAAAAGAAACTATGAGACACAAGTGGGTGTATTTTTCATGATTTATGCACTAGTGGAACACTATGTAATTATCATTAGGTGTCATATGGTTGTTGGTACCACATGTGTGGACTCAATGAAATGCTTCTTACCTCTAAAAGAAAAACATCGTGGACTCAGCATGGAACCATCATGGCCACATGGTCAATATACCTCATTATATTCTTATTGATGGGGTCTCAATTCACTATATTAGAAATTTTCATCAACTAAAAAGCATTCACCTGAGATTCAATATCCTATATGATCCCATTCATAAAACATATCACTTTAACCAATTCATTACTATCAATTGTTGTTAAAGTGTTATAACCATTAATGAAAGTATTTGAATATTAGATAATAGATATAAAACACTTGAGTAGATATGTAAACACTCTAATGTGAACTTATCTCAATGAACATGGAATAAATTAATCAGAAAAATGATGTCTAGATGTCCACCATGACCATACCCTGATGAAAATGAACCTGGTTAATCATGTACAACCAATTCTAGGAGGAATCATGAAGAATATATGTTAGAATCTTGACCTCCTCTCTTGAGGTGTCTCTATATCATCAAATATAGACATCCAAACCTATTTCTTTGACTTAATAGACTCGGGGACACAATGCCCTCATAAGGTAGTTTGATATTGCTTCTGAAATTTGTGCTTAATCTATGTCAATATAGGGTTAGGTCTTGGAGTTCCTTGAACAAACTACATTAACCAAAGGAGGATCTCTTGAATTTGAGTATCAATGCCCCTATTAGGAATAATTATCGGTTCCTTTACTATAACTAATGGAGTTGATTTGAGTGGATCTTGTCCCAACACCTCCAAATTCGTATTTTTACTACCCTCCTTATACACCACTTTAGAACGTCATACTGAAAGGATTATACAATATCAAAATTCACTACTCATACTAGATTCAAAAATATATTGGATCAAGGATATCATAAATGGGTAGGTACATAGACTTCTTATAAATGGATAAAAACTCTCTGCATATTCCTGAGGCCATATCAAGGAGATAAGATATATCATATTGCATCACAAGAGAAACTTCATACTTACCACTACTAAGGCCAGGTCATGTTCAAGGTACCACATCACATAGGAGAGGTCCCAATTTATGGAGTGTTAATTGAACGGTGTACAAGAAAAAACCCTTTAAATTGAAATTGGAATCCCCATTTATCTACATCTATTTCTTTTATGGGTAAAAATTCATTTAAATTTTTTCTCATTTATATTTATATAGATGGAATAGACCAGTTAGATGAATCACAAATCCTGATTTATAAAGTCTCACACTCTTTATAAATTGAAATTGTAATATATCCCGACAAGGAACTGACATTTATATCAAGTATCATCATCTAATATTTCATATAAAATGATTTTATGGAATGAATTACCATTCCAAATTTATAAAATCTCATGATTTACGAATTAAAATTGGAATTCATATAATAGAATAAAAAACATTTTATCCTCTGGAACCAATTGTCCATGTATCAAACCCAAAATAGTTGGTTAATTAATGTCTTATCTTAAATAATCATGGTCAAATAATATTTATATTGAAACATACCCTTTTATTAATCTAAATATTTTATCCTTTTATGAATTTTTATCTTATATCCATATATAACAGTCAAGGATCATCACCAATCAAAAACAATAAAGGAGATCCAAGCAATGAGTTACACCTATATAGCATGGAATAGTGCATGACATGTAAATACATATGTGCATGTAATGTTTTATTATATGATACCTACATAGTGTACATGGAAATGGAAAATAAGTTCAATGATAAAAATATCAATAAAAATACCAAAAACAATTGTCTTACTAAATGGTTAAATCAACACAATTATAATAGGCACAAATCATAATACAAATTTCCCATCCCAATTTATTTTTATTTCCCCTATATGTGGGTTATTTACTACTAAGAATAGGCAACTTATGAAATTTAAAAATGTTACCAGTCTCATTTTTAGAAGCCAAAATGTAAGAAAAAGGAAAAATAAGTTCAACAAATACAACTAAGTTGTGTCTTAGTCCAAGTAAAATCATATGTAACCAAACCAAGTAGGTATTAGGACCATTAGAACCCTTCTCTATATAGAAGAGGACTCCAAATAGTAGTATGGATATTTGATAGTATAGTGGGAAGAATACACCCTCACAATCAGAGTGCATCACAATGGTATTAAACAATAATAAGTATCATAAATATAGATAAATAACATGTAGTGTAATAATAAATAATATAGATAAAATAAACAGATTAGAAGAGGATCAATATCATATTCAAAATGATGCTCATACCATGCGGTATACAAAAAAACCGAATAAGGTAATATGCATACATACTAATTTTTAAAAATAAAAAGGCCAAAAAAACATTATACACTATTATCATAAGAATAATCTCATTCATAACCTAAAATCCATCCTATAAATACAATCCACTATCCATTGTTAGATGATTCTACTCATCCTAACATGAATCCATCATGTATTTATGAGTACCAATGAGTGGTACAAACATAGTTTCAGATATACTGATAGGAATCCACCAATGATGTGTAGTATAATCCATACAGTTCATATAAAATGAGTAGTGTGTTTGTATTACAATGTAAACAAAAATATAAACTATAAATGGGTCCTCTGTAGTTCTTAACAAACACCTGGATGACTCTACCCGCTTCAACCAAAGCTAGTATTTCTCATAACATGCGACCATGTGTGTGTGTACGTGTGTGTGTATATGTGTATTTATTTATTGATATATAAGTTCCATATGTTTCATGAAAATTATAACCAAATATTAAAATACCACATAAATAATGGACTCATTGAATTGAACAAGAATCCATGTATAATAGTATGACTTTCATAGAATGTCATGGGACACCATTCTAAAGTGTCATGAATCATATGGGTGACAATAACCATGTATCAGATTTAATTAGAGACATGATTCCCATTTATCACATCTTATTTAGTGTTATATGCCCATATGAAACATTTCTATAGGATTCCATGTCTGTATATCACTATTTTCATGGGTCACCATGATCTTATATCACATATAGGTAGGGGTTATATGCCTTTATACCACATTTATTTAGGGACACCATGCTTGTATTTCACATTTACCCAACAACACCATTCCCATTAATCACATTTCATATGTTATGCCACGAATAAGAATCACGAATCATATTGGATGTCTATCTAATGTATCAAATTTATATGATACATCGACCCTGGGTTTCAAAAATATATGTGAATCCATTCCCATATATCAAAATAAGTATGTAATTATAGGATATGATATAACATGAGACAATGTATGAATAAAAAATCACTTAGAACACCATTTAACTATGTGGAATATCCTATCATCATATGTAATCCTCAGGAATGTTTCATAGCTCTATCACATCTTTAGTTTACGTAGTATCTTCATTTAGGTATCAATACATGAACACAGAAAGGGTGTTATGACCATATAAAAATTTAATAATTCAAGAAATAACCTAAGAACATCATATTTGGTGGAACTGGATGAGGTGGGAACCCCCAACCATATACAAGGTAAATTGGGAGTTTCTAATATGTGAAAATGTTAAATAATGAATAATATAACTATAATTGAAAATGCACAAATTCTAGAATGTGTCCTAATGAATTGTGTAATAAAAAGATATGGTTTTTGGGAAAGCGTTCTAGACCACCTACCTTTGGATTTTAGATGAACGATCATCCAATATCAACCTCAGATTCAATTTAAAATGAGATAACTTGGAAATATAGACAAATGACCTGAAAATCAAGTTTATTGAGTCACTCAAATATTACTCAAAATTGAAGAATAAATGAAGAAAGGATGGATGGTGAGTAAATTTCTTACGAATATTCATCCAATGAAAATGATGGTGAATCAACTAGAAATTGAAATGGGAGTGTTATCAAATCCTAAAAAGAAATATGGAACGTATCTGTTCATAAGTGATCATCTTCTTGCGAATGGTAATGAAAGAGGGGAAAGAAATACATAAATGATGGGAGGAGAAAAATGGTCTTCTCACACATTTTTATGAGAAAGTGGGTATGGGAATAGCATATAGCCACTTATAGCTAATTATAATTTACTATATGACAATTAAGATAGGTTTTTAGGATTTTAACTAACCGTTGACACCCCAATAGTTTTCTATAGATCCTACACAATTGAGCCCCATGTTTATAACTAATCGTGTACTGACTAGGAAGCATAGTCTGTCTCTTTATTATTTAGAGCTCTATGCTCCAAATGATCCCTCTAACTACTCCTTGGTCACATAATCGCATTATTATAAAAGTATTTTGGGGGTTTTGTAAAGTACTTTTGTATCCATACCTCTTCAATAAAGTTGGTACATTACACAAATGTTGTAGATGCATTGATAGTTTCCCTCCTATGAGGTTTGAATATTGATAAACCTTTTATCAACTTATTCATAGTTGGATTTTTTGTTCCAGGGGGGATGAAAATTTCTCCCATAGATATAATTCATACTATGGTGGACTAGATTAATGTGACCTCATATATGGATTTATCGTTCTCATTTATGCAAGAATTGTTGGTGGGGAACAACACAATTTCCTGATGGTCCTTATATATAAGAGTAGAGATATACATTCATGGGATATATATAGTTTCTTTATCCATGTGGGAATAAAAAATAGGGATTCTAATGTTTCATTGTATTATATTAATTCATTATAAAATAATCTATTTTTAGTTATCAGTAGATGCTTTTGGTGGCTATTTATTAAGAGGGACATCATCTATTTTTTCCTTGTTGAATTACCTAATATATGATTACAGCCGAGTATCAATGACCATTTGGATTATATTAAAATATTACCTTTACCTTATGAATGATTTATTAGGTGGTGATTAGATTTTATATGAGGTTATCCTTGGTTTTAAGTGGTCTATATGCTGGATGGGATATTATTGATCTTCTAAGGAAGTTATAACCTTTGTTTCTATATAGAGAGACTCATTGTATATGTGATTTGTGAAAACTATATGTTCATAATTTCATATTAATACATAAATATATTTAAATAATTCTTATATCTTGATATGTAGATTTTATAACCCGGTTTTCATAAATCCAGTGACAGGTTTTGTAGACATACTTTATATTTAGTAGGGTGTATCATCCATGGATATATAAGCAGTCATTGAGAAAAACACAATTTTTTATGATACTATTCAGGAATTCAACCAATGTTTTTGAGGGTATTGGGATGATCATCTGGACATAATATAGTTTAAAAAATTAACAGTTACTAGTATCACATTTAGATGAAATCATTTTATAATCATTATGGTTGACAATGTCGTTCACCGTTAACGTGAAATAGCGTAGGTGAGGTAGCTATTGTCAATCATATTTTTTATATGGTGACATATTATCATTTAAATTTTATTCAAATGTGATTTTTTACCACTCATTAATGGAAGTGAACATATTTTAGTAGTTGGAAACTATAATAAATGTTTTTTTGTGACTAATTTTCTTATTGGTGTAAACTCTCTTAAGGAAATGATCATTGTAGAATTTGTGTAAGTTGGTGCCACTCTTTTTTGGATATTTTCAAATTACTAAAGGAATCAAAATATGTTTATTACGATTTTATCTCATATTAATTATTTTAGTAATATAATACATGATCTATATGCCTCATCTTTGATGATAGGATCTGAAACCTACACACGTGGTCGATAATGATGTCGTACAGTTAGAACTTGATTTATCACTTCTGGAACATCAAATAATGAATTTAAACCACATCGATAAGGTGTTATGGGTGATGAAAATTCTCTATGACCTAGTTTTATGTGGGCACAATCTCACACAAGAGATGAATTAGGAGAATGAATATAAAGTACAGGATCTATGGCCATGATGTTTGAGAATAATCTATATAAAAACTTATCGAGGATGGTATGTCCTTGTAGGGGGATATAATAATACCCTAAACATATTTTGGTCTATGATACACTATTATCTACAATTGTATTAATTTACATTGTCTAATAATTTATTTGGTAATGATTCTTGTAAATTACTGATGGTTTTGGATGTTTTTAGAGGCCTTTATGTGGCTGCAATATTTAATCATGGTCTCAAAAAAATTATTTTCGACCAAATACATCACGTATCTTGATTAAGATGGGTATTATATGGTACATTATTGTAACATGATTGGATAAAAAAACAATGAAATCCCCAAGGAAGCTATGTTACTCAAAATCGGGGATAAATCACAATTGGTGTATTGTTTGCCGAACAATATAGTCAAACAATAATGTTCTTCTAAAGATTCAATGATCCTCACATGGTTGAAAGAAAAAAATTTAAACAATTTGAATAAACCATCAAAATAATTTTACATAATCTAAAAATAATATAATTTTTTTATAAAACACCAATTAAAAAAATTTATTCCTCCTACATCTCGGAATCCCAAACCATGTAACTCTAGTGGATATTTGAAGTGACCTCCCTCAATAGAAAACTTGAATTTCAACATATTTAAAGACCATGGACAATGAAAACTCATGATAAGAGGTTGTTCTTATTCCGAAAATTATGTTTATTCTAGATCGCATCACTAGTAATTAGATGGAATTCTAGATACAATAAATTGATTCAAAATGTTAGGGTACTAAAATAACAAAATGAGGATTTATTGAATTGGGGAAGGATAGTAAAATATATATATATATTCCATTTTACCATTTAATGGATATAGATAAACCATTTACTGTAGATCTTTTTATATAGGTATATCTACCTCTTGTCCCATGTTATATAATTTTTCATGAACCTGGATTCCAGATTTCAAGCTATGATGAATTGTGATTTATTTTAGTGGTTATTGGTGTGATTTTGTGGTTTAACAAGGAATCTGGGATATTAAAATTGGATCAACTATAAGAGAAATTATTTACCATATAGGGCCACTGTATAATATTTTAAGGAATCATTGGCATGTCTGTGAATGTGTATCCATGATAACCATTGTGGGATTTGATTTACATGTGATTTTTATTTGGTTTCTGTTAGTGGATTGTGCATCATATTCCTTATGTTCTATGATTTTTCTCCCATTATAATTCCCTATTATTTGTGAATTCATAGAATCTAGGGGATTGTATCTTGAAAGAATGTAACCATTGATATTTTCACTATTTAGTGTGCCGTAGAGGTGAAGCATATAAATGATTTATTTATGATGATAAAGATGATAAAAAATTGAGATTGTCTAACAGTATGAAAACATTTTGGCCAGACCCAATACAAAAGATTGTGTATGATGGAATAAAGGGCTTTTCCTAGATAGAGAATTTGGTACAACATCATAGTGGTCCAATATATTAGAGGCGAGGTTATGTCATCCTTGTTCCGTGATCCAATTCATATCCTAGGGTTATATAAATTTTTTTGTGTGACTTAGGGATTGATTGTTTATGTTCATTGATCCAATAATAATGTTGTACTTGCATACATGTCTAATACATCATTATGTATCAAATATATCATTGTCAATGGATCCAAAGTATGTATGGATGGGTCCCATAGTTGTCTTGTAAACATACAAGTATCTATAATATGGTATCATTCTTGTTTGTGTATTTAAAATATTTAATGACATACATATTTATATATTTTTTCTATTTTTGATAAAAACACTTTGTTGGGGTTTGACTAGGTTAATATGAATATCCTACATGGTAATCACCATGGAAATGATGCTTTTATGATCTATTATCCTACTATGGTAAATAGTCCAATTTGTTGGAGATCGGTAGGTTGAACATAGAGGATAGAAGATATATTATGACCAGATACAATCTATTATTGTATTTATTATTTTTTATTGTTATTGATCATTAAACAATCGATGAAATACCCCATTTATATTCCCTTGATTAATATTGTGTGATAAGGATGTCATTTAATAAAGCATGATGATATTATATTAGATATGATATTTTTTTAGTGGTTTTTTCTTATAAATTATATTGTTATTTGTTTGTGTATATTGTTATGGAGAGTGTAGTCTACCCACAACACTATACAGATGCTCATGGATTGTTGGAAGCCTCTTACATATGGGGAGGGACACATGAGTCATGTATCACTCTGACTAAGTCCTAGTGATGTGGTTCAAGGTGTTACTGTATTATTAGTGCCTATTCTAATCTTCTCTCATACTTAATAAATTTTATATACAGTTATGGTATCCATGAGTCTGATCGATACAACTTCATCGCTAGTCACCAACCCACAGCCTACTAGAATAATGTTTCAAGGGGAATTATTTTCATTATCAATTTCTATTACATATGGTGTTACCATAATAAGAAGGGGTTATGATAGTGTTATATGAAAGATAATAATTGAGCTAATAGATGGAGTTCAAGTATATAAATATGTGAATATGATTTAGAATTTAGGGTAATATTATAAGCTAAATTAGGGGGACCATATATGAAACAATATTTTATTTCCCAATGTGATCAAAAACAATTCCATTACATTCTAATAGAGAAGGTAAACAAAGTGATGTTACTTTCCTAGATACCCATGATATAATTAAGTATCATGACTATCTTGGACTTTTATGGAATTTGGATTAATAGTGATAAATGGATTAAAATGAATGAATTAATTATTTACAATTAGAATGACCATTCTCTCACATTTAGGAGGACTAAAAATTTTCTTGTATAGATATGGAACCATGTTAAAATCCTCATCACATTCATAGATAATAATATTAGTGGTATATTCCTTATGATCCAAATATAGTGGATACCAATGAAGAAGAAATATTATTGAGTACACCCCATGATCTCTAGTACCATTGTATGTAGGCGTACGAATGATCCATTTCATTTTGGGTTCTAGAGGATTTTAATGTGGAGGTGGAGATACAACTTAGCTAAATTTCATATTATCAATAAAGTGGTGATTAATAATATTTGGTGTTATAGTTTGGTTATTCCCAACAATAGTATAATTTTCTCAAATTGGATCATGAGGAGTCAGTTTTTTAAAAGATTTGATTTTGGATAAATTGTTTTCATTTACCGCTATGGTGTCCTACCTATAGGATACATCTTCGCTTTTATGGAAACTTTTATGTATTTAGGATTAAAATAGGTATTATAAGATCCAATTACATTATAATTCAATATAGTTATAAATTATTAGGTCTATAGGAGTTATTTTGACGAGTCTTTGAATCCATTTATCCTATATGAGGTAACTTTGATTTTTTGGAAAAAAAGTATTAAAATATTTAAAAATAAAGAGGTATTGAAGATTACATTGGAGTGTACTAGATCCTCCTAGAATGGATGTTAGAAAATTATTTTTGGTGATGTGTTCTAGCAGAGATATATTGGTTGGTGGGTTGGAATTTATTTTCATTATAATAGGGATGGATTTAAACCTCTAAAACTGACATCACTAGATATTATATTTATCAGGAACAACCAAGTGGGTCAGGCATGATTTGATTATTTATGTGTATATTTCTATTAGTTTAATATTATTGTGACCTTCCTAGATAATTATTGTATGACATGTGGTCGGTTTCATTCATAACATTTAAAGAACATTTTCTCAAAATAATAAATGGTTCATGGGGTTTCAACTTTTTTTTAAGTTGAGTGGGGAGGGGTTTATATAGAATAATATATTTATAATACTATTCAATATAGAAACTGTGTGTTTCAAAGTAATAGGGGTTCACTCCATGAAATATTGAGATGTCATGAACTAAACAATACTATATCATGTATTATTGATTCCATTATTCAATGAGCCGATTTAGTATAGGTTATGAGGTAGAAATTCTGTACTTTGGATAAAGACATGTTTTATATGGATCTATGAAATCATATTATTTAACCATCCCTACTCTATGAAGTGTTGACTGAATTACATAGGTTGTAATATAACAAGGAAATGACTCTGGCTATTAGAGATTGGGCTAGCCTATTTGTTGTGTATAGAGTTATTGAGTTTCGAGGAACCATAAATAATAGGGAGACATCCTATGTTTGGAAAAAAAACACAATGAGATCATCCACGACATGATGAGAATAAGATTTTTGGGAACCTAATGTTTTCCGCAACTTTTTGAGGAAGAATATGCATGTATGATGTGTGTGGATTTTGAGTGTATCAAATTGGGATTCACTGCTTTTAAAGGCACTTGTTATATGTTTAGACACATCTATTTGAAGACATCCTCAACATAGTTTTCTGATTTTTGGTTGATGGTATTGTGAACTAATATTTTCAATTCATCACATTCTTGAATGATAATAGAGAACTTATAGTGTTAATTGGTTAGTAAGACCCTCTGATTGGTCAGAGGATTTTGATTCACTTGCTTATTTGAAGTCCTAGTATAAGATAATTTCAATTGATTTTATTCCTTTTTTGTACGTCAAGGTTATTTATGAATACCCTTATTTATTCCCTTAAGTGATATTGATGTTACAGTCATTACCAGTGTTCATTTATGGGATAAAATTACAACTTGGTGTTTCAATGATATTAATTCATTCATACCAAAAGAACACTTTTGATATATGTGATCTAAAAAGTTAGGATGATGATATATTATATAGAATATTCATTCAACCAAGTGTTTCTCCATGTAATGATATAGTTCTATTTGGGAAGAAAGTTGACGGAAATTTGTGGTTTCATAATTATTATCATTATTTTAATCAGGTAATGGGAATGAAATTCTATCATCTCCTTTGGATTGATGTTTTTTTGGTCAATTTGATGGTGCTAGGTTGTTCCAAAACATTTAAATTCAATATATATTTCATAAAAATTAATTAATGGAAGTGGATATACTAAGGACTTAGTTCATATTTTTTTTGAATTATGTGTTCATTGTGACAATATTCAGTGCAATGGAATGGATAGTTCTACTAATATAGATTATAAATGTAGTCACCCATGATTTTATAATAAAATTTATTATCTTTATCGGTGAAATTGTGTTGATTTTAGGGTTAGGGACGAATTCATAGAGGCTCTATGGTAAATGTATCAAACACTTTAGATTAAACTATTCTTCGAGATGTAGTTGATGTTTGAGTTCTAGGAACATAATGTCTATTTGATGGGGAACATCGTATCTTAGCATGGAGATTTTATCGATCCTTCGATGATTATGGAAGTGGTTTATCTAGTATCTCCTAGAAAATTTGTAGAGGTGAAGATTTTCTTTATTCCAGTGGGATATTATAAGATGATAATACAGGACATATCCTATATTGTGAGGACTATAATAATGTTGACTAAAAATTATAAAGAGTTTCTATGGATTATACAGTTTTAGGCTACACATGAGTATTTAATGTATTTATGTAACTCCATAAGATTATAAATGTTGAGAATTAAGTTAGATTTTGTTTATACCACAAACACGAATAATAAATGAGTGTATAACACCCTTATATATAATTATTTGTTTATTTTAAAATAAATTCCACATCCATGACATTTTTCACTGCATGAAACATTATGTTTAAATGAAACAAAAAACTATATTAAAATATTATTATTTAAAAATAAGAGTTATAACCTAGCCATTACGCAGACTGGTTTGAATTGAGCTAAATAAATTTTGAAAGCTATATTTTTTACACTTTTTTTAAAAAAAAGCATCATTATTATATTTTTTAGAAATAAAATAAAAATAATACAAAAGTAAAAACATTATTGAATAAATGTAATATATAAAATTGTGGTTTAGCCATGATTTGGTAATTATATAAAAAATTAATTTTTACTAAATATATAAAATGAATTATAAAAATTACAATTAATTTATTAAATAAAAATATATAAAATATTATATTTTAAATTATAGGAAATAATTTAAAATGAACAACTATTTGTTGAAATTTTGAAAAATACGAGTTTCCTTGATAAAAATGACTTCATCAAATTTATTTTCCAAGTAAAAGTATAATTTAATTTGTTTTTTAAAGTAAATTTATTTCAAATTTATTATATATTTTATAAATTTTTTCATTTTAATAAATTAAATTTTGAATTCAAAAAATAAAGATTAAAACTATTTGAATGATTTTTCTGGAAAAAATATTTTTTTTAAATGTTTCTATTTGTTTAATTTAAAATTAAATTATTCCACTCATATGAATTAAATTTTTAAACATGCGATTATTACTTTGAATTGGAAAAATTAATATTATCTAATACTATGAACAATATTTTTTACCATAACGAATAATAAATTCAGTAAAAAATTGTTATTGGGATTAAGTTAAAAGAAAATTTATAAGGGGAGATCCTTAATGATAAAGATTAAAAATTATGAAAAACTTGTATTATTCTGAAATAATATACATATATAAAAATTATCTCCAATATTGTTCTATAATTACAATTTTTTCAACTATTATTGTAATAAAATTTCTATTTAATTGATTATTTCAAAATATTCCATGTGTGTCCTCTCCCGCAATTATAAAAGGCCACCCAATATTCTCTTGACTTTACACATCCAAAAAAAATCCAATACCAACACAAATATGTTAAACCTAAAGATGTTTCCCGAAGAAGATGTTATGTTATTAACTATGTGTTTTCATTTTACTTCGTCTTATAACTCATTATAATATACATCATCTATTATAATATAATATCCAGATTTTACCAAATATACAAATATTTTATTATGTTAATTTCATAATCAAGATCCATATATATTTGTATCAAATTGGAAATGAAAAAATTGATAGTGTATATGATAGACTACCTCTTCATAGACTGATTAATTCATTTTCCAGCACAATCCTTCAAGGATGGAAATAATGATGGATATAACACACACACACACAAATATATATATTATATTTATGAAAATATTATAAATATTTAATTAATAAATATCATATACCATCTCATATTCTATTTCATTGGGGTTATGATTAAATCGGTCGTGTGTATGGTGGTCTTTAACAATGCGTAGCGATGTGATTCGTTTTTTTATTATTATTTAAATGGACTGTAGTAAGGAAAAAAATTAATATTTAAATATTATATTTGTTAAATATCAATACATTGGAAATTATAATTTAATATATAACTTCTTATCTTCAAAACCATTATAATATAATAATGTTTCTCATGCATACGTTTGGACTAACACTTCTAGAGAGAAATGTGAAATGTTTTTCAAATTATTTTACATGAATTGTAATAAAAAAATATTTAGTTAATAAAAATAATATATAACATAATAATGATTATAGAAATTATAATTAATAGTTATCTTCATTTCAATCCATTTGGCAAGAAAAATTGAAATAGAGTTCATGTGTATGTATAGAACATAGTCTTCATGGATAGTGAAATACATTTTCTATATCAATATTATATATATAACTCAAAATATATATATAATGAATATAAATTATATTTATATTATGATTAAAATTATAGAAATTATTGAACCACGATAAATGTAAAAGAACTGAAATTCCCAAAATAATAGATACAAGGAAAACGAAGAAAATAGAACATGAAATAGTGATTTTATCAATGAATTGAAAATGAGCAGTCATACAAGTCAACAAGTAAATCATATATGGTATGATATATATTCCTATATTTATATAATATGTTTCTAATAAACCTATATTTATAATACAATATGTTCACACACATACAATGAATGTTAATACCAAGATATGGGTTTCTCCTCTCACTTTAACTTTTATTAGAAATATGATAATAAAATTGTGTGGTGTATAAGCTAAACTTTTCTATATGTTACAAAATTATTCTATTTTCCTTCATGGTATTTATTTTTTCATTTTATTTTATTCGTTTAATTGGTATTATGATTAAAATATTTCATCGATGTAAGATATATATGTATCAGTTTCATATTAATCTTGATTTTTTATTCTTGATTTTTCATTCAATAAATTTATTTGATCATTTTATATTATAAACCGTTAAAATTATTCTCCTATGAATATTTGTTTTTTCAGGTAATATTAATGTTTTACTTTTATTAGTAATTTATATTATTAAGAAATTTATTTCAATGAAATCGAACATCTTTTCTCTCTTTATTTAGTAATCATGCTCATTCAAAAACACTTGTTTATTAAAATGTGTTCAAAATGTTTTTAATATAGAAATGTTTATTTACTAATATAATTTTTACCATTTTATAAATTTTAATTTTTGTTAAGGAATCTTTGTTTCATTTTCCAAACAATCCTTATTTGAATTTTAAAACATATGTGAAATGAATCCATGATTTATAGTCTATGAAATTAATGAAATCAACCCCAATTATAACCAATCAATTTTTTAAATAATATTATATATGTTCAAAATGTTATTATAGTGAAAATTATTTTCAAAATTTTTGCTTCATATTTTTTATATTTTTTTTCAATGTTCAAACTTTATTTTCCTAAAGTATGTTTTAAATATAATTTCATGAATTTATATTCTTAAAAGGAAACCACAATTATTATACCAATGGTAAATAATGTACATGTTGGAATTATACCATCCTTTTTGTTTCATAAGAGGGATTAATATTATTTTAATAGGGGATTTATCAATTTTATATCATTCAAATGACTCTGGATGCTTTATGATTATGTTTATTGATTGCGGTAATTATTATTTTTGATAGTTTTACGAAATTTTGGATTTATGGAAAACATTGGATAAGATGAGAATTTTTTTGGTAGTATGAATGTATTAATAAGTTTTTATAGTGGTCAAGGAATTCAATTATATTATATGTGACATTAAAAACAATATTAAATTAATTGAGGATTCTAATCCTTAGTTGATTTTGGACATTTCCATACAGTTACTCTAAATTTTTAGAGTTTTATTTTATTCAGGAATATTTTTATGAAGCTAAATGTTAACTATCAACTGAATTTATTAAATTTCAATTTGGGTGTTCCTACTAAGGTTTATAAATAAATTTATTTGGAAGGAAAATCCACTCTTTTATGGATCATATGATCTATTAAAATTTAATTTTTGAGATATTAGGTATTCAAATGTTATTATTGGATATTAATTTGATAGAGTATGAAATGAAGTGAAATTTTATGAATGAAAAAAGAAAAGAATGAAATATTTCTTGTGGAGTAGAATAATATCAAGTAATTATATCTATTTATATTCTTAGACAGTAAATAAATTCTAAAAAATTATGAGAGAGATCATGAATGAAAAATATCAACATATTACCTTCATAAATAATGAATAAATGGTCTTCTTAATCATCACGGTCTAATGGTTTTAAAGCACTTAGCATTCTATTGATCATTCAGTTTCATGTGATCAATGATCTATATAACTCTTTATAATTATTTACCCTTTTCTTACATGTCATTATCATCACTTCCCACCAATGATCTCCAAATTAGAAAAATATTAATGTTTTATTCTATTTGACCATTGGGTATCCAATTTAATTTTATCAAAAAGATGTTTTATTAACTCTTCTTAATATTTAGGATTCTACAAAATGTATTTTCAAATGTTCAACCCCTAATTTCAATGATTAATAATAAATTACAATAACACAATTTATTTAAGAGGTTTAAAATGTGCAACCCAGAGATTTTAAAATAATAACATTATATTTAATAGCCTCTTTAACGCACAAAAAGAACTTTGGAGGAAAATATAAAACCCAAGTCTTTAGGATTAATTATTAATTATATTCAATATCTTTGGTTTCTTTTGATTCATACAACACTAGGTTTAAATGAAACGTGATACTCTATTAAAATAATATTCAATAAACATGAAATTTATAACATAGAAGTTATGTTTTCCTGAATAAATTAGAATTAGTAAATTATTAAAACTATATTCTTTCCACATGTATAATATAAACTAAATATATATTTATTAATTATAAATACAATAATAATTGTTGGTCGGAGTGGACACTCAAGAGGGGGGTGAATTGAGTTCCAATTAAAATTTATGTTTAAAAACATTGTCTTAAAAACCCCCAAATAAAACAACGAATTAAACTGTAGTGAATTTATATCAAAATAAAGGTTTTGTTAGGTTCTCAAAGGATGGATTATTTCCCAGTTAATCAAATTAGAATAATTGATTAACTTTTTATACTAACTTATTGATATACAACTAATATAAACACTTGCGAGTTTAATTATCAAAGTGACTTTAAAACTGTTTTCGTTTTAAAGTGGCATGCAGCGGTATAAAAATAACTTTGAAAATAAATAAGCACAGTAGATTTAACCAAGAGGTTCAGTCTCAATCTGAGACATAGTCCTCTCAAAACTTTAGACAAATGTGATCCACACCCTGGATCGGGGTATACAACATTATATAACTATCTAGGTCCAAGACCTCTACCACTGTTATCCATGGGAACAAAAACAACAACACCAGCTGTCCAGGTCACAAACAACCTCTACCACTATCCCAGTGGGAAATAAAAGAGTTAGAGTAGGATTTACAGATCCTCCAGTTAAATTACAGGAGATAGTGGGTGTGTAAAATAAACCAGATGACACACACTTCTCAATATGTTAATATTAAATCACAGAGGCAAAGATGTAGAGTTTATAATGGCTCTAGCGATTACAGTGTAGATCTGGACTCCTTTGGATTGATCAGAATTGGTTCTGAGTCCTTTTCTTGTTTTAGTCTGGAAAACAGAGTGTCGTCTGCTTCCTTGACTTCCAGGTGTAGAGACAGAGAAGAAAGTAGTCGATGAAGTTCTTGTGTGGATGTTCTCATTCTCGTTCTCTACTCTTCACAGGTATGAAGGAATATAAGTGCTCTTCGTGTAAGTTCAGTCGTCTCTTTTCATGCACACCCTTCTTATTTTTGTCACACTCTTATTTGTCTTTTTAACCACACTATTAGCAACGGGATCATCTCTTATTTAAAGCACGAGCTCTGGAAAGACATGATTTCCTTTTTGCAGGTACGAGGTATGGTTCCCTGACATCTAACAACACACATTAAATAAATGTCAGTGTATTAAAATATACCTGATATGACAGTTGGTTAGATTAAATAATGATAATGAAATTAAAGCAGCATCGGGTTCTGGCTCTAGAACGGTAGCTTTGGATATCAGTAGCCTTGTTTATCGGTAGGTCTGTGTATCGGTAGATTCTTGTGTAACGGTAGCCTTTCCATCGGTAACCCTTCTATCAGTAGACTTCATTTGTAACGGTAAGCATTCTGTCGGTAGACTTTATTGCATCAGTAGTGGTAGACTTGTCTGTATCAGTGATGTATCAGTGACCTTCACTTATCGGTAGACTCGATGTAACGGTTACCTTCACGTATCGGTAGACTCGATGTAACGGTGACCTTCACATATTGGTAGACTCGATGTAACGGTGACCTTCACGTATCAGTAGACTCGATGTAACGGTGACCTTCACGTTTCGATAGACTCGATGTAACGGTGACCTTCCAGTATCGGTAACCTTTACGTATCGGTAGGCTTGTCTGACGGTAACCTTCTTATATCGGTAAGCATAGTATATCGGTAACCTTCCACGTATCGGTAAGCTTAGTATATCGGTAACCTATTGCGTATCGGTAAGCTTATTAAATCGGCAACCTTCCGCGTATCGGTAAGCATAGTATATCGGTAACCTTCCACATATCGGTAATCTTAGTATATCGGTAATCTTCCGCGTATCGGTAAGCTTAGTATATCGGTAACCTTCCGCGTATCGGTAAGTTTAGTATATCGGTAACCTTCCGCGTGTTTAAGTCTTATATAGGCAGAATGACTTAAGTTAGAATATATATTCATCTAGTAACCATATTCCTTGAAGATAATATAAATAACACAATAAATTAATATGTGCTTGATGTACATAAATAATAAAATAAGTAATTTCTCATTAATTAATATAGGAACTGTCAAACTATACTTGAACATAATTGAGATTATCAAAATATAATTGAGCATAGTTAAAATATGATTGAGCATAGTTGGGATTATCAAAATATAAGTTCAACTAATTTTCCCAGAGGGCTCAACAATCTCCCCCTTTTATATAATCACAACCTAGCACAACCTATGCCAAAGTATGTAAGAAAAGTAATATAGTATCAGAGGAAAGAATAAAAAAATTCTTAAAAAAAAACTTTAAAACAAAGTTCTAATGATAAATTTTTGTGTTGTTATTAGTTTTCTCCCACATCCTAATTTTCTCCCACAATATTTTCTCCCCCTTTGTGAATAACAAAAAGAAGGGTAGAAGGAATATAAATACAGGAAAGTGAAGATGATAACAACAAATTTCCATTAAAGTAAGAAAGGTACAAACTTATAAATTCAAATAAAATACGAGTGAGTCCTATCAAAAATATCCAGAATCACTCAATCCTCCTCTTGAACATGAGTCTTTCCCTTAGGATCAGAATATGGTGTTGGTTCAGATTGAGTAGGATGCTTGGGAATAGTGGACAGAACAACTAGAGGGTCAGCCACTAAAACTGTTCCGGATCTGAAATCTGTGCTCTTCTGTGGGATCATAGGATTCAAGCTTCGAATAGCGTGAACTAGAGTCATTTGAGGTGTACTCCCATAGGCAGAGGTAGGAAGTACAGGAGGTACAATTACAAGTCTTGCATCCACATGCAATAATGGCAGTTGTAGATTCCTGAAATCCATAATAATACTCCCTCCTCTCTCCATTTCAAACACAAAGTCATCTCGATTCTCAATGAATTTATCCAAGGCAGGAGTATGCTCCTTGAGCTTATTAACCTGTTCCTTAAGGCTTGGGTTACTGGAGGTAAATTCATATTCTCAATCAAAATCTTGAAATGGTTTTTCATTTGTTGCTTGGTATAATCCTTCTCTAAATAAGCATCCACCTTATTCTTTATTGCCTCTTGAGAAGTAGTATCTTCCCATAGGTGATCACGAACAAAACTACTAACTTCCCTAGTGGTAGCAAGAATCTGAGTATCTGATGCACCACTGGGACTAGCCTTAGCCAATTCATCCTGAATAATAGATCAGATCTGGTCAAGGTTCGTACTTGAGCAAGATGAGGGAAGAGGTTTCACTGAGAAGGCCACTGTCTCCTTGAAGGATTGAGTCAGACTACTAACTACCTTCTGAACAATTTCATCCTGACTGTTCAGATGTTCTTTTAATGACTTCTTAAAGGCCTGAAAAACTTCTACAAATTGCTTTACCACTTCTTTGATATATCTAATGTTAGAGTTTACTTGAGTTTTAGAGATATTCATGGTAGTCAGAGAAGCAATTGATTTTCTCAAAGCAACTAATTCTCCTTTCCAACTCTCAATCTGAGTGAGGCACACTTTAATTTCATCCATCATTTCTTTCAAAGGACTGGATACACCAAATCCAATTGATAACTCAAGGTATTGCTCCACGATTTTCATATATTCCACCATACGTTTCTTCATATCTACCACGGATTCCCTTATTCCTTCTTTCAATTCAGCTCTTCAAGACTCAAGGTCCTCCTTGGTTGCCACATTTTCCGCCACAGTGGGTAGGGTAACTGATTCATTTTGGGGATGGTGTTCCACATCATAATCTCCATAAGAATGTCCAAGAATCATATATCTTCGATCTGATGTCCAACCTTCAATGTCATATAACACTGATACTGAGCCAAAATTCTCCCCCCAACTTGGAACATTCTCCTAAGGTATCTCTTCCAACTGTTCTTCCTGGGGTAATTCTATAATTTCCTCTATAACTACAGCAGATTCAATAGCCATTTTCTTTGATTTCTCATGAACTTCCTCAACAACAGATGCTACTGCTGCATCCTGATCAGACACTATTTTGACTATACTGTCTATAAGAGGGCTAAAACTCAGCTCTTCTTATTCATTTTCCTCATCATCTACTTCACCAGCAGCCTCCTTTTCTCTATTAACATCATGATCTAATTCGGTTGCCTCATCCTCCTCAGAGGTGTCCTTAACAACGTACTGGCATGCTTCTTCTCCTTCTTCTATAGTCTCTGTATCACTATCCTTCAAGACAGTTTCTATCGTTGGTAGTTCTTTTGGAGGGCTAGCTGCTCCATAAGAAATAACATGATGCACATGACTGGGGGTAAGTCTCGGTCTCCTCCTTCCTCTACTGATGTCTCTTCCTCCTCAGCTTCAGCTTCATCATCACTGTAGACCAGTTCTGACTCATCTTGTCCAAGACCAGGATCCCTCACATCCTTTGGTCTAGAAGGATGATCCACAAGAGTGAATTTATCATAAATCCTACCTTTATCATTAACCCAAGACTTCTTCCAAGGGTTCTAGCTAACTTTCAAGAACATACAAATTGTCCGGGTGATACAAAAAATGTCTTTAACTACAACTGTTTCACCTTGAGGTCCAGCTACCTCCTTTGCTTTCAATTTTATAGAAATCATCTTGGAAAAGAAAAGATCATTGGACGTGGAATTTGTTCTAGTCATATCCTCAATCTGAATCATAATTAATCTACAGAGATTCACTTTTACTCCATGTTTTAATAGATACAGTAGACAAATATCCTGAAATATGAGGGTAGAAAAATCTCCTCTCCTTGGACTAATCACATGCTGAATGATTTTGAAAAGCAATTTGTCCTCCCCTGCCATCTCTGCATCAATGACCTTTCTAGGGGTTCCACTTCCTGTCAGATCAAACAAGGCATTCTCATAATTGAAAGAATATCTAGCAGTAGGTACGGATTTTGAATAAAATCCCAAATCACCACTGTGAGGAACTCTTATGTTCTCATCCCATTCAACAGATGAAAACACAAAATCTTGACCATTCACATAGGAGCACATCCTGTTCTCTTCATCTGATGTCTCAAAACTGACAGACTCATAGAATTCTTTTATAAGTGCTGGATAATAAGGTCCATTGTTGTTCATGAATCACTCGAGCCATTCTTTCTCTTGTAAGATCTTTAGAATCAGGGATTTTCTCTCCAGCAGCCATTCTGCACAAAATTTCTTTTTCTGCTACTATTTCACGCTTTGAAAAATGCTGATTCGCAGGATTCCTTCTAACAGCATCTCTACTGCTTCCACTAGCACCTGCTTCGGTTGCTTTCTTCCTTTTATCTTGCGGCGCATCACCCCCTTCATCCAGTGTAGGTCTCTTTACACGGGCCATTTCAAATGCTGAGGTTTAGGGTTTCACGAGTTTGAGAGGTTTAGGTGGGAGGAATTAGAACAGACTGGTTCGCGGTGATTGAGTGATGTCTAGAGTTGGGTTTAATATCATTTAGGATTCAAATATAAAATAGTTATCATATTAAAAAAGAAATTCAATGTCTTGGCCTTAATATGAAATTTAAAAAATAGCGCGAGAGATGTATTGGTGGGTGTCCTAACGGGGTTGTTCCCTAATGGTGAGATTCAACTAACAGTGAGGTTCCTAACAGTGAGGTTCCTAACGGTGAGGTTCCCAAAAGGTGAGGTTCCTCTAACGGTGAGGATCCTAACGGTGAGGTTCCTGATGGTGAGGTTCCTAATAGTGAGGTTCTTGACGGTGAGGTTCCCTAACGGTGAGGTTCTTAACGTTGAGGTTCATCTAACGGTGAGGTTCCAAACGGTGAGGTTCATCTAACGGTGAGGTTCCTAATGGTGAGGTTACTAACAGTTTTAAGAATAAGTTATCATTCCTAATTCATGTCTAATGAAATTTAATATTTCTGAACATAAAGGCATGGTGAAAATATCGGTTAATTGGAGTTCAGTGCCTATAAATTCAAGAGTTATATCACCTCTTTGATAATGATCTCTTAAAAAGTGGTGTCTAACATCAATATGTTTAGTTCTAGAGTGAGACACCAGATTCTTTGAGATTTTGATCGCACTAGTGTTATCACAATTGATTGAAACAAGTTTAAAATCAAATCCATAGTACAATAAATATTGTTTCATCCACAGAATCTGTGCACAGCAACTACCAGCAGCTATATACTCTACTTCAGCAGTAGATAACGCAACTGAGTTCTGTTTCTTACTACACCATGATACTAGGGACTTTCCATGTAAATGACATGTTCCAGATGTGCTCTTTCATCTAACTTGCATCCAAAAAAGTCAGCATTCGAATAACTTATTAAATCAAATGATTGTACTTTTGGGTTAAACAATCCCAAATTAGCTGTACTTTTAAGATATCTGAAAATATTTTTAACAGAAAGTAAGTGTGACTCTTTAGGGTTAGATTGAAATCTAGCACACATACATACACTAAACATAATATCAGGTCGACTAGCAGTAAGATAAAGTAACCTCCCAAACATACCTCTATAATTAGATTGATCCACTAGTTTCCCAGTTTCATCAATATCCAATTTATAGGTGGTACTCATCGGCGTATCACTTCCCTTAATACTATCCGAACCAAAACGTTTTAATAAATCCTTAGTATATTTACACTGATTTAAAATAATACCATCTTTAGTTTGAAAATATTGAAAACCAAGAAAATACATAAGCTCCCCCATTAAGCTCATTTCAAATTCAATTTTCATAACCTCAGAAAAATCGGTACATAAAGAATTTTTAGAATATCCAAAAATAATATCATCAACATAGATTAGTACTATTAAAACATCTTTTGAAATTATTTTTATAAAAAGAGTGGGATCAGCAATTCCTTTTGAAAATCCTTTTGAAATAAGAAAATTTGTAAGTCTTTCATACCAAGCTCCTAGAGCTTGTTTTAAACCATATAAAGATTTAGAATGTTTAAAAACATGATTTTGAAAGTGAGGATTTGACAAACTAGGTGGTTGTTCTACAAAAACATCATCAACAATAAAACCATTTAGAAAAGCACTTTTCACATCCATTCGATATAACTTGAAATTTAGATGTGATGCAAAACCAAGTATGATCCTAATTGCCTCTAATCTAGCTACTGGTGCAAAGGTTTCCTCATAGTCAATTCCTTCTTCTTGATTGTAACCTTGTGCAACTAGTCTAGCTTTGTTTCTAATGATATTTCCAGATTCCTCAATTTGTTTCTAAACACCCACTTTGTGCCTATAGTCAAAGTTTCTTTAGGTCTTTCTACTAATTCCCAAACTTTATTTATTTCAAATTGATTTAGTTCTTCTTGCATAGCTATTACCCAAAATTCATCATTGATAGCATCATTGATATTTTTAGGTTCTAACTGTGAAGGAAAAGCTTGATGTTCAACCCGATTTCTTAGAGAAGCTCTAGTCTATGTTCCTCTATCTAGATTACCTAGAACAACATCTAAAGGATGGCTCTTTAGAATCCTAGTTGGTCTCGAAAAAGTAGGACTAGAGATTTCTGGTTCATCAACAGGTTGGGAGTAAACAGAAGCAGGTTCTGGAAAATTTCCAGAACTGGATGTTTTAACTATGGGATCATTGTCTTTATCATTAAGGTTCAAAACAGAGATATAATCTTCAATATTTTCAAGAGAGTTCTTAGGTTCATGAGGATCTATTTCATAAAATTTTATGTGAACAGATTCCTCCACACATTTTGTTCTCTTATTGAAAACTCTATAGGCTTTACTAGAAGTAGAGTAACCTAGGAAAATTCCTTCATCACTCTTGGATGAATACTTTTCAAGATTGTATTTGGTATTTAGAATAAAGACTTTGCAACCAAAAACTCTGAAATAGTTGACCTTAGGTTTCCTATGGTTCCACAACTCATAAGGGGTCTTCTTAAGAACAGGTCTGATTAATACTCTATTGATAATATAACAAGCTGTATTGACAGCTTCAACCCAATAATAAATAGGTAGGTCGTACTCATTGATCATGGTTATGGAAATTTCCTGAAGGGTTCTGTCTCTCCTTTTTACTACACCATTTTGTTGAGGTGTCCAAGGGGCAGAGAAATTGTGACTATAGCCATTGTGTGAGCAGTAGGATTCAAACTCATGATTTTCAAACTCACGACCATGATCTCTTCTCAAGGTTTTGATCTTAAGTCCACTAAGGTTCTCTACATATTTGGAATATTTAACAAAGTAAGAACAAGCTTCACTCTTTTGATCTATAAAATATACCCAAGTATACCTAGAATAGTTATCTACAAGAACATAGACATAGTGCTTCCCATTTAAACTAGAAAATCTCGAAGTTCAAAACAAATCCATGTGAACCAACTCGAGAGGTTTCGAAGTTGACACTTCATTCTTTGATTTGAAGGAAACTTTATATTGCTTTCCCTTTTGACAGGGATTACAAACTTTATCTGCTGGGAATTCAAGTTTTGGTAGGTCTCTAACTAAGTTCTTCCTAGTAAGTTTTCTAAGTGAATGTACATTTCCATGTCCTAATCTTCTGTGCCAAAGCCAAGAATCTTAATGAAAATCATTTAAACAAGTAATATTCTTCTTACCTAAAGAATTCAGATCAACAGCATAAACATTTTCATTTCTTAAGGCAGAAAATACTAAAACATTTTTAGAATTAAAAATATTGCAAGAATCATTTTCAAATTTAACATTAAAACCATCATCACATAACTGAGAAATACATAGTAAATTATACTTAAGCCCATAATCAAATAGAACTTCAAAAATTAATACAGAGTCAGTGTTACCAATCTGGCCTAAGACAATGATTTTCCCTTTATAATTATCACCAAAAGTGACAAAACCTCCCTAAACTCTGACTAAGCTTTTAAATCATGAGTAGTCTCCTGACATATGTCTTGAACATCCATTGTCCAAGTACCAGGTCGTTCTACAGGAACTCATTTAGCATGTTCCCTACAAAACAGATTTAGATAGGAAATGATTTTGGTACCCAGATTTTCTTGGGACCAGACAGGATAGCCAACAAAACATTAGGTACCCAAATTTATCTTATGAGTCTCATAAAATTTATAGAATCAACAGATTTTGAAAGGTAAAATTAATTAGATCCGTAAATATGAATATAACTAGTTAAAGTATATAAATGCTAAGAACTTTATGTAGCAGTATTCTGTCCAGATTTAGGAATGAATTTAGTTTTGGTAAATTTTCTCTGTCCTGGTTAGTATCCTATACCAGTAGTGTATCAAGGTTTTATTTACATACCTATAATTTGAGTAAGAGTATCTTTACCATTTGTAAACTTTTCTAAGTCTTTCTTAAGTGGATCATTAGATAATTTTAGTTCAGTATTCTCTTTATGCAACAGAGCATTATTTTCAATTTCAATATCAAGATCAGATTTATGTTTAACAGTTAAAGAATACTATTTCTTTAAACCTTGGTGTTTGTCTTTCAGCTCATTACAGGTTTCTCCTAACATATCACAATATTCAAACAGTTCAGATTTTGACATGTTTTTTGAGTCAGAATCATCTCCAAAATAATATGTACTTAATGTAGGAGTTTCAGATGTTACCTCAGATGTGTTTTTCATGAAACACATATTTGCCTTATTTCTGAGTTCAGTTTCAGAAATTTCAGACTCAGTGGTGCTATCTTCATAAGCACTCTAGGTAGCCTTCATGGCTTTCTTATACTTATTGTCCTTGTATTCATACTTCTTTTTTTACTTCAGCTTTGGACAGTCTACTTTTATATGTCCCTTTCTTTTTCACCCATAGCAGACAACTTCATCACTTTAATCTGGCTTTTTCCAATCCTTCTTCCAATGTCACTTATTGTCATACATTCCTTTGTAATTTTATTTTCTGAAGAGTTTCTTCTTCCTATAAAATTTCTTAAATCTTCTGGCTATCTGACCCATTTCAACATCACTATCAGAGTCTGAATTTTCACTAGTTGAACTGTCAGTAGGTAGTTGAGCTTTATCTTTGTCTTTGCTCTTTGAAGCAGTAGTCTTGAAAGCCACTGATTTTCTCTTAGGTTCATCATATTCCTCTTTATTCACATTGAGTTCGTCCTCATACATCATAATCTTACCAATGAGTTCTTTGACAGGAAGAGTAGCAATGTCACATGACTCTCTGATTGAAACAGATGTGCCTCTCCATCGGTCTGGTAAACATCTCAGAATCCTCATAATTTCTTCCTTTGCTGGAACAACCTTTCCAAGTGAATTCATTGTATTAACTATCTCATTAAACCTGAGATACATATCATAAATGGGTTCATCCGTCTTCAATTTAAAATTATCATATTTAATAGTATAAGTATTTAATCTCATTTCATTAACATTGGTTGTTCCTTCATGAGAAACAGCTAAGGTGTCCCTAAATTTCAAAAGCAGTTTTACAAGCAGAAATTCTGTTAAACTCTTCATCTCCTAAAGCGCAGTACAGGGCATTCATGGCTTTGCAATTATTATTGTAAGTAGTCTTTGTAGGTTCATCCCAAGTGGATCTAGCAGTAGTGGGAAGTTTATATTCTGATTCTATGGGAGTCCAAATATTAAAACCTATTCTTTCAAAATGAATTTTCATTTTAAGTTTCCACTGAGCATAGATTGTACCGTGGAAGAAAGGTGGCCTGTTAGTAGAACCACCCTCTAGTCTATTATCCATGATAAATAAGTTGAAACAAAAATTTTAAAGATATAAAAATTTAGAAGTAACAAAAATTTTAAGATCATTAAAATACAACTAAAATCACAATTGAAAAACAGAGTACATCAGACATTTTTTTAATTCCTCTGATACCAAATGTTGGTTGTAGTGGACACTCAATAGGGGGGTGAATTGAGTTCCAAATAAAATTTCTATTTAAAAGATTTGTCTTAAAAACCCACAAATAAAACACAAAATTAAACTGTAGTGAATTTATATCAAAATAAAGGTTCTGTTAGGTTCTCAAAAGATTGATTATTTTTCAGTTAATCAATTGAGAATAATTGATTAACTTTTGAAACTAACTTATTGATTTACAACTAATATAAACACATTCGAGTTTAATTATCAAAGTGAATTTAAAACAGTTTTGTTTTTAAAGTAGCTTGTAGCGGAATAAAAATATCTTTGCAAATAAACAAGCACATAAGATTTAACCAAGAGGTTCAGTCTCAAGATGAGACTTAGTCCTCTCAAAACATTAGATAAAAGTTATCCACACCCTGGATTGGGGTTTACAATAATATTTAACTGTCCAGTTCCAAGACCTCTACCACTGTTATCTGTGGGAACAAAAACAACAACACTAGCAGTCCAGGTCACACACAACCTCTACCACTATCCCAGTGGGAAATAAAAGAGTTTGAGTGAGGATTTACAGATCCTCCAGTTAAAGTATAGGAGACAGTGTTTGTGTAAAATACAGCAGATGACACACACTGCTCAATATGTAAATATTAAATCACAGAGGAAAAGATGTTGAGTTTAGAATGGCTCTAGCAATTGCAGTGCAGCTCTGGACTCCATTGGATTGATCATAATTGGTTCTGAGTCCTCTTCTGGTTTTAGTCTAGAAAATAGAGTGTCGTCTGCTTCCTTGACATCCAGGAGTAGAGACAGAGAAGAAATTAGTTGATGAAGTTCTTCTGTGGATGTTCTCGTTCTCGTTCTCAGCTCTTCACAGGTATGAAAGAATGTATATGATCTTTGTGTAAGTTCAGTCGTCTCTTTTAATGCACTTTCTTTTTATTTTTCTCACACTCTTATTTGTCTTTTTAACCACACTATTAGTAGCGAGATCATCTCTTATTTAAAGCACGATCTAGGACAAGACATGATTTCCTTTTTGCTGGTACGAGGTACGGTTCCCTGACATCCAACAACACACATTAAATAAATGTCAGGGTATTAAAATATACTTGATATGACTGTTGGTTAGATTAAATAATGATAAAAAAATTAAAGCAGCATCGGGTTCTGGCTCTGGAATGGTAAATTTGGATATCGGTAGCCTTGTGTATCGATAGGTCTGAGTATCGGTAGCTTCTTGTGTAACAGTAGCGTTTCCATCGGTAACCCTTCTATCGGTAGACTACATTTGTAACGGTAAGCTTTCTGTAGGTATACTTGATTGCATTGTTAGCGGTAGACTTGTCGGTATCAGTGATGTATCGTTGACCTTCACGTATCGGTAGACTCGATGTAACGGTGACCTTCACGTATCGGTAGACTCGATGTAACGGTAACCTTCATGTATTAGTAGATTCGATGTAATGGTGGCCTTCACATATCGGTAGACTCGATGTAACGGTGACCTTCACGTATCAGTAGACTCGATGTAACATGGACCTTCCCGTATCGGTAACCTTTACGTATCGGTTGGCTTGTCTAACGGTAACCTTCTTATATCGGTAAGCTTAGTATATCAGTAACCTTCCGCATATCGGTAATCATAGTATATCAGCAAACTTCCGTGTATCGGTAAGCTTAGTATATCGGTAACCTTCCGCATATCGGTAAGCTTAGTATATCGGTAACCTTCCGCGTATCGGTAAGCTTAGTATATCGGTAACCTTCCGCGTATTGGTAAGCTTAGTATATCGGTAACCTTTTGCGTATCAATAAGCTTAGTATTTTGGTAACCTTCCGCGTGATTAAGTATTCTATTGGCAGAATGAGTTAAGTTAGAATATATATTCATCCAGTAACCATTTTCCTTGAAGATAATATAAATAATATAATAAATGAATATGTGTATGATGTACATAAATAATGAAATAATTAATTTCTCATTAATTAATATAGGAACTATCAAGCTATACATGAACATAATTGAGATTATCAAAATATAATTGTGCATAGTTAAAATATTATTGAGCATAGTTGGGATTATCAAAATATAAGTTCAACTAATTTTCCCAGAGGGCTCAACAATAACCATTTCAAATGAAATAAACTATTTTAAGAAAAAATATATTTTTTAAAAATGAATTCCTTTTTCACTCCACAGACATAATTTAAAAATCTATTTTTTACAAATTGATGAAAATTTAATTGAAAATTTTGACTTATTTTTTTGAAATAAAAATGTTATAATTAATAGATTTATTTTTGGAAACTTTTATGAAAATATTATTCTATCAATGATTTCTAAAAATTACAGGTTTTTATTTAAATCTTCATTTTTATTAATTATATTAATGTTTATAATATATTTTAATTGGTTTTAATGTTAAATTAGAATGACCGTATTACAATTTTACTAATTTAGTTATTTTAAATAATTTTTATATTGAATTATGATATAACAACTTTTAAATATTTTGAATTTTTTTCTTTTGATAAATTTTTTCATCATTGAGTATGAAAGATTAATAATTTATTAAATTATATAACATCTATCAATGGAATTTTAAAAAATTATTTCATTTTTTTTAATCATGAAAATTAATATTATCTTCTATGTTCAACCTAATTTTTTACCCTAATGGATAGAAAAAATAGTAATAATTAGTTACCATGGTTATGGTAGAAATTGTTTTACAAGGGGTTTAACATAAATAATAATTGATAAAAATTACAAAATGTTTTTCTATTTCCTATTATACTGCCATATATTGTCGCAACCCCATCTATGGTAATATAAGGACTCATTTACGTTTCTTATGTAATGATTGAAATGTGGGTGTAATCGATTCTATACAAAAATTTCAAGTGTGTCCTCCCCCCACTTATAAAAGGTCTCCACATATCATCTCTTATTAATACATAGAAAACTCCATTGTGCATCCATGATATGCCTACATCGATTATTTACCTTAATCTCCAAATCCGAGAGTATTTATTTGTATTATGAGTCCTATATATTAAGGATTTAGGTCAACCCTAATGATGATTTCTAAATAAGTGTTAATGTTTTAAACAATGCATTTTAATTTTTCTTCTACTTCTAAATCTTTATATTATTTTTCATATATTAAAAAATAATAATATGAGTATACGACATACATTTAAATTTTTATATATTAATTTAATAACTAAGAAACTTCTCCAATTCCAACGACTGAGAAACAAAACTGTCAATCGTGTATACGAGGGACTGCCACTTCACAAACCAATGTACTCATTTTTTCATCACCAACATTAATGGATGGATATAATGGTATATTTATAATATTTGTATGTAATTTATGAAATTAATTGAAATATATAATTGTTTTATCACATATAAATTCTCACCTTCAAATCCACAGGTTATATGATAACGTCATCCGTGTGTGTGGAGGACTACCACCTCATAAAGGGATGTAATTAATTATGTTCTCTTACGATTCACATTGACAATATTATGGACAAAATTAATAATTATATATGATATTATGGTAAATGATTTTGTTATCTATATTTCAACATTGGTTATATTTTATTTATTCATATCTTTTTCCATACTCTTACCTATATAGATCATTTGATTGTAACCCTTTTATGTGATCCGTTCATGATGATTCCAAGATGTCTATTATAATAGATATATAGTATTATGAGAGAGGATATAATTATGCAATTGAAGGAAATGCCTTTTTTATAATATCTTTTAAATATTAATGTTGTATTCATATTGGTATCATGTTTACCAATACTAGTAAGTTATACATTCCAATAGGATGTGACTCTTGGTATCATGTTCCAATGTAGTAAGGTAATCTATGACTATGGGCTACTAGGGTAAGGTTATTTACATAGAAGATTATAATTGTTTTGTATCCTCATCTATCAAAGGTGGGTGATTCATATTAGGTTTAGTGAGACACAAATACGAATGGATTATGTTTTCTATTTATGTGACATAGGCTGATTATCGATAATATGTCCCATTATTTGTATCTGTTGTATTGTAATTATGAATTCCATTTTCTTGAGTGTGTTATAGTTTTACATTATCTAGAAATATAGATACATTAGTTTATAAGACCTTTTTTTATTTCATTCATGGATCAGTAGAGTTTGATTAATGTGTACTCTCTGCGTGATAATTTTTTTGTACTGGTGGTGGATGGATTTCATGAACAACATTGACTATGACATTGCCATTTCTCCCAGCAATTATAAATTTTTAGGGGATTATTTTAGCTATAAGTCACGAAAAATTTTTGTGAGTGAATGTAAATAGTCATTGGTACTTATGGAATAATTATCAATGGTTCACCAATATATAGAGGTAGTGGATAAAAGAGGTTTCTGTGAAATTATGATGGTGAAGTAATCATTAATTAAATAAGAAAACAATTCCTAGTGGTGTTGTTCTGATGCATAATTTTTGAACAATAAATTTTTTTTATAGAACTTAAGATAGATGGTATAATGATAGAAAACATCCTTAGTTTTTGTGGGAAAATACTATCCTTCCATTAGTGATGTATGGCGCTGTTCCCTATGTACTCAACATTTCTCCCATAGTAGTGAATATTTGTCTGAATAAAATATGTTTAATGAAATTAAAAATTAGTTTTGGTGGTCTTTTTCGAAGCCCTATGTTGCAATATTTTTCTCTTGGTGTTTATTTTGAAAGAAGTTTTAGTCTAAATATCATGGGATTGGGTACTTCACTTTCTTTACTTATTGTAGTGGAAGTGGAAAGTTGTTTTAGTGGACCTCAACTCTAGTTTATGAATGAATCAATGTGGTTATGATTATATTTCAGTGACCATATAAGTATTACTGACTTTTTATCACTTCTGATTATTATGGAGTAAATATTAGTAGAGGTATTATTGATGAAATATGTAGAATAAATATTGGGAATTCATTAGTTCATGATGAAAATAATCATTAATCATTAATAATTTTTTACCTCAAGGGTTAGGAGAAGTCTTGAGGAAAAAAATCATTCGTTATTCTTCAGACATACTTTTCATATAAAAAATGATCATATAAAGTACACTATCTATACCTTATAGAGCATCTAATGTATAGTCATTATAGATTTTTGTGGAAAATGGATTTAGAATATTCCCATAAAAGAGATTCCCAATAAAAACAACAAAATATGTACAATTTTGGTGGACCCATTTGATGTTTTTTATACCAAACCATTAAGATATATTTTTTTTAGAGTATTATTTGAGAGACAAGTACTCTTGGTGAAGAAATTTTGTACTTTACGATTAATAATGTCCAAGTCATAGTTGATTAAATTAATGCAATTTGGGATCTTTAGTTGACATGTGATTATCATATGATAAGGTCTCCAGATGTAGATATTAGAGACGATGTGTTGTTAATGGGGTATCCTCTCTGTAGTCTGTGAAGGTTTTGTTTTGGTAGTTAGTTTTCACCATGGTTCATTGACCCTTTCATGGTGTTGGATTAGGTTGCAGATGTGGAACATGAATTAGCACTACACCAGCAGATGAACCAAATTCAGGAAGTCTTACATGATTCAAAACATATTTGTGTACCTTTATAATGATTCTCACATCATTTATTAGGGTGAATGGGATGTTATAGTTTATGTGACCAATGAGGAGGGGCCTATAGGGATAAATGGTCATTTGGAAATTATTTTATGTGGGCATTTTATTCCTATGGATTGTGTTCTCAATAAAAATAGTGACATGTAAGATATTTTGTGGGATCATGAGATATATATTTTCTATTAGTATCCCTAGTTGGTTGATTGATAACCTTACTTTAATGGGTTACTATTTAATCTTTTTTTGGATGATTTTTAAACCATTGGATATCTTAAAAAATCTTTTAAATTCCATGTTTTTACTCTTATATTGTACTTAAATATTATAAGTATCTCCCACATAAGCGATCATTGATTTTGGTGGGTGTTGTTTTTTATTTGTGCATATCTTCTCTCTAGTTGAGTGGATATGATAAAAATTTATAAATAAACATAAGATTTATCTTTTAGGGGTGGTGTAGTTCGTGACCCCATTTCAATGTTGGTATTATTTAAAATATTGATGATTCTAATTTTTTGAAAAGATTCAGATGTAAGGAAGTTGTTTTATAAAATCATTCCAAAATCATTCTTGGTTTATGAGATGTTACAGAAGGTGGTCAGATGAAGGAAATCAATATATAGGATGAATTCAGGATGTAAACACAATATTCCTAGTGTAAATTATAATTCTCATATTCCGTTTTGGTTCACATATTAGAGGTTGTCAACATGGAATTAATTTTTTTTCAATAAGAAATTCATGTCAGTGGAAAATTATTGTTGACATTAATGGTCTTTTAGGATTTAAGTATGAGGTCACATATAATTTGTTTTATTCTTAACCCATGACATTCCCACCATGAACTATACATTTACTCTATTAATTAGTATTATTTAAGTAGGGTATAAATTTGGGATCCCCTTAAGTTTTCTCTTATTTCAACTCTCTAAAAAAACCTAGAATAAAATGAGGTATTTTTCAACGGACTTTGAATCCTCTTCAATAAAAATTAATCCCTCATCTTGTAAAGACCAACCAATGCCAATCCAATAAAGATATTCTTAGTTATTTTGTCCATTTTTCCTTATAATTTTTATCTATTAATGTTATGAAATCCATATCACCTTTATTATCATGGGTTTATGATGGTATTTTCCTATTCCAAAATTATGTGATTCATTTTTATGATAAATTCAATAGTTTCCCTCATATTTATCATTTCATGAAATCATTAGTGGTTTTTTTAAATGAGGTTATTCATACATTAATTATCATTATTTTATTGTTTTTATGTTATAGTATCATTAATTAATCCTCTAGGTAATAGTTTAATCATCCTAATATATATAACAATATAAAATTTAAAGAATTCCTGTTTTCATTGTGGGGAATTGTGGTCACATTGGGTTTTATTATTATTAAAGTGTTTTTAAATGATAGTTTTTAATCATTATGTTGTGGATTTATTTTTTATTCCCACTATTAATATTTTCATAAATCTCAAAAAACATAAATTAGTAGTAAATATAATGTTGTGATTAGAGAAATAGGAATATATTCCCCTATATATTATTCGTCAATTTGATGGATTATGAAATTAATATTAAACACATGATTGTTCTGTTTAATATTTGAGGATATATTATACAATATAAGGTTATAAATATTAAAAAACAATAAACAATATTTTAGTTAAAATAAACATGGGAATCAAAATAATTTTTTCTAAATATATATTCTCTTGGGATGAGAGTAACGATAAAAACATTTCATTGATAAAATCAGTCATGTTTCAAAATGGATAATTTATTATGTTTTACAGTGTAGTAGTATAGAAATATTATTAAATTTCATAAGAACATTACATATGAGGAATTAATATTTACTATATTTGCTAGAAAAAATATCAAGATATAAAATGAAAAAGAATAATGCACACAAAAACATAAATTTCATATTATTTAGTTATCTATTAATGATTTACCCTTATATAAAAACTATTTAAATGCAGCAGAATGATTATTAATATGATATAGTTTATTAAGGGAGGTCTGTAAAAAATTTATTTGATGTAACAATTTTTGAGGAAGGACAATGGTTGAGTATATATTGGGTATAAATAGAAAAATGACCATTAGGACCTGATTATAGCTTGAAAATTGGCAAATATGACATTGGTCAATATTAATGATAAATAATATAAATATTATTTAAAATAAATATTGGGAATTATGACAATGGGTAATAATTTTAACCTTAAAAATAATATATATATATATAATAACAAAAATATTTGATGAATGACGGAGGAACAACGGCTTAAAACTATTGTATTAATTCTTTTTTTCCATTTGTCAAAACATGTGACATATATAGTTTTATTAGGGTTACCTCTTGGTTATTCACCATTAGAGATTAAAAAACTGAGGTTCATGCAAAATAGATTATAATAAAAGTTAATGTTAGTAGAGATATCAACTATATCCATATTAGTCAAGCCAAGGAAGAATGATCCACCAATTCACACAATAATGTTAGGGTGTATTTTAGTGTATTAGGGGTCAGAAATCTAGAATATATCATTCAAAAATTTAAATGTTCATTGTAGAAACAAAATTAATGTTTCATCAATCCAAATTTCAGTTTTATTTATTGTTATAAATACCACATGAATTTCATGTGAATAATTGACATAGATTTTGGATAAAAATATAACACATTTGTTTTTGTAGATATTTATTATTTTAAATATGGGTTTCCTCTAAATAATTATTTTAATGAAATATTATTAAATAATATTATATATTTTAATATAAATAATAATATAACTAAATAATGGTCCATGTCATTTTGAAAATGTCAATAATGTAAAAATTCCCTAATAAATTTTATTTTTTTCAAAAACAATTTTTTATGATAAGATAATATTTTCATATTTATCAAATATTATATTTTAAATCAACATGATAAATTTATATTATGTTAAAATATAAATAATTTTCCAAAATAGATTAATACTGTATTAATAGAATAAATATAATTTTTTGATATTTGTATTATTTAGACTTCATAAATATGTAATAATGATATAATAATTAATAAAATTGAATCCAAAACCAATTAAATTAATATTATTAATATGTTTTATTTTCATTAATTAAATTTAACTTCCAAACATATAAATATCATTATAAATTATAATAGTGGAATTATTTATTTAAATAAATTATTTTATGGAAAATTTATTTACCAATGAAAAAATATTTTTATTTTTTATCTTGTTAAGGGTTGTAAATTACATCACAACTATTATTTTTTATTATCCTAAATCACATTTTTAAGTCATGGATATTCCAATTTGTTTTTAATTTCCTTATCCTATATTTACAAGGCCATTCTTAAATTCTATAAAAAAATAATCCACCAATATTTCCTATAAATGTGTATCCCTCACACAAATATCATTGACTAATATGACAATAATCATGATGTTTCCCGAATTTTTACTCTCTTTTATCCAAAAATAGAGTTTCTAATGTTTTGTGGTGTACGAAGTAGGCCCCATTAGCTTCATAGACACCTTGTCTTATCCTGAACATCAGGTCTCAGCCTTACATGAACAACTAGTTGCCCCAATGGAATGTAGTCCCCAACTTGGGGCCCACCCACATGTCTAAATTGGTCATCAGACTAATGCATGTTCCCACAATCTAATACATTTTATTTCTTGGGTAATGTTTTATCACTTCCACATGCCCGAAGAAACTTTTCTAGAGGTCACCCATAATAATCAATACTCCAATCCAATCATACATAAATATGGAATTCTAATCATGTAGTGTCCTAAAATCATGGTGTAGATAGTTGAAATGTGTCATTTAATCATCTATCATTATTGGGAGTAACATTTAACCTCCCTTTAGATGGAGATTTTTTTAATGTGGACCCTAATTCTCAACCCATGTAGTGCAACCAAATATAAGAATGAATTTATCCATTGATAAAAAATTTATCAATTGGGCCTCTTTAGCAGCACAAACAACATGACTAAACATGTTCATCGGGTCTTGTCTCACCATGTACCACTATTTTCCCTGTAGACATGTTGTTCCCAGCATGGGCCCCACCCGCTTCCCAAAAATAGGTCATTAGCCTAATGACTATCCCCTATGGACAATACATTTTCTTTCCAGTGTTCTTTGTCATAACTCGCACACAACCTATGAAATATCTCAGGATACCACCCATCCTAATCACTAATACAATCCACTCATGCCTGGTTATGGTGTTCTAATCATGTACGATCCAAAAAAAGGTTTACATTATTTCTATTAGTCATGTCATTTATTTATTTAACCCTTTCACATTCTGGGGTGTTACACTCAGATTTCTCATTAATCGTTATAATGTTATATCACAATTTCATGGATAATATTCTAATATGAGTTTTTCTATTAGTGACATTATAGTTATTCTTCTAGTTCATATGTTATTATGTTTTTTCCACTTATAATAATTCGAGGAAAATAAAAAAAATCCCAGAAATGGGGTATTCCCATTATATCCCAATAATCTTATTGCATAAATCAATTTTCATTCTTGTCGTATTTTCAAAAATCAATCTATTGTTTTCCATATATCCTTTTAAATTTATTGTATACCAAAATATACTATTATTCAATGATATTAAAATAGAAATAATTATACATCAATGATTCTAAACTACCATGTATGATACCCAATATCCATTACCAATGGTTAAAAATCTTAAGAAGGTCATGTCATTTGATATTTTTATACTCACTCAATTATTTGAAACCCATCCTCTAATCACAATGGGTTATTAATGAAATGAATCATTATGAATTTTTATTCATGTCATACACATGAATTAAAACAAATGATAGATGTGAATTTATATAAATCCAATTCATTTGTTGATGAATTATTACCTATATATGTTGTGATTATGATACCTTATAGAATAGACATGGTAATAAGTTTTATAACACATATTTTATGAACCTAGGTGATATGATTTTGAATATATCTTTTTTTAACCAAATATCAAATTTATGTCAAATATATTTAGGATTATCCGGAAATTGTATTCCTCATAGTATATCAATGATGACCACTCATGTTTTATTTCTTTTTATAACACTTATTAGTAATTACAGTCACACTTTTTGTATAATGTATTTTAGTAGAAAATAACCGCTAATGTGGTGAATAGAGATTTATTTGTGAAATATAATTCCATGACGATTAAAATAATATGTTTTCCCCTTAGTTACATCATTTATTTCGATACTAGAATCTTAGGGAAAAAACTAGAAAAGTATATGGAATGTTATTACTGTAATATCTTGATATGAAAGTCAATTAATAATCATGTATTAAAAAGTTAGGACTCCATAAAAAGTGATCCTATTATTATTGATCATGGATTGTGTGAATTAATATTTACTACAAGATCTTTTTTACTGTATTTCTAGGATTTTTGGTTTAATAATGACATGTCTGTTTCCTTGAGTTGAATTGGGTTGTAAGCCTGATGATGTTTGACTGGCCACATTTTAAGGGATTTGAATTGGGATGTTATCCTAGAATGTAGTGATGTTTAATTTAAATGATAATATGATATTTTTTCTATGAAAAATGGTTTGGGTCACCATGGTGGTTGTTATAAATTCATTGCGGTCCTTTCTCAGTATTTTTTTATTTTATTATTTTTTATGATTTCTATGTTGAAGGATGTTTCTTTTTTCTTCAAATTACTCAATATGATTTTTCATTATTTACAACATGTTTATATTTTACATTGAATCATATTAAAATTATTATAGTAATTAAATAAAAAAATGAAAAATTATATTATAATTAACCCATCAGATGGGGTAGTTTGGGAAAATAAAAGTTTAAATAATTATTTTCTTGTCAGTGGACATAATATAATGTTTTAATAGTATTATCTAAGGAGTGTGAATATATGATTTGAAATTTTTATTATGGTTTAATAAAAATGTTTTATATAAAAAAACAATTCAAATATATGAAATAATGATACATACATGATAAAATTAACACATGAATAAGGGTGCTACTTGAACTATGATTAAATATATTAATAGAAATATCCATGTAAATGGAAAATTGAAAAATACTAAATAATAAGGGATTTATTAATTAATAATTTACATGATTCATATATGATTTCATAATATGTTGACCAATTTATGGGTATCTAGAAATTGAAAACTCTCAAGATGGTTATTTCCCATAGTGTTTATTTTGTGTGATATGATTTATATTCTCTATTTTAATAGTATATTCCACTTTCATCTATAAGGAAATTGACACCCAAATGAACTGGGTTGTTTTTTAATATATTTATAATGGAGAGAGATAGATGGTTAACTTCTACCTCTTCCCAAATCTCTATATTTTCATACATAATTGTTTTCATATACTGTGCTATTATTTCATCCAGTATTGGGTGTGCTCCTAAATGTGATATACGACACATGGTTTTACCATATATTTATCTTTGTGTTATCATAGTTTGTGGTATAGCACATATTTTTATCTAATAATGGTGGACCTAGTATCCCATAGGTATATGTTCATAGGTTTTGATGGAATGAGGTATATTATAATTACATGGGTTGTAGTATCTTCGAAACATATTTTTTATATCGGATAGGGACTGTGATAACATGGATATGAGGACTAATGAATACATAAGATGATGGGAATTTTGTGGTACTGAGTAAGGCATAAACGAGGCATGTGATAATTGGTTATAACATAGATTTTGATGGAATGCACATATTAAATGTGGTATTGGGAAAACAGAATGAAAATGATGTTCTAAAGAGGAAGTGGGGTGACTCCATTTTTATATATGTTTCTAATGTTGAACGTTCTAAATATATTTATCATATGGGGAATGTTCCACGGTTAGGATTTGGAACTATTATTAACAACATAAGTGATGATCTAGTTTCATTTGTATATTCAATGGGAATTTTTATTATTCTTTCACATTTTTTATGAGGGTTTTCAGAGAGTATCCTAATAAGTATTCCTTTTTTATCACTCTTTGTTTATATATACTATTTTTATTGGTTAGCTAGAATAACTTAAATTTTTGGTTGGTTTTTTCCTTTTCAAAGGACCATTTGTAATGTTCTCATAAGTTTTTCAAGTTCATAGTTTCTATGTGTTTTTTCTATTGGTACACAATGTTATTATTGATTTCTAGTTTATTCATAAAATTACATTTATTTTTGTTTCCTTTTTATGTTATAAAATTTTTTGGTTCGTGGTTTATCTAATATATTCACATATAACATAATAATTATAGAGGACAATTCCTCCCATGTGTGTAATTGATATACCCTCGATTGTAATGCCCTGACCCAGTTACCCAGATTCAGTTCATTATTACATATCATTTGCATGATCACAAAAGATCATGTCTCTAAAGACCGATTAGTTTAGTGGCCTTGCAAGTAAGAGATACTTTCATAAGGTTTACATTGAATCAAAAAAAATAAAAAACTACAACAAAATTGTTTCCATAGAAAATACTGATATCCCATAGACTATCACTTCATGTATGTTATAATATACTTCTTCGCATCATGGGAAAAATACAACATAGAAATTGGTGATCTTAGATGCTTAGTAAGGATAAAAATATAGATGAAACTTTCATAAATAAGCATAAACATTTAATGAAATTTATAAAACTAAAACAAAATAGATTTCAACATAAACATCATCATAATAGGGAAAATATAAATCAAAATAATTCAATTTACTTACTCACATAGATATTCTATTAGTCAAATAATCATATGCAATATCAATAGCCACTTTCATAATAATGGATTGCATAATGCCAGACTTCATAACCACATAGTCAGGGCATTGTGCCAAGACTACAAAATAGATTTTTTCATGGCCATGAGTTGAGACACTTGTTTGTCTAATGAGACCAACTGATGCATCATGTAGCTATAGCGGGCTCCACCCATCAATTACTAAGTCTAATGCATTCCTCATATAAAATGGTTTAAACATAACATAAACATTCTTATTAAAAATACCATACGAAATGACAATAATGTATCCATAAACCATGAATGGTATAAAAATAACACATCTATAGTCAAACATATCACAAAACAATAAATAATATATGGATGTTTTGTATCATAATAAATACACTTCAAATTAACTTAAAATCCATCAATGTATATTGACAGAGATAAAATAAAAACCTTTTTAAAAGAAATATAACTTTCTATTATGAAATAATTTAAGAGTCACATAATTATAATTAATACAATTATTTTGATTATATTATTTTAGGCTTGTAAGGGAATATTAGATAATGTATAATGGAAGAAATTAGTCACACCTGCCGTATATGTAAAAAAAATCTTACTGTAAATTTGTCAAAAAGGACAAAAAGTACCTTGTTTGGAAAATGACAGAAAGATTCCTTTCAAAAGCATATAAGGTCAAATAAGGGTATAAATTATATTAATCGATTTTCTATTAAATAGTAAAAAAAATTTGAAATAAATTTTCTTAATAAACATGGATTTTAATGAAAAGGAGGTCACAGTAGATACTTACGTAAAAGCAACCTCAAATAATAGAGTTTGTGAAATTAACCCTTACCTTAAAATTTTCCTTTGTCGAGGGTAGGTTAACCAAATTTATAATATTTAAATAATTGTTATTAAATTATACATGAATCATAAACATAAATATTATATCATGTATGTTCTTCAAATATTTCATTGTTAATAATATTTTAGTATTATAGTACTTTCTGGTATTAACATACTCGTTTTGTTTTATATGTTTAGTTACATATGACATGTTTTTTATGGATAGGATGTATCATATTCATATCCAGAATTATATCAAGTCCATAAAAATTATTTTTAATCATAACATGAAAATTATTCATGAATGGTTACGATGGGGAAGTGAATCTTATCGCGTTTGTGGTGATGATATTCTGTATGTACGCATGAGTAACAATATTATTATTTAGATATTAAAATAGTATATAATTTGATGTTACATCATACATACAGAATCATTATAATTTTATATTTATTATTTACATCATTTATACTAATTATTCTACCCATTCAAATGAAGAAATGTTTGACTAACAAACTACACTACGACGTGGATACCGTAATCCGTACATACACACATATGGTGAATTTTTCATTTATATGAAGGATAGAATAAAAAATATTGTTGTGAAATTTTTATAAAAACATCATAGTATATTGAAGATAGTGGAGTTATTAATTTATAATGGAAACAAAAAAGAAAGTGGAAGTGAAAGAAGAAAAGAACTTGAAAGATGTGATGAAATATTTACCTCTTCTTCAGGTTCATCCTTTTGATTTGACCCAAAGGGCTCCATAGGATGGAATTATGACTAAAGTAAGGCCTCTAGAATCAAGTAATTGAAGTTGGGAGGATATTTGTGTAGGTTTTGGCCGATCCAAAAGGCTTTGTAGGTTTCATTTTTTGAGAATGGGGAGTTCCCTTCTATAAGAGGGGAGAGGTGCAGATTAGGAAAATAGTGATATATTATTTTATAGTAAATTAATATTCTTTTTATAATAGCTCCAATGTAAATTATTTCTATTATTGGGTGGGGATGGGTCGAAATCCTTTCATCCAATTGATTCTGGATAAGTTTGGGTCACTATATTAACTGTATCATTTATATTTAACTCTTTGTTAAATAGTTTGACATTTACCATGTCTTTTTGTATTTTTTTTATTAAATAGTTAATGAACATACTATAACAAGCCAATAAAACCCCAAGTGGTTAATTATTAATATATATAAAATTATCTAAATCCTTTTTCCAAACCATATATTTTTAGGAATAGAATATCAATTAATAATATAATATTTATTTTAAGAACTCTTTTAGGTCAATTTTGACACTATTTTGTAATTGATTTTTGTGAAAATAATAACAGCATGATTACTTCTAAAAAATTTAATTAAATCAATCATATCAGGTCATATTAACCAATAAAATCATTTTAATGCATCAAAAGTCTTAATTTCATTTATTTTTGTATTTATAATATCATTTATTTTAATCGTTCATTAATATGGTATTTACTGTGTCATCATTGTGTCATAAATAACATTAATTATTTAAGGTCTAAAAATTATAAATAAAATACAATAATGTAGGAAATCTTTTCATATTTCTGATGAATATTAAAATTTGAGTTTATATTGTGTGAAACGCTATATTATAAATGGTTTAGTTATTAAACTTTGAATATAACTCTTTTAACATTTATTTAAATAAAATAATTATAAATGTCCTAATATAATCCATGTGGACCAAATAGGTTCATATTTTATTTCTAAAGTTGTCTCCGTTCGAATTATACTTGTCCAATTGAATTAATATATGCGTTATGGTAATAATAATATCATTTTAACCATTAATTTCCCTATTTACTTTTAACCATGGTAAATAAAATAAAAAAAGTTACTACTCACCACATTTAATTTTCATCTTATTGAACCAAATTTTAATTTCAAATATCAATTGTGCCTCTCAGATTTTTTAAATCAAACTCACAGAAGTAGTAAAATTATGTTTTATGTAAATTTTCAAATCCTCCAAGGAGGTGGGTATAAGACGGTAAAAAGTACAATAGAATTTTTATATATCTAAAATTATTATAAACTGACTCCAATTAATTAAATTGAACTTATTTATGTATTATGTATCAAATTTGACAAAAAATAAATTTAAATATAATAATTTATTATTTAAATAAAAATTTGGTTGTAAACCATAACTTTGTGTTTTTCACAATTCATAAAAAATTGAATGTTTTAAAAAAATACCAAAAATTTACCCTAAGAAAATTTAGATATTCCGAATCCAAAAATGAATTCCATTTTGAAAGATAAAATTTATAAAATTTCCAAAAGTGGGTATTACTATTCATAACAGCTAGTTTGATTTTGTTGTGGGGTGTTAGAACTTGAAGTTGCGTATAACACATGCCATTGTATTATTCAAAGAGAAGCGTACCATGGAAGCTTGGTGTGTCACATTCTCCCCTCCTTCAAATAATTTCATCTTAGAAATTTCTATAATATTACTTCATAAAAAACTCGGGTGGTTCTTCATCATATGTTCCTTGGGTTCCCATGATGCCTCTTCCATCTTATGGTTTGTCCATTGAAATTTTACCAGAGGAGTCGTTCGGTTTATCAATAATTGTTCTTTGGAATCAAGAATCCTGATGGTCGCTTCACAATAAGATAGATAAGGTCACATTTCTAATTCTTCATAGGTGAGTTCATGCATTGGGTTGGGCATGTATTTTCTCAATAGTGATACGTGGAACACATTGTTAACTTTGGAGAGACTTGGAGGCATTACCAAAAGGTAATATATAGCCCCAATTTGTTCTAAAATTTTGAAAGGTCTGATGTACATGGGACATAATTTTCTCTTATTACCGAAACTTATAACACCCTTCCATATATATAACTTCAAGAAAACATAATATCCTACCTAAAATTCCAAATACGTCCTTCGGATATCAGCATAGATATTCAACCAACTTTGAGATGCTTTGTTGTGGGTTTGGATTACCTTCACCTTTTCCATCATTTCCTCTACATGTTCTGGGAATATTAGTTTTCTTTCACCAACATCATCCCAACAGGTTGGTGTGCGACCTCTCTTCCCATATAATGCTTCATATGGTTCCATCTAAATACTAGAATAGAATATATTGTTATAAAAAAATTCTACCAGAGTTTAATACTGATCCGACATATCTTGAAAGTAATGTCAGCATGATATCAACATGTCTTATGTGGTTTGAATATCCCATTCTCATTTTCCATCAGTTTGGGGGTGGTAAGCAGTACTCAAACGAAGTTCAGTATCTTGGGTTTCTAAATACTTTTCCAGAATCATGATGTAAAACATGGATCATGATCAGAAACAATTGATAGGGGTACTCCATGATTTCTCACATCATCATTAATATATAGTCTTGCTAGATGTTCAAGTGGTAAATATTCTCTTTTAGAAAGAAAATGTGATGATTTGGTAAGACCGTCGACAGTGACCCATATTGCATCATTCCTTTCTAGGAGTATTCGGTAGTCACATGACAAAGTCCATCGTAATATTATCCCATTTCCTCTCAGGTATGGGAAGAGGATGCAAGACTCCTCCACATTGTTTCCTTCCATCATTCACCTGTTGAAAAACCATACATCTTGTCACAAAATTAGCAATATTCTTCTTCATCTTGTCCAACCAAAAATGTTTTTTCAAATATATATACATCATAGTGCTACCAGGGTTTATAGAAAAATTAGAACTATAAGCATCATCCAACAAATTCCCATTTTAGATTAGGTATATCAAGGACACAATTTCTCTTCTCAAATTTCAAAATTCCATATTCATACACAATGTCACTCAATCTCCCATCATTCACAACTTAAATATTCTTTTGAAACTCTTCATCATGGGTAAGATAACTCTTTATCATTTCTAGTAAAGATGTTTTGGAAACTATTTGAAAAAGTATTGATGTTTCACCTTACATGGTTTTCCCCATGTCTAACATTCCTAAATCCTTTTATATAGGATCCTTTTCAAATCTCATCTTTTTCAGAACTCCATGATCCTTTCAGATCAAAGCATCTGCCACCTTATTTTCTTTCCCCAGGTCTTATTGTATGTTGCAATCATAATCCTTGAGTATTTCAAGTCACCTCCTTTACCTCGTGTTGAGTTCTATCTCAGAAAAATTTTATTTCAAACTCTTGTGATCAGTATATATCTCCCATTTTTTACGATAGAGATAATGTCTCCATATTTTCAATCAAAATATTAAATCTTCTAACTCAAGATCATGAGTAGGAGAATTATTCTCATTATTTATTAGTTTTCATGATGAAAAAGCAATTACCCTCTCATTCTGTATATACTCACAACCAGGTCCTTTCTCTGATGTATCACTGTAAATAATAAACCCATCATTCCCTGACGATAGAGTCAAGATAGGGGAATTGACTAATCTTCACATCAATTCGTCAAAACATTATTCACACTCTTTTGCCCAAAAAAAAGTTAACCCCTTTTCGGCTGAGCTTTGTTAATGGGGTTGCCAACATGGAAAAATTCTAGATGAAACGTTGATAATAACCTTCTAAAGCAATAAAATTGTGTACCTCAGTTATACTCATTGGTGATGGCCATTCTTGGATTTCTCTTTTCTTATAAGGATCAAAAGTGATTCCATCCATAGAGACTATATGGCCATGAAAATCAATCTCATGAATCTAGAATTCACACTTTCAAAATTTCCCTTATAATTCATGTCTTCTAAGATTCATTAGAATAATGTGCAAGTTATTTTCATGATCTTTGTAGATTTCGGAGTATACTAAGATATAATCAATAAATACCACAATAAAGTCATCAAGATATTCCTTGAAAACACTATTCATTAGATCCATGAAGACAGAGGGTGAATTATTCATTCCAAAATGCATTACTGTAAACACATAATGCCTGTACCTGGTTTAAAATTTTGTTTTTGGAATGTCTTCCTTCTTCTCACAAAAACCATGATATCCAGATCAGTGGTCAATCTTTGAATAGTATTGAGCTCCATGAAATTGTTCGAAAAAATCATCAATGCAAGGTAGGGGATACTTTTTCATTATTGTTATAGCATTGATATCCCTATATTCAATGTACAAACTCATAGATCCGTCTTTCTTCTTAACAAAAAGAATAGGGACTCCCCATGGAGAAAAACTAGGGAGAATAAATCCCTTATTACTCAATTCCTCTAGTTGTTTCTTTAGTTCCTCTAATTCCACAGTGGACGTTCTATAAGGCGTATTTGATATGGGAATTGAACCAGGAATTAGGACAATTGAAAACTCAATTTATCATTCTGGATGATGTCCAGGTAAATCCTTTGGAAACACATCAACATATTTTTGCACAATAGGTACATCCTCTTTTTGAGTAGTTATTTCATCACCCACAGTTATTTCATTTTATTTCTCCCCAACAATTGACTTAGTTGAGCTACTAGAGGAGGATCTAGATAAGAATAAAATTCTGATGTTTCTTCTATAATGATATGGTACTCCTTATCCTCATAAAAATATGTAACCTCCTTCTTATTACACTAAATTTTCTCATCATGGTTTGAAAGCCAATCCATACCAAGGATTTTATAAAATTCAATCAGGGTTATGATGATGAGATCAGTAGATAAATAATGTTTATATGCCTTAATGGGAACTGATTCACAAAACATTGTTGCAATGATTCTTCCCTTTGGAGTTTTGACTGAAAAATCATTTCTTAAATCAAATTGGAAATATCTAATTTTCATAGTAAACTAGGATGAAATGAAACTATGTGATGATTCAAAATCAAATAATGGATTGGCTAAACTTGAGGAAACCATTAAATTACCTTCCACTGCGTCTTTCGGAGATTAAACCCCAACATTAGTGATATCATAAGCCTAGCCATGATACCATGGAATTTTCTGAGGTAATTTCCCCTGACACATAGGAAATTCATTTTCATAATGTCCCTTTTCTCTTTAAGTGTTGCATTCAACATTAACGTACTCTTTCTTCCCCTTGCAATCACGAGCTTGGTGGCCTTTTTCACCACACTTGTAATAGACACTCATTCCCTTCAGACAAGTACCAGGGGGTTTCTTCCCAAATTTACTGCAGCATGGATACTCGACATTTATTTTCTTCCCCTTATTCCCATTTCCAGAGTGTTCAGCAGATCTCTTCTTCTCTTGCATTGATTTAAAGTCCTAAGACATAGATAATTATTTTTCACTTTAGATAGCACATGAGGAAATATCTTTGAACGATGAAAAGGATTATAAGACTAATGATCGACATAGAAATGTTTTTAAGCCCATCAATGAAATGATAAATCTTAATTATTGGGTTACGTATATAATCTGAAGTATGCCTCACTAGCCTTGTAAAGTTAGCATCGTACTTTGCAACATTCTCATCCTAGTTTTGCCTCAGACTCAGAAATTTTCTTTCCATATCTGCTCGACGGTCATGAGGAATGTACTTTTCTGAGAATGATTCATTAAACTCCCTCCCATACATATTTGATACATCTTCATCTTCCTCTGTGTTATGAATCATCGAACACCATTGATCAGTATCTCCTTTGAGTCTGTAAACTGCCATGACCACATTTTTGCTTTCTCTACTACCCAAGGTGCGGAATATTTTCTCTAAGGAATTTATCCATTGATCATATACTAGTGTAGTTATACCCATATTAAATGTTTGTGGTTGTTTCCTCATGAAGTGATCTAACATTGATCCCCCGTACTGCGGATTAGGGTACTCAATATGGGTATGATTATTATTCATAACCTGAGTGAGTTGTCCCAGAATACTGATAAGCGGATCAGCACCAGTTGTATCACTAGCTCCACTATAATTATCTTGAGCAGGAGGGAAATCAAACATGGAGTGAGTGCATTGATACTGTTTACATTTCATCCACTAGGTTCCATTTCTAAACAATGGAATACAATATATTAGTTTATGAATCGCAATATATAAATCCAAACTTGTAAAACACTTAACATAAATTGAACAATTTATAGATATAATCCATAATCATAAAAATGTTTTCTTTGAGGAAGTATATACTCATAAACCCTTTCTAATGGTTTGTAATGAAAATTAGATTTATCCTAAGCATATCCCTCTGGAGTGTCATAACCAATAGTGCAGCAAGGCCCATTTTTGGGCACCAGTTACTGTTCGACTCTAGCTCAAAGTAGTGTTTTTGTGTTTTACCCATAGGTACATCTATTCTAGAGCCACCTCTACCTTCTTGTATCCAGAAAATGATGTATTTATTGGGAAACTCACAAAATCACTACAATGCCAAAATTCTATGAAGATATTCTATATTAATTTTCAAAGTCTATCTTAGGGATATGTTTTCTAATTAGAGGTTATCTAAATCTAGATTTCAAAGTTAGTACTAAAATTCTATGATACCAACTATAACGCCATGACCCAAGTTACCCAGAGTTAGTGAATTACTACATATTATTGGCATGATCTCAAAATATCATGTCTCAAAAGTCCAATTAGTTTAGTAGCCTTGGAAGTACTAGATACATTCATAAGGTTTACATTACATCATAAAATAGAAAAATACAACAACATTGTTTCCATAGACAACACTAAGATCTCATAGACTATCCCTATAGGTCAGTCATAATATACTTCTTCGCATCCTGAGAAAAATAAAACATAGAATGGGGTGAGCTCAGATGCTCAGCAAGAATAAAAATATAGCGAAAACAATCATAAATAAGAACAAAAATTTAAGACAATGTATAAAACTAAAATAGAAGCATTTTCAACATAAACATCCTCATAATATTGAAAATATAAATCAAAATAATTCCATTTACTTAATCATAGGGATATTAAACTAGTCAAATAATCACATGCAATATCAATATCCACTTTCTTAATGATAGAAATTATAATTCCATACTTCATAACCACATAGTCAGGGCCTTGGGCCAAGAATACAAACAATATTCTGTCAAGGCCTTGTTCCAAGACACTAGTTTGTCTCATGAGACCTATCGATGCATCGATGATCTATATCAAGCTTCTCCCAACACTTACTATGTCCAATCCATTCCTCGTATGATAAAGTTTACACATAACATAAACATTCATATTAAAACTAGCATATGAAATGTCAATTATTTATCCATAAACCAAGAATGGTTTAAAAATAACACATCCATAATAAAAAATATCACAAAACCTTCAATAAAATATGGATGTTTTGTATCATAACAAAACTACTTCAAATAAGCATAAAATACATCAATGGAAGTTGACATAGTTAATGTCAAAATCTTTTATAGAGAAATATCACTTTCTATTTTGAAATCATTTAAGAGTCACATAATTATAATGAAAACATATATTTTGAAGTTATTCTTATAATGTTGTAATGGAAGCTTTGATTTTTTTTATAACGGTTGAAAATAGCCACACCTACTGTATATGTTAAAAAAACATTATTACCTTAAATATTCTGAAAAGGTCAAAAAGTACCGTGTTTGGAAAACGACAGAAAGATTCATTTCAAGAACGTATAAGGAAAAATAAGGGTATAACTGAAATTAACCCATTTTCTATTAAATTTTAAAAATGTTTTGAAATACATTTTCGTAATAAACATGGATGTGTATTATAAAGATGTCCCAGTAGATACTTACGTAAAAGTAACCTTGGATAATAAAGAAATTGTGAAATTAACCCATACATTGTAATTTTCTTAGGTCGAGGGTAGGTTAACCTCCTTTATAATTGTTAAATAATTGTTATTAAATTATAAAATAATCTTATACATAAATATTATATCATATATGATCTTATAATGTTGAATTATTAATAATATTTTAGTATTTTTGTCGATTCGGGTATTAAATTACTCGTTTTCTTTTATATGTTTTGTTACATAATCCATGTTTGTTATGGAAATGATGTATCTTATTCATATCTAAAATTATATCAAGTCTTTAAACATTATCTTTAATCATAAAATGAAAATTAGTCTTGAATGGTTACGATGGGGAAATGAATCTTATCGTGTTCATGGAGACTGTATTCTGTACGTACATACGAGCGACAATATCATTCATTTTATATTAAAATCATATTTAATTGTATTTTATATAATATATAATGAATAATTATAATATTATATTTATTATTTACATAATTTATACTCATTAATATACCCATCCAAATGATGAAATATTTGAACAACGAACTACACCACAGCGTGGAGACGGTAATCCGTATGCATGCACGTATAGTGACTTAGTAATTTATAGGATGGATAAAAAAGAATATTGTTATGAAATTTTTATAATAACATCACAATATATATAATATACCTGAGTTATAATTTTATAATAGAAACAATAAAGAAAGTGGAAGTGAAATAAGAAAAGATCTTTAAAGTGGTGATGAAATATTTACCTTTTCTTCGGGTTCTTCCTTTTTATTGGACCAAAAGAGATTCATAGGATGGATTTATGACTAATGGAATGCCTCTAAGATGAAGTGAGGTAGGATGGAAGGATATTTGGGAGGGTTTTGGATGACCCAAAAGGATTTGGAGTTGTGAATTTGAGAGAAGGGAGAGTCCCTTTTATAAGACGGGTGAGGGGCATCACAGAAAAAGAGTGAAATATTATTTTATAATAAATTTATATTCGTTTTATAATGGCTATAAAGTGATTTTTTAGAAGATAGGGTGGGTATGGGTAGAAATAATTTCATCAAATTGATTTTATACTGGTATAGATCACCATTTTAACCTTATCATTTATATTTAACTCTTATTTAAATATTTTGACATTTAACATTTCACTTGGTATTTTTTTATTATATGGTTAATAAACATACTAAATTAAGATAAAATAACCCCAAGGGGTTCATATTTTATATATATATAACCTTATCTAAGCCCATTGGCTGAGAATTATATTTTTTGGAATATAATATCAATTGATAATATAAAATTTGTTTTAAAATTTCTTTTATGTCAATTTTGACACTATTTGGTAGTTGATTTTTTTGAAAATCATAACTGCATGATTAATTCAAAAAATTCTTAAAAATTAAATCCTAAAATGTCATATTAACCAATAAAATTATTTTAATTTTCCAACAGTTTTAGTTTACATTTATTTGGGTATTTATAATATCAATTATTTTAATTATTCATTAATACCCTAATTTCTGCCTCATCTTCGGGTCATTAATATATTTAACTATATAATGTCTAAAATTTATAAATAAAATATCATTATATAGGAAATATTCTTATATTTCTAATTAATATTTATTTTTTAATATATATTTTGTGTAACCCTATAATAAAAATGATTTTGTTATTAAACATTGAATTTAATTCTTTTAACTCTTTTTTAAATAAAATAATAATAAATATCCTAATATAATCCAATTAGACCAAAAAGGTTCATATTTTATTTTTAAGGTTTTTTTGGTAAAATTAAACATATCCAATGGAATTAGGACATGTGTTAGTGTAATAATAATATCATTTTAACCCTTAATAACCCTATTTACTTTTAACCGTGATAAATAAAAGTAAAAGGTTGCTATTCCCAAAAAATTATTTTCATATTATTGAACAAAATTTTTCTTAATGATATAAACCAATTTTCTATGATTTTTGAAATTAAACTCACAAAAGCGGTAAAATTATGTTTTATGTTAATTTGCAAATACTCCTAGAAGATAGATAAAAGACGGTAAAAAGATCAATAAAATTTTTATATATCTAAAATTATTATAAACTGACTACAATGAATTACATTGAAATTATATTGGTATTATATATCTATTTTGACCTAAAATAAATTTAAATAAAATAAATAATTATTTAAATAAAAATTTTGTTTTAAATTATAACTCACTATTTTTCATTATTCATCAAAAATTGAAAATTCTCAGAAACATACAAAAAAATCACCCTAAGCTAATTTCAATATTCCAAATCCAAAATTGAAATCCACATTGAAATATAAAATTTATAAATTTTCAAAAATTTGATATTACTATTCATAATTGCTAGTTTGATTGGTTGTGTTCTTTTAGAACTCAATGTTGCGTACAACACATGCTATTGTAATATTCAAAGAGAAGCATACCATGGAATATTGGGGTGTTAAATTGGTGGTAGTCTTTAACCATGATCCCTATAAGATATAGGATTAAGGATTAGTTATATTTATTTTATATTTTTCATCCAATGGGGGTACCTTATGTGGGAGGGTCATGAAATTACCATTATTATTTGGTGATTACAATGAATTAAAGGAATGTTTTTTTAGGAATAAAGGTAATTCATATTTCTATAAATAATAATGGAATGTGCAGTACTGTGAAATTATCTATGGAATATATTTTTTAATATAGATTCAATAATATATTGGTTTTTAGGTTTTGTGGAAAAAATACACATAAATTTTATGATATAAAACATTATACTACAAAAAATTATATGATCCCACTATTATGTTATCAAATATATTTTCATTACTTTTACCTTCCCACATTATACGTGACCCCAAAATGTAAATATTTACACAGTATTTCATGAAATCCTCTAATGTTCGTTGTAGTATCCCATAAAGAGAGGCAATGTTAAACTTGATGCAGAGAACAATAAAGATATAATTCAATTTAAATTAGATATTTATATTTTTATTATGCATTGAAATCATGATCCTCGTGATTTTCCCCTATCGTATCTTCAAAATAATATTCAAGACCATAGAACTTGGAAAAGAATGATAGAACTACTAATTTGATGTCCCAAAAGGTCCTTCTATATCATACTGGTCCCTAGCTGTTATTAGTAGATCCAAAAGTGTTATTTGTTATCCCACATGCACAAAGATGTTATGAAATAGCAGACACATGTATAATATATCATTTATATTTCACTAAAAGTAAAAATATGCTAGATATATTTTATGGTATTACTTTTTAAATCAAACATCAGTGATGAAGCTTATGATATTGAGGGAAGGATTTTTATCATGTAAATTATTTTATTGATTTCATGTTCATTAAAACCTTTAAAATTGTTATATTCATTAAACGAGTATCAATGAATTTAGTCACTACCACCTCAATGGAGTTCATGAACTACACATAACCCATCATATTATTTATTTATTTCACTAGATCCATAATGGATGAATCCCACTAATTCCTAATGGAATATATATTCAATACAACATGTCAATTTTTTTTAAAAATATAATTTAAGAATTAAATAACCACTATATTTATAACCCATCATAGAGTAACCTGACTTGAGAAATATAGAGTATATATTTTTCCATGGGAATTAAATTGTTTTTGGTTGTTTATAAGAAATCATACATAAAAGTATAATATAATATTTTTTTGATCATTATGATTATTGATAATGTAAATTTTCACTATTTTTCTATTGGGTTAACTCAATGCATGTGATAAAAATTTCAGTACACTTTCTTATGTTATTTTTAAAACCTATTCATGGTTAATTATTGTGTCTACAAATATGAAGATATATAGATGGTGGAAGAACATGGATGCTCTACAATGATAGCAGATTGGAATATGATATGGTGAGGTTTTATTTTGATAGCCATATTTTTTTCATTTGTGAAAAATGAATACAAATATTAATGTTATTCTATTTATAAGTTTGGTTTCATTTAATGATTCTATATATTTTTTATAATAATATTTTCATTATATATAATGTTTTTTGGGAAAATTGTGATTATTCATTTATACAATAAAATTAAAATATTCTATATAATTTTAGTATCCTTATTTTAGATGAATTATTTCATTATTCTCATAGAGTAATTGTGATTATTGATTTTTTTATTTTTTAATGTATAAAAATATTATTATATATAATTTCATTACATTTTAGGATGTCAAAGTTAAATAAAAATTAATTTTAAAATTTTAGAAACAATATTTTACTATAAAGTTATTATTAATGAATTTTCAAAAATATAGATAATTTATAGTTGTTTCAAAATAAAGATAGAATATCATTATTATTTTATTACTTTTGATTAACATTTTCATTGAATTTTCTCAAAATATATTGAACATAAATGTATTTAAATTGTAATCCCATGGTCAATTGTTTTTTAGAGTGAATCATTACATATCTGATATATTCAATGGTTATATTTCGGATTCAAAATGAGTAAGAGGAATAATACTCCTTATAAAAAAGTCATTCATTTCAATTTTAACACCTCTATATTTCTATTACTGTAAAATTTCATTGTCACTAATAAATGACATGAATATTGATGTTTGTTGTTTATCAAATAATAATAAAATAACATAAGTATAATGTTTACGGTTGAATGACTTCTTTATCACTGGGATAATATATAAATGATAAAACTAATCATTATGTTTTGATTTAATCAAAAATCAATACAAATATATTGTTAATATATATTATTACATGTTTCTTTACTCCAAATGCATGAAATATTAATGAAAATTGAAAATATTTATTAGTGACTATATAAAAAAATTATTTTTTTATAAATTAGGGATGTAACCTAATTGTTTTTATACAATTGTAATTCTTATAGAATTTGAATCATTAATTTATAGGATGGTCATTGTTTTTGAAATCATATTTGGAATATAAATTCTTGAGATGGAATACCTCAAACAATTCCTTTTATATGGGTTTTAATGAAAAATAGGTTTCTAAACATTTTAGAAGAGTTTAAAGATCACCAATATTTGAAACCTTATTTTAAGGAATGACTATGTGTATGCGCACTATTTGAACATAGTTAGTGTTAACTATGAATGTGATGTCCTAGACATGGATGCCACATAGAGATTCCACTTATCCAGGAGGGGCACTGGTCCTCAAGAGCCTCTCCCTGAATGTGTGATGTCACCTTAGCAATGAGGTCCAAAGGTGAGTTTGTGGGAAGAGTGTGTCCCAATTACCAGAGTGTAGCTTGATGGATAAATATAATAACCTGCAAATTGCTGAAGAAGTATAAATATAAGGATTAGTAGAAGAATTCATGAATATTGGAAAACATAAAAATTAGTAATAATATAAAAATCTAATGATAATGTATGTTTTGTATCTACAAAGTAGGAAATATAGTTATACATAGAAGTATGGAATATAAGATATAAAAATTAAAAAAAGAATCCAAAAACAATCAAATAATCCCAAACTCCAAATCAATCATCTACCACCCGAATCCATCTTATGAAAACAAGACATATCATATGTCCAAGGTGGGATGCTTCCCTTTGTCAACACCTTCATATATGTAATCTTCCTAGGTACCAATGGTATCCTAGATAGGGAGTGAGAAAAATCTCAGTTGGCCACTAAAAATAGAATCTATTACATCATGTTTGTGTACTATAGACTTAAACATTGTGAAATCATCCATATATAAAATTAAAGTAGTACAATAACATTAATACCAAAGTTGCAGCTTCATCCTAACTAGTGTGTAAACGTTTGAACATTACATTTATTAATTATCTTATATTTTATAGAGTATGTCATGTGAGGTGTAACCATCACTCTAATCTTTACAAGATAATAATAATAATAATGGTTCCATGATATAACAAGGAATCTATGATGATGACAATAATTAAGGGGATTTGACGTAATAACTATGGCCTTCATGAAATTTGGGGTCAAGCTAACTCTAGTAGTAACTGTAACCTAGCTAAAGGGTTATAGTATAATCCAATGGGAATCGACAAAAGAATTTAAAAAATAATGTAATTCTAATATTTTACAACTAATTCATCCAAAAAAAATTAAATAATAAATAATTGGGCCTAAGGGCGTATCCAGGGTGCCTCATGTCTATATACATCACGCTACATCCAAGGAGTGTATCTATGGAATCATTTAAGAATTAAGAAGGGATCCTATATTGTCATACCAAGAAGCCACAAGTAAAAACATTTGGGTTCAATGGTGGGTATCATCCTTGGAAACCAGAATCCCTAAATCTGAATGGCATCCACATGTTCTCAAGGAATTCCCCTAGGAATCCAAGGCTAGATCAAGTATGATCATACCTATAAATATGTCAACATCAATATGCAATATAAACCTTATACATGACACATTCATTAATTAAGGCCATGTAATACTCATATCTCTTATTAATACATTTGGTTTATTCCACACCATTCATTAGTTTGATGAGGCTATAGGTCATGTAACAATTTATTAATTCATAAAGTTGTAATCATTTCATTCAGTTCACTTCGATACCATCTTTTGTATAGGGATAGGGGTTCTATAAATGTGAAACTGAGTCTTTCAATTACATTCAATTCGGAAAATTCATAAACATTATATACTTTCAATTTATAATTAAGATTCAGTCTTTATATTGATGCACTTACTTTAGAAGGTTAATGTGGAAGATATAAGGTTTTGTTAATTTAATAATTGAAAATTCATCTAATTATAGAGGGATACCCTTAGCAAAGTCAGTCCACACACCCAAATGGTGGAGAAAAAACATCATGACAAACCATTTTGGCCTAACTAATGAAACACCCTACTTTGGGTGGTCGACGTTGAGCTCATAACATATATTGGGGAATAAAATATGGGGAAAAGGACTTATAACAAGTCCTTAATAACTATAAGTATGGAATATGAGTTTAATAATCCATGCCAGTTGAAATCAGTGCACCCAAATCTATATTAATTTATAAAATCATTAAAACTTGGGGAATGAGTTATAGAGCACCTACCAGAGGATTTTATGACTCTCCTCATCTAGTATCACAATTTGGTTTGTCTTTAATTATAACAGATATGACGAATGGATGAACTCATTGAAAATAGATCTACTGATCCAGAACCTCTAGAAATTTATCAAGGAGATGTGAAAAAAGAACAGATAAAAATGAATCAAGATATTATAAAGAGGAATCCAATTAGATGGTTGGTTCTTCAATTAGACACTAGATGGAAAACGAGATCATAAATTACCAAATATTTTCAAAGGACGGAAAAATGTTATAAGTGAACCCTTTTTTCTACTGAAAAAATAGGAGGAATGAGGGTGTGTTAAAATTTTCATTAAGGGAGTTTTAGAAAACATTTCAAAAAATAGGGGGCATACAGTTTGGTTTCATGGTTGGACAAACTATGTGCCAATCATATGCTTTTTTTTTATTCTAAGGGGGGACCCAAATTGTTTGGTCGTACGGTTAGAGAAACTATGTGCCGATACTAGAAAAAAAACATTTCTATAAACTATAAACATTCATCATGGGTGTGCGTCCCCTAGAGCATAATTTGGTTAAATAATTTTCCATGCTTCAACCCATTGTCTTGGCCTAAGCTGTTAGGAGATACCTTGTGGGTTGTTTCCACAGTTTATATGAACTGTTAATCTGTGTTATTTCCTTCACCAGTCATTATTCCAGGCTCTAGAAAATCCCCAGACACCCCAAAAAACATTGTAATCTCATTCAGTATCCACATTAGGTCTAAAATAAATTATTATTCCCAAAAAAGGATCCATAATTTGGATAAAAACCTAGTTCTTATAATCTTCACCCATTAAATGAACTCATCCTCGATTTCACCTTTCCTGGGTAGAAAAACACTATATATGAACAACTCTGGAAACTGCGCATGTATTTTACCCACACACTCCCATGTATCACACTGTAAATGGGCATGCTACCAAATCTACAATAGTAAAGTGACAGAACAGCCTCAGGGAGGCATTGGGATCTAGTCAAAACTGTTTATATGATACTCCTAAAAATAATGCATTATCATCAAGCTCAATAACCTCAGGATGAAAATTATGAGACGAGTTGACATGATAATGTAAAATCAATGAAATACGGAAGACTTCGTGCATGGTATAGTACCTATGAGTTAATATAAATTGATTTGATATTATCCCTACCATCTCTAGAGTCTCTATTATCCCTATATAGAAAGGTTATATCTTCCCTTGACACAGTATCCGTCTATTCACTAGCCTGGGTGATACCTGCTGAAAACAAGAGCCATTAACTAGACCACTACATGTAACCAACGACGATCAGAATATGATTAATTTCTAGAATGAGCAGTAGTCATATACATTCTGATTAGCTGAACACGCTTTTTAGTCTCCTTCATGAGATAATCACTCAGTAGGGGTACCTCTCCTCCCTTTATCCAGCATAGGGGTTAATAGAACGACCAACTATAGAGGGCCTCAAAAGGATCCATCTATGTTTTCACCTGAAATATATTATTAATGGAGAACTTGATGATAGGGATATGATTCTCCCATGAAAAACTAAAATTAGGGACCAATGATTAGATTCCTTACTAAAAAACTGGTGTTTTTTATTTCTGATTTTCCATTAGTTTGAGGGTGAATGGTTTGCTCAGAAGCACCCATGTACTAGTAAAATTCTATAACCCCTTTCATAAAACATGATGAGAAATGAGTCTCCATATCTGAAATGATATTATGTGGGACAGTGTGAATTCATATGATCTGAAGTCATTAAATCATCATATCTCATCAACTTATAACATATCTACGATATGAAGTAAGTTTGTTACAATTTTCATTCTATCAATATAAACCCACACTATGATACTACCTCACGGAGACCTTGTTAATCGAAAAATAAGTCAATGGAATCATCTTACCATTTCCATTTCGTGTCTAGAATTGGCTGGAACAATATTGAAGGTATCTATTATACTTCCTTCACCTGTGGAATGATAGAACTCCTAGTGGAAAATCCTTCTATCAAACAATTCATTGTAGTCCACCAGTACTAGAATTAGATATATCGTTAAATCTTGGAGGTTCCATGTTGAACTTCCCACTGATAAGCATGAGACTCACACATCGACTCCGCTCTCAGATCTGTAGAAACCCATAAACATCCTTGTGTATATATTATTTTACCTCATTCCACATACCAATATAGAGTTCAGTCACCTCTTAAAATAATATCCTGAAAACCCAATCCCATAGGATCTAAAACTACATTCCCTTTACCCTATAAAAGAGTGAATATTCCACTTTCAAGGTTGAGAGATATATTTTCTCATGACTATAATGAAACTTTATATGTATCTTGAAGAATACGGCCACCAATATCAATTCATCACTAGTTTCCCATATGGGCTTTTTTAGAGATTTGCACATCAGTTCTCCTGCTATCAAATAACCTTTTTTAGGATTAAAGGCATTCTAAAAATTGAATTACTAATGATATTGACCCCATATCTATTGTCTGAAAAACACTACACATTGTGTTAATATTTATTTGAGGATATTATAGTATGTATACACTGCATTGTTCTCACCCATCAGATTGTGTCTCCAGAAATGTAAGGAATGTAAAATTACTACAACCTCATGTTCATGTGTTGGGTAATTTATCTCATAAAACCTAAATTACTAAGGTCCATACACAATGAATATGTCCTATAGAAATTTAACTACTCTGAGTTTGATTCCTGATGCATCAAAGAAAGCTTTATATATTTTTCTATGCTCTGGATGAATTAGAAATTGTCTCAAGAAAATCATTGGTTTCTGCTCTTAAAAGTATTGTTTCTCACTTCTGTGACCAATATAACATTACACCCATATTTGTAAGTATAGTAGGTTGTGTATAAAGTAATGAGATGTCATATTTTTATTTTTTTTAATATCCATACATCCCCAATAAACATTTTATTTGAAACATATTATTTCATTTCTCACAGAAAACTAGAACACTGACCTTCTCTAGGTCAAAAGAGACTCCTAATTTATAGATAACAAGACGCAATAACTGAACCTTGTGAATCTAGATGTGTAAATTAGAAATCCTCTCATAAATTCGATGCTCTCTATGTGTATTAAAAATGATCTCAAGGCTCTTATAATTTCCTATAGGAGTGTGACAATACACCAAGATGTAATCCATAAATCCAATTACCAACGAATACACATAGAGATAGAATACCCAATTCACAAAAGCCCTAAAATTGGGAGTCAAGTTTGTATGATTAAATGACATGATATAGTACTCATAAATACGATACCTAATACATAATGCTATATGAGGTACGTCTCAGGGCCTTACCCACACCAGATTAAAGTATAATCTCAGGTTGATCTTAGGAAACACACTAGCTCCATGGAGTGGGTCAAACAGACTATTTATATGAGGAAATGGATACTAGTTGTTGACTATAATCATGTTCAACATTCATTAATCAATGAATAGATGAATGGTCCCATCCATCATCATGGACAAAATCATGTGATAAACTCAAGAGGAAGTTCTAGCCTATATAATCCCCTTGGCTTCTAGATCCTCTAACTACCACATGAGCTTAAATAGATCTATAGGTTCGAATCTGTGAGGAAGAATGGACACTAGAGTTTTCCTGGAATAATCTCAATAATAAACTCTAAGTCAATATCAAGTGTTAAACTATACAAATCATCAGGAAATAAATCTATGAAATGATCCACAGTTGGAGGGAGTTTAGAATGCTTTAAATCCTGATCCTCCATAAGGATATTAGAAATTTGGTTGGCCATTCAACATTTTCCATGATTCTATAGTCCATCTCTTCTTTCATGAAAACCCCACTCACCCTTTTTTATATGACTAATGCACTATGGTGATGTAAATGATACCCTATAGTCATAGAATTCAATAGAGTTGTGATACAGAACCAACTAGTCCATCTCAATATTGACATTGATGCCTATCATCTCAAGAAATAATAGCTCCCATAAGAAATGTGGTCTTACTACCTCCAGGGGAACCCCCTGAATTAGTATATTCCCTTTGATTATACTTCCAACAGTGTATCTAGGTTCATTACATCATAGAAATTCTGAACATATAGCCTAATACATTCCTTGATAGATAAATATATGAAGGTTTGTTAGCCACCAATATTAGATAATATAGTTACATAGGGTAGGATAATTTAATATTACCTAAAACTGTCAATGGCCATACACTCTAATCATTAGGTATCATCATTAATTCATGCAACTAAACTGATCCAGAACCATGTACTACTACTAGAATACCATGAGTATGACCACTCTTCTTATAGAGACCCTAGCCTTTTTCACAGAAAATTACATGATTTTTAGAATAATTACACATCATAGTTCAAGCAAAGGATCATTAAGTTTAGTGTTTTGGAAGAATAGGTACATGAACTGAAATCACAGGAGCAAAAAAAACTTCTTTATTTAATGTCCAAAAACAGATCTTAACATCCATTTAACCCTTACATCTACATAGGGTACCCTATGGAACACATGAACAATGTGATGAGCTAACAATTCCATTATGGGAACAAAAATAATAATAAATCTTAAGCACTTGAGTTAGGAGGCATGACATAATGATATAAAAAACATGGAACATATAGAATCACGACATATAATCATGGGATCATATAAACATGGAATAATAAAAACATGGAATTATATAAACATGTGATAAATTAAAAAATCTTACACAGAAATGAGGCAGTAATATAACAGATGACTTTAGTCTGAGTCGAGGTTAATCACCAAGATCGTTTCCCATAGTACCATAAGCAAAGGCTAACCGCCAAGACCGTTGCACATTATATTCATGAGACTTGAATTTACCAAATTCATTGGAGTGATATCTAGGCATACCAATATATACATTTTCTTTTATATTATTTCTACATCAATAATCATACATAATCAACCATACATAAACATAAGGGTACCTAGGGAAAGAAATGGGTATCACAATCATGTCAAAAATAATAATAAATGAGCATATCATAAAAGTGTCCTTATAAGAAGGAAATAAATTATAAATCGATATGAATAAGGTGAAAATTAATTCATCCTGACAATTGATTTCAAAATAAAGATAGAGACCTGTAAAAAAGTAATTAAAACACATTAGAATTAAAACATTTTATTGCAGTTTTAAGGAGAACACATAGAGCCTTTAAAATTAAAAAAGGGAAGATAATTTATATAAAACCAGAATTTAACCAATAATGATTAAAAAAAAAATATAAATTTTATAAATTCAATGGTGTCATAAAATATTAGATAGAGTTCATATGAAATCTGCTACGAATTTGGGAAGTTCCCTTAAAAAAGATTTTCTTATCGGAAAGTACTGAGGAGGGAATCATTTGAAATCATGTATATCCTTGAAAGAGAGTGTTGAAAGGGTCTTGATAAATGATTTTTTTAAAACTAAACATAATTTATAAGATTCAAATAAATATATAAGATTACTTCTTTTTGATTTAATAAATGATAAGGCAACCCAAAAGAACAACTGAGGTTCATGTAGAATTCATTGCAGATAATCGGCATGGAATCGGGTGTACCTAAGAGGTATCGATGAGTGAGAAACAAGATCAATTATCACTTATAAGTAATGAGGGAAGTGTGGGTTAGGTTTGAAATTATACCCCGTAATTTGGGATTAGAAATAAAATGGCATAGTATAGAGGAAAATCTTGATTAAGAGTGAGATCGAGAGGATGCCTTGCCTTAAGTTTGATGGTGATCTTTTCATGAATGTAATGACCTGAAGAAACAAATTAGGTTCATTAATTATTAATTAAAGAAAAAAATATACATTTAATGAATTTATTTTAGACATTTTATGTTCATTCATCTCCTTCTTAATTGGTTAAGTTGTTCAATTTCATTGTCTAGGGCTGTTTGTTTTCCTTGTTTTCCAGATTGGTTTACTTATTTTCATGTTTGGATAAAAACATATGAAAAAATAAGTTGTCTAGAATTTAAGTTTCATTTTATTGGTGAAAATTCAGGATATTACACTGTTATAAAAATTCATTTTATTATTGGGTGGGAAGTTGAATTAGTATATAAAACTTAGTGATAACCATTTTGGTTAATCAATGAGTTTGGATTACAATGAAAATGTTTTTACTGATAACCTAATACCATTTTTAAAAAAGGATTACAGAACCATAACTAATATATATTACATATATAAATATTTTTCAACTATAAAACTAATAGTTTTGTGACTATAATTAAAGATGATAGTATAAATTGATAAGCCAATGTACAAGACTGTTCTAGATTAACAAATCTAAAATGGGGATTTCATTTCATTCAAATATATGGTGCGGAAAGGAGATATGATAATAAAATATCCCTTTTACATAAAAATTTTACACTAAATGTAAGGTACTATATTTTCAGGCCTTTGTTATGATTATAGTTTAGAAAATAAAAGAAAATAAAGGAACATAAAAATGAATGAATATAAAAGTGGAATTTTACCTCTGGAATCAACCTTACTTGAGAGATTCTTTAGGGGAGAGGTTTTGGCCTTTTAAGAAACCAATGTATTTTAGACGTGGGGAGGGAGCTTGAGGAGAGATTTGGGTAGAATAATGGTAAGGCACACGGCTTGATAGGAGTGAATAAAAGAAGGAGTTATAGGGGGTTATGTAGTGAAAGATAGGAGGGGTTTCCTGATTTTTAATCAATTGTTTATTAATTTACCTCAACACTAGGAATATTGATGATTTCATGACCAAAAATAGTAAATGGGTCATGTGAATTATATCTGAGGGTGGTGAGATCAGCTATTATTCAAGGACTAGTCTATTTATCTTACAATATATATATATATATAGTAAATTACATTATTTTACTAATCATAAAAAATTCATGTATTTCTGAAAAATTCAAAAAAATCACAATAACATTTTTTGATGTATAGAATCCCTAAATTAAATCCATTTTTCAAAAACAATTTTCTAACTATTATTAATTTAATATTCAAATAAAATCCCAATTTACATAAAAAATACAGATTTTTAAACATTTATTTTCTTGTACACAGATATAGGTATATCGTAATTCCACATGAATATTATATTCTATCATATGTAAGGTTACTATTCATTAAGGCATGTAATTATTCATAAAGTTTAAAGTACTATTCATAAGTGTATGTTACTATTCACCAAAAATAACGTTGGTCATATTAGACTCCAAATAAAATAGTGATCACAACCATGTATGTTAGATTATCGAAATTCAAATCACAGAAGGGAAAAACCTTTATTTAAAGGTCACATAGAAAATATTAGTTCATTGTTTTGTGATTTCATGTGATTATATGACATATTTATATGATGTTAATTTCCATTGAAAAACATTGGGTCATTATATTCTCCCCTCTTATGAAATTTCAGCCACAAAATTTCATTTTACATTCAAAGCCATAAACAAGTATGTGTACTTTTCCTTTATTACATCATCTAGTTCCAATGTTTCCTCTTCGTTTTGGAGTTTGTGTCCTACAACCAACTAATTTTTACTTTATTCATTAATGAATATCATATCACTTATTGATTTTTCTTCTACGTGACAATTTATGTGATAATGTCCTAACGATAGTTGTTGCATTAAAGGGTCATAGCGGATCCCTACTATGATGCGAACCCTAAAGTTCCATAACATTGTTCTTTAATATGTGTTCTATGGATGGATGCTGTTATTTTATGGACACAAATAGAACAATCCATTTGGGTTAAGGAATCATAACACATCCATGCACACTCTCTTGGTGTTCACCCATTGTAATATCCTGGAGGATATTTTGAGAACGCGACCCGCCAGTTGGAAATCCACATTTCATAGTTTCATTGGATGTTCATTTATGGGGATGTGTATATTCGTTCTTAAACATTAGGATTATTATTAATGGGTATTAAAACTTGCGCACTTAGATGTATTGATGAAAACTGTGTTGAAACACAACTCACAGTGATGTACGATATGTTGGGTGCGTATTGAGTAACACTTTATTAATAGTGTAAAACCCCGTTCTTATTCCTGAGGTACGGGTTTCTTCTTTTCTCTATTCCTTAAGCATTTTTGAGAAAATAAGGAAAATGGGGAAAATCCTAAATTTTGGGACTACACTGTGTGTACATTTCCAAACACCGTGTACTTTGGCCGTGTGGGATGAGTATACAGGGTGTGTAGCCATGTCGGCGACGAAGGGTGTCAAAACTGACTACACGCTATGTAGTGGGTATTTACATGTTGTTTAGTCAGTCTGCAGGTGAATAGTAAGGAGGTGGAAGTAGCCACCAGCTGAGAGGTAGTACAGGTCGTGTACTCAGGTTTTCACACGCAGTGTACTAATGTCGACATATGAACAGTTCCATGTTGGAAAAAACCCACCAAAGGAACAGTTAAAAAAATGAAAACTACATGTCATGTAGTATATAGTACACACCGTGTAGTTTGTTTTCCTTGCTTAAAATGGGTAGCAGACAACGTTTTTCACAGGATTGGCTTACAACTGGAGGTAGGAGTCGGGAGAGGAGGCCAGACCATTGAGGCTCTCCAGAATGAGCGTCGGGAATCCGTTTTCTCCTCTAATGATCTTGTTGGATCCGTACTGGTAAGCCATCCAGTCTCTTTAAGTTGTTCTAGACAATTCTATCTATAAGGAAAGTTATTTTCATTTGAACGAGGATTCCTTTCACATCCGATCTATGACGTTCTTGGATGATTTGAGGATCGTCGTTCATGTATACCGTTCAGGGGCGTTTAAGGTAGGTGGCTTGTTATTTAATTTCCAACTATTGTGTGGTTGTGTGAATCGTTGTGCCACTAACCCAAGTTGGCGTGTCGTGTGGCTGAGGCCTTGGCTGTTTTATATACATAAAATTGTAAAGTAAATTAAATGTGATAATATACTGTTGTTTGGGATCGATGCTTGGATCCAGAAAAACCCCGGGGTGGTGTGCTCATCTGTTTAGCCGTTTGGCCAGGATACCCGAGGGTATGCCTTTATAATAATGGTTATTGAATTTCCATGAGAGTAATTGCATCTGTACTGCTTGTTTACATGTTGGGCATGGCCCAGTTACTGTTTTAGCCTGAGTGCAGTGTTTTACTTAGCCTGGGGGCAGTGCATCTATTAGCCTGAGGGAAACTTCTTCTATGTCTGTGGGCAATAGACTCTATGCCTTTGAAAGACACTTTCTACGGCTATGGGCAATATCTGTTATGACTGTGGAAATTACCTACTGGTTACGTTTCTAATGACATGAGGGTAAGGGTTTTCATGTCTGAGGACACTGACGGTTTACATTGAAATTCCCTGTGGTGGTTTCCTTATAATGACAGATTAAATGAATATTAAAATGGAAATTTAACTGGAAAAGCAGTTACTTTTGAGTACTACTTAGTTTATTGCATTTACTTTTTCATATTTTTATTTCATATTTAAACACAATTTATCATAGCACTTTGGTGGGTGCCTACTGGGATTTATTTCTCACATCCTGTTTGGGTCATGTCTTTGGCCCAGATAGATTACATTTCTACGGGTTTGGATAAGGACAAAGGTCCCTATACAAGTACTTGATTTCCACTGAGGAGTAGGGGATCAATGGACCGGGCATAGGATCACGATGCTACCGGCTATTTCGTTTTGTTTTTCTGTATCTGTATTGTATTATACTGTATTGTTGTGTAACATGTTCTGGTTGTTTTCTAAGAACATGGACATGTTGCATCATTATCAATATAACTATTGGTTATCTTTTACTATAGTTGTTTATGTTAAATGTGTATGGTTTATTACATCCATGGTTGTTATATGCTTTTAATTTTATTCCAATGCGCTACAATTTGAAAAATTAGGCCATAGTTTACCCACTATCAGACCTGGGCCCTCGCTGCTAGTCGGGAGCCTCTGGAATTTGGGGAAATGCGCTTGAGGTCATGTGACAAACCGTTTTCGGGGCACCCGTTGAGTGGAAACCAGATCTGGGACATTACAAAGTGGTATCAGAGGATTTCTTTTCTTTGGCTTACGATTTGGAGCCGTAGTCAAGGATAGGATGGGAATGGTAGTTGGAAATAATTTGTGCCCGGGAGTAGTTAACCCATTTATCGGGAAAATCCAATCTATATTGGTAATTCCAATTTAAATTTGAAAATTTTATAGTTGATTTGATTTAACCATTGGGTGACGCACTTGTGATTGTGCTATTTTTATTTTATCCATGGGTTATATTTAGTTGCAACCCAATGAGATGAGGGTATGCAATCGCACGCATCATTTAGGCACATGCTAGAAATCACATGTCAGGTATAGTTCCATTCCAAGTTGGCACATTAGAAATAGCATGTTGTTGTGATAGTTGTTGTGCTAGAAAATCACGATGTTGTGATAGCTACTTCGATAAATAACTTCTATGTGATATGTTATTTTTGTGTGATCTTGTTGATACAATGGAAGCCAAACTTTGGTTTTTGGGGAGTATGGGCCATCATTGATAGGAATTTGGTGGATCATTAACTATTTATCTTTTTATAACACATATAAGATCTCAAACATTGATTCTCAGAGAGTATGGCCCCTCACAGATCAGAATTTGGAACTTAATAGATGTTTTTCAGTATTATCTGGGTTCCAAAGTAGTACCTAAGACTTATTTTCTAGAAAACCCACGGTACTCGCCATGTAGTTCCTTGGACACACACCGTGTGATCTTCTTTTCAGAAAGAAAAGAAATCTTTTTAAGTACAAGCCGTGTACCCTCAGTAAACACCATGTAGTCTCTTCCCATATCATTTACCATGTGGGAAGGGACACGGGGAAGGGAAATGCTTGGTTCAAACACACCGAGTACAAGATGTACACGCAGTGTAGTGTTGACCTGGTGTCCGCCCATGTAACTAACAACACGGACGGAGGAGACCCTAAGAAAGACACGCCATGTCCATTATGGAACACGCCGTGTAGTATGATATGGGATTTGGTTGTGTACCTAACAACACAGGTCAGTGTATTCATTTCATGTACACGCCGTGTGTATATGGAACATGTCGTGTAGTTTGAGCCATGTATCCGATAGTGTAACTAACAACACAGGTCAGCAAATCTCATCTAGTACACGCCATGTACCTATTGGACACGTCGTGTAGTATTGACTAGTGACGGTTCGTGTGGACCTAACCGTGTGGCTGGGGAAGACGGGGTGTTGTACACACCGTGTCCGAGTCTAAGACGTCGTATATTATCAAGCCGAGTAGTCGGCCGTGTCACAAACGACACAGGAAGTTTGAGAATTTCACCATACACACCATGTAGATTAAATACACTCCGTGTAGTTGTGTTCCATGGGAGATGTGTGGCTTAGCCATGTAGAAGGACCCAGGCAGGGGAAGAGAAGTCTGGTAAACGTCGTTTAGTCAGTATACAGGCTGTGTAGTCTTGTATAGAAAATCATGAATGCCTTCTTCCCCCTGTCCCCCCTTTTGGTCCATTCATTTTCCGTCTGTCAAAATCTTGATGTAAGGTGCGTTTTTGACCTTGTAGGGTCTTGCCATAAATACGACCACACATTGTTCGACAGGAGATCAGTGACGATTATATTCTAGAGATAGTGGGCCATAGGCTACCAGTGGATCCTCAAGCAGAGCCAGATGCTGTGCTAGCCGTTATACTAGACACAGGCATGGAGGTGCAGTTCCGTGAGGCTTTATACGGTTCCTGCAGACCTTTCAGGGAGCACCGCCAGCCACCACATCTATGGTTTAGCTGACTCATATATTCCAGTAGCAGCATCCGCTGACGTTCTTAGGGGATGGAAGACCACAGGCTACGGAGTCTTGACTGGGGTCTATGCAGACTATCTTCAACCATCTTGAGATGCCTCCAGGGCGGAGGGTCATGCTCACGTCGTCTATGCTGTGTGATTCTACCAAGATGTGGTGGGATTTTACCACTCAGACAAAGCATTATAGAGACATGTCGTTGGAAGATTTTTAGGTAGTCTTCTATGACTTATTTTTTCCAAAGATGTTGATGGCAGATAGAGCTTGAGATTTCATGAACCTTTAGTAGGGCTCTATGTTAGTGATGGATTATTCTTCTAGCTTTACTGTGCTTCAGTGTTTTTCACCCATCTAAGTGGGTGATGAGTCACTGACAGCCTGATGCTTTGAGGATGGTCTTTGATATGACATCTGAGCACTGCTGAAAGTTTCCAGGTTGCCTTCAGTACATGATATTGTGAATCAGGCACTGATTACAGAGAGGAACCTGCAGGAAGCTTGTGGTGTGGGCCAGAGTGGTTCAACACCAGTTTCTGTTACTATTTTTACTGGTAAGAGGAAGAGACAGATGGACTTCTCTTAGGGTGCTAGTACCAGCCAGAATAATGTTTCAGGTGGTCATTTCATGTGCTATAGGTGTGGTAAGAAGGGGAACAAAAGACCCTAGTGTCCATGAGACCCAGTAGAGGGCCGATCTTATGGCAAGATGGGTCATCTGCAGCACTTTTGCAGGGTATTTCCCCCAGTGGCTAGTGAGAGGGGTTCTGTGCAGACTCTGTGTCCGGGAGCAGGTCTTGTGGCTTCTTACCAGTAGGGAACTGGAATACATATGGGCGTGTAGGCAGAAATGGTGGTCGGGCCGTGGTAGCCAGACACCAAGATCTCTAAGGCAGCAGGGCAGGACAGCTCAGGGTAGTCAGGCTGTGTCGCAGGGTCGTAGCTCTGGGCAGGCATATGCAGTGCAACATACCCAACAAGAGAAGGATCTCATACCTTCTAATGTTAGAGGTACTATTCTAGTATCTTCTATCTTATCATCAGTACTTTTCAATACGGGTGCTATAATAGCTACATAACTATACCAGTTGTGGAGAGCCTCGAGCTCTGTGTTTATTCTTCTTCTGATGTTATGATGCTAGACACTCTGTTGGGAATAAGAATGACATGTGTGCGTTAGTGCAAGGAGTTCCCCTTTGAGTTTGAAGAGTGTCACTTTCTATGGGACCTCTATGTCTTTGAGATGACGATCTATGATTTCATTCTCGGGATGGACAGGTTGGTTCCCTTTCGAGTCATTATAGATTTCTATCGTCACATGCAGAGTTTCATGTCACCAGAGGGTGGAGAGTTTCTATACAAGGGAGAATGGGATGTTTAGGAGAGTCGAGCTGGACCGGAGCATCGTAGGCAGGGTGGTGTGATAGCCCAGACTGTGAGTTTATATATAGATGATCAGGGACCTTGTTAATAGGATTTCCTTCCAGTGGTTGATCATTTCAGGGATGTCATCCTGAACAACTTTTCAGGTCATCATCCAGAGCGTGTGGTGGATTAACTTATTTAGATTATGCTAGGAGCATCACTGGTGTCCATTCCTCTTTATAGGATGGCTACACTGGAGTTTTAGGAGCTCAAGAGGCAGTTAGAGGAGTTATAGGTGAAGGGTTTCATCTGACCTAACACTTCTCCTTGGGGTTCGCCAGTCCTCTTGGCGAAGAAGGCAGACGGTACCCTCGGACTCTGTGTGGATTATCGGAAGTTGAACCAGTTGAATGTCATGAACCGATATCCCTTTCCGAGGATTGATGATCTTTTTGATCAACTTCGTGGAGAACGAGTGTTCTTGAAGATTGACATGAGAACGGGATATCATCAGCAGCGCGTGAGACCATCAGACATACCACTTACAACCATTCAACGTAGATATGGTCAGTACGAGTACAAGGTTATGTCGTTTGGACTCACGAACGTGCCAGTAGGTTATATGGATCTAATGAATCGTGTGTTCCATCTTTACCTGGATTATTTTGTGGTTGTATTCATGGATGATATATTATTGTACTCTCACACTCGACATGATCAGGCCACCCCTATTGAGATCGTGCTGAGTACACTGAGAGAGCAGAGAATTTATTCTATGCTCTCAAAGTTCCACTATTGGATGTATCAGATTCACATCTTGGGTCATATCATCTCATAGGCAAGAGTTGTAGTAGACCCAGAGAATGTCAGAGCAATAGTTTCCTAGGAGAAGCCTATGAACGTGTTTGAGATATGGAGTTTCTTTGGGCTTTCTAGTTACTACAGATGCTTCATCCAGGACTTCTCCCCCATATTAGAACCATTGACGGGTTTGACTAGGAAGGGTGTGAAGATCATTTGGATAGAAGCTTGTGAGAAATCCTTTTAGGAGTTGAAAGAAATGTTTACATCAGCACTAGTCCTGATACTTCTAAAGAAAGGGAAGAGCTATACAGTTTATAGTGATGCATCAGGTATTGGGCTGGGAGAAGTGTTAATGTCGGGCGACTGAGTTGTTGCGTACGGGTCATGGCAGTTGAGGCCACATGAGAGGAATTACCTGACTCGTGATCTCGAGTTGTCTATAGATGTTCATGCATTGCGCGGTTAGATACATTATCTCTTGGGAAAACATTTTGTTGTTTTCACTGACCACAAAAGTCTCAAGTACATCTTTACATAGCTTGACTTGAATATGATATATGGAAGTTGTGTCAAATTCCTTCAGTCCTTCGATCTTGAGCTTGCCTATACACCTGGTAAAGGTAATGCAATAGATGAATCCCTAAGCAGGAAGACTCAGATATAGGAAGTGTAGGAGGCTAGTGGTGAGTGGAAGCTTATAACTTTGTTCTCAGTGATTCATTTGGAGGTGAATGATAGTCAGGGGCAGACCTATCTTTCTTCTTTAGCTGTGACCTCTACCCTCCTAGATAGAGTGAGGATGAGACAACTATCTAATCCAGAAGGCCTAGTTCTAACAGAGTCGGAGGCAAGTGAGGAACCTCCTCCTGGATGGACGATAGCCGATGATGAGGTACTGTGTTTCCATGGGTGATTAGGGGATCCATGGGATATACGCGGGGAGTTAATGCAGGAGTATCATGCTTCGGCTTGGGAAGTTCATCCCGGGGTTACCAAGTTGTACCGTGACTTGAGATGTCAGTACTGGTGGTCAGGTATGAAGAGAGAAGTATCTGGTTTTGTTACGAGGTGTTCCACCTATCAGTAGGTGAAGGCCGAGCATCAAAGGCCAGCCGGGCTGTTACAGTAGTTACCCATCCTGGAGTGGAAATGGGATGATGTCGTGATCGACTTCGAGACTAGGTTGTTGAGGTCACCTTGATGGAAATGAATCTGTGTAGGTTGTTGTGGACAGACTCACGAAGGTAGCTCACTATTTTCCGATCAAGGATACATTCGGTGTTGAAGAGCTCATAAGTTTGTATATCTGAGAGGTCATATATCTTCATGGGGTCCCTCATCTATCTATTTAGATAGGGATGCCCATTTTACGTCTCATTTCTAGCATAGTTTTCAGAGGGCACTGGGTACATAGGTGCTTCTAAGCACAGCTTACCAACCTCAGAATGACGTCGAGTCTGAGCGTGCGATATAGGTTCTTGAGGACATGCTGCGAGCATGCGTACTAGACTTTGGGGGATCTTGGGGGAAGAAAAAACCCCTGGTTGAGTTTTCCTATAATAAACGTTTTCAGGAAACTATTAATATGGATCCTTATGAGGATTTATATTGTAGGTCATTCCCATCACCCTTGTGCTAGATAGCGGTAGGTGAGGTAGGTTTACTGGGACCACGTCTCATACAGGAGACTTATGAGCTAGTCCAGTTGAATCAGAAGCGGAGGGCTACCACACAGTCTCATCAGAAATCTTATGCTGATCACTGCAAACGACCCTTGGAGTTTGTGGTCGGTGATCAGGTTTTCTTATGTGTTTCGCCGAGTTTAGGACACAGACGGATCAAGAGATAGGGTAAACTTTCACCAAGGTATGTGGGTATGTTTGAGATTCTGGATAGTGTCGGGTTGTTTGCCTATCGCTTGCAGTTACCACAGAGGTATTGGGCCATGCACAATGTCTTCCAAGTATCTTAGTTTTTCCAATATCATTCAGAATCATCTCACGTCTTTCAGCCTTAGGAGGTTGAGCTTCATATTGATGTGTACTTTGAGGAGAATTTGATTCGTATTGTGGATAGGAGCACGAAGGTTCCCTATGTCTGGTCAGTTCCCCTCGTATGACAGCTATGGAATCAGGGCCGAGTGCAGGATGAAACCAGGGAGCGGGAGAACGATGTACGTGCTCAATGGCCAGAGCTATTCTGAGCTTTATCTTCGCTACCCTTGTAAGGGTAATTCGGGGATGAATTTATTTAATGGGGGAAGTTTGTAAGAACCCGGTTCTTATTCAGGAGGTACAAGTTTCTTCTTTTCTATTTTCTATATATGTTTTTGAGAAAATATGGAAAATGGGGAAAAGTCATAAATTTTGGGACTATACGCCGTGTACTGTTCCACATGCTATGAACATTGGCCGTATGGGATCAGTACACAGGGTGTGTAGCCATGTCGGTAATGAAGGGTGTAAAAACTGACTACACGCCATTTAGTGGGTATTTACACTCCGTGTAGTCAGTCATGAGGTGAATAGTAAGGTGGTGGAAGCAGCCGCTAGCTGAGCAGTAGTACACACTGTGTACATAGGTGTTCACCAACGTCATCCCAACAGGTTGGTGTACGACATCTCTTTCCGTATAACGCTTCATATGGTGCCATCTGAATACTCGAATGGAAGCTATTGTTATAGGAAAATTCTACCAGAGTTAAATATTGATCCCACATACCCTGAAAATCAAGTGAGCAAGATCTCAACATGTCTTCTAAGGTTTGAATAGTCCGTTCTGATTGTCCGTCTGTCTGAGGGTGGTAAGCAGTGCTCAAATGAAGTTCAGTATCCAGGGATTTCTGAAGACTTTTCCAGAATCTTGAAGTAAAACGGGGATCACGATCAGAAACAATCGATAGGGGTACACCATGAAGTCTCACAACTTCATTAATGTATAGTCTTGCTAGACGTTCCAGGGGTAGATCTTCTCTTATAGCAAGAAAATGTGCTGACTTGGTAAGACGATCAACAATAACCCATATTGCATCGTTCCTTCTAGAAGTCTTTGGTAGCCCCATGACAAAGTCCATCGTAATATTGTCCCATTTCCACTCCGGTATGGGAAGAGGTTGCATGACTCCTCCAGGCTGTTGCCTTCCAGCTTTCACTTGTTGACAAACCATACATCTTGATACAAAATCAGCAATCTCCCTCTTCATGTTGTACCACCAAAAATGTTCCTTCAAATCTCTATACATTTTGGTGCTCCCAGGGTGTATAGAGAAATTGGAACTATGAGCATCATCCAGCAATTCCCTTTTTAGATCAGGTATATTGGGAACACAAAGTCTCTTTCCAAATTTCAAAGTTCCATCTTCATACACAAAGTCTCTCAATCTCCCATCATTCACAGCTTTAATCTTCTTCTGAAATTCTTCATCATCGGTCTGAGAACTCTTAATCCTTTCTAGTAAAGATGGTTTGGCAACCATTTGAAAAAGCATTGATGTTTCACCTTCCCTGGTTATTCCCATGTCCATATTCACTAGATCCATGAAAATTGGATCCCTTTCAATTCTCATCATGTTCAGAACTCCATGGTCTTTTCTGCTCAAAGCATCTGCCACCTTGTTTGCCTTCCCCGGGTGGTAGTGTATCGTACAATCATAATCCTTGAGTAATTCAAGCCATCTCCTTTGCCTCATGTTGAGTTCTTTTTGTGAGAAAATATACTTCAAACTCTTGTGATCAGTATAAATCTCACATTTTTCACCATAGAGGTAGTGCCTCCATATCTTCAAAGCAAAGATCACAGCTGCTAACTCAAGATCATGAGTAGGATAGTTTTGTTCATGAATTTTCAACTGTCGTGATGCATAGGCAATAACTCTATCATTCTGCATAAGGACACAGCCAAGTCCTTTCTTTGATGCATCACTATAAATAACGAACCCATCATTCCCCGATGGTAGAGTCAATATAGGAGCATTGACTAATCTTCTCTTCAGTTCTTCGAAACATTCTTCACACTCTTTTGTCCAAACAAATTTAACCCCTTTACGTGTGAGCTTCGTTAGTGGGTTAGCCAATCGGGCAAAATTCTGGACGAAACGTCGATAATAACCTGCCAAGCCAATAAAACTACGTACCTCAGTTATACTCGTAGGTGCTGGCCATTCTTGGATTGCCTTGGTCTTAGAAGGATCAACATAGATTCCATCTTTAGAGACAATATGGCCAAGAAAAGAAATCTCCTGAAGCCAGAATTCACACTTGCTAAACTTTCCATATAATTCATGCCTCCTCAGAGTCTTCAAGATAATGCGCAAGTGATTTTCATGATCTTCGTAGGTTTTGGAGTATACCAAGATATCATCAATAAATACCACCACAAATTCATCGAGATACTCCTTGAAAACTCTATTCATCAGATCCATGAATACAGAGGGTGCATTAGTCAATCCAAACGGCATTACAGTAAACTCGTAATGCCCGTACCTGGTTCGAAATGCTGTCTTCGGAATGTCTTCCTTCTTTACACACAACTGATGGTATCCAGATCGAAGGTCAATCTTTGAAAAGTATTGAGCTCCATGCAGTTGGTCAAATAAATCATCAATACGAGGTAGGGGATACTTGTTCTTTATCGTTATAGAATTGATCTCCCTGTAGTCGATACATAACCTCATAGATCCATCTTTCTTTTTAACAAAAAGAACAGGGGCTCCCCATGGAGAAACACTAGGGCGAATAAATCCCTTATTACTCAATTCCTCTAGTTGTTTCTTTAGTTCGACTAGCTCTACAGTGGCCATTCTATAAGGGGTCTTTGATATAGGCCTTGATCCAGGAATCAAATCAATAGAAAACTCAACTTCTCGTTCTGGAGGATGTCCAGGTAAATCTTCTGGAAATACATCTACAAATTCTTTCACAACAGGTACATCCTCTATTTGAACATTCCTTTCCTCACCGATAGTTACTTCATTCTCTTCCTCCCCAATAATTGAATTAAGTTGAGCTACTGGGGGTGGGTCTAAATAAGAATTAGGTGGTGACGATTCTGCTCTAAAAATAAGGTGCTCCTTATCATTATCATCATGAATCATAACCTCTTTCTTCTTACAATAAATCTTCGCATCATAGTCCGAAAGCCAGTCCATACCGAGGATTATATCAAACTCAATCATAGGTATGACGATGAAATCAGCAGATAAAGAAAATTTATGTGCTCTAATGGGGACTGATTCACAAAACTTTGTTGCAACGATACTTCCCTTAGGAGTTTTAACTGACAACTCCCTTATTAAATCAAATTGGAAATATCTAATTTTCTTAGCAAACTGGGAAGATATGAAACAATGAGATAATCTAGAATCAAATAATGCATTTGCTAAACTTGAGGAAACCATTAAATTACCTGCCACCACGTCTTTCGGAGTTTCTACCTCAGCAGTAGTGATAGCATAAGCCTGGCCTTGATCCCTTGGCCTTTTCTGAGGTAAGTTCTCCTGACGCTTAGGACATGCATTTGCATAATGCCCCATCTCCCTGCAATTGTAGCACTGAACGTTGGTAGCTTCCTTCTTCCCCTTGCAATCATGAGCTTGGTGGCCTTTTTCACCACACTTGTAACAGACTCACATTCCCTTCAGGCAAGCACCGGGGTGTTTCTTCCCGCACTTACCACAAGATGGATATTCAACCTTTCCCTTCTTCCCCTTATTTCCATTCCCAAATTGATCAGCAGGTCTCTTTTTCTCTTTCTTTGCTTTAAAGTCATAAGACTTAGAGAATTCCTTTTCGGTCTTGATAGCACATGAGACAATGTCTTCGTACGATGAAAAGGATTGTGAGACTAATGCTCGACGGAGAAATGGTTTTAACCCATCAAAGAAACGATCAATCTTACTTCTTGGGTTGCGAATATAATCACCAGCGTACCTCGCTAACCTTGTAAAGTTAGCCTCATACTTTGTGACATTCTCATCCTCCTTTTGTCTCAGACTCAGAAATTGTCTTTCCATATCTGCTCGATGGTCGCGAGGAAAGTATTTTTCTAAAAACAGATCTTTGAACTCCCTCCATTCCCTGTTTGATACTTCATCATCTTCCTTCATGTTTTGAATCAATGACCACCATTGATCAGCATCTCCAGTGAGGCGGTAAACTGCCATGGTAACTTTTTCCCTTTCACTACTCCCCAAAGCCTGAAATATTTTCTCTAGGGAAAATATCCATTGCTCAGCTACTAAGGGATTTGTACTCCCATTGAACGTTGGTGGTTGTTGTCTCATGAATCGATCTAACATTGATCCTCCACGCTGCGGATCAGGGTGCTCCATACAGGTAAGGTTATTATTCATAACCTGAGTAAGTTGTCCCAGTATGGTGATTAGCTGATCAGCACCAGTTGCATCACCAGCCCCACTATAATTATCTTGAGCAGGAGGGCAATCCCTACATGGAGTGCGTGCATTGATACGGTTTCCATTTCTTCCACTAGGCGCCATTTCTAAACAATGGCATAAACTAGATCAGTTTATGAATCAAAATACAAAATCCCATACTTATAAAACACTTAACATAAATTGAACTATTTATGGATATAATCCATAATCATAAATATGTTTTCTTTGAGGAAGTATATACTCATAAACCCTTCATAATGATTTGTAAAGAAAGTGAGAGTTATCCTAAGCATATCCCCCGGTAGTGTCGTAACCAAGAGTGCAGCAAGGCCCGTTGTCGTGCACCAGTTCCCGTTCGAGTCTAGCTCAAAGCGGTGTTTTCGGGTTTTACCCCTAGGTACATCTGTGCCAGAGCCGCCTCTACCTGCTCGTATCCAGACAGGGATGTATTGCTCGGAAAACTCACAAAATCTCTACAATACCAAAATTCTAGGAAGTTCTTCTATACTAATCCTCAAAGTTCATCTTAGGTCTACGTGCTCTAATCAGAGTTTATCTAAATCTAGTTTCCAAGGTTTGTACTAAACTTCCTCTGATACCAACTGTAACGCCCCGACCCTAGTTGCCTAGAGTCGGTGCATTATTACATAACATTGGCATGATCACAAGAAAGATCAAATCTCGAAAGACCGATTGGTTTAGTAGCCTTGGAAACACTAGATATATTCATAAGTTTTACATTACATCATAAAATGAAAAACTACTACAACAACATAATGTCTCCATAATCCACACTACTATCCCCTCATAATATCCCTGCAGTTCATTCATAATTTACTTCTTCACATCCTGGGGAAAAATAAAACATAGAAAAGGGGTGATCTCAAATGCCCAGTAAGGATAACAATATAGCGGAAACTTTCATAAATAAGAATAAACATTTAAGGCAATGCATTACTAAAACAAAAGCCTTTTAAAATTGAACTTCAACATGGTATGGCAAAAGTAAAATGAAATAATGCCATTTACTTATTCACATGGATATTCTACTAATCGAATAATCACATGCAAAAATCAATAACCACTTTCATAATGTTGGAATGCATAATGCCAGACTATCATAACCACATAGCCAAGGCCTCGTGCCAAGGCTACAAATAAGATTTTGTCAAGGCCTTGTGCCAAGACACTAGTTTGTCTCATGAGACCTACCGATGCATCGAGGAGCTATAGCGGGCTCCACCCGTCACTTATTAAGTCCAATGCATTCCCATATGAAAAGGTTTAAACATAACATAATCATTCGTATTAAAACTAGCATACGAAATGTCAATACTTTCACCATAAACTATGAATGGTATAAAAATAGAACATCCACAGTCAAACATATCACAAAACCTTCAATACAATATAAATAATCTTAAAATCCATCAAAGGATGCTGACATTGATGAAATCAAAATTCTTTTTAAAGAAATATCTCCTTTTATTTTGAAATCATTTAAGATCCATATAAAATAAAACATTTTCTTTGAAAATATTCTTATAAGCTTGTAAGAGAAGCTTTGAAGATTTTATAATGGTGGAAAATAGCCGCACCCGCCGTATAAGTTAAAAAAAACATTCTTACCTTAATTCTGTCGAAAAGGTTAAAAAGGACCTTGTTTTGAAAACGACGGAAAGATTCCTCTTATAAAAAGTCAAAAAGGGTATAAATGACTTTAAACCATATTCTTGTAAATAATAAAAATGTTTTGAAATACATTTTGAAGAAACATGGATGTGGATGATAACGAGGTCCCAGTAGATAATTATGTATAAACAACCTTGGATAATGAAGAGGTTGTGAAGTAAACCCTTACCTTGTACTTTTCCTTGGTTGTGGTAGGTTAACCTCCTGTATAATGGTGAAATAATTGTTATTAAATTATACAAGAATCATATACATTAATATGATATCATATATGATCTTTTAATATTTATTTGATAATAATATCTTAGTATTATCGTTGTTTCGGGTGTTAACTTACTTGTTTTATTTCATATGTTTTGTTACGTAAGACATGTTTGTAAAGGATAAGTTGTATATTATTCATATCCAGAATGATATCAAGTCCTTAAACATCATTTTTAAATCATAAAATGATAATTACGCTTTAATGGTTACGATGGAGAATGAATCTCATCGCGTTCGTGGAGACGGTAGTCCGTACGTACGCACGAGCGACAATATCATTCTTTTGATATTAAAATAATATATAAATGGATGGTATATCATATATACAGAATCATTAACATGTTATATTTATTATTTACATGAGTTACACATCATTATTATACCCATCCAAATAATATTATATTGAATAACAATTACACCACGGCGTGGAGACGGTAAGCCGTACGTACGCACGTATGGTGACATGTTATTCAAAGGGTGGATAGAATACTGAATATGATTGTACCATATTTATAATAACATCACAGTATATGTGAGATACTGGAGTTATTATTTCAGAATGGTAAGAACAAAGGAAGAAGAAGTGGAAGAAGAAATGAACTTAGAAAAGGGTGGTGAGATCATTACCTCTTCTTCGGGTTCTTCCTTTTGATTTGATCAAAAGGGCTCCTTAGGTTGGCTTTCTGATCAAACTAAGGCCTCTAGGTTGTATTGAGGGATGTTGGGAGAGTATTTGGGCAGAGTTTGGCCGAACCAAAAGGCTTTAGAGGTGTGAAGAAATGAGAAGGAGGAGTGCCCTTTTATAAGAGGGGTGAGGGGCACCTTTGGAAAAGCTAGAAATATTAATTTATAATAAATTCATATTCGGTTTCTAAAGGCTCCAAAGTTGACTATTCAAAGGATGAGGTGGGGATAGGTCGAAAACAACTCATCCAATAGAATTTAGACAGGTTTGGGTACTTATATTAACCTTATCTTTAAGTATTAACTCTAAGTTAATTAGTTTCACTTTTACAATGTCTCTTTGTATTTTTATATAATATGGTTAATAAACTTACTATATACATCCAATCGACCCCCAAGTGGTCCATTAATGAGGAACCTATAATAATATAAGTCTCTTGGCCGATCCTTATATTTTTAGGAATTTAATATCAATTAATAATATAATATTTGTTTTAAGAACTCTTTTATGTCAATTTTGACACTATTCAATAGTTGATTTTTTTGAAACTCCTAACAGATTGATTACTTCGAACAAAGTCAATTAAATCAATCCTAATATATCATATTATCATAGAAAATTAGTGTAATTTATTAAAAGGTTCATATTATATTTATTTGTGTATTTATAATATTAATTATGTTAATTTTTTACTATTTTAGTAATTACTGCATCATCATTGTGTCATAAATAAAATAAATTATTTAATGTCTAAAAATTATAAATAAACTATCATTATGTAGGAAATCGTTTTAGCTTTCTAATGAATATTTACAATCGAAAATCCAACATGTATAACCCTATGTAAAAATTGTTCTTCTAAAAGATATATGCTTGTGTCATTTTTGTATTCATTTTAACTTAATTAAAATAAAGTGTCATTATCACTTACAAGTGGATCCATGGGGTCCCAAAATTGACACAAAGATGCCCATGGTCAACCTTGTATCAACCAATAGGGTTAAGACACGTTTTAGGGTAATTTTGTATTATTATAATATTATTTTTTTAACCCTTATTTACCGGATTTACCCTTAACCATGGTAAATAAAATATTTACCGCAGTAATTATTCAAAATGTGTAAAAATAAAAGTTACCTATTTACACAATTTGAACATCCTGATTCCAAATATGGAATCCATTTTCCTAAATTCAAAACACAGAAGTGGCAGAAATTAATTTAAAATTAATTCCCGCTGTCAAAACAAAAAGCATGTTTTTAAGAGATAATAACTATCAAAAGATTGACACTTGTTTATGTTCGGTTTAATTGTAAAATTATGTCCAATGATAAACATTAAATTGAATGGTAAAAATATATTCTAAATATACTTTAAAACCACTCAAATTCATAATTTATCACTATTAATTATTTTGATTAAAAAAGTTGTTTTTAATTAAAATTTAGAAATTTTCACTATTCATCAAAATATGAAAGTTATCCGAAATGTACCAAAATTTCACCCTAGGCTAATTTTGATATTCCGAATCCAAAAATGAAGTCCATTTTGAAATATAGAATATATATGATTTCAAAAATTAGGTATTACTATTCACAACGGCTAGTTTAATTAGTTGTGGTGTGTGTTAGAACTCGAGGTTGCGTACAACACACGCTATCGCATTATTCAAAGGGAAACGTACCGTAGAAGCTTGGGGTGTTACATAATTCCATTGAGAAAGTGTCCAATAGTGTCACACAACAAGGGTGTCCAAGTATATGAGTTAAATATTTATTTTACTAGTTGAAGAAAAATTATTCCCAATTGTGGATTATTAATTATTCAAGAGTGCATGACCACATTTACTTCAACACTAGTTATTCAAGAGAATATATTTTGGGAGAAAAAATTTATTTATTAGTGAGTAATGTAGTGATATTTAATTGAGAAATAAATATCCATTATTCAAGGTCTAAAAAATGTGGTGGAGGAAATAAATAAAATGGAAAAACAAAAGTACATGTCTTGTATAGTAATATACATGCCATGTAATTTTTTTCTCGGAATTTGTGACAAATAATATTATATATTTAATTAAATAATATTAGTTGTAATTCGTTGGATTCATGCCATGTAATAATAATAGTCAACTGTTATTCTTAGACATGGGGTTTTACAATGAATTAAATGAAATGAATAAATTATTTCAGGTAATTAATTTATTTTTTTATTCTACTTCATTAAAATCCCAATTATATAATTCTCATTATCATATCCATTTTGAGGGGTTATTCACAACTAATCTAGAAAAAATATCTCACGCCAAGAGAGAATTCTTTTCTTCCAAGAACACTCTCAAGCTCCGAGAGAGAGAGATCATCCTCCACCGTATTAGGGTGATCGAATGCAGACATCGCAAGAGAATTATCTTCCACACTTGCACCCAGATATCAATTATATGACATCTAATGATTCATGGAGCATGTGTGGATCACTAAGAGAGAAATCCTACACTTGGATTTTATGATGCAATGACAGATCACATCGGATCATGACCAAAACCATCAATAGAGAGTTAATTCCATCAAGGTAAATATTTTGTATTAATTAAATTAATTATAACCAACATATTATTATCCTCTCTATGGTTCCTAGGATCCTTTCCTTTCATTCGTTCATCATTTCTATTCTTATGTTCTGGAATTTTGTTATCATGAAGAACCTCAGATTGATCATTGTTAATGGAAAAAATTAAATTTGCGTATACCCAAGAACGCGCTTCCTCTATGCCCCGAACCTACAAGTGGTATCAGAGCAGTCATATCATTGTTTATAATAATTTAGTTTTTCATTGATGATTTACGCATTTAATAATTTAGTTGTTTCAATTTAAGTTAATCATTCTATAAATATGAATATTGAGGTTTCTTCTTCCTATCCCGTTTCTCATTCACCATACAGAAATGATTTTTTATTTTAATTATTCATTAAAATAAAACATAGGATCTCATCCAGAGGTGCCAAACATTCCTGGTCATAAAACACTAGAACTCACAACATGTATTTGGCAGTACACACCGTGTAGTCTAGGTTCAATGCATCGGACTGGTCCACCAAACCAGAGCATGTTAATGGATCTGATCTACGTCTTTAAGACTCCATGTGATTACTAGGAACATGATGAACATGGTTTCTAGATTACATGTTGTGTGGCCCACTGAACATGTCATGAAGACCCTTCGTGTTTGGGTTGGACGGTGTACCCCGTACAGGGCTTGCCTGGCTGGAAACCGTGTAACACGGATAGTACAAGGTGTGTGTCCCATTGAACTAGCCATGTACACCCATGATTTCTTAATCACATATATATGCTATGTCCACGGGTGTGTACATCATATGGATGGTGTAAAAAAGTACATGCCATGTAGTCTAAAGTATATGTCATGTACTCATCCAAATTAAAATGTTTTATTCAAATTTATTGTTATACTATACCAACCCTTGAGACATGTACCATAGTGTAGGCGTAAAGCTGTGGCACAACACATCATAGGTGTTTTATAAATATGTTTTTAATTTATCATCTACGAAATGTTCATTTCTACTCATTGGGTAGTTACAAATGATAATTCTCTAGGTTAGATCCAAGGCACCTGTTACCTATGAAGATAATTTTAATTGAATTTATTTTTTAAAAATTATGATGCACGAGAATCTCAAGGAAATTCAGAAAAGGGTGTAAGATAAAAGAATGGATTACTTAATGATTATTAATTGATTCGAGCTTTATTTATATTAAAAAAAATAAATAATTGAATGATAGATTTATTTAAGAATAAATATCATTGCATGTATGGATGATCATGATCTTGAGAAAGTCCATTGTATGTGAATGGATTCATTTAATTTATTTATTTAATTTAAATTGATTGGCATGTGATCCTTCTCCTCGTTAACATGTCAGGCCTACATGCCCAATGTTTCTTTTATGTAAAATCCCATTTTACCCCTCACCTATGCTTGAGATAAAAGCATATGTAATGGATGTAGATCCCATGCTAGGGGATGCAGCTCATGATAGGAGCCAAGGAAAAACCAATCCAAGGAAATACAAATGTGGCCAAGTGGAAAGCTGTAACATGAACCCAAAAAGTTCAACATGTTTCTCCCCTGGGTCTTTGGTTTTCATATCAAATACTAGATAAAATAAACAGTAAAAAATTCTCCTGATCATACAATTTATTTTATTTTTTTCCGTTTCATTGTTTATTTATTGTGGGTGTGTTGTCAGGATCAAAAAATTTATGAATTAAACTAGCATGTATGATGGAACTAAAATAAGAACATATGATGCTTAAATATTATCATAGACATGGTTTATCACATAGTTATATCCCACATAATATTAAAAAGATTTTAATCAAACATAATAAAATGTAAATCTATGTATAAGGAAAAAATCCCTCCATGAACTAATAAGTCGATAGAGCTTTTCTTAGTCATGATTAGAATCGAACCATAGTTCAAAATGCTTGACCAACCCTAGATGGGGTGCATTGAATTATCAGGGAATTCTAAATCAAGGTTTTGGGTTGACATTATTTGATTCACATCAAGGGTTGACTACTACAGTAGACCATGGTGTGATCAAGAGTAAATGGTTGGGGAAATCCAAAATAAAATAGTTTCCGAAATGGGGATTCAACTCAGAGGATCACGGTGCTGCTAGTTTATGCAGTTGGAATTTAGAATGCCAACCTAAAACCCTTTAAGTTTCTTGATCAACCCTTGTTGTGGTAATACGAAGGGTAATATGGATCCATTCCTCTATAATATTCAAGATACATATTATTCTGATGTCAGCGGTCTTGGCTATTGGATTTCGATAAAATAATGGGAGACTAATAAGTATTAATTTATTTATTTTTCTCGGTTTTTATGATAATAAAGTAATAAACCTTTTCTCATCTTAATTTGTAGAAACTACCAAAAATTGAATTTAATAATATCATTTAGAACCATATTTGAGATGGAAAACCTTCTCATTAACACCAATTTATAGTAATGGAAGAGGCATTTAAGCATCATCCTTCTCCCCAAGATGAAATTGTTTGTGCTGGAAGATCATATTCCAGTTGCGCCTGGAAAAGAGGCTAGTGATGAGGAGCTATATCTCTATATGAGACACATATATGATGCCCCAAATTTCCAATTTTTCACGCTTTCAACCATGTCTAATGAGATATTGATGAAAAATGGAAATATGGATGTTTATAGAATGCTATCTCACCTTAAGGATATCTATCAAGAGAATGAGAGACATGAGAGATATGATATCTCCAACACTTTGTATACAACTATGCTTGGAGAGTCTGCACCAACTGGGCCTCATGTAGTCAATCTTACTGGTTATATTTAACTCTTAGATATTCTATGGATTAAGTTCTCGGATGAGTTACGTACAGATATCATCCTATCATCAATGCCAAATACATTCTCTAGCTTTATTGTCAACTACAACATGAGCAACACTGAGAAGATTCTACCAGAACTTCTAACCTTAATTCCCCAGGAAGATATGGACATGGGGCGTGAAAAACCTATAGTCCATATGGTGAATATGAAAATTAATAATAAGAAATAGAGGATAAAGATTCTGAAACGGTCTAAATCCCCAGAGCACCATCCCTCCAAAAAGGGGAAAATCTAAAAGGTAGGGCAAGGAACGGGAGGTGGTGTGGTTTGCATGTAGAAAGAAATGCCACAAGAGTGGAAATTAAACCCAAAAGCATGGGGAAGCTAAAGGTGAAATCATTATAGAGTGTAATCCATCCATTTATACACATTGGGTATTAGATATATCTTGTGGGGAACACATCTATATTCGAATGTAGGAACCAAGTAGATTTAGAATAATTTCCGGAGGAGAGGTGGATCTTCGTGCTACCAATGGTGTGAGGTTTTCTGTGTTATCCATTAGAAATTACCACCTCTCATTGCCAACTAAGATGATTTTGTGTTTACATAACTGTTATTATGTTCCCAGTGTTTCCAAAAATATAATTTTTGTTTCATGTTCAAATATATATATGGATCTATTTTCATGTTTTAAATAATGGTAACTTATATTATTAGAACAACATCGGTTATGGTATAGTGAAGTTAAATAATGGTTTGTATGTATTAAATTATGAAATCAAAGTACTGTAAATCGATAACAAAACAAACTTACATGACTCATACATCACCCAGTTCTAGCATCACCATCTTGGTCATGTAAACGAGAAGCTCTTGACAAAGATCTGCTAAGATGGTTGTTTAGACTCAACTGATCTAAAACCACATGATAGATGTCAAACTAGTTTACAAGGTAAAATGACAAATCCACATTTCATTGGACAGGGTGAAAGGTCCACAGAGCTTCTAGGATTGGTTAACACGGGTTTGTGTGGAAAATTTCTAGTAGAAGCTAGAGGTGGATATTCATACATCATTACTTTTACTGGTGATAAGAGAATATATGTATATATCTACTTAATGTATTATAAGTAATAAGACTTATAGAAATTTAAGGAATTCATGTCTGAAGTAATGAATTATCATGGTATGATGATAAAGAAGCTTTGATCGGATTAAGGAGGTTAATATCTAAACCAAGAGTTCATCGTTATTCTACAGGAGACTGGGATTCGATCTTTGATCAGTCCTCCTTATACAACATAATGGAATGGTGTTAGTGAAAGGAGGAACCAAACCTTGTTGGATGTTGTGAGGTATATGATGAGCCATGATGATCTTCTATTAACATTATAGGGATATACATTACAAACTGCAGAATACACCTTAAACTATATACCAATAAAGGTAGAAAATAGAATTCCCTCCAAGTTATGGAATGGAATGAAACTCATTTTGTCACACACACATGTATAGGGATGTGAGGAGTTTGTTAAGGCCTTCTCGGGCAACAAACTATCACCACAAGGCCCTACGTTTATCTTTTTAGGATATCCCAAGGAAATTAAAGGATGTTACCTATATAACCCTTCATGAAAGAAAGTGATTTTTTCCAGACAAGATGTCTTTCTTGAGAAGGAACACATTCTCAAAAAGAGAGAGTGGTGGAAATATTGACTTCGAAGAAGTTGATGCTCAAGATACACATGAGTTGGTATATGAAAAAGTTCAACATTTCCCCTTGAAAGAGGTTCTTGAAACACATGTACTACGTAAGATCTGAAGAAAGGTAAGGGAACCAAAGATATTTGGTTTCCTAGTCACCGACGATGGTGAATCGTTATTTTTGGACAATGATGAAACTCTCTTATACAAAGAAGCTGTAGAAATCTCAAAAGATACAATATGGATAGAAGGTATGAATAATGATATGGATTCCATGTATCAGAACAATGTATGGGTTCTGGTCGATGATCCAGTTGTTGTAAAGCATTTCAGATGAAAATGAGTATTCAAGAGAAAACTGTACATGGAATGTCATGTTAGCACCTATAATGAAAGGCTAGTGGAAAAAGGATTCAGACTGCATTAAATAATTTTCTATGAGGAAACATTCTAGCTAGTGTCCTTATTTATATCCATAAGAATCATACTTTATATAGCACCATACCATTACTACAGGATTCAGAAAATGGATGACAAAACAACATTCCTTTACTGGAACCATCATGAAGATGCCTATATGATACAACAAGAAGATTTTATGACAACAGGTGAAGCCAAAAACGTTTTCATGTTGCAGAAATCCATTAACAGATTAAATTAATCATCCAAGTCATGGAACATTCATATATATGAAACCACAAAAGAATTTGGTTTCATTAAGAACAAATGTGAGCCATGTCTTTATAATCAGTTTAATGGGAATGCGATCGTTATACAAGTAGTATATGTTGAATAAATATTACTTATTGGAAACAATATATCACTCTGATAGTCAATTAAGGACTGGTTGAAAGAGTGTTTCTCCAAAAAGGACTTGTGTGAAGCATCCAAAATTCTAGAGATCATGATCATTCATGATAGATCTAAGAGGCTGCTTGGACTAAGTTAAGGTATATACATTGAACATATATTAAAGAGATTTAGTATGGAACAATCCATGAGGGGATTCATTCCAGTATCACATGGACTACCTCTTTCAATGAAAATTTGTCCTCATACAGAGTAGGACAACAATAGAATGAGTAAGATCCCATATGCTTTGGCAATAGGATCCATCATGTGTGACATTTTATTTACCAGGCTTGATGTTTCATATGCACTGATTATGGTAGGCAGATATTAAGAAGATATAGGAGAACAACATTGGACTGCTGTTAAGACTATCCTTAAGTATCTGAGAGGATCTAAGGATACGTTCATAGTGTATGGATGTAATATCCCAGGTGAATAAAGAATAAAACATTTTCATATTTATTTTCATATTTTTGAATTAAATATTAATATTACTTTAATGGTTATTCTATATTGGATGGTGTACCTGACACGCAACAATGGGTTTCTGTGAAGTGTAATGTTGAACACAATGGTGAGTCATACTGAAAAGTAATAATATAATATTATTTGAAATGGTATTAAACACCTAGTTTTTCTATTTGTGGGAATGAACATAACAAACTACAATATTATTATACATGTTTTTTAAAAGTTTTTACATTTATCCAATAAATTTCAGAGGCTTAAAATAAGAAATAATTTAATTTTAAGCATTAATAATTTAATATTCATTTAAAGGTCGATTTACCACCTTTTGATGGTGAACCCTTTTTAAATATAGTTTTGGTACCTTATATATGTTATATTTGAATAAATATATACTTTAGAATTGCGACATCAGAATTTTTTTCGTAAATTTTTGGTATTTTTCTTATAAAATCCATTTTTTCATGAATAGTGAAAAATATTGTATTTTAATTTAAAACTAACATTCAATCTAATTTATTTATATTGATGGATTATCATTTTAATTGGTTTTAATGTTTAATTATATAATATTTTTACCATTTAATCCAATTTTGGTCATTGGAAATAATTTCACTTTAAAATTTGGCATAAACAAGTGTAAATATTTTGATACTTATTATTTCATAAAAACACACATTTAGTTTTGACAACGGGAATTAATTTTAAATTAATTAATGAAACTTCTATGTTTTAAATTTGGTAAAATATATATCTTTTTTGAATTCATAAAATCAAATATAACTTAGCCTGAATATTTGGATGTTTTCTGAAAAACATCAATTTTTGATGAATTGATATAACACTGAGTAGTTGTTAATAACCGACTTTTCATTGAAATTAAATTTTACCACTTTTATGAATTGAATTTATAAAATACTACATATAATATTCTTATCAATAAGTAAAATTTATTTTGATAAAATGAGAATAATTTTTGTTGAATAGTAACTTTTGACTTTTATTTACATAGTTAAAGGTAAATATGGTAATTCAAGGTAAAAATAATATGATAATAATATTAAATTACCCTAAAATGTGTCATAATACTATTGGTTGATACATTTAGAACCATGGGTATCGTTGGGTTGATTTTGGGACCCCATAGAGTCACTTAAGAGTTATAATGAAACATTATATTAATTAATTTAAAGTAATGTAAAAAATGACATAAATATATATCTTTTAGTAAATCAACTCTTACATGGTGTTATATAAGATATCTATTTGGATATAAATATTAATTCTAAATCTAAAAATATTTCTTATGTCATGGTTTTTTAATAATATTTATACATCAAATAAATAAAATTATTTATGACACAATAATGAGGCAGCTTTTACTTCATTAATGGTTGATTTAAATAAATAAGATTATAAAAATTAATACAATATCCAAAACCAATCCAATTATTTTTTTGATGATTTCATTTAGATCAATTGGAATCTTATCTTCTACATTAATATGTTTTGGACCTTTATAAACAAAAAATCATTTTAAAATAAAATAATATTTGAAAACTCTATTAAAGAACCTATCCTCCCCCTTATATAATGCCTTCACCTCTAACCCATTAATCAAAACTCTAAAGCCCCATGGATTGTCCAAACTCTACCTAAATAATCTCTAAAGACTCCACTCTTTCACATAGAAGCATTACCTTAGAGATAAGGCACTTCATGAAATCCTATTGGTTCAAACCAAAGGTTGTTACCTGGTTTAAAGGTAACATCTTCCCTTAAGTTCTTTTCTATTATTTTAATTCTACAACCCACTGAACTCTTTTTATTCCTTTATATTATAACAAAACCAGTATCCTAAATATAATATTTTTTTGTATGATATGTATTCAAACTACACTCACACACACCTCCATCTAATGGGTAGAGAACATTCTGTTTATGTGGATAGCTAACTAACACCTCACTAAACGATGATTGTTAATTTATCTACTAATACCTATAATGGTGGAAATTAATATGGAACTGTCATTATATGTGATATATATTAAATTTATATTGTCTTTATACTTATGTATTTTTAATTTATAGCTTACCTTTATGGTTTCTATTATGGAAAAAATATGATATTTTCATTTGAGGAAATACGGACTACCACCCCTCGAATCGTATGCATCGTTCATTCCATACATGGAACATATAAAGAATTAAATTACTGATATTATATATATGAAATTATATAAGAATTTTAATATACCTATTTATCATTATGTTTTCATTCCTTTAAAATATGAAATACAATTGAATGTACAGTTCATGTGTACGTACGCCATACCGTCTCCATGAATGGTGCATTTCGATTCTTATATCCAAATGTTATATACTGTTATAAATGGATATATATACTATATATATATATATATATGATATATATGATATCTAAATCTTTAATATCATTCTGGAGATAATGGAATTTTGACCACATGAACAACTTGTAATTATAAAAAGATCAATTTTGACTCAAGTACCAAATATCGACAAAATGACCATTATTAACTTAAATTATTACATAATGATTATAACATGGTATTAAGTGATATAAGAGGAATAATAAACTCAAAAAAGGTTCTAATGTAATTATAAATTAACTTTAGTTTATTCTTCAAGAAATTAAATAACGAACAGGTCAGGTCAGAAACAAGGTAAGGGACTTCGTCTCAATATCCATTCATTGAAAAATATTTTGTTTTATGCATGAGTTTCGTTTATTCGGAGTATAAAAATCATTAAATTTTAATTTCATCCAAATGGATTCTTTTTATAAGAGGCATTTTACTAAATTACAAAAAACAATTTTTCTTTTAACGTAAGTGGTGACAACGTCTTTTTCCTTCACCGCAAGTATTATTTGATAATTGTATTATTTAAAAATCTGTAATGTCTATAAAAGGAAAGTCAATACCACATACTCTATTATGAAATATTTTATTGAAGATGTTTTTGAAAATGGATTTTTTATTTCAATATATTTAAATTATATATTTTGATTTAAAGGTGGAAATGTCATCTTTCTATTCTCTTTGATTATCTATTATGAATATGTTATGATTTTTGGTCATGTTTTATGTATATGGATGGTTTCGTGATAAAACATGGGTAGGGGAGCCCGTGATAGATATATAATTCATTGGGTAATGAGACAGAGGTAAATGATAATGTTTCTCTTAATAGATTTATGGAATATACTGCGATGGGTATTCCAAATGTAACTCCCTATGTAGTTGGGAAAGCTATAACTTAAGTATGATATGGATGCAACATGTTAACTTTTTTATTTTTGATTTCTATTTGTTATTCATAAATCTGATGAATTCCTGAGGTATGGGCTTATGCATGGTATATATTGATGGAATAATGTTTTCATTCTTTGTTTTATAATCCTTACTAAGCTTTTTATACTCATCCCATGTTTTGAAAGGTTTTCACATGACATAATGATTAATAGGGTCAAGGATGGTATCAAGGAAAATACATGCCATCTAAAACATGGAACTAGACATTACCATTTTTTCCCGAGTTTTTATTTTATGAAATTAAATGGAAACTGAGTAGAAGTGTCTACTTTGTAATTTTTGTGATGTAATTTAATTTTTATGGCCTAATTCTCTAAATCTCTAATCTTGAAAATATCCTCAATGTGAATTATTAATTTAATTCGTGATTACATAATTTATTTAGGTATGGTCCTTATAGTTGGTATCAATGGTCGGTTTAGAAAACTTTAGAAGTTAGGATATTGTTAAATTAGTATCCAAAAAAATATTTTTATTTATGTTAAGATTGAAATGATATAGCATTTACAAATTACCATGTTGCTTCGCCTAATATATTTCTGAGTTCAGAATGGTTTTCTTCATAGGAAACAGAGCATTATAATGGGACAATATCAGGAGGTAGACAACCCTCCAAATAAGAAACCTGAGATGGTCAGAATCATAACTGAATAGTTTGTTGCTGTGACAGCACAGTTGAATTGGGCTATAAGTGGTGGTGGTATCCATGAATGAGATCATCCAGATCAACCATAGAGGAACATGTAAGTAGTGGAGCATTTCAGGAGGCAACATCCCCCATTATTCAAATGACAATCTGACTTAGTGCATGGAGAAGGCTGGATTAAGTCACTGTAAATGATTTTTAATATCATGGGGTGTTCAGAATATCATAAGGGTAGTCTTTCTATTTTCCATTTTGATGATGAAGTCAGTTACTGGTGGTCGATGGTGAAAAATATCCGGGATAGGTAGAATATTGATGCACTTGATTAGGATGAGTTCAAAGGTATGTTTCTTGAAAAATATAATCCTATGGTGGTTTGTCTATGGATGGAAAACAATTCTTCGAATTGGGCCCGGAGGATGAATCATTGGCTGTTTATGAAGCAAAATTCACTCGATAGGAAAGGTATGCTCCAAATTTGATGCGAGATCCTTATAGTAAAATCAAACATGTTTACTGAGGATTAAATCCAAAGTATTGATGGTATTTATCTTCTCCGGATTTCAAAATATATGAAAAACTTGCTCAGTGTGTGGAGAGTGGGGGAAATGGAGTTTTCCAATTATTAGGTTTTCATTGACAAACAATAGAAAAAGTGGGAGATATGGAAGACAAAAGGGAAGAACTCTTCAAAAATGTATTATGGTAAGAAAAATAAGTTTATAGTTTCTGAAAATTTGGGAAAAGCATGTTAGATAGTTCTTTGGAATTCTGGTATGTTCTACTAATGTGGTAAAGTGGGACATAAGGAATGTAATTTCACTAAAAAAAATTAGGTTAATGGTATGAAAAAATTTGATTTACAATCAGTAATATGTTTTAAGTGCAACGAAATGGGTCATTATGAAAATGAGTGTCCAATGAATAACTCAACTGAGGGAAAGCATCTAGACTACAAGCAGAAAGGGGTAGTGAAACCCTTCACAACTTCATCAGTAGATGTTGCTCCATCAAATGAAGTAGTATCAGGTACACAGTTTCTTTGTATAGATTATTCCAATGGGTTGTTTGATTCCGGTTCTACACATTCATTCATTTGTGATAATTCCTCTTGTAAATTAGGAATTCCATCTCAATATATGATTCCTGATATTATTGTAAAAACACATCAGAAAATTTTCTGAAAAAAATGAAATTGTATGAACCTTCATGTCCATGTGTGTGGAAGGAATCTACCTAAAAACCTTATCGGTTTTCCTCTAACAGAATTTGATGTTATTTTCGGTATGGATTGGATTTTTTTTATCATGCTATGATTGAATTCAGAGTTAAAGAGGTTTCTTTCCTGGAATATTTTCTGTATGTGTACAAGAATGAACCCTTAATTTTGATAACATATCAAGAAGGTGAGAAACTAGAAAAAGATAGAAATGAATACCCTTCACATATTGTTGAAAATAAAGGAACTGTTCAGATTAATGATGTTCCAGTGGTAAATGAGTGTCTTGATGTTTTTTCTTGATGAGTTTCCTTGTATTATATCTGATCGTGATGTTGAATTTACTGCTGACATAGTTTCTGATGTTAAGACAATTTCAAAACCCCCTTATTGTATGGATCAAATTGAACTCTTAGAGTAAATGAAGAAATGGAGGGATTTATTAGATAAAGGTTAAATTAAACCTAGAACATAACCATGGGGTTATAGTGTCTTGTATATTAAAAAGAAATATTGTTCAATGACACTTTTCATTGATTATAGAGCATTGAATAACATAACTGTTATGAACATGTATTTTTTTTCCTAATATCGATGTATTGTTTGATTAGCTCCATAGAGCTCAGTATTTTTCAAAGATAGATTTGAGTTTGTGGTACCCTCAATTAAATGAAAATGAAGTATTCATTATGAAGACCGGGTTTCGTTCTAGATATGGCCATTATGAATTTTTAGTTATTCTTTCCGGGTTATTCAATGCTCCTGTTGTATTCGTAGATCATAGGAATGTAATTTTCCATGAGTTTTTGGATACGTTTGTGATCATGTTTATTTATAATATTTTGGTTTATTCTAAAAAAAGAGTAGCATGAAATACATTTAAGGGTTGTCCTTCATACCATAATAGAAAAGAAAATGTTTTGTAAATTCATCAAGGGATAGTATTGGCAACAAAAAATTTCATTCCTTGGTCACATTGTTTGAAAAAAAATTCATAACTGTTGATCCTTCTAAAACAAATGTTTTTGGAGAATGGACAAAACCCAAAAGTTTAACCGAGAACTATAGATTCCATGCTTTAGTAGGTTATTACTGGAGGTTTGTTGAGAATCTTTCACAGTTATCTATTCCAATGACTAAGTTAACTCGAAAAGGTGTTAAGTTCATGTGTATAAAATAATTTGATGATTGTTTTCTTGAATTGAAAAGAAGATTGGTGAATGGTATAGTTTTGGCACTGCCTTCCCGAAATGGTGATTTTTTTATCTAATATGATGCTTTGTTGAAAGGACTTGGTTGGGTCTTTATGCAGAATGGTATGGTAATTGCATATGCTTCACATCTGTTGAAACCTCATGAGCTAAATTACACTACACATGATTTTGAATTAGATTTGTATTTTTTTTATTTAAAAATATGGAGGCATCCTTTTTAATGAGTAAAATGTAAAATATATGCCGACCACAAAATTTTAAAGTATATATTCACACCGAAATAATTCAACATGAGACAGAGGACATGGATTGAATTAATCAAGGATTAGGATTTCACATTTCATTACCATATAGGAAAGGAAAATAAAGTGGCTAATGATTTGAGTCGAAAAGGTAATGTTATGTTGACCTTGTTATGTTAGGAATAAGCTACTTTGATTAAAGATTTATGGAAATTTGGCATAGAAGATTTTGGTGCAGGAAATTACTCTGTTTTGTTTTAGGTTTCAATGAAATTATCTCTATTAGAAATAATTAAGCAAGCGCAGAAGGAAGATAGTGAGTTTATGAAAAAGTTAGATTTGTTTTAGAAGGGTATGTTTCCTGATTTTAACATTTATAATGATTCTTTTTTGAGGTTTGGGAAGAGATTTTTTATGCCTTGTGAATCACAATTAAAGAAAGATTTATTATGTGAAACTCAAAGTTCTCTGTTTCCAATTCATCCTGGCATTACTAATAATTACAGAGATCTTCGGGAGTATTACTAACGGGATTGAATGAAAATAGATATTTTTTTATTTAACTTTGAAGTCTTTGACTTGTCAGTAGGTTAACGTAGAGTGGTAGTTACCAAAAGGGATGCTTAATTCTTTACTAGTGCCAGAGTGGAAATAGAAAAATGTATACATATACATCATTGTGATATTACAAAATAAATCTCGAGATAATAATTCAATATAGGTTATTGTTGACTGATTGACTAAATAAAATCATTTTCTTCCAATTAGATATACATTTTCTGGAGATCAACATTCTCAGTTTTATGTAAAAGTGGTAGTCAGGATTCATGGAGTTCCCATCTCCATTGTATCTGATCCTAATACCAGGTTTAGTTCTATCTTTTGTAAAGGCCTTGAGAAGTCGTTGGGTACTGAATTAAATTTTACTACAACTTTTCATCCTCAGTCAGATGGGTAGTCAAAAGAAACAATTCAGACTCTGTGGAATATGTTGCATGCTTCTTCAGCGGATTACCAACGAAGTTGGTACAAACCTCTTTGTTTGAATTTTCGTATAATAACAGTTTTCATTCCAATATATAGATTGTTCCATTTGAGGCATTATATGGGAAGAGGTGACGAACACCATCTTTTCTAGATGATTTAGGTGAAAAAAGGTTGATGGGACCAGAATTGGTAGAAGAGATGGAAAAAAATGTTTAGTTGATTCAGAACCACATGAGAACAGCTTGAAGCAAGAAGATAAGTTAATTAGGTAACCGTAGGAAGAATCTTTATTTTGAGGTAGGTGACCATGTCTTTCTTAAAGATTCTCCATGGAAAAGTGTGATGTGTTTTGGTAAGAAGAGAAAGTTGAGTTCGAGTTCATTAGACCATATGAAATCCTGGAGAAAGTTGGATCAGTTGCATAAAGAGTGGATTTACCTCCGATTTTATCCCAGGTACACAATTTTTTTCATGTTTCAATGTTGAGAAAGTATATGCTGGATCCATCTCATATTTTGAGCCAAGAGGTAGTTCAGTTGGAAGTGATTCTCTCTTATGAGGAACAACCAATCCATATTCACGACTAAAGAGAGCATGTGTTATGGAATAAGAGACATTATCATGTAAATATTTCGTGGAAAATCCATATGGTGGAAGAGGCAACGTGGGAATCTAAGAATTCAATGGGGGAAAAATACCCCCATTTATTTGATAAGTGAATAAAATTGGGAGGATACAATTTCCAAAAGGGGGGAACAATGTAACATCCTAGGTAAATAAAGAATATGAAATCACCATAGTTATTTTCATATTTCTGATTTAAATAAAAATATCACATTAATGGGTATGCTATGTTTGATGGTGTTCCTGACACGCAACAATGTGTTTCTCTGAAGTCTAATGTTTCACACAATTCTTAGTCATACTAAAAAATAATAAAATATTATTATTTTAAATGGAAGATAACTCCTAGTCATTGTATTGACGGGAATGAACAGAACTAACTAAAATTTTATTATACATGTTTTTTAAAAGTTTTTAAATTTAATTAATGAATTTTGTAGGATTAAAATAAATAATAATAATATTTTAAGCATAAATACTCTAATATTCATTACAAGGTCGCTTTACCACCTTTTGATGTAGAATCCTATTTAAATATAATTTTGGTCACTTTTATAGGTTATATTTGAAAAAAATAATATTTTCTTTAAAATTAGGACATCAAAATTTAATTTGGGTCAATTTTTGGAATTTTTCTGATAAAATTCAATTTCATATGAATAGTGAAAAATATTGTATTTTAACTCAAAACATTATTTTAATATAATTTATTTATATGGTTATATTATATTTTAAAAAGGTTTTAATGTTTAATTAGATTATATTTTTACCATTTTATTAAATGTAGGTCATTGGAAGTAATTTCACTTTAAAATTGGAAATAAACAACTGTAAATCTTTTGATAGTTATTATTCTTAAAAACAGACATTTTGTTTTGACCATGGAATTAATTTTAAATTAATTAATGCAACCTATATGTTTCAAATTTGGTAATATAGACTTCAATTTTCAATTCATAATATCAAATATATCCTAGCCAGAATTGTTGGTATTTTTCTGGAAAACATTAATTTTTGATGAATAGTGAAAGCCCTGGGTAGTAGTTAAAAAACTGACATCATCATTTTAATGAAATCAAACAAAATCTGTGAAATGAATTTTTAAAATCCAAATTACATGATTTTTATTAGTATGTCAAATTTGGTTCAATAATATGAAAATAATTTTTTGTGAATTGTAACTTTTGACTTTTATTTACCACTGTGAAAGGAAAATAGTGTAATTCAAGGTAAAAATACTATTATAATAATATTTAATTACTCTAAAGTGTGTCCTAATACTATTGGTTGAAACATTTCCAAAAATGGGAATCCTTGGGTTGATTTTGGGACTCTATAGAGCCACTTAAGAGTGATAATGACAATTTATAATAATGAATTTAAAGTAAGGACAAAAATGACAAAAACATATATCTTTTAGTAAATCAATTATTAAGTGGGATTATATATGTTATCTCTTAGACAATAAAAATTCCTTTGAAAGAAAAATCGATTTAATAGATAATGGTAATTTTTTATAATTTTTAGACATAAAATAAATAAAATTATTTATGACACAATAATGATGCAGTGTTTACCTCATTAATGAATGATTTAAATAAATAAGATTATAAAAATTAAAAAGATATCCAAACCCTATCCAATTATTAAAGGATGATTTTCATTCTAACATTACTAATCATATATTTGACTTTAATAAGTTTTGGATTTTTACAAACATATATTCATTACTTAATAAAATAATATTTTCAAACATTCCTAAACAGCCTATCCTCACCCTTATAAAAATCCCTCAACTCTAAACCATTACTCGCACCTATCAAGCTATATGGATCATCAAAAATATACCTAAATAAGTACTCAATCTCTCTCTCTCTAACACCTATAAGCCTTACCTTAGGCATAAATAAGAACAAGAAATCCTTTTGGTTCAAACCAAAGGGAGTTACTCGATTTAAAGGTAATTTCTTCCCTTAAGTTATTATGCATTGATTTACTTCACCAAACCCTAAAATCTTTTTATTCAGTTCTTTTATTACAATATCAGTATCCTAAATATACTTTTTTTTTGTTATGAGAAGGAATCAAACTACTTTTACGCACACCTCCATCTAATGTGCAATGAACATACTATTTCTGTTGACGGTGAACTAACACCTTAGGAAACGATGATTGTTCAATTATTTCCTACCACCTCTCATGGTGGACATTAAGATGACATAGTAATTATATTTTATATATATTACATTTATAATTTCTCTATACTTCTTTATTTTTCTTTTATAACATAACTTTATTGTTTCCATAATGGGTAAATATGATAAATTCATTTGATGATATGTGGACTACCGCCCCCTCAAAGTTATATGACTCGTTCATTCCATACATGGAACATAAAAAGGATAGAGTTTATGAATTTATATATATTATATTAAACTGGAATTAAAATGAACCTTCGTATCATTATGTTTTCATTCTTTTTAAAATATGAAAAACTAATGTAAGTACCGTTCATCTGTGCGTACGGCTTACCGTCTCCATGACTGGTGCATTTGATTTCTTATCTCCAAATTTTATTTATTATTATAAATACATATATATACTAGATATATATGATATTTATTATATCTTAATAATGAACATCATTTTATTGATAATGTAATTTTGACCACATGAACAACTTGTAAATATAAGACGTTATTTTTTTACTCAAGTACCATATATCGACAAAATGACCATTATTAATATAAATTATTAAGAAATTTTTATAAAATGGTAATATGTGATATTAAAGGACTAATAAACTTGAAAAATGTTCTTAATAAATTTGAAATTAAATTTAGTTCATTCTTTAGGAAATTAAAGATTGAACAGGTCATGTCGAAAATGAGGTAACGGACTTCGTCCAAATCTCCTTTTATTGATGAATATTTTCATTTATACATGATGTTATTTTATAAGGTTTATAAACACCTTTGAATTTATATTTCATTCAATGGGAATATTTTTCTACGACGTATTATACTACATGACAAAAATGAATGGTTCTTTTAACGTAAGTGGTGACAATGACCTTTTCTGTCGTTGCATGTATTGTTAGATCATTGGCTTCCATAACAACCTGTATTGCTTTTAAAAGGGAAATATAAACCATATACACCTTTACATATTTTGGTATTGAAAATGGTTGTGATAATGTATTATTTATGGCAATATAATTCAACTTTATAGTGCATTTGAATTTTGGAAATTTTATCTTTCATTTATATTTGTTAATGTGATTTGAATGTGTTATAGTTCTTGGGAATTGATTATATATACGTTTGGTTCTCTGATAAACCTTGGAAAGGTGAGCCTAAGATAGTGCTTCAATGAATTGATTAACATAATGGAGGTAAACTATATTGTTTCTATTAATAGATTTAGGAAATATGTTATAATGTGTATTCCAAATTTAACACCCTACATAGTTGTGAAAGGTACAACTTAAGTATGTTATGGATTCCACAAGATACCTTTATGATTTAATATTTCTATGTTTTATTAATAAATCAGATGATTTCCGGAGGTTTGAGCTAGGGTTTGGTATATATTGATCGAATAATGTTTCCTTTCTATATTTTATAATCCTTATGGATCTTTTTATGTTCATTACATGTTTTGAAATGTTTTTTCACAGGACTTAAAGATGAATTGAGTCAAGGATAAGATGTTGGAAAATACATGTTGTCTAAAATATAGAACTAGATATGACCATTTTTTTCAAGAGATTTTATTTTATGATAAAAATGGAAACTGAGTAGAAGTCTCTACATTGTAGTTTTTGAGATGTAATGTAATAGTTATGGCCTAATTATCTAAAATTATAATTCTGAAAAGATCCACAATGTGAATTATTTATTTAACTCAATATAATGTTTTGTATTAAGGCAAAGTCCTTATAATGGACCAGACAAGGAGATTTTCATCAGAGGGTATGTTGATGCTGGTATTAAGATTGATCAGAACGATCTGAAGTCACAATATTGATAAGTTTTCTGTCTAAATGGAGGAGTTGTGAGCTATAAGAGTTCAAAGAAACCAGTTGTCGATGATTCTACAGTGGACTCCTAATATATAGTGGCTTCTGATTTCTCCAATGAAGCTGTCTGGATTCAGATCTTTTTCAGGAGCTTGATATAGTGCCTAGAAATAATGATCATATAACATTATATGGTGATAATAATGCAGCGGTCCCTCTTTCAAAATAACAAATGACAAATCAACAGAAAATGAACATTATCTTGAAGTATCACCACTTGAGGGATTTTTATCAAAGGGGTGATGTTTCAGTGAGAATAGTGTCTATGGAAGAGAATGTGGCAGACCCTAGGACTAAATTCTTATATCAATAGAAGCATGAATATCATGTGGATATAGCAGGTTAAATGTCATATGTTGTGGGCGCTAGTCCAAGTTGGTGTTTGTTGGAGTTGGTGGCCTAAAACCAAATGATTTTTTCTTTATTCGTTAATAAATTATTTATCCCATCTTGATTGTTATTAGGCGTATCAATGCATGTGGTAATTTCCGGAGGATATCTATAGCATTAAAGGGTCATATCGGATCCCTACTATGATTAGAACATGGAAGTTCCATAACATAGTTCTTCAATAGGTGATCTATGGTAAGGTGATGTTATTTGAGGGACACAAAAAATATAGGAAATTAAGGGTGAGGACTCATAAACATTAAGGAACCTTATCATGTTGTTCACCATTGGTAATATCCTGGAGGATATTATTACACAACACCCACAAGTGAGAAATCATCATTTCATAGTGTCATTGGATATTCCTATCTGCAGAAGTGTGTATTTGTTCATGTACATTATGATTATTATTAATGGGTATTACAAATCGTGCACATAGATGTATTTACCAAAACTGTGACGAAACACTGTTCTCATCAAGTTAGGATATGTTGTGTACATCACGAGTAATACTGCATTAATAGATAATACGAGAAGAAATTAGTCCTTTCTATTCCATAATAGATATGGATATCTCAGGCCCATTGATGGAATGGATATAGATTACATTAATACATGGCCATGGTGAGGAATGGGAAAGTTCAATTCTGGAATGTCAAAGAAAGAATAATCGAGAACATGGGATGACGGAACTATCATGAACCCTGCTTGATTCGAGATATCAAGACAATGTTATTACATTACACTAGTAGTGTTCGTTGGAGGTGGCACATCATTGTCGCATTAACTTATTTATCTATGGATACCTTGGCCTGTTGTTAGATGCATACCTTGGACTTCAGGCATGCTCCACCAAATGCCACTGAGAAAGAGGCCTAGAGGTTCACATATTAAGTGTGTCTAAATATCTCTGTTAAATATTAATTTAACAAGTTGAATAAATATTATTCCCCATTGTGGTTTATTAATCATTCAAGGATTCCTGATAGCGTTTATTTCAACACTAGTTATTCAAGAGAATATAATGTTGGAGAAATAATATATTTATTAGCGAGTAATGTAGTGATATTTATTTCAGAAATAAATAGCCATTAGTCAATGTCTAATAAATGTTTTAGATGAAATAAAAAAATAAAAAAAACAATAGAACATGCCATGTATATTAATATACATGCAGTTTATTTTTATTCAGGAATGTTTTGAGAAATAATATTATTTATTTAATTAAATAATATAAGGATTAATTGGTTGGGCACATATCAAGTAATAATAATATTCAACAGTTATTATTAGACATTGGGTCATACTAAGAAATAAATGAAATAAATAAATGCTTTCGGGTAATTAATTCATATAAATATTTTATGTAATTAAATTCAAAATTATATAATTCTCATTAGACTAGCCATTTTTTGGGTTTTGAATAACTGATCTAGGAAAAACCTCTCAAGCCAAGAGAGAGTTATTTTCTTCCAAGAGAACTATCAAGATACGAGAGAGAGATTCTCCTCCACTAAATCATGGCGATTGAATATGTACATCATAAGTGAAGGCTAATCTGGGCTAGCACCCAGATATCCCTTCAGAAACATCCAGAGATATCTGGAGCACATGTGGATCTTCTAGGGGGAATCATACACTTGGATTCTACGACACAACAATGGATCACATCTGGTCGTGACTGAAAACGTCAACATAGAGATATTTCCATCAAGGTAATTCTTGTCTTTTAATTAAATTAATTATAACCATCATATTATGATCCTCTCAATGGTTCTGGGACTCTATTCCATTATGTTATTCTTCTGTGTATTCCAAAGAACCAATGTTTTATTATCGTGATGGATCTCAGATTGATTGTTGATAATGGAAAAATTAAATTTGGGTACACCCAACAAAGTTCTTCTGCGGTGCCCAGAACCTACACTTCATACATATGGTTTTTCCATACTAGCTTGACAAGGTGATTAGTCTTGTTACATAAAAATTTATATCTATGATCCATGATCTTCACCGGTTTATCCTCATAAGAAATATCATCCTTCAAATATACAACCTCTGAAGAGAGTACATGTGAAGGGTCTGATATGTATTTCCGTAAGAGGGATACATGAAAGATATCATGTACATTGGACATGGTATATGGAAGTGCTAGTCTATAAGCCACTTCCTTGACACGATCAAGAATCTAGAAGGAACCGATGAGCCTAGGACATAAATTCCCTTTCTTTCCAACCCTTATGACCATTTTCCATTGAGATAAGCATAAAAATACCATGTCTCCAACTTTGAACTCATTGTCTAATCAATGATTGTATGCATAATACATATGTCTACTATGCTCTATCTTGATATGCAGCTGAATGTTTTTCACCTTCTCTACCATTTCATCAACCATTTCAGGTCATAAAATCATTCATTCACCAACTTCATCCAAATATGCTGGTGTTCTTCACCTTTTCCAATAAAGGTCTCCATAGGGTTCCATTCAGATGCTTGAGTGGAAACTATTTTTGTATGATAATTCAACCAGTGGAAGATGTTGGTATCCTCCACCTTTGAATTCCATAGAACATGATCTCAATATGTCCTCGAGTGACTGAATGTTTTTTCAGATTAGACATCATTTTGAGGATGATAGGACATACTGAAGTTTAGTTCAGTTCTAATAGCATGTGGGAGAATTTTCCAGAACATCCAGTTGAATATTGGATCTCGATTGGATACAATATATAGTGGTACTCCATCCATCCTTAAAACTTATTTGATATATATCCATTCAAATGGATCAAATGAAAAGTCCTCTCAAATTGTGATAATGTGAGCATCCATTTTATAATGATCCAGAATAACCAATATATCATTGTTTCCATTATATTACCTTAGAAGTACAGTGAAAAAAATCCATGGGGATGTTTTCCCACTTCTATGTTGGTATAGGTAGTGATTGCATAATCCCATTAGTATTTTTCCTCTCGGTCTTCACAGGTTGACATACCAGGCACTTTGATGTATATTCACCAATCCACTTTTTCATATTCTCCCACCACAAGTTTTCACAAGGATCTTGATACATCTTTGTGTTCCCTAGGTGAATAGAGAAATTAAAACTATGTGCGTCATTAAAAAGATCATTATTAATAACTGGATCAGATGGTACAGATAATCATGATCCAAATCATAAAACTCTGTCCTCATCAATCTTGAACTCTAAAAATTTCCCATTTTTATAACTTCCACCCTTTTCATAATTTGAACATCTTTTCATTGAGAATCCATTATTTTCTCAATGAGAGATGGTTATGAAATCATTTGATAAATGAATAATGATTTTACTACCTTAATGATTTCCATGTCCATCCTCATAAAATCTAAGAAGATCATATCCTTTTCAATTCTCATCATTGATAAAGATGTAGGATCCATTATATATAGAGCATCCCCCACCTTGTTTGCCTTACCGGGATGGTAGTGGATTGAAAAGTCATAATCCTTGATAAGATCTATCCATCTTCACTAGCGCATATTATGATATTTTTGTGTTAATATAAATTTGAGACTCTTGTTGACCATATATATCACTCAATTCTCCACATAGAGATATTACTTCCTGATATTGAACCCAAAAATCATATTTTCCAACTCCAGATCATGAATCAGATAGTTTTTCTCATGGATGTTCAGCTGTCATTAGGCATGGGCTGTCTCTTTATCATTTTGCATCAGCACACAACCTATTACCTTCTTTTAAGCATCACATTACACAAAAAAGAGTTCTCCACTTGATAGTGGTGTGAGTACTAGTGTAGTGATTTGACTCTTTTTCAACACCTTGAAACAGTCTTCACATTCCTGAGTCTTGAAAAACATTACTCCCTTCCATGTATGCTTTTTCATTGGGTTTGACAATTGTGAAATGTAATTAAAAAATCATTGATAATACATAGGATGAAAAAAAAGATATGTATCTACATTATAGAAGATATCCTAGGCCACTCTTCATCCACCATTGTCTTGGAAGGGTCCATAGATATCCCTTTTCGAGTGATAACATTCCCCGTTAATGATACTTCCTCCATCCAAAACTCACAATTACTATACTTTGCAAATAGAATCACCTTTATCAATGATTTTTAACATAGTAATCAAAATTCTCCACATGTTTCTCCTTCCTCATAGAGTATATCATAATATCATCAATAGGGAATACGACAATTTTGTCGAGGTAATATCTAAAGACACTATTCATTAAATCCATGAAAATTTTTCTTGTCATTAGTGAGTTCAAAGGGAATCTCTATGAACTAACAGTGTCCATACCTCCTTAGAATGTATGTCTTTAGAATTTCTTCCTTCCTCGCCTTTAATTAGTGATATCTTGACCGAGGGTCCACCTTAGTGAAACAACGGGCCCCAAGAAGTTGATCGAACAAGTAATCTATTCGCAGAAAGGGATACTTGTTCTTTAGCATGATTTTTTTAAGACCATGATAATCAATTTAGAGGACCATTGATCCATCCGTCTTCTTGACAAAGAAGATTGATACACCGAACGATTAAGCACTTGGTTGAATAAAACCCTTATCCATATTATCTTGTAACTACTTGTTCAGCTCTTCAAGCTCTATAATGTACATTAATTAAGATGTTTTTGATATAGGTAGAGATCCATGAATAATTTCATTTGAGAAATCTCACTCATTATTATGAGGGAAACAATTCAACTCTTCCAGGAATACATCAGCATAATATCTCAGGATAGGATTGTATTCAAGCATTATTTTATCCTTTTATCAATCATTTGAGATATATATTCTTATTTATAAGGCAGAAATATCCTCACATGATATGATGATTCAAAAAGATATTCATCTTCCTCCATACAGTTTTGAAGAGCTGGGGGATGATTTGGGATGCGAATATTGATCTCCCTTTATTGAATGTTGAGGTTGGATTTGTATGATTATAGAAAATCCATGTCCAATATATCCTTGACCTCTTCTAAATTAAGTATGATGAGATTTTCTGGGAGGTTCAGTCCAAAAAAAGATAACCAGGGATGAGTTATAATCTATGGATAAAATCATTTCCCCATTCTCTATTCTCAGAGATAACGTTTACTCCAAATTTTGATGTTGTTCTTGAATAGTTATATTAAAATTGCAAGATATGAAAGAATGTGTAGAACCTGATTCTAACATTACATTCGCTATTCTTAAATGAATTACTAGTGTACATGAAAACAAATAGTTGTATCGATCAACCTCAGCGTTAGTGATATGATAAGCCATTCCTTGTTTCCTTGGAGGTTGTTGTTGATTGCCTCTTATAACCCTATGCTTTGAGAAATTGTTTTCATAATTACCATGCTCCTTGCAGTTGTAACACTACACAAATGGATGATAATTGACCTAAACCTTCTTTTATTCTCCCACTTTAGATGGATTTTTGTTGTCTTTATGGATGTTCTAGGCTAGATATCCTAACATTCCGCATTTGAAACAATTCCTTGTTCTCCTTAGATAGTTCCCAGGATGCTTTCCCCCTATCATTTACAAGTGGGATATTCAAGAATCTTTCCATCATGAGATCTATTTGTTGAACCACCCATGTTACTATCCACTTTCCACATCATGTAATTGGTCCCATGATACCACTGAGAGTCTCCAATTACAATTTCATCCTTGAGGACACAATAGAAAATCTCCTCATAACTATTGAAGTCTCGAATTACTAGAACCTTCTATAGAATTGGATTTATCCCACTAAATATGATATTAACCATTATTTTGGTGTTTAGGACAAAGCCATAGGCATACCATGAATGACTGGTAATGATTTCTCCATACGCCCCGATGGACTCATATTCATTCTTCTTGAATATGAGGAACTCTATTTCTATCTTGAGATGGAGGGTTCGAGGAATATATTTATTTAAAAAAATCCTCTTTTATTCATCCCAATCCATGTAATCAATTCCATCTAGGGAATTTGTATTCTTGATTAGTTTCCATCAATGATAATATTCCATATCAAAATGATAGACGACATGTACATCTTTCCCTTCTTCTTAGAACTGGAGGACCGAGAGTATCTTTTCAATGTAGTTAATCCACTGTTCCACAAGGGGGATCATAAGATCAACTAAACATGGGAGGCCATTTCCGCCAGAAGGATTATATGGAAACATCCTATTTTCTTGGAGGAGGATGGTGTTCCACATGATTCAAGTTATTATTCATAACATGAGCTAGCTATTAAAGTACCATCATGATGTTTTGAGGACCTGCTCCCATCATATCAGGAATATAATTTAGTAATTCTTCACATTTCATATCACAATGATTTATGGAACATTTTCTTATATTTCCTTCCATAAACATAGATAAAGTATGTACAATTAGTGGGCTTGAATACATAGTTATCTAACATAGAAAGGAAACTTCTGAGCATAAAAGGATAACTTGTGGAGGAGAAGTATATCCAAACATGTGATTCATTAAGATTAAATCTATGTTATACTCGATCTATTTCTCAACATATATTCTTATTGTATATTATTATTCCCTTAAAAATGGTTTTAATTATGCTCATGAATTTACCAAATCGTATCCCCAGGAAGTGTCAAACCATGTGTGCAGCAAGGCCCATTGTCGTGTACCAGGATACCTCGAGTCAGGCCTGAAACTCCTTGTCAGAGTTATCACCCATAGGTACATCTGCATCATAGCCTCCTCTACATATTTGTATCCAAAAAGTGATTTATTTTGTTGATAAACAACTTACTCTATACTTACCAAAATTTAGGGATGTTTTCTTATACTTCATCTCATCCTTAATGTTCTTACTAAAGTGCACTATTCCTGATATCCAAAAATAACTAATCCTCCTTCTGATATTAACCATAGAAGCCCTATATTTTTCAAATAATATTACATAGTTTTATGCATAATTATATATCATAGTACAACCCAAGGATCGTTATTTCCAGTGTCTTGGGTGATTAGGTACATGAACTAAAATCAGAGGACCAAAAAAACAAACTTTTTATTTAATATCTATAAAAATATCCTAACTACATTTGAGACCTTACATTTGTATAGGGTACCCTAGGAAACTCATGAACAAAGGGGAGAGCTAAAAATCCTTGTATGGGAACAAACCTAAGAATAAAGCGTAAGCACATGAGTTATGAGGCATAACATAATGATTTCAAAAACATGGAACATATGGAATCATAACATATTACAATGGCATCCTATAAATAAGGAATCGTATAAACATAGAATCATATGGACATTAGATCATATAAACATGGGATCATAAAAATCTGGCAGAAACACAACATGTGACTTTAGTACGAGTCAAGGCTAACCACCAAGATCATTTTCCATAGTAGCACAAGCCAGGGCTAACTGCCAAGACTATTGCACGTAACATCTCATGAGACTTAACTTTACCCAATGAATTGTAGCACTATCTAGGAGCACCCATCATAAAATTTTCATGAATATTCAGGCACCCTAAATTATCATACATAATCATCCATACATAAGAAAAAGGGTACCCATGGAAATAAATTGGTATCCCAATCATGTCAAAAAGCATAATAAATGAGCATATTATAAAATTTTCCAGGCAAGAAAGGAATTAAATTATTCATGGACATGAATAATGTGAAAATTAATACATAATGATAAGTGATTCAAAACATAATTTTAATCTTGTAAATAAATTATTAACGAAACATTAGATTTATAACATTTTAGTGTAGTTTTAAAGAAAACACTATAGAGCCTTTAAAATAGCAAAGGGGAAAATCTTTTATATAAAACCATAAGTGGAAAAAGAATGTTTTCGTACTAAAAATACTGATTTTATATAGGCAATTAGGGAATAAAATATAATCTAGAGTGAACATCAAATTGGGTATGAATTCGGGAAGATCCCTTATAACAGATTTTCTTATCGGAAAGTACTAAAGAGGGAATCATTAAAAAACATTTATATCCCTGAAGGAGAGTGATGAAAGGGCATTCATAAATGAATATTTTTCAACTAAAAAAATTTATATGATTCAAAAAAATTATAAGATAACTCCATTTTGATATAAATAATTTTATGGAAACCCAAAAAACAAAGGAGTTTCAAGTATAAATCATTACGAATTATTGGCATGGTTTTATGTCTATCTATGAGGGCTTTATGAGAGCGAAAAAGGGTTCCTTATCACATATACATCACGAGGGAAGTATGGGGTGGTGAGAGTTCATAACACATCATTTGGGATTACACATTAAAAGGAAATGTATATAGGACAATCTTTATTAAGTGTTAAATGCAGAGGATCCATTACCTTAAGTCTGGTGGTGATCTTTTCTAGAACTTAATGACCTGAAAAAACAAATCAGGTTCATTAATTTTTAATTATATAAACTCCTATATATTTAATGGATGTACTTTAACCTTTTTGTGTTAATTAATGATATTTTAATGGGTTAGGTTTTACGATTTCATTGTTTTCGACTGTTTGTTTTCTTGGTTTTCACGATTGGGTTACTTATTTTCAGGTATGGATAATTCAATATGAGGAAATTGGTTATCAATAATTGAATTTTTATTTTATTAGTTAATATAAAAGATATTAAATTATTTTTAAAATTCATTAATTTTTTGGGACTGAAGATGAATTATTATATAAAACCATAGTGATAACCAATTTGGTTTAACGGTGGGTTTTGATTACAACGAACATGTTTTCCTTTTTAACTTAATAAAATTTGTGAAAAATGATTATATAGCCTTAACTAAGATATATTAAATATATTATTCTAGTTCAACCATAACACAAAATGGTTTCATTACAAGAATTATTGATGATCATAGAAATTGATATACTATTGTCCTTGAATGTGCTAAATTAACACATCTCAAACGGTTTTTTCATTTCATTCAAAAAAATGGTGGGGAAAGAAGAGAAGATAATGAAATACCACATTATCATAATTAAATTCCAGTACATATATGGTACTAAATATGTCATACCATTTGTATGAGTGGAGGTTTGGAAAGAAAAGAGATCAAAGGAGCTTAAAAATGAATGAAAAGAAAAGTGGATTTTTACCTCTTGAATCAACCTTCCTTGAGTGCTTTCATGGGGAGAGGTTTTGGCCTTTTAATGAGACTAAATGTTGTTGGACATGGGTACATAGCTAAGGGGGTGATTTTTCTTGAATATAAGGAAGACAGAAGGCCTGAAATGAGGGATGAGAAGAGGGAGTTAGCTGGATTTTATAGTGGAAGAAAGGAAGGTTTTCATAATTTTTTAATGATTAGTTTATTAATTTCCCTCCAGACCAGAAATAGTGATGCTTCTATGACCAAAAATAGTAAATGGGCCTTGTGAATTCGCTAAAAGTGTGGTGAAGTCTTCCATGATTCTAGTTAGATTATGTTTATCTTAAAATGTATATACATGGTAAATTACCATATTTTACTATTCATAAAAATTCAAGTTTTTTAGAAAAATAAAAAATATTCACCCTAACCATTTTTTGATGTGTATAATCAAAAAACGAAATCAATTATTAAAAAATAATTTTCTAAATATGATTATTTTAATATTTAATTAAAATCAAAATTTACTTGAAAAATACATATTTTAAAACATTTACATTCATATTCATTAATATAGGTATATCTTACTTCCACATGAATCTTATTTATATACTATAATATGTAAAATTACTATTCATTAGGTTATGTCACTATTCATAATGGTAAAATTACTATTCATAAGTGTATGTTACTATTCACCAAAAAATAATGTGGTCATATTAGACTCCAAATAACATATTGATAAAAACCTTTTATGTCATAATTTAAAAATTCAAATCATAGAAGTGACAAACATATGTATAAAGTTCACATAGCACTTAGTAGTTCATTGTGTTGTGATTTTATGTGATTATATGACATAATAATAAGAAGGTAATTTCAATTGAAAAACAATGGTTCCTTACACTGCAATTGCTACTAATAATCCAAAGTCTCTCTGCTATGTCCATTATCATCTCCTCATCCAGTCCTATTGGTGATACACCAACTCCCCACTAGACATTGCTTAAAATTATATTCCCCAAAATGTGGAGATAGTGAAAAACCTATTCCTCTAGAAGTTGATGGAAATTTCTAATGAGATCTCGAAAAATTCCCTTTATAGTCACATGTACAACACTCGCTCAAGTCTCTATCGTACAGAGGCATCGTATTCCCCAATTGTGAAAATTGATCGAATAAAATAGAGATTACTATGTGGTTACACATATCCAACTTCACTAATGTGAGTCCTTAATGGAATGTTTCCTACTAACAGAAGAACTATTTTCCTTCATTAGATCTGATCCTCTATAACTGGTAATGTCTAATTCTCTCAGGTTGTGGTCGGTGATAGGATCCAAATTGAATTTGTGTAAGATAATAGGCATGCGAAAGACATTCACTGGAGTAAGAATGTAATACTAAATCCTATCCTCGTAGTGTGTATCATGTGAAATCACATTACTATATAGAAGAGGTTCAAAGCACAATAACCCAGTGTAACACACTAATAACTTCATGACTGGCATTACACCCTTCTCTGGATTAATGAGCTCTCTAGCTCAGTCATCCCAAATCATCTGATGAAATAAATTTTCACAAAAATGGTTCTAGAAATCATCCTATAGAATTCTATGATGGCGACAATTCTATGTAATTAAATCCCACCCATGATTTTCTGAATCTCGCAACATATATGTATCAATATTGACACTCTACTTTCAATGCATTTCTAGATTCTTAAAGACCGATAGTGTGACCACTAACCATGACTCAGCATCCTGTGGACAACCTTCCCCTGAGAAGGTGGGATGATGATGTCGGTGGAACTCATGAGTCCTATACACCGTCATTGGTGCAGGTAATGGAGAAACAAGCATTGATTACATCAGACATAGGAAACTATCACTAAACTGAGATTTAGTACATAGATCAGGTATAGCAGTTGGTATCTCAAGTGGATGTCCTTGAAATCAGACTAGTGGCTTAGGGCACATCTGGTCATCACAACTCTCCTAACATAAGAAATGATGACATCAGGTTGACATAGGTCTAAAAATTCCATGTCAATGCCTCATTATAGTCTTTAAGAAGGTAGAAACACAAAATAAATAATATAATATGAGTGAGGGATCACTACCCATTGTATACTACCCCAATTACCCCCTTAAAAGAGTAGAAATTTCTAAGTGTTCTAGTTTAAATTATAGGGGTTGTTGTAGGGGAAGGTTCAATATCTTCTTGTCTCTTCAGGTAATGGAATCAAATCCATTTTATATTCCATGTTTCCCTTTTAGTTTCATTTTATTATAAACTTATATTATTTTTCGATTAAAATGGATTGTCACTTCCAATCAATCAGGTCCCATACACTTAATCAATAAAATTGATACCCATTTAAATACAATCTAACCCAGTCAACTTAGGGAACCATCATTTAGTGAGTTATATAAGCTGGCTTGACTAAGTAAATTACCCATTACAACCCATGAGGGCCCATACACACCATGAATTTATACTAGAAATACTTCAATCATGACGAAAGAGTTCAAAAAATTATATATATATATATATATATATATATATATATCATGTCTCACTCATCATTCACAAGGAAAAAAAGAAAATAAAATATGTAAAATGCACCTATATGGCATGGAATATGCCTGGAATTTATTTATAGGTGTCTATTATGGTTCATGTAACAACGCTCCTTCCCCTAATATCATCAGGTGAGGGGTAAAATAAATACTCAATCAATATAAAAATAATAACCACAACAGATCATCCATATAACCTAATGGTGAAAAGATATCAACTATAATTATAAATGGAATTACCATAATTATTATTCCGGAAACTCACCATTTACACTGAATGTGTGTTAGATACACCCAGAGAAGGCTTATGACCAAGTTGAAAGTGTTCCTAATCTCCTATATTTTCTTGAAATATTAAATCGTGAAATGATTCTGTGATACTACATTGTGATTACCCAAACCTATATGTCACTTATAGGTTCCCCAAGTCTGGTGTGGTATATGGCCCCAAGCGTAACACCCCCAAACAATAGTGGCTTCTAAATAGTAGTGTGGCCTTAGAGTGTATCAATGGGAGGAAACCTCTATCAATACTAGAGTGTAACACAACAGATAAACATAAAAATATGTAAACAGGGGAAGCAATATAAATATTTGTCCTAGAATAAGAAGAATGTAATAATTAACAAAAGAACAATATGTAATAATTTAAAAAAGTTAATTATAATGATTTTCTCATATCCATAAATAAGGAAATCTATTTTACACGGATGTAGGTGCAACAAGGTTTGATGAAGTATCAAAAGAGACCAAAAACTATCCATGAATCCTGAGCTCCAGCTTGCTCAGCTTCCACCAGACTCCATCATATGTAAACAAGTAATATCAGATGTCTAAGGTAGGACACTTCACTTTTTCAACACATACTGACATGTACTCTTCCCAGGTACAAATTTATGTCCAATTAGTGTGTGAGATAAATATTAGTAGGCCACCACCAGTTTTGTCTATATTAGAATTTCCATGCAAAACAAACGGATATAGTGTGGAAGCATGCATATATAAAATTAATGTAGTAAAGTAACATAAATATGCAAGTACCTATATTAGCTTCATCTAGTTTCTGACATGTAAAACAATACATTTTGTAATTATTTTACAGTTATATATAGAAATTCAAATGAGGTATAACCAATACTAACATTCTAGAATGACAATTATAATAATAAAGGATCCATGATATAACATTCCATCTATGAATATTATGATAATTAAATGTTTCCAAAGTAATAACTAAGGTATCCTTCACCTTAGTGTCCATGCCAACTAAGGTAGTTACCATAGCTGGGATGGAAGGGTAGGAGTGTAATACAAGGGGAATAACCAAATGTATTCTTTAATAATTTAATTATAACCATGTATAATGAACTTATCAAAGAAAAAATAGAATAAGCCATGACTAATCACAAATGGTGTATCTAGGGTACCTCTTTCCTTTAGATTTCATGCTAGATCCATTGAGTTTCTCCAAGGAATCCAATAATTATTAAGGGGGATCCATCAGTGGAATACTGGGCATCTAGAAGTAGATAATGGTCGTGTCCCATGTTGGGTATCAACCATGAAAACCAACATCCATGAATCATAATGGCATCCATGAGTTCTCAAGTCATTCCATTCAAAATATATGGATGGGTTGAGTTTTACCATTCCTATAAAGATTCCATGGTATATATGAAAAAGTAACCTTATACATGATTAATTAATTAATTAGGGCCATGTATTACTCATTCCTCTTATTAATACATTGCGTTCATTCCATAATATTCATTGGTGTGACGAGGCTAAGGGACATGCAACAGTTATTAATTCAAACTAGTTTTTATCAATTCGTTAGGTTCACTCGGTAACACTCCATGCTTCCACGGTACACTTCTCTTTCAATAATACAGTAGCGTGTGTTGTACGCAACTTCAACTTCTAACACACACCACATCTAATCAAAGTAGCCATTATGAATAGTAATACCCACTTTTTAAAATTATAGAAATTTTATACTTCAAAATGGACTTCATTTTATTCGTAATATCGAAATTATCCAAAGTTGAATTTTTTGTAATTTTCTGAGAACGTCCAATTTTTATGAATAGTGAAAAATACTTCAAAACAACTTATTTAATCAATGTATTTTATAGTGAAAATTTATACTATTGAGTGGTTTTAAAGTATAATTAGAATATATTTTTACTATTTTATACAATGGTGGTAATTAGAATTAATTTCACATTGAAATTGGACATAAACAATTGTCAATCTTTTAATATATATTGTTTCTTAAGAACATGCTATTTTTTGTGAAAGCGGGAATTAATTATAAAATTAATTAATGAAACTTATATGTTTGTAATTTTGTAAAATAGACATCATTTTTGGATTCGGAATATCAATTATAGCTTAGGGTGAAATTTTGGCATTGTTTTGAAAAACTTAAGTTTTAGATGAATAGTGAAACCACTAAGTTGTAGTTAAAAAAACTGATTTTTCGTTTAAATTAAACATTAACACTTCTATGATTTGATTTTCAAAAATCCGATATACATGGTTGTCATTAGGAAGTAAAATGTGGTTCAATGGGATGAAAATAATTTTCTGGTGAATAGTTACTATTATGTTTAATTAATCATGATTAAATGTAATTAGTGAAATTTAAGGTAAAAATGGTATTATAAAAATATGAAATGACCTTTACACTTTCCCTACCCCTATTAAATGTGTCATGGCCAACCATGAAAATCCCTGGGTCAACTTGGGGACCCCATGGAGCCACTTGGTAGGAAAATGACATAAATTACTTTTATTCAAAGTTAAAATAAAAATGTCACAAACATAAGTTGTTTTATTAAAACAATTTTTAAATGGGGTTATACAAGTCATATTTTTTACTATAACTATCCATTAGAAATATAAAAATATTTCCTACATCATTATATTTTTTTTTTAATTTTTATACATTAAATAAATTAAATTATTTATGACACCATGATGATGCAGCGATTACCTCATTAATTAACGATTTAAATAAAATAAGAAGATAATGTAAAATCCAAGGCTTACACATGTCAAAAAACTATTGGGTGAGTAGATTTCGAACCCTTATCACCTTATCCTCGAATTATATAAGTGTGAGACCTTTAAAATCCTAAACTCATTATATAATAAAGTAACATTTCATTACTTTCCAAGAGTGCCCCTTCTCTCCACTTATAAAAGGCCCCCACCACTACCACCTTACTCACACTTTCAAAGCCTTTTGGCTCTGCCGACCTCTGCCCAAATACTCTCCCAACTTCCCTCCGTTACTCCTAGAAGCCTCACATTGGGAAGAAGTCTTCCCAAGGAAGCCTCTGGCTCAAATCAAAAAGAGTTACCCGATTTTAAGGTAATGTCTTCTCTAATGTTTTTTTGTTTTATTTTGCTTCCCCAACCCTCTAAAATCTTATTATTCCTTTATTTTGAAACAAAAACAGTATCTAAAATATACTAGGATTTTGTTATGATATGGATTTGGTTTACACTTACACACACATTCGTCTAATGGTTAAAGAACACACTGTTTCTGTGGGTGACGAAATACTACCTCACGAAGTGATGATTGTTCAATATTCTTTTAACACCTCTAATGGTAGCCATTTTTTATGACAATATTTTCTTTTAATATATATATAAATATATTATTTTTATGTTTTCCTTATGCTTCATTTCTTTCTCATTTGTGGCATACTTTATGATTTCCATTATGGGTAAACGCGATAATTTCATTTTAGGAAGTGCGGACTACCGCCCCCTCAAAGTGATTTGAATCGTTAATTCCATATGTGGGATGTATAAAGGATAGATTAAATGGTATTATACATTATATTATACTGGAATTATATTACCCCTTTATACTATTATGATTTCATTCCATTAAATACGAAATAGAAATGAAAGTAGCGTTCATGCGTACATACGGCTTACCGTCTCCATGAACGGTGCATTTCATTTATTACCTCTAAATGTTATGTAATATTATAAATTAATGTATATACTGGATATATATGACATATATGATATCTAAATCATGAATATAATTCTGGATATAATGGATATTTCACCACATGATCAACTTGTAATTATAAGAAGTTTATTTTTGACTCAAGTACCAAAGATCGACAAAATGATCGTTATTAACTTAAATAATTACATAATGTTCATAACATGGTAATAAGTGATATAAAAGGAATAATGAACTTGAAAAGGGTTCTTAAGCAATTATAAATTAACTGTAGTTTATTATTCAAGAGGTTAAAGAACGTTCGAGTCAAGACAGGACGCAAGGTAAGGGAATTTCTTAACCCAATTTCCATTCTTTGGGTTATTCTCCTACTTTCAAATTATGTCATGATATTATTATGTCCTATCTTGTATTTGTACGTTATTTATTTTTAATTATAGTGAATACACATAATAGATTTATTTTATTTTAAAAACGATCTTTTTAAGGACTTCGTCTCAATCTCCTTTCATTGAGGCATATTTGGTTTTATACCCAACTTTCTTTTATACGGTGTATAAACCCCTTTGACTTTTACGTTTATTCAAAAGGAATCTTTTTTATATGAAGAGTTTTACTAAACGACAAAAAGGGAATGTTTTTCTTTCCGTACATATGCGGCGACAACGACTTCTCCGCCGCTGAGACCATTATTTGAGTTTCAGCTTCCTCTACAAGCCATCACATTTTTTAATGAAAAATAAATAAAAAGTTTTAACTTACTTCTATTTTGGTATTGAAAATGGTTTTGAAAGTGTTTTTATTATATCAATGTGTTTTATTGATATCTTGTGATTGAAATGTGGAAATGTTATGTTTCCTTTATGCATGTTTTATGTGATACGATTATGTTATGTTTTATGGTATGTTTAAACCTGTTCATATGAGGAATGAATTGGACTTAATAAGTGACGAGTGGAGCCCACTATAGCTCCTTGATGCATCGGTAGGTCTCTTGAGACAAACTAGTGTCTTGGCACGAGGCCTTGACAAAATCTTATTTGTGGTCTTGGCACGAGGCCTTAACTACGTGGTTATGATAGTCTGGCATTATGAATTCCATCATTATGAAAGTGGTTATTGATATTGCATGGGAATATTCGACTAGTATAATATCCATATGAGTAAGTAAATGGCATTATTTAATTTTATTTTTGCTATATTACTCTGAATGTCAAGTTTAAAAAGGATTTTGTTTTAGTTATAAATTGCCTTAAATGTTAATGTTTATTTATGAAAGCTTCCTCAATATTGTTATCCGTACTGAGCATCTGAGCTCACCCCTTTCAATGTTTTAATATTTTCCAGGATGTGAAGAAGTATTTTATGAATGACTTATAGGGATAGTCAGAAGAGGATATGAGTGTGGACTATGGAGACTTTGTTATTGTAGTTTTTCACTTTATGATTTAATGTAACATTTATGAATCCATCTAGTGTTTCCAAGGCTACTAAACTAATCGTTCTTTCGAGACTTGAACTTTTGTGATCATGCCAATGTAACGAAGTAATGCACCGACTCTGGGTAACTGGGGTCGGGGCGTCACAGTTGGTATCAGAGGAAGTTTAGTACTAACCTTGGAAGCTAGATTTTGATAAACTCTGATTAGAGCACATATCCCAAAGATAGACTTTGAGGATTAGTATAGAAGAACTTCCTAGAATTTTGGTATTGTAGAGATGTTGTGAGTTTTCCGATCAATACATCCCTATCTGGATATGACCAGGTAGAGGCGGCTCTGGCACAGATGCACCTAGGGGTAAAACCCGAAAACACCGCTTTGAGCTAGACTTGAACGAGAACTTGTGCACGAAAACGGGTCGTGCTGCACTCTTGGATACGACACTCCCGAGGGATATGCATAGGATAATTCTCATTTTCTTTACAAACCACTATGACGGGTTATGAGTATATACTTCCTCAAAGAAAACATTTTTATGGATTATATCCACGAACAGTTCAATTTATGTTAAGTATCTTACAAGTATGGAATTATGTATTTTGATTCATAAACTAATATAGTTTATGCCATTGTTTTGAAAGGGCTCCTAGTGGAAGGAATGGAAAATATATCAATGCATGCACTCCGTGTAGGGATTTCCCTCCTGCTCAAGATAATTATTGTGGATCTGGAGATACAACTGGTGCTGATCAACTTATTACCATACTGGGACAACTCACTCAGGTTATGAATAATAACCTTACTCGTATGGAGCACCCTGATCCGCAACGTGGAGGATCAATGTTAGACCACTTCATGAGGAAACAACCACCAACATTTAATGGGGGTAAAAATCCATTTGTAGCTGAGCAATGGATAAACTCCTTATAGAAAATTTTCCACGCCTTGGGAAGTAGCAAAAAGGAGAAGGTTGTCATGGCAGTCTGCCGCCTCACTGGAGATGTCGATCAGTGGTGGTCGCTGATTCAAAACACAAAGGAAGATGATGAAGTATCGAATATGGAATGGAGGGAGTTCAAATGGGTTTTCGTAGAAAAATATTTTTCTCGTGACCATCGAGAAGATATGGAAAGGAAATATCTGAGTCTGAGACAAAAGGAGGATGAGAATGTCGCAAAGTATGAGGCCAACTTTACAAGGTTAACGAGACATGCTGCAGATTATATACATACCCCAAGAAATAAGATTGATCGTTTCTTAGATTGGTTAAAACCATTTCTTCACCGAGCATTAGACTCACAAACCTTCTTGTCATACGAAGATATTGCTCGTGTGCTATCAAGACGGAAAAGGAATTCTCTATGTCTTATGACTTTAAAGCAAAGAAAGAAAATAAGAGATCTTCTGATCAATCTGGAAATGGAAATAAGGGGAAGAAGGGAAGAGTTGAATATCAGTCCTACAGTAAATGTTGAGAGAAACACCCCGGTACTTGCTTGAAGGGAATGGGAGTATGTTAAAAGTTTGGTGAAAAAGGCCATCAAGATCATGATTGCAAGGGAAAGAAAGTTGTTGTCTATGTGGAATGCTTTAATTATAGAGAGATGGGAAATTATGAAAATGAATGTCCTAACAGTCAGGGGAACATACCTCAGAAGAGGCCAAGGGATCAAGGCCAAGCTTATGCTATCACTACTGCTGAGGTTGAAGCTACGAAAGACATGGTGGCAGGTAATTTAATGGTTTCCTCAAGTTTAGAAAATACATTATTTGATTCTGGATAATCACATTGTTTCATATCTTCCCAGTTTACTAAGAAAATTAGATATTTCCAATTTGATTTAACACGATAATTGTCATTCAAAACTCCTAAGGGAAGTATTATTGCAATAATGTTTTGTGAATCAGTCCCCATTAGAGTACATAACTGTTCATTATCCGATGATCTCATTGTCATACCTATGATTGAGTTTGATATAATCCTTGGTATGGATTGGATTTCGGACTATGATGCAAAGATTTATTGTAAGAAGAAGGAGGTTATGATTTTTGATGATGATGATAAGGAACGCCTTATTTTTAGAGCAGAATCTTCACCAACTAATTTTTATTTAGATCCACCCCCAGTAGATCAACTAAATTCAATTATTGGGGAGGAAGAGAATGAAATAACTGAGGGTGAGGGAAGTAATGTTTAAATAAAGAATGTACATATTGTGAAAGAATTTGAAGATGTGTTTTTGGAAGATTTACCTGGACATCCTCTAGAACGAGAAGTTGAGTTTTCCATTGATTTAATTCCTGGATCAAGGCCTATATCCAAGACCCCTTATAGGATAGCCACCGTGGAATTAGTTGAACTAAAGAAACAACTAGAGGAATTGAGTTAAAAGTGATTTATTCGCCCTAGTGTTTCTCCATGGGGAGCCCCTAATCTTTTTGCTAAGAAGAAAGATGGATCTATGAGGTTGTGCGTTGACTACAGGGAGATCAATGCTATAACAATAAAGAAAAAGTATCCCCTACCTTGCATTGATGATTTATTTGACCTATTGCATGGAGATCAATACTTATCAAAGATTGAGCTTCGATCTGGATACCATCAGTTGTGTGTGAAGAAGGAAGACATTCCGAAGACAGCATTTCGAACAAGGTACGGGCATTATGAGTTTACAATAATGCCTTTTGGATTGACTAATGCACCTTCTATATTCATGGATCTAATGAATAGATTTTTCAAGTAATATCTAGATGATTTTGTGGTGGTATTTATTGATGACATCTTGGTGTACTCCAAAAGCTACGAAGATCATGAAAATCACTTGCGCATTATCTTGAAGACTCTTAGAAGGCATGAATTATATGGGAAGTTTAGCAAGTGTGAATTCTGGCTTCAGTAGATTTCTTTTCTTGAACATATTTTCTCTAAGGATGGAATTTCCGTTGATCCTTCTATGACCAAGGCAATCCAAGAATTTCTAGCACCGACGAGTATAACTGAGGTACGCATCTTTATTGGTTTGGCAGGTTATTATCGACGTTCTGTCAAGAATTTTTCCCGATTGGCTAACCCATTGACGAAGCTCACACGTAAAGGGGTTAAATTTGTCTGGACAAAAGAGTGTGAAGAATGTTTTGAAGAACTAAAGAGAAGATTAGTCAATTCTCCTATATTGACTCTACCATCAGGGAATGATGGGTTCGTTATTTATAGTGATGCATCAATGAAAGGACTTGGTTGTGGCCTTATGCAGAATGATAGGGTTATTGCCTATGCATCACGAAAGCTAAAAATTCATGAGCAGAACTATCCTACTCATGATCTCGAGTTAGCTGCTGTAATCATTTCCCTGAAGATATGGAGACATATTCTCTATGATGAAAAACGTGAGATATATACCGATCGCAAGAGTTTGAAATTTATTTTCTCCCAAAAAGAACTCAACATGAGTCAAATAAGATGGATTAAAATACTCAAGGATTATGATTGCACGATACACTACCACCCAGGGAAGGAAAATAAGGTTGCAGATGTTTTGAGAAGAAAAGATCATGGATTTTTGAACATGATGAGAGTGGAAAGGGATCATATTTTCAGGGATCTAGTAAAGATGGATATGGGAATCACCATGGAGGGTAAAACATCAAAACTTTTTCAAATGGTTGCCAAACCATCATTAATAGAAAGGATAAAGAGTTCTCAGTCTGATGATGAAGTGTTGAAAAAGAAGATTAAAGCTGTGAAAGATGGGCGGTTGAGTGACTTTGTTTATGATGATGGAATTTTCAAATTTGGGAGGAGACTTTGTGTTCCTGATATACCTGAATTAAAGAGGGAATTGTTGGATGATGCTCATAGTTCCAATTTCTCTATACACCCTGGGAGAACTAAAATGTATAGAGATTTAAAGAGAAATTTTTGGTGGGACAACATGAAAAGGGAGATTTCTGATTTTGTGTCAAGATGTATGGTTTGCCAACAAGTGAAAGGTGGATGGAAACATCCTGTTGGAGTATTGCAACCTCTTCCCATACCTGAGTGGAAATGGGATAATATTATGATGGACTTTGTCGTGGGACTACCAAAGAACCCTAGAAGGAATGACGCAATATGGTTCATTGTTGATCGTCTCACCAAGTCAGCACATTTTCTTGCTATAAGGGAAGATCTTCCACTTGAATGTCCTGCAAGACTATATATTAATGAAGTTGTGAGACTTCATGGAGTACCCTTGTCGATTGTCTCGTATCGTGATCCCCTCTTTACATCAAGATTCTAGAAAAGTATTCAGAAGGCCTTGGATACTGAACTTCGTTTGAGCACTTCTTACCACCCTCAAAAAGATGGACAATGAGAAAGAACTATTCGAACCATAGAAGACATGTTGAAATCATGCTCACTTGACTTTCAAGGAATGTGGGATCAATATTTACCTCTGGTAGAATTTTCCTATAATAATAGCTTCCATTCAAGTATTCGGATGGCACCATATGAAGCGTTATATGGAAAGAGATGTCGCACACCAACCTGTTGGGATGACGTTGGTGAAAGAAAACTTGTAGGCCCAGAACTGGTGGAGGAAACAATGGAAAAGTTGAAGGTAATCCAAAACCACATCAAAGCAGATCAAAGTAGGCAGAAGAGCTATGCTGACAATTGAAGGAAGGATTTAGAGTTTCAGGCAAGAGATCATGTTTTATTTAAGGTATCACCATGATAGGGAGTTATACGTTTCGGTACGAAAGGTAAATTGAGTCCCAGGTACATCGGACCCTTCGAAATTCTAGAACGAATTGGGGTTGTAGCTTACCGTTTGGAAATGCCACCAAGTCTCTCCAAAGTTCATGATGTATTCCACATATCACTATTGAGAAAATAAATTCCCAACCCAATGCATGTACTCACCTATGAGGAATTAGAGCTGGAACCTGATCTGTCTTGTTGTGAAGAGCTCGTCAGAATTCTTGATACAAGAGAACTAGTGCTGAGAACCCGAACGACTCGTCTGGTAAAAGTTCTATGGAGAAACCATACGATGGAGGAGGCAACGTGGGAACCCGAGGAACATATGATGAATAATCACCCAAGTCTTTTTATACAGTGATATTATATGAAATTTCGAGGATGAAATTATATGATGGAGGGGAGAATGTAACACTCCATTCTTTCATGGTACACTTCTCTTTGAATAATACAGTAGTGTGTGTTGTATGCAACTTTGAGTTCTAACACACACCACAACTAATCAAAGTAGCCATAATGAATAGTAATACCCACTTTTTAAAATTATAGAAATTTTATATTTCAAAATAGACTTCATTTTATTCGTAATATCGAAATTATCAAAAGTTGAATTTTTTGTAATTTTCTGAGAACTTCCAATTTTTATGAATAGTGAAAAATACTTAAAAACAACTTTTTTAATCAAAGTATTTTATAGTGATAAATTATACTATTCAGTGGTTTTAATGTATTATTAGAATATATTTTTACTGTTTTATCCAATGTTGGTCATTATAATTAATTTCACTTAGAAATTGGACGTAAACAATTGTCAATCTTGTGATATATATTGTTTCTTAAAAACACTCTATTTGTTGTGACAGCGGGAAATAATTTTAAAATTAATTAATGCAACTTATATGTTTTTAATTTTTTAAAATAGAAATGATTTTTGGATTCGGAATGTCAATTATAGCTTAGGGTGAAATTTTGGCATTGTTCAGAAATTCTCCAATTTTTGATGAATAGTGAAACCACAAAGTGGTAGTTAAAAAAACTGATTTTTCTTTTAAATGAAACATTACCACTTCTGTGATTTGATTTTCAAAAATCCGACAGACATGTTTTTAATTAGGAAGTAAAATGTGGTTCAATGGGATGAAAATAATTTTTTGGTGAATAATAACTTTTAAGTTTAATTAATCACGATTAAAGGTAATTACTGAAATTTAACGTAAAAATGGTATTATAAAAATATGAAATGACCTTTACACTTGTCCTACCCCTATTGGATGTGTCATGGCCGACCAAGACAATCCATGGGTCAACTTGGGGACCCCATAGAGCCACTTTGGTAGGAAAATGGCATAAATTACTTTTATTTAATGTTAAAATAAAAATGTCACAAACATAAGTTGTTTTACAAAAAAAAAATTAAATGGGGTTAATCAAGTCATATTGTTGACTATAAATATTCATTAGAAATATAAAAAGATTTCCTACATAATTATATTTTTTTTAATTTTATACATTAAATAAATTAAATTATTTATGACACCATGATGATGCAGCGATTACCTCATTAATTAAAGATTTAAATAAAATGAAATGATAATTTAAAATCCAAGGCTTACACTTGTCAAAAACCTATTGGGTGAGTATATTTCGAACCCTTATCACCTTAGCCTCGAATTATATAAGTTTGGGACCTTTAAAATCCGAAACTCATTATATAATAATGTAACATTTCATTACTTTCCAAGAGTGCCCCTCCTCTCCACTTATAAAAGGCCCCCACCACTACCACCATACTCACACATTAAAAGCCTTTTGGCTCGGCCAACCAGGGCCCAAATACTCTCCCAAATTTCCTCCCTTACTCCTAGGAGCCTCACATTGGGCCGAAGTCTTCCCAAGGATGCCTTTGACTCAAATCAAAAAGAGTTACCCGATTTTAAGGTATTGTCTTCTCTAATGTTGTTTTGTTTTATTTTGCTTCTCCAACCTCTTAAACTCTTTTTATTCCTTTATTTTGTAACACAACCAGTATCTACAATATACTAGGATTTTGTTATGATAAGTAATTGGTTTAAACTTTCACACACCTTCACCTAATGGTTAAAGAACATACTGTTTCTGTGGGTGGCGAAATACTGCCTCACGAAATGATGATTGTTCAATATTCTTTTAACACCTCTAATGGTAGCCATTTTTTATGACACTATTTTCATATATGATATATATATATATATATTATTTTTATGTTTTCTTTATGCTTCTGTATTTCTCATTTATGGCATACTTTATGATTTCCATTATGGGTAAACGCGATAATTTCATTTTAGGAAGTGCGGACTACCGCCCCCTCAAAGTGATTTGAATCGTTAATGCCGTATGTGGGATGTATAAAGTACGTAGTAAATTTTATTATACATTATATTATACTCGAATTATATTACACCTTTATACTATTATGATTTCATTCCATTAAATACGAAATAGAAATGAAAGTAGCGTTCATGCCTACGTACGGCTTACCGTCTCCATGAACGGTGCATTTCATTTCTTACCTCTAAATGTTATGTAATATTATAAATGAATGTATATACTGGATATATATTATATATATGATATCTAAATCAGGAATATAATTCTTGATATAATGGATATTTTACCACATTAACAACTTGTAATTATAAGAAGTTTATTTTTGAATCGAGTACCAAAGATCGAAAAAATGATCGTTATTAACTTAAATAATTACATATTGTTCATAGCATGGTAATAAGTAATATAAAAGGAATAATGAACTTGAAAAAGGTTCTTAAGAAATTATAAATTATCTGTAGTTTATTATTCAGGAGGTTAAAGAACGGTCACGTCAAGACAGGATGCAACGTAAGGGAATTTCTTAACCCAATTTCCATTCTTTGGGTAAATCAACTACTTTCAAATTATGTGATGATATTATTATATACTCTCTTGTATTTGTACATTCTTTATGTGTACATATATTGAATACACATAATAGATCTATTTTATTCTAAAAAGGATCTTTTGAAGGACTTCGCCTTACTCTCCTTTCATTGAGGCATATTTGGTTTTATACACAACTTTCTTTTATACAGTGTATAAACCCCTTTGACTTTTATGTTTATTCAAAAGGAATATTATTTATATGATGCGTTTTACTAAACGAAAAAAAGGGAATGTTTTTCTTTTCGTACATATGTGGCGATAATGACTTCCCTGCCACCGTGACTATTATTTGAGTTTCGGCTTCCTCTACAAGCCATCACTTTTTTAATGAAAAATAAATACAATGTTTTAACTTTCTTCTATTTTGGTATTGAAAATGGTTTTGAAAGCATTTTTATTATATCAATGTGTTGTATTGATATCTTGTGATTGAAAAGTGGAAATTTTATGTTTCCTTTATGCATGTTTTATGTGATACGATTATGTTCTGGATTATGATATGTTTAAACCTGTTCATATGAGGAATGCATTGTATTTAATAAGTGACAGGTGGAGCCCGCTATAGCTCCTCGATGCATCCATAGGTCTCATGAGACAAACTAGTGTCTTGGCACGAGGCCTTGACAAAATCTTATTTGTGGTCTTGGCACGAGGCCTTGACTACGTGGTTTTGATAGGCTGGCATTATGCATTACATCATTATGAAAGTGGTTATTGATATTGCATTGGATTATTCGACTAGTAGAATATCCATATGAGTAAGTAAATGGAATTATTTAATTTTTTTTTCCATATTATGCTGAAGTTCATGTTTAAAAAGGATTTTGTTTTAGTTATACATTTCCTTAAATGTTAATGTTTATTAATGAAAGCTTCCGCAATATTGTTATCCTTACTAAGCATCTGAGCTCACCCCTTTCAATGTTTTAATATTTTCAATGATGTGAAGAAGTATTTTATGAATGACCTACAGGGATAGTCAGAAGAGGATATGAGTGTAGACTATGGAGACTTTGTTATTGTAGTTTTTCACTTTATTATGTAATGTAACATTTATGAATGTATCTCGTGTTTTCAAGGCTACTAAATTAATCGGTCTTTCGCGACCTGATCTTTTGTGATCATGCCAATGTTACGAAGTAATGCACCGACTCTGGGTAACTGGGGTCAGGGAGTTAGACACTCTGTGACCTTCCATTATATATGGAAATGGGAGATACGAATGTGAAACCAACTCATTCAATTACATTTAATTAAGCTAATTCATATATATAATATACTTTACAATGCTAACTAATATTCATTATTTATATTAAAACAATTACCATAGAAGGGTCAAGTGGAAACTCTAAAGTTATATTTATTTACCAATTCGCATTTCATTTAATTATTAGGTCTTAATACTATCAGAGTCAATTCAAACACCCAAACAATAGAGAAAGAACATCTTAACAACCCATTAAGGCATAACTAAGGAAAAACCGCGACATGGGGTGGACGACATTGAGCTCATAACATCCAATGATTGAAACCATATATGAAAAGGGTCTCAGAATAATACTCTAATGACTATAAGTAAGGAATATGAATTTAATTATCAAGTCGTTTAGCCATACCATGTAGATATTTAAATGAAAATTAATTTTTTTTCCTAGTGCTCAATGAATTTTTTTCACCTATTTTACTTCCTGATTTCCCTAACTACCTCCCCCACACACTCCCCCTCTTCCTCCATTATCTAACGTTGTTCTCCTCTATTCATGTCATAAATTTCATGAAGTCAGATGTGTTGGAATCCAAGAAGTAAATCTATGACTCCACATTCCTATTTTATCGATTTATCTCATCATATTAAATTCCAATTCCATGGATCCCTTATTAACTATTTTTTAGTTTTTTTCGTATTCATACATTTTCTCTTATTTCGGTTCAAATCAAGGGTCGATATTATGTGAGTTGTGTCTTATGAATATTGTATGTGGTCGATATGACATTCCATTAACATTACATTATTTATTAAATGATTTTTTCCATGTTCAAAAATTAAAATGAATCTCCTGTTAAATATAAATTGAAATATTTACATGTTAATTCAATAATCTATATTGTCATGGTGCCATTTGTTGAAGAATAATACATTGTAATGTTCAACTCTAACAACTCTTAGTGTGTGTTTCTTACATCCCCATAATTGTTATTCCTTATTTTTTAAACATAACCACCCTTGTGGGTTTTGTTTTAAATTTACATGATTACAATAAGAACTTACTCTTTATTCACTTCATGAGGTGTTGTGAATTATCCATCATGTAACGGATGATTAAAGATAATTAAATAACCAATTTTTGACAACCTTTCCTATATTTTATATTAAAACCACCTGTGAGGTTCAATTTCTTAACAAACTAAAAGGGGAAATAAAATGGGGATATTTAAGGAATTTCTTAATGGAATTTTTACGTGAATTAATTTCATTATTCCTTATAATAGAGTTAGAAATAATAGAGACCATGATGAATCTTTTTTACCTCAACATGGATAATTCACATGTCCGATCATATAGGTTTTTACATGTTTTGTTCTAACTCCTTACGGATAGTTCCCAAGAACCCTTATTAATCCTTACCTTATTTTTGGGTGTCCCTCTATAAATGAAATAGGTTAATTGTTTGTTGTAAATGGATAGTGTCATGGATGATCCCAGGATTTAACTTAAACATTAAAATTATACAATATATGATTTAAACTATTTCATGATTGAGCCTTGGGTTCCCATGTTGGAATGCCTCAAACGGGCTACTGAGTTGATTGGAATTTCATTGTGCGTTGGATGATAGATGGATCCTTTTTAAATAATTACTTTGTTATGGAAACAAAGTATAATTGTGATTACCATATAAATTAGTATTCTTTAGGAGCCTCGGTTGGGGTTTGTGAACATGATTATTCACACTCCGTTACTCTATAATGTTGGACATATTACTTCACATCATTTTTGGTTATTTGAAATCATGAATCCCAACTATGATGATTATAATAGATACGATATTCAACATCACTAATTATTATTGTTAAGCATGGGGCTATTTACTCAATATTAATATTCATAGGTTGGTTCTTCTATTTTAACCTTATTTCTCTTTTATTATTATTTTTGTATGTGGATTCCTTTTACTTATGGATTAGATCCTTGCTCGTGAAAGTATATCTCTACATATAAATGATTATATATATGAATATATATATATATATATAATGGCATTTTTAGAGATACTACAACATAGTTTGATGCAGGTATAGTTGGAAAATTATACTTTTATGAACCTATGGTCGATAATAGTATTTCTATTTATACACCACCATATCTTTATACATACACACTATTATACTTTATAATCATGTTTTGGATTCAATTAGACACCATTGGATGATCCCTATCGATATTATCTCATTGCTTTTTTGTTCCACAGTTTAGTACCCATAATGATATTATTAGTATATATTATGTTATGGACAATGCTTATTTACTATTTTTCATTGTAGACTAGGAATAGACTTAGGTTCTTACGAGTAGTGTCTGAGAATAGGCTCAAAATTATTTCTAGATTTCAAAAATTTATTTTATTTATTTATTCCATTTTGATAGTTTATAGTATTTTTTTATTATCCTCTATATGTTGGATGTCATTAATTGTCCCTCGTCATGTTCATGAATGGATTTTTATTTTATCACTTTTAGGGTTATCGTTTGTTAGTATATTTTTATAAAATTTCATTATTAATACTTATTCTACTGTTTTATCTTTTTAATACTATATCATTGAACTATAATAATGAGGATATATTCTCCCTACATTACTACTATTATACCATTATTGTTAGTGTCTATCCTCTAGTATAGGGGTAGGTGTGCTTCAACCAGTGTAGAAAACATTCTTGGGGAACCATTATAGTGGATCCTAGGTTGGTATTTTACAATGATGTGTAATAGATTCCTTTTCCATTATTTTTATTTATTTGGATAGTAGAAAGGGCAATATGAACGTGTCTGCACTTGGTAAAAAGCCCATGTATGTGTCTGAAAAACCCACAAATGGGGGAATATCATGCTTCTAATGAAGGTATTATTCTTGATATTGTTAATAAATTTGATTATTAAATCACCATGATTGATTTATTTTCCTTCCTCTAGTTACTGGTTTATGGTTTTTACCACTAATTTATTGTGATTCCCCCTAGTACCATTATTGAAATATATAGGGTGTGTTCGGAAATTATTTCCAGAACATTGGATTTCTTTGACATTTTGCATTGTTATGTACATACCATGATTCTATGATTTCTTTATTTGAATCCTATATTTCTTTATCTATGATATCATTCCAATTTTTAGTATGTTAATAAATTGGTTATTAAAGATCCACAATCATTAAAAATAGGGTTTTTCCAAAAATCTTGATAATGCAAGAATAATTTAACAAACCATATGTTTTTGATCCGTGGACCATCAGTTTCATTATCTGAATCATTGATGGTGGTCATTAAATATAATCCAATAGAAATTAGTAATGTTTACCGGCATCTATATATTGGGAAATTTTAGCCACGTAATCGAACCATCACATATGGACATTAAATATTCTGATACATAATTTCAAAACATATTTATTATTATAAGAATTCCAATTGTAACTTATTAATCATATTCCATTATAACGTCAGAATAATAATTCATCTAACTAGACCATTATAAAAATATAATTTTTTTATAATATTAACCATAAAATACTTTAGTTTCATATGTGTCTTAAGCTTGAATCGATATAAGAAGGTTTGTTTTGAATTTATTTGATTATATGATAAACCCACTAAAGGAATGATTTATCAATGAAAAATCTAATAGTTTTAGGTTAATCATTAATGGTCCCATGTGTGTACGATGGGACCATCATAGATTAACATTACATTTCTTACTATATTTAGTACTTGATCCCATGGGTAGTATTTGTGTCACATGGTGTGGATATTTAAGGTGTCATAATCTACTTATACGATGTTTTATATAAAGGTATGATGAAACATTACTAAACTGACCATCTTTAAAATGTTAAAATAAATTTTTTCTTATTTTTATCTTCACTTCTTTGACGCTTTAATCAATTAAAATTCCAATTAAAACCTACAGGGAGTTTTTCTCTGTATACAGGAAGGTAAATTTTCTTTAACTTCTCCCTATTTTAGAACATCAAGGTAAATAATTTATTCTTACATATAAAATTATGTGACATTATTTTGATTGTTTTATGAATTAAACTATATAATGTAACAAGTACAGTTTTAAAAATATTTCTACATATCAGATATATTATTTTCATTAAACCGAGCCGTTGAAACATATAAAATGATATGTGAATGGGTATTGTGGACATTAATTTATACTTTTAATGGATTTCATGGATTTATCCCTCATATAGTAGTAGTTTAAATCTCACACTGGGTTTTTTTATGAATTGGATTATGTACATTATCAAAAGTCTTAGTTGACCATTTCTATTACTGTAAGTGTTGAACCCTCTGGAATTAAGTGTCTTTATTATGTTTTGATAATCCCAACTATACTTTCTTTATATCTTGATTATGCTTAATACATTCCAAATATACTTTAATATATGTTGTTACCTTCATTATGCTTAAATTAAGTCTTTTGAATTATCAGATATATGATTACTATGACTTAACTCATTCTGCCAAGTTAATGCTTAAACAGTTTATAGCTACCAATATAAAACAGTAGCTACCGTTATGACTTAGAGCTACTGATATCAAATAGAGCTACCGATACGGAGTTCACCAATACACCAAGTTCACTGGTACTCAAAGTTCTCCGCTACATCAAAGTCTACCAATACGGTACAACACGTCTACTGATAGAGTTACAGTTACAAGCTCAGTAGTACTTAAGCCTACCGCTACATCGAAGTCGATAGCTACCGATACAGAGCTACCGATATACTGAAGTCCACCGATATGCAAAGTCCACTGATACATCAAGGAAGCTACCGATAGGGACTTACCACTACCAATAAAAAGTTTACCATTACTTCAAAGGCTACCGATACTCAAAGGTCACCGTTACACAACGTCTACCGATATAATGCTACGGATACAAGACCAGTTACTGTTACACATCAAGTCTACCGATATCAAGAGCTATCGTTCCAGAAACAGAACTCGATGCTGCTTTATGTTCATTATCATTATTTCATCTAACCAATGGCCATATCAAGTATATTTTAATACACTGACATTTATTTAATGTGTGATGTTGGATGTTAGGGAACCGTACCTCATACCTGTAAAACGTAAATCATCTTTTTCTGGAGCATGTGGTTTAAATAAAGGAAGGATGTGCTACTGCAAGTGCGTGCAAGACACATAGTCGAATACACAGAGAGATACAAATACCACGAGGTGTGCTAGAAGAACAACCAGGCGTGAATGCAAAGAGACGATAGAACTTACACGAAGAACTCATTACTGCATACCAATGAAGAGCTGAGAACTAGAACATAACACAATAACTTCATCGACTATATCTCATATGTCTCTACACCTGGAAGTCAAGGAAGCAGACGACACTCTATTTTCCTAACAAAAATCAGAAGAGGATTCAGAACTAATTCTGATCAATCCAAATAATTCCAGAACAGCACGACAATCACTAGATCCATTTCTAAACTCTAAATAATTGCTCTGTGATTTATCTTATTACATTTTTAGCAGTGTGTGTTATCTGCTGTATTTAATACACACATTGTCTCATGTTCTTTAACTGGAGGATTTGAAAATCCTCACTCAATACTCTTAGATCTTTTTTTCCCACTGGGATAGTGGTAGAGGTCGTGTGACCTGGACTACTGGTTGTTGTTGTTTTTGTTTCCTATGGATAACAGTGGTAGAGGTCGTGTGACCTGGACAGTTGTATACTGTTGTTTATCACCGATCCAGGCTATGGATCACTTTTATATAAAGTTTTGAGAGGTTAAGTCTCATCTTGAGACTGAACCTCTTGGCTAAATCTGCTGTGATTATTTATTTTCAAAGCTATTCTTTTATTCCGCTGCTAATTACTTTAAAACCAAAACTGTTTTAAAGTCACTTTGATAATTAAATTCGTAAGTGTTTATATTAGTTGTAAATCAGTAAGTTGGTTTCAAAAGTTAATCAACCTTTCTGTTTTGATTAACTGGGAAATAATCAATCCCTTGAGAACCCAACAGAACCTTTACTTTGATATAAATTTACTACAGTTTAATTTAGTATTTTATTTGGGGGGTTTTTAGACAATGTTTTTAAAACAGAAATTTTAATTGGAACTCAATTCACCCCCCTCTTGAGTGTCCACTCCGACCAACATTTGGTATCAGAGGCTATTTAAAATATTTTGTACTCTATTTTTCAACTGTGATTTTAGTTGTATTTTAAAGTTCTTAAAATTTCTATTATTTCTAAATTTTTATCTCTTTAAAATATTTGCTTTAAGTAAGCGATCATGGATAACAGACTTGAAGGTGTTGCTACTAATAGACCACCATTTTTCAATGGCACTACTATTCACAGTGGAAAATCAAGATGAACATTCATTTAGAAATCATGGGTTTTGATATTTGGACTGCTATAGAATCAGAATATAAAATTCTTATTACTGTTAGAACTACTTGGAATGAAGCTACTAAGGCTGCCTACAATAATAACTACAAAGTTATGAATGCTTTGTACTGTGCTTTAGGAGATGAGGAATTTAATAGAGTATCTGCTTGTAAAACTGCATATGAAATTTGGGATACCTTATTTGTTTCTCATGAAGGAACAACTAATGTTAAGGAAATGAGATTGAACACCTATACTATTGAGTATGATAATTTTAAGATGAAGCCTGATGAACACATTTATGACATGTATCTCAAGTTCAAAGAAATTGTCAACACAATGACTTCTCTGGGAAAGGATGTTCCAGCAAAGGAACAAATCATGAGAATTCTGAGATGCCTACCTGAAAGATGGAGAGTAACTTCTGTCTCAATTAGAGAATGCTATGATATTGGTGAACTTCTAGTCAAGGAATTAATTGGAAAACTGATGATGTATGAATAGGAACTCAAAGTGAACAAAGAATAATATGCTGAAACATGAAGGAAGTCTATTGCGTTCAAGACTTCAACTTCAACGAATAATGATAAGGAGAATCTTCAAGTTATCAATGAAAGTTCAAGCTGTGAAGGTAGTTAAAGTGTTTCTGATAGTGATGCTGAGATGGCTCGCATTGCTAGAAGGTTTATGAAATTTTATAGGAAGAAGTAGTTTTTCCGAAAATCGAATTACAAAAATAAGTATGACAGCAAGGGTCATTGGAAAAAGGATGGGAAGAAGACTGATAAAACAGATGAGGCTGTCTGCTATGAGTGCAAAAGAAAAGGACACATAAAAGCAGACTTTCCAAAGCTGAAATACAAGAAGAAGTATGAATACAAGGATAACAAGTATAAGAAAGCCATGAAAGCTACTTGGAGTGCTTCTGGGGACAGTTCTAGTGAATCTGAAGTTTCTGAAACTGAACACAGAAATAAGGCAAACATCTGTTTTATGACAAACACTTCTGAGGTAACTTCAGAAACTCCTGATTCATATTCATTTTATTCTGGAGATGATTCTGACTCAGAAAACATGTTAAAATCTGAACTATTTGAATATTGTGATATGTTAGAAGAAACTTGTAATGAGCTGAAAGAAAAATATAAAGGATTGAAGAAACAGTATGCTTTAACTATTAAACATAAATCTGCTCTTGATATTGAAGTATAAAAGAATTATCAGTTTCTTAAAGAGAATACTGAACTAAAATTGTCAAATGAGCAACTCAAGAAGGATTTAGAAAAGTTTTCCAATGGTAAAGATACTCTTACTCAACTGTTGAGTACGAAAATAGCACTTAGATACACTACTGGTATAGGATATCAACCCAGACAAAGGAAAATTACCAAAACTAGATACATTCCTAAATCTGGACAGAATGTAGCTAGCTCTGGAACTTTATATGCTTCAAATAGTTATATATATAGTTATGGATCTAATAAGGTTTACCTTTCAAAATCTATTGATTCTACAAATTTAATGAGACCCATTAGACAAATATGGGTACCTAAAGTGTTATTGGATAACATATCTGGACCCAAGAAAATCTGGGTAACAAAATCATTTCCTGTTTAAATCTGTTTTGTAGGAAACCTACTTAAAAAGCTCCTGTAAAAAGACATGGTACTTGGACAGTGGATGTTCGAGACATATTTCTGGAGACTTCCCATTCTTTAAAACCTTAGTCAGAGTTGATGGAGGTTTTGTCACTTTCGCTGATAACTCAAAAGGAAAAATCATCGGCTTAGGCCAGATTGGAAACACTGACTCAGTATTAATTTCTAAGGTTTTATTTGTTAATGGACTTAAATACAATTTGCTAAGTATTTCTCAGTTATGTGATGATGGTTTTTATGTTAAATTTGAAAATTATTTTTTCAATGTTTCTAATTCTAAAAATGTTTTAGTGTTTGCTGCTTTGAGAAATGAAAATGTTTATGTTGTTGATTTAAATTCTTTAGCTAAGCAAAATATTACTTGTTTAAATTCTTTTCATAAAGAGTCTTGGCTTTGGCACAGAAGATTAGGACACTGCAATGTACATTCACTTAGAAAACTTGCTAGGATGAACTTAGTTAGAGACCTACCCAAACATGAATTTCCAGAAGACAAAGTTTGTAATCCCTGTCAAAAGGGAAAGAAACATAAAGTTTCTTTAAAATCAAATAAAGAAGTCTCAACTTCTCAACCTCTCGAGTTGGTTCACATGGATTTGTTTGGACCTTCTAGAGTTTCTATTTTAAATGGGAAGCACTATGTCTATGTTCATGTAGATGACTTTTCTAGATATACTTGGGTAAATTTTCTAGCTCACAATAGTGAAGCTTGTTCTTACTTTGTTAAATATTCCAAGCCTGTAGAGAACCTTAGTGGACTTAAGATTAAAACCCCGAGAAGTGATCATGGCTGTGAGTTTGAATCTTACTGCTCACACAATGGCTATAGTCACAATTTCTCTTCCCCTAGCACACCTCAGCAGAATGGATTAGTAGAAAGAAGGAATAGAAACCTGCAAGAAATTGCTAGGACCATTCTTAATGAGTATGACCTACTTGTTTATTTTTGGGCTGAAGCTATAAATACAGCTTGTTATGTTATTAATAGAGTCTTGATTAGACATGTTCTTAATAGGACCCCTTATGAGTTATAGAACCATAGGAAACCTAAGGTTAACTACTTCAACGTTTTTGGCTGCAAATTCTTTATTCTTAATACTAAAGATAATCTTTACAATTTTGCATCCAAGAGTGATGAAGGAATTTTCCTAGGTTACTCTATTTCTAGTAAATCATATAGAGTTTTCAATAAGAGAACCAAATGTGTGGAATAATATGTCCACATCAAATTTGATGAAACTGATCCACATGAACCTAAGACATCTCTTGAAAATATTGAAGATGATCTCTCTATTTTGAACCTTAATGATAAAGACAGAGGACCTGTAGTTAAAACATCCAGTTATGGAAATTTCCCAGAACCTGCGTCTGTTGAACCTCAACCTGTAGATGAACGTAAAATCTCGAGTCCTACCTTTTCAAGACCAACTAGGATTCTAAATAACCATCCTTTAGATGATGTTGTAGGAAATTTAGATAGAGGAACACAGACTAGAGCTTCTCTAAGAAATCAGGTTGAACATCAAGCCTTCCTGTCACAGCTAGAACCTAAAAATATCAGCGATGCTATCAATGATGAATTTTGGGTAATAGCTATGCAAGAAGAACTAAATCAATTTGAAAGAAACAAAGTCTAGAAATTAGTAGAAATACCTGAGGACACTATAACCATAGGCATAAAATGGGTGTTTAGAAACAAAGTTGATGAATCTGGAAACATCATTAGAAACAAAGCTAGGCTAGTTGCACAAGGTTACAATCAAGAAGAAGGAATTGACTATGAGGAAACCTTTGCACCAGTAGCTAGGTTAGAGTCTATTAGGATCTTACTTGCCTATGCATCACATCTGAATTTCATGTTATATCAAATGGATGTGAAAAGTGATTTTCTAAATGGTTTTATTGTTGAATATGTTTTTGTAGAACAACCACCGGGTTTTTCAAATCCTCATTTTCAAAATCATGTTTTTAAACTTTCTAATTCTTTATATGGTTTAAAACAAGATCCAAGAGCTTGGTATGAAAGGCTTTCAAACTTTCTTATTTCAAAAAGATTTTCAATAGGAATTGTTGATCCCACTATTTTTATAAAAATAATTTCAAAAGATGTATTAATAGTACAAATCTATATTGATGATATTATTTTTGGATCTTCGAAAAATTCTTTATGTACTGATTTTTCAAAGGTTATGCAAAATGAATTTGAAATGAGCTTAATGGGAGAGCTTAAGTATTTTCTTGGATTTAAAATTTTTCAAACTAAAGATGGAATTATTTTAAATCAAAATAAATATACTAAGGATTTATTAAAACGTTTTGGTTTGGATAGTATTGAGGAAAGTGATATACCTACGAGTACCAACTTTAAATTGGATATTGATGAAATTTGGAAACCAGTAGATCAAACTAATTATAGAGGTATGATTGGGAGTTTACTTTATCTTACTTCTAGTCAACCAGATATTATGTTCAGTGTGTGTATGTGTGCTAGATTTCAAGCTATTCCTAAAGAGTCACACTTACTTTCTGTTAAAAAGATTTTCAAATATCTTAAAAGTACTGCTAATTTGGGATTGTTTTATCCAAAAGGACAATCATTTGATTTAATAAGTTATTCGGATGCTGACTTTTCTGGATGCAAGTTAGATAGAAAAAGTACTTCTGGGACATTTCATTTACTTGGAAAGTCCCTAGTATCATGGTGTAGTAAGAAACAGAACTCGGTTGCATTGTCTATTGATGAAGAAGAATATATTGCTGCTGGTAGTTGCTGTGCACAGATTCTGTGGATGAAACACACTTCGTTGGACTATGGATTTGTTTTTAAACATGTATCAATCAATTATGACAACACTAGTGCGATCAACATCTCTAAGAATCCTTTGTCTCACTCTAGAACCAAACACATTGATGTTAGACACCACTTTTTAAGAGATCATTATCAAAGAGGTGATATAACACATGAATTTATAGGCACTGAACTTCAATTAGCTGATATTTTCCCTAAGCCTTTAAGTTCAGAAAGATTAAGTTTCATTAGACACGAATTAGGGATGATAACTTATCCTTAAACCGAAAAGAGAAAAACCTGACCATTAGAGAATCATCACTGTTAGAAAGACCTCACTATTAAAATCCTCGTCATTAGGAAACCTCACCGTTAGTAGACCTCACTGTTAAAAATCCTCCCCATTAGGAAACCTCACCGTTAGTAGACCTCACCGTTAGAAATCCTCACCGTTAGAGAAACCTCACCGTTAGAGAAACCTCGCCGTTAGAAGACCTCACCGTTAGGAGACTTTACTGATATATCTCGCGCTGTTTTAAACATCTTTAAAGCCGAGACATCGATTTTTATTATATGATTTATTTTATTTATGGATCCTAAATGATATTAAATCGAGTCTGAACTTCACTCAATCTCACCGCGAACTCTTCTGTTTGAATCCCTCAAACCTAACCCTCTCTATCCGCAAAACCCTAAACCTCGAATATGTAATGGCCCGCGTCAAGAGACCCCAAGTCACAGATGGGAGTGATGAGCCGGAAGAGAAACGACAGAAAGTATCGAATGCCAGTACCAATGGAAGTGGAAGTGTAGCTCGAAGGAATCTATTAAACTCGCATCTCTCAAGGATAGAGATTGTTGTTGAAAAAGAGGTGTGTTCTGAATGGCTTATGGAGAGCAAGTCCATGGTTCTTAGAGTCTTACAAGAACATGGTTGGCAAGAATGCTTTGCGAATAACAATGGACCTTATTATCCAGGACAAGTGAAACAGTTCTACGAATTCGTTCGTTTTGAAAAATCTGAAGAGGAAAGCAAACTTATTTCTGTGGCAAATGGTCAGGATGTATCGTTTACTTCAGGAGAATGGGCTGAGAACCTGAGAGTTCCTCATGAGGGCGATTTTACTTATTATTCCAAGTCTGTACCTTCGACCAGTGATGTGTTTCAATATAAAGATGCTCTGCTGGAGCTCACACGGGATGGGACCCCTAGAAAGGTGATTGCTGCAGAGATGGTAGGAGAAGATAAGTTGTTGTTTAAATTTATTCAGCATGTTGTTAGTCCGAGAAGAGGAGACTTTGCCACTTTGAGATTCCAAGACATATATCTATTATACATTCTGAAGCACAATGTAAGAATCAATCTATGTAGATTGATTATGGTTCATGTGGAATAGATGACTAGAACAATGTCCAAATCAAACGCACTATTTTTCTCAATGATGATTTCTGTGATGCTAAAAGTGAAAGAGGTTTTTGGACCTCAGGATGAGATGATATTGGTTAAGGACAACTTCTGTATTACAAGATCTGTTTGTAAATACATGAAAGTCTGCTGGAATCCTTGGAAGAAATCATGGGTGAATGATGATGGAAAAATTTATGACAAGTATACTCTTATGGATCATCCTTCGAGACCAAAGGATGTGAGAGATCCTGGTCTTGGACCAGATGAGCCAGAACCGGTCTACAATGATGATGAAGCTGTAGATGAAGAGACATCAGTTGAAGAAGGATGAGACCCAGACATACCCTCTAGTCCTATGCATTAAGTTATTTCTTATGGAGCAGCGAGCCCTCCAAAAGAACTACCAAAAAGAGAAACTGTCTTGAACGACAATGATACAGAGACTACATAAGAAGGAGAAGAAGCATGCCAGTATGTTGTCAAGGACACCTCTGGGGAGGATGAGACAATCGAATCTTATCACAATGTTAATGGAGAAAAGGAGGTTGATGGTAAAACAGGTGATGATGAAAATATTGAAAAAGAGCTCAGTTGGAGTCCTCAAATAGTCAGTTCAGTCAGGACAGTGGCTGATCAGGAAGACATAGCAGCAACACCTATTGATGAGAGAGTCATTCATGACTCAGAACAAATGGCTATTGAATCTGCTGTGTTTGTATAGGAATTTTCTGAATTACCTCAAGAAGAACAGTTAGAAGAGATACCTCAAGAGAATGTTCCATGTAAGGAGAATAATCCTCGCTCATTATAAGTGTTATATGACATTGAAGGTTGGACATCAGATCCTAGATATATGATTCTTGTACTTTCTTATAGAGATTCAGATGAGGAAGACCAACCCCAAAAGGAATTAGTTACCTTACCCACTATGGCTGAAAATGTGGCAACCAAGGAAGACCTTGAGTCCTAAAAAGTTGAATTGAAAGAAGCAATAAGAGAATCATTGTCAGATATGAAGAAAAGTATGGTTGAAGAGATGAAAAGCATGGAGAAATCCCTTTAATTATCCATTGGATGCGGTGTGTCCAGTCCTATGAAAGAAATGATGGATGAACTTAAGGTGTGCCACACTCAGATTGAGATTTGGACGAGAGATGTAGTTGCTCTTAGACAATCAATCGCTTCATTGACTGCCTTGAACAGTTCTCAAACCCAAGTGAACACTGACATTCGTTATATCAAAGAAGTGGTCAAATAGTTTGTGGAAGTTTTTGATGACTTTATGAAGTCAGTGAAACAACATCTGAACAGTCAGGATGAACTTTTTCAGAAGGTAGTTAGTAGTCTGACTCAATCATTCAAAGATACAGTGGCCTTCTAAATGAAATCTCTTCCCTCAACTAGCTCCAGTGTGAACCTTGACCAGATCCGCACTATTGTTCAGGAATAATTGGCTAAGGCCAGTCCCAGTGGTGCATCAGATACTCAGATTCTTGCTACCACTAGGGAAGTTAGTGGTTTTGTTCGTGATCACCTGTGGGCAGCTACTGCTTCTCAAGAGGCAATCAAGAATAAGGTGGATGCTTATTTTGAAAATGTTTATACCAAGCACCAAATGACCAACCATTTCAAGATCTTAATGCAAAATATGAAGTTGCCTCCAGTTACCCAAGCCTTTAGGGAAGAATTTAGTAAGCTCAGGGATCTTTCTCCTGCTTTGGATAAGTTTATAGAGAATAGAGATGACTTTGTTTCTGCAATGGAGAGAGGAGGAAGCATTATAATGGATTTCAGAAACCTGTTGATGCCCTTCCTGCATGTGGATTCCAAACCAGTGATTGTACCTCCTACACTTCCTACTTATGCCTCTGGGATTACTCCTCAACTGACTCCAGTTCAAGCCATCAGGAGCATGACACCTATGATTACTCAGAGGAGCACATATTTCAAATCCGGTACAGTTTCTGTAGTTGAACCCCCAGTTATCCCTTTAGCTATTCTGAAGCCTTCTGCTGACCCTGCACCTGCAACCACTACTGATCCCAAGGGAGAGACACATGTTCAAGAGTATGATTGAGTGCTTATAGCTCAATTTTTGATGGGATTCCTTATATTTTTTTACTTTTCTGTTTTTCCCAATGTCTCTTTTGCTTATCAATCAAATACTTCATTTCTCTATTCATTGTATATTTTACTATGTATATTTTCATTCCTAGTCATTCTCTTTTCCCTGATACCCTCCTTTTTGTTAATCACAAAGGGGGAAAATTATTGGAAACCTCCTGTACCCAGAGAGCGAGAGAGAATGTTGTTCACCTAAGGGGACAAAGGGGGAGAAAATCACTACTATGGAGGAGAATCTTATAGTTAAATTGATAGGGGGAAGAATATGCAAATCTTTTCAAACTAAAGAATATTGTTTATTTTTTCCTCTGTTACTACATTATTTCTTGATATATTCCTATTTTCATATTTTTCCTCTGATAATATTTTATTTTTGATATCAATTGCTGAGATTTTTCCTCTGATACTATACTATTGATATCATACTTTGATATATTTTTTCCTCTGATATTACTTTATTTTGGAATAAGTTGTGATTATCAAAAAGGGGGAGATTGTTGAACCCTTTGGAATTATGTGGATTTATTGTGTTTCGATAATCCCAACTATACATTCTTTATATCTGTATTATGCATAATACATTCCAAATATACTTTAATATATGTTGTTACCTTCATTATGCTAAAATTAAGTCTTTTGAATTACCAGATATATGTTTACTATGACTTAACTCATTCTATCAAGTGAATGCTTAAACAGTTTATAGCTACCGATATAGAACAGTAGCTACCGATACGGAGTTCACCGATACATCAAGTTCACCAGTACTCAATGTTCACCACTACATAAAAGTCTAACGATACGGTACAACACGTCTACTGATAGAGTTATAGTTAAAAGCTCACCAGTTCTTAAGCCTACCGCAACATCGAAGTCGACAGCTACCGATACAGAACTACTAATATGCTGAAGTCCACGGATATGTAAAGTCCACTGATACATCAAGGAAGCTACCGATAGGGACTTACCGCTACTGATACAAAGTTTACCATTACTTCAAAGGCAACCGATACTCGAAGGTCACCGTTATGCAAAGTCTACCGATATAATTCTACTGATACAAGACCAGCTACCGTTACACATCATGTCTACCGATATCAAGAGCTACCGTTCCAAAAACAGAACCCGATGCTTCTTTATGTTCTTTATCATTATTTAATCTAACCAACGACCATATCAGGTATATTTTAATACACAGAAAATTATTTAATGTGTGCTGTTGGATGTCAGGGAACCGTACCTCATACCTTCAAAAAGTAAATCATCTTTTTCCAGAGCACGTGGTTTAAATAATGGAAGGATGTTCTACTGCAAGTGCGTGCAAGACATATAGACGATTACACAAAGAGATACAGATACCACATGGTGTGCTGGAAGAACAACCAAGCATGAATGAAAAGAGATGATAGTACTTACACGATGAACTCATTACTGCATACCAATGAGGAGCTGAGAACGAGAACATAGCACAAGAACTTCATTGACTACTATCTCCTCTGTCTCTACACCTGGAAGTCAAGGAAGCAGAAGACACTCTGTTTTCCTAACAAAAATCGTAAGAGGATTTAGAACTAAATCTAATCAATCCAAAGAAGTACAGAACTGCACGACAATCACTAGAGCCATTTCTAAACACTAAATATTTGCCATGTGATTTATCTTTTTACATATTGAGCAGTGTGTGTTATATGCTGTATTTAACACACACACACTGTCTCCTGTTCTTTAACTAGAGGATTTGTAAATCCTCACTCAATACTCTTACATCTTTTATTTCCCACTGGGATAGTGGTAGAGGTCGTGTGACCTGGACAACTGGTTACTGTTGTTTTGGTTTCCCACGGATAACATTGGTAGAGGTCGTGTGACTAGGACAGTTGTATACTGTTGTTTATCCCTGATCCAGGGTGTGGATCACTTTTATATAATGTTTTGAGAGGACTAAGTCTCATCTTGAGACTGAAGCTCTTGGTTAAATCTTCTGTGATTATTTATTTTCAAAGTTATTCTTTTATTCCGCTGCTAATTACTTTAAAACCAAAACTATTTTAATGTCACCTTGATAATTAAATTCGAAAGTGTTTATATTAATTTCAAATCAGTAAGTTGGTTTAAAAATTTAATCAACCTTCCTGTTTTGATTAACTGGGAAATAATCAATCCCTTGAGAACCCAACATAACCTTTAATTTGATATAAATTCACTACAGTTTAATTTAGTATTTTATTTGGGGGATTTTTAGACAAAGTTTTTAAAACAGAAATTTTAATTGGAACTCAATTCACCCCCTCTTGAGTGTCCACTCTGACCAACAGTAAGCATAGAGGTTAGGCCTATAAATTCAATAACCTTTTCTGTAATGAAATTTTTAAAGGATCTATGTTTTGTGTACATATTTTCATATCCTTATATAGGTAACTCCCAAAAAAATTGTGGAATTTATAAATTATTGTGAATATATTTTGTTGATAGTTTTTTTTTGTTTTCTTTTTAATTATTAGTACTCCCATTAATTAAAATAATCCAATGTAGGAAGATTGATGGTGTGGTTAGTTGATCATTATTTAGGATTTAAGAATCATGTGTTGATATATTAAATTTGGTTTGAGATTCCTAGATCATTTTCAAACTCTTTTTGATAATGTAATCATTCCTTTTTCTGGGATTCATAGCACTACTGTGACAATAATTTAATGGATATTGTAGTTCTTACTACATGATTTTTTTATAATAGTGGTACACATTAATATATATGGTACACATCAAGTTCATAATTGTACTTATAATTTTATTATTTCTGTTTCATTCATATATTTTTGGATCTATTGTTCCACATTCAAATATCATATCAAGAGAAGATTTCAAAGGGTAATAAAAAAAATCTAACTAATAATAGTGTTGGGATGATGTTTTTAAAGGACTAAAATTTGTAATAGTAAAAAACTATTTAGTTTTGGATTGAAATTATTATCCTCATTATGTACATGATCAAGTATCATAGGAGTGTAATGAGAAAATTTATAAGTGAAACATATCTAGAGCACTAATAAGGGCCTTGTTTGTCACTCATTTCATGTTTTTTCTTTACATAAGTGTGTTGTTTGTGTGCATGAAATAGAGATTGATGGTTGGAGTGTGTGTGATGAATTATATTCTATTTTTAATAATATGACATAAATTACACTCTTAATATAGGGAGAATCACATCAGATATTACAAACACATCATTTCTTGTTGAGTGAATGTGATCATAGTGGACAATTTTGGAATGTTCATAGATGCTTTTTGATGCTCATGGGTATTTTCTACTCATGTTTTCCCATACATGAGATGATGATGGATGTATACCATGTTATGGGGTCAGATAGAGTGTGGAATCTAGATTCAAAATTTGGTTATGTAAAATATCAAGGTGTTGTTTTGGGTTAATATCACATCTATGATGGCAATGAAGAAAAAAAATTATATGGTTCTTTGTGTAAAAAAACATTAGCAGTCACCTTTAGTTGATAATGGACATAAGTGGAGATGAGTTAATGATAAAAAGACACCTATGGTAGTAAAGTAATCATGATTGGGTAGTGATAAGGCATTGACAAATATGACTGATCATCCATTTAAAAGTCGACTAGATTTGGTCGACCACCCTTCTCTTGAATATTTCTATACAGTTTATTGGAAAATCATACAGGGAACGTTTCATTGGATACAGATGGAGTGTTTTTTTTTCAATGGAAATCATTGATAACAATTTATTTTAATCTAAATTTTTATATAAAAATGTCTAATACCCAAATATCATTCTGTGTACACAAGAACTACATCAGTTACATAGTGATCTAAAGAAAGATAAAAAGTCCATTTTTTATTGATAGATGAAATCATTTCATTTTATTCTATTTGAGTGATATCAATATTTTTTTATTTTTTAGATTCCTACAATAATATAATGGGGAGTCCCAAAATTTAGAAGCATCTTTGATCTTTCAGACTGGTCATCGGATTACTAATGAAAATTTTATTCCACTACGTAAAGGAATTGTTAGATGATCATTACAGGCACCCTATATTACATATATTGGACCTAGGTAATCTCTAGAGGAATCAACTTTTATAAATGTTTCTTTTGGTCCTGATTTAGAACATTGTGGAAGAACTCAAATAATTCAACAGATTCTTTGAATCCATCAACCGAATATGACAATTGGAATTTAACAGTTTTGTCAAATCGGGAGATGTTCGAGGAGAATTATAAACATAATAATGTCATGTTTCAACAGTTCCAATGTTAAAATTTTTATGGATTTCAATTTTTTAATGGATATAAAGAATATATTATAGAGTTCCATCATATGGATGATGAAAGAGATTATGAAATGATCATGTTTTGGGATAGATTTGATAGATTAAACAATATTTCATGTTTAAATTTTGAAAATGTGAATTGGGAGGAATTTTTGTTTTTAATGTACAATGTGTCAGATTTGATGATTTCAGGCTCATTGATTTTTTAATATGAAACCAAACCATTTTAGAAAAAACACCATGATCCAGATATGATGGGAGATTCTTTCAGTGTTCTCTAAGGCTTATTGAGGATGATAAGTTCTAAGGATGGGAGATCGTAATATCTCGTGTTTTGTGATAGTTGGAAATTATGGTAGCATAGTATTATTAAACATAGATATAAAATCATTTTATTGGAGAATTAATTACATTATAGAATCACACTCATGAAGACTGTAATATTATAGTGTCTTAAAAAATATTTAAACACCATCAATTTTTACATATGTAAATTACATCATCTCCCATTTTGATATTTATAACTATCACCCATCTTAGACATATTATATGTAATTCTGATAATTATATCATGGGGAAAGGAAACATAAGTATGTTTGGTATCAAGTTCTCTGTATTGGTAAACAAGAGAGATAGGTAATCATAACATGAACATAAGGGTAAGAGAACTTTAGAATAAAATTTCAAAACCATATACTGCATAACAAATATCATAATCTTGAGTCATAGAATAATGATTTCTAATGAATAAAACCAGAATCATTAGTGAATAAAACAACATGATCAATGAGGGAATAAAATTGGAAAGAGACATATTTTTTCATATACATGATCATAGAAAATATTATGTAAAGGCTACCCACAAATACATTCATAACATTTTAAGATTTTTCTAAATACCAATGTACATACTTCAAGCTTCTGATGACATCTTGTATTCCCTCATTTAGTGTTAGGATAACCTCTCATGTACACTTATAGATCTTATTACATTAATCATTACCAAATACAGTGGAGGTAGATATATGTATCACACTTAAAATAGTGAAAATAATACATATTGATTTCCCAATACCATAAAACATTAATCATTTCATATGATTTGAAATGAAAAGTGTTTCATTATAATTTTATCAGATTTTAATATATGGAAAATATATAGGTTTCATAATCATTTCATCATTTCATCTTATAATAACCTATAGAATATAATAATGTTTCATGATAATTTTATCATGTTATAACTATTGGAAGAAAAATTGGAATCATAAAAATCATACAATCATCAACATAATAAATTAATAGAAATAACAATAATTCTATGTTTGGATCATGTCCTGAGTATGTTAGAAGTAACCTCAACAGATTTCATATAATATGGAAAAAAATTTTAGAAGATAATTAAAAACAATTCATGTGCATAATTTCCTTCCCAGAATGAAAAAAAATTTCACATAAAACATTCTGAAAATACTTTTATTTTAATATTACTTTTAAAACATATAAATAACGTTTCAAAAAAACAATGGGCATGATGATGAGAAATTTCATTTCTTTCGTAGATGCTAAAAAAATATTCCATTACCATTTTTAGTAATGTTCAAATGATAAATATTACAAGAGATACATTATTATTATAATAAAAAAAATTTGGAAAAATTCACAAATTGGTAAAAATATATTTTAAAAATCATATGCTAATAAAAATATATAAAATCACTTTGACAAAACATGGTTTTGGATTAAATATGATTTTCAAACAATGGGAGAATAAAAATTTTATTTTTATAAAAACATTTTATAAATTATTTTTTGTACCAATTTGTATTGACCCTGGCTAAGCATACATATATATTCCATCATTTTATATGAATATTTATACATTTCAAAAATACATTCCAAAGGACCATAACAGTTTGGTGTCTCTGGAAAATTGGAAACAAAATCTTCTTTCTTGGGGAATGATTTTCAACATATCCAATAAAGGCCTTTACCATTATTACTTCAACATATATCCTTTCTTCAAAACCTGGGAAAATGAAACACCAGAAAGGGGTGATCTCAAATTCTCAGTAAGGATATACAATGAAAATTATTAAGTATAACATGAAAAAATGGGTATGTAATATAACATAAAATTTTGAGATCACACCCTTCATAATAGAGATCATAATAAATATTGGAAGTTGATAATAAATTAACCATAATGAAATAAATAACATAATCCCTGAAATAATTACATAGGATTAAAATGTGGGAATTTTGGAAAAAACATAACCATATAAAATCCCTTTTTTAAGTTGGCATACCAAGGTATTTGTGACATGTTAGGCCTGGGCTAATCACCCATGTACCAACTTTGGAATTTATACTCCCCCCCGTGTACCCTCTTGTTTTGGGATTAGGATGTCATCCTGTGTAGCCTCTTTTTTGGGGCATGGGATGTCCTCCCATTAAGCCTTTTATTTTGATATCCTAACTTCCACCTATTTACACTCTTCCTTTGTGGATGGGATTTCCTCCCATATTCCCTCTTGTTTATGTATTGGGATTTCCTCCTGTATACCCTACAGTTTCATTCTTGGCGTGTTCCCCAATGTACCATCTTTTTTCCAGGAATGGGAAGCCCTCCCGTGTGCCCATTTAACTTATAAAAAATTTATAATTACCCAATGAATTTAAGGTAGATATTGGTACCCCAAATTACATAATGAAATCATAGATGCATGTTCCCCAAAACATTTATCATATCATAACCCATGAAAAGAGATAGTATCTATAAAAAATCATAACCCATGAAATGAACTGGGTAACATGAACATTTTATCACATAATAAATATAGGAAAGTTCATTGGTTTGATAATAATTTCATCAAATAATATCCTATGAAAATAAGAGGATTTCAAAAGCATATAACCCTTGAAAAACAAATGGAATTTATAAAAACATAGCTAGTAGAAGAGAAATAGGATACATAAATACTATGACATTAGTAATAACCCATATCGATTAATGATACGAATGGATCCTTTAGATCATTTCCTAGAAGGGAATTATAAACATCAACACATTTCATCTTATATGGAAAATAATTTCGAAATGTCATTAAAAATAAATTTGTGAGGAAAAAATACTTTCTTCTTTGAATAAAAATTTTTATTATATAAAACCATTTAAAATTAATTTTCTTATAAAATATCACGACAAATTATAAATAATACATTAAATCATTTTGAAAACATTTCTTCTTAAAAACATATAAAATAAGCTTCAAAACGTTTTAAAAACCTATTTTCAGGAAATCATTTTGAAAACTTAAACGAAATATTGATATTTTTTATAACCATTTATTTGAAAATAAATTTAAAACATATAAATAAATTTGGAAATCATTTTGAAAACCATTTATATGAAAATACTTTGAACACATATAAAAAATCTTGAAAACGTTTGGAAACACATTTTCCTATAAAACTTATAAAAGGCTCTTGAAATGATTTTGAAGTCCATTTTTCATTAAAATACTTTAAAAAACAATTTCAAAAAAATTAACCCCTTAAAAACTCAAGGTAAGATACATAGAATAGACGTCGATGAAAAGTGTACATATTGTATGGGGTAAAATGAATATACTTTTTTCATAGTAAGAGGTTAAAAATATTCCTTGATAAAAAAGGTAAAATAATATTAAAATGATAATTGGTAAAATAAAAAAATGAATCAAATGTATTTAATGATAATTATAGAATATTGGAATCTTCATGGAATCCTTTCTTAGAAAAAAATGGTTTTGAAGGAACATTGATTTCGGACTGAAAGGAGGATAAAGTAAAGAATTATAAAAAATACATTATTAACAATATTATTTACCCAAGAATAAAAATTTTAACACTTCATTAATGTATCATTAATAAACAAAGGAGACAAAAATTATTCAATTTCCTGAGAGATGGAACATAAGAATTCATCAAAGGAAGCATAAACATAAACAGTCTTAAAAAACAAATGAGATTGTCTAAATATAATTATGTAACATGGTAACTTTGGATCATAATATCCTTGTATAAAGAGGAAATTAAATGAAGATAAAAATATTAATAAAAGAATGATATTCATGATATAACATGTAAAATGTAATTATATAGACCTCAAAAAAAATTTGGTGCAACACAAAACAAAAGTCTCAAAGAAAGAAAATTTTGAAAAAACAGTTTTATGGAATTGCGGACTTATGAAAACTAAACTCCATGAATAATAGTTCATAAAAAGGATACTTTAATACCAATAAATTTAGTAAAAATATACAAAGAATACAATCATGAGATGTACTTACACCACACAAAAGGAAAGAGTGTAGAACATAGCTTGTATCTCATGGGAATAAAAAGTATAAAAAAGTCCCCTTACATTGAGTCTTGAATCTCATTGAACTTATTCAAAAAATCTATATAATTAATATAAATTTATTATAAAACTTATAAAGAACCATTTTTCATATATAATACCATAATATTCACTTTGTTTTTCATATGTGTTCTAATTTGTTATATTGTTTGTCTTTATAAGTATATTATGATTCCATAATGTAAAATTTATATAAATATATTTTATATAAATTATATGTTCATTATAATAATCTAGGTATTATAAAATTATGAAATGAAATACACCATTCTGGGAGTCGTTAGGCAGTACGTATACATGAACACTATTTTAGAATAATTTTTGTGATGAGAGAAGGAAAGTAAAAGAAAAATATGCTTATATATATTTAATTTTTATTGTTACATTAATATATCGTATATATCATATTTAATCACTAAACCATCCTTAATAAAATCTTTGTAGTGTATTAATGAATAATATCACTTTCAGTGGGTGGTAGTCCACACTTCCTCAAACAAAATTATCATATTTATGTATAATGGAAAGCATAATGGTATGTTCTAATTATAAAATAAAGAATCATAAATAAATTAGAAATATAATATATATAATATATAAATAGAGTTTCTATCATAATGTCTACCATGGTTGGTGGTAACAAAATAATGAACAATCATCGTTTCGTGAGGCTGTAGTTCACAGTACACAGAAACCATAAGTTTGTTAGCCATTAGATTTTAGTGTGTGTAAGTGTAGGAAGAAAAATTTACATAAAAACATTATAATATTCTAATGATAATGGTGTTGTTATATCAATATATAATAATGTTTTTTTTAGTGTGTGTATAAGGAAAATAAAATAAATTATTGAGAGAAGACGTTACCTCTTAATAGGGTAACTCCTTTTGGTTTGTGCCAAAAGGCTTCCTTGGGGTTCATATGCCCAAAGAGAAGACTTATAGGAGAAGATAGGTATTTTGGAAATTTTATTTGTATGGGATTATCCATGAAGAAATTATTTTAGAGGTTTTAGTTAGCTAGATCTGTGGTGGCTTTTTATAGGGAAGGAAAAGGAGTCACTTGGAATTTTTAGAAATAAGTTAGGTGTACGCATGTTCTTACCTATCAAAAGTCATAAAAATAAAAAAATAGTGGAAGGTTTATAGACTAAATATTTACATTAAATGGGATTTGGAAAAGTGGATAGATTAAATGGGCTCTTGATGTTAAGGTTTAGTCCCAAATTAAGATAAATTTTAATACAATAATTGTGATGAATTTTAATCATTTTTAAAAATAATTTTTATTAAAAATCCATAATATATAATCTGAATCTAAATATAATAATTATTATAATTTATTATTACACTTATTTAAATTTCTATTCATATAAGTTGGATAATTAATATTAATTCTAATCCCACTGACATGACAAAATTACAGTTTTTTAAAATAGAAAAATGTTCAATAGTTTGATATCTTTTTTATATTAATTTTCAAAGTGAAATTGGTTATAAGGAACTAAATTATATTAGAATATTTATAATTGATCTCATATTACCTTAAAAAAATCAAGTATAGTTTATCATTTATAATTATTTTAACAATAATTCAGTGTTTAACTTAAGTGCAGTAGTTTTCACTATTAAAAAAATATTTCTCTCAGAAAAATCAAAAAATATTACACTAGGTTATTTTCGATTATATAAATTAAAAAATATAGTTTGTTTTATCAAATTAAATTTATAAAATTTTATAGAATTAATTTTATTAATTTTCATACAAGGACATTAAAAGTATTTAATTTGTAAAAATGGTCTTTTAGACATAAAAGAACATTACAAAATATCAAATATTTCATTACATGTATGTTTTATTAATAGAAAAATATATTAAATATATGATAATTAGTTATTAATATTCATATAAAAACATTTAATTGTTATTTTATCATCGTATCATTTATATAATTATTACAATATAATTTTCTTTGGTTAAAACATCTATGTTGTGTGTAACGTACATCGTGTCAGTATTGCGGGTAGGGAAAGACAAGTTAGTATTGTGTGTAGTGAAAGCCAAGATTGTATTTCAAGTACTAAAATCCAGTTCATTATTATTTATATCACAATACAATTTAGTATTGAATGTAGTGCAAGCCATGTCGATTTTGCGTGTAGTGCAGGCCAAGTCGATATTGACTGTACCACAAGCCAAGTCAGTATTGTATATGAAAGGGATGTTTGGATTAATGTTTTAATATATATATATATATAATTATTTATAGTGTCACGTGAAATGAAAAGTATCAAAAATGAAAAATTAATTCTAAAAAATAATTTAAAAAATCTCATGGTGTTACATTCCACCCCCTTAAAATGAATTTCAGCCTTGAAATTTGTCTTGTTTATCAATGATTTAATGATTTAAATTTTCATTCATATAAACCCACACTGTAAAAATGAATACTGAAAATTCCCTTAAAATGGAAATTTAGAACCATAATGGTTACCCAAAGGAACATATAACCTGGTTTCCACATAATACAACATAGGTTGGATGTGAAAACTTAGATATTGAAGATAAATAAAACTATCTTATTCTTATGAAGTGTTATAGAGAAAATGTTTTGATGAAATTGAAAAATCACAATGCCATTAATCCTTGTGGAAATAAGGTACTTTATCATTCATCCAAAATGGATGTATTAGGACAAAATTTGTGGTTTCAGGTTCATTTTTCCTAATTTTCAAAACAATCATGAAGAAAATAAGGTTTTATGATTTTAGGACAACCTCACCCTTTGTTGTTCTTTGATCCAGCCACTTCTTTCTCCAAAAAGGAAGGTTAAATATTTATTCCCAAAAAACTAACATATCATAAGACACATGATACACCATTATATATATAATGAGATATAATAAACACCACATTTTTATTACATGTGATTCAATATTATTAAATCCTCATATGGTAAGTTAAAACATTAATCACAAAAACTTCATCCAAAGTTTAACTTAATGTTTCCATAAATGGTTATCCTTATAACACTTATGAAATATGATAATAAAAAACTTTATAAAGGGGGTCAAATAATCATCGTGACATTGACACCCCATTAATCACAATGTATTTCTTGGTTGACATGTTCCAAACATTTGAATACCTTCATCATACATTATTCTGAAACATGGTTATAACCTAAATTACCATAAATAATTTATTCAAACATGCATGATTCATTATTCCAAACTTAACTAGATTTTATCCTTTAATCCAATAAGTTTTAAACATCATCCATTATGACATAAATTACTTTTCAAACCAATCGATAAATAGATCCATGGTAATCTGTGATATCCAATTTAATTTATTCAAATCAATCATTTATTTATCTGCACGAAACACAATTTTCTCAACATCCTGATCACGTTATGGTTCACATTCCCTTAATCAAAATATTCATTTTCTATTTCTTAATAACCCTTAAACATGTCCTTTTAAATCCATATTTAAATATTATACTGAAAATACTTATATATCTACTATTTCATATAATATAATCTTTGATTTAAAAAAATAAAAATTAATCAGTTCTTAAGGTCCCCAAACCTCAATATAATCATGCTTCTTCTGTTTAATTTAAACCATACTGTTATATCATCACCTACCTTTCAAAAGTAATTTTTAGAATTTTTTTCATCAGAAGTATAACCAATAATTGTACCACCATCCCAATACTATTTATTATATTTACACATGGGAAATTAAATCACGTAATTCTCATATGGTATATGTATGAAACATTAAATATTAACCATGTTCTTTCTAGTTCTATCCATATAATCAAACTATACATCTTATTGTGAGAAACATTTTTAATATTGGGATACAATAAATCTTTAAAAATTACTTATAGGGTGACTAACGCATGGATCCCACTTTATTAATATATGAAACCATAGTTTTATCCAAGTTTATTCATATTAATATTATATTAAAATCTATCATAGTGGTTTATAAATATTTTTTGAATTTCCAAAGGATATCCCCTATCATTGTTAAACTAGGTGTGTTGTAAGGCCCGTTGTCGTGTACATGATTATCCTGATTCCAGCATGGAAGATCTTGTTGATGTTTTATCCTTAGGTACATCTATTCTTGAGGAAAATTCACTTGTAGTATCCATACAGTGATATATGTCAAGGAAATAACTGACTCTATGTTTTACCAAAATTCTAGGAAATTTTTCTAAACATTGAATAATCCTTATAATTATTCTCAAAGACATCCCTATATATATATGTAGAAATGTACCTAGTAATATCACTAAATATTAATCAACCTCATTTCCAAAGGTTGACTAAACCTTTATTTTGATGTCAATTATAGTGAACCAGTATTAACATACATGGATATGACGTTATTTTATTTTAATATTTAGACAATTTAAAAAATACATGCCTGAGGACCATAATCGTTTAATGTATTTGGGAACTTGGGAAAACAATATTATATCCTAGTGAATGATCATGAAAATATCCCATAAATATTTATACCATTATTAAATTTACCTCCAAAAAATATTTATATTTTGTAGAAAGGAAACATAAGAAATGGGTGAGATCAGATGCTTAAGAAGGGTAAATAATGAGTATGCATATGTATGACATGAACAAATGGTTTTGGAACATGAGAATTAAATATTAAGATTATACCATGTATATTGTAGATCACAGTGGAGATTGGATACTGATAAGACATGATCTATAAGGAAATAAAGAACATAATACTTGAAAGAATGACATAGGAATAAACCATGGAATTGTGGACAACACATAATCATATAAAAACCCTATTTCAAGGTGGCCTACCACGAACTTCATAACATGTTAGTATTATGATAATAATACATGTACCTACTTCCAAATTGGGATGCCCTCCCATGTGCCATATTGTTTTGGGATTGGTATTTCCTCTCGTGTACCCTCTTGTTACACGATTGGGTTGTCCTCTTGTTTACCCACTTATTTTGTGATTTTGATGTCCTCTCATTTACCCGCTTGTTTTGGGTATGGTATTTATTCCCGTATAATTTTTTTACTAGGATTTCCTGCTATATACTCTCTTGGTTCATACATTAGTTGTTCTGTCATGTACCATCTTTTTCAGGCTTGGGATGTCCTCTCGTTTACCCTTGGATCTTGTAAAACATTTTTCATTTCCCATTGAATTGGAGGTATATATATGTCCCACTCTTCACATAATTAAATATTACATGTATGTTCCAAAAACCATTCATCATATCATGACCCATGAATAGATATGGGGTCTATAAAAAAGAAATCCTAACCCACAAAATGAAATAGGTATCATTGACATTTTATCACACAATACCCTATCGAAAAGATATATGTTTGATAATCATTTCATCAAATCATATTCAATGAAAAGTATATGGTTTCAAAATCATATAACCCATGGAAAAGATATAGATATCAAAAACAGACAACCCACATAAGAGAAACGGGTATCATAAATATATTGACATTAAGCATAACCCAGTCATATAAGTTTTATGAATTTATCCTTTAGATCATTTATGAGAAGGGCATGATTAACATAAAAATCATATTAGATGGGAAATAATTATGAAACTTCTTTAAAAAACATTTCTTGGGGAAAATATCATTTCTTAATCAAAAAAGTATTTTCAAAACATAAAATCATTTAAAAATAATTATTTTATAAAATACTTTGAAAACTTATAAATAATATTTAAAAAAAATTGGAAAACCTTTTTCTTGAAAACAAACAAAATTAGTAACAAAATTTTTTATGAAATTTTTCTTTGAAAACACTTTGAAATCCTCTATTAAAATACTGAATTGTTTTTAGAACTATTTCTTTGAAAATACATTTAAATCGTATAAATAAATCTTGAAAACATTATGAAAACCAATTCTTGGAAAATACATTGAAAATTTATAAAACAATGAAAATAATTTGAAAATAAATTTCATTGATAACTTATAAAAAGAGATTGAATGTATTTCGAAAGGAATTTTTCATAAAAATAAATTAAAAAACACATTATTAAAAATTATCCATTTAAACATGGAACATAATATTTATAGAAATAACAGTGTGTAAAACTGTACATGTCATATGAGGTAAAATGAATATTACTTTTTCATAGTAAAATGGTTATAAAAATGCCTTGATCATAAAGTGATAAGAATATTACATTGATAATTAGTAAAATAAAATGGTTAAAAATGTATTTTGATGATAATAGGATATAATTATAATATTCATGGGAACCCATTATAGAAAAAATAGTTTTGATGGAACATCGTTTTTGACCGAATAGAGAGTATATTTAGGCTTTCTTAAAAGCACTTTCATAAATATATTGAAAACAAAATTGTAATAATAATTGTACGAATACATGAATATAGAATTAATAAACATATGAGAATAAATTAATTAATTTTATGAGATATGTAACATAATAATTAAACAATGAAATCATAAATGTAAAAAAATCACGAAAAGTGATGAGATTTTCTCAATAAACTCTTAAAACTTGTTAACTTGAGATTATACTATCCATGTAAGAAAAGAAAATTAAATGAAGCATAAAATATCATGAAAATATTGATATTTAGATAGAAAATATAACATGAAAGATATATATACATCAAAAAATATTTTAGGTGAAAAACAAAATATAAGTCTCAAAGAAGTAAAATTGAGACAAAACAATTTTTGCAAATTGGTACATTTTGAAACATAAACCACATGAATGAAAGATCATAAAATTAATGTTTTAATACTAATAAATTTTTATATAATATACATATACTATAGTCATGGGAAATACTTACACCACACCCAAGGAAAGAGTGGCGAGTATAGCAGGTATCTCATGGGAATAAAAGTGTGATGAAATCATATCTTGACTCTCATTATACTAATTCAAAACACTTATATAATAAATATATATTTATAATAAATATTTTTCCGAACATTATTATAATATAAAATACCACTTATGGTTTTATTATTACCTAATCTCGTAGACAAGATGAAATTATAGGTTTTCATTATAGAAAATTGTTCAAAACTTTTTTATGGTTTTATATTCAATTTCAAAGTGAATTTTTTTACAATTACCTAAATTGTATGAATATATGAATAATTGATGTAATGTTCCCCTAGATAAAAATCATGAAAAATATAAAAATTATAATTATTTTAAAAAGTTTTTTTTAACTAAAATGCAGTAGATTTCACTATTAATCAAAAAATGTTGTTTCCCTGAAAAATCCAAAAAAATAACCCAGGATAATTTTTATCCAATGAATTAAAAAATAGTTTTTATTTATAAAATTTAGTTTCCAGAATTTTCTAAAATTAATTTTATTATATTTCGTAGAAGGAAAATAAATTTTTTTTTTCAAGAAAACATTACTTTTAAATATAAAATGACTTTCTTGAAAATCCTATTAATCATTATAAATATGTTTTATTTATAAAAACAATTATATAAAATATTTGAAAAGTTGTCATTTCTATTCATATGACAGTGTTTAATGGATGGATTATTATTATCTCATTTCAATAATTATAAAAAAATGATGTTTTATATAATCATTTGTGTTGTGTGTAATATACACCCAGTTGGTATTACGAGTAGAGAAAGAAGAGTTGTTATTTCTTGTATCACAAGACAAGTCTGTATTATATGTAGAACAATCAAAATCGGTATTTCATGTAGTGAAATCCAAGTCGGTATTTCCCGAAGCGCAAGACAAGTTGGTGTTGCGTGTAGCGCAAGCCATGTGATTATTGTGGGTAGCGTAATCCAACTAAGTATTCAACGTAGCACAATCCAAATAAGTATTTTGTAAAATTAATTTTAGGATTATTTTTTTAATATATATATATATATATATATTTATATATTTACTTACAATGTCAAGTGAAATAAAAAATATCCAGATGATAAATAAATTTGAAATAAATAATTCAAAATATCTCAGGGTGTTACACTATGATTGGAAAAATGGTACTATTAATTTAAAATATCATAAATAAACAATGTATAATAATATTAATGAGTTTATTAAGGGGTGGTTCAATATATTTTACCATTATAAATTTAATCATAATCAATACGGATAAATAATGAGATTGTAACATTAAATCATTACATAATTGGTATCATCGAATCATAAGCCCCTTGATGGAATAACATTAAGTGAGACCTATAATATCAGTAGAGTAAAATTATTCATCATATTACATTCAAATGGGTTGGATATACACCTCACACATGTATAGAGATTACACAACGCACATCTCAAAGGAGGAAAATTGAGACCAAAAAACTGTTACGTTATGTATTTTCTTCCACCGAACATGTTTAATCCATTATATGATAACTATAATATTATTATAAATATAATAATTAGAAAATTTTTATATATCGTCCCATGTATTCTTTTATTATTATATTTCTTTACACATTAATTAACAATTCCTTATTAATGATAAGCAACCACTTTGATTTTCTAATATGTTTAGATTTATTATTTTTTTCCACCTAATTTGATCTTGGTTACATAATATCCATAATATTAACAATGATATAAATATAATATATGTTCAGTGTATATTTATATATAGTCATCTATAAAATATAGAAATTGAAATTGAAATACACCATTTATGTGGATGGGAGGTCTTATTTACGAATGAACGCCATTTCCATTTTCTCGATGTTTTGAAATAAAGGAAGTTAGATGATATATTGTCATTATAGGATTATTTTCATGTTGTATATATCAAATATTATCATTAAACCCATATTTATTACATTTAATTTTAAGTGTGGAAGGATCATATTGATTTGTGAGGTGGTAGTTCACTGTACACATGAGATACATTATTGTATTCCCCAAAAATTGATATCATGAATGTATGTCTGATATAGTAATTTAAAATTAAAATTAATATAATAAAAATAATATATAATCAATAAATCCATCATTATTTCAAACCTTGAGATGTGGTAATGGAAATATAAATAACAACATTTCATGGGGTTATAGTCCACCATTCAACCAAACAATGATTCTGTAACCTATTCGATGGAATTAGATTTTTTTAAAGTCATTCCATTAACATAAAATTATCTCAGTATGTGTTATATAAAATATTAATTATTTTATTATGTTACAATAATAATTTATGTAGGTTTATGGTGAAATAAAATAGAAATTCAATTCGATGAATGTTATAACTTCAACGAGTATCCTCCTTGGGTTTCACCAAAACCCATGATAGGTTGGATTTATTTCCAAAATAAGGTTTATAGAAAACTATTACCGATGTTTTGAAATTATTTTGGTAGGTATTGGGTTAAACAAAATTAGAAGCTTTGAAGTGTAGAGAGTAAGAACTGAACATTTATAAGCAACGTGAGTTGCACACAAGTAATTCATAAACGAAATAATTCCCAACACGTTTTCTACATAAAAAAGGCTCTGATAATGGAATTTTTTTAAGAATAAATGTCATAAGGATTAAATATAAACATAAAATTGGTATTGGATAGATTGATAGTTCTTTTTATTCTTTATTATTTTAGTTTACCCCTTGATAATCCTATTTCTACCATTAATGACATAATGGTGTGTGATTTTATACTATTCATTTTGGTCCAAAATTAAAATGACCTTTTTAGATAATATAAATTATGATGATTGAAAATTTGAAATAAAATTTTCATACATCGATTCACATAAGTGAAAATTTTTATTTTAAAAGTAATATCATATATGTAATGATAATGAGGGTTTTTTAAGGGAATCTATTCAAAATTATACAAGATTTTAATATCAAAATTCCAAATGAAACTGATTCAAATGAAATGAATTGGATTAATGGATGTAATATTGAACTAATTTTACTTAAAAATAAATATTTAATAAAATTTAACTTTATAAAAATATTAAATCAAAGGGAAGATTCCAATTGAGATTTTGTAAGCTTCACTATTCATCAAAAAACAATCTTTATCGACAAATCTCCAAACATAACATTAATATAATTTTTGAATTAAGATTTCAAATTTTTTTTAAAAAAAAAATTAAATTTTTATAATTTTGAAAAAGGAATATAACCAATTTTTGAACAATTAAATAATTTTTTAAAAAAATAGTATTTTTGAATCTTATATGAAAAATAAAGAAAAATAGGTACTTTTTTCAATGTTTTTATATTTTATATAATGATTATAATTTATATTTAAAAATTAGTTATTACTATTCATATATCTATGTTTAATGACATGTTTTTAACAATTAAATTTAAATAAATATATTATTAATATTCTATTATTTTTTTAAAACTCAGTGTTGTGTGTGATGAAAGATAACCAAGTGTTGCATGTAGCTCAAGATTAACATGTTGTTTCTTATAATAAAAGACACAAATGAAGTTTAATTTAATAGAAAAATAATAATTCATTAAAACATAGCGTGTTATGTTCTACTCACCTAAAAATTAATTTCCCCCCTGAAATTTGTCACTCCAATAAAAAAACATTAGGATACTTCTACCTCAAAAATCCTAAAGATCCCACATAGATTCATCAAACTAGTGTATTTTCAACAAATATTTGACCAGGTGAGTGATCTTGTATCATATAATTATCTTTGTAGGATACAGAATATCTGAGGGATGATCTTTATTAGAAATATAATACTACAATATTATGGACATTGATATCAGTACTTTTGATATGATCGTTGTGTACTTCTTCTTAAGAGATACATAGAACACACCATTGACATGAAATATAATTAGTGATACAAAAAAGAGATATTATTTGGTCCTGATATAAGAAAAACATTTAAAAGGACCGATATACCAATGGATGAGTTTCCCATTTTATTCGAATCCCATAAAAATCTTCCTTGGTGAAATTTAAAGAAACATATTGTCATGAACTTCAAATTCTATATCACAAAAGTAATTATTAGCATAATTGTTTTAATGAATTTGAGCTACCATTATGTGTTACTAAATGGATATAAACTATTCTTACATTTCATCCACTATATCAGGTACCAAAATTATTCCTTCTCCCACTACATTCTATCCCATTGGATTTCTATCTTTAATTACATATATGGCTTCATAGAGAGTCATATAATAGATGGTATTGTCACTATTGTTGTATGAAAACTCATCTAGAGGAATTTACTGATCCCAAAAACCATTTAAATCTCAAATATATGATCTCAAAATGTTCAGCAGTATTTTTATTTGTCATTAAGATTAACCATATATCTGAGAAAGATATGAGTGCTTAAATGAAACTCCATATCAATATGTTATGAATTAATTCAGAAGAACTATAATGTAAATCTTGTTTCCTGAGCAGAAATAATGGAATGTGGTTTTCCATAAAACCTAACTACTTCAGTAGTATCTTTAATAGAAATTTGATCCAGAGAGAATCCTTCCCTGATACTAATGAAGTGTTTAGACATGGTAAGTATATCAACTACAACACATATTACATTATGACTATTAGATATTTTGGGTATTCTAACAACAAAACACATTATCATGTTTTATGATTTCCATTCCTGTGTGGGTAATTGATGTATCATCCCCTTGGAATTTTTTATATTAGCCTAAGTACGTAGACATTCTAAGAACTCAGTTAAAAACTCTGTGAAATCACTCTTCATTCCATCCCACATAAAATACCCTTCCAAGTATCTAATCATCTTCATACATCCATGATAAAAAGGGAATTGTGATATATGATATTTCACTAACAACTTCTTCATAAAATATGGTATTGTTGGAATGAATAAATTCTTATAGAACCTTTTCATTATTTCCTAGTCAAGGAAAAACATCAGAAAATTTGTAACCTTACTTTTCAGCAATACCAATACCATATGTGCCTATTTAACCTTAACTTAGCAATATAGTAGAACATTCATTCTATAAATATATTATTTGAACCCATACATTGCGATATTTAGATCCATATTTGGAAAAACCATAAATATTTCATCTTTTTTAATCCCCATCATGGATAGGCTATCATGATTCTTTTAAATCATTGCATCAACCGCCTTTTTCCCTTTCCTAGGGCAGTAATGTTTTGAGAACATGAAATTTTTAATAATATATACCCATATATTGTGGTACATATTCAAATCCATTTGGGTGAATATAAATATTAAAAATTTATTATAGCATTATATATCATACATTTCTCTATATATATAATGCCGTAATATATTTAATGAAATTCTACCACATCTAACTCCAAACTGTGAGTTAGGTAAATTTTCTCTTGAATCAACAATTTTCATGAGGTATAGTCTATATCCATGTTATATTTCACAATAACTCATCCCATTACATACATTGATTCATAAATATAGATTATAGAACCTTCTTCACTATAGGAAAATGTAAGTACATGCGTAATGAATATTCATCTCTTCAGTTAAATAAAAATATCCTCATATTCATCTATCCGGAGAAATAATGATCCCTTCAAAGTTTTCATGGAATGATTATTAGATAGTCATGATGTATTTTCCATAAACTATCAATAATATCCTCATATATCAAGGAAAATATGGGTCATTATCACTAAGATTTGTCCCTGTAAATATTCTACTTCTTCTTTCATTGATGGATCTACCGATATACCCTCTCATGATATTATATGGCACAAAAAAGAATCCTTTTATAAAAAAACTCACACACTATTAAATTTTCATATTTTTTCTCCATCTCTATGATCCTTAGTAAAACTCTAATGTCTTATTAGTTTCGTTTATTTCTATTTTAATAAATTGGAATATCAATTATAAAGACTACCATAAACTAATCAAGGTAATATCTAAAGACAATATTCAATAAATATATGAAGATAGTGGGGGATTAATATTAAAATAAGGGATATATATATTCATTGTGTCCAAAACCTATATAAATATTTTTAGGTATATCCTCCTTCTTGACCAATAATTAATGATATCTATAGAAAAGGTCAATCATGGAAGGGCATTGATCTCAGCATAGTTGATCAACCAAGTCATCAATATGGGAAAATGATATTTTTTATTTTAATGGTTTTCTTTAGATCCCCATAATCAATATAGATTGAAATTGATCCATAATTATTATTTTTAAATGAATAGGTGCACCCATGCTGACACAAATGGATTAATAAAACCCTTGTTAAGGTTTTCCAAGTGTTTCTTCCTCAATTCATGCAACTCAATCGGGGAAATTCATTCGTGATTCCTGAAATTGGAATGGAACTAGGCATGAGTGCTATTAGGAACTACTATTATTGTTTTTGAGTAATACCTGGAAAATATTCCAAAATTACATCAACAAATTCTTCATTAATATGAATATCAACAATGTCAAGATCATCCCAAATCATTCGAGTTAAAAACCCCTTATAAATGGGAATTAATGCATATACAATGGATCTGATGTCAATTAAAAACTTTTTTACTTTTCATCACATTGATATAAGATCATAGGTTTTTTTGTGATATCAAATTTATCATCCCTTACTTTCCAATTGATGTGGGATTTATATAAATAATTGAAATCTATTCCCATGATAACATAATACTGAACTAGATTATGAATAAAATGAATTATTGGATGAAAATTCCTATCAAAATCAACCAGAGAGGAATCATATACTTTCAACGCGGTCATCATGAAATTAAGTGTGTTCAAAAATATTTATACACATAATTATTTTTTTGGAATCTTTATACCCATATAAAATTCTGTAGATATGAATGAATGGGTTGGTGCATAGTCAAATAAGATATAAGAGATATTGGGTGGACGGTATTTGTACCTTTCCCCACATCAATATCACACCCTCATTAAAAAAATTGAACTCATGAGATTTATTATTGTCCATTTTCTTAAGAGCCTGATGTTTTTGTTCACCTCAATCAACCCTCAAATTTTATCTCTTTATAGAATAATTCAAATACTCATTGAATTTTAAACACCGGAGTGTGAGTGGATCATTATATAGAGCATTATAGTTATTCATATAATTGTATATCTTCTTCCAATCACTTTCTAATTTAGTTTTCAATGACCTTATTCTCCACACACAAAACATTTAGCAGTCCCCATTAGAAATATTTTCCCCTGATTCTTCCTACACTTACTACATAAATGAAACCTAATCTCTTTCTATATATGGTTTAGTGATTTACCTTTGAATTCCATTTTTATTATATACTAAAAATTCTGATACTTATAAATAACTTCATCCTCCATTTACACCTTGAAAGAACATAAAAAAATCTCTCCAAATCTATTAAAGTCTATTTTGACATTCTCCCATTGAGTAATTGTTTTTAAGAAAGTGAGAATCGATCAACATTATTTTCAGGATAGATGATATAACCAGAAAAATAGTTTAGAGGAATAGTAAAAATTTATTCACATGTACCAATAGATCTATCATCAGTTTTATTTTGATAAAATAACACCTAAAACATTATATGAATAATATGAGGAAATTACTTATTGGAAATTAATTTATTCAACTAAAACTTATGCATGGATTCAATTTATTCATATTTCCTCATATTCTTAATAAGATTCAAATGTTTATCCTCTTGACCTACAGAATAGAAGAAATCCAAAATTAAATTTCCATTTCCCAAACACTGGTGAATGGAAAATATCATTTCTTTGGTGTTGATCCATAATTCAAAAAATAATATATCAAAGTAACCACTGAAATATGGTGGATATTTTTTCCTGAAGGACTCATCAACATGTTTGTCTATCCTTTTTTCTTTAGGAAGTCCAACTTGATTGATAGATTGATAAAGTTATCTGATCATAAAAATGACATATTTAATTCTATATCCCATAACACATGGATTAATATGAGTAAAATAACTGAATTTTCTATCACACTTATATTTAACATGATTCCTTATAGTTCCATCTTTTAAGTAAAACCATAATCACATTGTAAAAAACAATAAATAGAATAGGGAACCACATAATCCTGAAATCCACTTATCAGACGTCTAAATCATGACACCTTCTTTATTATAGACATATTAGGTTTAGCTTAGGTCATTAATAATAATAATTTATTTAAATCCTTACTAATGGTTAATATTGATTGTATGAATTTATGAATTTTATCCTCTAAGAGTTTTATACTAGCGGTGTAGCATGAACCATTTTCATTTACTAGGTGATGATGGAGTCTTCTTCAACGCTCTATTTTCAGTGTTATTACACATAGTACCTCATCTCTTGAGCGACATCCACTAGTAGTATCTAGAGAGTAGTGTGGTTTCCTAGAATCAACTCAATCTATTCGTTAGTAAAATTCCATGACATTTTCCTATACTATGACTTGACCTTCTTATTATCCTATGATATTTCCTTAAGTACCTCACTATGATTTTATCATCCTAATTTCCAAAGGATAACTAAACCTATCATCTAATATCTACTTTAGTGAACTAGAATTAACATACCTTGATATTACATCCTTTTTTATAAATACTCATTACATTACCCAAACACATGTATAACACCATACTGTTTAAGTTTCACTGGAATCATAGAAACATAAGAAACTTGTTTATATATGAATTGGATCATCTCCCACAATGAACATTATTACAATATGCTTTCATAGACATATCATATTGAAAAAAGTTATTTATAACCTAATGAATGGAAAATTAATAATGTGTGATCTTAGATGATCATTACGGGTAAATATGGAGATACATAATCATAACATGAACATAAGTGTATGAGTACATGGTTAAAACATTTGAAAAGAGTACACTACATTTCAAAGATAAAACTCTCGAGTATTGGAATAAGTATTTTTATTTCAAAAGACATTATTCATTCTTGAATAAATGGACATGATCTATAAGTGCATAATTTTTCCATAAGACATAGAATTAGGGAATACTCCTAAATGTTTTAAAACATATGTAAAGGCTACCCACTATGACATTCATAAATTGTTTGGTTTGGGATATCCGTCTATGTACCTACTTTGGGAATAGGATATCCTCTCATATTACCACTATCATTCCAGAGATAACCTCCAATGTACTCAGTGAACTCATTTGACATTAATCATTTCCCAATGTATTGGAGGGTGATATTGGTACCACCTTTCACATAATGAAAATCATTCATATGTATTCTCAAATATCATAAAACAGTAATCATATTATAACCCATGACATGAATTGGGATTCATAAACATATCATAATACCATAACCTTTAGAAAATATAAAGTTTTAATAATCATTTCAACATTTCATCATAGAATACCACAAAGAAAAGAATAGGGTTTCATATAAATTTTTACAATGGAAACCCCATGGAAGAGATATTTTTTTCATAAATATCATTATATCATAAAAATAAACCATTAATAGAAATAATAATAATTGTATCCTTGGATAATATCCCCATTAAGTCATATTTAACATCAATAGATTCCATTTGTGATTGAAAATGATTTTGAATGATAAATTATAAAATTTGTTGTGGAAATTTTCATTCCCCAATAGAAAAACATATTAAAACATAAAACATTTTGATTTTTGTTTTTAAAATGACGATGAAATTTATAGAAGAATATTCAATAAATTAATGTTCATGATGATGGTAAGTTTCATTTATGGTGTATAGGTTATAACCAAGAATACATTCACATTTTCTATAAAATTCAAATGGGAATTATTAGGAAATATAAATTAAGATTAATTTAAAAAAATGTTTATAAAAAATAAAAACATATGTAAATATTTATTTTAAAAATAATTGGATAATAATAATAATAAATTAAATACATTTTTAGAAATATTGTTTGTTTGATGAAAATGGATTAACAACCGAATAGATAAATGAGGTCACGTTTTCAAAAAAACATTTTCTCAATTATTTTAAGTTCAAAAGTGTGTAGAAATTTTATTATCACATTAAATTATTATAAAAAACATAGGTAAATAAAATTAATCAAATTTTGGAGAGATAATTAATAATATTTGGTCATCAGAAACATAATCATGAAAAAATATGATAAATGATGATATTACTGTAGGTTCCAAGTGCAACGAAAGCGCGTTGGTGGGTTTTCCAAACATTTAATTTTTGTGTCAACAACGATCAATCCGAGATCGTTCACGATGTAAAATGATGGATCTTTGGAATAGAACGAAGAATGAATTACAAAAGGGGGATTCCTGGAACTATAGAGATAGGATCATCATATGATGGTTATAATTAATTTAGTTAATTGACAAGAAATACGTTGATGGAATTCATTCATTGTTGATGTCTCCGGTCACGATCCGGTGATCTGTCATTGCGTCGTAGAATCCAACTATCGGATTCCTTTAGTTGTGATCCATAGGTGTGAAATATATCTCTAGACTTCACCGAAGGGACCCTCAGATGCTAGTGTAGAAGAACCTTCTATTGTGATGTCCGCCTTTGATCGCCTTGATATGATGGAGTATGATATTTCTTAGCCTAGAGAGTGTTCTTGGAGGAAATTGTTCTTTCGGCCTAGAAATAATTCCCCAGAATTATTTTGCAAAAAGATTGGGAAACGTTTTGGGGTTGTAACGATATTTATAATCTGGTTTTATGTTATAGAGTTATGAAAATAAATAAACATGTTACGCAATTTAGTTTTTTCATTAACTCTTATTGAAAACCCCTCATGTCGAATTATTAATTCCTACACATTCGCACATGCTTATTATAATAAAATATTTTAATAAAACAATATTATATCCTCAAAATCCTGATAGGAAAAACTACATTGTGGTCAATCATTAATACACAGCGTGTACATGTTTTTCATAAAAAAACTACACGGTGTGTAATAATTAATAAACAGCATGTACTTGTTTTTCATTCCATTTAAAAAATTGAAAACTACATAGAGTGTAATCCTTAATACACAACATATAATTGTTTTCATTTTATTCATCCTCCAATATAAAAATGATTTATGCTTCTTTGAATGATTATTAAACAACATACAAGAATTATCGGTATTCTACTTGAGATAATTGGACACACTTAGGGTGTGACCCTCTAGTCCTATTTATCGTTGGCATTAGGCGGGGTTGCCTAAAGTCCAAGATTACAATCTAGCAATGGGTCAAGTCACCCAAGAGAGTGACGTTGATGCCTCATTGACATCTCACCACATACGAACTCTTACCGTGTAATATAATCACTTTGTCTCGATATATCTAATCAAGCAGGTTTCATACTAGTGTCGTCAACCCATGTGCTCGATTATTATCTCTTTGACTTCCCGTAATTGAACTCTCCCTTACCTTACTATGGCCATGGAATCATTTAGGCTATATCAATTATATCGAAGGGCCTAAGATATCTACATCTGTTATGGAACATAAGGGACAAATCCTTTCTCGCATTATCTATTAATGTAGTATTACTCATGACGCACCCAACATATCCTACCTCGATGAAAATGGTGTGTTGTCATAGTTTTTGTCAATACATCTAAGTTCATGAGTATTAATAACCTTTAGTAATAATCATAATATATATGGACCAACACACACGTCCGCAGATAGAAGCATCCAATGACACAATGAAATGTGGATATCCTACTGGCAGGTCTCATTCTCATAATATCTTCCTATATATTACCAAGGGTGCACACCATGAGAAAGTGACTCAATGTTTTATGATTCCTCAACCGTAATGGCCTGTATTATTTCTGTCCCTCAAATAACATCATCTGGCCATAGAACATATATTCAATAATGGTGTTATGGCACTTCCAGGTTCTCATCATAACTGGCATCCGTTGTGACCCTTTAATGCAACAGCTGTCCTTAGAAGATTATCACATTCATTATCTTGCAAAATAACAATCATGATGTGATAATCTATTTATTAATGAATAAATTACAAAGTAGTTGTTTCTAGGTCACCAACTCCAATAGAATCCCACATGGACTAGAGGCAACTGCTAACAACTTTAACCTGCTAACTCTCACTTGATATTCATTCTTCTTATTAGATAGGCCTTTAGTCATGGTGTCTTCCAAGTTCTATACGTGTTCGTTATTCTCAATGTAACATCACCCCTTTGATAGAAATACCTCAATAGGTGATAATTCTGAAGTATGTGCTTTTCTGTTGATGTAATTCTGGTTCTTTTTCAAGAGACAATGCTGCAGTATTATCACTATACAATGTAATTGGATCTTTACTGATAGGCACCAAATCATGATCCTGGAAAAAGTTCTGAATCCAAACTACTTCCTTAGTTGCATCAGAAGCCGCATTATATTCAGACTCCACTGTAGAATCGGCGACAACTGGATACTTTGTACTCTTATGGCTCACATCTCATCCATTGAGACAGAAAACATATCCAGATTACAACTTCATATCGTTCTGATCTGTCTAGCATTAGCATACCCTCTAATGATAAGTTCCTTGTCTCCTCCATACACTAGGAAAATATCCTTAGTTATTCTTAGATACTTAAGGGTAGTCTTAACGGCATTTTAATGTTGTTCTCTTGGATCTGATTGATATATTCATACCATGCTCAGTGCATAGGAAACATCAATCATGGTACATAACATGGAATACAAGATGCATGCTATAGTCAATGTGTATGTGATCTTCCTCATTCTATCCTTCTCTTGTTGTGTCTGAGGACACATTTTCTTAGAAAGATGTAGGCCATGTGACACTGGAACCAATCCCCTATTAGATTTTTCCATACTAATTCTCTTGAGTATCTGGTCAATGTATGTAACCTAAATTAGTCCAAGAAGCCTCTCGGATCTATCACAAGTGGTCTTGATCCCTATAATGTAGGCTGCTTCACCCATGTCTTTCAAGGAGAAACATTTTTTCAACCTATCCTTAATAGACTGTAATTCATGTACATCATTTCCATTAAGCAATATGTCATCAACATATACTACTAGGATAACAACTGCATTCCTATTAAACTGGTTATAAACACATGGCTCACATTCGTTCTTAATGAAACAAAATTCATTTATGGCTTCATCAAATAGAATGCTCCATGACCTAGATTCTTGTTTTAATCCATAAATGGATTTCTACAAGTTTCAAACTTGTTTGGATTCTCCTGGTGTCACAAAGCCATCTAGTTGTGTAATATAGACATCTTCATGAAGGTTCCCATTAAGGAATGATGTTTTGGCATCCATTTTCCAAATCTCATAGTCACGGTAAGCTGATATAGTAAGTACGAATATTATGGATTTAAACATGGAAACTGGAGAGAAGGTTTCATCATAGTTAATTCCATGACGATGTCTGAATCCTTTAGCCACTAGCCTTGCTTTATAGGTTCTAAATTAACCATTCATGTCCAGTTTTCTCATGAATACCCATTTGAATCCAATAGGCTTTACATGAACAAGCTCATCGACTAGAGCCTAGACATGGTTCTAATACATGGAATCTATCTCAAAATTCGTAGATTCTTGACATCTTTCAGTTTCTAAGATTTCTGTTAATTCCTTGTTGGAGAGAGGTTCGTCATTTTCCAACAATAATGATTCAATATCCTTGGTGACTAGGAAACCAAATCTCTCTTGTTCCCTTACTTATCTTGAGCTCTTATGCAGTACATGTGTTTCTGGAACCTCTTCCATGGGGATCTGTGGAATTTGTTCTGGTACAAACTCATGTGTATCATGAGCATCAACTTATTCGAAGTCAATCTTTCTCCTACTATCCATTTTGAGGATGTTCTCCCTCTAATGAAAGACATCTTTTCTAGTGATAGTCACTTTCTTGTCTTGAGTGTTATATAGGTAATATCCTTTTGTTTCCTTAGGATATCCTATAAAGATATACCACGTGCCCCAGGGTGCTAGTTTCGTGTCTGAGAAGGCCTTAAAAAACTCATCGCATCCCCATACACATGTATAGGACAAAATGGGTTTCTTTCTATTACATAACTCGGAGGGAATCCCATTTTCTGCCTTTGTTGGTACTCGGTTTAATGTGTATGCTGCAGTTTGTAATGCATCTCCCAAAACTAATAATGGAAGGTCTGCATGAATCATCATTGACCTCACCATGCCCAACAAGGTTCGGTTCCTCCTTTAACTAACACCCTTGCATTGTGGTGTATAAGGAGGAGTGAGCTGTGATAGGATCCAAGACTCCCGTAGTAGATCGATGAACTCTTGGTTCAGATATTCTCCACCTTAATCTGATTGAAGTTTCCTTATCTTTTACCAAGCGGATTCTTTACTTCATTCATGAATTATTAAATTTTTCTAAGGACTCTAACTTTTTCCTCATTAGGTAGACATATCTATATCAACTCAAATCATCAGTATGAGTATTGATGTAAGAATATCCACCTCTATATTCTTCTGGAAATGGTCCACATATATCTGTGTGCTCCAATCATATAAGTTCTGTGACCCTTTCACCATGTCCACTGAAAGGCGGCTCAGTAATTATAACTTTGAAACAAGTGTGACATATATCTAGTGGTTTTAGCTTAGTAGAGTCTAAATAGGCATCTTGGCAGAGCTTTGTCAAGCAATTCTCGTTTACATAACCGAGATGGTGACAATACAACTAGGAGATGTATGAGTCATATGAGTTTATTTCATTATCGATTTCCAAAAATTGGTTTTCGTAATATAATACATACAAACCATTATTTAAATGCGCCATACCATGACATATGTTGTTATTGTAAAAGAAAAAACCCTTATTTCCCAATTTTGAAAATAAATCCATCCATACCCATATAATATATAGAAATTATGTTCTTGGTAACACTAGGGACATAATAACAGTTATTTAAAACCAAAATCATGACAGTCGGCAATGAGAGGTTTTATTCTCTAATAGTTAATGCAGCCAGCCTGGGGACATTAGCACCTCGAAGATCCACCTCTCCTCTGGAAATCTATCGAAATCTACTTGGTTCATGCTTTTGAATACATATGTGAGCCCCACAAGCTGTATCTAATACACAATCTGTAGAAATAGAAATATTTCACTTGATAACAATTGAACCATTTTCATCCCCACACTTCTGGGTGTATTTCTTCTTCTCGTGTCCTTGCATTCCACATGAAAAACACACCGCCTCACATTCCTTGCCCAGAATCAGGATCTTACCCTTCTTAGAGGGACATCGCTCAGGGGTTTCAGACCATTTATAAGTCTTTGGCCCCTTTTTCTTGTCCTTACTTTTCTTATTCACCATAAGGAAAGTGGGTTTTTCAGCCCCATGTACTCATCTACATGGAGAAACAACATCAGAAGTTCTGATAGACTATTCTAATTGCTCCTCATGTTGTAGTTGAAAATGAAGCTTGAGAAGGTCTTTGGAAGAAATGATAGGATGAGATCTATACGCAACTCATCCAGGAATTTAAACCCTATGATGACCAGGAATTCAATGTAGCCAATAAGTTTGACTACCGGATGCCCATCTAGAGCAGACTCTCTAGGTTTAGTTGTAAACAAAACATTAGAGATCTCATACCTCTCTTGTCTCACCTTCTCTTCATAGAGATCCTTTAGGTGGGACATCATTCTATACATGTCCGTGTTTTCATGTTGCTGAAAGAGCTCAATATACATGGATTAATGCATGAAACAAAAAACATAAGTGGAATCATCCTTGTGTTTTACATAGAGAGATATTTTTTCATCACTAGCCTCTTTTCTAGGTGCAACTGGAACAGGATCTTCCAGCACATACAATGATATGTTTGAAGTCATTTTCTTGTCATTTCTACAAATTAATATGAGAAAATAATTATTACTTTATTACAAAATTGAGACAAATAAATAATTTAATACTTATTAGTCTCCCACTATTTTATGGAAATCCAATAACCCACACCCTTGACTTCAGAATATTCTTTTTCCTGAATATTCTAGTGGCAAGGATCCATATTGCCTTCACATTACTGGAACTACGGTTGGTCAAGAAACTTGAAGGGTTTATGTAGGCATTCCAAATTCCAATTGCATTAACTCGTAGCTCCTAGATCCGCTTAGTGGACTCCCATATCCTGACATCCGTTTATTTTGGATTTCCTCAACTTTAGCCTCTTGGCCACACCAAGTCCTAATGTGGCAGTCCACCCTTGATGCGAACCAAGTCAATTCAACCCAAAACCATGAATTATAATTCCCATATATATTAAAGCACCCCAAATACTTTTGGTCAATCACTTTGAAATATGGTTCAATTTTAACCAATATTATGGAATGCTATACCGACTTAATATTTCATTTGAAGGATTTTATCCTTATATGTAAATTCAATTTTATTTTCTCTGATTACATGCTTGTTAATATAAAGTAGGATACTTAAGTGATTAACCATTTCCTAGATAATATTTACGCATAAGTCGACCTTATTTTAGTTTCATCTTGCATGCTTGTTAAATTCATTAATTGTGTTATCGTGAAAACATACCCATAATAAACAAACCATTAAATTTATAGAAATAAAATAAATTGTATGATCATGAGCATGTTCTATTGTTTAGTTAATCTAGATTTTGATAAACTAACCCAAGACCTAAGGGGAAAACACCTTGATCCTATGGGTTTGTGTTTACATCGTTCCACATATCCACCTTTGTATCTCATTGGATTGGTTTCACCATGGCTCCTGACTTGAGCCGCTTCCACTAGCTTCAGGGATCCATCCATTACATATGCATTTATATCACACGCAGGTGAGGGGTAAAAGAAGTTTTTTTACATAAAATAATCCTTGGGTGTGAAGGCCCTACATATTAATGAGGAGATGGATCGCAGGATGGCAAATTTAATTTAAATAAATTAAAAGAAACCATTCACATACTAAGTTCTTGGTCCAGCTCATGATCATCCATACATGCAATGATATTGAAACATAAATAAAACAAGTATTCAATTCATTAATTTTTCTTGTATAAGATAAATCATGCTCGAATAAATTAATTATATTAAATTAATCAATCCATTTATCTTAAACCTTTTTTTGAATTTCCTTGAGATTCTCATCCCTCATAATTTTTATCAAATAAATTCATTTAAAATTATCTTTGTACGTAACTTGTACCAGGGAGGCAACCTGGTTAGTTCCCATTTATTACATAGATGTTAAATTAAGCACATATATATAAAACACCTATCATGTATTGTGACTCAGATTTACACTTTCACTATGGTACACATCTCAAGGGTTTGTATAATATAATAATAAATTTTAATAAATCTGCGTAGTTTGGATGAGTACACGGCTTGTAATTCCAACTACACAGCGTGTACTTTATTTTCCCATCCGTCTGAAGTAAACACTAAGGGACATGGCATGTTAATGAACTTCATAAATATTCATAGTACACGGCGTGTTCAGTGGGACACAAGCCATGTAGTTTCTGTGTTACACGGTTTCCAGTCAAGCAAGCTATGTACGGGGTCCAGGGTCCAACCCTAACCCGAAGGGACTACACGTCATGTTCAGTTGGACCACACAACGTGTAATTTGGAAACCATGTTCCACCTTTTCTTGTTCAACACACGGTGTCATAAATGACTTAGAAAGGATCAATACACGGACTGATTTGATGGATCAGTCTGACGCATGAACCTAGACGACACGGTGTGTACTTCTGAATACACACAGTATATTCTCGTGTTGTATGGCCAAGAATATTTGGATCCTCCAGAAGAGAACAACTATTTTATTTTAATCAAAAATGAAAATAAAAATTCGGTCCTATATGGTTAACGAGAAACGATAGTGGAGGAAAATATCTCGCGATTAAGATTTAAATAATGATTTACATGAATTGAAACAACTAAATTATTAGATAGATAAATCAAAAATTAAAAACAAAATAATTATAATCAACGATGTGACCCCTCTGATACCACATGTAGATTCAGGGCACAGTGGAAGCACGTTGGTGGGTTTTCCTATCCTTTACTTCTAGCATTAACAATGATCAATCTGAGATCTTTCACGAAGTAAAAGGCCAGATCTTCAGAATAGAATGAAGAACGAAATACAAAAGGGGGAGTCCCAGAACCATAGAGAGAGGATCATCATAAGTTGGTTATAATTAATTTAATTAATTGACAAGAATTACCTTAATGGAATTCTTTCTTTGTTTATTTCTTCGGTCATGGTCCAGTGATCCGTCATTGAATCATAGAATACAAGTGTAGGATTCCTCTAGCGGTGATCCACACATGTTCCATGTTTCTCTGGACATTTTCGAAGGGATCTTAGTGTTCTAGCTCGAAATAACCTTGGCTTGAAATGTCTGCTTTTGATTTCCTTGATCCAATGGAGTAGGATCTCTCTCAGTCTTGAGCGTTCTTGGAGGAAGGAGTTCTTTCGGCCTTATATGAATTCTCCAAAATTGTTGTACATAATGATCGGGAAAGGTGTTGGGGTTGTGATGATATTTATAATCGGGATTCGAGTTATAGAGTTATGACAATAAATAAAAATGTTACATATTTTATTTATTTCAAAAATTCTTATTTAAAACACTCATGTCGAATTATTAATTCCTTGACATGCGCCAATGTTGATTATAATAATTCTCATTTAATAAAATAATATTATATCCTCAAAATCCCAACTGGAAAAACTGCACGGCATGTAATCATTAATACACGGGGTGTACTTGCTTTTCATAAAAAACTACATGGCATGTAATCATTAATACATGAAATGTACTTGTTTTTCATTCCCTTTATAAATTGAAAAGTACACGGTGTGTACTTTTTTTAATTTTATTCTTCCTCCAACATTAAAACTCTTTTGGCTTCCTGGAATAATTATTAAACCACGAACAAGAATAATCTTTATTCTACGTGAGATACTTAGACACACTTAATGTGTGACCCTCTAGGCCTATTTCCCCTTGGCATTAGGCGGACTTGACAAAACTCCAATATTAATATATAGCAGCGGGTCAAGGAACCCACGAGAAATAAGTTGATGCGGCATTGACATGTCACATCATATGAACGCTTACTGTGTAATATAATCCCTTTGCCTCGAATATCTCCAATCAAGTGCGTTTCATTCTACTCCCATCAACCCATGTGCTCGATTATTCTGTCTCTGACTTCCTGGAATAGAACTCGAACATACTTTACCATTGACATGGATTTATTTAGGCTATATCACTTCCATAAAAGGGCCTAAGATATATACTTTTTTATGTAACTAAAGGGACGCATACATTCTCACATTATCTATTAATGCAGTATTACTCGGGACACAACAATTGTATCCTACCTCACTGTAAACAGTGTGTTGTCACAGTTTTCGTCAATACATCTAAGTGCACGAGTTGTAATACCCATTAATAATAATCATAAAGACAATGGACAAATACACACATCCACAGATTGGAACTTCCAATGACACTATGAAATATGGATTTCCTACTGACGGGTCTCATTCTCATAATATCCTCCTAGATATTACAAAGGGTGCACAAAAAAATGAGGTGCCTCAAAGTTTTACGAGTCCTCACCCCTAATGGCCTGTATTATTTGTGTCCCTCAAATAACATCATCCGTCCATATAGTATATATATAAGAAAAGTGTTCTGGCACTTCTGGATTCTCATCATAGCTGGGATCCTCTATGACCCTTTATTGAAACAGCTGTCCTTAGGACATTATCACATGAATTGTCCTGAAAAAGAACAATCATGATGTGATAAGCTATTTATTAATGAATAAAGTACAAAGTAGTTGTTTCTAGACCACCAATTTTAAAAATTACAACATAAAATCATTACTATATTGGTATCATAGAATTATAAGCCCCATCAAGGAATAAGTTAAAATGGGACAAAAACTATCATAAGGACTAATAAATTCATAACATACAAGTCAAATGGTATTAATATTATAGCATCCGGGTTCTGAATCTACTAAATGGTTCCCCAAGCCAATGGGTTATAGGTGATCAATCGTGCCTCCCCATATGCTAGAGGATGCTGAATATTAGTGATAGACTTCGGTGTTTCAATGGAGAGATGAGGAACTAATTTCATATTGTACACAATGATATAATCATTAAAATAAATTGAATAAGCATTATAATCACAGAGATGTAAATGATTAACTTCCATAATAGAACTATAATAAATATCCAAGACCAAATAAATGTAATATATAATATAATGATCATGTTGTTTACCTATAAAAATGATTGGAAGTATATGGAAATAGGATACCATTATATGACATGTGTCAAAATTACAAAAATTCCAAGAAAATATATCTCTAGAGGGTATCATGAGCATAGATCAGTTGTGTAATCAATTACACATTAGTATAATCGATAAACTATCATAAAATGTTGTTTTCCCAGTCCCTACTTCAATCCATGAAGTCTATCTTGGATCTCATAGTTTTTACAAATAGTGTGTTAGATAACACTTAGAAGGACACCACATATGGTGTATATAACGAGTCCAGTCCATTTATTGACAATGAAGTTGTGTGTATATTATCATACTTATAATAGTAATGCCTGAAATGTTTCAAAAAATTTATTTGATCCTCTCTAGATAAATAGGGACACTAATGACCTATAATCATGATCTAATAAACAAGGATAAAAGTGATTTGTAATTAAGAATTGTGTTTCATTCCAGTCTAAAAAATGTAATCAAATACTTATACCATAGCTATCTATAAGAAGGATAATCATCCATTATGGTATGGGATGAGTAATCATGTTCCTGGACTGAAAGCGAGGGATCTATGTTATAAATGACAAGTTAATCAACATCAAGTAAATGGATCATCTAAATGACACTCAATGAAGATTTTGGTGGAATCCAAGGATCTTCTTCAAGGTGTTACTTGAATGTTGCACCCATGGAGTATTCAAGTCCAAGGAATCATATAGAATCTGGATATGAGGAGTATAAATCACCATGTTATAAACTTCCAAAATAACTACAAATCCATGGAGTATTAATTTCTTTGGAATCCAATTTATTCGGGACCCATGGATGATAAATGTCTGAGGTATCCATTACCATTATCAATACAGATCCATATAGTTGAAATTTCCATTGAATCCATTAGAATTAGGTCCCATGGATAATAAATGACCATTGAATCCAATACCATTATCAGTTCATGAATCATTTTAATAGTTATTTCATAACAATTCCCAATTCATATGTTCACAAACTAATTTCCACATAAAAAAATATTTTATCAATTTAACCTCATGAAATCACCTAGAAAGGATGAATAACATTATCCTATTCATTCATTCAATTCACATTCAATTTATTAAGCCTCACAATATGGTTGGAAAGTTCATATACACCCAAAAAGGTGGAATTTCAGGGATATGATACAAAAATACACTTCAACGGTGGTATGAGTTGAGGGGAATGAACTATAACTCTATAATGGCACAAGAAGTCAATCCAAAATAGGTAATAGAACATTTAATCAATAAAATCACATAATTTAATGGGAAACACTAGAAAGTCTAGCATCTGGCCCATCTACAACATTTTATATAAATCAGCACACATTAAGAGAAACATATAGACCACCTACCATATACATATTGTAGATCACTCGTCTATTATAGACTCCTAACTTGATCCAGATGGGAACAGATAGGAAAATGGATAATTACCCAAGAAATGGGGAATATTATCTTGCACTGAAATAACCTGATCAATATGAAGACAAACGAAGTTTATCACAAGATGGATGAATAATAGACTAGTGAATATCCAACAATATTTTCATCACTTGAATGATAGGGTGGATATAGAATAGGTTTATAATAAAAGATAATGATATATTTAATAGTAGAAAAACCAATCATATATCCACTAGTAAAAAAGGACTAAAATATATTTAGGTTTTAATAATTATTCTTGATAAACTTTGTAAATTCACCAAAAAACACAAGTTCGCATGGTTTAGTTGGACAATTGGCTAAATCATCCTTCAATAATGCTCAACTAACATCTTTAAAAGGGATCCAACATTGTTCATGCACACGGTTTGGATACCATGCACAAACCATGAAACTTTACTCTTTTAAAAACTATAGAGATTCCCACACAGGTGTGCATCTTTGGAAACATGGTTAGAGAAAACAAGATTCCTTTTTGGCTCTCCTTCAAACCTGGTATGGTTTACTAAAATTGTATGAACTTGGAAACACATTTTATAGTAACAACTCATCCAAGATACCATGTCCAAAAATAGAGCCTATGGGCTTTAAAGAATCCATAGACACCAATAAAACACATTTAACCTCATTAATAACCTACATTAGGTAAATACCTATAAATTGTGTTGAAAAAAATATATGTACCTCAATAAAATATTTGAATCATACAATCATGCCCCATTAAAGAAAATATTCCCCAAATTTCCCCTCCTTGGTTTGATAAGAATATCTTGAGAATAAATCCATCCATTGAGATTGTATATTATCCTCCTGCTCCCGAGTCTCATCTTACAAATGATCATGGTTCAATATCAATCATACTAGAGGAAATGATCATCGTGGTAGAGCCTTCATGCTTCTTTTAATGATATGAATTAGACTCTACTCAAAATATTCATCTATATAAAGCTCAAAATAGTCAAACAGTAGAGTATTAGATAGGTATGAATAGTAATTAAATAGATGAAATACATGGATGACATTGTACATTGCTCATTAATCATATTGTAACTAAAACTGATATGCTACCGGCCTAAATCTATCCAAAATCTCAGACGACGTGGCGTATCACAATAAATGCTTACCTTGTATCATTATACATATGTTTACTAGACTTGATGAGATATATAGAAATACTTGAACCCCAACATAAAAATATAGAGATCATGAATTGAAATCAATGTACGATTTTATTCTTTATTATCTAGTATCCATCCTCTTTATGATCAACTAGTACTACTCTGATGTATCATGCACATGGCGTTTTCTGGGAAGAACTACCTCTCCAAACTCCAACCAGCACATACATTATTGGCATGGACTACTATAAAAATCCATATTAGTTTCCACTTTTTTATTATCTTTATAATTATTGATTAATGGGAACTCCCCTGGGGTATATGCCTCTCCCATGAACCCCAAAAATCAAGTATGTGTTCTATAAGAATTTCCTATAGAACCTTTATAGTTAACTCTAAATGGATATCATCTTGAGGGAGGTATTACATGATCAAAATCAATTGTGTACCCAATTCCATCAACAAAACTTTTCATAATTGACATGTAAACCTGATATCCCTATCCAATACGATAGAAAGAGGAACCCCACGAAGTTTTACTATCACTCAGTTATAAAGTATCCAAATTTCATCTACTAAGAAGGTATCCCCGATCAGAACTAAATGGTAACCATTCTAATCCTATCCACAACAACACACAAAACATCACAACCTTGAAGCTACCATGGAACCCACTCAAGAAATCTACTGTAACATCTCCCTATTTCTTATCGAGAATATGTTATTGTATCTCCCTTTCAAGGTGTTTTGGAAATCTCAATGACAATAGAATATAGATACTAAACCCACATATGTTTCCTCAAATTCAATTCAAATTATAAAATTTCTTACCAAACGCACTTTTTCTCTGAACATCACAAAATGGTCTCAAACTAAATAATGCCTCCAAAACACAAGGCAAGTACCACAATGGCTAACTCAGTATCATCTGTCGGGTAGTTTCCCAAATATGGGATCAGCTGAGGATACTCATACACAGAAATGTGATCCTTGCGAATTATAACTTATCATTTATTGGTAAATGATGCATCATAATATAATATATAGTTTTTTAATACTATATGAATTTGGACCGGTGCTGAAGTTAGTCTCCCATTCAACTTCGAAAATGATTTGTTGATGGAATCTAACCATACATACTTCACTAACATCTTAGTTAGTCCCACAATAGGTTATGTTATAAATGAAATATCTTTTTTGATGTAACTGTAATATCTAGATATCCCCAATAATCTATAAATATTAAAGATGTTCTTGGGATGCCCCCATGAAACACAACTCCCACCTTCTCTATGATAGTTAATTCTCTATTCGTTGAGGTAATATGACTCATGAAGTGAATTTTATCCATCCATAAGTGTAACATTGTGTACATAGAATATAGTATATTCTCTCTATGTGAATTCAATATTATCTCAAAGTGTTTGGAAGGGTTCTGTCTACTAAGAGAATAGACAACAATATCATCCACGAGTATAACAAAAAAAGAATCCAGATATAGATGGATACCCTTGTTAATCCATTCCATAAAAACTGATGTAAATTTCATGAGAACAGACCTCACAAACAGATACTCAAATATACCATACCTTCTATGAAGTTTTGTATGACATATGTCTCATGGTCTAACACATAGATATTGATAACCCGATCTCATATCATTCTCTGAGAGCACATGGTCTACTAAGATATTCTCAAGGATATCTTCTATCTAACTCAAGTGATATCGGTTCTTAACAATAAAGTGATTCAATTTTCAGTAAAACACACATATCATAAGGTTTTTGTATACGTTTTTCAAAAAAGGAATGGTGAACCCCATGGAAAATTATGGGGTCGTAAAACCCCATTTGCCTTCAGAACACAAGTTGTCTCTATAGATCCTACATCTCTATAGTATACATTATATAAGGATAAATAGATACTGGTTTAGGACATAGAACAATCTCAATGGAGAAATCCACCTATCTCTAGGGAGTTAAATCAAAAAAATTGGTTAAATTTCCAGTGATCTATTCAATCACATTGGGAAATGTGTTTGACGCCTTCCCTGATCACCTAGATATGAACTATATATCTGGGATATTATCCCACCAATACCATGATTCTTCTATCTAACTCTACCTATATGAACATCCAATATACCATTATGAATAAATATTATTTCCAATATTAATATGAATATCACTCTCTGGTTATAACAGTATAAATGGGGTTAATAAGAAACATTCTATCCCATACTAAAACTGAATTATACTACTATCATCTCATGGAATAAGAGATCCCACATGAATTGAAACCCACCTATCTAAAGGGTGACTCCCAAAACATTTGTGCATTATCTAATCTGATCCCCAATGGAGTATCTAGTAATATGATTACCTTAGAAAACTGAACAATGATTCCAAGTCTCTCCACAAAATCAACATATATAAAAGAATTGGGTACACTTATATCAAAATGATAAGATACAAGAGAAGTGGATACTATGAGTTTACCTCACACCATAGTTAACTTGACACTCTTCTCCTCTTATGTGGGATTTATTGAAAATATAATTCCAAAACAATTTCATTCTGAAATAAATCCACTTCCAATAGCTTTCCCTCTCTATTATCATAGTACAACTTGTACCTAGAATCCTTATCCATGACCACCACCTCATCTCAAAATATCTGAATTTCCCTATATCCCAGTTTTTTTTGATCAAGGAAACCTGCTTCTAATCCTTGAGTCAGAAATGGCCCCCTTAAACTAACAGCTAGAGGGAAGGCCCTGTAAAAATACTATACATGGACCATCCTATCTCATTATCATCACTCGACTACGTCTATCACTCCCTGAATAATCATATGTATCCTTTTCTCACATAAAGATGAATTAAGTCAGAACCACCCGCACCCATACTCTGTCTTGTGTTCCCATCAAGAGAACCAACAAAATGGTGCTTCCTTCTAGTGAACACTAAAAAAATAGTTTGAGAGGATAAAATACACTACTCTACTCCTCATTATTCCCTTATATTCTATTCGGTAATAAGTTCCCTATTCAATATCTATGTAATATTAGTCAGCAGGATCATATTTACCTATGATCAAATGAAATGCTTGAGAAATTCCTCGAATAATCTATCCCTCAATGTCCCATAAAAAGATAAATATGTACATAATGATAAATATCAATAATGTGTTCTCAATATACCATTATGTTCAACATAATCTACTCAAGATGAAAAAACTAAAAGGCCCTCTCAACCCATAGTGTCTTGGAAAAAATGTAGTTGTAAAACCTAGATTGAAAATGCATCATGACCAAATATAGTAAAATATCACCCTAATACAGAACAACCTACCAGATATTAGAATATCCCAAAATAATAAATGTTGTTAGCGTCACTATCCTCTCGGGAGGTGTCTCTTTATTCTTAAAAACCAAAAAAGTAGTCTCCAGAGATATATTTTCTACTTATGGACATCCATCCCCCAAATATGTCGGTGGATGTTACTACTAGATCACACACATCCTTCCTTCCATATATGAGGAAATGTGAGAGGATCCCTGAAATATCTACAAAAAGTGTAGAAAACCCTCTTCAAACTGGGAATCAACACTTATATCATGTATAACTATTGGTCCCACAACTATTACTACTGGAGGTTCAACTGGTGGTTTTATTCCCACCACCACTGGAGCATGGTCATGACCACCCTCATGGCTCATGACTACACGTTGTCTTATTGTAATTACTTTACAATACCATGTACACTAAATATAATTAATTGAGTAGTTAGAAATTCACAGATATAAAATCTTTCGACATATCAATGAATTAATATAAAAAATCCAAACCCCTCTTTATGAATCTAATTCTAGGAGTGGGTAATTTAATAATCATAAAACAAAAAATTAACCACCTAAAACCCACTCCTAAATGTGTTTCAAGGTCAAAAAATCTATTTCACAACACATTTCTCAATATATGGACTACAATGTGAAATTGAAATCCATTTATTGGTTATCTTATCATTTTAAAAGATCAATTTCATTCAAATGAATTCTAAATTATACAAATAATATATTTAATTGGTTGAACCAAATGTATCACCTCTTCCAACCTATAATATCCCATACACCATAGAAATCAAAATATGGTGTCAATTTAATCATGACCATGACTTGTTCTATCCCATGTGACCAATGGCCCGTGACTCTACATTCCATAATATTCTACAAATAGTGTTTGTTGAAGCCTATGAGGGAAATCATTATTCATGATTTGAAAATAATTTTGTCAATGGAGAATTTTTCTAGTACTTTACACAAAACATTGACTAAATAAAAGATGTGTCATGCAAGGAACACATCATTCAGTCAAGTAATGCATCATATATGGCAGGAAATAATTCATGAAATATTGACCCTAGTATGTGCCTTAAATGATTCATGAGAAGGAATTACCTTATGTCATTAGACCATGGTAAAATTCATAACCATAAAGAACATAAAACATCAAGTGCAACACAAAAATTTGGAGTCAAATCAAATTTAACAAGAGAAATACTGAATATCAATATCATTTTGAGAAGTTTAGTTTTTTCGAGTATGTCGATTATATACTATTAAGAAAATATCATCAAAAAAATTACAATTTGTTCCTAACATCCTTTATATTGTCTAAAAATATTATGAAATCCAGAAAATAAAAGGCTCTAATACCCATTTGTAAAGTCCCAACTTGGAAGGAACAAAACTATTCCCGAAGATAGTTGTTTACATAGCCTCATTCAAGCCTTCCCATAAAATATAATCTTATTGATAGAATTGAGTGACTAGGGTTATTCATTAGAGAGTATATTCCCCCATTTAAAAGTGTATCACATCATTATAATCATATCAATCAATTATATAAGTATATGAATTACTTAACAATGGAATAATGACATCCATAAGATAATAGAAATAAATAACCATGAAAAAAGTAGTGTAATAAATAATATGATGAGCATGTCATTACTCTATAAAAAAGGTAGTATGTACATGGAATTGGGAAACAAGTACAATACATTTTTTAAAAGTACAAAAGGCCAAAAATAACTGTCGATATATAGCATCAAGAGAATAGATCAGTCTGGTGTTTCCCTACTCATAAGAAAAAATAGTCAAGAATAATAAAGTTTTAGACATCCCTTTTCTTTACATGTATCCATTAAATATATCATGGTTTCCTATAGTGGCACAAATATGGTATGAGATAACACAATGTAGGCCACCAATAATGATGTATAAAAAATTTCCATTCTTTATATAAACAATGAATTAGTGTGTTGTATATCATAGGTATAATAGAAATAATGGTAATGTTTCAAAATAATATGTGATCATATCTAGCCAAACATGGCTCTCTATGAATAATGATCAAACTCCCACAAATAAGGGAAGCTTTGAAGCATAAATAAGAAGGGGTGATTATCTATAGTCAATCAAATGTAATAAAATAGGCATACAAGGTATATCTATAAGAAAGATAAACATACACTACAAACTATGTAAAGTAATCAAGTATCACACGTGAAAGGGTCGGATCAATGTTATAATTTTCCTAGGCATCCTCGTATAGTCTATGGAGAATAATGATGGAATATTTGTAAGGACTTATATTAAATCTGAGGAGCTCATCCAATTTATTCCTAGATTGTTTGATCCAATGAGTAGGAAATTACATTTCATCCTATGGAATATAGATCCAAGTGGTAGAAATGTCCATGGCATGCACAACCATGATCAAGATGTATCCATGGACAGTAAATTTCCATGGGATCCAATGAAATATAATGAAATGGATTATAATTTTCCGAGGATTTCACAACCATTAAAAATGCATATCCATGGAGTAGAAATTTCCATGGAATATAATGGAATTAGGATCCAACATGTATAAACGTACAATAAATCCACTAATATTATCATTTAATCAATCAATTCATTATTCATTTCATAACCATTCATAATCCATGAGTTTGTCCAACCCATTTTCATATTTTCCATTCAAACAATTTAATTAATTTTACAACATGTAATCACATGGAAAGGATTCATAACCATGATCTATTCATTCGTTTAATTCTAATACTATTTATTAAGGCTCCCAAAAAATTTGGTGAGATCACAGACACCCAACGTGGTGGTATATCACGTGGAATATATAAAAAATACTCTTCAATGATGGAATGGGTTGAATTGAATTACCTCTTACAATATAATAGTATTATAATGGAAACCTAAACAGTAGCCAAACAATTTAATCAACACACTCATTTAATTTTAGGGGAAACTTTGTAAGTCTGTGTATGTGCCCTAATTGGAAGAAGGTGTATAAAGAACAAAAACTATAGGGAAAGTTATATACCACAAAACTTATTCTGATGGAAGAGAAATAATATAGTATACACTATTATCTCGATCCAAATTTGATTTAATTAGTAGAAAGGATAATTAACCTAAAAATAGGGCATATCATGTTCCACTAAAATAACACTATTAATATGAATTAAATTAATGAATTGAAGAATATGAATAAAGAACTCACTCTAATGGATCCAATAGAATAATAAAATCTCGTATCTGAATCCTGAAGAAGAATTAGGACCAAATCTAATATTAGGATATATTCAATCAGGGTAACACCTCTCCTAAATCTTCTCGAATGAATTGAAAAAAAATGATTTCTGTTTTAATCATTTTTTAATAAAATTTTATTAAATTATAAAAAAACAATACATCGAATGGTTTAAAAACAGTGATGGACAAATCATTCCATAACCCATCATCTGTCACTACCTCAATAAGGACCCCTCATGGTTCATAACCATTTTTTTGGAAAATATGATCCAACCATGCAGCAAGCCAACACTAAAAATTGTATAGATTCCCACACAAGTATTAAGGCATGAGTGTATGGTTAGGGAAATCAATGATCCATTTTCTTCTCTTTATCTGACCCCACATTGTGTGATCAAACAATGTGGCATATTTCACATCATCTATAATAACCCTGCATGCCAACAGTCTTTTTAAAAAATTGACTGTTTTGGTTCCAAAAAAGCGTCGAACACCCCCTGACACACAAGTGACCTCATTAGGAATTTAATTTAGGTAAAAAGGAATAAATTAAACTAAAAATAATGATGTATTTACGTCAAAAAATCTTTAATCTTACATATATAGACATTGAAAAATAATATACCTATGTAACATAACCTACATCTCAAAAAAGAAAAAATGAGACAGAAATCCCATACCTTAAGTGTTAAATTCCATCGTTCTTATTAAATCCTATTTTATAATAAATATAACAATATTATAAGTACATTATAGAATAATAATTACATATATACTACCATATATTATTTTCTTATGAAATTTTATTACCTTTTTATTAACAAATGGATATTAATGTTATGTTTTGGGTAATAACCGCGTTGTTTTTCGTATAATATTTGATTTTTTATATTTGGTCATATTAAATTGATTGCAGTTACATCATTATATAATTTATAAATTATTTATATATATAATATATTCAATATATATGTATTCATAGTAATCTATAAAATATAGAGAATGAAAATGGAATACATATTCATAGAGACGGTAGACTGTTAGTACACATGAACATTGTTTCCATTTTCTAAAAATATAGAAATAATACAGGGAAAACGCTATATTATTATTATATAAACATTTTAATGACATATATAGCACATATTTTAATTATAACAAATTTATTACCTTACATTTAAAGCAAGAACAAATAAAATTTCGAGACGGAAGTCAGGTGTACACACGAATGATGTTGTCGTATTCCCAAAAAAATGGATTATATGTTGGTATGTGTGATATAATAATTCCACAATAATAATAAAATAATAAATATAAAATATGAACAATAAATATATCATTATTTACAACCAAGAATGTTTTATGGAAAAAACGAATTTCATTGGTCCATGAGGCGGAATTCCACTGCACACACAAATGATTATTTTTAACTCATTCAATGGAAGTGGAGATAGCTGTAGGATATTACCTAAATAAAAAAATACATTATAAGGAATATAAAATGTTTATTATATAATCTTGTTATGAAAAATTGAAGTATGTGATGGATGAATTAAAAAATGATCATTGATTAAGGATGCCTCTTCTTGATGGATAACCCTTGGGTATGGAACAAAAGCTATCCTAGGTTCATTTTATTTCAAAAATAAGGTTTCTAATATGAGGGGATGTCTTTTGGGAAGTTATTTTTTAATATATTGGAAAACAATATGCCTTTAATGGTTTCAAGATTATAAGAGAGTGGTTTTTATTTTATAAGTGTGTTGAGTGGCACATTGTTTTAGGAAACACTCCCACCTATGATTATTTATTGTATTAAGGTACCAAAAACATAAAATCATTGAGACTATTTGTGATAAAAAAGAAATATTTTCAGAGAATATAATTTTTAAAATTTTGGGTTTTTTTAAACTATTACCTTTTTATAATTTCCCCCACCCCCAGTAAACCATATTTACCTTAAATTTAATAATTAATTATAACTATTTTGACTATACATTTTTATAAAACATATGTTTTCCTTATTAAATATTATTAATTATTTTTATTTAAATATAGAATCCATTTATCCAATTTCCATATACATATGTGTAAATGTTAAATTAATTCCACATATTACTATAAAATGGACTAATACAAATAGTTTTGGTGAAATAAATCACATATTATATATAATTATAGTTTCAATCATAATTACAACCATGAGATGTGGTAAAATAAATATTAACAATCATCATTTCATGAGATGTTAGTTTTTCGTACACATAAATATTGTATTTATTAACCATTAGATAGAAGTGTCTGTATATATAGGCTGCATAAATTACTATAATGGAAAATCTATATATTTATTATAATTTTTAAATTATATAATCATATAAAAAATATATTTTAGGGGGTTGAGAAATAAAACATTAAAAATGAGCTTGAGGAATGACACTACCTCTTCTTTGGGTAACTCCTTAAGGTTCTTAGGAAAGGGATTCCTTGGGTTACCTTATTTAAAAGGTGAGGCTTCTGGGATAAGGTTGGGGATGAAGAGAAGATATTTTGGTAGTTCTTGTTTTAAAAAAACTCTCCTAAAAGGTGTTATATATTAGGAGGAGTGGAGTTCTTTTTATAGTGTTGGAGGGGGGGCACTACTGTAAATATTTGGAAAAGGATTCCACTCTTGTTTTTACGATGTCATTTCGAACCAATAATGGTAGAAAGTTGATATAATGGGGAATAGGGTGGAAATATGAATATAAAATGTAATCTTTATTATTTTATAGGTCTTGGGTTTTACATTTAATTTTTAGTCATTCATTAAGCTAATTTTTCACTTAATTATTATAATTAATTTTAATTACATTCACTAATATTTTTGGTAAAAAACTAATTTTAACATATTAGTCATTATAAATAATGTTGATCACAAATATTTAATTAATTTTTCTGAACTCAAATCACATAATTTGAATAAATTAATTTAAATTTAATCCCATAGATGGGAAGGCAGTGTAGGTTTTTAATGTACAAACTTTCATAGGTTTTCTGTGCTTTTATATTAAACATAAATGTGAAATTGATTCCAATGAGCTAAATTAGATTACTTGATAAAATTTTAATCTAATTGAACATTAAAATAAATTAAAAATATAATTTAAGAATATAAATAATTTTGATGAAAAATAAATTTTGAATTAAAATTCAGTATTTTTCACTATTAATTAAATAGTGATGCTTCATAGAAAAATAAAAAAATACATCCTAACCTAATTTTTATGTTCTTATTTCAATGATTTAATTTAGTTTTTCATATAGTATTTATAAAATAGATAAAAATTTGACGTAAAATAAGTTCACCATTAAAATGTTGTTAAAGCACCTTAAAAAAAATATAGGTTTTTAGGTGTGCACATGGGTTAGTTCATGTCTTATGTTTTTATAAAATCTACTAGATGACTATAAAAACATTTTATTTGGTTATATAATATATATATTACATTATAACACTAATTTATTTTTTTTAATTTAATTTATTAGTATAAAATATCTCTCTGAGAATAAAAATATATTTTTGTAAAAAACATTCACTTTTTATTCAATTGCTTCTTATATCTATTTTTTATTCATTTATGACTAATGAATTAAACAATGTATTTTCAAAAATTAATTTTTCCTATTCATTAATATGAACATAAAAAATTATTTATATCTTATTATATTAAAAAGTAATAGTATAATAATATATTATTGTTCTATAACACTATGTCCTGTGTGTTACACAAGGCATCAAGGAAACACAGTCTTGCGTGTAACATATGCTATCCTCGGTGTTCTGTATAAAGAAGACTAATCATTGTGTTTCGTGTAGTTCATAGTTTATTTGGAGTTGTGTATAATGTAATCCAAACATGGCGCTTTAATATAAAATTAACAATTTTCAGTATTGCATTAAATTCAATATATATAAAATATTAACTTAATTCAAAAAAAAATTCACAAAATCTCAGGGTGTTACATTATAACCCCATTAAAATAAATGTCATCATTAAAATTAATATGGAATATAAATGGTTTAATATTCGACTGTTTTTTTTATAAACCCACATAGAAAAAAAATGAATCCTAAAACATCCTTTAAAATGGTAAATTTGGAAACCAAATAGATTCCCAAAGTAACATGTAACTGGGTTTCCACATAGGAGAACATGCCAAGTGAAAACATGGACTTAGTGGAAAATCATAAATATTTGTTGGGAGTGGTGTATATCATCAATCATAAAAAATTGAATGATCAATGAAATGTTTTGTGACTCATATTCATAAATATATGACGATTTAAAAGTCCATTAGTTCAACAAAAATTAAGGTATTTGGACAACATTCATTTTTTATCATTTTCCTAATATTGAGTAATTATTTTATTAAGCAATAATATAAGGATATATAACTTCGTGATATGTTTATATAATCAAAATTACATTTTTTATATTCTAATTTTAAAATTAATTAATTATGTCAAGAACTGAATGTTATGAAATTAACTTTGATGCCTGAAGTAGTAAAATACACTTTTAGCAGATTTTGATGAAGATAAAGTAAAAAAACTATAACTATTTTCTCCAATTATTCTTCTATTTCAATATGGTTAATACATAAATATCTAATAATAAATATTAACTCTACCAGTTCATTATTATTGTTTATTCACAAAAAAAAATTCCACTCTAACCAGTACATCACGTTGGCCAGTGGCGGGCATGAAAGCTTAGTGTCCTTTTGTCTTGGGTTAAAGACCTATGACCTTTATTGAAATGCATGGTTTTCACCCGATATACGTGATGTTCTTTTCTGAAACATGACAAATATAGATTTGAAATTTAATATGATAAACATCCTAGAAATAATTTTATTCACTAAAAATCCTTTTAAACAAGGTTTTCAAAACAATATCAATTCATAAATACTTCCTCTAATTATTATCTTAAACATTTAAGGAATGGTAAACCTTATAACCCATCATAAATACAAAACTCAGAAATAGGATAAATAGTGTCATTAAATCAACTCGACATTGATCCCCCATATATCAAAAAGTAGCTATTGGTTGTTACATTATAAACCGGTGAAATCCATTATCATGTAATCTCTTGAAACATGGTTATGTCCTAAATTTCTGTAAATCATTTTTGAAAACATGAATATCGCATTATTACAAAGTATATTGGATAAATACCTTAAATTAAAAATGTTGTAAACTTCATCAATGAAAGGTAAAGCTACATTTCCAAACGTACCAAACTGGTTTCAATTTAATCAGTACCATCCAATTTAATTATTCATAAATCACATATCTACTTAGAAATAAGATTAAATTAAAATAAATAACATATTAAGTGTTATCTTCCCTTTTTCAAAATATCACATTTTCATAAAATCATTTTTCTTATACATCAAAAACATTTAACAAAATATTTTATATAATTAGTGAAAAACATAAATTAGACAATCCTTGTATACTTAATAACTTATATAACATAATTATTGAATCCAAATACCTAAAAAAATATATTATTACACTTCATCCATAATTCGTGATAAGTATACCTTGTTATATAAATTAAAACATCTTTTCTTTCCCATTTCACATGTTGTCTCATCATCATTATGAACCAAACCAGTACTTGTACCACCTTGATAATTTTCTTCTGGAGCATTCTACATACGACATTGATTTTCATAAATATCCTTAATTCCACACATAAAACATTAATCCTTAGATTTTGAATTAATGAGGACAATATTCTCATCCAATTCATTAACTGAATTCTTTATTTTTCCTTTACAGTCACTTTCTTTGAATCGTTACTTTCTATAGTCAAAACACCTACTTGTTCCTCAATGACATTCAATTTAGTGATTATTCCAACATTTTTTACACAATTGAAATTAAATCTTCTTTATTCCATGGTACATATTACTTGAAATCACATTGAAATCCTTCATTCCCTCCCTTGGTGAGTTTGATTGTTTGTTAAGGTACACATCGTTAATCATGTTCTGTGAAAAGTGACTATACATGATCACAACATACATCACTCTAATGATCATCCTATTTGAATTGTTATAATAAAATTGGTTATCACATTCAATATTAACCATTTTTATTCTACTTCCATCCATTAAATAAAACAATAAAGTCATTGCATAATCAATACTAATCAGAGTGTGAAGCCATGCAGTCTTGAAAATGAATTATTTATTGGATGTCCAAATTTGATACATTCCTTGAACTATGTCACCTTAGGTTTATTCTATTTTATTCATAGACAGCTTCTATTTCACTACATCATTGTTGTTTATGAAGAGTTTATAAATTAAAACAGAATATCCCCATAGAGTGTTAAACTATGTGTGCAAGAAGGCTCGTGGTTTTGTACTCGGTAACGCTGAGTCCAGTCTGACAAACCTTGTCAAAGATGTTACAAATAGGTATATTGGTGCCTAATCAACATCCATTTTTAGTATCTACAGATAAATTTATAGTTTCGAAATAAATTACTCAATCATTTACCAACATTACAAGACATTTTCCTATACATTTCTTAATCCTTACACTTATACTAAGACAAGTCCTTACAATTCGCAAGAATGGTTTTCTCATCCTAGGTTACAATAGTAAATAACCGTTATTTTTTGAAAAAAAATAATGACCCTATATTAATATATGTAGAAATTCGAAAAAAAAATTATAGAATACTTAAAAAATTATTGAAACAGTCTCTCAAAGACATTGTTAAATTAATCCCTTTTGAAACATGGAAACATAAACACTGGTACACAAGTGAGCTAAATTATCTCCCATATGGTTCTCCAAGTCTACCATCCTTCTTATAAATAGAATATAAGAAATATATCTTCATAACTAATGAAGGGAAACATAAAAACTGGTGAGCTCAGATGCTTAGTAAGTGTAATCATGGGAGACATATAAGCGCAAATATGTGCATAGTGGTATGAGAACAACATCATAACATTTTACGATCACACCCTACAAATAAAATATGATACACCTGAATTATTTCATAAATCTTGATTGTTAATAAGACATGAAACTTATATAAATAATAAATGACATCCACGAAATCATAACCATGTAATAAGACATATAATTTTTGGAAACACATAAGTACATAAAATATTTCCATAGTAGTCACAGAATGGGGAAAAGAACCATATTAGTAGAAAGGGTTCACTCTTCTTACCATATTGATAGTCATGGAAAGAACCCATGTCAATATTATTATCATGAGTTCACTCCTCCAAACATCTTAATATTCATGGTTTACTCCTATTTCAATCTAATTAGTCAAGTATCACCTTGAAGTCCATCTTAATCTGTCTCATGATATATAAATCATTACCCAATGAATTGGAGGGAGATAACTTTCCCAAATATATCATAGTGAAATAATATATACTTTATCCACAATATAATTAATAATAACATAATAAACAATGAAATGAAATGGGTATCATTGACATGTTATCATATCCTAAATTCTGGAAAAATACACATGCTTCATATTCATTTAATCAGAACCATAACCGATGAAAAAAGTGGGGTTAAAAATCATATAACCCATGAAATATAAATGAGTTTCAAAAACAAAATTCCATAAAAACATAAACCAATCCAAGAAGGAATATGGATAGAAAATTAGAATCATTTCCCTAGAAAAACTTGAGTAACACCAACATATATAAACATAGATGTGAAATATTTTTGAAATATCATTTAAAAAAATTTGATGAAAATATTCTTTATTATTTTGAAAATTTTTTCTTTTTAAATAAATCATTTTGAAAACCATTTTCATGAAAATAAACATGAAAACTTATAAATAAATCTTTGAAAATATTTTGAAAAATGATTCCTTTAAAAAATTCTTGAAAAATATATTAAATTATTAAAAATGTTTTGAAACCCATATCATTAAAAATACATCGAAAACATTTAATGAAATATAAAAAAAGTTTTTAATTCCATTTCATTAAACAAATTGAAAACATATAAAGAAATATTGAAAATGTTTTTAAAACCATTTCATTGAAAATACTCTAAAAACCTATAAACATAGCTTAATTTTTTTTAAATAATTTCATTGAAAATACATTGAAAATTTATAAAGAAATCATGAAAAAAAAAATTTAAACCATTTCCTTGAAAATATTTTTGAACACATATAAATAAATATTGATATATTTTAAAAAAACATTACATTTAAGATACAAAGAAAACATATAAGAAATATTTAAAATGTTTTCAAAACCATTTTTTTTAAATGCTTTGAAAATTTATAAATAATGCTTGAAATAGGCTTAGATAACATTTCATTGAAAACACATTGAAAAAATATAAAGAAATATGAAAAAAATTGAAAACAATTTCTCTAAAAAACAGTGAAATCTTATAATGAAATCTTGAAAAAAATTTGAAAACACTTTTTCCCATGAAACTCATTAAATAAAGTTGAAAAAATTTGGAATATATTTTCATGAAAATTAATTTAAAAAAAATGAATTTTCATAATATTAGAAAAGATTTTATAACAAAAAAATAACTTTTTAACCTTGTAGAGGAAGGTTAAATGAAAGGAAAGTCGTGATGGTGGGTAAATCCATACATACCAAACATTCGTTTTACACCATAAAAAGTTTAAAAAAGAACCTCGTCCAGAAAATAACAAGAAGATTAATTTTTAAAAACCCATTAAGTTTTTAAAATTTAAAAATGGGTAAAAATCTCATTTAAAAATCATATAGTAATATTAGAATATTTTAGGAACCCTTTTAGAAAATATAGTTTTGAAGGAATACATAATTCTCACTGAAGAGCATGGTAAATTCATACTTTCTTAAAAACACTTTATTGATAATATTATATTAAATATAGTGTAAAAATTGTACCATTAAATGGACATAAAATTAATAACTTTTGGTAAGAAAATTCTTGAAATTTAATGAGATATAGATAATAATATTTCATCAATTAAAGAAAAATAAAAATCAATCTGGATAAATGATGAGATTGTTTCAACAAACTCTTACCACATGGTAACAACGAATCTCACTACCCATGTAAGAAAAGGAAATTAAATTAAGATTAAAATATCTTTAAAATAAATATATTACTCGTATAACTCTTCAAATGTAAGTATATAAGCCTAGAAAATAATGTAGCTTCATAACAAAACATGTGTCTCAAAAAAGGTAAATTGAGACAAAACAGTCCTATTGATTTGTTAAATATTGAAACATAAACCCTATGAAATAAGGATGATAGAATTGATATTTTAACACCAAAAAACATAATAATAATAATGATAAATATATATTAATGGATGTTATATACACCATGCAATATAAAAAAGTGGTGAACATGGTATGTATCTCACAGAAATAAAAAATGAGATTAAATTCCCTTGAGTTGTGTCATAACTCTCATCGTACTCCTAAAATATTCATTTATAATCAATAAAAGTTTATTATAAATATAAAATAGGACCATAATATTATATATTATATCGTATATGGTTTTATTATGTCTTTATATCTCCTATTTCTTAACAATTCTAGGTGAAAGTTTCACTTCTGGAAATATTATCTTTGTTCTTCGCAGGTGTCTTAATTTGATATATCTTTGGTCCTTACTCATATATCATAATGTAAATAAGATAATACATAATTTAAATATAATTTATATATAGTATATATTTATTATAATAATCTATAGATTATATAATTATGGAATGAGATACACTATTCATAGAAATGGTAGGTCGTACGTGTTAATGAACAATGGTTCTGTTTTTATTATTTTTTTGAAGTAAATAAAGAAAATTATATATATGTATAAAATATAATTACATTATAATTATAATGATATATATATAATTTAATGTTACTTAACCAATCCTTAATACATTCTATTTAGTGTGTGATTAATGCAAGTCGCTTTGAGGGGTCAATAGTCCATACATCCACAAAACAAATTATCATATTTACTCAAATTGGAAAGTATAAAGATATGTATAATAAGATAAATAAATTATATTAAATAAATTATTAATATTATAAATATTATTTATAAATATATTTTTCATCATAATTCAAACATTTAGTGGCGTTAATGGACAAATTGAATATCATCATTTTGTGAGCCTGTAGTTCGCCACACACATAAACAGTGTGTTCTTTACCCATTAGAAGGATGTGTGTGCATGTTTTGGACAAAACATTGATATTATAAAATCTAAGTATATTTAGGATACTGGTGATATTATATAAGAATATACTAAGAATATTTTATGTGGTGGAGAAATAAAATAAAAGAACAAAGTTTGAGGAAGGATGTTACCGCTTCTTTGGGTAACTCCTTTTAGTATGCTCCAAAGGGATTCCATGGATTGATTTATGAAAAAATTAAGACGTATAGGTATAGGTTAGGAATTTTTAGGATATATTTGGTCATATATGTTTTTATCAATTTTTTCTTGATAGGAGGGATGAAGTGGGAGTATATGAGGCTTTTTTATAGTGGAAGGGGAGTGACACTCTTGTAAATCATTGGGAAAGGAATTCCACCAATGTTTTTCCCATATTTGGTGGATCCAATAATGTTCCAAAGTATATAAAAGGGAGAATAGGTTTGAAAAAAACTAATTCTAAATTATTATATCCAATCACTAATGTGGAACAAATTAATTTAAATTAAATCCCAAAAAATGGGAAGACAATGCGTGTTTTTAAAGTAAAACATTCAAAAGTCTGCCTTGTTTTCATATTCAATTACATTGTGAAATTGATTACAATGATATAAATTAAATTAATTGATAAAAAAATTAGTATAATAAAACTTTAAAACAAATTAATGTATAATTTGAAGATATTAATAAATTCGTTGAAAATGCAGTTTTGAATTAAAATTATGTATTTTAACTATTCAACAAAATATGAAAATTGACTAAAAAATACAAAAAGTAACTCTAACCAAATTTTTATATTCCAAATTGAAATATTTATTTTATTTTGACATATAATATTAATAATATATCATTAAAATGGATTTAAAATATGTTCCCCATTAAAAGGCGGAAAAGTCAATTTAATAAAAATAATGGTCTTTATGTGTGAAATTAGGTTCGTTTTGATCATATATTTATCAAATATAATTGATGAATATAAAAAATATTTTATTTGATAAATGATATATATGTTACATTAATATCACAAACTAATTATTATTAATTAAGTTTTTATGGTAAAATAGCATAGTGAGCATAAAAATTGTTTTATATTAAAAACAATCCCTCTATATTAAATAGGTTATTACATAAATTTTTAATTTATTTGTAACTAATGATTTCAACAATGTATTTTCATTTTTTTAGTTAATAATATTTATAACTATAAAAGTAATGGTTAGATTATATATTATTATATTTAATAGAATATTTTTAATAATATATTATTGTTCGGGAACACCTGGTCATGTGTATTACGCAAGCCAATGAAAAAAGTTAGTCATTCATATAACATCTAATAACCTCATCGCTCCATTTAAGAAAATAAAACATTATATTTCTTGTAGTTTATTATTAAAATATATTTTTGTGTCACATAAGACCAAAATGGTGCTTCAAAATTAAATAAAATACTTCCAGTGTTGTGTGAAGTTCAAAATATTAAAAATTTAAAATTAATTATAAAACTTTTACACAAAATTATTAGCTATTGAATTTAGTGGATTCATTTTTCATCATCTATTAAAACATTTTTGGGTCTTACTTGGATAAAAATCATCTTATACCAATCCTAGTGGAAACCATGTAGAGTGCACAGTGGATAATGATCGTTCATTTACTGAAAGACATTAGTGAGGGATGAATATCACTAGATAACTGGTGACTACCAAATGTTGTGTTGTAGATGGCGGTTAATATTATCTTCCCATTATGGTTAGAGAGTTATGTGATTTTCAAATTATTATTTTAATAATTTAACATAGAGGCATTGTTAATGTTAGATATAACCTGTTCTCATGGAAAATGCAAATTAATTTAGAAACATACCGGATGATAATAGATTATATCTTTATGACAGGGGTGTTAGTGAATTATTGACACCAAAAAGGATTAATACTACCTAGTGTTTCACCATATTGTATTATTATCTGGTATACAAATTAATCTTAATGATTTTTAAGCCTTTGAATTTTATATTTATTATGAATCTATACGATGAATAGGATTTGGTAAATAGAAACTCTTATTGTGGTATTTTTTTATCAGATTAAAGTAGAAAATGTTTAGTTGATAAAAAAAGTATAAGTAAAAAAATTGTTAAATATTTATGAATGAGGTGGTGATTTAAGGGATTTTTCATGAATCTAACACAAATAATTTCTTCTTACTTATGAATACAAGATAGTGTACACCCAATAGTTGATATCCTAAGGAGTTTTCTCATAGACACCAATTTTTTAATACTACATTTTTGAAATAGAATATAATAATTTAATAAACTATAAATATAATGGTGGGGTTCAAAAATATATTTTAAATATAAATATATAAATCAAAATAAAAACAATTAAAATCCAAAAGACATGAAAACAAAAAGATTATAGTGTATAAGAACAACGGTGATGTTCTTGAGAGTTCACGATGATTCTATCATTGCTCATTAAATAATAAATTATCAATGTTCTACTCAATATGGACATCAACCCTATCACAGAACTCAATCTATGTAATTTTTTTTACCTACACCAAACCTCAACATAGGGCAGCAGATACACCCTCACATTATGACATTAATGCTACTCACCATGTATGTAAAATTATGACATTATATGAGTGGAATTAAAAATGAATAATAAGAATAAGTAAAAATTAGTAATTTTGTGATAAAACAAGAAATAATATGTTTCACCACTATTTAAATACTATGAATAAGATAATTTTAATTATTGAATAAAAATGGCGTCAAAAAATCACGGTTCCCCCCCCCCCTCAATAAACAATGAATGTTATTTATGTAATTTTATAGAGATAAAAAGGATGATAGTGGGGGAAAATAATTGATAATATTAAATTATAAGGGTCATAGAAGAATAAAAAATAATTAATATATATCAAAAATAAAAAGTAAAATCAAATATGAAATAGTATGTTTATCCCGTAAAATGGTCTACTCACCAACACCGAATTGGAGGTGCACATTTATATAAATGGGAGAGGATAATATTATGTCTTAAAATATTCCTGTGAAATTTTAAAATATTCTTAAAAAAATGGATGAATTTAGAAAATTATTTAACAATATATTAGTTCAAAAAATTTATTCTACTTTAAATAGAAAAGTTTATCCATCTTGGTTAATTTTATATCTTGTGATGATCAGGTCATTAGAGATAACATTTCCAGCATGTAGACTATTTAAATTCTAATAAGATTAATTTTAAAGAATTTATGGCATTGAATATTTCTGAATATAGAGTAGAGGTAGTAAAACAAAGTATTTCTCACCACATTATCATTCCCTAAGAGAAATTCCGGCTCATTTGGGATACACATTTGTGAATTATGACACGAACATTGAATTTCATTTAATATAGTAATAGATTAAAAGGGCCAATTTAAGAGAATTATTTGGTCCAAAAAATGTTATATTGAGAGATGGGTTATGAAAAATGTAATGATTAAAGATAAATATCGAATCATTGAATATTTTATTTATCAATTTGAATTACCATAAAAAACATAATTGAAAAAATATCAATCTAATGTAAAAATATTCAAATTTAGAAATTATACCATTCCACATTTGTAATAAAATTATTAATAAATCCTATAATTGGATAAAAAAACCTTTAAAATATAATGGTTCTGTGGTAAGAGCATTGATATTCACAAAGATAAATGTGAAGTAATGAGATTTATCAATCCTCACAATTAAACATTTCACTCCTGGAAAATAATTGAATATCTGAATCAAATTTAATAGAATGATAAAAAGTGATAAATTTTACCTGACCTTCTCAAAAATGTAATTTCATTATTCTAATCTATGAAAAAAATATTTCATTTTCATCATTCGCATTTTAAATTGATTAATATTTATAAATCCATCCCTTACCAAATTACTCCTACCATATAATAAAATTCATGTTGATCTTCATTCAATATAAATAGAATCTCTAGTTAATGTCATACATGGAAATTTTAAATATCATTATAGGATTCATAATATTTTCATATGTTCATGCCATAATACAAAAAAATTTAATCATTAGGAATTTATCAAGGTGAATTTGGTGGATTTTTTTAGTGGTGAAAATATTTAAACATTTGTGGTTAGAAAGATGTTGTGGAACTCCAAATAATACATTGAATGAATATTCATGTGAAATAAATAAATATATCTCACTCAATTGACATTACCTATGAAACACAACACCGTATTTTATGACATGATCCATGAATTGAAAAGTTAATATAATGAAATATTTCATCATAAATATCCCTTCTTCTATTTATTCTTTTTTTCTTTATTATATTCATCTTATTAATAGATGATGAGATGATTTTAAAATGTAATGATTTATTTAAAAAGATAACCTCAAATTTTCAGAGCAATCAGCTGAAAATATATGCACAAGGAATAATTCAATTTTTCCCCTATTTTTTCCTTTTTATTTTTTTTCCATTTTTTCATATTTTCTTTCATTTTCTGGTAGTAACTAATTTTTTAAATGATCCACATCGATTGAAATTTACTCATTAAAATTTATAAAATTCCTATAATAAAAGTGTATATATATATCTCACGTAAAATATTGAACTATATCCCAAAGAACATTCCTTAAAATCCCTTCCCCCAAAATTTATTTAGACCAACAATGTGGCATTATTAAAAGAATTTCCTGTGATATTTAATTTCTAAATTTTATTGTTTTATAGGATCCAAATTCATTAGATGAGTTCTATTTTAATGTTATAGGTATTAGTGAATATGTATTAATCTCATGATTATGGTGAGTGTAGTTTTAATGTCATGTAATGATCCTTTATCCTTATAATACCCATGATGTTTAGTAATGATATTAGTGTAGCATGAGATATTTATGAGGCTAATTCATTTAGAGGCAATCGAGAAAATTTGTATTGGTACATTATTATATTAAATTTGTCTTATAAAATATATATAGGTGATATTTGATATAATTTTATATAGGCACGAAAAATTTCTATATTTATATTGATATAGAAGAAGAAGTGATTCCATATGTGGGGATGCGACCTATATGCATGTTGGCTGTGGTTAGTTCAAAATTATATTTATGTTCCATAAATCAATTGGGTGTGACACTCAATAATGTGTGTGAGTTTTTTTATTAGTAATTATATTCTAAAAAGAATATTTTATATTAGTAATGGAGGACCTGTGAACCATTTATAATAATGATTTATAAATCATTATTTTTTTAAGGATGGTAATGCATGTAGTGTGTGTAGATTTTTGAGTTTTTATATTGAATATCATTCTAAATATTATGATATAACTGATTTTATTGGAATTTTTTTCTTTTTATGTAATGATGTAAATGAAGAATAATGTGATTAAGAGACTATCTAGGATAGAGATTTGTGAATAAAAGCACCACAACATCATTATTTTATAATGATGTTCATGTCACTGGATATTAACTCTTTAAAATTACTTATTTGATAGGGATATTAAATCCAGATAATTTTTTATATAAAATAGGTTCCCATGAGAAATTAGTTATATTATGAGGTGCATGTGTGTTGTGGTGGAGTCTTAGTTACTATGACTTATCTACAGATCATAGCATAGCCATGGGATGTTGAGGATCTTGAAATAATAATTGAGTTTTTATGATTATGTAAAATATATAGATGGAAAGGTATTATCAAAATTTTCACACCCATGGTTTTTCACACTAAAGTCATAATGCTCATTAAAATATAGAGGGACATCAAATTTATAATATTTATTAAATGTGGAAACACGAAACATTACTAATGGATTGACTTTAATGTTGTGGATTTGAGTGGCATGGAATTGTTAATGGAACATTGGGTGAATAATATACTATGTTCATTAAATTTTTGGAACTTTTGAAATTGTGATAATCCTAGTGAAGATGGATTGAGTCAATGTCATATTATAATGAAATTCCACAATAGGGTGGATGATTCATAACCCTATTCCGTGGCGGTCCATGCTAATGCTTAAGGGAATTTAAGGATGAACCAATACCCAAATGAAACTTAGTGTGGTATACTCTATTATTTGATCATCCTTTTTGACCATTAAAACACATATAATTATTATAACTACTTACAAAATAAAAATTCTATCAATTTAAAAAAGAATGCTTGCAATTACCATTTCATTCACAGTTTTGATAGTTCTAATGTGGGGTCATACATCCCAAATTTATATACTTTAAAGAACCAAATTTTAAAAAACCATATTGCTACTATGATATGGGGGAAATTATACTAGTCATATGTATTATTTTTTTCATAGATTGGAAACCCTATTATGATGTTCTTCTTCTACACTTATTCCAAAAAGTTTCCAAATCATAGTGGATGAATTTCTAGTAAATTTAAAAAGAACTATAAATGAAACCCTTAATTATAAAATAAGTATATTTAATGGATCATAAAAAATTAATGAAAACAAAAAGAAATAATATGGCCACCATCATCTTTCAAATGATCAATAACACAACACATAAGTTTACAAACCCAGTGATGAAAAGATTCAAAAATTCACTAATTTTCATACCCAACCCACATTACTAAATTATTCTCTCCTTGTCCCACCTCCCACGAGCATTATTACAACATCAAGATTACCTAATATTGAAATATGAGATTTTCCAATTACCTATACAATATTTAAAAGAATATACATACACATCAAGGTTTATATACTTGGGGAGAGTATACAACCTACTTGGAAATCCCATATACATCCAATAAACACCAATGTTGTAAGAAAAATACAACTTACAATAATATATATATATATATACATACACATAAAATATATTTATAATTAAAATTTATATTATAATATAAAAATGTTGAATTAGTGAAATTTCCACACATGACAAAGGAAATTCATATCTACAATATATACATACATTAATGTGACCAACCAATATATTATCTACCCAATATGTTAACTTAATATTGCAAAAAATTAAGTAACACACACATCCCTCAACACACGGGTCATGAAAATAATGTATTATCAATATTGACTAAAGCATTCAATGGTTGATATTTTAATTTTAATAATACCCCATTATTCATTGAAATTTCAGTCCAATCATGTTATTTCACATTCTCACACCTAAAAAATACTTCGGATCCAATTTACCATTTATGATTTTTTCAATATATTATTTCAGCGTCTCCTTGAATCATTATATTTAATGTTAATAAAAAATTTGGATCATCATGGGATTTCTATTGATAAACGCATGCACATTATTTTTTAAAATCCAAGTGAAAATATATAAAGAATGTTTATAATAGGATATAAGTTTTCTATAAGAATCAAATCCATCAAAATGGATTTATCTATAAACACAACTATCTTGTATCTATACAGCTAAATTTTAATGTATCAAAAGAATTCCAATAAAACACATCATTGATGATATATTATAGAACTAATGTATGTTTACAGGGTTTCATAAAATATATAATGCTAAAATAATAATGTAAAATATTATCAGAAGTCTTAATTTTGATTCCCATAGTTAAATAAATTTTTTATTTCGTTGAATTGTACTAGAAAGAAAAAAAACATAAAAATATACCAGTTGATGTGGGAGGTTTCATAATATTATACACAAGAGTATGAATTAGAATTTTAAGGGTAAACCCAACTTGTAAATCATATTAACCAAACACATTATTTATATGCACAGTTTTCTGACACAAAATAGAAAATGATTCCCCAATTAGGTGAGTGTTACTGACATTTTTTTGGGATTATTGGTTTGGCGACATGGGTTGGAAATCCCTATACCATCCTGAGGAATAACCATAGTTATAAAAATTATTAGTCTGCATGTTTTATTGAAATAATGGATTCTAATAAACTCACTTTCATAGATACTAGGTACATTTTTGTCGTATCACCTAGCCATGGGCATAATTTTTTAGTTCATAAAAACCATAAAAATTATCAAAATACACTGTTAGAATTACTGTGAACATGTTAAAAAATTTCTTATCATAAAAACAAAATATTTAATATTAATGTTAAAATACCTCAAATTTGTGTTTTTAATTTATAATAACCCTAATATTTTTTTGGTGATATATGTATAAATTTTTACAAAATTTATATTGAGAATTACAATTCTAATGGGACAATAATGATGCTCGTGGGTTTGTTTTTTTCAGAAATTAATAGTATGATTTCATTAGTAAGTTTTTTTGTATAATTATATTCTGAAAAAAAATAATATATTGGAATTGACAGTAAGGGAATTACTTTAGGTGGATGAACTATTGATTTTTATCATGTTCAACCAATTGTCTATTTGAGTATATTGAGCATCAACAATTATTATCATTGAGAACATAGACCAGCAGTCATAAGGGATCAATATGGAATAACTGATAATAGTTTCTTATGAATATATATTTTTCATATAGGTGGGAGAGTATTTCATTCTACTACCACACTACTGTGATAAAGAATGTTGAAGTGTTTAGGGACTCCATAGTGGCATTTTTTAAATTTTATTGACTGGATTACTTGGTTATTGGATGTTGGTAATCACAAAATGTATATGATGCAGGCCAAGGAGCCCATACCCGAGTGGTAAGGGATACTTCTTAGAATCAAAGAGACCCTGGTTCAAAACCAGGTGGAGGCGAATTTACGGGTTATTGTAGCAGTACTGTAGCAGACACTGTAGTAGTTACTGTTCGGTACTGTAGCAACTGGAACTATTCACTGGATTCTGGCCTTCGGGACACCGGTTTGGACCTACGGGTCTCCATGGCCTTCGGGTCATCAATGGCCTTTGGGCCATAGGGCCTTCAGGTCACGTAGACCATGGAGTAGCCTAGTTCACACAGAACAGGCCCCAAAAGAGGATCAGGGTAGTAGAAATAGAATCCACCAAATGCAGAGCCAACCGGATTGGAAGAATGAGAGGGTATGGCAGCCGCCATCGGGGCCAGGCACTGTGAAGCTTTGTATGGTGCAATGTTGGCCGATCAGCAATGCAATGGGGGGAGTCAGGTAATCAATGACGCAGAAAGCTGGGGAGGGGCAGTTCAAGTGGGCTGGGCCAATGGGTCATGTATTGGGCATGGTATGCCTCTGGGCCTTCGGGTCAAGTATTGCGGGTTTGTCTGGCCTAGTGCCTTGGGCCTACAGGTCATGTACGGGTTCCCCTTCAACCCTTAAATGGGGTATTATCCATCATAAAATAAAAAAGAAGGCCTTCATTCCATTCGGGCTATATGATGCAGTGTAGTGGGGTAAGAGTTTATGTATGGGCCATGTTTTGATTTTGTAATTTTGTTTTGGAGAGCATAATTTTTTCATGTTGATATGGTGTACTATCATGTGTAACGAAATGATTTTGAAATTTTATGATGGTGTTATCTAAATTACATAAACATATTTATAGAGTAAAATTTTGTTGAGGGTGGGGTATCTGAATTGATTTAATAGAATTAGACTTATCTTATATTCTTGGTTTGACATTTTTCATTTAATTATTAAATAGATTAATGTGTTTTTATATAACATTATTCATTTTTGGACTAGATCTATTTATTTAATATAGATCTACACATGTCATCCATGTTGAGACTAAAATTTATCATGGTAAATAATTTATGGAGTCTATGGTTTTTAATAGTTCCCCATATTTGAATATGTAATTTTGAAGATCATAAATAGTTTAAGGTAAAATTTCAAACATTTCATTCTGATTCGATGACTAACCCTATTAAAAAGAAATTCGAGTGGAAAAATCTTGAGGATGTATATTATTATAGTGATGTGGTTGTAATTTGGGGAATAAGTAATTTTTTTAATATTATATGAAATCCATGATACAATTACACTCATGATATTTATTTTATGCATTTTGAATGTATTTTCAAGAATTGGGATTTAAATGAATCTATTAAATAATGTATTGGATCTTTCAAATGATCTTTCTCAAGTGATGAAGGACAATAGAGAGATTTAAGGACTATAATGGGATAAAACTACATGTTGGTGTCTATATAGGACCATAATGAAACTATTTATGGTGTAACAATTACAAATAGAGGATTATTAGGGAGTCGAAAAACTATATAGGTCCACCATGTTTCTATTTCATTATAATAGGTACCCAGTGAGTCATCATGTTTCTAGTGATGGTTCATCGGTATCTAATGGTGATAAAAAATATTTATTCAATAAAAGGTTTGGAATATTATTTTGTAGTTTTTAAAATTAATATTAATTATTTCATACACATATTATCTAATTAAATTGGGGAGTTTTCTTGTTTAATCACATCTCCCTCTTGAAAATACACCTTTGATCCATGGATTTATTATCTCTACTATTTCATGAATTCAGTGTGGGTTATTGTCCTTTCTAAATCTCATGTTCTTTATGTTATCCCTCTGATCATTTTGAATTTCTATTACGAATTTGAATCAAATTCAGAAAAATGATTTTTGAATTGAGAATATACGAGTATGAATTGGTTCTTCCATGAAATTAATGGTTTCAAATGAATAATTCATGATGTTTCATGTAATTTCTATTCATGTAATATGATACAATTTTTTTAATTTTAACATAAATATTAGTGTAATATATTATTCAATTAAATTTTTACATTAAGTATTGTGTCACTTATAGTCTCAGTGAATGGAGTGATTGAGAGGGACCACATTCCTCATATTTTTAGAATTATTACTCCTGTATTTTGCCCATAATTATATTTTAACTTTTTAAATTAAAGAATGATTTAGTTAATTTAATTAATTATATTTTTTTAAATTTTTTATGATGAAATTTAATAGAACTAATTATTTATGGATATGGTTGAGGTTTAAAATGATTTCAATGACAATAAATGATGGTGGAAAATATTTTAATTGGTGGATAACTCTATTTTATCGCAAGTGGTCCACAACCATTCCCAATTGACAATAGATTGTCTCAATTGAAATTTTATATTCCATTTCATTAATTTATAATGAATGAATTTATGTGAAATTTAATTCCATTTTTATAAGCCTTATGAGTTAATCATTGAATTTTTTTGTCAATATATCACCCTATGAACTATATTATAGGATTATTTAACAATTCATGGTGAGATGACTGAACAAAAAGCGGAATATTTTATAATTGATACCTCGTAGGGGAATCCCAAGACTTATATAATAGTTATTAGGACCTTGATTATGATTCATTCATCAATTTATTCTGACGATAGGTGTGTATTTGAAAAATTTCTATGTTATACATAACCTAGAATGTTTCTTTAACTATTTCATAGTATTCACAAACTATTTGGTATATGATTGGCCTTGCACAAGGTGATTATTATTTTTATTTTCTTAACAGTCCAAGGGAATATAATAAATTTCATTGAAATTATGGTGTGGTCAATCCTTGTTCAGACATGTCCTAATTGACCTAGAATAAGTTAGCCTGGCCTCAATTGAATAGGAATTGTCTATGGAATTTTCATGAATATATCAAGGATTGACCTAAGATGACGTGAAGTGATTCTGTGTATGGAGTTTTTATTCCACATCTTTATGGATTTAATAACTATGTAGATTATACAACCATATATAATTTAAATGTAGGTTAGGCATCTTGTGAACAACATAGTCTAGGAATAATATGAGTTGGTCGAGATTTTATTCTTATTATTCTTACATATGTTTCTCCATGTATAATTTTGATGATGAAATTGTATGTTTGTTATAATATGTGGGATACTATATAATACTATATTAGTCCTGTAATGAGTTTTAAAGTATTCCCAGTATTGGATATTTTGGTTCATGAGTGGGTTGGCCTTCTAAATCAGTTTAATGTTTAATTAATCCTATAATGGAATATCTTATTGTGATGATGAATACTAATGTGTGGGATAAATTTTAAAAAAAAATATAGTGATGTTTGTAATAGAACACATTTCCCACGTAAAATATGATATTGTAATTAATGAACATATTCCTATTAAAAAACATGGGTATATCCTGGAATATTCCGTCAAAAAAATTATATTATAATTATAAATTATAGTGTGAGAATATTCCATCCATTCTGATACCCAGAAATTGAATGGACAACTATTCCATGTTATTACTAAACATCTTATTACGACAACAAAATGATCATTTTATAAAAATAATATTTAATGTATTCTTTATGTGGTCCATCTGATGTTAATATTTGGATAAAATACTTTTTGATTTATTATTAATAGTTTGAGTAGTATGTTTTCCTAATGAAGAGATTATTCAATTTATGGGGGATAGATACAAAGATATGAATGGTTGTTTTTTTATGATTCCTTATCCTATGATGTTTTATAATATTTGTAAATATCTTCCCTCTAAAGATTATTTCAATTGTTTGGGGGTATGTTCCCACTATTGTTGTTATTTTTATGACATGATTCCAACTATTGTATATTGCATAATATATACGGTTTCCATGGATGTGACAAATTTATTGGAACATTTTACCCATTTATAAATGAAAATATTTCATAATAGATATTATTCCCTATATTTAGTTCTAGTTATGGAGAATAATTTCCAATATAATAGTAATTATACTTCAATGATATGAAAATACAATTTTATATAATATCAGGAATGATTGATATTTTATTATAATTTTTTTAAGGAAACCCTATCTTATGAGGAGTAATGTATTCATTAACATGGTGGCCAAAATATAAATTATTTGTTACATATTAATAAAAAAAATAGATTACTGTATTGAATTATATGTAATATTATCTCCCAATTAAAGGAGTTTAGCATATATGATTTTCTAGAGTCACTATTGGTTTTGGCCTTCTATGTTGTAGCCACACCTTTAGGAGGATTTTTGGGTACCAAGAATAATTTATAAATGCATGTTATAGAAAGAAAAATACCATGTGTTCCATGAATTATTGGGAGGATTATGGATGTTTTCAATAGGTTGGACTATGTTAGGAATAAGAACAGGCTTTTCTATAGATAAAATTAAATCTTTGTTGAATTATATTCATTTATATGTCTTCATACATTTAGATACATTTCATGATAAATTTCATCTGATAGTGCCATTATAGAAAATTCAATTTCATAATACGGTTTTCTTATATATATTTACCATGAAATTTTGATGATCACCTTTAAAATCATTAATATTATGTCCATAGTTTACTATCCTTTATTCAGATAAGAATTTAGGTAATATATACCAAGAGGGAATGAAGATTTCAATTCTATCAAACACCCATGTTACAAATAGGAAACCACTAGCATATGGTGTGTCTAACTCAAGGTATATTCACACAATGATAATACAATTGTGGTTAGTGGAAATGAGGAAACATCATTTTAATTATTGAATTGAATATGATGTCACAAAATCCATTTTTAGAAATTTATATTCAAGATATTTGAGGTCAAGGACACTAATTTTGTAGTTGATTAATGGATGAAAGAGTTTGATATTTCATAATGCCTACTACTCTAACCCTCAGATTATCTTTTCACATTACAACCATAATTTATTAATATATAACAATATTTTGGTGCATTTATATATGTGGATATTTTAATTACACAACCCATATAAGGTAAGAGTTTCATAATATCATTCATTAAGGTGAACTATCAGTGATGTTGAAAAATTATAGGCCCTAGACCTTTGAAAAACACTATAGGCATATTCTAATATATAGTAGTTTTTATAATGATTTATAAGAAATGGTCAAACGCTTTTTGAAATGATAGTAAAAAATGAATAGATAATGGTAAATTTTTTTACACCTATAAGGGATAATAAAACATCAGTTTAAGGATTATAAGGACCATATTGGTTTCAATGGATAGGAATTATGCTTGAATCAGTGAATAGGAAATTGTACCAATAAAAATGATATATAGTAAAACTGATTCTGAGCCTCAAGAATGATTTATTTATTAATATTTTTTTAGGAATGTAAAATTGTGTCATATTAAATTGTTTAATGATGAATGATATATATATTAGACCCCAACATCATAACAATTATAACTTAGAAGGAATGTGTTTATTCATTATAGAGATCTCCATATCCATTACAAGAGGGCCAACTTATAGTGAACGTTTTCTATGACTTCCACAAAGATAAAGAACAAGGAGTAGGTAAAAAAATTTTTTTAATAATGTGGAATATATGGTAAGATGTTTTTTGGCCAATAAGACCTAAGGTAGATAAATTTATTTGAGGTTATAAAAATTATCATTTAATAGATATCGAAGTGTGATATACTGTTTATATTTTTTCTACTCCACTACCAACAATAATTAATATTTTTTGGACCCATTTACTTATCAAAATAATGATCACGTGAATAATTGGAGAATCCTTAACTTGGTTGGAGAGGTCTTGAAATCATTTGGCCCGATCCTATGTGAGGTTGTTACTAATAAAATATTATTAAGATCATGATCACATTCGATTATATTAAATAATGATATATGATATACTACATTAAGATAATTTACTATATGACATATTCAACATATATTGTTGATTATCATATATCCAGGAATGTCAGGATTTTATTTATATGAATATGAAGTCCTACTAATCATAGGGGAGACCATGTACAGTGAACGATGGATAAATGAAATTTACATATGAAAATAAATTAGGGAATGATGAATATCCATAGATAGTTTGTATAGGGAACCATCCATTTCTGACACTACTATTACTCCATTTTAAAGATAATAAAAATAATATTATTACACATAGAGGATCCAACGGTTTGGTGTCTTGGGAAAACTAGGACTATAGATAACTTTTACAACATAAATCATAAACAAAAATTTAATTCCTTATTCACTAGATTCTTATTGGCACTTTCCCTCTCCTTAGTACATGTGGACACCGGAGGATATAAATCAAAAGGGGAGAGCTAAAATCCCAGTAAGAGGATAGATAAGAATAATAGAGCACAGGGTGAGTATAATCATGACATTGGCAAAAGATCATGAACATGAGAGGAGCGTAAATAAAAGACTTGAAATGTGGCAATGCATAAAAATGAAAAATAATGTCTTAGTGGTTAAATACCACACATAATTGGTAACCAAGATAGAATCTTTTTCACACATCATTTCACATTTAATCATGATATTTCATCACTTTACCCAATGCATTGGAGCGCTGTATAATTCTGGGCGCAGCCCTCACATTCAAACATTCATATTATGCTATATAATTCCAAAATCCCATGTCACATCGTAACATTATCATTATCATGCATGTCACATATGAACATATCTAAACCATGGAAATGAATGGGTTTCATATCATAATAACACATTCATAAACTTTGGGTTCCCAATACAAAGATGGAATAACATACTAGATACAAAAACCATCATCCTTGAATGAGAAGTAAAAGGTGAGTTCTTAAAAGAAGACTTCTTTTGGAAATCATTTTTTACATAAAAAATATTGGTAAACATGTATATCCAGAAAAATAAGGAAAATTATGAACAAATGGTTTTTAATGAGTAACCATATGAAAAAAATGGATAGAACAAGGGAGAACCCGAAGGATGAAATTGGGTTCGAGAATTTCCCATTACCTTGTATCTGAATGCTTATTTCTCTTTAATGTCCAATATAATGACATTATATTTATTAATTAGAAATTAAAGAACCTTTTATACATTAATAGGGTTAATTATGGGTTCATTATGTCATTTTATGTTCCTTTGTATGAGTTATAGGGTTTAAAAACATTGTACGAGAATGTTTGTTTTTGTGGTTTTCTTGAGTGGTTCACTTGTATTCTTAAATTAATGAATGAGTAGAACATGGGTAAACATCCAGAACTAATATTCCATGTTATTAATGATATTAAAGGAGTTTTAATAATCTTATAATGAATTTTATTATATCCATGGGGATGAATCATTAGATAATAATTACATAATGACTGTTTGTGTTAATTTGTGTGGTTTTTGATCACATCAAACTTGTTTTAATGTATCACTTAGTAATATGTACGTAAGTCAGTTCCAGAACATTAAATAGGAAATAATGCACATACCATATTCTGGTTTAAACCATAAAAATTGTTTAATTACTAGATATGAAGGTATAAAGGGAAGTACAAACATATCGTTCTTGAAGGTGATAAATTAACACCCCACGAACAACGTTCTATTTAATAAAATTAAAGGAAGAGGGAAAGGTGTTTAGATGATATAATATCACATTATCATAATTAAAATCCAGTACATGTATAATACTAGACTTAAAATTACATTTGGGTGAAGGTAGGTGGGGACAGATCCAAAAATTAACTTGAACTTGAAAGGAAATTAAAGGAGAAGAGGGAGAGAAATTACCTCTTAAATCCTCCTCGTGAGATCCTCCATAAGGAAGCTAGGATTGGTTTCTGGATGAGACCAGTAGCTATTGAACGTGGTAGAGTTTCTAAGGAGGATGTTTGGGTAGAGTTTATATAAGTCTTGGAGCTTGAGATGTGTGAGGAAATGAGGGTGTGAAGGGTGGTTTTTATAGTGGAGGGGAGAGGGGTTTCTTTAATATAAAATTCATTAGTTTATTATTTCCCTAAAAGACAAGGAATAGTGATTCTTGAATGACCTTGAATAGTAATTTTATAATTTAATCCCAAAACAAGTGGGATTACATCATCAGAACATCACACATGACCCAATAATTAGCTTATTTAGCTTATTTTGTAAATTATGGTATTTCACATTTCATTAAAAAAAGTATTTTAGAAAAAACCCAAATATTTAACCCAACCATTTTTGGACATTTAGAATCCAAAAATGAGGTCCATTTTTCAGAAATAATTTTCTAAATATGATTAATTTAATATTTAATAAATATCATAATTTACATAAAAAATAGTTTTTAAAATTAAAATTGATTTTATAGTGCTTTCAAAAATTATGAAAGGTCTTATCAAATTATCAAAAAACTATAAGACATTAATTTGATAATTAATGAACAAATTTTATGAAAATACATTTTCATTTAAATTAATTAATTATAATTAATTATTTATGACTTACAAAATACCCAAATGTTTACTAAGGTCAAATTATCACTTTCTAAGATTTCTAAAGTATATTTAATTATTCATGGGTAAGGTTACTCTAATATTTGATTATTTAATATTCATAATGGTCATATTACTATTCATAAGGGCCGGTTACTATTCACATGGGTATGTTACTATTCACTGAAAATTATTTTTGTTTCAATAGAGTCTGAAAATCATCTTTAACACAACCGTGTATGTCGGATTTTCGAAATTTTAAACACAGAAGTGACAAACTTATTTCTAAACGTCACATAGAACTTATTTGTTCATTATTTTTTGTTTTCATGCGATTTTATGACATATTTATATGAAGATAATTTTCCATGAAAAACTATGGGTCGTTACATTCTTCCCCCCTGTTGAAATTTCACCCTCAAAATTTCATTTTACAAAAATAGATGAGGATACTTCTCCCCCATCACCTCTTCAAGTTCCATAGTTGCTTCCTCAAACTTATGGTTCCTCCAAAACACCTTCACAAGGTGGGTTGTCTGGTTGCGTAGAACCTTATCACTTTGGCCCAGAATTGTTACTGGCTGCTCCTCATAGGAAAGATCACCTTCCTACTACACCACCTCTGAGTTTACTACATGTGAGGGGTCTAGTATTTAGTTTCTCAACAGTGATACATGAAACACATCATGAACATTAGCCTTATTTGGTGGATGTGAAAGCCGGTAGGCCATGGATCTTATGCGATCATGGATCTAAATGTGTCCAATGTACCAAGGTCATAGCTTCCCTATCTTCACAAATCGCATGACTCTCTTCCATGGATATATACGTAGGGATACTTTATCTCCAACGTTGAACTCCAAGTCCCTTTAATGGTTTTCATCATAGCTCTTTTGCCGCCTCTGAGCATTTTTTATGTGTTTCTAGATGACATGAACCTCCTCTATCATCTCTTGAAAAAGATCAGGTCTAGGTAGCTTTTTTTCTCCACCTTCATCCCAACAGGTTGGAGTTCTACATTGCTTTCCATATAGAGCATCATATGGACCCATATGAATAATTTAGTGGAAGTTATTGTTGTATGAGAACTCAACCAATGGGAGATATGGATCCCATCCACCATTTAATTTTAGAGGGTTGGCTCTTAGCATATCATCATGAATCTGAATAGTCCTTTCAGAATAGCCATCAGTTTGGGGGTGATAGGTCATGCTAAAATTTAATTCAGTACTCAAAGCATTTTGAAGGCTCCACCATAATATAGATGTGAACCTTGGATCACGGTCAGAGACAATTGAGAGTAGAACACCGTGTAGTCTCACCACTTCCTTCACATATATTTTTGGAAGTTGTTCAAGAAAGAGATATTCTCGAATAGAAATAAAATGGGAAGTCTGGGTGAGTCGATCAACCACAGCCGATATCACATTATTTTTCTTCGTCATCTTTGGGAGACCCGTACAAAATCCATAGTAACATTTTCCCATTTCCATATGGGTATAGGAAATGGATTCATCATACCTTTGGACATTTGTCACTCAACATTAACTTATTGTCATACCAAGCACCTTGATGTATATTCCACAATCTCCTTCTTCATGTTATCCCACCAGAAATGTTCTCATAGATCACGTTACATATTGGTACTCCTGAGATTGATATAGAATGTTGAGCTTTGTGCATTTTCAAATATGTCCTTCTTTATCTTAGGTGATGAAGGAACAAAGAGCCGCATTCCAAACCGAATCACACCATCATCATCGATATGGAACTCCTACCGCTTCCCTTCCTTAACTGCATTCACCCACTTTTGTATATCCACATCATCCCTTTGTGCTTCCTAAATCTTCTCTGAGATGGATGGTTTCACAATCATTTGGGCAAGGTAGGATGTATCCCCTACCCATATGATTTCCAAATCCATTGTTTTATATCCAAGAAGATAGGGTCTTTCTCAATCTGTAACAAGGATAGAGTAGCATGTTCTTTTCTACTTAGAGAATCAGCTACCTTGTTCGCCTTTTCAGGATGATAGTGAATAGAGAAATCGTAATCCTCAATTAGTTCTAACCATCTCCTTTGATGCATGTTGAGCTTCATTTGTGTGAATATATACCTTAGGCTCCTGTGGTTGGTGTATATGTCACACTTCTCACCGTAATGGTAGTGCTGCTAGATTTCTAGGACAAAAATCACGGCTGCCAGCTCTAGATCATGTGTCGGGTAGTTCTGCTCATGGTTCTTCAAATGTCGTGAGGCGTAGGCTATCACATTATCATTTTTCATGAGTATGCAACCCAATCCGTTCATTGAAGCATCCCTGTATATCAAAAAACATTCTCCACTTTTCGACAGTGTGAGTACAGGTGCAGTGATCAGACTTCTCTTTAGCTCATTGAAGCCTCCCTCATATTCTTCCATCTAGACAGACTTTACCCCTTTCCTTGTTAACTTAGTTATCAGGCTTGCCAATTGTGAGAAGTTTCACACAAAACATTGGCATTACCCAGCTAATCCAAGAAAACTATGGATTTCTCTGACACAAGAGGGCATAGGCCATTCCTCAATTGCCTTTATTTTTTATGGATCTACAGAAATTCCCTCACTTGTGATCACATTACCCATGAACATGAATTGTTTCATCCAAAAGTCACACTTTCTAAAAATGGAATACAACTTCTCCTTCCTCAATGTCGCCAACACAAGTCTTAGATGTTCTTCATGTTCTTCATTTATCATGTATTAGATGAGAATATCATCAATAAACACTACCACGTATTTTTCAAGGTAATGTCTAAAGACTCTATTCATCAAATCCATGAAGATTTTAGGGGAATTGGTAAGTCCTAAGGGCATAACCAAAAATGCATAGTACCCATACATTGAACATAAGGCAGCATTCTAAATATCTTCCTTTTGCACCTTTACATGATGATATCCAGAATTAATATCCACCAATGAGAAGTATTAAGCTCCTCTTAACTGATCGAACAAGTCATCAATCCTTGGAAGAGGATACTTGTTATTTATCGTGTTGTTGTTGAGTTCCCGATAATCGATACACAGCTACATTGTTCCATCCTTCTTCTTCACAAAGAGCACTGGTGCAACCCAAGGTGATGCACTAGTGTATATGAACCCTTTATCCAGATGCTCCTGTAGCTACTTCTTTAACTATTCTAGTTCGATAGAAGCCATCCTATTGGGACACTTTGATATAGGGGTAGCTCCAGGTATGAGTTCAATTGAGGACACTACCTCACGATCCAGGGGAATTATGTGTAACTCTTCGAGAAATACATCACTGTATTCCCTCATGATCGGCATTTCCTCAAGGTTGGCACTTTCCTTTGACCAAAACATTTGGTAGAGGTATGTTTTTTATAGGTAATCAACACACACACCATTGAAGGATTTTTAAAAATTATTTTTTATCTTCCTTGCATTTGTAGAGGTGCATGGGATTGTTTAGAATATGAAAAGATATTTCCTTTTCCAGATAGTTTATATGTTCTTTATATAACTAGATCCAATCCATTCCATTATAGCGTTGAATTCCACGAAGGGAAATATTACGAGACTCGCCATATGATTCTTCCCACGTACTTCAATAAGAGAATAGTGAAACACTTGGGTTGCAATGATTTCACCACATGGTGTTTTTACAGATATCTCCACTTCCAGAATTCGGGGCTTCGATTCTATAATTCTAGCAAGCATGCAAGATATAATGGAATGTGTAGAACCAGAATCAAATAAGACTTTTTCCATTCTTGAGTGAATATGATGTGTACCTTGTACAACTTCATTATCCTGCTCCACTTCTGCATTGGTGATGTCATAAGACTTCCCATGTTCTTTTGGATTTGGTGACTGATGAAGCTGATTACCCTCGAGAACTCGAGGTTTAGTGCACTGGCTTTCAAAGTGCCCAGTCTCCCTATAGTTGTAGCATTGAACCATGAGTGGTTCTCTCCTTTCTTCCACAACATTTTCCTAACTTTTAATTTCTTTTCGACACTCTTGAGAATGATGACCTTGTTTCCCAAATTTGAAGTATTTCCCTATCCCTTTATGGCAGTTTCTTGGGTGAAACTTCCCACATTTTTAGCATGTGGGTCGTTGAGTTTTATTCCCTCCCTTATCATTAGATCCACCGGCTTGAAACTCCATCATCCATTTCTTATCACCATATCCATGGGACCATTATCAAAAATCCATCTCCACATTGAGAGAACATCGAACAACTTCTTCATAACTCCTAATGTCTTGAATTGCAATAACATTTTGAAGGAGTGGTTTTAATCCACTAAAGAATCTATCAATTTTGTAATCATTGTTAATAAAATAACCAGTTGCCTTCTTTGCAAGCCATGTGAAATTCACATCATAGGTTGTGATAGATTCTCCTTCTTTTTTAATGTGCTCTATGAATTCTCTCTTCATCTTAATGTGAAGAGTTCTTGAGAAATATATGTTAAGAAACATTATCTTGAAGTCTTATAATTCCATCTCTTCAATTTCATCCCTTGGATTGGTGTTCTTAATTAAATACCACCATTGATAGGCTTATCCATATATAAGAGAAATGTCTAGAGACACCTTCTCCATCTCAGAATAGTGAAGCACAGAAAAGAACTTCTCCATGGAGTTGAACCATTGTTCTGCAACTAGTAGATGAGAAGATCCATTAAACGCCGGTGTTCGTTGACACATAAAACATTCGATTTCCAATTGCTCCCTCATTGGTGAAGGAGAACGTTCCCCATTATTATGGTTATTGTTCATAACCTGAGATAATAGGGTAAGCATCGACATGATTTTTTGAACTCCACCGCCAAAATCATTGGGGATGTTGTTCGCGCAATCATTGCATTGACCCTTGCAAGAGATGTTGGCCTGATTTCTCCTGGTTCCCACAATTTTCTAAAATAGAAAAGTTTCGAACAAAAAATAAGTAAACAGGTCATGAATACATAACATATTAATTTTTCCAATTTATACTAAAACCATAACATATGGGATCCCTATGTAAATCTTATTGTGTGTGTAATTGTACTTAGTTTCATACTAGAGGTTTTCTCTAGGGTTCACTAATCCTAATTCCCAAATTTACTAAAACTTGCCTCTGATACCAACTATAGAGACCCAGCATTATCTTACATTACTATTACATCATTTTAAAGGTAAACAATATAATATTATTACACATAGAGGATCCAACGGTTTAGTGTCATTGGAAAACTAGGAATATACATAACTTTTAAAACAAAAAATCTTAAAAAAAAAATTAATTCCTTCTTCACTAGCTTCATATTGGAACTTTCCCTCTCCTTAGTACATGTAGAGAGATGAGGATATACATCCAAAGTGGTGATCTAAAATCCCAGTAAGAGGACAGATAAGAAAAATATAGCATGGGGTGAGAATAATCATGACATAGGCAAAAGATCATGAACATGGGAGGAGCATAAATAAAAGACTTGAAATGTGGCAATGCATAAAAATGAAACATCATGTCTTAGTGGTTGACTACCACACATACTTGTTAACCAAGATAGAATCTTGTTCACATATCATTTCACATTTACTCAAGATATTTCATCACTTTAACCAATGCATTGGAGAACTATATAATTCTGGGTGCACCGGTCACATTCCAACATTCATATTGCGCTATATAATTCCAGGGACACCCATTACATCATAACATTATCATTATCATGCATGCCACATATGAACATAACTAACCCATGGAATGAAATGGGTTTCATTTCATAATAACACATTCAAAATCAATGGGTTCCCAAAACAAATATGGAATAAAAAACTTGATACAAAAACAATCAACCTATAATGAGAAGTAAAAGGTGAGTACTTAAAAGAAGATTTCTTTTGGAAAACATTTTGTTTGTCATAAAAAATTCTACTAAACATGTATATCGGGAAAAGTAAAGACAATGATGAAAAAATGTTTTTTAAGGAGTCACCATATCAAAAAAAAATGGAGTGAAAGAGGGAGAACCTGAAGGATGAAATTGGGTTCGAGAATTTCCCCTTACCTTGTATCTGAACGATTGCTTCTCTTTAATTTCATGTATAATGACATTATATTTATTAATTAGAAATTACAGAAACCTTTTATAAATTAATAGGGTTCATTCTGGTTTCATTATGTCATTTTATATTCCATTGGATTAGTTATAGGGTTTAAAAACATTATACGGGAATGTCTGTTTTAGAGGTTTTCTTGAGTGGTTCACTTGTATTCTTAAATTGATGTTTGGGTAGAACATGGGTAAAAGTCGAAAAATGATATTACATGTTATTAATGAAATTACAGGAGTTTTAATGATCCAATAATGAATTATATTAGATCCATGTTGATGAATCATTAGATAAGATAAAATGGTGATTGTTTGGGTTAATTTGAGTGGTTTTTTGATAACAACAAACTTGTTTTAATTTATCACATATTAATATGTACATATGTCAGTTCCAGAAATTTAAATAGGGTAAAATAAATATAACATATTATGGTTCAACAATAAATATGGTTTCATGTCCATATATGATGGTATAAATGGAAGAATAAAACATGTTGTTCGTGAGGGTGATAAATTAACAACTCTCGAACAACGTTCTGTTTAATACAAAAAAGGAAGTGGGAAAACGGTTTGGATGACATAATATCCAATTATCATCATAAAAATCCATTAAATTTATAATAACGGAGTTATAATACCATTTGGGTGAAGATAGGTGGGGAGAGATCATGAAATGAACTTGAACTTGAAAGGAAATTAAAGGAGAAGTGGGAGAGAAATTACCTCTTAAATACTCCTTTTGAGATCCTCATTATGGAAGTTAGGCTTCACATTTTTATGAGACAAGCATCTATTGAACATGGGAGCTGTGCTTGGGAGTATGTTTGGGCAGAGTTTAGAGAAGGCTTGGAGCTTGAGATGTGTGGTTTTTATAGTGGAGGGGAGAGGGGTTTCCTTAGTATAAAATTCATTATTTTATTATTTCCCCACAAGGAAAGTAATAGTGAGTCTTGAATGACCAATAATAGTAATTTTATAATGTGATCCCGAACTAAGTGGGATTTCATCATCAAAATATCACACATGTCCCTTTAATTAGCTTATTTACCTTATTTTGTAAATTATGGTTTTTTACTATTCATAAGAAAATAAGTATTTCAGAAAAATCCCAAAACATTACCCCAACCATTTTTCGACGTGTAGATTTTAAATATGATGTCTAATTTTAAAAAATAATTTTCTAAATATTATTAATTTAATATTTAATTAAAATCATAATTTACCTAAAAAGAGTTTTTAAAATTAAATCTGATTTTATAGTGCCTTAAAAAATTACTTAGGTTCTTACAAAATTATCTAAAAACTATAAGACATTGATTTTATAATTAATGATCGCATTTTAAGAAATTAAATTTTATTTTAAATTAATTAATAATAATTAATAATTTCTGACTTACAAAATACCATAACTTTTACTAAGGTCAAATTGTCACTTTCTAAGATGTCTAAATTTTATATAATTATTCATGGGTAAGGTTTCTCTAAGGTTGGATGATTTAATATTCATAAGGGTCATATTAATATTCATAAGGGTAGGTTACTATTCACAAGGGTATGTTAATCATCACTGAAAATTATTTTTTGTTTCACTAGACTCCAAATATTTTCTTGAACACAACTGTGTTTGTCAGATTTTCAAACTTTTAAACACAGAAGTGACAAAATTATGTTTAAAGGTCACATAGAACATAGTAGGTCATTATTTTTAGTTATTATGTCATGTTATGACATATTTATAAGAAGGGAATTTTCATTGAAAAACTATGTATTGTTACAGTTTATGACTATTTTATTGAAATTGATATAGGATCATATTATCTTCCACTACTAGTGTGAGTGTTTAGTGATGTTCTTCAAGGGGAGGACATTTATTTGACAAATAATAAATTTTTAATGTTGTACATCCCATTTTCTAATGGAAAATTTCATATTAATATAGATACATACTGGGAGACAATAGATTATATCAGAATGATAGTTGTGTGGCTGTATGATTGAAAATACTAGGGATTCACGCTCCCAATGGTTTCACCATCGTGTACTCCTATCCATTTTAAAACAAAGTCTAATAGATGTTGATTGATTTTCATTTAATGTTGATTATAAAACCCGTTGATCAAAGAGTAGTGGTTACAATTAAATCATATTTAACCATTTTATGCCAACTTAATAGAGATCGTGCTCACTCAATAATCAATTATAGGGAAGATATCATTTTAAATCCCAACACCGGTTCCACATGTTAGTGCCCTGAGCTAGTTGTCAACATGACATTGGGCGCAACTCCTTGCCTGCCAGAGGCTTCTGACTAGCAGCGAGGGTCTAATATATATATAACATGTGGAGACTATACCAATTTATTACATAATATCAATAGTGGAAATAAACAAGTTATAACTAAAAGACAATAACTAATAAACTTATTAATACAGTAACCATAACAATTCAGAATCCCATGATGAACCAAGACTAAAATATAATTTCCAAAACAAAACATTAGATATGGAATGACAATATAAGTGACATGTTTCTAAATTAAAACACAAAATAAAGAGTTTTAAAAGACAAATAAGTGTCTCGTAACACCATGTCTAGTTCAATCATCCATGATCTTTCCCAAATCATCCATCTAACATATGTTTTTTATATATATCAGGTCCTGCAAACATGAAGCCTACTCGAGTACCAATCAGGATGCCCGAGTATAGTGTTAGTACAACTCTGTATGCCACCACCAACAGTATCTAAAAAAATTCTACTAATAATAGTGTATATAGTTTTATAAATAATAAAATAATAGAAATTAAAAGTATACATATCCTATTATTAATTATTTAATAGCATAAACCCTTAGGTTCCTAAGGACACCCTAACCATCAATAACCACTTCAGTCTTTGTTGGAGACTGAACTATCGACAATAGATATCACATATCACAATACCATGGTTGTCATTTATCAATTAATTCCAATTCATATCTTGGCCATTTGGAACCACAGTACAATTCCAATCTCGTAGCCATAGAATTTTGGGTCTAGCACCCTATGGGTGTTTTGAAAATCCATCCTTACCCAAAATTTTCTATCGCATATGCGAATTTTGAGCCTTAGTCTATTTCCCAAACCTCAACATCACATATCATAATTTTTAGCCTTAATTCGTGGCATACACTCACTAACGCATTTATCCTAAATATCTCACTTTCAAAGAAATGAAAATTTCAAAAACAACAAGGTTATGAAACATTAACCTTCTTATCAAAAATTCTAATTAAAGTGTTCCATTTCAGATTATCATAAATTTCATAATTATTTATTTCAATAATAATGAATAATATGAACAATTACACATTAATCCATTTATCAACATTTATTCATATTCCCCATAAACCCTCCAATGTTAAGATAAAAATACCTTAATTCACATTATCAATCAATTAAAAATTTCAACATTTAACAAATCACACACTCCCATTTAATTGACCAATACCAAATTTCAAATATCCCACCAATTCCGTTAACTAATTAAAAAATTAATTAATCAAATTTAACCAATAATAATTTCCCTAAATTCAAACCATTCAATTATCATGTAGCAATTTAATTAAATTAATTAAATCTACAATTCATTTTCCCAATCACAGAAATTGAAAATTCAAAAATACCAAATATGTGATTAAATCAAGATAATGGTATTTTAAATTTAGACCACCTACCTCAATATCATTGGTGGATTCATTCATATTAAAATCCCCAAATTGAAGTGGAATTTTCAATTTCACAATGTAGAAGGAATCCTAGATCCAAAACATATATCGAAGATCAATTGGATTAGATCTATGAAAACAAAGATATAAATCCACCTATAATGGAGAAAAAATCCCCTCAAAATATGAGAAAATTATGGGGGATAGGGATTAATCCAATCATAATGAGAATCGCTAACCGATAGTGGTATAGATTCTTATATATGGTTTTTAATTCTCCTAGGATATAGTTTTAATCACTTGTAATCCTTTTGGGATCCTCCTAAAATGATTAAAATGAGATAGCATTGTTTTGGGTTGAATTAGGATGAGGTCAACATGCTCATGGATTTAAAAACATTTTTTCTAGGGAATTAATTCTATGAAAACTATTTCTCGAGTAGGGGTTCTTGGTTTTCCTTAACCATGTTCCTAACCATGAACCTCTTCCTTGGGGACATACAATTAATACTAATATGTTTCAAATTTTTACAAATTGTGTGCCAACTGTGCAATCCCCCTCTGTCTAGGGTTGAACATATTTTTGGGGTAGGGAACATAGTTTTGTAAAACTGTGTGACTATCGTGCACTACCCGAATCCACTCCAAAAATCTATAATTTCACCCTAAAAATCCCCATGGGAAAAAATCAATATATACTCACAAAAAGGAAAAGGGTGCCTAAAAACAAAGTTGATATGTCTATAGAATAGGTCATTATCTTATAATCTTCCCACCTTATAACATATTGTCCTTGATTTTTACTCCCAACAATATAAAAGATACTGAGCTAAAAATATCAGGCTACTTCGCTCTCATATTTGTTTATCTCTCAAAATTCCCACTCGAACATGTCCATGATCCCATGATACATGAAATATTACAATGATATTTCCCTACAAAAATTTATCATTGTGATTCAAACCATCTTTTAGATGCTCCTCAAAGGACGCATAAGTCTCATGCTCAACATCATCCACATCAATCACTTGGGATGGATCAGGGTGATACCACCAAATTTGTGTCAAATGAAAAAATTCATTTATATAACTTTACCTATGTGGAATATCCAATAAATATTCCACTGGTCCAATTCTACCTAAAACCTCAAAAGATACAACAATCCTAGGCACCAAAGTAACGTTTCTCTAAATCGTACGGTGACCCGATAATGGTGAAACCTGAAGGAAATTTTTTTCACCCATTGTAAACTCAAGTGGTCATCAATTTCTATCAATATACATCTTTTTCCCACTTTTATTCTTAGCCATATTTTTTCGAATATGTTGAATCTACTACGACATCCCCTTCAAGAGACACCGACACGAAAACTATGACTCACAATCCTCTATCTGACATGGTGGTGATCTACTGGGCCTATATAAAGAGACCCTTATGGTTCCATATGTGTAGTTTATTAATCACTATTTATATATCAATGAACCAAAAATTCTAGTTCCTTCTCCCAATTTCCCACCAAACTCAAGTACACAATCCAAAAGTATATCCTCATGTACATGTATAGTACATTCTGACTACCCTATGATTGTTGGTGGAATTTCATACATAGAAAACCTATGGTACTAAGAACCATTTTCATCCACTCTAGAAGAACGGAGTAAATTGTGTTTCGTAGTCTAAAACAATAAACCATGGCACCCCATTCACAAATACTATCTCTAAAATTTACATGTGTCCCACCAGATGCACTGAGAAGGTATCCCATATAAGAAAAAATGTATTACAATAATCAATCAGTCCACAAACAACAAAATAGACTCAGTATTCTTAGTAATCCTTGGGATTCCCCAAAGAAGTTCACGGTAACATCGTCCCACTTCCATTACAAAATGGGAAATGACTTTAGTAAACCATCAGTTTGATGACACCCAACCTTAAACTATTTATGGGTGTATCATCATGTCACTAACCCTATAATTTTCGTTTTTCATGCAAAACAAACAAAATGGTTGACGTATGTCACGATACATTTTGGCCACTCCTGGGTGCAATTCCATCGATGAGGAATGAAATTCACACATCCATTCCTCATATATACTTGTATGCACAACAACACAAATGTGATGCAGATGATCTCTTCCTCATATGTGGTCTAATTATAATATGACTCCCCATCATTAAGGCTTTCCCTCAAGACCAACAACTCTGGATCCTCGTCAGTCTCATCCTAAATCCTTCTCAAAATTTTAAAATGAACTACTATGTAAATGAGAGTCATTTTCACTTGGATCTCATGTAACAAAACCTCCAACTCAGTAAGTTAATTCATCATCATTCACACATAACATGAATCTTGAATATCTTGGGTCATAGTTTTCCAACTCAAAGGATCAGAAAAACTATTTAGCTTCTTGAAAATATATGAAATCTCATAATCAAAATATTGCATATACTCAACCAATATTATCCCTCTAGATTCAAATCTATTTTTTAAAAGATATACACAACGATATTATTACCGGTATACAATTAATTGATTTCCCAACAATATAATGTCACCAACACGTCAATGAATGAATAACTATAGCTAACATGAGGTTGTATGTAGAGTAAATCCACTGATGTGGACTCAACTTCAGAGACCCATACTCTACAACTTGATCTCCCTACATCAATAATTCTCCACACTCTAAACCATAAGCACCAAAAAAATTGTATGCTCCTAACCCAGCTTAGGTAGAAACTGTATTAGTGTCATTGTTAAGGGCTTCAACTAATCCTAAAAGGAATTATCACATGATCCAGTCCATTAAAATGTTATATAATTTATTTTAAATTCCAAAAGTTGTGATTAGCAATGGGAAAGGACCTAGATGAACCTCCAATTGGAACCCACATATCCCCAAAAAAATATGGATATGAAAAATATAATTGGGTGGCTCCCAAAAAATAATTGGTTGCAGCATCTCTTTGTCCATAGACACGCCTTCCACTAAGATTATGTGGCCCAAAAATGTACTTTATTAACCCAGAAATGACACTTATATAGCTTCGAATATATCAAATTCATTCTCCGATTACTAAAAATGATGTCAAAGTGTTGGGTATGATCATCAAGAGTCTTGTAGTACACCAAGATCTCGTCCCAAAACCCTAAAAAAATGATACATGAATGGGTGTAATATTCAGTTAATAAAGGAAATTAACACATCTGGGTGATCGTCAATCCGAATAGATTCAAAAATAAATCATAAAGTCTATAAATACTTCTAAAATTAATCCTTGTTATATCAGATGGTTGGACTCTCAACTAATGAAACCTCAATATCAAGTTGATCTTAAATAAAACACATGCTCCTCTAAACTATTCCAATAAATCTTGGATATGTAGAAGAGGATACTAGTTCTTAAACTTCAACATTTTCAAAATATAGTAATCAAAAAATAAGCAAAGACCTGGAACTACATTCATAGAAAACAAAACTGGAGAACCCTAAGGTGATACATTTAGATGGATACACCCCTTATCTATTTTTTATACCAGTTGAGTCTTATGCTGTTAAAGCAATGTTGGTTCTATTCTGTTTGGTGGAATAGAGACAAGCTCATCTCTTAGCATGAATTCAATTGTAAATTCTAGATTTCTATCTAGTGGTAGTCCTGAGAAGTCCTCAGGAAACACATCGTACAACATATTGACTATGGGTAGAAAGACATAAATATCCACAACACCATTATATTTAAAAATACTAGCAACCTTGGTGGTGATACTCCCATATTGATGAATAATTTTCCCTATATGTCCAACCTAGATATCCAACTCTCCACGGTGCAAATAATTGATACCATATGAAGATTTAAAAGTCACTCTCTTATTGTAAATATCTATGGGGGCATGGTATGATAATAACTAGTCTATTTCCAAAATAAAGTCAAAACCTGACATATTCATGATGTAGTGATCCCTAAAAAAATGATACACCCCAAAATTTAGATAACACCCCTTACATAAATAGATGCCCCTCGACCTTACCACCAAAGGTGTATCAATTGTCATAAGCAAGTTTAAATGCTCCACCATCAGACTTAACCCCTTCACAAGTGGTACAGATATAAAGGAATGAGAGGAAATAGGTTAAAATAATGATCTAGAATGTTTTCAATATACAAGAATAGTACCACTAACTATCGATGGTCCATCCTCACAATCCACCATTATATTCTCAACTTCATTTAGCTTTCATAACATTATTCCTAGTGATGCAATTCGAGTCACATGAGCTATACCATTCTACTGATTTGGGTACTCTTTGACCAAATCACCTCATCTACTACCTTTAAACCCTTTTCTAGTAGAACTCTAACTACAAGACTGGAATTGGGAAGAAAATCCACTTCCATCACCCTGATTCTACCGATCTACTTCATCCTTACCCATATGTCCTGATTTCCATTAGAACCGTTGGAGACGTCATATATTATCGTAATATATATACATTATTTGTGGTTGGGTAAAACTCCTATTAAATTTAGTCATCCTGCCTCAATGGTGGAAAGGAAATTGAGTAAGAACCACAGTAACTAATACTTCCCCAAATCCACACCTTTTCCACTCCTCTAGTAAATATTCTGATACTGATCCTTCATACCATTGAAATGTGTTCCTCCTAGTAATCTAGTATAAACCACATGTTCTCCATATGAAGCTTCCATCAGGCTCCCCTTAGGTATGAGGGCCTGATCCACTACCCTGGAAAACTTTTTTACCCAAAATATGATAAACTGTGATTTAATCATAGATTTAAGCTCATCCTAAAAATTAATTATTGTATATATCTCTTTTTCTGCCAGTTGTGGACCAAGGTGCTTCATGTCAGTAAGGATATCATCACCTTCCATCATGTATATACTCCATGGGTCACCCACATGAACTCATCTACCCTCTCTTATCTTAGTTTCTCCACATAAAAGTTCACTATGATCTTCCCTAAAATGTCCTTCCATTCCATAATATATGCCTTCCCATCCCAAGCCAAAACATCCCAGCAAAACATCACAAATCTTGGTAACATATAACGAGCTAACATGACCCTATTATTATTAGGATTCCATATATTATCAAGTATAACATTTATGGACTCAATCCAGAAATTGGCTAGCTTAAGACCACCCTATCTGGTGAAAGTTGATGGGTGTTATAACTAAAAATCTTATGTCAAGTAAGAAATACTATTCAAAACCCACTATGGGTACCTCTACAGAAAATACATTAAGTAAGACAATTTATCATTTGACTACTCTCTAGCTCCTTCACCCAGCACTATCAGTGCCTTAAGTTCCACTAATAGAGGATCATTTCAATCCATATCATATTTTTATCCTATAAAAAGCAATTTCAAGGAGGTATGTCTCTAAAATTCCAAACACACATCTTAGGAAACATAAGAAATTATCACATGTACAAAATATGAATTTAAATAAATCTATAACAATTCATTCCCCTTATCCCACCACATTTTCAAAACAAAGGCACTAACACTACCCTCAACCATACCTCATCTTGGTCGTTGTTAATAAAATGCTAAACACATTCCCATATTCATGTTTCTCAATAGACACTCATTTTAAACATTTCACATCATTTTAAAAAAATTCAACATCATATTTGGCACATTTTTCATTTACATGAAACATGTAAAGAAATGTATTTTCATTTAATCAAATTACCCCCAAAAACGTTCTCCTCTCATGAATGTAAAATAATATGCAAGTCGCATAATAAACCTAATTGTAAAGAATGATTCATGCTTACTAAAATCTCATGCTTTATTAGTCCATGATCAAATATCAGAAAAAAACTAAATAATAATAATAATAACACATGTAAAGTGCATCATCCCTGGTGAAATAAAATCTTACTGTGATAAAAACTTTCAATAACATCAATCCCACCATAGGTACTTGGGTTTTCCCCATTCACGGTTTAGATACTCCCACACATGATTCCATGACCTGGGAACAAATTATCCTAATCTCATATATACCTTACCTATATAGTAAGATAAAAGAAAGAAAAGAAAACTCATTCGATACCACTTTTTGACATCCCAACCTGGGTTCCACATGTCGGTACCCCGAGATGGTTGGCCACCTGATCTTAGGCACACCTACCCATATGCCAGAGGCTTAGAACAAGTAGTGAGGGTCGAATATATATATATATATATATAACATGGGGATATTGTACCCTCTTTATCAAGGATTCACAATATAAAAAATAACCAATATATAACTAAATGACAATCACAAAAAACTAGAGTAATACAATAAACAGAACAAACCAGTATCATGTGATTAACGAAGATAGAAATACAATACCCAACCCAAAAAAATTGATATTTCATTCCATAAAAAGTGTCTATTGTAAAAATTAAAACAAAAAATAAAGACACTGAAAACTCCACCAAGTGGGTTTAAACACCAAGTCTTTTTCAATCATTCATGCTCTATCCCATCCTGGCTATTTGACATAGGCCACCTTCCCTTATACTACCTTGAAAACAAGAAGTATATTCAAGTACCGATCAGGAATCCCAAGAAGGATGTGATTACAACTCAGTAGTCTACTGATATTGAAATCTAAAATAATATAAAGTTAATAATAGTGTAAATGGTTGTATAAAAAATAAAATACAAGTGATAAAACAAGTAGTTTACATATCTAGGTATCCTTTATTTACCCACAAAAAACCTGGGATTCCTGACCACACCCAAATCATCAATGACTACTCTAGACAGTGACGAAAACCAAACAATACCTAGGGGACATCACATATCACAATATCCTTGTTACCCTACTTCATTTCAATTCAATTAATATCATGGTCATTTGGAAACAAAGTACAATGCCAATCTTGGGGGCATTGAACATTATACATAACACCCCATGATTATTTAACCCACAAACCCCCATACCACCCCAAATATCACAAGGTTATATAGAGGCTCAGTCCCATTCCCACACCTCTACATAAGATATTGGTTTTTTGAGCCCCATTACTTATCCAACACTCACTAACACATATATATAAATCATTACAAAATCTCATATATCAAAATTTCATATACATACAGTTTATGCACCATTAAGATTTTTAAAAAAGATTATCATTAAAGTATACCATTTCACATTATTACAACAACTATATTTAATTTCTTAAATCCTTATGAATAATATTTAAAATTCATCATTAAACATTTTATCACCATTTATTCACATGTCTGGTTAACCCTTCATGGTTATGACAAACATACCTTTATTTACATAATCTAACAATTCAATATCTCAACATTTAACAAACATTAAAATCTAATTTAATTGACCAATTTCATAATCCCAATATCCCACCAATTAAATAAATTAACTCAAACTTTAATTAATCTGATTCAACAAATTATAATTTCAAAAAATTAATCCCATTCTATTATCATATGAGTATTTAATTAAATCAATTTACCACCTAATGAAATTTTCCAATCGTGGATATTTAATTTTCATAATTACATACATGTGATTAAATCAAGACTATGATATTTGAAAATTGAGATGGCCTACGTCAAGAACTTTTGAAGACACTCAGAAATAGAAATCCCCAAATGGATGAAAAATTTGCAACTTCCCAACAAACAATGATACATATTTAAAAAAACTCTATACAAGATCAAATAGATTAGATACCTAAAAACCTAGATATAAATCCATCACCAATGGAGGGGAATATCCCATCATATTTTGATTAAAATATGAGACAGAGGAAGAAAACCAATTTTTATTGAAATCACTTACTATGAGAGGTGTAGAATAATAAATCTGGTCATTGATTCGCCAAGAATGGAGTTCAAAAACCCTTGGAATCCATTTTTGAGCCTAAAAATGTCATAAATTAGTTAGGGTCAAGATGGGTCGAATTAGTGTGATGGATAAGTGGTGTTGGAATTTTAAAATTATTGTTTGGAGGAATAAATTTTGCAAGCACAATTTACAGTTTAGTTGTGCACAGTTCTCCCAAACTGTACACCTATAAAGAGTATCTCACCGTTACTACTAAGAGGGTAAGTGGTTTGATAAACTGCACCCAAACCCTGCAATCCCCATATATATAGGGTTTAATGTTTTTCTAGTTAAAGGTGCACATTTTGGGGAAAAATTTGTCCAACGTTTCACTACCAAAAACCCCTCCATATATCTCCAATTTCACCAAAACAATTCCAAAGGTAAAACCCAAATAATATGTACTCAAAAATGAAAAATGGCACCTGAAAATTTATTAATACATCTCCATGAAAGGATTGGATCTTACATATTATTATAGGTTTATGAATTTTGTGTTTCTGAGTGTTACTTTTCATGTATCCCTTACTAATAATTTCATTTTACTTAATAATGAAATATAGTTAAAACCATAGGGATGATATCCATAGGAGGACTCTCATAGAAACCGATTTTCCTTCATGAGTATTTAAAAAATATAATATTTTACTATAATAAAATAATAATATAATTGTGGTTTTCAAATAAAATTTATATATAAACATATAAATTAAAATTAAAATAATGAAAAACATAAGCATGTGAAAACAAAATTATGTGATTGAATAATAATGAAATCATTATTCTTGGTAGTTCCCAAAAATGAATTCATTGTCGATCAAAATAGTTACTCTCAATATTCTACTCAATTTTGAGATCTACCATATCAATAAACACATTCTCATTGAGTTTATATTAACTAAAACATACCCTAAATGTATGTGTCAATACTCTCTCAAATCATTACTTCAATGTTACACCACCCTTTATGCAAATTTTTAAAAATTAAGGAGAGTAATAAAAATTAATCTGGATGAAGAACTTAGTATTAGTGAACTCTTGAGGAAATATATAGACTAACACGTTTTCCCAATATATAAATATAGTGAATATAATAATGAAAATATTCATAAAAAAAATAAATTAAAATTAAAATTAATACCAGTATTATATATATTTATATTTTAGAATTTTCATTCATCTTCTCTTCCATTAAATATGAAATGAAATTATCAGCTTTTTTTATATTGGATGGCTGCCTCATGAACCGATGCAATTCTTACTAAATAATAACCTCTCACTATTCTTATTAATGATAGATTTAATTATTAAATTTGATTACCATGACATATTAACCACTCTATAAATTTACTATATCATATAATTAATTAATACAATATCCATTTAAATTGATAACATCATTTATGTTTATGTAGGACTACCACCTCACCATGTGATGTGTTTTTTATTTTATTACCACATCATGTGGATGGTATATTTAAGTGTATTTAATGAAATACTCTGATATTTGTATTTTCATTATAATTATGGATTTTTATTATAGAACTTACATTTTTATCATGAACATTGAAAATTCTAAATGTTACTCATGTGTATGTTCAGCATACCATCTCCATGATTGTATTGCAATTTATTTCTCATAACCATAAATCCTGATTGGTTTCAAAACAATAGTTTTTGTGTGAAAATGATAATTATATCATGATAATTTCTCTATTAATGATGAATTAATAATCTATTTATGCTTATCTAACTTACCAAAGTGATTATTTATATATGAGCCGAACATTATCAAAACATTTGACCTAACCAAAAATGATCGTGTAATTTAATGTAACATAATAATGAATAAAATATTAAAATTATAAATCCTGAAAAATGATATTAATAAATTTAACAAATAACATAATTTTATTAACCAGTATGATAAATAATTCAAATCATGAATCGAGATAAATGTATGGGATCTACCTAAGGCACCATTTGTCTTCAGGTTATCGACACTCTCCCATTAACTCCCTTTATCTCTCTATTTAATGATTTTTAAAGAATCTAAATTGTAAATATATTTATTTCACTAGTATCCATACATAGATCATTCTCCCTTTTAGTAATAAAAAACTACATTCCTTATGGACACTACTCAAATGCCTACTTTTATAATTCTCTTTTGGTTATTTTATCAGATATGATAATACAACTCATTTCTCTCCATTATAAATCCTTACATTTATTCATTATGATTGATATGCTTATGTGGTAGGAATATTCAAGTACATAATATGAATGTGATGGGTTTTTCCCAAAAATACATATCACTCTAATTCATTATGTAAAGATTTAGCCTCATGACATGACATATATAGGATTACATAATGACCATAATCCATTATGGGACTTTGTAAACCATGTGATGTTGTCATATTAGTTAACCCTGAATTTTATTTTTAAAATTTTTAATATTACTTCCACATTTAATATGATTCATTTATATTATGATACCATTTTCATTAGTATATTCTCATTTTTGATTTATCATAAGTACTCTATTTTATGATATCATGTTATACATGAACTAGAACACTATGAGACTTTGTGAATATTTATTTTTCTGAATTAATATAATGTTTTTGGTATTTCCACTCGAGGAATCACTGAATATATATTTTGTTTATTATATAAAATTACTATGTTTGGATTACGTTATTCAATACACAATGTTGTTCTTGCACTACATGCAACATCGACTGGTCTTGCATTACACACAACATCGAGATTCCATGAAACATAATTTTATTGTGATAAATATTTATATAAGATGGTTATGAACAACCTATAAAATTTAGTAATATGAATAATTATAACTAATTCTAAAAAATGGCATAAATAAAACAAATTTATAATGAAATGTATAATTATTCGTAACATTATTATATGTTCAGAAATACTATTTTCATAAAAGAACTTCTATTTATATACTTTTGTGAATAATAATAAAAATTATATTAGACCCTATTAGAAAATTTATTTATTAATACAATATAATTTTTGAGTTTGGAAGGTCAAAATTAACATTGGGGGATTTTTTTTTATTTTTCTGAGAAGTTTCATTTTTTGTTAAATAGTGAAAAATACAACATTGTAGTTAAAAATTACATTTTTCATTTAAATAATTATTATATTTTAAATATATTTTTATATCATAGTAAATAAATTATACATATAATAATACAATATAACTCGTTGGAACCCTTTTTGTATGAATATTTGAGATAAAAACTTGTTTAACGTTTGAATGTTTTCTTACCACCGCCTTGTTACGCCTTTGGGATTACTGTTTATATTAATTTTTTCTTTTCTATGAATTGAATTTTGAAAAAAAAAACATTTAAGGTTTTATTATGTATGATATTTATAGTCTAATAGGATCAATATAACTTATGGTTAATAGTAACTTTATTTTTTTTACCATGGTTAAGGGTAAATATGGTAATTAAAGGTAAAACTAATATTTTAATATTATAAAATTAACTTCACATTTTTAATAATTTCATTGGATGAGTGGTGTTCAGCCAAATACATTATTTGTCTAAAATTATAACTTTTTTATGCAACTTGTGTATGAATACGACATTTATAATATTTAATTTAATGATGACATAAAAATTTGATACTCATGTTTTTAATAAGTGAATAATTTCTATACAGGGATATAAAAAAGATAAATTATTTTATAAATATTCATATTAAATATAATATGTTTTTATTCGAAATTTTATTTATTTTTAATTTTTGGAGAGTAAATTATTTAATTAATGTCATTCATTTTTATGATGTAGTAATTGTTTAATTATTGGAAATATCAAATAAATGATTTTAAAAATTTTGAATTAATTTTCAATTTAAATAATTTTTGACATAAAAGAATTTTATATATAACATTTAAATGTTATTTATATATTAGAGGTTTTTTTGAAGTTATCATGTTGTTAGGATTTGGTTCAAAATACAAATAATGAATAATATGAAAAGTGACATAAATAATACATTAAAATAAATAATATTTATTAAACAATATAAAATTTCTAAAAAACAGAAATTCTTCCAAATAACAATAATAATGATAAAAAGGACACCAAGGATCCATTTAGGGTTCTTTTGGAATTTTATAGTAACTATATCATCCCAAAAGAGTAAACAATCTACATTGTCAAGGTAAAAGTTAATGGGTTTAAGTAACGGTTAAAGTCAAATGATAATGTTAATAATCTGTCATAAACATGTATAAAAATCATTGGTTGAGATTACATAAACCCATAATATTATTTCTTAAAGTTTCCCTAACAGTAATTATAAAAGGGAACCACCTCCATCACATCATCACACAACATTGAGCCCTATAGATCTTCAAAACCCAATCCATTTACCTTATAAACATCCATATTAACATTATAGTGGTTCTTTTATTCCTAGAAGACCAAACCTAGTGTTCAAGAGAGGATATCTAGAGGAAGATCATCGAAGAAGAGGTAATCTCTTTACCGACTCATTCATAATTGTTTCTTCTCCTAAATACACAACATGTTTTGTTTCCCATATAAATTAATATCTCTAGTATAACCAATATTATGAGATTTTATTATGATTATGGATCGACCATATTCCATCTTATATTTATCCTATGAAAAACAAAAGTACCACCTGTGTTTACGTACGATATGTAGTCTCCACTCCTTGGTGTAATCTGGTTTTCATGACGATATTATTTGGATGGGTATAATTATGGATATAATGTATATAAATAAAAAAGAGGGAATTATATTTATTATATGTAATTAAAAACCAGTCTAATTATTCACGCTATTATCATTAAGAAAATGATATTGTCGCTCGTACGTACGCATTATATACTGTCTCCACTACACGATTAGATTCATCTTCCATGCTAACCATTTATCTTCTTCTATTCAGTACAATCAGAAAATAGAAACAACATTCAAGAATACGTATGGCTTACCGTCTCTATGAATGATGTCTTCCATTTCATATACCTATATTTGATATATATTTATATGCTAAATAAATATAATATATATAAATAATTATTTACATTCTCAAAGTAATTAAATTATTATCTAAGTAATAGGATGAGGAATAACAAGTCAAAATATATATGATAAACAAAGTGGTTATTACATGACACATTTCAATATCATGGTATTTGCTAATTAATGTGTAATATAAAGGTATAAAATAATCTTATGTGATATCATAACTATCATTATGATTTTGGAATAAGTTAATAATATGTATTAAATCACTATATGGGATTTTTGGACATGGATGGGGGGAATCATACATACAGTAATGTATTCTTGTCTCACCTTTACTTCTGTGAGACACATTCCTCATACATACATGTTTATTCTAATAGGTGTATATACTACTGATGAATATATTAAATGAATCATAAAAAATATTATATTATTTTTATATCCATATAATTTTTTTCATTCATGGGGCCTATTATTCTTCTAAATATAAAGTTATAAGGGGTATTTCCACAATCTCATTAGTATCACGATTATTTAAATATAAGTGTCTACTACAAAATATTTATCATCCATGTCCATTTTTCTTATAAATTTATTCCAAAATATATTTTTTATCCCTCAATAATTATTTGAATTCATTTTTACCTATGTTTGGGATTTTCTTAAAATGTTTAGAAGGGATATTTTATTGTTTTTTGAATGAGGTACTTTTTGGACTTTTTCGTAAAACATATGAAAAGATGGTTTTTTAACATATACTTTTAGAACATATTTTGAAAATTTAATGATTCCTTAATTCCACAGAATTTCCTTACTAGTTTATAGGGTTATTTTCAAATAATTATCATTAAAATAATGTGTCATTTTAAGAAAAGAAAATGATTTCAATGAAGAATGGATATTTTCTACAAGAAATGATTTGTTTTGTTTTCAGGATTCATTTTTTGATTTCCAATTGGTTTCAAAGAATATTTTATTGAAAAATTTTTATTTTTTAAAAATTAATTTTTAAGGAAAAGTCATGTTCCAAGTGATATTTCAAAATCCTTCCAAATCTAAGAAGACATACTTCATTATAGTTCATGAATACCTTTCATATTATTTCTTTAAATGGTTTATGCTTTTATGGTATGATTTTTAAGAAACCTTATTCTTTTTATGACTAATGCTATTGTATGAAATGATTATGAAACTTGTATCTTTTCAACAGGTTAGTATATTACTACATGTTTATGACACTGATTTCATTTCATCGGTTATTATATGATTATTTATGATATTTTGGAGCTTCGAAGTATGATTTAATTATGATATTTTTTGGGATCTATATCTCCCTCCAATGCATTGTGTAATGTTTTATATCTCATGAGATAGACATAAGGGGATTTTCCCACTAAGATGGTCTTGGAAGTGAACCATAACTACAATGATAATATGGGAAGTGAACCTATACTATTAAGATGACCATGGAATTGAATCATTAAATACCATGGAAATAATTATTATATTCTTATGTGTCTTCAAAATTTCGATGTTGTTCTCCTATGTTATTCTATCATGGCTCATATTCTGTATTTCCTTTTGATTTATCTCTTATGAATTTTCAATCATTATCCCATGATTCATGTTTTTTATCTTTGATATGTTGGGTATGATCTTATATCTTCATTATCATGTTCTTGTACCCATACAATCATGAATGTGACTACATATACGAATTATTTACCCTTAATGAGCATTTGAGATCACTCATTTTCATGTTTTTCCCCATGGGTTAGGAAAATATGTAATATTTTTGTTTGTCTAAGAATGGTTCTAGTTGAAAAGAACCATTTGGGAGCTAATATAGATCAATTATGTGTCAGTGTCTATGTTTCCATGTTTCCAAAGGAACTAGACTAACATGGTATTTGGGAGTTTGTTTATTTAATGGTTTAAGTTTTCAACAAAATTAAATTAGTTTCTATGTATGAAAAGTGAGGGTCTCTATAGTTGGTATCAGAGAAAAAGTTTAATTAAACTTTGGAAACTATGATGAGAAAACATTAGTGAAATCCCTATGGATATTTATAAGGATATGTATCAAGATGTCTCTAAAGAAGTGATTAAGTATGAGGAAATATATGGGAAAATTTCCTTGAATTTTAGAAAAGGATAGAGTGATTGGTATCTTGTAAATACATCCATGTATGGATTATAAAAGGGGATGTGGATTTGGAACAAATATTCAAAGGATTTAAAACTCTAACAATGTTTATTTATCTTGATTCAATAGTACCCTAGTACCTGACAATGGTCCATGTTCCACATCTGGTTAGACACTCCAATGGGATATTCTTGTCAAATTCACACACAATACCTGAACCATTGTTAAGGATTTAAATAGTATATGACTGTGAATAACCTATTATGTACCTAATATTACATATATTAAGGAAGTTATAATAATTTAGAAATACAATAAGTTATTTTTTTCATGGTTATGTGGTTTCCATTATGATAATAATTTCATACACAATACATTATGGGTTAAGTCAATGGAGTAAACCAAAAGGAATTGGGTTAAAATTTAATCTAATGGAAAAATTGTTTACTATGAGAAGCACAATTGGGTAATGACAGGAGGAAAATATATTTTTTTTGTTGAATATATAATCATGAAATATTATAAAAAATGTGAACTTTAGTGGTATTCATAAGAAATAAAAAAAGAGGAAGATGTAATTTTATGCATGATAACATGGTGAGGAACATAGATGAAAGAAGATTCATCTTCATATAGGTTAATAATAAGGGATGATATACCTTGCAAAATACCAAAAATTGGAGAATAAAATGTAGTAATTGTGGGAAATGGGGTCATAGAGTGACAAAACTGTCATGGTGTTCGATGTATTATCAATGGAGAACAAGGGAATTATCCAACTCAATGCCCTGACCTAAAAATATACTTCTAAAACAAGGAATCACATATTTCTTTCCAATCATTGATGATGATGGATTGATGTGTTTATGTGTTTGGATTACGGAATTATAAAATATATATTTATTGTTCAATTTATGTGGTTTTTTAGAGGATTTACATGAACATATTGAATATTCATGATGTATTAGATAAGAGATGGTGAAATTTTTATTAAGGGAAAGATAACGCTTAAAATTTTATTTATGTAAATCTAATGATGTTGGGATAAAGATACATTGGATGAGAATCATTAAATTGGATGATACTATTTATTTTAGGATTTATTGACAAGTGGGTTATTCTATACCAGATGAACTTAACAACATTTGGGAATTTAGGAATATATCCAACAAACTATGGAATAAGTAAACATTCATGTTTTTAATAAGGATGTATGGTAATTCTGTATATTCCTATGTTTCAAGAAAATATGAGATAAAGGTATTCCAATTTTTGGAATGTGACAACCAAGAGAAAACTTATGATTTATGATAGATAAATGATAAGATGATTTTGTAACCTTATTTATAATGTTTTGGATTTTCATATTTCATAAGGGTTATAAGGATAACCATTTTGGAATGGTTTATGATAAACATCAAATATTATTTTAGAGATTCAATTATTATCTCACCATATAAGGTTTTATGCATATCAGGTAACTTTTGATAACCTTTTTATGGTGATATATATAGATAGAATTTCATATCATTCCATTTATAAATCATATGATCTTTTTATACTTCATGAATGAAAAATTTACCTTCATTTCTTGTAAAAAGTGATGATTTGGAAATTTATCAAGGAAATATAAATGGTTATATTGTACTGAATCAACTAAGTATGTCATCTCATGAAAAATATTGAGCTTTATAATAAAATGAAACCAAGAAATGTTATCCTATAACCCTCATTTTCGATGAATCAGAAGGCCCCTTACATCATCATGGATGTATGGATTTATAATTTTAAACATTCTCATGACATTGTTCTCTAACACTCTCTATTATAATATGATAGTTAAATTTCACTCTAATGTTGATGTTGTAGGTTCATGATGCAGTGGAAGATTGGTTCAACCAGAGACCAACATTACAATTTACTATGATCAATCATTATTATGGGATCAATATGATGATAAATGCTAGTATCCCTGGAATAAAATCAATGATTTAGATAATGAAGAAAGATTACAGGAACCCATTTATAGGATCAACATATTTTGTTTATAATTAATTTAATTATGGTTAATAAATTCCTCCAAGGTTTTATTTATTCATTGATGTGTCTGACCAAATATCTACAGTGATACTTTCATTTATTTTTATTGATCAATAGGATATCTCCTATAGTGGTAATCCAAATGTGCCCCGAGATTCAATTGATGTCACTGAAGGAATCTCCAAGTGCTAGCATGAATGTTCATTGTGCTTTCATCGTCTTCCCTCAATATCCTTCAAATCCACTTGTATAGAATTCCCTGATCTGATGGAGGATGGACACACTCATTCTTGAGTTCTTTCTTGGAAAGAGAAAATGCTCTAGAGCCTTGAGATATTTTTCGCGAAAATTTTTTACACTACAAAAATTGGTTATTTACCATGTGGGTTCCCCCAAGGATAATAAGATAATAATATGTAGCCAGAAATTTAATTCACTAAGTAATTATGAACAAGTAACATAAGTATAGTTACTTATATTCTTATGCCATCTAAAACCCACATATCAAATAATAACAACAACATAATCATATATGTGACATGTGATTAACATCATGGTTACAATGAAATATTATTTTAATCAAATAATATTAAATTTTATTTTTATAGTAGACCCTTTAACTCATTCATCCCATCCTCTAAAATATTTATCATACCTTGAATAACAAATATTTATTTATTAAACAAATAAATAAATTTATCTACATTATTCCCAAATAAATTTTTAAATTGAAATTATGAATAAATAAATAATTACTAAACCACAACTATGAATATTATTTATTCAAATTGTTGAATGATAAATTATTTAACTAAGATTACGAATACACTAAGTGTTGGACCCTCTATACCTCTTTCTCAGGGGTGTTAAGAAAGCCTCCAAAAAGCCCAATATTAGCATCTAGCAACACTTCAATGCACCAATAGATAAATAAGTTAATATAACTATGACATTTCATTTCAATCAAATGATTATGATGTAACATAATCCCTTTTTCAAATTATCTCTAATTGTGTAGGTTTCATTCTAGTGTCATCTACATATATGCTTGATAACAAGTTCTTTGACTTTCCATAAATAGAACTTTCCTAGAAAACCTCATAGACAAGGATTTATATAGGCTATATCATTTCCATGAAAAGGCCTATGATATTTACTATTGTTCATGAACAGAAGGGATGAATCCCCTCTCACGTTATTCAATAATGCAATATTACTCGTGATGCACCGAACATATCCTACAACACTGCTAGCATATGTCATCACATTTTTCTCTAATACATCAAATTTCATGACTCATAATATCCATTAATAATAATCTCAAAATCTATGGACCATTATAATAATAAGTAGATAGGAAGATCCCATGACACTTATAATGTTGATTTCCTACCCTCTAGTCTCGTTCTTATAATATCCTACTTGATATTACCAGGGAGTACAGTAAGATAAGGTGGCTAAAACTCCTATGATTCTCCACCCTTGATACCATGTATCATTTGGGACCCATAAAATGATATCATATGGATGTAGGAAATTTATTCAATAATAGATTCATTGCACGTCTGGGTTCTAATCATAGCGGAGAACAACTATGACCTTTTATTGCGGTTGCTACTCTTGGGAAATTGTCACATGCAATGTTACATAGAAGAGAAATCATGATGTGATAAGGAATTTATTAATATTTCAAACCATTAATATAAGTTTATTATAAAGTCAAAAAGAAGAAGTTTCTATGGAACCAACTCCATGATACTCCCAATTTCACAAGAACCAACTACTAATAATCTTTAGTCTACTACCTCTTACATGATACTCATGTTTCTCCAATGATAGGACTTTAGTTAAGGGGTCCACCATTTTCTCCTCTATGAACAATCTGCTCACTACCACTTCACCCCTATAATGAAAACATCTAAAGAGGTAGTACTTCTATAGTACGTTATTTCTTCATTTATGTGACCATGGCTCTATTATAAGATCCATTGTTGCAGTATTATAACAATACAATGTGATAGGGTCTCTACTGCTAGGAACTACATCATATTATTTTCCAATGTTCCAAATCCAAACAGATTCCATAGATGCATCATAATCCTTTTTATATTCAAACTCTGTAGAAGAATCAGTGAAAACTAGATTATTTGAACACCTCCGTCTCACAGCTCCTCCATTGAGAGTGAAAACATATCTGTATTACAACATTAGATCATTTGGTTATGTCTGAAGACTAGCATCAACATAGCCTATAATGAAAATATCCTCGTCTCCTCCATAAAATCGGAACATATCCTTATTTCTTCTCAGATGCGTGAGGATAGCCGTAATAGTAGTCCAATGTTATTCTCCTATTTTTTTTTGATATCTTCCTACCATGATTAGTGCATAAGAAACATCAATTCTAGTAAATACCATGGAATACATGCTTGATCCTATCAATAAAGCATATGAGATTTTACACATTATATCATTCCACTAATCTATCTGGGGGAACATTTTCATAGAAATATGTATGCCATGTGACACTAGAACCAATCCCCTCATAGATTGATCCATACTAAATCTCTTCAATATCTGGTCAATTCATATACTCTGACTTAGACCCAAAAACCTCTTGGATCTTTCATGAATGATCTTTATCCCGATAATGTGGTTTACTTCACAAATGTCATCCATGAAGAATCACATGTTCAACCAATACATAACCGACTATAAGACTAGAACGTCTCTTCCAATATGTAAGATTTCATCAACGTCTACTACTAGGATAATGAAAACATTCCCATTAAACATTCTATAAACACACGGCTCAAATTCAATGATAATGAAACCAAATTCTCAAATGTATTCATCAAATAAAATAATATATGACTTAATTTCTTTCTTCTATCCATAAATGGATCGCTACAACTTGAAAAACCTATTAGAATTACCTGTTATCACAAAGCCTTATGATTATGTCATGTAGAAATAATTTAGAAGATTCTCATTAAGGAGAACTTTTTTTATATCCCTCTTCCAAATCTCAGAGTCATGGTAAGCTACTATGGAAAGTATGATTATGATAGATTTAAACATGGAAACTATAAAAAAACCATTGTAATCATTTCCTTGTTGTTGTTTAAAACCTTTAGCTAATATCCATGCTTTATAGGTACTTACATTACCTTCCAAGTCCAGTTTACTCTTTACTACCCATTTATATCCAATAGGATTTACATCAATTAGAACATTGACCAGAACACAAAATTGGTCCTCATTCATGGAATCTATATCAGAATTCATAACTTCTATCCATTTTTCTGATCTTGAGCTCTCTATTACCACCTTGTTGTAGAGAGGTTCATCATTGTCTAATAATATTGATTCACCATCCTCAGTAACAAGAAACCCATATCTCTCTGCTTCCCTTACCTCTCCTAATATTTCATTTAGTACTTGTGTTTCAAGAACTACTAATTCCATGTGGAAATGTAGAACTTGTTCTTGTACCAATTCTTGTGTATCATCATAATCAACATCAATGAAGTCAATCTTCCTCGCACAATCACTTTTGAGGATGTGCTCCCTCTCATGAAAGACAAACTGTCGGGAAACAATCACATTATATTATGAGGGGTTTTATAGTTAGTAACCTAATGTTACTTGGAGATACCCAATAAACATACACCTCATTCCTCAGGGTTAATGTTTGTTTCCTGATAAATACTTAATAAATGCCTCACATCTTCATACACATGTATGTGAAAATATGTTTTCTTTCCAATCCATAACTCGAAGGGGATTCTGTTTGCTTCCTTAGATGGTACTTGGTTTAATGTGTATGCCACAGTTTGTAATGCATATCCCTAAAAGAATAATGGATGATTTTTATGACTCATCGTAGAGCTCACCATGTCGAACAAGGTATGGTTCCTCCTTTCACTAACACCATTCTATTTAGGTGTATAAGGTGTAATGAGTTGAGATAAAATCACATACTCCCATAAAATGTCATTGATCTCTTGGTTAAGATATTCCCCCTCTCAAAATGATTGAATCTTCCTTATATTATAACCATGATTATTCTCAACAGCATTATGGAACTCCATAAATTTCATAAAGGTCGTAGACTATACCTCATTAAGTCGAAAGACCCATGTCTGGTCAAGTCATCAGTAAAATTAATGATGTAAGAACATCCACCTCTAGATTCAACTTGAAATGGACCATAAAAATTAGATTTTACCAATCCTAGAAGGATTTTGGAACTATTACCCTACCCATTGAATGGTGGTTTGGTTAGTTTCCCTTGTAAACAGGTGTGACATCTATGAAGTGGTTTTAGCTTTGAAGAGTCTAAAAAACCATATTGAATGATCTTTATTAGAAACTTTTTGTTTCCATGACCAAGATGGTGATTCCACAACCGGGTGTTATATAAGTAATGTGAACTCGATTTGTTATCGATTTCCAATTATTGGTTTTCATAATATAATACATACAGACCATCATATAAATGTGTTATACCATAACATATGTTGTCCTAAAAAAGAACCAACATTTATTTCCAAACTTGAAAATAAATACATATTTATGTAAACATGATATAGAAATTATGTTCTTGGTAAAACTTGGTACATAATAATAGTCTCGTAAAACCAAAGTCATCGCAGTCTGTAATGAAAGGTGGTAGAAACTAATGGCAAGAGCATCCAGCCTCAAACCATTGGTAGCTCACAAATCCACCTCTCATCTACAATTTTTTGAAATATATTTGTTTCCTATTTTTTGAAAATATATGTGAGATCCATAAGTTAAATTTAATACCCAATGTGTAGAAATGGAATGATTTCACTCCAAAACGACCACACATTTGGCTTCTAGTTTCCTATGGGTGTAGTTTCTCTTCTAGGGACCTGACATACCACATAAAAAAGAATACTACCTCATTTTCCTTACCTAGCCTTTGGATATTCTTCTTCTTGGTCACAATGTGTTCAGGATATTTAGACTATTTATGAATATTAGGCCCCTTTTTCATGTCCTCCCACTTCTTATTCACTACAATGATTGTGGGTACATCATGCCCCATGTCCTTATCCTCATATAAAATCAGGGTCAGGAGTTCTGATAATATCTTCTCATTATTTCCCATATTATAATTCACAATAAAACTAGATAAGGCATTGGGTAGTGATGAAAGTATTATGTTATTCTACAACTCAATTAATAATTTAATCCCTAATATATCCAAATGCCCAATGAATCAAATGAACTTGAATAGATGTGTTCCAGCTAGCCTAGACTCTCAATGATTTGTAATGAACAAACCAATGGAGATCTCATACACCTCGTGTCTCGCCATCTCTTGATAGAGATCCTGAAGGTGAGACATCATTCTATAAGGATCCATTTCCCCATGTTACGTCATGATCTCATTGGTCATGGATAATAGAATTTGGCACTAAACATCCATAGCATCATTAAAATGTTTCTCATACATAGAGATCTCCTCATAACTCTTTCTATTCCTAGGATAAATTGGTAAAGGTACTTCCATCACATATATATTCCTTAAATGGCATAGAATGATGCGTAAAACACTCTACCATTCCTAGAAATTTCTTTTGGTGTGAACATTTTCCTTCTTGAGTATAAATCACCATGATATGATTAATTTCATTTTTAATTTTTTTTCTACAAATAAGAGAAATATAGTTTTAGTACTTAATCTGATAAAATTAATTAAAATAAATATTTATTTATTTATTACTCCTACTATTTTTATCAAAACCCTATATCCCTCACCATTTGATTCGGAACATTATGTTGCATCGATATTCTAGTAAGAAGGATCTGTATTTCATTCTCATCACTACAAAGTTGGATGTCCAAGTAACTTGAATTGATTTAGGTAGGCATTCCAAATACTAACTACATTAACTCGTAGTTCATTGATCAGTTGAGTGGACTCATAAAATCCAAAAATAGTTATTTTGGATTTTCTCAACCCTTGACTCTCAATTACACCAAGTACTACTTAGCAAGTCAACCCTTGATGTAAACCAAGATAAATCAACCCAAAACATCAAATTCGAATTCTGTGATAATTCAAAGCACCCCAAAATTATTTGGTCAATCACTTTGAAATATTTGATCCACTCTAAATAAAGTGATGGGAGGTTGTAATTACTTAATATATTGTTGAGGGATTTAATCCACTATGTTTAAATTTCCTTTTATTACCTTTTCACATTCTTGTAAATATTAAATGTGATATACAATAGAGATTAACCGTGCATTGATAATATTTCTACATAATCCATTTTATTTTAATTCCATATTTTGTGCTTGTTAATTCATTAATTATGTGATCGCGACAATATATCCATAATGAATAAACATGAAACTGAAAGAAATAAAATAAATGGTATGATCATGAGTTTTCTACTGGTTATTTTATCAAGAGGTTGATAAATTAACACTGGCCTTTGAGAGAATCTCTTTGAACCATTTACAGTTTTTGTTTACATCTTTCCACATGTTTACCAGTGTATCTCCACATATTGGTTTCGCCTCGTATCCTAACATGAACTGCATCCCCTAGCATGGGATCACCATCCATCATGTAACACCCCAAGAATAAATGGTACACTTCTCTTTGAATAATAAAATAGATTTCATTGTATGCAACTCTGATTCTAGCACCCCACAACCAATCAATCTAGCCGTTTAAGAAGTAGTTATGAATAGTTATACTGACTTTTTGAAATTTTATAAATTTTATTTTTCAAAATGTACTGTATATTTGGAATTTGTAATTTTAAAATTATATTAGTGTAACATTTTGGTAGTATTTTGAAAATGTTCAATTTTTTATGAATAGTGAAAAACACCGTGTTATTGTTTAAAACAAACTTTTTTTAAAATAATTAGTATTAACTTAATATTTATATTAAAGTAAAAAATTTATAAATAAAACTTATATTAATCCAATATAATTCATCAGATTAATTTTATAATAAGATTAGATATATAAAATTTTATTCAATTTTTTACCATCTTCTACCCAACTTTTAGGTACATCTGCAAATTTTCCTAAAACATAAATTGACTGATTTTTGGAATTAAATTTAAAAAATTTGAAGGACATGGTTGAATTTAGTAACTAAAATGAGGTTCAATAGGATTAATATTATTTTTATTGAATAGTTACTTGTGAATTTTATTTACCACAGTTAAAAGTAAATTGGGTAATTAAATGTTAAAATGATATTATAATTACCCTGACACATGTCCTAATTCTATTGGATATGTGTATTTAGACCAAAATAATCCTTAGGAATAAAATATGATCCACTTGGAATAGATTATGGCATTTATTATATTTTATTTAAAGAAGAGTTAAAAGTGTTAAATTCAAATTTTAATAACTAAAAAAATTTAATATAGGGTTATACAAAAGATAAATTAGACAATAAATATTAATTATAAAGATAAAAATATTTCCTACATAATATTTTTTATTTATAATTTTCATAAATTAAATTATTAAATTTATTTATGAAACAATGATGATGTAGTAATTACCTTATTAATGAAAGATTAAAATAATTGATATTTTAAATATTAATATAAATTTAAACTAAGAATTTTGAGGAATTCCATGAATTTCTGGGCTTAATATGTCATGTTAGGATTGGTTAAATAATTGTTTTTGAACTAATCAAGTTGTGATTACTTTCAAAAACACTAAATACAAAATAGAGACAAAATTGACATAAATGAGTTTTTAAACCCAATACTATATTATAAAATTATATAATAGTCCTAGAAATGAATGGTTCAGCCAAAGGGAATATATAATGATATATATATCAGTAATGAACCACATTATGTTATCTTTGAATTTTATATGAAGCTTATTAACCTTTTAATATAAAAAATACAAGAAGAAATTGTTAATGTTAAACTGTTAAACAAATAATTAAATCTAAATGATTAGGTTACTAAGGTGACCTAAATTTTCCTAAAACCTATTGGTTTAGATTATTTAGACACATCCCCACTATAGGATCAAAATAAATCCATTTGGTGATTTTAGAAACCGAAAATTATTTTATAATAAAATTAAATTTCAAGCTTTTCCTAACGTGACCCTCACCTCTCTTTTAAAAGGTTAATTCCATGTCTCTCAAAATCACACCTCCAAACCCATTTGGATCAGCCAAACCATGCTTCAATTTCCAAAAAAAAATCCTTAACTTCTACCTATATACCTTACATTGATCATAAATCCAACATAAGGATCACTTTTTTTCAAATCAAAAGGAAGCACCCGAAGAAGAGGTAATAATTTCAACACCTCTTTCAATGTCCTTTTGTTCTTCCCCTGCCACTTTCTTTGTTGTTTCCAGAACAAAGTATTAACTCCAATAACTTCTTCATAACTTTATGTTATTATAAATATGGTACAACCATGTTCATTATTCTATCCATCCTATGAATGACAATGTCACCATATGTGTGTATGTACGGCTTACCATCTCCCCGTTGTGGTGTGGTTTTTTATTAAACACTTCATTATATAGATAGGTATAATGACGAGTATAATTGATGTAAATTATAAATATAACAAGTTAACAAATCATTATATATTATATAACAACTAATTAAAAACTATTTAACCATCAATATATTGATATTATAACTCGTTCGTACGTACGGATCACCATCTCCACGAACGTGATGAGATTCATTACCATTGTAACAATTCAAGAATAATATTCATCTTATGATTTAAAATAATTTTTATGAAATTAATATTATTCTGGATATGAATAAAATACATCCTATCCAGAAAAAACAAGACTTATGTAACAAAACATATAAATTAAAATGAGTTAGTTTACACCCAAAACAATGATACTACTAAAATATTAAATATTATCAACAAAAAAATATTACAAGATCATATATGATATCATATATAGGTATGTGGTTCTTTAATAATTTAACAAAAATGATTTAACTATTATAGAAGATTTTAACACTCCCTCGACAAAGGAAAAGTACAAGGTAAAGGTTAATTTTATAGTCTCTATATTATTTGATATTTTTTGTACATAAACATCTACAATGAATTCTCTATCATCCCCATCTGTATTTCATACAAATGTATTTAAAAACATTTTTAATATATCCTATACTATGGTTTAAAGTAATTTATACTGATATTTTACATTTTGAATAATTTTTATAAAGGAATATTTTTGTCGTTTTCCAAACAAGTTATTTTTTTAACCTTTTCGAAAAATTCAGGTAAGAATATTTTTTTTTAACTTATGCGGTGGGTGGATAAATTTTATTCCACTATAAAATCATATATGCTTCCCTTACAAGAGTATAAGAATATTTTTAAAATAAATGTTTTCTTTTTAATTATGTGAGTTTTAAATGATTTCAAAATATAAAAAGATATTTCTATCAAATAGTTTTGATTTCATCTATGTCAGCATCCTTTGATGGATTTTATACTTGTTTGAAGTTGATTTATTATGATACAAAATTCCATATTGTTTTGAAGGTTTTGGGATTTTTTTACCTGTTGATGTGTTATTTTTATACTATTCATGGTTTGTGATTAAAGTATTAACATTTCATAAGGATGTTTTAATATGAATGTTAATTTTATGTTTCAACCTTTTCATATGAGGAATTCATTGGACTTAGTTGGTGATGGTTGGAGCCCTCTATAGCTCCAAAATGCATCGGTAGGTCTCATTAGAAAAACTAGTGTCTTAGAACAAGGCCTAGAAAAAATCTTATTTGTAGTATTTTCCTGAGGCCTTGACTATGTAGTTATGATGACCACCATTATGTATTCCATCAGTATAAATTTGTCTATTGTTATTACATGTGATTATTCAACTAGTAGAATATCCATGTGAATAAGTAAATGGAATTTTTTAATTTATCATTGCCATTATATTCTGATGATTATGTGTAAAAGTATTGTGTTTTAGTCTTATACATTACCTTAAATGTTTATTCTTATTTAGGATTGTTTTCCTATATTGTTATCCTTATTGATCATCTGAGCTCAACTATTTCTATGTTTTATTTTTTCCAGGATGTGTAGAAGTATATTATAATTAACCATTAGGGATAGGATAAAGTATATGAGTGTGTTCAAAGGGGAAAAAATGTTGTTTTTTATTTCATGTTGTCAAGTAAAACTCGTGTATGTATCTAGTAATTCCAAGTCTACTAAACTAATTGTTCTTTTGAGACATGATATCATGCGATCATTGCAATGTTATGTAACAATGTACCAACTATGGGTAACTAGGTTCGGGGCATTATAGTTGGTATCTGAGTTTGTTTAGTTAAAACATTGTAAAATAGATTTAGAAAAAATATGATTAGATAACATTACCTAAGATAATATTTATGGATTTGTGTAGAAGAAAATCCTAGAGTTTTGGTAATGTAGATATTTTGTGTATTTTCCCAAAAATACAACCCTCTCTAGATATGAGTAGGTAGAAAATTCTCTGGCACCAATGTATCCTAGGGTAAAACCCAAAAACATTGCTTTGATCTAGACTCAAATGTGATTGGTGCATGACAATGGGCCTTGCTACACAATTAGTTACGACACTCTTGGGGGATAAGCATAGGTTAATTCACATTTTCTATTTAAACCATTATGAAGGATTTATGAGTAAATAATTATTCAATGAAATTATTTTTATGATTATAGATTATATTTATAAACTTCTCAATTTAAGATTTCTATTTTACTAGTTTTGAATTATATATTGTAATTCATAAACTAATCTAATATTTTCCACTGTATATAAATTTTAACTAGTGGAAGGAATGGAAACTGAATCAATGCATAGATTTCATGTAGTAATATCCCTCCTACTCAATATAATTATAGTGTAGGTGGTGATGGAACTGGTGCCTAACAGCTTATGACCATACTAGGACAACTCACTCTGGTTCTGAGTAATAACATTACACATATGGACCACCCTGTTCCAAAACATGGACAATATATGTTAGACCACGTCATGAGTAAAAACCCACCATCATTCAATGGTACAACAAATATATTTAAATATGGGAAGGGGGTAAGTTCAATTGAGAAAATGTTTCATGCTTTGGGGAGTGGCGAATGGGAAAAAGTGGTCATGGCAGTTTATCACCACACGAGAAATGAAGATATGTGGTGGTCATTAATTCAATACACAATGGAGGATGAAGAAGTACAAAATATAGATCATTGGGAGTTTAAAGAGTTGTTCCTAGAAAAATAAATTCATCATGACCATCGAGTAGATATGGAATGAAAATTTATGAATATAAGGAAAAAAGAGGATGAGAATGTCAAAAAGTATGTGGCCAACTTTACATGGATAACAGGGAATGTAAAAGATTATATACGTAACCAAATGAGTAATATTGATCGATTATTTGATGGGTTAAAAACATTTCTCCATCGAGATTAAGTCTTAATATCCTTCTCATCATATGAAGATATTGTCTCATGTTCTATCAAGATTGAAAAGGAATTCTATATGTCTGAAGACTTTGAAGAAAAGCAAGAGAAGAGGAGATCTACTGAACACTCTGGAAATGAAAATAAGGGGATGAAGGAAAATTTTGAATTTCCTGCATGCATTAATTGTGGGAAGAAACACTCTGGTAGTTTCTTGAAGGGAATGTGAGTATGTTACAAGTGTATAGAAAAAGGCCCCCAAGATCGTGATTGTAATGTGAAGAAATATTTTGTCAATGTGGAATGTTACAATTGTAGATAAATGGGGCGTTATGAAAATTAATTTCATAAGATCTAAGGAATATTACCTCGGAAAAGGCCATGGGAGAAAGGACAAGCTTATGTGATCACTAATGTTGAGGTTGAAGTTCCAAATGATGTGGTGGTAAGTAATTTAATGGTTTCATCAAATTTTTCTAGTGTATTATTTGATTACAGATCATCGTATTATTTCATATCTTCCATGTTTTCTAAGAAAATTAGATATTTCCAATTTTATTTAATAGGGGAGTTGGCAGTAAACACTCATAAGGGATGTATCATTGCAACAAAAATTTTAAAATCAGTTCCCATTAGGGAATATAAACTCTCTTTATCTACTGACATTATTGTCATACCCATGATTGAATTTGATATAATCCTCAATATGGATTGTATTCTGGTCCATGATGTGAAATTTTTTTGTAATATGAAGGAGGTTGAAAAAAATTTAATGATAAGTAATACCTTATTATTAGAGAAGAAACATCACCATCTAATTCTTATCTTGATCGACCCCCAGTAGCTCTACTAAATTTAATTATTGGGGAGGAAGGTAGTGAAATAACTATGGGTGAGGAAAATAATGTTCATGTAGAGGATATTCGTATTTTGGAAGAATATGTTGATGTGTTTCTAGAGTATTTACATGGACATCCTCCAGAATGAGAAATTGAGTTTTCCATTGACTTAATTCGTGGTTCAAGGCTCATATCGAAGAAAGCTTTTTAAAAGGACATTGTGGAATTATTGGAATGAAGGAAACCATTTTGGAATAGAGTAATAAGTTATTTATTCTCCCTAGTGTTTCTCCATGGGGATCCCTTGTTCATTTTGTTAATAAGAAAGATGGATCTATGAGGTTGTGGATTGACTACAGGGATATCAATACTATAACAATAAAAAACAAGTATCCATTTCCTCGTATTGATGACTTATTTGATCAACTTCACTGAGATCAAGATTTTTTAAAGGTTTACCTTTTTTCTTTATATCATCAATTGTGCATAGAGAAGTAAGACATTCAAAAGACAACATTTCGTACAAGTTATGGGAATTACGAGTTTACAGTAATACCATTTGGACTAACTAATGAACCCTCTGTTTTCATGGATCTAATTAATAGAGTTTTCAAGGAAGATCTTCATGAAATTTTAGTGGTATTTATTAATTCTATCTTGGTATAATCCAAGATCTATGAATATCATGAAAATAACATGTACACTATTCTAAAGACTCCTAGAAGAAATAAATTATAAGGGAATTTTAGCAAGTGTGGATTCTGTCATCGGGAGATTTATTTTCTTCGCTATATTGTCTCTAAGGATTCAATAACTATTGGTCATTCAAAGACAAGGGCAATACAAGAATGTCTAGCACCGTCGGGTATAACTAAGGTATGCAATTTTATTGGTTTAGAAGGTTATTATTGGTACCTCGTGCAGACTTTTTCCGGATTGGCTAACCCATTAACCAAGCTCCAACATAATGGGGTTAAATTTGTTTGTAAAAATAGTGTAAATAATGTTTTGAATAATTTAAGAAAATATTATCCAATGATCCTTTGTTAACTATACCATTCGGGAATTATGGGTTTGTTATTTATAGTGATGCTTCAAAGAAAGGACTTGGTTGTGTCCTTATGAATAATGATATATTTATTTCCTATGCACCACGATAGCTAAAAATTCATGATCAAAACAATCCTACTCCTGATCTTCAGAATGAGGTTGTCATCTTTTCTTTGATGATATGGAGACTCTATCTCTATGGGGGAAAATGTGAGATATATATCGATCATAAGAGTTTAATTATATTTTCTCATAGAAATAACTCAACATGAGGCAAAGTCGGTGGCTCGAACAACTAAAAGATTATGAATTCACTATACACTACCACCTGGGGATGGAAAATAAGGTGGAACATGGTTTGAGAAGAAAGAATCACAGAGTTATGAAAAAGATAAGAGTTTAAAGGGATCCTATGTACATAGATCTAGTCAAAACAGATATTGGAATAATAATAGAGGGTGAAACATCGATAATTTTTCATATTGTTTCCATCCATCTTTAATAGAAAGGATATAAATTTCTTATACTGATTATGAGGTGTTTCAAAAGAAAATTAAAGCTAGGAATGATGGGATAATGATCGAATTCATATATGAAGAAGGAATTTTGAAATTTGGGAAGAAAATATTTGTTCCTCATATACCAGATCTAAAAATGGAATTGTTGATGATGTTCATAGCTAATATTTCCCTATACATCTTGGTATCACTAATATGTAAAGAGATTTGAAGGAACATTTTTTGTGGGAAAACATTAAAAGGGAGATTAATGATTATGGGTCAACATTTATGGTTTGTCAATAGGTTACGGCTAGAATACAATATCCTGGAAAATTCATGCAATCTATTCCCATACCTAAGTGGAAATGGGAGGATATTACATTGGAATTTGTCATGGGGATACCGAAGACTCCAAGAAGTAATAGTGCAATATGGGTCATTGTTGATCTCGATACCAAGTCAGTACATTTTCAGGTTATAAGAGAAGATTTTCAACTTGAACAATCACCGAGACAATATATTAATGATGTTTTAAGACTAAATGGTGTACCCTTATCAATTTTTTCTGATTGTGATCCCAATTTTACATCAAGATTCTGAAAATGACTTCACAAATCCCTTTGCACAGAACATCGTTTGATAACTTCCAACCACCCTCAAACTGATGGAAAATCAGATTGAACAATTCAAACCTTAAAATACATGTGAATATCTTTCTCACTTGAATTTCATGGTATGTGGGATCATTATTTACCTCTAGTATAATTTTCTTTTAACAATGTCTTCCATATATGACACCATATGAAGTATTATATGGAATGAGATTTCTCACACCAACTGTTTGGGATGATGTTGGTGAAAGAAAACTTGTAGGCCCGAAACATGTTGAGGAAATATTGGAAAAGGGAAAGATTATCCCAACTCATGTCAAAGCATATCAGTGTAGGAAAAATGGATATGATGATAACCAAAGTAATGGTTAGGAATTTCAGGTAGGACAACATGTTTTTTTATTGTATATCCATGCAAGGGTGTTATACAATTTGGTAAGAAGAAAAATTAAGTCCCAGGTACATCGGGCCTTTAGAAATTCTAGAATGAATTGGTGTTGTAGCTAACTACTTGGCAATGTCGTCAAGTCTCTCCAAAGTTTAGGATGTGTTCCACGTATCACTATTGAGAAAATATATGTCTGACCGAATGCATGTACTCACCTATGATGTAATAGAACTAGAACCTGATCTGTCTTATGGTGAAGAGCCTATCAGGATTCTTCATAACATAGAACAAGTGTTGAACACCCAGACGACCTGTCTAGTAAAGGATCTTTGGAGAAACTATAAAATGGAAGAAGCAATGTGGGAACCTGAGAAACATATGATGAAGAACCACCCAAATATTTTTATACAGTAATATTCTAGAAATAACCAGGATGAAATTATTTGAAGGAGGGGAGAATGTAACACCCCAAGCTTCAATGGTAAACTTCTCTTTGAATAATACCATAGCTTGTGTTGTATACAACTTCGTGTTCTAGCAAATGACGACCAATCAAAAAATCCATTTAAGAATCATTTATGAATTTTAATACCCATATTTTGAAATTTTATAAATTTAATTTTTCAAAATAGTCTGAATTTTTTAATTCCAAACCTCAAATTTAGCGTTGGGATAATATTTGGTAGTTTTCTTAAAACATTCAATCTTTTGATGAATAGTGAAAAACAATACGTTCTTGTTTAAAACAAACCTTTTATTTAAATTATTATTTTTAAATTTAAATTCATTTTAAATTAAAAATTGTTACATAAATACCATATTAATCCCATGAAATTCATCAGAGTCATTTTATAATAAGATTAGATATATAAAATTTTATTGAAATTTGTATCGTCTTTTTCCCAACTTCAATTCACATTTGAAAATTTGAATAAAAAATAATTTTTCCAATTTTGTGAATTGAATTTAAAAACTATGAGAGATTGGGTTGATATTAGTAATTAAAATGTGGTTCAATAGGATGAAAATAATATTTGGTGAATAGAAACTTTTGAATTTTATTTACCCTGGATAAAAGTAAATAGGGTAATTAAATGTAATAATGATATTATAAGAACCTTACCACTTGTCCTATTTCAATATTATTAGTTTATTTCGACCAAAATAAACCTTATGAATAAAATATGATTATTTTTGATCCACTTGGATTAGATTAGGACATTTTTTATATTTTATTTAAATAATATATAATAGTTTTAAATTCAAATTTTAATAACAAAAACTTTTTTATAATACGGTAATAAAAAATATAAATTCAACTATAAATATTCATTAGAAAGGCAAAAATATTTCATATATAACAGTATTTTATTTATAATTTTTAGACATTAAATATTTAGTTTTATTTATGACACAATGATGATGATGTAATTACCTTTTTAATGAAATATTAAAATAATTGATATTTTAGATTTTAAAATAAATGTAAACTGAGGCTTTTTATGAATTCCAAGAATTTTAGAGGTAAATATGAAATTTTAGGGTTGATTAATTTTTTTTGACGTAATCATGTTTTTATGACTTTCACAAATACCAAAAACTTTATAGTGTCAAAATTGACATAAATGTGTTTTTAAAACCAATAATATTTTATTGAATTATATAATAGTACTAAAAATATACAATTTTGAAAAGGGAATTTTATAATGATAGATATATCATTTATAAACCACTTGGTGTTTTATTGGCCTTTTATAGTCAGTTAATTAACCATGTAATATAAAAATACAAGAAGACATTATAAATGTTAAACTATTTAACTAAGAGTTAAATCTAAAACATAAGGTTAATATGGTTACCTAAACTTGTTTAAAACCTATTGGTTAAGAGTATTTCGCCTCATGCTCAACTTATCATCGAAATAAATCTATTTTGTGTCATTAGAAACCTAAAATGATTTTATAATAAAATAATATTTCAAGCTTTTCCAAAAGTGACCCTCACCTCTCTTATAAAAGGGAACATCCCCTTCTCTCAAAATCACACCTCCAAAGTCATTAGGCTCGGCCAACACCTTATCAAATATCCTCCCAAATAACCTCAATTAAACTTATAGGCTTGTCATTGATCATAAATCCTACCTATGGAGCTCTTTTGATCAAATCAAAAGAAAGCACTCGAAGAATAGGTAATAATTTAACACCTCATTCAAAGTTCTTATCTTCTTCCACTTCCACATTCATTATTTTTTACATACCAAAGTAATAACTCCATTAACTTATACATACTGTTATTTTATTCTGAATATGGTACAATGATATTCATTATTCTATCCATCCTAGAAATGAAAATGTCACCATACGTCAGTACGTACGCCTTACCATCTCCACATCATGATGTCGTTTGTTATTCAACACTTCATTATTTGGATGGGAATAATGATGACTATTATTGATGTAAATAACAAATAAAACATGTTAATTATTGTATATATATGATATAATATCCAATTACATGTGATTTTACCACCAATAGAATGATATTGTTGCTCGTGCGTACATATAGATTACTGTCTCCACAAATGCGATGAGATTCATTCCCAACGTAACCATTAAAGAAAATTTTACATTTTCTGATTTAGAATAATTTTTATGAACTTAATATCATTATGGATATGAATCAGATAAATACTACCCATAACAAACATTATTTACATAACGAAACATATAATGGAAAAAATCAGATTACACCAAAGACAATGATACTACTGAAATATTAAATATCATTAAAAAACAAATATTAAAAGATCATATATAATATCATATTTATGTATGTGGTTATTTTATAATTTAATAACAATGATTTATCTGTTATACATTAGTCTAACCTACCCTTTACTAATGAAAATTACAAGGTAAGGGTTTATTTTACAATCTCATTATTATCTGAAGTTGTTTATACGTAAGCATCTTCTACGAATTCTATATCATCCTCATCCATGTTTCTTATAAATGTTTTTCAAAACATTTTACTATTTCCTATACTATGGGTTAAAGTATTTTATACCCATATTTGAAATTTTATAAATTTTTTATAAATTAATAATTCTATTGTTTTCCAAACAAGGTCCTTTATAACCTTTTTGACAAATAATGGTTAGAATGTTTTTCTAACTTATACGGATGGTGTGGCTATTTTACAAAATTATAAAACCATTAATGCCTCTATTATAAGATTATAATAATATTTTCAATAAAATTTTCATTTATAATTAGGTGACATTTAAATTATTTTAAAATAGAAAGATATATTTCTCTCAAATAGTTTTGATTTTGTATTTTTCAATGCCCTTTGATGGATTTTACACTTGTTTGAAGTTGATTTTTTATGTTACAATATTCCATATTTTATTTAAGGTTTTTTGATATGTTTGACTATGGATGTGTTATTTTTATAATATTCGTGATTTAGGGTTAAGTTATTAACATTTCTTTTGCTAGTTTTAAAACGAATGATTATGTTAAGTTTCAATGTTTGCATATGAGGAATGAACTGGACATAGGAGGTGATTTTTGGAGCCTTCTATAGCTCCTTGATGCATCAGTAGGTCTCATGAGGCAATCTAGTGTCTTGGAACAAGGTGATGAAAAAATCTTATTTTTAGTCTTGGCACGAGGCCTTGACTATGTGGTTATGATATCCGGCATTATCCATTCCATCACAATGAACTTGGATATTGATATTAAATGGGATTATTCGACTAGTAGAATATCCATGACAATATGTAAATTCAATTATTTTATTAATCGATTTTATATTATTTTGTATATTATGTTTAAAAGGATTGTGTTTTAGTCTTATACATTACCTTAAATTTTTATTCATTTTTATTATAGTTTTTTCTATATTGTTATCCTTACTGATCATCTGAGCTCACCACTTTCAATGATTTATTTTTCAATGGATATGAAGAATTATATTATGATTAACCTATGGGGATATGCTAAAAAATGACTATGTTCTAAAGGTACACAATTTTGTTTTTTTATTTCATGTTGTAATGTAAAACTTGTGTACGTATCTAGTACTTCCAAGGGTACTAAACTAATAGTTATTTCAAGACTTGATATCTTGTGATAATTCCAATGTTATATAATAATGCATCGATTCTGGATAACTAGGTCGGGGCATTACAGTTGGTATCATAGGAAGTTTAGTACAACCCTTGGAAACAATATTTAGAAAAACTCTGATTAGAGAACACTACCTAGTATAATCTTTGAGGATTGGTTTATAAGAACATCCTAGAATTTTGGAAATGAAGAGATTTTTTGTATTTTCCAAGAAATGCATCCATGTCTATATACAAGCATGTAGAGGTGGCTCAGGAATAGATGTATCTAGTGGTAAAACTCGAAAACACCACTTTGAGCTAGACTCACATGGGAATTGGGGCACGACAATGGGCTTTGTTGCACTCTTGGATATGACACTCCCAGGGATATGCATAAGAAAATTCACATTTTCTTTAAAAACAATTATGACTAATTTTTGAGTAAATACATCCTCTAAGATAAATTTTTTCATGATTATGGGTTATATGCATATACTGTTCAATTTTTGTCTGGTATTTCACTAGTTTAGAATTATTTATTTTGATTCATAATCTAATACAGTGTATGCCATTAATTTGAAATGGAACCTATTGGAAGGAATGGAAACTGTATAAATTCATGTAATCCATGTAGAGATTTCCCTCATACTCAATATAATTATATTGGTGCTAGTGATTCAACTGTTTCTGAACACCTTATAACCATACTAGGTTAACTCACTCTGGTTATAAATAATAACTTTACCCAAATTGAGAACCATGATCCATAATTTGCAGGATCAATGTTAGAGCACTTCATGAGGTAAAAACTACCAACATTCAATGTGACTACAAATCTATTTTTATTTGAGCAATGGATAAGTTCCTTAGAGAAAATATTTCATTCTTTGGGGACTAGTGAAAGGGAAAAAGTTTCCATGGAAGTTTATCTCCACATGGGAGATGTAGATCAATGGTGGTCATTAATTAAAAAAAAGGGAGGATGAAGAAGTATCAAATATGGAATGGATGGAGTTTAATGATATTTTCATTAAACAATTACTTTCTTCATGACCATCTAGTTGATATGGAAAGACAATTTTTGAATCTGAGGCCAAAGGAGGATGAGAATGTCTAAAAGAATGAGGCTATAATTACCAGGTTATCAAGGCATTCTGAATATTATATACGTAATCCAAGGAGTATGAATTATCAATTATTTTATTGTTTAAAACCATTTATCTGTTGAGCATTATTCTCACATTCCTCCTCATTGTACGAATATATTTTCTCATGTGCTATCAAGACAGAAAAGTAATTCTTTACGTATTGCAAATTTAAATAAATGCAAGTGAAGAAGAGATCTAATGAAGACTCTAGAAATGGAAATAAGGGGAAGAAGGGAGAAGTTTAATTTCCATCCTGTATTAAATGTGAGAAGAAACACCCTGGTACATGTATGAAGGGAATGGGATTTTGTTTCAAGTGTGGACAAAAAGGCCTCCAAGCTTGTGATTGCAAAGGGAAGAAAGAGGTTTTGAATGTTGAATTTTACAATTGTTGAGAAATGGGGCATTATGAAAATGATTGTCCTAAGTGACAAAGAAACAGACCATAGAAAAGGTCAATGGAGAAAGAACTAGCTTATGCGATCACTACTGCTGAGGTTGAAGTTCAGAATGATGTGGTGTAAGGTAATTTAATGTTTTACTAAAACTTAGTTATTTCCAATTTTATTTACCAAGGGTGGTGTATGTCAAAACACCGAAGTGAAGAATCATTGCAATAATGTTTTTTGAATCAGTTCCCATTAGGTTATATAAACGTGCCTTCTCTTTTGATATTATTGTCATACCCATTATTGAATTTTATATAGTCGTTAGTATAGATTAGATTACATACCATGATATGAAAATTTATTGTAAGAAGAAGGTTACAATTTTTAATAATGATAAGGAATACCTTATCATTACAGTAGAAATATCAAAATCTGATTCTTATCTAGATCCATCCCAAGTAGCACTACTAAATTCAATTATTGGGGTGGAAGGGAGTGAAATAACTATGGGTGAGAAAAGGAATGGTCAAATAGAAGATGTACTAATTGTGCCAGAATAAGTTGATGTGTTTCCGGTGCACTTACCTGGACATCCTCCTAAATGAGGAATTGAGTTTTACAATGACTTAAATCCCAGTTCAAGGCTCGTACCGAAGACCCCTTAAAGAATAGAAATCGTGGAGTTACTCGAAATACAGAAAAAACTGGTTAAATTCAGTAATAAGGGATTTATTTTCCATAGTGTCTCTCCATTGGGTGACCCTGCTCTATTTCTAAAGAAGAACTATAGATCTATGAGGTCGTGGATAGACTACAGGGAGATCCTTGATATAACAAAAAAAGTATAAGTATCCCCTACCTCACATTAATTATTTATTTTATCAAATTTGTGTGTCTAAATATTTTTAAAATATTTACCTTTGATCTAGATACCATCATTTCTGTGTAAAAAAGGAATACATTCAAAAGACAACATTTCGTACAATATATGGGCATTACGATTCTACAGTAATGCATTTGGGACTCACTAATGAACCCTCTATTTTAAAATATCTAATTAATATAGTTTTGAAGTAATATACTGATATCTTTGTAGTGGTATTTATTGATGATATCTTGGAATACTCCAAAATCTAAAAACATAATGAAAATCACTTTCGCACTATTCAAAATAAACTTAGAATAAATGAATTATATGGGAAGTTTAGCATATGTGAATTCTGGATTTAGGATATTTCATTTCATCATCATATTATCTCTATAGATGGAATCTCTATTAATCCATCAATGAAAAGGGGAATCCAAGAATGGCCAGCACTGATGAGTATAACATAGGTATGCAGTTTTATTGGTTTAGCAGGCTATTATGGGTGATACGTCCCAAATTTTCCTTGATTGGCTATCCCATTAACAAAGATCACACGTAAAGGGGTTAAATTTGTTTGGACAAAAGAGTGTGAAGAATGTTTTGAGGAATTGAAAAAAATATTAGTAAATGCTCCTATATTGACTCTACTATCGGGGAACGACTGGTTTGTTATCTATAGTGATTCCTTAAAGAAATGTGTTGGTTGTTTCTTTATGCATAATGATAGAGTTATTTCTTATTCATCTTGATATCTAAAAATTCATGAATAAAACAATCCTACTCATGATCTTGAGTTAGCAGATGTAATATTTTCTTTGAAGATAAGGATACACTATCTCTATGATAAAAAATGTGAGATATATACTGATCACTAGAGTGTGATGTTTATTTTCACACAGAAAGAACACAACTTGAGGAAAAGGTGTTGGGTTTAACTACTCAATGATTATTATTGCATTGTACACTACCACCTAGGGATGGAAAATAAGGTGGAAGATGATTTGAGTAGAAAGGATCATGGAGTTATGAACAAGATAAGAGTTGAAATAAGTCATATGTACATGGATCTAGTAAAAGGGATATGGGAATAATCTTGGAATGTGAAACATAGATACACTTTCAAATGGATTCTAATCCATATTTACTAGAAAGGATAAAATGTTATCAGACTAATGATGAGGAGTTTCAAATGAAAATTAAAGCTATAAATGATGGGAGAATGATCGACTTCATATGTGAAGATGGAATTTTGAAATTTGGGAAGACACTTTGTGTTCCTGATATACCTGATCTAAAAATAGAATTGTTGGATGATTCCCATAGGTCCAATTTTTCAATACACTCCAGTAACACAAAGATGTATAGAGATATGAAAGAACATTTTTGGAGGGACAACCTGAAAAGGTATATCGCTGATTATGTGTCAAGATGTATGGCTTTTCAATGGGTAATGGCTGGAAGAAAACATCCCAGAGGAGTCATGCAACCTCTTCCCATACCTGAGTGGAAATGGGATGATATTATGATTGACTTTTTCATAGGGATACTAATGTCTCCTAGATGGAATGATGCAATATGTGTCATTGTGGATCATCTTTCCAAGTCAGAACATTTTCTTACTACGAGAGTAAATTTACCACATGAATTATTAGAAAGACTATATATTAAGGAATTTATAAGGCTTTATGGTGTACCCATATCGATTTTTTCAAATCATGATCCTCATTTTACATCAAGATTCTGGAAAAGTTTTGAGAAATCCCTCGACAATGAGCTTCATTTGAGAAATTCCATCCAACCTCAAAAGAGGGACAATTAGAATGAACTTTTCAAACCATAGAAGACATGTTGAAATATTGCGCACTTAACATTCAAGGAATGTGGGATCAGTGTTATTCTATAATATAATTTCCCTATAACAATAGCGTTCATTCATGTATTCCGATAGAACCATATGAAGTGTTATATGGAAAGATATGTCTCGCAGAAACTTTTTGGGATGAAGTTATTGAATGAAAACTCCTAGGACCAGAACATGTTGAAGAAACATTGGAAAAGGTGAAGATTATCCAAACCCACATTAAAGCAGCTGAAAGTAGGCAAAAGATATATGCCGATAACCAAAGGAATGATTTTGTATCTCTAGTTTGAGATCATGTTTTATTGATGGTATATCTATGGAAGGGTGTTATAAAATTTTGTAAGAAGATAAAATTAAGTCCAAAGTACATCAGGCCATTTGAAATTATAGAATAAAATGGATTTTTAGATTACCATTTGGCAATGTCGCCAAGTCACACCAAAGTTTAGGCATCTTCCACATATCACAGTTGAGAAAATACATGTCAGACCCAACACATGTATGTACCTATGAATAAATGGTGCTGAAACCCGATCTGTATTATTTTGAAGAGCCTGTGAGGATTCTTGATAACATATAACAAGTGTTGAGAAACTGGACGACTTGTCTGGTAAATGTTTTATGGAGAAACAATAAAATGGGATAGGCAATGTGGGAACCTGAGAAACTTATAATGTAGAACCACCCAAATATTTTTATGCAGAAATATTCTAGAAATTTCAAAGATGCAACGATTTAATGGAGGTCAGAATGTAAAACCCCAAGCTTCCTCAATACACTTCTCTTTGAATAAAACATTATCTTTTTTTGTATGCAACATCGAGTTCTAGCACACCACGACCAATCAAACAAGATGTTTAAGAAGTAGTTCTGAATAGTAATAGCACTTTTTAAAATATTATAAATTTAAATTATTTACAATATATGTCATTAATATATTTGGAATATAAAAATTAGCTTACAGTGAATTTTTTGTAGTTTTTTTGAAAACATTCAATTTTTTGATTAATAGTGAAAAATGATGCGTTGTTCTTTAAAACCGACGTTTTATTTAAATAATTTTTTTTAATTTTTAATTTATTTTAAATTCAAAATAGATTCCTTATATCTATATTAATCTGATGTAATTCATTGGAGTCATTTCATAATAAGATTAAATATATAAATTTTTATTGAATTATTTAACGTCTTTTACCCACTTTATAGGGTAATTTGAAAATGTGCATAAAATGTAATTTTACTACTTCTGTAAATTGAATATAAAAACACAAAGAGGCACGGTTGACATAAATAATTCAAATGTGGTTCAATAGGATGAAAATAATTGTTGGTGAATAGTAACTTTTGATTTTATTTACCGCAGTTAAAAGTAAATAGGGTAATTAAAGGTAAAATGATATTATAATTACCCTAAAAATGTCATAATTCTCTTTTATAAGTGTATTTCATCCAAAATAATCCTTCTTTTTTATTCACATGGATAAGATTAATACATTTAATGTATTTTATGTAATAAGGAGTTAGAAGTGTTAAATTCAAAGTTTAATAAATAATATATTTTTAATATATGGTTATACATAAGATAAATTCGACTATATATATTCATTAGAAAGATAAAAATACTTCTTACATAATTTTATTTTTTTATAATTTTTAGACATAAAATAATAAAATTTATTCTTGACACATTGATAATGCAGTAATTACCATGTTGATGAAATATTAAAATATTAAAATAAATGTAAACTAAGACTATTGATGAATTATACTAATTTTATTGGTCAATATGACATGTTGGGGGGATTAAATAAATTTTTTCGAATTAATAATGTTTTTATGACTTTCACAAAAACCGAATACTAAAGTGTGTCAAGATTGAAAAAAATGAGTTTTTAAAACAAATAATATTTTATTAAATTATATAATATTCCTAAAAATATATGTTTAGTCCAAAGTAATTATATAATGATATAAATAATTAATAAACCACTTGAGTTTCACTTGTAACTTTTTAGTAAGTTTATTAACCACGTAATATAAAAATTCAAGAAGACATAGTAAAAGTTAAACTATTTAATTAAGAGTTAAACATAAAAGATAAGGTTAATATGGTTACCTAAAAATGTCTGAAACAAATTTTTTGAGATTATTTAGACCCATAACCACCTTATAATCTAAATAAATATATTTTTTACATTTATAAACTGAAAATTATTTTATAATAAAATAATATTTCATGCTTTTGCTAAAGTGACTCTCACCTCTTTTATAAAAGGGTACACCCCCTAATCTCATAATCACAACTAGAAATCCATTTCACTGGGCCAAATCCTGCTCAAATATCCCCCCAAATACACTTACTATAACCAAGAGGCCTTACATTGATCAGAAATCCATCTTATGTATCCCTTTTGATCAAATCAAAAGGAAGCACCAGAAGAAGAGATAATAATTTCATCACCTCTTTCAAAGTTCTTTTCTTATTCAACTTCCTCTTTCATTATTGTTTCAAAACCAAAGTAATAATTCCATTACCATATACATTTTGTGATATTATTATAAATATGAAACAACCATATTCATTATTTTATCCATTCTATGAATGAAAATGTCCCCATATGTTCGTATGTACGGCTGACCATCTCCACGTCTTGGTGTAGTTTATTATTCAACACTTCCTTATTTATATGGGTATAATAATGATTGTAGTTTATATAAATAATAAATATGACATTTTAATTATTATATATATATATATACATTATATATCCAATTAAATACTATTTTTCCGTCAATGGAATGATATTGCCGCTCATGCATATGTACAGACTACCATCTCCACGAACATGATGAGATTCCTTCCAATCGTAACCATTCAAGAATAATTTTCATTTAATGGTTTAAGATAATGTTTAAGAACATAATATAATTTTATATATGTATCAAATACATCCTATCCATAAAAAATTTGACTTATGTAACAAATAATATAATGGAAAACGAGTCTGTTAACAACCAAAACAATGATACAACTGAAATATTAAATATTATTAAAAAATAAATATTATAAGATCATATATTAAAACATATTTATTTATCTGAAATTTTTATAATTTAATAAAAATTATTTAACTGCTATATAGGATTTTAATGTACCCTCGACTAGTGAAAAGTATAAGGTAAGTGTTAATTTTAATATCTCTTTATTATTACAGGTTGTTTATACCTAATCATCTACATGGAATTATTTATCATCCTCAACTGTGTTTCTTAAAAAAACATTTCAAAATTTTTTACTAATTCATAGACTATGGGTTAAAGTCATTTATTCCCTTGTTTTAAATTTTATAAAATGTTTATAAAGGAATCATTCCATCATTTTCCAAACATGTTCCATTATGACCTTTTCAAAAAATTATGTTAAGAATGTTTTTTTAACTTATACGGCAGGTGTGGCTATTTTCTTCCATTATACAACCTTTTAAGCTTCCCTTACAATATTATAAAAATATTTACAAAATAAATGTTTTGTTTTATAATTATGTGACTTTTAAATGATATCAAAATAGAAATAGATATTTCACTCAAATAGATTTTATTTCATCTATTCCAACATCTTTTGATGTATTTTACACTTGTTTGAAGTTGATTTATTTTGATACAATATTCTATTTATTATTGATAGTTTTTGATATGTTCGACTGTGGATGATCTATTTTAATACCATTCATGGTTTATGGATAAAGTATAAACATTTTTTATACTAGTTTTAATATGAATATTTATGTTATATTTATACCTTTTCATATAAGTAATGCATTGGACATAGTAAGTAATGGGTGGAGCCCGTTATTGCTCCTTGATGTATCGGTGTGTGTCATGATACAAACTAATCTTAGAATAATGTATTTAAAAAATCTTATTTTTAGTCTTGGGATGAGGCCTTGACTAATTGTTTATGGTGTCCAGCATTATGCATTCCATTTGAATGAATTTCGCTATTGATATTGCATGTGATTATTGGACTATTACAATAATCATTTGACTATGTAAATGGAAATATTTTATTTAACTTTTCCATAATATTCTGAAGTTTATGTTTAAAATACTTTTTCTTTATTGTTATACATTGCCTTAAATTTTTTATCCTTATTTATGATAATTTCCTCTATATTGTTATCCTTACTGAGCATCTGATCTCACCCATTTCTATGTTTTATTTTTTCCATGATATGAGAAAATATATTATGATTAACCTACAGGTATAACTAATGGATATGAGCGTGTTAAAAGGGGACACGATGTTTTTTGATTTCAGGTTGTAATGTAAAACTCATATATGTATCTAGTACTTCCATGGGTACTAAACTAATCAGTCTTTGGGGACGTGATCTCTTTTGATCATGCCAATGTTATGTAATAATGCACTGGCTCTTGGTAACAAGGGTCGAGGCTTTGCGGTTGGTATTAGAGAAAGTTTCGTACAGACCATGGGAACTAGATTTATAAAAACTATGATTTGAGAACATTACCTAATATATAAATATAGTATTTGTAGAGAAGAACTTCCAAGAATTTTTGTCATGTAGAGATTTTGTTTATTTTACAAGAAATTAATCCCTTTCAAGATAAGAGTAGGTAGAGGTGGCTCTGGAAGAGATGTATCTAGGTTTAAAACCCGAAAACACCACTTGGAGCTAGACTCGAATGGGAACTGGTTCATGACAACGGGAATTACTGCACTCTTGGTTACGACACACCTGGGATATTATTTGGATAATTCACATTTTTATTACAAAAAAATATAATGGATTAATGATTAAATACTTCTTTAAAGAATTCCTTTTCTTATGATTATAGATTATATGCGTAAAATATTCAATAAATGTTAGGTATTTTACTAGTTTGGAATTATTTATTTCCACTCATAAACTAAACTAGTGTATGCCATTATTTTGAAATGGTTCCTAGTGGAATGATGAAAACTTTATCAACGCACTAAATCTGTGTAGGTATTTACCTCCTAATTAAGATAATTATAGTGGAGCTAGTGACGGAACTGCTACTGAACAGTTTGTAACCATACTAGGAAAACACACTCAGTTTATGAATAATTATATTACATGTATAGAGCACCTTGATCAACAACATGTAGGTTCAATGATAGAAAAATTCATGATGAAAATTCAACAACATTCTATGGGACTACAAATCCATTTTTAGATGTGCAGTTGATAAGTTCCTTAAAGAAATTATTTCATACTTTGGGGTGTATCGAAAGGGAAAAAAATTTCAGTGCATTTTATCGCCTCATGGGAGATGCAGGTCAATGGTGGTCAGTAATTCAAAAAAAATATTATGAAGAAGTACAAAATATCGAATGAAGGGATTTAAAAAATATTTTCATCAGAAAATAATTTCGTCATGACCGTGGAGAGGATATCAAAAGACAATCTCAAAATCTGAGAAAAAAAGGAGTATGATAATGTCACAAAGTATTAGTCTAACTTTACAAGGTTATCATGTCATGCATCAGATTATATACATAACCAAAAGAGTAATATTGATCGATTTTTTGATGTTTTAATACCATTTCTCGGTCAAGCATTAGTCTCACAGTCATTCTTTTCATATAAAGATATTGTCTCACGTTCTATCAATACTAAAAAGGAATTTTCAATGTCTTCCTCCATTAAATAAAAGCAAGAGAATAGGAGATCTACTGAACACTTTGGAAATGGAAATAAGGGAAAGAAGCAAAATTTGAATTTTCATCCTTTATTAAATGTTAGAAGAAACACCCTGGTACTTCCTTGAAGGAAATGGGAGTCTGTTACAAGTATATAGAAAAAGGCAACCAAGCTCGTGATTGAAAAATTAATGAAGATGATTTCAATTTTGAATGATACTATTGTAGAGAAATGGAGCATTATGAAAACTAATATAGTAAGCGCCAAAGAAACTTACCTCAAAAAAGGGCAATGAAGCAAGGCCAATCTTAGGTGATCTCTACTGCCGAGGTTGATTCTCCGAATGACGTGGTGGTAGTAACTTTAATGGTTTCCTCAAATTTATCCGATGATTTATTTGATTTTGGATCATCACATTATTTCATATCTTCTTATTTTTCTTGAAAAATAGTTATTTCCAATTTTATATAATAAGGGAGTTGTCATTCAAAACTCTTAAGGGAAGTGTCATTACAACAATGTTTTTTGAATCTTTTCCCATTAGGGCATATAAACATTCTCTATCTTCTCATCTCATCATCGTCCCCATGATTGAATTTTATATAGTCCTTAGTATGGAATGTATTTTGGATCTTGATGTGAAAATTTATTTTAAGAAGAAGGAGGTTAAATTTTTTATGATGATAAAGAATACCTATTCATTAGAAAGGAAACATCACCATCATATTCTTATCATGATTGACCACCATTAGCTCTACTAAATTCAAATATTGGGGAGGAAGGGATGTAAATAACTATGGGTGAGGAAAAGAATGTTCAAATAGAGGATGAACCTACTGGGAAAGAATATGTTGATGTGTTTCCAAGGGATTTACCAAGACCCTCTCCTGAATAAGAGATTGAGTTTTTCATTGACTTAATTCTTGGTTTAATTCCCATATTTAAGATCCATTATAGAATGGCCACTGTGGAATTAGTGGAACTAATGAAACAATGAGAGGAATTGAGAAATACGGTATTTATTTTCCCCAGTGTTTATCTATGGGGAGCCCCTATTCTTTTTGATAAAATGATAGATGGATCTATGAGTTTAGGAATTGACTATAGGGTGATCTGTTCTATAACAATAAATAAAAATTATCCCCTACTTCTCATTGATGATTTATTTTATCAACTTCATTTAACTAAATATTTTTCAAAGATTGACCTTCGATCTAGGTACCATCAGTTGTGCATGAAAATGGAATATATCCCAAGGACATCATTTTGTACAAGGTATGGGCATTATGAGTTTACAGTAATATATTTTGGACTGAATAATGTACCCTCTATTTCCATGGATCTAATTAATAGTATTTTTAAGGAATATCTTGATGGCATTGTAGTGGTATAGATTGATAAAATCTTTGTACCTTCCAAAATCTATAATAATCTGGGAAATCACATTCTCACTAGTCTAAAGACTCTTTGAATAAATGAATTATATGAGAAGTTTAGAATGTTTAAATTCTGGCATCAAAGGATTTATTTTCATGGCCATATTTTCTCTAAAGAAGGTATCTTTATCGATCCTTCAAAAACAATGGCAATCCAGGAATGTCCTGCACCTATGATTATTACTGAGATAGGTTGTTTTATTGGTTTAGCAGGTTATTATCAGCCCTTAGTAAATAATTTTTCCCAATTGGCTAACCCATTAACCAAGATCACATAGAAAGGGGTTACCCTTGTTTGAGCCAAAGATTGTGAAGAAGTTTTTATTGAATTGAAGAAAAGATTAGTCAATTCTCTTATATTGATTCTACCATCAGGGAAGGACATGTATTTTATTTATAGTGATGCTTCAAAGAAAGATCTTGGTTGTTTCCTTATGAAGAATGATAGAGAAATTGCATATGCATCATGAAATCTAAAAAACCATGAACAAAACTATCATAATCATGATCTTGAGTTAGTAGATGTAATCTTTTATTTGAATTTATAGAGACACTATCTCTATGGGGAAAAATGTGAGATATATACTGATCACAAGAGTTCCAAATATCTATTCTCACAGAAAGAACTCAACATGAGGCAAAGTATATTCCTTCAACTACTCAATGATTAGGATTTCACTATACACTACCATCCAGGGAAGGAAAATATGGTGGCAGATTCTTTGATCTGAATGGATCATGGATTTATGAACAATATAAGTGTTGAAATGGATCCTATATACCTGGATCTAGTAAAAATGGATATGGGAATAATCATTGAAGGTGAAACATCGATACTTATTCAAATGGTTTCCAATCCATATTAACTAGAAAGGATAAAATGTTCTCAGACTGATGATGAAGAGTTTCAAAAGAAAATTAAATATTTAAATGATTAGAGAATGGTCGACTTTATATATGAAGATGGAATATTGATATTTGGGGAGAGAATTTCTGTTCCTGATAAACATAATCAAAAAATGGGAATTCATGGCTGATTCTCATAGCTCAAATTTCTCTATACACCCTGGTATCACTATGATCTATTGAGATTTGAAAGAACATTTTTTGGGGAAAATAGTAAAAGTGAGATTGATGATTATGTGTCATGATGAATGGTTTTTAAACAGCTTAAGGATAAAAGACAAAATACTAGATAAGTTATGAAACCTATTCCAAAACCAGAATGGAAATGCGATGATATTACGGGGAAATTTTTCATGGTGATGCCAAATAATTTAAGAAGAAAGGATGCAATATGGGTTATTGTTGATCATCATACCAATTCATCACATTTTCTTTCTATAAGAGAAGATTTAACAGTTAATCAATTAGCAAGACTATATATTACTAAAGTTTTATGACTTTATAGTGTTCCCTATCAATTTTTTATGATCATGATCCCCATTTTACAATAATAATCTAGAAAAGTCTTTAGAAATCACGACACACAGAACATCGTTTGAGCACTACCTACCACCCTCAAACTGATCGACAATCAGAATGAACTATTCAAACATTATAAGTCATTTTGAGATATTTATCAATTGACTTTCATGGTATGTGGGATTAGTATTTACCTCTATTAGAATTTTTATATAATAGTATCATCCAATCAAGTATTCATATTGCACCATATGAAGCATTCTATCGAAAGAGATGTCGCACACCAACTTATTGGGATGAAGTTGGTGAATGAAAATTTGTAATCCAAGAGAATTTTGGGAAAACAATGGAAAATGTTAATATTATCCAAACAAACATCAATGCAGTTCAAAGTAGGAAAAAGAGCTAACATGATAACTGAAGGAATATTTTGAATTTCATGTAATATATCATGTTTTCTAGAATGTATCTCTACGGAAGGGTGTTATATGGTTTGGTAAGAACGGTAAATTATGTTTCAGGTAAATTGGGCCTTTTAAAATTATAGAATGAATTGGAGTTGAATATTACCATTTGGAAATGCCGCCAAGTCTTTCCAAAGTACATGATGTGTTCCACCTATCACTATTTGGAAAATAAAAGCCTGTCCCAATGCATGTACTCAGCTATAATGTAGTAGAACTTGAACCTGATCTGTCTTACTATGAAGAGCCTATCTCGATTCTTGATATGAGAGAACAAGTGTTGAGAAACTAGACGACCCGTTTTGTAAAAGTTCTATAGAGAAACCATTAAATGGATGTGGAAATGTGGGAACCAAAGAAACTTATGATGAAGAACCACCCAAATTAATTTATGTAGTAATATTCCTAAAATTTTCAATATGAAATTATTTTTAGGAGGGGGGAATGTTACAACCAAATATTCCATGGTACGCTTCTCTTTGAATAATACAATATCTTGTGTTGTACGCAACTTCGAGTTTGAGCACACAACGACCAATCAAACTAACCTTTAAGAAGCAGTAATGAATAGTAATAGCAAAATTTTAAAATTATATAAATTTTCTATTTCAAATTGGACTTTATTTTTGGATTCGGAATATCAAAATTATCTTAGGGTGAATTTTGGGTAGTTTTATGAAAACATTCAATTTTTTTGATAAATAATGAAAACACTCCATTATTGTTTAAAACCATCATTTTATTTAAATAATTATTATTATATTGAAATTTATTTTAAATAAAAAAATATACATAATTTCCATATTAATCCAATTTAAATCATTAGATTCATTTTATAATAATAATAGATATATCAATTTTTATGGATATTTTTATCGTTTTTAACCCACCTACAAGGCACATTTTCAAATTTGAATAAAAAATAATTTTACCACTTCTGTGATTTGAATTTCCAAAATCTGAGAGAGACAGTAGACATCAGTATGTAAAATGTGGCTTAATAGGTTGAAGATAATTATTGGTGAATAGTAACTTTTAAAATTTTATTTAACACGGTTAAATGTAAATATGGTAATTAAAGGTAAAAATGATATCTTAATTACACTAAAACATGTCATAAATCCATTGGATAAATGTATTTCGACCAAAATAAACCTTAGGAATAATATATGATCTTTTTTATTTACTTGGATTACATTAGGACATTTATCATATTTTATTTAAAAAATAGTTCAAAGTGTTAAATTCAAATTTTAATAACTAAAATAGTTTTAATATAGGGTTATACATAAGATAAATTAGACTATAAATATTTATTATAAATCTAAAATGATTTCATAAATAGTGGAATTTTATTTATAATTTTTAGAAATTAAAAAATTAAATTTATTTATGACACAGTCAGGATGCTGTAATAACCTTAATAATGAAGGATTAAAATCATTGATATTTGAAATATTAAAATAAATTTAAACTAATAAATTTGAGGCATTACATGAATATTATAGGTTAATATTACATTTTTTTATTAAATAAATTTTTTGGAAGTAATCATGTTGTGATCACTTTCACAAAAACCCAATACTAAATAGTGTCAAAATTGACATAAATGAGTTTTTAAAACCAATACAATTTTATTAAATTATATAATTGTCCTAAAAATCAATGGTTCAGCCAAACGACTTATATAATAATAGATATATCATTAACGAACCAATTTATGTTCTCTTGGCATTTAATAGTATGTTCATTCACCATGTAATATAAAAATATAGGATGACATGGTAAAACATAAAATATTAAACTAAGAGATAAATCTAAAAGATAAGGTCAATATGGTGACCTAAATTTTTCTAAAAATAAATTTTTGAGAATATTTCGTCCCATACCCACCTTATCCTCAAAATAAATCCATTTTGACCCATTAGAACCCGAAAATGAATTACTAATAAAATAGTATTTCAAACTTTTACTAAAGTGACCCCCATCTCTCTTATAAAAGAGTACTTCCCCTTATCTCAATATCACACCTACAAAGCCATTTGAATCGTCCATACTATTATTAAATATCCTCTCAACTACCCTTAATTCATCCAAGATCCCTTAATTTGATCATAAAGCCAACCAATGGAGCCCTTTTGATCAAATCAAAAGGAAGCACCCAAAAAAGAGGTAATAATTTCATCACCTTTTCAAAGTTCTTTTCTTCTTCCACTTCCTATTTCTTTGTTGTTTCCATACCAAAATAATATATTCAGTACCTTATATATAATTTGATGTTATTATAAATATGTTACATCCATATTCATTATTATATCCATCCAATTAATGACAAAGTCACGATACTTGCATACATACGACTTACCGACTCCCTATTGTGGTGTAGTTTGTCATTCAACACATCATTATTTTTATTGGTATAATAATGAGTATAATTGATGTAAATATTAAATATAACATGATTATTATTCTATATATATGATATAACGTCCAATTACATCAATGTTACCATCAATAGAATGATATTGTCCCTCGGGCGTACGTATGGATTAACGTCTCCACGAATGTGATGAGATTCATTCCCATCATAACAATTCCGGAATAATTTTTATTTAATGATTTATAATAATTATTTAGATCATAATATCACTATGTATCTGAATCAATTACATTCTATCCATTACAAAAGATTCTTATGTAACAAAACATTAAAAGGAAAATGAGTCAGTTAACACCCAAAAAATGATACTATTGATATATTAAATATTATAAACAAAGAAATATTAGAAGATCATATATGATATAATATTTATGTATGTGGATCTTTTATTATTTCATAACAATGATTTAAATATTATAAAAATATGGTCGTGTACCCCCAACTAAGGAAAAGTACAAGGTAAGGGTTAATTTTACACATTCTACTTTATCCGAGGTTGTTTATATGTAAGAATCTTCTCAGATTTCTATATCATCATCATTTTTGTTTCTTAAAAATTTATTTCAAAACATTTTTACTATTTCTTAGACTATGGGTTAAAGTCATATATACCCTTGTTTTACATTTTCTAAAAAATTTATAAAAGAATCTTCTCATCGTTTTCCGAACAAGGTCCTTTATGACCTTTTCAAAAAATTGAGGTAAGAATGTTTTTTTAACATTTATAGAGGATGAATCTATTTTCCGCCATTATAAAACCTTTGAAACATCCCTATCAAGAATATAAGAATATTTTCAAAATATTTTTTCTCTTTTATAATTATGTGAAAATGAAATGATATAAATATATATATATATATATATATATCAAATAGTTTTGATTTCATCTATGCCAACATCCTTTGATGGATTTTACACTTTTTTGAAGTTGATTTATTATGATATAATATTCCATACTATATTGAAGGTTTTTTGATATTTTTTACTATGAATGTGTTATATTTATTCCATTCACTTATTATGGTTAATTTATTAACATTTCGTATACTATTTTTAATACGAATGTTTTTGTTATGTTCAACCATTTCAAATGAGGAATGAATTTGACATATTAAGTGATGGGGGAGCTCACTCTAGCTACTCAATGAATCGGTAGGTCTCTTGAGAACTAGTGTCTTGGCACAAGTCCTTGAAAAAAATCTTATTTGTAATCTTGGGAGGAGGTCATGACTATGTGGTTATGATATCTGGAATTATGAATTCCCTTAGTATGAATTTGGATATTGATATTACATATGATTAATTGACTTGTAGAATATCCATGTGAATAAGTAAATTGAATTATTTGATTTATCATTGCCATATTATTCATAAGTTTATGGTTAAAAGGATTGTTTTTTAGTCTTATACATTTATTTGAATTTTTATTCTTATTTATGATAATTTCTGCTATCTTGTTATCCTTAATGATCATCAGATCTCACCCCTTTGTATGTTTTATTTTCCAAGGTTGAAAAAAGTATATTATGATAATCCTGTAGCGATTGGATAAACTATATGAGTGTGTTAAAAAGGGACACAATGTTGTTTTTTTAATTCATGTTTTAATGTAAATGTTTTGTATGTATCCAGTACTTCCAAGGCTATTAAACTAATTGGTCTTTTGATACTTGATCTCTTGTGATCTTGCCAATGTTATGTAATAATGAACTGACTCTGATTATCTAGGGTCAGGGAGCTACACATCCCATATCCTTTTAACTCACATGAATGTGAGGGGTAAAGGGGGGTATACATAAAATAAACCATAGGAATGCAGGCCCTACATATTATTGAGGAGATGGCATACTGGACAACAATTATAATTTAACAAATAAATTAAAAGAAAACCAATCACATGCAATGGTCTGGTCCACATCATGATCATCCAAAAACATGCAACAAATTAATCATATAATAAAATTAGAATTCAATTCATTATACATTTTTATTAAGATAAATCATGCTTGAATCGATTAATTATTATCTTTATTTAATAAATCATTTTATATTCATCCTTTTTTCAAATTTCCATGAGATTCTCATTCATTATAATTGTAATGAAATTAATAATTTTTAATAAATTAACTATGTACATAACATGTACCGTAGATGCAACTAGTTTAATACTCATCCAAAACTACCCATCATACATGGTGTACAGATCTTTGAACATTATGCATATGTAAATTAAAAATTTATATAAATATATTTATAAATAAACATCACATGTTGTCTCCCATCTTTACACCCACAAGAAGGTAGATGTCTGAAGGGTAAGATAATATAAAACTAAATTTTTAAATCTGCATAATTTGAAAAAGTACATGGTGTGTTGATCTGACAACACAGCGTGTACACTCCTCAACTTCAATCTTAAGTACGCACCATGGGAAATGGTGTGTGAGGTGTACTTAGGAAATCTTCAAAGTAAATGGTGTGGCCAGTGGGCCACACACCATGAAAACATCATGTTATAGACTCACCAAGTGGGCATGTTTTGTATGGGATACATGACTGGACCATGACCCGAATGGACTACACACCATGTCCAAATAGCTACATAGTATTTCGTCCAGTTGACCATGCACCAGTCTGTCTTGGTAAACATGTGATGCAAGAAATAACTACACCGCATGTCATTAATAAGCACGACTTGAGTAATTTCTAAATTACTCACGATGAGTTGAACACAGCAACATAGTTTGTGATCTATATTACACATCACGTATGGAATATTACCCAACATGAAACTCGGAATACACCGCGTTTACTGTCGCGTTAACTAGATAAAATTGTCGGTGCCTCCTAATGAGATCCTCAATTTAATTTTAATAATAACATTATTCATTTATCTTAAATCAATGAGAAATGAAAGGGGGAGAATAGAAATCGAAATTCAGAATACAAGAATGATTAAACATGAATTAACGAACTAAATTATTAAAGTATAAATCAATAATTAATTATTTAAATATTTTAAAAAATCTGACCCCTCTGATTCCACTATTAGGATCTGAACATAGGGATAGTGCAGTTATGTCAGTTCCCAAATTGAAACTTTATAGTGATCAATGAATGTTACGGAATATATATGATGAATAACATTTATATTAATTTAATAAAATAATTCGTTTAGACAATAAAAAAAGGCCAGAAACAAGAGAGAGAATAGAAATATTTTTTTTATAATTAATTTAATTACATTAAAGAAATACCTCTATGGTTTTCTTTCTTCATTGATGTGGCTAACCACATATTTGTGTTGACCCTTTCGTGGAATTGTAGATATCAAGATTAGATCACCTCTAGCAGTAATACACATGTGCTCTTAGAATCTATGTACATCACCAAAGGAGTCTCTGTTACTAGTATGGAATGTCCTTTCGCTTGTGTTGTCTTCCCCCGATCACAATGTGAGCCAATTCAAAATCATTCTATGTCATTGTTATGATGCCCGCTCTCATTCATGAGAGTGTTCATGGTAACAAATATCACAATTCTTAATATTTTTCTCCAAAATTCTATTCAAATTAAAAAGTTTCTATCTAGCCTATGGGTTTCCCCTTGTAAAATAGAAGAATAATATGTAACTAGGAATTCAATTCACTAGGTAATAATAAATAATTAGAACAATTGTCATTACTTATTTTATTATTGCATATTAAACCCCCATATCAAATAACAACAGCAATACCATTATTTCCATGACATGTGATTATCTTGTAAGTTATAATTAAATATGATTTTAATAAATTAATATTTGTTATTATTTTATCCCTGGACACTTTAACATTGCCTTCCATCCTCTGAAATATTTATTAGACTTTGAGAAATGAATTTTTATTTATCGAATTAATAAATAAATATTAATGAATTATTCACCAATAAATAAATAAAATGTGATCTGACATACCTCAATAATTGTTAAACCAAAACCGGGAATAATATTTATTCAAATTTTCAAATAATAAATTATTTTAATACGATTTTGGATACACTTACTATGTGACCCTCTAGGCCTTTTTCCCAGTGGCATTAGAGAATCCTCCTTAAAGTCCATGGTAAGCATATAGAAACTAGATAAGGAATCCATAGAGAACGGTTTTAATGCAGAAATGACATGTTACGTCATATGAATACAACCATGAAATATAAACCATTTACCACAATATCTACAATCGAGCTTGTTTTGTGCTAGTGTCATCAACATATATGCTCGATAACTCATTCATTGACATTATAGAAATAAAACTTTCCTAAATAACACCATGGAAATAGATTTATTTAGGTTATATCATTTTCCTCAAAGGTCCAGAGATATTTACTTCCTTCAATGAACAATAGAGATAAATCCTTTCTCGCATTATTCATTAATGCAATATTACTTGCGATGCACCCAACATATCCTACCAAATAGAGAGCATATGTCATCATATTTTTCACCAATACATCAAAGTGTGTGACTCATAAAATCCATTAATAATAATTATAAATTCTAAGGACCTTTATAAACATCAATAGATCGAAACATCCAATGATACCTATAATGTGTATTTCCTACCCTAGGGTATCGTTCTTATAATATCCTACAGGAATTACCAGGGGAGTGCACCATGAGATGTTTCCTCAGAGTCCTATGAGTCTCCACCCTTGTTATCCTATGTTATTTTTGTACCTTAAAATGATATCATCCAGTCGTAGAACATTTATTCATGAATAGTTTCATAGCACTTTTGGGTTTTCATCATAGTGGGGAACTACTATGACCTTTTAGTTAGACAACTACTCTTGGGACATTATCACATGGTATGACACTCATAAGAACAATCATAATGTGATAAGGAATTTATTAATATTAAAAACCATGAATATAAGTTTATCATAAAGTAAAAAGAAGTTGGTTTTATGGCACCAACTCAAATATATTTTTTCACTTGACACTTGTATTATCCTATGCGGGAACCCAGTTATTAGTTACTTTTGGTGACTATTATGTTTCTGTATTTCCTTTTTAAATGTAAGTCTTAGTAATAATATTTATGTTGTGGGATTATATGAATGGAACATTCAAGAATTAAACCATTGATAACCTGAAGAAATTTTGAGGAACAAAATAATTTTAAGGAAGGAAGAATGGAAAACCACAAGATTTTGTGAATTATTATTTTTTTGAATTAGGTAAATCTTTTTGATATTTTTCACATCATTAAAAAGGGAAAAATTATTGTGGTTATTATATAAATTAACTATCTTTGTATTATGTTATACACAACACCATGTTATGTATGCGCTACATACAAAAATGAATTGGCTTGCATTAGACACAACACTAAGTTTCCACAAAACATATTTTTATATTAATAAATATTTAAAAAAGATGATCATGACATATCAATTAAATATATTACTATAAATAGTAATAACTGGTTATAATTTTTTTATACAAAAAAAATATTTTTATTGAAATTTATAATTTGTGGTAAAATCATTATATGCTCAGAAATACTATTTTCTTACAGGAATATATTTTTATGTCCTTATGTGAACAACAATAAAGTTAATTTCAAACAGTCATAGAAATTTAATTTTGTAAAATATTTTTTTTTGAAGTTTTAATGTCATAATTAATTTAGGTTGGATTTTTATTATTGTTTTGGGATGTTTCATTTTTTGATGAATAGTGAAAGATACAACATTGTATTTAAAAAATGTGTGTTTAATTTAAATAATTTTTATATTTTAAAATGATTTTAAAGTCACAACCAATAAATTATACATATGTTAATTGAATTTAGGTCATTGTAATTGATTATGGATTAAAATTAGACACAAAAACATACTAGATTTTTTGAACTTTCATTTTATGGCCTTTCCTCTATATCTATAGAATGAGTGTTAATCTTAATTTTCCACTTGTGTGAATTAAATTTTGAAAAACAGACATACATGGTTGTAAGAATATGAAATTTATTTTATTTTATTTAGGAACAAGTTAAAAAATTCATGCTCATATTTTTAAAAAGTAAATACTATTTAATATAGTGTTATATATAAGATAAATATGACTATAAATATTCATTTACAATATAATAAATTTATCATCATCATGATAATTTATTTTTATCTTTTAGAGAATAAATTATTTAATTAAGGTCTTCCATATTGATAATGGATTAATAATTTTATAAATGTAAATTTCAAACAAATGAGATTAAAATTCTTAAATTAAATATATTCTAACATAATTAAAGACATCAAGGAATTTTATAGATAACTTCGATACATTAGTGATAACTTTTATATGTTCGTGGTTTATTAGAAGTGTTTTGTTTTTTAATTAATCATGTTTTTAGGGTTTTTTAAATAAAATAATGAATAGTATCAAATTTGACATAAATGATACATTAAAAAATATTTTATTAAATGATATAAATTTCAAAAATAACTAATACTCATTAAAATAAATAAAATAATGTTTAAAATTTCATCAATGATCTAACTGGTGTTTTTTTGGAATTATATAGTAACTCTATTAACCCTAAAGAGTAAAAAATCCATGTTCTCATGATAAAATTTAAAGGGTTTAATAAAGTGTTACAGAAAAAAAGATAAGGTTAAAATTGTGACATAAACATGTTAAAGAATCATTAATTGAGAGTATTTCTAACCACACCCAACTTAGAATTTAAATAACTATATTTGGAGCTATTTGAAATTGAAAAAATATATATTAATTTAATATTTTATGTGTTTCTGGAAGTGCACCTTACCTCAATTATAAAACGTCGCCTCCTCCCTTACATCCTCATACCACATTGTTCCTTCTAGATTTACCAAAAACTATAAATTTACAATATCAACTGACCTAGTAAGAGTATATAGTTACTGGTCATATCAAAATACCAACTCTAGTGTCCCTAAGAGGATATCAATAGGGAGATCATCGTAGAAGAGGTAATCTCATTATCAACTCATTCATAATTGTTTCTTCTTAAACATCCCATTCATGTGTTGATTCCAATATAAATTAATAAATAAATTATCACATATATACTTATATGTTTTTATTATAATGGAATAACCATATTCTGTATTTTATTCATCCCATGATAATGTAAAATACCATGCGTGTGTACATACGGTTTACCATCTCCATGCAACGGTGTAATCTGTTTTTTATCACTTGGTTATTAGTTTGGGTATAGTGATAGATATAATGAATATAAATAATAAATATAACATGATAATAAATTTATTTAGATGATATACCATTTAATTCATCACTATTTTACTATTAAGATAATGATATCATCACTCGTGCGTACGTACAACTTACCATCTCCATAAACTTTGTCTTCCATTTCATATACCAATATTATATATAAATTTATATGATAAATATATATAATGTACATAAATTTTTTCTTTACATTCTTTTAATATTTAAATCCTGATCTACGAAATAAGATCAATAATTATAAGTCAAAACACATATGGTAAAAAAAAGCAGTTTATACACGAAACATTGCTTTAAAGTGGAATTATTAATAAACAGTTAATATAAAGTCATAAATGAATCATATATGATATCATATATACTATTATGATTTTTTATTTAATAATATGTTTAAAACCACTGTATATGAGTTTGGTACATGTAATGTGGGAGTTGTACCTAATGTAAGCAATTTTTTTCACACATTTACTTCTATGAGACACATTCCTCACACACACCTTATTTCTTCTATAGGGTATATATACATCCTATAAATGTATTTTATAAATATTTTCCATTAGATTAATTTATTTTAAAATAAATATCAGATATATATATTAAATTTTTATACAATTATTATGATTAAAATGTTGTAAGGGTTTATTCCACAATCTCATTATTATCGGGATTATTTTAACATTAGAATGTACTGGGAAATATTTATCCTCCATGTCCATTTTCAGGAAAAAGATTCCCAAATATTTCTAATATTTTTCTAAAATAATTTTAATTCATCTTTACCCCTATGTAAATTTTTATTACTTGGTTTGAAAGGAATGTTTTTTATTTTTCAGAAAAAGGTACTTTTTAACTGTTTAGAAAAAAGTATGAAAATAATTTTTTTAACATATATATTATGAATGGATTTTTACTCTTTCATGGACTCTTAATTCTATGATGATTACCTTAAAATCATAAAAGGTTATTTTCAAATAAGACATTTTATTTTAAAATTGCACGTCATTTTTACAAAAAAAAATGATTTCAATTAACAAAGTATATTTTCCTCAAGAAATATTTTTAGTGATTTTTAATGATTCCTTTATAAGTTTTAAATTTGGTTTCAAAGAAAAGGTTTTTGAATATAATTTATTTTTTGAAAATTTATTTTAATGGAAAATTCAGTTTTCATATGATCTTTCAAAATCCTTCTCCATCTAAGATGGCATAATTTGTAATAGTTCAAGAATACAATTGATATTCATTCCCTAAATGGTTTTTTATAGTGTAATGATGTTTAAGAAACCTATTTTTTCATAGGATATTATTTTTAATGAAATAATTAGGAAACCCAAATCATTTCTAGATATTACGATGTGATTACATGGTTGTGAAACACATTTCATTTCATTTTTATGATATTATTGTTTATGATCTTATGAAACTTGAATGTAAAATTTAATTATGAGATGGGTGGTACCTGTATCTCTCTCCAATGAGTTGGGTAACGATTTATATCTCCTAATATATGCATAAGGGACTTTTTCCACTAATATGGTCATAGTAGTGACCCTGATAAAAAATAAGATATTGAAAATGAACCCATAAAACCAAGATGGACTTGAAATTGTTGCCTTCAATACCATAGAAATCATTATTTAATGATTATGTGTCATCCACTGATAAATGTTTCATTCCTATTAAATTATTTCATTGATCATGTTCTTTATTTCCTGATCATTCATGTCTTATGAACAATCAGCCTTTTTCCATGATTCATGTTTATGACCATGGATATGTAGGCTATAATCGTCTATTTTTTTGATCATGTCCTCATACCCTTTTACTCAGTCAAGTGTATACATATATCTTATGTTTAATATTATTGATCATTTGAGGTCAAACCTTTTTCATTCTTTCATTCCCAAAAGTTATGAATATTTTTATTATGTTTTATGGGTCTAAGAATGGTTCTAGTCGAGAAGAACCTAGTGGGAGATAATTTAGATTGATTATGTACCAGTGTTTATGTTTCCATATTTAGAGATTAATTGTGAATTTATTCGAGTAATTTATGAATAATTCCTAAAAATTAATTTAATTTTAATGTATGGAAAGTGATGGTCACTATAATCTCTCCCATGTTATACATTCAAAACATATTTATTCACTTACTAAGATATTTAGCTCTAATATTTTTATTGGCATTCCCCATGCAATCCCCTACTATTTAGGTATTTAAAATTTTTCTGGAGATCGTTATGGAGAATAAAAAAAGTAAATTTAATTTAGAATCTCCTTTATGTAATAGGAACATATTCATCCAAATATACAATGCCTCATGATCTTTTAGTTGTAATAGTCGGTATCATGGAACTATTTTAGTTATCCTTTTGTGAACTAGGATGTGAAAACATTAGTGATATCCCTAGGGATGAGTAAAAACATATATATATATATATATGACGATATCATGGAATTTATGTGATGTTTTGAGAGATTGGTTTCTGAGAAAATTCTACTTTTCCCAGGATCTACATGATGTTGTGTTTCTGGAATGGATAATCCGAGGGGTAGTGACTTTGACAAATTCATGGTGATTATGCCTCGAGTGTTACCTGGTAAAAATAAATGTGCCTTACTATATACCTATTTTGACACTCCTGGTTGATATGTTATGGAAATTCAGAAACTCATTCCAAACCATTATGAAGTACATGAACAATGTTTTAGGTTATGAATCCAAATGGAAATCATTATCATGGATAAACTAGATTGAAAATTTTAAACACATAGGACCAGATATGTTTACAATTCATAATTTATTCCTTATATATTTATACTTTTTACTTCTTGAAAAAATAATTTATTCTCATATTCTTTTTAAATATCATTTATTTAAGGGGGGGAAATATGAGAAACATGCCAAAACCCAACGTGATGGGAAATGTTATTATTTCTATAATGAGAAACCTAAACTAATAGGAATGTAATTTATAAATTTTATTTGTCATTCAAAATGAAATTTATCGAATTAGTATTGAAAATTGAAACATTTTAGAATCCCAAAGAACACTAAACAAGTTATCTATAGTGTCTCATTGAAGATTATGTGAAAATGATGAAAAAGAATGAAAAAAAAATCACTTTCATAAATGTCCAAAAAAATTCAAGAGACTGTAAAATTCATTAATAGAATTTTCAGATACATTATTTGTTGAGATGGAGGGAACAAAGAAGATAATTTCTAATGAAAATTTAAGTCTAGTTGATATGATAAAGGGAAATAATATTCAACCTATGTTACCATTAGTGGTAAAATTTTATAAATGTGGTAAAACTATTAATTATCAAAGACAATTCCTTATTCCAAATAATAATTCATAAGGTCATATTTCATTAAATTCATTTATGTTGAATTATTTAAGTGTTTACATGTTGGAAATAAATAATCTAATTTTTTAGTATTTATTTATGGTATTATCATAATATGAATCATGAACTTATAAGGATAGTTTTTCAGTAGTTTCTTTTATGAATTTTCAACAACATTTTTACTAATAATAATTTATGTGAAATGTGATTTAATGGATTAGATATATTCTATGTAATGATATAACTGTGAAGAAATAATAATCTTAGATAATTTTTTAACTTTTATGTAATTATATTTTATTGATATTTTTCCATTTTGTGGTAAATAATTAATATTATAGAAAACCATAGTGGATAAAAAATAGATTTAATTACTAATGTCATATTTTTAAATGTTTACAATATTATTGAGAACAATATTGGATCAAGTTGAATTATGAATATTATTATCTTATATGTTTTCCAATAATTTTATAAGATGGATAACTCATAATCTGGGTGACAATCCATCCCACCCACATTGGACTTCATTCATGCACCAACAAGCGTGATGAGTTTGTGGTGTAATCCCTACCACTGGACTAAACGATGCACTGTTAGTATAAATTTTTTTTTATAGACGCTTTACATGCAAAATATTTATATGAATTAGGAAAAAAAATCAATAGTTAAATAAATTTTTATTTTTAGGATTATTTTGAGATTAATTATATTTTGTGAAACATTTTATTGGGTTAAGATATATATAACCATTAGATTTAACAATAAGGACAATTTGGGATGAATGTTAATATGTTTTTAGAGATCTCACAAGAAGGGTGTGAGATAAAATTTGATGTTAAAACATTAATTATTATTCATGTTACTATTTTTTTGTGATATAGGGTTGTTCATTTAAAGAATTATCAATGTTCAAGCTTTGTGATTATTGTTAAAAAATTAAATTAATATATTATTATTTATTTTGGGTATTATCCTTAATTATCCTAACATTTTTGTTATTAATAATGATTGGAAGAATATCTTGTTACTATTTTATGAATCTTATGATATATTAAAATTTAATTTGAAATATTCCAGCATAAAAATATTTATACTATATATCCATTTTTTATAGTATGAGGTGAAGTGAAAATTGATCGTATAATAATTAAAGGATGAAATTATGATAATGAAATAAAATGATATCAGTTGAGTATATTTTTTGATTTACTGTATATTGATTGAAAAATAATCCCAAAACTCCATGAAATGGATCTTGAAAAAAAATTAATTTATTACCTTCATAACAGATTAATCAATGGTCTATTAATTCATTATATATTTATGGTTCTGTGATTTTTAACATTCTCTGGATCATTCACTTTCTTAAGATCCATAATCATTATCAATATCAAAAAATATTTACACATTTTTTTGAATTTCAATGTTTTCACTTCCCACCAATGTTATCCTATTTACAAACCTAGTTATGTTATGATTATCATAAATCCCATTCCATATTTTTAAGAGAAAATTTTATTAGTGATTATAATGATGTGGGTTTTTGAAAAAAGAAATTTCAAATTTTCATCCGTTGATCGCTAAGCACAATTTAAACTTATTATGGTGTAAAATATTAAAAGAAATTATAATTTAAGACAATTATTATTTATATTATATTTATCTTTAAGTAAATCCAAATGCTATAATTGTCTACATCACTGAGTGCACTGAATTTATGAAAATTCTTATATAATATTGAAATATTATTATTTCAACATGAGAGATATAACATATCTATTAAATTATTTGGAATTAATAATATTAAATATTTTATAAAACATAGATAAATTTTCTACTCAATATAAATAATTTTCAAATTATTATTAAATTTTTAGCCAACCTTAATAAAGATACTTTATTCTTCAAAAAATGTGATTGCTTCCAAAATTTTATATAATTATTTTATGTTGACATATTATAAGAATTTTTTTATGTTTTAAAATTTATTTGTAAGAAATTAAAATATTTTTTGAATACAAAATCTCAATGTTAACTTAGGTTGAAATTTTTGGATTTCTCAAACATTATTGATTTTATAATGAATTGGGGAAAATACGGATTTTTTTATCAAACTATGATTTATTAAAATTATACATAGTGATTTAAATGATAGATTGTAATTTGATATTTAATGGAATAAAAAATATTATTTATTATTTATATTTTATATAATTAATTAAATTTAAATCATATTTACACAATAATTGAACAAAACATGATTTTTAATCTTTAAAACACTTTTTTAAATATATTTTAATGTTAAAAATGTTTATCCATTAAATCAATTTAATGTTACCACTAATGGGGAATAATTTTAATGTAATTTATTGATAATAAATCTATAAATGTTATTTTATATACATTTAATTTTTATTACTTGTCATATATTTTCCACAAAATCATATTATGCATGGAAAATGCATTTCTTTAAAACGCATTTTCTTGACATGCCTCTGGGTTTAATTTTTAATGAAATTATACGAGTACTAAGATTTAAATTTCATAAAATTTATTTCATATATTTTATCAGAATATTTTCTATTTTATAATATTTTCAACATATCTTCTAGTCATAATGAATAGTAAAAATATAAAAAAAATTATTATTATAAAAAATAGGATAAAAGAGAGTAATTATAAAAGTAAGAGAATAAAACATTTCAATCATGTTTATTTCGAATGGTACTGGTGTGTATCAGATATATCTATCCTTTATTTCTTTATTTTCCAATTTTTTAAGAACTTCGGTTGAGAGTTACATCCCATTATTGAATAGTTTTCTGCATTTTCATAAATGTCACTCCAACTCTCTTTTAAAAGGGAACCCCATATCCTCTCATTTATACACATCCAAAACACATTGGTTTATCCAATACCCACCCAAATCATGTCCTTACTTCCATAACATCATCATAGAATAATTTTTTGGATCTAAAATCCAATCTAGAAGGACTTTAGTTATAATACATAAGGGGTTTTCTGTAGGAGTGGAATTAGTCTTCACTGAGATCAATTTATTTATTCATATTTTCTATATAAAATATGTATAAAAATTTAAATTATCAAAACATAAAAATCATGTATTCATAAATTTTATTATGTTTATTTCATAATATTCATTAATATCCTCTTTAGTAAAATGAGAAATTAAATTGTGATCATGTGTATAATGGACTACCACCTCGCAAAATGATGTAATTCATTTTCCATCATCTCACTCAAATTCATCCACAATAAAGGGTTTAGTGTTTAAATCTAATAATAATGACATAATGACCATTTTTTTAATGTAATTAATCATACAATTTCTTACATAACTCTCTTGTTTCTGACGCTTTCGCCGGGGCGTGCGCATTCGTCTGTGGGGAGGACGCGCTGCTTGTTACCCCGCATTCCCGCTTTCCAAAGGTGGGTGGAATCTGTTCCTTGTTGAGGGACGTCTACTCCTTGATCGAAACCAGGATGATGGGATGTCGGTTCTTCCTTTCGTGGATTCCTCCTCGGAGCTCATCACCTAGTCTGGGTCTCCCTAATAGATTTAAGACAAGTTCGTGAAGCTCATTCCCAGTGGCATATCTACATGGATGCCAGTTAATTATGATGCTTCTGTCAAGACGCTCCAAGGGGTCATGTGGGGGCAGCAACCTTCGGTGAGGAGAATGGTCACGATGGGGCATCGTCGGAATGTCTGTATTTGGTCCCTCATCACAGGGCTTCTCGAGGGCGCGGAAGCCCAAGGCATACCACATCGAACGCGGGGAATGTGTACCATCTGAGGTTTTCCTCAGCTTCCCATGTTTAACACGGGGTATGTCACGAGTTTAACGTCTTGTGTAGATGTATCGGGTTGAAGGACCCCTAGGGGAGCACCGATGTTGGGGCCAGCACGTTGGCGGCTTCCCGGATGCTATGGAGTGGGATGGGGTGGCATGATCTCACCGGGATGTGGCGGCCCGGGTAAGGATCAGGATGGATGGTGGGGTGATACATGAGGATTATGTTCTGAGACGGCCCAAGAGGGGGAATACAGTTTAACGTCATGCAGGACAAGGGGTCCGGGGCTTACACTCTGAGGCAGCCCAAGAAGAGGAATACAGTTTAACGTCATGTGGGACGATGGCATACAGTTTAACGTCATGCAGGACGAGGTCATGTGGGGCTTACGTTCTGAGGCGGCCAATGGTGGGTATGGTGCTTACGCTCTGAGGCGGCCCATGGTGGGTATGGGGCTTACGCTCTGAGGCGGACCATGGTGGGTATGGGGATTACGCTCTGAGGTGGCCCATGGTGGGTATGGGGCTAGGGCTCTGAGGTGGCCCATGGTGGGTATGGGGCTTACTCTCTGAGGCGGCCCATGGTGGGTAGTGAACTGACATGAAGAGTTCGGAACGACTGGGTGGTGGGCTTCAACCTCGTGGAGGCTTCCTACGTACCATTCCTTAACATGGATCAAATTCCTCGTAGTTCGGGAGAAAATAGGGGCTTGGCACACCGACAAGGAACGGTTTGGGCCAATAATTGTTGGGCTTGGACCTCAGGGAGGCTTCCTATGTACCATGCCTTAACACGGATCAAAGTCCACGTAGTTCGCTGGGATGGGGCCTACGCTCTGGGGCGGCCCATAAGAGGATGTCATGGTCGGTGCACGCTCTAAGCCCACGTGAGTCATGCTCAGTGTGGCAAACAAGAGGCAGTAGGGACCAGACGATCACGTCGCGAAGGGTGCGTTTGTGAGAAGCGGAATTGAGATTACGCGCTGAGCGGCCCAAAGAGGAAACAGGGGCTTACGCGTGGTTAGCGGCCCTTGGTGTTGTGGCTTACTCTAGGGTGGAGGCCCATGGTGCGACAAAGCGCAGTGGGAAAATGACACCACTGGCCTTGGTAGGGGGGAAGTACGGAGATGCACAGGTGCAGTCATCCGCACGAAAGGCTAGGGGATTACGCTCTAAGGCGGCCCTTCCCCTACGGACAAACACCGCTCCGACAAGGAGGATCACATTCCATTTGACGAAGAGTCCACTCCCATGGAGACAAGTGGCGTAAAAAATGTCCGAGCATGGGGGACCCTGCGTGCGAAGCATGGGGTCGGACCACAGTTTAACGTCTTGTGTTAAGGATGAGGTTCTTATTAGTTTAACTTCATGCGGCTTGGACGAGGTGGGTTTTCTCCACACCCCTAGGGCTTACATTCCCAACGCCCTCTACCCCCCGTGGGAGGGAAGGAATCGACAAGGCCTTTGTGAAGGGGGGCCGCAGGGAAAACCACAGGGGGGGTCCACGTTAGTGTGGCTATGCAAATAAAAAATAGCCATTAGCATGCCTATGCGGAGAAGAATAAGGAAAATCAATGCAACCGGAAACACAGCCCAAGGGACCTTGAGGTTACTTCGCACGAGCCTGGAAGGCCGGGCGGGAAAACAACGCATAGAGCACATGCTCAGAAGGGGATACATCAGGTGCCGGTGTAGGGGGCAGCCAAGGGGCGTCAAGGTGAGGGGTCCTGGGCTTTGCGCACAATAGGGAAGGTTTGCGAGCAAAACATCGGGACGACGCGCAATTGTAGTAATGGAATTGCACGCGAAGTGGGAATTGTGCGCATGGTTTTGCGCGCAAGGTAGGGTATTGCACACACGAGACACGGATTGCGCACAAGGTTGGAACACTAGGGAGGGGGAAAATTCACTGAAGCCAGTGGTTTGGCATGCAAAGGCAAACTCTGGGGCACGGTTGCGTGAAATGAGGGTTACCTGGATGTCATCTTTCGCGTGGGGGGAGCCGAATTGCGCGCACAAGAGTCGCTTCGGATTCCTCAACCCCCAAATCGTTCGGGGTCACCTTCTATTTATAGGCGACCTCCGCCGCGGAATCTAGGCGGCGCGCAAAATGGTTCATGCCGCGCGCAACTGGCTCGCAAAAACGCACCGCGCAGAACCAGGGCACGCAACGATTGCGCACCTCATCGGCTTAATTGCGCGAAACCCAGTGATTCTACGCGTGCAGAAATTTTTTTCGTGTGGAGCCTCCTTTATTTCGCGCACTACATCCCGGGCCTCCGGATCAGGCCTCTGATTCCAAATATGACTTCTCTTTGTCATTTAGAAACTTCCTCCTAGATTTACGGACTTTTTTTCGGCGTCAACATCTCTGTTGAAAATGATTATGTCATTTATATGTATGGTGGACTACTACCTCCCAATGTGATGTGATTCACTTATTTTATTACTGCATCACATTGATGGTATATTTAAGTGTATGTAATGAAATAATATGATTAATAGATATAATTATCATTATTTAATGATTAAATTTCACATAAGTTCTTGCCATCATTGTCTTTGAAAAATGGAAATGTTACTTATTTCTTTGTATGACTAATCATTTCCATGATTGTATCATAGTTATTTTTTCATAACCATAAGTTATTATTTGTTTTAGGAGTACAATTTATGTATAAACAAGTATATTATTTCAGGATTATAATTCTATATAAGATGAATTGATAATATATTTTTCATTATCCAACATACAAAAGTGATTTTTGACACATGAGTCGAACATCATAAAAACATCCTACATAACCCAAAATGAATAAGTAATTTAATATGAAATGGTCGTGATTAAAAAAATGGTAATATTGAAAATGGATTTTAAAAATATATATAATTAAAATATTTTTATCATATATTATGATAATTAATGGATGTGAAAAATTATTCTGAAGGTAAGGGATCTCCCTAAACTACCCATTTTTTAGGTTTACGGCCACTCTATCTTAACTCAGATTATCTATCTATTTAATAATATTGAATGAATATAAATTATATATATATATATATCTGACTCTTAAATAAATACCAAGACCATTATCCCTACCTTTTATTTTTTAATTCTTACATTATGACCACTTATCTATTTCCACCTTTAAGAAATCATTTTTGAATATGTTATAAGAAATGGTTATGGAACACATTTCATTCCATGGATAATTATTTGGTTTATGAAATATGATTTATTTAATTATGTTGTAAAAAAATTCATTTATATAATTTTAATGGTAAAGATCGTACCAGAATTACAGAACCCTCAAATAAATTGGGAAATGTTTTATTCTTATGAGACGTCATGTATAAGATTAGTGTGTGAACCTAATATATTATGGTAATTTATTTACTATGTGATGTTTTCTCAATAGTTATCCAAAACCTAGAATTATGTCATGTTTTATTCATATTCTATTTTTTTTTTGGATTCTATGATCTTATGATACCACATTATTTAGGTTCTGATTCCATGTGATTATTCATGAAGCCACTTTTTATGATAACATGGTATACCTTTAATCCCATGTTATACCATTGTACCATATCTAGTCTATTACTGTTATTTTCCCTCATCTCTCTTGACCATGTATTTCAAAGATCATCCCTCATATTTTAGTGGATATGAAATATTTAGGAGAACATTATGGATATTAAAATTAAAAAAAACACTATAGTCTCACTTTTATGGAATATGAACCTTGTCGTTCAATGATATTAGACTCCACAATTATTAGGTTGTAATTAATAGATTTCAGTGACATAAATTCATTTATAATATGTGTAAATAGCCTTGTTATCTATATTTAATAGTCAAAACACTAATATAAATTAATTATACCATGTATAAAAATAAAAATAACATATCATTCATGAATTTCAGTAGAGATACATACACATTCAAGATCTCAATATCAACCTTGGGTCTCACAGGATACACATGCACATATATATAAAAATTTTCATATTTGTGACTCATGGGATATGCACAAAAACATAAGGGATCAATAAAAATAATGAGTATCACTACATATTGATGAATACACATGAGACCAATATCATGTAAAAAACATTGTACAAGGGATCTACATTGTAAGTATCATCCTTACGCATGTATGTTGATGCCAAATTCTGTTATCCACATCGATTCATCTCCTGAATCAATACCTCACTATATGTAACCCTAAAATTATTACCAAAACATCAGAAATTGGATTCTATAATAATATTGAATATTGAAAAGGAAATTAATATATTGAATTCAATTAAGATTTCCCAATAATATCTATGGTCAATTGTATATTTAGATCTATTATAGATAGAGAAAACTATTCCCAATATAACTGGGCACTAATACTTTAGTGATACATTAATTAAAAATTAAATAAAATTATAATACATTGTTATACATATAGTATCCCATATCTATAATATATCCCATGAAGAAGAGGAATGATCAAGCGATATCAAGAGGAAAGTTGAAGAATGATCACAAACATTGGATTCTTATACCCCAAATCCACTATTTTAATGGAATTTTTTTTTGAGGTAATGAGAATTTCCAAAAACCACCACTAGAGTCCTTTTGTTATGTTGACCTAGGAATTTTTTAATGAAAGAGGTGTTTCAGAGACCTTATATGTATGAAAACCAATTTTCATATTAATTTAAAATTTTATCATTGTTTGGTTAATTATGTTACTTGACAATATAATAACCATGTGATTCCTACTACATTATCTGGAATCCCATGTGGTTTAGTAAACATGATCAAAAAAATATTTTTCCTCAATCCCACATAACACTTTATTCTGTGGAATGATACTTTATTATCTTTAATTGTTAACCAATTCTGTTGCACCCATTTCTCTTCTCCAAAAAACTATACTGTTTTCAGGGAGATCCACACAGTTCCCACAAACCATGAGAAAACAATTAACCAATAAAATGACCTCTAAATCCCTCCAGTGTTTTCCAAAAGATATATGTGAATTCTCCAAAAAAATAACTCAGAAAAACTCAATGAAATGAATAAATTAAAGAATGATGTTCCTAAAATGGCTGGGACATTACAACCATACCCTCTATATACATATCATCTGAATGCAGTTTCTATAGAGATCTTTCTAAAAAGACCTAGAACATTAATCTTATATATCAAATTCACACTCCTATGTATCCTCTTGGATTCACTTATACATATGGAGAACTCGAAAAAGTGGAGCCATATCTCCCATATAGAGTTTCACTCATGTGTCTATAATTTTTTCTGGTCTCACCACAAATGAATCACCAGGTTCGATATCAACTCTCTCATTATCGATCACAAGTACATGATTTTCATCACATGCATTAAAATTATAAATATAGAATATATCATACATTCCATAATATCATAGTTGATTGTCCCATCTATAATCCACTATTCTAGCATGTCAATGATATTAAACTCTACCAAATATCATGTAACTAAAGTCACTAGTCTCTATTATTGCTGATTGACTGGCTGAGGTGAGACTTATAAGAACTCATATGTCTTAAAATAGTGTACATTAGACTTATCCTTTGATAAGAATATGTTTGTATTATAATCATAGTGGAAACAATTTTCTTCTAGATAAATTATACTACCTCAGTGTTCTCCTTCACAATAGATTATCTAAAAATTGATGTCACTAACACCATATTCCAACAAATTGGTGAAAAAATGGTTGAACATAATGTAATTTAAAGTTATTCAAATGAATAAATTATTAGAAATTTTTATTGTACCATAGCTATATAAATTAATAATGATAATATGATACTCTAAAGGTGTCTATAATAGATGAAAAAAACATATCATCCCAGTTCTTTATCATACTCTACAAAATTCATTCAGCCATTAGATAGTATATTGTACTCAGTTTTATCTGATTTCAAGAATCCTTCCACAATTCCTCTAAACACCGTAAGGTAAAAAGTGAATGAAATTATGATATGATACTAGAAATAAACCGATACATTTATAATATCTCCGGGAAATTATCCTTTCCCAAATCATCTAATCACTTTGTTTCTCAAAAAAGATCACAATGTGCTAAATTATAAACTAATAAAATATCACCTAAACGACATCTTCAATCCTCATTGTCTTGGAAAACCCATCCTTATGTCTTTAGTTAACTGTTTCCACTTCAACATGGTAATTTTATGTGGATAATAGAAAGACTAATTTTTAAGCCTATACCTTAATCCTCTAGAAGTATAGAAAACCAAAGATAAATTATATGATGTCTCTATTCATTCTCAACAAATATAAGAATTTCTAAGATTCTAGATACATATTTCATTGAAATTAGGTTCACGAACCATTATGAAGAATTATATTCCATTTCCATCTATTTCTTAATAAAATCATGAAGCAATAATCTCCCATGAATATATATCATGTTGTCACATTCCATTTACCATCTTGGGAATGTGGTACTTTCATGTAAGAAGAATTTACCCTTAACCATGTTTGTGTTTAAGGTAATAATAGTGATACATTTCATATTTTTAGAGTTCTATTTTTTATGCATTTTGGATTTGAATTTTATTGATGTATTATACCATAGTGTTTCCCATTTTCCATAGGTGAAACCCCAAAGTATGATCAAAGGAGTATAGATTTTATTAAATAATAGAATACACCATCTGATTATTTTTATCCCAGAAAACTATGTATATGTCACAAAATTTATACTTTTTTTATATTCCTAGAATAATATTAAATCATTAGAATTATTATTTACCTCAGTTATGGAAGAAGTTCATCAATATTATTACCATTAATATATAACGAGATTAAAAGAAGAATTGTGAATAAAATCATAAAGTATCAAATGAGTAGAGGATTTAAGATAGCGAGAGTGTGACATCAGCCACTATGGATTTACTAAAATGGTTTTTTTCACTTTAAATATATTTTTTGTAATCATGGATTAATATATTAGTTTTTTTAATGAAATTCAATTATCATTCACAGATTTCTCAAAGAATTTGTTTTAGTGGTTTTTATATTCCATTATTAATATATTTTGTTAACATGTGATTGAAAAACACTCAATTATAAGGTCCAAGACTCAAGGTGATGGTAATAATGGTCTAAAGGTTATATATAACATATATTTCATCGATGGATCTTAAATAGTGATTTATTATAATTAATTAGTGTTTCAATATATATAAAATACATCTTATAACCTTGTATACTTGGGTGATTGATAATGATTATATGATTAATTAAAACACTATAGTGGGGAGGGATAGTAAGAGGTGACATAACTCTACTCTCTGCTAAGAGATAGAATTTAATATAACTTGGATTAATTGGCCAAACTCTTCTAATTGAGTCAGTCATCTTTACTAGTATTAGTTAACTAGTCTACGTATCAAAAAATAGTTCATAGAAACTTGGAACTGTTGATATGACAAATCTTTGTATTGGATGTGAGTGGTCTTAGATAAAGAATATCATCCCTCAAAACATGTTCCCCTATATTATTTATATTATAATACAATTAACTCATTTAATTTATTAAGTCATTTCTTCAATAAATTTTTAAATTTGGTTTGTTTATTTTTTCATTATTTTGATTAATATTTTTTATGTTTTTATAATCTGTTTTAAAATAACAACTATGAGTCAGAATTTCTTCGTCGATCACCTTGTCACATTCACATGAATATAATTTTTTGGGTCCATTATTATATTGAAAAATATAAATTCTAACTATTTAAAGCATGAAAATTACTAAGGTTTTTAGGATAATAATTTTTAGGAACCAATATTGTTTATGAGGGTGTTTACAGATAGATTCCACATTCTTGGGAGATTTCATAGCACATTCAGGATCCTAATATATTCATTACCTATTATCCTAATGCGTGAAGTGAAATTATACAAGGAGGGAACATCGAGGACAAATACAAAATTTCTAACATTATCATAGATATAATAACATCAGAAATCATCACTTTTTGGATATAACCTATTATCCATTCAATGGATCTCCTAATAATTTGAAATATAAAGTTAGATGGGAGAATTAGAATCATTTCCTAGGAGCTCCTAATTTCAAAATTTTTCAAGAGAATAACTCATAATAATTTTTGATAGATTCCCTCCTCATGTTTTGTTAAAATAATAACACGGAATTCAAAACAAAATAGTTGTTCCTCAATGAACATGGTAGTATTTCCAGGAATAATGACATGATATACAATAACATGAACCATAATTTTAAGATTTCATATTCTATAATGAATATTTGGTTCCAAAAAATTACTATTCTGAATGAAGAATGAGGTGAAAATGAGATGATGGAAGAGTATCAAGCGATTAATGAATGAGGAATATAATTTACACCACATTAGCTATTTTTCTTAAATAAGTGGAGGAATATATGACATCTATATGTTCATTATAAGAATAATATGGTAATTTCATGAATTATCTCAATGATTAAATTTTTTGGATAAAAATATATTGTTTGATGATGATGATTGAACCACAATTTTTATGAGTCTCAAATAAGATGTAGAAAATGTGATTTAGTACTTTTGTTTTTGAATAATTTTTTTTGAATCATACCATGAAAAACAAAACCAAATATAAGGAAATATTAGAAATAAAATAACCAACAGATAAGAAAATTTTGAAGCTGTGAGAGAAGTGATTCATGCATAGTGATTGAAATTAACTACAATCAATGATCTGGAACCACCATACATGGATAAAGTTTAAGATAAGGAAAATATAAATAATGTCACAATAATTTATGTTTGTAAATTATAGGAGTAAAAGATAATTTTCTTTCAGGATAGTGATATTGAAAAGAAATAAAACTAATTAGAATTTGAAAACCTGGAAAATAAAACTATTGAACATAAAAAATTAATCAATAATTAAAAGAATATAAAAGGTAACTATTGTTGATAAAGAGATATGATGATCAATTCTGATAAATAATTAAGAAAACATAGGTGGTAGAAGCGATATTGATTACTCAGTAGATTTATAACTACAAAAGTTCATAATAAATTAATGTCAACATGAGATACATGAATTATAAGGAATGAGAATATGTGAATGTAAGAAAAATGATATATAATAATATTTCTGGGTATGTGGATAACATTAAACAAATAATAAGACATGTTATGGACATGGTAATAAATCTAAATATAATGAATGATTTCATTATTAATGTAAATATTTTATGCCTCTGATGAGAATTGGCCTCTCAAAAAGCATAAATAAATTAGAATATCATATCATGTTATATCATTATTAAGAAATAATTATTAATGTGTTTTATTTTTAAATGAATGAAAGAGATTAAGATGATGATTATGATATATGATAAAATAACTATGGTGAAAAGGAAAAGAGGGGGATTATATATCCAACAAGTGAATGTTTTTTAAAGAAAGACACATAGTTATACTAAATCCAATGGTAAATTACTTCAAAAGTATAGATAATGTCCAAAAATATAAGTAAAGGAAAAATAATTCACAAATTTTCATTGATTTGGGTATATTTAGTTGGGAAAGTATTCAAATAAAGGCCCCTTCTTCCAAAGTATTACCTTATAAGAGGCCAAGGGAGAATGAATGATATTTTTCTATTAAAATAGTTGATATTGAAGTTCATAATAATGTTGTTATACATTAATATAATATAATTTATAAATTATCTAGTTCTCTATTTTATTCAAAATCTATTAAATATTTTATATCATTCGTGTTTGATAAGAAGAGACCACCAACCAATAATATAATGAGATAGGATTTTTCTGTTAATATAACTTGGAGAATTATTATTGAAATAATTGTATAATAAAATATATATATTATCATTAATAAATATTACATAGTTAGAAACATTATTTGAATAAAAATAGTTTAATTTTACATAATCCTTGGTATTGATTCTCTATGAATGTATAGTGTAAGAATTCATATCTGAGAAAAAAAATTGTTAGAAGTTATGATGTAGTCATATAATCCATTTATATATGAAGATAATTCATTATATCTTTCTAGTCAGGGTCTATATTTGGTATTATTAGAGAGTAAAATTCTGGGAATAGTGAAAGAAATGAAACACTTAATTGAAAGGAATCACATATTAATAAAGGATGATGCAACAGCTATTCATGAGTAAATTGATTTATTTTTTAAAACAATTACCAAGACATTGAACTTATCATAATGTTGAGACTCCTAAAGATTAGATACCTAACATAGAATATAAATATATATATATATGCAGTTCCAAACATAATTTCCCTAATGAAACTATTAGAGTCCTGGAAAAATCTACATGTGTTTTATGAAAAATGACTGAAAATTATATTTTTATTCGATTTTACAACACCGATTTATGGATGAGAGGGAACAAGGTCGTATATGAAATTATCAAAACATCAAATTCAAAAAACCGTAGAAGAAAACCACAATGATTCAAAAATAAAAATTCATAATCAACGCCTGCTGGGACGCCTGGACATGGATCCTCGATCAGCGAGCCTCCTCGAGCCGCGCCCCCGACAGCGAACCACCTCGTCGTCACCAATACCACATTCATCAGACATCACCAATGAGAAACCATGAGCCCTCACCACTTTATCTTCAAACATCAGTACTGAACGAATATTTCGCCGGCTTCATCAACCAAAATCCAGACAACCATTACAGAGGATCCATACTGATAAAATGACATCAGAATCAGTCTGTCACCATTTTAAACTGCTGATGGCCTCCACCACAGTCTACAAAAAAAATCACCCAAACCAAAGGGAAAAATGACATCTCACAGAACCAGAAAAAAACCGGACAAACACACGCAGAAGAAACCACAGAAGATTCATGAAATAAAAAGGGAGAAGCATCAAACAAGTCCAGCGAACCAATTACATCCATTGATGTTGATGAGGTCAAAACAGAAGGACACTGACGTCGAAGTCCTTCTGCTAAAAACTACATCCACCTAATCAAATATCCCAAAAAATCAATGATACCTTTTCTCCAGAACCTCCATGGAGTGGAGTATAGGATCAAGAAGCGAGAGCAGTGAATAATTTGGCCAACACCATATTTCCAAGTTATTCATCTTGTGAATACCTTAATCTTTTTAGTAAAAGAAGTTTTCAGTCTATGTGGTTTTTTATAAATTATATGAAACTAAACACAATTACAATAAATATTATATATCCCTGGATACACATTGATCATTTATTCTCTATTTTAGGAAGGTATAAATTCTCTTCATTGTTGGATCATCATTTTATTTATGATAAATTTAGAGAGATCAATTCTTATATTCTAAAGTGTAAATTTCATTGGAGGTATTCATACTATTTTATTAATGTACTGCATTTTATAGAAAAAAATTATTCATCTCATTTTATTGATATGATAAATAGAGTATTTATAATTAATCTTAAATACATATTTTTTTAATTATTTATGGTAACTTTGTATACCCAAAAATATTTGTGGAGAATAGAAAATTTTTAAAAAAAATTGACACTCTCAGGGAAAATTAGCTATAATGAAAATTATGTTACTATGTATTTTTGCTCCAATATGTTTCGTTCATTGGCTACATTTTATGTTAGTATAGAATACCTATTTATTGTTCAATGACAATGGTAGTCAAAAAATAATCTGAACAAATTAGTAAAATATTGATACATAGTAGTTTTTTGATAAAATGATACAATCAGAAATTGGAAGAATATTTTTCATGATTCTAAAATATGTTAACCATATTGACAAGTAATGTGGTAAAATTTAAACTGTTGATGGAATGTGATTATTAAATTTATATTAAAAATATGAAAATTTTAAATTAACCTTTATTTACTTTAACACCATTATTAGAAGAACGTTTTATACATTTTTATGTATCAATTAAAGGATATGAGTTTGTCTTTTCTAAAAATAAATGTATAATTGCTTCTGAATCATGTCAATTAATGATCCTTAGGGGAAACTATTGAAATAAAAATCTAGAGCATAAATCTAAAGTCCTTTCCTTAATGATAATTAGATCGTATCATTATTTTCAAATTGAAATTTATTTAAGGATCAATATATTTTATATATAATATTCTAATGGAAATTTTAAAATATGATATGATATATATGGATGAAATTACCCATCAACAATAAATTATCAATATAATGGAACCCTTGGAAGGACAGATGGGTGGAAGATTCCCTGAGTATGAATTAGCATAGAATTTTAACAAATATGATGATAGAAAATGATCTTATATTTAGAGATTTAATATAATTTTATATGTAAATTATTATTAATATGGAACCATAATTCATTAATAGAGTGATCTCCAAGCCATCTTTAATGGATATTATAATGAAATCCTAACATGGTGATTGGAGTATAAAAAAATTATGAGATATGTATCAATGATAGGATATTGGAAAAATTCATTCGGGATGATGATGTGATGGTGTTTAAAAAGATTCTATGTATTCCTTTCAAACTGATGTGGGACACATAATAATTATAGTAATATCATCGCTTTAATTTCTTGATATACACAAGTAACAAAATGATGTACAGTGATTCATGGAGACATTTCATGTTAGAAAACCTCATGTGAGAAATTAATAATTAAGAGACCATATTCCTGAGATTACAAAAGGAAAAGATAAATAGACCAAGTCCTATCAATGTTAGTCATCATCTACCTATATCAATATCAAACTAGGGTCATGATTCAATTTATTTTTTTTATAGTCATCAGGATAATTATTTGTAGAATAATGCTATATTGTTCAATATAAATCCCAAACCTAAGTCCTCACATTTAATAGAATTATATAATTCTCATACCCCTGGGATTCTTTGATAGGTATATATTAATTATTTTTTTGAAACTTTATGGTGAACATTATTCAATTGAATCATATCATGATAGTTAGTTCATGTATAAATTTTTTTGGAGCCTTCTTAATGACCCTCAGTGCTGATATATGTTTGAAAGAAACCTATCATTCCCATTCATATGTGAAGCTTAAAATAATAATTTCCAATTTTTTATATAGGAAAAATTATTTTTCAAATGATTTTGAAGTCAGGTTGGGCTAATATACTTTGAAATAATTTTATGTAACTATAGATTCAATTATTGAATTTTGGTAGAACAATATTGAGCATTTTATAAGGAGATATGTCATACACTATCTTAAAGGTATGATGTTATATGAATAATATACGGAATGATTATGAGTTTCATTGGTCTATCAAGACTTAATTACTTATATCAATGCATAAGATTTAAAACCCCAAAAAAATAAACCATTATTGGATATATAGACACATGACCACAACCATACCTCCTTATATGCATGGGGTTGTTGACCAGAAGAATGAATCTTGTAAATAAATAATGATAGAACAATACCACTTTAGATTCTTCCCCATTACAACTTTGAAACACCGAGCTCCAATGAATCACGTTTCTATCACTAGGCCCTTAAACATTCATTGAACCTTGTTCATGATCTCTATATATAGATCTATATATTTTTTAGTAGTGTGAGAATAAATGTAGTATGAACCCACACATTTTTCTGCAATATATGTTCACAGGAAAAAGAGTTGTATTCCATGATATAGAGTAAATGCACAATAAATATACAATCAACCATGTTTCAAAAACTAATGTGTCATCCTTGTACCCCCAAACCCCAATCGAACCATCTTTGGATCTATGCCGAATGATTAGTCATAAAAAATAATCAGGATCATGGTCCAGTCATAATATAACTCTCTATCTTTGAGCTGCCAAATGAATAATATGGCTCTGGTCAAGCCATGAGGATGGTTACACCCATCTCTATAATGGGCCAGACATTAATCCAATTTTAACCTCTATCTACTTTAGTTCATTCCATAGGGCCATCATAACCAACAAATGCATAATTTCATGCGTCAGGGATGTCACAACCAAACCATGTGTCACATTGCATCACTTTCATTATCACATATCACCGATTATTCTTCTATAAGGGAAAAAATAAAAGTTGTCTACCTATCACTTGCTACTAGAAATTGAACATTTATGTAACACCCCATGAATTTATAATATATTTATATTTCAATAAATTTTATTAATTTATGGTCTTGTGTTACAAGAAACAATATTCCCAAACGAACAAGGGTATAATATTAAAATAATATTATTTAAATGTGATTGATATAATCTCTTTGTTAAATTGCTGGGTAGGAATATTATCAAATACCTTATGAATATTATATATTGTTCCAACTCAATATAAATTTGTGAAAAAAATCATAATAAATAATCACAAAACCTTAATAAAGATATTTTATTCTATGAAACAAATCTATTTCTTTCAAAAATGATATTAATTTATTTTATGATAAAATGTTATAATTATTTTTGAGAAATTTTAAAAATAAAATTTAATTAATTATCTATAAATTTAAATAATAATATCTATATTAAATTTGGTTAAAATTTCATGCTTTTTCAGAAAATGTTAATTTTTTTGTGAATAAGGAAAATGATGATTTTTCTTTAAATATAACATTATTTTAAAAACTTAATTTATTTTAATTATAATTATTTGTAGTTCATATAAGTATTATTTATATTTATTTCATGTAATTAAATAAATTCAAATAATTATCATACTTTATTCTATTATAAATTTATCATCAGTCTTTAAAAAACGTTTTTCTAAAAATAGTTATGAAGTGCATAATGTTTCTTCATTTTTACTTATTAAAATAACACATAATGAAGAATGATTTATATTACATTTCTTGATTATTTTCCTATAAATATTTCTTGAAATTAATTTAAGTATCACCTTAATTTATATATCACTTATATATTTTATCTTATGTTTGAAAAATGAATATGTTGAAAACTCTTATTTGGACACTCTATAGGATTATTTTTAAAATAAATTATCAAAAATATATGAGTTAAATTATACAAAATGTATTCCATATTTGGAATCAGAATAATTTATATTGTATAATTAGATCAACTTAATATTTTTTCATTCTTAATAGTTAAAATAATAAACACAAAATATTTACTTTGGTAAAAGAATTAATAGGTAAAATTCAGTAACAATAGAGGTAAAGTGTATAAAATGTTTAAAACACGTTTTTTAATACTTTTTGAGGGTTTTAATGGACATATATATCCGATAATACTTTATTTTTAAATTTTGGAGGCACTTGTCTTGAAATTTACTTCACATTATTTAATAGTTTTTGGTATTATCAAGAATATCACTCCTCCTCCCTTAGAAAAGGGAACCCCTTATCCTATAAATTTCATAGTTAAAAAACACTTTAACTTAGCCAATACCAACCCAAATAACATTATTAATTACCAAACATAATACTATAAGTATTGGTTTTTTCTATAATAAAATCAATAAATTTTTTATGTATATTTCTGTAGAGGTGGTCTGATGAAGCGATAATTGTCTACATCAAGATCCATTTTTTAGTTATATTTTACAACATCAATTAATTAATGAAATATTTTATAATTTTAATAACAATATATATTATATAATGGTAATTTATTATATTAATTTAATAATCTTAATTCATCTCTTCATCCATCTAATGGAAAATGAAATTGTTGGTCTTGTTTATTATGGACAACCACCTCACGAATCAATACAATTTCTATTCAATAATCACCTCTCACAGATTTTCATAATGATGTATTTAAAATTTATATATGATAATCATCTGATATTAACCATTTTGTAAATATAATATATCATTTAATTTATTATAATACCATCCATTGAAAATGATAATGTCGTTTGTCTGTGCGTTGCACGATAACCCCACGAAGCGATGTGATTTTTTTATTTTATAACCAAATCACATTGGTGGTTTATGTATTTTTATTTCATTAAATAATAATATATTTATTATCTAATTATAATTCTATATTTACATAATAAAAACTTGATTTTCCCATTAAGGTTGTTGAAAATTTCCAGTGTTACTCATGCATACGTATGGAAAACTATATCCACGATTGTAACATAATTAATTTATCATAACAAACCTGCATGATTGGTTTTAAAATATATTTGATGTATAAAAATTATAATTATATCATGAAAAGTTTTCAGGATATGATGAATTTAGAGTCTATTTATCCTCATTAAACATACCAAAGATATTTAGTACATATGAGTCGAACATCATCAAAACATTAAATAAGAAAAAAAATTAATAATTGAATATAAAATAGTGATGTTTAAAATGAAACCAATAATAACAAAGAAAAGGTTACTAATTAATTAAATAAATATCAAAAAAATTACATGGAAAATAAATAAATCACATGACGATTCCAACCCATGTTAAGGGATCTCCCTAAAACACCATTTTTCATCAGGTTATAGGAACTCTCTCTATCTAATATTATCTATCTCTTTAATGACATTGAATTATTATAAATTATATATATATATATATCGCTCTTATATAAATATATATATATCATTATCCATTCTTTTTATGACCTAATACATTCCTTATGGCCTCTATTCAAATTCCTCCTTTTAGAACTCTCTATTGATTCTATTATCATAAATGATTATGAAACCCATTTCATTCGATTTGTAAGTAGTATGTGTATTCATTATGTTGGATTTCCTTATTTTGTACACATATTATCATAAATAATATAAATTTGATAGTTTTCTTCCATAAATATATATCATTTCAATGCATTGGGTAATGATTTAGTCTCACGAAACATCATATATGGGATTGGTGAGTGAGGAAAATAAATTATGGGACTTTTTAAACCAAGTGATGTCATCTCAGTAGTTAACTGTCACTTATGTTAATTTCATGTTTCATGTTTTTACTATGTTTATAATGATTCCATGATCTTATGAAACAATCTATTTAATTTACGCTTCCATATGATTTCTCAGGATCATTATATTTTTATGATATCTTGTTATGCATTTACTACCACATTATATATTATTAAATTATTTATTCCCTTATATGGTTTTTAGTTCACCCCTATTTTATATTTATTCCCCATGATATCCAATTTAGTTTAGGATATTCAAGGATTTAACAGCTCATTATGGAAAATAATATTAAAAATAATAATTTAGTCTCACATTATTGTAATATGAACATAGTGACCCAAATAGATGAGGCCTTGTGATCTATGGGTTCTAATTATTGAATTATGATTTTAAAAATCATGTAATAATATGTGAAAAAGGATTTTTCATTTCCTAGTTCTATGCGCCATCCAAGGGTTCCCCATACCTAGTTGGTCACATGACCTCAAGAGCAATTCCCCTAATTCTAGAAGATGTTGATAAGCAATGAGGGACAAGGTATGATAAGGGGGAAACTATTCCCTCATTGAAAGAGTATACGTAGTGGAAAAACAAATAATTACCAATGGAGGAAGTAGTTAAACCATATAACAAATGTAAATAGAAGAATACAAATAGTAAATAAAAAACAAGAGCACATATATATATGATTCATGTCACATATGTCTGGGAAGGCAACCAAAGAATTTACAATGCTATAAATACAATACTAAAACCCAAAGTACATAAAATCAGTAAACTCCAAAAGCATATCAAGACTAAACTTGGTCTCATGCTCTCAAGCTTCAACATCAATCATGTAATTAATGTCGAAGGGTGCTTTCCCTTATCTATACCTACAACCATGTAAATTTTTTGTAATAAATGAATGACCCAAACATGGTGTGAGATGAATCCCAGTATGAAACCACCAAAATATTAGTTCATAACTAATAGTTAATATATATAGCTGGTAATAACCATAAATTATGCAATAAACTTTGATGTACTCAAAAGTAAAAAATCATACAGTTTCCAATTACATTCATTTACATTTATTAATCATTCAATCAATTGAATAATCAAACCTCGGAATCTTACCTAGGCTCTATATTCCATTGTACCATAATAAGAAACATGAATCTCAAAAGACCATTTAAAAACAAGTTAGAACAAGCCCAAGCTTGTTCTCTGGGTTGGCAGACTCATCACAATCTTTCATACATTCAAATGCAACCCTCTGAGAAATTTCTTACAATCTAACCCCTCTATTTTAACATATCACTAATTCAATAAATAATGACCCTCTGTTAAATATCACACATTCAAACCCCTTTGGTCCCAAATAGAACTAATAATTTACATATAAACACATAGGTAGAACTCACGGTCAATACCCCCTTAGTCTTTATAGAATCAATAAATTTAAATGGTCACCTGGAAGCTCTCATGGTCAATTCCCTCGGGCCCAACTTTCATATAATAACGACCCTCTAGGTAGTTCTCATTGTTTATCACCTTTGGTCAATGAGCACCCAGCAACTCTCATATTCAATACCACTAGGTCAAGATAATAAAAATTATACATAAAAGACCCTACTTCAGGAAACTCTCACAGTCAATTCCCCATGGATGGACTTCCACACTGCGAGTCACATGTATCTAATATAAAAAATAACTCCATCTTAACAACATGAGGAATTGAAAATGAAAGAAATCCTAACATGAATTCTTGACTAAATGTCTATAAGAAATAAAACATAAAAAACACATCCATAATAAAGGTAATAAACCTTATTCAATTATCAATAAACATTTCTAAATCAAACACTACATAATGGGTCTTAAACAAGGTTAAATTCCATAACACGCAATACCCTAAACATTGATATTCGGCACTTTTATCATATATAATCCAAACAAAAACGAAGACAGTCATAAAACACAAACCGTGATGTTGTATGATGAACACCCTCAAACTTCAACCCTTGAATCATCCAAAAAATACATAGATCTACAAAAATGGAAAAAAAGATCAACCCTATATAACACATGAGAGACGAGAAATTATGAAAAGTGGTTCTATGTGAAGAGAGAACTCACTGGTGGGAATCCAATGCACCAAGTTGCATCATAATCAAAGTGTCAACGGAGGAATGAGAGGTGGTCGATGTTATTCTCTCATGTGTCACTCTCTTGTATGAACCGAGGGGAGAAAAAAAATTCTAGAGATGAGATGCGACCTTCCTACGACTCATAAATTAAAAACAAAAGTAGACAACATGTTCATTTAACGTACACGTTGTGTACAAGCCTCAACTGAAACCTGATTTAGGTGGTCTATCAAGTCGCCTATATAGCCATGCACTCAACTGTTACACAACTAGTACAAGGCTACACACAGAAACTGGGTACACATAATGTACTGAAGAGTACACAGTATGTATATAGAAACTTTCCAAAATCTTTATTTTCCTCCAAAACAGACCAAAATAAAGATCTATACATGAAAATTAAGATCCAATTTCATACAAACATCCTCCCTTAAAGTAATTTGTCCCATAATTTCCCTTACAAGGTTTGTGAATAAGAAGATTCAAAAAAACACTCTCCACTGTGATTTTACATCAGCCACCATCTCCCCAGTCTCATATTGTACTCACCTATGTTGCCACAACACCCATACCAGAGGAACATCCAAGACATAGAGATCCTTCGTGTTGTGATCAACATTCCAAATAGGTTTCTCCTTTACAGATGCATCCACCTCCAACTCAACATACATCGGTTAAAAATGTGAGATATGTATGAAAAGTAATTTTATGGCTGAGAAACATGGAAGGCGTCATGAAAATCCAAGTACTCTTAGATAACTGCAACCAATAGTTAACTAGACATACTCTCTCCAAAACATAAAATGGCCTGACATGTCTCAATGAAATCATTCTATCTCTTCTAATCGTCCTGTTTCCCAGCCTCAGTGTGACACGTAAGAAAACTTGATCATCAACCTTTAACTCCAGAGGTCATCTGTGTCGATCAGCATATGATTTTTCGAAATAATGTGTAATAGAAATCCTCTTCCAAATCAAATAGACCTTCTTAGTGGTATCCAGGACAAGATGAGGTCTAATCATAGCTGCCTCTCCTCCCACAAATCAATATAGGGGTTATCAGCAAGGCCTACCATATAAACACTCCTAATGTTCCATTTAAATTGTTTCATGAAAACAGTTACTCTAAGAAAACTCCACTAGGGGAATATTACTCTCCCAAGAGCCCCTAAAATCCTGGAATCATGATCATAGCATGCCCTCCAGAACCTAAATTGTGCGATCGGACTTTCCATATGTCTGGGGATGGTAAGTTGTAATCTGAATTACCTGTGTACCCAAATCCTTCTTTAGTCACTACCAGACATGATAAGTAAAATGGACATCCCTTTATAAAATGATAGAGTAAGAAACCCCATGAAAACATACAATCTCTTGTATGTACAACCTTCTAGGATCATTAAAACCGATGGTTTCCCTAATCGGTAATAAATTTTACACCATCGTGATTCGTTCAACAACAACCCAAACCACATCATTCCCTCAAGGCTACCTCTAATAAACCCATCATTGAATCCATTTCAATATCATTTTACTTCCACTAGAGAATGTGTAACAATTGTAATAGCCATGGAAGTCACTGATGCTCCCCCTACTCCTGCTAACAGGTGGAACAACTCATAACAAAACTAGAAATATGTCTCTTCATACCTGGACACCAATTTTGATAGTATAGATCTTGATACTTCTTGGTGAAACTAGGATGAGCTACCCAAATCGGGGACTAAAAATCTCACAAAATCTTATCGTGCATGTTTTGTGACACACATATATACCCACAAAAATTCAAGACCTTGTCCTCATTTAGGGTCCATGTAGGACTAGGGTTCCCCACCTGACACACTCTTCCATAGGACTTGGTCATTAGATTATGATATCTTCCTCATTCGAACTCGATCAAGAAAAGTAGATGAAACAGCTACATAAAAAATAAATGCCTTCCCCTTTATATGGTGCCTCTCCAAATCCATCTTATAAAATAGATCCATAGGCTTCCACTCACTTATGGCCTCCTAAACTGCTTGTATCTATGTCCTCCTACTAAATGAATCAGCAACTGTGTTTCCCTTACCATGTGTGTATGGAAGGTCAAAGTCAACGGACTGAAGGTACTCAACCCATATTTATTGTCTCAAATTCAGATCTCATTGTGTAATGATATACATAAGCCTTTTATTCGAGTCTACACCACAAAATTCTCTCCCAAAATATAATTTATTCAACAGCATAAACCAAGCACAACTGCATCCAACCAGATATCGTGCATCAGGTAATTCCTCTAATGCGGCCTCAAATGCGGAGACATTTACGTGACGACTCCTTCCCCCTACATAAGCAATGCTACTATCCTGATAACTGATGCATCAAAAAAATGGTGTAACTCTTACCCAGCATTGGAGAAACAAGTATCAGTGCTGAATTCAACATCTACATCAGCTCTTGAAAGGTTGAATCGTCTGAATCTATACACATGTACGTAGAACCCTTCTTAGTGAGCCACGTCAGTGGAACTGCTAAGCATGAAAAGTTCAGTATAAAGTGGATGTAGAAACCATCTAGTCCCAGAAAACTCCATACCTCAAAGTAATTTTTCGGATGCTCATAGGAAACTGCTACTATCACTTTCTCTAGGTCTTCTGATACTCCTATCTCTAAGATAAAATTTCCCATGAATTTAATTTAATCCATTCCAAAGTGTCATTTTGAGAGCTTAGCATATAACTGATACTCTCTCTCTGTACTCAATATGATCTTAAGATGGGTGGAACGGTTGTGTTGAGTATCTGAGCACACCAAGATATCTTCCATGAAGAATACCAACAAATAATCCAAGTATGGATGGAATACATTGTTCATTACATCCATGAAAAATTTGGGTGCATTCACGAGACCCAAAAGCATAACCAAATACTCGTATAGACCATACCTACACTGAAAGGTTGTAAGAGGTATATCTAATGGTCCAACATGAAACAGATGTTAACAGGATCTCAAGTCAATCTTTGAGAACAATCAGGCTCCCTGAAGGGGATCAAAGAGATCATCAATCCTCGATAAGGGGTATTGGTTCTTGACCATTAACCGCTTCAGCTTCTAATAATCCTCACAGAGTCTATGGGTATCATCCACCATCTTCAAAAATAGGACATGTGAACCATGAGGAGATGAACTGGGTTGTATATAACACATTTCATGTAACTCCACTAACTTCTTCTTTAGCTCTTTTAACTCTAGTGTTTCCATCCTATATGGAGTATTGGACACCGGTGTCACTCATATCACAATCTCAATAGAGAAAACTACCTCTTACTTCATAGGTAAACCTTAAAATTCCTCCATAAATACATCTCTAAACTGATCCACCTCCAGAGGTATGTCCATATGTGAAGTCCCATGGTCATCTAGATATAAACAAGAAATAAAGTTTATAATAATCCCATCCCATTATTCTTGGGTCCATCTCTACTCACCAGGACATCCCACTCTCCCTTCTGTAGAAAATTCCATCCCTCTAGTGATGTGAAACTCACCATGTGGATATAGCAGTCAACAATGTCTTGTAAAGAGACCAACTGGTCCATTATGATAATTACTGTAACACCCCAAGCTTCTACGGTACGTTTCCCTTTGAATAATGCGATAGCGTGTGTTGTACGCAACCTCGAGTTCTAACACACACCACAACTAATTAAACTAGCCGTTGTGAATAGTAATACCTAATTTTTGAAATCATATATATTCTATATTTCAAAATGGACTTCATTTTTGGATTCGGAATATCAAAATTAGCCTAGGGTGAAATTTTGGTACATTTCGGATAACTTTCATATTTTGATGAATAGTGAAAATTTCTAAATTTTAATTAAAAACAACTTTTTTAATCAAAATAATTAATAGTGATAAATTATGAATTTGAGTGGTTTTAAAGTATATTTAGAATATATTTTTACCATTCAATTTAATGTTTATCATTGGACATAATTTTACAATTAAACCGAACATAAACAAGTGTCAATCTTTTGATAGTTATTATCTCTTAAAAACACGCTTTTTGTTTTGACAGCGGGAATTAATTTTAAATTAATTTCTGCCACTTCTGTGTTTTGAATTTAGGAAAATGGATTCCATATTTGGAATCAGGATGTTCAAATTGTGTAAATAGGTAACTTTTATTTTTACACATTTTGAATAATTACTGCGGTAAATATTTTATTTACCATGGTTAAAGGGTAAATCCGGTAAATAAGGGTTAAAAAAATAATATTATAATAATACAAAATTACCATAAAACGTGTCTTAACCCTATTGGTTGATACATGGTTGACCATGGGCATCTTTGTGTCAATTTTGGGACCCCATGGATCCACTTGTAAGTGATAATGACACTTTATTTTAATTAAGTTAAAATGAATACAAAAATGACACAAGCATATATCTTTTAGAAGAACAATTTTTACATAGGGTTATACATGTTGGATTTTCGATTGTAAATATTCATTAGAAAGCTAAAACGATTTCCTACATAATGATAGTTTATTTATAATTTTTAGACATTAAATAATTTATTTTATTTATGACACAATGATGATGCAGTAATTACTAAAATATTAAAAAATTAACATAATTAATATTATAAATACCCAAATAAATATAATATGAAACTTTTAATAAATTACACTAATTTTCTATGATAATATGATATATTAGGATTGATTTAATTGACTTTGTTCGAAGTAATCAATCTGTTAGGAGTTTCAAAAAAATAAACTATTGAATAGTGTCAAAATTGACATAAAAGAGTTCTTAAAACAAATATTATATTATTAATTGATATTAAATTCCTAAAAATCTAAGGATCGGCCAAGAGACTTATATTATTATAGGTTCCTCATTAATGGACCACTTGGGGGTCTCTTGGATGTATATATTAAGTTTATTAACCATATTATATAAAAATACAAAGAGACATTGTAAAAGTGAAACTAATTAACTTAGAGTTAATACTTAAAGATAAGGTTAATATAAGTACCCAAACCTGTCTAAATTCTATTGGATGAGTTGTTTTCGACCTATCCCCACCTCATCCTTTGAATATTCAACTTTGGAGCCTTTAGAAACCGAATATGAATTTATTATAAATTAATATTTCTAGCTTTTCCAAAGGTGCCCCTCACCCCTCTTATAAAAGGGCACTCCTCCTTCTCATTTCTTCACACCTCTAAAGCCTTTTGGTTCGGCCAAACTCTGCCCAAATACTCTTCCAACATCCCTCAATACAACCTAGAGGCCTTAGTTTGATCAGAAAGCCAACCTAAGGAGCCCTTTTGATCAAATCAAAAGGAAGAACCCGAAGAAGAGGTAATGATCTCACCACCCTTTTCTAAGTTCATTTCTTCTTCCACTTCTTCTTCCTTTGTTCTTACCATTCTGAAATAATAACTCCTGTATCTCACATATACTATGATGTTATTATAAATATGGTACAATCATATTCAGTATTCTATCCACCCTTTGAATAACATGTCACCATACGTGCGTACGTACGGCTTACCGTCTCCACGTCGTGGTGTAATTGTTATTCAATATAATATTATTTGGATGGGTATAATAATGATGTGTAACTCATGTAAATAATAAATATAACATGTTAATGATTATGTATATATGATATACCATCCATTTATATATTATTTTAATATCAAAAGAATGATATTGTCGCTCGTGCGTACGTACGGACTACCGTCTCCACGAACGCGATGAGATTCATTCTCCATCGTAACCATTAAAGCGTAATTATCATTTTATGATTTAAAAATGATGTTTAAGGACTTGATATCATTCTGGATATGAATAATATACAACCTATCCTTTACAAACATGTCTTACGTAACAAAACATATGAAAGAAAACAAGTAAGTTAACACCCGAAACAACGATAATACTAAGATATTATTATCAAATCAATATTAAAAGATCATATATGATATCATATTAATGTATATGATTCTTGTATAATTTAATAACAATTATTTCACCATTATACAGGAGGTTAACCTACCACAACCAAGGAAAAGTACAAGGTAAGGGTTTACTTCACAACCTCTTCATTATCCAAGGTTGTTTATACATAATTATCTACTGGGACCTCGTTATCATCCACATCCATGTTTCTTCAAAATGTATTTCAAAACATTTTTATTATTTACAAGAATATGGTTTAAAGTCATTTATACCCTTTTTGACTTTTTATAAGAGGAATCTTTCCGTCGTTTTCAAAACAAGGTCCTTTTTAACCTTTTCGACAGAATTAAGGTAAGAATGTTTTTTTTTAACTTATACGGCGGGTGCGGCTATTTTCCGCCGTTATAAAATCTTCAAAGCTTCTCTTACAAGCTTATAAGAATATTTTCAAAGAAAATGTTTTATTTTATATGGATCTTAAATGATTTCAAAATAAAAGGAGATATTTATTTAAAAAGAATTTTGATTTCATCTATGTCAGCATCCTTTGATGGATTTTAAGATTATTTGAAGTTGATTTATTATGATACAAAACTTCTATATTGTATTGAAGGTTTTGTGATATGTTTGACTGTGGATGTTCTATTTTTAAACCATTCATAGTTTATGGTGAAAGTATTGACATTTCGTATGCTAGTACGAATGTTTATGTTATGTTTAAACCTTTTCATATGGGAATGCATTGGACTTAATAAGTGATGGGTGGAGCCCGCTATAGCTCCTCGATGCATCGGTAGGTCTCATGAGACAAACTAGTGTCTTGGCACAAGGCCTTGACAAAATCTTATTTGTAGCCTTGGCACGAGGCCTTGGCTATGTGGTTATGATAGTCTGGCATTATGCATTCCAACATTATGAAAGTGGTTATTGATTTTTGCATGTGATTATTCGATTAGTAGAATATCCATGTGAATAATTAAATGGCATTATTTCATTTTACTTTTGCCATACCATGTCGAAGTTCAATTTTAAAAGGCTTTTGTTTTAGTAATGCATTGCCTTAAATGTTTATTCTTATTTATGAAAGTTTCCGCTATATTGTTATCCTTACTGGGCATTTGAGCTCACCCCTTTTCTATGTTTTATTTTTCCCCAGGATGTGAAGAAGTAAATTATGAATGACCTGCAGGGATATTATGAGGGGATAGTAGTGTGGATTATGGAGACATTATGTTGTTGTAGTAGTTTTTCATTTTATGATGTAATGTAAAACTTATGAATATATCTAGTGTTTCCAAGGCTACTAAACCAATCGGTCTTTCGAGATTTGATCTTTCTTGTGATCATGCCAATGTTATGTAATAATGCACCGACTCTAGGCAACTAGGGTCGGGGCGTTACAGTTGGTATCAGAGGAAGTTTAGTACAAACCTTGGAAACTAGATTTAGATAAACTCTGATTAGAGCACGTAGACCTAAGATGAACTTTGAGGATTAGTATAGAAGAACTTCCTAGAATTTTGGTATTGTAGAGATTTTGTGAGTTTTCCGAGCAATACATCCCTGTCTGGATACGAGCAGGTAGAGGCGGCTCTGGCACAGATGTACCTAGGGGTAAAACCCGAAAACACCGCTTTGAGCTAGACTCGAACGGGAACTGGTGCACGACAACGGGCCTTGCTGCACTCTTGGTTACGACACTACCGGGGGATATGCTTAGGATAACTCTCACTTTCTTTACAAATCATTATGAAGGGTTTATGAGTATATACTTCCTCAAAGAAAACATATTTATGATTATGGATTATATCCATAAATAGTTCAATTTATGTTAAGTGTTTTATAAGTATGGGATTTTGTATTTTGATTCATAAACTGATCTAGTTTATGCCATTGTTTAGAAATGGCGCCTAGTGGAAGAAATGGAAACCGTATCAATGCACGCACTCCATGTAGGGATTGCCCTCCTGCTCAAGATAATTATAGTGGGGCTGGTGATGCAACTGGTGATGATCAGCTAATCACCATACTGGGACAACTTACTCAGGTTATGAATAATAACCTTACCCGTATGGAGCACCCTGATCCGCAGCGTGGAGGATCAATGTTAGATCGATTCATGAGACAACAACCACCAACGTTCAATGGGAGTACAAATCCCTTAGTAGCTGAGCAATGGATATTTTCCCTAGAGAAAATATTTCAGGCTTTGGGGAGTAGTGAAAGGGAAAAAGTTACCATGGCAGTTTACCGCCTCACTGGAGATGCTGATCAATGGTGGTCATTGATTCAAAACATGAAGGAAGATGATGAAGTATCAAACATGGAATGGAGGGAGTTCAAAGATCTGTTTTTAGAAAAATACTTTCCTCGCGACCATCGAGCAAATATGGAAAGACAATTTCTGAGTCTGAGACAAAAGGAGGATGAGAATGTCACAAAGTATGAGGCTAACTTTACAAGGTTAGCGAGGTACGCTGGTGATTATATTCGCAACCCAAGAAGTAAGATTGATCGTTTCTTTGATGGGTTAAAACCATTTCTCCATCGAGCATTAGTCTCACAATCCTTTTCATCGTACGAAGACATTGTCTCATGTGCTATCAAGACCGAAAAGGAATTCTCTAAGTCTTATGACTTTAAAGCAAAGCAAGAGAAGAAGAGACCTGCTGATCAATCTGGGAATGGAAATAAGGGGAAGAAGGGAAAGGTTGAATATCCATCTTGTGGTAAGTGCGGGAAGAAACACCCCAGTGCTTGCCTGAAGGGAATGGGAGTCTGTTACAAGTGTGGTGAAAAAGGCCACCAAGCTCATGATTGCAAGGGGAAGAAGGAAGCTACCAACGTTCATTGCTACAATTGCAGGGAGATGGGGCATTATGCAAATGCATGTCCTAAGCGTCAGGAGAACTTACCTCAGAAAAGGCCAAGGGATCAAGGCCAGGCTTATGCTATCACTACTGCTGAGGTAGAAACTCCGAAAGACGTGGTGGCAGGTAATTTAATGGTTTCCTCAAGTTTAGCAAATGCATTATTTGATTCTGGATCATCGCATTGTTTCATATCTTCCCAGTTTGCTAAGAAAATTAGATATTTCCAATTTGATTTAATAAGGGAGTTGTCAGTTAAAACTCCTAAGGGAAGTATCGTTGCAACAAAGTTTTGTGAATCAGTCCCCATTAGAGCACATAAATTTTCTTTATCTGCTGATTTCATCGTCATACCTATGATTGAGTTTGATATAATCCTCGGTATGGACTGGATTTCGGACTATGATGCGAAGATTTATTGTAAGAAGAAAGAGGTTACGATTCATGATGATAATGATAAGGAGCACCTTATTTTTAGAGCAGAATCGTCACCACCTAATTCTTATTTAGACCCACCCCCAGTAGCTCAAATTAATTCAATTATTGGGGAGGAAGAGAATGAAGTAACTATCGGTGAGGAAAGGAATGTTCAAATAGAGGATGTACCTGTTGTGAAAGAATTTGTAGAGGTATTTCCAGAAGATTTACCTGGACATCCTCCAGAACGAGAAGTTGAGTTTTCTATTGATTTGATTCCTGGATCAAGGCCTATATCAAAGACCCCTTATAGAATGGCCACTGTAGAGCTAGTCGAACTAAAGAAACAACTAGAGGAATTGAGTAATAAGGGATTTATTCGCCCTAGTGTTTCTCCATGGGGAGCCCCTGTTCTTTTTGTTAAAAAGAAAGATGGATCTATGAGGTTATGTATCGACTACAGGGAGATCAATGCTATAACGATAAAGAACAAGTATCCCCTACCTCGTATTGATGATTTATTTGACCAACTGCATGGAGCTCAATACTTTTCAAAGATTGACCTTCGATCTGGATACCATCAGTTGTGTGTAAAGAAGGAAGACATTCCGAAGACAGCATTTCGAACCAGGTACGGGCATTACGAGTTTACTGTAATGCCGTTTGGATTGACTAATGCACCCTCTGTATTCATGGATCTGATGAATAGAGTTTTCAAGGAGTATCTCGATGAATTTGTGGTGGTATTTATTGATGATATCTTGGTATACTCCAAAACCTACGAAGATCATGAAAATCACTTGCGCATTATCTTGAAGACTCTGAGGAGGCATGAATTATATGGAAAGTTTAGCAAGTGTGAATTCTGGCTTCAGGAGATTTCTTTTCATGGCCATATTGTCTCTAAAGATGGAATCTATGTTGATCCTTCTAAGACCAAGGAAATCCAAGAATGGCCAGCACCTACGAGTATAACTGAGGTACGTAGTTTTATTGTCTTGGCAGGTTATTATCGACGTTTCGTCCAGAATTTTGCCCGATTGGCTAACCCATTAACGAAGCTCACACGTAAAGGGGTTAAATTTGTTTGGACAAAAGAGTGTGAAGAATGTTTCGAAGAACTGAAGAGAAGATTAGTCAATGCTCCTATATTGACTCTACCATCGGGGAATGATGGGTTCGTTATTTATAGTGATGCATCAAAGAAAGGACTTGGCTGTGTCCTTATGCAGAATGATAGAGTTATTGCCTATGCATCACGACAGTTGAAAATTCATGAACAAAACTATCCTACTCATGATCTTGAGTTAGCAGCTGTGATCTTTGCTTTGAAGATATGGAGGCACTACCTCTATGGTGAAAAATGTGAGATTTATACTGATCACAAGAGTTTGAAGTATATTTTCTCACAAAAAGAACTCAACATGAGGCAAAGGAGATGGCTTGAATTACTCAAGGATTATGATTGTACGATACACTACCACCCGGGGAAGGCAAACAAGGTGGCAGATGCTTTGAGCAGAAAAGACCATGGAGTTCTGAACATGATGAGAATTGAAAGGGATCCAATTTTCATGGATCTAGTGAAGATGGACATGGGAATAACCAGGGAAGGTGAAACATCAATGCTTTTTCAAATGGTTGCCAAACCATCTTTACTAGAAAGGATTAAGAGTTCTCAGACCGATGATGAAGAATTTCAGAAGAAGATTAAAGTTGTGAATGATGGGAGATTGAGAGACTTTGTGTATGAAGATGGAACTTTGAAATTTGGAAAGAGACTTTGTGTTCCCAATATACCTGATCTAAAAAGGGAATTGCTGGATGATGCTCATAGTTCCAATTTCTCTATACACCCTGGGAGCACCAAAATGTATAGAGATTTGAAGGAACATTTTTGGTGGGACAACATGAAGAGGGAGATTGCTGATTTTGTATCAAGATGTATGGTTTGTCAACAAGTGAAAGCTGGAAGGCAACAGCCTGGAGGAGTCATGCAACCTCTTCCCATACCGGAGTGGAAATGGGACAATATTACGATGGACTTTGTCATGGGGCTACCAAAGACTTCTAGAAGGAACGATGCAATATGGGTTATTGTTGATCGTCTTACCAAGTCAGCACATTTTCTTGCTATAAGAGAAGATCTACCCCTGGAACGTCTAGCAAGACTATACATTAATGAAGTTGTGAGACTTCATGGTGTACCCCTATCGATTGTTTCTGATCGTGATCCCCGTTTTACTTCAAGATTCTGGAAAAGTCTTCAGAAATCCCTGGATACTGAACTTCATTTGAGCACTGCTTACCACCCTCAGACAGACGGACAATCAGAACGGACTATTCAAACCTTAGAAGACATGTTGAGATCTTGCTCACTTGATTTTCAGGGTATGTGGGATCAATATTTACCTCTGGTAGAATTTTCCTATAACAATAGCTTCCATTCGAGTATTCAGATGGCACCATATGAAGCGTTATACGGAAAGAGATGTCGTACACCAACCTGTTGGGATGACGTTGGTGAAAGAAAACTTGTAGGCCCAGAACTGGTGGAGGAAACGGTGGAAAAGGTGAAAGTAATCCAAAATCACATCAAAGAAGCTCAAAGTAGGCAGAAGAGCTATGCCGATAATCGAAGGAAGGATTTGGAATTTCAAGTCGGTGATCATGTTTTCCTGAAGGTATCTCCGTGGAAGGGAGTCATACGTTTTGGTAAGAAAGGTAAATTGAGTCCCAGGTACATCGGACCATTCGAAATTCTAGAACGAATTGGGGCTGTAGCTTACCGATTGGCAATGCCGCCAAGTCTCTCCAAAGTTCACGATGTGTTCCACGTATCTCTGTTGAGGAAATACATGCCTGACCCAACGCATGTACTCACCTATGAGGAATTAGAACTGGAACCCGATCTTTCCTATTGCGAAGAGCCCATCAAGATTCTTGATACGAGAGAACAAGTGCTGAGAAACCGGACGACGCGTCTGGTAAAAGTTTTGTGGAGGAATCATAAGATGGAAGAGGCAACGTGGGAACCCGAGGAACTTATGATGAAGAACCACCCGAGTCTTTTTATGCAGTAATACCCTAGAAATTGCGAGGACGCAATTATTTGAAGGAGGGGAGAATGTAACACCCCAAGCTTCTACGGTACGTTTCCCTTTGAATAATGCGATAGCGTGTGTTGTACGCAACCTCGAGTTCTAACACACACCACAACTAATTAAACTAGCCGTTGTGAATAGTAATACCTAATTTTTTGAAATCATATATATTCTATATTTCAAAATGGACTTCATTTTTGGATTCGGAATATCAAAATTAGCCTAGGGTGAAATTTTGGTACATTTCGGATAACTTTCATATTTTGATGAATAGTGAAAATTTCTAAATTTTAATTAAAAACAACTTTTTTAATCAAAATAATTAATAGTGATAAATTATGAATTTGAGTGGTTTTAAAGTATATTTAGAATATATTTTTACCATTCAATTTAATGTTTATCATTGGACATAATTTTACAATTAAACCGAACATAAACAAGTGTCAATCTTTTGATAGTTATTATCTCTTAAAAACACGCTTTTTGTTTTGACAGCGGGAATTAATTTTAAATTAATTTCTGCCACTTCTGTGTTTTGAATTTAGGAAAATGGATTCCATATTTGGAATCAGGATGTTCAAATTGTGTAAATAGGTAACTTTTATTTTTACACATTTTGAATAATTACTGCGGTAAATATTTTATTTACCATGGTTAAAGGGTAAATCCGGTAAATAAGGGTTAAAAAAATAATATTATAATAATACAAAATTACCCTAAAACGTGTCTTAACCCTATTGGTTGATACATGGTTGACCATGGGCATCTTTGTGTCAATTTTGGGACCTCATGGATCCACTTGTAAGTGATAATGACACTTTATTTTAATTAAGTTAAAATGAATACAAAAATGACACAAGCATATATCTTTTAGAAGAACAATTTTTACATAGGGTTATACATGTTGGATTTTCGATTGTAAATATTCATTAGAAAGCTAAAACGATTTCCTACATAATGATAGTTTATTTATAATTTTTAGACATTAAATAATTTATTTTATTTATGACACAATGATGATACAGTAATTACTAAAATAGTAAAAAATTAACATAATTAATATTATAAATACCCAAATAAATATAATATGAAACTTTTAATAAATTACACTAATTTTCAATGATAATATGATATATTAGGATTGATTTAATTGACTTTGTTCAAAGTAATCAATCTGTTAGGAGTTTCAAAAAAATCAACTATTGAATAGTGTCAAAATTGACATAAAAGAGTTCTTAAAACAAATATTATATTATTAATTGATATTAAATTCCTAAAAATCTAAGGATCGGCCAAGAGACTTATATTATTATAGGTTCCTCATTAATGGACCACTTGTGGGTCTCTTGGATGTATATAGTAAGTTTATTAACCATATTATATAAAAATACAAAGAGACATTGTAAAAGTGAAACTAATTAACTTAGAGTTAATACTTAAAGATAAGGTTAATATAAGTACCCAAACCTGTCTAAATTCTATTGGATGAGTTGTTTTCGACCTATCCCCACCTCATCCTTTGAATAGTCAACTTTGGAGCCTTTAGAAACCGAATATGAATTTATTATAAATTAATATTTCTAGCTTTTCCAAAGGTGCCCCTCACCCCTCTTATAAAAGGGCACTCCTCCTTCTCATTTCTTCACACCTCTAAAGCCTTTTTGTTCGGCCAAACTCTGCCCAAATACTCTCCCAACATCCCTCAATACAACCTAGAGGCCTTAGTTTGATCAGAAAGCCAACCTAAGGAGCCCTTTTGATCAAATCAAAAGGAAGAACCCGAAGAAGAGGTAATGATCTCACCACCCTTTTCTAAGTTCATTTCTTCTTCCACTTCTTCTTCCTTTGTTCTTACCATTCTGAAATAATAACTCCAGTATCTCACATATACTGTGATGTTATTATAAATATGGTACAATCATATTCAGTATTCTATCCACCCTTTGAATAACATGTCACCATACGTGCGTACGTACGGCTTACCGTCTCCACGTCGTGGTGTAATTGTTATTCAATATAATATTATTTGGATGGGTATAATAATGATGTGTAACTCATGTAAATAATAAATATAACATGTTAATGATTCTGTATATATGATATACCATCCATTTATATATTATTTTAATATCAAAAGAATGATATTGTCGCTCGTGCGTACGTACGGACTACCGTCTCCACGAACGCGATGAGATTCATTCTCCATCGTAACCATTAAAGCGTAATTATCATTTTATGATTTAAAAATGATGTTTAAGGACTTGATATCATTCTGGATATGAATAATATACAACCTATCCTTTATAAACATGTCTTACGTAACAAAACATATGAAAGAAAACAAGTAAGTTAACACCCGAAACAACGATAATACTAAGATATTATTATCAAATCAATATTAAAAGATCATATATGATATCATATTAATGTATATGATTCTTGTATAATTTAATAACAATTATTTCACCATTATACAGGAGGTTAACCTACCACAACCAAGGAAAAGTACAAGGTAAGGGTTTACTTCACAACCTCTTCATTATCCAAGGTTGTTTATACATAATTATCTACTGGGACCTCGTTATCATCCACATCCATGTTTCTTCAAAATGTATTTCAAAACATTTTTATTATTTACAAGAATATGGTTTAAAGTCATTTATACCCTTTTTGACTTTTTATAAGAGGAATCTTTCCGTCGTTTTCAAAACAAGGTCCTTTTTAACCTTTTCGACAGAATTAAGGTAAGAATGTTTTTTTTTAACTTATACGGCGGGTGCGGCTATTTTCCGCCGTTATAAAATCTTCAAAGCTTCTCTTACAAGCTTATAAGAATATTTTCAAAGAAAATGTTTTATTTTATATGGATCTTAAATGATTTCAAAATAAAAGGAGATATTTCTTTAAAAAGAATTTTGATTTCATCTATGTCAGCATCCTTTGATGGATTTTAAGATTATTTGAAGTTGATTTATTATGATACAAAACTTCTATATTGTATTGAAGGTTTTGTGATATGTTTGACTGTGGATGTTCTATTTTTATACCATTCATAGTTTATGGTGAAAGTATTGACATTTCGTATGCTAGTACGAATGTTTATGTTATGTTTAAACCTTTTCATATGGGAATGCATTGGACTTAATAAGTGACGGGTGGAGCCCGCTATAGCTCCTCGATGCATCGGTAGGTCTCATGAGACAAACTAGTGTCTTGGCACAAGGCCTTGACAAAATCTTATTTGTAGCCTTGGCACGAGGCCTTGGCTATGTGGTTATGATAGTCTGGCATTATGCATTCCAACATTATGAAAGTGGTTATTGATTTTTGCATGTGATTATTCGATTAGTAGAATATCCATGTGAATAAGTAAATGGCATTATTTCATTTTACTTTTGCCATACCATGTTGAAGTTCAATTATAAAAGGCTTTTGTTTTAGTAATGCATTGCCTTAAATGTTTATTCTTATTTATGAAAGTTTCCGCTATATTGTTATCCTTACTGGGCATTTGAGCTCACCCCTTTTCTATGTTTTATTTTTCCCCAGGATGTGAAGAAGTAAATTATGAATGACCTGCAGGGATATTATGAGGGGATAGTAGTGTGGATTATGGAGACATTATGTTGTTGTAGTAGTTTTTCATTTTATGATGTAATGTAAAACTTATGAATATATCTAGTGTTTCCAAGGCTACTAAACCAATCGGTCTTTCGATATTTGATCTTTCTTGTGATCATGCCAATGTTATGTAATAATGCACCGACTCTAGGCAACTAGGGTCGGGGCGTTACAATTACACTGAACCCTTACATCTCAATGAAATAGAGGACTCATAAGAAGTGACACCCACCAACCTCCATAAATAACTCCTTACACTAATGTACACTAGTTTTCGTAATCCCCAATGGAGTGTCTAGCATCATTAATTCCCCATAAGTAAAGATGTAGAGCCCAATAATTTCCACAATGGAAAAAAATATAAATCTATGGGAATCACATCTATAAAAAAGAGTATAAGATAAAACTGAGGCAACTAGAATCTTACCTTTAACCGTACATGGTCTGGGATCTTGTGCCAAATGGATCTGCTCCACTGAAAAAGTATGACCTTTACTACAGCCATGCGACCCTTCTTGACTTCCCTATGCTGATCCACCCAACTATTTCTAAAAACATGTCGACTGGATACCATGGCCATGACCTCCTCTTTATCCTAAAAGACTGGACGAACTCTAGTTCCTTGACCGATGAGAAATGGGTGGTCCAAATCATTAATGTGGAGTCATAACTGAACCCCACTCTCTAGTTCCTGGTGATAAAAACTGGAAGAAATACTGAAGGTGGTCCATCATTCCGCAGGATTGGCACATGACTAGACCCATAGGGAAATGTGGTCTCGTATGCCCAATCTTCCCGCAATGGTAGAATACCACCTAGCTACCTGAAGAAACATTGCATGAAAGCTCCCTATGGTGCTTCCTGCCATCTGTCAAAGGATTACCAGCCCTGGATCCTGAACCAGCAAAGTTAGTAGCTCCCAACTCCCTTAGATTGTTCATGGTAATCAGCACCTACTTCACTATAACAATCACCAAAGTCATATTCAAAACATTAACCTATGACCAGATGTCATCCCTATGTCTATCCTCAAATTTCCTAGAAAAATATAACTCATCACCTCATAGAACAGGTGTAATGTGATGAAGCTTGGTAAAATGAGAGGAGTAATCCATCACTAAAAGATGACCCTACTCTAAATGCATGAACCCTTAGGCTCGATCAACCCTCAATATCTAGGGATAAAAATAATAACAGAAGTTCCTCAGAAATTATTCCCAAGACACATCCCGATGACGTCCCTTATAGGATATAAAATCCCACCATCTCTTGGTGGAATCACGTAGCATATATGTCACGAGCTTTTCCCTCCTCTCCGAAGAAGTCACCAAATTCTCAAAGATATAAAACATGGCCACCAACCATTACTCTATTACATGTGGTCCTCTATCCACATAAAAAGTGGGAGGATTCTGCTGGTAGTCCTTGATCTACCATTTCTAGTGTCTGATCACCAACATACATCTAGCATACAATTTGAGGACGTCTTGGAGGAATTACTCATAATGGTCAAATGCACACCTCAATACAAGATTATCAAGGACAACAACATAGTAGTAAAATAATGGAATAGGACAAATAAATTATTCATGTTTTTCAAAATAGAGTAATGTCACGTGTATAAACTCTACACGACGTGTTCCCTTATTCTTTTTACATGGTGTGTTCCTATTCAAATCCAGGTCGTGCAACACCTTTACACAAGATGTTTTCCATCTGACACATAGTGTGTACTTTGAATTTTCCATCCTGACCAAGTACTAATACATGAATAAATCACATAGGGTCGTCTAGCGTATCATACATGACATGTTCAGACCTGACATGGTGTGTAATACTTATGTCCAATCCACCCAAGTCATTAGACACATGGATGGATACACAGTTGATCATCATACTTTTTGTTAAATCTAGACACAACATTTACTATTCAAATTTCATCCAACTGTGTTGTTAGTAACACGACCATAAAAATGGTCTCTTTTACACATGTACTTAAATTAAATGATGTGTTCTACGAAGGTTTTAAAAACCCCGTGTCTCTATTCACACAGTCTTCCACACGATAAAGGAACACATGGTGTGTACATATATTACACATCATGCAGTTATGAAAAGTTGTTTCTTCGAGAACAGAAGAATACACTGCGTGTGTTCCTAAAATCAAAAGCTATGTTGTCTGGGTTTTCGGATAGTAGACCTCTGAAACTCCTCCAAAACCATTAAAAACTTCATGTTTTTTCCCAAGGCATGAAAAATTCTGACCCATGGGAGCCCATACTCCATAAAAATCAAAGTTTGGAATCTTCATCCACATCATAACATGAAAAAAACAATTAATGCTAAAACATGATCCACCAAATTATTACCAAGAGGTCCCACAACACATCAAGGACCAAATTTTGGCGTCCGTCCAAATGAAAAGTTACATATTCCAATACCCTATGAAAATAATAGTTATTCTATCATGTCATTTATCACAACATCATTCATATCTTGGAAAACATCTATCACAACAACATGCAATCAATAATGCATCCTAAATAGCATGACAAGAGTGATTGACATGTGATATCTAGCAAGTTCCTATATGATGCATGTGATGGAATACCCTCATATCATCAGGGTAAAACGAAAATAGAATAATAAAAATATCAATGATAATAGAAAAATACTTTTAAATCACCCAGAAGTGAAATCAAATCTACTATAGCAATTGAAAAACCTGAAAAATATTTCTATTCTAGGTAAATTGGCTTTTCCCTATACGCGGGTTTGCTACTCCTAGGCACAACTTATTACCACCTACATATTTCTTCATATACCTATTTATATAAGAAAAATAGTATAAAAAAGTAGAAAAGAACCTCCTCAGATACCACATTGTAACGTCTTGGATCCAGGTGCTTCTCAATAGTGCCCTAACCTGGTTGGTCACATCGCATTTCCCCAAATGCTAGAGGCTACTGACTAGCAGTGACGGACAAGTTCTGATAATGGAAAAAAATTTCCCTCATTAGTAGAGTATACATAGAAAAATAAAAATAATAACAACCAATGTTATAAGTAGTAATACCATATAAAAAAGGTAAAGAGAAGAAGACTAATAGTAAATAAAAAATTATAGCACATATATAAATTATTCATGTCACATATATCTAGGAAAGGAGCCAAAAAAGTCACAAAAATGAAAATACATTACTAAAACCCATTGTATAGAAAAGAATAAAACTATAACAACATCACAAGCCTCATCTTGGTCCCATGATCCCCTGTTCCAACACTGATCAAGTACATGATGAAGAAGTGTGTTTTCCATTATCTATAACAGTAACCATATAATCTATTGGGATCGAAAAGAATAACCCATACAAGATGTGATATGAAACCTAGTAGGCAACCCAAAAATTGTTGTTCCTACATTATAGTGAATAAATATAGTAGGTAATAAGTAGAAATGAAGAAATAAACTAAGAAGTGCTCAAAAGTAAACAATCATGATGTTCCTAATTATATACGTCTACATTTATTAATTATTCAATAAATTGAATAATGTAACATCAGAATCTAGCCTAATATCTGTATCCCCTTGTATAGTAATAACAAATAGACATCTCAAAAGTCCATCAAAAAAAACAAGACCATTCCAAGATTGTGATTTGTCTTGGAAGACTAATCATAATAATTAAGACATTCAAATTAATCCCTCTTGGTGTGTTGTCGTATTCTAACCCCACTAGTTTATCATATAATCAATTAAATAAATAATAAACCTCTAACCAAGATCACACATTATAACCCCTCTGGTCCCACATATCACTAATCATTTACATACGACCATCTGGGTATCTCTCATAGTCAATATCCCCTTGGTCTTCATAGTAACAATAATTTAAATAGACAACCTAATATCTCTCACAGTCAATGTCCTATGGATCTACATTAATTTAATTATGAACCTATGGGTATCTCTCATGGTCTAACCTCTCTGGTCTATGACCACCTGGAACCTCTCACCATTAACACCTCTCGATCTACATAACAACAATCGTACGTATAAGACCCTACTCTAGGATGCCCTTGTGGTCAATTCCACTTGGTCAGACTTCCACAATGTGAATCACATGCATCTCATATAAATAGTAACTCAATTCCAACAACACAATGCATGGAATACAAAGAAAGCAGGACATGAACTCTAGACCAAACAACCATAATCAATCAAACATGTGAAACGCACCCATAATCATGGTAAACAACCTTATGTGATAATCAATCACACTTTCAAAATCAAACATAGAATAAAGGGTCTTAAATATGGTTAAATTCCATAACACAAAATACCCTAAACATGGGTATTCATAAATTTTGACATATATAATCCATACAAAACAAAACAAAAAGTCGCAAACCACCTAACTTGATGTTGTGTTATGAACACTCTCAAACATCATCCCTTGAATCAGCCTAGAATGGTGTAGATCTACAAAAAGGGTAAAAATGATCCACCCTCAATAACTCATGAGAGAGGAGAAATCGGGAAGAGAGGATCTATAGGAATAGAGAACTCACTGGTGGGAATCCAAAACAACCTATAGCATCTCAATTGGATCTCGGATGGAGGAACAGGATGATCATGAAGATATTCTACCATTCGCCGCTCTCCTGTACGAACTGAGGGGAGAATAAACTTTTTATGGAGGTGAGATGTTACCTCTATCTGAATCATAAATTAAAAATAAAATTACATGGTGTGTTCATTTAATATACACCCTTTGTACTAGCCTCAACCGGCCCCAGCTTTAGGCGGTCTGCCAGGTCACCTACACGGCTATGTAGTCATCCGTTACACCTCTTGTACACGGCTACATACAGAAACTCGGTACATAGCATGTACTCAAGAGTACACGGCGTGTACATAGAAAATTTCCCAAATCTTCATTTTTCCTAAAAAACAACCCAAAATAATGAACCATACCTGAAAATGATGATCCAGGTTATTATAGGGTTTCTATAATTGTTATCACAGGAAAGGATATAAAATATTTTTAAATAATGATGATAGAAAATTACTGATAACCCTAGAGATGGGTATAAGGATAACTCAATATATATATATGAAAATAACAAAGAATTTTATTAATGTCTATAGTGAGTGGTTTCCCAGAAATAACATACCTATATAGATACGAAAAGTTGATGTGGTTCTAGGATTGATATTCATTTGGATGAAAACAATGAAAAAATCATTTTATACTCGTCATGAATTTTATCTAGTACAAATCAACAGGCCTGAAAAAATAGATATTCTAACACTCCCGACGGATATGTTATAAACATTAAAAATTCATTAAAACCATTATAAGGTACTAGAACAAAAATTTAGATAATGAAACCTAATAATAATCAATTTTATGCAGAACCTAGAATGAAAACTAGAAAAAACAAGTTAGGATACGCTGATCATTTATATATCACTCTTTCTATGTTTATAATTTTTTCTTCTTGAAGGATAATGTATACTCATTTTTTTAATTTATTTATGTTAGTGGTGGGAAATAATAGAAACCAAGCCAAAAACCAATTTTTTGGGAAATGTAATGATTTTTGAAATGATATACTTAACCTAATGGAATTTAATGTTATAAATTTTATAATTATTCCAAATGAGATTTCATGAATTTTGGTTAACAACTAGAACAAAGTTGAATTCCCAAACACACCAAATAAGAGACACGTAGTGTATTATTAAAGATCAAGTGAAAAAGAAGAAAAATTTAAAGTTGATTCATTTTTCTATATGTCAGACATATGGTTAGAGGATCCATGGAAAATAGTATCATGTAATTTGAAGATACATTATCTATGGATTTGGGGGGAACTAAAAATATAATTTTTGAATAAATTGAATATTATCATTAACAACACATGGGGAAATATTTTTCAACTTCAGAAATGAGTAATTATATAATCTCATAAATTTGGAGAACCTAGTCATTATATATTTCAATTCACTAATCCAAATATTAATTATGAAGTACCTATGTTATAAAATTCTATTTATTGAAGTTTTATAGGGATAGAACTCAAGAATTAAGTTTTTAATTTATTTTATCAATGGTAATATCATTGTATGAATAATGAAACTACAAGGATAGTTTTCCAGTAGTTTTATTTAATTATGTTTTAGAATATGTGGAATAATACTAATTTCGTTGAAAGGTGATTTAATGGAAAGTAGATATTCTATAAAAAAATAACATATATGAGAAAAGGGTAATATTTCATATCTTCATGATGTTGAAGTAATTATATTAAATTAAAATTATATTATTTCATGAAAAATATTGAGTATGATAGAAAACATTAGAGTTTTGAAAATATATATTTGATTAATAATGTTATTATTGAATAATTTAATCATATTATTGACGACCATGTTGGATTATGGTGAATTATGAGTATTTTTAACACATACATATTTCCATAATCACGGAATAGGATACCCCACAAGCTGGTTGAAAATCCATCCCATCCGGAATGGCCTTGGTGAATTCACCCACAACAATTTATTGATAACGGTATACAGTCTACCATTGAACTATGTGATGAAATAGTTCGTATGACAGTATTTCACCTTAAATTTTGATTGATAAATATTATGTTTAATTTAAAAAACATGTTAAGAGAATAAATATTTTTTAATTTTCAGTATTTTAAGAAGATTTATGATATTTTGGGAACATTTTATAGGGTTAAGAGATATGTAACCTTTAGGATTAGTGTAAATGATTATTTTGGAGGAAATTTATTCTATTTTTAGAGACATAAGAAGAAGTGTAAGAGATAAAATTTGATGTCGAAACATTCATTCATGTTGATGTTACTAATGTTATTTGGGATATTGGGTTATTTCTTTAACCAAATATTAATGTTAAACCTTTTTGTTTATTGGTCAATTTTTGAGATTAACATATTAACATTTAGTTAGGTTATTATCATACCTTTAAAAAACTATTTTGGATTTGATAATAATATGATTAATTTATTGTTACACTTTTATGAATACTATTATCTATTAGAATTTAATTTTTATGCTTTAGGAATAAATACATTCACACTATATATTCATTATCTATAGTAATATGTGGATAAGGGTGTTAATAAAATAATAATGAAAGGATGAAATTGTTTTTATCAAATAAAATGATATCAGCCGAGTATATTTTTTGTATTCCCTATATTAATTGAAATATAATCCCTTAAATTTGGGTAATGGATCTTGAAGGAAAAATGTTATTCTATTACTATCAGAACTGATAAGTCAATGGTCATTTATTCATCATAGATTTATGGTTTTGTGGATTTTAAAATTCTCCTAATTATACACTTTCCTGTAATAAATGATCTATATCATTATCAGTAATTATTTATACTTTTCATCCATGTACTTATTTTTACTTACCATCAATTTCCAGCTGTGTAGAAACCTAATTATGTAAGGAACAACATATTTCCATTTCCCTCTATTAATATTAATTTTTATTAACCACTTTAGTGATGTTAGTTTTCCACAAAGAGACTTTAGAATGGGAAACCCTTGATTATTGAGCACAACTGAAATTTGTGAGGTTCAAATATGTTTAATGGGGGAAGAATATAACAACTAATAATTCATATTGTATTTACATTAAAATAAATTTGAATTCATTGATATTCTGCACAAATCAATACAGTAAATTTGGATGATCCAAAATATAATATCAAAATATAATTATTTTAACATGGCTAAATTAACCTAGTAGTTAAATTGTTGGGAATGAATAATATTAAATGTGTAATGAAATATATAAAAATTAACTAATAAATATAAATTAACTTAAAAATTCATAAAAATTATTTACTCACCTGTAATGAATATATTTTATTCTACAAAAATATATTATTCCCTCAAGAAAGTTATTTATCTATTGATAAAATAATATAATTAATTGGTGGAACTTTTAGAATTTTTTTTAAACAACATAAATTTTGAAGTTATCCTTTCACTTATCTGGATGTTTTTCTCTCATTGGATTCTCAGGTCCATTTTTTCCCATTAGGACATATTTTATTGGAATTTTTTATAGTGATTGAATGGGTTCCCTCTTACCCCATTTGGTAAAAGAGGCTCTCTCATTTTTCTTTTTAATAATGGGGGATTCACTCTTATCTTGACAAAAAAAAGTGAATAGTGTAAAATATAAATTGCGGGTAAAACTGTCATTTATTTACAATAAAATAATTAACTTTAATGTTACATTATTATTTGATATTATTTAAATTTAACATATTTATTGTTTAGTTATATTTAATATAACTAAATTCATATAAATCATCTTTAAACAGTATTTTAATATAATTTTATTATTATTCCTTAAATCCATTTTTTATACTATTTTGATTTGCATTTGTTTTCTCAGTTATAACTAACTAAAGTAACCCATAATGGGGAATACGTTAAATAAAATTTAATTATAATTAAAATATAAATATTATTTGAAATTAATTTAATTATGTTTGTTTTTTTATATATGTTATTACATAATCTTATGCTGGTAAATGCATTTATTGAAAAAAAATTACAAGCCTTCGAGTATAATTTTAAATTAAATTATACCAATTCTATTAACTAGATTTGATAAAATTTATTCAATATTTTAAATCAAACATTTATTTATTTTATAATATTTTAAACATAATGTTTCAACAAAATTAATTGTAAAATCCTTAAAAAATACTTACCACTGGAAAAAAGTTAATCGGTAAAAGTGAGTAACCTTAAAGGTAAAGAGGATCGAATGTTTTAAAAATGTTTCTATTGATTTTTAGGGGTGTGTATCAGATATATCTATCCTCCAGTATGTTATCTTTTGATTTTTTAGGAACTTGTATTGAGAGTCACATCATATTATTGAATAGTTTTGGGTGTTTTCAAGAATGCCACTGATTCTACCTTATAAAATGAAATAACATATAATTTTATTTAAACACATAAAAAACCCAATGATTCCTCCATTACTAGACCAAATCAAATCCTTACTTCTCAAACCTCATCCTAGAATCCTAGTTTTTAACAAAAAACTAATCTTAGTAGGCTTTAGGTATAATCCTAATGAGGTTGTCTGAAGATGAGGTAGTATCCTTCAAAGGGATAAATCTATTAATTCATCAGTTTAAAAATAAAATATTTATTAACAAAAGTATCTCATATATACTGTTTTTTATTATATTTATTTCATAATTTTCATTCATCTCCCCTTCAGTCCAATGGGAAAAGAAACTATTGATTGTGTGTACAATGAACTACAAGCCCACAAAATGATGTAATTTTATTATCCTTTGATTTAAGTAATTTTAAAAATGATGGATTTGATGTATATATATGATAATCATTAAATAATAATAATTATGGTAATGTAATGTGTCATATAATTTCTTAAATTACCATTTATTAAAATTGATGACATCGTTCATGTGAATGGATTACTATAGCCATGAAAAGGGATTTGATTAATTTATTTTATTACCGCAACAAAAGGAAGCTATATATATGTTTATTTGACAAATTAATATGATAAATATGATATAATTATCATTATGGAAAATTTAAATAGAACATGTTTTGTTTCCATCAGGATCATCAAAGAACGAAAATGTCACTTAAGCATTTGTAGTAATTATTACCTTAATGATTATGTGTAGTTCATTTTTTATAACCATCCTCCTTTAATGACATTATAAGTATAATTGATGGAATTTTTTAAAATTATTATCTGATTATTATTCTGGATATGATGAATTAATAATATTTTGGACAAATGAGTCCAACATCATCAAATCATACGATATGAACCTAAATTATTATGTTATTTAATAGGAAATGATAGTTAATAAAATACAAGTAATAAAAATATTTATAAAAAATTAAACAATTAAATAATTAAAATATGTCTCTCATTTAGTATGATAAATAATGCATGTGACAAATATGTCTTAATGTAAGGGGTCTCCCTAAACAACCAATTTCATCATGTTATGAGCACTCTTCCTCAAACTCACTTTCTCACTCTATTTAATGATATGGAATGATTAAAAATTATTTATATATTTCACTTAAATATATACCTAGATAATTATGTGTTCCATTAATGGGGTAATAAATTCCTATAATGACCTGTGACTTTGAACCGAATGTAAATACAATGGAATTTAAATTTTGGCATTTTGTGGAAGGGTTTTTTTAAATTGAGATTCAAAACGTCATTCTAAGAGTTAGAACACATAAATGTGTTATATTTGGAATTGGGTAAGACCCAATTGATTCCACATTGTTTTGAAGAGTTTTGGGAGTACCGAGGCCCTATACTTAGGTTTGGGAGATCAGAATAGGATAAAATGAGTGTTGGATGTAGGTTTGAGGACTTATGTGTTGTTTATTTAATGTTATGCATAGAAATGCATTGGGTGTTTGGAAACACAATGTGACCATTAGAGTGATAATTCATGACCCCAAGGTCTTGGTAGTTTTTTCTAATCCCTTTATTCTTATCATGGATGAGAGGTTCTATGGTGGGGAGGTTATAACGACCCATGTTTTTGAACTGAATGCAAATCCAAATGAATTTGAATTTTCATGTTTGGTGGATGGTTCATTTTTTTAACTGACCGTTAGAATGATAGTACAATAGTTTGTACGCTTTAATGTGTTTTTTAGGACTTCAGTAAAGATCCAAGAGGTTTCCCTAGTGCTTTGGGGAGTTTTGGGAGAATTGGGGCCTGGTATATGTCGACCCAAACATTTATCCATGGAATTTCTCCCTTCTTAATGTAATGTTGTATAGTAAAAATCTAAAAAAATCACTTATAGACCATAATTAAATGTTTATAAATAAATATTTAATGAAATAAGAAGTATTTCTAGATTTTAATGAACTAGTTCTGATGAAATAGTTACATGACCACAGTAATAGTAATATGACCCTTATGAATAATAAACTGGCCAAATTAATTGTGCCCTCACCTATAAAAGTATTAATAAAATTTAGGCATCTTTTAAGTGAAAATATCAAAATAAATATATCATAGTATAAGTAAGTAAATATTTTTAAAATTATTATTTATGTATAGGTATTTTTTATAAGTCATAAATACCTAATTACCACTTTTTTATTAATTTAATAATTTAAAATAAATTGTATCTTCATAAAATATAATCCAAAATAAGAAAAATTATGTCTTATTATTATAGGATAATTTTTGGAGACCTTAAATAATTTTTCAATGAACTATAAAATTAATTATAATTTTAAAATCTGTTTTTTCCATGAAAACGATGGTTTTAATTAAAAATTAAATTAATCATAATTAGTGAATTATTTTAATAAAATTATGATCATTTTTTAATTCATAAAATCTAAAAAAGGTTGGGGTTAATTTTTTGGTTCTTTCTAAAATCATTGAATTTTTTATAAATAGTAAAATGAAATATTTTTTAATAAGACAAATACATGAATTATGGATTCACATATGACGTAAGGCTGATATGAACCCAGAATCTCCAAATAACGTTCATTGTTTTAATATATTTAGATATAAGGATCAAACTATTCATAGTATTGAGCCAAAAAAATAAACTAATATATATAATAATAGGAAAACACTCCTCTCCTCCACTATAAATACCACCCCTCACACACTCTTCTTCTAACACCTCTAAATATTTGATCCTTCTACAAATTATGACCAAACCTATTTACCAGACCCACCCCACCATCTTGTATCTTTTTTCATCAAAATACCAAAACGATTCCATAATTAGGTTCTCAATGAGGATAAATTCAAGAGGTAAATCCCCTCTCTACTCCTTTTAATTTCCTTTTATTTTCATTTCATGGTTTCTATTATACTAACCTTCTATTATCCAAATGGAATGATAAATCTAGTATGTTTTAAATAATTATATTCTATCATTTCAATGTAAGATACATCAATAAATCCCCCCCCCCCTCTCTATATCTCTCTTTTATTTTAAAAATGAAATCGTCACCTATGATGTGTCAATTTTCATACATCATGGATGATGGACATTAAATTTCTATTATATCCTTAAAGGAAGTTAATAAAACCATTATAGTTGTTGAAATATATTATATATTTTATGTTACAACCCTCTTTATATTATTGAAATAAATTTCACATGTAATACTAAATAATAAAACAAAATGAGTTTGTTGTGATTGGAAAACTACCCAAATTAGCATAAAATCATCAATAAATGGAATCTAATGATTCTTACTCACAACATAAAACATATTTCAATTAAAGAACATTTAAAAAATTATGATAATTGATGAAATATAATAAATCATCTGTAAATATATCTTCATTTTACACAAACTTTTGTTCATGTATACAAGTAAACAAATCATGAAAACCATGTAAATGAATTCTCCAAGATGGTGAAATTAAACTATATAACTCATATAAATGGTCGTAAGTTAAAATAATAAAACCATAATAAAAAATTCATTTATAATAGTTTTTTTATTTTTAATTATTAAATTTAATTTGATTATATAGTATATTAAAGTGAAGGAAGCATTCATACACTAGGTAAGGGGAATTATTGAACCCAACTCTCTTTTGTTGGGTTTCCCCCCTTTCACCCCATTTTTAGTACTTAAATTCTATAAATATAATTTATTCATCAATATATTACCTTTTATGAGAGATACATATTTTATACTGAATTTTATGACAAAAAATATATCTTCTAAAAGAACACTTCATTCAAAAAACACACCTTTTACTTCTCGAGGTTGTTTCTTCTTCACTCAAGCTTGATGATTATTATATCAAGAATATTATTCTATATTTTAGATAAGATTATATATTTTAAATATATGTTTTTGAAATATTTCCTATTATATTCCAAGGATTATTTTATTTTCAAGATTAATATATCTTCTATGTGGCATGTATGATAATGTAAAAGTTGTGTTGTGTGGACTATGCCATGAATTTTATAGAACTCAAATGCATTGGGTAATATGAATAATGTCATGAGATAAAGTGAAATATTCATGAACATGATGATATCTTTGATCACAACTATGTGTGGTAGTTTACCACTAAGATATTATGTTTCATTTTTATGCATTGTCACATTCCTTTTATTTTCGTAATGTTTCCTCTCATGATTATGATCCTATGATTATGTTATGATGATGATGTTCTGTTTATAATCACCCCATATTATATTGATTCATGCTCGTATATATCCCCTTTTTGGGCTACTAGATCACCCTTTTTATATACATCCTAATGTGATTACTTGTACTAAGGATAAGTCAAGGGATAATAAGAAGTTATAGAATGAGGAAGAAAATAAATCTTTATGTTTAATTTTGTAAATGTTATGTCATGTCCTAATTTTACCAAGACACTAAACCTTTGGATCCTCATTGTGTAATGATTTAATTTTTTCTGTATTTAAAATTTTGTAATAGTAATGTAAGAAAAAACATGGTCCCTATAGTTTTTATTATAGTATAGTTTAGTTATTTGGTAAATTAGGATTAGAAAACCTTAGTGAAACCCGTTGGTATAAGACTATGTATAATTAAGAACAAAATAACATCTATTTTAGAAAAATATAAACATATGGATCCCAAAAGATGTAAATTTATACATATTTTCAAAGAGGAATAATGTTTTTATTCATTAATTGTTGACTTATGTTTTGATATAACACCAAACATTTTAGAAAAGGTGGGAACCTGGATAAATATGGCCAAAAAAACCATGTGAGGTACAATTCAGTGATTACCTGAATGAAATCACCAATTCATTCAGAGATGGTGTTCAAACTTTCATGGTTATTCTTACCTAGTTGACTCGTTTAATGAACAATAACTCGAATAATGTGAAATTCCCTCCTTCACCAAAGAGGGAGAAAATAGATATCAGGTCCTTTAAACAGAAACGACCACAAATGTTTTTTGGATCTTCCAATCCACTTGTCGTGGAATAGTGGGTCAAATCACTGGATAAGATCTTTTCTTCCTCATTGTTCTCATATAAAGAAGGGGACTCGTTCTATCTATCTTCCATATGGAGAAGCTGATAAATGGTGGGATTTGATTAATAACACTATGATGAAGGAAGAAATTGAATATATGGAGTGGGGAGACATTAATATAATTTTTCATAACAAGTATTTCCCACAAACACATTGAAACAATATGGAGAGAGAATTTATATAGATGAAGAAAAAGGAAGGAGAATCTATCATGGACTATGAAGAAAACATGACAAGGCTTGCAAGTTATGCTTCAGGTTTGGTTATCAAAAATGATAGATAAATTGATAGATTCATTACTGCTTTTAAAAAATACCTTTTAAAGGCTCTAGAAATTAGAGTCTTTGGGAGTTATGAACAAGTTGGTTGATGATATCTCAAAGTCGAAATGGAGTTTTGAGAATAGTCACATGGCTATGGTGATATGAAATGAATGATGGAATTTCAAGTATTAGGATCTAATGAGAAATGCAGGAAGAAAAATCAACCACCCACATGTGAATAATTTGGGTAGAAGGATCATGGGAAATGCATGAATAGTATGGGGCAATGCTTCAAGTGTGGGAGATAGTGTCACCAATCTCATGAATGTCAAAAATACATAAGGAAGCAGGATAATGTGGTGGATGAGAGGATAGTACCACCAATGGTCCAATTCAACAATTGTAGGGTTAAAGGGAACTATGCAATACAGTTCACTAAACATCGAGTCCTCGAGTGTAATCAGCATCCACAGCCATAAAATCCAAAGGAAAAAATGGAAGGCATACGCCATCACTAATGCGGATGTGGATGAATAAAATGAAGTCATTCAAGGTACACTTCTTATTCACTCAATAATTTAAATAGGCATTTATGATTATGGTTATACACATTCCTTTATATCATTAAATTTTTCTATAATTATTCAATTGAAGCCCGAAAACATTATATTAGAGATATCCTTAAAAACACCTAGTGGTTCAATCATTGAAACCCAAGTGTTGGAAACTTCTCCTATTCATGTATGTGGGATGATTCTTCCATCGAACCTCATAATACTTACCTTGGTGGAATTTGATGCTATAATGGTCCTGGATTAGATCTCATTATAGAGATCACATATAAATTATCTAGAAAATGAAATATATTTTCATATTCCAATCCATCCCATACTCCTCTATAAATTCAAAGAAGATCATGAATCTCATTTTCAAACTCCTTCAACAGTCTTGGTGTTGATTCCCTGTAAAGAGTAATACATCGCTCAAATGGTTGATTCAATTGAAAGTGTCAACCTAAGGGAAGTTTCCATTGTGAAGAAATACAGTGATGTATTTTAGAAAGAGTTACCCAGACTTCTCCCAAATCTTGTGGTAGAGTTCTCAGTATAACTCATACTCAGAGAAACTCTTATCTCAGTGTTTTCCTATAATATGGATCCTATCAAACTAGATGAGTTAAATAATAAGATGCAAGGGAATTTTGACAAAGGTTACATATTACCTAGTGGAACACCTTAGGGTGTGCTAGTCCTATTTGTCAAAAATAAGGATAGATCATTAAATATATGTATAAATTATTAGGAACTGAACAAGATTGCTATTATGAACATGTATCCTCTTCCAGGGATTGATGAATTGTTCAATCAGCTATGAGGATCATATTACTTCTCAAAGGTGGATCTATGTTTTGGATATCATTAGCTAAAGTTGAAGAAGGAATATATTCATAAGACTGCATTCTGTATAACGTATGATCACTATGAGTTTCAGGTGATGCCCTTCAGTCTTACTAATTCCACTGAAACCATAATAGATATGATTAATTGAGTATTTAGATACTACCAAGAAATACTTGTGGTAGTTTTATTCAATGATATTTTCATATCCTCTGAGATAATATAGGATCCTATAGAACATCTAAGGATTGTTATGAAAACATTAAATAAGGAGGAGTTTTATACTAAGTTCCGAAATTGTGAGTTTTGGATGTAGCAAGTCACAAATTTTGGACATGTGATCACCAGTGACGGAATTTTTATGGTCCCTTCAATGAAAATGTCAATTCCGAAATAGACAGGACCCTATAGTGTCACAGAAATCCATAGTATTCTTGGAAAATAAGATTACCACAAATGTTTTGTGATAAATTTCTCATGATTTTCAATCCCACAAACTATGTTAACAAGGAAAGTAGTGAAGTATGTCTGGATGGAAGAATGTAAGGAAAGCATCTTGGACATAAAGATAAGTCCCATCACTCCACATGTACTCACCTTAATAAAAATTTGAAAATATTTTTTGATATAAATTAATGATTAAAAGAGAGGATTGGTTTTTGTACTCATGATAAATGTTAATGTAATAGCATATGCCTCATCGCAGTTAAATATCCCTAATCAGAACTACCCGATGCATGATCTGGAGATAGCAGTTGTAATGTTTGTATTGAAAATCTAGTGGCACTACCTCTATGGTGGAAGTGAGATATATATACCTATCAAACCACATTAAACTATATATTCGTGAAAATTTATTTCAACATGCAACAAATGATATTGTTAGATATAATCATATACTATGATTTCTCTATTATCTATCATCCTAGAAAAGCAAACAAGAAAGCTGATTTTCTAAGTAGAAAATAATATGCTACTCTATCAATGATGTGTATTTTGAATGACCCTATCATCATGTATATGAAAATAGTGGATTTGGAAATCGTAATAGCAGAGAATACATCCTCCCTTTCATAAATGATTTCCCAAAAATAAATCTATGAGAAGATTAAGGGGTCACAAGGGGATGATCCAGAGATATCGAAGAAGGTGAATGCCGTAAAGGAAGGGAAGCTGTAAGAGTTCCATATCAATGATGATGGTGTGATTCATTTTGGACTGAGGATTTTTGTTCCTTCATCACATGGAAAAAATTGGGAGATATTGGAAAATTAACGTAGCTCAACTTTCTCAATCCATCCTGGAAACATCAAGATGTACCACGATCTCAAGGAGAACTTATAGTGTGATAAATGAAGAAGGAAATTTTGGAATATATCTCAATGTGTTTGAAATGTTTGAAAGTTAAATAAGATAAATAAAATCCCAAGGGGACGATGCAACCATTCCATGTACCCATGTGGAAATGGTATAATTTCACTTTAGACTTTTTCACTAGCCTCCCAAATAAATCTCACAGAAATAATGTGATATGGGTTGTCGTGGACTGACTCACCAAGACATCACACTTTATCTCTATTTTCAAATATATATTTCGTGAGAAATATGAAACGATAGTTTTCAAATAATTGTTGAGAAAATATGGATTTACACTCTTGGTTTCCTTTTAACATAATCCTAGGTTAACATATTAATTTTGGAGGAAATTGCAAAATGATTTGAGTGAAAATTTAAATATCAGGATGAACTATCACCCAAAAATAGATCAAAAATATGAAAGGAATATTTTGATGCTCGAATATATGATAAAATAATTATATTTATAATTCAAAGGTGGAGGAGATAATCATCTCCCACTAGTTGAGTTATCATAAAGAAACATACACTCGAATATTCTGAAGGCTCTATAAGAAGATCTTTATGGAAAGTGATGTTGAACTCCAATCTGTTAGGATAATGTTGGTGAATGAAATACAATTGGACCTAATATTATATAATATATGATAGAGAAGGTTCAATCCATCCAGAAAAATATCAAAGATGCTCTAATTAGGAAAAAGAGCTATGATGACAACTATCAAAGGGATATAGAGATCAACATCGGAGATTATTTCTTCCTTTGAATATAAACATGGAAGAGAGTCTGGTGCTTTGGAAAGAAATAGAAGTTTACCCCAAGGTACATTTCCCCTTTTATATCTTCGATCGCATAGTATTCATGGCCTATCAGCTGTCACTTCTACCGAATAAGGATCAAGTTCATGATGTTTTCCACGTATCAGTCCTGAGGAAGTACATACATGAACCCTCACATATACTAAAGTCTTATTTGGTACAACTGGAAGTTGGTATCTCTTATGAGTAGAAGAAAAAAATGATTATCAACTAGAGAGATAAGTTTCTATGCAACAAGTCAACCCACATTTCCAAAGTGTTGTGGAAGAACCATAAGTATTAACAAGAATCTTAGGATCTAAATGAAGTGATGAAGGAGAAGTTCCCTCACCTGTTTATGTGAAATGAAATTTTGAGGGTGAAATTTTAAAAACGGGGAAGAATAAAATGACCAAAATATTTATCAATGGAATTTCTCCATTATTTATGTAAGTTCATAAAGTATAAACCTCACAAAATCACTAATATACCAAATTTAAAACCTTATAAACAATGAATTAATAAAATATGAAGTCTATCTATAAGTTAAGGATCCAATACCGATCAAATATTAACCTGAACATGAGAATATTAGTTTGAAAATTGGGAATAGTAAACCATCCAAAGGAATAGTATCCTCACCCTTGAAATTATAAATAAAATTTTGGTATCTTTTACGTGAAAATATGATACAATTATATCATAGTATGAGTATGTAATTATTTTAAAAATTATTAATTATGTTTTGGTATTTTTATAAGTCATAAAAATTTAATTATAATTTTATGATCCATTTATTAATTTTAAAGTTATTTTATATTTATAAAATGTACACATAAATTAATATTTCAGTGTTTGATAATTTTAGGCTAATTTTATGAGACCTAAAGTAATTTTTAAATATTTTGTAAAATTAGTTATAATTTTAAAATTCTTTAATTTCCAACTCAAGGATGATGTGGATTAAAAAAAGTAAATTTCTGATATTTAGTAAATTATTTTTATAAAATGTAGTTCATTTTTGAATTCTACACATAAATAAATGGATATGGTTATTTCTCCAGTTTTTTTAAAAATACTTCAATTTTGTGAATAGTAATATACGATAATTTACAATATAACCTACATACATGAATTAAAGAGTCTAAGATGATGTAAGGATATTGAAATACCAAAATATCAATCTACCCATAATTATTTTAATATATTTATAGATAATTCTAAAAAAAATCATAGTATTGAGTTAAAATAACAAACTAATGCATATAATAATTTGAAAACAGCCCTCTCCTCCACTATAAATACCACCCCTCACACCCTCTTCTCCTCACACATCCCAACCATTTATCCTTGACTTCATTTTGCCCAAATATATTCCAAATACCCTACCCCATGTCTTGTATCACTTGGTATCATAATGATACCAACACTATTCCCTAAGGAGGTTCTCATAGAGGATAAATTCTAGAGGTGAATCCTCTCTCTATTCTTTTTAATTTCTTTTCAATATTAATTTTTTATCTTATACTCACCTTATCTTTTCCAAATGGAATGATAAATTCATTATTTTTTATATACTGGTATTCTATCATGTTAATTGAATATTCATAAATAAACTCTTCCCTCTCTCTCTTTTATTTTACAAACAAAATCAGCACACCTGATGTGTCAACTTACCAACATCATGGGAGACACACTTTCATTTTCCGTTCCCTCCTTCAAAAATATTAAAAACCCATTACAATGGTTGAAATAGATTATAAATTTTATGTTAAAACCCTCATTATATTCTAGAAATAACATATACTAAAAATGGTAAATTATAAAACAAAATTAGTTCATTGTGATCGAAAAACCAGAAAAATTAACTTAAGAAATTCTTCAATAACTTGTATCTAATGATTCATCGTCATTCCATAAAACCAATTTTTTCAATATGATCATTTAAAATTATTTTATATCATTAATAACATATACTAAGACATTTGGATATTTATCCTCATTTTACAAGAACCTCTATTCATGTATACAAGAAAACCAATCATTAAACCCATGAGAAAGAATACTCCTGAACGATGAAATTAAACTACAAATATCATCTAAAAGGCTATAAATTAACATAATAAAACCATAATGTAAAAAATACATGTATAATAGTTTCTTTATTTTTAATTAAAAAATCTAATTTGATTATACATGATATTGATATGAAGGAAGCAGTCAAACACAATATACTGGGAATTCTTGAACCCAACACTCTTTTTTATAGGGTTTCCCTCTTTCACACCATTTTTTTGTGGATATTGATTAAATATAATTTCTTCATAATTATCTTCAATTTTTTAGGACATAAATATTTTCTACTTTATTTTATGAAAATATACTAGGTTTTCCAAAAGAACTCTTCTTTCCAAAAAAATACACATTTTACATCCAAGTCTATTTCTTCTTCACTCCAGGTTGATGATTCTTATATCAAGTATATTATTCCCCATTTTATTTGGGAAACCAATGTTTATGAATGTATTATTTTGAAAATTAATCCATTCCATTCCATGGGGTTTTTTATTTTCAAGATTAATATATTTTATTTGTGGCATGCATGATAATGTAAATGTTGTGACGTGACAGGTGTAATTGGAATTATATAACACTCCAATGAATTTGGTAATGTGAAGAACCTAATGAGATAATGTGATATATGCATGAACATGATGCCAAATTTGTTCAAAACTATGTGTTGAATTTGTCCACTAAGACATAATGTTTCATTTTTATGCATTTCTACATTCCATGCCTTTTTTAATGCTTCCTCTCAAGATTATGATCATATGCTTATGTTTTAATGATGATGAAATGTTTACACTCACCTCAAATTATATATATTAAGGTTTTTATCTATCCTCTTGTTGGGATTTTATCTCACCAATTTTTATGGCTTGTCCTCATTTGACTACATGTACTAAGGACAATTCCAGGGCCAATAAAAAGATAGAGAATAAGGAATTAAATAAATATTTATGTTTTATTTTGACAATTTTATGTATGGTCCTAATTTTCCCAACACAATAAACCTTTGGATACTCTTTCTGTAATTAAATTAAGTTGTTTTTATTTAAAATGGTGAAATAGAATAGTATGAAAAAGTGAGGTTGCTATATGGTAACTTGGATTTGGATTCTCTAAACAGGGTGCACGTTTTTTCTAAAATCGTGCAGCTCTCCGCAGCAAACCGTGTATCCCATATCAGAGGAGAAAATGTGCCCTGCACAGGTTGTTCATGGTTTACCCAAAATGTGCACCCTTTCAACCTGGGTAGTTCATCTTGGGTATTACCTCCTACTATTCATCGCATGGTTGGTGCACAATTAGGGTAACAGTGCCGGAAAAATGGTGCAAGGTGGTTTCTTAAGGAATGGGTGTCGCATAGTTGGTGCTTGGTTTGGGCCAAACGCTATGACCTAGTTTTTTTGGGAAAAATTTCAATTTATTCCTCTCAGTTACATTATGGTTCTTTCTTTCTTCTTTCCTCCTCCATCACCCATGTGATGCTCCTCCATGACACCTTGGTACCTCCTTCAATCCTATTCTTTTCATTGCAATAACCCTTCTATCCATTTATTGAATCAATCATCACTAGTATCTATAGATCTTCACTGGTAGTCTCTTTATTAATTTTTTATCATCATTCAGTTATTTTATTATTGATTTAGTAATCATGGTTCAACATCATTTTCCCAATTTTTAGAGAGGATATCCATTTTGTATATTTCATCCAAACAGAATCGAATCAAACCTTGATATCCGATGATTATGTCATCCTCAGTTTGAGGAAGGTGTTCTATATCTTTTTCCCAGATTTTTTTTCGATTTATGAATAGTATCATTGTTCTCTGCATATACATTTGCTGAGTGTCAATTTTTAATTTGGTTCTTTATATCAAATTGAACGTCACACATTGATATATGTCCTTGGATTCAAATTTGGTCATTTAGAGGATTTGAGTCAAATATATGGACTCCCCATAGGTGGGCCAAGTCAAATTTCCCCTTTCAAATAAAATTATTATAAGCAAAAAATTCATTCTATGCATATAGATTATAATCTAAATGGATTTCCCTCTTGTATGTAATTTTTTAAAGTTTATTGAAATATTTTTAATTCCACTCTAACATTTTTGTATTGAATTTCCAAGTTTGGTATTTAATTTAAAATTTTTATTTTAATGAATAGCGACACAACTTGAAATGGATATTTACATGTGATTAATGAATTTTTTAAAGACTAATGTGATGTTTTTATAATAACTCACCTCAATTGTGGTTTGTTTTATTCAAAATTACAAAAATGGTGAGTATTGTTTTGTTATGTCCTTGGATTCATGCTTTGATGTTTTTGTGATATATGGAATATTGAAGAAATGTCATTTAATTACAGTATCAAATGGAGTTTCCCCCTTTTGATGAATTTTTAATGGATCCCCATCACTCCCTAATTGTTTTTCCTATCCTATACATAAAATTTATCTCATAGATGATTTCCAAATATGATCATGTCATCTCCTATATTACCCTTCGTGCCATATGTTTCCTTACTGTATGGAATGCACTGAATTAAATGTAATTGATTTATAATATGGTTTCCCATCCTTAAATAAAATGGTATAATAAAATTAAATGGGATATAAAGTATGGTAAGTCCATGCCTTTAATTATGTCTTTTATGAGTTGCAATTCCATGAATAGAATTTAATATCACTAGTGGAACATATGAGAGGAATTGTCTCATGTGTTTTTCTATCATCATGAATTGGCCTTATCTATATATATATATATATATGCTTGGTAAGTATGTCACATGATAGGTATTTCTGAATGTTTATGTTATAAAGTTAATATTTCAATGCTTGTTTATATAGGCCCGAATAATAAGTTTCATCAGAGGTTTTTTCTCATGATTATTATTATAATGATTACACCATATAAATAGAATATGGGAATGGTAAGGGGTGTTGACCATGGTGGATAATCACACTCCCTTACATCGGGTTTCGAGTATGGGATCTCGCACTATTAATACTTTATGCACCATGTTCCATGATTAGAGTGTTAACATGGTGGCCCACTCACCATCCCAAGCATTTTACCATGGATTCTCTCAATCTTTTAGGTTGTAGGGAATGTACCCTATTTCTTGAACCTATAATCTTATTAAGTCTCGTTAGAGATTACTATGTTATCCCTCATCCAACCAGAACCTAGTATTCTAGGTATATGGTAACATACATATATGAGTACGTAGATCATATAGGTGGATAAAATATATAACTAACCTATATATACATATAATTTCTTTATAAACATATTTACTATTTATAAATTCTTTCTGGTAGTGTCCCAAAGTATTTTGAGCCACCATGTGTCATTTATTAATCTATGAAGGTTGTTTCATATTTATTTAGTACTGTTAATTTATTCATATTACCCACACTACTTTATGTTATACATGGACTGTATTCAGTTGTTGGAATCATGGGTGGGATCCTACTGGGATTTATATCTCTCACCCTGATCAGGCCCCCATTTCCATGGTATATCTAAGTAGACCATATGTTCATAGGACCATGGGTGATTACATGAGCAATCTAGCTAGTATCTAGGAGTTAGGAGCACATGACCAGTTAAGAGCTCAGGAAGAATGTGGAGGTCACCAATGCGAATTTTATTTTATATCTTTTCATTATTCGTATATTTTATTACATTAATTCCTGATATATATAATTCTTTTTGTTTTTGTGACATCATCTGGACATGCATGCATCTATTATATTTTGGAATTGTCCATCCTTTATATATACTTTACATTATTCTTCTGCTATTTTTTCATTAATCTTTTACTACTTTCATTTTTTGTTCTTGTCTATTTATATATACAACTGAGATACTCTGACATGATTATATAGTCTCCCCACATTATCGTCTTTACAGCCTTACTACTAGGCAGCAACCTCTAGCATAGAGTTTGGCTCTCTTGAGGCTATCTGAACCAACAGTCCTCCTTCGGACATAGTAGTCAGTTTGGGTTGGTATGTTACAATTCTTTTTTACCAAATCTCAAAATCCTCCTTTAAGAAATCATTTTTTATTATGTTATTATAAAATATTATTGAACATATTCCCTTCCATGAGTAATTATTATAGTTTCTGGATTACGATTGAATTTATTATTTGGTACACATATGTATGTATATAATTTCAATGGTATAGGACATCCCGAAATTATATAGATAGCCAATGCATTGGGTAATGATTTAGTCTCATGATATGTTACATAAGGGATTTGGGGCTGAATATAATCTATTATAAGACTCTATCCTCCATATGATGTTGTCTCAGTAGTTAGCCTTGACATAATATTATGTCATGATTTTATTACTTGAACATTTTTTATGATGCCATCATCTTATGATACTATTTTCTTTATGTAATGATTCCATGAGACTACTCATGGGAAATGTTTTTCTAATAACATTTTATACCATGACTCCCATGTTATACCTACCTAACATGTTTCATAACAGAGTTTGATTTTTTTCTCGTCCCTTTGTGCTTTGTATTCCAATGGATATCCAATGATTTTTTGGATCTATCGAGGATTTAAGAAAACATTATTGAATACATAATAAAAAATGATTAATTTTAGTTTTAATTTTATGTAATATCAAACTAGTCTTTCAAAGTCACTAGTCCTCACGATATTTAGGTTGTAATTAATATATTTTTATGTTAAGAATCATGTAATAATTTGTGTAAAAGACTTCAGTATCTATACTTTAAATTTCATACATTCATATAAAATAGGAATAAGATGTATAATAATAGATATATAATATCATTTATGATTCTCATAATACATATTCACACATGCATCTTATCAATATCAAAGTTAGGACTCACAGGATTCACATGCACACACATGTAAACAATGTTATACATGGGACTCATGGGATACAAAAATACACTTATGGGGTCAATATCGGTCTTGGGCCTAACTAAATACACATAAACACACATGTTTCAAATATCAAGGAAACAACTTTTCACAAGTACTCTACATGGTAAAGAAAAAGCCCATCTAAATTTTAATGATGTCAAATGTTAATAGGCACTAATAGTCATAACCTGAATAAATATCACTGTCTATCTATCCATATTAACATTATTTGATCCCCAAAAATAGGATTATGCAATAAGATTAAATTAGATATTGGAAATAAGTGCCAAAATCCAGTTATACTTACCCAATATGATCTTGTAATAATTATATATTTAGATATTTTATAGAGTTAAAAACAATATCAATATATTGAGGGTATGATACTTCAATTATAAATGAATTCAAAATTAAATAAAATTAAAATCCATAAATATTTAGATAATATACAAAATCTATATTATATCCCTTGAGAAATAAGAATGATCAAGATAGATCAAGTATAATAAATAAATATTATCAAATACATTGAATTCGCATATTAAAATTCCTTTATTTTCACCGATTTTTTAGGGGAGGATAATTTCCAAAAACACCAATAGGGTCTTTTAGTAGTTGATAAATACGAATTTTTAAAAATATGAATATTTCAAGAGATATTATGAGTTTGAAAAAAAAAATATTCATATTAATTTACATGTTCATCATGGTTTTGTTGAACATGTTACTCAACTATATACTAACCATGTGAGGATTATTGCCTCTTTTGGGAATACAAACGGGTTTCTAAAACAAGTTCCAAAAATAAATATGGTCTATATAAGATGCTACATGGTATTATGGGGAATGTTACTTGATTATGTTTTACTATGCCCTAACTATGTGATACCCATTTTCATTCTCCCAAAAACTATTTGGTTTTTGGGGAGAACCATAGAAATTACACAAACCTTGAGGAAAACACTCTCCCATATAAAGACCTATATATTACTCTAATAATTTCTAAAATATACATGGGACTTCTTCCGAAAAATCATAACTCAAAAAAAATTATTTAAGGGGTGAATATAAGGAATAAATTTCATGAAAAGTCTTGAACATTACAATCTTTGACTCAATGTATAGTTTTTACCACGGGGTGTTTCTATAAAGATCCTACTAAGAAAACCTAGATCATTGAGCTTTTATAAAAAAATTGTCATTTTCATGTATCCTCGTTGATTCAATTATACTTTCACAAGAATTTTAAAAAGAGGTACTATCTCTCCCGTCAACATTTTCTTTCCACAGTCTATAATCTACACTAGTATCTCTACAAATGATTCAGATGGTTTCATCCCAATACTCTCATAATCGATCACATAGAATTAATTGGTATCATATGCCTAATAATAGGACATACAGAACATATCATACATTCATTGATATCATTTATGATGGCCCAATCTATAATCCATGCTTATGAAATGTTCAGTTATCATAGACTGATCAAAATATCATTTCATCAGTTTCCCATGTCTTTGTAAATGATGGTGCACCAACCGATGATAAACCCATTAAAACACTACTTCATACAATAGTCTCCATGGTACAAATCCCTTGAAAAGCAGATGATCATATTATAATCATAGAAGAAATATTTTTATATTATATCAACTTTACAATCTTGGAGGTATCCCGCACCATGTTCGATCTGACAGTAAAGGCCTCAGCCATCATATTCTAATATAGTGTTGAGATACATGGATGAACAAAAAAATGACTAAAAGGGTTTCATATAAATAAATTATGGGAAATAGTTATTTTATATGAACTCTAAAATGGAGTTATGATCATTTGATACTCTATGGTTGTCAATATTGTATTAAAAATACATATCCTCGATGTTTTTGATCATCCACTTTAAAATCCATCATTCTGCATATGGTATTTCGTACTTAGTTTTAACTAAGTCTATGAATCCTTCCCCAATCCCTACCAAAACAATGGTGTAAAATTTGAATCCATTTCTGATATTACACTCTAAGTTAAATCAAGAATTCTTAATATCCCATGGTCATTATTCCTTCCCAAATCATCTAATCACAATATTTCTTTGTCTAAAATGTAATATTCCACATTTATCAACAAATAAACATTCATATAAATAAAATATTGACTTATTAGGGTCCAGGGAAGAGGCATCATGATGTCTATATTCAACTTATCCAACTTCCACATTGGAATTGGAATTGGATATTGGAACCCTTCTAGTTACTTATTCCCTGACATAATCCTCTTGTCTAGTATGAAACGAAAAACAACAATTGTAAATTATATCGTCATTCATGGCCAATAAAATCATTTCCTAGTATCTAGATACCTCTTTCTTAGACTAGGTTCACTTACCACAAAGAATAATTAGAGTCCTAAATTATCTCTTCCCTCATGTAATCATGATCCAATACTCTCCCCTTAAAATCGATTTCATTTTCACTATCCATTATCCATCATGGTACCGGGTAACTTCTTACAATCACATCCTATATTAATAAGAACTTAAAATCCAATTAATGGAATGACATTAAACGATCCATCAAAAATGGTGTTATCACCATGGGAGCAAAGTACATAACTATTGAGTGGTGAGGTCATCTTATTCATAGTCCACAAATATAATTCTTTTTCTCCATGCTCATGATCATCACCTTCCTTAGCATAATGACTTCAATGTAATACATCCTAAATTTTGATGAAAAAAATGTCACCAAAAATTTTATTTTCATACCCTTGACACAACTAAAAGTCCCCAATTACATCTCAAGGATGCGAGAAACCATCTTACACATTCAAAACAACAATAAAACCTTCAAAATTAGGAAAAATATTATATTCTCTAAACCAAATATCTAAATGTAGTGAATAAATGTTTGAGTTTCAAAAGATTTAAAAGAAAATAATGTACCCATGCTATAGTATATGGATGAAAAAATGATGGTCAATAATGGTCATGTTTCTAGGGAAGGATGGAGATACGTTATCATATTTTAAGGGGCATATTTTTTCTATTTTTTCAGATTTATATTTTATTTGAATATTAAATCAATTTTATTTTCCTTTTTAAACAAGTGAAATCCCAATTGATGATCAAGAGAGTCTACGATTTTATATAATTATAAAATGCATCGTATGATGTGTCCAATACCAATAAATGATGTCAATATCAAAACATTTCTAAAATTCAAAATTTAAAAATTCCTCAAATAATATGAACTCTTTTGAATAATTACATAACATGGTTTTTGATGTAATTAATCAATGATAGTTTCAATGAAATATAATGATATTAAAATATTATTTTATTATCAAATGATAGAGCAACATAGGGGAAGAGGATTGAAGAGGGGTATCATGACATCCACCTCAATGGATATGATCAAATAGTTTTTCCCCATAAAATCTTAATTTGGGAAATCATGGATTATTATAATTATAATCGATGAAATACAATTATCATTATTAAATTCGTCAAATAATTTTTTCTAGAAGAATTTATATTCCCTTCATGATCATATTTGGTTAGGTTTTGATTGAAAAGTCATTTATATGTTACAAGACTCATATAGGTTGTTGGAATTGATTAAAGGTCAGATGTAACACATATTCCATCGATTCATATTTATTCATGGATTATTATTATTTATCCATATTTCACTGTATATAAAATCAATATTATCCTCTTATCTACTTTGGTGAGGGATAACAACCATATGATGAATCAAAATATTGTAGTGGAAAGCAGGGAGTGAGTGCCAACATTGATCCTCTATTTGGGAAGGGATGGAATGTAATTAATCTGACATTCTGTAGACCAACATAGCCAATTGAATCAATCATATTTGAACGTATTAGTTTATGTATTCAATGTTTAAAAATATAATTCATGGTATCATAGAATTATTGATTTGATAAATCTCAATAGGTTATTTTTTGTATAAGGTGGTAGGTATGCCTCAAAATGTGTCTAAATCAGCATATTTATATAATAATGAAATTCCTATCAATTAGGAATATTATATAATCAATGTAATTACAACATTGCCTATTTTTTAGATTACATCCTTGATAGTTATAAACATGGAATGGGATATCAACAAAATAATAAGCAAGAAACAAAACATATAAGATCAACTATATAGAGGATTAGGGAACAATAATGAGTTTGGAAACCAAGGAGCTTCTTAGATTAGTTTTTTCCCAATTTTATTTTCCATTGGGTAATCATGGATTCATTTATTGGTTTTTTTACTTAAAATGATGAAATTTTAAAAAATTATTTTAAACCATAATATTGTTTTCACATTTATTCCCTTCATTTTTTGGTTCTGTATATTAATGATCATTGAACACTCAAATATGGGAATGTAGAATAATATATGAGGATTGATTCAATTTAATATAATGTTTATGATATATTCACTACATTATAATTTTACTATAAATTGTATATATTAATTCATATTATATTTTTCTTAAAATCAATATTATCCCTAGTCACCTAGTGATAGTGATAATGATTAGTGTATGAATCCAAATGTGATATTTAGTTGTTTGGACCAAGAGCTATATTTACTCTATCTTTTTCTTAGTGATAGAATATTTTTTATTTGTGTATCGTAGCCATTATTTCACAAAATGAATCTTTGGGCACAAAAATTTTTATATAAAACCAAAAATGTAAAACTACTTATTAAATGTAGACTCAAAACTATTGATATAATCATTTATACTAGTAAAGTTGAGTGTTTTGTTGAAATAATACCATACATGGAAAATAGATTCCCATATTTCATCCCATTATATGAAAAGTTACTCATTAAAATAATTAACTCATTGATTCACTCATAAATTTATTGTAGTTATACTCCTTATATTTAACAATTAATGATAATATTTTGATGATCTAACAATTTATTTCATTATCATATCTGCTTCCACGTTACCCAATGGATCAACCCTTCACATCCATATTACTATCCTTTTATGGTTATTTATTGTAAGGAATAATTTAAATTATAAACATTTTCCAAATGGTCTAATTAACAAAGAGATTAGTCTAGTCAGTGTGTTATATAAACTACTACAAGAAGAGGATTAATCCTTACAGCCTTGTAAATCATTTATGAGTTTGAAAAGAGAATGGAATCATAGTAGTTAATCAGTACCCACGATATTGAGACATATTATATTGAACATACCTTTTATTTTCATGATCAGTCTCTAGATTTAGGGACGATTTCACCTATTAAATAAACTTATGGAGTCTTTTTAAAGATATATTAAAACCTCATGTGATTTATTTTTACGTATTTTTCTCTAATTCACGTGAAGAGAAATATAATTCATGTTTAGAATGCGGCGTTATAAAAAATATCTTATTTTTAGATAATTGTAAATTTAAGTATGGACATAATTACCCCACACAAAGTCATTTTAAATATTAATATTATCTGACTTTGTGAATAAATTATTAATAATTATTTTCTGATCAGTCTCATCATAGTCAAGATGCACTTTTTTTATGAAATTATCAAATCAATTAGGAATATTCATTTGTAGTTTTTTTTTTGAAATTATAAATAATAATTAGAATTAATTGGGTAATTTAATAATCAAGATCAAATTTAGAGATCATTTATCTGAAATGATGTTTTTTTCTTATAAATCAATATATTATATTTAATTAAATAATTAAATGATCATGGATGTATCTACACATGGGATTTCGTTTATAATATACCCGATACCAAAGTAAAAATTTTTGTATATTAGTTTGATCCCTTAAAGTTGAACCCTATATTTTTGATGATTATATAACACATTAAATAAATTCATTGTATTAAAAATTGAAGGAGCATAAATAAAAAATATATGATCTAACATAAGAAAACCTATAATTTCTTTGGGTGTACCAAAAAAACAATGAAATGATGTAAATAGGAGTTTTATACCCATAAAATATTAAATTATGTAACTAATTGTAGACTAGTTAAAATATGAAACATGAATAGAAAGAATCATAGTGTCCCCTAGACATCATCAACCCCTGTGATATATAACCATTTAATATTTTAATTTCATAAAAATTTATATATTCAATGTTTACTTCTGAATAATAGAAATGAATATTAATCATTTATTGACTAGATTATTCATAAATATTGAATTAAAAAATAAACGTAAATTTTATTTTAGTAAAACCAAATGGTCTATTTTTTCACTAACGTCCATTAGCATAAAAAAGAATAATGAAATACTGGATCAACATTATAGTTTTGAGGATGTTGATATCCCTTCATTTTACATAATCAGGAAAAGTTTGATCCTTTTTAATTAAACTTATTTTAAAAAATGAATCTGAAATACAACAAAAAACCTATTGAATGTAAATTGGGGAACAATTGAAGTTATTCAACATATATTAATCAGACATGCCTTTCCTATTATTGAAAAAAAATAAATAGATATCATCCCTAATAAAACTATGAAATTTTCATCTTGAAATATGTAGATATAGTTGGGATATACCCACATGAAGGAATTTACAAAAAAAAATTCCTGTTAAGAAATATACTTGTAAACTAATATTTAAAAATATATATCTTTTAAAAAATATAATATAATATTTCAAGGAGGATACACATATAATATACCATATTATAATTAAAATATATATAAAAACGGATCGAAAGTATCATCCAAGATAATGCGAATAAAGGTTTAATTAGAAATAGTATCAAATTATGTATTTTAACTACTAATGTCTAATAGATTACATTCTTATCCAAAAATAACTTATTTTAAAATTTCAATAATTTCTAGATTTCAGTAGTGTAAATTTTTTCTACTTTTATTACAATTGAAATTAAATCAATATTTCTCATAAAGTTGAGATATTTAAAAATATATAGCATGCTTTATGTATAGTTCAACTGACAGTTATCCATTGGACTAGTGATTTATATATCCAAATTAAAATATGTGACACACAACATCATAATGAATCTCTTAGTGGATAATATATATTTTTTGGTGTTATTGTATTTTGGAATCATATAAGAATCTAGGCAACTCTAATTTTCATTGGATTGTGTTTTACAAATTATCCTTCAATTATTTAATGATTACAATACTAAATAATGTATTCATAGAAAAAAATTACAAACAAACAATATTTATTTTAAATTATATTTCTGTTGAAATTAATCTATAAAAATAAAAAATTATCATTTTGATACACACACATAAAAAAATTATCCATTATAAGGAATATAATTATTTCATTATAATATTAGACAGAGAATTATGATCATTAATTTTATGTATCGTCCATTAAAAAATTGTCAAAAATTATTATTTCATAGATATTGAATGAATATTTATGACTATCATTATGAATTATTAAGGGATGCCTTTTATATATGAAATTATTAATGCCTCATAGGGAAACAAATCCAGTCCTAATCTATTTTCTGACCTTATTTATCTATTGAAGATATTGAGGTAGCCTACAATGGGTAGTGTGATTGTATAGTGAATTTGGAATATTTAGAGGCCCTTGTGAATCTTTTACAAGGACTAGTAAAGCCTCCAGTGAATTTGGTTTTATATTTTTCAAGATTCCATCAATCATATAGTGAGACGAGGTATGGAAACATTAACATGGAACCATGGGGGTCCTTACCATTATGTAACTAGTTTTTCTGGATGATTTCTATATCCAATATTACATTTAAGTGAGTAGAGTGGAAGATATTTTGGTCCATAGAGAAAATTAATTTTGTTAAATCCAGTTTATTGAAATAATATATTGAGGCAGCTGTGATGGAATTAGCAGTGACATCATTAAAATGTGTTGAAGTAGATTGGATGATTTTAATGGGAATAGGGAGTCCAGCTAAATATTAGAATGAGGAAGGTGAATATACATAGATATAAAAAAAGGAAGTTATAATCTTCAGGAAGTTAGGGGTTAATATTGAATGGGTTTGGTAATAAGCTTATGGGGGTCTCTCTAAATCATAGGATTTCCTAGTGTCGCCTAGTATAAAATCTATGCCTCAATAAGACTACTCTTATTATCCCAATCTAATGAAAAAAATATCTTTCAGGAAAAATATTTGAACCAAATATCATGAATGATCCCATAAAAGGGAAAAAGGGATGCTATAGGTGAAGTAGCTAACTATTGGGGAAACATAAGACCTTGTTGGAGAACATTTATCTTCTTCGGAGAAATTCAAGTCTATTGTGTCATATAAAATCAATATTGAACGTCAGGATACATATATTACTTTTATTTATAACCTATTGGACCAAATATCCTAGGATTCCATATTTTAAGTGAATAAATAGGATTAGGTTTCCCTCGATGGATTGGTTCTAAAACATTTATCTTTCCCTGTATATTCTTTTTGATGAGATAATGAATGATATTATATTAAAAATTATAGCCTTGAAATATGGATGATCGCCCTTGATCTGATGACCAACTATTTCATAATTTTTCTCTTTTCTTATTGTTGTGATTTTTTTCCCAAGCTATCATGTTTCTAGTTCTTACTCAATCCAGATTGGTCTTCTTGAAAATCATTAACAATGGATTTGATGGTTTCCCAAGATGAAAACATTAGTTCTCCCATTATAGACAATAAATATTACTCAAAGGTATTTATACTATAATACATATTGGTAAATAAATTTCTAGGTTGTTTTAAAATACAATTGTGTTGATTAACATATCTATTAGAAAATATTTATATTCAAAACCTGAAACACTATCTATAAAAACATGAGATAAAATTAGTTTTATACATTATTCATTTTAATTATATCCTAAAAAATCCCACATGGAAATAATAAATGTAATGGTGTTATAATAATTAGATTTAAGATATATTAGTTTTCTCTCATGATATTATCAATGACCTAATTATAATATATTTTTTGTAGATCACTATTAAATACGTTCTTCCCCTGAATCCAAACATTTCTAGATAATAAAGATCCTTTAATATTTGAATTATTACATGATTGATAAATTTACTATGAAAATGTATCCCTTATCCAAATATAGTAGAGGTTTTATTACTAAAAGGTTAATTTTTTATGGTATTCAATTTGGTATTTAAAAAATAAATAATGAAAAGTATTTAAATTAGAAATAGTAAATAAAAATGGATAATTTTCAGTTGTTTGGATAATTAAACTCTAATTAAATATTAAAATATTTTAAACTATTACACATCAATTATGGAAGTTCATAAGATAACATAGAACCAGACATCTCTAAATATGACACAGATCGAATAATAATTTTATGGTGCACTGGAGAGTTATAAAAATAATTATTACTGATAATCTAAAAGATGTTGATGAGAATAATTGAACTATAAAACATGTATATTCCATAATGAAACAAAATATTTAAATATAATACTACATAAAAACAATTATAATAAATGAAATGATGAACCTAAGATAGTATCATGATAATTGAGAACAATACTTAGATGGGATGAAAATATTATCTAACAAATTCCCCATGTTCCTATATGTTTATTTACATGTAAAACAAGAATGGGGAACTATTCCAATAAATTATGTCATATGAACCTCTATAATATTGAGTGGTATCCATATATGGAAGAAATTTAAGGAGATTTAACCCTTTAGATACAATATAGATGTTCACATTTTCATCAATATCATCAAATATGAAAAAAAAACAGAAGAATGAGTGATGACAAATCATTAATTTGATACCCATAAATAATGGGAAACCCTTATCATTCACCATAAATCTAAACCTCATTATTATCTAACATATTTCAAAATGAGATGAGAATTTGGTACATATCATAAATACCTTGAAAAAATTATAGAAAACACTAGTAATAAATCACAAAATATATTATTTATTACAAATAATAGACCAACCTATTTACATAACATGAACCATGGAACATCCCTTAAAACAGAGTAAATCAACCATATCATTATTTCAAAAAACTAATCCCGTATAAAACACAATGTTTAAAATTAAAGATAAAAATAGACTTCTTCAATATTTATTCCAATAAAATATCATTAGGTATACATTTAAATAAAATTTTAAAATTATGATGAAAAAACACTCTTTTCCACTCACCGACATTAAACAAAAAATTTTTAGATTCTGAAAAAAATCATTAAATCAATTTAAAAAAAAGAAAAATAAATACATTGGAAAGAGAATTTGTATAGAATAGTTGGTAAATATATTCCATATAAAATAGAAAAATTGGATATAAATGTCATAAAAAATAAACCTACTCTACTGGATAAATAATAAGATAAAACCAAATATTTATATAAATATGATTATATTGCCAACAACCCTGGCCTTATCTAGCTAAACCTATGAAGATGAACATGAAATAAAAAAATTTCTATTTATAATTTGTAATATTATATTCTATTTAAATATGATAGATTCCTCTAATTAATATAAATTAATGATATATATATATATATATTAAAAAGCTATATTATAGAGATATAGACATCATCCAGCTATCAATTTCATTGATCATACAGAGAAAATTTTCATTCATCAAATGGAAAACATCAATTTATTTCCTGTATAGTACTAGGTTCACTTAGAAATTATAATGGGGTATTAATGTTACATTTAAGATAAAAAAAAATTAACCTGCTAATGTGTGAAACACATCTCAATAGGAATTATTAAAAGTATTGATTTTATATTTCATTTTTCTTATTATTTAAAAATATCTCCCATTTTTTACAAGACACATAGATAATATATAGTGTTTCAGAAACACATAACCTAACCCCATACAATTGATTTTCATGAATTGTTTCATAACATTATTATATTATATATTCATGATATTTCATGACCTTACGTCTTCGTGAGTCCACCTAAGTAGAAAATGAATAACAGTATAGCCCCAAGGGAATGTCCTTACTAAAAAAGGGATTGGTTACCTGAACCATCTAAATACCATAAGATATTAATGAAATAAATTATAATTTAAAAGAAAAAAACATAACATGACTATTTTAATGATTTTCACATCAATGATACATGACTAATTTATTATAAGGCATGTGATTATTTACAAGATTCAAAACAAAAGGAAAACAAAATGAAGTCTAACATCTCCTCCATGTATCATTAAATATATTATGAAACAACCAAATTGAATAATTCTTTTCATTAAATTTATTAGGATGGATAAGAAAACCAAAACAACATCTAAATGGAATATTAAAAAATTTGTTTTTTATAACAATGGGTGAGTATGGAAATATTATTCTACAGGTTATTTAAAAAATGTCTAATGATTATTTTTAATAAAAAAATATAATTCATCATGGTATGAAATCACTAAATTAAAAATTGTGATAAAGAAATAAACTAATATTTAAAAGGTTGTCTTGCTGTTAAGACCTCTCTATTTTCATAGCTCCGCCCAATATCTATATGTTATTAGATAACTCAATTATTGTATATTATCAAAATTATTTAGTTACCGTTATATAATAAATACACTATGATATTAAAATTAAATTTTTCAGATAGTGTCTATATTTGAGGACTCTTAGTAATATTTGGAATATTTACACATTGGGACTCTACTGAACATAACCAAATGTTGTTGGGATATTCCTAATATTAAGAACTCTTGTTGTGTTTTTTAGTGTAATATATAAGAGACTCATTCATATAAAATCTATTTTCTCATCATTATAGGGAATATATCATCATTGTGCAAAAATTGGGTAGTTTTACACAATCATGGACTCTCATAGTATTTCCTAGTGACCACCATAGAGGAGACTCCCTACACCTACAAAAAAAATTAATACCACACACCATATCTTCTAGGGAGATTCATATAATCTATCGAAACAATACTCCATCCCCATTATTATCATCACATACCCCAATTACTATTATATCACAACTCAAAAATTAGAAAAATTATCATACGCCATAATTGTATTTAACCAACATCGTCCATTTATTCCACGTCTTAGGATAACAAAAATAAAATGATAAATTTTAATATAATGAAAAATATATAGATAAACCACACTACCATATATCATGATCATAGTTAATATACTATGATATTTAATCTCATCATATCTCAAACATTATGAATTTACTTAGAAAAAATAATATCTCTCACCAAGAAATCACATGTAAAATGAATAAAAAAAATCAGCCTAAACTGACCAATTATTAGTAATTCATTCCAAATATTACTCATAGAATATATTTTCTTAGTGTTTCATATTATATTTATTTTCTTTCTATATTATTTTTTATTAATGAATTTAAAATATCTCAAATATTTTTGGGATAAATGATACAAATCAATATTCAATGTTATAATGTCAATCAGTCATGACCCTATGGAAATAAAATTACATCATGAAAGGTTATTATATTGTTCTATTCCCCCTAAAAAATATTCCAAGACCATAAGAACCCAATATTTATCCCATTTTATCATAATTCTGATTCACCCACATATATCCCATACACATCTAATCATTTTCATGATAATATTTTTGGCATAAAGCCATTTTGGAACTACTATTTCCAATGTTCATAAATTTCACTCATCTCACCTACAATGATATTTATATGAATTTGTAATATTTTAAGATATGATTATATATTAGGGTTATCATTTTCACTATAAAAATTTCTCTAAAATAATTTTCATCATCAAAATTAGACAAGAAATGCGTAAAATATAACTCAAAATAAATTTTGAAGAACAGTAAAAAATATATCAAGATAGTATAAAATTATATAATGTTTTTCATTTTCCATATCTATAAATTAAATAATATATATTCACATGATTATATTTCTATTATTATTGTTTTTCTTGATTCCAAAAAAAATTACTTTAATATAAATATTTAAAATTAATATTCTATCAAATTCAAGTATTCAATAAGATTAAATTATTTCACCATTTTAAAATTTTCCCGTCTTTTAAAAATTTATTTTACCATATAATCATTAAAATATTTTATAAATTATCTAACAAAAATGGAATTTGATAATCATTTTAGATTCAAAAGAATTAGTGAACAAATAAGAAATTAAATAACCTAACTCAATTCCATAGAGAACAACATTCCAAAATACATTGGTGATATTCACCAATAATACATAAAAATAATATAAATTATTATTATATATCTAGTCTTCCATTATAATGACATATTTTGTTCCATTATATAATAAAATTTCATTTAAAATAATATTTTTTATGTGAAATGTCAATAGTGTCCTATAAATATCAAATATTAACGTTCTTTATCATTTATCCCATAAATTTTATACATTTTTATACATTAATGAATATGTTAGAGTCTATTAAATAATTCTATAAAAATAAATTAATTATTTCATTTAATAGTCAATTTCACTATATAAATTTTTGGATATAACATTTTTAATCACTTATACGTCACCAAAATAACCACTAATAAATCATTGGTAAATTTCATCGACTAAATAATTTAATGTACCAAAACTATGGGTAAAAATCACATCCCAAATTCAAACAATAACTCCATATTCCATTATAATACTTCAAAATAATTATTTTACCCCCTTTCACAGTGAATGAAAAACATTTCACAAATAAAATAATAATAAAACACCTAGGTCTCAATTGTTCACATTTGAAAATAAGAAAACATAATCAAAAAAATATAATTAATTCTACATATATCAATATAAAATAATATACATCAATATAATTAGAATATAAGACAAAAATTTATATGAATCTCAAATTTCTGATTGCCACTACATAGTGTTATTATCTACACTACAATTACACAAAAAACATAAACTATGAGAATATCTAATTAATCTAAAACAACCCAAATCTAATAAATAGTATAAATTTAATACTCTAGAAAGGATATATCAATCTGAATATTCACAAAATTATCATGACTGAGGGTTCATGATAATATATATTAATCTATAAATCATTGATGGCATCGTGAATCTTTTATTATCGTAGAGTTAAGATTGGATAGTACACTACCTAACGAACATGTTAACAAATATTTGATATAAATATAATGAACCATACAAACATACTTATCTTATAAAACATTTGATTTCCTCATGAAGGAAAAATACATAAAAACACATATTCATTCATCATAAACACCATCATCCACATACTCTGATAAATATTGTATTTTAGTTCACTTGAGAAATCATATTTGGAATTTCCATTAACATAAAGTTGGTAATTGTTTCTTTATGAATCACTTTTTCAACGATAATGGCCTCCCAAAACTCAACCCAAAACTGTTGTATTTGACATATTCATTTAAAAAATATTACATCATATGGAATAATATCTATATAAGTAATTATTTTGTTATATGAAATGATAAAAAATTATTACGTGTCCTTTAATGGTCAACAAAATTTCAATATATATACACTCAAAATATCCTATTTTATCAATATTTTCTATTTTATCTTACCATATTTCATTGGGGGATATTTATTTTCATGTAACAAATTGGTAATATAGCCATTTTAGAATCGATACCACAACCATAAGCATTAAAATATTTGTTTCTAATATCACCTTCTCACATTTTAATTGTTATATGAATTACTACAACCAAAGGCAACAATATTTTTGTACAAGAATTAATTTAAGGGCATATGACTACATATTCCTTTATGTAAGGAATAACTTTAATTATATCAATACACATCAAAAACCCAAAGAGGATGCAACCTAAAAATCAAATTTTAATAAAAATTAATTTTTTAAATTAATTAATCTTAGTTTTCAATACCAAATATTTTATGATTTTAAATGAAATTCATATATATTATATCCAAATAGAATAATACCCTTTCATTTTCAAATATAATAATGGATTCATATCCTATGGAAACATGCACATAATGATAATATATTTTAAATACTTTCCTCTATCACTCAATGCTTCATTCACATTATTAGTTGGATTTTGTGAAATAGACACCTTTATAATAAATTTATCTATTACTACACTGATATTGGATATTATGTGCTAAATAAAATGAAAAAACACATGTTATTGATTGATAGTTTGAAGTATTCTTTTGTAACAGACAAACTCTAACCCATATCAATGACTTTTTAAGTGTTTAGCATGATCATTATACATTTTGAAATAAAAAAAATAATCATTAATAAAAATAAAAAATAAAAAAACACGGTTGATAAAAGCTAATCATGATATATCTAAAAATGGATAGTGTATTCATGAACCCAAATCAAGATACTACAATCCTAAAATATCTATATAAATAAAGTAACAATTTATTTATAATTCATTCATTCTTAAATAGTATCTGATGAAAAATTGATTACATATAGAAATTATAATATTCATGTTATATATTAAACTAATTATTAATAAAATTTATTTTCTAAATAACATAATATATTTTCTCTAATCCATATTGAAACCATATGTAATATAAAAAATGAATCATGTTTCTATTAGCCTACATTGCAATCAATGTATGAATAACTAGTGGAACACACTATGTTGATAAAAACCATGTGAAAAGAATTCTCCAATCTGTATTACCCATCCTATATTCTATATAGGTTCCCTATGATATTCCACCATATCAATAGAAAGAATTACTAGAAATAGATCAATCCTAAAATCAATATCCTACCTCAGATGTTGATTCATCTCATCCTTTGGTAACACATAAATATTATCCGATAAAAATAATGGAATATTCTAAATCCACATACCATATTCCCCAAGAATAATACACCATAACATGGGTGAAATGCCCTATTCTCCTCCCATTTCCATCCAAAATTTAAATATCATTACTGACAAGAATGAATTTTTCACCATACAAATATAAGAAGACAAACCTCCATCAGTATTACACTATAATATCTGACAAAATACAAACATTCTACCCCATAGAAAACAACATTAAGTTATGTCCAATATCATATGATTCATTCAAAATGATATCATAACACCTAAAAAATAAAGGGGAGAAAATTTATATTGTGAAAATTAATAAATTAAATTATAGGAATGTAGAATGTAATTTATTGTCACGTTTTTAACCATGTATAGTCCATCCACTTTCTAATCATCCATAGTTTGATTTTTTACTCATTGATTCCCACCTCCTCTTAATACCCCATTACTACCACAACATCCTTTATTGTTATATCCCTATTTTCTTATCTATGATCACAAATTCAATAAAAAAATATGGTTTAGATTCAAATATTTATCTGTCCTAGAGTATTATACTAAATTGTTATTTTCAGGATAAAATGTTAGTCCACTTATAGCCATACTCTACACATAAGTCCTATAAAACTATGGAAATATGTTTATGATGTCTAGGTATATTCCATTTCACTATAATAGAGTCATTAACTCCATGGACCCCCTTGATGTCTATGTACAACTAGCAACATAGAAATGGGATTGTGCTATGATTTAATTCACACGGCTTCATTAGAACTGTGATTGTATCAAGAATAATGATCACACACATCTAAATACAATATGAATTATATAATTCTTGGTTCTCCCCATAATATATAAAATCATTAAAAAAATATACCCTCTTATTCTAATTATTAATTTATTGACGAATTATTGATAAATAATTCCAAACACTATTAAATCATTGGATATAATTTACTCAAAAAATATTGATCATAGATGATTATTTTAATTACAAAAATAGATCAATACTTCCCAGAATCCATATAACGCCTTAAAAACACATGAATATATGAATTAAATTGGGGTAACAAAAAAATTAACTTCAACAAATTGGTATTATGAGTAAAATATGTTCACTATTTTAGGCATAACATTAATATCAAAATATATCCAATCATAGCTATATTACAATACCACATGTAATTTTTCCTAGAAAATTGTACTTATACTCACAAAAAACGCATCGTTAATGGTACATCCTTCTCATATTTACTTTGGATCAACTAAAAAATATGTGAACCATTTACAAAAAATGTTCAATTTAATGTTAAGAAATAGAAAAAAAAATTTGAAAAATATTATTTCATAATCTCACTAAGGGATGAATTTCCTGAATATTGTGCTTCTAGTTCCACTATTCAATGAACATCCATAAGTTCTTATTATACCTCTCCTTCATAAACGTCTTGATTAAACCAAAATTATAGAATAAAATAAAAATTTTAAATAATATTCATCCAATAGTAATATTTACATTTGAATTTTCTTGCAATGTAACAAATATACCCACATGTATATTACCACATTAACTCACTAACCATAATATATAAAATATCTAATATAACATCAAAAAAACAATAACAAAAATCTATACATATATTATTCATGGACCTACACCATCCATGTTACCTAACAATTTTTATATTATTACATTTCTACTGATCCATCTGTTAAAAGTCTCTAAACAAATAATTGGGACATTTTCTACGCCAAGAATTTAATAGTAGTTAACATTCCAAAATACGTTAATATATTATTTCTACCTGAAAACCCATAAAATACTTAAATATATTTAACCAAAACTGATATAATATTTCATTAACTTATAACATGTTTTTTCATCCCAACCTCTATGGGATTTCCCCTATGATAGAAATTTGTGTTTGAATAATTCTTTGTGCCCGCCTCCATTAGGATGGGGATTTGATACTATAACCAATAACATATAATCACACATATATATATATTTAAGTAAAAAATATATAGAACAACACAATACATCCTGAATAATATAATTAGTTTATAATCAATAATAATTGATTATTTTATTGAAATCGTTGTCTATTCATTCTAACATAGTTATAAAGGGGAAATAGTTAGATACTTGACACACTCTACATACATTATCCATAGTATACTTGAATAGAATAATGTATAATGTTTCCTATATTTATTCATCTAAACCATGGTAGGTAAAGTTTTTTCAAGATCATTATGCAGATAATTATTGAGTTTTTAAGTCTCAGTTCCCTACAAATAGTACAATAGTTATTTCAAAATTGTAAATTATAATTGAATTTTTTTAAAATATTTAATTGGTCAAAAAATATGGTGATGAACCATGGATTATATGTTTGTATTTTTATAAAATATGTTAATTTGTTTAGATAAAATAAATTTTATTAATAAATATTTTTTTCGATGTGAATAATCATTAATAATTACCAAACATAAATCAATTTATAAAATTAACAAAAAGGTTGTGTCCAAAAATTTTCAATTTCCATTGATTAGGTATAATTATATTCTCATGATCCAAGACAACCATGTATTTTTTTTTCTTCTAAATTCAAAAACCAGTTAATTCTAAATGATAATTTTAAAAATATAATTTTTTATTTGTGGGGGTTATATAAATGGACAAATTACTATATAGTGGAATCCTAATGAATTTTATTTGGGATATATTGAGAGATATTTCATTGTATGAGAGTAATTCAAGAGGGTAAATCAATTAGTGTCTTAACCACAAAGTCCCAATATGTTTAATGGGTTTTTAGCATGTATTGATTGCATAAATTATTGATTATATTATTCCTTGAGGGGATATTGTTTTAAAAAAATACAAGATATTTTATTAAATAAAAAAATATATCACAATGAGTAATTCATCATGTTTTTAACATCAAGAATAATTATTATAGAGATGAAAGAACCTTGAATGATAGAGGTAAAACCACACATTCCAGTGATAATTGAATGTTGAAGTAATATGGTTTATTTAATAATGTAGGACATCAGTTTTTTTTTGTGAATTTCATAAATTTATTATAATTTTGAGAATCCCCTCAATGATTAAATTAATAAAATTATTCATAGGTCAAAATGATTGTGGAAAATATTTAGATAGATATAAAATATCCTTTTTTTATATTTTTTTATAATTAGATAGATATGTCCACATTATATAAGGTATAATTTGGGAATTTATTTTGTATAAATTAATATTTTAGAAAAAATAATTTGTGGTTTGTCTCATTGAAAAAATTAATGGACTTAGAAAATATGAAAATTAATTAATGGATTCTCTATTAACTATTATGTTTTGTGATTATTGAATCTTTTTAATCTTCAAAAATTCATTATTCTAAAAACATTTTTCTCTATAAGTCAACTTAGTAATTAAATTTTTTGATGTTTTGATAATTCAATGGGACTCATCTTAATATAGTTTTTTATTGGAATCTCTGGAATTGGCCTTTTTGAACCATCTATACCTAGAAATCCACCACCCCATGATGACTTCATTTGGATAAGCCCCAGCTTGGAAGGAGTTATTTCCAGCTGAGGTGGTAGATCGTCCCACAAGGTAACAGTATGATCAGTGATGGTTAGACATATAAATCCATTATCTAGGTGGTTTGTTCCATTCTTCCCATCTAGTGAGGAACTGGGTGAACTAGTCTTGTGAGTGGAGCATGTGAGGTGGAAATTACCCTAAGAGAAGGCTCCCAGGTTTCGAACCCTATACCTCATTGGACACCATTTCTATGGCCATCGACCTTGTACCAGTAAATCACCTCTGAAAAGACAGTAATATATATCATTAATCATTATAATAATTTTTTTCTATTGTCACGTGAATTATTATATATTATAAATCAATTATTCATTTTATACCATTTATATTGGTTGATAAAAATTCTTATATTAAAAATTATATGAAATTAGATGCTGAAAACTTCAAACATTATAAAATATATTTGATAGTATTATTAAATTTCATTATTTTAATTTCACCTGGATAATTATTTTTAGGTATCTATAAACATACTTATTTTAGTAAAATATCAATATACTATAAATTATTAATAGTAACATTGATATAATATTTATATATTTTTTAATACAACAATTATATCAATGACTTTACATGATAATAACGGAGTAATTATAAATTTAACATCATTTTTTATGTTGTTGAATACAAATCATCTATTAAAAATTAATTTATCTAATGGAATTGATATATATAATCTAACATATATATTTATTTAATAATTGAATTTTGAATTCCTTCCCCAGTATGTTCTCTTTTTTAATCATTGAATATATTCAAATATATAATTATTTGTGATCATATATTCTAAAAAGAAATAATATCAACATTCATTATTCATCTTTGTTCCTAATGACACTCATTCTATTTCAGGGAAATTTGATGGTCAAGAATCGACATTAAGGGATCACAAAATGTAGTGGAAGTGTTGTGCTTTGTGGGAATAGTAAATGAAACCAATGACATAAGAAATAGAAGTGTTCATGAAGTGGAACATGGATATTTTTAGGTATTATTGAATTCTTCGGACTACAAAACCTATATTCAAAGTTATAAATTTATAAAATTTTGAATTTAAAAATTATGTATCCTCATTAACATCCCATAAAATAAATTACAATTTATATCACTATGTGAATCCAACACAGTGGTTGTAATTTTATCATGTGATTCAAAATAACACAATACTTTATCCTTAGGATACACACCATATATTATAATGTTGAGAGTGTCATTATTTATAATTTGTACTCATATTTTAGTTATAAGGTATCACATTTCATTTATTTCTCAAGGATTCCTGGTATTGATTTAAAGGAGTCTTTTATTCTACTATGACTATATACATTCCATCATTACTAGTCATATATCTTTTTATTTCTATATACACAAGTCATGTAAATTTAACCACACATGAGTTGGGTAATTTTAGTACATAATGCGACTACCTTTGAAACATCCTTGGCCTATACCATAAATTGATATTAAATGTGTTGAAAATATTATTGGTTTCAAAATATATTCCCATATGTATGTCTAATTTATGAATATAGATAGTCCATTATTTGAATTCATTCACATAGAATATGATTCTATGAATATGAAATTAATTTAGTGTTTATTTTTATATTTTCTAAATATAATGAGCATCATAGATTCATATGGATGACGATGTGTGAGGGTTAATGATTAGAGTATCCAAGGGCTTGTAACCCGCTTGTAGAATATATGTCTCAATGTAATGGGACCTTAATATATGTGATGGAATAGATAAAATAGACATAAGGGAAATATAATCAGGACATCCACTAATGGAGTAACAAACATGCTACAGTAATGCACACCAAATAATTTATTATAAGAGTCGTATATATGCATTTATTACTTAATTAATTTATTTTTCTTGTATAGAGGTGGTATTAACTCATTATTATTGATAATGAGATACTTCTTGTTTAAAAATTAATAATATATCATGTCATTACCACTTTCTAGTGATACCCGACATGGGTTCGTAATGAATAAAGAGAGATAATAACCCCTTAATCGAAACATCATATGTCACCAGGTTACTGACCAACACTGAGGGTTTATAAATCTAAATTATGAAATCCATTACGAAAAATTACGAATGTAATATCGAGATATCGAATGAGATCAGGAATATAAAAACCAACACATAAATGTAAAAGAAAACCCTCCTATAATTTGGTATAATGTTAAAAAATATAAACATTATCTAAAAATAAATCGAAAAAAACCTATATCAATGACATAGTAATAGCTCCAATGTTGGGAAAGGAGACATCTTGCTCAGTCCATGAATTTTTCTTTGAAACCAAAAAAATATATTGTATACATTACGGTCCAAACATCATATACATAGATATTACTTCAAAAATGAAAATTATTCATTATAGAATTAAAAAATTACTTAAGAACCATATAGGATTAGTGTCTTTATAAATTGGAAAACATAACAAATTGGTTCACAGAACATCTACACTGTCTCCCACTTTTTCCTTAATAACAAGATCCTTTTTTGACATATCTTTCTTAATACCCTTCTTCCAAACCTAGGGAAAAGAAACATAATAAAGGGTGATATCAAATGCTTGGTAATGGAAAACAATGGATATTTTAATCATATTAAATTCATAAAACCTAAGAACATAACATTTGAAAATATTATCTGGCATATCAAAGATCATGATATCATGTCAGGAGATAAATCATAAATGTTCATAACTAATCAATGAAAATATTCCCAAAGGGAATAACATAAGCCATGAAATTGTTGGCATTCACATAATAATAGAAAATAATTTCTATATTATCCAAGGCTCATATACAAATAATCATTATAGACAAAGTCTTTTACTGAACTGAGTTCACTCCAAATTCCAACCCTATGTCACTGAACATGGTTTACTACTCATTTGATACCTGCCTATCACATGAGAAATAAATATTTACCTAATTATTTAGAGGATGAAAAGGTCCCACCTTTCAGATGATTAAAACCATACATATGTTTTCCACATGAACATAATTTATTCATAATACCAAAAAACATGGAGTAAAATGGGTTTCATAAATATCGTTCCATTATAACTTAATCCATGAGAAATAAATGGATTTTATAAATATCATTCCATCATAAATATAATAAAATAATATCAATAATAGGGATAGTAAACTTGAAACATATCCATATTGGATCATATATAAAATAAATTAATATTTTCTTACATGAAAAATAATTTTGAGAGATTACATGGAAATAATTCATGAGGAAAATATCGATTCTTCTTTGAAATCATTTTATTTTACTAAAAATATGTGCAATTTGGAAAGAAATTAATTTCATTTAAAATAACCCAGAAATTTTTTAAGGGAATATTAACAGAAATAACAGATTATGAAACCATAAAAATATGTTCATTCTATATAAGATAAAAGAAAACATTCTTTTTGTACTTCTTCGAAAAAATTAAAAAAAACACCTCGTAAAGAAAATAAAAAAAGATTAATTTCAATGAAATTCATAAAATTTCAAAAATGTGTGAAAATGAGTTTAAAATATTTTATATGCATTGAAAAATATTTTTTAATATATTTTATGGAAAAATGGATAGGGATGATAGATACACCCCAATAAACACTTACAAATAAACAATCACATATAATAATGAGATTGAAAAATTATACCTTACTTTAGGATTGACATCTCTCATATGTATTTAAATATTTTATATTATGGATTAAATAATATTAATGTCTTATTATAGAACCTTATTTACGTTTATGATATCTTATATGATCATATTATCCTCTTTTTAAAAATATTTCACTATTACTCCTCTTTTGGTGTTAACAACTTTGTTTTTCCATGCATGTTTTGTCTTATAAGTCCCAATTCCTGTAAATAGGATATTGTTACATCATTTATAGAATTATATTATGGTAATATATATCCCATTTATTAATTATATACATTTTATAATCATGCATGAATATTTTACATGGAAATGAAACACATCGCCTCATGGAGATGGTAGGTCGTAAGTACGTGTGAGGGATAGTATCATTTCATTAATAATAATAAAAGTATAGAATTGGATGGTATATTTGTTGTTTCAGAATAAAAATAATGTTATAATCACCGTATATTGATATTATTTCCTTCATTATACCCATCAAAATAAAGTGGTGGAAAATATATTACACCACATCATGGAGATGGTAGGTTGTTGGTACGCACGTGTGTTAATTTCGTTTTTCATATGATGGGAAGAAGTTGTGATATGGTATCTCCATAATAATAATTTTTGTCTCTATATTTTCTTAAAAATACTTTGTGTTATATAATTATTTTTATGATCACAAATAACATTGCTTATTTTTATAATCATATTACTTTATATGAGTTTCTGGAAATATGTATTCCTTTCAATATTTTCGAATTACATTTATTTTTTCAATCCAAATGGATTATACATAAAAGTGTTATGAATGTGTTTTAGAGATTCTAAAAACACTATTCATATCCCACGTTGGTGTGTGTAATGTAAGGGATGAACCCTACATTTTTTAATGCATGTATATATTATCATCCTAATTATGAACAGATTCTATTTAGATTGGAAACACTGTATTTGAATAAATAAATGGAATAACAAACCGACATTTCCTACGAACCCAACACTATGTAAAGAAACCCTAAACAATGAAAAGTAACCTTATGAAACACAAAATAACCCTAGACTATGAAAATAACCCTACGCTACACAATGGAACACTACACTTTGTAATTGAAACATACATTGGTGTATTTAGAAAACGTGTTTTACTGATGAAATAAAATGATAGATTCATGCAATGGTCCGGATATTATTCCATGATAATTTAAAGATTTTCGTTGACTGATTAAAAATCTCTTTTTGATCAACCATATTCTGTGGATAAAATTGATCATATTCTTATGGAAAGTTATAACCCATCTAGGTAATTTGAATTTGAATACCAGCAATCTATTAAGAGATTTTATTGGATCTAGAAAACGGAAGAAAGATATCTTCTCAATATATTATATCACGAATTATTTGGAAATACACATACTAAAATATAACAATAAAAATCATTTTACATTTCTACTACAACAAATGATCGACTATTTTTCATGAAAGAGGTTACAGTTTGGATATATACATTTTCTACCCTAAACTGCTACTTGTTTATGGCGTCTTTTAGTGAAGATCATTTTCAATTAGGATCACATAAGAGTTATTATTTCACGAAAAATTATTTTCTAGAGGAGGATATCCATATCCTATCAGTTTTCATTTTTGGCGAATATGAATCTCAACTCAAATCATCAATAAATCAAAATATTTTGATTTATTAGAGTTTCGAATGATCGAACATAGTCATGGTGAATTATTAGCTTCTAGGTCTAAGATTTTGATAAACAGTTCCTCATAATCAAACCAAAATACTTTGTTTTATCCTTATTTTACGTGTTTCATATCTCTACACTCAATTATGTTTGAAAGGTATTATGATAAAAGGAACATTCTTGTGAAATTAACTAAGCTCACAGAGAGAGTGTTGGATGGGTGGACTAGGGTATTTTTGGGCCCCAGCCCACTAGAAAAGTATTATGTTCATTTTTTTTATTTTTCCACATATCCTATTTCATATAGAAGAAAATATTACATATCTTAATAAATCACAAAGTGATTCAAACACAATAATTTGTGATGATTATCAAAAAGACAAAATTCACTCACCACATTTCTATATTCATAATATTCTAGACTAATAATTCATATTATAGGAGGAATTTTATGATCAATATATATAAAGATTAAATATAATATGGTCTATAAAAAAATAATGTAATGGATGATCCAAATGTAGTTATCTCTATGGTTCATGCTCTATATTTTAATGGTGACAAAAATAGATTTTTTAAATCATGTATTCTAATATATTTTGAAAATATGGGTTTCAATGTATATTTGAAGATCATCACTCTTTATGTGATTCTTGAAAAACAAGAGACTTGGACTGCTGAAATAGAAGCTGAATATGACATCCACTCCAAGGAAATGAATTCTATTACCTAAGGACATGGATATGATGAAGTTGATCAAGTTTCCCAAATCCTTACTACCTCTGAGATGTGGAAAACTATTTTTTTTCTTATTAAGGGATATAAAGCTTCAAATAAATGAGATATGTTACCACAAATTTCATGTTTGACATCTTTATAATGTTTGATGGATACATCATAACTCAAATGAATAGATGGTTAAAAGAGATTGTGAATAATATTACTACATTGGGAGATCCCACTAGTCAATCATTTCAATATCTAAATTTATTTAGAGTAGAACCCTAAAAATGGAATGGTGTATCTGCAGCAATTCGACAATCATCACATGTCATGAATTTCACTATGAAGAATTAATTTGAACATTGATGGTGTATGATGAAAAAAATAACAGATGAAGATGAGTATAACAAGAATATAGTTAAAAGAAAAAACACTATTCTTTGGGTGACATCTTAGAATCATGAATTAAAATAAAAATAAGAAGTCAAAATAAAAAAATAAAACTCCTCAGATTTGGAAATAGAACTGGCTTAACTAGCTAGAAAATTCAGTAAATTGGTCAAGAAAAATATATACTTTAGAAAATCCTTTAAGAAGGATGAAATATAACCTAGTGAAGTATGTTGATATGAATAAAAAAATTTTGGTTACATCATACCATATTTCCCTGTAGCATTAGGGTACTGCTACAGTATTATTCATAGAATATGCCTTGGGGAAAAAATCAGGCCTACGAGCCAATAAATGTGCTACATACCCACTAGGCCTTCGAGATATGTAATGGGTCTCCCTATACCCAACCAAAAGAGGTATTTTATTTTATTTAATAATAAAAATGAGTCTTCAAAACCAACATTTAAAAAAAATTAATGAAAGAGGAAAAAAATAAATTTCAAAAGAATGATAATTATGAGCATAAAAAAATATCTATGAAATAAACATGGAGTGTATATAATGTCCCCAATAGCTCCCCAAAATATGATTCAGAAAAAAGCGCCACAAAATCTAAAATCCAATATGTGTTTTATGGATAAGGAAATAAGAATCTGTAAAAACTAACTATTCTTATTCCTCTCACTATGATAGTTGTTCAAAAGATAAATTAGATGCTAAATTTTCTATAGTTGAAGAAAAATATGACTTGGTAATATTGTAACATAATTCATTAAAATATATTAATAATTATATTTTAGGTTACAGATACACAATAATAAAGAACATAAATATCTAATTGAAAAATTCATTACCTCTACTTTAGATTTTCATGATTTTGGAAAAAGGAAAAAAGAATTACATGATGAAGTAGAATCTTATAAAAGTGATGATATTATTTTTACAAAGGATAAAAGTTTCTAAATGATATTATTATAAATAATTTTATTAAAAGATAAATATTTGGAAGAGGAATTAAAGGTGAATAATCTAAATTATACTAAAAATATTTTTTATCATTTCAAAAAATGCTTCTAGTTATTGTTGTCGAATAAACAGCCATCACACTGACAATTTTTACTTTTGAAATAATCAAATTAGAGGTATTAAAAGGGATTTCATTTCCAAAAATAAATCTGAAGAAAGTGATATGAGTTTTGGGAAAATAATGAAAATATATATTCCCAGGTCATTTCTTGCTAACACTACTGGAACCAAGAAAATATGCGTACAAAAACAAAAACGGGTATAAAATATTATGTATGAACAATTCCATAGGAACATAAATATTATATATTATTTGGAAATTTTCTATTCCAGACACATGACTAGTGATTCATCAAATTTCTATATATCGACTAATATTAAATGAGGTATAGTCACATTCAGTGACAATGAAAAACAAAAAATTGTTGGATTTGGAATGGTTAGAGTACCAAATACTATCTAAATAAAAAAATTATTTGTACAAGGATTAAATTACCACAAAAAAAGTATTTTTCAAAATTTTGATGATGGATTTTTATTTTTATTTCCCTAATTATTTCTTCTCTATTTTCAAAGTTAATGTGCCTAAATTTAGAGCACAATAAAATGACAATGTTTATACTTTGTATTTATATTGTTTATGTAAATAGAAGGTAAACTGTTTAAATGATATGAAAAACTAGTAGTTGATATGTAATAGAATACTTTTCCATTGTAATATATATACTTTACATAAATTATATAAGTAATAGATAGTTTCAAATTTTCTTATTCTTATGCTGCAAAATGATAGATTCTATGATTCGAGTAAAATCTACAAATATCATAAATTTATCTTTCCAACAAATTAACAAAAGTGTTACATCTAAAATCATAGAAACTATCCATATAACTTTTTTAGACCATCTACAGTAGCCAATTTGTCTGGTAAAATATATTTTTATCTTTTAGTTGATGATTATTATCGATTTACGTGGGTATATTTTCTAAAACACAAAAGTGAAGAATTTACTTTTTTTAGATTTTTTTGTACTATTTTTCAAAATGGAAAATATTTTAAAATAAAATCATTAATACTTGATCATGAAGGAGATTTTTAGGTTAAATAATTTAATAATTTTTCGTCAAATTTAGGTATTAAGCACACCTTCTCTACACCATGATCATCTCAACAATATGAAATTACTGGAAAATGAAATAGAATTATTCAACAAATTGAAAGGTCTATGATGAATGAATACAGTCTTCCTACATATTTCTTGTCAGAATCTATAAGAACATCCTTCTATATCATGAATAATGTTTTCATATGACCAATTATTAAAATGACAACCAATGATCTTTGGAATTGAAGAATACCTATTGTAATGTAGTTTAATGATTTTGGATGCAAGGAATATATCTTGAATACTAAGTAGATCCTTGGTAAATTGAATCCAAACCATGATGATGAAATATTTTTAAGATATTGTTTTTACATATAAATCCTATAAAGTTTTTAATAAATTATTTTTGATGAATCAATTCTTGTGAAGTTTGATGAAACTGACCCTTTTAATAAAGAGAATGATCAAACATATTAATATAATTACTCCTGTGACAACATGAGACTTGAATATCCTAAATTTGATTTTTATTTAATTAAAATTAATTCCAGTTCATAAGAACAAGATACTAAAGAACCAAAAACTATCGTACCTAGTTAGTCTAGAACCATAAATAATCATCCTTTAGAATGTATTATAGGAAACCTAGACACCTGAATTAAAACTATAATAAATATATGAAACCAAGTTGAATTATCTTCCTTTCTATATCAGTAAAACCTAAATCTATTTAAATGATTCAGAATTTGATATTTAGAATTTATCCATGCTGTAAAAGAAAAAGAAATTAAGAAGAAATAGTAAAAAGACCAACAAATTATCCAGAAATAAGAACTAAATGGATATTAAAAATAAAAAGTATGATCAAGGGATCATAACCATGAAAAATGTTTGATTAGTAACTAAAGGATCTAATCATGAATAAGGTATGGATTATGATAAAACATTTTCACATGTAGAATGATTAAAATCCATTAGAATCCTTCCAGACTATTCATCTCATATGACTTTTAAATTATATAATATGGATATTAAAATATATTTTTAAAATGGTTATTTAATGGGGAATGTTTATATAGGATAAACCCTAGGTTTTGAAAAATATCAAAAACCAAATTCTATTTTTAAACATAGCAAGGAACATTACGGAATCAAATAGAAACCTAGAGCTTGGCATGAAAGACTGAGAACAATTTTTAGAAAACGTATTTTTTATTAGATCATTACATCCTAATATTTAAAAAAAAATTGTTCGAATATTTTGTTATAAAAAATTTAAGTTGATGATGTAATTTTCATTAAAACAAACAAAATACTTTAGTTTTATTTTTCAAATCTGATAGAAAAAGAATCTGAAAGGAGTAATATAGGAAAAATGAAATTATTTTAATGATTTTAGATTTATCAAAAATATTATGGAAATTTTTTAAAACAATGCAAATATAATATTTATTTTTAAAAAAATTACCTTTAATTAATAAGACATATACAAATTATAGGTGTAAAAATACGAACATGATTTCAATGATGTTGGAAAACCAGTTGACAAAAAGATATATAGAGGTATGATTGGAAGTTTATTGTATCTTAATGCTAGAAAACAAGATATAATTGTATGTTTATGTTTGTGTCATAGATTTTAGTTAATCCCAAAATAAACTCATCTTACTAGAATTAAAAAAAATTATTTAAAAGGAAATATTTTCAATCTCTTCATTATCCCAAAACTTTTGATTTTAATTTTATTTCATATTCAGATGCTGAATTTGGATATTGTATCTTTGATAGAAAATGCACCTTAAGAACCTATCACTTTTACGGAAAATATTTATTATTGTGGTCAATTAAGAAACAAAATTCAGTTTCTCTATCAACAACCAAGGAAGAATATATATTTGTAGCCAAATTTTATAATCAAGTGTTCCAGATAAACCACACACTAGAGGATTATCAACAAAATTCTAATAATATACCTATTTTATGTGATAATACTAGTGTAATAAATATTTCAAAAAACCACATAGATTACTACAGAATCATGCATATTGATATAAGGTCTCATTTTGTAAGTTATCAATTAGAAAATATTTTTATTAAACCACTACCCATAGTATGTTTTGATTTTAGTAAGGTTGGTTAGGATTCTTTAATTGTAAAATTAATTTTTGTCAATTTTTTCAATTAATATTTTTGTTATTTTAATTAATTTTAATTAATTAAAATTTATTTTAATATGTGTTAATTTCACTATAAATTTACTATTTCATTTATTTGATTAAATAAATTTTTTCCCATGTTCTATTTTTTATAACACATCTTTTAAATATTATAATACTAATGCTTACCCACAACTTGGGCATGAAAAATTACGCCATTTTAGTTTACAGAGCATATCTCCTTCCAGATCACCAAAACCTAAACAATCAAACTTTTAAACATTGAACCATCATAAGTGGAATGATTAGATAGAGTAAAAGAATATGGTCCAAGAGATCCTGTTCGATAGCTAGAATATTAGAAATTTCATCAAGGGAAGGTAAATAATTTTGATTTTCTGAACCAAACAAATAAATAATTACTGTCTGTGATAGAATTTCAAGACCTAGAATTAATTTTTCGCCATAGATGTATTCCTTTTGCTGTTGAAATATAAGTCAAATAGTTCTATCAAAATGCCACTTTTATTTTTTGAATGGATGAAGATTCAGTAATGTTTAATATTTATAAAGATGAGTTTTCTATCTCTTATATGTAAAATGATAAAATCATGACTTATCCTGATGAGTGGAATTTCATTTTAATCTAAAGAATATAAGATATTTTCAATGCAAACCAAAAGATATAATTTTTTCTCTTTGGATCTAAAAGTGTCAAAAAAATGATGAAAATATATCTAAATGAATAAAAAAAGTCTTGATGATGTTCATAAAATCTAGAATTTTTACAAGGATGGATGAGTTAGAGAATGTTATTTATCAAGATACAAAATTTTTTTTTAAGTATATTTTTCTGAGCATCATTATATATATGTTAGTTTATTTAAGTCACTACAGTCAAAAGGATGAAAAGATGAGTTCTTACCCATATGAAATAATTATATCCCTTCTATTTCTAAGGCTGGAAAAAGTAGGAGACATAAATTTTTGTCAATGATATCATCATATTAATATTGTCAATTCTAGAACTGTTAGAAAGTTAAGATATTTTTGGAGTGAATCTTGAAATTATCTTTTACTAGTTGTTATTGAATAATAAGATAGGATGATGGTCAGGGATCAAGGGGTGTAAAATTTTCCTGATATTGTTTCTATGATACCAAGTCTTGAGGAAGAAGAAGAATTAGGATTTGATTGGGATAGTCTTCGTCAACAAAGATGAATTTCAAACAATATTTCTAATCCAATGGAAGTTGTTCAATGAAGAGAAGAATAAGTTGTTGAGGAAGTGGCTCATGTAAATGTGAATTATGAGCATGTTGCTCAGGGGGTTGATCAATATAGGGAATCGATTCCTAATGCAAACCCATTATTCCCAAAAAATATATATTTATTTTTTGCAGATTCAGTAGATCTAAGAGTATCTACATTGATAGAAAGATAATTTATTTTATAAGAAGATAGAAGTTTTGCTATTGTGATAGTTGGTCAAACTAGACATCAATCAATAGAGTCTTCAAACTCACTAGAAATTAATACAAAAGGGTTGGTTCAAAGTTTTAATAAAGTGAATGTGGATAATTTTAATATAAAGAAAAAATTTAGAGATGGAGGGAAATAATTTTAAAGAGATAAAAAGTTCTACATAGAAAAGATATGAATTTGAGTTACTTTTTCCTCAATTAAGAGAAGTTTATAAAACTCTTATGTCTGTGGGTAACCTTGAAGAGATTATCAGAATGTTGTTTTCTAAGTTCAGATCCTTAAATTAATAATTTTTAAGGAAATCAGATTTCTCTTAGTTGGATATGTTATTAGGTAGAGTATTTCAATTTGATAGAGGAAGTCAGTAGGACTAAACCACTTATCAAAAGACTCAACCTGACTTGATAAGAAGATTTGAAGCTATGACTGATGTGTTAGGTGATTTCAATTACCAACTAAACACTCTTTAGTGTGGCAATACTCCATTGGATGTTCTTATTGATAATTAAATATATTTGATAAGTCAATTGACATCTAATGAATACTAGTTGGGACCATTAATGAATCATGTTAGATATGGGTTGATAGATTTCATTCAATAGGAAGAAACAATGAATGAATCTATTTAGGTGAAATTAATAGAAATATTTAATTTAGGAAAATATTCTAATATAAAGATACAATAATCTATTGGTTTCTCCAAATACATTTTCCAGAGCCTCTTGGTGAAACTTCTGTATAAAGAAGGTGTTGTTCAGACCATTCATCATCCCTCTAAAACTTTTCCCAATGTAGATTCTGATTGAGAAAACCAATCTGATCAAAACCACTAATTGTGAATATTTTATCAGATGATTCTAGATTGTACATTTTATTTTCAAAATATATGATCAATATTTTAAATTACATTACTTTATTTCACTTTACTTTAGATTAATATTATATTTTTTATTTTTAAATCATTTTTTTCTTTATGTTCAAATTTAAACTTCCATATTAAATGTCTTATTTTTCAATTATATAGACTATAACATTTATTTATTGTTCTATGAAAAATTTTATGTTTTTAATCCATTTTCATATATTTATTTTTGATATCACAAAAAGGGGAGAAAATTGGGTAAACACAAACATTCTCATTATTTCATGTACCCATTTTCTCTTGAATCAAAGTAGTACTATGAAATCGATATACTACTATAAAAAATTTAAAAATTATTTTCTTTATAAATATTGATTATTTAGTGTTTACAATTCCTAAATTTTCAATTAGTTTTGTTATGGGTTTTTCGATCATAAAAAAAGGGGATATTTTTTGGCATGTATTGTCTCAATTATACATTGTGTCATATATTATTCTTTATGCTCATAAGTACCCTTATTTATTTTTCTAATTATATTACTCTAAGTGAATTTTAGTAATTTAATATTCTTTGTAGTATGTTGGAAATATATATAAATTTTCAATCCATAAGGAATATTCTCCAAATTGTTACAAAAGGGGTTTATTGTTTCTGGAAAAATTGTACAGACCCAACATTGGTATGTGTAATGTAAATATGGAACCCTACATTTTTTTAATGTGTGTATGGTTTATCATCCCTACGCTGAATTGTTTTCATAGAGATTGGAAACAATACATTTGAATAAACATTTAGAATATCAACCCAATGTTTCTTAGGAACCATACACCCTACACTACGCAAATGAACCTTATGATATGTAGCTAAACCCTATGTTTTTCTAGTCAACAATTGTGTTTTAATTTTTCAATAAAATACAAGATTCATGAAATTTTCTTAATAATATTTAAGGCTAATTGAAATATTCACCATGATTGATTCGAAATACCATTTTTATTTACTATATTCAGTAGTGAAAATTTATCCCATTCTTATGGAAAGTTATGACTCCTCTAGGAAATTTGAATTTGAATATCCATGATATATCATGATGTTTTCTTAGATCTAGAATCTCAAATCAAGCCATCTACTGAATATATTATATATCAATTTCTTTTCAAATACACTTACAAATATATATATACATTTGAATATAACTTTTAATAATTCTATAATAAATGATCGACTCTTTTTTTGAAAGAGGCTTCACATTAGAGATATAAATTTTATACCTTGAACTTATATATGTTAATTGATTCTATTTTGGAATATAATTTTCAACCATGATTACATTGTAGTTATTTTTTCTTAAATACATTATTTTATAATAATGAAGATTCTTCTATTATTAGTTTCTATTACTCCAACTGTGAAGTTCAACTCAAATCATCAACAAATAAAACTCATTTGACTTATTATAATTTTGACTTCTCAAACTCTTTCATGTTGAAGTTTCATATTTTTGGTCTAAGCATTAGATAACTAGTTACCTATAAAATAACAAGAACTCTTTATCATAGCCTTTTTGTAATGGTTTCTACTTCCTACACTCAGTTGTGGATTTAAAGATCTTATGATAAGTGGAGCTTTCTAGTGAAATTCACCAAGGGTGTAGAGAGATCGTTGGTGAAGTAGACGGTGGGATCTTTGTGTCCTAAAAACTATAACGTTTTCTTGTTCAATTTTTTCTGTTTATCTACTACTGATATATTGTACAGTTGAAAACACTACATATCTATATAAAATAGAAAGGGAGTAAAAAAATAATTGGTCAATATTATCGAAAAGTCAAAATTCTACCCACTCTTGTGTATATTTTAGTTATTCCGACTGAATAATAACAAATTTTTATATTGGTGATACCGAAATTTATACTTTATAATTTAAACAACATAGGAAGATGAAGTGGATGAATAATTATGTTTGAATGAATCTGAATAGTATATCTCATCTCCTCTGATGACCTCCATCTAGATCTCCTCTTAAAGGAACTCGAGTTCGACTTTGGAGAAGACCAGAACCTCTATAATGTGACAAGGGAAGTTGGGAAATGAAATTGGCATGGTTTGGTTGATTCTAAAGGCTCAATTTGAAGTGGATAAGTGAGGGAGGTGGTTCCCTTTTATAATTGAGGTGGGTGGCACTTTCAGAATCTCCAAAAATATTAATTAATAATAAAATACTACCTCATCAAAAAAACCTTGAAAATTTCATATTTTTTAACATGAGATGGGATAAGGTTGTAATCTAATAAACCAATAAATTCTATATATGTTTTTCTATCAATTTAAACCTTATAATTGTAATTTACAAATTTTTATTCTATTTTAATTTGTACTAAGGTAACAAATATTTCAATTCTAAAATCGTTCAATATTTACATATTTGATTTAAATTAGACCATAAATAAATAATTTAGAACTATTTATAACATTTCATAATTATATTATATTTCTAAAAACGTATTATTATTTATAAATAATTTTATAAATCATTATTTTGATAAACAAAAATTAGTGTCAATTTTGACACTATTCAAATCATTGATTTTTAAAAATGTCTAGATAATAATTTAAAATCAAACCAAATATTTTATTATGTTCCTAAGAGGTCATGTTCAACGATATAATTCATTGGATATATTAATTACCCAATATTATTTATATTTTAATATTATTAAAAACATTTTTTGATACTTCCATTAACCAATAATTACCAAATCAAATTTTTTTAATTATTTAATATACATATTTTTTTTACTAAAAAAAAATAAATTGATGAAGATAAATCTTCTATTTCTCCTAAATAAATTTATAACCTAATAAATCATATTGAAAATCCCGCATTAAAAATGTCATTTTTATTAAAATCTGAATTTGACAACATCAATATTACTTTTGAAAAAATATAAAAAGTGTCATATTCATTTCCTTGTTACTTCAAACAGTCAATAATTTGACACTCGGATGATTATGGACAACATCTACCGGACTAATAAGTTTTTCTCAAGGGTTTTAGTATTTTAATGGTTAATATCATTTTAAATAAAATTATTATTTTTTATTTTCCTTCAATTAAATAATTTTTTCATAGTCATATCATAATCCTTTAATGTTATTATTTATATTCTAATAATTAAAAATAAATTACCATGATAAAAAAACATTTTTTTCATTAAAATGAATATTTTTATTTCAACTTATCTTCAGAATAACATTATATTAAAAATGATATAGTTATTAAAATTTGTATAAGACATATTTAACTCTTCTTTGTTAAAATATATCAACTGTCCAAATCTCAATCAAGGGGATTCCAAATGATAATATTTAGAAACAAGGATGACTTAGGTCTAAAAACACTAATACAAGGAAATTAGGACAAGTTTTAGGGTTATTCTAAAATATTATTTTTTCCCTTATTACTTGATTTACATTTTTTACTTTATTAATAAAAATTACTGAAGTTACTATTCATAATACTCCAAAATAAAATAAATCTATTCAAAAAATATGGACCCACTGATTCCAAATATGGAATCCATTTTTCAGAATTCAAGACACCAAAGTTACAGTTAATAATTTAAAATTAATAATGTTTTCAGAATGAGGGAAAGTGTTTTAAAAGTTATAACATATAAAAGACAGAAATATTTTTTCATCTAAATTCAATATAATACTAATTCCAATTACATAAATTATAATATGATAAAAAATATTAGATATTTTTAATTTAAAATAATTCAATGATATAATTTAACCATATAATTTATTTCGATGAAAAAAGTTGATTTCAATTAAAATTTTGTATATTTTTACTATTCATCAAAACATGAAACTTATCAAAAAATTATCAAAAACTCATAAAAAGTATACTATTTATATCACGCTTACAAATAAGAATTATATTTTGTATTAAAAAATTTATTCATGTGTCAAATTTTTAATTTAAAATGGGTACTCCATAAAATGGCGGTAAATTTACTCTATTAAAAAATATACGTTTTTATACATAAAATTGTGTTTATTAATATGCTATCACTGAAAAATAATTTGGATGATATAAAAAATATTTTTTAAAATATATAAAATATAAATTTCATTTATTTCATTTACTAATTATAATTATTTAATTTAAAAGACAAAAATTCAAATATTTATTTTACATTTAATGGGTTTATATTTTTCATAAATAATTGGTAGCCATTAAATTCACCAAATATTTTCTTAAGTTGGTTATTTTTATTCCCACTAAATTAACTTATAGGTTATAATGTTCATTTTATATTGTCTCATGGTTCATTTATATTGTCTCATGGTTCATTTAAACCCACATAATATCCTCAAGTTGAAGACTCCTCCATAAAACCTTAACCAAGTGAGTCGTCTTGTTTTATAGACCTTTTTCACTAAGATCTAGTATCTCTATTGGTTGTTCTTCATAAGATAGATAATTCTCTAGTGGTATGAATTCTAATTTCAGTACATGTGAAGGATGAGATACGTACTTTCTCAAGAGAGATATATAGAACACGTCGTGAACATCAGAGAGATTCGGTGTAAGTTCTCATCTATAAGCTACATTCCCAACATGATTAAGAATTTACAAATGACAGATATACCTAGGGCTCAGCTTTCCCTTCATTCCAAATATCATTACTCTATTCAATTTGATATTCATTAGAATACCTTATCACCCACTTCAAACACTATTCCTTTTTTCAGTAGTCAACATAACTTTTTCGTCGACTCTGACTTCCCTTACGCATTGTTAAATATACCCAACGTTATGTAGCATTTCCTCGACAACATTGTGTATCAAAAGCATTCATGTCCCAACTTCATCACAGTATGTTGGATTTCTTCACTTCTTTCCATAAAGTGATTCATAGGGATCCATCTTAACACAAGGGTGAAAGCTATTGTTGTAATAAAATTCAACCAAAAGTAGGTTTTGATCCCAAAAACCTTTGAAATCCATAAAGAGAGATCTCAACCTGTCTTCTAGAGATTTATTTTTCCCCTCAAACTGACCAAATGTCTAAGGATGATAATATGTGCTGAAACTAAACTCAGTATCTAGTGTCTGTGCAGAATTTTCTAGATCTTTCAGGTAAATCCCGAATCCTGATGAAATAGAAGGGAAAGTGGTACACTATGAAATCATACCACTTCCTTTACATATATCCTAGAAATCTACTAAATAGAGAATTATTATCGAATTCAAATAAATTGTGTCATATTTTAAAAGCTATAAACTATAACCAATATAATGATATGGCCTTTAGCTATTTTAGGATGTCTGAAAACAAATTCCATAGTGGTTTTTTCCAATTTCCATTCTAGAATGTGTTGTGGTTGTAACATCCCCTTATAAATTTTTATTTCAACAATAACTTTTTGAAAAAATAATCACTGAGATATATATTCTATAACATCTCTTTTCATACCGTCCCACCCGAAATATTCCTTCAGGTCCCTATATGTCTTTCTGCTACTAGGATGAATTGAGAATGAAGAACTGTGAGCATCATCCTATATCTAATTCATTAATTATAGTATGGAGGGAATACAAACACGGTTCTTGAATCTTATTATTCCATCATAATCAAGGTTGAATTTAGAAGCAGTTTTCACCTTCTTTTATAGAACTACATCTTCCTTTTGTGCCTTCATAATCTTCACTACGATATATGGATGAAAATTTATTTCAAATAGATATTATTTATTGCCTTCATTTAAAATTTACCAATCCATCATTTGAAAATCCCAAAATTTTATATCTTTTATGATCCTCATCATGGATAGGCTACCCTGGTCCTTTCTACTCAATGAATCTTCATCCCTGTTTGCATTCCTAGGGTGGTAATGTATTAAGTAGTCATAATCTTTAATAAGATTCGACAATATTATTTTTTTCATATCTATCATCTATTGTGTGAAAATATCCTTTAAATTTTTATGATCAGTATATATATCTCACCTTTCTCTATAAAGATGACACCTACATATCTTTAAGGAAAATATTACCACAACAATCTCCAAACCATGAGTTAGGTAACTTTTCTTATGGATTTTCAATTGTTGAAATCCATAAGCTATCACTATATCATTTTTCATGAGAAAACATCTCGACCCCTTCATGGAAATATCACTATAGATAAGAAACCCTTCTCTACCGTATAGTAATGTGAGCCCAAGTGAACTCACTAACCCTCCATTCATATCTTTTAAATTATCTTTACATTCCTCTATCCATATGAACTTTACTCCTTTCTGAGTCAACAAGGTGGGTGGATTAGATAATCGTTAAAAATATTTCATAAAACATTGATAATATCAATACAATAATAGAAAACTCTGGATATCAGTTTCTATTTTTGGTCTAGGACAACATTAAAAAACATCTATTTTTGTTGGATCCACATATATCCCCTCGCGGGAGATTATTTGACCCAAAAGTGAAAAAATATAAATCTAAAATTCACACTCAGTAAATGTTTTTTAAAGATTCTCATTTCTCGGGGTCTTTAGTACAATTTTCAACTAATATTCATAATCTTCGTTACTCTTTGAATATAAAATAATATTTCCTATAAGACTACCACAAACTGTTTAATATAGTCTATAAATATTATATTCATCAAATCCATTAAGATAACAATGTAATTATTTTGACCAAAAGGCATCGAAATAAATTTATTGCATTCATAACTTGAATATAATGTTTCCATATATATATCCTCTATTAAGAACATTAATTGATGATATCCATAATAAAGTTCAATCTTATAAAAGTATTGAGCTCCTAGTATTTTTTCAAATAAGTCATCAATATGGGGTATATGTTATTTTTTCTTTATATTTATCGTGTTAAATTCTCTATAATCCATACAATGTCACATTTATCCATATTTCTTCTAAATCAATATAGTTGGTTCACCCCAAGGTGATGCACTAGGGAATATAAATCACTTATCAATATTCTCATGGAGTTCATTCCTCAATTCATGTATGTCAATTGGGTCCATTATATAAGGTTCCTTCAAAATAGGCATAACACCTGGTATGACTACCATTAAAACTCAACATAACGATTTGGTGGAAGACCTAGAAATTATTATGGAAATACATTAGAAATCTTTAGTTCAATAGGTGTACTCATATTGGTGGATTTCTCCCCAAGCATCTTAGATAGATAATATTCATTTATATGAATCAAGACACATAAGATGGACTAAATTTCCATTGGAAATTTGTATTCATCATTGAATCGATAAATGATCATATATTAATCTGGAATATGAAATGTGACTTCCCTTCCTTGTAAAATTATATGAGCTCCATATTAAGAAGTATAATCCATTATAAGAACAGCATAAAATTCCACTAATTGGATGCTCACAATATTTATAGGAAGCACATTTCTAGAAACATAAACTATAGAATAATAATAAACTTTTGATGTGACTATTGTGCCATTAAGAGATTTCATAAATAAATCAACATCTAATTTTTTAGGTAATACGAAAATACCCTTAGAAAATTATTCAAAAATATGAGAGTCAGTGGATTCAAAATGAAATAAAACATTTTCTATATTATATTGTATAGTTAGTATACTTTTCACAACTTCTTTACCATACTCCACATTTTTGATAGTCATCATATTTTATTTTCCACTGACATTGGCCTTATTATTTTTCTAAAAACAATCAATATTGATATTCCCTATATTAAGGAATTGTATATCATAATTCTCTATTTCCTTGCAGTAGTAACGTTGATGTGTGGTGGTTTAATTGTGTTTTTCCTATTATTTATTCATGTCATTATATATATTTTTCATAACACTATGGAAGTAGTCTTCCTGATGACCTTATTTCCTAAACATAAAACATTTAATAGTCTCATTTATATAGTTTCCTCCATGATTCTATACACATTTTTAGCATAAAATAAAATCACATCTTCTTTTCAATGTGTTCTTTAGATTATAACTTGAATTACATTTTTCTCTTCTTGTTAAACCCAAAGGATGGATGGGTAACTCCAATTTTCAATCTCTATAATGAGTGTATGTCGAACGACTTCCTAATATCAATTGAAGTCCCTTACGGATAACGCCCATCAGAGACATGGTTTTAATCCACTAATGAATTGATCGATTTTACTCTCAAGTAGGACAATTATCCCCGAAGTGTACCCTGCAAGTCTTGTAAAATTCTCTTTGTTGGTGCCAACAGTTTCATCGATATTTTGATTAAACTAATGGAATTACATATCCATATTCATTATAATAATACAAGGAATGTACTTATTGTAAAATGATTTGTTGAAATCATCCCATTCGATAGTGTCAATTTCATCCTTTTTCATCATATTCTTGATATGATTCCACTATTGATCAGTATGACCATCGAAATTATAAAATTACAATATGAATTTTTCATTCTTTAACAATAATTGATTTGTCTTTTTGTTGGTACTAATCCATAGTTTATTAACTATTTTATTAGAAGACCCACTGAAATAAGGTGGATGCTGCCTCAGGAAGTACTCAAAAGAATGATGTTACCTCCTTCGCTCATTCGGTTATCCTGTTTGATTCATAGCTTGAGAAAGTTTTGTGAGTTTAGTAACAATATTTTTCATTCCCTCTCCCATAACATTAAGTTTTTCTAAAGGAAAATAAATTCACTTCCCATATATTTCATCATTAATGAGGATCCTTCAGGTTTCGACCATTGACTAAAACCAAGAATCATAGTATGAGTAACCCTAATCATAATGGGAAAACCACATAATCAAGAATAAGATTTAAATCTATGACACCTTAGGTTTTATCCTTGGTTATTCATGATAATCAATAAAACACTAGGATTGTGAGATATACTTGGAATTATCATTAGGGTTCTTATTAAGGAATTCTCATCCTAGTTTCTAAATGTTAACTAAAAAAATTATGATACAAAGTATAGGGGAATAAACATTAGATACATAGATATTACTTAAAATTTGAGGAATAATCATTACAAAACATAGAAAAACCTGGCTATAAACCTATTGGTTTAGTGTATTTAGAACTATGGAAAACATAAACAACTGGTTTATAAAAAATCTATATTGTATCATGCTTATTCCTTCATAACTAGACCCCCTTTTTGAAATATCTTACATAATAACCTCATTTATAACCTAGGGAAAATAAAAATAGGAAAGGGTGATAACATATACTCAGTAAAGGTAATTAAGGGAGATATCAATAATATCATAATCATAAAAAATAAGAACAAAACATTTGAAAATATTATCCTGGATATGAAAGATCATGATATCTTGTCATAGGATAAATCATAAAAGTTCATAATGGTTCAATGAACAGAATCCGGAAGCGAATAACATAAGGCATTAAATTTGTAGAAAACAAATAAAAATAGAAAATCATTTCCATGTTAACCAAGGCTCATTTCTAAGACCACTATAGTGGAAAAAGTCCATTACTGAACCGCTTTCTCTCTTTGTTCCATCCATATATTACTGAACCGAGTTTACCTAGCATTCTAACCTTATCTATTTCATGATATATATATATTTCCCCAATGAAAGTAGATATAGTTCCTACCCATCACATAATAAAAATCAAACATATTTTTTCCGTAGGAACATAAATGATTCATCATATCAGAAATTATGGAATTAAATTTGTTTCTTGAAAAAAAATTATCATAACCTAATCCCTGAAAAATAAGTGGATTTCATAAATAACATTACATCATAAACATGATAAAATAAAAGGAATAATATGGATAGTGAAATTTAAACATATCCTTATTAAATCATATGTAACATCAAAGAATAGTATATTATATGAAATATAATTTTGAGATATTACTTGAAAATAATACTTGGGGAAATTATACTTTCTCCATTGATGTCTTTTTGTTTTATTAATATTACATGAAATTTTAAAAGAAATTTCTTTTATTGAAAATATACCTGAAATATTATAAGGAAATATTCAATGAAATAAGGCATTATGAATGTGTGAAAATCAATTAAGGTATAATAAGTTAAAATAAAACATTCTGCTCATTATTTTACCAGATAAGTGGAAACATAACTCAAAAAGAAAACAACCAAATATTCCATTCATCCCTTTTAGTATCATTTCAAAAAATGGTAAAACTGACATTTAAAAAATCTATATGAATAGAAAGAATATTTTTGAATATATTTTTTGGAAACATGGACATGGATAACAAATATAACCCAATAAATACATTTATATAAACAATTTTGAATAATAATGAGATTGTAAAATTATCTAATACCATGGGTTTGAATCCCTTCATATGTATTTCAAATTTTTATATAATTTATTTAATAATGTTATTAAATTATTACAGACCCTTATTTATATTTAATATACCATATATGATCATATTATCACCCATTTAATAACATTTCATTAATACTCTTCTTTTGGTCTTAACGTCATTATTTTTTCATGCATGTTTTGTCATATATGTACCAATTATTTTAAATAGGATATATTTACTTAATTCAATGAAGTATATTAAGGTAATATGAATCATATTTAATCATTATATAAATTTATTTACCATGTAGGAATGGTTGATATGGAAATCAATCACATCACGTCGTGGAGATGATAGGTCGTACTTACGCTCAATTGATAGAATCATTTCCATGATAGTTAAAATTATAGAAGTAGATGGTTTATTAGTTGTCCCAAAATCAATATAATGTTATAATAAATATATTTTTATATTATTTCCATTATTATACCCATCAGAATAATGTGTGGAAAACATAGTACTCCACGGCGTGTAAACATTAGGCCATTCTTACACACCTGTTGTGAATTCATTTTTTATAGGATTGGTCAAAGGTGGAATATAGTTGTTCAATATTCATAATGAAACATAATTATATAGTTGACAGTTATGTTATTACATTTTTAGGGAAGAAAAATAAGAATAGAAAGTATATGAATAAATAATTTTAAAATAACATTTTTGGAGATTACCTCTTCTTCGATGAGCTCCCTCTAGATCACCTCTTAAGGGCACTAGAGATGGTATTTGGAAAAATACCGGAACCTATAGAATGTTACTAGGGAATTAGATAATGTAAATGGGAAGGTTATAGTCAACATTGAAGGCTCAGTGTGATGTGAATAAGTGGGGGAAGAGGTTCCCATTTATATGTGACGTGAGGGGAAGTTTTGTAATCTCAAAAATATTTATTTATAATAAAATCAGACATCATCCAAAAACCTCAAAAATGTTAAATTTTCTAAGATTAAGTGAGATAAGGTTGTAATAGGATAAAAAATAATGACAGGTTTTTCTATTAATTTAAACATTATAATTTAAATTAACCCCAAGTTATTATATTTTAATTTTAACTATGGTAAAAAAATATTTCATTATTAAATGGATAAAATATTTACTAATTAAATAGAAATTAGAAAATAAAATTATAATTAAAAGGATTTTATAAAATATAATAATTATTTTATTTTTATAAAAATGTATAATTATTTTTGAATAATTTAATAAAGCAATATTTTGATAAACATTAAATAGTGTCAATTTTGTGACAATTGAAATCATTGTTTTTTTAAATATTTAGATAACAATTTAATATAGAACAAAAAAATTTATTATATTTCGAATAGAAAAATGTAATATAATTTTTTTGGATATTTTAAATATCCAAAATTATATTTATTTTAATATTTTTAATGACTATTATTTTATTCTTCAATTAAAAAAATAATTACAACATCATATTTGTGTAATTATTTTATATATTTATTTATTTAAAAATTTTAAAAATAAAATGCCTTGATGAATATAAATATACTAAATTTTAGAAAAATATTTTTATTGTAATATATCTTCTTGAAAATCCTGCATTAAAAATGTTATTTTTATTAAAATATGAATGTGACAACATTAATATTACCTTAGATAAAATATTACAAGTGTTATAATCTTTTCCATCTGGATCCAAATGATCAATAATTATACTTGTGGATGAATATAGTTGATAAATACTCGACCAATAATATTTGTTAAAGTTTTTTAGTCTTTTAATGGTTATTATTATTTAAATTAAAATTATTTTATTGACTTTTCTTCAAATAAATAATATCATCATAGTTATTGAATAAGCCTTTAGGGTAATTATTTATTTCCAAAATATTAAAAATAAATTAACAAGATAAATAAAAATATTGTATCATTAAAATAGGTATTTATAGTCGAATTTAGATTCTATATAAGCATATATTTAAAATAAAATATTTATTAAAATTTGCATAAGACTTATTTAACTTTTCCTCGAATAAAATATATTAAATTTCAAAATCTCATCCAACTAGCTTCTATAGGATACCATTTCTACCCACAGATTATTTTGGTCTAAAAACACATCTACTGATATTAGGAGAAGAGTTAGTGTAATTTTATAATATTATTTTTACGCCTAATTGCATGATTTACCTCATTAACGTATTAATAAAAATTAATGAAAATACTATTCATAATGCTCAAAAATAAAAGTAACATATTTAAATTAATTTGACCTAATTATTCCAAATATTGAATCTATTTTTAAAAATTCAAAACACCAGTTTTATTGTAATTTTTTAAAATTTAATCTCATTTTAAGAATGAGAAAATGAGTTTTGATAGTTAAAACATGATAAAGATTGAAATATTTTTACAACTAAATTCAATGTAAAATTACTGCCAATGACCTAAATTATATTAAATGATTAAAAAATAATCTTTTTACACTATAACGACATTCAATAACAGAATTTAACAATGTAAATTTTTTCGATGAAAAAAGATGTTTTCAACTAAAAATTAGTATATTTTTACTATTCATATAATCATTAAACTTATCAGAAAATATAATAAATTCATCCCAAGCTCATTTTTAAATCCCAATTTCAAATAATAAGATTATTTGGTCGGATAAAAATTATTAATGCTTCAAAATAGTAATTTAAAATGGGTTCTCTATAAAGAGGTGGTAAAATTACCCTTAAGAAAAATATAGGTTTTTATACATAAAATAGGTTTTATTCATATCCTACGACTAAAAAATTATATTGGAAAAATATAAAAAATATTTTAGTAAATATATAACATATATATATCATTAGTTAAATTTACTAAGTTTAATTATATTAAGTCATTTAGACAAAAATATAAATATTTTCTTTACATTTATTATGTTTATATTTTTCATATGTAATTGGTATCCATTGAATTCACTGTATATTTTAAAATTTCGGTTATATTTATTCCAGATATATTAATGGATAGGTCATAATGATCATTTTATATCGTCTCGTAGTTTTTCTAAAACCATGATTTCATGCAATGCAAGCTATTAATGAATTTAAAGTATTTAAAGTTAAATCTTTCTTAAAATATAGGGGTGTTGTAGTATGTACCTATTATGATCACAAAATTTATATAAATCATGATCCTGGTAATATCCCAGTCACTATTGATATAAATTTTTTTCATATTTTCATTAACTATGTTTTATAGAGATAATTCACTATAAAAATATTTACAAATTGGTCAAAAGGGAAAAAGATTTTTTCTAACTAAATTAGGTATTCATGAAATTTACGGAATTATTTAAAATTGTGATTTATAAATTATAGATTATTAATTTTAATAAATGAAATAATATTTTGAATTATTCATGAAAAATCATTTTAGAATAAATTTTTGAAAAGATTCTATAAATATTTATTTTTTATTGAATTGTGAAAAATAAAGAATATAGAAAGCTATATTTTATATACAATAAATAAATAAAAATTGTTCAGAATTTGATATCAAAGTAAAAAAATTATTATTTATTTATTTATTTATATTCTAATTAATAGTACTTCAATCATCCTTATAACTTATTTTTACAATGAGTTCAAATTAGGTCTTAAAAGTGTGTTTTCCCAAAATCAATTTTCATTAGTTTTTATACGTATAAGTTTAAATTATTTTTAGGCAAACAATTATTTTGAAATTTAAAAATAAAATTATTCGGAATCATGATTTAAAAATTTAGAAAATAGGTCCCAATTAATTCCTAACATTATGAATAGTTACTTTAGATATTTTAATTTCAGTTGTAAAAGGTGATTTGGGGAATTAAAGATAATTATAAAATATAAAGACTAAAAAAATAACCCTAACGCATTCGATAATATTTTCTTATGATTATATCTCCCTCATAATCATCAAATAGTGTAATATAAGCCCTTTTTCTCTATATAGATATTATTTTGACAATGATAATATTTAAGTGAATATAATGCCAAAAAATACCACTCATTCTTTTATTAACTATAATAATTTTAAAATATTGATAAATAGAATATATGATTACTAATGAATATTAAATGGAACATTAAATGATATTTATATCATCGTAATCTATTTTTAAATTTTAGTCATCATATAATTACATTTATATCGTACAGAACAATGATGAATTAATTATTCAATTATTGAATAAAATAAAATATATGAAATTAAAAATGGTAAAAAAGAATACGATTTGAATAAATATATATGTATTGTGGTTTTTTTAAATAAAACATCATCATGGATATTCTACTATTCAAATAACCTCATGAACTTTGAATTTTTATCTTCATAATGAGGGAAATTCATATGTTGGACATTCTGAAACATACCGTTAAGGCCTCGTCTAGGACAGCTAAAAACGATTAAGTCATGGGCCAGAACCATATCTAGAGATGAAGAAGGCCTCAAGCGAGTCCATATCTATTTCTATCATGAGACATACCATTACTTTGAGGGGATTAGTGTGCCTCACCTATAAAATAATAAGTCCAATTCATTCCTCATGTGAATAGAGATAAACATAAATAATATAAACTTATATATGCCAACAAACACATGAAATATAAATAACTATCCCGAAACATTAAGCATAAACACTAACCATTCAGATTAAAATGATGAATGGTTATATGAAAGAACATCCTCAGTCAAAATAATCGTAAAACATTCAATCAAATTTGGATGATTATATCATAAATATTAATCCCAATGACACATAATAATCCATAGGAGTGTGGATTCAAATGAAGATACTGTTATAAAGTCATCAAGTAATTGTTGAGATAAATATTCTTTTGTTTTGAAAAGAAGAGTTATTTTCAAAAAAAAATATTTTTATAAAACTAGTTGTGAAGTAATATGGTATTTTAATAATAAAATAATTCATTTTAGAAAGATAAATGTTGCTAAAAATATATTATATAGTGCCTTTTAAAATAGGAAAGAATTTGAGAATTTCCATTCAAACGGGCTTGTTTATCAGGATGGATTTTTTGAAATAACCATTTAAAACATATAACCCCCTAACAATTAAGGTATTAATTGAGTAGGAACACATATATAGAACATTCACGTAGAGATTTGATTTCAATTTTTGGTAGTGTTTTCTTTATTGGTTTTCATGATCGGATTACTTATATTTATGTATGGATAAACATGTCGAATGATAATGGTTGGATAGAATATAAGATGTATGTTATTAGAGAACAACCATTATATTACGTGGTCATAAAAAAATTTGGTTATTAGGAGTAAATATGAATCATTATATAAAAGTTTAATGACCTTTGTTTGGGTTAATTGGCAGTTTTTTATGACAATGAAGTCATTTTAATTTATAAATTTATATCATGTGTAAAAAGGGAATCAAGAACCTTAAATAAGTTATAATACATTTATTATAGTGTGGTTCAACCATAAAATTGATTTCATTACCAGAATTGAATATGGTAACAAAAATTGAAAACACGCCATCCTTGAATGTGCTAAATTACCACATTTAGTATGGTGTTTTCATTTGTAGTATAAAGATTGGGATAGGAGAGATAATTAAGAAATATTCCTTTATTATAGAAACATTCCAATACATTTAATGTAATGGTGTCATCAATACATTTGGATGAAAAGAGGTGACAGAAGAAAAATAAAATAGTTGAACGTGAAATAAATGAAATTTAAAGAGGAATTTACCTCTTGAAGTAATCTTCCATGAGATCCTCATTAGGGGAGAGGATTTGGTCTTTTCATGTGACCAAGGGATATTGGACGTGGGGGAAGATCTTAGGAGATTATTTGATTAGAATTTAGGCAAGGAATAAGGCTTAGGAGGAGTGGAGAGAAGAGGGAGTGAGTGGGGTGTATAGTGGAGGAGAGGAGTAATTTTTGAATATCTTAATCATTATTTAATTATTTTTCCAAAAAAAACCAATAGTATTGATTCGTGTGACCAATTATAATAATGTGTGTTTTTTATTTTGAACCTAGTGGTCTTACATCATCCTTAAATCTCTTATGACTCAATAAATCATGTATTTAGTTTTTATCATAAATTATCATAATTTTTTACTCGAAAAAAATTCATGTATTTTAGAAAAATCACAAAAACTCACCCTAAATTTTTTTTGATCTGTATAATTCAAAAATGAAATAAATTTTTATAAAATAATTTTATAAATATTATTATTTTAATTTTTAAATAAAACCATAATTTATTTGAAAAATAACAATTTTCAATCTATAATTCATTTTATATCACCTTGAAAAATTAATCAAAATCTCATTATCTTATAACATTAGGAAAATAAAATAAGAATTTGGTTTATTATTCATAAGTTTCATATTACTATTTATAATACTATTTATAAGGGTATGTTTATATTCACCAAAAATTAATTTTGTCTTATTAGACTCTAAATATCTTTCTAAATGCAATTATGTGTGTCTGTTTTTCGAAATTCAAATCACAAAGTTGGTAAAATTATGTTTACTGTCTAGGTTATAGAAAAGTGGTGTTTTTTTGAGACACAGTGATTCATGCATTCAAAATTAAATTTATTTTCCAAATCCTTGGGTGTTACCAGAAGTGTGGGACATGAACAATATAATTCATTTTATTCTCTTTGAATGTTTGGAAGAAGTGGTGTCTAATTAAGATATAAATGGTTCAATGGAAAGAATGTGAAATAAATGTGAATGGTATATGCCTACTAAAAATTTTAAATGGCATTAAAATTTTGGAGGTAATAAGTGGTAAATATGAGAATGCTCCAAAAAGGTAAATATTTACATTGAGTTTATGGAATTGGTTTTTAAGTGGAGGTTTATTAAAAGGATTAGTGGTTGTGTGAGTTGGTTACCCCACGTTGACCATGACTCGTGGTGGGGATGGATGAGGGCAGTGATAGAAATATAATTACAATTTTTGGGATAGTGTATTGATAATGGGTTGTTTATGGATGGCGGAGAGTCCTATTTTGTGAAAACTATGAATTTTTTGTTTATTTTTTATTATAGAATGGGTACTTGGAATTACAGGAATATTTCACCATGAAGTCTTGTGCTTATTGGGAAATAAAAGAATTTCACTAAGAACACTCCTCTAAATGTTGAGAAAAAAACTTAGTGATCCATGGTAATAGAGTTTAGCAGTCATTTCGGGAGAAATTTGATCGTTTTATACAGATAATGGAATGGGGTCTAGGGAATGTTGTACCGAGTATGTTTGAGTTGAATAGGAAGTATTAGCTATAACACTATCTACCTATTAGAGGAGAGGGTGGACCATATGTAATAGGGTTTTGGATTAATTCAATTCGGATAATCTAGGATCACATAAAGACTCCTCCCAAGAAGAGAGTCATGTTGGAAACATACATGTTGTGAGGGAAGGAAAAGCACTGGTGGGATGTTCTCGTTTAGACCAAGAAGGTGGATGGTATGATATATAAATATTTTCTTGTGAATTTTTTTTTAACATTTCAATCCAGGGAACAATAGGTAGGAAAAGGTTGTAAAGTTTATGAGGTTGAACTAGGGGTCCATGTTAACTATGGATTATGTTGGATACTTCACTAAATTGCAATTATTTGATCCATCTTTAGAAGCAGATGAGGTGGAAACAGAATGTCATTTCCAGGATGAGGCTTGGGGGCCCAAGCCATGCGTCCTTTTATTTCTTCTAATTCTAGGCGTTGCAATTCCTCAGTTGTGGTTATTCTTGAACCTAAGCAGGATCTGAGCAAAGCATCTTGGCTGGCCAAGAAAATGGGATTCGCTAATGTTACTCACAGAGGGTCGGACATCTCGCAAATCTGGGAATGTTGGAAGAATAATGTCACAGTGGAGGTTTTGAGTCTCATGCCACAATGCGTTAACACAAAAATTTCTTTCAGGGAGCATGAAATTCTCTTCTCCTTCGTTTACGCTAGCTCAACTCCGAATGGGAGGACTGAGCGATGGCGACACCTGGAAGAACTCCAAACAGGTAGCACTCCGTTGTTCGTCGGTGGGGATTTCAATACAATATCGGAGTCCTCAGAGAAGATAATGCCTTGGTTTCCCTCTATGATAAACGGGCTGCACTGGCTGAGAAACTCCTCAAAGTTGAGAGACTGTACAAGCAGCGTGCATGGATTAGATAGCTCAGGGAGGGAGATCGCAATACATCTTTCTTCCATGCATGCATGAATGAAAAACGAAGCTCTAAGATCAACTTGAACCTTGGAAACAGGATCTTTACGTCAGATGCAGACATCGTGGGGAATATGGCCTTGGATCATTTTGATGGAATTCTGTCGGGGAAGGCCTCATCTCACATCCAGCAAGATACCCCTGATGGGGACATTTTCCTGAGAAGGATCCCTTGGCTTCTGAGGGAGGTGGATAATAATTCCCTCATCGATGTTCCTTTAGAGATAGAAGTGAAAGAGGCGGTCCTGAGCATGCAGCAGGACAGTGCACCCGGGCCGGATGGATTCCCGGCGTCCTTTTATGTGGCTGCGTGGGACCTGGTTGGTCCGCTGGTGGTTGAGGTAGTGCAGGATTTCTTCGGAGGGGTTCTCTCAATAGAGGTGTGTGTTCATCGAGAATTTTTATCATTCCGAAGATCATGAATCCAACTCTCATTATCCAATACCGTCTGATATTCCTGTGCAATGTTTCAAACAAGGTCCTCACCACGGTTATAGCTAGAAGACTCAACGACATCATTACAAAGCTAGTGTACAAGGATCGGCACAGGTTCATTCAGGGTCAAAGTATTCAAGGGGAGATTGGAATTGCTAGTGAACTTGTGAACGATCTCCACTGACAGGAGGTGGGTTCCAATTTCATATTTCAATTGGATATGATTAAGGCCTATGACAATGTCGAATGGAGTTTTATTATTCAGGTTATGAGGAGGTTCGGTTTTCAAGAGGAGTTTTGTGATCTCTGTTCTAGGTGCTATTTTTCATCATGGCTCTCGGTCTCTCTTATGGGGAAGTGCTTCGGGTATTTCGAATCAGTCAGGGGGGTTCACCAAGGGGATCCATTGTCACCTACTCTCTTTATATTAGCTCAGGATGCACTGTCGCGGAATCTGAACTGCGGTTTGGAGGAGGGCAGGATCCAACCATTCTGCAGCAAACGAGGTATGGAGAAAATTTCACACATTTTCTTTACTGACGATGTCCTTATCTTCATGAATGGATAGCGTTGGTCTCTCTGATTCTTCATGGATATTATTGATTATTACGGTCACCTAAGCGGGCAAAGTATCAACACCTCGAAATCCCATGTGTTCATATCAATTAAATGATCAGATAGGAGATGTATATTTCTTCAGGATATTCTTGGGTGCTAACAGAGGCAGTTGCCTACACTGTATCTTGGCGTCCCAATTTCAGGCGGCCGCATTAAGAGGCAGTATTTCGATGGCATTTTGGACCGGCTTCTAGGCCAAATCTGCAAATGGAAGAGTAGACTGTTGTCGTTTGGAGGATGGGTCACAAAGATTAATAGTGTTCTCACATCAATCCTGATGTATATTTTTTCCATCGTTAATCCTCCCAAAACCGTGATCGACAAAATGGAAAAAATGATGAATGCTTTCCTCTGGGATGCATCACAAGTTAGGTGAAGCCACTGGGCTTCTTGGCAGTGCTTAGCAAAGCCAGTGATCGATGGGGGGGTTGGCATCCAGGATATTAACGGGATTATCACTGGCATGCAGGGCCGACTGGCATGGGAAGTGATTACCAGGGAATCACTGTGGGTGAGCTTCTTCAAGAGGCGGTATGAATTCCACGGGGGAGAGGGGGAGCAGTGCGGTATGACCGCACTGGCGCGCTGCATGGTGAGGCACATCGAGGTGCTACAGGGACACACTCGGTGGGTCGTTGGAAGGGGAGACATCAACTTCTGGGAAGCCGACTAGGTCGGGGATAGAATAGCTTTCCTAGGCTGTCTGTCTCCGGATGCAACCTTCAGAGAAGCCTCGACCCAATATGACCTCATTCCTGAGATTCTCAATCCTCAACAAATGCGCATATTCGAGAACATTGTCATGAGTGATGAACCAGATTTCTGCTACTTCACCAGATCCGGTTCAGGAAGATTCAGCATTAAGGATTACAGAAGAATTATCTAAGAGGAGGACTCTGCGGCCACACGGGCTCCATCATTCTCGTGCAAGGAGATTCCGATGAAAATGAATTTCCTCGTCTGGAAGATCAGAAATAAATCCATCCCAATGGAGGAGAACATTCATAGGAATGGTATATCCATGGCATCCCGCTTCTACTGTTGTTTGAGACCTAGAACGGAGTCGACAGTGCATTTGTTCTTCCAGGGTCAGTGGGCTTATTATTTAAGGTCTCTGGTCAGTCCGCATATCGAAATGGGTACTGATCCTTTCTACATGAAACGATTTCTATGCACATGGTTTTTTTGGGACTGAGAATAATTCTTTGGAGCGCACCGCTCGGACAATCATCTTGGCGACCATTTGGGATGCTCATAGTAGTGTGCGGCTGGGATCCAAACGATCTCTTCTATTTATACAGATGCAGTTTAAATCTCTCGTTGCTGATTTGGATTCACTTGTGAAGGGAGTGCAAGCTTCGGTGTCTATCTGAAATATTACCAATCGGCCTTATAATCTGAGCAGAGGGAGTGGTCTTTGGATTCGTTGGCAACCTCCTTCTAGCGGGTTGAAACTGAATGTGGATGGTTCCCTTATGGAAGGGGTCATGAGGGGTGGGGGTGCTACGGGATATATGGGGTTCGGTTCATATCGGCTTCAGTTCCAATTATGGCCTAGGGAACCCATTGGGAGCGAAAGTGCGGGCTCTTCTTTTCAGACTGATGGTGTGTAGGAGAAAGGGTTTACGAGTGGATGAGATCAAATCTGATTCTGAAGTCCTTGTGAGGGCCTTACAGGGAAAAAATGTGGTCCCTTGGGACTTGACTTATCTTATTCGGCGATGAAACGGTGAGACCAAGAAGGGGCATATTGTCCACCACAGTTGGAGGGAAACTAATTTTGTAGTAGGCTCACTGGAAAAGCTGGGTAGACAGAAAGAGGAGCTTCTGATTTATGATAGTTTAGACTCTCTGCCTGTTGAGCGCAAAAACATTTTCAAAGGGGATGCATTGGGATTCCATCACTTTCTCCCTCCTTAAAGGACTGGTGTGGTGACCTTCCCTATCTTAATAAATAAAAAATAACTTTCGATCGATATTAATTCTTAGGTGAATATCTTCTATTTGAATAGGGTTAATGAAGTGGCGGATCATGCCCATATTTCCTAAGGGAATTTAAATGAGGATTTTGCTGGTGGATATAAATTTCTTATTGGGAGATCTAGTGGTGTTACTTTTAAGAGTAGAAAGCACCACTTCAATAGTTTAAACCAGTGTGATGGTGGATAGGGTAATCAGAAAAGAGAACTAGTTTCTACGCGTATTGATTGAGTTTTTGGCTATTAGAGCATCAGGCTAGGAAACATGTGCGGTTAGGGTCCCTGACCACCAGTCAAGTGTCAAATATGTGGAATGTTAGATCATTTTAGGAGATTATGTAGGAACCATTTATTAATGGGTGGTGGAGGATCAAGGATGATGAATAGTGTAAGAAAGGGGTCAGTTAGCCCATATTAGGCAGGCAGTTGGATCTCTACAGTCCATACCAGTCAGTGTAATGGATTTGGTACTCTGGGAAGAGAGTTCCCATATCATAAAATTAGTGTAGTTCTAGGAAGATAGATAGAATAATAGGGTATAGGTCTAGGTTATCTTCATATAGTTCAGCCAACACCAGAAGGTTATGAGGTTTGGCCATTGATACTTCAAGGTGTGATTCTTGTAGTTTCTACTCTTTCTAGTTCATTGTATGATACTATTGACTCACATTATTATATATCTACTCATTTTTTGAGTGTATGGGATATAGTAGTGGAATATGTGTGTTGATTATTGTCAATCGATACACCATTGGGATTTTGGGAAGAAAATATACAGTAGTATAAGGGGTGTGCCCTTGAGATTGGTGGGTACTATTTTTTTGGTAATTTTTGTGCTAGAGATGTCAGGTTTTTATCTTATTTTGGGCACATATTGGATAGTGGTGTACCATGACCATATTAATTGTTACCACTATAGGTAACAATTACATCCCCATATTGTGCATATTTTCACTATGGGGAATGTGATATCTTAGACGTCTACGCATCGACAGTCTTTTAGTAGTTGGGTAATCTCACAACCCAAGTGGCATGTCTTGTTCTTGATGATGGGGGGGTAGAGGGGCTTATTATTTCCAATATGGTGTATCAATTTCAGGATGTGTCTACTATAGAATTATTGATGCTACTACCCAAGATAGAGATTGATTTCATGATTGGTTTACTTCTAGAAGCAGAACAAGTTCCTATTCTGTTGTATAGAATGGCACTTGTAGATCTCTAGGAATATAAAACTCGGTTGGAGGAATAAGAGAACAAGGGGTCTATTCTCCAGAGTACTACACCTTGAGGAACATCAATGTTTTTTTCCAATAATGCTTACTGATCCTTGTAGTTTTGTGTTGATTATAGAAAGGTGAACTAAATTAAAATTAAGAATTGATACCCTCATCCTAGAATTGATTCCCTTTTTTACCAATTGAGGGGTGCTTCAATGTTATATAAGATTAAATTGAGATCATGATATCATCAAATGAGGTTGAGACCTTTTGATATGCCGTGATATACCTTTAGGATTAGGTATGGGCTGTTTGAGTTTTTATTGATGTCGTTTTGGTTGACTAATGAAACTATGGTGTTTATGGCCCTAATGAACTAGATCATTCACTCGTACCTAGAGACGTTTGTATTTTTCTCTGTGGATGACATCTTGGTGTACTCCAAAACTCTTGATCATCATTTCAAATATATTTTCAGTATTATAAGTACACTAAAAAAGTATGGTCTATATGAAAAGATATCCAGGTATCATTTATGGATTGATAAGGTGCATTTCTTAGGTCACGTCATCTCTGAGGATGGTGTTTATGTCAAACTAGAGAAAGTGAAAGTTGTAATTTCATTGGAGAGACACAAGAATGTGATATATATATATATCACAATAAAACATTTCATAAATAACCCATATAGAATAAAAGAAATGGGTTTCATTTTAAAATCATGACGTTTTAAAATGTACTTAAAAATAAGAACATTATGTCATTTATAACCCATGTAAGGGAGTGAGGGTTATATGTATGTCAATTCCAGAATCAAATATATCTATTTTGTGTATTTATGAACACCCATGGAAATGAAATAGGTCTGGTTATTCACATAAATAAAACAATAGGATTTCTTGAGAGAGAGAGAGAGAGAGAAATTTTGAGATGAAATTTCTGCAGCATAACGGCTATATAACATGGTTTTATAAAATAATAAAAATAGAGGGTACAAGGGTAAAACAGTAAAAAATTTATCATATTAAAATATAAATAAATAATATCTTGGAGATAATAACATGGTATGGATATTTTAATGGCATACCACAAGAAAAGAAAACATGAAAGGAAATAGAATATGTGATTTCTTTTACAAGAAATTCGACAGCCTAACGATGTCACTTAAAAGTTCAAAAAATAAATTGATGAGGGCAGAAATGGTATCTCATCAATTGGAAATGAAATGGAATTAAGTAAAGATACAGAAGAACAATACCTCAAAAAATAAAACGGAACTACAAGATATAACATAAAGGAAGTCATAACTTAAAAGAGGAGGGTGAAAGGTTCCCTTACCTTGAAGAGTAAATTCGAAATCATGAAGTTAGAGACCGTGGGAGGATTGAGGGCACCTTGGGAGGACTCCTTGGGAGGTAAAGAGACCAAAACATCGTTGAGGAAGATTTTGGAATGAAATGGATGAGGTAATGTCCGGGTATTTATAGAATAAGTGAGGGAACAAAGCATTAATTTCCAAGGGACACCTCATCGGTGGTATTGGAAAAACCAAGGTCTTGCCCATGGTATTGGCCACATGGGACACCTCATAGAATATCGTACTATTCATAAGTCATCCAGAATTTTTTCATCATTATTACACAATTAAAGATGTCATTAAACACCTGAAACTCAAAACTGTGTTTTTACTATTCACTGAAAATTTAATTTTTTTGGATAAATCCCAAAAATTTACCTTAACATAATATTGATGCTATGAATTCAAAAATGATCTACATTTTAAATAATTATTTTTCTAAATATTTTAATTTTAATTTTTAAATAAAAACACTATTCATTTGAAAAAACTAATACTTAACTTATAATTTCTAAAATAGTTATTTACTTATTTTATTAAAACACATTACCTAAAAAAGGTGCCTAAAATATATAAATACTTTCTTAAGTGAGGTTAAAAATCCATTTGGTAACATTACAATTCATAAGTGTAAAATTACTATTCATAATTTACTATTGACCAAATATTATGTTTATCTTATTAGACTCTAAATTTCTTACTAGACACAACTATAGAAGACCATTTTCAAAAATCATTACAAATCATTAATTATTTAATGTTTAAATAAATATTTTAAAATATCATTTTTTTCAAAATTCATCAATAATTTGCATCCTATATTTATCCAGACATTTGAACATTCACAAACTTCACCATAAGAAGAAAATCATAATTTTATTTATCACAAAGGATTACACAAAGCTGTTATGGTCTTGTTACATAGCCCATTACAACACTAGCATAGGACCTAAGTGTAAGATGTGTTAAGGTGATAGAATCCGGGGGTAGCACGGCAAACATTACTCGAGTAGTGAGTTCTATCATCTTGAAATTCTCCTGAAGTCGATTCTGTTTCAGCTTCACATGATGAAGTTCAGCTTGGGTTTGGTCCAGAGCAAAGCCCAGTGGCGCTACCTCCTTCCCAAGTTCCATCAGATGGGATTCAATCTTCCTGAGACTACAGTATGAGGCCATCGAATCTTATTTATGTGTTAATTAACATGATCACTTGTTTTTATGGGAAATAATCACAACATTAAGAGTTTAGTTTCCAATGCACATATTGACCAATGGTCATATAACAGTCAAAACACAACGGTCTCATTTTAATTATACTCATTTCATTAAATTAAATAGTTCTGTTGAGTATAAAATAAAATAACACACAAAATTAGGGAACAAAAATTATTAAAAGTTCAGGTCGTTACATTCATCCCGCCTTAATAAATTTCATCCCCAAAATTCTTAACTCGTACCCTCATAAGAGAAAAGGTTTGGGTACTTCTACCTCATAGACTCATCTAGTTCCCACCTGGATTCTTCATATTTTTGGTATATCCACAACACCTTAACAAGGTGGGTAGTATTGTTATGTAGAACCTTGTCTCTACAATCCAAGATCTTCCATGGATGGTCCTAATAAGAGAGGTCATGTTCCAATTGTACCACCTCTAGTTGTACTACATGTTAAGGGTTTGGTATGTACTTCCTCAAGAGGTATACGTGGAAGACATCATGAACTTGTGCTAGATTTGGATGAAGTGCAATCTGATAGGCCACTTCTCCCACACAATCAAGGATTTCATAGGGGCTAATGTACCAATGGCTAAGCTTACCTTTCTTCCCAAACCTCATGACTCTCTTCCAAGGTGATAGTTAAAGAAAGACCTTGTCACCAACATCAAATTTTATGTCCCTTTGATGGTTGTCGTCGTAGCTCTTTTGTCGACTCTGAGCATCCTTAATGTGTTGTTGGATGGGATGTACTTTTTCTGTCATCTCTTGCATAATATTAGGCCCAAGAAGCATTCTATCTTCAGCTAAATCCTAAAAAGTAGGAGTTCTACATAGATTCCCATATAGGGAATGATAGGTTTCCAATTGAATGCTTGAGTTGAATCTTTTTTTGTAAGAGAACTCCACTAAATGGAGATGTTGATCCCATCCACCTTTAATTTCCATTGAGCATGTTCTCAGCATTTCCTCATGTGTTTGAATAGTCCTTTCAGATTGGCCATCAGTTTAGGGGTTATAGGCCGTACTGAAATTCAATTCAGTGCTCAGAGCATCTTGGAGACTTCTCCAGAATTTTGATGTGAACCTTGGATCATGATCAGATACGATAGAAAGTGGAACTCCATACAGCCTTACCACTTCTGTTACGTAAATCCTATCATGTTTATCAAGAGTTAAATCTTCCCAGATAGAGATTAAATGGGAATTCTTGGTGAGACAGTTCATAATAACCCATATCACATTCTTTCCTTTTGATGTTCTCGGGAGACCAATGGCAAAGTCCATAGTGATATTGTCTCACTTCCATGAGGGTATGGGTAGTGGTTGCAATACCCCTTTATGAAGTTTTCATTATACCTTCACTTGCTGACATACCGAGCACCTTGAAGTATAGTCATCAATCTCCATTTTCATATTATCCCACCAAAAATTATCACAAAGGTCCATATATTTTTTCTGCTTCAAGGATGTATAGAGAATGTAGAGCTATGAGCTTCATCTATCATCTCCTTCTTTATTTCTGGAATGGATGGAACACACTGCCTTGTACAAAATTTTAGTACACCTTCTTGATCAATAATGAACTCATGAAACTTCTCATCCTTTATTGCCTAAAGCTTCTTCTATCACAAAGGATCTTTTTATAAGCTTCTTGATCTTCCCTATTAATAAAGGTTGAGAAATCATTTGTGTTAGGTTTGATGATGTCCCTTCCCTTATAATTCTCATGTCCAGCTATACAAGGTCATTAATCATAGGATCTTTTTGAATCCTAATCATGGAAATAACAACTTGTTCTTTCCTGCTTAATGCATCAACAACTTTGTTTGTTCATCATGGGTGATAATGAATTGAACAGTCATATTCATTAAGAAGTTCCAACCATCTCCTTTGTCTCATGTTAACTTCCTTTTGAGTGAAAATATACTTCAAACGTTGATGGTCTATGTATATATCACTTTCTCCTCATAAAGATAGTGTCTCCATATCTTTTGAGAAAAAAATGATCGTAGCCATCTCCATATCATGTGTAGGATAAATCTATTCATGAGTATTCAACTTTCGAGATGGATAAGCAATGACCTTGTCATTTTTCATGAGGACGCACCCAAGCCCTTTTAGAGATGCATCTCAAAAAATAAGGAATCCTTCTCCACTTGAATGAAGAGTTAACATGGGTGCAGTAACCAATCTCTTCTCTTCAGCTCTTAGAAACTTTCCTCACACTATTTTGTCCAGATGAACATGACCCCTTTTTTAGTTTACTTTGTTAATGGATTAGAACGTCCTGAAAAGTTCTTCACAAACCTCCTATAATATCCAGCAAATCTAAGGAAACATCTAATCTCAATTTTTTTGTAGTATGAGGCCACTCCTCTACAACTTTTTTCATTACAAGGTCAACTGTGATTCCTTCATTGGAAACAATATCTCCAAGAAAGAAACTTTTTGTAACCAGAATTCACATTTATTGAACTTCCTAAAAAGCCTCTCCTTATGTAGAGTTTGTAAAATATCCCTTAGATAATCCTCATGCTCCTCGTGGATATTGGAATATATCAGAAAATCATCAATAAAAACTACCAAAAATATATCAATGTATCCCTTAAATACTCTATTCATCAAGTCCATAAAAATAGTCGGTGCATTCGTCAGCTCGAAGGGGATAACAACAAACTCATAATACCCATATCTTGATCGGAAGTCAGTTTTTGGAATGTCTTCATTAATTACCATCAATTGATGATAACCAGAATGAAGATCAATCTTAGAGAAGAATTGAGCCCCACAAAGTTGGTCAGATAAGTCATAAATTATTGGAAGAGGGTATTTGTTCTTCACTGTGATCCCATTCAGTTCTCTATAATCAATTCATAGCTGCATCGATCCATCTTTCTTCTTAACAATGAGAAATGGTGCTCCCCAAGGAGACACACTCGGTCAGATAAACCCCTTCTACAAAAGATCTTGGAGTTGTTTCTTTAATTCCTCCACTTCCACATTTTCCATCCTATATGGGGTCTTTTATATCAGATTACATCTTGGTATGATTTCAATGGATAACTCTACCTCTCTTTCAGGGGGAGGTCCAAGTAACTCCTCAAACAATATGTCAAATTATTCCTGGATGATGGGGACATTTTCTATCATTAAACTCTCATCTCCTTCTTCTTCTTCATTGATCAACTCCAAAATGAGGGATATAGGAGATTCTTCTAGATAAGTTTTGGGTTAAAATATCTCTCCTTGTAAGATAACTATAGGTTTTCTATTCAAGACTACTGATATTTCCTTGATTCTTCAATTGATATTATCATTATACTTTGAGATCCATCCCCTCCCTAGTATAATGTCGAATTCCAGCATGGGAATGACTAGTAGATTTTTGATAAGACTATCCTCACTAATGTAAATACTAGAGTTTCTAAACACTGATGATGCATGTATAGTCCCACGAGAAGTCTGGACTGATAACTCTACTTTTAGCAATGCAAGGGTTGAATCTATTTTTTTTTCAAGCATGGAGGAAATAATGGATTGCGTGAACAAGAATCCAACAAAGTACTTTCCAGATTTGAGAGGAGAACAATAGTACCTACTACCCCATAATTTGGAGCAGCGGCTTCACCTGTCGTGATAGAAAAAGCATGGCCTTGATCCCTTGGCCTTTCCTAAGGCTGATGGTGGTTCCCCTCTACTGCCCTTGGATTTGGAATGTGATTAAAAAAGTGCCCATGTTGTCCACACATAATGAACTGGACATCATGTAGGCCATAAACTATCTTCCACTTGTCTTTAGTGTCTAGAAGCTGAGGTTTCACCTCACTATGACAATTCCACATAATGTGGCCATCTCTACCACACTTTTAGCACTTCCCACTCCCAAGAAGGCAATTCCTCGAATGCTTTATCCCTAATTTATTACATGTGGGAAGTTTTACTTGCTTCCCTCTTCTTATTTGATTGAAGCTCCTCCCTAATCATGGATCCAATGAACTCTTATTTTATGTTGATTTATGAAACCACTCTGTCTCGCCAATCTCTATCTTGACTTTCATCGCACTCCTCATGATCTCCTCGTAGATATCACAGTCTTGGTTGGATAGATTCTTCCATAATTGAGGTCTCAGTCCACTAAAGAATCTATCAACCATCCCATTTGGATCCATGAAAATCTATAGTTATATCATGATTGTCGGGTGAATTTCATCTCATATCTTTCGACAGATACATTCTCCTTCTACTTCAGCTCAAGAAACTCCTTCTCCATTCTTCTTCTCATGGAAAGAGGTAAATACATACTGATGAAGATTCCTATCAACTATTCCCACTCCATAGATTCAACTTCCTCTATTTTCCTCGTGTTTTTTGATTAGTTCCCACCAATGATTAACTTCTCCTTCTAAGCGATAGATATCTAGGGGGACCATATCGTGCTCCGAATAGCAGAGCACAGAAAATAACTTCTCGATTGAGCTGATCCACTACTCAACAATCAATGGTTTAGTCAATCCACTAAAGGCTGGTCATCATTGACATATAAAGGACTCAATAGAATTTTTTTCCCTTCATGGTGAGATCAACCCCTCAGATTGATTCAATTTATTTCTCATAACTTGAGTCAATTGATTCCTCATTCGCATGAATGTTTTCATTCCGGCATCCATCAGAGGGTCGTCAGTGCTTGGTATACTATGGTCACCATTTGCACAATTCCTCCTATTACCAGCCATTTTCAAAAAGAATAAATCCTTATTGATAAACTTATTTAATTTTCAAATATTTTAACTGTAAAGGATTTTATGTACTAAAACGTCATGCTTAGACAAATAGATTTCTCTATAATTCCTTCATGATGATTCATAAAAAGCATGTGATAAACCAAACAAATCCCCTGGGAGAGTAGTAAAAAAGAGTGGAGCAAGGCCCATTATCATGCACCAGTTCCCATTCGAGTCTAGTTCAATGTAGTGTTTTCGGGTTTTACCCTCATGTACATCTGTACTAGAGCTGCCTCTACCTGCTCGTATCCAAACAGGGATGTATTTGTTTGATTAACCACTTACTAAATACTCACTAAAATTCCAAAAGTTTTTTTTTATATTTAAACTTTTCTATAGGGTTTTTCCTAATTTTTTTATCCTAATTTCCATAAATAACTAAAATATCATTTGATACCAACTATGGCATCCCGCCTTTTTATTACATAACTTTTCATTACATTTTACAAACAGAGGATCTTTAAAGTCTAGTGTCTTGGAAAGCAGGGACATAAAACATCAAAACAACATAAATCATTTTTCTAATCCACTAGTAAGTCTTCATCTCATGTTCATCCTATGTATAATTATTGTATCTCGTATCCTGGAGACATACATCCATGTGAAGGGTGAGCAGAAGGCCCAGTAAGGGTAAACAAGGAATCAGATTACTTGTGATATCAATAAGAACATGAATAAAAACATAAAGACATGTGCAATGGATGTATATGAATATCATAATGAAAAGAACTTGAAACATACATGAATATGTGGCTACAAAATTTCATTTATACATTCATGAACATATCACTAAGGTCCATCCCCAAGGTGTCATAAAAATTACTAAGGTTATTCACCAAGGTATCATAAAAGGTGTCATCTCTAGAGATTAATTATTTACCCAATGCATTAGAGCACTATTAGGGTGCACCCTTAATATTTATTTACATTCATTTGAGACACATAGATCATAATCAAACATTTCATAAATAACCCATAGAGAATAAAATAAATGGGTTTCATTTCAAAATCATGACGTTTTAAAAAGTACATAAAAATAACATCACTATGTCATATATAACCCATTGAAGGGAGTGAGGGTTATATGTATGTAAATTCCAGAATCAGATATATCATTTTTTTTGTATTTATGAATACCCATAGAAATGAAATAGTTCTAGGTATTAACATAAATAAAACAAGAGGATTTCTTGAGAGAAAGAGAGAGAAATTTTGAGATGAAATTTATGCGGCATAACGGCTATATAACACGGTTTTTGAAAATAATAAAAAGAGAGGGTACAAGTGTAACACACTAAAAAATAAATCATTTAATAACATAAATACAGAATAACATGGAGTTAATAATATGGTATGGATATTTGAATGCCATAGCACATGAAAAGGAAACTTGAAAGGAAAGAGAAGATGCGATTTATTTTACAAGGATTCCAAAAGCCTAACGACATAACCTAAATGTTCAGAAAATAAATTTATGAGAGCATAAAAGGTATGTCATCATTTCGAAATGAAATGGATTGTAGTAATGATATAGAAGAACAATCCCTCACATAATAAAATGGAACTATAAGACATAGCATAAAGGAAGTGATGACTTAAAAGAGGAGGGTGAAATGTTTCTTTACCATGAAGAGTAACTTCGAAAGCGTGATTTTTGGGACCTTGGGAGTTGTGAGGGAACCTTGGGAGGACTCCTTAAGAGGTAAAGTGACCATAAAATAATTGAGGAGGATTTTGGAATTAAATGGATGAGGTAATGGCTTGGTATTTATTGGAGAAGTGAGGGAACAAAGCATTAATTTTCTAGGGAGACCTCATCGGTGGTATTGCAAAAACCATGGGCTTTCCCATGGTATTTTCCCATGGTATTGGCCACTTGGGACACCTAATATCATATATTACTATTCATAAGTCGAACATAATGCTTACATCATTATTACATCATTAAAGATGTCACTAAACACCTGAAACTCAAGACTGTATTTTTATTATTCACCAAAAATTCAACTTATGCCAAAAAATATGATAAAATTAACCATAACCTAATATAGATGCTCTGAATTCAAAAATGAAGTCCATTTTATAAAACTAATTTTTTAAATATTTTAAATTTAATTTGTAAATAAAAAAACTATTCACATGAAAAAAACTAATACTTAACTAATAATTTTTGAAACACTTATTTACTTATTTTATATAAACATGTTACCTAATAAATGTGCCTAAAATATATAAATACTTTCTTAAGTGATGTTACTAACCCATTTAGTCACATTACTATTCATAAGCATAAAATTATTATTCATAATTTGCTAGTCACCAAAAATTAAGTTGATCTTGTTAGAATTTAAATTTCTTACTGAACACAACTATAGTAGGCCATTTTTGAAAATCATTACTCATCATTAATTACTTAAGGTTTACATGAATATTTTAAATTATACTTTTTTCAAAATTCCTCAATAATATACATCCTATATTTATCCGGACATTTGATGATTCACAGACTTCACCATAAGAAGAAAATCACAATTTTATTTATCTCACAGGTTTACACAAAGCTCCTACGGTATCATTACATATCCCTTTATAACACTAGGATAGGACCTAAGTGTAAGGTGTGCTAAGGTGATAGAATCATGGGGCAGCTTGTCCTACATTGTCTGAGTAGTGTTTTCTATCAGCTTGAACTTCTCCCGAAGGCGATTTCATTCAAACTTCACATGATGAAGCTCAGATTGGGTTTGGTCCAGAGAAAAGACAAGTGGTCCTACCTCCTTCTTAGGTTCCATCAGATTGGCTTCGATCGGCCTGAGACTACTGGATGAGGCCATCGAATCTTCTTCCTGTATTAATTAACCCAGATCACTTTTTTATAAACAATAATCACAACATTAAGAGTTAAGTTTCCAATGGCCGTATTGACCAATAGCCATGAAACAGTCAAAACCCAACGGTCTCATTTAAATTATACTCATTTCATTAAATGAAATAGTTTTGTTTAGTATAAAATAAAATAACAAACAAAATTATGAAACAAAAATTATTAAAATGTTCTGGTCGTTGCAGTGATACTTTTTCGGAGAGAGTTTTATGGTGTATACCGATCACATATCCTTATGTATATCTTCTATCAATGGGATTTTAATATTTAGAAGTGAATATGTGTTGAATACTTAAGGTCATTTAATTTTAGATTAGTATACACACTGGTAAAGGGAAAGGGTGTTGTGGATGCTTTGAGTCAAAAGTCTCAAAATTAGGCAGTTTAGGAATCTAATTCAAAGTGGAAGATGATATAATTTCATGATGAGATGAATCTAGAGGTGGGGTATGGGAATTGGAAGATGAACATTTCATCCTAAGTGGTTGTGTCCACGCTTTTGAGCCAGATATAGGAGAGGAGGTATGAGGATAAAAACAGTTTGTCTTTGAGGAAAATTCTTGAATACGGGGAGTCACCGTCCGATTCTACTATTGATGATGATAAGATTGTCTATGCCCATCTTCATGTTGAAATTTCTACATGTATGAGGGAAGAATTATTTCACATGTTTCATTAATTAAAGTGGGTTGTACATCCTAGTTTGAAAAAAAAATCACAATCTTCATAGGAAGAATTGGTGGTTGGGGATGAAGAAATAAATTACAAATTTTGTGGTGCGATGATACACCTTCCAGCCTGTAAGTGACATGAATCAGAAACTATGTGGTTTTTTATAGCCATTTTCCATTCTAGAAGGAATATGGGAGCACGTGATGATTGATTTAGTGGTGGGTCTTCCAAGGAATCCTTAGAAGAATGATGTGATGTTGGTAGTTGTGGATTAAATGACCAAGGTGGAACATTTATTTCTTATTATGGATACTTTCATAGTAGAGAAGTTGGGAAAGTTTTATGTTTGAGAGATAGTATGGTTTTATGGGGTGCCACACATGATAGATGCATATTGTGATCCATGTTTTACTTCACTTATTTAGAAGGGGTTACCGAAAGAACTTGGCACACAAGATTTTTTTAGTACAACTTTCCACCCATGAACTAATAGGCAGTCATAGCTTACTATCCAAATTCTAAAGGACATATTGATGGACTTTGTACTATATTTTCATGGATCATGGGAGAAGCACTTGGTTCTTTTTGAGTTCTCAAATAACTATAGTTACTAAGAGATTATTCATATGGAACCATGTGATATGTTCTATGGTAGACCATAATTATCACCATTGTGTTGGAAAGAGGCTAGCGAGTCATATGTATTGGGACCGAGTCTCATGCTGGAGACATCAGAATAGTTTTAGTTGATTTAGAAACCTACAAATATGACTCAGAGTGGGAAGAAGTGGTATTTGGATTGGTAGTATATACTTAATGATTTTATGGCGTTGAACATGTGTTCCTTAAAGTGTCACTATGTTTGGGTCAATATCATATTCAGAAATAGGGAAAGTTTACACCAAGGTATGTGGGGTCGTTGGAGATTGTGGAAAGAATCATTCGGGTGGGATAATGATTGAATCCTACATAGAGGTATAGTGGCATGCATGATGTATTCATGTGTCACAACTTTGATAGTATCACCCTAAAACATCTCATGTGATTGATGTTGAATACATTGAGCATGAGGATGATACATCCTTTGAGGATTATCTAATTCATATTGTGAATCATAATTAGATGGCCTTGAGAGGAAAGAATATGCCTTTGGTTCAAGTTTTATGGATGCATGGTAATGTTCAAGAATAAAATGGGGGAGGGAGATAGATATGTGGGATCAATTTCCTAATCCATTCACCTTGGAATCTTAGTAATTCTCGAGAAGAGCGTCTTAAGGATGAGCTATTTTAAGGTGGGGAGGTTGTGAGATCCCATTTTTTTATGAGGTACATCCTTTTCTAATTTTTTTATGTTTCTTTATTTTGTTCAAAGGAATGTTTTTCGAGATTATGAGGAGTCTTGACGGTGTTATCAGGGTTTGATACACAAGATAACAAGTAAAATGTCCATCCAGTGCATATTTCATGGTTGGGGCATAGTTAGTAGTAACGGTGTGACCTAACTGTGTATGTTTGGAGAAGGGGTGCATGGTTGGAAGAAACCATGAAAGGGGGAATGTAAAATCATGTAGACTAGGACAAAGTAGAACCACATTATTTAGAATATGGTTTTCAAACATTGAGTGATTCCCAGATAACTATGCGGTGTAGAGCCATCTTGGACATAGGGTTGGGTATGGTTGGCACATGGTTTAGGAAATAGAGTAAACAAACCACGTTCCCATTAAGAAGTATTGTTTTACTAAATATCCCCCTTGTGATTTAAGTTATCTAACTCAATATTTATCCCCATTCTTTCTCTAGTAACCCCTGTGATTAACCAAAATGATTAGGACATCCCAAGGATCAATCTCATTTGATTCTAAGTTATTTGGAACAATGTTGTGTGAGAATAAAATATATGGGTTACTCTAACACTCCTATTTACTATCTTTTTTAGATTAGAGATTCTATGGTTTTCCTCTTCATTTGAAGCCCTAAACCCCAATTTTTTCATAGAATCATAGGTTGGGGCTTTAAAGGATGTTCATATCCAAATCAGGGGCTAGGGTTGAGCATGTGGTTGTGTTCAGAATTGACGTTGGTGTTCTACAAGTTGTATCCCATTGTATTGATGTTGGTTTATATGCATGTGATTGGGATATTAGTTCCTTTTTGTTTTTTATTTGATAACCTTTGTCAGATTTGGTAATTTCATTGTAAAAGTGAATAATTTCACACCCATAACCCCCCTAGGATGCATAGAGGTTGATTAGACCCATTATAGGGCCACTTATTGGGTGTTTTACCTCCTGAATAAGAAAAATAGAAATTTTAATAATTTAATCTCATTATAATAAAGTATATCCCTTGAGAAATGTGTTGACTGGTTGGTTGGGGTTATTAAATGGAACAAAGGTAATTATTTTTAGTTATTAACATGGAATAATGGGTTTTTAGGAATATTGTGAATGGTTAAAGTGAAATAATGGGAAATTTTTAAATGACTTTTGAGTTGTAATGGAAAAGGATAAGTGAGAAAAGTCAAAATAGTGGTTTATGTATTGAATGAACAATGAATTGTGAATGATGTGTTTATTCCATTATTATGGTTTCTTGAAAAGGGTTATGTAATTAATGGTTATTAAATAATGTGAACATGGATTGGTGGTGTGTGACATAATGGATTGAGGATCCTCCCATGGGTCGGGTTGGATTGGGGATCTAAATACCACCCCTATAATGCATGAGATAGGGAGTTAGACTAAAGCTCTATGAACCTAATGGTTGCATTAGATGAGACTACTTGGACTAAGGCTCCAATTTAAGTGTAATATAATTGATCTTGAAATTTTTATTTATGCATAGTAGTTGACCAGCATAGGTCATTGTGTTATAAATGAAATTCTTCATCCCTAGATTAAATATTGAAAATTATTTTATTTAATATTGTTAAATAATGTAATCTGGTTTATATTTTTTTTTACATTTTCATTATTTAGTGAATTTATATACTATCTGTTTAGATTGGAAATTTTGTAGACACCATTGGTGATGGCCTACTGAGTTGTACTCACACCGTGCTTTAGAATACAATGGGTACCTGAGTAGATTTCATGGTTTCAGGTTAGGACCGGGGGAAAGCCCATATAATAGAGGATTTAATTGGTATTGAGATGTGCATGGATTATGGAACTAGACTTGGTGTCGGTACCCATTTTGGGGGTTCTTTATATTTTCTTTATTTTTGGGTTTACCATGCACATGGAATTGTATGACATGGCATAGCATATTGGAAGTTTTCTTGTAGGTTTGTCCCCATTTTTGGGAAAAATTGGTGATTTATTTTGATGTTTATTATATTCTTGTTAATTATTGTGGTATTTGTTGTTACATAATCTAATAAAGAGGTTATGTTCTCCCCATGTGTTCTATTAGATCCTCACCACAATTTGGAAGCCGCTATTGTACAAGGATGTGTTCCTGAGGTCATGTGTTGACCCGTCATGGGGTACAGTTTTAGTGGCATCTGAGTTGGTAATGTTACAACATGTAGGATATAATAGAAAAATAAGAGTGGATCATTGATGGTATTGATTTTGGGTCAAAGGGGTGGTGGTGAATTTATGATCCAATGATAATGATTTGTGGCACTATGGAAACCACATAACAATGCGTTGGTATTTATTCCATGAGGAAGGACTTAATTTAAATATTTCTTCCAGATCCCTACGATGTATACTCCTACTCCCAAGATTAAATCCTAAATTTTAATATGGTTATAACATTACCTAAAAAATTCTAAAATATTAAAAGTTTAAATTTTTATAAAAACATGATTATGTATAAAGAAATGATTATTTTTACAATAATAGTATTGATTAATTTAATTCTCTAATTATCTATATTCATTAGTTCATAATTTATTGAGTAAAAATTGAACATTAATATTATATAAATTTTATTCTAGATAATCTAATTGAATTGAAGCATTACTAAAGGAATTAGTTTTTTCATTTTATAATTGATAAGGATTCTTTTGATAACTTAGGATAGTGAAATTATTTTGTTTTTTGAAAACTTTATTGATCAAAAAACATAATATTAAACCCTAAAATGTTTAAGGAACTATTTTCTCCCATGTAATCCTTATTATATCATAAAATTAAAGACACTGCATGTTTCATTCTTCGTAAATAATTAATGAAACTCCATTATTACATGGTCATCCATCCCCCCAAACTCCATTCCATGGATTCTCTTTCTCATTCATTCTTGTATGGTTTTCAAAATGTATCCAATATATATCTATAAAATTCAGTCTATGTTTTTAGTTTGAATACAAAATTGGGAATGCTACAGGTTTATCGAGCATAAGTTTTCCAAATGACTTCATCCGATGTTTGGTGGTGATTATTATAATGAAAAAAGATGGATGTTGAAGTTTATATGATGTGGGAAAGAAATTTTACAGAAATTGGATAATGATTCGGGAATAATTTAAACTAAAAATATGGAATTGGGGAAGGTAGATTCCAAAATAGCATCGACTAAAGAATCTTGATATTTTTAACTATACGGTGTGTATTATTTTTCAAGTGGTGTCTAGGGTTTTTACTAGAGAAAAATAATATATAACATGTAACTATGAAGTACATGTCATGTATTGACATCAGTAGTGGCTAGGGTTTACATTAGATCATTAAATATTATATAGTTTATAGTTGAGAAGTGTATGTCTGGTAGTGATGGGCCACATGACATAGTATGTTCTAGGGTGGACACAAAACCACTATAATAAGAATATATTGTGCGTAAGTTGGGAACAAACATCATGTACTATTATACAACAAGGTGTGTTCCATATTATACGACCTATTTTCCAATTATACCTATATTTTGTACAAATAAAATTAAATATCTTCTTAGACTATATAAAATGATAGATACAGTACATTCCTACAGTTCTAACACAGTTTCTAAATAATTTTACAGGTCATGTACTTCGAATCCTTTGGGGTTCTGATATGTTCATTACAGAGATAAAGAATTGGACATGTGAGAAGTCTATTCTGAAAATTGTTTCATGTAGATTGTAATCGTATGATCCAGTAAGTCATTATAGATCACTTATAATTTATTTTTTGATTTTTCATATGACTTATACATTTAGATATAGAAACTGAGTGTGGGAGGGAAAATTAGGGAAGACACCAGGTTAGTAACACACTAAAAGACATGCATATATTAAGGAATATATACAATATAAACATAGAAAAGTAGGTAACCTCAATTCATGATTGGTAATTGGTCCTCCAATTTTTGATTTGGTAACCCCCTAGCTGATGCACATCCAACACGATGGGGTGTGAATCATCCATATGGGTTGGTAATCCCTCTCCAAACATGCACACCTCAATAAGGAACTATTACCCCATTATAGTAGAGAGATATGAAATGGAAGGTTGATGATAGAGATGATAGAGTTTAGATACTACCCCATGAAATTGGGTGCAGTACTCCATCCAAAGATCTAGTTATCTCCCCTGCAATGAGGCATGACCTTCAATAGGGGGATGAATTCCCTCAATCAATATACATCCCCGTGATAGGGGTTATTTTGACACAATAGTTCCAGAGTGGTAATGTGTGAGTTATGAGATGATAAATTTTTTATACAACATTGGATCTACAATATTCTTGGGCTCCTTTTTCATGAACACTTGTTGGAGCAGGACTATAGTAATTAGAGGATTCCTATTATGACATAAAACAATATAGATGTGAAATTTACAAATGAGCTACGGACATTGGAGTCTTCTAGTCTCACACTATCCAGAGTGTACCAAGTTTATTATCGAATATTACTATTTATATGATTATAGAATACATATCTATGTTCCAAAATTTTATTCTTAAATACGATATTTGGGTTTCATTCCTCTTTTTGATCCCTTATTTTTCAATTGTTTGACCAGACATGATTGTTTTCCTTTTTTTTTGAGGTTTCCTATATAACATTATTATAATTACACATGCATGGTCCTTGTGCCCACATATGTTTTGAATGTATAGATGATTCATTATTTGAGGATGGACTTGGTTGTCGTTGATTTGGATCTATCTATATAGATTTATCGCATACTAGTTTATGGTGATACTTGATGGTAGAAATTGTTATTGGTGGGATCATCCCAATGGTTCTTATAGCATGGATATGATATTATATTCCATATATATATATAATATATTGTTATAATGTTTTTGACTATCAATCAAGGTTTCCCTTGGGTGATTATATTAAATAGCTTTTGTCCCATGAACCGTTATTATATAGTGTGGTTATTTATTTATAAAATTGGTGGTTGTTCATTATATTATTAATGTTGTATTTTATATTGGGATCAGGTTATCATAGGCTAAGGCCTCACAAGTTTTTTTATTCCTTCATAGAGATAGCCTCCAAACCCTAGACTATTGGACATATGAATGGGATGTCACACATGGCTTATCAAAGGCCTATGAGGTGTCCTCATGGGTTAAGTCATGTCATAGTGGTATCAAGGACTCATGAGTCCAAATGAAATATTTTTTTAAGTGTTTGGTATTGTGAAAAATATTTTATGATTTTAGTTAAATAGGGGGAATATAGTGATGGTATAGTGGTCAGAGTATCCACTAATGAGAACTATATCAATAATTTGACTGACTTGAAACTCTAAGAAATCAATTATTGGTTATAGTATGGATGGTACATGAAACATATAGTGGTAATTTGTGATCCAACATGTTCTTTCTATGTCATCTCACCCATATATCCATTAATTGTTATGGGTTTATCAAATTATTGAATAATTCCACCAAAGAATAACCAACTCTTATATAGAAGAATGGTTGTGACAAGCTAATGTCTATTATTAACCATCGCAATGATGATTGGTTGAGTGATGAGGGATATATTTTGGAACAATTTTAAGTTATATCCTTTCCTCACAAGGAGAATAATATTCTCAACCCCATTATGCTTCGTGAGAATATTCCCATAAACGGGGTATTAGTTCCCACTGAGTGAGACAAGACTACCCTTAGGGAAAATGTGATGAATGTGTTCTATAGTATAGGAATCTTATATTCCAATTTAACACTACTCCTAATATAGAATAGGATTTATTGGAGTTGGAAACTCACATAATTTATCTGGTTTGGACACCTACACACCAAATGGTGATTTCTATATTGTATTCCTTACACAGAACAATATACTGTTATTTTAAGTTTTTTTCTTATCTCAGAATCACCATGGGCTCATCTTTCATGGTTAGCCTTTGATCCCTTACCTATGCTACCAAATATGTTTATAAAAATTTGATTAATAGAAATTTTAGACCCACTTCATGGAATCATGTCTATGTTTGACTACACATCAAGGTTCTCATAACTCATGAGGTACTCCCAATATATGAATCATACTAGATTCATTATATATGAATAGTTTTATAGTATCTTAGAATGAGAGTATTTGGGATAGTGTTGAGCATGTTTACAGCTTCCCTATGTCAGAGTCCTCAAGAAATCAGTTGTAGTTGAGAGTTTCTTGGAAGACAGACACCCTAGTTTGGGGAGTGTGATAAATTTTTCCCTAAAGATATCTTGAGTGGTATTTCGGATGAACCTACAAGATAAAGAGGTTATTAGGATTAGATAACCTCCAATTAAGGGTTTGGGAGTATACTAGGGATCTTTTTTGGTTATGGAGTGGGTAGTACAATAGTAGTAACGGGTGGATTTCACATTTATCCACTTCCATAACTGCTACCATCAGATGGTTATTGTTACGAATGGGTGAAAGAAGAAAAATTTATGAATGGAAACATTTTATGGATGAATAAATTCAAATGAATCAAGTTTTAGTTCAAGGTACAATTCATGTCCACTCTTTCTAGACCCTCACACACCAAAATAATAATGTGTGGTATATTTCTAATAATTCCACATTTTATTACATGTTATAGATTCTAGTGGAACCCCAAGAATTGATTTTTTTTATCTAGAAAATCCCTATAAATAGAAATCATAGTTTAATATCACATTCTGATGAAGTTAATTTGTCCTTGTTGGAGAATGAGACCTCTCGTGGGGTTCTATCATGGATGAGATGAGACCTAGTGGTATCATCCTTCGTATGGATTGGTTCTCCACTTAGCGCCTTATAATGTATTATAAAACATAGTGGATGAGAAAAATTCCACCATAAGTGGTGATTAATACCCATAATTTTGGTGAATAGATAAAATTATCATGGAGTTATAGTTGACTAATCATTAAAGGGTGATATTGTTTTAATATACTATAAATGTAGTTGAGGATTTGATTCTTGTGATTACGAAGGAATGTATGAATAATTTACAACGATTAACCCATGGTTATCACTAATTTAAAGGTGGATATATGTAATTTCTTATACCCAGCAAATATCATCCAGGTGTTTCTATATAGAATAATAAACTCCCGGATTTTTTTAGTTGATAATTGAACTCAATATTCTCTTGAATTAGTTCAGGGTATTCCTTAGTAGTGACAAACATATCATCCCCATGATGTAATGGAAAAAATATTTATCCTTTTAAGAAAGTTCTCATAAAACCACATGAGTACTAGTGGTTTGTTAAAACTCTTAATTTTTTTAAATCTATATTCATCTAGCTTAAACATTGAGGTAATTTATTATATGGGATGGAGTAGCAGTTTTAAATCATAAAGTCCCAAGTTATCTTTGTAGTTTAAACATAGTATGAATATTATGGTATATTGGATAGTTACCATAATAAAGAATTTAGTGTTCAGTTGATAAAGGACGAATCTAAATAGAAAACCATGTAATAATTTATTCTTGTTGATAAAAAGATTCATTTATCACTTTTGACAGATTTTAGTGGCCCCACACTCATCCTTATGTGTGAGAGGTCTATGGGGAAGATTTTAGTTGAGTGGTATTAAGTGACTATATATTCTTAGATGGTGGATATTGAGGGATTTATTAAAGGTGGTGAGTATTTTTTCTACTCCCCTAAATGAATAGCGGTTTCCCCTTAATATTCGTATGGGATTCTAGGAGAGATGTTTTGAGTGAGGATAACCCCTAATAGAGCATGTTCCTTGATGTAATATATCTAGAATAGATTTCAATCATTCTCGTCACATATAAAATAATTATAAATGGTGGAGGATGATTTTATATGGGTTATGGTTTGGGTAACATGATTTTTTCATGGTGTTGTCCTAGGATCTATAGATGATAAAGAAAGTTCATATGAGTGGTCGGGTCTATTTGCTTCAAATTATACAAGAAGGGTTCATTGAAAAAAAATGGTATGTTATCTTTCCTGGAGAAATGGTTTTATGGTGTAGGTTGGATTGGCCCTGAGAGGAATTCTATGGAAGCGATGATTATTATAGGATTTTGGATCATATGTAAGGCTTGGAACATGTCTTTCAAGGATGGGAACATCATCTCGGGGAAAGAACTATTGTTCCACACTATGTCTCTCTTTGTCAATATGGTTCCACTATAAATGAACTAGGAAAATTCCCCCACAATAAAAGAGGTCCAGACTATTACTTCTCTAAATAATTTTATATTCAATGACAACCAGGGCCAATGGGTGCACTGGTAACCCTATTTTGATGGGTAAAAACTTAATACTAATGGATCATGCAACATGGGTTTCATTTGAGGAGGCGGTTTAGTTCGCAATGACATGGGCTTTGTCAGATTTTTCTTTTCTGTGCCCTTTGTCTATGGTTATTCCCTCTAGGGCAATGCCAAGGAAATCTTAACTGGATTTCAAATCTATAAGTAGAGTAATATGCTCCTTCTGCTATTGGAAATAGATTCTAGGGTTTTACAAGTTTCTCTCCATGAAATAGTTAACAATCCATGGGAAATTTCTTATATTATTAAAAGATGTTGGAAAATCATCAACAATAATATGTGTTCCCTGCAAACAAGGCACGGGGGAAATAAGGCCATGGAATATCTAAAATCTATGGTCGTGAAAGATAACACCATTATATGCTTCCATAAAAATATCTCATTTCTATATGAGGGGGTGAACCTGGTTAGAGGGGATACACTTGGTATCCTCTATTTTAGGCCTCCATGAATCTTTTTTTATAGATGTATTTTGTTTCTTGTTTTTACTATGCACCCTATTTCAAATAAAAAAATTAATGATTTTTAATAAAAACTGTTTTGTCTCATGGAAGTTAGAGGATTTTAGTATCATTTCTTAATGTTCTCAAATTAAAATCTTATGAAAGGGTGACAACAAAAAATGGATCTTTCTCTATAGTGGATGTGATCATCTTTGGTGATTGATGAGTGATTATGAGGACTCCGCTAGTGTTTTAGTAAGGATTGATAGAGAAGGATTTTGTAAGCCCTGTTCCTTATTCTTCTAACATTATTGTATATTCCCTATTTTTAAAAGATAATTTAAAGATGATGTAGACCCTAAATATCATGATATATTATATTTCATATGGAGATAATTTGGAATCATTATTGTTTTGCTTAGTCGAGTAAATTGATGCAAATGGATTGTTCCCATGAATTAATCATCTAGTTCTCACCATAAATATGGGGATAAAAACACTATTATATGAGATTAACTTGATAATAAACCACACCCAAGTGGTTTTCAATAAATAGTAGTTTTTTTCTATACATTTTAGCTAGAAAAATGTAGGGTTTGAAAAAATGTAAGTTCTAGAAGTTTATCATAATCTCCATATTATGAAATTAGGATTCTATGTAGTTAACTATTCAAAATTAGCTTCAAATTATAAAACAAATGTAGTAGTATATGTTCCATGAATAAAATATAAATAGTTATGGTAAAAGAGGGTTTCTGTTTCCTGTACAGTTCTTTACTAGTTCGCATTGTGATTTGACCTCCAGAGGTGGATAAAACATTTGTGATAGTTCCTCACCCATCCACACAAGGTTGTATTCAATTATTTTGATTTATGAACACTTTTTAGTTAATTTTCAAGGATAAATATTTTTAAGTTGGGGAGAATGTCATGCTTATGTTTTCAGTAGTTTGGACAAAGCTCATTTTTGAGTTGCAATGTCCCAAGTCCCAAAATGGTAAGAATTTCAATTTCACATAATAAATGACCTCTTCATTTATTATTATATTGGTCTCAAAAGATGGATTTTACACATGGGATAATGTTTAGTGATTTTTTAAACCATTCGGTTTTAAACTAGTATTTATTATTTATTTATTAAAAAATTCTATATGTGAAAATGGTAATAACTCCTAAATATAAGAATATATGATAAAATTGTAATCTGATTTATTCCCAGAATGGGATGGTTTAACGTTGAAATGTATATGTTGTGTCTTTATATTTTCAGTAATGGATCGAGTAATTTCGTGTCCTTAATAAATATTAGTTAACCAATAAGTGATAATATAAATTAATATCACATTCAATATCTATTTCAAGACATCTTAGGTCCCTTTTAAATTTTTCAACAATGGATAATGGAGATATGATATTCAATCATTGGTTTTGAATATTTTGGATCAAATTGGTGTTGGTGAATTCAGGATTCAATGATGATGAAGAAAAAAATCCTCTTCCCTCAAATGTAAACTCAGATCAAGGTTAAATATCAATTTCAATTTTTTAATGACATGAAACGAAAAATTGTAAAATATTAATTGATTGAATTTTGGAAAAATAAAATTAGGTCTCAAGTGAAGATTAATTTTTTACAATATAAAATTGTTAATATATTCCCTTGATTATCTATAATAATGTGTTCACGTATTTTGGAATAAAAATTAAATGTTGATATTCAAATCAATTTCATTTTAAATAATCCTAGATCATGGAAACATTACTTATCGATTTATCTTTTATATTTTAGGATTTATGATGATTCATGCGATTATTTAAGCTGAATAAATTCTTTGGTTTTGTGTAATATGTATTGGTGAAGAAAAATTAACTTGAATAATAATATGACTCACATGAAGGATTTCCTCTAGTAACCTATCTATATTCACTGAATCTAACTCTATAGTTTTGTTGTTATTTATTGATCATGATTATGTACCTGTCCTTGGGTGGTTAGCAACACCACCGACCACGGTCATTTGAATTTATCTTCCCCATCATTCTGACTTGGATTCAATCATGGATTCTTAATGTAGTGATTTAAGGATGGTTATTTGGGATCACATGAAGAAATATATGTGTTTTGTGTCTCTTTGACTTTTTTTTGTGACTGTGATAGAGGATTGGTGGAAAAAATCATAATGATGATGGTTAAACAGTGCAGCCAAACCATACGACAAGATTTTAGGGTAAAATTACATTTTTACCTTAAGGATACGTTAAGTTTCTTTGTCCCTTTTATTTCACACTCCTATATCTGTAGCCCTCGCCTCTTCCTTTGTGGGTTCCTTGAATGCCTATGCTAGGATTCAAGATATCTCCTCCATTGATTTTCTAAATCAAGCATAATTGGTCTATATGGTTCTTCATCGGTAATCTCTCATGTCCATTTGAATCTTTATTCGTTTAATCTCATCTCAAATGTGTTATTTTGTTGTGAGCTCAATTTCCCGATTTTTTGGGAACATGACTATTTTATCGATCACTTCCAAAACTAACTGAATCAGACCTCCATATTAGGAAATTAGGTCTTCCCAAGAATGAGGTAGGTGGACTGTCAATTTTTCCACAATTTCTTTCATTTTATAAATAGAAACATTACTCCATGAGTCATCCTTGGCCGAGTGTCTCCCATTAGTTGGGTTCTTCATACCAAATTAATCACCACACATAGATACACTCACTATGATAATTTTTTAGTTGGTTGAGTTTTTGAACCATGATTATAGACACCGCATAACTGTTCCATCATGATTTTTATTCAATAAGAAACTGTTTTAAATGCCCAAAATTCCTTCAAAGTGTTCAGCTAGACTATAAATGGAATTGATCATGTATGAACCTATATAAGTGATCATGGAACCTTATAAATTCCATTTCAACCCTTATATTTGTTTTTCCATATATTGTGATTGTTTTAAATGTTACTTTTGATGAATTGTGAAAAGACTTTGGAATATATGTATAAATATGGTAAACAAATTGTTTAAGAAATAATTTCTGTTTCTTATAATAAAACACCTTTGATGAGGTGCATTTTCTACTAAAATAAGAAGTATTTATTGGTTTTTTAAATCAGGCATGGCCTTCTTGTGCTGGAGTTTACTTATGCTTTGATGACATTTTTTTCTATATAGCGTGTTCGATACATGGTCCTTATTAAAGTTATAAAATGAAATTCTAACACCCCGAGGATTTAAAAATAAGTTTAATATAGAATGAATGAAACACTAATCCCTTTAGAAGATACATGGTTGTAGTATATAGTTATTACCTAACCACTAAACATAATTTTTTCACGTCTATAATTATAATTTTTTAAAATTTTCATACGCGGTTCTGATCTGTAAGATATTTAGAGTCTCATGGGATCAACATATATTTTTGGTGAGACATATCTTATCCTTACAAATTGAAAATTACCCATATGAATAGTAATGTACCCTTATCAATAGAAACCTTAACCAATTATGTATAAATATAATTTAAGCACCCTATAAATGAGAGTGAATATTATACAAATTAATAATTTGGTGTTGAAATTTTTTGAGTAATAAATAATTAATTTCAATTTTAAATTAATAAATTTATATAAAATAAATTAACATTTCCAAAAAATTATTTCTAAACAAATATTTTTTTCCTATTATTTTAGGATGATTTTATGAGACCTCAATTGATTTTTTTATATATTATAAAATCATTTTTAAATTTAAAATATGTATTTTTCGAGTAAATAATTTTTTTATTTAAAAATTTAATTTATATCATTTAGAAAAGTATTTTGATAAAATTTCATTCATTTTTTAATTCTACATGTCAAAAACTGGTTATGGTGAATTTTTTGTATTTTTATGAAATACTTGAATTTTTGGTGAATTGTGAAATTTTGTAATTTATGAAATATGCTGGATAAATGAATTTCTGCATCATTCTTGAGACCTGGATGACGTAAAGGGTCATTTTATCAAAATAACATTCACGTATTACTATTTTTTTCACAAGAATCAAACACTATTTTTTCGTGAGAAAAATAATAAAATAATGAATAAGATATTCAAAAATCACTCCTCTCCTACACAATAAAAATCACCCCTTCCTCCCTCTTCTCTTCAATCATATAATCCTTGAAGATTCTAAATTTTCTTCCTAAATAATAATCCATAGACTCTCCCCACTTTTAGGAGATCATGGTCAATGAAAAAGATCAAAACCTTTTCCCTTAAGGAGGTTCTCAAGGTGGAGTACTCGGGAGGTAAAATCCTCTTCCTTTTTTCCATTTAATTTATTTTAAGGTACGTATTTTATTATTATCTCCTCACCTCCTCTATATAAATGACCGTGGAAACACAATTATAAACTATATAAATTAATTATACCATGTTAATGAAATATCCATCATCAATATACTTACTCAATCTCTTTTATTTTAACAGAAAAATCATTCTTCTGGAGGTGCCGTTTTACAACCTTTGTGGAGATGAATTTTCCTTCGTCAATTTCTTCTTAAAGGATTCCTAGGAAAAAAATTGATGGTTGAACCAGATTCTAAAATATGTATTATATTATATTTAATTATTTTGTAACCATCATATATACAAGATATTAAATAATATAGCAAGTTTTTGTGATCGAAAAACCATCGTAGAAATAAAAATGATTACCACGAAATGTTTTATCTAAGGATTCATACTCATACTATATAACAAAATGATATGTATAACCATTTAAAATAATTTATGTTCATAAATATCATATAAATTCAAATTTTTAGAATTATACTCATCCCACGTTAACTTCAATTATCATATACAATTATATCGATCATGAAAACCATAGAAACAAACACTCACAAGCGTTAAATTGGTATCTTATTACACATTAAAAGTACATAAATGAACATAATAAAATTCCTAGTAATAATGAAATGTAAATAATGTAATAAACTATATAATAAATGTATTTTATTTGTTTATCCATGATGTTAATCTCATGTTCATAACACATTATGACACCAGGAAAGGGTTTTCTACCCGAACCTCCATTTTCATTTAGGTTACTCTTATACTCTACTTACCAAAATAAAATTTTTGTTAATTATTATTCACCCCACATAAATTATGGTTTAATTTTCTATATATATGTACCAATCATAATATTTCTTTTTTTTATAGGGATTTAAATTGTTTATAAGGATCTTTCACAATTCTTCCTGATAAACAAGTCTGATTCATGGGATCTACTCAAATTCTAACCTATTTTGAAGTAAACTATATAATATGTTTTAATCTACCATTATTCTTATAAAACCACTAATTTAATCATCGAAAAACTAACTTAGTTTATTTTTTGTTATATGAAAATACATTTCCAAAATAACTCTTCTTTCAAAAGTAAAAGTGTATTTCTCTCAAAAAATCCCCAATGATTGTATTCGAGTATATTTATCTTTTCAACACCGTTGTTGACATTTATGTCTTATTGAGGATAATATCCTATGTTTATTATCTAATGTAATTTATTAAATTTTTTATGATCATTTTGATCAAGTATGTGTATTCTTATACAATTCAAATCATTACTTAGAATGGTTAGTGATTATTCTTATAGATTGGGGAATGTTATTTACATTACATTTGAATGTGATGTTTATGTTTGACCACATTAAAATGATGAATGAATTGGACTTTTAAAGTGACTCATGAGGACCTCTACAGCCCCTATATTTATCGGTAGGTCTCATGAGATAAAACAAAAATAGGTTTTGGTCATGTTATTATTCTAGTATTTAAAGATGCCTTAGCTGAGGCCTTGAGAATATGTTTCATTTGTCCGAAATTATGGATTCCCTTATTATGGTATTAGTAATTGATAGAACATGTGGTAATTGGACTATAATAATATCAATGGTTATGTTTCATACTCTTATGACCATTTATATGTCCATATTTAATCATCCTTTATTCATGCCATATTATGCTCAAGTATATTTTTAATGGCATGTGCTTTTAGTCTTTCACAACGCATAGTTTTTATTTTTTTGATAAATCACACGGTATTACTTCCCCTAACTAAGAATCTGAGATCACCTTTTTTTATAAGGCTATGAAGCTGAAAATTATGAATGACTACCAAGGATAATCTTGGATTCATATGGAATTCATATTATATATTTCATTTCAAGTAGTAATGTTGAACTTGTGTTTCTATCATGTTTCCCAAAACTACTAAACTATTCATTCCACTGAGATATGACTTTCATGTAATCATGCCAACGTAATAAAATGAGGCACTAGATCTTGGATTCTAGATTTGGGTCCTTACAGTTGGTATTATGGGAATTTTAGTGGAAAACATCAAAACTAGATTTAGGTAATATTGATTATGGAACAAAACCCTAGGATAAATTTTGAGGATAAACATGCAAGAACGTCCTATAATTTTAGTAAGGAATAGATTATGTGTTTATTCATAGAAAATACATCCATTTATGTATACTACAAGTGGATGTGGTTTTGTCATATATGTTCCTAGGAGTAACAACTATGAAAAGGTGTTTCGGGCTTGACCTGGGGTAACCTGGTACACGCAACTGGTCGTACTATGCACCTCGTTTTTAAAATCCTAAGGGATATGAATAGGATAATTCACATATACATTACAATCTATTATAAAGGGTTTAAAAGTAATTTTTTCCACAAATAAACCATGGTTTTTATTATGGGATTAACTATTCCTAGTATTTCAATTTATGTTAAGTATTATACTAGTTAATATTATGAAATATGATTCATAACCTAATTTATTGTATGTCTTCATTTATAAGTGGACCCTAGTGGAAGTAATGGAAACCACAAGAACTCTCATATCCCATGTAGGTATTTCCCCCTATTCAAGTTCATGATGTCATTTCTAGAGTTGTGACTGGTGCTGAGAAACATATAACTATACTGGGATAGCTGACTCGGGCTATGAAAAATAACCTTACCCATATAGAGCACCCTAAAGAACAACATGGAGGAGAAATGTTAGACCTCTTTTGGTGACAACGGACTCCATAAATTATTGGGACAACAAAACCATTCGTATTAGAGTAGTGGATAAGTTCCATAGAGTTGGTATTTCTCTCCTTGGGAAGTAATGAAAGGGAGAAGGTTGTGATGGAAGTTTATTATTTATTGGTATATGATGATCAATGTTTTTCACTAAATCATTACAAAAATGGTGATGAATATATTGAAAATATGGAATGGAAGGATTTTAGGGGAATATTCTTTGAAAAATACTTTCCTCATGAATAGTGAGTGGATATGGAAGGTCGGTTTTTAAATATGAGGAAAAAAGTGGATGAAAATTTTGTATAGTGTGAAGATAACTTCAAAAGGTTAGTAAGGAATGCCATGGAAAATATAGAAAATCTAAGGGGAAAGATTGTTTCAATTAGATCATGGATTAAACCCATTCCTTTAAAGGAAACTAGTTTCCAAAAGATTCTCATCATAGGAAGATATATTCTCATGTGGCATCAAGACAGAGAAACAATTATCTAAGACTTATGACTTTAATGGAAAGCAAGAGAAGAAGATGGTGGAAGAGGAATGAATGGATAAAGTGTAGAATAAAAAGTGGAGTTTTCCAACATGTGATACTTGTGGAAAGAAACACCCTAAAATATACATAAAAGGAAAAGGATTGTGTTACAAATGTGAAGAAAAAGACACCAATCTTCAAATCTCAATGAAAGAAAGAAGCTACCAATATTCAAAGATTCAATTCTAAAGAGATGGGACATTTTGAAAATGATTTCTCTAAGAATCATGGAAACATTTCTCCTAGAAGGTCAAGGGGAAAAGGCTAATCGTATGAGATCAAAACTTCCCAAGTTGAAGTTCCTATTGATGTGGTTGAAGGTACTATAATCGTTTCCTCAAACTTTGACAATGATTTATTTGATTCTGGATCTCACATTCCTTTATATCTACATATATTTCTTTAAAAATTAGATTTTTCCAATTCTCCTTAACAATGTAGTTTTCAGTGAAAACCCATGAGATAAGTCTCATTGCAACAAAGATGTATTAGGAAGTCCCTATTATAGAATATAAATAGGATTTATCTACTGATTTTATTATCATACCTTTGGTCAACATTGATGTAATACCCTATTTGTATTAGCTTTCAAAATATTATGTTAAAATCTATTGCAAGAAGACGGACATTATTATTTGGGAGAAAGATGTAGAATCCATTATCATTTGATTAGAAACATCAACATCTCTTTCTTATCTATATGCACCCCAATAGCTCTAATGAATACAATTATTGGGGATTATGAGAACTCAATATCCATGAGTGAGGAATGATGTATTCAAATTGAGGATGTTCCTATTTAGAAATAATAAATCGATTTATTTTAATAGGATTTACTTGGACATCCTCTAGAGTGGGAAATTTATTTTTCTACAGATTTGATTCCTAGTGAAAGACCTATATCAAAGCTCCATATATAATGGCCATAGTGGAATTAGTAGAACTAAAAAAACAATTAAAGGAAGTGACTGATAAAATATTTATCCACCGTAGTGTTTCTCTATGGGGAGCCTCTATTCTCTTTTTCAAAAAAAATGGATCCATGAGGTTATGAATTGACTATAGATAAATCAATTCTATTACAACAAAGAACATGTATCCCCTGCCTTGTATTGTTGATTTATTTGATCGGCTTCATGAACCATCAAAAAAACTTAACATTGACCTTCAATATGAATATCATCAGTTGTGTGTGGGGGAAGAAGATATTCTAAAGACAAAATTTCGAACATGGTATGGTCATTATGAGTTTACAGTAATGCCTTTTGGACTATCTAATGCACCCTCTATTTTCATGTATCGAATGAATAGTCATTTCAAGAAATATCATGATAAATGTTTTTGTGAAATTTATTGACCATATCCTTGTATACTCTAAAATATGTGAATATCCTAAGAATCACTTGTGCATTATATTAAAGATGCTTAGATGAAATGAATTATATGGGAAGTTTAACAAGTGGGAATTTGGTCTTCAGTCAGTTTCTCTTCATGGCCCTATTATCTCTAATGATGGAATCTTAGTTGATCCTATGAAGACAAATACCTTACATGAATGGCCTACTCCAATGAATATAACTGAGGTATTTATTTTTAGTGGTATAAGGTTATTATTATCATTTCATTCAGAACATCACCCGTTTAGACAACTCCCTGACCAAGATTACTCATATGAGGATTAATTTTGTATATAAAAAAATAATGTGAATAATGTTTTGAAGAATTGAATTGGACATTAGTGAATGATCTAATCCTGAATCTACCATCGGAAAATGGTGGATTTATAATATATAGTGATGCATCTACGAATGGAATCAGTTGTGTCTTTATGCATAATGACAGAGTTATTGCCTATGCATCAAGGAAGTTAAAAAATCATGAACAAAACTATCAAACCCATGACCTTGATTTGGCAATGGTAATCATTGATTTAAAGATTTGGAGACACTACCTTTAAAGAGAAATGTGTGAGATATATACTCATTATAAGTGTTTAATGTCTATCTTCTCACAGAAATAACTAAGTACGATGAAAAGGTGATGGATTTAGCTACCCAAGGATTACGATTCTTCCATACACTACCCCCTATGATAGGAAAATAAGGTATTTGATGTATTTATTGGGAAGGGTCGCGGAATTTTAAACAAAAGGAGGATTGAAATGGATCTTGTATTCATGGATATAGTAATGATAGATAATGGAATTATCATAGATGGTGAAATATCATTAATTTTTAAATTGGTTTCCACCTATATTTATTGGAAATAATTGAAACATTTCATTTTAATGATTAGAATATTTAAAAGAAAATAAAAGGTTTGAATGATGGGAATTTGTCTAACTTCAGGTTTTAAGATGGAATTTTAAAATTTGGGAAGTGGTTTTGTGTTCCCTCTATTCCCGAGTAGAAAAGGGAGTTATTGGATGATTCCCATAACACTAATTTCTCTAGACACGTTGGTAGGACTAAAATGTATAGAGATTGGAAGGAACATTTCAGGTAGGAAAATATAAAGTGGGAAATTGCTAATTATGTATCAACATGCTTACTCTATCAACATGTGATGGTTGAACAATAGCATCCTAGATGATTCATGAAACCTCTACCTATTCCTACATGGAAATGGGAAGAGATCACTGTGGATTTTGTCACAAGATTACCCAAAATCCTAGAAATAATTATGCAATATGGGTAATTGTGTATCAAATTATGAAATGCACACATTTCCTCGTTATAATGGAGTATTTTCCACTAAAGCTCCTTGTACGACTCTATATCAATGAATTTGTGAGACTTCATGGAGAACCTATCTATACTCTGTCTAATCTTGATACATGAATCACATAAATTTTTTGCAAAAGTCTTAGAAATCATTGGATACTGAGATTTGATTGAGTACTTCTTATCACCCTCAAACTAACAAGCAATTCGAAATGATGATCCAAACAATACAAGAATTGTTAATATCATGCTCACTTGATTTTCAATGTATGTGAGATCAGTATTTACCTTTGGTGTAGGTTTCATACAATAAAAGTTTCCATTCATGTATTCAAATGGCACCCTATAAAACATTTTATGGAAAGAGATATCATACACCAAAATGTTGGGATGAAATTTGTGAAAGGAGGATTGTGGACCCATACTTATAGAGGAAACAACAGTGAAGTAAAAGACTATTCAAATCCATATCAAAGAATCTCAATGAAGTAAAAAGGCTATGCAGATAATTGAAGATAGGATATGGAATTTCAAGTGGGAGATCGAGTTTTATTAAAATTATCCACATGGAAAGGTCTTATAGGATTTTGGATGAAAGGAAAACTAATCCCTAATTACATTGGTACTTTTGAAATTATAGGACAAATTGAAGCTCTGGATTATCATTTTTCAATAATTCCTAGCCTTTCCAAGTTACACAAATTTTTTCACATCTCAGTGTTAAGAAAGTACATTCCAAACCCACCACATGTACTCACTTATGAAGGTATAAAATTCGAACCTGACTTATCTTACTATTAAGATCCTATATAGATTCTGGACAGAGAAGAACAGGTGTTGAGGAATTGAATGAACCAAAATCTATGGTACATTGTAAAAATCATAAAATTGAAGAGGAAACATGGGAGCTTGAGTAACTTAAGATGAAGACAAACCAAATCCTTTTATGAATAAAGATTCTGGTAATTTTGAGGATGAAATTTTTGTAAGGGGGCAGAATGTAACACCCCAATGTTTTACAAATAAATTTAATATAGAATGCATACAACACTGAGCCCCTAGAAAACAAAAACATGGTTATAGGTGATAGTTATAACCTATCCACGGAACATAATTTTGTCACTTCTATGATTTGAAATTTTAAAAACTGACACACATGGTTGCAATTATTATGATATTTAGAGTTTGATAGGATCAACATCCATTTTTTGGTGAATAGTAACTTTTCCTTAAGAATAATAACTTACCTTTATGAATAGTATGGTACCCTTATGAATATAAACCTCAAACATGTATGTATGAATAAAATTTAGGATCTATATAACTGAGACTAAATATTTTTCAAATTTATAATTAAGTTTTGATATTTTTGTGACTATTAAATACTTAATTTTAATTTTAAATTAATGAATTCATGTAAAATAAAATTAATTTTCATAAAATTAATTCCCCAATAAATATTTTGTTCTCCTATTATTTTATGATAATTTTATGAGACCTCATTTAATTTTTTAAAGTGTTATAATATAAGTTTTAAATTTAAAATATGTATTTTTTATGTAAATAATGTATTTATTTAAAAATTAAATTTATCTTCTTTGAAAATTATTTTGATAGAATAAAGTTAATTTTTTAATTCTACACATAAAATGATTTTCAGGGTTAATTATTGAGATTTTTCTATAATATTTGACTGTTTGTTAAATATGAAATTTGATTATTTACAAAATATGCTAACTGATAGAATTTTTGCATCATGATTGAGTCATTGATGATATTAATGGCCCTTATTTCGAACTCACATGCACATATTTCTATTTTTTGTCATAATAATCAAACATTATTGATTTTCCAGATAAAAATAATAAAATAATGAATAAGATATTCAAAAATCACTCCTCTCATCCACTATAAAAATCACCCCTTACTTACTCTTATCTTCACACCTCTATGTCATAAATATTCTGAATGTTCTACCCAAATAATCTTCCCTAGTCTCTCCCCATGTCTAGGAGCTCTTGGTCTTGTAAAAATACCAAACCTCCTTCCCTTAAAGAGGTTCACAAGGAGTAGTACTCAAGAGGTATATCCTCTTCATTTTTAATATTAATTTCTTATCAGTTCCTTCTTTTATTCTTTTCTCCTTACCTTGTGATATCCCAGACCCAGATTCCACTTAGACGATGCCCCAATCCTGGTGGGCCACATGGCCTCAAGAGCATATCCTAGAATGCTAGTAGCTTCCAAATAGCAGTGAGAGCCTAGGGAGTGTTCGTGGGGTGACTATGCACTCATTACTAAAGTGTGGTGTAGTGAGTGAATTTAAACATAGGGTAAATTGTGGAAGCAATATAAGTAAATAGAAGGCATAGTAGAAAATAAGATACAATTGTAACCACAACTAAAATAACTAGAATAACATCCAAGCATACAAAAACTAATGATGATCTGTCATGTCACTAGAAAACTGAAGAACATCGATACAAGACAGAAGACATAACATGTTCCACAAATGTATAAAGGAATCCAAAGACTATCCCAAGCATCCTAGGCTTGAGATTAGTCATATTCTATCAATATCCATAATGAAAAGTAAGTAATCAAGTGTTTGAAGTCGTATGCTTCCCTTTTTCAACACTTGTAACCATGTAATGTACTCTGGGTACGAAAAGATTCCCGGAGAGGGTGTGAGACAAATCTGAATGGGCCACCACCAATAGTTTCTATAACATATTGCCCATGTAATGGAAATGTAATAGGATGAATCAATGCATATATAATATAACTCAATACAATGTAACTAAATACCCATGTACCATCTTTATTCCTCAACTATTGTTTAAAAATGTAACCAAATCATTTTTTGATCATTAGTAGCTGGTAAATATTTCACTTGTAAACCATTGTAAAGTTTCTAAGATGTAACAAGGAAAACAATATTAATATTTAGTAATGAAGTACCAAGGTAATAACCAAGGTGATGTAGACCTCATGATTCTCCAACTCAGTAACAATTGTTGAATGGCATGGGGTAAGAGTGTAATATAAGAAGCATAGTCCAAGACATTCCACAATTAGGTACCCACTGAGTCTAAGGATTTCATCCAAGAAAAAACGGGGCTAAATAATGATTGGTTCTGATTGTCTTTAACCATGGAACCAACTTGATAATGTTGGATCCAAGGAGTGTATCTAAGGCATCATGTTTGTCAATGCTCGATCCAAGGAGTGTGTCCAAGGAATCCTATAGCACAACATGAGGGATCCTATGATATCAAACTGGGTATCCAAAATTAGAAAAGGATTGCGATCCAGTTGGGTCTGAACCTAAGCAAGCTGAATCCCTAAATTGGAATGGGGTTATCGAGTGCTCATGGAATTGGCTGATCAGAATCCAAGGAGATCTTGAGTCAGTACATTGATATTTGATTATGATTTCATGTAATATTTCATTAATCCAATCCTTTCCTTTCATAAGTGTGATAAGTTCAAGTATCATTAAACCTTTTAATCATTTCATTTGGTTCAAGTATTCCTTTCATTAGTGTGATAAGGTCATGTAGCATGAAACCATTCATTTAATATATTTTAATCATATTCCATATTCAAGGTTCATTCCACTACATTCAGTTGATTTGGTAATGGGTGACACAGATATACAACCTACCATTCATTTACATTTAAGTCCAAGTCATATACTTAGTATACTTCCCAATTCACATTTCATATTTTATTATCAAATTTATGCACTAACCGTAGGTGGGTAAAGTGGTGAGAATAAATGGTACTTACCATTATCAAATTCATAATATAAATCAATCCATTTCATATTGAAATTCTTACCCTTAGAAGCCTCACGCAAAGGAACACTCGAACGGTGGCATAAATGTTTCAATACACAAAAATGTAATTATGGAATAACATCCTAAATGGGATGAATGGATTTCTACATGTAACTACCAAATATTAATCACATATTTTGAAATATCAAAACCATACAGATAAAATGAGTATAAGCATGGCATATAAATTCTATAAATGGAACCCGGTGAAATTGGTGGGGCCCACACGACAGTTCCAAAAACAACAAACTTTAGGGATGGGTTATAGACCACCCACCTTATGCTTATATGACTCTCCACCTTCAGTATTGGCCCATTATTTTTCTTGGATCAGAGAAGATCTATGAAAAATAGAAAAATTCTCTTACCCAAATAACTCAATCGAGAACAAGAGAGAAGGAGAACGGATCAAGAGGACTTGAGTACTTACAATTGTGCATCCAACATGATGAATAGAAACTCAATTGTATCCCATTAGATGTATATCCCTTCATTCCTACCTTAGATCTTCAAAGGGCTCCAAAATGAGATCTATTTAGATTAATCCCGCTGAAATACATAGTAGGTTAGAAGAGGGGTTCTAATTAGATCATTAATGGAAATAAATGTCAAATTGCGCAGAAAAAATGGCAAGTGCGGGGTTTATCCAAATAGTTTCAAAAACTAGGTGAAGACCATCCAAAGTTACCTGGGTAGAGGGTGCTCATCCATGTGAAAACTGAGTGAAGTGGTTCTATCAAGAAATTTCCCATCCATGCGGTTAGGAAAACACTATTTCAACCTTGCGCTAACCATGTGACATGTCTTATTTCCACAAAAAAAATGATGTGTTCATGGATCCAAAATGTCACCAGACACCCCTAAGACATATCCTAACTCGTTAGGTATCCATATTAGGTCCAAATTAATGATTTAGACCAAAATCTAAAGGATCCATACCTTATTGAAATACTGGATTCTTACATTCTTCTCCCATCAAAAGAACTCATCCTCGAGTTCAACTTCCTAGGGTGGAGAAACACTTTCTGATAAGAAATCTGTCCATTGGGCATTTAAGTCTACTTCCCTTTCCCAAGTCTCATCATGTACTCAGCCATGATACCAAACCACCTATACCAAAGGGATATAATGGCCTCATAGATCCCTCTTTATCCGGTCAACGATGCTTACCAGATACTCCTCAAAAGTAGCATCAGCATCTAACACAACTTCATCAGGATCAATGGTATGAGGTGGGGTGGTATGATATTGGAATATCTATGAAACAAAGAATATGTTGTGTATGGAACGATACCTCTGAGGTAATAGTAACAGATAGGCAACTGTCCTAACACACTCCATAATGTTAGAAGGCCCTATATAACCAGGTGAAAACATTACCTTCTTTTGTAACCATTTATACCCAAGCATGGGAGATACTTAAAGAAAAACATGATCTCCAAACTCAAACTCAAGAGGTTTTAGATAGAGATTAGTAAAAGATTTAGGTCTATACTGAGCAGTATTCATACACTTCTTGATCATCTGAACCTATTATGAAGTCTCTGGAACAATACGAGGACCAAGTAGGGATGCCTCACCTACCCATAGTTAGCACTAGGGTGAACAGAATGGACTACCATATAAGGGATAAAAATAATCCATCTGAATTTTCACATGAAATATATTATTATAGGAGAACTCAATAAGAGTTGTATGCTTCTCCCATGAACTACTAAAATCAATGACCCATTCTCAGAACATATCCTTTAGAGCATGTATTGTTTGTTCTGATTGTACATCAGTGTGAGGGTGAAAATTTTTTCTTAGAAGAATCTGTGTTCCCATAACATTTTTCAATCACTACCCAAAACATGATGTAAAAATTGATTCCTGGTCTCAAATGATATTACAAGGAATCCCATGTAGTCATATGATCTCACAGACATACAGTCTTTCCTACTCATCATTTGAGAAAGTCTCTTGAATAGGAATGAAGTGGGTTGATTTCATTAGTTAGTAAATGAAAACCCATACAATGTTGCTGCCTCTTAGTGACCTAAAACAACTGACTACAAAATTTATGGAAATAACTTTCCACATCCATTCTGGGACCTGAAGTGTTTGTAGCAAGACTTCAGGTCATTGGTGCTTTACCTTCACCTACTAATAGGTGGAACACATTGTGATAAATCCTGTTATCTAGCATTTCATCTCTGGCCACCAATACTGGAATCATATGTCTTGATACAATTTCATGATGCCTGGATGAACTGACCACTGAGAATCATGGGACTCTTTCATCAACTCCTCTCTCATACCTGTAGGAACCCTGATGCATCCACATAGACTCACGACAACGTCTTTGTTTACAAACCAGTACAGAGGTGGGTTATCTCCAGATATACTCTCATGGAGAAAAAAGCCTTTAGGATCTGAAAACTGTCTACTCTTAACCTTCTCAATGAGTGAAGATATAACTGTCAAGGATGAGATGTAAGACTACTAATGACTATCATGAAACTCTAGATGCATCGTAGAAAATAGGGCCATCACCCTTCATTCATCACTATATTCCAATACATCCTTCTCCTGAGTCATCCATCTCAGTTCATATACAACCACATTTCCCTTCTTAGGTATATAGGCATGCTCAAAATAAAATGATTGTTGATATTCAACCCATATCTAGTATCTGAGGGTAAACTCACGCAGTGAAAAAAATATATATATTAGGGTCTTGTGGTCTATGTACACCACAAATCACTCACCCAATTGATAGTATCTCTGGAAATGTAGGGAATCCACAACTTCTGCTAGCTCAAGGTCATGTGTTAGGTAATTTCTCTCACATGGCCTCAACTGTCGAGATCTGTACGCAAAAAAGTTTTCTTCCTACATCCACACTACTCCTAGGCTTATTCCTTATGCATCATAGAGGATGATATAACCTACAGCTGGATCTAGATGAGTCAGATTAGGTGTCGATACAAGCCACCCTTTTAGTTCCTGAAAGGATTTATCACATGATTATAACCATATGAACTTGACATAATTCTTTATAAGATGAGTGAGAGGTGAAGTAAGACGTGATAATTATTGTATGAAACTCATATAATGTCTATACATCCCTAAGAAACTCTGTATTTTTAACACAATCATTGGTATGCTCCTGGGAAACAACAACACTAACCATTTCTTTGTCAATAGATACTCCTGATTCTGATATTATATGACCCAAGAAGTGAACTTTATCAAACCAGAAGTGGTACACAACAAGAATGGTCTAAAGATGGTTCTCTATCAGTGTATTCAGAATGATATCAAGATGTTTGGCATCTAGGTCAGTGGCGTCACGATGTGGAATAAAGAAATAAAAAGACTCCCCCAATATCTGGATCAGTCATCTACTATGAAGCTCTATCCTAAACATCAATCAATAAATTGTTTTAAGTTGTATGTTTCCCTTTGTCTACCATAATAACCATGTAATCTACTCCGAGTACCAAATGGTGCCTGGAGAGGATATCAGATAAATCTTAGTTGGCCACCACCAATAGTATCAATAACATATGACCCATGTAATGGAAATGTAATAGTGTTTAGGCATTCATATATAAAGTAAAGTAGAATAATGTAACGAAATACCCAAGTACCTACTTTATCCCTCAGTTGGTGTGTAAACATGAATCCAATTCAATATTTTATCATTTCCAATTTGTAAATAAGTCTCGTGTTAACCACTATAAAGTTTCCAAGTTGCAACAAGGAAACTTGTAGTAATATTTAATAGTGATATCCCAAGGTAATAACCAAGGAGACGTAGACCTCAACGGTCTCCAACTCAGTAATAATTTTATCCTAGTATGGGTTAAAAGTGTAATCCATGGACAATAGCCCAAGTCATACCACAATGATGCAGCTACCGAGTACAAGGAGTTCATCTAATGTAGAATGTTGTTATGTAATGACTATGCCTGATGGTTTTTAACCATGGCACCTACTTTTCAATTCTTGATCCAAGGAGTATATCCAAGGAATATTGTTTGTCAATGATAAATCCAAGGAGTGTACCCAAGGAATCTTTTAGTACTACAAGAGGTATCCTATGATAACATACCAGGCATCCAATGTTTGGTAAGCAATGTAATCTAGGTTGTTTTTAACCTAAGAAAGTTGTATCCATAAATCGGAATGGGGTTCACAAGTGCTCATGGAATTCTATGATCAAAATCTATGGCGATCTCAAGTCAGGCCACTCCTATTTGATTATGAAGTCCTACAATACAACCTTTGGTTCAATCCTTGAATTTAATTAGTGTGATATAGTGAAGTTGCATACAATCTTTTAAAAAATTCATTATGTTCAAGCCTTTCCATTCAATAGTGTGATAAGGTCAAGTAGCATGAAACCATTCATTTAATCCATTTAAAGAATATTCCATGTTAAAGGTTCATTCCACTTCCTTACATTAATGTGGTAAGGGGTTTTATGGATATGAAACCAAACATTCATTCACATTTAAGTCCCATCCATATACTTATTATAATTTCCAATTCACATTTGATGTTTTATTGTCAAATTAAAGCACTTCCATTAGGTGGGTAAAGTGGTGAGTGTAAATGGTACATTCTATTATGAAATTAAAAATATAAATCAAAACATTTAATATAGATATTCTTACCCATATATAGTTCAATCCAAGGCACACTCGATCGGTGGATCAAATGTGTCAAAACACTAAAACCCAATTATGGAATAACATCCTACAAGGGATGAATGGAATTGTGGGTTTAACCACTAACAATTAATCACATATTTGGAAATAGTATAACCATATGGTTCTAATGTGTATTAGCATGGAATATAAATTCTGTCAATAGAACCCAATGAAATCGGTGGGGGCCACACAATAATTCAAAAATCAATCAACTTTAGGGTTGAGTTATAGACCATCCACTATATGATTGTACGACTCTCATACTTCGGTATTGGACCTTGATTTGGCTTGGATTGGAGTAGATCTATGAAAAGGAGAAAAATTTTCATACACTGATAACTCGGTCGAGATGAAGAGAGAAGTAGAATGGATCAAGAGGACTCGAGTACATACCGTGTCACATCAATCGTGATGAAATAATGATTGATCAGATCCTGAACAAAGGATATATCTTTATTCCAACCTTAGATATTCAAAGGGATCCAAAATGAGATCAATTCTGGTTAATCCCGCTGAAATATGGATTAGGGAGGAAGAGGGCTTCTAATTAGATCATTAAGGGAAAAAAATTCAAATTACCTAGAAAATTGGCATCTGCATAGTTTGTCTGAATAGTTTGACATACTTTGCACAAACCTTTCATGGTTACCTAGGTATAAGGTTCACTTGCATGGTTAGACTGCATGGTTGTGTGCAAACCGTGCAACGTGGTTCTGTTCGTAAATTGACCATCTTCATAGTTAGGTAAACTATGTGCCAACTGTGTGCTAATCGTGCATCATATCCTGTTTTTTCAAAAATATGGGTTATGAGCTTTGAACATTCTCATGAAACCCCTGACACCATTTCTAACTCATTAGGCATCCATATTAACTCCAAATTAAAAATATTAGATCCAAACTTAAAGGATCCATACTAGATTGAAAAACATGGTTCTTATACCCCTCCTCTATCCTAATGATATTGGTAACTCTAGGATCATATATTCTATAATTATATCATGTTAATGAAATGTCTATAATCAATATCTATACACTCTCTCTATTACTTAAAAAACAAAATCACCGCCCGGGAGGTGTCGATTTACAACATTCTTGGATGATGAAGTTTCGTACTTTGATTTCTTCTTTAAGTAAGGTTTTGAAACCATTTTTATGGTTGATCCAGATTCTAAAATATTCATTATATCTGATGTAATTATTTTGGTACCATCATTTATACATGATATTAAATTATATAACAAAACTAGTTCGTCGTGACCGAAAAACTACAGTAAAAATCTAAACAATTATCAATAAATGGTTTATCTATTAATTCATACTCATACTATATAACCAAAGGATATTTATAACCATTTAAACTACTATATTTTCATCAATATCATACAAATTCAATTATGGAGAATTATACTCATTCCATATGAACTTCCATTATCATATACAATTATACCGATCATGAAAACCAGGGAAATGAATGCTCCCTCATGATAAATTTGTATCTAATAACTCATCAAAAAGCCATTAATGAACATAATAAAATTATTATGAAAAAAAATATTTAAATAAGGTCCTTGATTAAATAATTTATTCATTTAATTATATTATCCATGACTTTATGCTCATGTGCAGAACACATTCGGACACAAGGTAATGGTTTTCTAACCGAAATTCTATTCTCATTAGGGTCACTCTTATTCAATACATAACTCAATGAAATTAATATTAATTATCATTTACTCGTCATAAATTATGTTTTAATGTTATATATATGTGTACTAATTGTAATCCTTCTTTTTTATGGGGAGATAAATGTTTTATAAATAACTTTTACAATTCTTCTAGATAAACAAGCCCTATTCAAAGTAACTTCTCAAATTCTTACCTATTTTAAAGGAAATTATATATTCTATTTTAAGAAAAAATTATTTCTCTAAAACTACTCATTTCATAATTAGAAAACTACCTTAGTTCATTTCTGGTTTTATGAAAATATTTTTCCAAAAGAACTCCTCTTTTCAAAGTAAAAGTGTATTTCTCTCAAAAATTCCTCAATTATTGTATTAGAGTATTTTTTCCTTTTCAAAACCTTTGTTGAATTTTTTGTATTATCAATATTAATAACTTATGTTTAGTATCTTACATATTGTTTTAAATGGGTTATGATTAGTTTGGTTGTGGATGTTCTATTTTGATATCATTCAATTTATTACTCAGAATGGTTAGTGATTTTGTTTATAGATTAGGGAAAGTTATTTACATTGAATTTGTATATGATGTATATGTTTAACCCCATTCATATGAAGAATTAATTGGACTTAGAATGATTTGGGTGGGGCAATCCATATCCCCTTGATGCATCAGTAGGGTTCATGATTCAAAATAGAATTGGGTTTTTGGCAAGGCCTTACAATAGTATTTTTAGATGTCTTGGATGAGGCTTTGACAATATGTTTCAGATGTTTGGAATTATGAATTCCACTGTTATGATTTTGAAATTTGATAAACTATGTGGTCAACAGACTAGAAGAATATAAATGGTTATGTTTCATTCCCTTATGATCATTTATATGTCCATATGTAATCAGCTTTTATTCCTGCCATACTATGCTCAATTATATTTATAAAGGCATGTATTTTAAGTTGTTCACCATGATGAGTGTTTATTTTAATGATAATTTCTTTTGTATTACTTACCCTTTCTTGAAATATAATCTCACCCCTTTCTTATGATTTATTTTCCCTGGGTTGTGGAGATGACTATTATGAATGACGTGGAGGGATAATCTAGGATTCATATGGACTTTTTATTATGTATTTCTTTTCAAGATGTAATGTTTAACATATTTTTTGTATCTTCTTTCAAAAACTACTAAATGATTCATTCCATTGGGATATCAATTTCATGTTATCATGCCAATGTAATTAAATGGGGCACTAGTTTTGGGCTACTGAGGTCAGGTCCTTACAGATATTCCACCTTTTATAAATTTTAAATGGGAACGATGGACCTTCTAATTGTACGACTTGGAATGACCTATAATGGGAATTACCCATGTGGGTAATTTTTTAAATTAAAATACAATTTATTAAATGTCTCTTTGATCATTGTAATTTAATTCTCATGTTTTATTTAATTTAAAGACATGTGTTAGTCTGAATAGCTTTCTCATAATGGATAGTAATCCAAGAATTCTTTAAATGATATGTCTTTATTATAATTAATGGCATGGTTTATGATTAATTTCATGACTTGATTGTATTAAATGGTTTAATTGAAATTAAGTTGAATAAGGTGGCATCACCACACCTCTTTCTATAATTAAATATTCATGTATTGTATGAATTATTATAATTTCAATTCCATTGATTATAATGGGTTATAAAAATGGAAATAATGAGAGGTATTTCCTCATGGATTGTATTATAAATATGATGATTCATTTATATGGGGATGATAAATGTAAGGCACGAGAGGTGTTTCTACATGGATATTTATTATAATTATGATTATGCCTTATACATGGGTTGTGGAATTATGATAAGTGTTTTGTTGAGCATGGAGGCATCACACTCCCCTACATCGGGTGTTGAGAATGAAATCTCGAACCAATGATATTATATAGGTTATGTTCATTACATAAGACATTCCATGATTAGAGTGTTTCCATGGCGTCACACTCACAACCCTGAGTGTTGTAGAATGGTGTCTCTCACTCTATTTGGATTCACTTAATGTACCATATTACTTGAGATAATAGGATCGTTCAGATTGGTTATGGATTTCTATGTCACACCCTTGCCCATCCATCACCTATTATTATTGGTATATGGCCACTTACATCAGAATTTACGTTGTTCATATTAGTAAATGAAATATATAAATAAACTATATATATTACTATATATATATCTAGTAGTCATACAGTCTTTATGGTAGTGATCTGAAATAGGTAGTGTCTCTAGGTGTCATTTTGGAACCTAAGAGGGATGTTGTTTATAAATTTATTACTATTTATTTATTAAAATTACATGCACTTCTTTTCTATATTCACGTATTGGATTAAATAATTGACTTTTTGGGTGGGAACCTGCTTGGATTTATTATATCACACCTTTCCTTGGATATCACTACACTGGGGTACCCAAGAAGACCTTCTATTCGAAGGACTGTGGTTGTTTTCTTGTTCTTATTTTCTAGTATTAGGGAGTTCAGAGTACAAGATCAATCTGGAGCTCAGGATGCTCATGGAGATCATCCTTACTAACTTTTTTTATCTAATTCGGTAATATATCTTGTAGCATGATGTATGCTTACTATTTTCATTATGTATCATCATCATTACATGAATTCATCAGTTTTATATTGGCTTTGGCTATATTGTGTATTTATTTCATTTTATTCTTCTACTCCTATTTCTTTATTTATATGATGCATCAGTTTTGTCTGTTTTTTATTATATTTTATACCATTGTGATAGTTTGATCATGATTTTAAATTCTCCCCAATATCACATCCTTACACCCTCACGACAAGCCGACAGCCTCTGGAATACGGGGAGGCGTTCCTAAGGCCATGTGAAAAACTGATCTGGCTACCGTCTTAGTGGTCATTCAGGATGGGAAATTATAATTTACTATCATATGTTGTTTCATTTCCTTTGTATTAATATTTTGGGTTGTTAGATAAGAAACAAGAAATGTTTTAACTCTTGGTAAATAGTATTTTCTGGTACTGATCGCCCCTCCCATGGGGAAGATTCCATGTGTCCATGGATGGTACTTTTATTCATGTTGTTTTTCTATTATTTTTTATTGTGATTACATCCTGAGTGATTATTGTAATTTATGTTTTTTATTGATTTATTAATTTATTTTATTTATACCTTGTCATTGTATGGTAATGGTGAAACATTTCATGCATCATAATAGGCACATAGAAATTCACATTTCATGGATATATCATGCCATGTTGATGTATTTATAGCTTGACTGTTGTTTGGATTGCATGCCTTCAGTGTTATACCATACTTAATTTTAACCTATTTTGGTAATTTTCTTTATAATACCTAACTTTATAACATTATTAATTGATAATAAGTAATAATTTCTATTCATTTAGCATATTCTACCTTTATATTCCATTTTGTGTCCTTATTCTAGAATGTTGGTTTGTTTTTACTTATTTTAAAAGAATTCCATTTTTATTTTAATATATAACTGGTTGCATGGGATAAATATAGTGGTTGTGATTAAATGGGAAAACCAGATTTCATTTTTAAGGTGTATGGGTGCCATATAATTGGTAAAATTTAACCTGTATAATTGAACCATCATTGATATTTATATGTGTTTGAAAACCATTTTTAAAATGTGAAAGCATCTAAAGTTTAAATTTTAAATTGAATTGGTTTCAGTTAATGGGAACCAAATTCCAAACTATATAGTGTCAAGGTGATTTATGGATTATTAGATGTCCACCCACATAACTAAACCATTGTATATGACCAGGTTGTATTTTTACATGGTTATAAATGTGAAACTAGTTTACATTTTGAATTCAAATGTGTTTTTTAACATATAAAATACACAATTGGACCCAAGTAGGTAAATTGTGGAATTTCTTTTATGATATGACCCATTCATGTGTTTGGAAATTAAATAATTAAGTAAAATCTATTGGGTTACTTTCAGTTGAATCTAAGTTCGTATAATGGGACCCTCGTAGGTCGCCTTATTAATAAAAATAGATTTTATATCATAAATTTCCTGATTATGATGGGACATCAGAAAATGTTTAATGCCTTAAAAATTAATTTTGATAAGGCTTTCCTGTTATACATTTTTATTCTAGTTAAATAAAGTTCTAAGAGATTTTGTTTTACAATCAGCACATGATGTTCTGTTTGAAATATTTTAAATGTTTAAAGATTAGTTGTGAATCAATGATAAAGGAATCAAGGTATAACCTGATGTGGTGTCCTTTTTTTAAACCCTCGTGTAAGGGTAGTTTAAAATTCTTTTTGATTTTCCTTGGAATAGAAGTGTGAGTGTTTTCCATAGGCCTTTTTCTCATTTTTAGCAATGGATTAAATAATTTTCCTTGGACATAGTGAAATATGTTGGAGTGAGAAAGTGATAGGGTCGACGTTTTTGTTTTCATATGGGGATATCAGGTGGTAGGTAGCACACTTAGAGCATAAAATCATTAATAAATGTTGTGATTTTTTCAAAATTTCGTGTTAATTGGGTGTTGTTGTCCCAAGTAGGACTCTCTTAGCTTATAAATGAAACCCTTGTTCGGATGGGTGGTCATGTTTTTCTCAGCCTTGTTTATGGGAATGAGTATCATGTAATGATATATTTCAGCAGGTTAGACATTTATAGGGAATTTTTGGCCTCTTTATAGCTCTAGTGACCCTGTTTCTATTTCCTTGTGACTGAAGAGGTCATTGGTCTCATTTACAATCATTTGGAAAAATGTCTCTTCATCCAGTTTCTTATATAGTCTATCATATACTTGGATCCAGAGGGAGAATAACCTATGGACAGTGTCGAGGATGTTTCATTTTGTTTGTGAAACTTCCGGGGTTTTATCCATTCAATTACACATGGCTCATAGTGTTCTAAATGATATATCAAACAATTTTGGTTTGGTGAAATCATTGAGCCCTATGTTTTTGGATATGTTCCCAGGTCATCTCTTTAGTAGAGTAACCTGGGGGTTAAATGAATCAAGTTCATCCTAATTCTCTAAATGACATTCCTGGAGGATATATTGTGGTAAAACATTGATCATGTTGGTTTTTTTCATAATTTCAAATGATATGATGTATGTGAGCATGGATAAGATGAGCATCACAAGTGCATATAAGGTAAATCTAGCATTGGGAACTTGTTATCAGCTCCTCTATCTTTTCTCTTGAAGACTTGGAAAATCCTATAGTAGTGATAATTACATTGGTTCCGGTGAAAATGTGTCCTTACAAGTTGAAGGAGCATAGCCAAATATTACAATTGATAAATTGTCAGTTTTTCTAGAATTCCATTCAGTCTTGAAAGTTTTAAATGTGTCGGTGCTTTCCTGGAAGCATTATATTGTTGTAGTTGGATTTCTATGAAACCTTTGGAAACACCATTGGTCATATAATACTTCATATTTTAATCTTGAATTATCACCAAATTCCTCAGGTGGGGAAGGCATCATGGTTCCGTTAGTAGTGGTGAATCAGTTTATGAAGCTGATCTTCTTGAAAGGGGGGTCAGACAGTAGTGGTTTGAATTTTATTTTTGGATTCTTCTTAGTGAACTCTTCCTAAATAAATTATAATGTACCTTATCATAATATATTACTTGATTCACTAAGAGACCATCATTATTATGTTGCGCAAATGTTTTAAAAGTTTTGGGCAGGTTTAGATGCTTAATTCGGTTGTGTGCTCAAGGTGGGTTTTAATTGAGGAATGGTTAATCTTGTGTGTTCCTGAGTTCCCATGTAGGAAAACCATGGACAGAATCTTGGACACAAGTCATTCTTCTGTGACTTAACCACTAGTAGGATTCTACTCTGGGATCATTCAATTTTTTCATACTAATTTCTTGGACTTATACCTTTGTATCACTTGTAAACATGGAGTATGTAATACCTTGGGTTATATATTTAAACTCTTGTTCAAACATTCTGAGGATCTCCTAGACCTATTGATGGGATGTGAGCTGGTGATTTGAGGGTGTTTATTCCAATGGTCTTGATCTGTTTTACAACCTTGTTCTTCATGACACACGACAGTTTAAGTGGTCAGGGAATGGTTTAACCTAGGAATGTCACCAGACATAGGGTACGATATTTGATGAACATCTCCATTCTAAACACTCAATGACTTGGAGGAAGGCATTGTAGTTATATTTGTAATACGTTGATAGTCTAAGATTAGATTTTATGAGAGATTTCATTTGGGGGTTCCATGAATCATTGTCCTTATTTTTCGATGTGTGTGATGGAAAGGAATTATATTAAAATATTTCACTGAGTTCAGGAAGGTTTGGTTTAAGGAATCACATAGGAGCATCACTGTAATTCTTAGAGGAATGCTTTGTAAGGTAACTCTAATGGTGGAGATGTCATGGCTTGGAATTAATACATTCTGAAATTAAATAAAATGGTGAGGAGCACTTTTGGATAAGTGTTTAACAAGATTACAACATAATCATGTCTATATCTAAATGTGTTTTGTTTTGCTTTACTTCAGTGTTTCATTTAAAAAATGATAATTGTCTCTATTCTTGCTGGTTAGTAAATGCTTTGAGGTACATTGGGAATTTGGAAACACAACACAACCATTTTAATGAGATTTCATGACCCTTGTAGGTTGGATAATGTTTTCATTATTTTTAGAGGATTCTTGGGGATGAGAAGTTCTAACATGAGGAGGTTGTACGGACCCGTGTTTTTTATCCAAGGTGAAATTCTTGGGGAATTTGAAATTTGGCACTTACTGAATGGTATTTTCATTGAACCGGTATTTTGAATGTAATTTTGAGAATTGGAATACTTCAAAGCATAGTTTTTAGACTTGGGTGAAGGCTTTATAGGTTGACCAGGTGCCCCATTGAGTTTTGAGAGTACTGGGGTCTGAAAAGAAATGGTTTGGATGGCCTATATAGGGCACACAGCTTGTCTAAAATCATGAGGCCCCCAAAAGCAGACGTTGTGGATGCAGAAGGGAGTAGAAATTCCTTGGATAGACTATATGTGGTTTACCCAAAAAAATGTTTCTATCATGTGTGGTAAGTACCAATTTGGGTAGTATTATCACACTATTCATTTCATGTTTGGCACATGGTTTGGGTAATCATGCGCAATAACCCATACGTGGTGGTTTCATAAGTAGGGGGTTTTGCAAGGTTGGTGAAAAGTTTTTCCAAACCATGCGGCCAAACCATGTGACCCAGATTTTAGGGTAAAATTATTGAATATTTATGTTCCTTTCTACCTTTTCTATCTTCCTCCAGTGTGTGCATCCCTCTCTACATCCTCTTTGGGTTTCATCAACTCCTATGCTATGCCTTAAGAGATATCCTACACAATGTTTCTGAATCTAGCATCACCAGTATCTATGGATCCACATCAGTAATCTCTCATATAATTTTGAATATTTATTCATTTAATATCCTCTCTTTTTTAATAATTTTATCTAATATCATTTTTCCTATTTTCTAGTAAAATGTTTGTTTTAATGAACTCTTCCAAACCGAACCGAGTCAGACCTCAATATTGGGAAAGTAGACCATCCTAAGTATGAGGTAGGTGTTATATAGAGTTTTACTCAATTTTTTCATTTTATAAAAATCTTTGTTTCATCACATGCCATCCTTCATCGGGCATCACCTTTAATTGGGTTCTTTATATCAAATTTATCATTGCATCTAGTTACACTACTAATGATTTTTTTTAGTAGTTTCAGTTTTCCAACCTCAATCATTGACAACCCATGGGTGTGTTGGAAGGAATTTACCTTAATAATTAATTTTTCAAACTTCCATGAATTACTTATAAGCATCCTTCTTATACTGTAAATACGATTTACCTTGAATGAAATCATTTAAATTATAATGGAACCTAATAATTTCTATTTGAATCCATATATTTGTTTTTCAATGTGTTGTGGTTTTTTTAAATGTTTCTTTTGATGAATTTTTAAAAGCCTTTGGAATATATATTTAAAGATGTTAAACAATTTTTTTAAGAAGAAAGGACAAGTTTTTATAATAAAATGCCTCATATGAGGTATGTTTTCATCAAAACAAAAAAGTTGTGATTGGTTGTCTAAATTATACTTGGATTTCAAGTGTTCACATTTACATATACATACATGACATTGTTTGATATATGGAATGTCTAAGACTTGGTATTTATTAATGTTATAAAATAAATTGCCTCTTTCTGTTAATGTTAAATGTGACTGATGCACCTTCTATGTGTTTGACATGAAACCATCTGTAATGTAAATTACCCATGTAGGTAATTGTATAAATTATAAGTGAACCTTTTAAGGGTATCTTTCATATTTGTAACTAAATTGTCATATTTTCTTTAATTAAAATACATTTATTTATTTGAATAACTTTCCAATTATGGATCGTATTCCATGAATGATTTAAATGATATGTCTTGATTATATTGAATGGAATGCTTCATGATGGATTGCATGCATTGGCTATATTAGATGGTTTAATTGAAATGAAATTTAATAAGGTGGTACGACCACACCTCTTAATATAATTAAATAAGAATCACTTATATGAGTTGTTATAATTGTGATTCGGTTTATTATAATGGGTTATAAAATTGAAAAGTATGAGATGCATTTTCTTATTTCTTATTATAAATATGATGATACCTTTATATGGTCTTGATAAATGTAAATCATGGGAGGTATTCCCTCATTTTTGTTTATTATAAATATGATTACACCTTAACCTTGGTGGTGGAATGATGGTAAGGGTTCTGTTGATCATTGAGGCATCATGCACCCTTAAATTGAGTGTTGAGTATGACATCTCGCACTAGTGATACTATATGGGTGATCATATTAATATGCCATGTTCCATGATTTGAGTGTTTCCATGGAGGAACACTCACCATCCTGTGTGTCATAGCATGAAGCCTCTCACTCTCTTTGAATGTAGGGAATGTACACAATTTCTTAGGCATATTGGCTCTTTAAAACATGTTTTTGATGACTGAGTTGTGCCTTGGTCTAACCAGCACCTAGTAATCCAGGTATATGGCCACATACATATACACGTACTTGGTTCATATAGGTGGATGTAATATTGACTGAACTATATATATATATATATATATAATATTTATAAATGCTTTCTGGTAGTTAGTTTAAGTGGGTAGAGCCACCTGGTTACCTTTAGGGACCTGAGGAGGCTGTTTTTATTTATTCAGTACTATTTATTTACTCATATTACCTACACTACTTTACTTTACACATGGATTGGATTCAATTGTAGACACCATGGGCGGGAACCTACTAAGATTTATTATCTCACACCCAAATTGAGACTCCATTGAAATGGGGTACCTAAGTAGACCTTCTTTTCATATGACCATGGATATTTTCATGTGCTTACTTTCTAGTAATTTAGAGTAAGAAGTACAGAACCAAGCTGGAGATTGGGATGATCAAAGAGATCACCCTTTGGTATTTACATTTCATTTCATTCTTGTTCTATATTGTATCTTTTATTATGTTGTATCTATTATATTTTTATTATGTATCATCATTAGGGCATGCAGCAATTAGTTGTATAATGGAATTGGAAATCAATTGTATTTAGTTTATATTATTCTTTCACTACTCTATCTATGTTTATTTTCTAATTCTGCTATTTTCTGTTATTTTTTATCTATTATACCGATGTGCTACTCTGACCATGAGGGTATAGTCTCCACACCATCACCTCTACACAACCTAACTTCTAGTCAGTAGCCTCTTGTGTATGGAGAGGCGCACTTGAGGCCATGTGACCCATCAGTTTGGCTACAGTCTTAGTGGTCAGTCGGGCTGAGACATTACACCCTCTTGGTTTTTTTACTCCATGAGTTATGAAACTCATCTTTCTCTCCTCATATGACCTGATTTGAGATATTACTCCCAGTTTCCTCATATTCCGTATATCAAGACACTACACTTGGTTCCCTCATATTCCATGAGTCAAGATACTCCTCTTGGATTCCTAAAATACCTTGAGTATACATTCTCCTATTTGTTTCCTCAAAAACTTTTTGTAGAGATACTCCCATTAGTCCATTAAAATTCATTCACATAACTCATATTTTAGGATAATCTAGAAAGGTATACTCATTTGTAAGTCACACACCATCCATTTCTAGGTACATTTCTTTGAGTAATCCACTCTACAAGACTTCAAATTTCATGGAATCAGTTTTGTAGGTATGACCTTAAAAATAACCACATTTTTCCTTATAATTTGACCTTAAAAACTATGATGTGTCTTATTAAGAAACACATACCTACAATGGTTATAATTCTCTTCGAAAGGATATATAGAAATACGCTTTTATATGCCCAAACCAAACTCCACAATACCACATGCCTCATTTTACATAAGAAAAATGCCTCCCAGGATGGAGATAAATTCCAAAGTGCCAAAATATATTGCTCCAAAACGTTAGATTGACTTGATATTGGATCAAATCATAGGTATTATAATTCCTAGGTGTAGAATCCTACTAAATTCAATTTTTTAGTCGATCAACTTTACTTGAGGGTAATAAGTATTATTATTGTGAAAGGATTTGCGAACATGACCTAAATAATTAAGAGAGTCCCATATGAGGTAATGACACTAAATTAGGGTTTATCCATCCACCCAACATCTCACCCTATAAAAGGTACTACCATCACAACCAAAATTGATCAAAATTATACCCATGTTTAAAAAGTGGGAGAGATGAATGAGACATCGAATGACCGGAATGGACCCAGAAGTAATGAAAGCTCATCGAAAAAAATATCATGTACTATTCGACAACATGGGGTGAACTAGGGAACACACCCTATTTTCCCATGTGATTTAAATTCCATATACAAAAAATTAAATTACATGTTTTTTTATAACATATCAAATGATGGTGATTGTACATGCTAAGAGGGCATATTTGGAATGTACATAAAAATCCATGTCATGTATTATGTGTCCTTTGATGTTTTTCATTTCATCCCACATTGGATCTAGAATTAGATGTTCAATTAGTCCATTATGATTTTCTTCTATATATATTGTGGCATAGTAATCCTATTATACATTAGATAACATTTATAAGGTGTTTTAGATATTTTTTTACTTTTATTTTTTGAGATAGGGACAGTGTATAAGTGATATACCTGGAGCATACATGTGGAGGGAAACCACCCTAATCAGACATTTATATTAGGGAGTGGGTCCTTTATTCACTTAGTGAAGTACAGAACCATGTATTTTGAAGAGGTATGGGTTTACAACTAATAAAACTTTTTTTTAAAAAGTTTGGGGCGGAAGCCTAATTTACTATTAAAGAAAAGAAAAGTCCTCTTTAACTGGGTAGAGGGAGACCCATTACATAGCCCTAAGGCCCAGTGGGAATTTAGCCCATTACATGTCCCGTAGGCCCATTTTTTCCCCAAAGCCCATTCTAGGAATAGTACATCTATAGTACCAGTGCTGCTACAATACTGCACAGTACCCACCACTACTACAGTACTCTATCGCCGCTAGAGTGACCTGTTGCCGCTATAGTGTCGGTCGTTTCTACTGTTCTACCGATGTTACAGTGTTGTAGCACTAGTTGTTGGTACCCACTAAACTGACATGCACACCGTAGCGAGGTATAGGTCCCACACCACATTAGTGAGAGATGAAATTTAAGGTTTTTGGTAGATTAGATAGAGTTTAATTAATCCCCAATTTAGTGGTTCATGATAATACTTATAGAGTTTTCTCTTTCCCATGCATTGAGCCACGGATTTCTATAAGGGATAAAATTACCTCAATCTGTTTAAATTTCTCTAATGATTCTCACTTCCACTCAGAAATTGCATATTGGTTACACTAGAGTTATTATGTGATATATTTTTGGTACATCATGGGTTCTATGACATTATTGGATTCCTTTATCATGAATTCTTTGTGGAGATAGACAATTGTAATTGCAAGATTATTTATATTCCATAAAATAATATTGATGTGTCACTTATAGTTTTTCTATATATTTGAAACTCTTTCATCCTAACACTAACATGAGTGTCCACGGTTTCTTATAAGATAATATTATTCATGGATGTAATATATAATGATAGGATACTTCCCTTTATTATCATATTTCCCTCATATAAGATATATCTGGGTTTCCTAGCCACTTTTTAATTACTTGTTCTTCAGTTTGAGATGACATGATATTCCATATTTTTCATATGTTTTCAAGATATCTTACTAAGATGATTATAATCACCCAATAACATGACCCATTCCCACACATGTTGTGTCTCTGTGGACTATGGATAGTGTAGAGATAGATTTGATAAAGTGGAGGAAATTTTTTTCGTAACTTTCTTACCTCTAGAGAAACCCAGGATGAGAATCTCTTAATCTTCTCCAATCTCATCTCCTTTCCCCCTGAAGGTATAATTTTTTTGGGCCAATTCTGTTAGACTCCATTATTTCATACCTCATTAAGATAATTTTTGGATGCTTTACTACCTTTTCCTTTTAATAAAATAATAAATTTTTTGTCTGAAAAAATAGACTTTATGATCACGGAGCTAGAGGCGTTTATATAGAGATAATGCTTAATAGTTCATCAGGGTACTCAACATTTGATTTAATTAATGATTTGATATTATGGATGGTTATTATAGTAATTATATGTAATTTCTTTCCATTTTTTGTATTTTATAGTGTAAAGATATCAATTTTATGGATGATATATCGAGCTTTTCATTTGGTTTTTTGTTGAATAGTTATTGTCTCAAACATCATTTTTATGCAGTTTTTTCATTTGTTTATAATATTGACGTTTTTTTATTAAATTATAAATATTTTGTTTCATATCCACTATATGTTGTCCTAATTTTAGTCCTCCCATGTTTTTTAATGCCTTCCTGGTGATCATCACTAGCACTTGACAAATTTGAAGTAAGTTTGTGGCGGACCACTCGGCTTATCACATGGCTAGGAGGGGTCCCAATTGGTCTGGTCATGCCAACATATTTCCAATTTTATTTTCCATGAATATTCATGTACCTTCTCACAACCCCCACTATATGATGAAACTAATTTTGGGTATAAACCCGGATATACCTGAATCTTCAAATAGATAATTCATAAGGAACATTAACCATCTACTCAACCTCTACTTCTATCTTTGGTATTTTCTCCATAGATATTTTAAAATGAATTTATCAGGAAATAAAAACTATTATTCCTTCTAGTATACTAAACTAGAAAAAAAATCCAAATAAATTTATCATGTGATAAAATCAAGGTTACAACTATACAATATCTCCATATCTTAATCCCTAAAATCTCTCTAACTTCATCAAGATATTTTATCCTAAACACTTCAATCTGGTGTTCATCAACCATATACATATATTATCCTAGAATTATCATGTCATCCAAAAGTATAATAAATAAAATTTATCCACAAAAAATAATTAAAATAGAATCATTGGTCCATGATACACAATTTTTATTCATTGTTAATCATGAACACATCAAAATTATTACTCCATTTTCTAGTTATCTACTTTAATCTATTTAAGTATTTCTGGAGTTTTTACACAAGGTCATTCTCTCCAAAATAAATAACCTTTAGCTATACCAAAATGATATATTCCTCTAGATCTCCATAAATAAACCAAATCTTCATGTCAGGTTTCTTAAGATATAAATCCTATAATGAAACAAAATTAATAATAAATATGTTTTTGTAAGATTTACTATAGGAGAAAAAATTTCCATAAAATCCACACCATCATTTTGCTAAAATTATATTTCCACAAGCCTTCCCTTGTATCTCCTCTTACCACCAATCTAATTTGTGACTCAATAACCCATTTTTTCACAATTTATTACATCCTTATTTTCATGTAGTTAACTTCTAAGTATTTTTTTTCTTGTAAATAATAAATCCCCCCCCCCATATATAGCTTCCACATCATCTACTCCCTTAACAAAATTTAATATTTATTGTATTTATGGTTTCCACCATTATTAAGTAAAAATTTAAAAGGATGATGAATACATAAAAAAAGTTCTTCTCGCCTATGTTGTGTTGGAGTTGGTTCCCTAGAACTGAATTACAATTACTTTATTACATGTATTGATTATCTTAAATGATATAAAAGTTTCATATCATGTCATTATTATTACTATGCCTGAAATTTGTATGTGATAATGTCCAAAGAATATATATCACATTGATAGGTCATAGTAGTTCCCAAAAATGATGGGAACCTATAGGTTCCATGATATTTTTCTTCAATTAATGTTCTATGTAGGATAATATTATAAGATGGGACACATACAATATAGGCTATCAAGGTTAGGAGGCTCATAATACACTGATACATCTTCTCACATTGTTCTCCCTTACTAATATTCAGTATACTATGTTATATGAAAGGGCACACCATTATGAAATATAAATTTTATGTGCCATTGGATGTTCTAATATTTGTGTGGGTATATTGATCGCTATAATTTTAGATTATCATTAATGAATATCATGACTCACATACTTTAATATACTTATGAAAAATGTGATGGAATATGATCAATATGAGGTTAGATATGTTGTGGGAATTACAATTGATATTGAATAAATTGATAGTGAAAAAATGATTTAAATCTTCTATCCTATTATGGAATTTTATACCTCATGATCTTGGAAGAAAATAGAACTACCTAGAAAAATTCATGGCCATGGTTTTTTATTGAATAGATTATTATTTTGAATTCAAATAAATCAAAATATAGAATAGTTTTTGATGAAAATATTATAAAACTGTTTGATTAGAGATCTCGTGATAAATAGACTATATTACTCAATATGTGTCTGTAGGCGGTATTATGTCATTATGACATTAATTCTTTCTCTATGGGTGCCTTAGCACATTGTTAGATGATATCCTTGTACATTAGGTGATTATCCCTAAATCCATTGATAAATATTCCTAGATGGTCACACAAAAATTAAATCTGCAATCTCCATTAAATTTGGTATTAAATTTTACAAGTTAGCATAAATAATATTTATATAAGTTTTTGTTGATCACTATGATTTAATCAAATGTTCTCTGAAAGAGTGTGTGACATAAATGATAATTTTAAATATTTATTTTCAATGTTTGGTGAACATAATATTTGTTATATTCATAATCAAATAATTTAGTGAAATTTAATTATTAAATAAATTTTCACTAATAAAGGATCAGTAAATATCGTGGAGGATAAACAGTTAAGTTGAGTCATTTGATTTTAAAAGTTTTAAAGAATATTTATTTATTCTTATGTTATTCACATGTCAAGTGAATAATAATTATATTTTTTAAAAAATATATGTTTTTTATAAGAATTGTGTAATTGGATAGGGGATTGTGTGTATATTTTCAACCCTAAACTTTCCATAATAAATATATAAACATCACCTTCTATAAACCCACATTTTGTTCACAATAGATAGATATAATCTCTCATGTTCTCTAGAGAGAGTTATAGAGATCTAAAAAGTATAATCTTATCTCCCCATAACTCGTTCATATGAGAGATCATCAAGGGTTCTTTGAAATCCTATAATAATTCTCTATGATCAGAAATGAACGATGCAAGAAACCAAAATCTGTTGTTCTAGCACATGATGATTATCTGGAAATGTTTAGAGATAGTTCTTGATGTGTGGTTCATCACTTGAGGGATGCTACAATGGGATATTTTCGAGTAATGATTGTATCAAAAGCTCGATTCAATGAAATTTTCAATGAAGAAGAATTTTATGTTCAGGTAAATCTAGATATGCATATAAATTACTTATAAATTACATTTGAAGATCCTCATCAAAAAAATTTCACATTTTATCTTGTAAAGTAATCTGTTAATTTGATTTTTCATGGTGTTATTCGTTATATACAATAATGATTATTTCTAAATGAAAAAAAAATCTAATTTCACCAAGCCGTATAGGAGTTTCCACTACGACTAGATTCTATAAGTGATACCAGAGAAAGTTATAGGTTTAATTTATAATTACTTATTAATAATTTATTGTTTACATGTGTTTTAAATTTCTTTTACATCATATCAATTTATTCCAAAAATCTAAAAATAATTTTCTACCCATTTCTTCAATCTCACTCACATAACCAAAAAATCGTTAAAGGAAAATCAAAGAATCGTCCCAAAACACCATCTGAAGATTCCAAAGGTTATACTCAGACAACACAATACAAAATGACATGTACCATCAAACTACACATCATGTACCCAATTATCTCATTTATATCTCCCAAAAAAAATCAAATCATCGTGATGAAATTAGATCATTGATCCAAAAAATATGGACTAGGGAGTATATATGTAGATTCTGGCACACATTTTGAAAAAATGCACACTATATAACCCATGTACATGATATGTAGTCCTCATTTTCTTATGGATGAGAACATGGAGGTCCAAGCACATCTTGTATCCCCTACGTGGAATAAAGAATGAAAAACCGTGAAACTATGTGGAGACATTTTTTATATGAATAATTAAATTTGTTGTACCTCATACATTTATATGGAAGGTAACATGTCTATTCCAAAGTCATGTGTCGTGGACAGGGGTAGAAGATACTACATGTCATGTAGTCTGCTAGACAAAATGTGTTAAATTCAACATGTATAGAAAAATTAAATATGTAATTGAACCTATTATCATGTGTTCCAGGAGAAATTAATTTAAAAAGACATTACATTACATAGGATTGTCACTTATATATTAAATTAATTTTGAGTTAAATTATAAATCTAAAAGTTGTGTATAGTCTTATTTTTATTGCACTCCATGCGCATCAAGAGCATAAGGATCATACCTGCTAATTTTCCCAAGTACATGTCATTTCCTCTATGTAAACATGTGTACATAATTAATTTTAAATGAAATTAATTAATTTATTATTTTTCAAATTATGTATCATCATAATTTAAGGATTCTTGGAAGGTATTAAGATAAAATTGTATTATATAGATTAATTCATAGTGTTTTATACAAATTCAAGAATTAATTGAAGTAGTTGACAGAAAAATTGAAAATGTATGAACATTAAATGTTTCATGGATGATAATTAGATTATACTAGACCTGTGAATGTGATGGTTTTATTTTAATTTATTATTATTTTTAAATTTAAATGATGGTTTTAGAGTCATCACTGCCTCCCTATTGTATAAGGGAATGTGTACTCGTGGTTTATCTATGTAAACCCCATTATCTAATCCTTTGTATCCCCTCACCTATATATGAGTAAAATATTGGTAAGGTTAGACCACCAATGTGAGAGGAGGTTCTATAAGTCAGAGAGCTGAGGAAAAACTATTCATGGTGACACATAGGAGTAAAGGTTGAAAAATGCAACATGAACCAAGCTATGGTTTATGGTCTTTTCTTTTAGGGTTGAGGGTTTTTTTATCATCCACTAGATAAACTACCATTAGATCAGATCATGATCATGTGAGTTATAATTTATTTATTTTAGTAGTATGGATAATTATGTATGTTTTTGGATGTTACATGATAACTTATTCAATTAATTAACATGCATGAAATGTGAAATAAAATAAAACGAAATTATGTATAAAATGTTTCATAAATTCTTAATCAATTATGTAAAATAAATATAAAATTAATGAGTAATGTGATGAGATAAAATTGTTTCTTTTCACAAGGAAAAATAAAATAAAATATTAATTCAGTATTGACTTCTACTATTTAAACTTGAATTGAACTACGAGTTCAAAGTGTATAACCATCCCATGTCAAGGTGATTTCAATTATGGGGTCAATATTAGCTTGATATATTGGGTTAACATTACATTGTTCACATCATGGGTTGATTTCCCAATTATGACCTAGTGTAACCATGAAGCAGGGGTTGAGAAATTATTTATCCAATATTCTCATATTGGAGAGTATACTAAACATTTTAAGGAACTTGGAGTTAATTTATTTGGTAAGATATGCCTACTTAAATTCATTATATAACTTTTTAGGCCCATTTATGGGTTATGAGAATGGGAATATGGGTCATTGAAACTAGAATATAAAAGCAATGTGATATTTTGAAACTAATTTTTGGGGATATTTGTTCTAAACAAAATACTCAAAGACTAATTGAATTTAATAGAATTTAAATTTATTAATAAATTTTCGTAATCAAGTAAGTACTAATTATCTGATCATAATTTTTAGAAACATAAAATGAAAATAATTAAAAAATATCATTGTGATAGATAGTATAGAATGAAACCCTTATCACATTATATATTTTCTATGAATTTTATAGGCACTGACATGTTATACTACTCCATGAGTAGAAATTACATGTTTTGGAAACTCAACTTCCGGAATTATTTTCCAATGAATATAGTTAATAATAAGTATATATCTAACAAAAACATGTTAATGAAATAATGGATCTCCATTTTTTTCATTCTAGTCTCTATGTCTGGTGATATTCTAAAGAAATGTGAAGATATGGATGCATAAATAATCATTTATCACCTTTCAGATATCTATAAATATAATATGATACAAGAATGGTATGAGATCTCTAATGCACAATTCAAATGAATTATTGGATAATTGGAACTATTAAGAGAATATATATTCAAGATGATTGGATACATAGATCACCTAAACATATTGTAGTTTTATATCCCTAATGAGTTACACACAGATCTCATTTTATCTTCCTAAATAAAACCTTCCCCGTTTTATTGTAAATTATAGTCTGAGAAATACATATAAGACTCTTTTAGAACTTATTACTCTCATTCTACGAGTTGATAAAGACATATGGGATGTAAAAAACATGGCTCTTACATTGAATAATTAAAATAGGAACAAGGAAAAGGGATCAAATTCTCATTCAAAGCATAAGGCTCTAGAGAACTATCCTTCCAAGAAGATGAAGATCCAGTGGGAAGTAGAGGAAAAATATATGGTTTATTTATCATATGGAAAGTAATAACACTATAAGAGGAACTAAACTAACATAAATAAGAATGGGGAAGCTCCATGTGTCCTTATAATCAAGTGTAATCATTCCATATTTGTAAGTTGGGTATCAGATACTGTATTTGGGGATGAAATATGTATCCAACTATAGGAACCAAGAAGATAATGGGAGGTTTCTAGAAGTGAGGTGTATCTACTATATTTAAATGTAGTGAGGTTGGAAACTCTATCCATTGGAGACTACTATCACAGTTTTCCAACGTCATTTATTTCATTTTAAATGGACTATTATTTTGTTCCTAGATTTACTGAGAACATGATTTCCATTTCATGGATAGAAAAGAAAGGATTTATTTTCATTTTTTTGACATAATATTTTCTAATTTAATAATGGTAGATAATTTTATGGTATATGGAAAATCAGTAATGGTCATTATGCATTAAATTATGAAAATTATATATAATAAATTGATAATGAATCAAATACGCATGACTGATTTAACACCCAGCTGTGGAATCATCTTCTTTGTCGCATAAAAGGGAATCATTTGATAAAGCTCTATAAAAATTGTAACATAGAATCTTTTAGATCTTAACCACTTGAATTATTTCATGCATGTTTATATTTAAATATAACAAAACCACCATTTGGTGGTCATGGTGAATGTTCTATAGAACATATTGAATTTGTAAATAACAAAATGTATAGGTCTTTTCAAGTTGAATCTAGAAGTGGATTCTCATCATTTATTACATTTACCACTTACTTTAGTAGGTACAGTCAAATATAAATGATTGGGTATAAGTATGGATCTTTTGATAGGTTCAAGGAATTCAAGAATGAAGTAGAAAGTCATCATGGAAATAAGATACATAATATTTGATCAGATTGGGGTGGTGATTATATTAACCAAAAGATTATTGACTTATTACAAGATTATGAGATTTTATCTCAAATCACATCACCTTGTGCACAACAATGGAATAGTGCTAGAAAAAGCACGAACCGTACTATTCTATACATGGTAAGATTTATAATGTTCCAAGAAATAATTCCATTATATTTTTAGGGATATACATTACACATTCAAATATATATTATAAAACAAGTACCAAATAAAGAATAAAATGGTATTCCATCTAATTCATGGGGTGGAAAGAAACATATTTTATCACATAAACATGCATAGGGGAGTATGGTGTTTACTAATGATAGATTAAGAAATAATATATCACCTCAGGTCATGGAGTTTATATTTTTACGTTACCCAATAGAAATGAGTGGATACCACCTATATATTTTCTAATAAAAAATAGTTTTAGTATCTATGAACTTTTTATTCCTTGAGAGGTAATATAATCTTAAAGAGAATAGTGGGAGAACTATTTACATTGATGAAGTTTATTTTAAAGATACATAAGAGTTGGTACAAGAATAGATTCCACAAGTTGCAATGGAAGATGATTTTTCTGAAACACAGGTACTGTATAGTACCACTAGAGTAGTTACATAACTAGAATGATCTAGTTTTATTCTCATAGAATATGTTTCCTTGTAATTGGTTTATAATAATGACCCTCTATCCAATAAGATTTTGGTAGAGAGATCAAAAGTTATAAGTTGAAAAAAGAAACGGATTATGAGATGGATTTCATGTATCAGAACAAGGTTTATGTTCTTATCAATATTATAACTAATGTGAATCCAGTTGGGAATAAAGTGGTATTGATCAGAAATATTGACATGGAAGGTCGGGCTAGTACCTATAGATCATTTCTATAGGAAAAAGGGTTTATAAATTGTAAATAAATTCACTATGATGAAATTGTTTCTCTAATTTCCATATTTAGAACCATCAGAATTTAACTTTATATAGCACCTTTCCATGACTATGATCAATGAGAAATGTGTATCAAAACTAATTTCGCTAATGGGAACCTTCAAGAGTTGTGTATATGAAAAAAATAGAATGATTTATGATTCTAGGGAATTCTAAAAAGGAACTATAGTTAGATATATCCATTTATAGATTAAATAAATCATACAGATCAAGGAACATTTGGTAAGATGATGCCATAAAATAATTCAGTTTCATCAAGAACAAATGTGATCCATGTGTTTACAATTAGTTTCATGGGAGTAAGGTCATATAAATAGAAGTTTATTTTGATGACATATAACTAATTAGAGAGGACATACCAGCCTTACAAGAGGTTAAGAAATGGTTAAGAAGGTGTTCGTCCCTGAAGGAATTAGGTGAAGTAGAAAACATTCTATGGATCAAGATAGTACATGATAGATCCGATAGGCTCCTTAGACTAATTCCAGATACATCCATCATCCAGATATTGAATAGGTTTACTATGAAACAATCTAAGAAGATATTGGTTATTGTGTAACGTGGTATAAATATTTCCAAGAAAATGTGTCTTCGCATACAAAAAGAAATTAAGATATTGGGGAAGATCCCATATGCTTCTTGGATAACTTCTATAGTGTATTCCATGTCATGTATGATTATGGATGTTTCCTATACTTTGATCATAGTAGGAATATATAAAGAAGATCTATAATAATAATATTGTATTTTTTTTATGGATATCCTAAAGTATTTTTGGTGAACAAAGTATATGCTCTCGATGTTTGGAGGAGATGAAGATCTAGTCATTAGAGGTCACACTTATGCAATTTTTTTAGAGATAAAAATTATTTTATGACTTAGTCAAGGTAGGTATTCAATCCCAAATGATGATCTAGAGATGTTGGATTTGAACACAGCTAATTGTTGTTTATTCAAAAGCAAAGTATGAGTATATTGTGTCTTTCAATTAAACTAAGTAGTTTGGATTCTTATGTTTTTCCAGTTCTTAATGTGGTACTTAGAGGTCAATACCATATAAAAGTTTTATATGGTAACACTATAGTGATGTATCTTTCCGATGATCCAAGGTCACATCAAAGGAAAAATCATATACTTTGGAAGTTTAATCTTTTAAGTTATTTTTTTCAATGATTTGAACTTGCGGTGGGTGGGTTATCCATAGAGGAAATCTTGGTGTACCCATTAATGATGGATCAATCATAGAATTTTCATGAGTATCATATGTGATCCAATGAATTTAAGATTATTAACAGTTGGATCGATTTCAAGTGAGATTATTTTAGAGTTGGTTCCCTCTAACTGAATTCTAAGTGCATGATTTCATGTATTCATTATGATAAAAATTAAAGAAGTATCTTATCACATGATTATTTTACCTTTTCATGGAATTTATTATCTGATAATATCCAAAGAATATATTTTTCTTTGAACGGTCATAGAAGTTAACCAATATGATGAGAACCATGAGGTTCCACGATAGTATTCTCCAAATAATTTACTATTGTAGGATGATATTATATAATGGGATGATGAAGATATGTAATATTAGGGAATAAGGATCATGATACATTGGGACACCATATAATGGTGTTCTACCTTGGTAATCTCAAGGGTATGAGGGTATGAGAATGGATTGGACATTTGAAAATATGCATTTTAAGTTTCATTGGATGTTCCTATTTGTGGACATTTGTTTTGATCCCTGGACTATAATACTACCATTAATGATTTTGATGATTCATTTACTTTGATGTTTTTTTTGAAGACTGTGATGGTATACGATCTCAGAAAGGTAGGATATGTTGGGTGCATCTTGAGTGATATTACATTTATAGATAATGTGAGAAAAGATTTAACGCATCAATCCTTTAATGGATGTTGATATCTTAGGATCTTTGATGTGAGTTCAATAACATGGATAAATACATTCAAGTGGTGTTCTATGGGAGAGTATATTTCTAAAACAAATTAGATAGATACATCGAGAACATAGTTTGTTGGAACCAGTATAAAATTTGTAAGATTAGATATATTGAGATAAATGGATTATATAACAATGTAACAATTAATAGGAGGTTATATGTCATTGTGGAATTAACTTATTTCTTTAAGGGTGTATTGGAATGTTTTAAGATGATAACCTTTGAATATAGGTAGTTATTCCTAATTCCACTAATAAAAAGTCTTAAAGGGTCACAAAATAAGTGTATCTGTAATCTCTGATAAATTATGTATAGAATTATTCATGGTAGAGTAGATAATATTTATTCAATTTTTGGTTGGTTTCCAAGATTTAATAACAAGTTATTCGAATAATTAAATGAGTTAAATAATAAAATAAATATTTAATTTCATTATTTTAATAATATAATATTAATTATATATATCAATGTATAATGTTGTGATATTTATTTACTAAATTAATTTTAATTATTCAATTATCATGAAATATTGAGGAGGATAATCATTCTAACAATAATGGTCTGATTGAAAATGATATTAATGATATTATTTTATTATTATGTTATTCACATGTCATGTGAATAAAAATTATATTATTATTATGAAATTTAGTTCATTGATAATTAAGTAATTTGATAGGAGCTTTTGTGCAATTTTCCAACATTAAACCAGTCACAATAAATATCAAATTATATTACAATCCATAAACAAAATTGTTATTCACAAAGGATAGAGAGAAGATCTATAAATACATATAGGGAGTTATAGATATCTAAAAAGTTTTACGGATTTACCTCCTCTATTATGACTTGGAGATATCATCAATATTTCTTCATCCTTGTGGAAAAAGTCTGTTGCAATCAACTACAAAAGATGTAAGTGGTTAGGATTGATTTTGTTAGAATTTGAAGATTCTATAGTGATGCTCAAAGGTTATGGTGCACATGTGGATCACCACAAGAGGAATTATGCACATGAAAATTTTAGTCAAATGATGGTATAAAGAGATCAATTCAATTGAATCATCAATAAAAAAATAATTACAACTTTATGTATTTATAGATCTTCCAATAAATTAATTATAAATTATATGTGAAGATCTTCCAATTTTGGAAGTGATGATTTTTATAGCCGACTAATCTATGTATTCCATCATTCATGACATTAATAATTATATATAATAATTATTATTCATAAATCAAGACTATATATATGAGTTGAACATACCATACAAGCACTTACAATTCACCCATAACCTATATGTTTGTCTCCTCAACTCTACTTGATGAGTAAGAACCACTAGCTCTAGTGTCACATGCTCAGGTACACCATCAAGCTGTACTTTCTCTTAGAACCCTTATTTCCTATTCACACCACCAATTTCAAGTGAATGTTGGCCCCTTTACAAGACACCATCATCAAATATCATGTTCTAGCTTCTAAGGATCTTCTTATTTTCATCATCCCAAAGTGATATCCAAAATCCTCGACACTATATCCAATGAAGAATAATGTTATAGATTTTCATCCAGATTGTCCCTTGTATCAAAATCAGTATTCACATATGAAAAACAATAAATGACTCATAAATAAGAGGGTCATAACACATTTTTTGACCATATCTCCTTAGGATGTTGTACTCCCATTGGCCCAAATATGATCTCCTTTATAAGATATATTTAATTATTCACTAACTCAACCTAGATACTATTGGGTAACTTTGAACGTAGTCTCATACTCCTATCATATTCATTCAAATTTCTTCTAATAATTTTGGTCATACTATTCTACTATGGTGAAATAGGAATATTCCTTTTACACTAGATTGTATTATTGTGACAAAATTCATAAAAATATTTTCTATCATAATCTTTTTTATTTTTTAGAATAAAGTATTTCAAATTTAATGTGACAACCTACCCACTATGGCCTTCCTCACCTATATAAGTATAGGATGCTATAAACCCAAACCCACCTCTAGTAGTTCAAGGGCTAGCAACAAATACTGATAAGGCATAATATAAATGGGAGGTCATTTCCAAATATACATATACTTATGCACCCAACCATATTCATGAAGTACTACAAAAGAAAAATAAATAGGTTTTTGACAACTAAAGTAAAACCAAGAATGAAATAATATCTAGGGAATAAATTAGAGTACAACAAAATAAAACAAATGTGTAAACGGGAAAATACACACCCAACTAAAAATGAAGTCCTGACCTCACAAGAACTCAAATAAAGGAAATATAAGACATCTCATCTCATGGTCTCCAAACTCAACCACTATATGTGTTATATGAACCTGAGTATCCCTATGATCCACTAAAATCACTACCAATTACTCCATAATCTATATAATACACGACACCTATGTGAAGAGCCCATGAAGTAGTGAGTATATACATACCCCGCATGACACGCCTAAAACCAGAATGGGAGTGAAGGAAAATATGATATAAATATTCAAATCAACCCAAATAAAGAGGGAAATGAAACCCAAAAATATATATACGCTCATAAATAATGACAGAAGATAGTGAAAGGGGATCTCTATCCCACATCCCAGTACAGGATGATGGGTTTTCCAATAGCTCCAAAGGTCCAAAATCATTTCCCATCATCTCATGTGTCTTCTTAAAAAACTAATGAGGAGGACATATACTTATCACTTCTCTATATCCTAAGGGGGGACAATTTCTAATAGAAAGATGACCCACACCCTACTACATTAGGGATATTCCAGTGATAAATGACCCACACCATGGTGTGTTAGGGAGATACCACTCAAAGTATGGATAGAGTACTCATTACATGGTGCATTAGGGTGACCACACTCAAACCATGGATAGATAACCCACACCCTGGTTATTTGGATTGGTTCCACTCAAATCGTAGGGGATCCAAACCCTAGTATGATAGGGGGATGCCACTTTATAAGTATCATCAGACCTTATGCACCCTAGTATATCAGGTGGATTACATTTAATGAACAAACGAACCATGACTTTGTATAATAGGCGATTTCCACTCAATTAATGTAAGGAGAATGGGGACCCACACCATGTTACAAAAGGAGGGATTCAAACCCTAGCCTCTCTCGTTGAACTGTTGAAACCAGGGTTTTTCATTGCATGAATCAGAGTTTGGTTTGTGTTTTCTTTCTATCCTCACCTGGAAGACTAGGGAGATTTCAAGGAAAGGTATCAAAAAGTTCAATCCAAAATCATTATTTAAGGTGGCGACGTTTCCCAGTATTTGAGAAAATTTTGGGGTCTAAAATTTGGAACATCACTTTCAACGTGAAAAGTGGTTTCACTTTTAGGCCTTATGAAAATATGGAAGAGGCATGTGTTTTGAGAATATGTGATTTGGAAGATTCATTTTTTTGAAGAGAAAATGTTTCTGACGTTTTTCATCACAATTACAATGGGCATCGTGATCAAAGATAGAGTTCTTCATGATTATGAGTTGTTGTCTCTACGGTAAATGATGGAATGCCTTGTGAATTTGATGGGCTCCGCAAAGGGAATTGACGGAAGACTAAACGATGATTATGAGCTTTTTGAACAGATAATTTCAAAGGTGCACTATAAAGGGAGAAGCGTCGCAAATATGTGTTTGATGATCTGGAAAATACGCAAAGAGGATTTGGATATTCACGAATGGCTGAGCCTATAATTATGAGGCTTACCCTCTTCATTTGGAATCATATTTTTGAGGAAAAATCCAGAGACAATTGGAGTTACCAAAGAGTTTTGTGGACATGTGTTTCTAAGTGATATGGTGAATCATAAAGAGACTATAAGTCTTATCTAGTTCCCATGCTTTTGGAAAAAGGGTACGTTGAAAAATTGAGGTATTCCACGTTGACTCAGGGAGTTTCACAAAGGTAGTTCATTAATGGAAAAAAGCTTCACAAATACAGTTTGTTCTATGAAGCCCAGGCTGCTTTGTATAGATAGTTTGTTCCACAAAGGTTGGGGTGCTTCACTAAGGCAGTTTGTTCTGCGAGGGCTGGGCTGCTTCATGAAGGAGTGTGTCTCGCAAAGATACTTCATGAAGTGTAGTTTTGAACATCTGTTTTTAGTGAACATGAAATTCAAAAGAGCAAAAACTCTATTCTATGGTGTAATCAGAGTCTTGTTCTAAGTTAAGGATAAATTCATTAATGCCAAATCATAGAAGGTAACTTCAAGAAAATAAACTGATTATGACATCTCTCAAAGAATTGAGCTAGAGGGAGTCGATGGATGTGTTTTGAGGGAAGTAGTGATCTATCCCTAAAACATTGTAAATGTAGTGATCCTGGCATAGAGTGACTATCACCGAACCTTTGTATACCATAACAAGTAAATTTCAGTGGATTTTGGTATGACTGACACACTTTTGGCATATACTCATTGGACTTATCCCTTACGGGTTAACCAGGTAAAAGTGATGTGTGGTCTCTGTGCTTTTCATTGTTCTATTTCTGTTGTCAACAGTCTTACCAGTTTAACAAGTTCATACCAATGCAGGAATAAGATCCTTGTTTTAAAAGAAAAATTTGACACCATGATTCACCACTCCTCTCTCGGGATGTACTGGGGTCCTACAAGTGGTATCAGAGGGTAAAGGTTACTGGTGTAAGATTTATCCCTTTTTAGTCATGTAGAATTCAACCAATTCCAGGGGAATCCATCCCCTTGATGGATGTAATTTTCACATTTGGATGAAAATAATGAGATCTCATCTAAGATATCATGGAATGGATGTACTCTTTGCTACTATGAAAGGAATAAAAGTTAATGATTCAACAAGGATTGTTATGACTGATGTAGACAGGAACATTCATGAAGGATATGTGAAAGCATAGAATGCTCTCACCATAGCTCATTCTGCTCAGATCTATCTAAAAGTGATTATTTGTCCCACAATAATGTCTATGTGGGATAAAATTAAAAATATTTATGAAGGAGATATATTTTTGAAGGATGAAAAACTTCATGTCCATCATAATAGGTTTGATAAGCTAAAGATGCATCCTGATGAGAATACATATGCATTCTTCAATTGAATTAATATAGTGGTGGGTTCAATTCAGGGTTTATGTGAAGAAATCAAAGACATTGATTTTTTAAATAAAATATGGAGAATAAATCCGCCACTGTACAATGCAAAGGCATCATCCCTTGAGGAAAAATATCTTTCCAAACTTTCTTTGGATGATCTGTTAAGAAGCCTGGTGGAATATGAAATAAGATTCAAACCTGAAGACGCTACAACTCGTGCGAGCCAGGAAATATCAATCAATGACATGGAAAATCTAAAAATTTCTAGAGATAGCTGTGGTGAGGTTGATGAATAAAAAAAATAATTTCCCTCATTTCCAAAATTTTCAAAAAGGGAAACGGGATATTTGAATGTATGTTACCTCTGGCCTTCTTGATTTGTGGTAATGTAGGGAACATTTCCTATCAATGCTCATATAGGTTCAGACATTATTAGAGTGAAGCTGAAAACCTAGAGAAGCCTCAGAAAAGGTTTTCAAAATAGGATAATTCAAATATGAAAATAAATTATAGAATAGGAGTTTTTTCTGTGAAGATGAAGATGATGATAATTAATTCTGTGAAGAAGAAGAACTAGAATTTAAAAATGGAAACCATGTCTCCATGATGGCTACCATTGAAAATTTAGGACCATCAATAGATTAACATAGAGAAAACCAGTTGACAACTAATTTTTATCCAAAGTTTAAACTTACGGACTCTTTGGGTAATCTTGAGAATAATTCTAAGAGATGGAAAAAGGCGAAAGAATTGGGGGAAGAATCATCAAAATATGAAGATCATCTTGAAGCTAAAATTGAATGACTGTAAGAACTGGTGAAAGTGCAGTCCACAATTCTTGAAAGGATTGATGATGTACTAAAACTAAAGCTCAGAATCAAAGAAAATGAAAAGGTCATCAAGGACCATACCTCTAGACTACATGATAAGTCCATGTCTGTAGAGGGACTTGAAGAGGAATTTGTTACTTTCATTAGAAAACTCGATAGTGAATCAAACCCAAAAGAAGGATGGAAGAAAACAAAATTTTGAAAATTCTCAGATGTTGAGTTGATAGAAGGATCTAAGAGAGTGTCAGATGGGATTGAAAATATCTTGAGTAATCAAAGACCCAATTACATGGGAAATAGTGGAATTTTTTGTAAAGTTGAGACACCAACTACTATAAATAAAGTGAGGCAAAATAAAGATAAGATAAAAGTTGGACATGTTGAAATGTTTCCTAAAATTCTGAAAAAGAAACCTTCAATAAAAACTAAAAGAAGAACTGAAGATTATCCTCAAGCTTTCAGAAATGACAGGTAGTTAAATTTTTTTCTAGAGGAATAAGGAACGAGGAGATATATAATTGAGAAGACATATCAAATCATGATGTTTCAATTTTGTGGCTATCAGGTCCATACCATGTCATATTTCAAAGAGAAAAGGAGTTATTTAAATGGAAAAGATTTAGGAAATAAACAAAGGAGACTTATTTGATATAATACATCTTATAGAATAAATATTTTCTGTGGATACTATTTTCAATGTTCTAACTTTGGCCACAAAGCACTGTATTGCAGGCAGAGCTATTACAAGGGAAATTCATAAAACTCTCAAAGACGGGTCAATACTCGTCAACCAAATGGGGTTGTTCTCACAAATAGGTTTTATCCTCTAGAATAAGAGTTCATGTATGAATAATCTGATTATGTAGAAGAAATAATTCAAAGTCCATCAGTGTCATATGCCCAATCCAATATCTCATCAAAAGTGTAGAATAAAATTGAGAAATCCAATCTTGAAGAAGTAGATCTCAAAGCTAAAAAGGGAAGCAGTACTTGGATTCTTGATAATATCTACTCATCTCATAGTTAAGGAAATGATGACCTTTTAAAGAACATTAAGAATAAGGTTGATAGAAAAGTGAGGATTGGTAATGATGGTGCTTTGAAGATTAAAGGTAGTGGGAATGCTGCATTGGCCAATGGAGAGATGAAGAGGATTGATGTTCTTTATACAGATGGTCTACATCACAATATCCATAGTGTGGGTCAACTCTGTGACTCAGGGCTTATAGTAACTCTCAATAAAAATGATGCACAATAAAGGGAAATACATATAATTATCTCATTAAGGGATTTATAATAGATGGAAACATATATATGACTGACAATAATAAGAACACTTCATATCTATCTATTGAAGAAGAAAACAACCAGTGACATCGAAGGTTGGGGAACATTAAACAATAAGACATGGAAAAGATATCTATGATGGAAATAGACATGGATATCCCCATTCTAAAATGTATACCAGAAACGTCTTGTGTTGCTTTCTTACAGGGGGAAGTTGTTCTGTGATTCATATCAGACAAAGAAGAAAAGGGTATCACACCTTCTTGATCTCATCCATACAGACCTTTGTGGCCTGATAAACATTATCATAACTCATGGAGGGAGGTACTTTTTCATTTTCAATGATGAATATAGTAGAATGGATTGTGTAATGGTTATTCATAGGAAGCGACAAGTACTTGATTTCATAAAAAACTATCACTAAATCATTGAGAATGATATTGGATGGACAATCAAATTTCTAAGATGTGAAAATGGAGGGTAATACACGTCTATTGAGTTTGAAATTAACCTATAAAAACATGGAATAAATCATGAGGTCGCTAAGATAATAACTCTTCAGAAAAATAGTGTAGTTGATTGATAGAATCAATAGGTCAAAACATGGCTACGACTATGATGATTGAGAGAATTATCTCTCACTATTACTGGAAAGAATCTTTTGAAGCTGCAGGGCACATTTAAAATCAAACGGGGATATATATGGGAGAGACAAAATTCAACATATAAACTTTGTAATAGAAGGATGACTTTATTAAAATACTTTTTTTTATAAGTAGATGTTTCATATGAAACAAATAAGGAAATCAATGGATGTATGGTGACAATGTAGATGAAGTAATATTCCTTGGAAATCCAACAAACAGCAAAGCATATAAGTGTTTTAATAAGTAATTGGGAAGGATTTTGGAAATTAGTGATATTAATATAATTTAATATAAAACCAAAAGTTCTTCAATGAATTCCTATACTAATTAAATAGAAGATGAGGAAGCATGATAACACAGAGAGAATGAAAATACAAAAATAGTATAAGGTGTACAAATCTCTCAAGAGTCACATTGTGATGTTGACTCAGAAGAAGATTCTGAATATGAAACCATTACTGGGGAGAATTCATATGAAACTCAAATAAGGAATTGAAGATAAGAAATCTATCAATCCAACATCATAGGTGAGTGGACTACACCCAGACAAACAAGGAGAATGAGGACTAATGCGTAATCTTTGTTTCGATTAGTTGTTCAACCATCCACATTTAACGAAGCTGCAAAGGATGAATCAGGGGTGAAAGCAATGAATAAAGATCTAGATTAGATTGAAAAGAATCATACATGAGATCTAGTTAAGAGACTAGAAGGTGGAAATTTTATTGTTATAAAGTGTATCTTTATGAACAAATATGATGAGAATGGTAATTTGATCTGAAATAAGGTGTGACTGGTGTGGAAGGCATATTAACATATTGAATGTGTTTTTGTTGAGGAAACATTTTCTCCAGTATTAAGACTGGAGTCAATCAGGATATTACTTACCATGGAAATCCAAAAGGGTTGTAAGGTGTATCAAATGGATGTCAAGACAGTGTTCTTAAATGGAGTTTTGGAAGAAGAAGTCTACATTGAACAACCTATGGGGTTCTTTCTTAGAAATGATGAAATGAATGTTTGTAAATTAATGAAAGCACTATATGAATTGAAATATGAACCATGGGCATGGTACATTCGGTTGGATTCTTATCTAAGAAAGGAAGAATTCAAAATAGGAGGATTGGATCACAATCACTATGTGAAGAATTCTTCTAAGTATCAGTTCATGGTGTTCATATACATGGATGATATTGTTTTCGGTGGAAGCAGGCATGGATCAGTGGATGAATTTTCCAATAAAATGAAATCATAATTTTAGATGTCCTTGATTGGTGAACACACATATTTTGTAGGGCTAAAAGTGATTCAGAAGATGAATTATACGTTCATTTCTTAGGAAAACAATGCAAGATAGATGTTGAAGAAATTTAATATGCATGACTCCAAACCAATGTCGACTCTGATTTTAGTTGTAACAAAACATGGAAAAATTGTTGAAGGGACATCCGTAGATCCCACAATGTGCGGGAGGATCATTGGGAGCTTATTTTACCTGAAAACAATAGGGCCATACATTGTCTTTGCAACATTCTTAGCAACTCACTTTCAGATTAATCCATAGGAATAACATATGGAAGCGGTGAAAATAATCAGTAGGTAGATTCAAGGTACTCACAAGTATGGATTATACTTTACTACTGGTCGTGATATCAAACTATCAGCGTTTTCAGATTCTTACTGTCCTAGTGATGTAGTGGAATGAAATTCCATCAGGGGTGGTGTATTATATATTGGGAATAAATGTGTGGGATGTCTCAGTAAGAAATAATAAAGTACTTCTCTTAGTACTACTAAATCTAAATATATATCTGACATAAAGGCAATCACTTAGTTACTTTGTATGAAGTAGCAACTGACTGACATTGGTGATAAGGTGAAAAAACCAATGGTGGTTTACTGTGATAACAAGAGTATAATTGATCTTAGGAAGAGTCATGTTCATCATTCTCATATGAAACATATTGAAATAAAATATCACTTGATCAAGGAAAAAGTTGAACAAGCCCTGATTAAAATGGATCATGTGGAAACTAATGAGCAAGTGGCTAATATCCTGACCAAGGCACTATCAATGGCTGTGTTTGAGAAACATCAGTTGAACCTCAGTGTTCAGCCACCTCCTAGGGCATAAAGAGGTTACGAAATTCCCCTCTCCCCACTTTTTTACTATGATAATATATTTATGGAATTGATGTAGGTTTATGGGGGAGATATGATTTAGGGGGAGTAGGTACTGAGTTCTAAAAATTTCAAACACTAGTTCTTGGTTTTATTTCTAAATGGGGAGAACTGTCTAAATTCTATGTGGAGAAAGGGATAATTTCAATGTGGAAATAAGGAAATATGGAGGATGCAATGTTTTTCTGGTTTCAGGTTGGTTATAGAATAATTTGAAGGGAGAAAACTATTATGTTTCAGGTTTTGATTTTGGATGGTACTTTATTGAATTTATCTACAAGATAGCCAACAAACGAAAAGGGGGATATTGTTGTAACCATGGATATTCTATAAGTCCCCACACATAAACATTACATAATCTTGAGATAAGTCAATAATTAACATTGATGATATTTTCCGGTTTAGAGATTTAGAGAATCAGGTCATAACTATTACATTAAATCTCAAAAATTACAAAGTAAACACTTCGACTCTATCCAAATGTTTTCACAATAAAAAATCTCCTTAAAAATAAGAGATATTTTCTTGATATAAATATTCTTGAATACTTATTTTCACATAACCTTCCTTATACCCTGTGAAAAACATTTCCAAAAGTTTGGAAGAGCATAAAAATATCAGTAAGGGTTATATAATAAAGAAAGAAAACATTACTCCATCAATACATACAAATAAAAGAAATCATATTTCTCAATAATAAAACATAATCTCTTTATAATACAACATGAAATCATAAGATTTATTAATAACACATAGAAATCATAAATCATAAAGGTATCTTGTGGAATTCATAGCATACTTATATTGTAGCATTCATAGCTACATAGGGAGTAATGTTTGGAATACCCATCACAACATATTCCCTAAATCTTTTAGGAAAAACATTAATGTTTACCTCCTCCACGTTACCCAATGCCTTGGAGAGCTATCTCAGGCTCACCTATCCTAGGTTTATCAAGGAACCACCCATATTTGGTGTATCATCTAACCACCCATCAAATGTCCAACTAACATTACATAATAATAACATGTAAAATAATGAAATTATCATCATTTAGAAAAACAATTAGAATAAATCAATTCAATATATAGAAATATTCAATCCATTTCCCAAACCATTTAAAACAATTAATAAATATTTATTTGAATAAAAGTATCCCATACCAAGTTGAAAATTTTAAAAGAAATAATAAATTTAAACATTAATTTTCATATAAATAAATCCTTAAAATAATTTTTAAAGAATGGAAATTAATGAGAATGATTTGTATGATTAAATATTTACAACATTTAAAAAATTATTTTATTTAAAGATCCCCTTAACACTTGAAAAAATACTTGAATAAAAATAATTAAATAATAACATTAAATGAAACCTATAATTTCATGAGAATAAGTAGATTCATAATATTATATTTCAAATTGTATTATATACACCTTATAGGATAATAATGGTCCACAATATCAAGATATTCTTCAATGAAAGGAGATTGAGACATAGTCTCATACGATAATTCGATATCCTAACAACATCACATTAAAATTTAGAAAATGAGTTGGTGGGAGAGAAAATTGTATCTCGTCAATTGGAAATAAAATGGACAGAAATAAGAATATATAAGAACAAACCCCAATATAATATAATGGATATTAAAATACATAACATAAAAAATAAGTCCTTGATAAAAAGAGGTGGGTGAAAGGATCCCTTGAGTCTGACTCGTCGCGTATGTTCCTTATTCTTCCTGAATAATATACTTAAGTAAATTTATACTTGATTTAGATTCTTTTTCAAGTTTATTTTTAATTTTTTATGACTTATTACATTTCTATAACAATCATATAATTATTCATGTTCATATCAGTCATTTTGTCGATGTCTGGTACATAAGTTAAAAATAAACCTCTTATAATTAAAATTTTTCCATGTGGTCAAAAGTCCATTATCTACAGAATTATATTCAGGATTTAAATATAACATATTACCATTATATAAGTATTTATATCTAGTATATTTTTATTTATAATAGTCCATAACATTTGGATATAATAAATGAAATGCATCGTTCATTGTGATGGTAAGTCGTACGTACGCATGAATGTAACTTTCATTTCTTTTCCATATCTAAAGAAATAAACACTAAATGATACATTGGTATATTATAATTATAGAATAATATATATTTTATATATGTTACATATTTTCATTAATTACATACTTTATATGTTCCATTTTTATCATTAACGAGTCATATCACTTTGAGAGGGAAGTAGTCCGCACTTCCTAAAATGAAATTATTGTATTTACGTGTTATGGAATGAACAAAGGAATGTTGTAAATGAAAAATACAGAAGAATAGAGGAAATATTAATATAATATATATCATATATAAATATAGATTCATAATAATGGTCACCATGATAGGCGGTAGAATATAATTGAACAATCATCGTTTCGTGGGGCAGTAGTTTTCCATCCACAGAAACAGTATGTTCTAAATCCATTAGATGGGAATGTGTGTGAGTGTAGGTTGAATACTTCTCATAAAAACATCATATAATACTGAAAATACTATTTTTGTTATAAAATAATGTAATAAAGTTATTTAAGGGGGTTTGAGAAGGAAAATAAATGGATGAAGCTTGAGGGAAGACATTGCCACAAATCTGGTAACTTCTTTTCATTTAAGCTAAAATGCCTTTTTAAATTTCCTTCTGCCCAAGTTAAGGATTCTATGACTAAGAGGGGGATGTTTTGAGATTATCTTTTCATATTATGGATGATAAAAGTGGGATTTAGAGGTGTGATTAAGGGTTAGAGATGGTGGCCTTTTATAAGAGGGAGGAGGGGTACTTTAGGAAATTTTGAAGGAGTATTTTATTATAAAATGAATTTCAATTTTGAAAAGGTCCAAAAATAATTTAATGAGAAGATAATATGGGGATTTTTTGAAATACTCTCAACCAATATTTTTTAGATATGTTTTGGTTTTAAATTTAACATTACCAATTAACTTTTACCCTCAGTTAACTTATTGACTCTTACCATGTCTTCTTGTATATTCATACTATATGGCTTATATTGTAACTATTAAATTAAAATTTAACCTAAAGTGGGTCATTAATGACATTTTCAACCTTATCTAAGTCATCTTACCAAATCATATACTTTTAGGACTATTATATCATTTAATAAAATAGTATTTTTTTTAAACTCATTTATGTCAATTTATAAACTATTCATATCAAGACTATTAAAAAATCCATAACAACTTTATTGTTTCAAAAAACATTCATTAATTCAAAGATAAAAATTAATAATTATCCTCAAAATTATTTTAAGGCATAAAAAGTTTGATAATAAATTTATTTTAATTTTTATAATCTTCTTTATTTTAAACATCCATTTATATGGTAATCACTATATCATCATTGTGTCATAAATAAATTTATTTATTTGATGTCTAAAAATTATTAATAAAATACCCTCATTTTAGAAATATATTTATCTTTATGATTATTATTTATAGTTGAAGATATCACTTATATAACCCAATATAAAAATTATTTTACTAAAATATGTATGTTTATGTTATATTTTCCTTATCATTAAATTAAAAGTAATTAAATGTCATCTTCACACACAAGTGGCTCCATAAGATCCTAAAATCAACCCAAGGACGACCATGGTCAGACATACATCATCCAATAGTATTATAACATGTGTTAGGTTAATTTAATATTATTATAAAATAATTGTTTTACCCTTATTTACCAGAATTACCCTTTAACCACGGCAAAACAAATATATACTAAAATTACTATTAATAATGTCTAAAAATGAAAGTTACCTATTTACACAATTTGGACCTACTGATTCCAAATATGGAATCCATTTTTCCAAATTCTAAACATAGAAGTTTCAGAAGTTAATTTAAAATTAATTCCCATTTTCAAAACGAAAAGGCGTGGCTCAAAGAAGTAAAGACTTCCAAAATATTGACATGTGTTTATGTGAAATTTCAAAGTTAAAATACTTAAAATGACCAAATTTTGATTAAATTCTATAAAAATAAAACAATTACACTATAAAACGATTTAAAAGTACAACATAACAATATAAATATATTATATTCAAAGGTATTTTTGAATTAAAATGGAGTATTTTTTACTATTCATTAAAATTGTACTTTATCATAAAAATACCAAAATTTCAACCAAAAGTAAAATTTGATGTCCTGCTTATAAAGAATAATTTTTTTTGTCAGATATAATGCATAATAGTTGCAAATAGTTCACCATTAAAAGGCGGTATATTGGCCTTTTAAATAATATTAAAGTATTTCATGTTTAAAATCGGATTCATTCTTATTTTAAGACTGTAAAAGTATCTTAGATAAACGTAAAAACATTCAAAAACATTTGTAACCATAATATAGTTAGTTATGTTCATTTCTGGAAATCAATGGCTATGCGTTAACTACAATTTAAAATAATAATAAAATTATTTTATTTTTTAGTATAACTCAAAGTTGTGTGCAATGTAAGATTTCAAGGAAACTGGTTGTTGCGTGTTGAGTATGCTATTAGAAAAAATATCCTATTTAAAATAAAATTAATATCTTATACATAAATATTAATAGAAATGAATAAATTTTTATTATATAAATACCTAGGTCATTACATCTTTCCCCCTTTTGGAAATCGTGTCCTCATAATTTTAAAATTGTGCATGGAAAATTCATTGAAAGTCCCACATTGGAAAGAAGTCAATAAATCTATCACTTTAAAATAAAGAAATAGAATTACAAAGTCAGTAAAGATAACCCATACTAGGGTTCCATTAAGTAAAACATAGATATGGAAGAGAAAACAAACCTTCATGTTCTGATGGAGAGGGATAGATAACATTATCCGGAGAAAGTTAACTACCGAAAAACAATAAACTTATGATGGTTTAAACAGTATTTGATTACCCAATAGGAAGAGTAAAAAGACAAGACTTTTGTCTTATGTTCCTTTTCATAATGTTGAGGAATTTATTTAGGAGATTGAATAATAACATAAGGAGATATACTTAATTTTCAAGTACAGTCTCATCCTTAGATATATTTCCACAACAAACTTATCTTTTCTCCAAACTATGAGTATTCAATATGACTTGGTCACACCTGATGTGCTAGAATCAACATCTAGAGAATCACATAATCCACAAAAGATGAACTATATATTTCCTTTATCTTTAGAAATTAAACAGAAAAATGGTTAGTACAAGATCAGATGATCCAAAAAAGGATAATTCTTTATATTAATAAATACTACTATTAATTTCCAAAATTAAACAAAGAAAACAAAAAGATAAAAAAATACCATTCCATAAAAAAATTTCCCTAAAATTCATCAAAATAATAAAAATAATTTTTGAAACCCAAAATTCAAAAACATTTGATCACATAGTCATCCACGATAAATCATAATATTCATCTCCAAATAACATGAACTACTCTTAAAGTCACATACTAAAAGTAATTAACCTAATCACATATTCTCTATGATAGGTTTATCATTTCCATAATTAACCAAAATCACTATAATTACATAATAAAAACATAGATTCTTCCAAAATAAAATTCCACCATTACACCTCAAATGGGATCCTATAGTATTCTATTTTCCTTAGGCATATAGTGTTCCCAAAAAAGAGTGACCATATTCCAAAATAACATTTATCACATAATCACCAAATCAGTTTCCTATACTAAGGATATCCATTTGATAAATCATAAGTTCCCAAAATGAAGATATTATTGATCTATAAAATCATTTAACTAAAAAGTATTAGTCATACTAACCAGGGACTTCATGTAGTCTAGGGGAAGGTGATAAATCTTTGTCCCACTTTGGTTGTGGGATATATTCATATAGCTTTATCCGACATGACAGGTTGTCACACGGTCTGCGTGTTGTCCTTCTTCAAAAACTATATAATTTTATAACATTCCAAAAAAAGAGATAATTTCCTAAAAAATAACCATAACATATTTTAACCACAAATGTTATCTCAAACCTCATATTTTTTTCCAAAAAAGTAACAACCTATAGTTTCCTCAATTTCAAGGATCATATAAAACAAAATGGTTCATTATAACTATATCCACAAAAGAAAAGATAATTCTTCCTCAAAGAGTATTAATACATAGAAAATAGTAGGGTTACACATACAATAGAAAATTATTCCAAGGTAATCCCATTAACAAAGAGCATTAATACTTTTAAACATTTAATCACCCAAATATCTAACATAACTCTCAAATTTTTAAAATGTAGAAATCTTAATCATCCAGAATTCTCCATGATCCCTGAACAATTTTTTTCAACTTATTATTTAATAAAATTTTTAAAAAAAAATTTCATGAATCATATACTAAGATTCCATAAGATCAAAACATCAGATAAGATATAAAACATACATTTCATAGATCATTTCCAGTTTCCTCATCCTCAATTGGAATGGCATTGGGAATTGGTAAACATTTATTTTTATGGTACTGCTATTCCCATTCCAAAACCTTCTTCATAAGACATCTGTTTTTTTAATGACCACGTACACCACATTTAAAACATTCAATTGATCCCTCAGAAATAACTTCTTTACTTTTCTTAGAGTCTACTAGATGCTTCCTTTTTCCATCATAGGGTATTGATTTATGACCTTAGTTACAACATCTATAACATCTTCCCGTCAAATTGAATAATTTTCCTAGGTGTTTATTTCTACATCCTTGACACATTGGTTTCCTAATATACTTACCTTTATGATTATTTCTTGAACTTCCATAAGGATTCGTTTCTCGGATATATCATTCTTAAGAAAAATCCCCAATGTTTATGTGGTCAGTCATGACTCCAGATAGTTTGTTAATAATAACCACAAGAGTTCTCATTGCATCTCCCATTTTATTCAGTTGATCATTCAGAAGACTGTCAAAATTTTCTTCACATCCATTGTTACATTGATTCTTTCAAGATCTATCCATTTACAAAAACCAAAAATTCCAGTGTGAGTATATCATAAAAATCATCGTATTATATCTTATGAGGAGGGTAAACACTAAGATATACTTATTCATGTTATCTTAAACTCATTCAATATATCTAAAATAACTATGACTCTTTCTAATATTATAACCATTATGGTTATTTCACTTATTCTTAAATGACACCCTAACCACTAAGGTTATCTTACATGACCTTTGATACCAACTATAAGTCCTCATCCTTAAACATTACATAATCTTGATTTAAGTCAAGAATTCACATTGAGGATATTTTTAGGTATACCTATTTTGAGAATTAGTACGTAACAATTACATTACATCTAAAAAACTACAAAGTATGCCCTTATACGTTACACAAATTATTTCACAATAAAAACACCTTAAATAAATCAAGAGTTCTTTTCTTCATAAAAATCTTCTTTAATAATTCCTTTCTGTTACCCCTCCTTATAGACTATGAAAAAAATTCAAGAACTTGGGATGAGCATAAAAATATTATTAATTGTTATAAAATAAGGAAAGAAAACATTATTCCATCAATACATTCAAAAAAGAGAAATCATACTTCTCAATCATAAAACCTAATATCTTTAACATCCCTCAGGAAATCATAAGATTTATGAATAACACATTGAAATAATAAATCATAAAGGTAAATTTTGGCATCCATTTCGTACTTACATTGTATATTTCTTGGATACATAGGGAGTTACATTTGGAATACCCATCATAGTATATCCCCTAAATCTATTTGGAGAAACATTAACGTTTACCTCTTACACTTTACCTAGTGCACTAGAGTGCTATCTGGAGCTCACCCACCATAAGTTTATCACGGAACCACCTATTTTTGTTTATCAAGTAACCACCAATGAAATGTCCAACTACCATTACATAATAACAGATAAAAGATTGAAATTATCAACATTTCAGTCATCAATCAGAAGAAACAAATTCAACATATTGAAATATTCAATCCATTTCCAAATTCATTTAAAACATTTAATAAATATTTTTTCTAATCAAAGTTTCCCATAACAAATTGAAACTTTTAAAAGAATTAAAATTTAAAAAACTTAATGTTCATATAAATAAATCCATAAAATCATTTTGAAAACATGGACATTACTATGAATGATTTATAACATTAAATCTTTAAAACATTTAAAACAATGTTTTAGTTAAAGAGTCCCTTCACACTTGAGAAAATAGTTGAATAAAAATAATTAAATAATAACATTAAATAAAACCCATAATATCCTGAGAATAAGGAGATTCATGATATAATATATAATTGTGTATTGTATAAACATTATAGGCTAATAAAGGTGCACAATATCAAGATATTCCTCAATTAAAGGAGATTGATACATAGTCCCTTACAAAAATTCGACAGCCTAACGGTGTCACTTTAAAATTCCGAAAATGATTTGATGGGAGAGAAAAGGGTATCTCTTCAATTGGACATAAAATGGACATAAATAAGGATATATAATCACATAACCGAATATAAGAAAATGGAAATTAAAATACATAACATAAAAAGAAGTCTTTGACTATAAGAGGAGGGTGAAGCATTCTCTTACCTTGAGTGTGACTCGTCACGTATGTTCCTTATTCTTCCTGAAAAATACACATAATTAAATTTATACTTTATTAAGAACATTTTCATATTTATTTTTCCTTTTATATCACTTATTAACTTTCTATAAAAATAATATTATTATTCAAGTTCATATCGGTTGTTTCGTTGATGTTCAGTACTTGAGTCAAAAATAAACCTATTATAATTACAAATTTTCCATGCGTTCAAAAGTCAATTATCTCCAAAATTGTATTCAGGATTTAAATATCATATATAATCATTATATATGTATTTATATACAGTATATTTTTATTTATAAAAGTACTTAACATTTGGATATAGAAATGAAAGTCAAAGTTCATTGTGACTCTAAGCCATACGTACGCATGAATGCAACTTTCATTTTTTTCATATCTAAAGGAATGAAAAATAAAGGATACATAGGTATATTATAATTCTTTAATAATTTATAAGTTATATATGTTACATAATTTGATTAATTCCATCCTTTATATGTTACATTTATATCTCGAACAAGTCATATCACTTTGAGGGGGCAGTAGTCTGCACTTCCTCAAATGAAATTATCCTATTTGCGATTTATGGAAAGAATAAAAGTTTGATATAAATGAAAAATACAGAAGAATAAAGACAATATAAATATAATATATACATCATATGTAAATAAAGTGACATAATAATTTCCACCATGAGAAGAGGTAGAAAATAATTGAACAATCAACGTTTCATGAGGCAGTAGTTCGCCGTCCATAGAAACAGTATGTTCTAAGTCAATTATATGGATGTGAGTGTGAGTGGAGGTCGAATAAATCTCATAAAAACATCAATTATACTTCACATACTGATTTTGTTATAAAATAATGTAATAAAATAATTTTATGGAGGTGGAGAAGGAACATAAATGGAAGAATATTGAGAGAAGACATTACCTTGAATCAGGTAACTCCTTTTGATTTATTCTAAAAGGCCTTTGTGAATTTCCTTATTCCCAAAGTAAGGCCTCTATGAGTAATAGAGGAATTTTGGGAGATTATTTGGGAAAATTTTCAATGAGCCAATGTGGATTGAGAGGTGTGAGTAAGGGTTAGATGTGGTGGCCTTTTATAAGAGGGAGGAGATGTACTTTAGGAAAGTTGGAAATATTATTTTATTATATATTGAATTTCGATTTTTAAAAGATCTAAAACTCAACTAATTCTATTATAAGATAATTATTCTTTGCAATACTCTCAACCGATGGTTTTTAGACATGTGTTGGTTTCAAATTTAACCTTATCATTTATCTTTAACCCTCAGTTAACTTATTGGACTCTTACCATGTCTTCTTGTATATTCATACTATACGGTTTATATATTTACTATAAAATTCCACTTGAACTGAAAGTGGTTCATTAGTGACATTTTCAACTTTATCTAAGTTATTTGGAATAATATTATATTTTTATGAATATTATATCATTTAATAAAATAGTATTTGTTTAAAAAACTGATTTGTGTCAATTTATATACTATTCATATCATGAGAAAAACCATAACAACTTGACTATTTTGAGAAACCATCATTAATTAAAATAAAATAAATTTATAATTAACCCTAAAATTATTGTATGTCATAAAAAGTTTCAAAATAAATTTATCTTAACTTTTGTAATCTCATTTATTTAAAACATGATTTAATAAGATAATCACTATATCATCATTGTGTCATAAATATAATTATATTTTTGGTGTCTAAAAAATATAAATAAACTACCCTGACTTCGTAAATCACTTTATATTTATAAGGATTGTTTATAGTTGAATATATCACTTATATAACACCATATAAAAAAAATTTTGTAAAAGATATATGTTTATGTTGTATTTTCATTATCATTAAATTAAGAGTAATTAAATGTCATTTTCGCACACAAGTGGCTCCATGGGATCCTAAAATAGACCCAAGGATTCCCTTGGTACTAAATATCTCATCCAACAGTATTAGGACATGTTTTGGGGTAATTTAATATTATTATAATATTATTTTTTTACCCTTATTTTCGAGATTTTCCCTTTAACTGTGGTAAACAAAATATTTACTAATGTTACTATTCATAATGACTAAAAATAAAAGTTGCCTATTTACACAATTTGGACCTCCTAATTCCAAATATAGAATTGTTTTTTATAAATTCAAAGAACCTAATTTTTAGAAATCAATTTAAAATTAATTCCTGTTTTCAAAATTAAAAATCGTGTTTTTAGTATGTAAAAACTAAAAAAAATATTGACATGTGTTTATGTCCTATTTCAAAGTTAAATTACTTAAAATGAAAAAAAAAATTGGATTAATTTATAAAAATATATTCCAATTAACCAATTAAATATACAATCTATCTATGTAAATAAATTAGATTAAAAAGTAGTTATAAATTAAAATGCAGTATTTTCACTATTCATTAAAAATGAAATTTATCAGAAAAATACAAAACTTTCATAAAAAGTAAATTTTTATTTCCCTATTCTAAATAACAATTTTATTTTTTCAAATTGAACATATAAAAGTAGCAGAAACTACATTTAAAAGGGGTTCGCCATCAAAAAGAGGTAAATCGACCTTTTAAGGAATATTAAAGTATTTCATGCTTAAAATTGGATTCATTCTTATTTTCAGCCTATAAAATTTATTGGATAAAATCAAACACATTCAAAAAAACATATTTAATAATAATTTAGCTATTTATGTCCATTCCTAGCAAATAAAACATCTATGCGTTAACTACCATTTAAAATAATATTATTATTATTTTATTTTTAGGAATAACAAAAAGTTTTTTGAAACAAAAGAATTGAAGTAAACCGGTTGTTGCATGTTTAGTGTATTATTGGAAAAATTGTTCTATTTAACATAAAATTATTATCTTATTCATAAATATTAAGAGAAATGAGAAAAAAGTATTATTATATAAATACCTTGGTCATTACATAATCCTTAATTGAATTGGAATACGGTTTGTGTTTTTTGTTAGTCCACACATGGAAGACTAGGTAGATTGAAAGGAAAGGTATCAAATAGTTCAAGCTAAAAGCAGTATTGAAGGTGGCCTCATTTCTCAATGTTTTCCAAATTTTTGGGGTCCAAAATTTGAAAGTTGTCTTTCAATGTACAAAGTGGTTTCTCTTGGAGGCCTCAAGAAAATATGGCAGAGGCATGAGCTTCATTAAGATGGAATTTGAAATATTAATTTCACTAAGACATAATGTTTTTTGATGGTGTGCTTTGGGATTATGATGTTCTTCACGTTCAAAAATGGAGTTCTATACAATTCTGAGTTTTTCTCTCGGGGGTCGTTGATGGAATGCTTTGCGAATTCGATGGGCATCGTGAAGGTAATTGATGGATGTAAGAACTTTTTTTGGCTATGAAAGACATTGGAATATTCTTGATGATATTCCAGAGCAGCACCATCAGACGGCGTGCGATTCCGAGCCCCGGAGTGGCCGGAATTAAATTTTCAGTGCGTTCACACCGGAAACGAGAAATAAATGGGATAACTACTAAACGGTGATCCGGATCCGAGATCCGAGTGTTCGGATGGGTCCAAAATGGGGCGTTTAACCTAGGAACGACATAAATCATGTCTGCGCGGGATGTTTGGACCCCTCGCCCGCTTCTAGAACGTTAAACGGATAAATTAATTAATAAATTTATTCGTTTAATGGTGAAACTCATGTATCTCTTAAACGGTGGCTCAGATTGGAAAATCAAGGGCACTGTTGACTTCAGAACGTGTCGTTTACCCTAGAAGGGGTATATGTTTTGCGGGCACGGCCAGTCTGTGAAAAATGGCCCCAGGGGCATTTTCGTAATTTGGAATCTTTGAGCGTTCAACTTTATAACTTCCAAACAGAAGCTGAGAATCAAATTACGAGACCACCGTTGTTCTCGGGATGTGGTTTTTACCCTAGGGGAGGCTTAACCTCGACCTCGTCGCGAGTTTCAGATGCGGGACTTTTCGGTGGTTTTAAATTAATTAAATTGTGAATTAATTTATTTAAACTCTCCCCTCCTCCCTTCATCCCCATTGAACCCCCTGGCGAAACCCTCTCCTCTATCCTCCTCCATCTCTGGCAAGGCGGTCTGGGGAGGCAGCTCCGGCAAGGTGGCGGATCGCGGCGAAGCTCCGGGCAACGCCCACGAGGTAGGGTCTTGTTGCGTTTTTTCCCTTCCCGCACCTCCTTTGAACCTAAATCATATGCTCGAATTGTTGATGGATTTTCTAACAAACCACATTAATGTGTAGTAGAGTTTTTACTCTTTCCATCACTTGTTTTGGTTCATAAATCCGAGTTGCAAGGAGGCTGCAGCGGCCCGGTGAAGATTGCGGGAATTTTGGGTTGTCCCGGCAGTTTCTGGCGGTCCAGCGAGTGTCCAGGACGGCGTGGCTTCGGTCCGAGGCAGCGGCAGCGGTGGAGACTCCATCCAGAAGCGGTGCTAGGGGCGACAGTGAGCAGCGGGCCGAGGCGCCGTAGCGGCGGGCTCCAGCCACGGGCGAGGAGCGCGGGGCGCATTCGGCAAAGGCCGGCGCGACGGCAAGGCGGGGTCACACCGCGCGACCCCACGCGGCTGCAGAGACCCGCGATCAGCGGGTCTCCACGGAGGGCCACGACCAACTTCTTGGCTGGTCGGCGCGGCGTGGACCCAGGGGTCCACGACTGGGCCACGCGGGTGAACCGCGGGCCAGCCAGCGCGGACCGGTCCAGACCGGTCGGACCGGCCGGTCCTGTCCCGGGGGGGGGGGGGGGGAGGAGTTCACCCCTCCAGCTTCGAACACCCGTCAATTTCGCCATAGGTGTCCTTTTTGTGCGTCGTCTATGGCGGCACGATCCTAACAGCAAGGAGGCCTTTTTAGATGGTTTCGGGAATTTTTAATTCCTGAAACGAGGGACTTCGATAGCACGACTCATGCATTGAGTAAGGTTGACGTTTTTTTGGGGAACTTGTTTTGGACGGCGTGGACGCGTCCGACGTTCGTTTCAAGCATTGTCAGTGGCGTTGGGACCCTGGCATGGAGGCGGAGCTTTCCAGGGTGGTTTCAGGCATTGAGGTCGCAGTTGAGGCATAGGCCCCATGGCCCGTCTTTCGAGCTGTGTGCAGCGTTTTAGCACCTTTTTCATCATACGTCCATTCGGGGCATGCGAGCAGTCGATGTTGGGTGTTTTTCCGAGGGCATCACGTTGTCGCAGTCTGCCCGCGGTAATTTGGTATGATGGTGCAGGCTATACAAGGGTCGTTTGGGCGTTGACGTTTATTTTCCATCCTCATCACCGGGTGTCCATTTGGGGACGAGTAAATAGTCCACCTTGTGTGCTTTTTCGAAATAATCACAATGGTGCCATCCGTTGGCAGCTCTTCGGGACCGGGGTGCAGGTCCCGCGTTGTACCGCTCATGTGTGAGGAGCCAGAATGTATTTTTTTCTCCAGATATCCATTGCACTCAAGTGAGTAGTGCTTTTGACATGTTTTCCCGAGGGGATCGCAATAGTGCGATGAGCTCGACTATTTTCGGGGCTGAGGCTCGGTATCACGGGACGTCGTTCGGGCGTGAGGCGGTGTTGGCGACCTTTCCGTCGTATGTTCGTTGGAGGTGAGTAAATAGTCGATCTCTCATGTTTTTCCTCGAGGATTTCAATGGTATGATCCATTTGGTTGTGTGTAGCCTCTTACGTGATCTTATTAAATGTGGAAAGGTGAAGGTGCCCCGGCGGCGGTTCCTCTACCGTGTTTGTAGCGGACCATTGGCATGTGATCGCGTGCACTCCTGGGAGAGTGATGTTGGTGGATAACAATATGTGGTTGGTTGTGCCCCATGTGTTGAGCTAGCAAGTTGGAGATGTTACGTCATTCCTTCGCCTTGACGTTGGGTGTCATGTGCACGATAGCCCTTGGGCTGAAAAATTCGGTATACTCTGGGAGAATATGGGAGCTCTTGGACATACGTGTGGTTTGTACCTGAGACTGTTTGTGCGCTTGGTTGGGGTTTGATTTGGGGCCACACATCGTGTGGGCCCCATGTGTGTGTTGTGTTCTGTTTTGTGTACTTGGACCTCACACGGCATAGAGGGTCCCTCTGTGCTCGTTTGTTTGTCCAGCAGGGTTGATTGGTCTCCCCCTGGTTTTGTTCTCGATGGATCAGCTGGTAGCGGTGTTAGTGACACCCTATGATGGAACAGGCGTTGAACCCCTTTGGGTGAGTTGTTCTGTAGTTGGGTGGTTGTGTGATACCCACTACGTGTTTGGTTGGCCAGTGTTGTTCCCTCTAGTAGAGATGGCCAGAGCAGTTCTTAGTTATACCCTCCAACGGGCCTAGGCAGTGGGTTACTCAATGACTTCTTTGGGTTTACCCTCCAGCAGGGTTGGGCAGTGGGTTTCTAACTGACTTCTACGGTTTACCCTCCAGCAGAGACTGGGCAGTGGGTCACCCGATGCTCTTAGGGTCTACCCTCCAGTAGAGACTGGGCAGTGGGTCACCCGACGACTCTTTAGAGTCTACCCTCCAGCGGAGACTGGGCAGTGGGTCGCTTGTCTTCTAGTTCCAGGTCTACCCTCCAGCAAGGCTGGGCAGTGGGTCGCATGTCGACTTATTCTTGGTTTACCCTCCAGCGGGGCTGGGCAGTGGGTCGCCTAATAATATATTAAGGTCTACCCTCTACCGGGGCTGCGTAGTGGGTCTCTTGATGATGTATTATGGTTTACCCTCCAGTGGGGCTGGGTAGTGGGTCTCCTGATGATGTATTATGGTTTACCCTCCAGCGGGGCTGGGCAGTGGGTCGCCTGATGATGTAGTATGGTTTACCCTCCAACAGGGCTGGGTAGAGGGTCACCCGATATCATGTTATGAATTACCCTCCAGCAGGGCTGGGCAGTGGGACACCTATTGGCATTCTAGGCTCAGTCCTCTCTACTAGGACAGCCTGTGGCTTTGCTCCGTGATTACCGGAGTGGGACCTTTGGTTATACGGGTCAGTGTTGTAATGACTTTGATATTGAGAATACCTCTCGACTGCATGGCAGTGACGAGGTGTGGTTTGACTTTCCCTAGAACTCTCGAGTACAAGGGGCACATTCCCCACCGAGACACGTTCTTGTGATGTGATCTAAAACTGTACGGGATAGTCAGTGCCACCCAAAGTGGATACTGTTGAGGTGTGGCGATTGAGCCCCTTGGCTTGCGGTTCGGGGCAGACATGTGGGATGTTGGGCATCGATAGAGTTTTCTTCTGGGATTGTGGGCTACTCATTTTTCTTGGGCTGAGCTACAGGATGGTGATCCCCTTACGACTTTGTTCAGGCTTCTTGATAGAGCATATAGATGTATATACGTTGTTCAAGAACCCACTTCTTTGGTTTGGTTACTCTCCTTCCAGGAGAGGCGAAGACGCGCTGGGTATGCCACGTGCATTCCATGTCTAGCTTCTCGTGGTTGGATGAGTCTACTCTCCTGCTATAGGTAGCGAAGACTCGACGGGAAGTTCGTCTTCTCACAGTTTCCAGCTCCTTGTGTCTGGACGAGTCTACCTTCTTTCCTCTTATTGGGTTGAGTTGGACTCTTTACTGTACTCTTTACTACACCCTCAGTTGTAATCCATTACTTTTCATGTTCGCTCTACTGCTCACCCTTTGGTACCACCTTTGTTGCTCCCTCGAGCATTCGGGGTATCCTAATGAGTATTTTCATACTCATCCCTGCTTGGGCTTTGCCCGCACTTGGTGTGCCCTTGCAGACGGCGGATAAGTTGGTCGTGAATTTAGTGGAGCATTGGAGTTCGAGAGCTTGTACCACGTGCAGTGGTTGTTGTCGGGTTCCAGGTGGGGAACGCTTCCAGCTGTTTACTGTTTTTTCACCTATTTCCGGGTTGTGGCACTTTTTTGTTGGGCGCGTTTTTTCCCCTTTCCTTTTCAGTTTATCTTCTGCTAGTACTTTGTACTGTTTAGAGGTCGATGCACATCTATGGCTTATACATATATCAGTTGTTCTTTTTACTCTTCTTGTTCTTACTTTTACTCTGAACTTTTGCATTCAGTGTGATGTGTGTGTGTGTACAGGTACTTAGGCAAAGGCCTCCCCGAGTTATTGTGCCTTCAGCCCTGCTCGCCAGCCCCTGGCCTATGGAGGCGGGCTTCGGGTAGTTGTGGCTTGATCTTGGGTAGGGTCAGGTCATGACAAAGTGGTATTAGAGGTGGTTCATTCCTTGGGACGATGTTCGGACGTCCCTAAAATGAACGGAATTGGTTGGGATTTAGGGAAACCGTGTTAATGTGTCTCGAGAGCAGCTCTCTGGCCAGGGAGTCCAGTGATGGTGCGGTGGCCGACGTATCCATTCCCCAGGACCTTGATAACCCGCTTGTCCACTCGGCATGTTGAGACACTTATTGCGGGGGAAAATTTGGTTTGTGCATCACATAGGATTGAGTCTTTGATTGTCCTTCTTGAGTCAGATCCCCATCGTTGTTGTTGTTGGTATATACATATATGCTCATCTGACGGCGACACTCCTTGATAATATTCAGGATGTCTTCGTGAAGACAGCCTGCCGGGATACTAGCTTTGGTGCATGATGACAACCCTGTGAGCTACGAGGCCACAGTCTAGGACCCATCATGTGAGCCCCTTTCTCCTCATGGGACGGCAGCATCACCCCCACTTGTTGAGCAGCAGGCAGTTTTAGCAGAGCAGGCTGAGATTAAGTGCAGTTTGAGTGCGCTTTGTGAGTTCCAGCGGCAGATACCGCTAAGGTTCAGTGGTGAGCCAGACCCACAGGCAGTAGTTGTTTGGCTCGAGGCAGTGGTTCGCCTTTTCAGGCTTGTGCAGACGCCGACAGATTAGAGAGTGGCTTTGGCATCCAGCCATTTTCGTGGATCATCTTGGCGTTGGTGGAGTCTGGTGACTCGGTTTCTAGACGAATCGTCTCTTTCATGGGGCGACTTTCGGTTGTTGTTCCGTGATGAGTTTTTCCCATCCTTCTTGCGCTTTGTTCGGATTCTGGAGATCCAACAGTTTCAGCGGGGATGGATGACGGTGGCCCAGTACGCGGCTCGTTTCGCAGACCGTGCACGCTTTTACCGAGACTTGGTCCATGACTACAACATCCGAACGCGGAAGTTTGAGAAGGGTCTCCACCGAGATAATTGTGCGGGTCATAGTACCCTTGGGAATTTCCAATTATCCCGAGGTGCTAGAGTTGGTGCTGGTGACAGGGGGCTACCTGTCACATTCTAGCGTTGGTGGTGGCAGTAGGCACGTCGGAGCCGAGACGTCTGTTGTAGCTAGCAGGCTCCGGATGACAGAACCTTGACGCAGGTGGCTTCCTGATAACCGGACTTAGGGGTGTGGTTGTACACCACAGTGGTGCCGAAGGGCACCAGTGCAGCCCGGAGAGAGTTGGTGCTATTCTTGTGATGGGCGAGGTCACTTGTCACGAGACTACCCAACCCGAGTTGCTAAGAACTTTGGGCAGGAAGCAGGCACACCACCATGACGGAGGCAGTGTCATGATCAGAGTAACGCCCAGCGAGGTGGTGCTAGCAGAGGAGCAGGAGGATTTGGTAGTGAGGGACGGCTTTACGACGTCCTCTCATCACCACTAGGCGGTCCACGTCAGGCTCCGGGAGCTGACACTTGGGACCGCGGATAGTTGTGAGCATGGATGTCTACGATCCGGCAGATCATGGGATGCTGAGAGGTACCCCTTGCGAATCTTCTACTTCTTGATGTAGAATTGTTAGAATATGTGAGTGAAATGTTTTTTTCTCCCCGCTCTAAGCTATAGTTGATACCAGGGTGACGCAGGGTGTCAGGTGTAATTCTTTGTTGGTAAAGTAAAAGGCGTCGGACCTTTTTCTTTAGTCGATGGCGTCGACTCCATCACTCCCCCAGCATGTAAGAGAGTCTTGGTTGAGAGACATCGACTGTGAAATCTCGCATAACCAGATATCCTTGGGTGTTTCACCATACGAATATTCTGAAGGAAGGAATCACCAGGCCTTGTTTCAGGTGCGGGCGGTGATTCCAGTCACGGCGTGCGACGTATATGTTCGTTCGGGGAGGTGAGCTACCCCCGAGAGCCTTCGGGTTTTTTTGAGACCGTGCAAAGGGATGGCAAGGTACCCTACCACATTGCCCTAACCACAAAGTCTGGATTGGGTGCACGACATCAAGAAGGGCCGACCTCGCATGAACAGATCAATCCTTTGGTCTGTGTGCGGTGACGCAAAGTTGTGTGTGGGTTCTTCTGGGTACGGGAAAGCCAGGAGTGGGCTTAGTACCCTGTGTTTCTCCCTAGTTTTTCTTTTTGCGGACGAAAAGTTTGAATGAGGTAATGATGTAAGAACCTAGTTATTGCTACGAAATACTTTGGAATATTCTTGGTGATATTCCAGAGCATCTCCTTCAGACGGCGTGCGATTCTGAGCCCCGGAGTGGCTGAAATTAAATTTTCTGTGCGTTCACACTGGAAACGCAAAATAAATGGGATAACTCCTAAAAAGTGATCCGGATCAAATATCCGAGTGTATGGATGGGTCTGAAATGGGGTGTTTACCCTAGGAATGACATAAAGCGTGTCGGCGCGGGACGTTTGGACCCCTCACACACTTCTAGAACGTTAAACGGTTAAACTAATTAATAAATTTATTCATTTAATGGTGAAACTCAAGTATCTCTTAAACGGTGGCTCAAATTGGAAAACTGAGGGCACCGTTGAGTTCAAGACGTGTTGTTTACCATAGTAGGGGTATAAGTTTTGCGGGCGCGGCCCGTCTGTGAAAAATGGCCCAGGGGCGTTTTCGTAATTTGGAAGCTTTGAGATTTCAGATTTATAACATCCAAATGGAAGCTCGTAATCACATTCTGAGACCACCGTTGTGCTCGTGAGGTGGTTTTTACCCTAGGGGAGGCTTAACCTCGACCCTGTTGGGAGTTTCGGATGCGGGTCTTTTCGGGGGTTTTAAATTAATTAAATTGTTAATTAATTTATTTAAACTCTTCCCTCCTCCCTTCCTCCCCATTGAACCCCCTGGAGAAACCCTCTCCTATCTCCTCCTCCATATCCGGCAAGGTGGTTCGGCGAGGAAGGTCCGGCAAGGCGGCGGATCGCAGCGAAGCTCCGGGCAACGCCCACAAGGTAGGGTGCTCTTGCATTTTTTTTCCTTCCCGCACCTCCTTTGAACCTAAAACATATGCTCAAATTGTTGTTGGATTTTCAAAAGAACAAAATTAATGCGTAGTATAGTTTTTCATCTTTCCATCGCTTGTTTCGGTTCGTAAATCCGAGTTGCGAGGAGGCTGCAGTGGCCCGACAAAGATTGCTGGAATTTTGGGTTGTCCCGGCGGTCTCCTACGGTCCGGCGAGTGTCCAGGGTGGCGCGGCATCGGTCCGAGGCAGCGGCGACTCCATCCGGAAGCAGCACTGGGGGCGACGGCCAGAGGTGGTCCGAGGTGTCGTGGTGGTGGGCTCCGGCCGTGGGCGAGGAGCGCGGGGCGCCCTCGGCGCAGGCCAGCGCGACGGTGAGGGGGGGTCGCACCGCGTGACCCCGCGCGGCGACAGAGACCCGCAATAGGTGGGTCTCCGTGGAGTGCCGCGCCCATCCTCGTGGCTGGTCGGCACGGCATGGACCCGGGGTCCATGGCCGAGCCACGCGGGTGAGCCGCGGGCCGGCCAGCGCGGACCGCTCCAGACCGGTCGGACCGGCCGGTCCTGTCCAGGGGGGGAGTTCGCCCCTCCGGCTTCGAACACCCGTCAATTTCGCCCCAGGTGTCCGTTTTGCGCGTCATCTATGGCAGCGTGGACCTAACAGAGAGGCGGTCTTTTTGAGTTGGTTTCTGGAATATTTAATTCTCGAAACATGTGGCTTTGGTAGCACGACTCGTGCGTTGAGAAAGGTTGACGTTTTTCCGGGGAACTTGTTTTGGACGGTACGGACGCGTCCGACGTCCGTTTTAAGCGTCGTTAGTGGAGTTTGGACCCTGGCACTGAGTTGGAGCTTTCCAGGGTGGTTTCAGGCACTGAGGTCACAGTTGAGGTGTGGGCCCCATGGCTCGTCTTTCGAGCTCCGTGTAGCGTTTTAGCGCCTTTTTCATCGGACGTCCATTCGGGGCGTGCGAGTAGTCGATGTTGGGTGTTTTTCTGAGGGCATCGTGTTGGTGAAGTCTGCCCATGGTAATTCGGCACGATGGTGTGGGCCCTACAATGTTAGTATGGTCGTTGATGGTGATTTTCCATCTTTATCACCGAGTGTCCGTTTTGGACGAGTGAATTGTCCATCTTGTGTGCTTTTTCGAGATAATTACAACGGTGCGATCTGTTGGTAGCGCTTCGGGACCGAGGTGCGGGTCCCGCATGGTACCTCTCGTGCGCGAGGGGGCGGAATGTATCTTTTCTCCAGATATATGTTGCCCTCATGTGAGTAGTGCTTTTGACGTGTTTTCCCGAGGGGATCGCAATGGTGCGATGCGCCCGACTGTTTTTGGGGCCGAGGCTCGGGACCACGGGACGTCGTTCGGGCGTTAGGTGGTGTTGGAGACCTTTCCATCGGATGTCCGTTGGAGGCGAGTAAATAGTAAACCTTGCGTGTTTTTCTACGAGGATTACAATGGTACGATCCCTTTGGTTGTGCAGAGCCTCTTAAGCGATCTTATTAAATGTGGAAAGGTGAAGGTGCCCCGACGGCGGTTCCTCTACCGTGTTCATAGAGGACCCTTGGCATGTGATCGTGTGCACTCCTAGGAGAGTGATATTGGGGGTTAAAGAGATGTGGTTGGATGTTCCCCAGTCATTGAGGTGGCAAGTTGGAGATGTTACGTCACGCCTTTGCCTTGATGTTGGGTGTCGTGTGCACGATAGCCCTTGGTCTAAAAAATGAGGTATACTCTGGGAGTATACGTGAGAGCTTGGAGGTAGGTGTGGTTTGTACCTGAGACTATTTGTGCGCTTGGTTGGGGTTTGACTTGGGGCTACACATCGTGTGGGCCCCATGTGCGTGTCATGTTCTACGTTGCGTATTTGGACCTCTCGCAGCGTAGAGGGTACCTCTGTGCTCATTTGTTTGACCAGCAAGGTTGAGTGGTCTCCCCCTGGTTTCGTTCTCAATGGATCGGTCGGTAGCGGTGATAGTGACACCCAGTGATGGAACAGGCGCTGAACCCCTTTGGGTGAGTTGTGCTGGAGTTGGGTGGTTGCGTGATACCCACTACGTGTTTGGTTGGCCAGTGTTGTTCCCTCCAGTAGAGATGGCCAGAGCAGTTCGAAGTTCTACCCTCCAGTAGGGCTGGGCAGTGGGTTACACATCGACTTCTTCGGGTTTACCCTCCAGTAGGGTTGGGTAGTGGGTTGCTCACTAACTTCTAGGGTTTACCCTCCAGTAGAGACTGGGCAGTGGGTCACCTGACGCTCTTAGGGTCTACCCTCCAGCAGATACTGGGTAGTGAGTCACCCAACGACTCTTTAGAGTCTACCCTCCAACGGAGACTAGGTAGTGGGTCGCTTATCATCTAGTTCCAGGTCTACCCTCCAGAAAGGCTGGGCAGTGGGTCGCATGTCGACTTATTCTAGGTTTACCCTCCAACGGGGATGGGCAGTGGGTCGCCTGATATTATATTAAGGTCTACCCTCCAGCGGGGCTGGGCAGTGGGTCACCTGATGATGTATTATGTTTTACCCTCCAGCATGGCTGGGTAGTGGGTCTCCTGATGATGTATTATTATTTACCCTTCAGCGGAGCTGGGCAGTGGGTCGCCTGATGATGTATTATGGTTTACCCTCTAGCAGGGCTGGGTAGTGGGTCACCCGATATCATGTTATGAATTACCCTCCAGTAGGGCTAGGTAGTGGGCAACCTATTCGCATTCCAGGCTCAGTCCTTTCTACTAGGCTAGCCTGTGGCTTTCCTCTATGATTACTGGAGTGGGACCCTTTGTTATACGGGTTAGTGTTGTGACGGATTTGACTTTGAGAATACCTCTCGACTACAGGGCAGTGACGAGGTGTGGTTTGACTTTCCCTTGAACTCTTGAGTACAAGGGGCACATTCCCCAATGAGACGCGTTCTTGTGACGCGATCTAAAACCGTGTGGGCGAGTCAGTGCCACCCAAAGTGGATAGTGTCGAGGTGTGGTGATTGAGCCCCTTGGCTTGCAGTTCAGGGCAGACGTGCGGGATGCTGGGCATCGATGGAGTTTTCTTCTAGGATTGTGGGATACTCACTTTTCTTGGGCTAAGCTATGGGATGGAGATACCCTTATGACCTTGTTCGGGCTTCTTGACAGAGCATATGGATGTATATACCTTGTTCCAGAACTCACTTCTTGGGTTTGGTTACTCTCCTTCCAGGAGAGGCGAAGACGCGCGGGGTATGCCACGTGCTTTCCGTGTCTAGCTTCTCATGGTTGGACGAGTCTACTCTCCTGCTATAGGTAGCAAAGACTCGATGGAAAGTTTTTCTTCTCACCATTTCCAACTCCTTGTGTTTGGATGATTCTACATTCTTTCCTCTTGTTGGGTTGAGCTGGACTCTTTACTATACTCTTTACTGCACCATCGGTTGTACTCCTTTACTTTTCATGTTTGCTCTACTGCTCACCCTTCGGTACCTCCTTTGTTGCTCCCTTGAGCCTTTGGGGTATCCTACTGAGTATTTTCATACTCACCCCTTCTTGGGCCACCCCTTCTTGGGCTTTGCCAGCACATGGTGTGCCCTTGCAGACGGCGGATAGGTTGGTCGTGAAATTAGTGGAGCATCAGAGTTCGGGAGCTTGGACCACGTGTGGTGGTCGTTGTCGGGTTCTAGTTGGGGAACCCTTCCAACTGTTTACTATTGTTTCACCTGTTGCCGGGTTGTGGCACTTTTTGGTTGGGCGCATGTTTTCCCCTTTCCTTTTGTATTTTATCATCATATTGTACTTTGTACTGTTTAGAGGTCGATGCACATCTATGGTTTATACATATAGCAGTTATTCTTTTTTACTCTGATTGTTCTTACTTTTACTCTGCACTTTTGCTTTGAGTGTGTTTCATGTGTGTGTGCAGGTACTTAGACAAAGGCCTCCCTGAGTTATTATGCCATCAGTGCTGGTCGCCAGCCCCTGGCCTATGGAGTCGGGCTTGGGGTAGTTGTGGAGCGTGCCTGGGTAGGGCCGGGTCATGAAAATGGAAGACTTCATGATGATGATGAGATTTGCAAACAGATAATTTTCATGGTTCTATGCAAAGGAAGGAGTGCCACAATTATTTTTTGGTTGATCCAGAAAATCCATAAAGAGGTGGTGGAGGTTCGCGAATGGAAGATCCAATAAATATGAGACTGCCCCTCTTTATTAGAAATCAGAGTTTTGTGGGAAAATACAGAGACACTTTCGGTTCAGAAAGAGCTTCGCGAATAGGGATTTCCAAGAGAGATGGTGCATCATGAATTGATAATAAGTCTTAATTGCTGCCCATGATTTTGGAAAAAGGATACTTTATGAAAATGAGGTATTCTGCATTGACTCAATTAGTATCGCAAAGGTAGTTCCGAGAAGGAAAGGAATGTTCATGAAGAAAATTTGTTCTACAAAGGCATGGGTGCTTCATAAAGACAGTTTGTTCCATAAAGGTAGGGGTACTTTGCGAAGGCAGTCTATTCTGAAAAGGTAGGGGTGCATCGTGAAGGAGTGTATCACGAAAAGATTCCTCAAGAAGAGCAGGTTTGGACATCTATTTTTAGTGAATATGAAATTCAATAGAGTATTAACTCTGGTCTATGGTGTAACCAGAGTCTCATGCTAGGTCATGGAAAAATTATTTAATGCCAAATCATTTTAGGGACCTTCAAGTCAATCAATTGAGTTATACTTCTCTCAATGTAGTGAGCTAGGGGGAGCCGATAGAACTGTTCTTGGGAAGCAGTGAGCTATCCTGAAACCATTCTAATGGCAGTGAGCCTGGCACATAGTGACTGTGACTAATCCTCTGTATTCCACAACAAGTGAAGATTAGTGTATTTTGGTACGAACAAAACACTATCAATGTATGCTCCTTGGATGTATCCCTTAGTGGTGAACCAAGTAAAAGTAATATGTGGTTTCTATGGTAGTTACTGTTTTATTTATGTTCTCATCAGTCTTACAGGTTTAACGAGTTCCTACCAACGTGGGAACAATATCCTTGTTTTAAAAGAAAAAGTAGACACCCTGATTCACCCCTACCCTCTCATGGTGTCTCGACATCTTAAAGGATCATACTGAAAGATCAATATCATTGTCAAGTGTCATATAAATAAGTTTCATTCTAGTAACATTCCACATTTTGTTTCAAAAGCCACTATGAAATCAACCATCATGTTCTTTGTGAAAAAATTCCTGAGATAGAATACTTTTGGGCTAAAATATGTTCCCATACAATGAAGATACATAAGATGGAAGTTTCTCTTAGTGGTTCACGGTGTGTATGGGGTGAAAACAATATGTGGCCCTTCTCTTTTTCCTATTGGTGTTCTCCTCTGGTCATGGTTTAGAGATCATGTCACCATACAAAGAATATAAGGGGGCACAAAAAGCATGTCTCTGCTACCTAGGGCCGACCCATGTATACATGGTCATTCCTGGGTACTAGACCATGCATGTGTAATTCGAGAGTATATTGTGTGTCCTCCCACAGGGGTTCCTGGCTATGTACAGTTAGCACATGGCTTAGCCACCATGGCTAGGTCAAATAACTTGTGGGAATTGACATATGGTGTGTGATCCTTATTTTCACAAATAACCTAATCTTTATAACTCTGTGGGACTACTAGATGTGTGTTCTTCGACAACACACCATGTAGATAAATTTTCAATAGAAATTACAAAACATTAGATGTATCTTAGATCCACTAATTATACTACAATTTCGACCATTTGATCGCCCAAAATTAGTTAGGGTCACCTCCTATCATCATGTCCCATCTTCTAATGGCTATAAAATATATTTCATTAATTTTTATGAATCCTACATTCCACCCAACACACCTCTTATCATCTTCTACTTTATCACATCATCGTTCTAGATCTCAGATCTATTAGCATCACCCACAACCTACAATTCTTTTTGATCCACTATCAATTTTATAATTTATTCATCATATGTGAAACTTCCAAGAATCTTGGCGTTCGACCATTCTCTAACCCTCCCAAAAAAATTTGAACCACAACCCCATAGCCCAACAGTGAAGAATGTGATGAATGAAAAATGGAAAAGCATAAGAACAAAGTAAATCAATCAATATCCAAGAGTTCTTGACTAATGATCTATGATTATGGGTTTCCATGGGTGATATCATGTGAAAAAAGGATAGTAAAACTGAATTTACAATATAATAGGCAATAGGGATCATGGGAAAGGATAGAAAAATCACATAACAATAATAGATGATAAAAATACAAGCTAAAAATTTTAATCAATGATAGAAACCATATTTGTCCGAACCCACCTCAGTTATGGATCGATAATTGTTGAAATTCTTTTTCTCAATTATTGATAAGAGTCTCTATGTTTTTTACCTCATGATCCACCTCGATCTGTTCATTTTCAATTATAGAATAATGATTAAATAATGAAGAATACCCAATACTCCTCTCAAGGATCCTAGGGTAATGTATATAACCCTAGATAATTACTATAGATGTAATTATGTACAAAAAATTTGGTTAAGTCTATTTAATGAATTTGTAACATCCCAAACTTGGATGCCAGTCAACAGTACTATGAGCCCAGTTGGACACATCCTCAAGAGCATCTCCCCAATCCACAAGGGCTCTCAACTAGCGGTGAGGACTTGGTTTTGATAGGGGGAGTTAATACCCTCATTAGAAAAGTTTATCACAGTGGAATAACACAGAAATAGCATCAGAAATAATACCATATATCAGAGGTAAACAACAGTAGACCGATAATATAAAGAACCAAAAGTAATATCATACAATAAATGATGCTACATGTTACATGTTCTATAAAATAGACAAAATAAACTACAACATAGTCATATAAAATACATGTTCCAACAGTAAAATATCATAAAATAGTCTTAGATGCATCTCAAGCCTCATCTTGGTCCCATTATCTCTAATTCCAAATCAATATATCAAGTACATGTACCAGGGTGGTTTTCCTTACTGAAAAATGCAATCATATAATCTGTTTGGTTCCAAAAGACGACCCCAAATGGGTGTGAGACAAAATCCTAGTAAGAAACAACGTAAGTTATATGCCATTTTTTGGTGATTATATATAATATGTAGTGTACAATAATATATGTAGTAAACTAGGAAGTAATAAAAAGTAAACAAACTACAATAACTAGTTTCCATTTACATTCCATTTCACTATCCATTTAACTATTCAATTACATTAAATTCACAAGTCTCGGGATCTAGCTCAAGACTAGAATCCCCCGTATAACTATAAGCACAACATATGGCTCAGAAGGCCATCTAAGCAAGCATAAGTAAATACTAAATCCCAGATTGTGCTTTCACTTGGAATACTATCATAACCCATTCCATTTCAACATTCAAACATAAAATGATCCCTTACATGAAATTATGAAGCTATAATTCAAGTATCACTCCATGTAAAGATCCACCAATATCCTAAAATCCCATCACAGTAAACCTATCAGGAGCCTGGTATCACTCTAGGTGTGTTATAAGTTCACATCGTGGAGCCTGTCCTTGGAAGTTCTATAAGGAATCACCATGTATCACTCAGAACATAAATTCAAATGCATCTTGATCTCATCTATGGAATCCATAATTGGATCCATGATTCACTCGGCATATAAGTACACCCTCTATGAGCCCATAAGTTTCATCCTTGGTTCACTCATTTCTTAAGAAAAATTAACCCTTCAAATCCATCTACAGAGTTCTAACAAAATCCAAGGACCACCCTAAGAACTAATTACAATAGTAATATGATCCCATCCATGGAAATCTAATTTGAATCAATGATTCACTCAAGGGTATTCACCTTCTCATCAAAAAAAATCAATTAGTCATTTCAATAGCCATTTTAATGTCAAAATCAAAAGCACCAAATATAATTCACAACCAAGGCGTATCTGAAGAAAGTAAAAACCTAAAATGTCTTGTCCTTTCATTTACTCATATGGTCATATTTCTCATAATAATCATATCATGTAAATTGAACTATTATATGCCATATACATAGATCAACTCACATGGGCGGGATCATAATTAGAGCAACTCAATCCGAACATGCTTAAACAAGAATAGGTGTCTGAGGGTAATGGGTAAAGTCAACCATCCCATGACCTTAACCAACTAAATTACAATATAACACTATTGTATTTCCATTAACATCCAATTTAATTTTTAACGACCCATAAAAGGGAAACAAAGGCATGCCTCACATGCATCCTAGGCCAAATGGCCATAAATGGTTATACAAGGGAACACACTCATTGGGTGGCCCTTAAACTAGGTATACAACATATTTTATTCCTTAAACACATATTCAATTACCTAAACAACAATAGGAAACATCATGGTTCAATTATAAATCAATGTGATACCCCAAAAATGGGCATGCGGTACTCTGGCATATATAAATAGCTTGAAAATTAATTAAACGATTGATACCACCTACCATAGGATCTTTCTAGATAGATCATCCATTATCAAGCACTAATTCTCCCGGTTTTGGGAGAAATTGGAAGAAAAGACGAAGAATTGGATATTAGGGCGTATGAGACAAAATTCCAATAGCGATATCAATAACTAGAAGATCAAGAAAGGCTAAAAATAAATCATGGTATTATCTTTGGGGGTCCGAAGAGACGGACTACACTCAAATCAGAGGGGGGATGGAAGATCGGGCTTAATTCCTAGGATAGTTCCTCTAGAAGTTCAAGAAAGATCCCCCTCTAATATGAAACTATTTAAGGGAGAGAGTATTTTTATGTTTAAAACACTATAAGGGAAAATAGTCATTTTTCCCAAAAAAACTAGTTCATATGATTTGGTGCACGATTTGTCTAAATGTGCATTGTTTCATATGGTTTCTATAAGATAAAGGGGCACTCGTACAGTTACGCCCACATGGTTTAAACACCGTGCACAAACCATGCGAAGAGCCTCTTTCAAAATCTCCTAAAATTGAAGACCAAGTTGTACGAGCATGCACCTACTCCAGCATAGTTTCCTAAAAATGATCAGCTTATATCCCACCATAATCCATCCCAGTACAATTTAGTCAGACCATGAATCTTTCCTCGCACTATTTTTAGTAACAGTGTGCCAGGATAAAAACACCCAAACCATGGGTTTTGGGATCCAAACCAGACCCAGACACCTCTGAGCCTTCCATGACCCCAACAGGCATTCAAATTAGTCCATAAACAAGCATTTAAATTGAGAATTGATGGAAAAAACAAGACACATACCTCAAAGAGTAAGTGGGTTCTTACAAACTTCCCCCTTAATGAAATTAACCTTAAAATTTCCATTCCAAGGGTAATAAATAAACATCCGTGAACAACTCTGGACACTATGATTTTATATGGTCCTCCCTCTCCCAGGTCTCATCATGCACTCGGTCATGATGTCATAGCATCCATACTAATGAAACAGACCAGACACAGAGAACCTTCATCCTACGATCCAAAATTCATATAGGATTCTCCTCAATGGACTCATATACCTATAACTCAACCTCATGAGGCGGAAAATTTTGGGATGGGTCAGAAAATTACCTTCATAGTAGAGAACATGGAATATTTCATGCATATCCTAGTACCTATGAAGTAACTACAACCGATACACAATCAGCCTGACTCTCTCCAGAATCTCAAACAGCCCAACGTATCTCAAAAAAATCATACCCTATATAATGTTCTGATTGTATCCCAACCTTGGTGAAACATATAGGAAACCCTGATCCCTGTACTCAAACTCTAGAAGTTATCTGCAGATATAAACCTATGATTTTTTATAAGACTGAACCAGGGGAATGTGCCTCTACCAAGAGCCCCCAAAATCCATGATTCATGCCTATATCATGTCCTCAAGAACCTAAATCATGTGATCTAACTGGACATCAGTTTGGGGGTGCTCAGTTGTGCTCAGAAGCACTGGTGTACCGAAAACCCTCTTTAGCCCTTGCTATAAAATAAAAGTAAACTGGGTGTTCCTATCTGAAGTGAAATAATGGAGGACCCCATGTAGTTGTACAATCACATAGATGTACAACATCCCAAGTTCATCAGCACTGAAGGTTTCCCTTATCGGTAGGGAATTTGAAACCTTCGTTGGAATATCAACTAAAACCCAAACCACATCATTACATCAAGGTGACCTTGGTAAAACCATCAAAAAATCCATTGAGACATCATTCCATTTCCACTCAATAACGGGTAGCTATTGTAGATGTCTAGATGGTAGATGTTTATCTGCATTAACCTGATGAAAAGTTTATCACCTCATGACAAACCCTTCTATATCCATTTTCATACCTGGAAACCAATACTAATGATGTAAATATCGATATATCTTGGTGACTATAAGATGATCTACCCATAAATAGGCATGAATGTCCCATATCATCTCCTTCCCCATGTCTTCTGAAACCCACACCTGACCATGTTAATATAGAACTTCAACCTTGCCTATGGTCAATTCAAGACATGGGGCCTCAGCTTACACACACTCTCATTGATCTAAGCCTTCAGAATCGAATAGTTACATCATCCTCACTCTGTTCAAAAGGGTAGGTGTAAGAAATAAGGATGAAATAAAAGACTTCCCCTTACAATCATTCACCTACATGTGTATCTTAGAGAATAATTCCATTATCTTCCACTCACTACTGGCATACTGCACTTCCTTATCTGAGTCCCCCTACTCAGTGCATCAGCTACCACATTGCCCTTACTAGGAAAGTTGGCTAGGTCTAAGTTAAAAGACTGAAGGTATTCAACCCACCTTCTCTACCCCAGATTCAGTTCGCATTTTGTAAACATGTATTTGAGTATTTTATATTATGTGTACCCCAAAAATGATCTCACAGTAAGTAATGCTTCCAATAACGTAATGCGTGAACAACCGCATCTAAATCGAGATCATGTGTCGGGTAATTCCTCTCATGCGACCTCAACTGTCGAGACTCGTATGGAATGACTCGATCCCTCGGCATAAGAACTAAACCCAGTCTAATACCTGATGCATCATAGTACACGATGTAACTCATTCATGGATCTGGAAAATTTGTATCAGTTCTAAAGTCAGTCTCCCTTTCATATTTTTAAAGTCCATCTCGCTGGAACTTGTCCATACATACTTCACTACATTTTTAATCAAGATCATCAACATCACTGTTAATCATGAGAATTATTGTATAAATAATATGTAATAACCAGCCATTCCTAAGAAAATATGCACCTCTAATGCGTTCTTGGGATACTCCTAGGAAACTACGACTCTTGCCTTTTTGGGTCCACTGATACTCCTGTATCTAAGATGAATTAACCTTAGAAGTGAATCTAATTCACCCCGAATTAGAACATTGTGAGATTATAATATAATCGATGGTATCTTCATGTTTTGAAATTGTCTCAAGATATTTGGTATAGTTATGTAGATTGTGAGAATACACCAAGATACCAGCCATGAAAACCACAACAAAAGAATCAAGATAAGGATGGAACACTCAATTCATCGTTGTCATAAAAACTATCAGCATATTTGTGAGACTGAATAGAATTACCCTATACTCATAAAGACCATAACTACTCTGAAAGGTTGTGTGATGCATCTCTAATAATCAAACAGGAACCTGATGATAACCAGATATCAAATAAATCATAGAAAAAACACAAGCTCTGTAGATCTAGTTGAAGAGATCATCTATCCATGGTAGAGGAGACTAGTTCTTAACCATCAATTGGGTGAATTTAGGATAATCCTTCAATACTCTGAGGGTATCATCCACCTTTTTCAAAAAAGAGATTAGATAACCCCATGATAAAGTAGTAGTTCGGATAAAACCCTTTCCCTCTAAATCCCCTAGCTAACTATTGAGCTCTTGCAACTCCTTTGTATCCATCCTGTAAGGTGGAATGGATTTTGGTGTAGCTCCTGGCACCAGCTCGATAGAGGACTCTACCTCTCTTGTTGGTGGTAAACCTGAAAATTCATCCTAGAATATTTCATCAAAATGATCAACTACTGGATGGAAATAAACATGAAATGTTCCATGGTCATCCAAATATAAACGTGAAATATGCTTTGTCATCCCACCCAACCCATGATGATCAGGTCCATCTCAGCTCTCCTGGACATCCCGTTCACCCTTGTATAGAATCTATCCACCCTATGGTGATATAAAAATCACCCAGAAATGGTAGAAATCCTTAAAGGCTGGAAAGAAAACTAGACATTCCATCCCAATAATGATTTCAAAGCCTTTCATCCTGAGAATGTAGAGTTCCCATAAGAAGTGACACCCACCAACCATAAGTTGGAACTCCCTACCCAGATACACACCTTCTGTTATTATCCCTAATGGTGTGTCTAGATCCCTAATTCCATTAAAAGTAAAAAACAATGAGCCCAAGTCTCTCGAAAATGTGCACATATATGAAACTATGTGAATCCCCTATATCAAAGAGTCCAAAACCCAAAATGGTGGCTACTTGAATAGTAATTCTACTAGTAAAAGGTTTGAGATCTTGAACCTTATGAGTCTATTTCATTATATAAGGTTGGATTTTACTGTATCCCTATGACACTACCTGGTTACCCTAAGCTAATCCACCATGTTGTCACTATGGACCTATGGTCTCCATACCACGGCTACGACCACCACCTCATCCTAAACCACCAGATGCACTCTTTCTCCCTATCTAGTGACAAAATATATACCCATATTTAGAATATAGAGTCTTTGAATCCCCTCCCTCACTATATTCTGGTGTAAATGACCAATATAAGTGCTATAGATGGCCCATCATTCCGCAAGATTGGCACTCGACTGGGTCTAGCAGACATTTTCCCCTCATATCCCATAGCCTACTACACTGGTATCACATCACTTAGCTACCTAAAGATATGTTATGACTTCTAGTATCACTACGATGAAGCTCCATATGACACTTCCTACTGCTACTTGATATAGTACAAAATGAAGGTGTCGAACCGACCTATCTCGACCTATCCCATACCTCCAAACACCCTAAAGTTACGCTTGGTTGTTAGTGCTTCATTCACTATAGTAGAAATGGTAGTCAACCTAAAGGCATTCCCCTATGATCGAATGTCATACGTGAGACCATCCTCAAATATATTAGCCTTCAATACATCGTCACCCATCGGAATATGTGGGAAACACTATAGTCATTAAAATGGGCCGAGTAGTCCATAACTGACAAACCTTTCTCCTCTAGATGCATAAATTCTAGGGATCTATCATCCCTCGGTGTCCAGTGATAGTAATAATCATAGAATATTGTTTCAAAATCTCCTTATCCCATATCCTGACGATTCTCTCCTAAGTGATATCATTCCAATATCTCCTGGGGGAATCATTACCAATATCCATGATTCTGCAGCCGGAGGTCCTCCATCCCATAAAAACATGGGTGGATTTTGCTTTTGTAACACTTGTGTTAGCTCTGTCATATATGTGGCATCTTGTAGTGTTCCCTGAAAGGTTTGAATAAACCTCATAAATCCCTCAATGAACTATGTATCGGCATCTACTTCTAGTATAATAGTTGGAGTGGAAACTGGAACAACTGGAGGGTCCACTGGTAGCCCATGGCTTACCACCTCTGGGTATGATCATCACCACCCTCTTGGCGTACTGCTTGAGTCCATAATGATGGAATGACTCAACAATTCCAAACATATGCCTAATTTCCAAGATCATTTTCAATGTTCGAATCTCGTATGCACAAATACAAAATAGGATAGGTCCAAACCTTCTTCTAAGAACCCACCCATCTACCTATCCCATGGGTCTGGTCTAGGTGTCAACCGAATGAGATATACTACAAAAACCCACTATTATGCTTGGTTCTAGTCAAGTTATATACCAAAATCCATTTCATTTTCACAAGATTCCCATATTCATTTCATTTTAATCACATTCCCTTTCATAAGGGTAAACAAAAGATAAACCAAATTCCAATCTGTGGTGAAGAACATGTTCACTAGGGATGGACAAGACTGAATACGTTTTCTTCCCCTATATCCACCATGATATAATAACTGTTCATCATCTGATTGTGATTCTCAAATGAAAAACATCCAATTCTCCTCTTAATTATCCCATGGTAATGTGAACAACCCAAGATAACTACTATAAAATAAATAAAATTGGGAAAATTATGGTAAGGGTATTAAATGAATTAATTGAATAATTTATTTAATTAACTAATCTAACATACCCATAAATGGGTTCCTCATCTGAATGTTCGATAATGGCCAAATTTTTGTCACACCAAGGCTAAACCCTCTATTCTGGATTTAACCATGGTCTTGGATTTTCCAATACGAGGCTCAATTTGTATTTTATTCCACATTTTCCTGAAAACTTCATGAATGCGATATTAGTATATTTACTATTACTATAATATCAATTTTGGGCTCTTCGGGACATGGAATCTCTCACCTTCTCAACACATTTATTTGATAATATATTTTAATATATTTCAAAGTCTTATAAGGAAAATAAAATTTCACTACATTTTTTCCTGAATCATTCTCTATTAAAGTCTTATACTTGTCAAATTTGGTAAATTTATTATAATTTCATTTTTGATAGTAAACACCTAACTTATTTGTCAAGTAATTTTTAAAATTTCCCACAAGGGATTTTTCGGTTTAAGTTCCCTAAATATTACTGTACACCAAGGCCAAATATATATCCTTTGATTTCATACCTTTAGCAAATAATACACTGTATTTTTCATCCTGAGGATGTATTATTTTCGTAGGCCAACTTCAACCAACCTCATATCTGGTGACAATCACTTTTCTACCAATAAATTAACCCCTTTCTTACTCATGTGGCCTAACCTATAATGAAACAATTTTAAATACCCAATATAATTTGTTATCAAAAAAAATCCATATATGTTTCTATCAAATTTTATTATATTCCATTATACACACCATGATATATAACCATAACTCCCTTGGTACTTTTCCATGATTCACCAATGTACATAGTTCTAAATCATGCATCATAAAGATGCCCAATAAAAATAAGATTCTTTCTCAACATTGTAATATTTCAAACATTCTCCAGAAACAAATTCCATAATTTGTTTTGATCCATTAATTAACACTTCTCATATTTATAGGGGTTCATCAATAGTAATATAAAACTTTCCAAAGTTATAAAAAAATAATTATTTAAAAAATATATTCTCTAATATAGAATGAAATGAAACCCATGAGTCTAAAATCCAAGTGTAGTAGTAGGTTACCTAGAACTGACTAAATTTTTAATTTATATTTCTAGAATATTAATAAATATCTCATCACATAATCGTTGTTATTTTTTTAACATTAATGTGGTAATGATTAGCACCCTGAGATTTTAGAATATATTTTTTAAAATATATTTTATGACTTCAATAGATTGTGATGAAACATTTAAATTATGTGAATAATGATTTACCAGTAAACAAAATGAAATATATTACTATATTGTTAAATTATATTGATAGGTAAATGAATTTGTGAAATAAAAGGGGTCAAGTTCGCTTTAGAAAATACCACTAATTCTAAAGGGTCATTTTTGAACTATTTTATTTAATTAAATTTGATTAATATAAAACATTTGAGGAATGAATTAAATAAACAATATTAATAAAATTAAAAAATAACTAATAAATACATCCTTTAAATGGTTGAGTAATAATAAAGAATATTATTATTTTAATTATTCATTAAATGGAAATGTTTTTGTTTAAACATGTTTAATAATAAATGTTTCCAGTTATTTATTGTGTCAAGAATTTATTTCCAATACATTTATGCAAACTAATAATCATTCATAAAATAATTTTAAATTTCTTATAAATGATGAAAAAATAATTTTATGGTAAAATAAATATTTTTTTAGAGAAATATTTTTAATTGTAGAGTATAATTTATCCTAATAAATTAAATTAATAAAAAATTTAAATTATTTTTATGTAATTTCATGATAATATATTTAATAAAATAAATTAACCATTATATAATGGTTATTAATAGGAATGGAATGAGAATGAATTCATTCTATTCATCAAAATTTCATTTTTTTATTAGTTTTCAAGCATTTTATGCATGAATATTAGAATAAATTTATACCACCATTAATATTTTATTTTATAAAATTAACAATATTTTTTATTTCATCATCTCAATATTATTTTTTGGTGAATTGTTTTTATTTTTCTGAAATGTTTGTTTTGTAGGTGAATAGGAAAAAAGATCCATTTTATAAATGCTATCACTTTTATTACATTATCATGATAAAAGAATGTTTTGAATGTTTATGAAATCCTTTTTCAAGACCAAATATATCCTTTAATATTAGTATAACTCATTTTAAAATATAATTTTTAACTTATAAATATATTTTTTAAATTTGGAAAGTCTAAGTAATATTTTTATTCAAATAAAAACCATTATTAGTTATTCCCTTTAAAGACTGTTTCAGAAAATCCCTTTATATTTGGTTTGGATTTCAAGAAAAATATTTTTAATATGACATAAGGTAATCCAATTAATTCATTTGAAATAAACATTATACTTTATTTTGTGTAAAATTATTTTTATGCTAAAAAATTATATTTCTAAAAATGGGTTTTTCATTGAGTTTTTTCGCAATTGTATTAAAATTGATTATTACCAATTTTGGAAATTGAATCTTATAAAATGTATTATATATTTAGGATCATATTATTAAAAATTTATAATTAGGACAATTTCAATTTCAGTCATAATTAATAGTTATTATGGTAAAATATTGTGAGTATGGTAAAGGCTTAAAGGGTTAACGAGGGGGTTAAACAAAGATATAAGACATTAAGTATATATATGTATATATAACATAAATACTTATGATTTTATTTGTTTTTTTCAACTTTAAACACTTATATATTCTAAATTAAAATATATTTTATTTACTTTCCATGATAAATACATTTTTTATATTTTAATGTTCTTAATATCTACATGGGTGACACTCCTCTCAATTATAAAAGGGCACATTCTCCCCTCACCTATTCACACACATTGAAAACCCTAGATCAAATATTATCAACCCAAATCCATCCCATAATCTCCTCACCACATATTATATTCTCTGGTATCAGTATAAAACAAATCATAGAATGCTTAATGTTTAAACTAGAGGAAGATACCCAAGTATGAGGTATAAGTCTTAACCAAATTATTACAAGGTTTCTTATCCTTCTACAAGATTAAAATATATTATAATAATCCAGATATGGTGACATAAGTATCTTTACTAACCTTAAATTGAATTATAAGTATGTAAACCCTATTTTATACCTCTTTTCCAACCTATGGAAAATTGAAACAGTCGCTCATGAGTACGTGCAAAATACCACCTCCACAAAGTAGTGTGTACTTATTTTCATAACCGCCTCACACAAATGATTATAAAGATATATTTAATGCATAAATATAATTTTTATTACATAATTTTTATCCTATAAAATTAAAATATTATCTACCTTCTTACCCTCCCATCAATTTAAAAATAGAAACATCGCTCATGTATACAAGTGGGATACCCCATCCATGAAGCAATGTAAATCATTTTTCAATACCGCCTCACATGGATAGACATAAATATATATTTAAATATAAAATATTATATTTATAATATTATTATTCTTCTTTAAAGGTAAAACTTTATCTTATTCACTATTTTCATCCATTGGAAAAAAAATGAAAATGCCACTCATGAGTACGTGTATATTACCGCCTCTGTGAATGACATATCTCATTTTTCATTACTACCCTGAAATAATGGATTAAAAAGCATACTTAATGTAATTAAATGATAATTAAATTATTTTTAATATTTTATAGATTATTTAATCACGAATCCTTTGACCATGGTCAACACACTAAAGTTGTTTTGGGTCGAACAACCTCAAATCATCCAATGTAAACGTAAGTTATTTAATAACTGAATAAAACATTACAATAAAAAAAGTAATAATGATAATGGAATATGAATTTAAAAGGTTATTAATAAATTAAATAATTAATATAAGGGAATTATTTATGAGTTGGAGAGCATATGACGAAAGACGATACTCATGGTAAGCCATTTTTCATTAAAACAGTTTTTTAAAGATTTACTTTTAAAATCATTCCCATCTATATCCATGTTCATAATATGTTTCAATATTTATATTATATATAATTAAATAATTTTTATAATTTATTTTTAAATATCCATTACTTTTTACCAAGGTTTTATAATTGAATCGTTGTAATGGTTTTCAAATGGGTCACTTTGGAATCTCTTTAAAAAATTTAAAAAAATGTGTTTTTAAAACTTAATGCAAGACCACATTATCTAGTTATCAAAACGATTGAATTTTTTAATATTTCAATATAGCTTATCATGTTTTTTCAATAAACATTCTACTCGCATTTTTGGGGAACTTTTTAAATCTCTTTAAAGGATATGATCATTTATTCTCATTTTTGTGAGATAACTAATAGTGTTATTTCTTATGGGTTAAAATGACTTTTTCAATGTTTTATAGATAAATATAGTAATATTAACAATTATTCCTCATAAGGTTCTTGTAGGTTATAAATAATGGTCAGTGGGCTTGGGATATTATCTTCCAATGCATTGTGAAAATATTTTTTCTTGAGTGAAATGATTATTGATATTAACTAATTATGCGTTATTCCGTAAGAGTGAAACAAGAGTGAAAATGTGTGATAAATAGAAAAAAAATGCTCATAAACATACTTTTTAGGATTTTGACGAGTTTTAATGTAAATATTTGTATTTCTAGAATAAGGTATATCATAATTAATAATTTAAAGGTTTGTTGTCAAAAAACAATCATTTCCATGGGTTCTCATGCTTTCTCAATATCCCATAAAAGTTTTTTCTATGATTTATATAAGTTTTAAAAGTTTACTTTGGGAAAATATTTATTTTCACATTTGGATATGATTTATATATATGACAAAATATTTTTCATGAAAAGGTAAACTTGTTTATGGTTTTTCATGTTTTTCACTAGAAAAATGGGTTTACTTTATTTTTATATCACTTATCGGTATTTTTATGTTCATTACTTGTTTACAAATGTTTTTCGTAGCATCTATGGATGTGTAAGAACTATATAAAGTTCAATATTTCCCCTATGGGGAATCATAATAAAAGAATGAAATGTGTGTTGAATGAAACATACGTTTAAATTTAAGAACTTATTTTCGGGGAAAATATTTACACTATGTGCAAGTGTCCAATTTGATATGTAATGGTTTTCATATTTCCCTAAAACATTAATCCTAAAAGATCATGGGAATATAATAATTTGAAATACTTTTTTATAAATTCATAATTATGGGTTTTCAAAGTTAGGGGGATTTACATAAGTCCCTTAGAGTATATAAAGAATTAATAGGTTATAGTAGTTACTCACTTAAATGAGAACCTATATATACTATGGTGATATTAATATATATATATACTATGGTCTAGATAACATTTTTCTGAAGGGAAATGTATGATGTTTGACTATCAGTTTTAAGGACCCATAAGATATTATAACTTATTCTCATGAATTTTTCACAAGTTGATCTCTAATATGGGATTTCATGAGGAAAAAGATACCAATACAAATTCCACATGATATAAAAGTCATTATATATTCATATCTATTAACTTTTGAATTATTAATTAGGCTTGATATTATTATTTATAAACACCATGAATTGTATACCTTGATGCATGGATGGAAACTATGATTACATATTATCATAGATAGGTAGAAAACATTGAGGTTGTAATAAGTAATATGATATTAATTGAATATGTTAATAAAGTATCTTTCCCATTCTATTTTAATGGAAACAAATATATATATCCCATTGATAGAAACAAACCGGTCTAGTTAAGTTTAGGGCCATGGTTTTTTATAGACAAGTTAATTTTGAAATTTTAATGAAAGATAAAATGAGAATGTAGGGTGATGGCACAAGTATGCATCTTTATTGATGAGATATTGAGACAAATGGATTATATTATATAGTAGAATTCATATTATGGATGTATTTTTTCAACATTAATTTCTTTATATTTGGGTGATTTGAAATGTAATTATACAATGATCTTAGTGTAACGAACCAATCTTTTATCAATGTAAATTTCTCAGATCTTATAGTTGTTTAATGTATATTATAAATCAAATAAAATCACATATAGACTATATTAAAAGAATTATAAATGATTAATTTATTAAATAAGAAGTATTTCTAGAAGTTAATGAACCAATACCAATGAAATAGTAACGTTACCATAGGAATTTTAATATGAACCTTATGAATAGTAAACTCGAAAAATGAATAGAAACCACACCCATGAAAGTATAAATAAAATTTATACATCTTAAAATTAAAATTATTGTATAATTATTTAATTATTTAAGTAAATAAATTTTTTAAAAATTATTAATTAAGTATTGGTATTTTTATAAGTCATAAATAATTAATGAAAAATTTATGATTAATTTAATAGTTTAATAGAAAATTTATTTTCATAAAATGTAAGGACTTATGAATTTAATATAATTTTAGTGGATCTTATGTAATTTTTCAAAGTGTTACAAAATCGGTTATAATTTTAAAAATCGGTATTTTCCTACAGATTGATGATTTTAAATAAAATTTAAATTACTCATATTTATAAAATTATTTTCATAAAATTTAGTTCATTTATGAATTATAAACATTAATAAATGGTCATGGTTATTTTTTGGGATTTTTCTGAAATACTTGAAATTTTATAAATAGTAAATTACGATAATTTTTTATAAATGATAAATACATGGTTTTTTGAGTCATTGTTGATGTAAGAATGATGTCAGAACATTAATATAGAACCATAATTCATTATTTTAATATATTTAGAGGCAATTCATAAACTATTCACAATTTTAATCCAAAATAATAAACTAATGAATTTAATATTGAGGAAACACTCCTCTCCTCCACTATAAATACCACCCCTAAACCCTCTTCTCCGCACACCTATAAAATTTTTATAATTGCCTAAATTACACCCAATACTCTTCCCTATCCCCTACCCCACTTCTAGTATCTTTTGGTCTCATAAAATTCCTAATTCTAGGTGCCTTGAGGAGAATTCAAGAGGTAAATCTTGTCCCTTTTGCTTTTAATTTCCTTTCAATTTGAATTTATTTTCTTATTATATCATGACATCACTCCATACAAATGTAATTATAACTAAATTACCATATATATACTATATTTATAACATGATAATGTAATATCCACCATTAAACTCCTCCCTCTCTCTCTCATCTTAAAAATGAAATCATGACCCATGATGTGTTAATTTACTAACATCGTGGGTGATGCACTTTCATTTTACTTAAACATATTAAAAAATTATAATGAGAACATTAAATGGTATAAAAAATATATTAATTTCTATTTTAGAACACTTTTATTTATGGAAATAACTTATAATCATACTAATAAATGATAAAATAAAACGAGTTCGTTGTGTTTGAAAAACCGCCAAAATTAACCTACAACGACCATCATTAAATTTTTTCTAATGAATCATCCTCATGGTAAATACAAAAATACATTGTATTATCATTTAATATTATGTAGAATGATTAATAACATATAATAACAATTATTTATTATTATACTCAATACAAACAAACTTCAATTCATGAATACAAGTGAACTGATCATCAAAACCATGGAAATAAATATTCTCATACGAAGAAATTAAACTATATAACTCATCCAAAGTCCCATAAAAGAACAAAGTAAAACCGTAATGAATAATATTAATGTATAATGGGTTTTTAAATTTCTAATTATTGAATCTAATGTGATTATACAGGATATTAATATGAAGGTATCTTTCAGAAAAAAGGTAAGGGGATTTCTCAAACCCAACTCTATTTCTTTGGGTTTTTCCTCTTTCACCACATATTCTGTATGATTATACATTAAAAAATAATTTATTCATCATAATATTACATTTTATGGGATATACATGTTTTCTAATTGATATAATGGAAAACAAAATGTCTTCCAAAAGAACAATTATTTCAAAAAAACGCTTCCTGAGATTATTTCTTCTTCACTCAAAGTTGATGATTCTTATATAAAGTATGTTATTCCATCCTTCATTTTAGAACAAAAATTTTGTGAATGTATGATTTATGTAATTAAACTCATTCATTTCCATTATTTATTTCATGTCCAAGATTGATATCTGTTCTATGTGGCTTGTATGATAATGTAAAATTTATGATGTGATGGGTGCGCTCGGAATTATATAGCACAAAGTAAATGATAAGATGTGATGGGTTTTCCCAGAATAATATAGTCCTCCATTACATTTGGTAATTTTATTTATCTTATGAGGAATGTGAAAAATATATGAACATCATTCTATCTTTTTTCACAACTTTGTGTGCTAGTTGACCAATAAGACATGATGTTTAATTTCTATTCTTTTCCACATTTCATTCCTTTATCTAATTTTTCCTCTAATGATTATGATCATTTACCTATGTTATGACAATATTGATATTTCTAACCTCATATTTTATTATTTAATTTTCTTATCTACCATCTTACTAGGATTTTATCTCACCCCTTTTTGATGTATATCCTTAGGTGACTACATGTACTAAGGAGAATTCAAGGGGCAATAAGAAGCTAGATAAGAAGGACTTAAATAAAAGTTTATTTTTTATTTTGTAAATGTTATGTATGGTACTAATTTTTCTAAGACACTAAACCTTATAATCCTTTAGGTTTTATGATTTTATGTTTTCTATTTTTAAAATGATGTAAAATTAATGTAAGAAAAATCAGGTTTTCTATAGTTGGTATTAAAGGATAGTTTAGTTAATTTGTGAATTGGGATTATAGAACCTTAGTGAAACTCATAGTATGAGACATTTTATATGCAAGAACATGAGAATATTTTCTAAACATAGGTAACCAATAAGATATTCATTTAGAGTTATTTTTAAAAAGAGGTACATTATTGTTGACTTGTTGACTTACATTTTGTTCTATCATTTTCTATTTTAGAAAACTGTTGGAACTAAGAGAAACTAAGCTAACAAACCATATGAGGTACAATGCAGCGATTGTTCAAATGACATCTCCAATAATTTGGGAGGTTGAGAACGAAATTTCATGGAAATGGTTGCCCATTTGTCTCTGGATATAAACAATAACCAGAATAATGTGGAATTACCTCCTTCACTAAAGAGGTAAAAACTGGTTATTGAGCGTTTTAGGTGGAAAATAAAACCAACATTTAGTTGATATTTAGATCCACTAGTTTCAAAATAGTGGTTAAAACCAATGGAGAAGTTATTTTTGTGCTTCATTTTTCTGAGATGGATAAGATAAATCTAGTCATTTATCATCAAGTTGGAGAGGCTGATCAATGGTGGAACCTGATTAAGAAAACCATGATGAGGGATGAAATTCAAGATATGAGTGGGAAGAATCTAATATAATGTTTCTTAAGAAGTATTTCTGTCAGAATATTATCTTGATGATAGAGATAGAATTTATAGAGATGAAGAAAAATAAATGTGAATCTGTCACAGCCTAGGAAGAAAACTTCACAAGGATTTAATGGTGCACTTCATGTTTTGTTATCAAAAATGGTTACAAAATTGATAGATTCTTTAGTGGTTTAAAATAACACCTTCAAAAGGATCTTGAAATTCAAGACTTTGGGAGTTATGAGGAAGTTGTTTTATGTGATCTCAAAGTCGATATGGAGTTTATAGAATAGTCCCATGGATATGGGGATAATATACAAAATATGTAATTTAAATACAGAGGATATAATGAGAAAGGCGGAAATAAAAATCAACCACCCACATGTTAAAAATGTTGGAAGAACCATCATGGGAACTTCTTGAATATATGGAAAAATGATTCTAAAGTTAGAGAGAAGGCCACAAAGATCATAGATGTCTAAAAGACCTAAAAATTTAGGATAATGTGGTGGAGTAAAGTAGAGAACCTCCCATGGTCCAATGCTACAACTATAAGGATCAAGGGCACTATGTAGGCCAGTGAACTGAACATCAAGTTCTCAAGGGTAATCAGTTTCATCAGCCACGAAATTGAAAGGTGAAAGGGAAGGATTATTCCTCACTACAATAGATGTGGAGAAATAAAATTATGCTTTAAAATTTATTCATGTTACACATCCTATTCACTCAAAAATAAAAAAATTCTTATTAGTTTATTGTTCTAAAAATTACTTTATATCTTACAAATTTTATAAAACTATTGAATCAAAGCCTCGAAACCATGAAGGAGAGATATATGTAAAAACACTGAATGGTTCAATAATTTCAATTTATGTGTTGGAATCTTATCCTATTTTTATATGAGGGAAGATTCATCTAGAGAATCTCATGATACTTCCCTTGGGGTAATTCGATGATACAATGGAGATGAATTGGCTCTCATTATATATAGCACATATAAACTATTAGGAAAAGGAAATATATTTTCATATTCTGAACCATCCCATTCTCCCTGACAAATTCAAATAAGATCTTGAATCTCTTTTGAAGAATCCTTATATTGTATGGGTGTTGATTCTCTGTGAATAATTAAACCCCACCCAAATGGTTGAGTCAAAGGAAGGTATCAACCTAGGTGAAAACCCAATTATGAGGGAATACAATGATGTATTTCCCAAAGAGTTCCTCATACTTTCCCCTAAACGTGAGGTAGAGTTCTCAATAGAACTCATACCCAGAGCTACTTATATCTCAAAGTGTCCCTATATGATGGATCCTAACAAACTGGGGGAGTTAAAGAAGTAGAAGAAAGAGTATTTCTATTACGGGTTCATACACCCAAGTGCTTCACCTTGGGGGGAACCATGCTCTTTTTTAAGAATAAAGATGGATCAATGCAGCTGTTTATTGATTATCATGAAATCAACAAAATCATAATAAGGAATAAGTATCCCCTTCTGAGGATTGTAGACTTGTTTAATCAGTTGAGAGGAGCTCAATAATTCTCCAAGGTGGATCTCTATTTTGGATATTAGCGGCTAAAGGTGAAGAAGGAAGATATTTACAATCCTACCTTCCATACATTCTATGGGAACTATGAGTTTCTGGTGATTCCCTTCAGACTTTACTAATTCCCTTGCAATATTCATGGATTTTATTAATAAAATATTTATAAATTACCTTCAAATTTTTTTGGTACAATTTATTGATGACATTCTCATTTCCTCAAATAGAAAAGAGGAACATGAAGGAAACCTATGTTTTTTATTAGATACATTAAGGAAAGAGAATTTTTAATCCAAATTTAGTAAATTTGACTTTGGGATGCCACAAGTTGCATTATTAGGACATGTGTTCACATGTAAGGTAATTTTTTTGAACCCTCCAAAAAAAAAGGTGATTGAAGAATGGATTGAACCCTCCGGTGTCAGATAAATCCATAGTTTTCTTGGACTAGTGGGTTACTATTAAAATTTTGTGTGCAATTTGTCATGATTTGTAGGCATTCTAACTAAGTTAACAAGGAAAGGGGTAAAGTATTACTGGATGGAAGAATTTTAGGGAAGACTCAAGGAGCTAAAGAAAAGGCTTTTCACCACGCATATACTCACATTACCGAAAAGTAGAGAAAATATTGTGTTATACAATGATGGTTCAAAGAATGGATAGGGTTGCGTAGTATTCAAAAATGATAATTTGATAGCCTAATCCTCACATAAATCGAAGATCCATGAGAATAAAAACCTAATGAAAGATATAAATCTAGAAACTATGATTTTTTGCATTGAAAATCTGGCGGCACTACTTCTATTGTGAGAAGTGTGACATATATACCGATCACAAGAGACAAAAGTATATATTCACTCAAAAGGACCTCACCATGAATGAAAGGATATAGTTATAGCTAATCAAATACAATGATTTATCTTTTAATTATCATCATGGAAAGGCGAATGAGGTAGTTGATGCTCTTAGCAGAAAATAACCTGCTACTCTATCAATGTTGCATATTGATAAAGACCCCATCTTCTTGGGTATTAAAAGGATATATTTGGAAATCATAATGGTAGGGAATAAATCCCACCTTTCCCAAATGATTTCCAAACCATCTATCCAAGAGAAGATTAAGGAGGAACAAATGGATGATCTGAAGTTACAAAAGAGGGTGAATGCAGTAAAGGAAGGGAAGTTGTAAGAGTTCCATATTGATAATGATGGTGTGCTTTAGTTTGGAATGAGGCTTTTTGTTTCTTCATCACCTAGAATAAAGAATGAGTTATTAGAAAATTCACATAGCTCAACATTCTCTATCCACCCTTGGAGTTCCAAAAGAATGATTCAATCATTGCCTATTCCCATATGGAAATGGGATAATTTAACCATGTACTTTGTCACAGGTCTCTTGAATACATCCAAAGAAAACAATGTGATATGGGTTGTGGTGGACCGACTCACCAAGACTACCCACTTTATCACATTTCAAGAAGATATATCTCTTGAACAAATTTCTAAGGTATATGTGAAGAAAGTATTGAGACTTCATGGGGTTAAACGCTTGATAATATCTGATCATGATCCTGAGTTTGCCACTAAGTTATGTAGGAGTCCTCAAAATTATTTTAGTACTGAATTAAATTTCAGCCCGGCCTATCACCCCCATACTGATAGCCAATCTAAATGGACTATTTAGACACTAGAAGATATTATAAGAGCCTTGTATTTAGAATTAAATGGTGGATTGGATCATCATCTCTTATTTTTTGAGTTCTCATAAAATAATAGCTTCCACTCGAGTATTCAGATGACTCTATATGAATCTTTTTATAGAAAGTGATGTAGAACTCCAACCTGTTGGGATGATGTTGGTGGAAGAAGTCTATTTTGAAATAATCTTGTGGAAGATATGACAAGGAAGGTTCAAGCCATCCAAAACATATAAAATCATCTTATATTTTTAAAAATATATTTACTAAAAACCGTTGAAAGGAATTAGCATCAAATTTTGGAGATAATGTCTTCCTTCAAATATCACCAGGGAAGAGATTCATGCGGTATGGAAAGAAAGGGAAGCTAATCCCATGGTACTTTGTCCCCTTTGGGATCCTTGATCTCATAGGATATGTGGTATATCATATTTCACTTCCACTAAATATGTCCCAAGTTCATGTTTTGTTCCGTGTATCACTCTTGAGGAAGTACATGCCAAATCTCTTGCATGTACTGGACACAGATGTGGTATAGCTAGTAGAAAATCTATCTCCTGAGGATCAACCAATAAAGATTATGGATAGGAGAGGTAAGGTTATACACAACAATACAACCCACCTTATCAAGGTGTTGTGGAGAAACCATAAGTATGATGAAGTAACTTGGGAACCAGAGAAGGTGGTGAAGGAGAAGTACCCTCTCCTATTTATATAAGGTGAAATTTTGAGGGTAAATTTTCAAAAGGGGGGAGAATGTAAATACAAAATATTTAAACAACAGAAGGTTATCCCCTCTTATAGTAATTTTATATATAGTTTAAATCATATTAAATCACATAGAGAACATATTAAAATATTTATAAATAAATAATTAATGAAATAAGAAGTATTTCTAGAAGTTAAGGAACTAATACAAATGAAATAGTAACATAAACTTTGGAATAGTAATATGATCATTTTGAATAGTGAACAAGAAAAATGAATAGTAACCATGCCAAGGAAAGTATAAATAGAATTTATGAATCTTATAATTAAAATTATGGTACAATTATATCATAGATTAAGTAAATAAATGTTTTAAAAATTATAAATTAAGTGTTCGTATTTTTATAAGTCATAAATAATTAATTACAATTTTATGATTAATTTAACAATTTCGAAGAACATATAATTTTTTATAATGTATTAATAAATTACTATTTTTATGTATTATTAATTTAGTATAATTTTATGAGACCTTATGTTATTTTTTAATGTGTTTCAATATCAGTTATAATTTTAAATATTTGTATTTTCTATGTAAATGGGGATGTTAATTAAAAATTAAATTACTCTTATTTAGAAAATTATTTTCATAAAATGGAGTTAATTTTTAAATTCTATATGTTTAAAAATTCATAGGGTTATTTTTTGTAATTTTTATGAAATAGTTGAATTTTTTATGAATAATAAAATACTATAATTTTCGATAATTGTTAAATATATGAATTTATTTGTCATTATTGATGTAAGTCTGATGTTAAAACCTTAATCTAGAACCATAATTTAACATTTTAATATATTTATTGACAATTATCAAACTATTCATAGGCTTTATCTAGAATAATAATGTAATGAAAACAATATTGAGAAAACCCCCCTCTCCTGCACTATAAATACCACCACTCACACCCTCTTCTCCTCACATCTCTCAAGATTTCAGATTTTCTGAAATTTAGACAAATACTATTACATAGACCCTCCCCCATTTCCAGGTGCTCTTTGTCTCATAAAAATACCAATCCTATATTCCTTGAGGAGGATCTCAATAGTATAATTCAATAGTTAAATGCTTCGTCTCTTTCATTTAATTTCCTTTTTATTTCACCTTATTTTCTTATTCTATCCTAACCTACCCTAATCAAAATGGAATTATAATAAAATTAAATTACATATACAGTAATTAAATCATGTTAATGGAAAATCCAACATTAAACACTTCCCTCTTTCTCTCTCTCTTTTATCTTAAAAATGACATCGTTGCATGTGATTTGTCAACTTACCGACATCGTGGGCGATGAACTTTCATTTTCCTTAAACATATTCAAGTATATTAATGATAAAATTAAATGGTATAAAACATGTTTTAAATTTTATATTATATCCCATTTTATTTTTTGGAAATAACTTATACTCCTAATACAAAATGATAAAACAAAACGAGTTTATTCTGTTCGAAAAACCGCCAAAATTAACCTAAAATGACAATCATTAACTTCTATCTACTGAATCATCCTCATGGTATATAAAAAATATATTGTAAGATAATTTAAGATTATTTAGTTTCATTAATAATATATGATAACAATACTGGATGTTCGTCCTCAATATAAAAGATCTTTTATTCATGAATACAAGTGAAACGATCATGAAAACCATGATAATAAATGTACCCGAAAATTGAAATTAAACTCTATAACTCATCCAAAGGCCCATATAAGAACATAATAAGACCATAATGAATAATATTAAGGTATAAAGGGTTATATAGTTTATAATTAATGAATATATTGGTATTTTATGTGATATTAACATAAAGGAAGATTTCGGACAAAAGGTAAGGAGATTTCTTGAACCCAACTCTCCTTCTTTGGGTTTTCCCTCTTTCACGGCAGATTCAGTATAGTTATTACTAAAAAATAATTTCTTGACCATTATATTACTTTTTATGGGATATACATTTTTTTTAATTTAGATTATGATAAACACAATGTTTCCCAAAGGAACACTTCTTTCAAAAAAAACACTTCTCGAAACTGTTTCTTCATCACTAAATGTTGGTGATTTTTATATCTAGTATGTTATTCCCTACTTCATTTGGGAACCCAATGTTTTTGAGCGTTTTCATTATAAGATTAAACCCATTAAATTCATGGGTTATTTAATATCTAATATTGATATATTTTCTATGTGTCATGTAAGATAATGTAAATTTTATTATGTGACGGGTGTACCCGAAATTATATACCACAAAGAAAATGATATGATTTGATGGGTGAACCAAGAATTTTACAGAACTCCAATGCGTTGGGTAATGTTATTTATCTCAATATTAATCTAAAATATGTGTGAAAATTACTTTATCATTGTTCACAACTATGAGTGGAAGTTGACCACTAAGACATGATGTTTCATTTTTATGTTTTTCCATATTTAATGCCTTTATATAATGTTTCATCTCATGATTATGATCATTTGCCTGTGTTATGATGATATTTATTTTTCCTACCCAATTTTGTTTTGTTTCGTGTTCTTATCTATCCTCTTACTGGTCTTTTATATCACCCCTTTTTTATGTATATCTTTAGGTAACTAGATGTACTATGGAGAATTCAAGGGCTAATAAGAAGCTAGAGAGGAATATATTTAATAAATATTTAAATTTTATTTAATAATTATTTTTTATAGTACTAACTTTCCAAAGACACTAAACATTTGGACCCTTGATGTGTAATGATTTTTTGTTGTTTATATTTTAAATGATTTAAAAGTAATATAAGAAAAACCAGGGTTTCTATATTAGGCTTTAGGTAAAATCACCTAATTCAACTTTGAAAAAGGTCAAGTTATGACACAAAAATTGTATCCAGAATCTCATTTAATTCATTTCAATTTAATATCAAGAATAAATATTAATCTTGGTTTATCAAATAACAATTATTCAAGTGAATTTAATATCATATTACTTTTATTTTTATTTTAATAAATAATATTTATTTGAGTAAATATTTTACTATTTAGGGGTTCAAAAATTATATTAAGGATTAATGGGTAAAATTAGTGGCTCGATGGAAATGATATAGTTTTATTCTATTTAATTTAAATAAATATTATTATGTACATACAAGAAATTTTATTTAAATAAAAACATGTAATGGGAATAATTTTTTTATTGTTATTATCATTATTTTCCATGTAGATTACTCAAAATTAATAAATTAATGAAGGAAAGTTATGAAATTATCCATTTTTTTAACCTTGTGCATAAAATCCTAGAAATATCATCTTAGTGGTAGTGAGAAATATTTTTATTAATGAAAAACTCCATAGAATTATTTCAAGACTAGAAAGAATTATCCTCTTATCCCCTCTCCTAAAAATATAAATGGAAAATGATAAAATTATTGTTGTGATAAACATTGAATGTTGTAAAGTACATAAATATATCATACTAGAACTCAGGGGTTCAAGAACAATATCTAAAGATTCATGGAGCATGTATTGATACACATAGAGTAATTGAATATTAGATTCTATACCACAACAACAACATCTAAAGAGGAGTAATGAAAATTTATAGAGATAATTATCATGGTCGAGGTAACTCTTATTTTAAATTAATTATAAAATAAATGTGAAAGATTCTATCTATGATATTTTGGGTTGTGTTGGTTAAGTTATTTTTATTTTTTGTGTTCATATCAGGTGAAAAAAAATTGGGCACTTATTCAATGGTTTTATTTCACCCTATAACCTTCAAGTGGTATCAATGTACCCATATTCTAATAAATAATTATTTATAATTTATTTGATCAATATAAACAATTAGTTTGTTATTATTTATGTCCATAATTGTTTTCATAGTCCGACATCTAATATGGTGCATTCATATGAGTATGTATAAATAATAATAATGGGCCAAAAATGAATGAATATTGCTTAAAGATCCCTTCCAGAGGTTCCAAGGTATCTGCATCCATGAAATTGTACATAGAATGTGATTTTAAATTACATGTCACGTATCGGTGGTCAAATCATACGAGGTTTGAACCATGTAAATATCATCCCTTTGTGCGGATCAGTACATGATATCATTAAACAACATATATTGTCTACTAATAAAATATTTGATTTGATAGAGAAAAAATATTTGTATCAGGTTTACATATCGTGTGACCCCACACAATTAAACATTCTACATAAATCAAATCAATTCTGGTAGTCATGATATGGTATCATTACATTCCATATATTGACTATTAGCCAAGAAATGTACTGTGAAACCTATATATAGTCTGTGTCTACATGTACATGTCATTTAAATCGTGTCCCCTCATGATAGGTAAATGCTGATATTTTCAACGAGTGGTGTGGGTCAATATATAGAGTAATTAATGTGAGATATAACAATATAGAATGAAAATTTTTCTATACCTAGTGAGTCATGATTTTTTCACATCATATTTAGTTAGTTTAAGTGTTTCATGTGGGTCTATAGGTTTAAAATTGATTTTTGTATAAAATCATTCATTGCACAACATGTATCAATCATCATACACATCTTTAACGAACACACAGATTGTCAGTGGTACCTTAGACACATATTATAGCATGAAATGTGGTATTACAGTTTGTAAAGACTATGTGGTTTAATTCACGGAACAACATATAGTGTATATCGTGAAATTTCAAGTGGTATTACAAGTTGTGTAAGTATATAGGGCATGATAAGGACTCCACACAATGTGTACCACATGACATGTTGAGTGACAATACACAAAATGTGAGAGTTAATATTATAGAAATGTTGTTTTATTATTATATTGATATGCATGTAGTTTGGCCTCCAAGTACACAAGATTCACTCAAATAATTTTAAAATAAACTAAAATTTATTTAAATTATTAACAAATTTTAAGGATGGGACTCTTATGTATCTTGACAATTAAGATGGAGTATTTAGATAAAGATTAAATTCATTAATTTTTTATGAAATTTAAAAATATCAATAATTTTTTTTAATTAGTATAACATAAAATTAATTCTATAAATTCTAAATTCATAGTCTTTGAATGTTTTGTTTTATCATGGCATTTGATTATTCAAAAACATGGGTCGTTCCTATCAAGTTCTGTAACGAAAAAACATAAACCACTTATTAATCGAGTCTGGTAGGTTTTACCCTGACCAGACATGTTTGCTAATAAGGACTTGAAAAAAATACAACTAATTCATTATACATTGATTAGAATACCCTGACCTAACTAGTTTACTAATAATTCCTTCAAAAAACTTTTTTATATATAATAATATTTAATTTTGAATACTAAATATATAGTATTGTAATTTTAAAAAATATACTTATAATGTAGCTGCATCAAGTTGGGTAGGTCAAGTACCAAATCACTGATTAATTCCCAATCACAACACTCTTACTATTTAGGCAAGTAATTTTTGGCCCATTCAATAATCAACCAAAATAAATTGTGCCTTTTTATCAGGTTGAGTTCCAATCCCATGCATGGGCCTATCATTTTCTAATTTGGGTATGTATATGATCTATTTATTTAATATAATAATTTATTCCATCGTTTTATGTGGTATTAATTGATATATTTAATTTTATGATCTAAAAATCAACCCACCCTCTAATGTTATTTATGGTCCTCCATGTCCACTGATTATTCTATATGACCATAAAACCCAAAAATCCCTCACCTGTGTTTGAAAAAGAATTTATAATGTATAGATGTCCTAGAAAAAGGTGATGGTTCAATGTAACCCAACATAAATTTACTATGTATGTTTTCATTAAATAAATTTTATATTAAATAACTTATTTATGAAATATTTTATTGATAATAAATATTAAAATTCAAGATAACCATTAATACATTATGATACTACAATATCATTCATCATATAGTAAATTATAATAGGAATAGTAAATAAAAATACAATGAATGTAAAATCCTTATCCACATAATTTTCCAAGAGGACACTGACTATGGTTACAAATATAGAAGTAAGAAAAAGGATTAAAAATATTTTAAACATTTTAGTAGATAGGTAAATCAATATAATGAATGATTATAACAATTTATGTAATACTTTATATGTGAATAAAATCTGACCATTATATATATTGTCATTTGAAATTTTGTCTTTGGATATTTGGTTCTTGTGTATGCATGTATCCAATAGGTATATTAAAATTTTCAAATTTTTAGTAAAAATTTGAAAATTATGTAATTATGGAACTAAATAAAAATTTAATTTTTAATTAATATATTTTATTATAAAAATATATTTATATGTGTTACATATTATAATTGTTGTTATTATTATTATTAATAAATTATTTTATATATTTATTAAATTAAAATAATTATTTCAATAAAAATTAATTGATAAAATTTAATGTTAATAACATTAATAATTAAATTTAATATGATGATCCTAAAATTATTTAATGCTAAAAATGATATTTTTCCAAAAATAGTTTTTTTAAGTATAGTATAATATAAATTAATAAAATAAATTAAAAAATATTAAATAATTTTATTGATTTCCTATATTGATGTTATAAATAAATAATAAATTAATATTTATCAAAATATTTCTACTTGAAAAATAAGAAAAACAAATTTTTTTATGCTTAAAATGTATATTTTAAAATTTACTCTAATGGGTATTTTATATAAATATTAATTATTATGAAATTAATAAACTAAATGTAATAAAACTGGTACCATATTTTTAGGAATAATTTTCAAATTATGTAAAAAGTTCAATTTTATTTTTATACAGAAAAATAAGTTTCCGAGGTAAAATTTTGTTACCACAGTTATGGTAAATGGGATATTTCCAAAAAAAATCTTCTTAGTTTCATATATTTTTTATCTTTATAAACAAACTATTTATGTTTCAATAATGAATCTAAAGTAATTATAAAAATTATTTAAAAATATATATATTAATACTTTGTAAAATTTTTAATTAACTACATATAACAATATGAACACTTAATGTTTGAAAAGACATTTTTCTCAAAAATAGTTTTTGTTTTTCTATACAAATTATATTTTAATTTAAAAGAAAAAATTATCATATATAAATATTGAATAATATTAAATAAATCCCATATTTGGAATCAACAATTAAGACTTAGGTAATGTGGGCCATCTTATATTTTTAAATAAAAAATAATAACCACTATAAAAACTTTAATAAGGCCAACATTGGTAAAAAGCAGTAACATGAATGGATCAAATTTTAAAAATTAAAAACATAAAACACTTTATAACAGAACATTTTTAGGTTATCAAAATAGTTCCACATGTTTCAACAACATTTCTTCACTTAACTCACCCAACTTTCATGTGATTCCATCTTTACCTAGTTTTTACTTATAAAAGGATCTCACCTATAAAAACTCAAAACCACTCTTATCCTTATAGTTACTCTTTTAACCCTTTATATTTTTCCTATCCTAATAACCCTTTCTATGTTATTAAACATTTGGTAATAAGAAGGTGTTCCAAATCCTCTTTTTCTTAGTGGCCCTGTAAGAGAAGATTCTAGTTCCCAATGAGAATATTATACACTCCCTATTCATTTATTATATATATTTTCAAAGAAAATATTCTATAATTTGATTCATCAACTTGACAAAATCAAAAAAAATCATTATACTTCTTTTATAATGATATTATAACAAAAAATCACTTTTATAATTATACTCACACATAAATTAAAGCATATTCTTTTATGGGTTAGTATAACCATTTATAATAATAGTGATATAAATTTATGTAATTGTTGAATTTGGAAACTTGATTATGGTTAATATATGATATTAATGTAAAAATTATAATTTTTTGATTTGTCTTGTAATGTTAATATTAATTTTTTACTAATTAATATCATACCATAGTTTGGTCTTTGAAAATTACTAAAACAAGCTCATTATATATTTCATCATTATGAATCATTCCTAGAATTCCAATGGAATGAATATGGATGTATATAAATCATGGTGGTTCTTATATTATAGTATTTTAATATTCTAGAGATTATATAATGAAAATAAAAACTATTACACCAATAAAAGAATTGAATAGTTAAAACTATTAACAACTGATGATCAAATATAAACTAAAATTAAGTTATAATAACAAAATTATAAAAGGTAATAAATATGATTGATATTCTGAATTAATGAAATTGTGATTATTATATCAAATTTTAGAGCAATTTTAGCCTATCGAGAATCTAGGGTAATGGTTTTTTTGTCACCACATTTATTTTATTTAGTCAAAAACATTATCCCCATAATATGATCATTTAAGTTTCTTATATTATTCAATTTTTATATTTCATGTGGTAGTTTCTCACTCGATATGACTAATTGACATATTTACATCAAAATATAAAACGTTGATTTATTTCATTCTTAATATAAATATAATTTTGTTAAGAATAATTGTCGTCCATTATAATGGATATATTTATTACATGTTTATATTTAATCTTTCCATGAATGTCTTATTATCCTGTTTAGAAACCTGAATATATTTTTTCTTTAAAACTTCAAATTTTTATTATATCTTTTCAAAATTTCTTTTTATAGATTGTTGTCATCAATGGGGGATATTCACTAAAAATATCCAAAAACCATAAAAGAAATGTCATTTAATTTTCATCTCCTTTGCATCATCCACTCCATATTTATAACTATGCATTTATTTCTTTTCAAGTATCCATTATTTTTTATTCTTTAATAGTAATTTTTTTCGTACATTTTCTTTTCAAAAAATCAAAAATAATTTTTCACAATGATTCATAACTTCACCCTTTTATGATGGTGTTAAAAATATTTTATGTATATAATTTCTATGATTTGTATTCAATTTTCTCTCTAAATAAAAAATACCCATATAATATGGGTTAATTTTAATGATCACACTATAAATACTCTTATTATATCACTTACTTTGGGAGATCTATTTTTAGGTATCAACAGATTTAATTCTTAATATCATCTTATAAAACTATATTAAAAAATGTTATGAAACCACATTTGGTTCAATGGGTTTTTACATGATATGATTTATGACTGATTTTAGGTGGAACATTTATGAATTCTTTATCATTATATGACACTAGGTCCCCATATATCCAACCAATTCACTGGGTAAATATTTATATCTCATGATATAGCTATGGAAGGTGATTTTTAGTCCTCGATCCACCATGGGAAATGAGTTTTGATTCTTTATCCACTATGGGAAATCAGTTTTGATGTAAGATAAACTATGATATAGGAAATAGGTAGTAATTCCTAATATACTATGTTATAATGGTCTTTATAACAAACCATAATATATGTTCTGATTTTATATTCTTATTCTTGGACCATATTTTCAAGTCCATATTTCTATGTTATACAACATGCATGTGTTATGATCCAAGGCGCATAATTATTTTCTCTTGTTTTTGGACTCTTATACCATGGTATATTTTTTTATTATTTGAGGTTATATATCATATCCTACTTTATGGATAAATCTTACGATTTCAAGTTCATTTTAATAATATAATTATCCCCTACTTATTATTTATCACATTCTAGTATTCTGACACACTATTAATATTTGATAAGTTTCCCCTTACTGATCATTTGATTTTACATCATTATATGTTTCCAATTTCCCTAGTGAATTATATATTAAACTTTGACTATAATAAATCCACGTGTGGAGAATTTTTTATTTTGTATATAGAGGAAATAATATATAATAAGTTATTTATGTTTTTAATCTACTTTAAATGAATTTTGTTTTGAATATCTTGTTTCATAGGAAACATTAGAAGAATTGAAACTATGACATGCTTTTTTAACATAATATTATAAGTATTTTGTGTGACTGTTATAAAACAGTCAGTTAATTTTTGGGTACAAATAAAAGTAACAAAGTTTTTAAATGAATGTATAAATTAAAATAAAGTTTCATTTTAATATGAATTAATTATTAAATTAAATTAGTATAGCTAAATACCAAATAAGATCATTCTATTACTAAATATGTATTTCCTTAAAAATTGCATTTATTGGTGCAATGAACTTTTCATTTAAGAAAATAAATATATTATGGGGTAATTACGATAAAATATATTATTAAAATGAATAATATATTAACACTAAATTAATAAGTAATTTATGAAAAATAAAAATAATAACACTTAATATCTAAAAATTCAATTTCTCATTAACAATTTTTTATTGTAAATTTTATTTCCACTAAAAAGTCAAATTCCTAAAAAAAATAATTTGAATTGGAAAAATTGAGAATCGTTTTTGGATCCAACATGTTGATATTAGATTAGGATTATTTATTTTTACTAGTCTAACATAATCTATTTTTATAAGAATAGTGAAAAACACAAGTAACACCCAAAACATATCTTTTAAGAAATTGTCAAAAACTAGGCCCGACTATAGAACTTATAAAGCATTTTTCATTCACAAATTTTTATTTAATGGGTAAAATTATTTATTTAAAAATACTATGTTTCATTTAGTAAACTCATATTTAAAATTTTAAACCTAGGTATTATTTATTTAAATACAATTTAATTTCTTGTCCTTTCCATTTATTTAAGTATCCACGGGGTGGAATTCTATTTTAGATTACTTTTAAAGTCACAAAACTCTTATTCTATTAATGGTAAACCAATTAATTTCATTTAAATTATAAATGATGAAAATTTTATCTTAATCATATTTTTTATCCATAAAATATTCTATTTCTAAAAACATTGTTTACATATTTTATTGACTAATATTAAAATTTATTTTTATCACCTAAAAAATTTTATTTGAAAAACATGATTTAATATTTAGAATTATTAGGTATAAAATATTTAATAATTAAAATTTAATTTTTATCCATTAAAACTAAATTTTAGGTTAATATTAGTTATAATGATAAAAATAAAAACTGGTAAAAAAAGTAAAATTTAATAGTAAAAGACTTAAAAACATGTTAAAACCATGTGTAAAATTGTATGTTTAAATCGTTCTCAACCATAACCAATCCCTAACTCCATTATTATCAACTTATGGGATCTATTTGACCTCTAAAGAGTGTATTTTACTTTTATATTATTAAAAATATGCCACTCTCATTACTTATAAAAGGGTCTATTTCTACATTAATTCTCCTCACAACCAAATCCTATTTGATTTAACATAAATCTTCCCAAATAACTCCTCAATAATCTTAAGAATTTACTTTTGTTTATTTTTCTTTAATATCAATGCGTTATTATCATAACAATTTTTTAGTATTTGGTTGATAATTGAATCATAAAAATTAAGTTATAAAAGGTATGATGTTTGAAACTTCTATACCCAATTAATGAAGTATGTTTGGCCCAAATGCCTGTGAAAAATGAAAATTTTGACATATATATATTATGAGGTAATATATTAGTTTTTGAATCTTATATCTGGTAGTGAGTTTGATATCTCATTAGAGACTGTATTTGGAGTTTTGATTATGTTATACATACCCTTGATTATTTTTACATTAGTAATGAGTTGTTAAAATTGAGAGGATACATTTTATTTTCAGATCAAATATGTAAAAACTCTAGATCTCAAGAAACAATTATCCTATAAATTAATACTATGTTGAATATCATATATCACATTAAAAAAACTAAAAGAACCCATGATATAGTTTATTAAGTTTACATTATAAGTATTAAGTGCGAGAGTTATAATATAATCATTGAATTGGAGGGTACAAATAGAATTAAAAAAATTCCGAAATCTATATAGAAATTAAAATAAAGGTTTTTTTTCTTTATAATTCATTGATAAATTCAATTATTATATCTAAATAACTAATATGATAATTTTATGAATAAAAATGTATTTTCCTAAACATTACCCTTTTAAAAGCTATGTATTTTTTTAAGAAACTAAATATGTTATGTTTTAATGATGATAAAATACATTATTTAAATGTATAAAATATTAACACTAAATAGTAATTTATAAGAAATAAGAATTTGAATATGTAGTATCTAAAAATTAAATTCCTTATTAAAAACGGATTTTCATTATATATTATATTTCCATTTTAAAGTTAAATTCCTAAATACTATAGTATTAATATGAAATTTTTTTTTTATTTAGCATGTTAGTATTGTTTTTGGATAAATTTTTGGGATTAATCTAAAGTAGTATATTTTTAAGAGAATAATGAAAAATTCTGTTTTTACCCATCTCATATATTATATGAAATTATCATTAAATATGTATGATAATAAAACATATAAAATATGTAATGACTAAATATGTATTTAAGGAGTAAAAATATTCATCTGAAAATATTAAATTGAATGTATGGAACCTAGTTTTAACATTTTATAAGTTAAATATTATTTAATTCAATAAAAATTATTTTTTATTCTATTCTTTTAATTAAGCCTCAAAAATGTTGAATTCTATTTTGGATTTCTTTGAAATTAACATAACTATTATTTGGTTAATAATAACCCAATCAGTTCTATAAAAATTAGTAAAATTGATAATTTTATCTTTATAAGAATTATTAAGCATAAAAACACATTTTCTAAAAATGATTTTTATGTGTTATCTAAAATAAAATAAATATTGTTTTTTATAGCAATTATAAATTATTGGAACCTCCTTATTTTAATAATCACAAATCAAGTTTGTTTAATTTCTAATAAAGTTTATGTTTTATTATATTAAATCTTTTTCTAACTAGGATGTGAAAGTTTAACTAAGTGTTAATCTACCGTAAGTTAAGGCATGCCACCATTGGCTCCTCAAGATACCACTTTTTCAACCCTTCTATCATTGAACGGGTCTATAATATATCAACCATCCTACTTCCATTCTAGTATACTTCATGTTTAACTCTCTTACAATCACATTCTTCTACCACCAAGACTAGCTATCATTCAGTGAACCAACTGCCATAATCAACAGTACTATAGTCATTGTAAATGAAATGAACACATGATCAGTCTACAACTAGTATAAGATACCTTTAATTTGTTCTTCCATAAATCTACACTACAAAAAGTTCAATGGTACCACCACCATAATGAAGATACAATTAGATGGATCTACTTTTTATAGAGATCTACCACTAGAACAATCTACTTCTAGTGACAATCTACAACCAGAATTCCATCGTAACAATCAAAAATTTATTTCAAAATAAATTCTCAAATGGATAGTTTAACAATTTAATACTAGAAAGAACCAAAAGGATTTAACAATGAGAATTCTCAAACAATTCCACAGATATCTTAAATAAAAATACATGCCTTATTCATTAGTCTCTCACTATGGGGTTTATTCTAATATTATCATTCGACTAATAATTGGACCTGAAGCTATATATGTTCACAGGGAACTTCCACATGAATGTATAGAGTATAATAAAAAGAGGAACATTATTGAACACATAATCACAGACTCTAACAACCTAAAACAATAATAATAATAAACATGTCTGTGAAAACTCCCTAGATATTCATTATCTAGAATAAAAATATTTTCAAGACTTCCAAAATGCCCGGTTTCGCTACACTCTCTGTGAAACATTTTTGAGATCCTACTAAAGATTAATTAAACGATTATAAAACCATTAGAACTATTTATATTGGTAATCACTACATACTCTAATCTTTAAACTCTTTCCCATTCTGTATATTTTTATATTTGAGATCTGTTTCTATTTTACTTTATATATTTTATAAGAGCATTATCTTGCTCCAAACTGGACACTAACTGATGCTCTATATCTATTTTATTTATTTTTATTCCTGTGAATTAATTTGGAAGAGGTTGGTTGTGAAATGTGCTTTTTTCAAATCACATACAACTATAGCAATGGTTTTGTTCCTGGATAGTCTTTCAAAAGTTCTTTGAAAAACCTAATCCAGGATATTGATTAGATTATTTTCTAATAAACAACTTGGTACAATGTGATTTCTAAGTGGAGGGGATTAACTATTGGTGTGTGATCGAACCCATTGTTTAAATTTCTCTTTTACTTTATCTGTTTTGTATTCACTATTTTAAAAAAATTCACTTATCATTTTTCTAAACTAAAAATCAAAACATGTCTTTAATAGTTAATTTAGAATAGTTTTTTATATATTATATTTTATATAAATATATTAGTTTTGAAAAGATTTATTATTTTTTAAATATTTTAATCGATCTATAAATGATATTTTCAGAAGTTTTTCAAAAGATTAAATTATTTAAATAAGTTTTTTTTACCTAGTTGATTTATAAAATTTTCGGATCAAAATATAAGAAGGTTTTTTAATAGAAATTTTTATTGGAAAATAAATTCACCGCTACTGAGTTTTATACATGGACCCTAATTTGGTTTCAGATATATTTCAAATTGATCTTTTCTAGGATCTACTTTTTCCAAAATATCTTTAAATTTATGTTACACCGATATTTATGACTTTATGGATAATAATTAACAAGATGGAACTACCAATAATCAGCCTCCTAATTTCAATAGGACCAACTATACTCAATGTAAGATTAAAATGAAAATTCATATAGAGATCATGAGATTTCATATTTCTTCTACTATTGAGGATAAATATTAAATACATAAAGCTAATATAAAATATTTGAATGATTATACTAAATCATTATTTGATTGTAACTATAAATTTAATGACTCTTTATATTATTCCTTTGGTGAAGATGATTTTAACATAATATCTTACTAATCTAATGGTTTTGAAATAAGGGATACACTGGTTGTTTCTCATGAAGGAACATCCAATGTTAAATAAATTTTCTTAAATAAATATATTATTAGATATAATACTTTTAAGATGAATCCTGATAAATCTATTTATAACATGTATCTCATGTTTTGTTAAATAGTTTCCACAACGCAAGTTCTTTCAAAGACTATTGCTGACAAATATCATGTCATGCCAATATTTAGATTCTTACCAGACTGATAGAGAGGAACATATATTTCCATAAGGGAATCATTTTGAATTATAAATATTCTAAAAATGAGCTAAATAAAGAGATCAAGATGTATGAAGAATAATTAAAAGTGAACAATAAAGAAGAAGATTAACCCAAATGGAAGTTAGTATCCTTTAAAACTTATGGATTGTAGAAAAAATAGAAGACTAAATATGAAAGGTCAAATGATAAGGAATCACCATCTAATAGTAATTAAGAAATGACACACCTACCCAAATTTTTCAAGAAAATCTTAGGTAAATAAAGTTTTTCATGAAATAAAACTATAAAGGTAAATATGATAATAGATCAAATTGAAGAAAATATAGGGGAAAATGAAACTAAAAATGAATTACCCTGTTATGACTCAAAAAAGAAAGTAAAAATCAAAGTATAATTTCATTACATTAAATATAAGAAGATGTATGAGTGTAGAGACCCAAATCTTGACGTACATTGACATTACATTAATTTTGCGGAATACTTAGTACATAAAAAAAATAGACACACAAGGACCATAATAGTTTAGTGTCTTTGGAAACTCAGAATATAATCTTCTAATCGTGGTAAAAGATATTCAACATCTCCCATAAAGATATTCCCATTTTTTTCTTACCTAAAACCATTCTTTATATCCTGGGGAAAAGAAAACATAAAATAGGTGAGCTCAAATTCCTAGAAAGGGTAAACATAGAGAAAATAAAATAATCCATAAACATTTGAATTCAAAAACTTGAACATAAAATCTAAACATCAAAATCTTGAGAGAAGACATGAATCTAGGAAGTACGTAAGGAATATATCATAAGGGAACATCAATCATGATAAAATATCATGTGAATAAAACATTTCATTATAGCAAACCATTAATCACATGTTATGATTTCCATAATATCCAAGGCATTGCTGTTGAGACCATCTTAGTGGACAAAGTCCCTTTCTGAATCAAGTTCACTCATCGTTTCAGTCCTATAACACTACACTTGATTAACTTAACATTCCAGTCATGTCTATGTAATTAGATATAAATATTTACCCAATCCATTGGAGGGAGATATAGGTCCCACCCATCTCATAATGAAATCATTCTTACTTGTGCCACAACATAAACATAAATCATTCATCATAACCCAAAGAATAAAATGGGTTTCATAAACATCATTCCATTATCACATAATCCATATAAAAGAAATGGATATAATTTCATAATATGAAAAGTGAAACCATGTAAATCATAGAGACATTATACTTGAAACATACTTATGAAATAATGTCATCTTAGATGGAAAATGGTTTTGATAAAACACTTAAAATGAATTCTTGAGAAAATATCATTTCTTCTTAAAAATAAATTTCTTTTCACAAAGCGTCATGCAATTTTAAAAGAAAAATATTTTGTTTAAAATAGTCATGAAATCTTTTGGAGGAGGCTTCAGGAAAATAAGGCTTTATAAAACAGTAAAAATCCGTTCATGCCGTATAAGTTAAAAATAACATTTTTCTCTTACTTTTGTTGGAAAAGTCAAAAAGTACCTCGTATGGTAAACAAAAGAAAGAATCCTTCCATACGATGTGGTAAAAGTAGAAAATGGTAAAAATGAATTTAAACATACATGGAATAAAATTAAACCTTTTATGAAAACAGTTTGAGAACATATGGACATGGATAATAAACATAACCCCAGTAAATACTTACGAATAAACAATCTCAGATAAGAATGATATTGGAATAATTATCCCTTGCCTTAGGTCCGATATGCTTCATAAGTTTCCGAACCTCCTGTATAATGATTTAAATAATTTTATTGAATTATTAAAGAATCATATTCATTTTTATGATATCATATATGGTTCAATTATGACTTTATATTACCAGTTCTTTTGTAAGTTCCATGTTAAAGCAGTGTTTTGGGTTAAATCGTTTTTTTTATCGTACGTGTCTGGACTTGTTATTCTTGATATTATTACCTATATACTGATTTACATAATTCCAGAATGTAAAACATGATTTATATATAATATATATTCAGTATATACATATATATATATGATAGATCGATTAAATGTAATGAAATACACCTTTTATGGAGACGGTAGGTCGTACGTACGCATGAACGATGTTTTCATTTCCTAATTGGATTGAATGAAATTAAGTAGATGACATACATATATATAAACATAAATCCAGTATCATTATTATTTCTTATATTTCATTATTACTTATTATATATACTTTATAATCATTCATGAATGGTTAACACGGAGAATGAATCTCATCGCGTCGTGGAGACGGTAGTCCGTACGTACGCATGCGCGATGATATCATTCCCATGATCGTGTAATTGCATTGAAGTGTATGTATAATATTTCAGATTCAATATCACTTTTCAATAATCATATATAGTTATTTATTTACCCCATTATACCCATTCAAGTAAGGTGGTGGTCGAAAACAGATTACACCATGGTGTGGAGACGGTATTCCGAACGTACGCACGCGCCGTGATTTCGTTTTCCGTAGGATGGATAGATGGTGAAATAGAGTTTCTTTCATTCTTATAATAACATATCAGTATATGAGTGATACTGATTTTATTACTTCATAATGAAACAACTAAATAAGAAGAAGTAGAAGAAGAAATAAAGTTGAAAGAATCGGTAACGGATATTACCTCTTCTTTCGACACGCCTTTTTGAAACCTCCTCTTAGGGCACTAATATTTTTCTTTGAAGAATACCATAACCTCTAGGATGTTTCTAGGGAAGTGGAGAAGAGAAATTGGCTGGGTTTTTCTGATATTGAAGCTCAAAGTGGTGTGAGGAAGAGAGGGAGGAGGTGCCCTTTTATAAGGGAGGAGAGGGGCACCTTTGGAATAACCAAAAATATTATTTTATTATAAAGTCATATTCGGTTTTTAATTTCTCCAAATTGAGTTATTTAAAAGATACGGTGGGTATGGGTCTAAATACTCTCATAAAATAGAATTGAGACATGTTTAGGTCTCTATTTTGACCTTATCATTTAGATTTAACTTTAAGTTAAATAATTTTTCTTTTACTGTGTCTTCTTGTTTTCTTACACTATAAGGTTAATAAACATACTATAACATGCCAAACGAACCCCAAGTTGTTTATTAATAATATATATAACATTATCTAAGTCATTTGGCAGATCCTTAGATTTCTTGGAATAAAATAACAGTTAATAATATAATATTTGTGTTAAAAACTATTTTATGTCAATTTTGACACTATTTGGTAATTCATTTTTGTGAAACTCAAACAGAATAATTAGTTCTAAAAAAGTTAATTAAATCAATACTAACATGTCATATTAACCTACATAATTAGTTTAATTCATAAAAATCCTCAAATTACATTTATTTGGGTATTTATAACATCAATTATGTCCATATTTCATTAATAAGATTATTATTGCATCATCATTGTGTCATAAATAAATTAAATTATTTAATGTCTAAAAATTATAAATAAAACACCATTATGTATAAAAGCTTTTTATATTTCTAATAAATTTTTATAGTAGAATTTATCTTATGTATTACCCTATATTAAAAATGATTTAGTTATTAAACATTGATTTTAACTATTTTAACCCTTTTTAAATAAATTAATAATAAATGTCCTAATCAAATCCAAGCGTCCCTAAATGGTCATATTTTATTCCTAAGGTTTTTTGGTCGAATTAAACTTATCCAATAGAATTAGGACATGTGTTAGGTTAATAATAATATCATTTTTACCATTAATTACCCTATTTACTTTTAACCGTGTTAAAAAAGTAAAAAGTTACTATTCGCCAAAAATTATATTCATCTCATTGAACCAAATTTTGTCCTTGATATTAACCATGTTTCTCGGATTTTTGAAATTCCACTCACAGAAGTGGTAAAATTATGTTTTATGTGAATTTGCAAATTCTCCTAGGAGGTGGGTAAAAGACCGTGAAAAGTTCAATAAAATTTTTATATATCTAAAATTATTATAAAATGACTCCAATGACTTAAATTGAACTTATATAGGTATTATTTATCAATTTTGACCTAAAATAAATTTAAATAAAATAAATATTTATTTAAATAAAAAGTCAGTTTTTGAATAGTAACCCAGTGTTTTCCCTATTCATCAAAAATAGAATGTTTTCAGAAAAATACCAAAATTTCACCCAAGGCTAATTTCGATATACTGAATCCAAAAATGAAGTCCATTTTGAAATATAAAATTTATAAAATTTCAAAAATATGGTATTACTATTCATAACAGCTAGTTTATATAACATATCGTTGTTTAGCGAAACACGGTATTGCATGCAACACACGTTATCGTGGAAGGTTGCGATTGCGTGTAATGCAAGCCATGTCAGGGATGCGTGTTGTGCAAGCTCCTTTTCGTGTAGCGTACAACACAAGACATTAATGAAATTAAAAATAATATTTTTCATAAAATCTCGGGGTCTTACAATGAGGATAAGGGAACAAGTTACAAAAAGGATATAAAGGTTATCTAAAGTTCCTCATTGGATATCTCAAGTAAATCATATTTTGGTAGAGAATAAAAAAAGGATAGGTCCGTTATAGGTTTTATGATAGACACATATGAGGTACTGATTTTTTTTATAATCTCCTGATCATATTTCAACCCATTATAAAACTAAAAATAATGATGAGCATATGTCCCCTGATGAATCATTCAAATATTTTTGCATGATGTAAGATATGTTTAATGAATTAAAATATAAATATAAATGTTTACAAAAGTGGTATTCTATGTATTCTCACATTAAAACCGATCTAACTATACCAAAAGGTAAAAAAGTTCGAATACTTAAGGAATATAATGATCTGAAATTACCTAATGAAAAAACAATGAAATACCTAGAGATATTTTCCAATGGAATGAAAACCCTTTCCTAGATGCTTGGAAAAAATGATTCACCTAATTATTATATTGGAATTGGATATCAACCAATATAGAGAAGAATTTATAAAAAAAAATTGTCTCAAGTTCTAGTTCTACTAATACTGCTTTGAGTTATAATTTGACAGAACCTTATAAAGTATTTATTTTTTAAATTATATGGTATATATATGTAAAACTAGTAAAACAATTACGGATTCATAAAGCATATATTAATAACATCTCTGGACCCATGAAAATATGGTTACCAAAATCATTATTGGTTTAAACTTATTTTTTAAGAAACCTTCTTGACGAGTTCTAGTAAAAAGATGTGATATTTAGAGAGTGGACTCTCAAAACATATGAGTAGGGACTAATAAAGTCCCAAGAACCTAATTAAGGTATATGGTGTACATTTCATTTTTTGTGATAATTCTAAAATGAAAATTATATGACTTCTCCAGTCTTGTAACTCAAATATAGTTTTAATTTCTTAATTTTTATTTGTAGATGGGTGGACGTATAATCTGATTAGTATTTAAAAATTATGTGATGATGGTTTTCATGGTATGTTTTAAAAAAAATCTTGCATGTTTTTTGATACAAAAACTTCTTTAATTTTTACTTACATGGAAAATTAAAATTAAAATTCTATTGATTTAAAATATTTATTTTCTAAAAAAGTTTCATGTTTAAGTTTCTTTAAAAAAATATTTTCTTCATCATAGGATAATAGTATTTTGAAACATACTCTCACATATAAATATCACATTAAAAGGATTAATTAAGGATCTAAAAAAATTAAATTTCTAATCGACAATATTTGTAGTATCTTTCAACAGGGAAAGCAGCATAAAATCTATTTCAAACCAAGAAATAAGTCTTGACTTCTCAACGTTTAGATTCAGTTCACAAGGATTTGTATGGAGCTTATATATTTTCCAGTTCGGTTTGGAAAAATCATTCTTATGTTATATTGGATAATTATTCATGATATAACTCGGTATTTTCATTTCTCATAAAAGTTAACAACTTTCCCAATTTTCTAAATATGAAAAATCTTTAGAATATTTTTGGGCGATTAAAATAATTAAATCTAGAAGTGATCATTGTCATGATTTTAAAAATCAAGAGTTTTAATATTTATTCTAAAAAATATGGATATAGTCACAACTTTTCTTCCTTTAGGACCCCATAGTAGAATGGTGTAGTACATATGAGAAATAGAACCTTTCAATAAATTTCATGTACTAAGCTCAACGTGTATGATTTTTCTATCTACTTTTTAGATAAAGTTTCAAATATAGCTTCCTTTATAATTAATATAATTTTATTTATTCCTCTTTTAAAGAAAAATCCATATGAATTGTGTAATAGTTTAATACTAAAGGGTAATTACTTAATATTTCTTTAAATTCCTTATACATATCACAAAATAATATTTTTGAGAAAAATATTAAAAAAATGATGAAATAATTTTCTTTGGATATTCTATATTAAGTAAATCTTATTAGGTATTTAATAAAAATACTAAAATTGTAGAAGAATCTTTATATATATTTTTTAATGAAATATATCCACATGATCCCAATACCTATTTATAAAATTTTGAAGATGACATTTCTAGTATTGAAATAAATGCTAAACCCCTTGATAATTCATCATGACCACCTATAAACAAATTTCCCATTTTTGATGAATATCGTGAAACCAAACCTATATTATAGAATGAAGTGTCAAACAATTTTGTTACTAGATCATTTAAGACTCATAGATATCTTCCCTTATATGTAGTATTTGGTAACTTCAAATAACTCAAAAAAGATCTTCTCTTTGAAAAAAAAGTGGAAAATAAATATTTCTTTTCATAGCATGAAAATAATAACGTAAAAAATGCAGTTAATAATGAATTTTGGGTAATGGATGTGTAAGAATAACTTAATCAGTTTGAAATAAATAGAGCTTGGGGACTATGTGAAATAACCAAGGACATCCTAAACATTGGAGAAAATGGATGTTTAGAAGCAAGGTTTATGAGTCAGGAATAATAGTCAGAAATAAATCAAGACTAGTTGAATAAGGATATAGTGGGGAAGAAGTTACTCACTATGAGAAAACATTTTCTCCAATTTCAAGACTTGATTCCATCAAGAGTTTTATTAATTATGAAACACATTTTAATTTAAAATTATAAAAAATAGAGGTAAATAGGGCATTCTCAAATGGTTATATAGTTGAGGAACCGCATAGATATCAAATCCCACTCTTTACTGGTCATTTTTAGAAATTAAAAAAACATTGTATGGTCTAAAATAATCACCTAGATCTTTCTATTATAGGATCAGATCAATTTTTTATTTCAAAATTTGTCACTATAGGAATAGTTAAACATAATTTCTTTATTAAAATAATTGAAAAAATGTTTTATTTTTATAAATTTATGTTGATTATATTTTTTTGGATCTTCAAGAATTTATTTTCAAACTATGATTTCCAAAATTATGTGAAGTGATTTTGAATTGTGTCTAATGGGTGAAATTAAATTATTTCTTGATTTTCATATATTTAAAGATAAATATTGTACTATTTTAAAACAATTTAAGTACACTAATCATATTTTAAAACTGTTTGGTTTGGAAAATAATAAAATGTGTGATACTCTGATGACAACTATCTGTAAACTGAATGTTGACGAAGACGAGAAACTATTTCATCAGACCAATTATAGAGGTATGATTTTTATCTTACTATAATTAAGTATTATCCTTCCCGATTGAATGTTTAGTGTGTGTGTATATGTGCATGTTTTCAAAAGAACCAAATGAGACATATCTACTTGTTGTCAAAATAATTTTCAAATACCAAAACTGTACAACCAATTTGGGATTGATTGACTCTAGAGGAAAATAATTTGAATCAGTTAGTTATACAAATTCATGATTTGGTGTTTGAAAGTAAAATATAAAAAACACCTATGGAACATGTCAATTTTTGGGAAATACTTTTTTTCCTGGTGTAGTAAGAAGCAGAATTTTGTTTAATTATCCACTTCTAAAGTTGAGTACATAGATATTGAAAGTTTTCATTCACAGATTCTATGGATGAAACACATTTTACTAGGAATATGGATATCTATTTATACATTTTCTAATAAATTGTGTTAATAAAAGGTAAATTAACATTTCTAGGAACCCTATGTCTCATTCTAATACTAGAGATATCAATATAATGCATCATTTTTAGAGATTGTTTTCAAAAGGCTGAAATAACTTTTGAGTTCAATTGTATTAAACTTCATCTTGATGATATATTAGTAAATAATTTGAACATTGAAATATTTCACTATTTCATACTGGAACATCGAATGATAAATTTTGGTTAGTCACATATTGTAATATTTGTTTGAGTTCTAATATAAAAATAAAAAAGATGGTGAATGAACATTAGTGATCTAATATTATTAATCAACCATCGTTGATCAAATGTTTTGTTTCTATCATTGGTGATCATGCACTAGTATCTTCTATTTATAGTTGACCATTGTATTCTACCATTCAGTTCATGTCATTCTTGTTTTTCTATTTGAGTTCTTTTATTCATATGTTATCACTCCTGTTTCTTCTCTATGATCATTTTTTTCATCATTTTTTTCATTTTAAGTCCCTGAATGAAAATATTTTACCTAAAATACATGTTTGAGAATTCCATTATTGCTTTCACTTATTTTAAACCTTTTCATACCGTTACTATCTAAACTCATGGCCTTTTTTCAACCTTTACCATTCTCTCTGAAAAAAGTGTGATAATAATGAGATTCACGTTTCCAAAGTTGTTGTATCTTGATTAATCAAATCCCTTAAACAAATACCGAGATGATTTGAGTTGGTCTATTGTCAAAATAAAAACCCTCAACTTTCATCTCATGAAGTAGATGACAAGAAATAGATAGATGGTACTCTGTTAGTATAAATAAATTCTCATGTATAAATGGTGATCCTAATCCATGGATGGGTCAAATGGTTATTAAAAAATGATCACAATTCTACCCTAGGTTTTTTCTTGGGTTTTATTAGTTTTTAGAGTTTTATTTTGGTGAGAAAAAATATGTAATTGTAACTATTACTGATGTGAAAGGACATACCTCTTCTTCGAAATAGTGGGAAAGGTGCCTCAATGTTCCTCATAGAGGTATATTTGAATAGATTCAACTCTCCAGTGATATTAATATTCGTACTTTTATGTATGAGGATTTTTAGTTGGGGTTAACTTGGAAAATTTTTTATTCATTGTCATGTATTCCTAGAGATTGAATGTGGGAGTTTTTTATGTTCAAGTTTATTCAGCGCATGCTTTCTCACATAAAGTGTTACCTTATAATCATGAGTATTCAAGATGTATTTTTCTTATTACTTATGAAAATATGATATATGATTAATATTTATAGATATTTTATAGTCCATATGATGGAGTTTAGAAATCCATCTTTTATGTCCAATTCCTTATCCAACCCTAAGTTAATTTTTACCATGCTAGAAGCTAGATATTTATTACCTGAATGTGAAGAAAAGTTGATCAAATGTAGTGGTTTATACTTAAGTGTGCTCACTTAAAAGAGGATAAGGGTTAATTGGAACCCTTGGGTGAAGTAGTTGGTGGATTATAATAATAAAATATATAAGAATTTCAATATAGTGTCGCATCCCTCAAGACTTGGAGACTTGGTTGACCCTATAATGGAGCTGAATGAGGATGTGTTTTATTCCTCTAATGAGGAACTTGGGAATAAAGAATATGTAACTGAGGAAAGAGTATTGTCGGTATGTTTAGTGGAAGTGGGTAGTAACCCAGATTTGGCTAAAATCCCTATTGTGTTTTTGGGAGAATATATTCCTCCACTTTCTCTTCCTAATAGATAGTATTTTCTAATAGAAGATGTTGAGTAAGAAGAGACCAATGTTTATAATATTAATCATATTGAGAGGTCTTCTTCTAAGTCTTCTGAGGATGTAGAATTGAATTCATATTATCTTTAGTTTGATGTTGATTGAGGTGACGAGGATTAGAAGTCTCATCCTTATCAGTCTGTTACTAAGATTATTAAATCTGATATTGGTGAGTGGCAGGGTTTTGTACCATATACTTCAGCTATCCAGGTCTATAGTGATAGAGATGATCATGATCCTAAGTCTTCTAGGAGACATACTATGCTAGATTCCTTTAACCGAGATAATGATAGAGGACCTCTTAAAGGAGAAAATCCCTAGGATCTGCTAATATTGGAATACAATATTTAGAATCAAATTACAAAAATGATTAACAAGGTAACACACTAGAGAATAGTTGACCTATAATTTATATTGAGCATAGTTATCCAAAGGGATCATTAGTAGAGATGATTGATCAAGTGGGTTCGTTAGAGTCCTTTACCACTTGTGATCCTACTATAGAGACAATACATGAGGATATATCTATGCCTATCACAGAGAGAACTCAACTAACTCCTAATTTACCAATTAATTCTAGTTATCTGACTAGATATGATTTGGATACCTTTAAGACTAGAATTTTGTTATATATTGGTGGGATTATTAGGTATCCTCTAGGTTTGGATACCAAGAAAATTGAAGATGACACAATGATGATAGTATCCTTTGTTACTTATCATATCCATCATAAGATGATATTCAATAGAGAACACCCTAATATTGAGAACAATAGGTTGGGAGAGAAGATGTATATCATTCAGATCATTATAGTGGATATGAATCCCATATTTACTTGGAGGGATATGCACTTTTTGAGAGATTATAGAGTTTATCTACAGTTAGAGAATCTTCTTCTATAGATCCTCCTCATATTTCTTCGACTTTAATAGGTACTAATTTGATCTTATCCATAGTCATAGAGGAGCCCCATGCAGGGATGAGTGGTCTTTATTTTTCACACAACAATGATTTGTACTAGATCAAGTCACTCGGTGGTCATATTTATAAGTTAGTAAGAGAATGTTTAAATGAGGTTATAAGTAATAGAGACACTATTCCTAAGGCTATAAAGTATTATCTATTAAGTGTTCACATAATGAATCAACATGATAGTCATCTTAAGTTTTTAGTTGAGAACCTATGAATGCATCCTATGACTAGGTCTATAAGGACCCGGCCTTAAAACATTATAAGATCTTGAATTAAATGAATAATTCAAATTGAGGATATTTTCAGGTTTAGAGTTTTACAGAATTAGGTCATAACTATTACATTTCATTTCAAAAATTACAAAGTAGAAACATCTACTCAGTTTCCATTTTTACAGAAAACAAAAACTCTTGAAAAAAAGAGTCATGTCTAGTTCCATGTATATGATAACATGACTTTTCCTTGATCCCATCCTTGACCCTATTATTCATTAAGTCCTATGAAAAACATTTCAACACTTTGGATGAGTATAAAAAGCTCACTATGGGATACACACAAAGAAGGAAAACTGTTAGTTTTTCTAAACAACAAGTAAACCATGAATAATTTATCATAAGTAATACTTTTCACCTTTATGAAGTAGTAAATACTCTTCACTGAATAAAATTTCATTACTTACCCTTTTGTAACCAAAAGATTACAATAAAACCCATATAAAGAAAACAAAACATATAAATGTAACTTGGGACATAAACATACTAAAATGAAATAACCATACGGTCAGCTTCCACACATATCACTAAATGGAATAGCCATATGGCCGACTTCCATACCTAATGCATTGAAGGTTATAACGTAACCACCCATCTTGGTTTTCACGGCACCACCCATTATTTGGTTTATCGCATAACCACCTGTCAAATGTTTAAGTACCATTATAAAATCATTACACATAAAACAAATATAAAGGAAAGAAAATATTTCCACATTTCAATGACAATATTTCACTTAAATATATTGAAATAAAAAATCCATTATCAAAACCATTTTCAATACCAAAATACATAAAAGCGTATATGGAATTTATTTTCCTTGAAAAAAAACATTATGGATTTTTATGGAATCCAAAGAACAAATAATACTCATGGTGGCGGAAAGGTAGTTATCACCGCTTATGTTAAAAGAAACATTCCTTTTTATCATTTAGTAAAACTCTTTGTAGAAAAAGATTCCCTTTTAAAATTCAAAGTTGTTTATATAGTGTATAAAATAAATTCATGTATTAAAACAAAATGTGCCTCAATAAAAGGAGATTGAGATGAAGTCTGTTACCTCATGTTCGACTTGACTCGGTCGTTCTTTAATCTCCTAAATAATAAACTAAAGTTAATTTATATTTTCTTAATAAGCTTTTTCAAGTTTATTATCCCTTTTCTATCAATTATTACCATGTTATAAATATTATGTAATCATTTAAGTTAATAATATTCATTATGTCGATATTTGGTACTTGAGTAAAAAATGAACACCTTAAATTTACAAGTTTTCTTTGTGGTCAATAGTCCATTATATCCAGAATGATATTAATTATTTATATATCATATATATCATATACATCCAGTATATATATATATTATATTAAACATCATCTGTAGGTAAAAAATGAAGTGCATCGTTCATGGAGAAGGTAAGCTGTATTTACGCATGAACGCTAATTTAATTTCTATTTCATATTTTAACGTAATTAAAACATAATGATACACTGGTATATTATAATTATAGTATGATATCATATATAATACCCTTAATACAATCCTTTATACGTCCCACATATGGAATGAATTACTCATATCACTTTGAGGGGGTGGTAGTCCGCACTTCCTAAAATGAAGTTATCGTGTTTACCCATAATGGAAACCATAAAGGTATGATATAAATAGAAAATAAAGATGAATAAAGAAAACATAAACAAAATATATTTCATATATAAATACAGTTCCATCATAATGGCCCCCATGACTGGCAGTAGGAGATAATCGAACAATCATCATTTCGTGAGGCGTTAGTTTTCAATCCATAGAAACAGTATGTTCTTCACCCATTAGATGGTGGTTTGTGTAAGTGTAGTTTGAATCCTTCACATAAAAACATCCTAGTATATTTTTTATACTGGTTTTGTTATAAAATAATGGAATAAGAAGAGTTTAGGGGTTGGAGAAGTAAAATAAAATAAAAGAAGTTAAGAGAAATTGTAACCTTTAATTTGGGTAACTTCCTTTTGTTTGAACCAAAATGGTTTGTTGAAGTGCCTTCTGACAAATGTAGGGCTTCTAGGTGGAATAGAGGGACATAGGGATCTTAATTGGGTAGAGTTTAGAAAATAAAAAAGGCTTTAGATGTGTGAGGAAATGGTTAGAATTGTTCTCCTTTTATAAGGGGGAGGAGGGGCTCTTTAGAAAAGTGTGAAAATATAATTTTATTATATAATGATATTCAGTTTCAAAAGGTCCAAAATCATTAAAGTCAAAGATATGATGATTCATAATCTAAATAATATCATCCAATAAAAATTGGACAGGTTTTGGATAATATGGTAATCATTATAATCTTATTTATTTAAATAATTTATTAATGAGATAATACTTCATCATTATTGTGTCATAAATAATTTAATTTATTTGATGTATAAATATTATAAAAAATATCATGATGTAGGAAATAGATTTATAATTCCAATGAATATTTATAGTCAAAAGTATTACTTATATAACACCATATAAAAATTTATTTACTAAAATATTTTTGTTTATGTCATTTTTTTATTTACTTTAAATTAATTAATCTAAATTGTCATTATCATTCATAAGTGGCTCCATCAGTTCCCCAAATCGGCCCAAGGATGACCATTTTTGGCCATTACTTATCCAATAATGTTAGGACAACTGTTAAGGTAATTTTGAATTATAATAATATTCTTTTTACCTTGAATTAACCTATTTAACTTTAACCGCGGTAAATAAAAGTCAAAAGTTATTATTCACCAAAAATTATTTTAATCTTATTGAACCATAGTTTACTTACTTGTAATAACCATGTATGTCGGATTTTCAAAATTCAATTCATAGAAGTGGTAATTTTCCATTTAAATGAAAAAGTCTGTTTTTTAACTACTAGTAAGTGGTTTGACTATTCATCAAAAATTGAAGTTTTTCAGAAAAATAAAAAAAATTCAGCCTAATATACATATGAGATCCCGAATTCAAAAATTCTGTCTATTTTACCAAATTATAAAAATATAATATGCATTAATTAATTTAAAATTAATTCTCGTTGTTAAAACAAATAGTGAGTTTTTAAGAAACCATAACTATGAAAAGATTGACACTTGTTTATGTCCAAATTCAAAGAGCAATTAATTCCAATGACCAAAATTGGATTAAATGGTAAAAATATATTCTAATGACACTTTAAAACCAATTAAAAAGATAATATAACCATATAAATAAATTATATTGAAACACAATTTTGAATTAAAATAAAATAGTTTTCACTATTAATTAAAAAATGATCTTTATCGGAAAAATTACAAAAGGGTATATTTTCTGCACCTCCTTATTTTAATGATCATAAATCATGTTATTTTATTTCTAATATGTTTAATGTTTTATGATAGTAAGTAATTTGCTGGACAAGTTATGACATTTTAGCTAAGTGTTGATTTACCTTTAGTTAAGTCACATTACAATTACCTAATAAATCCATATCTAGATCAACCCACCTACTGTCGGACTAGACTACCACTAGTTTAATTGTCCTACCACTAAACTAATATTCCGCTAGTTAAAAACTCTTGCCGTCAAGTTCGGAAACCGTCAAGACAAGAAACAATAAAGTGAAGTTACCATAAAAGTAAACGATGATACAATCAATGTAAGTGAAAAAACCGAATGATCGATATACTATTAAGAATATATATCTCCAGTTTGTGAAACTGTCACTTGATGTACCATCAAATCAATAGCACTACCTCTATAATAAATCTATTGTTAGATGTATCTACATTCAATGGAAATGAAGTACAAGAATAATATATCTCTAGTGAGTACCTACCTCCTGTTTTCCACAAAAAAAATGTGGAATAAATTTAAAAATTAATTCTTTAATAGAAATTTAAATCATTTAACGTTGTATAGAACAACATAGATTTAAGAATGATTATTCTTATAAATGTCTTAGCCCACTTAAAAAAAATTTACACCCACCTAATTTATTAATCTATACGAGGTTTATTAAAATATTATACTTCAATGGATAATTATACCTCGGGTGATATATATTTAGAATGACCTTCCTCAAGAATATAGAGAGTATAAGAAATAGAGGAACATTCATGAACACCAAATCACTGACTCTCACACACTGAAGTGGATATAATAAAAAACATAGATGTGGAAACTCCTAGGATATTCATAGGTTGAAATTATATTCTTTTCAATAATTCCATGACCACCTATTGTTTGGTACTTTATGAGAAACTTGTTCAATATCTATACAAAGAGGAATTCAGTGACTCCAGAACTACTGATGCAATTCAGATTGAGCAGCACTAAATATTCACATCTCTAAACTCTTTCCCTATCTGTTTATATTTTTCTTTGATCCACGTTTTTTTATACTATATATTTTTATAACACAGTATCCTAATATAATCTAGAAAGTGATTGAAATTTTCTCTATATTTTAATCATCTATATTCCCAGGAACAACCGTGGAATAGGTTAGGTGTTATATTTACATTTTCTGTCACATGAATTATTGTGGAGGAGACTTTGTACCTGGATAGTCTATTGGACTTTTTTTGTAAAAACCAATCAAGGTTGTGGATCAATTTATTTTATAATTAAAATTCTTAGAATCATGTGATTTTTAAGTATAGGTGATTAAGTATTGATTTTTCATAGAAACCACAGTAAATTTTCCATTGTGATTTATGTACTTCATTTTTTCTATTTTAATTCAAATGAGGCCTTCTTTTTTAAATTATTAAACATTAAAAGTCTGTGATAGTTAATTTAAATAATAGTTTTACTTATTTTGTTTGATATGAGTAGATTAGATTAAAAAGTAAGTGTATTTTTTGAAGTATTTTAACTGAGATATGACAATAAATTTGATAATCTTTTACAAAGTTAAATTTATATAAATACACTATTTTTTATAACAAATCATTTTATAAAATGTTCTTATTTAAATATAATATTCTATTTTAATCTAAAGGTTTATTTGACAAACAATACACCCATCTCTTGAGTTTTATATAGGGACCAACAGAGTTTTTTTAAAATGGATTTGATATTTGGAATCATTATGTCCAAATTATTGAAAAAAATTTATCTTATCTTTATCTATTAAAAGTTAATTACTTAGGTGAAATTCAGTTATAATGGTAAAGAACAAAATTTTAAAAGTGGAAAAACCTAAAAGTAAAAGGATTAAAAAATATTAAAAACATGTGTTAAATTTTATGTTTAAGGATTTCTTAGTCGTACCCCATTCTCCACTCCATTAATTTTCACATATTGGATCAGTTTGAGCTTTGAATAGTGACTTTTAATTTTATATTATTACAAAAAATATCACTCCATATACTTCTAAAATTATAAATCACCACCCCACTTCTCCACACTCGATAGGCATCTTATATTTGATAAAAATCTGACCAAATAACTCCCCAAAACTCTTGTTAATTTCCTATAGGATATTACATTCTGAAAATACTACCTATCAAATACTTAATCTAATTAGAAATTATTTATTCGAATGATTATTGTAAAAATTACCGATCACTCCCTTTTTATTTGTATCTCTTTATTTATTCTTCTAACTCCTAAAATTATAATTCTTTCATTATAATATAGTTTTATATGTATTATTAGTATAATAAATTTTATTATGTGAAGGTAATAATAATTAACTAACCTTTTAATAATTTCTAAAAAATGAAACTGATGTTTGTGCATACCTACGCACTACCGACTCCATGAATGACATGTTTTATTTTTCATATCCAACTAACATTGATGTTTCCAAAAGTTTATTTAATGTAATAATATTATATATATATACATATATAACATGATTAAAGTTATTAAAATATAAATCATTTATTATACGATCATACTATGGAAAATTTATACGTTATTGGTGTGTACATGAAGATGAACACCTCTGCAAAGTGATGTATTTTCTTTTTCATCATCACCAAATTTAGATAATTCTAATATTTTATTTAATGAATAAATATAATGTATATAACATTATTTGTATTTTTTAAATGTTGTATTAATATTTTACATATTACCAGTATAATGGTTTTTGTTTGAACTTTTTTATTACTACTTTAACATCTTTTTTAATAAACTATAATTTACACAAATTAAATTAAATTTAAATAGTTTAAAAATGATTTTTTTTATTTCAGGTATACTTTTCTAAATGAATAAAAAAATATTATTAAATTTTTATGTAAATACTTTTATTTATGTTGATTAGTTATATCATTCCTTAGTAGAATAGTAAACGAAATTGGGCCAACCTTGAAATGAACCAAAGTCTAGCCCATCATCCACAAAAGGGGCCTAAGGTTCAACCCCATGGGAGAGCTAGCACGAAAGGCTATCTAATAGAAAAAGGAGTGCGCTCGGGTGTGAGATAACATGGGAAAGGTAAATTGGGTCGGTATGGGTTGGTGAAACCCATGAATCCCTAGGTTTTTGTATCGTGTGTGCGGGTGCTAATCCCCCACTAACAGATCGATAGTGTTGTGGAATGGGTTTTTAAAAAAAGTTGATGATGAACAAGCTGCATGTTTGAAGTGGAGTAAAATACATCATGGACATTGTTCATCCTCCTCAATAACATATGGACATCTCATGGGATGTTAGATGAAATCTATATGAACCATTAGACAAGTATGGTGATAGTCTTCTACATCCATCGATGTTCAAGATTATAGTTAACTAGAGTTCATCATGGACAAAGCTCCAAAAATTGAATCGATATTTCACTAGTGATATGGAAGATCACATGTGATCACAAGGAGCTCAAAAATGGTGGATTATGTTCTATGATGTGTTTCACGAGAGTTCACAATGATAGATCCTTTTTGTGACCATAGATTCATGTTATAATGGTATAATAATGGAAATTGGTATTTTTGAACTACCACTTGATGGTAGCTCTCTTACTCATCGATGGAAGCACTACTTCTCCATATAAGTATTTCTCAGCCATGTGATGGAAGATCCACCAGATATTATTGGGAGATTGTATATCACCTAAATCTAGAAAAAATAAGTTCCACCAGTGGCCGAGAAAATGGTTGATCATTCCCACACTTCATTATAGATCACTATGAAATTAGCTCCCCTATTCCATATCAATTATAATACCATGCTTCTACAATGGTATATTATATTGTAATGGTGGATCATCTCTTCTTGGTGGATCATATTATTGTGATACAAAGATGGTATATCACCCTATCATACAATGGTAGTGTTCCACCTTGTGTTAGTAGTAGATATTTATACCATACCATGGTAGTTTTTGATATGGTAGTGTGTTAGTGGTAGCAACCTTTTGATGTCGCCTGGTATTTTTATCTATCATCAATAAATATTTTTCTCAAAAATATAATTCCTTTTTTTACTCATTACATGTGAAATAAATATTTTATGTCATATTATATTATTTATGTTTTTCTAAAAATATTATTACATGGTTGAAAAAATATGCGAATAAATTTATACACTTATACAAAATAATTTTATTTTTTACGATACTCAGTTTTTTTGAGTTTTTTATATACCTATAAACTAATATTTTATTTAGATAATTTTAACTCTTTTAAAAATGTGCAATATACATGTTTTTATTAATGATTGAAAATTCAATTTTGTTAATTTTCAAAATAGTCACCTTATGGTTAAGAAATAAACAAAAACAACTGGTGGGATTCCAAAGTTATGGGATCCAGATACAAAAGTTAAATTCAAAAACATAAAGGGACCCTGAACCTGATGAGGACTCGATCCATGATTCGCCCACGTCAGCTGGAGTCACATCACATGGAATCTACCATAACATTCTTGGGAACACCACCACAATCATCATTGTACTGTCACTACTACAGCAGATGATCAGAGAAATCAAAACACAGATATGTTGCTTGAATAAGACATCATAGAACCTCATTCAAGACCACCACACTATACCGACTGGGAAAGGTGTGTTTTACCAAGATGTTAGTTCATAGTTGAGAAGATGGAGGCCTTGGTAGAGGACCATTCCATAGAACACATCATCATCATCAAGGGAGATAAAATTCTCACTCAACCATCAAAACATCAAACCACTAACAGACAATCAGAAAAACCAACACCATAAATCACCGCAAAATAAATAAGGGTGTAAGAAAAAAGGGGAGAATAAGTCAGTGATGATGAAAAATATGAACTAAGACCACTTCAAAACTACCTCCAATGCCATCCTATGGTGAACCGGATCCTGCATCGAGCCCAATCAAAATGGAGTTGGGAACAATGAGTTGGCCAATAAGGGTAGTGGAGTAGAAATTGGTTGGACACTGCCACTAACGGTGACCCAACCATCTAAATCACTGGTACGCATACCAAGAATAGAGTCCCAAATCAGAGCATTGGATATAAATAATGGTGGTTACCAATGTAAGATATCCACAAAATCAAGCAGCTTCGGTCTAAAATAAGGAAGGATAAAGAAAGAGAAGGATGAAAGATAGAAATAGGTTAAGTGAGGAGCACCATCACCTTCAAAAATATCTGAAAAACACTCGGAGGAAGGGTAAAAGCGAGCTTTGAGAGTTGTGGGATCATCAGGTGAGTGTGGAGGCATCACCTGAAATGTTACCCACTCGACTCCATTGTTTTTTTACTAATGATTATTCCAGAAGTATTATGGTGTTATTTCATTTAGAATAAAATTTTGTTAAAATTATTTAATATTCAGTGTTGTATTTTTAAAAAAGAGGATTGTAATATTATGTATTTTAATTTTACAACTCATGGAATTTATTGACTAGATAATGTGATTCTCTGAGAATATCTTTGACTTGATGATTTTTTATTAGTTTGCTGACATGTGATTATGGGATTAAAATAAATTTCATATAGTCCATTCGAGATTACTTTATAACTTACATGTGATAAACATCCTTACTTCACATATGATCAAGAATTAATATGACTTATGTTTCCTTACTGATATTATAAATAATCTTCAACTATACCTTCCCCATCTACTAAAGTGGTCCATATCATTAAACATCATATTCTTCATCATCTAATCATTAATGGTTGAAATTGTATTCTAATTTTCATCGTGTGATATTTGTTACATCTATTTATAACTATTAATATTGGTTTATACATTCCATAAATAAATAACATGTGACTTTAATGGACATTCTACCACACGAAATAAATTCTTGGGTTACAATACCTAAGGAAAAGTCATGCACATACTAGGTTAAGATTCTTATAAAAAATTTGAGTCTTGCCTTGGGGTAATTTAAAAGGATGACTCTATAATATGTTCTCACACCTATAAATGGGAGTTCTTATTAGTGAGTTCTAATCTTATCATTGGGTAGATATGGTTAAAGAGTAGTGTAAGATCTTGATAATATAAACCTGTATAAATATATTTTGTACATCTCTTTTATTTCTGTTTCATTATATCTTGAACATTTCACTGATTTTTAACTCATAAAATAAATTAATCTGATTAATTTTTGTAATAAAATTTATAATACAATATACATACACTCTAGTATTTATTTCTGTCAATTATGATCCAAAAATTGGTAACAATTCCTAGCCGATGATAATTTAGAAACTTTTCTTGTTTTTATCCTTCTGGATATAGATTAATAGTTTACTTTTCTATTTTGTGCTAACTGGTTCATCCTAAGCCTAACCGTCTACGGAATAAAAGAAAATTTATTAAGGATATTAGGTTTCAATGCCAATGGTGGATGCAGTCCATTAAATCCCCCATTCATCAATGGATGTGACTTTGGATACTGGAAATACTGAATGGAAGCCTACCTAAAATAGTTAAGTATTGAACATTAGACTATCATGGAAAATCCAAATTACATACCCAAATATGATATGGAGACACCTGTTTATAATTATAAATCTGATAATATTTTTGGAAAATTCCATAAGTATAAGTGTATATAGTCATGTTTCATCTTGTAAAAAATCATGTGATATATGTACAATCCTTCAAGTTACTCACTATGTGGTAGACAATACTAAAATAAAAAATCTATGAATGCTCCAATCAAAATACTAGGAATCCAATATGGTTGGATAAGAGTCATTGAATCAGATGTCCCATCAATTTAAAATTATTACAAATGGTGTGAGTGATTTTAGTGAAGTACTGGACAACACAACTCAATTTTAAAGAGTACTGAGAGATCTAACCAAAATATCGCATGAAATGAAGGTTTCCATAAATGAGAGTAATACTTTTAAATAGTATATCTTAGATAAAATAATATTCTATATGTTGAAGTATGAGTGAGATTTGAAAACATTATTAATGAGGAGTATTAAAAGATAAAACTTATAGTTTTTATGTCTAATGTAAATGAATTGTCTAATTATTCTAATTTTTAGTTTCTGGATGGTTTCAATGAGAATTCTCAATTTAGAAATAATTTTTTCAAGTTTAGTAAAAAGAAAAAGGGAAGGAGGCAGTTCAAAAGGAAGTTCAATAAGGATTAAAATAAGGCTAATAACAATAATAATTATGATATTTCAGAATTAAACTATTATAATTATAGGAATAAATTTCATATTAAGAAAGAATTCCAAAAACATAAACATCTAAATAAACTTAAATAAAAAAGATATAATAAAATCAAACTTTTTTTGGTGGTTGGCAATCCTATGGATGTTCAGACTCAAGCAGTGATTCTGAAAGTGAATGGGAGACAAGAAACCTTTCTTTAATTGCTAAAAATTATGAGATAAATATTTCACATTTCACATAATTGATTTCTACTTATAATGTATATCATATTTTTATACCTGAATATGAAAAATAAATTTTTCATGATTCATGTTCTAATCATGATTCTATTAATTTTAAATTCAAATAACTTATTAATGAAAATGAATAATTAAGAACTGATAGTGTCAAGATAATTGAAAAATAAACTAATATAAAAATTAAAAATTAAAAATTTATTAATAAACAAGAGAAACTGAAAAATTAAAATGAAATGTTTGTTATCTATATTTCATGGAATGAAGAGTCTTAAAGGAATTTTGATTCTATATTGTTAAAATTAAAAGAAGAAAATAACAGAATTGAAAATTTTATAGAAGTTAATGATATATATATATATATAAGTAATATTTAATTCTATTCTTGAGTATTTAACTAATTTTGAGAATGATTTTTAAAAAATATAGATGAAAAACATAAAAAAAATGAAACAAAACTCCAGTGTCTAACATGAAATTTTATACGGATTTTGAAATATTAAAAATAGAGAATATGAATTTGAAAAAAGAATTTTTCAATCTTAAGGAGAATTTATCAAAATATAATCAAGGTAATGAATAATAAAGTTCAATTATATCTATTATGAAACCAAATTATAATAATTATGGTTTTGGTCATAATAGTTTATCACCAAGGATAAATAAGACTATTTTTGTTAGGAACACAAAAGGATGTATAACCAGTGTAACTTTTTCCAAATGTAAAATGTAATAGAATTATACTAATTAATATTCATTGATATTCACTATGGTACTTCTTAATAAAGTTACCGTTAATATTATGTATTTTTATTGTATAACACATGGAATATAGTGATTGGAACATGTGAATCCTGGAGAAGATATTTGATTTAATGATATAGGATTAGTCTATTGACCTATGATCAAGGAATTAAAATTAACATAATACGGTTTATTAAATAGAAATTTAAGAATTAAAATTTACCAACATTTTTGGTGTAACACCCCGATCCCAGTTACCCAAAGTCGGTGCATTATTACATAACATTGGCATGATCACAAGAAAGATCAAGTCTCGAAATACTGATTAGTTTAGTAGCCTTGGAAACACTAGATACATTCATAAATTTTATATTACATAATAAACTAAAAACTACAACAACATAGCCTCCATAGTCCACACTCATATCCCCTCATTATATCCCTTCAGGTCATTCATAAAATACTTCTTCACATCCTGGGAAAAATAAAAAAATAGAAAGGGGTGATCTCAGATGCCCAGTAAAGATAACAATATAGCGGAAACTTTCATAAATAAGCATAAACATTTAAGGCAATTTATAACTAAAACAAAAGAATTTAAAACTAGAACGTCAGCATAATATGGCAGAAATAAAATGAAATAATTCCATTTACTTATTCACATGGATATTTTACTAATCAAATAATCACATGCAATATCAATAACCACTTTCATAATGATGGAATGCATAATGCCAGACTATCATAACCACGTAGCCAAGGCCTCGTGCCAAGACTACAAATTAGATTTTGTCAAGGCCTCGTGCCAAGACACTAGTTTGTCTCATTAGACTTACCAATGCATTGGCGAGCTATAGCAGGCTCCACCCATCACTTATTAAGTCCAATGCATTCCTCATATGAATAGGTTTAAACATAACATAAACATTCGTATTAGAACTAGCATACGAAATGTCAATACTTTCTTCATAAACCATGAATGGTATAAAAATAACACATCCACAGTCAAACATATAACAAAACCTTCAATTATAAATGGATGTTTTGTATCATAATAAATCAACTTCAAATAATCTTAAAATCCATCAAAGGATGTTGACATAGAATAAATCCAAACTATTTGAGAGAAATATCTCATTTTTGAAATCACTTAAAAGCCACATAATTAAAACATTCACTTTAAAAATATCATTTGAAGCTTTTAAGGGAAGCTTCGACGATTTTACAATGGCGGAAAATATCTGCACCCGCCGTATAAGTTAAAAAACACATTCTTACCTTAATTTTGTCGAAAAGTTTAAAAATACCTTGTTTAGAAAAATACGGAAGGATTCCTTTATAAACCTCTTATAAAAAGGCAATCATGGGTATAAATGAATTTAACCCAGATTCTGTAAAATAGTAAGAATGATTTCAAACACATTTTTAAGAATCACGGATGTGGATTATAAAGAGGTCCCAGTAGATAATTATATATAAACAACCTCAGAAAATGAAGAGATTATGAAATAAACCCTTACCAATTTGGTAACTTACGAAGCATACACCCCATGAAAAGAACTATCATACAATTCATATGTAAATACACATAAATTAAATTGTGATACATAAAGAATACAATTATGGGCAGTACATACACCACACAAAAGGTAATAGTGTCAATATGGTACGAATCTCATGGGAATAAGGAGTGAGATGAAAACCCCTTACCATGTACTTTTACTTGGTTGAGGGTAGGTTAACCTCCTGTATAGTGGTGAAATAATTATTATTAAATTATCAAATAATCATATACATTAATATGATATCATATATGATCTTTTAACATTGATTTGTTGGTAATATTTTTTTATTATCGTTGTTTCGGGAGTTAACTGATTCATTTCCTTTATATGCTTCGTTACGTAAGTCATGTTTGTTATGGATAGGTTGTATCTTATTCATATCCAGAATGATATAAAGTCCTTAAACATTACTTTTAATCATCAAATGAGAATTATTCTTGAATGGATATGATGGGGAAATAAATCTCATCACGTTCATGGAGACGGTAATCCGTACGTACGCACGAACGCTACTTCCATTTCATTTTTCATATTAAAAGGAATAAAAACCAAATGATACATAGGTATATTATTATTCCAGTATAATATAATATCTTATATGTGTTAATTAATTTCATTAACACCATCCTTTATACATTCCATGTATGTTATGAATGATTCATATCACTTTGAGGGAGCGGTAGTCCGTACTTCCTCAAATGAAATTATCGTATATATATAAAACATGAAACGAATAATGGTATGCTATAAAATGGAATTACATAAGCTTATATAAAATTAATATCATTAATATAATATTTAATTATAGTTCCATTATAATGGCCACCATGATATATGGTAGGAGATAATTGAACAATCATCATTTCGGGAGGCATTTGGTTACCATCCACAGAAACATTATGTTCTTCACCCATTATATAAAGGTGTGTGTAATTGAAGTTATAATACTTCTCATAAAAATATCCTCGTACATTTAGAATACTGGTTTTGTTACAAAAGAAAATAATAAGAATATTTTAGGATTTGGAGAAGTAAAATAAAAGATAATAAGCTAAGAGAAGTCGTTACCTTTAATTTGGGTAACTCCCTTTGCTTCGAACCAAAAAGGACTCTTGAAGTGATTTATGCCTAAGTTAAGGTTTCTATGATTAGTAGATGGATATATGGAGAATAATTGGGTAGAGGTTAGATGAGCGAAAGGGCTTTAGAGGTGTGATGAATGGGTTATAAGTGGTGTCCTTTTATAAGGGGGGGAGGGGCTCTTTAGGAAAAACTTAAAGTATTAATTTATAATAAATTCATATTCGGTTTATAATGGTTAAAAAGTATTTTATTCAAATTATATGGTGGGTATGGGTCTAAATACTTTAAACCAATATATTTTATACAGTTTTGGGTCATTATATTAACCTTATCCTTTAGTTTTAACTCTTTGTTATTTAGATTGACATTTACCATGTCACTTTGAATTTTTATATTATATAGTTAATAAACATACAATATACATCCAAGAGACACCTAAGTGGTCCATTAATGATAAAACTATCATTATATAAGTACTTTGGATGAACCTTATATTTTTAGGAATATAATTTCAATTAATAATATAATATTAGTTTTAAAAACTCTTTTATGTCAATTTTGACACTATTGGGTATTTTGTCTTTGATAAATTCATAACAGCATTATTACTTCGAATAAAATTCATATAAACAATAATAATATGTCATATGAACCTATAAAATTATTTTAATTCAAAAAAAGTCTCAAATTACATTTATTTGGATATTTATAATATTAATTATTTTAATATTTCATTAATTCGGTAATTACTACATCACCATTGTTTCAAAACTAAATTAAATAATCTAATGTCTAAAATTTATAAATAAAATACCATAATATAGGTAATCTCTTTATCTTTCTAATGAAAATTTTTAGTAGAAAATATAACATATATAACCCTATGTAAAAAAAACATTTTCTAAAAGATATATGCTTATGTCATTTTTGTATTTACTTTAACTTAACTAATATAAAGTGTCATTATCACTTACAAGTGGATACATGAGGTCCCAAAATAGACCCAAATATGCCCATGGTCGAACATGTTTCAACTAATAAGTTTATGACACGTTTACGGTAATTTTTGTTTTATTATAATATTATTTCTTAACACTTATTTTCTGGAATTACCCTCTAACCATGGTAAATAAAATATTTACTGAAATAATTATTCAAAATGTCTAAAAATAAAAGTTACTATTTACACAATTTGGACCTCCTGATTCTAAATATGGAATTCATTTTTCTATATTCAAAACACAGAAGTGGTAGAAATTAAATTAAAATTAATTCCTGCTGTCAAAACAAAAAGCGTGTTTTTAAAAAATAATAACTATCAAAAGATTGACACTTGTTTATATCCAGTTTAATTGTGAAATTATGTCCATTGACCAAAATTGTATTAAATGGTAAAAATATATTCTAAATATAATTTAAAACCACTCTAATTCATAATTTATTTCTATAAATTATTTTGATTAAAAAAGTTGTTTTTATATAAAATTTAGTAATTTTCACTATTCATCAAAATATAAAAGTTATCCGAAAAGTACCAAAATTTCACCCTATACTAATTTAGATATTCCAAATCCAAAAATGAAGTCCATTTTGAGAGAAAAAATTTATAAAATTTCAAAAAGTGGGTATTACTATTTATAATGGCTACTTTGATTGGTCGCGGTGTGTTAGAATCTCGAAGTTGCGTACAGCACACGCTACTGTATTATTCAAAGAGAATCATACTATGGAAGCTTGGGGTGTTACATTCTCCCCCCCCCCATTAAAATAATTTCATCCTCGAAATTTCTAGAATACTACCGCATGAAAAGACTCTGCTGGTTCTTCATCAAAAGTTCCTTGGGTTCCCACGTTGCATCTTCCATCTTATGGTTTCTCCAAAAAAAAATTACCAGATGAGTCCCCCAGTATCTCAGCACTTGTTCTCTTGTATCAAGAATCCTGATGGGCTCTTCGTAATTAGACAGATCCGGTTCCATTTCTAATCCCTCATAAGTGAGTACATGTGTTGGGTCAGGCAAGTATTTTCTCAAAAGTGATACGTGGAACACATCGTTAACTTTGGAGAGAATTGGAGGCATTGCCAAACGGTATGCTACAGCCCCAATTTGTTCTAGAATTTCAAAAGGTCCAATGTACCTGGGACTCAATTCACCTTTCTTACCAAAATGTATAACACCCTTCCATGGAGATACCTTTAAGAAAACATGATCTCCTACATGAAATTCCAAATCCTTCCTTCGATTATTGGCATAGCTCTTCTGCCTAGTTTGAGCTGCTATGATGTGGTTTTGGATTACCTTTACCTTTTCCATCATTTCCTCAACCGCTTATGGGCCTACAATTTTTATTTCACCAACTTCATCCCAACAGGTTGGTGTGCGACATCTCTTTTCGTACAATGCTTCATATAGTGCCATCTGAATACTTGAATGGAAGCTATTGTCATATGAAAATTCTACCAGAGGTAAATATTGATCTCACACACCCTGAAAGTCAAGTGAGAAAGTTCTCAACATGTCTTCTAAGGTTTGAATAGTTCGTTCAGATTGTCTATCTGTTTGAGGGTGGTAGCCAGTGCTCAAACGAAGTTCAGTATCCAGGGCTTTCGGATGACTTTTCCAGAATCTTGATGTAAAACAGGGATCACGATCCGAAACAATCGATAGGGGTACTCCATGAAGTCTCACAACATCATTAATATATATCCTTACTAGATGTTCAAGTGGTAAATCTTCCATTATAGATAGAAAATGTGCTGATTTGGTAAGACGATCAATAATGACCCATATTATATCCTTCTTTCAATGAGTCTTTGGTAGTCCCATGACATAGTCCATCGTGATGTTATCCCATTTTCACTCAGGTATGGGAAGAGGTTGTATGACTCCCCCAGGTTGTTGCCTTCCAACTTTCACTTGTTGACAAACCATACATCTTGACAAAAAATCAGAAATCTCCCTCTTCATGTTGTCCCACCAAAAATGTTTCTTCAAATCTCTATACATTTTGGTGCTCCCATAGTGTATAGAGAAATTTGAACTATGAGAATCATCCAACAATTCCTTTTTTAGTTTAGGTATATCAGGAACACAATTTCTCATCCCAAATTTCAAAATTCTATCTTCATAAACAAAGTTACTCTATCTCCCATTATTCAAATCTTTAATGTTCTTTTGAAACTCTTCATCATCGGTCTGAGAACTCTTAATCCTTTATAGTAATGATGGTTGGTCAACCATTTGAAAAATCATTGATGTTTCACCGTAAATGGTTATTCTCATGTCCATATTCACTAGATCCATGAAAATAGGATCCCTCTCAACTCTCACCTTGTTCAAAAATACATAATCTTTTCTAATCAAAGAATCTTCCACCTTATTTTCCTTCCCCAGGTGGTAGTGTATCGTGCAATAATAATCCTTGAGTAGTTCAAGCCTTCTCCTTTGCCTCATGTTGAGTCCTTTCTCCGAGAAAATATACTTCAAACTCTTGTGATCGGTATATATCTCACATTTTTCACCATAGAGATAATGTCTCCATATCTTCAAAGAAAAGATTACAGCAGCTAACTCAAGATCATGAGTAGGATAGTTTTTCTCATGAATTTTTAGATATCCCGATGCATAGGCAAAAACCCTATCATTCTTCATAAGGACACAACCCAGTCCTTTCTTCAATGCATCACTATAAATAACGAACCCATCATTCCCCGATGGTAGAGTCAATATAGGAGCATTGAATAATATTCTCTTCAGTTCTTAGAAATATTCTTCACACTCTTTTGTCCAAACAAATTTGACCCCTTTACGTGTGATCTTCGTTAATGGGTTAGCCAATCGGGAAAAATTCTGGACGAAACGTCAATAATAACCTGCTAAACCAATAAAATTTTGTACCTCGGTTATTCTCGTTGGTGCTGGACATTCCTGGATTTCTCTTGTCTTAGTAGGATCAACAGAGATTCCATTTTTAGAGACAATATGGCCAAGAAAAGAAATCTCTTGAAGCCAGAATTCACACTTTCTAAACTTCCCATATAATTCATGTCTTCTCAGAGTCTTCAGGATAATACGCAGGTGATTTTCATGATCTTCATAGCTTTTGTAGTGTACCAAGATATCATCAATAAATACCACTACAAAATCATCGAGATATTCCTTGAAAACACTATTCATTAGATCCATGAAAACATTGGGTGCATTAGTCAGCCCAAAAGGTATTTTTGTAAACTCATAATGCCCGTACCTTGTTCGAAATGTTGACTTCGGAATGTCTTCCTTCTTTACACACAACTGATGGTATCCATATCAAAGGTCAATCTTTGAAAATTATTGAGCTCTATGCAGTTGGTCAAATAAATCATCAATGCGAGGTAGGGGATACTTGTTCTTTATTGTTATAGCATTGATCTCCCTGTAGTTGATACATAACCTCATAGATCCATATTTCTTTTTAACAAAAAGAACATGGGCTCCCCATGGAGAAACACTAGGGAGAATAAATACCTTATTACTCAATTCCTCTAGTTATTTCTTTAGTTCAACTAACTCCACAGTGACCATTATATCATGGGTCTTTGATATAGGCCTTGATCCAAGAATTAAATCAATGGAAAACTCAACTTCTCATTCTGGAGGATATCCAGGAAAATCTTCCGGAAACACATCTACATATTCTTTCACAATAGGTACATCCTATATTTGAACATTCATTTCCTCACCCATAGTCATTTCATTCTCTTCCTCCCCAATAATTGAATTTAGTTGAGCTACTGGGGGTGGATCTAGACAAGAAATATGTGGTGATGATTCTTCTCTAAAGATAAGGTGTTCCATATCATTATCATAAAAAATCGTAACCTCATTCTTCATACAATAAATATTAGCATCATGGTCTGAAAGCTAATTCATACCAATGATTATATCAAACTCAATCATCGGTATAACGATGATATCAGCAGATAAAGAACATTTATGTGCTCTAATGGGGACTGATTCACAAAACATTGTTGCAAAGATACTTCCCTTAAGAGTTTTAACTGACAACTCCCTTGTTAATTCAAATTAGAAATATCTAATTTTCTTAGAAAACTTGGAAGCTATGAAACAATACAACGATCCAGAATCAAATAAAGCATTTTCTAAACATGAGGAAACCATTAAATTACCTGCCACCATGCCTCTCAGAGCTTCTACCTTAGCAATAGTGATATCATAAGCTTGGCCTGGATCCCTTTTCCTTTTCTGAGGTAATTTCCCATGATGATTAGGACAATCATTTGCATAATGTCCCATCTATCTACAATTACAGTATTCCACGTTGACAGCAACTCTCTTTCCATTACAATCATGAGCTTGGTGGCCTTTTTCACCACACTTGTAACAGACTCCCATTCCCTTCAAGCAAGTACCGCTGTGTTTCTTCCTACATTTATTTCAGGGTGGATAATCAACTTTTCCCTTCTTCCCTTTATTTCCTTTTCCAGAGTGGTCAGCAGATCTCTTCTTCTCTTACTTTTCCTTAAATTTGTAATACTTATAGAATTCTTTTTCTGTCTTGATAGAACATGAGACAATATCTTCATATGATGAGAAAGATTGTGAGACTAATGCTAGACGGAGAAATAGTTTTAACCCTTCAATGAAACGATCAATCGTACTTCTTGGGTTGTGTATATAATCTGTCGCATGCCTCTCTAACCTTGTAAATCTAAGCTCATACTTTGTGACATTCTCATCATCCTTTTTCCTCAGACTCGGAAATTGCCTTTCCATATCTGCTCGATGACCACGAGGAAAGTATTTTTCTAAGAAAAACTCTTTGAACTCCCTCCATTCCATATTTGATACTTCTTCATTTCCCTTCATGTTTTTTATCAATGACCACTATTGATAAGCATCTCTAGTGAGGTGATAAACTACCATGACAACTTTTTCCCTTTCACTACTCCCCAAAGCCAAAAATATTTTCTCTAGGGAACATATCCATTGCACAGCTACTAATGGATTTGTACTCCCATTTAATGTTCGTGGTTGATGCCTCATGAAGCTATATAACATTAATCCTCCATGCTAGGATCAGGGTGATCCATACGGGTAAGGTTATTTTTCATAACCTGAGTGAGTTTTCCCAGTATGGTGATTAGCTAATCAGCACTAGTTGCATCACCAGCTCCACTATAATTATATTGAGCAGGAGGGAAATCCCTACATGGAGTGCGTGCAGTGATACGGTTTCCATTCCTTCCAATAGGCGCCATTTCTAAACAATGGCATAAACTAGATCAGTTTATGAATAAAAATACAAAATTCCAAACTTGTAAAACACTTAACATAATTTGAACAGTTTATAGATATAATCTATAAACATTAAAAAAATCTTTGAGAAAGTATATACTCATAAAACCTTCATAATGGTTTGTAAAGAAAATGAGAATTATCCTAAGCATATCCCCCGGGAGTGTCGTAACCAAGAGTGCAGCAAGGCCCATTATCATGCACCAGTTCCTGTTCAAGTCTATCTCAAAGCGGTGTTTTTGGGTTATACCCCTAGGTACATCTATGCTAGAGCCACCTCTACCTTCTTGTATCTAGATAGGGATTTATTGCTTGGAAAACTCACAAAATCTCTATAATACCAAAATTCTAGGAAGTTCTTCTATAATAACCCCCAAAGTCTATCTTAAGTCTATGTGCTCTAATCAGGGTTTATCTAAATCTAGCTTCCAAGGTTTGTACTAAACTTCCTCTGATACCAACTATAACGCCCTGACCCTAGCTACCCAGAGTTGGTGCATTATTACTTAACATTGTCATGATCACAAGAAAGATCAAGTCTCGAATGACGGATTAGTTTAGTAGCCTTGGAATCACTAGATACAATCATAAAGGTTATATTACATCATAAAATGAAAACTACAACAACATAGTCTCCATAGTCCACACTCATATCCCCTCATACTATCCCTCCAGGTCATTCATAAAATACTTCTTCACATCCTGGGAAAAATAAAACATATAAAGTGGTGAGCTCAGATTCCATGTAAGGATAAAAATATAGCAGAAACTTTCATAAATAAGCATAAACATTTCAGGCAATGTATAACTAAAACAAAATCCTTTAAAACATTAACTTCATCATAATATGGATGAAACAAAATGAAATAATTCCATTTACTTATTCACATGGATATTCTACTAATAGAATAATCACATGCAATATGAATAACCACTTTCATAATGATGGAATGTATAATTCCAGACTATCATAACCACGTAGCCAAGGCCTCATGCTAACACTACAAATAAGATTTTGTCAAGGCCTAGTGCCAAGACACTAGTTTGTCTCAAGAGACCTACCGATGCATTGAGGAGCTATAGTGGGCTCCACCCGTCACTTATTAAGTCCAAATCATTCTTCATATGAACAGGTTTAAACATAACATAAACATTCGTATTAAAACTAGCATACGAAATGTCAATACTTTCTTCATAAACCATGAATGGTATAAAAATAACACACCCATAGTCAAACATATCACAAAACCTTAAATAATAAATGGAAGTTTTGTATCATAATAAATCAACTTCAAATAAGATTAAAATCCATCAAAGGATGTTGACATAGATGAAATCAAAACAATTTGAGAGAAATATCTCTTTTTTGAAATCATTTCATAACCACATAATTAAAACCGGTACTTTGAAAATATTCTTATAAGCTTGTAAGGGAAGCTTTGACAATTTTATAAAAACAGAAAATAGCCTCACCCACCATATATGTTAAAAAAGACATTCTTACCTAAATTTTGTCGAAAAGGTTAAAAAGACCTTATTTGGAAACGACGGAAAGATTCCTTTATAAACCTATTATAAAAAGTCAAACAAGGGTATAAATTAATTTAACCAATATTATGTAAAATATTAAGAATGATTTGAAATAAATTTTTAAGAATCATAGATGCGGATGACAAAGAGGTCCCATTAGATAATTATGTATAAACAACCTCGGATAATGAAGAGATTGTGAAATAAACACTTACCAATTTGGTAACTTACGAAACATACACAACATGAAAGGGGTATCATAAAATGAATATGTAAATACACATCAATTAAAGTTTATTACACAATGAATACAATTATAGGCAGTACATACACAACACAAAAGTTAATAGTGGCAATATGGTATGAATCTCACGGGAATAAGGAGTGAGATGAAAAATACTTACCTTGTACATTTCCTTGGTTGAGGGTAGGTTAACCTCCTATATAATGGTGAAATAATTGTTATTAAATTATAAAAGAATCATATACATTAATATGATATCATATATGGTCTTTTAACATTACTTTGATAGTAATATATTTGTATTATCATTCTTTTGGGTGTTAACAGATTCGTTTTCCTTTATATGATTCATTACGTAAGTCATGTTTGTTATGGATAGGTTGTATATTAATCATATCCAGAATGATATCAAGTCCTTAAACATTACTTTTAATCATCAAACGATAATTATTCTTGAATGGATATGATGGGGAAATTAATCTCATCGCATTCGTGGAGACGGTAATCTTTACGTACGCACGAACGCTACTTCCATTTCATTTTTCATTTTAAAGGGAGTCAAAACCAAATAATAAATAGGTATATTATTATTCCAGTAAAATATAATATCTTATATGTGTAACTTAAGTTCATTAACACCATCCTTTATATGTTCCATGTATGGTATGAACGAGTCACATCACTTGGAGGGGCGGTAGTCCGCACTTCCACATATGAAATTATCATATATATATATATACAACATGAAAAGAATAATGGTATGCTATAAAATGGAATTGAATAAGCTTATATAAAATTAATATCATTAATATCATATTAAATTATTGTGCCATCATCATGGTCACCATGAGAGGTGGTAGGAGATAATTGAACAATCATCATTTTGTCAGGCGTTTGGTTTCCATCCACAGAAACATTATGTGCTTCACCCATTAGATGGAGGTGTGTGTAAGTATAGTTCAAATAATTCTCATAACAATATACTACTATATTTAGGATACAGGTTTTTTACAAAATAAAATAATAAGAAGAGTTTAGGGGTTGGATAAGTAAGGTAAAATAAAATAAGCTATGACAAATCGTTACCTTTAATTTGGGTAGCTCCCTTTTGTTTAAACCAAAAAGGACTCTTGAAGTGCCTTTTGCCTAAGGTAAGTCTTCTAGGAGGAGGATAGGGATGTAAGGAGCTTAATTGGGCAGAGTTTGGAAAAGAAAAACGGCTCGAGAGGTGTGAGGAATTGGTTAGAAGTGGTTTCCTTTTATAAGGGGGAGGATGGGCTCTTTATGAAAAACATAAAGTATTAATTTATAATAAATTAATATTCGTTTTATAATGGCTCCAAAGTGTATTATTAAAAGTATAATGTGATTATGGGTTGAAATCCTTATAACCAATATATTCTATACTAGTTTTGGTCATTATATTAACCTTATCTTTTAGTTTTAACTCGTAGTTAATTAGATTGACATTTACCATGTAACTTTGTGTTTTTATATTATATATTTAATCAACTAACTATATACATCCAAGTGACCCCCAAGTGGTCCATTAATGATAAACCTATCATTATATATGACCTTTCGCCAATCTCTAGATTTTTAGGAATATAATTTCAATTAATAATATAATATTTGTTTTAAAAACTCTTTTATGTCAATTTTGACACTATTGGGTATTTTGTTTTTGATAAATTCATAACAGTGTTATTACTTAAAATAAAATTCATATAACCAATAATAATATGTCATATTAACCTAGAAAATTATTTTAATTCATAAAAAGTCTCAAATTACATTTATTTGGATATTTAGAATATCAATTATTTTAATATTTCATTAATTAGGTAATTACTGCCTCAACATTGTGTCATAAATAAATTAAATTATATAAAGTTTAAAAATTATAAATAAAATATCATAATGTAGGAAATATTTTTAGCTTTCTAATTAATAATTATATTCGGAAATATAAAATATATAACCCTACGTAAAAAATATTTTTCTAAAAGATATATGCTTATGTCATTTTTGTATTTACTTTAACTTAATTAATATAAAGTGTCATTATCACTTACAAGTGAATTCATGGGGTCCCAAAATCAACCCAAAGATGTCTGTGGTCAGACATGTATCAACCAATAATGTTAGGACATGTTTTAGGGTAATTTATTATTATTATAATATTATTTGTTAACCCTTATTTTCTGGATTTACCCTTTTACCATGGTAAATAAAATATTTAACAAAGTAATTATTCAAAATGTCTAAAAATAAAAGTTACATATTTACACAATTTGGCCCTCATGATTATAAATATGGAATCCATTTTTCTAAATTCAAAACACACAAGTGGCATAAATTAATTTAAAATTAATTCCCGATGTCAAAACAAAAAGCGTGTTTTAAAAAAAATAATAACTACCAAAAGAATGACACTTGTTTATGTCCTGTTTAATTGTCAAATTATGTCCAATGACCAAAATTTTATTAAATTGTAAAAATATATTCTAAATATATTTTAAAACCACTCAAATTCATAATTTATCACTATTAATTATTTTGATTATAAAAGATGTTTTTAATTAAAATTTAGTAATTTTCATTATTCATCAAAATATAAAAGTTATCTGAAAAGTACCAAACTTTCACCCTAGGATAAATTCGATATTCAAAATCCAAAAATGAAGTCCATTTTGAAAGACAAAAATTATAAAATTTCAAAAAGTGGGTATTACTACTCATAACGGCTACTCTGATTGGTCGCAGTGTGTTAGAATTTTGAAGTTGTGTACAACACACGCTACTGTATTATTCAAAGAGAATCATACCGTGGAAGCTTAGGGTGTTACATTTGGTACACATATGACCAAAATATATTATGAAATATTTTTTCTTTATTATAAAATGAAGTGACTTCAATTATACCATCCTATTCTACTAAAGTTATCAAGATCATTGAGCTTTATCATCTTCATCATCTGATCTTTGAATGTTTAAATTAATTTCCTTTTTTATTCATGTAATATATATTTCATATGTATTTAATTTTTAATTCTAGAATATTATTATACTAATTCATTAAAATTTCTATTAATTGGTTATTTTACTACCTAAAAGCATGTTCTGGGTTGTGACTCCTGAAGAAAATTCTGGTCAAGACTCGGTTAAGACTACAGTAAAAATTCTTGGTTGTGCCTCTAGGTAAAGTAAAATTCAGAGTTTGTAATAGGTTATCACAACTCCATAAGTTATTTATTGTTAGTGGGATCCAATATTCTCACTAAGTAAAGAGGGTAGAATAAAAGAGTAGGATAATGCTGATCTGAATTACTACAAAAATACTATGTTCAACTCCTTTATTTCTATTGCATAATACCATGAACACTTTACCCAATTTTAATTCATACAAAAAATTAAACTGATTAATTATTTTATAAATAATTTTTAAATACTATTCACCCCCCTCCCCCACCCCATTATAGTCATTATTTCCATCAATTATAATCTTACAATAACATCTTTTACTTGTTAAAATTTTCTAAAATAATATCTTCACTGATTCCATCTTCATGAATTAAAAATAAATCGTTCATAGTATGAAGTTACAAAATTATAAATAAAATTAAAATTCTTATTCTAGTAACATTAATGATATGTAAATGAAGAATTTTTATATAATATAATAATAATCGACATCATTATTTCAACACTTTTTCAAAGAAAAGAAAACTACTAACATCTAACAATGATAATAAACATTTACAATTTAATGAACAAATAAGTAACAATTATATTTAAAGTTTGAAACAGTATTAGATATGAATAAGGTTTTTAAATAGGTAATTAATATTTTTTTATATACAATACTTTAAAATGCTTTCATGGAATCAAAAAATTATGGTACGGTTTTTAGCCTCAAATTTAACTCCATGAGATAAGTTTTATAATATGAATTTACCTTCTTTTACGTGGTTTATATACTTCTACATTGATATGATATATAATTATCTCCATTACATTCATAGTATTTTATTTTATACATAAATGTGAATCTTTCAAGATTAATCTATTTTAAAATTTATGAAATATATAAGGGTTTTTAATAACTCAATTTTGTTTCATTTTGTTGTAATAATTACAATTTAAACTTTTTCATCTAAGTTTAATTATTTTATCCTTGGACTATATATATTTTTATTTTTAGAAGAATTTCTATTTATTCATAAATATTTCTAATTAACTCATTTATGAATTATTGATATATAAAATATTGAAAAAAATTTAGGGGCCTTCGTCTCAATTCCACTTAATTTAGGAATGATTTTATATTATAAAATTAATAATACTTTATATGTTGTAAATACTACCCTATTGGTTTATTTTCTTATTATTATGTTTTATTTCATGTTATTTAATTTTTTTCTTTAATCCTTCCTTTAAACCCTTTTAATCCATGTTCTACAAAATCCATAAGCTTTATTTAAACTAAATTTCAATTCATTAAGTTATGATCATTCTTCTTGAAAATTATTCTTATAAATTTGGTAAAATATTTATTATCATTTAATTGTACTAAAAATAAACTTTATTTTTCATGGATTTAAATTTAATTCTCACAAATTTCTTTTCATTGTATTTTTACATCAATAATTTTCCTTCGATGGGTTTATTTATTTATAAATACAACATTGATGAGAATAATCCCAATCCTCTTTACTGTATATTTCTCCTCCATATCATTATTAATTATTTCAAAGAATATTATCCTTTAATATTTTTAAATCTTTACATATATTATATCATTTGGAATTATTATTTTTTCCACCTATTTTCAAAAGGAATTTTTATTATCCTTTTATGATGTCAGTTTCAAAAATGTATTTTCAAAATGTTAAAAATAATTTCCCATTTTAGGATCATATTTATATCTTTTACTCCACATATACTTAATAAAACATTTATATAGTTTTCAAGGAACCAATATTTAATATTATTTGTAAAATTAAATTTATTTAAAAAAATCACTCCACCTTTTTAAAATTGATGTTTGAAAGTATCATGTAAAATGTTAATTTTATAGCACTCGAAAAAAAAATTATAAGAACACTTTTATAATTTTGAATATATTTTTCTCTTATTTTTGTAATATTTTTAACTTAATTGGATTAATTTTTCTTATATTACCTCCTAAATCATCTCATGTTATTTTATTTTATAGTTAATAAACTAGTTTTATCAAAAAAAAATGTAATTTTTTATCCTTTCTTATGTAATATCAATGGAAGAGTTCTTCTTAAGAAGGTTTTTCTCATTTAATACAATATCATTCAATGTCATTATGTTACACATGGTATGTTCCAAAATAATAAAATCCACATTCTTTATCTAGATGGATTATGATCAATTAATTTGTTCTATTGTTTATGGAAATTATTGGTATCTCGGATGTATGTTATTCCAATGTGGATGTTTGTTGATTGCTAAAGTAAGTTGATTGGGAATTTTGTTTTTATTCATTTGTTTCATATGGTAAATGAATTAAAATTATTAAGTGATGGGTGAAGGATAATATTAAATATCCCCTCAATTAATCATGTAGTTATTATGAGAAAAATAAGATTTGGGTATTTAGTATATATCTTACCATCTTATGTATGCTTTCATGGAATGAGGCCTTAATGCTATGATTCTTGATTTACAACATTATTCACTCTATCATTATGAAAATAGTTATTTTTATCCAGGTGATTTAATATAACATTATGTCTTCCATGGATATATTCCACTTTATAAAATTATTTATATGGAATATTTGATTAATTTTTACCTCTTTCTTATCATTTATGCTTTATTTGTTATATTTTATGTCTTTTTAAAACTTTGTTTACCATATTTAACTTCTTATCTCACCACTTTATTTTTTTTCTAATCACTAAAGTACCTAGATGAGAACATTTAATAAATTTAGTGATATTCTAGGAGAAAATAAAAAAAATCACTCGAATTTATGTTTTATTCATTGTTTATAAATATAATGAGTGAATCAAAAAAGGTATATACTCCCTAAATACAACTATGTTATGTGAAACTCTGTGATGATATACCTTATTTCTCATACTTGTCTAATGTAGTGTCAACCAGTTTCAGGTTACTTTTAATACCCCACTATCTTCTTTTAGGTATTCTTTATCCCTTTTTTATCTAATTTAAGTAAGGGATTGTATTCTAGTTGTTTGAGGAAAATTGTAAAAAATTTAAAGCCCAAGGGGACATGTTTGTTTGGAACATGGTTTGTGAAAACTGTGCAACATGGCCCAAAAAACCATGTGCTACATTATGAGATACTGTAAGGGGGTTCAGAGTTTAACCAAACTGGTCAAAAAGTCCCTTAAAACTATAAAACAAAAATAGAGAGGGTTTCTACGGTTTTAATGGGGTTTAATAAAACATGCTCCCTCCTAGAAGAAACTATACCCCCTATAAATAGGGGTGCACAGTTTTGGTGCATAGATTTTCAAACAATGAAGCCTTACGTAGTAAACTGTGTACACAAGTTTATTTACCCCAAATGTTTTATTAAAAATCCCAAAAACCCCATTTAAGATTCATAATCAACCCACTCAACCCTAACTTGAATCCTTGGCATCTGAAAGAACCTAATAGGTGATTTTGGCTTCATTGAACCCTTTTTTTTGAAGGATTGAAATTTCATTAATCTCATTAAATCTCCTTCGAGTATGTAGACCAAATCTCATGTGATTAATTATAATCACTCTTCCTCTCCTAGTTAAAGAGTAACATATCATAATGTCATTAATGGATATAAACTCGTTTTTTTGAATATTCATTCAAGATTATGTTTCTTGATCTCTTTCATCTCGTTCTTTTTTGGTGATCCCACTGGGATGTTGTTTTGATCATGTGATAAAAGTTTGGTGGTTCCATATTTCATTTTCCTATAATTGAAACCTAAATTGTCATGATATAGTTTAAATTAGTTTTTAATTGATTTCAAAAAATCATTGAATAGATTTGATATATGTTTTGAAGTAGCCTGAAATTTTCGAAAGCCCCAAAATTTATTAGAATTAAACTGTGGGAGGATTTTCAAAAAATGATTGCTTGATTTTGAAATTGATTTGATCAATTAATTAGATGTTGAAAACTATGTGAAATGGATTAAAGTGAAATGTGAATTTTAAATGGCATTAATTTATGAAAACAACTATTTTGGTTTTGAAATGAGAAAGGCATGTTGAAAACTAAAAACTGGGCAATTATAATTTGAACATATTTGATATATTTTGTCTTCCCATGTTTGATTGACTTAATTTCTGAACCACATGTTAGCCTGGGTAGTTATTGATAACTTAGATAATAATTCTTGTACCTGTATTCTCTATCAATGGATTGAAGATGAAAACTATTAATAAATAATTGCAGCATGAACACTCAATAGGCTTCCCCTTTAGGGGTGTATATGGACCATGAGGGTTCCCCAATGGTGGTGTAGATTTATTTGAGGGTTTAAACCTATCATTATCCAAGATAATTATTAAGATGACTGATCATCCTATTATATAAACTAACATACCTTAGGGATTTTTTACATGGTTATATAATTGTTTAAATTGATTGTACATTCTAATGTTTTTCAAACTGCTTATTTGATACCAACTTCTTTATATAAGCATTTTATATAAAATGTAATTTAAAAAAAATGATATGTATTCAATATATTTTAATGTGAAATCATGTTTTGGTTTAAAATATATGAATTAAATACCATACCTTATTTAATTAAAATAAAAAATAATTGGATTAATTGTAATGGAATTATTTTTGGAACACATGGTTAGACCCAACTAAGACTTATAGATAAATCCCAACCATTTACTTTAGTATTTTTTATATTTTATTTTGAAATGTCCAAAAAATTAAAATTTCAACTTGGGGCTAGTAGATGTTCTTGGTCCTTGAGGTTGTGGTGTGGTGATGGTGACTGATGGAGTTGTTGTCCACTTGTTGCACTGGAGTATCTAAGAATTGTTTCTTGTGGAAATTATTATTTCCTATGCGATATTTATCAAACTATCTGTTTATTGATTTACATGGTTGTTTTAGGTATTGTCTCCCTTTGGGAGTGCTAAGAATACTGACTTGTTTCTTTTATTCTCTTCTATTTTATAGAAAATTTTATATCCTCTTGTTTCTTGTATGATGTCAGGAAATAGCCGCCAACCCATGGGGATTAGGAACACCCTTCGGGAATTGTTAGAGTTGGTTTGGGTATCTAGGAACCAAGTTATCTAGTATGGTTCATGATAAATTGGTATCATAGGTGTAGGTTAATCATGTTTTCTTAATGTTAGTATGTGGTTTGGGCTGTATTGATGGGACTTAAGTGATAGTTTCAAGTGATCTCTTAGAAATATCTCACCGTAATGAGACTTCAGTCGCCATGGGTGTCTGGAAAAAGTTTCTTTGTTAATGTATTTATTTGATTATATTCCTTTACCTATTCTTTTATCTGAGATTGTTGAAATTCAAATCTTAAATTTCTGCCTGACAAAATAGTTTTTTCAATTACATTTTTTTGGTGTATCCTTTTTGTATTCTTCAGTTTTGTATATTTATGTTGTGTTGCATCATTTCTTAGAGATGACTTATGAATAGGTGTGTGGAGGTATATGCTGATGAACCATAGTGAGGAAATAATCCAATGGACCAGAATATTTTTTAGATAGTGGTCTGTGTAGTCCAGACTCTTGGAAAACTACCTACACTCATCCATGTTCTATCTACGGTAGTGGAACCTAGAAGGGAATAATATAATGATCAGGCTCTATATTTTATTCTCTATAATACACCTGGTCTAAAACGATCTAAAATCCTCAAATAGTTTTAGTACTTGTTGAGAATGATCGATCTTCGTTTTGAATTATTGGAAATTCCTCAATCTATTAAGGTGAAATGTACTACCTTTATGCTAAAAGGGTCTGAAAGGAGATAATGGGATTTTATGGTGATAGTAAAAAAGTATGAGTTATTGGAATGAAAAGAATTTAAATTTATTTTAAATTAATAGATATATTTATAATCTGTGTTTTAATGAATTCCATGGAGTTTCTCAATCTCAAACAGGGTGACATGGCTGTGACTAAATACACAAACTGCTTTAAAGATCTTGTTTGGTTTTCTCTTATGGTGGTGACCAATGAGAAGATTAAGGCACAGTTGATTTATATGGGTCTTTGATTTCATTTTTGATCTTGGGTATTGCTAATAAATTTGGCATCTTATACTGTTGTGTTAGATTGATCATTGACGGTTGATCTTGAGCTGGCTAGTAAGTAAGTGTTAATGGGAGTTACTTTTTCTCCCAATGTAATTTCTGTGATTTATTTTAAAAAAATTGGAATTGTGATGAGTCTCATTGTGTATTTAGACATTTTACATCTTCCAACTCTCTTGCAATGCCTGAAAGTGCCTCATTGACATGGTTTCAATTCAAAAAGGTTGGTAATTTGAGATGTGTGTGTACAGAGGCACCAAATATCTACAGTTCATATTATCTCTCAAGATATTTGTAGATATTTTTCTATTTCTTTTCTACTCCATTCATTGACATGAGCTCATCAGCTCAAAAATAACTACATCATAATTAGATACTTCATGATATAAGCGGTTCTTGCCACAAGATTCATGGAAAAATATTCTTCATCTAGTGGATTAGTCTCCATAGGAGAATGAAATATGTCCAGTAACTATCATATGTATCATCACTATAGATTCATCCTTAGTGACTGATAGATTTGATACTAGTGAATCTCACTCATTTATATCAACTCCTATTGTGAACCTATTAAATATTCCAAGAAACATTTTCTCTTATATGATAGATATTACTACGCCTCTCAAAACTAAGAGAGAGCAAGGTCTCCATTGTCTTTATTATGTTATCTCTATATGAAATATCAAGTTTTCAATTAGTTTTCTGGTTAACTATATGAAATATTTTCACTTAATCATCGTGATGGATTGGGTGATTGATAATAAGGCCCAAATTGACTTTTATCATTAACAGGTCTCCTTTACTACACTTGATGGGGTGTTCCATGTTTTTTTGGGGGAATTTCATCGATGTTCAAGTATAGAAAAATCATATTTTCCAAATTTTGTTAGGGTAATATAATTATTTTATTTTAACTTTGAGTGATAACATATATTTCATGATCTTACTCTAGTCATCATTTAGTTTCCAAATGTTTTCCCTTATGATTTCTCTGTTTTTCCCATGGTAAGAGAGGTAGAGTTCTCGATTGATTTAGTACCTTGTACTCAACCAGTTTTTATTACTTCTTATTATATGGGGCCATAAAAGATGAAAGATTTAAATACCCAGTTTGATTATCTGTCAAAGTAACTCTTTATACATCCGAGTGTGTCACCTTGGTTAGAGATTTTTGTCTTTATGAGGAGATATGACAGAACAATTTTCCTTCATGTTTATTACCTAAAAATAAATTGAGTTACGATAAATAAAAAGTATTTATTTCCAAGAATTGAATATTTTTTTACTAATTTAAATGGGTAATGTTGTTCTCGATGATTGATATTTGATTTGTTTATCACTAATTGATAATAAAATAATTTTAGTTTCAGAAGATTTACTTCGGGGGCATGTATAGTCACTTTTATTATCATGTAATTCTTTTTTATAGGACCAATACACCTATAGTATTTATGGAATTGATGAGTGTAATATTACATGAGTACCATGATTTGTTGATTATGAAATTTGTGGATGATATTTTGGTTTAATACAAAACTAAGTAGTATCTTAACTGTAATCTATGAGTAGTCTTAGAAATATTTTAGTAATTAGGGACTTTATGTGAAGCTTTCTAAATGTAATTTCTAGATTCATAAAGTGAAATTCACGGGAAATATGGTGTCAAAACATGGTTTCTCAATTGATCCTAAGAATGTGAAAGTTGTTATAACATGGGAAAGCAATGAAATATATTGGACAACCAAATATTCTTGGTATTATTAGGATATAATCATAGGTTTTTGAAAGATTAATCAAAGTTGGGTTCTCCTTTAACATATCTCACTCTGAAGGGGTGAATTTATTATGTAATTAAAAATGTTAGAGTTAATTTATTTTGATGAAATGTATTTTTAATTTTTCACCAGTGTTGGATATTCTAGAGGTTGGGTAGGGATATGTAGTCTTGTTTGATGAATTAGGTACAGGGTTGGGTTTAGTTATTATATACGGTGATCTAGTGGTATCTTTTGGCTCCGTACATCTTACGAAACATGATAATATTTATCGGGCCCATGACCTTGAACTCACAGTAGTGATGCATTCTATTAAGAATTGGTAGTGTTTCTATTTATGAGAAAGTTTTAATTTTTATTCTGAACTCAAATAATTGAGTTATATCTTCTTTCAATGTGATTTTAACCTTCATCAAAGGCATTGGGTGGAGTATGTACAGCCTTTTTACTTTAACATTTCCAACACCCCATAGAAGAAAAATTTCATTATTGTTGCTTTATGTAGGAAACATCCAATCCATACAACAAAATAATCATCAAAGGAGTGGAACATGATGGATAGTTTGAAATAATTTAATTTATGATCCCAAGAAGAACGGACCAAGGTTTTTCTTAAAAGTGTTAAGTTTATCTCTACTCTTCTAGAGATGATTCTTCAAGAGCAGAATATTGGTGATGAATTTTTTAGTATTAGGGACTCTATTTTGGGTGATGATATTTTCAATGATTTTTTGTTCTCTTGTAGGGTAGTCCTATGTTTTTTCAAAGTTTATTTGTTGTTTATTTTTCTATAAAAAATGTTGTAATGGAGGATTTTCATAATTCCCAGTGGCTTATGCAACCTATTACCAAAATCATGTTTTATGATATGAGGTGATGATTATGGGGGATAGTTATGATATTAAGTAGTTCCTCCTTTGTTCCTAGTTATTATTTATATCAATAGGTAAAATCTGAGAACTAGAGACCTTTGGGTTAGCTTCACCCACTTATAATGTTGACTTGGAAGTGGTATGATATCTATATGGATGTTTTTGTTGGTTTTTCACATACCCCTCAGAAGAGGAATGCGGTATGGGTTGTGATTGATTGGATGACCAAATCAAATCACCAAATGCCCGTTCATGCTACAACCAATTTTTAGGACATAAGATGTCTCAATATGTAGGATATATTTAGATATCATGAATTCCCTTCTCCTATAGTCATGGATAGGGATCCCCATTTTACTTCTCACTATTAGATATGCCTACATGAGGCACTTGGATCTCAAATATATTGGAGCATGACATATCATATGTAAATGGATGTCGAGAAAGAATGATCTGTAAAGATTCTGGAGTGCATGATTCATGTCTTCATTATTGATTTTTGTGGATATTATGATGTCCATTTGGGACTAGATTTTTTTTATTATAACAAAAAATACCAGTCTACAATTTGGATGGATCCTTTTGATAAATTTTATAGTCATACTTTTAAATCTCCATTTTGTTGGTTGGTGATTTTTGAAAGTTATTTGGTTGGACCATGTTTGGTACAAGTGATAGTGGTAATGACTAAGTTTAATCTTTAGAGAATTGTAATGGATCAGTGCTGATACAAATAATATACTGATCATTTAAAGAGACCATTTCAGTTTTTAATTGCTGATTATGTGTTTTTGATAGTTTTTTATCATTAGGTCATCGATATATTGGAATGTTGGGGAAACATTCCCCACACTTTTTGGGACCATTTAAGGTTTTTGAGAATATGGGATAATTAGATTAACCTTTAGAACATTCACCCTAGTTGATGTTGATACATAGTGTGTTCTATGTATTAGATATTTAGAAGTATTTTTCTAGACCATATCATGTCTTTATCCAAGAAGATTTTGATGATAAGTTTGATTTTTCGGTGATTGAGCATCGAGTCAGGATTGTTGATTTTGACACAAACATATTTCATGGCGGGACAATACTTTGGTTGTGTGTTATTTGGAAGCATGATTCTGATTCACATCAGAATTGGAAGCATAAAAAATGATGAGAGATAATTTCCCTCATTCCTTTGACATGGAATCTTCTTAACAAGCTTTCTAGGTATAAAAAGTTTTTATGGTTGGGAGCTTGTAACACCTATTACATTCTTTCAAATATTCCTTGATCGTTTTTTGATCTTATTTAATTATGTTCTTGTTTTTGGGCTTTCTAGAAGAAATTAAGAAAAATATTTAAGCCTAATGGGTTATGTACAGTTTGCTCACTATTAGGGAAAACTTTTATATTATACCCTGAAAACCATGCACATTGTTATGAGCCATAGGAAGGTGGTGCAAGGTTTTTCAAAAAATGTGGAAACCCACTACAAACCCTGGAACCTAAAATAGTGAGTGTTTTCATGATTTTTTCATGATTTGATAAACCTTGAACCCTCATAGGATAAAATGTGATCTCTATCTGTAGTAATGGATAGTTATGGTGCACGGTTTGCCTCATCATGCAGCCAAGTCCAGCAAACTTTGTAATTGGGTTTTAATTCCCCTAGATTTTTTATCAATAATCTAAAACCCCCCAATTAAGGTTCTTAATCACCCCATTCAACCCTAACATGAATCATTTGTCTATGAAGGCTCCCAAGTGTAAATGTTTCCTCTAGTCCCTTTTCATAGAACATTGAAGCATCGTTGATCTCATTCAGTCTCCTCTGAGTAAGTGGATCTCTCTCAAGTATTTTCATCCAATCACTCTCTCGATCCACCTTAAATAGTGAGGGATCTCCAGGTTATTTTGAGTTCTAAACTCAATTTCTTTAGGCATCATAATAGTTTATGATTATTTATCTCTTTTTCCTCATTATTCATTGGAGATATTATTATAGGTTGTCACGACCCGTCCTCGGGGCCCGTGTCGTGACTACCCCAAGCCCGCCTTCCATAGGCCAGGGGCTGGCGACTAGCACCAAGGCGTAAATCCCAACAAAAGGGAAGGCATTGCCTTTGAAAAGTAAACAATCACCACAGAGTAAGCAAGCGGAAAAGTAAACACTAAGTAAAAACTGTACAAGCTGTGCTGAACGTAAAAGGGGTCGGAAATACAAGCCCAACTATAAAGTACAACTGAAAGGAAAAATAGCAACTGAAAAGGGAAAACTACAGCGTTGAGCCGTCCTCTGGAATTCCCACCTGAAGGGTGGGTACAGATAGCCTCCACAGCTCCTCGGTCCACCTGACCGCTCCGAGTATGTCCCGCCCAGTGGTCCACCTCCAGGTAATGTCCTGCTCTGCATGCCTCCACCACGGTCAGCGCTGTCCGTCATCTGCAACCAACACAACGTAGTGCGGGCATAGCCCGTGCAGGGGTGAGTATAAGCTACTCAGTAGGGACCCCGAGACCCCCGAAGGTCTCCCGAAATCCACAAAGGATAATTAAGAAGTAACATCTGACACGGCTTAGGTATATTCCCATACATATACCTAAGTCTTCAATTCCCCGTTCGGCTCCAACGTCCGAGCCCAAGCACAACCCAGTCCACAAAGAAAAGCAAAACGTATACCCACACAGGATAGCACAACACAGTCCACAAAGGAGAGTAAAGAGTAAATCCAAACAGGATATCTCAACACAATCCACAAAGGAGAGAAAACACAAGATTCAGCTCACATAGGTATACTTCTTCGGATGACGATAAAGATGATCACTGATCCATCTAAGTCGTCGGACCCACGAAGGATCGATAGGTAACTAACCCCCGCAATGACCCACACAGGATCGGACCCACACAGAATCAGGCCCACATAGGACCGGGCCCACGCAGGACCTGTAGGCGCTGGCTCGCACAGAACCGTTGAGCGCTGACCCACACAGGATCGGACCCACACAGGATCGGGCCCACGCAGGACCTGTAGCACTGATCCACGTAGGATCGCTGAGTGCAGTAGTCGTCGCAGTCCACTGAGGATCTATGCACAGTCGTCGCCGCAGTCCACTGAGGATCTCTGCACGGTCATCGTCGGAGTCCACGGAGGATCTCTGCATAGTCATCGCCGCTGTCCACTGAGGATCTCTGCATGGTCGTCGTTTTCGAAGTAGCAGTCGCAGCCAGCACTAGGGTTCCCGCACACAACAAGCTCGTTCGGGAGGGTCTGCTCCACGAGCCGAGAGGCTGATATATCAACTGACACAAAGTCCGAAGTTGATGTATTCAAAAGTTCTGTATCGTCAACAGGAACTTAACGTCGCAGACGGCGCGTCAATCGGATGCCCGGTCTGAGAGTTATTGGCTTTTTCGTCCCAGGGGCCCGGTTGGTTTTTAAGGAAAAACCAACCCGACCGTACTCCACCTGCATCCAAACCTCGGGCGGAGTATTCAAAAAGATCCGTCTCACTTAGAGGAAAACAACAAAGCTGACGGCACGTCAATCGGACGTCTGTGGCTCACGATATCAGTGTTTCTGCTCCGAAGGCCCGGTTGGTTTCTTGTATGAACCAACCCGGCCGAACTCAAAGTATTCTGAAACCTTGAGTGCGATATACCAAAACGACCGTCTCGATCCAAGGATCACATTGCCGCTGACAGTGGGTCGTTTGGAGGCCCGTAGATCAAGATATGACCATTTGAACGAAGTCCGTCCGAAGACGGGGGGTACGGGCCCGGGCCGACCCGGGCCGACCCCCCCACCCCGGAAGTCGGCCGAACCGGGTCGACCGGACCCAGTCCGGTCCGGCCAGGGCGCGGCCCGGCCGGTCGGACCGGCCTGGTCCGGTTCGGCCGAACGGCCGAACAGACGAGGCACGCGGGGTGCCGCCCCCGCGGCCTGGTGGTGCTGCGGCCCCCCGCGTGGGGCCGCGCTGTATCGTGGACGCGGCTTCAGCCGCGTCCGAGGGAACCAGACCCGCGCGGCCACGGATGCCGCCGCCGCTGCGGCTTCAGCCGCGGCGGCCTGTCCGGCGGCGCGCCGGGGCGCCGCCGCTCCCGGCTGCCGGCGGCCCGCGCCGCCGGCGAGTTCCAAGGGCCATCGGGATCGCTCCGGTGGTCCGATTCTCTTCCTGTCTGCGCCATTGATCCTCCCGGGACTCGTTCTTCACTGCGGGATCGTCAAACATCCGTTTCGGTACATTCCGTCATCGCCCGTCAAATCCGCACAAAATGAAGAACAGCGGAGGGTCGTCGGGCCATGTTCGTTTGGCCCGCACCCTCCGCGTTAGAGATAAAAAACGGGAGAATTTTGTTCAACACATGAATCGATAATTTTAATTAAATAAAATTGTTCGTTTGAAACCGGTTTTTTAACTTTTTAAAGAACCACATACGGGAATAATAAAAAAAAGGGTAAATCCCAAAATAAATCCATACCTCGCTGATCGTCGCGCACGGGCGTTCTTCGCGGGAAAACTCGTCGCAGAAGAGAGGGATCGTCGCATCGTTGCGGGGAAGCGTCGCGTCATCGCGGAATCCGGCATTGAGTCGGCAAGCTCAACGGACCAAGAACAACAGATTTAAATTTTAAATAATTAAATCTGTGTTTAAAACCAAAAGAAAAGAACCTTGAGAGGAAATCTGAAATCACTCACCTCAAACGGTCGGTGATCGGAGATCGGAGCGTGGAAGAACGTCTCAGACGGAAGCGTCGTCGATTTCCGGGTTCGGCGTTCTTCGCGTTCTTCGCATTCTTCGCGTTCTTCGCTTTCTTCGCAAGGGAGAAGAAGATACGAGGGTCCTCTCAAATCTTCTCAAAGCGCAAATAACCAGAGGTCGAGCGTTGGCCTTATTTTATTATTACGCCAACGAATTTGAAAACTGGTTAAGAAACGATCCATCAATTCTTTGAATTAATTCAACGAAATAAACAGCCCATTTAATTCATGAAATAAACCTCCCAATTAAATGGTCTGTTATGATTTTAAGAAACGCGTCAGTTGGCTTTCATTAAGACGGGTTTTCGTGGGTGCGTTTCTTAGCGGAAAGAAACGGCGGGGCTCGTGCGGGCCCCACCTCACAAATATCATACCAAGGGGGGTAGGATATTTCTGGATAGCATCCTATCCGCTTCAACTCAGTTCAAGATGACTTTAAGTGGCTTCAAGTGGCTTCCATGTGGCTTAAGCGAAATAAAATGAAGTTGTCGCAAAATTATTTTATTTCTCAACTTTAAGCCCGAAAATTAAAAACCACACCCGAGAAAACGCAACTCCGGAAGAGGCGTTTCTAAGCGAATACCAGTGCTGCGATTTCATCGGTGCCCTTAGAATTCGATTCCGGGCACCGGCTCAAAAGTTAGAAAAACTCACTCGTCCGTTCACTGAACGTACCCGAGCCAATCTTTGGAAAATGATTCCGGGCACACCGGGCCTCGGAATCAGGTGCCGTCAGAAACTGCACTCATGTAAAATTCCAAAGAAAATTAAGAAAAAAAAATTCCTTGAAATTTACGGGTCTTTACATTACTCCCTCCTCAGGACTTTACGTCCCCATAAAGATACATCAAAACTAGGGAAACAAATGTGGGTACTGAGCACGCATCTGAGCCTCCCGCTCCCAAGTGCTCTCCTGGAGGTTCCCGTGCTGCCATCTTATGCGCACAAGAGGAATCGATCGCCCATGTAGGACCCGCTCCTGTTAATCCTCTATCTCCACTGGGACCTCCGCAAAAGTCGCCCCATCATCCACGTCTAGCTCCCCATAGTCAATGATGTGCGTCGGGTCGTGCACGTATCTCCTCAGCTGGGATACGTGGAAGACGTCGTGCACCCGGTGCAACTGAGGTGGCAGAGCCAGGCGATAAGCCACCTCGCCAACCCTGCTGAGGACCTGGAAGGGTCCGATGAAGCGTGGAGACAACTTGCCGCCTCGGCCAAATCTCCTCAAACCACGTCGAGGTGAGACCCGCAAGAAGACGTGGTCGCCATCCTCGAACTCTAGTGGCCTACGCCTCCTGTTAGCATATGACTTCTGCCAGATCTGAGCTGTCCTCATCCGCTTCTGGATGACCTGGACCTTCTCTGTCGTGGCCCGGACCATCTCTAGTCCCACAAGTGCTGACTCCCTAGGGTTTGTCCAGCACAAAGGAGATCTGCAAGTCCTGCCGTACAACGCCTCGTAGGGTGCCATCCCGAGGGTGGAGTGGTAGCTGTTGTTGTACGCGAACTCCACCAAGGGTAGGTGGTCCTCCCAGCTGCAACCAAAGTCGAGGAGACATGCGCGGAGCATGTCCTCGAGAGTCTGAATGGTCCTCTCCGTCTGACCATCCGCCTGAGGGTGAAAGGCGGTGCTCAGACGTAGCCGCGTCCCGAACGCCTCCTGCAACCCCTTCCAAAGACGGGAAGTAAAGCGAGCGTCCCGATCGGAGACGATAGTCGATGGCACGCATCGAAGTTGTACAATCTCCTGAACGTAGAGACGCCCCAAGTTCTCTACTGAGCCATGCTCTCGGATGGGTAAGAAGTGTGCCGACTTGGTGAGTCGGTCAACAATCACCCAAATGAAGTTGTGACCTCTGGAAGTGCGTGGAAGTCCAATTACGAAGTCCATAGATATCCTGTACCACTTCCACTCCGGGACCTCCAAGGGTTGTACCAAGCCTGCTGGTACCTAGTGCTCTGCCTTCACCTGCTGGCAGGTGAGGCACCGCGAAATGAACTCTGCTACAGCCTTCTTCATGCCCGGCCACCAGTGCTGTCGTCTGAGATCCTGGTACATCTTCGCCACTCCAGGATGAACCGCCAAAGGAGAAGTGTGAAACTCTCTCAGCACCTCCTCTCGTAAAGCGACTAGTACCAAGGTACGTCCTATGAAAAGGACGTCGTGCTCTGCTCCAAGGGAGAAACCATCAGGTTCCTGTCCCGAGGATATCTGTGCACATCGTGTCTCACAGTTAGCGTCCCCACGCTGTGCCTCTCTGACCCGCTGTAGAAGTGGAGGAGAGACTGTGAGAGACTGAAGGAAGGCTGCTCTGTCTCTATCCACGAAGGATATCTGCAAGGCGGCTAGCTGCTCTGTCGCCTCCTCAAGTAGCTGGATGCCCGTCCTCCTGCTGAGGGCATCGGCTACCACGTTCCCTTTCCCAGGAGTATAGACTATCTCAAAGTCATAGTCCTGAAGGAACTCGAGCCATCGCAGCTGTATCAGGTTCAGGTCCTTCTGAGAGAAGATGTACCTGAGACTCTGGTGGTCAGAAAAGACTGTGAAGCGCTCGCCCATCAGATAGTGCTGCCATGTCTTCAGGTCGAAGACCACTGCTACCAACCCCAAGTCATGGGTAGCATAGTTCTGCTCATGAGGCCTCAACTGACGTGATCTGTACGAAATCACGGCCCGCTCCTGCATCAGGACACACCAGAGTCCGGTCCCTGATGCATCGCAGTAGACTACGTATCCAACTCCCTCCTCAGGCAACCTCAAGATAGGTGCGCTGGTCAACCTCTGCCTCAGCTCCTGGAAGCTCTACTGACATCTGTCTGACCACATGAAGGGTTTCCCCTTCTTCATCAATGCTGAGAGTGGGGCCGCAACTCTGGATAAGTCTGGCACAAACCTCCGATAGTATCCGGCTAGGCCCAAGAAACTTCGCACCTCTGTCACGCTCTTGGGTGGCTCCCAAGCTAGCACTGCCTCGATCTTCGTGGGATCCACTGCAACTCCCGCCTCATAAATGACGTGCCCCAATAAGTGTACCTCACGTAACCAGAACTGGGACTTCGAGAGCTTTCCATAAAGCTGGTGCTCTCAGAGTGTGTCTAGTACAACACGCAAGAGGTAGGCGTGCTCCTCCTCGGTGATCGAGTACACCAAGATTTCGTCGATGAAGACTACGACAAATCGATCGAGGTATGGCTGGAAGATCCTGTTCATGAGGCTCATGAACACTGCTGGAGCGTTGGTCATGCCGAAAGGCATAACCAAGAACTCATAGTGGCCATACCGACATCTGAAGGCCGTCTTCTGCATGTCCTCGTCTCGAACTGTAAGCTAATGATAGCCTGACCTGAGGTCTATCTTCAAGAACCATCGTTCTCCCTTGAGCTGATCGAAGAGGTCATCAATCCTGGGTAGTGGATACTTGTTCCTCACTGTCACCTGGTTCAGGCGACGATAATCGACACACAGTCGCAATATCTCGTCCGCCTTCTTGGCGAACAATATCGGGGAAGCCCAGGGCGAAACACTGGGTCGGATGAACCCCTTGCCCTGCAAGTCCTCCAACTGTACCCGCAGCTCTCGAAGCTCAACGGGGGCCATCCGATAGGCTGGAGTGGATATCTGGGCTGTCCCGGGGTATAGGTCAATATAAAAGTCTACCTCTCTGCGATGAGGTAGTCCTGGAACGTCGTCGGGAAAGACGTCCGCGTACTGATCCACCACTGCAGGAAAACTGGGACTCCGCACGTCAACTGCTCCCAGGATGAGGCTAGCTAACTGATGAGTGATGGGCTGACCTCTCCTCTGCATGAGTCCATCCTGTGCTGCTAAGGCTCCCTTCTCGCCGGTGAAGGTGAACCTGCTCCCGTCGGTGCGCACACATCGCACCTTGCGCCTAATGCAGTCAATCTGAGCATGGACTGTAGATAACCAATCCATGCCCAAGATGATGTCGTAAGGCCTCGGTACAGGGCCTGTTGACAGCAGAGGCACCGGAGGTACCTTTACCCGCCGAGCCCCCGATGCTTCCAGCACTGGCAGCTGACTATGCACGACGCCTCGGAGCTCGGCACGAGTTCAAGCGCCAGCGACCACCCAGGTTCCGTGGGGAGTCGGACCCCCAGGCAATCGAGGACTGGCTGGAGGCGGTTTTCCGAGTTTTCAGGCTAGTGAGGACACCAGCAGACCTCATGGTGATCCTCGCGGCGAGCCAACTGCACGCAGCAGTAGGGCGATGGTGGAGCCTGATGCTCCAGGTACACGATGAGGCATCCCTCATCTGGACGGACTTCGAGAGCCTCTTCCGCTCAGAGTTCGTCCCGGCCACCCTCCGTGCAGTGCGCATCCAGGAGCTTCTTCAGCTGCGCCAGGGCAGCTTGACGGTCGCTCAGTATGCGGCGAGGTTCACCGACCTTTCTCGCTACTCGACAGACATGGTATGGGACCCCTTCTTCCGGGCCAGGACCTTCGAGCAGGGATTGAGACACGAGATCAGGGCATCACTGATCTCCCTCAGCATCCCGACCTAGGCAGGAGTACTGGAGCGAGCCCTCCTAATCGAGAGCTTCCTGGCTGAGTCCACAGCGAGACCTACCACAGGGCGGCAGATAGCGGAGTCTTCGGCAGCAGTGTGGACTGGGTTGTGCTTGGGCTCGGACGTTGGAGCCGAATGGGGAATTGAAGACTTAGGTATATGTATGGGAATATACCTAAGTCGTGTCAGATGTTACTTCGTGATTATCCTTTGTGGATTTCGGGAGACCTTCGGGGGTCTCGGGGTCCCTACTGAGTAGCTTATACTCACCCCTGCACGGGCTATGCCCGCACTACGTTGTGTTGGTTGCAGACGACAGACAGCGCTGACCGTGGTGGAGGCGTGCGGAGCAGGACAGTACTTGGAGGTGGACCACTGGGCGGTACATACTCGGAGCGGTCAGGTGGACCGAGGAGCTGTGGAGGCTATCTGTACCCACCCTTCAGGTGGGACTTCCAGAGGACGGCTCGACGCTGCAGTTTTCCCTTTTTAGTTGCTGTTTTTCCTTTCAGTTGTACTTTACAGTTGGTCTTGTATTTCCGGCCCCTTTTACTTTCAGCACAGCTTGTATAGTTTTTACTTAGTGTTTACTTTTCCGCTTGCTTACTCTGTGGTGCTTGTTTACTTTTCAAAGGCAATGCCTTCCCTTTTGTCAGGATTTACGCCTTGGTGCTAGTCGCCAGCCCCTGGCCTATGGAAGGCGGGCTTGGGGTAGTCACAGCACGGGCCCCGAGGACGGGTCGTGACAAATTGGTATCAAAGGAGAGTAAACACAAGATTCATCTCACACAGGTATACTTCTTCGGATGACGATAAAGATGATCACTGATCCATCTAAGTCGTCGGACCCATGAAGGATCGATAGGTAACTAACCCCCGCAATGACCCACACAGGATCGGACCCACACATGATCGGGCCCACACAGGACTGGGCCCACGTAGGACCTGTAGGCGCTGGCTCACACAAAACCGCTGAGCGCTGACCCACACAGGATCAGACCCACACAGGATCGGGCCCACGGAAGACCTGTAGCACTAATCCACGTAGGATCACTAAGTGCAGTAGTCGTCGCAGTCCACTGAGGATCTCTGCACAGTCGTCGCCGCAGTCCACTGAGGATCTCTGCACGGTCGTCGTCGGAGTCCACGGAGGATCTCTGCACAGTCGTCGCCCCAGTCCTCTGAGGATCTCTGCACGGTCGTCGTTGTCGAAGTAGCAGTCGCAGCCAGCACTAGGGTTCCCGCACACAGCAAGCTCGTTCGGGAGGGTCCGCTCCACGAGCCGAGAGGCTGATACATCAATTGACACAAAGTCCGATGTTGATGTATTCAAAAGTTCTGTATCGTCAAAAGGAACTTAACGTCACAGACGGCGCATCAATCGGACGCCCGGTCTGACAGTTATTGGCTTTTTCGTCCCAGGGGCCTGGTTGGTTTTTAAGGCAAAACCAACCCGACCATACTCCACCTGCGTCCAAACCTCGGGCGGAGTATGCCAAAAGATCCGTCTCACTTAGAGGAAATCAACAAAGCTGACGGCACGTCAATCGGACGTCCGTGGCTCAAGATATGAGTGTTTCCGCTCCGAAGGCCCTGTTGGTTTCGTGTACGAACCAACCTGGCCGAACTCAAAGTATTCTAAAACCTTGAGTGAGATATACCGAAACGACCGTCTCGATCCAAGGATCGCATTTCCGCTGACGGCGGGTCGTTTGGAGGCTCGTAGCTCAAGATATGGTCATTTGAACGAAGTCCGTCCGAAGACGGGGTAAGGGCCCGGGCCGACCCGGCCCGACCCCCCCTCCCCCCGGGAGTCGGCCGAACCGGGTCGAGCCGAACTGGGTCGACCCGACCCGGTCCGACCCGGTCCGGTTCGGCCGAACAGCCGAACGGCCGAGGCACGCGGGGTGTCGCCCCCGCGGCCTAGTGGTGTCGCGGCCCCCCGCGTGGGGCCGTGCTGTATCGTGGACGCGGCTTCAGCCGCGTCCGAGGGCACCGGACCCACGCTGTCGCGGGTCCGCGGATGCCGCCGCCACCGTGGCTTCAGCCGCGGCGGCCTGTCCGGGGGCGCGCCGGGGTGCCGCCACTCCCGACTGCCGGCACCGCCGGCGAGTTTCGCGGGCCACCGGGATCGCTCCGGTGGTCCGATTCTCTTCCCGTCTGCGCCATTGATCCTCTCGGGACTCGTTCTTCACTGCAGGATCGTCAAACATCCGTTCCGGTACGTTCCGTCATCTCCTGTCAAATCCGCACAAAATGAAGAACGGCGAAGGGTCGTCGGGCCGTGTTCTTTTGGCCCGCACCCTCCGCGTTAGAGATAAACAACGGGAGAATTTTGTTCAACACATGAACCGAAAATTTTAATTAAATAAAATTGTTCGTTTGAAACCAGTTCTTTAACTTTTTAAAGAACCACACACGGGAATAATAATAAAAAAGGGTAAGTCCCAAAAAAAAACTATACCTCGTTGATCGTCGCGCACGGGCGTTCTTCGCGGGAAAGCTCGTCGCGGAAGAGAGGGATCGTCGCGTCATCGCGGGGAGGCGTCGCGTCGTCGCGGAATCCGGCATTGAGTCGGGGAGCTCAACGGACCAAGAACAACAGATTTAAATTATAAATAATTAAATCTGTGTTTAAAACCAAATGAAAAGAACCTTGAGAGGAAATCCGAAATCACTCACCTCAAACGGTCGGTGATCGGAGATCAGAGCGTGGAAGAACGTCTCGGACGGAAGTGTCGTCGATTTCCGGGTTCGGCGTTCTTCATGTTCTACGTGTTCTTCGCGTTCTTCGCGTTCTTCGCAAGGGAGAAGAAGTTACGAGGGTCCCCTCAAATCTTCTCAAAGCGCAAACAACCAGAGGTCGAGCATTGGCCTTATTTTTTTATTACGCCAACGAATTTGAAAACTGGTTAAGAAACGATCCATCAATTCGTTGAATTAATTCAACGAAAGAAACAGCACATTTAATTCACGAAATAAACCGCCCAATTAAATGGTCTGTTAAGATTTTAAGAAACGCGTCAGTTGACTTTCATTAAGACGGGTTTTCGCGGGTGCGTTTCTTAGCGGAAAGAAACGGCGAGGCTCGTGCGGGCCCCACCTCACAAATATCCTACCAAGGGGGGTAGGATATTTCTGGATAGCATCTTATCCGCTTCAACTCAGTTCAAGTCACCTTTATGTGGCTTCAAGTGGCTTCCAAGTGGCTTAAGCGAAATAAAATAAAGTTGTCGCAAAATTATTTTATTTCTCAACTTTAAGCCCGAAAATTAAAAATCACACCTGAGCAAACGCAACTCCAGAAGAGGCGTTTCTAAGAGAATATCAGCGCTGCGATTTCATCGGTGCCCTCAGAATTCGATTCCGGGCACCGGCTCAAAAGTTAGAAAAACCCGCTCGTCCGTTCAGTGAACGTACCCGAGCCAATCTTCGGAAAATGATTCCGGGCACACCAGGCCTCGGAATCAGGTGCCGTCAGAAACTGCACTCTTGTAAAATTCCAAAGAAAATTAAGAAATAAAATTTCCTTGAAATTTACGGGTCTTTACATAGGTGTTGTTATTTAACGTGTTATATAAGATAGGTGGTTCCATATTTATTTTCCCTACAATTGGAACATAAAATTTATTAATTGAGTTTAAATTAGTTTTTAATTAACTTAAAAATCTTTATTTTATAGTATTTCATGTGCGGTTTGAAATTTCATACAATTTTTAAAAACACCCAATTTTAATGGAATTGAAGTGTGGGTATGACTTTGGGAAAATTATGGGTTGATTTGAAAAATTATTTAATCATTTGATTAGATGTTGGAACATAAGAAAAATTTCATAAAGTGACAAATGATTTTCATTTTTATGAATTTATGATAACCTCTACTTTGGTTTTGAAATGATAAAGGTGTGTTGAAAACTAAAAATTAGGCAATTGTAATTTGAACTGATTTTAAAGGCATGATTTTACCATGTTTCTATGATTGTTTTTTAAAGAAAATATTAGCCTTGGTTATTAATGGTATATGGGATAAGCATGCTATGAACACGACTCACTACAAATGGAGTGATGATGACAACTATTACTAAACAATTGTATCACAAATGCTTGAGAGGATTCCAATTTCATGGTATAAATGGTCCATGTGGGTTCATTGATTATGGTGTATATTGATTTTACTGTTCACACCTATCTTTATTCGAAATCATTATTGATATGTGTGAGGATCATGTTACATAAAATAATATACCGCAGGTATTTTTTAGATGGTTCTATGATTTCATGACATTAACATATATTCCAATGATTATCGAAATGTTTATTTCATGCCAGCAACATTATATAAGTTTTTTATATAAAATATTTTTTTAAGATTGTATCTATATATACACCATATCGTTTAATGTGAAATAATTTTTTATTTTATAACATGTGAATGAAATGACATGAATTATATAATTAAAATTAATCACAATTGGTTTCATTATTATTTCATTGTTTATAGAACACATGGTGAAAACCAACTTGGATTTATATCTCACACCCTGTATTTTTCTTTTGGAATTTATTTATTTTATTATTTTGGGTATGGGAAAAACGGAAAGAATCACTTGGAGGTGTTGTGAGTTCTTGATCTATGGGACCGTGGAGTCGGGTTGGTGACGATTAGAGTTGTTCTCCACTTGTTACACAGAAGTTTCTGATAATTTTCTCTTGTAAAAATTTGTGTTTCCTTTGGGATGTTTATCTGTATCTATGGGTACTTTTTTTCCATTTGTTTCTGGTAGTATCTCTATTTGTTAATGTTGATCATTTTGACTTTTATCTTTTATCTTCCTCTATTTTTTGGAAAAAAAATCCAAACCTTTTCATTTTATGATGCTAGTTTGAAGTCCCCAACCCATGGGAATCAAAAATGTCTACTGCTCCACGTAATAGTCATCTCAGGTATCAGGGTACAAGGGTATCCAGGCTATTTTTTGACATTAATTAAGTCATGGTTCCAAATCTGGGTTATGTGATTGTGGGAACCTGTACAAGATATAATTTTTAAATTATGAAATGTTGTAAAATATTATTTTTGTTTGGGTCATCTTAGATAATATCGAAGAGGGATTTAATTATTTTTTTCAATTTGGAAAACAAGTATTATTGAAACTAAATTAATGTAGCCTATAATTAATTGAAAATATTATATACTAAAATTTAGGTGTGTTGAATTATGAAAACCTGAGTCTAAATTTTCATATTCTTATTCATTTAAGTTTTTTGTTATTTATTACTCATGATTAAATATTTTTTCATAATGGATTGATCTAGGAAGACCTATGTTAATAATGGTTCCAATGGAAACTATGGTAATATTCCAAATAAACAATAAAATATGATGGGATCCTGAGTGTAAAATATCAATGAAATAGTAATTGTAATTTCTCAAGAAATATATAATAATAAGAACCAAGATGATATCCAAAATATTTTAAGTAAGTGACAACTCTACATGGAGTCCTCAATGTGGAATTACCCCCCCCCCCTCTTTTAAAGGAACATTTAATGCATTATTTTTAAAAAATTGGATCATCATAACAAAAATAAAAAACGATTATCCAGAACATGGAACATGGAATTTTTGATTTAGTTGTTTATCAACTAGAATGTGATTATGACCAATGGTGTAATATAAGGAAAATGGAATCATTTTACTACATAGAGTGGGGGAGTTTATGAAAATATTATTCACAAAATATTTTCCTAGATATTTTTACACAAAAATTAAAAAATAATTTATAGAGATGAAAAAAATGTAGGATATATTATTGGGTACTTATATAGTAAATTTTATAGGAAGATATGGTATGCCTCTATTTATTTTATTAACATTAAAATAAAGATCAATCTTTCATTTAGTGTCCTAAAATATAGTCTTCAAGGAATTATCAATAAGTGACTTTTTTAGTTAAGAATAAATTGTTTTATGTGAACTTAATTTGGAATTGGAAACTAGAGGCACTAATTATTCACATGGATCTAGGTACAAGAAAATGAAAATGGAGTTCCATATAAATTCAAGTGTTAAATCTTCTGGAGGAAAGAGATTCCAATTTCCTACATGTCAAAAAATGTGGGAGGAAACAACTAATAAATTTCCTCAAATGGTCAAGAATATGTTTTAAATTTGGTAGAGTTATTCATCAACCACATGATTGTCGAAGAAATGAAAAGAGAAAAATTAATGTAGTAGAGTGGAATAAGGTACCAAATAATAAACCACTCATACTTCAATGCTTCAAACTCAAGGATTTTGGGACTTATACAAATCAATTCCCTTATATATGAGCTAGTGTGGATAACAAATATTAAATTTCTTATAACAATGGAACAAGGAAGAGACTATAAAATCACTTCCATGGAAGTGGATCATAATAATTAAGGGTTTATGCGTACAATTAATCTCCAGTCTATATCTAAAAATGTCTTATTTTATTCTAGATTCTCACATTCATTCATATCATGAAATTTTGCTAAGAATGTTAATTTGGCACCTCCAATGTTGGATATTTAATTAATGATTAAGACACATGGTGGTGAAATGATTTCATCCAAGGTTTATAATTATTCTATAATATAGGTATGTTGTTAGATATTACTAATGGTTCAAGTTCTTACCACAGTATAATACGATGGGATTAGATTTTATATTCCTATGTTATTACTGAAAATTATAAAATATGATTACTTTTAATTAAGTCATTATGTTTGAAGTATTTCTCTAAACTCAACACCAAACATAAATGAAACAAGTAATATATTTATATATAATATAAATATTATAGTACGACCATTAAAAACATAGTGATTTAATCAATGGTAATGAATATAAGTAACAACATTATAAATTATATGTATATAGGAAATAAAGTTTACTTTTAATACGAATGGAATACAATTAGTTTACCTAAAATGAAAAATAACATAATTTATTGTTATGAAATTAATTTTTACAAAAAAATATCTTTTATGAAATACAAATTTTTATTTCAAGAAAAAAAAGTATTAATGATGAATTATGATTAATATTAATAATTGGTTAAAACCAATTTTTTTGGTAATTTATATGAAATAAGAATATTAAAAGTTAATATTTGAAAAGTTTTATTTTATAATAACAAAGGTTTTTAATTATATTTTATGATTTTATTCCAAAAATTAATATATAAATTTTGTATCATTAAATTAATAAAAATTAGCTTCATTTTAGAATTATTTATATAATAATTTACATAGTATGAATTTTTTAGCTTCTTCTGAAAAGGATGTTTTTTTATAAAAAAATATTATTCCCTTAAAATTTATAAATTTTATGACATTATTATTATTTAAGAATGATCTATATGATTATAAAACCTACTAGGTGATAAAAATATGAAATTACTTCGCAACATTATGAATTTAAAAATATTATTTCATCTTATAAATCCTATTTCTAAAATTTTTAGAACTAATTAAAATGTTACTTCAATAAAAAAATTAGTCTTTTTAATGAATAAAGTATTTTAAATGGATATTAAATTCTTTAATTCCTTGGAAACCTCATATAATTTTTTATAATAAATAAATTTATACCATTAAAATGAATTACCAAAATAATTATATTTATGTGATGTTAAATCATGAAAATGTTACATCACTAAAAACTATTTTTACTCGATTAAGTGTAATTTTTTTAAAATATAATTTTCAGGCATTTATAAATTTCATTCAATAAAATAATTTTCAAATTTTTAATTATAAGTAAAAAATTAGCTAAAAAATTTCAATCATAATTTTTATTATTAAAATTTATTACTATGGTTAGAAAATAATTACAAAGGTAGATGTAAATTGGGGTAAAATCTAAAAAAGAAAAGAAATCCCAAAAACACTAAAAGTTGTATCAAAAGGGATTTTTTGAGGTTTGTTTCAACCCAAAATCATTTTTATCAAATATTATTTTCATGTTTATCCTTTTACACTTCAATAGTAACCTTACATTATTGAAAATGTAAGGATTATTCCCAAAACCACCCTCCCTTCACCTGTAAAAGGGTAACATATTCACCACTTCAAGACTCGCCTATAATTAAAATTTATACTTAAAGTACTTTAATTTTTCTCATAAAATAACACTATACCACTTTTAAAATATTTTGGTATCCATTAGATTCCAAAATTCCTTTATTTAAAAGGATAATTCGAAGAAAAATTCATGTCCTGAACGGACGTATTATCAACTACACAGTTTTTCTTCTTCATTATATTCTTTCAATTTTATTAATAAAAACACTAATATAATGATATTAGTATAATATATATACATTAATGTTACTATATTAAATTTATTATCATTTTTAATTCTTACAATCAATCTTATAAGAAAAAAACTTTTGGTTTCTGTGTTTTGCGGACTATTCGCTCTACAACGCTACATGGTTCATTTTCCTTAACCGACTTGAAAGGATAGCTATAAGGATGGTGTTAAAGGATAAATATGATTCTATTGGTATCATTATTGTTATGATATGATAAATTAATGAAGAAATAAATTATATGATCGACAAATGATCTTCCTTAATTTAATCATTTAAAATAAGTGTACGAATAGGATAATGATTTTTTTAAATGGTTTAGTAAGTTCGTATCCATTATTTATTCTTATAATTACTTAAAATTATGATATAAAACACTAATAAACACAAAATAAGATCAATATAATTATTTTATAAGGATATTATGATAAAACCAAATCCTAATCAATCATTAAATTTTGGTATGTTAATTTTTTGGTTTGTTCAATCACCTAATTGAACGATACTATGAATTTTTATCATGAATCACTATAATAAATTTTTTACCAGAATAATATAATATAAATATGTAAACAATTTTTTGCGTTATGGTAATTTCATATCAATATTTAACACATTAATTAATAAAACAACTTTAATTCATTATGAATAGCCAAAACATTATCATCTATGATTTCAGCTTCTTACTTCATAAATAAACAGACATGATATGAAATTATATATTTATAAAATACCTTTTATCATCTATTAAAGTACTTTAGAAAATATAAAATTAATATAATAGTTATAAATTATAGATACCATCATCACTATTATGAAACTAGTACAAAGGATCAAGATTATAAACACTCAATGTGTAAAATCAAAAGAATTCACATACAGAATGACTATTGATAAAGAATGGGAAGGAAATAGACATGAGTAAGGTTATTAATTAATTAATTAATAAATATATGTTTTTTATATAATAGGATATAATGAATTCATGTATTTTGTGATAAGAGGTAAGGGATTTCATCTCAAATTCATCTCTTTGATACATGTTTGGTATTATGAAACTAATTTAATTTATCTGGTTTATATTGTACCTATTTGAGATATCATATCTTTAATTGTATTTTAATAATGGAATTTAATTTCCAATTATAATCCCCTTATTTCATAGTGTTTTTATTTGAATGTTTCTAAATTAATAAGGGTTTTCATGGTCTCAATTTTTATTCTTTGATACATAATGCATTTTGTGAACTATGTTTTCTCTGTGTGGTATGTTCACTACCCATAGAAATATTTTTATTATACTCTTGTAATTTAATGGGATTTACTTTAAAAATCATGATCCCTTATTCATGTTTATATTAATTCATTTATTTTTCAAACACTAAGGATTATTGGTAACTCTATTTCTATTCATCGAGTTACGATCATTATCTGGAACCTATTTCATATAAATTTGATATGTTTTGTACTTTCATTGTATTATGTGTTATTCGCTCCTTTTTCGTTAGATATAAATTCCTACCACATAAACCATTTAATAAATATTTCTCAATTCTTCGACTATTCTCTTTTGAAACCATCCAAATTCTTTCTCTATATGGCTTAAGATCATGTTATTAAAGTATTTACATAGTCATATACTCATTGATCTCTATGAATTTGAACACAATAATTTTAAATAATTGAGATTATATTATGTTCACAGAGAAAAAAAATCTATTAACATGAGGAAAAATACATGTATTTCATATGTATTTATTCCAATAAAGATGATTACTTAAAATTTGACTATGTATTATTTATCTATCAACCTACTTTTTCCAGATGGGTTATGATCATGTTATCAATTGTATTCACATTATAGAATATATTGAAATTCTTGATTACTATTGACTATTAATTTAGGCTGATCATCTATTAATATTCTATATTCCCTATTAAACATATATCAATGTTTTTTAGTAAGATATTCCTTTGATAATGGTATCAAGTGTCATGTGAACACTTATGGTGAATGTTTTGGACATAAAAAAATTAAATTGTGGGTCCAAGAATTATATATCTCCATGATGTGTTGTCAGGTATCATGAGACAAAATAATTTTGGGTATTTAGTGTAGTCCTTTCAAATTCATCATGTGTAAGATCAAAAAGAGTATAAAATTAGCTACAAGAGGGGGTGATTTAGAGTTTATAAAAAATAAAACTTAAATTTTTTACAAAACAAATTAATAAATTTATTAAATAGAAGTTTCAAACTAATAAAATTTATAATCACAGTAAAAAAAATTTATAAAATAAATTACATACATTACTATATAAATTCAAAACAGAGATACATAATTATAAAAAAAATTAAAACAAATTTATATAAAGAACCTAATAAAACATAAAGAAACATTATAAGAAATATTAAATAATTAAAATTTAATGTTAAGTAAGTATCTAACCATACCTAAGGTATCCAAAATATTCACATTATTGTAAGATTAAGCCTTTCTTACGAATAAATCCCTCGATCAAAAGATCTAACATAGATTTTGTTTCCCTTAACCTTGGGAACCCTCAATCAAACTAGTGAAAATAAACCTTTGTCTCACTAACCTAAGATACCTAGATGAACAAGATTATACATATAAATTACCATTGAAATATAATTCATTTTTAATATTATCCCACAATGAATTCCTTATTTAAAATTCTCTAAAGATTAGAATGCAGCTCTCTCTTGTAACAATATGTTAAAAACAATTCATAGAAACATTCGACTACTTGGGATGAAAAAGAAAAATCCCTAAGAATATTACATCCTCAATCAAGAAATAATATTTATAGTTATTATTATAATGGTCATATATGTCATTTATCAGGAACAATTTTAGAATCATCATAAAAACCCCAACATCACATGGAAGGGTTCATCATTGTGTCTCTGACTGACAGTCATTTTGTTCACACCACTACAGTGTATGTATGTTCTATCCTATAGAATAAAAAATTATTCATCTCATGGAATGTATAAATTCATTCATCCAATAGGATTTATAATAGTTTGCTCAGTCTACATGTATACCTCCATATGATAAATTTGGTCTGATAGATTAAGTAAAACTTTATCTGGTGGACATCACTATAATTTCTCTACTAGAATTTATAAACCTGCATCTGGTGAAATTATTCTTCAACCATCCACTGTACAAATTTTATGTTCATCTGATAAAAAAACATCATCAAGTAAAAGTAATATTAATAATATAGTAAAATAGTGAACTTTTCTATAATAACCACTTAAGAACATGAGATGTACAAAAATTTGAAAATTATAAACTTTAAGGAAGTGGATTTTGATTTTCAAAAGTAAGTTCATTAATTGTTGAAAGTATCCCTTCAACTCAATAGAAATATGTATTGAATGTAATCTTGAATACAAGTAATGTGTCTTGGAACAAGGCCTTTTTAGGACTCCTCTTGTTTTAATGCTCACAAATAATTTTTAACTATTTTAATTCATGTTTAATATTTTTCTAGAATATTTCATTATTCTCAAGTTTAATCTTAATTCATTATGTGAGTATTACTTCTTTAAACAGATTGAAAATATTTGGTAAATTATGAGTTGCCATTATGGTGAAATCACAGTCATCGTTTTTGTGACTAAACAGTCACATCATTTAGTTTGAAAATCAGATAAGTATGAGTCAATGTTATAGTGATATTGATGTATCTTGATACTAGTACTAGAACTCGCAAAGTAAAAGAAATTATTGTATCACCCTACCAGCTTATAATTTTCACAAAGGATCAGACATTGTTTCAATGACATCATTGTATCAAGTCACAAGTTCAGAATTTTTGCAAAGGACTATACAGCATTTCAAGGACACTGTTTCCAGTGACATTGTTTCTCACAAAGGAGCTGACACCATTGTCACAACACCATTTCATCGCCTAACCATTTCAAAATTGTGGAAAAGTATAAGACACTGGTATGGAGGAACCCAGTAGAAGTAAAGTATGGGTCACCGTAGACTATCACACAACTCCTGACTCAGTGTTCCTATGACATTTTCTTATGTTACTTTTGACTACGACATCATTCCATACCTATCCATTTCTGCCACATTTCAATAAAATTCAATATTATTTTTAATAGTCATATTTGATCTATTTAATGATACAGAATTATTAATGATTCTTGCTGACATGTTAGCATACAGAATGGGGTATGGGGTATGGAGATCAATCTCCCTAGCAGTAAAAAAACAAACTCTTGAGGACTAATATATTATGGAACATGATTTGAAGGAAAAAGAGTGTAAACACACACCAAACCATGCACAAGAGCCATTATAGTCCATATTTCTTACTGCGTGCTAAAGAAGAACTCATTGTGAACCATCCTGCGAACATTCTTACAGCAGCAGCAACTCAAAGAGGAAGAGCTACAAAGAACATCTCACTGAACTAGAAACCAGAACACAACACTCTATTTCAGAGTATATTTCCAGAAGAGGTCCCAAGCTTCGAATCTGGTACATTCAAAGAGTCCAGAACCTCATAGAACAATACTTAGCTAATTTGTAATCTCTTCTTATTTTATTCTACACCATTGTGTACTATTTTATTATTTGTTTGAGTAGTGTTTGTATCTGTATTAAAATCACACACTATATCCTGTGCTAAATTAGAGGATACAAGATATCCTCTCATTACTACTCTCTTACACCATTTTATTCCCATGTATTACTGTGGAAGGGGACTCTAAATGACCTGGTTATATTTTGTTCCAACATAGAACTGTGTTAGAGGTCTAGTTGGCCACAACTGCTTGTATGCTATTGTAAACCCTGATCCAGGGTGAGGATAAATCTTGTTTATATATATATTTTTCTTGGTGGAAGATGATAACCAGGTGGAGAGTACTAATTCTCTTCTTGAGACTAAACCTATTATTTAATCTACTCTATTCAAGTTCTTCTTTCATGATTATTTTTGTTTATTCAAATAAAAAAACTTTACTTTTCTTTGATAGTTAATCTTAGATAGTGTTTGTATTAGAATCTTTTTTAGTGGACTAATTTCAAAAGATAAAGTAATATCATGAATTGATTTAATTAAGAATTGATCAATCTTTGATAAATAATTCAAACAAGAAAATATTTGAAAAATATGCTACTTTGATTAAATGACTTGTTTGATTTTAAATTGGAGAACTTCAAAATAAATAATTTTTAACAAAAAAATAAATAGGAACTCAATTCAACCCCTCTTGAGTGTCTTACTCCAACCAACATTTGGTATCAGATGATATTTTTAAATAGCTATTTCCAAATCTTTTCAACTATGATTTTATTTGTGTTTTAAAGATCTATACATTTTTGTAAGTTATAAATTCTTACCTCTTTAAAATCTTGTCTTTATTTTTTGTTATGGATAATAGATAAGAAGATTTTTCTAATAATAGTCCTCCCTTATTGAATGGTACAAATTATACCCAATGGCAAATAAATATGTAAATGTATGTAGAAAGAATGGGTTTGATATTAAACTATAATAGAAGATAAATATGACGTAACTGTCACTATAATAACTATATGAATTGAAGACACAAATAATACTTACAATAATAATTGTAACTCTATGAATTCCGTGTTTTGGGATTTATGATATGAATAATTTAATAGAATTTTGGAATGTAAATTTGCCTATGAAATTTGGGATAACATAGCCATTTCACATGAAGGAACCACTAATGTTAAAGAAATTATACTTAATATCTATACTATTAAATAGGATAAATTTAATATGAAGCATGACGAACCCAATTTTGAAATAAATCTCATGTCCAATTATATATTCAATACAATGAGCTCTCTTGTGAAGCTAATGGATGCTAAAGAACAAATCATGTGGCTACATAGATGTCTACCCGAAAGGTGGAGAGGAACCTCAATATTAATTAGAGAATCCTAAAATATCACTAAGTTTCCAGTCAAGGTGGTAATTGGAAAGATGATGATGTATGAGAAATAATTAAAGGTCAACAGAGAAGTAGATGGTGAACCAAATATAAATTATATGGCTTTCAAAACCACTACATCCAAAAATAAATAAAAGGAAAAGGAAAAAACAAATTATAACAGTTCAAGAAATGATATATCACCATGTGGTAGTAATGAAGAAATGGCTGAGATAGCCAGAAGGTTTAAAAATTATATAGGAAAAAGAAGTTTTTTCAAGAAACCCAGTTACAGGGGAAAATATGACAATAAGGGAAACTGGAAAAAAGACTAGAAAAGAGGTGACAATTCCAATGAGATAGTATTATATTAATGTAAAAGAAAATGACATGTAAATCCCAACAATCCTCAGTTAAAATTATATGAATAAATATGAGGAAAAAGATAAAAGTTACAAGAAAGCAATGAAGGCCACCAGGACTACTTCATAGGACAGCTTGAGTCGGAATACTCACATGATGAAAAGTCCAATAAATCAAACATGTGTTTAAAAACAAAAATATCTGAGGTAACACTAGAATCTATGGTACATAATTATTACTATTCCAGAGATGAATTTGATTATGAGAATCTGTCTAATGAACCATTGTTTGAATACTGCAACATGATTGAAGATATCTACGATGAGTTAAAAGATAAATATAAGTTTGTAGGGAAACAAAATTCTATTACCAATACTGTTAAATCTGAGCTTACTATAGAAAAATAGAAAAATTCAAAATTTCATAGATAGAATAATGAACATAAACTATCTAATGAGAAATTGAAAAAGGTCTTAGAAAAATTTACCAATGGAAAAAATACTCTTAGACAAATTATTGTTAAACAAGTAGCTCCAAGGCATACTACCAGTATAGAATACCAACCAAGATAGAGGAAAATAGCTAATACTCGTTATCTAACAAAATTTGAAAAATCAGTTTTTATTTGCAAAATTGTTAATTTTTCTACAAGTCCTAAAACTGGAAAACCTTCTACTACATGCAATTTTTCTAGACCGAACAATGTTTGTTTTTTTAATACTTTAAGAACTGTTTATAGAGAAACCCATGAAACAAATACGGCTTCCCAAAGCTTTTATTACTAATATTACTTGACCCAAGAAAAACAGGGTACCAAAGACTTTTCTTGATTAAATTAATTTTTTATATAATATTCTTAAAGAGCTCTTGTAAGAGCCTATGGTACATGGACAATGGATGTTCAGGATACATGATAGGGGACTACTAAAGTTTCAAAAATCATGTCAAGATTGATAGTGGGCATCTCACTTTTGGTTACAATGAAAAATGAAAAATAATTGGCCTCAAACAAATCGGAAACATCAATTCAATTTTAATTTCAAAAGTACTTTTTGTTGATGGATTAAAGTACACTCTGTTTAACAACTCATAGTTATGTGATGATGGATTTCATGATAAATTTGAAAATGATGCAAGTAATGCATTTAATTTTAAAAATGATTTAGTTTCTACTGCTTTTAGGAATGAAAATCATAATGATGTTAATTTAGATTCCTTAATTTCTCAAAAAATTTCTTTTTTGAGTGCTTTTCACAAAGATTCTTGGATCTGGAATAGGATATTCTTACATTTTTATATTCACTTAATTAGGAAGATTTCAAGGAAATGGTATGTCAGTGATCTACCAAAACTAGAATTTCCAAATAATAAATTGTGCAATCCTTATCAAAAATTTAAACAACACAAAATATCTATCAAATCAAATAAAGGAGTCTCAAATTATCAACCTATTGAGTTGGTTCACACAGATTTGTTTGGACCATCTAGAGTTTCAAGTCTTAATGGGATGCACTATGTCTATGTTTTTGTAGATGAATTTTCTAGATAAACTTGGGCCTTTTTCTTAGCTCACAAAATTAAAGATTGTTCTCATTTCATCAAGTATGCTAGAATAGTAGAAATTCTAAGCTGTCTCAGAATTAAATCCTTAAAAATAGACCATCGCCATGAGTTTGAAAATCCAGAGTTTGAATATTTTTTCTCACAAAAAGGATAAAATAATAACTTATCTACTCCTAGAACACCCCCAAAATAATGGAGTTATAGAAAGGAGAAATAGAGCCTTACAATAAATAGCCCAAAAAAATTTTAATGAATATGATTTACATGTTTACTTTTAGGATAAAGCTATCAATACAGCTTGTTATATAATTAATAGAGTCTTGATTAGACCTATCGTTAAGAAAACTACTTATGAGTTGTGGAACAATAGGAAACCTAATGTTAATTACTTTATGGTTTTTGGTTGCAAAGTATATATTCTTAATATTAAGGACAATCTTGATAAATTTTCATCCAAAAGAGATGAAGTAATTTTTCTAGGATACTAAATCTCTAGAAAAAACCTATAGAGTCTTAAATAAAATAACTAAGTGTGTGCATGAATTAGTACATTCCAAATTTCATGAAAAAGATCCACATGAACCCAAGACCTCCCTATAAAATAATTAGGATGAACTATCCAATCTGGACATAATTACCAAATATTCTGATCCTACTGTTAATAAACCTATTAAATCAACCAGTTCTGAAAATTCATCAAACTCTAGTCATGATGAACCTGAACCTATTGAAGAATATGAAATTACAGGCCCTTATTTTTCTATACTTGTTAGAATTCATAAGAAACATCCTTTATATGTTGTAGTTGGAGACTTAGACAAAGGAATTCGAACTATATCTTCTCTAATAAACTAAGATGAACATCAATCCTTTTTGTCCCAGATTGTACCTAAGAACAATAATCATGCAATAAATGATGAATTTTGGGTAATGGATATGCAATAAGAACTAAATCAGTTTGATTGAAATAAAATTTGGAAACTAGTGGATTAACCTAAAGATATATTGACAGTAAGCACTAAGTGGGTGTTTAGAAATAAGGTAGACAAAGATGGTACTATTGTAAGAAATAAATCTGTATTGGTTGCACAAGCATATAGTCAAGAAGAAGGAATTGACTATGAAAAAAATTTAGCACCAGTAGCTAGACTTGAATCCATTATAATCCTTCGAGAAAATGCAACACATAAAAATTTAGAACCTTATCAAATGGATGTCAAGAATTCATTCCTAAATGCGTATATATTTGAGGAATTTTTTGTTGAACAACCCCCAAGTTTTAAAAAACCTCATTTTCCAAATCTTGTTTTTAAGTTAACAAAGGACTTATAGGGTTTAAAATAGGCACCAAGAGCTTGGTATGATAGACTAAGTACTTTTATTATTTATAATGTTTTTAAAAAAGGAATAGTGATATTATTATTTTTATAAAAATTATGTATAAACATTTTTTGGTAATACAAATCTATGTTGATGATATTATTTTTGAATCTTTGAAAAATTTATATATGTTGATTTTTCAAAAATGATGAAAAATGAATTTGAAGTGAGTTTTATTGGTCAACTAAATTTCATCCTTTGATTTTTTATCATTCAAAGTAAGGAAGGTATTATTTTGAATCAAAATAAATATACTAAAGATATTATAAAACATTTTGGTTTGGATAGCATTAAAAATATTGATACTCCTATGAGTACCACCTATAAATTATATTTTTATGAAAATGGGAAATCCGTTGATGAATCCAATTATGGAGATATGATTTGAAGTCATGTCAACTATACTACTTGTGGACATAATATTATGTTTAGTGTATGTATTTTTGATCCTTTTCAAGAAAATCCTAATGAATCTAATTTAACTACTATTAGAAGAATTTTCAAATACCTTTAAAAAACTAAAAATTTAGGACTATTCTATCCTAGAGGAAAATCATTTTACTTAGTTATTTATTCTGATGCTGATTTTGGTGGTTGTAAGTTAGATAGAAAAATCACCTCTGGAACATGTCACTTTTTTGGAAAATTCACTAGTATAATTCAATAGTAAGAAGGAAAAAATCTGTTGAATTATATACTTTTGAAGTTGAATACATAGCTTCTAGTAGTTTTTGTGCTCAGATTTTGAGGATGAAACAAACTTTGCTAGATTATTGATATCAATTTAGAAATGTCCCTATAAACTTTGAAAAAAAATGTGATATTAAAAACTCTAAGAATATTGTTTCTCAATCAAGAACAAAACATATTTATATAAGGATCACTTCTTCAGATATCATTATTAAAAAAGAGATATTACATTAGAATTCATTGGCATAGAACAACAACATGATGATAATTTTACAAATACATTAAATTTTTAATGAATGAGCTAAATCATATAACTATTGGGATTGATCAACCTTAAGAGACCATTTACTTTCTCATAGTTTCCTATCTCATAGTTTATTTTTTCACAGTTTACTATCTTACATTTCACACTCTCACTTTTTTTGGTCTCAATAATAGTTGTCTCATCGATCAAAGACACACTGTTGTGATGCCACCATGACTACACATTCCGGTCTCACCGTTATGACTCAACATTCTATATCTGGTAATATTTTCCACATCTTTGTTTTAATTATGTTACTTCACTTTTATATTATATTTTTTTAATTTATGCCTTTTTAAATCCCTAAATGACAAAATCGTATCACTTCACTTCTTCACCTCACTCATACTCTCTACTCCTGAAACCGAAGCCATTATCTCTAAAAATCCTTTCCCTCTTCCATACCATATCTACATGTCAAAAATGCAAAGGATGAATCGTACATAATCCTCAACACTAGATAAGTGCAAGTCATCAAAGAAAGTGAAAAAGGCCCTGATCAAAATGCATGAGAAACCTATAAACCCCAATCTTACAGATCGTGTAGTTGTGCCATTAAAATAAGTGTGTGTAATATGGATTCTCTCGAGTTGGTAACTTATTAACAAAGTTTTGAAATAACAGGTATGGTTGGAATGGTTTCAAGAAGATAAGAGTACCATATACCCCAAACTAGTTTTTGAGTTCTATCATTATGTCTTGTTTTCATTCAATTCTAAGGATGACTTTGTGGTTAGAAGATGGGTAAATAGACAAAGGTGAAATTTTTTTTAAAGGTTGTGGATAACATGCTTAATAGTTCCTCATGAAGGAATATTTTAGGACTATCAAAGAGGAACTCCACCTCTAAGTGACATATTTACCCTAGAATAGTATTTGGGTGACTTGACTGGATATGGAAAAATGAGAAGGGTTATAGCTGCTGAATTAGATGGAGAGACTTGATTATTGTTCACGTTTATGCAGAACAAGATATGACCATAGAAAGGTGACTTTTCTACTCTAAAATATCAATTTATATTCTTGTTTTATCTCTTGAATAATGGTCATAAGATAAATCTGTGCAAGTACCTTGTCCTTCACATGTGTGATATGAGCAAGACAACTTCAATGTCAACCTACTTATTTTATTCAAGATTCAGTTATTCTATGCTTCAAGACAAGTATTTGGTAGGGAAGGATGAATATTTTTTATGGATTATGAATTTTTTATCTATAAGGATATATACATATGAATGAAAATTAGTTGGACTCCATAAAAGAGGTTATGGGTTGAAGACAATGAAAGGATATATGAGAATTTCAATACTCTTGGTCACCCTTCAAGACCTAACGATATCATTGATCCTGATTTGGAACCAGATGAGTTTGTGTAATATTCAGATGAAGGAATCGTAGTTGATGTTCCTAGATCTGATGATGGAGTTATTTCTAAAATTAGAGCTCTAGATATTACCAAAAAGGATGAATAGACTCATCATGCATTTTTTGGACCATCTTAAGATGTTCAATCTAGAGATTATATTCTCTATAATGGTGCTGAAGGTAAAACTGAAGCTAATAAAACCAATGATAAATATACTGATAATGGTGAAGCTACTATGGAAGGACATGTTCCTAATGAACAATAGACAGAAGAAGAATCTATAAAAACAGATGTCATTTTACCTACTGAAGTAAGGATGGAACAATATTTATATTTATAAATAAGTGTGGCTAAGATTGAGAGGTACCAAAAGATAATAGAAGATGTGGAAAGAGTTCACATGAGAGAGTCACTTAATTTTCCATGTTAATCATCAGTTGACGAGGATAAAACCCCCAGTTTAGAATGTATATAAGTATAGAATCATGTGGATTTATGTTCAGTGGATTCCTAGTATAGGTTTTCTATCTACTTTGATGTTGATGATTCTAGGAAGACCTTGGTGAGAGAAATGGACCTCTGAATTAAGTTTCAACTCAAACCAATAACAGCTAAAGAAGTTATATCCAAAAAGGATCCAAAACCTATCTCTATTCCTAAACTGGCTCAAGAAACCCCGAGTTATAAAATCCATGATGATCAGAAAGATTTTAGTGAAAATATCTTTTTTGGATTTGGAAATCTTATAATGTCACAGCATACTCCTATGACTATCCTTAGTGAATGAGATTTTGGAATGCTCCTGGAAATTTTGATATGGAAAACTCAACCTAGAATGATTCATGAGATACAACAGGAAAGTATTAAAAAAAGTTTAATGATGAGTTTAATTCCTTAAAATATTTGGTCCAGGATATGAGGAAGGATTTGCATGCTACTCTTGCTCTAGCTCTGATTGTGTGTCTCAGTGAAGGTGATTCTGATATGCTCTCAGGGAAGCTGGTATCTCAGATTCAACCTAATTTTATTTAAATTGTTGAATAAATTTTCAAGAAAAACACCAAGATAGAAAATTAAATGCATGGACTTGTGGATACAATCAACCAATTGACAGATAAGTATAAAGAATATTTATAAACTGTTCTTAAAAGGATTAATGCCCACTCCTAAGCTACTTCAGCTCTATCTGCTTCTGCACAGACCTCTCAACCTTTGGAAAGTGATTTTATCAGATCAGTTATTTGAGAATAGCTTCATAATTTGGTTGGGGGTCCATGTCAGGAAATCCTGAGATAGATTGGAAGGTACAATGAGCATGTGCGTGATATAGTCCAAATTTTCTCCAAGACTACCATTGATTCTATAGAAGATATTTTAAATAAGGTAGATTCCTATTTTAAAAAATTTATACCAAGCACCAACTGAAAAGTGATTTCAAATATCTGGTGGAGAATTTAAAGCTACCTCTAGTGACTCATGATTTCAAGGAGAAAGTAAATAAGTTGAAGGATTTTACTTCTACTCTTGAGAAGTTTACAGAAAATAAAGATCATTTTGAGAAGGATATGGATTATGCTGGTGATATCATCAAGGATTTCATAAATCTATTGAATCCTTATCTACATCATCATAGAACAACCATAGTTTCTCCTATAGATTCACCCCTCGGACCTGGCCATCTTTCTTCTACCACTCCTTCTTCCTCTACCACCTTTTCTCCAGTTACCATGACGCCTACTCAAACTCTGATCAAGATCAGACCTATCATAACTGAGTAGTATTTACCTCATTATTCTTCTATACCATTTCTTTAACCTTGTATTTTTGAAGGGATGCCTCAATCTTCATTCTCTCTTGGCTCTGTCTCTTCCACAACTACTACATCTGCACATGATGCTCCCCCTCTTATTGTCCCTGATAGGAGAAATAAATGATTGTAGAATCAAAAGATAAGTGAAGGATGATTTTTGATAGGTATATCGTGTATTTTCTTTTTTGTGATTTTATTTTACTATGTAAGTATATTAGATGACATGTTTTATCTCTTTTATTAAATTGTCGATTTCATTTAGTTCTTTTTTTACTTTTTCTAATCTTCTTTTTGATAAACCCAACTGTGGGAGAAGAACTAGAATTTATGTAATTTTTAAATATATGATCTAATACTATAATACAGTTCCTTGATTTTATGTATTGATCTCATATAATCTATTTTATATGTAAAGAAAACTATTTATTCCCTTTTGAAATGTAAGGATTGTAAATTCTATGATTTGTGATCATCAAAAAGGGTGAGATTGTGGGACTCCTCTTGTTTTAATGCTCACAAATCATGTTTAACTCCTGTAATTCATGTTTAATATTGGTTTATAATATTTCATTATGATCATTTTTAATATTAATCCATTATATGAGTATTAATTCTTAATATATATTACATATATTAGGTAAAGTATGGGTCACTATTAAGGTGAACTCACAGTTATTGTTGTTGTGACCAAATGGACTGACCCTTCAGTCTGTAAATCAATAATGTATTACTCTTCATTATAGTGACCCCGTTGTGTCATACTATCAGTTCCATAACTTGCAAAGTACTAGACAACATTGAATCATGATACAGGTTCAGAATTTTCACAAAGGACCAGACACCATTTCAATGATACCATTTATCATGTCACTGGTTTAGAATCTTTGCAAAGGACCTGACATTGTTTCAATGGCACTATTTTCAATAAAACAGTTTCTCAGAAAGGGACAGACTCCATTTCATTGCCTAAACATTTTTAAATTTTCACAAAGAGGCACAAATCTAGAGACACCACTTAGAAGTAAAGGACAAGTCACCACTGACTGTGGCATCACTCCGGACTCACCGTACCTATGATATCATTCCTGTGTCACTGCTATTCGTGAAACCATTCTATAAATATCCATTTCTACCTTATTTAAGTTAAATTAAAAATTATTTTTAACATTCATATTTGATATATTTAATATTACTAATCTCATTATTGATTCTTACATACATGTTATTTGATAGTATGAGGTATGAGGTGTAAAGATCATGCTCCTTATTGTCTAAAACGCAAAAACCCAAGGATTAATATATTATGCTACATGAGATGAAGAAAAAGAGTTTAAGCACACACAAAAACATGAATAAGATCCACAATAATCCATCTTTCTTGTTGTGAGCTAAATAATAACTCATTGTGAACAATCCTACAAAAATCCTTACAGTATCAGCAACTCAATGAACAAGAAGAGATAGGAATAAAATATCATTGAACTAGAAACCATAATAGAGAACTCACAACACTCTATTTCTGAGTCTATTTATTGAAGAGGACCTGAGCAATGAATCTTCAACATTCAAAGAGTCCATAACCACATAGAACAACACTCAGAGTATTTCTAATCCCTTCTTATTATATTCGTCTTTATTGTGTACGTTTTTATTATTCCTTTGAGCAGTGTCTGTATCTATATTAAAAGAACACACAGTATCCTATGATAAACTAGATGTACAATATATCCTTTCATTACTACTCTCTTACACCATTTTACCCCAATGTATAAATATGAAAGAGGTCTCTATGTGACTTGATTATATTTTTTCCCACGAAGAACTATGGTAGAGGTATAGTTGACCTGGACAGCTTGTATACTATTGTAAAACTAGATCCAAGGTGTGGATCAATCTTGTTTATATATTTTTTTCATGGTGGTAGGAGATCACCAAGTGGAGATGACTAAGTCTATACTTGATATTGGACCTCTTATTTTATATGTTGTGTTCATGTTTTGTTTTCTTTCTTAAATTTGTTTATTAAAATTAGAAAACTTTACTTTGCTTTGATAGTTAATATTAGATAGTGTGTTCATTAGAATCTGTTTTAGTAGAGTGATTTCAAAATTTAAAGTAATATCATAAATTAATTTAACTAATAATTAATCAATCTTTGATAAATCATTAAAACAATAAAATCTTTTACCAATCTACTACTTTGATTAACTTTCCTATTTGTTTTTAAATTTAAGGACATTCAAATAAATAATTTTTAACAAAAAATATTATAGTAATTCAATTCACCTCCCCCCTCCCATCTTGGGTGTCCTACTCCGACCAACATCCTTGATTGAAGGTTTTTTATGTTTGTCATTAAGAGTTCATGTAATATGAGACCATTATTATTAAAATCCATGTTTTCATTTATTTTCATGGATATATCATGCTCCCAATATTATATATTCAGGTGGTTTACCTATTCCTACCATAATATTTATTCTATGATTTCCTTAGTTATATGTTTCCCTTACTGAGAATTTGAGCATTCCACATATTATGTTTTCATTTTCCCAAGTTATAAAGAATATTAATACACAGTATATGTTTATATGTATATCACATGTGGAATAATTTTTAGGAGAAGTTTAATTCTCAAAATGGGTTTTATAATTTATTATATTTAATGGAGGAAAACTACCATTAGTTAAGAAAGACATGAGAATTATTATGATGTTTCCTAAATCTCTAAATCTCAAAACCTAAAAATATTTTTTAGATGTATGAGATTCAATAATCATTATTAATATTGTAATTATTTTTGGTTATATGTAGTATTTTACACCTGATTTCGAGGTATTTATGTAAATTATATGTTTATAATTGCCTGATATGGGAGTGTGAGTCCTAGTAATCATATCCTATATAGATATAATATCAAATTTTTTGGATAAAGAAATATCAATTCATATCCCAAATCATCTTGTTTCCAAATATCAATGCATGGATTATTATAACGTCCCTCTAGAAGCAAATTCCATGATAATAATCTAGATACACAGTAAAGTGTGATGATTGGATCAAATGGATGGAAAGGAAATCAACATATAAGACATGAAAACTATACGGGTGTATATTAAAATATTTATTTAATACCTTTCCAGTCTACCCCAGAATGCCAGGTTATGTATTCAATTGAACTCATAACAAGTTATATGATAATAGAAAATAGTCCATATAGAGTGGATCCAATTTAATTGGAAAAATTAAAGAATAAATTTTAGGATAATCTAGATAGTTATTTCATACTCCCAACTGATTTTATGTGGGGTCTAGTAGACCTCATTGTCAAGAAGTATGATGCATAAATGTGCCTCTCCATTGATTACCACGAACATAAAAAAATCTTCATCACGAAAAAATATCATTTACGATGTATTGATGATTTTTTTTATCGCCTTATAGGAGCTCAAAACTTATTTAAGTTGTATCTTTGATATGGATACCATTAGTTAAGTTTAAAAGGAGTAAATATACCCAAGATATCTTTCTTCATAAGAAAATGACACTTTGAATTCATAGTGATTCCATTATAATATACAAATTACCAAATAATAGTCATGGATATAATGAATAGAGTATTAAGAGATTACTTTAAAAAAATAGTATTTTTTATTGATATATTCATATATTCCCTAATAATGGAAAAACATGAATAGAATTTGGGGATTTTATTAAAGATGATAAAAATGTGAAATTGTATACCAAGTTTAAAATGTTTTCAATTTAGATAAAATAATCCTTCATTGGATATCTAATCATAAGTTAAGGTATATATATTGATCCATCAAAGAATTTGGTAAATAAATAATAACCCAAAACAACCATTATGAGAGAGATTTGTAGTTTTCTTGGATTAGCTATATATTATTGATGTTTTGTGAGATATTTATCATGATTGTAAAATTCAATAATCAAGTTAACATGAAATCATGTGAGGATTATCTCGATGAAAGAATATGGATATATCTTTAAGGAGCTTAAGAAGAGGTTTTCCACCAAATAGGTACATACACTACCAATCAATAAATATGGGTCATTTATATATTATGATAATTCATAGAAGGGCTTGTCTTATACCTCACATCAATTGAATACCAATGAGAAAAAATTCATGATGAAAGACCTAAAACTAGTGGCAGTTATTTTTTCATTAATGACTTGGTGGAAGTATTTTTATACAGAAATGTGTGATATATATATTAATCACAATATCTTCAAGTATATATTCACATAGAAAGAGTAGATCATGCAGTAATGAAAATGGTTGGAATTAACAAAAGATTGTGATTGAAAAGATATGGGAGTCATAATGGAAGGGATTGAATCCTACCATTCCCAAATTACTTCTCAACCATTTATCTATACAAAGATAAAGGAGACCCTGAATGATTATATGGATATATATAAGAAGTAATGGATTATATCAAAGTCAAACTTTGAAAATGATGTATTTATAAGTTTCAAGAAACAAATATGAATTCCTTAAAACCATAATTTATGATGGATCTTTCGAATGATGAATATAACTCATCCTAATTTATTCACCTAGGAAGAATAAGGATTTATAAAGTTCTTAGTCATAACTTCTAGTGGGAAAACCTAATGGGAGAAGTTAGGAAGTATATATCTTGATGCTCTATATACCAGCAAGTAAAGGTTGAACATCAAGAATTTATGGAATTGATGAAACCATTACCCATACTAGTTTATAAATGGGAGAACATAGCTAATTATTTTATCATCATCCACACTGAGGCTTATTAAGGATATAATTCTATCTCTTTAGTGTTCGATAGACTTATATGAACTATATACTAAATTTTTATTTGATACTGCTTCTCACTTGATTAAATTTATTTGTTATATATAAAGGAAGTTTTAAGGTAGAATAGAATTATACTACTAATTGTATATTATCGAGATCTATGATTCACAACAAAATTCTAGAGTATTCTTCTATAATTAATGCATACAATGTTGTGATTTTTTAAATATTATCGTCCTCAAATTTATGGTAAATCTAACAAGACCATTAAAACTCTAGAATATATGATAATATCATGAACAAAGGATTTTAAAGGATCTTCATATCAACATATCATTCAGGATGATTTGTCATATAAAAAAGGTTCCAATATATCATATAAATGGCATATTTTGAAGGTTAATATGGAAAGAGTTTTAATACTCCAACATGATTGGAAAATGTTGGAAATATTAAGAATTTAGGTCCTGATCTTTTCAAATAAAGGAAAAAAAATATCCAAATAATTCAAAAACATGACAAAGTATCACAAATTTGATAGAATAACTATTTTGATAACCATGGATGAGATCTTGGGTTTGAAGTTGGTGATAATGTATTACATTGAATACCCCCTTATAATAGTGTAATGTGATTTTGGAAGAAGGGAAAGTGGATCCATAGATGTATTGGTCCTTTAGAGATTCTTTATTATGTAGTTACTATATCTTAACATATAGAACTCACACCAAACCTATCTAAGTTATATAATGTGTTTCATGTATCACTTTTAAGAAAGTGAATACTAGATTAATCACATGTACTTAACCTGTATGTTGAGAAATATTAATAATGATCTCATTTATAAAGAACTACCAGTGGTGATATTGGATCAAAGTGATAAAGTGTGTCAATACAATGCAACCCATATGGTTAGTGTTCTATAGAGAAATCAAAAGCATGAGGAATTAACATATGAACATGAAGATGTAATGAGGTTGAATTTACCTCAATTTTTTCATTGAATTATTGAAATTTTGAGTGTCAAATTATTTTAAGGGTGTATAATGTAACACTCACATGATTTTACTCTAAATTTTACAATTAAATTAATATTGTTTTAAAAATATTATTTCATAATAAATGTAAAAAAAATGAACCATTGTAAATTTTATTAAGATAAAATCTTTATCCAATTGGTTTTTTTTTGAAGATCATCACTATAATTAAAAATACAGAAGGGATAGAATTGTAAATATTATAGATGTATTGATAGATAAGTAAATTAATAAGATAAATGATTCTAAGAATGTATTAAGACTTTATATATGAATAAAATATGGTCGTTATAAATATGGTCAATGGAAATAGGGCTATTGGAAATATGGTCATTGGATATATGGTCATTGAGTAGGAAATTATCTAATAGGTATATTGAGTATGTGTAATTATTAAAAAAAATTAAAATAACATAATTATAGAATGAAATGATATGATAATATTTTATTAAAATATTTTATTTTAAAAATATATTTTTATGAAATACATATTATCATTACTATTATTATTACTAAATGATTTTATATATTTGAAAAATTAAAATAGATATTTTAATAACAATGAGCTAACTAAATTAAATTTATAGATGATGAATAATTAAATTTAATATGATGGGGTTAAAATTATTCAATTTAAAAAAAATATGTATTATGTATTTTATAATGATAAAATAAATTGGTCACTATTAGATAATGATGCTAATAAAATATTTTAAAAATATTTTAGAAAAATATTCATCGAATGATATTTAATTATAAAATGTTAAGAAAACATTCTTTATACGCTTAAAAATGTATTTTCTCTAAAAATTTAGTTTATGTACTATTATATTAAAATTAATTTTTATAAAACTTGTAAATTTTATATAATAAAATTGATTTCATATTTTGAATAAGAATTTTTAAATTATTTAGTAAATTCAATTTTATTCTCATATACAAAAATAAATTATCGGACTAAAAATCAGTTACCACGGTAAACGTAAGAGGGCAATTTTAAAAGAAATATTCTTATATGTGTTTTGTAATTTTAACCTAAATATATAACTTTATCCATTATGTGATGTCTCTAATGTAATTTATAATTATATAATCAAATATATGAACATATATTTAAATTACTAATTTATAGTAATTAAAAATAATGGCACTTAATGTTTAAAATTACATTTTTCTACCAAACTAGTTTTCCAAATACTTCTATTATTTTAATTTAAAATTTCTATTTTTCATATATAGAAATTGAATTAGATTTAATAGATACCAAATTTGGAATCACCACATAAAAATTATGTAAATATATTAATCTTTTTAGCTAAAAATAATTATCCTGGTAATTAATTAATCAAGGTAACAAGTGGTAAATAGTGGTAACATGAGGTTTCTAAAACATTGGAAAATTAGAAATATATAAAATATTTCTAAAAATATTTTTTTTATTAAAACCTATTTTTATCCTCAATATTTCATCAACTAAATCACTAAACACGCATGTGATTCCATATTTACCCCTCACGTAATTTAATTATCCAAATAATGTATCATTTTCATCTATAAAAGGATACCTTCTATACCCACTCTAAACCCCTCTTGTCCTTTAAATTAATCTTATATAAAACCCCATTTTTACTTTATTAAATTCCTTATGCATGTTTTTCAACCTATGTTCTAGTGAAAGTGTTCCAAATCCTCCATTCCCAAGAGGCCCACCAAGAAATGATCCATGTTATCAACATGAGTGTTACCCACTCTATGATCAATTATTCTCAATAATTTTACACCCTCCTATTATAAAATATGATTCATCACCTTAATAACATATAAATAATATCATTATACATCTATTATAATGAAATTGTTCTCGGAAAATCACTTTCATAACTATAGTAACCCATAAATTATAGTATCTTCTTGGTTGGGTCAGTTTAACAACCTACATTAACTATGAAATAAATTTATTTAATGGATGGATACGGAAATTTAATTACTACTATGATATTATATTATTGAGTAAATAAATAATTTTTGGTCATAAAATGGTAATATTAATATTTAACTAATTATTAATATGTTATATTTTTTTATGAAAATTTACCAAAACAAGCTCGTTAAAGATGTCTCCTTTATAAATAGTACATAAAAATTATATGGAATAACAATAAAACATAATAAATCATGATTTATCTTCTATTATATTACCTTAACCATTATAGATATGATAAATTTATAAACATATAATGATAACTAAAACTGTTAAACCAAAAAAAAGAATGGAATGGTTAAAACTACTTACAACTGATGATCAATATTAACTAAAAGTAAGAAATAACCATGTAATAAATGAATATAAGATGTTATTATAATAGGTAAAAAATATAAATGAGATTATTAAGTATATTTTTAATGAATCTATGGTTAGTATACAAGAGGTTTGAGTGCATCTTTCTAATGGGAATCCATGATAATTGTTTTATTGACTCAACTTTCATTTCATTGAGTCAAAATACTTATCCCATGAATATATTATTATATTTTATATTATTATATAATATATCATTTAATAGGTTTATTTTTATTTCTACATATGTTAATTAAATTTTCACATTAAAATATTCAACTTTATAGTGTATGTTTCTTTACCAAAAAATTAACGTTTTTAAAAACAATTCTTATCCATTCTAATTAATATTTACCTTTCATGTCCATATTCATATATTTCTCAAAAAATTCTTATATTATTCTGAAACTTAAATATCAATTGTAACATGTACACTTCATATTTCTATTTATCTACTTTAAAAAATATTTTTTAAGAAAATTATAGATGTGGGTTTTCCTCTAAAACTACCGAAAAATCATAAAAAGGAATTTCATTTCACTTTATTCTGTTTTGTATCATACACCCCAAATTTACTAACTATATATTTATCTACTTTCATTATCCCATTATTTAGGATTCCTTAAATTTATTTTTTGTATAATATATTTTTTCCACATTCTCAACAATTATTTTTGAACGTGACTCGTAACTTCACTATTTTAATATAATATTAAAAAAGTTTTATGAAAACACTATTTAAGAATTCACTTAAATTTTAATATATATATAGAAAAACAAAAATATCTTGTGGACTAAGTTTCACGATCACTTTCTAGTTAATTTTATGATATTACTTATTTTGGTAAATTGAATTATTTATATCAAATGATATAATTATTGATTTTATCTTATGTGATACCATTACAAAATGTTATGAAACACATTTTCATCCTTGGTTTTTTACATGATATGATGTATTATTCATTTGATATGAATAAAATATTTATTTTTTATCATTTTTTTAATTTTTGGGAGCTTTACATCCCTCCAATTATTTGATCAAATATTTATATATTATGATATAACCATGGGAAATGAGTTGTGATTCTTGATCCATTATGGGAAATGGTTTGAGATACTCAATACTCTATAGAATACAGGTCTAGATTCCATATCCTCTATTTTATGGGTAAAATATAGTGAATCCTAATCCACTATGTTATTATGGTCTTGGTATCTAACTATAACATATGTTATGATATCCTATGATTATGATTGGAAAAAACTTTCTATGCCACAATTATATGATATGTCACATGACTATCTTATGCACCACTTCTCATGTCTATTATCTCTTATTTCCACACTCTTTATCCGTGGTATATGTTTATGTAGTAAATCTCCATAAACACTAAACCTTTTTGTTGTTTTATTATGTGAAAATTTTTGACCTGTAATTTTTAAATTATGAAAATAATTTAAAATATATACATGATATGATCAGGTTATATCATTTGGTATTAGAGTGGGGTTTAATTATTTTTGTGTATTATGTTCATAAGTATCATATAACTTAACTTAATTAAACCTAGGATGAACCAAATGTATGATAGTCTAAAATTAATGTTTCATAGATTAAGACATTATTATATTTTTCTTTTTATAAGGTAATTATTTTAATAGGTTATTTTTTATTTCTTATGTTTAATACTTTTAGTTTTAGTAATGGATAGAGCCTAGAGTAATTGAGTAGACAATAGGTAGATGGATATTATATTGATTGTCCCAATGAACAACCAAATGTGATAGGACCAAGAGTAAAAAATCACATTTAATTTTTCCCTTAACATTCAATAATGATTAATGATAACACAAACCATTTTAATATCCCATACATTCTAAGGAAGGATCAAATGTCTATGGATTACTTCATATAGAAGTGTCCCCCCAACATTATTGGTACTTCCAATCCACCAGTATTCGACAAATTTATCAACAAAAATGAAGATATATTTTTCATTTTCTAGTGATTATAACATTAAAAGGTAGCTTTAACTTTTTAATTTTTAAATGTTGAAGTTGACCAATGGTATACTATCCCCATGAATATAGGGTAGGAGGAAGGATATGACGTTATATAATGGGTTTTGTTTTATAAAAGTTTCTTTTCTAAATATTTTACCAAAACTTTTTTCCAAAAAATGGAGTTATAATTCCTAGATTTGAAATGGAAGGAGAATGAATATGTTCATTATGATGTTAAAAACTTCATAAGACTCGCAAGGTATGCCTCTAGATTATTTTTTACCCTAAAACCAATATCAATAATTTCTTATATCAATTAAAATTATTGTATATAATATATTATGGTATATACTAATAAATTTTTTAATGTGCACTTGTGGTGAAAATGGAAACATGATAATCTCAACAATCAAATGGATTTGAAGAAGAGAAAAAAATGGAGTTATATGGAATCCAAAATGATAAGTCACATAGAGAAAATAAATTTCAATTACCAATATAACAAAAATATGGTAGGAACAACCTAGTCAAATGACCCTGACCCCTTTAATGGTATCCCTCTTAGGTTAGTAGTGAAAAAAGGGGATAATGACACCTGAATCCCCCTCCAATATACCACAGGTTACTAACTAACACCGAAGGTATATAATCCATAAAAATGGGAAGCATTCTCTTATATATACATTTAGGGAATGAGAGATAAGAATATGAACCACCAAAAAACACCATATATAAATAAAGAACAAATCAAAATACATAATGTAATTTCATACAACTGAAACAAACAAAACAAGTGAAAGTACAAAAACTAAATCCTCAATAGTAACCAAGAAGCTCCAATAGATCCTAAATAACCCCATAAGCTAATAATGCCTAGTTGGATCACCATCCTTAAAATGTGGACCTAAAAATTATTTATTTATATGTTGGGTTAGAATAACCTGTATACTCCATAGGACCCTCCTAGAAGCCTCTTGTGAAAAATATGAAAGAATCACACTAGAGATTAGTGAATAAAAAATTGAAACCAACTCATCGCCTAAATGGGTAAATAAATTTTCCCATTAACACCATTTCACACCCACCAAATAGCACATAAAACAAAATCATTCTACATAAATAGAATTTATAAATATATATATATAGTACCCCACTTCAACATACCCACTAGTTAGTTTCTCTAATTCCCCAATGGCCCATGTCCAATGATCATCACTTCCATAATTCATCATGCATCTCATGAAAGGATATTTTATTTGAAATATACCAAAAATAGTAAAGGCTTAATGTTAAGATATATGTTATTTTAGAGATTATTTATTTTAAAGGTTCATTTAGGTAATATCACACACAATTATTCTCTAGAAATGCATCTATTTAATAATACTCTTGTCATGAATGTTTTTAAATATTTGGATTCCATTTTAACTCTTATAGAATATTTATACATCAAGAAAGTTGTTTGTAAGTAAAACTGATCGTGTATCTTCTTTTAGATAAGGAATAATTCTCTTCAATGAATATGTTTTCAATGATATCTTTCAAAGAATTTTTTTACTATTCTACAATGATTTATTATATAAATTCTTAAAAATGATCTAATTTCTATAAAAAAATTCCAGAATTACTATTTCTATCATTTTCCAAACATGGTATTTATTGAATTTCTTTATAAACGAGTGAAAGGAATGTTTTCATTTAACATATAAGGCTTGAACATATTTCCCTGTTACCATTATGACTCAATGCATTTAAGCATCTTTTACAAGTTTCTAAGGTTCTTTTAAAATAAAATATTCTCTACAATATTTTGGAAATTTTAAGATATAAAATTAGTGATTCCAAAATTAAAAGTGTATTTTCCCAAAGAAATATTCATTGTGATCTTTTAATGATTTTTTTATCAATGAAAGAAACATTTGAATTTACGGATAGCTTATAAATATTGTATATATAACTCCATTACATATATACCTAGCATGGGATCCATTCCTTTGATGGGGTAATTTATTCCATAATTTTATTTATCGAATACCTTATATATGAAATATCCTTTGATTGTGACATAAGGAAAGATTATGTAGTTATTTCTCTCCATTGGTAATTCTTTTCTTATACATTATGATTGATTTCCTTTTTTGGATCACATAATCATGGACATGTTATGATAGGTATTCCCATAGATCACTCTAATTCATTGTATAGTTTTTTTGTCTCATGAGATATTATATATGGGACTAGGGGGTAAACATAATTCATTATCAGACTTTGTCCACCTTTTTATATTGTAGATGTAGTTATCCTTGACTAATGTTTATTTCATTTATATATTTCTACCACATTTCTTATGTTCAAATTATCTTATGATACCATGTTCTTTATGTTATTCTTCCATTTGATTTCTCTTGTGAATTATCTTTTTTGATATCATGTTATACATTTGAGTCACATATTATGCTTCTTTATCATATTTATTCACTTAGGGGTATTTTTATCTCACCCATTTAATTTATGTATTCCATCTGTTATCCTATTAAATTTTAGGAGATAAAATGAATTTAGGACCTCATTATAGAGAATAAAATAAGGATTTAATGTTTATATTCCATTTATTTTTTTACATACTATTTGAAAGACACTATGCCTCTTGATAATTGGGTTTAACTTATTGGGTGATTATATTAAACAAAAATCGTGTAATAAAATGTGTTAAAGTATTAGTTCATTTTAGTACATATTGGTCTAACATATATTTATTTTGATCTCTATAGGATTTCATATTTGATTGGGATAAAGAAGAAGGAAGTGGGTTGTGTGTCATGATGTTTCACCAGTCATTTTGTGAAGGTCAAGCACTAGTGGCTGACTGGAATGTTGTATCGTCTTCTCATTCTATAATAGAAGGGGAATGATTTCACAATGGACTTTTTTATAGGATTTCCAAGTAAAACGAGAATAAATTTATCAATTTAAGTGATCATGGATTGATAAAAGAAGGTGGACCACATCTTTCCTATCAAGAGGACCTTCACCATCAATGATTTGGTTAGTATTTGTGTGTGAGTGATAGTTTGATTTTATAATGTTTTAAGAACTGTTGTTTCAGGTCAATATCCCAATTACATATTTCATTTTTAGAAGGTACCTTAGAAGGAACTCGTATCATGGGTTCTTCTGAGTATATCCTACCATCCAAAGACTAATGGACAATCTCATTAGATGATTTAAATTATATCGAATCTATAATGACTCTATGTTTAGGATTTTTTTGGTTCTTGGGAGAAATATCTTTCACTCATAGATTTCACTTATAATAATAACTTCTATCAACCAATCCAAATGGATCCTTCCATTATTTTGTATGGGAGGACATTTAATTCACCTATTTTTAAGTTAGAGGTAGGTGAGTCGATGGTCATTTGACCTAGTCACAGGTAGAAGATGACTAAACTGGTTTAGTTGATCTAAAAGTGGTTGGAATCCACACATAGCAAGAAGAGAACTTTTATTTTCCATTTAAGAAAACCTATGGAGTTATATATCGTTCATAGGGTTCCCAATTGGGTGTCACTTAGGCAAAGGCAACTCCATATCTAGAAATAGAGGAATCTAGCACTCAGGTTTGTTGGGTTGTTAGAGATAGTAAAGAGGGTCAGTCCTGTGGAAAAACAGCTGACCCATCAAAAATTCTAGAGTTCCATACATAGCATATTTCATGTGGAAAAACATTAGAGATATCATATTAACCCATATCACATTATAGAAATTGATTAAGTCGAGATGAATGTTGATGCATACTTCATGTACAATTTCTTCCATGTCATGGGCCTTAGTAAGAAGAATCTTTGGGGGAATATTATATCGATAGTGTATATATAGTGGAAAGATAGTTGTGTTTAAGAGTTTACATTGTATAGGGAGTATTATATACGAAAAAAGTGTCCAAAAATGTTCACTAATTCCCCAATGTGACATTTGGATCACATATCAAAGAGGTGTTGTTATATAATGGGGAGGTTGTAAGATCCCATATTTTTCAAGATACATTGCTATTTTATATTTTTGGTTAACAATTTTTGGGGTTGGTTAAATTATTTAATCCTTGGTAATAAATCCCTTTAAATAATTTGGGTAAGTATTTTGGATGTGTTCATAGGTTAAAAGAGAGGGAAATATGAAGTCTGGAAACGTGACCTAATTCAAGTCATGAATTTTTATTTCAAAATTTGAGGGATTTTAGGTAGACCCCATGAGATTAATTCTGGATATGAATGGTCTTTTTTGGTAGAATCAGTTCATAATGTGATATTCCATTCATGACATAAACTATTTTTTATGGTTTTAAAGCTGATGTGATGGGTTTTTAAACATATGTAGAAATCTAAGGATTCATGAAATATATTCAAATTTTTATATCAGGAGTGGTGCGTGCCTAGTAGTATTTTTATTTTTCATGCATTGTATTTCTCATATCCATCCCTCCCAATTCTCTCTATTTACATCCATACCTTGGGTGATTTTTTGAGATATTTTGGCGTATAGGGAGATTTCATTAGATTATGGTGTTTCAAACATATATATTATCAGTAATCATATCAATTATTTTTCTCCTTCTTGTTCCTTTATATTTTCCATAGGTAGGGCCCTAGTTCATGAATTCAAAACCAATATCCTATATTGATGTCTTATTTTGATAGTGTTTTATTGCTCTTTTTATAAGAGAATGAAGGAGGAACCCATTTATACATTGTTCATTGAGTAATTCATTCATCTTCTCTATTTTGAGTTAGGTGGTCTAGAACATCTCCCAAAGCATTTTTTCAATTTTATAATATATGAAATAAGTGTGATCAAACTAACATGCCATGTAAATTACCTAACCCAATTGATAACACATTACCTTGATGGAACCATAGATATTGACCTCCCTCAAAACCCATTGGTCTTGTTGGAAATATTGATCGGGACTTGCAACCACCTAAGGGGTGTAGAAACCCTTGACAAGTGGTTGGAACATTAATGAAATGAACCTCCATCCCCATGATTAGTCAGAAATTGGCGATGTTTTATCTTAACATAGTAATCATGTTGATTGGTTTGAGAATAAATCACATGAGAAAAAATTAGTAATTTAGAATTTAATTCAAATCAATATAGAGGAATGATGAAACATTAATATGATGACATGAGTAATGATAATTCTGAATAAATAATAAGTAAAAAATATTTAAAATCATTTTAATCATTGGTAACTCTGTTTAAATTGATAATATACTTTCATTTTGTTATTTGTGTGAATTTGATAAATGGGGTAAATGGTGTGGTAATTGGTTAATTGATTAATCAACCAATAGTGATTCTGATAAAATTTCTGGTATCTTAGGGTTTATTAATATAATGGTATTTATTGACTTTTGTACTTTTTATGACTCCATGGAAATTAAATTCCATCAATGAAATTATTGGTTAGGATTGGTGTTCCTCCTCAGATGAGATATTATGTTGGAAATGGTGTTCCATCCCAACTGAAATTATATATTGGACATGGAATACCTCATTATATGACATTATAGTTTAGTAATTTCATACCATACTAGATGAAATTATAGGTTATACAATTATTTAATTCATGGATGAAATTATAGGTTGGACAATTCATTCCTTCCGGGCTAAAACTATAGGTTGAACATTACACTCCTTTTTAGCTAAAATTATTTATTGGACATGGCATTCTTTTCTAGCTAAAATTATAAATTGGCCATGGAATTCCTTCCTAGATAAGATATTGGGTTGGACATAGTGTTAAATTCTAGATGGTACATTGGGTTACACATTGCGCTCCTTACCGAATGTGGTTACAAGTTAAATATAGAATCCTTTCTGGTTATTTCATATTTTTTCAAGGGAATACATAATTGACATCATGTCAAAGAGAGTTTGGAAGCCATTAGGTGTCAACCTAGAGCTTGAGGGTTGGAAGTTTGATTTTATATTCTACTTTAATTTATTAATTAAATCTCTTTTTTATCATACTATTATATGAAATATTTATAAAAAGAAGATTATTTAGACACCATGGGTGTTGGCCTACTGAGTTTTACACTCATCTTGTTCAGGCGTTGTTTAGTACTCAGGAAAATTTCAAGGATATAGGCTTGCACAAGGGTAAGGTTAGTTTTGTATGATTTGATTGATTTTTTGGATGGGATTGGATAATGGGTATGTGAATGAGCATGGGGTTTGGAAGCCATTATGTGGAGTCTGTTTTTATTTTACCTGTATGCATTTCAGCATGTCATTTAAATTGGCATACATTATGGCATGAAATGATTTTTTATTATTACTTGGATTATTTTGTTTTATTCTTTATTATTATAATTTTTTATTGTTGATTAATCATCTTATTTATGAAATTATTGAAAAATTTTAATAGAGGTTATAGTCTCCCCACAATATTCAGAAAACCCACACTACTAGTCGGCATCCTCTAGAATATAAGGAATTGAACATGGGATCCAATAAAGAACCAAATCCATCACATTATGGATTATCGACTTGGGGACATTAAATTGAGATGAAAAACTTATGAACATGAATGATAAACAAAAAATTTATAAAAATTAAAGGTAGGTAACAGTTAAAACTACTAACAAACGTTAATAAATGTTAACTAAAAGTAAGTAAAACTCGTGTAATAAAGGAATATGAAATATTATTATAAATGGTAAAAAAATATTAATCATCTTAAAAAAATATATGGTCCAAATTATACATGAGGTTAGAGTGTGTATGACCAAATGGGAAACCACAGAAAGGGTTTTGTTGACTTAACCTTCATTTCATTGAGTCAAAATCCTTATACCTTTAATATGTTCTTATAAGTTTCCTATATTTTTTCACTTATTTATTTTATATCATAATTTCTATTTCTCTAATTATAATTTATATTTTTCAAATCAAAATCATCAACATTGATGTATTTTTTTCTTCAAGGAAATATAACATTGTTAAGAATAATTCACAAAATTTCTAATTGATATTTCTCTTCCATACCCATATACATTACTTAAAAAATATTTTCCTTGCTTAGTTAAAAATATAATTATATATTTTCTCATTTAATCTATATTTTTCTGTTTATCACTTTTCAAATTGATGTCTTATAATTTTTTTCAATGATGTGGGTTTTCTCAAAAATTACCCAAAAAGCTTAAAAAGTCATTTCATTTAATTTTCATCAATTATATGTCTTCCAATCCACATTTACTAACATCATAATTATTTATTATCAAGGTTATGTCATGGGGGGTTATTCAATGTTTTTAATTTCTTCTTATTACCCTCTCAAAAATTATTTTTGAAAGTGACTTATAGCATTTACTTTCTATAATAATGTCAAAAATGTTTTAAGAAAACATTGTTTATGACTTCACTTCCATTTTACTCTCTATGTACAAAATCCATATCTCTTGTGGATTATTTTTCATGATAACTCTCCAAATGATCTTATGATATTACATATTTTTAGATATTTGATTCATAAAATGATCAAATTCATGATATTATCTTATGCATTACCATTTGAAAATGTAACAAAAAATCATTTTTCGTGGGTTTTTACATTATATGATGTATGATTGAATTTATGTGGTACCCATATGTATAGTTTATCATTTTATAACTAGTGGTCTCTATATATCCCAGAAATTCATTGTTAAAGAATTATACCACATGAGATAACTATGGGAAACTATTTATAATGCCCAGTCCACTATGGAAAATGTGTTTTGATGCTCAATCCACAATAATAAATAGGTTGTGATGGATGATCAAATATTTAATGGTAAATATGTAGTAATTTGTAATACAATATGTTATTATGGTCTTGGTATCTAACCCTAATATATTTTATCATTTCCTATTCTTTTTCTTATGCCTTATTATCTATGACACATTTATTTGTTTTTCCACATTCCTTAATTATGCTTGATGGATCCTGATTAATGTTTCTTGTTTGTATACTCTTACACCATGATGTGTGTTTGATCATTTGAGATTATATATATTCTTATCAGTCTTTCTATACAATTATTTTATTCCATGTTTATTTTAATAATATATATCCCCATTTGATGTTTACTTGTTTGTTTATTCTCTAAACCATTATAAATATTTGATAAGTTTTACCTTATAGGGTGTCTAAGATCAACATTTATTATGTTTCCCATTTCCCTATGGAATTATATAAAATTATATGATTAAAATGATATCATGGGTGGAGAATTTTGTTCAATATTTTAAATAAATATTATGTAAAAATATATTTATGTATCGAATCTCCAAAGACACTAAAACTTTTGGTTATAGGATTATGTTAATAATTATGAGATGTAATGTTTAAATTAAGGAAATGATATAAAATATATACACTTTATGTTTGTGTTGTCTCATTTAGGACATGAGATGAAGTGAATCCTACCATAAGATAAATATGATAATAGAGAAATATTGAAACTTGATCCAAGCATAGGCTGAATGTGAAATTTCTCCTCACGTCAATATTGGTTTATCAACCCCAAATAAACCAACAGTATATACAATCTCATGATCATATTCTATATTTATTTAATTTTTTTAATCATGCTTATTTACATAATTATATGATTCATGGTTAGTTTATTTATTTTTTTAAATGAGATCAAAAAATGAAAATAAATTATCAATCATGATGAAATAAAATAAAATAAAAATATTGCGATATATTTTATCTTCTATAGATAGCTAAATTTCTAGGATACCACATAAATTAAATAATAATATATAAATATAAAATAATATATATTATATTACCATGTGTATAAATTATTTTATCAGACATGATTAATTAATTATGTAAGATCTATAGAATATTAATAAAAATTTGAAGGACGAAATAAAAAACATTTTTGCATACGTTGAAAAAAAACCTCAAAAATATTAAGTTGGAAAAAGACCTTTTATTGTCTAAGTTAAGATAAAACCACAGTTTAGGTATCGATCTAGCAAAGGACTAGGGAAATTTCAATTATCAAAGACTCTTAAAGAAAAAAAATTGATCATATTAACCAAATTGGTTTTAAGGGTAACATATAGAGTCTACTTAATTAACTTTGGAGGTGGTAGATATTAAAATCTGAATAATGGAGTTTATGATTGGGGGTCTAGTCAACTTATCAAGGATCTCTAAATTAATTAAGTTGGAAAGTAAATATGATATAAATACTGTCAGGTAATTTCCATGGACATGGTATGGGTTATGAGAAGAAAAATATGTATGTTTTATACTAGAATATATAAGTGATATGATATTCCAAATCAGATAGTGAGAGAATATTGGGTTTGGTAGAATATTATTAAGCTTAATTAAATAATTAATTATATTATGATCATTAATAATGATAAATTACAAAAATCTAATTTTTTTTACAAAATGAAAAGAAAATTCATTGAATCATTATGATGATTTTTTGTAAAAGTTGAATGATATTACTCCCACTAATTTCCGAAAGTGGTATAGGTGTTTTTACATTACACTACTATAATAAAATATGTTATATCTGATATAATCCTCTATTTCTCCTTAGCGCCTTCGGGATCCAGTGAGGGTGAGAAGGATTCTTGAATAAGGTTGATGGAGGACAGGTCAAAATATTGTTACATCATGTAGAGACCCCATTTTTCATTATAAGAATTTTAAATATATTATGGAATATTTTTGGATCCAGGTACAGAGACAATATAACAACCCAATCTACTATGTTACGCTTCTCTTTGAATAATACAGCAGTGTGTGTTGTACGCAACATCGAGTTCTAACACACACTACAACCAATCAAACTAGCTGTTATGAATAGTAATACCTACCTTTTGAAATTTTATAAATTTTATCTCTAAAAATGGACTTCATTTTTGTATTTGGAATATCGAATTTGGCCTATGGTGAAATTTTGGTACTTTTCGGATCACTTTTATATTTTGATGAATAGTGAAAATTAATAAATTTTATTTAAAAAAAACATTTTTAATCAAAACAATTAATAGTGATAAATTATTAATTTGAGTGGTTTTATAGTATATTTAGAATATATTTTTACCATTTAATAAAATTCTGGTCACTGGACATAATTTCACAATTAAACAGGACATAAACAAATATCAATCTTTTGATAGTTATTATATCTTAAAAACACGCTTTTTGTTTTAACAGCGGGAATTAATTTTAAATTAATTCATTCCACTTCTGTCTTTTGAATTTGGAAAAATGGATTCCATATTTTGGATCAGGATGTCCAAATTTTGTAAATAGGTAACTTTTATTTTTAGACATTTTGAATAATTACTTCGTTAAATATTTTATTTACCATGGTTAAAGGGTAAATCCGGTAAATAAGGGTTAAAAAATAATATTATAATAATAATAAATTACCCTAAAACGTGTCCTAACCTTATTGGTGGATACATGTCCGACCATGGGAATATTTTTGTCGATTTTGGGACCCCATGGAGCCACTTGTAGGTGAGAGGACACTTTATATTAATTAAGTTAAAGTGAATACAAAAATGACATAAGCTTATATCTTTTAGAAACACAATTTTACATAGGGTTATATAAGTTATATTTTCAATTATAAATATTCATTAGAAATAAAAAAATATTTCCTACGTAATGTTATTTTATTTATAATTTTTAGACATTGAAAAAGTAAAAATATATATGACACAATAATGATGTAGTATTTTCCATATTAATGAAAGAATCAAATAATTGATATTATAAATGTTAAAATAAATATAATTTGAAAGTTTGGATGCCATACAAGAATTTTATTGGTTACTATGACATGTTAGGATTGCTTAAATGAATTTTTTTCGAATTAATAAAGTTGTTATGACTTTAAAAAAAAATCAATAATTGAGTAGTGTCGAAATTGACATAAATGAGTTTTTATAACAAATATTATATTATTAATTTATATTCTATTCCTAAAAAACTAGGTTTCATCTAAGAGACTTATATCCTGATATTTGTATTATTAATGGACCACTAGGTGGTATCTTGAAGTTATATACTATGTTTATTAACTATATAATATAAAAATACAAAGTGACATGGTAAGTGTCAAACTAATTAACTAAGACTTAAAAATAAAATATAAGGTTAATATAGTGACCCAAACCTATCTAAATTCTATTTCATGAGTGGTTTTTGACTCATACCCACCTTAAACTTTAAATATTCCACTTTGGAGCCATTATAAACCGAATATGAATTTATTATAAAATAATATTTCTAGATTTTCCTAAAGAGCCCCTCCTCCGACGTATAAAAGGACACCACTTATAACCAATTCCTCACCCCTATCAAGCCTTTTGGCTAATCCAAACTCTGACCAATTAATCTCCCTACATACCTGTCCTCCTCTTAGAATCCTTACCTTAGGTAGAAGGCACCTCAAGGGTATTTTTTGGTTCAAACCAAAGGGAGTTACCCAAATTAAAGGTAACAATTTCTCTTAGCTTCTTTTCTTTTATTTTACTTCTCCAACCCCTAAAATCTTCTTATTTTTTTCTTTTGTAACAAAACCAGTATCCTAAATATACTAGTATATTGTTATTAGAAGTATTATAACTACACTTACTCACACATCCTTCTAATGGGTGAAGAACATAATGTTTCTGTGGATGGAAACCAAACGCCTCATGAAGCGATGATTGTTCAATTATCTCCTACCACCTCTCATGGTGGCCATTATGATGGAACTATAATTAAATATGATATTAATGATATATATTTTATATATAAGCTTCTGTAATTCTATTTTATATTATACCATTATTCCTTTCATGTTGTATATATATACGATAATTTCATTTGAAGAAGTGCGGACTACCGCCCCCTCAAAGTGATATGACTCGTTCATACCATACATGGAATGTATAAAGGTTTGTGTTAATGAACTTAAGTAAAAAATATAAGATATTATATTATATTGGAATAATTATATACCTATTTATCATTTGGTTTTTATTCTTTTTAAAATGAAAAATGAAATTGAAGTAGCGTTCGTGCGTACGTATGGATTACCGTCTCCACGAACGCGATGAGATTCATTTCCCGACCATATCCATTCAAGAATAATTATAATTTGATGATTAAAAGTAATATTTAAGGACTTGATATCATTCTAGATATTAATAAGATACTACCTATCCATAACAAACACGACATACGTAACGAAGCATATAAAGGAAAACGAATCAGTTAACACCCGAAACGACGATAATACTAAAATATTATTGACAAAGAAATATTAAAAGATCATACATGATATCATATTTATGTATATGATTATTTTATAATTTATTAACAATGATTTAACTATTATATAGGATGTTAATCTACCCTCGACCAAGGAAAAGTTCAAGGTAAGGGGTTTGAATCTCACTCCTTATTCCCGTGAGATTCATGCCATATTGCCACTATTACCTTTTGTGTGGTGTATTTACTGCCCATAATTGTATTCTTTACATAATAAACTTTAATTTATTTGGATTTACATATTCATTGTATGATACCTCTTTCATGGGGTGTATGTTTCGTAAGTTACAAAATTGGTAAGGGTTATTTTCACAATCTCTTTATTATCTGAGGTTGTTTTTACATAAGTATCTACTGGGACCTCTTTATCATCCACATCCATGTTTATTAAAAATGTATTTCAAAACATTTTTACTATTTACTAGACAATGGGTTAAAGTCATTTATACACTTATGTGTTTTGAAAGGAATCTTTCTGTTGTTTTCCAAACATGGTACTTTTAACCTTTTCAACAAATTTAATGTAAGAATGTCTTTTTTTTAAATTATACGGTGGATGTGGATATTTTACATTGTTATAAAATCGTCGAAGATTCTCTTACAAGCTTATAAGGATATTTTCAAAAGAAAGTTTTTCTGTTATAATTATTTGATTTTTAAATGATTTAAAAAAATAGATATTTCTATCAAATATATGAAAACCCAGTGCAAATGTATACGTATTTAATGAAAGCTTATAAATGTTTAAAGAAAACCCGACTCTCGAGTGTGGTTGATAGGAATGGATTGGACGTGGACCCATCATTGCCTGTAATTAGTTGAGCAGTCTCAGAATTAGTTATTTTGTTTTCATAAGCTTTTATAATGTTTTCAGAAAAATCCTTGAGTATATTTGAGCAATTTTAAACATAAGTATCTTCTAAAAAATTTCATCAGTAGGTCTCATGAGACAAACTAGTGTCTTGGAACGAGGACTTGACAAAATCTTATTTTTATTCTTGGCACGAGGCCTTGGCTACGTAGTGATGATAGTCTGGCATTATGCATTCCATCATTATGAAATTGATTATTGTTATTGCATGTGATTATTTTACTAGTTGAATGTCGATGCGAGTAAGTAAATGTCATTATATGATTTTTATATTTTCCATATTATGTTGAAGTTTAAGTTTAAAAAGGCTTTTGTTTTTGTTATACATTTCTTTAAATGTTTATCTTTATTCATGAAAGTTTCCCCTGTATTGTTATCCTTACTGAGCATCTGAACTCACCCCTTTCAATGATTTATTTTTCCTAGGATGTGAATAAGTAATTTATGAATGACCTGCAGGGATAGTATGTGGGGATATGAGATTGGACTATGGAGACTATGTTGTTGTAGTTTTCATTTTTATGATGTAATGTAAACTTTATGAATGTATCTAGTGTTTCCAAGACTGCTAAACTGATCGGTCCTTCGGGACGTGATTCCTTGTAATCATGCCAATGTTATGTAATAATGCACTGAATCACGGTAACTGGGGTCAGGGTATTATAGTTAGTATTAGAGTAATTTTAACAATAACCTTGGAAACTAGATTTAGATAAACTCTGATTAGAGCACATAGACCTAATATAGAATTTGAGGATTAGTATAGCAGAACTTCCTAGAATTTTGGTATTGTAGATATTTTCTGAGTTTTCTAAGCAATACATACTTGTCTAGATACGAGCAGTTAGAGGTGGCTCTGGAACAGATGTACCTAGGGGTAAAACCCGAAAACAGAGCTTTGAGCTAGACTCGAACGGGAACTGGTGCACGAAAATGGGTCTTGATACACTCTTGGTTACGACACTCCCGGGGGATATGCTTAGGATAATTCTCATTTTATTTAAAAACCATTATGAAGGGCTCATGAGTATATACATACTCAAAGAAAATATTTTTATGATTATGGATTATATCCATAAATAGTTCAATTTGTGTTAGGCATTTTACAAGTTTGGAATTATTCATTGCAATTCATAAACTAACCTAGTTTATGTTATTGTATAGAAATGGCGCCCAGTAGAAGGAATGTGAACTCTAGTAATACGTATGATCCAATGAATAAGAAGGATCATATATTTCATGGTATTAATCCATCATTTATAAGGGAAATAGTCTCCCACTTATTATCATCACATGAAGAAATAGTATCATGTGTTGATAAGATAAGTAAAGAGTTTACTGAGTCCTATTGTTTTGAAGGGAAGAAAGAGATGAAAAGGATGGAAGAGAGAAAGATGGATAAAGGGAAGATGGAAAAGAAGGATTTTCCCATATGTGATAACTCTAGAAAGAATCACCTTGGAAAAATCTTTAAGGGAATTGGAGTGTTTTATAAGTGTGGAGAAAAAGGACACCAAGTACGTGACTGCAAGGGAATGAAAAAGGTTTCAAATGTACAATGCTTCATCTGCAAGGAGTTTGGACACTACGCAAACCAATGTCCAAATCATCAGACTATGCCCCAAATGATGCTATTTGATAATAATCAAGTTACGATACTACCACAGATGAAGAGGAATGACTAGTGTTCTTATGTTGTTATTTTGGAATTATTTCTTTGAAATGTTGTATCAATGATGTACTGGAAATAAATAAGGGTTGTACTGCAGTACTATTTCATTGAAGATTTGATATTTTATGGTCCTTTGAAAAGTGACTCTACCAAGAGTTAAACTTTTTGGAAATTACATGGTTGAAGGAAGGATAAACCTTAATATGGTCCTAATATTGAGGTGTGGATTTTGGAATAAGATATGGTGGATTTGGGTAAATTATATTGGATATTATTGACTGCTTTGAAACTGATTAAAGATTTGTATATTCCATAATTGTTGGATTTTACAACATTTTTGGACATATGAAGTATATCCAGTATTCTATAAGTAATAAGGGAGCATGAATTCAATCAATAAGGTGTTGTGGTAATTCAGGATGTTTCAGTGTTTTAAAAGAATACATGATGAAGGTATTCATATGCTATTACAGGGGAAAAAGGATCTACATTATGTTTACCTTTCATATAAATTAGGGACTGAGAGTTTACAAGAAGTATTTTGGATAAGTCTAAAGGTTGGAATGGATTACGTTTGAAAGGATATTTTTGGATTTTTATAAAAGGAAAACACACAGACCGTGTGATGACCCATCACGTCGGACAAAGTTGTGGGAATCGAACCCACAACTATAGTGCAATTGCGATTTATCGCCTACCACTGGACTATGTGAATTTCTTGGATGGTATAATGTAGTTTCTTTTTTTATATGTGAATTATAAATTCATTATATTTGGAACCCTATATGATTAGGATAAATAGAGTATTTTTTTAGTTGTATTATGTTTTGGGGTGAAATATGAGTTTGTGGTAGAAATTTATTAATGGATAAAATTCTATTTATAAAGTAAGTATATATACTTATGATCTTAGAGAGTCTCATAAAAAAATTCCTCAACGTTAAGAAAATGAACTTAGACCAAAAATGTTGTCCTAGATGGTACCTTAGATCATTACAAATTTATGGCTTTGGGAAAGTTGGAATTTTCATATCCATGTTCTCTACTACTCTCCATCAGATATTGATGGTTATATTTCTCTTTCATATCCATATTTTCCTACATAGAACCCTAGTATGTGTTATTTTCGGTAACCTTCATACTTACCACTCTTTATTTTAAATAGAGGATTCATTAATCTATTTTTCGATGTGGGATTTCAACAAAGATATTTTGAAATGTCAACCTCAAGTTTCCAATACTGAGCATAAATTGCAAGGATGAAATTTATTGAAGGTGGGGATAATGTATCACCCCAAGCTTCCACATTGCCTTCTCTTTGAATAATACAGCAGTGTGTGTTTTATGCAACTTCGAGTTCTAACACACACTACAACCAATCAAACTAGCCGTTATGAATAGTAATACCTATCTTTTGGAATTTTATAAATTCTATGTCTCAAAATGGACTTCATTTTTGGATTTTGAATATCGAATTTAGCCTACGGTGAAATTTTGGTACTTTTCGGAAAACTTTCATATTTTGATGAATAGTGAAAATTAATAAATTTTAATTAAAAACAACTTTTTTAATAAAAATAATTAGTAGTGATAAATTATGAATTTGAGTGGTTTTAAAGTATATTTTGAATATATTTTTACCATTTAATACAATTTTTGGACCCCATGGAGCCACTTGTAGGTGATAGGGACACTTTATATTAATTAAGTTAAGGTGAATACAAAAATGACATAAGCTTATATCATTTAGAAAAACTATTTTTACATAGGGTTATATATATTATATTTTCGATTATAAATATTCCATAGAAAGATAAAAATATTTCCTACATAATTGTATTTTATTTATAATTTTTAGACATTGAAAACGTAAAAATATATTTGACACAATAATGATGCAGTATTTTTCTTATTAATGAAAGAATCAAATAAATGATATTATAAATGTAAAAATAGATATAATTTGAATGTTTTGATGATATACACGAATTTTATTGGTTAATATGACATGTTAGGATTGCTTAAATTAATTTTTTTTTAATTAATAATTCTTTTAGGACTTTAACAAAAATCAATTATTGAGTAGTTTCAAAATTGACATAAATGAGTTTTTAAAACAAATATTATATTATTAATTTATATTCTATTCCTAAAAATATATGGGTTAGACAAGAGACTTATATTATGATATTTATATTATTAATGGACCACTTGGGGGTCTCTTGGAGGTATATAGTAATTTTATGACCTATATAATATAAAAATACAATGTGACATGGTAAGTGTCAAACTAATTAACTAAGAGTTAAATCTTAAAGATAAGGTTCATGTAATGACCAAAACCAGTATAAAATCTATTTTTTGAGTGGTTTTTGACCCATAACCACCTTAAAATTTAAATAATAAACTTTTGAGTAATTACAAACCGAATATTAATTTATTATAAAATAATATTTCTAGATTTTCCTAAAGATCCCCTCCTCCCCCTTATAAAAGGACACCACTTCTAACCAATTCATCACACCTCTAAAGCCTTTTGACTCATCCAACCTCTAACCAATTAAACTTCCTACATCCCTCGCCTCATCTTAGAATCCCTACCTTAGGCATAAGGCACTTCAAGAGTCCTTTTTGGTTCAAACCAAAGGGAGTTACCCAAATTAAAGGTAACGATTTCTCTTAGCTTCTTTTCTTTTATTTTACTTTTACAACCCATAAACTCTTCTTATTATTTTCTTTTGTAACAAAACCAGTATCCTAAATATACTAGGATATTTTTATTATAAGTATTAGAACTAAACTTACACACACATCCATCTAATGGGTGAAGAACATAATGTTTCTGTGGATGGCAAGGAAACGCCTCATGAAGCGATGATTGTTCAATTATCTCCTACCACCTATCATGGTGGCCATTATGATGGAAGTATAATTAAATATTATATTAATGATATATATTTTATATATAAGATTCTGTAATTCCATTTTATATCATACCATTATTCGTTTCATGTTGTATATATATATGATAATTTCATTTGAGGAAGTGCGGACTACCGCCCCCTCAAAGTGATATGACTCGTTCATACAATACATGGAACGTATAAAGAATGGTGTTAATGAACTCAAGTAAAAAATATAAGATATTATATTATACTGGAATAATTATATACCTATTTATCATTTGGTTTTGATTCCTTTTAAAATGAAAAATGAAATGGAAGTAGCATTCGTGCGTACGTACGGATTATCGTCTCCATGAACGTGATGAGATTCATTTCCCCATCATATACATTCAATAATAATTATCCTTTGTTGATTAAAAGTAATTTTTGAGGGCTTGATATCATTCTTGATATGAATAAGATACAACTTATCCATAACAAACACGACTTACATAACGAATCATATAAAGGAAAATGAATCAGTTAACACTCAGAACGACGATAATACTAAAATATTAATAACAAATCAATATTAAAAGATCATACATGATATCATATTTATGTATATGATTATTTTATAATTTAATAACAATGATTTAACTATTATACAGGATTTTAACCTAACCTCTACCAAGAAAAAGTACAAGGTAAGGGGTTTTCATCTCACTCCTTATTCCCGTGAGATTAATGCCATATTGCCACTATTACCTTTTGTGTGGTGTATTTACTACCCATAATTTTTTTATTTATGTAATACACATTAATTTATGTGTATTTACATATTCATTGTATGATACCTCTTTCATGGGGTGTATGTTTTGTAAGTTACCAAATTGGTGGTGGTTAATTTCACAATCTCTTTATTATCCTATGTTGTTTTTACATAAGTATCTACTGGGACTTCTTTAGCATCCACATCCATGTTTCTTAAAAATGTATTTCAAAACATTTTTACTATTTAATAGAAAATGGGTTAAAATAATTTATACCCTTATGTGTTTTGAAAGGAATCTTTCTGTTGTTTTTCGAACAAGGTACTTTTAAGATTTTTGACAAATTTAAGGTAAGAATGTCTTTTTTAAACTTATACGGCGGATGCAGCTATTTTACACCGTTATGAAATCTCTATGGATTCCCTTAAAATCTTATAAGGATATTTTCAAAAGAAAGGTTTTCTTTTATAATTATGTGATTTTAAATGATTTCAAAAAAGAGATATTTCTCTCAAATATTTGAAAACCAAGTGAAAATGTATACGTATTTAACGCAAGATTAAAAATGTTTTCAGAAAACCTGACTCTCAAGTGTGGTAGATAGGAAGGGATTGGGCGTGGACCCATCATGGCCTTTAATTAGTCGAGCAGTCTTAGAATTAGTTATTTTGTTTTCAGAAGCCTGCATAATGTTATCAGAAAAACACTTGAGTATATTTGATCAATTTTAAACGTAAGTGTCTTCTAAAAATATTGCATCAGTAGGTCTCATGAGACAAATTAGTGTCTTGGAAAGAGGCCTTGACAAAATCTTATTTGTAGTCTTGGCATGAGGCCTTGGCTACGTGGTGATGATAGTCTAGCATTAATCATTCCGTCATTATGAAAGTGGTTATTGATATTGTATATGATTATTCGACTAGTAGAATATCCATGCGAGTAAGTAAATGGCATTATTTGATTTTTATATTTTCCATGTAACGCCCCGACCCCAGTTACCCAGAGTCGGTGCATTATTACATAACATTGGCATGATCACAAGAAAGATCAAGTCTCGAAAGACCGATTAGTTTAATAGCCTTGGAAACACTAGATACATTCATAAAGTTTTACATTACATCAAAAAAACATCTTGTCTTCATATCCCCTCATATTATCCCTGCAGGTCATTCATAGATTACTTCTTCATAATCCTGGGAAAAAATAAAAAATTGAAAGGGGTGAGCTCAGATACTCAGTAAGGATAACATTATAGCACAAGCTTTCATAGATAAGCATAAACACTTGGGGCAATTTATAACTAAAACAAAAGCCTTTTAAACTTGAACTTCAGCATAAAAAGGCAAAGATAAAATGAAATAATGCCATTTAATTATTCACATGGATATTCTACTAGTCGAATAATCACATGAAATATCAATAACCACTTTCATAATGATGGAATGCATAATGACAGACTATCATAACCACATAGCCAAGTCCTCATGCCAAGACTACAAATAATATTTTGTCAAGGCCTTATGCCAAGACACTAGTTTGTCTCATGAGACCTACCAATGCATCGAGGAGTTATAGCGGGCTCCACCCGTCACTTATTAAGTCCAATACATTCCTCATATGAACAGGTTTAAACATAACATAAACATTCGTATTAAAACTAGCTTACGAAATGTCAATACTTTAACCACAAACCATGAATGGTATAAAAATAGCACATCCATAGTCAAACATAACTCATTAGATACAATATGGAAGATTTTATTGTATCACATTATCCTCAATCAAAAATAATTAAGGATGCTGACATAGATGAAAATAATTATCAAAACTATTTGAGAGAAATATCCCCCTTTTTCTTGAAATCATTTAATAGTCACACTATTTGTCAAGAAGCCATTTAAAATATATTTTTGAATCAAAGTGTCCCATACCAATTTGAAACTTTTTAAAAGGAGTTTTAATTTTAAAACTTTAATGTCCATATAAATAAATCCTTAAAACCGTTTTTAAAATATGGTCATTAATGAGAAAGAATTAGATGAATAAGTCTTCAAAACATTTAAAAATGGTATTTTAGTTAGAGATTCTAACCAAAAGAGAGACACTTGAATACAAATAATTGAGGTAATCAAAACTTTGTAATATCATGAGAAAAAATAGATTCATGATATACTATATCAATGTACATTATATACACCACATAAAAGTGATTTGGTGTATAACAACAAAGAAGTCTCAATGGAATTTAAGTAGAGATGAAATCTCTCATAAAGGCTGTATCCTTAGGTTAAGGATAAATCAACGACATAGTTATGTGTGACAAATATAAATACACTAAATATGATTGGATATTTAGTGTAAAACAATCAAGGGACATTCACACATAATCTTGTAAAAACAACACCAATTAATTGGATGTTTAACTCAACAAATGGAGAAAGAGTTAAAATTACTCTTATCAAATTCATATCGATGACTTGAGAAATTATCAATGGAGTGATTATGTGTATAAAAATTATATCCATGGGAATTGGAGTGGAAATTATGACATAATCAAATGAATAGTGATTCCACAAATAATCTTGGAGTAATATAATCAATGAAATATGTGTAAAGCCGAATGAGTGGAAATTGAAATTTCAAATTCCCTTATTGATTTGGTAACATACAAAAAATACACCCCTGAAAGAAGGATCATACAATTATGATGTAAATATACATGAATTAAAGTATATTACACAATTAATACAAACATGGGTAGTACACATACACCACATGCAATAATAAAGTGGTGAACAATGGAATTCTCACGAAATTAAGAGTGAGTTAAGAAACCCCTTACCTTGTACTTTTCCTTGGTTGGGGGTAGGTTAACCTCCTGTATAATGTTGAAATAATTGTTATATAAATTATTCATGAATCGTATACATTAATATGATATCATATATGATCTTTTAACGTTGATTTGTTAATAATATCTTAGAATTATCGTCGTTTCGGGTGTTAACTTACTCGTTTTCTTTTATATGTTTTGTTACGTAATACATGGTTGTCATGGATAGGTTGTATCTTATTCATATCCAGATTGATATAAAGTTCTTAAAAATTATTTTTAAATCATCAAATTATAATTATACTTGAATGGATATGATGGAGAATGAATCTCATCGCGTTCGTGGAGACGGTAGTCCGTACGTACGCACGAGCAACAATATCATTCTTTTGATATTAAAATAATATATAATTGGATGGTATATCATATATACAGAATTATTATAATGTTATATTTATTATTTAAATTAGTTACACATCATTATTGTACCCACCCAAATAATAATATATTGAATAACAATTACACCACGACGTGGAGACGGTAAGCCGTACGTACGCACGTATAGTGACATGTTATTCAAAGGGTGGATACAATACTGAATATGGTTGTACCATATTTATAATAACATCACAGTATATATAAGATACTGGAGTTACTATTTTAGATTGGTAATAACAAATAAAGAAGAAGTGTAAGAAGAAAGGAACTTGAGAAGGGGTGGTGAAAACATTATATCTTCTTCGCGTTCTTCCTTTTGATTTGATCAAAAGGGCTCCTTAGGTTGGCTTTCTGATCAAAATAATGCCTCTATGTTGTAGTAAGGGAAGTTTAGAGAGTATTCGGTCAGGGTTTGGCCGAATCAAAAGGCTTTGAAGGTGTGAAGAAATGATAAGGAGGAGTGCCCTTTTAAAAGAGCGGTGAGGGGAACCTTTGGAAATGCTAAACATATTAATTTATAATAAATTCATAATCGGTTTCTAATGGCTCCAAAGATTATTATTCAAAGGTTAATGTGGGGATAGGTCGAAAAACATTCAGCCAATAGAATTTATACAGGTTTGGGTCACTATAGTAACCTTATCTTTTAGTTTTAACACTTATTTAATTAGTTTGACATTTACCATGTCACTTTGTATTTTTATATTATATAGTTAATTAACTTACTATATACATCCAAGATACCCCCAAGTGGTAAATTTATGATATAACTATCATGATATAAGTCTCTGGGCTGAACCATATATTTTTAGGAATTTAATATCAATTAATAATATAATATTTGTTTTAAAAACTCTTTTATGTCAATTTTGACACTATTCAATAGTTGATTTTTTTGAAACTCATAAAATAATGATTACTTCGGGAAAAGTCAATTAAATAAATACTAATATGTCATATTATCCTATAAAAATAGTTTAATTCATAAAAAGTCTCAAATTATATTTATTTGGGTATTTATAATAAGAATTATTCTAATTTTTCATTATTATGGTAATTACTGCATCATCATTGTGTCATAAATAAATTACATTATTTAATGTCTAAAAATTATAAATAAAATATCATTATGTATTAAATCGTATTATCTTTCTTATGAATATTTACAATCGAATTTATATTATGGATAACCCTATATTAAAAATGTTTTACTAAATAAACTTTGATTTTAACTCTTTTAACTCGTCTTTGAATTAAATAATAATAAATGTCCTAATCTAATCCAAGTGGACCTAAATGATAATATTTTTTTCATAAGGTTTTTTTTGGTCGAGATACACTTATCCAATAGAATTAGGACATGTGTTATAATAATATTAATATCATTTTTACCCTTAATTACCCTATTTACTTTTAACCGTGGTAAATAAAAGTAAAAAAGTTATTATTCACCAAAAATTATTTTCATCTCATTGAACCACATTTTACTTCTTGATATTAACCGTGTATCTCGGATTTTCGAAATTCCATTCACAGAAGTGGTAAAATTAAGTTTTATGAAAAATTCAGTTTTTTTAACTACCACTTAGTAGTTTCACTATTCATCAAAAATTGATGTTTTTCAGAACAGTGCCAAAATTTCACCCTAAGCTATAATTGATATTCCGAATTCAAAAATGATGTCCATTTTACAAAATTCTAAACATATAAGTTTCATTAATTAATTTTATAATTAATTCTCGTTGTCACAACAAATATCGTGTTTTTAAGAAACAATATATATCAAAAGATTGACAATTGTTTAGGTCCAATTTCAAAGTGAAATTAATTATAATGAACACCATTGGAAAAATGGTAAAAATATATTATAATTATACTTTAAAACCACTCAATAATATAATTTATCACTATAAATTATTTTGATTTAAAAAGTTGTTTTTAATTAAAATTTAGTAATTTTCACTATTCATCAAAATATAAGTGTTATCCGAAAATTTCCAAAATTTCACCCTAAGATAAATTAGATATTCCGAATCCAAAAATTAAGTCCATTTTGAGAGATAGAATTTATAAAATTTCAAAAAGTAGGTATTACTATTCCTAATGGCTTGTTTTATTGGTTGTGGTGTGTTAGAATCTCGAAGTTGCGTACAATGCACGCCATTGCATTACTCGAAGAGAAATGTACCGTGGAAGCTTGGGGTGTTACATTCTCCCCTACTTCAATAAATTGCGTCCTTGCAATTTTTAAAATTGTGCTTGGTAATATAATGGAAAGTCCCACATCGGAAAAAGAGTCAATAAAACTATCACTTTAAGAGAAATAAAGAGAGGTATAAAGGTCAACCAAGATAACCCATACTCGAATTCCATGTAGGAAAACATGGATATGGATGATAAACTAAGTGTCAAGTTATGATGGAGAGGGATAGAAATCATGATTAGGAGAAAGTTAACAATAAGAAAACCACAAACTTGTGTTGGGAAAACGACCATTAGTCTCTTAGTAGGAAAGTAAACGGACAACATTTTTTTGTTTTATGTTACATTCATTTATGATATTGACTAAGAATATAAAGATATATACTTACATTTTAGGTAGAGTTTCATTAATTAACAAATTTCCACCACTAACTCATTTTTTTTAAATGATGAGTATTCAAGAAGACTTCGTCACACTGGAAGAGCTAGAATAAACTTCTATAGAATCACATGATCCATGCAGGATGAACTATATATTTACATTGTCTTTAGAGATTAATCAAAACCCAAATTGTTAGTACAAGATCTAATGATCCCCCAAAAGGATATTCCTTGAGAGAAATAAACACTAATCTTAATTTCCAAAATTAAAACAACAATACCCCAAAGTAAAATAAATACCTTTCAATAATCAATTATCCTTAAAATCCTTCAATATAATCAAAACTAATATTGAAAACCAAAACTTATTAAAAATGTAGTCTTCCACGTTAAATTGTATCTCCAAATGTCATTAATTACTCTTAAAGTCTCATACTTAAAAGTAATTAACCTAATCATTTCCACAAATAACCCAAATCATTATAAATCCACAATAAAAACATAGATAAAAATCCACCATTACTCCTCAAATGAAATCTTATACTATTCTATTTTTCTTTGGGCATATAGTGTTCTCAACAAAGCGAACAACTTCCAAAAATAAAATTTATCACTTAATCACCAAATCATTTTCCTATACTAAGGGTATTCATTTGATAAGACATAAGATCCCAAATCAAATTATTATTGATCAATAAAATCATTTAACTAAAAATAATAGTCACACTAACCAGGGACTTCACGTAGTCCAGTGGTAGGCGATAAATCCCAATCGCACTTTGGTTGTGGGTCTGATTCCCACTGCTTTGTCCGACGCGACGGGTTGTCACACGGTCTACGTGTTGTCCTTTTTCAAAAACTATATTTTATAACATTACCAAAATGAGATAAATTCCTCAAAATAACCATAACAAAATTTAACCACAAATGTTATCTCATACTTTGCATTTTCATCCCAAATTATAATAATTTGTAATTGCCTCAAACTCAATGATCATATAATACCAAATGGTTATTTATAACTATATGCACAAGAGAAAAGATAATTCTTCGATAAATATCATTCTCAAATGGAAAACGTTAGGGTTACAAATACAAGAGAAAATTATTCCAAAGTAAACCCTTCAAAAAGGATCACTAATAATTTAAAACATTTCTCCAAACATTTATTTCCACATAGCTTCTTCTTTGACCAAGAAAATATCCTATAGAATAGGGCATTCACTCAGGTAATGGCCAGGTCCCCTACATTTATGGAAAATGACTGTAAATGGACTCTTGGGACCATTTTTATCTTCTTCCATAGTACTCTTAATTTTTCTTCGGCAATTCTTCACTTTATATCCTTCCTTCCCACATGTAAAGCATTTCTTTGTCCCATTGAGACACTTTCATGGGTGTCTCCTTCCACATTTCCTACATGATGGAAATTGAGGATTTCTTTCTCCATGGTTTCCACTACTGGAGCTCTTATCATTCATCACCATTCTATTCTTTGTTGAGTCCGGTAATTGGTTAATATATATATTATTGATCATATTTTTGTAAAATTGATTTGGTATAAAGACGATATCTTTTACTCCTATCAACATTCCATTTTGTTGCTCATTTCCACCATCGTTCCCACCTTGTACATCATTCTCATAGTCACTATGACTTCCCTGGAATCCAGCCATTGACTAAAACCAGAAATCATTGTGTGAGTAATAGTAGTCATACAAACATTTAGAGATTAACATGTCACCATATTCTCAATTTGAAACACATTAGGATTAACCAAGGTCATTTACTCTCATCATATATATATAATACTTTAAATCGGTTTATAAATAAAATGTAAATTATCCTAAGCATATCCCCCGGGAGTGTCGTAACCAAGAGTGCAGTAAGGCCCGTTGTCATGCACCAGTTCTCGTTCGAGTCTAGCTCAAAGCGGTGTTTTCGGGTTTTACCCCTAGGTACATCTGTGCCCGAGCCACCTCTACCTGCTCATATCTAGACAGGGATGTATTGCTCGGAAAACTCACAAAATCTCTACAATACCAAAATTATAGGTAGTTCTTCTATACTAATCCTCAATGTTCATCTTAGGTTACATGCTCTAATCAGAGTTTATCTAGATCTAGCTTCCAAGGTTTATACTAAACTTCCTCTGATACCAACTGTAACGCCCCGACCCCAGTTACCCAGAGTCGGTGCATTATTACGTAACATTGGCATGATCACAAGAAAGATCAAGTCTCGAAAGACTGATTAGTTTAGTATCCTTGGAAACACTAGATACTTTCATAAAGTTTTACATTACATCAAAAAAACATCTTGTCTTCATATCCCCTCATACTATCCCTATAGGTCATTCATAAATTACTTCTTCATAATCCTGGGAAAAAATAAAAAATTGAAAGGGGTGAGCTCAGATGCTCAGTAAGGATAACATTATAGTAGAAGCTTTCATAGATAAGCATAAACACTTAGGGAAATTTATAACTAAAGAAAAAGCCTTTTAAACTTGAACTTCAGCATAAAATGGAAAAGATAAAATGAAATAATGCCATTTACTTATTCACATGGATATTATACTAGTCGAATGATCACATGCAATATCAATAACCACTTTCATAATGATGGAATGCATAATGCCAGACTATCATAACCACATAGCAAAGGCCTCGTGCCAAGACTACAAATAAGATTTTGTCAAGGCCTTGTACCAAGACACTAGTTTGTCTCATGATACCTACCGATGCATCGAGGATCTATATCGGGCTCCACCCGTCACTTATTAAGTCCAATTCATTCCTCATAGGAACTAGTTTAAGCATAACATAAACATTCGTATTAAAACTAGCATACGAAATGTCAATACTTTAACCACAAACCATGAATGGTATAAAAATAGCACATCCATAGTCAAACATAACTCATTAGATAAAATATGGAAGATTGTATTGTATCACATTATACTCAATCAATAATAATTAAGGATGCTGACATAGATGAAAATAATTATCAAAACTATTTGAGAGAAATATCCCCCTTTTTCTTGAAATCATTTAAAAGTCACAGTACTTGTCAATAAGCCATTTAAAAAAAGATTTCTGAATCAATGTGTCCCATACCACTTTGAAACTTTTTAAAAGGAGTTTTAATTTTAAAACTTTAATTTCCATATAAATAAATCCTTAAAACCATTTTTAAAACATGGACATTAATGAGAGAGATTTAGATGAATAAGTCTTCAAAACATTTAAATTGGTTTTTTAGTTAGAGATTCTAACCAAAAGAGATACACTTGAATACAAATAATTGAGGTAATCAAAACTTTGTAGTATCATGAGAATAAAGGTATTCATGATATACTATGTCAAATTACATTATATACACCACATAAAAGTGATTTGGTGTATAACAACAAAGAAGTCTCAATGGAATTTAAGTTGAGATGAAATCTCTCATAAAGTTCGTATCCTTAGGTTAAGGATAAATCAACGACATAGTTATGTGGGAAAAATATAAATACACTAAATATGATTTGATATTTATTGTAAAACAATCAAAGGACATTCACACATAATCTTGTAAAAACAACACCAATGAATTGGATAATTAACTCAACAAATGGAGAATGAGTTAAAATTACTCTTATCAAATTCATATCGATGACTTGAGAAATTATCACTGGAGTGATTATGTGTGTAAAAAGTATATCCACGGGAAGGGGAGTGGAAATTATGAAATAATCAAATGAATAGTGATTCCACACATAATCTTGGAGTAATATAATCAATGAAATATGCGTAAAGCCGAATGAGTGGAAATTGAAATTTCAAATTCCCTTATTGATTTGGTAACATAAAAACATACACCCATGAAAGAAGGATCAAACAATTATGATGTAAATATACATGAATTAAAGTATATTACACAATGAATAAAAACATGGGCAGTACACATACACCACATGCAATAATTAAGTGGTGAACAATGGAAATCTCACGAAATTAAGAGTGGGTTAAGAAACCCCTTACCTTGTACTTTTCCTTGTCCAGGGGTAGCTTAACCTCCTGTATAATGTTGAAATAATTTTTATTAAATTATTTATGAATTGTATACATTAATATGATATCATATATGATCTTTTAATATTTCTTTGTTAATAATATCTTAGAATTATCGTCGTTTCGGGTGTTAACTTACTCATTTTCTTTTATATGTTTTGTTACGTAAGCCATGTTTGTCATGGATAGGTTGTATCTTATTCATATACAGAATTATATAAAGTTCTTAAACATTATTTTTAAATCATAAAATGATAATTATACTTGAATGTATATGATGGAGAATGAATCTCATCGCGTTCGTGGAGACGGTAGTCCGTACGTACGCACGAGCGGCAATATCATTCTTTTGATATTAAAATAATATATAATTGGATGGTATATCATATATTCAGAATTATTATCATGTTATATATATTATTTAAATGAGTTACACATCATTATTATACCCACCCAAATAATAATATATTGAATAACAATTACACCACGACGTGGAGACGGTAAGCCGTACGAACGCACGTATGGTGACATGTTATTCAAAGGGTGGGTAGAATACTGAATATGGTTGTACCATATTTATAATAACATCACAGTATATATAATATACTGGAGTTATTATTTTAGAAAGGTAATAACAAAGAAATAAGAAGTGGAAGAAGAAAGGAACTTGAAAAGGGGTGGTGAAAACATTACCTCTTCTTCGCATTCTTTCTTTTGATTTGATCAAAAGGGCTCTATAGGTTGGATTTATGATCAAAATAAGGGTTCTAGGTTGTATTTAGGGAATTTTAGAGAGTATTTGGGTAGGTTTTGGCCGAACCAAAAGGCTTTGATGGTGTGAAGAAATGAGAAGGAGGAGTGCCCTTTTATAAGAGGGGTGAGGGGCACCTTTGGAAAAGGTAAAAATATTAATTTATAATAAATTCATATTCAGTTTATAATGGCTCCAAAGTTTATTATTCAAAGTTTAAGGTTGGGATAGGTCGAAAACCATTCATACAATAGAATTTAGACAGGTTTGGGTCACTATAGTAACCTTATCTTTTAGTTTTAACTCTTAGTTAATTAGTTTGACATTTACCATGTCACTTTTTATTTTTATATTATATAGTTAATAAACTTACTATATACATCCAAGCGACCCCCAAGTGGTCCATTAATAATATAAATATCATGCTATAAGTATCTTGGCCGAAACATAGATTTTTAGGAATTTAATATCAATTAATAAAATAATATTTGTTTTAAAAACTCTTTTATGTCAATTTTGACACTATTCGATAGTTGATTTTTTTGAAACTCATGACAAGAATATTACTTCTAGAAAAGTCAATTAAATCAATCCAAATATGTCATATTATCTTATAAAAATAGTTTAATTCATAAAAAGCCTCAAATTATTTTTATTTGGGTATTTATAATATCAATTATTCTAATTTTTCATTATTATGGTAATTAATGCCTCATCATTGTGTCATAAATGAATTAAATTATTTAATGTCTAAAAATTATAAATAAAATATCATTATGTATTAAATCTTATTATATTTCTAATGAATATTTACAATTGAATTTATCTTATGGATAAACCTATATTAAAGATGTTTTAGTAAATAAACTTTGATTTTAACTCTTTTAACTCTTCTTTGAAATAAATAATAATAAATGTCCTAATCTAATTCAAGTGGACCTAAATGATAATATTTTATTCCTAAGGTTGTTTTTGGTCGAGATACAATTGTCCAATAGAATTAGGACATGTGTTAGGGTAATATTAATATCATTTTTACCATTAATTACACTATTTAATTTTAACCGTGGTAAATAAAAGTAAAAAGTTACTATTTGCCAAAAAAATATTTTCATCTCATTGAACCACATTTTAATTCTTTATATTGACCGTGTCTCCCGGATTTTCAAAATTCCATTCACAAAAGCGGTAAAATTAAGTTTTATGAAAAATTTAGTTTTTTTAACTACCACTTAGTAGTTTCACTATTCATCAAAAATTGAGGTTTTTCAGAACAACGCCAAAATTTCACCCTAAGATATAATTGAAATTCCGAATTCAAAAATTATGTCTATTTTACAAAATTCTAAACATATAAGTTGCATTAATTAATTTTATAATTAATTCCCGTTGTCACAACAAATAGCGTGTTTTTAAGAAACCATATATATCAAAAGATTGACAATTGTTTAGGTCCAATTTCAAAGTGAAATTAATTATAATTAATACCATTGGATAAAATGGTAAAAATATATTCTAATTATACTTTAAAACCACTAAATAATATAATTTATCACTATAAATTATTTTGATTTAAAAATTTGTTTTTAATTAAAATTTAGTAATTTTCACTATTCATCAAAATATAAGTGTTATCCGAAAAGTTCCAAAATTTCACCCTAAGATAAATTCGATATTCCAAATCCAAAAATGAAGTCCATTTTGAGAGATATAATTTATAAAATGTCAAAAATTAGGTATTACTATTTTTAATGGCTAGTTTGATTGGTTGTGGTGTGTTAGAATCTCAAAGTTGCGTACAATGCACGCCATTGCATTACTCGAAGGGAAACGTACCGTGGAAGCTTGGGGTGTTACATGACATATTATGATGAATTTCAAGTTTAAAAAGTCTTATGTTTTAGTTCTAAATTGCCTTAAATATTTATGTTTATTCATGAATGTTTCTGCTATATTGTTATCCTTACTGAGCATCTGAGCTCACCCCTTTCAATGTTTTATTTTTCCCAGGATGTGAAAAAGTAATTTATGAATGACCTGCAAGGATAGTATGTGGGGATATGAGAGTGGACTATGGATACTATGTTGTTGTATTTTTTATTTTTATAATGTAATATAAACTTTATGAATGTATCTAGTGTTTCCAAGACTGCTAAACTAATCGGTCCTTCGGGACGTGATTCCTTATAATCATGCCAATGTAATGTAATAATGCACCGAATCTGGGTAACTGGGGTCGGGGTGTTATAGTTGGTATCAGAAAATGTTTAGCAATAAGCTTGGAAACTAGATTTTGATAAACTCTGATTAGATTACATAGCCCTAAGATAGATTTTGAGGATAAGTATAGAAGAACTTCATAGAATTTTGGTATTGTAGAGATTTTGTGAGTTTTCTAAGCAACACATCCCTGTATGGATACGAGCAGGTAGAGGCGGCTCGGGCACAGATGTACCTAGGGGTAAAACCCGAAAACACCGCTTTGAGCTACACTCAGATGGGAAATGGTGTAGGACAATGGTCCTTGCTGCACTCTTGGTTACGACACTCCCTGGGGATATGCTTAGGATAATTCTCATTTTCTTTACAAACCATTATGAAGGGCTCATGAGTATATACTTACTCAAAGAAAACATTTTTATTATTATGGATTATATCCATAAAAGATTCAATTTGCGTTAGGTATTTTACAAGTTTGGAATTATTCATTGCAATTCATAAACTGACCTAGTTTATGCTGTTGTATAGAAATGGAGCCCAGTAGAAGTAATGTAAACTCCAGTAATACGTATGATCCAAAGAATAAGAAGGATCATATCTTTCATGGTATTAAGCCATAATTTAGAATGGTAATATTCTCCTACATATTATCATCATATGAAGAAATAGTATCATCTGTGGATAAGATAAGTAAAGAGTTTACTGAGTCATATGGCTTTGAAGGGAAGAAAGAGAAGAAAAGGATGGAAGAGAGAAAGTTGGAAAAAGGGAAGAGGGAAAAGAAGTATTTTCCCATATGTGATAATTGTAGAAAGAATCACCTTGGAAAATTCTTGAAGGGAATGTGAGTATGTTATAAGTGTAGAGAAAAAGGACACCAAGTATGTGACTTCAAGGGAAATAAAAAGGTTTCAAATGTACAATGCTTCATCTGCAAGGATTTTGGACACTACGCAAACGGATGTCCAAATCATCAGACTATGCCACAAATGATGCCATTGGATAATAATTAAGTTACGATACTACCACAGATGAAGAGGAATGACTAGTGTTCTTCTGTTGTTATTTTGTAATTATTTCATTGAAATGTTGTATCAATGATGTACTGGAAATAAATAAGGATTGTATTTCAGTACTATTTCATTGAGTATTTGAGATTTTATGGTACTTTGAAAAGTGACTCTACAGTGAGTTAAACTTTTTGGAAATTACATGGTTGAAGGAAGGATAAACCTTAATATGGTCCTAATATTGAAGTACTGATTTTGGAATAAGATATGGTGGGTTTGGGTAAATTATATTGGATATTCTTGACTACATTGTAACTGATTAAAGATTTTTATATTCCATCATTATTGGAGTTTACAACATTTTTGGATGGATGAAGTATATACAGTATTCTATAAGGAATAAGGAAGCATGAATGCAATCAATAAGGTGTAATGGTAATTCAGGATGTTTCAGTGTTTTAAAAGAATACATGATGTAGGTATTCACATGTTATTACAGGGAAAAAAGGATCTACGTTATTTTTACCTTTCATATAAATTATGGAGTGAGATTTTACAGTAGTATTTTGGATAATTCTAAAGGTTGTGATGGATAGAGTTTGAAAGGATATTTTTGTATTTTTATAAAAGGACAACACAGATACCGTGTGGCGACCCATTATGTCGGACAAAGTTGTGGGAATCGAACCCACAACCGTAGTGCAATTGGGATATATCGCCTACCACTGGACTACGTGAATTTCTTGGATGGTATAATGTAGTTTCCTTTTTTTTCTGATATGTGAATTATAAATTCATTATATTTGGAACCCTATATGATTAGGATAAATAGAGTATTTTTTAGTTGTATTATGTTTTTGGGTGACAGATGATTTTGTGGTAGAAATTTATTAATGGATAAAACTCTAATTATAAAGTAAGTATATCTGCTTATGATCTTATCCAATCTCATAAATAAATTCCTCAACATTAAGAAAAGGAACTTAGAACAAAAGTGTTGTCCTAGATGGTACCTTAGATCATCACAAATTTATCGCTTTGGGATCATTGGCTTTTTTATAGCCATGTTCTCTACCACTCTCCATCAGATATTGATGGTTATATTTCTCTTTCATATCCATATTTTCCTACATGGAACCCTAGTTTGTGTTATTTTCGGTAACCTTCATACTTACCACTCATTATTTTAAATAGAGGTCTCATTAATCCATTTTTCGATGTGTGATTTCAACAAAGATATTTTGAAATGTCAAACCCAAGTTTCCAATACCATGCATAAATTACGAGGAATAAATTTATTGAAGGAGGGGAGAATGTAACACCCCAAACTTCCATGTTACGCTTCTCTTTGAATAATACAGTAGAGTGTGTAGTACGCAACTTCGACTTCTAACACACACTACAACCAATCAAACTACCTGTTATGAACAGTAATACCTGCCTTTTGAAATTTTATATATTTTATCTCTCAAAATGGACTTCATTTTTGTATTCTTAATATCGAATTTAGCCTACGGTGAAATTTTGGTACTTTTCGGATAACTTTTATATTTTGATGAATAGTGAAAATTAAAAAAATTTAATTAAAAACAACTTTTTTAATCAAAATAATTAATAGTGATAAATTTTGAATTTGAGTGGTTATAAAGTATATTAAGAATATATTTATACCATTTAATACAATTTTGGTCATTGGACATAATTTCACAATTAAACCGGACATAAACATGTATCAATCTTTTGATAGTTATTATATCTTAAAAACACGCTTTTTGTTTTAAAGGGTAAATCTGGTAAATAAGGGTTAAAAAATAATATTATTATTATAATAAATTAGCCTAAAACGTGTCCTAACCTTATTTTTGGATATATTTTCGACCATGGGAATCTTTGGGTCGATTTTGGGACCCCATGTAGCCAATTGTAGCTGATAGGGACACTTTATATTAATTAAGTTAAAGTGAATACAAAAATGACATAAGCTTATATCTTTTAGAAAAACAATTTTTACATAGAGTTATACATGTAATATTTTCGATTATAAATATTCATTAGAAATCTAAAATGATTTCCTACATAATGGTATTTTATTTATAATTTTTAGACATTGAAAAAGTAAAAATATATATGACACAATAATGATGCAGTGTTTTCCTTATTAATGAAAGAATCAAATAATTGATATTATAAATGTTAAAATAAATATAATTTGAAAGTTTTGATGACATACACGAATTTAATTGGTTAATATTACAAGTTAGTATTTCTTAAATAAACATGTTTTTAATTAATAAAGTTGTTAAGACATTAACAAAAATCAATTATTGAGTAGTGTCAAAATTGACATAAATGAGTTTTTAAAACAAATATTATATTATTAATTTATATTATGTTGCTAAAAATCTAAGGATCAACCAATATACTTATATCATGGTATTTTTATTATTAATGGACCACTTGGGGGGTCTCTTGGAGGTATATAGTAAGTTTATTAACTATATAATATAAAAATACAAAGTGACATGGAAAGTGTCAAACTAATTAACTAAGAGTTAAAAATAAAAGATAAGGTTAATATAATGACCCAAACCTATCTAAATTATTTTGGTTGAGCGTTTTTTTACCCATACCCACCTTAAATTTTAAATAATCCACTTTGGAGCCATTAGAAACCGAATATGAATTTATTATAAAATAATATTTCTAGATTCTCCTTAAGAGCCCCTCTTCCCCCTTATAAAAGGACACCACTTCTAACCAATTCCTCGCACCTCTCAAGCCTTTTGGCTCATCCATCCTCAACCCAATTAAGCTCCCTACATCTCAATCCTCCACTTAGAAGACTTACCTTAGGTAAAAGGAACTTCAAGAGTCCTTTTTGCTTCAAACCAAAGGGAGTTACCCAAATTAAAGGTAACGATTTCTCTTAGAGTCTTTTCTTTTATTTTACTTCTCCAAAGCCTAAAATCTTCTTATTATTTTATTTTGTAATAAAATCAGTATAATTAATACACTGGGATATTTTTATTAGAAGTATTATAACTACACTTACACACACATCCATTTAATGGGTGGAGAACATAATGTTTCTGTGGATAGCAGCAAAAGCCTCATGAAGCGATGATTATTAAATTATCTCCTACCACCTCTCATGGTGGCCATTATGATGGCACTATAATTAAATATGATATTAATGATATCTATTTTATATATAATATTCTTTAATTCCATTTTATATCATACCATTACTCGTTCTATGTTGTATATATATACGATAATTTCATTTGAGGAAGTACGGACTACCGCCCTCTCAAAGTGATATGACTCGTTCAAACCATATATGGAATGTATTAAGGATGGTGTTAATGAACTTAAGTAACACGTATAAGATATTATATTATACTTTAATAATTATATACCTATGTATCATTTGGTTTTGATTGGTTTTAAAATGAAAAATTAAATGAAAGTAGCGTTCGTGCGTACGTACAGATTACCGTCTCCACGAACGCGATGAGATTCATTTCCCTATCATATCCATTCAAGAATAATTATAGTTTTATGATTCAAAGTAATGTTTAAGGTCTTGATATCATTCTGGATATGAATAAGATACAACTTATCCATAAAAAACACGACTTACGTAACGAAGCATATAAAGGAAAACGAATCAGTTAACACCCGAAAGGACGATAATACTAAAATATTATTAACAAAGCAATTTTAAAAAATCATACATGATATAATATTTATTTATATTATTCTTGTATAATTTAAGAACAATTATTTAACTATTATACAGGATGTTAACCTACCCTCGACAAAGGAAAAGTACAAGGTAAGGGGTTTTCATCTCACTCCTTATTCCCGTGAGATTCATGCCACATTGCCAATATTAACTTTTGTGTGGTGTATTTACTTCCCATAATTGTATTCTTTATTTAATACAATTTAATTTATCTGTATTTACATATTCTTTGTATGATACCTCTTTCATGGAGTGTATGTTTTGTAAGTTACCAAATTTTTAAGGGTTAATTTCTCAATATCTTTATTATCTAAGGTTGTTTTTACGTAAGTATCTACTGGGACCTCTTTGTCATACACATCCATGTTTCTTAAAAATGTATTTCAAAACATTTTTACTATTTACTAGACAATGGGTTAAAGTCATTTATACCCTTATGTGTTTTGAATGGAATCTTTCCATTGTTTTCCAAACAAGGTACTTTTAACCTTTTCGACAAATTTAAGGCAATAATGTCTTTTTTTAACTTATATGGAGGATGTGGCTATTTTATGCCATTATGAAATCGTCAAAGATTACCTTACAAGATTATAAGGATATTTTCAAAAGAAAGGTTTTCTTTTATAATTATGTGATTTTTAAATGATTTTAAAAAAGAGATATTTCTCTCAAATATATGAAAACCCAGTGCAAATGAATGTGTATTTAACGCAAGATTTAAAATTTTTTCAGAAAACCTGACACTAGAGTGTGGTAGATAGGAAGGGATTGGGTGTGGACCCATCATTTCCGATAATTAGTTGAGCAGTCTCAGAATTAGTAATTTTGTTTTCAGAAGCTTTCATAATGTTTTCAGAAAAACACTGGAGTATATTTGAGCAATTTTATTCATAAGTATCTTCTAAAAAAGTTGCATCGGTAGGTATCATGAGACAAACTAGTGTCTTGGCATGGGGCCTTTTCAAAATCTAATTTTTAGTCTTAGCATGAGGCCTCGGCTACTTGGTGATGATAGTCGGGCATTATGCATTCCATCATTATGAAAGTGGTTATTGAAATTGCATGTGATTATTCGACTAGTAGAATATCAATGCGAGTAAGTAAATGGAATTATTTGATTTTTATATTTTCCATATTATGCTGAAGTTCAGGTTTAAAAAGGATTTTGTTTTAGTTATACATTTCCTTAAATGTTTATGTTTATTCATGAAAGATTCCGCTATATTGTTATACTTATTGAGCATCTGAGCCCACCCCTTTCAATGTTTTATTTTTCCCAAGATGTGAAGAAGTAATTTATTAATGACCTATAGGGATAGTATGAGGGGATAAGAGAGTGGACTATGGAGACTATGTTTTTGTATTTTTCATTTTTATGATGTAATGTAAACTTTATGAATGTATCTAGTGTTTCCAAGACTGCTAAACTGATCGGTCCTTCGGGACGTGATTCCTTGTAATCATGCCAATGTTATGTAATAATGCACCGACTCTGGATAACTGGGGTTGGGGTGTTACAGTTGGTATCAGAGAAAGTTTAGCAATAACCTTGGAAACTAGATTTAGATAAACTCTGATTAGAGGACATATCCCTAAGATATACTTTGAGGATTAGTATAGAAGAAATTCCTAGAATTTTGGTATTGTAGAGTTTTTGTGAGTTTTTCGAGCAATAATTCCCTGTCTGGATAACGAGAAGGTAGAGGCGGCTCAGGTACAGATGTACCTAGGGGTAAAACCTGAAAAAATCACATTGATCTAGGCTCGAACGGGAACTGGTGCACGACAACGGGCCTTGCTGCACTCTTGGTTACGACACTCCCGTGAGATATTCTTAGGATAATTCTCATTTTCATTACAAACCATTATGAAGGGCTCATGAGTATATACTTACTCAAAGAAAACATTTTTATGATTATGAATTATATCCATAAACTGTTCAATTTGTGTTAGGTATTTTACATGTTTGGAATTATTCATTGCAATTCATAAACTGACCTAGTTTATGCTATTGTATAGGAATGGTGCCCAGTACAGGGAATGTGAACTCCAGTAATACGTATGATCCAAAGAATAAGAAGAATCATATCTTCCACGGTATTAATCCATCATTTAGACGGGAAATAGTCTCCCATGTATTGTCATCAAATGAAAAAATAGTATCATGTGTTGATAATATAAGTAAATATTTTACTGAGTCCTATGGCTTTGAAGGGAAGAAAGATAAGAAAAGGATGGAAGAGAGAAAGATGGATAAAAGGAAGAGGTAAAAGAATGATTTTCCAATATGTTATAATTGTAGAAATAATCACCTTGGAAAATTCATGAAGGGAATGGGAGTATGTTATAAGTGTGGGGAAAAAGGAGACCATGTACGTGACTGCAAGGGAAAGAAAAAGGTTTCAAATTTACAATGCTTCATCTGCAAGGAGTTTGGACACTATGAAAACCGATGTCCAAATCATCAGACTATGCCGCAAATGATGATATTGGATAATAATCAAGTTATGATACTCCCACAGATGAAGAGGAATGACTAGTTTTCTTAAGTTGTTATTTTGGAATTATTTCATTGAAATGTTGTATCAATTATGTACTAGAAATAAAAAAGGATTGTACAGTAGTGCTTTTACATTGAGGATTTGAGATTTTATGGTACTTTCAAAAGTGACTCTACAATGAGTGAAACTTTTTGGAAATTACATGTTTGAAGGAAGGATAAACCTTAATATGGTCCTAATATTGAGGTACTGATTTTGGAATAAGATATGGTGGATTTGGGTAAATTATATTGGATATTCTTGACTTCTTTGAAACTGATTAAAGATTTGTATATTCCATCATTGTTGGAGTTTACAAAATTTTTGGATGGATGAAGTATATCTAGTATTCTATAAGGAATAAGAGAGCATGAATGAAATCAATAAGGTGTTCTGGTAATTCAGTATGTTTCAGTGTTTTAAAAGAATACATGATGAAGGTATTCACATGCTATTACGGGGAAAAAGGATCTACATTATGTTTACCTTTCATATAAATTATGGATTAAGAGTTTACAGAAGTATTTTGGAAAAGTCTAAAGGTTGGAATGGATTAGGTTTGAAAGGATATTTTTGGATTTTTATAAAAGGACAACACACAGACCGTGTGACGACCCATCGTGTCGGAAAAAGTTGTGGGAATCGAACCCACAACCATAGTGCAATTGGGATTTATCACTTACCACTGGACTACGTGAATTTCCTGGATGGTATAATGTAGTTTCTTTTTTTTCTGATATGTGAATTATTAATTCATTATATTTGGAACCCTATATGATAAGGATAAATAGAGTATTTTTTTAGTTGTATTATTTTTTGGGGTGAAAGATGAGTTTTTGGTAGAAATTTATTATTGGATAAAACTCTAATTATAAAGTAATTATATCTACTTATGATCTTATCCAATCTCATAAATAAATTCCTCAACATTAAGAAAAGGAACATAGAACAAAAATGTTGTCCTGGATGGTACCATAGATCATCACAAATTTATGGCTTTGGGATTGTTGGTCTTTCCATAGCCATGTTCTCTACCACTCTCCATCAGATATTGATGGTAATATTTCTCTTCCATATCCATATTTTCCTACATGGAACCCTATTATGTGTTATTTTCGTCAACCTTCATACTTACCACTCTTTATTTTAAATAGAGGACTCATTAATCCGTTTTTCGATGTGGGATTTCAACAAAGATGTTTTGAAATGTCAACCCCAAGTATCCAATACTGATCATAAATTGCGAGGACGCAATTTATTGAATGAGGGGAGAATGTAACACCCCAATTTTCCATGTTACGCTTCTCTTTGAATAATACAGCAGCATGTGTTGTACGAAACTTCGAGTTTTAACACACACTACAACCACTCAAACTAGCCGTTATGAATAGTAATACCTACCTTTTGAAGTTTTATAAATTTTATCTCTCAAAATGGACTTCATTTTTGGATTCTGAATATCTAATTTATCCTATGGTGAAATTTTGGTACTTTTCGGATAACTTTTATATTTTGATGAATTGTGAAAATAAATAAATTTTAATTAAAAACAAATTTTTTAATCAAAATAATTTATAGTGATAAATTATGAATTTGAGTGGTTTTAAAGTATATTTAGAATATATTTTTACCATTTAATACAATGTTGGTCATTGGACAAAATTTCACAATTAAATCGGACATAAACAAGTATCAATCTTTTGATAGTTATTATATCTTAAAAACACGCTTTTTGTTTTGACAACGGGAATTAATTTTAAATTAATTTCTGCAACTTGTGTGTTTGGAATTTGGAAAAATGGATTCCATATTTGGAATCAAGATCTCCAAATTTTGTAAATAGTTAACTTTTATCTTTAAACATTTTGAATAATTACTTCGGTAAATATTTTATTTACCATGGTTAAAGGGTAAATCCGGTAAATAAGGGTTAAAAATAATATTATAATAATAATAATAATAAATTACCCTAAAACATGTCCTAACCTTATTGGCGGATACATGTCTGGCCATGGGCATCTTTGGTTCAATTTTGGGACCTCATAGAGCCACTTGTAGGGGATAGGGACACTTTATATTAATTAAGTTAAAGTGAATACAAAAATGACATAAGCTTATATCTTTTAGAAAAACAATTTTTACATAGGGTTATATATGTTATATTTTTTATTATAAATATTCATTAGAAAGATAAAACGATTTCCTACATAATGATATTTTATTTATAATTTTTAGACATTGAAAAAGTAAAAACATATATGATACAATAATGATGCAGTAATTTACTTATTAATCAAAGAATCAAATAATTGATATTATAAATGTTAAAATAAATATAATTTGAAAGTTTTGATGACATAAACGAATTTTATTGGTTAATATGACATGTTAGTATTGCTTAAATAAATTTTTTCGAATTAATAAAGTTTTTAAGACTTTAACAAAAAAAAATTATTTAGTAGTGTCAAAATTGACAAAAAATGAGTTTTTAAAACAAATATTATATTATTTATTTATATTCTATTCATAAAAGTCTAAGTTTAAGTCAAGAGACTTATATCATGATAGGTGTATTATTAATGGACCACTTGGGGGTCTTTTTAAGGTATATAGTAATTTTATTAACCATATAATATAAGAATACAAAGTGACATTGTAAGTGTCAAACTAATTAACTAAGAGTTAAAATTAAAAGATAAGGTTAATATAATGACCCAAAACTGTCTGAATTATATTGGTTGAGTGGTTTTTGACCCATACCCACCTTAAACTTTAAATAATACACTTTGGATCCATTATAAACCGAATATGAATTTATTATAAAATAATATTTCTAGTTTTTCCTAAAGAGCCCCTCCTCCCCCTTGTAAAAGGACACCACTTCTACCCAATTCCTCGCACCTCTCAAGCATTTTTTTCTCATCCAACCTCTTCCCAATTAAGCTCCCTAAATCCCTCTACTCCTCTTATAAGCCTTAACTTTGGCATAAGGAACTTTAAGAGTCCTTTTTTATTCAAACCAAAGGGAAATACCCAAATTAAAGGTAATGATTTCTCTTAGCTTCTTTTCTTTTATTTTACTTATCCAACCCCTAAACTCTTCTTATTATTTTCTTTTGTAACAAAACCAAAATCCTAAATATACTAGGATATTTTAATTATATGTATTATAAATACACTTATACACACATCCATCTAATGGATGAAGAATATAATGTTTCTGTGGATGGTAACCAAACGCCTCACGAAGCGATGATTGTTCAATTATCTCCCACCACCTCTCATGGTAGCCATTATGATTTCACTATAATTAAATATGATATTATTCATATCAATTTTATATATAATATTCTGTAATTACATTTTATATCATACCATTATTTGTTTCATGTTGTATATATATATGATAATTTCATTAGAGGAAGTGCGGACTACCGCCCCCTCAAAGTGATATGACTCGTTCATACCATCCATGGAACATATAAAGGATGGTGTTAATGAACCTAAGTTACACATATAAGATATTATGTTATACTGTAATAATTATATACCTATTTATCATTTGGTTTTTATTTATTTTAAAATGAAAAGTGAAATGGAAGTAGTGTTCGTGCGTACGTACGGATTGTCATCTCCACCAACATGATGAGATTCATTTCCCCATCATATCCATTCAAGAATAATTATAGTTTGATGATTAAAAGTAATGTTTAAGGACTTTATATCATTCTAGATATGAATAGGATACAACCTATTCATAACACACACTACTTAAGTAATGAAGCATATAAACGAAAACGAATCAGTTAACAACCGAAACGACAATAATACTAAAATATTATTAACAAAGCAATATTAAAAGATCATACATGATATAATATTTATATATATGATTCTTTTATAATTTAATAACAATGATTTAACAATTATACAGGATGTTAACCTACCCTCAACCAAGGAAAAGTACAAGGTAATGGGTTTTCATCTCACTCCTTATTCCCGTGAGATTCATGCCATATTGCCACTATTACCTTTTGTGTGGTGTATTTACTACCCATAATTGTATTATTTATGTAATAAACTTTAATTTATGTGTATTTAGATATTCATTGTATGATACCTATTTCATGGGGTGTATGTTTCATAAGTTACCATATTGGTAAGGGTTAATTTCACAATCTCTTTATTATCCGAGTTTGTTTTTACGTAAGTATCTACTGGGACCTCTTCATCATCCACTTCTACGTTTCTTAAAAATGTATTTCAAAACATTTTTACATTTACTAGACAATGGGTTAAAGTCATTTATACCCTTATGTGTTTTGAAAGAAATCTTTTCGTTGTTTTCCAAAGAAGGTGCTTTTAACCATTTCGACAAATTTAAGGTAAGAATGTCTTTTTTTAACTTATACGGAGGATGCGGATATTTTACGCCGTTATGAAATCGTCAAAGATTCCCTTACTATCTTATAAGTATATTTTCAAAAGAAAGGTTTTCTTTTATAATTATGTGATTTTTAAATGATTTCAAAAAAGAGATATTTCTCTCAAATATATGAAAACCCAGTGAAAATTTATACGTATTTAACGCAAGCTTAAAAATGTTTTCTGAAAACCCGACTCTCGAGTGTGGTCGATGGGAAGGGATTGGGAGTGGACCCATCATGGCCTATAATTAGTCAAGCAGTCTCATAATTAGTTATTTTATTTTCAAAACCTTGCATAATGCTTTCAGAAAAACACTGGAGTATATTTCAGCAATTTTAAATCTATCTTCAAAAAAAATTACATCGGTAGGTCTCATGAGACAAACTAATGTGATGGCATGAGGCCTTGACAAAATATTATTTTTATTCTTGGCATGAGGCCTTGGCTACGTGGTGATGATAGTCTGGCATTATGCATTCTATCATTATGAAAGTGGTTATTGATATTGCATGTGATTATTCAACTAGTAGAATATCCATGCGAGTAAGTAAATGGAATTATTTGATTTTTATATTTTCCATATTATGTTGAAGTTCAAGTTTAAAAAGGAATTTTTTTTAGTTATACATTGCCTTAAATGTTTATGATTATTCATGAAAGTTTCTGCTATATTGTTATCCTTACTGAGCATCTGAGCTCTCCCCTATCAATGTTTTATTTTTTCTAGGATGTGAAGAAGTAATTTATCAATGACCTGCAGGGATAGTATGTGGGGATATGAGAATGGACTATAGAGACTATGTTGTTGTAGTTTTTATTTTTATGATGTAATGTTAACTTTATGAATGTATCTAGTGTTTCCAAGACTTTTAAACTGATCGGTCCTTCGGGACGTGATTCCTTGTAATCATGTCAATGTTATGTAATAATGCACCGACTCTGGGTAACTCGGGTCGGGGCGTTACAGTTGGTATCATAGGAAGTCTAGAAATAACCTTGGAAACAATATTTAGATAAACTCTGATTATAGCACATAGCCCTAAGATAGAATTTTAGGATTAGTATAGAAGAACTTCCTAGTATTTTGGTATTGTAGAGATTTTGTGAGTTTTCCGAGCAATACATCCCAATCTAGATACGAGCAGGTAGAGGCAGCTCTGGCACAGATATACCTAGGGGTAAAACTCGAAAACACCGCTTTGAGCTAAACTCAAAAAGGAACTGGTGCACGATAATGGGCCTTGATACACTCTTGGTTACGACACTCCCGGCGAATATGCTTAGGATGATTCTCATTTTCTTTACAAACCATTATGAAGGGATCATTAGTATATACTTACTCAAAGAAAACATTTTTATGATTATGGATTATATCCATAAACTGATCAATTTGCGTTCGGTATTTTACAAGTTTGGAATTATTCATTGAAATTCATAAAATGACCTAGTTTATGCTATTGTATAGAAATGGAGCCCAGTAGAAGGAATGTGAACTCCAATAATACGTATGATCCAAAGAATTAGAATGATCATAGCTTTCATGGTATTAAGCTATCATTTAGAAGGGAAATAGTCTCCCACATATTATTATCATATGAAGAAATAGTATCATGTGTTGATAAGATAAGTAAAGATTTTACTGAGTCTTATTGTTTTGAAGGGAATAAAGAGAATAAAAGGATGGAAGAGAGAAATATGGATAAAGAGAAGAGGGAAAAGAAGGATTTTCCCATATGTGATAACTCTAAAAATAATCACCTTGGAAAATGCTTGAATGGAATGGGAGTATTTTATAAGTGTGGATAAAAAGGACAACAAGTACGTGACTGCAAGGGAATGAAAAAGGTTTCAAATGTACAATGCTTCATGTGTAAGGAGTTTGGACACTATGCAAACCGATGTCCAAATCATCAGACTATGCTGCAAATGATGTTATTTGATAATAATCAAGTTATCATACTACCATAGATGAAGAGGAATAACTAGTGTTCTTATGTTGTTATTTTGGAATTATTTCATTGAAATGTTGTATCAATGATATACGGGAAATAAATAAGGATTGTACTGTAGTACTATTTCATTGAGGATTTGAGATTTTATGGTACTTTGAAAAGTGACTCTACAGCGAGTAAATTTTTTTTGAAAATTACATGGTTGAAGGAAGTATAAACCTGAATATGGTCCTAATATTGAGGTACTGATTTTGGAATAAGATATGGTGGATTTGGGTAAATTATATTGGATATTCTTGACTGCTTCGAAACTGATTAAAGATTTGTATATTCCATCATTGTTGATGGTTACAACATTTTTGAATGGATGAATTATATCCAGTATTCTATAAGGATTAAGGGAGCTTGAATTAAATCAATAAGGTGTTATGGTAATTCAGGATGTTTCAGTGTTTTAAAAGAATACATGATGAAGGTATTCACATGTTATTACAGGGAAAAAAGATCTACATTTTTTTTTACTTTCATATAAATTATGGGCTTAGAGTTTACAGAAGTATTTTAGATAAGTCTAAAGGTTGGAATGGATTAAGTTTGAAAGGATATTTTTGGATTTTTATAAAAGGACAACACAGAGACCGTGTGATGACCCATCATGTCGGACAAAGTTGTGGGAATTGAACCCACAACCATAGTGCAATTCTGATTTATCACCTACCACTAGACTATGTGAATTTCCTGGATGGTATAATTTAGTTTCTTTTTTTTCTGATATGTGAATTATAAATTCATTATATTTGGAACCCTATATGATTAGGATAAATAGAGTATTTTTTTAGTTGTATTATGTTTTGGGGTGAAAGATGATTTTGTGGTAGAAATTTATTAATGGATAAAACTCTAATTATAAAGTAAGTATATTTACTTATGATCTTAGAAAATTTCATAAATAAATTCCTCAACCTTAAGAAAATGAACTTAGAACAAAAATGTTGTCCTCGATGGTACCTTAGATCATCACAAATTTATGGCTTTGGGATTGTTGTCCTTTTCATAGCCATGTTCTCTACCACTCTCCATCAGATATTGATGGTTATATTTCTCTTCCATATCCATATTTTCCTACATTGAACCCTAGTATGTGTTATTTTCGGTAACCTTTATACTTACCACTCTTTATTTTAAATAGAGGCCTCATTAATCCATTTTTCGATGTGGGATTTCAACAAAGTTATTTCGAAATGCCAACCCCAAGTTTCCAATACTGAGCAGAAATTGCAAGGATGAAATTTATTAAAGGAGGGGAGAATGTAACACCCCAATCTTCCACGTTATGCTTCTCTTTGAATAATACAACAATGTGTGTTGTACGCGAATTTGATTTCTAACACACACTACAACCAATCAAACTAACCATTATGAATAGTAATACCTACCTTGTGAAATTTTATAAATTTTATCTCTCAAAATGGACTTCATTTTTGGATTATTAATATCTAATTTAGCCTACGATGAAATTTTGGTACTTTTCGGATAACTTTTATATTTTGCTGAATAGTGAAAATTAATAAATTTTAATTAAAAACAACTTTTTTAATGAAAATAATAAATAGTGATAAATTATGAATTTGGGTGGTTTTAAAGTATACTTAGAATATATTATTACCATTTAATAAAATTTTGGTCATTGGACAAAATTTCACAATTAAACCGGACATAAAGAAGTATCAATCTTCTGATAGTTATTATATCCTAAAAACACGCTTTTTGTTTTGACAGCGGGAATTAATTTAAAATTAATTTCAGACACTTCTGGGGTTTGAATTCGGAAAAATAAATTCCATATTTTGAATCATTATTTCCAAATTTTTTAAATAGGAAACTTTTATTTTTAGACATTTTGAATAATTACTTCGGTAAATATTTAATTTACCATGGTTAAAGGGTAAATATGGTAAATAAGGGTTAAAAAATAATATTATAATAATAATAAATTACCTTAAAACGTGTTCTAACCATATGTTTGGATACATGTATGCCCATGGTCTTCTTTGGGTCGATTTTGGGACCCCATGGAGCCACTTGTAGGTGATAGGGACACTTTATATTAATTAAGCTAATGTGAATACAAAAATGACAAAAGATTATATGTTTTAGAAAAACAATTTTTACCTAGGGTTATATATGTTATATTTTAGATTATAAATATTAATTATAAAGATAAATATATTTACTATATAATGGTATTTTATTTATAATTTTTAGACATTTAAAAATTAATAATATATTTGACACAATAATGATGCAGTATTTTCCTTATTAATGAAAGAATAAAATATTTGATATTATAAATGTTAAAATAAAAATAATTCGAATGTTTTGATAACATTAAAGAATTTTATTGGTTAATATGACATGTTAGGATTTCTTAAATGAATTTTTCTCGAATTAATAAAGCTATTAAGACTTTAACAAAAATCAATTATTGAGTAGTATCAAAATAGACATAAATGAGTTTTTAAAACAAATATTATATTATTAATTTATATTCTCTTCCTAAAAATATAAGGTTCAGCCAAGAGACTTTTATCGTGATATTTTTATTTTTAATGGACCAATTTGGGGTCTCTTGGAGGTATATAGTAAGTTTATTAACTATATAATATAAAAATACAAAGTGACATGGTAAGTGTCAAACTAATTAACTAAGAGTAAAAACTAAAAGATAAGGTTAATATAATGACCCAACCCTGTATAAATTCTATTAGTTGAGTGGTTTTTTACCCATCCCCAACTTTAACTTGAAATAATATACTTTTGATCCATTAGAAACCGAATATGAATTTATTAGAAAATAATATTTCTAGATTTTCCTAAAGAGCCCCTCCGCCCCCTTATAAAAGGACACCACTTCTATCCAATTCCTCACACCTCTAAAGCCTTTTGGCTCATAAAAACTCTGCCCAATTAATCTCCCTATATCCCTATACTTCTCTTATAATCCTTACCTTAGGCATAATAAACTTCATGAGTCCTTTTTGGTTCAATCCAAAGGGAGTTACCCAAATTAAAGGTAACGATTTCTCTTAACTTATTTTCTTTTATTTTACTTCCCCAACCCCAAAACTCTTCTTATTATTTTCTTTTGTAACAATACCAATATCCTAAATATACTAGGATATTTTTATTAGAAGTATTATAACTACACTTACACACACATCCATCAAATTGGTGAAGATCATAATGTTTCTGTGGAAGGAAACCAAACGCCTCACGAAGCGATGATTGTTCAATTATCTCCGACCACCTATCAGGGTGGCCATTATGATGGAACTATAATTAAATATGATATTAATGATTTATATTTTATATATAAGCTTCTGTAATTAAATTTTATATCATACCATTATTCGTTTCATGTTGTATACATATACGATAATTTCATTTGAGGAAGTGCGGACTATCGCCCCCTCAAAGTGATAAGACTCGTTCATACCATACATGGAACGTATAAAGGATGGTGTTAATGAACATAAGTAACACATATAAGATATTATATTATACTAGAATAATTATATACCTATGTATCATTTGGTTTTGATTCCTTTTAAAATGAAAAATGAAATGGATGTAGCGTTCGTGCGTACGTATGGATTACCGTCTCCACGAACGCGATGAGATTCATTTCCCCATCATATCAATTAAAGAATAATTATAATTTGATGATTAAAATTAATTTTTAAGGACTTGATATTGTTATAGATATTAATAAGATACAACCTATCAATAAGAAACATGACTTACGTAACGAAGCATATAAAAGAAAGCGAATTAGTTAACACCCTAAACGACGATAATACTAAAATATTATTAACAAATCAATATTAAAAGATTAGACATGATATCATATTTATGTATATGATTCTTGTATAATTTTATAACAATAATTTCACTATAATACAGGATGTTAACCTACCCTCAACCAAGGAAAATTACATGGTAAGGGGTTTTCATCTCACTCCTTATTCCCGTGAGATTCTTGCCATATTGACACTATTACCTTTTGTGTGGTGTATTTACTACCCATAATTGTGTTCTTTATGTAATACACTTTAATTTATGTTTATATGCATATTCATTGTATGATACCTCTTTCATGGGGTGTATGTTTCATAAGTTACCAAATTGGTAAGGGTTAATTTCACAATCTCTTTATTATCCGAGGTTGTTTTTACGTAAGTATCTACTGGGACCTCTTTATCATCCACATCCATGTTTCTTAAAAATGTATTTCAAAACATTTTTACTATTTACTAGACAATGGGTTAAATTCATTTATACCCTTATTATTTTTTAAAGGAATCTTTCCGTTGTTTTCCAAATAAGGTACTTTTAACCTTTTCGATAAATTTAAGTTAAGAATGTCTTTTTTTAACTTATACGGCGGATACAGCTATTTTACACCATTATGAAATAGTCAAAGATTCCCTAACAATATTATAAGGATATTTTTAAAAGAAATGTTTTCTTTTATAATTATGTGATTTTTAAATGATTTCAAAAAAGAGATATTTCTCTCAAATATATGAAAACCCAGTGCAAATGTATACGTATTTAACGGAAGCTTAAAAATGTTTTCGGAAAACCTGACTCTCGAGTGTGGTAGATAGGAAGGGATTGGGTGTGGACCCATCATAGCCTGTAATTAGTCGAGCAGTCTCAGAATTAGTTATTTTGTTTTCAGAATCTTGCATAATGTATTCAGAAAAACACTGGAGTATATTTGAGCAATTTTAAATGTAAGTATCTTCTAAAAAATTGCATCGGTAAGTATCATGAGACAAAATAGTATATTGGCACGAGGCCTTGACCAAATCTTATTTTTAGTCTTGGCACGTGGCCTTGGCTACGTGGTGATGATAATCTGGCATTATGCATTCTGTCATTATGAAAGTGGTTATTGATATTGCATGTGATTATTCGACTAGTAGAATATCCATGCAAGTAAGTAAATGGCATTATTTGATTTTTATATTTTCCATATTCTGTTTATGTTCAAGTTTAAAAAGTCTTTTGTTTTAGTTATACATTTCCTTAAATGTTTATGTTTATTCATGAAAGTTTCCACTATATTGTTATCCTTACTGAGCACCTGAGCTCAGCCCTTTCAATGTTTTATTTTTTCCAGGATGTGAAGAAGTAATTTGTAAATGACTTGTAGGGATAGTATGTGGGGATATGAGAGTGGACTATGGAGACTATGTTGTTTTATTTTTCATTTTTATGATGTAATGTAAAATTTATGAATGTATCTAGTGTTTCTAAGACTGCTAAACTGATCGGTCCTTCGGGACGTGATTCCTTGTAATCATGCCAATGTTATGTAATAATGCACCGACTCTGGGTAACTGGGGTAAGGACGTTATAGAAAATGTTTGATTATAAGGCTCTTTGTTCCCAGAATTTATTTTTAAATAATATTAAAAATATTTTATATCAATTATTTTCAGAATTTTATAAATAAATGAATATCTCATAAACGGAGCCTCTATTTAGAAATATGGCACCACAGTTGAATTTGGGATGTGATTTTATACCCTAGTTGCAACCTAATGTTAGTCTACATGGGGATTTTTGATAAAGTGTCCATTGGGGGGTATATTCAGTTGATTAATAAATTTTTTTAATTAAATTATTCATTACATAAACAAACCCAAATTCCTTCTATAGATATGATATTATGGAAAATTTACAGGGTTAGCTGCATAACCCTATGATCATTAAGAGGAGGAATCCTCTATCTTCATTGGTATATTCAGATCGGATCACTATGAGCTTCACAATCCAAATGAATTGAGGTAAAAAAATTGCAATGTATCTTCCCCTTCATTGGAAATATCACTCTTCACCAAAAAATGACCCAACCCTAAGTTAGAACTCTTTATTTTTGGATTACTACCCATATGATTTAACGAATGGGCATGCTCAATTCCTTTTAATTAATCTCTGTTTAATCAAAGCCCTTGTATGTGTTCATGTATCGGTTTTCAATTGATTATTAAATTAATCCCTTTTGTTCCATATTTGTCACACTGGTTATTCCCATTCAATCTTTTTTTGCCAATAAATATTTTCAAATGATTGTTTCCCAATTGTTACATTTTTTAATCCCCCATTGTCCTTCATGTTCTTTGTCATTGTCTTACGGGGACCATGGTTTTTTATTGTCAGAATGGATCGAGCATTATCGGACCACCATATTTGAAAAAAAAATCATTTGATGAACATATTTTCAATTAGAGGATGAATTGGGATGATTTTTGGATTGTGGGTGATACCACCATGTATTTTGAGATCTTATGAGGTGTCAGGGTGGGTGTAGGATTTGGACCAATCAATGGAAATATGTTTTCCAACCATGGGAGTGTTGGAATTTATGAATGAAGGCTCTTACCTTTTATTTTGAGTGAAAATTAGGCAGAATTGTTAGTGGGAAAGGCGGATCTAGGATCTGTGGAGTGGATCTGTAATTTTATGGAAAAACAAACATTTTACCTTGTAGTCTGAAGAGAACATGGCATGTACACCCCTGGCTATGGTGACTAGAGTTTCTAGGTGAGTTAAATATCACACACTATGTGGTACCCCACAAATTAAGTGACCCAGTGTTTGTGACCCACTATGTACTCTAGGAGTACATAGATATGGGCATGGCCAAGCGTATGGACAATTTACACAGACACGGACCAAAGGAATTGTGAATTTCTAGGAGAATATGACTCAACCTTAAGTGGAAGATAAACGTATTTTAGTATCCTTACATCTCTTGTGGGACTACATGGTCGGTGAAAAATGTAATAGAGAGGACATGGACATATAGTAGAGTAGGACCACACACCATGTGGGTCCCCTACAGGTCGTGTATCTCCTTTTAAGGAAACCTCTACCTCTCATATCTCAATTATTTGGACTCATATTTTGGCCTAAAATTATCTTATCCTATGTTTTTTCCAGATAGAGGACAATGGTACCCTTCGTTTTTTGTTTTTAGATGCAATGTGATATGTTTTGTGCATGAATATTATTTAGGTGACATTCGATTATGGTAGTGATCAGGCGGGGTAATCAGAGAGATTAGAGTTCCACACTCCTACTAGGATAGGGCATGGGTCCAATATCTGTCCCACAAGTGGAACCCTCTAACTAGGAAAGGACATGGGTCCTCTATCAACAATGAAAGTGGAACCCTCCTTTAGGGTCAGGTAAAGAGTCCTCTACTATCAGAGTGGATCCCTACAATGGTGAAAGGGTATGGGTCCTATATCTACAATTATAATGGCATCTCCATGTGGTGATAGGGTGTGGGTCCTCTACCAACCATCAGAGTGGCGCACTCCTATGGTGTCAGGTCATGGGTCTTTTACTATCAGATTTTCACTCTCTTACTGGGTCGGGGAATGGGTCCTTCATTTATCTATTGAGTGACAAACTCATTTTTTATGATGTAATAGATCATATAAATAGAGATTATATCCCATATTCTATGCATCATTGTGGTGTGGTTTTGTTCGACATGGATGATTCTTCGGACAGACGCACGAGATGTTGGGTATAATTAATGGGACCTCTTGAAACTGATGATAGACTCTTTTACTAGTCTAGGATATGAGATGGATACCCCCTTTATCTCTTTTCTAGGTTTTTCTAATAATATATCCCTTATGATTTCTTTCTATTTATCTATTTGTTAGGGTTGATTTGTCTACTTCTCTCATGTTTCTTACAATTTCCCCTTTCATATTTTGTGTCACACTACTGGGTATGAATATACTAACCCTTGCATGGTATTTTCCCACATGTGTCTTGTCTAATTAGAATGAAAAACTAGTTGGTGGAAACTTTAGAGAAGAATACAGATACTCGGGTGCATTTGACCATGTACGGTGGTTGATTCATGGAGATCTGGAGTTCAGCTTTCTTAGTATTTAATTACCTAGATTTTATTAGTATGGTACATGTTTCTAGTTAGGAATGTATTTTGTTCAATTTACTTTTCAAATTATGTTTTCTTACTCTCGTTTTCCCAAGGGTTTGTTACATACATGATTGTTACTTGAGGTGTTAATGTCTTTTATTTTATTATTATTCACTTATTCATGGATATGGGGGGTGTGTGTGTACATATAGGTACTTAAGAAAACTACACCCATATTAGTTATATCTTAGGTTGATTTTTTCCATCACTCGACTAAGGAGGTGGGATAGATGTAGTTACAGCTCAAGCCCCATTAGGTTGGGCCCTGAAAGATTGGTATCAAAGGTGGGTCTATTCTTGGGATGGTGTTTGGATTTGACCGCTTTTGAGGATTTGGTTAGGACTTGGTGAAAGTTTTCAAAGTGTATAAAGTGCGGATTTTAGTCTTGGGAACCCAGTGTTGGTGTGGTGGCCAACATATCCATACACCAGGATTATGACCATCAACTTTTTGACTAGGTATATTAAGAAATATTTTATAAGGAACATTGGTACATTCATTATATAGGATTGAGTCTTAAAATTTCCTTATTGTTTCTTCTCCCAAAATATATATACTCATCTTACCATGGTATGTCTTGATTAAATTTTCAGAATGACTCCATGAAGACAACCAACTAGGTTATTGATTCAGGATCACAAAAATGATTTGATGAGTGATGAGGCCACATTTCATGGTATATCTTGTGAGATCCTTCCACAGCGTGGATACATAAAAGCACCCCCAGATTTTGAGTAGCATGTAGTACCATCTAATAAGTTTGAGGATGTGTGTAGGCTTAGAACACTCCAAGAGTTCTAGTTACAATGGCCACTAAGGTTATGCAGTGATCCAGATCCCCAGGCAGAATAGGATTTGCTAAAGTCATTTATTCAAGTTTTCAGGCTTATCTATACATTTCCTAGCCATTTGGTTACATTGGTGTCTTGTTTTTAAATGGATCATTTGGGCGATGGTGGATCCAATTATGGAGATTCTTAAACAGTTGACACTCTCAAGATCCAACTTCTAGTAGCTATTTTGTGAGGAGTATAACCCCTCATTATCATGATCAGTTAGGATTATGGAGAATCGAGAGATGCATTAGAGAGGGATAATAGTAAATTAGAATGATATATGGTTCATAAATCTCATACAGTACTTCCTCAACATGATTTTTGAAGCATAATTCTAAGCACAGAATTTTGGATAGGGTCTCTGTAGATAAATTCATGTTGGTGTGGTACCCCTGTTCATTTACTCTTATGTCAGAGTATTGTAGGGATTGATAGTTATGGAGGGATTTCTTTCATAGGGATTCTATGTGATGGGAGAGATCATATAGAACAAGATTTATGAATAGAACATGCTGATTAGGGAAGGGATATGGTAGATGGACCACTATGGTGGAGGAGAAGGTGATGATCCATGAGGAGGATTTGTGGGTGGTGGATGATGTAATGATACACTCTCAACACCATCACTAGGGGGCCTTTTCCGACCCATATAACTCATGGTCGTGGTTGTGGAAAACTATAGTCTATGGAGACATATGACCAGACAGCTCATTAGATAATTATAGTTATGATATTTGTTTATTATAATCATTATTCAGTACAAGTATACACATGTGTGACTCTATCCTTCATCTCTTTACTCATGTCTCAGGAGATGGATCTTCCAGTTGAAATTTTAGCCCAACATCTTTTCCTTGACGTTTCTATGGGTAACGCTTCTTTGGTATCTTTTATCTATTTGTAGTGTCAGCTTTCCCTTAGTGGAGAATGTTTCCCATGGAAAATTTTGGTTTTCATAATGATAACTTATAACATAATCTCTAGTATGGGAAATTTGTACACAGTCTTAGACCATATTGACTTTCACTACAAAATATTCATTTCCCTCTACACTGATGTGATGAGATTCTACTTTTTGGGAGAGAGAGATCACATAAAAAGCTGAGTGGTTTATGTGAGAAAGAGGTTGTAAAAAATAATCCATCAATTGGTAAGTGTAACTCTTGTCACAATAGTCTCTTTAGGTATATATATTCCTTCAGTCTTGGAGGATACTATTGAAATCTTTCTAGAGTACATTTTGAGACTACCTTGGATGCGAGAGATGGATTATTGCATCAAATTTTACCCTATATCTACTCTAATTTTTTCTATGTTATATTGGATAGACAATAAAAAGCTTCAGGAGAGGCAGTTGCAGTTGGAGGACCATCGAGAGATGGTTTTTATCAGACCCTGTGTGCCCCGCCAAGTAGCTCTAGTGATGTCCCTAAAAAAGTTGGATGGGATATTGTGGCTATGTGGAGATTATTGTTTCTTGAACCAAGACAATATATGGAACAAATACTCCTTCTCATGGATTTATGAATTCATTGATAAGTAGTATGGTGTGATATGGTTCCTAAATATTTATCTCAGGTAAGGTTACCACTAGTTGAGATTTTATGAAGAAAATATTCTAAATCTAGAATTCTGATGTTTCTGTTGACACTATGAGTTCTTAGTGATGCATTTTGGTGTGGGGAATTCCCTCGATGTTTTGATGGATTTGATGAACTGGATCTTCCATTAATAGTAGTAATGATATTTTTTATCTTTATTGATGACATGATCATATAATTTTTATTAGAGGATGAGAAATAAGAGAACTTGAGGATGGTATTAGACTTTCTTCAAGAGCATGAGCTTTATAGAAAGCCCTCAAAGTTTCATTTATGGATCAATGAGTTTCACGTTCTAGTGCATGTCATTTCTGATCATGGATTAGCTATAAACCTGGTGAAGATCAATGAAATTATTTAATGGGATCCACCCAAGACTATGTCATAGGTGAAGAGATTTCTTAGCTATGTGGGGTACTATAGGTTTAATGTGGAATAATTATTCATGATTTCAGTTCCTTTTACATCCTTCACCTAGAAATGGAAAAAATTTACCTAGATTAAGAAGTTATATAGATCTTTTGATGCGTTTATGTTGAGGCAGATGAGTGCCTTTATTTTGGTTCTATCAGACAAGGGTGTAGATTACATAGTGTTTTTTGATTCATTTGGAGTTGGGCTTAGCTGTGTGTTAATACAAATGCAAGTAGTTATCACATATGGGTAAAGGAATTTGAAACCCCATGAGAAGAACTACATGACTCAATACCTAGAATTGAAAGTGGTAATCTTTTCTTTCAGGATGTGGAGAAATAATATTTTGGAAGAGAACTTTTTCTTTTACATAGACCATCATAGTCTCATGTATGTCTTCACAATGTGATAACTGGACCTATGATAGAGGAATTAGTTGGAGTTCTTGCATGGACTATGAATTTGAGATAGTCTATACTCTTAGGAATAGATATATGTTCAATAATTCCCTTAGCAGTAAGTCTCAATCTAACTTGTTATAGGAGGCGTCTGAGTAGGTAGCTTCTTTTTGGATGACCCTAATTGAGGAGTAAGGTGAAACATTTCTTCAATTTATGGTGTTGACTCCTCCACTCCTCGAGTGTGTGAGAGATTCTAAGTACGAATATATTGACTATGCGGTATTACGTGAACATATATCCTCATGATATTAATCAAATGGATTTTATGAATGACGTAATCACATTATCCTTTTCTTGGGATAGACGGTGGTCCCAAACATGATACGAAGGTAGGTGATGAGATAGTTTCATAATAATCCTTTTGTTGTGCATCTTGGTGTAGGGATGATGTACAGAGACCTTCAGAAGAAATTTTGGGGGGGGGTGGCATAAGGCAGAGCATGGCTAAGTTCATCTCTCAGTTCTACAAAAATCAGTAAGTGAAGGCTGGGCACCAGTTTCTAGAATTTTTTTTTATCCTCTTGAGGTATCATAGTGGAAATCCATGGAATTTGGTACTACGATTCTGTAGATAGAAAGAGTCCATGACACCATCTGGATGATATGATACTAACTTATAAATTTCACACACATCCTTTCTATCAGTGATCAAAGTTTGGTGTTGAGTTTTGGGAAGTCTTACATGCAGGATATCATCTACCTTCTTGGGATTCCCCCAAAGATTGTCTCTAATCCTGATGCCTAGTTCACGTCATGTTTTTGGAGATTCTAGCAGGAGGAATTCAGAACCAATATGGAGATGAGTACAACCTTTCACCCAAAGAAATATGGCTATACCAATCATGAAATCCATTTGCATGAGGATACGCAAAAGGTAATAGGTGTTAGACTTTGAGCATAACTGGGAGGATCACTTTCCCTTAGTGGAGATTGATTATAATAATAATTATCACTCTAGTATCAGTATGACAATTTTCAAGGACCTGTATGGGAGACACTATAGGTAAACCTTGTGATGGAATGATATTGCAGAGGGATCTTTGGTTAGGCTGGAGATGGTTCATAGGATGATGGAGAAGGTCTATGTGATCTGTGAATGGATGAGTACATATTAGAGTAGTCATAAATATTATGTAAACTAACATAATAGGCCCTTGGAGTTCATGTAGGGAGGCCATGCTTTCCTAAGATTCTCCCCATGACAAGTATTGCGTAGATTCGGATAAGAAGGAAATATGTCCCCAAGATTCATTTGGTTTTTCGAGATATTTCATTGGCCTAACAAGGTTTCCAACCACCTCACCTTACCCTCATAGTTGGAGCGGGTTCACAATATCTTCCATATGTTGTAGCTAATGAGATATGTGAATGATACAATGCACGTTATTGACTCGGTCAAGCTAGAAGTCAAGTATGGATCCACTTTCTCAAAACACCTAGAGGAGACTGAAGATCATTAGGAGTGTAACTATATGGATGGTCCATTACCCTAGTTCATGTTATGTGGCAGCATAGGAGCATGCAGGAGAGCTCCTAGGAGTGGGATATAAACATGTGGGCTCAATATCCCCTTATTTTTTTTAGTTTTTCCTTTTCAAGAACCAAAATATTGATGGAGAAGATAACGTATAGACCATGTTTTTTCTTGTATGACATTGAATATATCAAGGAATATTTTTCATATAGATGTTGAGACAGTGTGTGATTTCAATGTGCGGTGTGCCCAAAATTAATTTTATACAAATATTAAATATATTTCATATCACGTGCACATGGATTTTCATAAATAATGGTATATCCCATAAACTGAGTCTCTAATAATAAATCAGATACCATAGTTGAATCTGAAATGTGAGGTTTTCCCTTAGTGTGTTCTAAAGCTGGTCGGTTCATGGGGTTTAGATAACATTGTTGTTGGCAAGTACGTTCAGTGGATAAATTTATTTTTTTTATTTAATTAAATAATTAAATTACCTAAATATAATTCTTTATAAAAATATTCTATTATGGTGAATTACTAGGGTTATTCATATAACCCTAGGTCCTTTGAGAGTAATAATCCACCATTATTTACGGGTGAATAGAGATTGAATTACAAAAAGATTTTGAATCCGGCCTAATTGAGCCACAACGAATGTAATATATCACCCCCTTCATTAGAAACAGTGTTATTTACTAATGAAAGATCCAACCCCAAGGTTGGACTCGTCATTTTTGGATTCCTCCCATTACGTTTAAAATATTGAACATGATCAATTATTTTTCTTTGATTTACGTTCAATTAGAGCCTTTGAAAGCACCCATGTATTAGTTTTCAATTAATTATTCAATTAATCCTTGTTTTTCTATATTTATCACCTCATTTATCCCCATTATATATTCATTGGACAATAATTATAGGCCAATCATTGTTCCTCTTTTTATTCTCGGTCTTTTCTCCCATTGTTCTTTGAATTATTCACCATTGGACAATGGAGACTGTAGTCTGAAATTACCGAATGGGATTGAGCTCGATCGGACCCCTGAATTCACAGAATCTTTACTCATGATAAATGGATCAGTTATTAGAAAAAGGATTGGGATGACATAGTGATTGAGGGTGATTCCATCATGTATTTGGAGATCTGGTGAGGTAGTGGGGTTCATATGATATTCTAATGAAATAATAGAAATATGTTTTCCATCCATCAAAGGGATGGAATAAATGCATAAAGGTTCTTCCCTTTGATTTTTAGAAAATTTCATGTATAATTTTTAGCATGAATGGTGGATTCGAGATCCACAGAGGAAATCTAGAATTCAATAGAAAACCCGACTACCCTATATGTACTCTGAAGAACACATGGAAAGTAGACCTCAAGTTATAGTGGCTAGGGTTTCTGAGTGAGTTAAATATCACACACTATGTGGGACCCCCACATACCTTGTGACCCAGTGCTAGCGACCCGCCATGTACTTTGGTAGTACATGGACATGGGAACAGATTGTCAGATGACCAGTATACATGGACACAACCAGAAGGACATGGGAACATCTGGGAGAACACGACTCGACCTCAGGTGGATGAGACACACCATGTAGTATACATACATGCTAATTGGGACCACATGGCTTTTGAGTTGTATGATAGAGAGGACATATCCAGGTATTAGAGGGGGAACACATTTCATGTACCACCTTTTGGGGAAAATTCTACATCACATGTATCCTATATTTGGACTCAGATTTTGTCCAGCTAGTGGCCTATCATGATTATTTTCCTTCATAGATAATGATGGTATCATTTTTAGTGGATTTTGAGAGTGGTGTGAAATATACCAAGTGTGATGCCTCTTTAGGAGATTTTCTATGATGGAAGTGATCAGGCAGGATCATTAGGGAGATTAGATTATCACCCTCCTCCTAGGATGGGCCATGGGTCCTTTATCCACCCACAGATTTAAAACCTCCTGTTTTGACAAGGCATCGGTCCTCTATCGACCATTAGAATGATACCCTCCTATAAAGTTAGGAAATAGTTCCTCTACTATCTGAGTGGAACCCTCCTGCTGGTAAAGGGAATGGGTTCTCTATAAACCATTAGAGTGTCACCCCCTTGCAGAGTTAGATCATGGTTCCTCTCCTTTGGTGGATCTGGGATCCGCAGATCAAATCTATAATTTATTGAAAACCCTGAATACATGTCATATAGTATTAATAACACAAGGTATGTAGACCCATGGCTGTAGCAGATATGGTTTTTGAATGAGTTAAATATCACATGTTGTGTTTGATCCCCACACTCCATGTGACCTAGTGATAGGGACTCATCATGTACTCTAGGATTACATGGACATCGGCATGGATAGGCATATTTCCAGTGTACATGGACACAACCCTAAGGATATGGGAATGGTCAGGAGAACACGGATTGACCCCGAGTGGATGAGATACACAATGTGGTATCCATAAACATAGTGTGGGACTAAAAGTCCATTTAGTCATGTAGTAGAATGGACATAGACAGGCAGTAGAGTTGGACCACATTCCATGTACCTCATTTTGAGGAAACATTAACCTCTCATGTATCCTATATTTTGACTCATATTTTAGACCATGAGTAGCTTATCCTAATTGTTTTTCCACATATATAGAGATGGTTCACTTTTTAGTGGATTTTGAGATGTGATATATGATTTTCCATGCATCATGATTATTTAGGTGATGTTCAATGATGGTTGTGATCAGGTTGGATCATTATAGATATTAAAGTGGCACCCTCTTACATGGATAGTGTAGGGGTCCTATAACCATACATAAAGTGACACCCTCCTACCGGGATAAGGCATGGGTCCTCTATCGACTATTATAGTGGAACCCTACAACATAGTTAGGGAATGGTTCCTATACTATCTGAGTGGATCCTTCCTTCTGGGATAGGGCATGGGTCCTCTATTGGCTGTTAGAGTGTCACCCTCATGCGTAGTGAGGGAATGGGTCCTCTACTATCAGAGTGGAACCCACCTGAGGTAACAGGTCATGGTTCTTCTGAGTGGTACCCTCCTATGATGACAGGGAGTGAGTCCTCTACCTACCATCAGAGTGGAACCCTCTTGCGGTGTTAGGAAATGGGTCCTCTACCATCAGAGTGGAACCCTCTAGGTGGGTTAGGGCATCGATCTTATATCTATGTATTGAGTGATACCCTCCTATTGTACCAGGAAATGGGTTATCTACCTAGAGATTATGTCCAGTTGAATATGCATCATAGTGGTAACGTCCGTCTCGACATGGATACATCTTTAGAAATGCATGTGAGATTTTGGGCATTATTGGTGGACCTCTTGTAACTAATGGAATAATATTTTCCAGGGTTGGGCTTTGTGATGGAGATCCCCTTTCTCTCTTCTTCGGGTTTCTTTTATTAGCATAAATCCATGTTGATTGGTTTTTTATTCTCTCTTGATATGCTTTGAGCTATCCACTTCTATTGTGTCTCTTATTATTTCCCCCTAAACTTTCAAGGGGTCCTACTGGATATCACTATTAGAAAAGGAGCCTATACTAATGGTTTGAAACCATTAGTATAGGACCCAAAACCATTGGTAGAGGCTATACTAATGGTTTGGGTGGCCATTTTCTTATCTGGAATCAGTATAGGTAGGTATACCAATAGTTTTCAAACTATTGTTTTAGGTAATATAAAATACCTATACTAATGGTTTTGAAAACCATTGGTATAGGTAATTCAAAAAAAACCTTGGTAGATTTCGATCCACGGACCTCCATTTTATATCTCAACAGTGTAAACACAAATTTACAATGTTTTTTGAAACATAATATGACAAATATGTATGTTTATATTGATAAGTAAACCAACTATTCATGTTTTCAAAGATATTTTATAAAATAATTTTCTAAAAATCAAAATACCTATACCAATGGTTTGGAAAACAGTTGGTATAGGTACTTTGGATTTTGGGACCTATACCAACAGTTTTGGAAAAACCAATGGTATAGGGTCATTAAATAGATTTTATACCAATGTAATTTCCATATCATTGGTATAAGTACATTTTATGGGCGTTATTCCAATAAAAATTTCAAAATATTTGGTGTAGGGTACCTATACCAATAGTGTTTTCAAACAACTCGTATAGGGTCATTTTATGTTACCTATACCAAATGTTTTCCTAAAACCATTATTATAGGTCCATTTTCTAGTTTTGTATGTGTATAATCACACATTCAAGGGATTTTACCATATGTTTCATGCTTATAAAGATGACGGACATGTCAACGGTAACATCAGTGAAGCATAGGAATAACCTAGTCCATTTTACCACATACGGTGGTCGAGGCTTATATATCTAGAGTCAGGATTTCTAAGTATTTACATTCCTAACTTATTTCATGTTGGGAAATCTTTTGGGTTGGGCACATATTTTTTCAATTTTACTTTTTGGATTATACTATTGTACTCTTGTTTTCCCTATAGGTTATAACATGAATGATTGTTACTCTATGTTTTACATTTTTTTTCTTTTCTCCTGTACACATCTATATAGAGATGTTTGTGTGTGTATAGGTGCTTAGTAAAATGCCTCCCATGTTAGTTCTTCCTTTTGGAACTTTTTCTAACCCCTTCCTAATGGAGGCAGGCTTAGGGTAGTTGCAGCTCGAGCATTATTGGGTCAGATCCTGACACATAATGTTTTTAGATGTGTCTAAATAGAAATAGATATGAAATAATGAACTGGATTAAAACACCATGTTTACTAACTGCAAAAACATAAAAAGTAGAAAGAGTAGTGAATGATGAATGAAATTTTCATTACACTATACAAGTATAAACTATAGATGGATACCTGGATAGTGACAACATACTCAATATGATGAAGTATATCAGTCAATTAGATAAGTTAAGGTTTTATGCGGATAAGAAAATATCTATTAATCTCATATTATTATTCTTATCACCGATATTCTTCTTGTTCATTAAAAAAATGAATAGTATAGAGAAGTTGCTCAAGAATAATTAGGCTTTTATTCACTAAGTTAATAAGTATTGGTAATAATTTAGTCATTTAATCCTTATCGTAAATTAATTAAAGGAAATGTTTATAACCCTATGAAAAATTTAATTTTAGTATATCCCTGAAAAAATCAACCAATGAAACAAAAGATTCATAGGGAGAGTATTGAATTATAGGCTTTTTACTATTAATTTTGCATGAAAGGTCAATAAAATATAATTTTAGTGAATTTATTAAGAAATAATAGGAATCTTTTACTTTAGGTATATTCATCATTTTAGGTAATATTTATTTTCTATTCTTTTGTATTAAATACAATATGTGACTCACATATTTTTATCCTTTCAAAGGAACCAAGGAAGATAAAAAAATATTATATAAAGTAAGGTGATTCTTAATGTTTTTTATGATACATTAATTATAAAGTAGCTAAACAAGATCACAACTTCAAGATTTACCAGTGGATTGATTCTAATAACACTATTTTTAAAATTGTGTATTACTAAAAAAAAATTCTATATCCAGTTTTAGACACAGTGAGACAATATTTTAGGTGTGAAATGGATGTTTTTACTATATTCCTTACCAAATTAATAATTTAATATAATTGAATCATAAGTGTTCAAATTTGGTAATTAATGATGAATAAAAAAAATAAAAGACTCAAATAATACCATATTGTCTGATAATAATTATTTTTTAAGTAAAACTAAAAGTAATTTTCACGTATATACCTTGAAGGAAATCTATACACTTTAGAGGTAGGACTCTTAAATATTTGATATTATTAATTTAAATATTTAATACAAATTGACCTTTTACATTAAAAACATTAATGCTAAAAGTATTTGAGGATCAGTGTAGTAGGTAACGTGTGAACAATAATAATTAAAAGATAGAGGTAAATTCATATATATCACAAGATTCCTTTAAGAAATTTTAAGAAGGCAAAATAAAGTAAAAAAATTATTAATAAATTATATTAGATTCATAGAGTCCATTAGATATATAATTTATGTTAAATTAACATTATTTGGGAACTAAAATATAGAGTGGTATTTTTACTAAACTTACGTTACCTTATTAAAATTAGATGTATCAAACTCAGATTTTGGTATGTATTTTCTTTAAGTAAAATTATGTTATATGGAGTATGTTATACGTAACACTGAAAAAAAGTGCATACTAATTTATGAAAATTTAAGGTTAACATCAATGAAATAAGAATATAAAATGTGAAAAGAATTATTTTTAACACTAATTGGTAATTAATATTAAATTATGTTAACTATAGTTAAAGTTTAAAAGGGTCATTTTTCTTTTAAATAGGTTTTTATTTATATTTTTTATTTTCTTTTGAATGATACATTTATGAATTTTAAAATATAAATTTTATGAAATCAACTTAATTTTTTACATCATTATGTCAAAAAAAATCATAGGGTGAATTTTTTGTTTTTTTCTAATGTAGTTGATTTTGTGATGGATAGTGAAAAAATAACATTTTTAAAAAAACTGTAATTTTGATGACAACAGCATAAGGTAATATTAAATTTAAAAATTTATAAAAACTTTGAATCAACCTAATAATTTTCCAAAGAGTATAATAAATAGTTTAAAATAGTATTTTGATTTTATAAATCCATTCTTGATGTTTTAAACGTAAGTTATATTTTATTATAATCAAAAAATTATTTTTGGATATATGCATTTAATTGAATGGTTGGTAAAATTTATTTTGAATTGTTTTGATCAAAATTTAATATGAATTTAATTTTTTCCATCATGATCCAATTAAATTCATTATAATTATTAAAATATATAATTTTAGAGTAAAATCATTTTTACGACTAAAATGGGGATTTTTTAAAAAATGGTTTTTTATGTGCTCTCCTAATTATATTAAAAGTAATTTCTTTAAAATTTATGAATTTAATATGATAAAATGCATTAAAAATTTTACTCATCATATCCAAAAAATAGAATTAAAATTTATTTTTCCATAAAAATAAATTACCTTGGAAAAAAATTATGATCAAGGTACAGGTTAAAATGCGTTAAGTAGTGATAAAGATATTGGATAAGATTTAAAAATATCTCAAAAAATTGATTTTATTTAATTGTGTGGGTTTATATTAATAATTTACATCATACCATATAAATTATGTAAATTTAGAACCACTTTCCTTTGATACTGACTTTATTTTGTTTAAAGTAATGAGTATTTTTAGAATGCCACCCTCTAGCTTTTAATAATTTAATTGTGTTGTCATAGGAATAAAAATAAGTGATTAATGGTTATAAATGGATATTATTAATATTAATAAATTTAATTTATGGCATTAATTTATTTTTAATATTTAGGGATGGTATAATTACCTTCAATATTTTGGCAGCACTGATGCAGCGCATTTGCAAGCAGTATAAATTTCAGGTAACTGATTTTAGAAATATTAATTTAATTTTTTTGGATGAATTGTGTTTTTTTAATAAATTATTTAAAAACAAAAAGTAATTATTTATGGTTAAAGTATTTATACTATAATTCCATTTTTATCTTAATGCCTTTAAAGTCAAAATATTTGAATGGTCATAAAAATGACTTTAAATGATATTTAATGATTAAAACATGTTTTTAAATCAATATAAAATAAAAAAATATTTAATTAATTTAAAGGTAAATTATTTATAACATAATTAATTCATATTTTATGTTCTACTTTCCATTTTTAAAATTACATTCATGACCCTTAAATATTAAAAATTTAGAAAAATGTGGCCAATTTTTTCCTATAAAAAGGGAATCACTTAGACCATTTTTAAAAACACATCGAGTTATTTTTTATCTGAAAATTTATCCCAAATACCTCTATAAAATTCCCATTCCAAAATATAAATCCCCATGGGTGAACATAAACCAAACATCCAAAGGCCATAAGTTCAATCAAAAAAAGGATATCAAAAGAAGAGGTATAATTCTTAACTGAATTCGTCAAAGTTTATTTCTTACTATAACTAAATGAAATATATTATAAACATAATAATATAATGTAACAATTTTATTTAAAATAATTAAATGATATATTTATAATGTTAAAACATTTTTTTCCTCATTTCCATCCTTTGGGAAATGAAAACATCGCTTCTGCATACATGTGGACTTCCACATCCATGAAGCGATGCATTTAGTTTTTCATCACCCCCTAAAATGGATGGTAATAAATATATAAATAATTAATATATATTATATCTATTAAATTATAATGAATATATAAATATGATATATTTTATACCTTCTTACCCATCCGTCCAGTGAAAAATGATATATTTGGTCGTGTGTACCTGTGGACTACCACCTCCATGACGTGATGTTATTCATTTTTATTTACCACCTCAATTGGATGGTCATAAAGAAGGAACGAATGAATAAATATCATATTTATAACATATTTATGACCATTTAATAGTATAGTAAAATCCAATTTATTTCGTTTCTTCCAAATAGAAAACTGCAATCCTCTTTCATGTGTACGTATGGAGTACCATCTCCGTTAAACTTTCTACATAGTTTTTCATGAAAATTTTATATGGATGGTTATAAAAGTGTATTTAATGTAAAAAAATTAAAACATGATTAATATTTTGGAGATGATGAGACCATGCCCATGGTGTAAGGACCAAAATTTCTAAATCAAAGTATATATGGGAAATGGGATAGTTAACACCTATGAGTTGATTTTAAGACAAATTTATAAGTAAATGGGTAACAATAAGTTGTGAGTGAATGGGATATATAAATTTAGATATAAATATGTAACTTATATGGAGTTATAATATGTATAAATTTATTATATATTAGTTCAGAACATGTTTGGATATGTGGAAGTCACGAGGTAAGGGATATTATATTAAATTTTTTTTAAATGATTTAAACTCTCTTCCATCCATATACGCATTCTTATAATTGTATCATGAAAGATATTTTTATATATAAAATGTTTTTAAAGGTTTTCTTGAATTAATTTTTTCATTATTGATAATGTTTTTAAAAATAAATCTTAAACATTTTCTCTAAAATTCATTTTTTGATATCTTTACAAAGAGTGTGAAAATAATATCTTTTAAAATATACAGCATGAGGATATTTCCCCACCATAATTCAATTTATTTTTTAGAAACTTTCTTATAAAAGTTTCTATGGTTTTTCTAAAAATATCTTATTCCCATAACAATGTGGATTTTTTCTTTAAAAATAATTCAAAAGAAAATGTCATTTCATATCATTTTAATTAGATAATTGAAAGGGTTGTTTCATATGGGATAAAATATAATTATTATGAGTGTTAGAATGTATATAAAATATTTTATGGTTTTAATATATTTTATGTTTATTGGAAATTGTTTATTATGATATGTGGGTCTAATATTTCTCCCTAATGCATTGGGTAATGATATATTCTCCAAAAAATACATGTTGGAATTAACTTTGTGGGATTTTTAAATTGTAAGTTTGATTGTAACAGTGATGTTAAGATGATGTAACAAAGTACCTATATGTTTTAATATTCTTTAAAATTGATTTTAAAGGAAATATTTTTTCCTTATAAGGTAATAAAATGGATTTGTGGTTAAAATGAAGGTTTAGGATTTTTTAAAGGTGGAAGGTTTATTATCAAGGAAAAAGGTTTCCATGAGTTCTTATCTTTTCTCAAGGAGCTATCGTGGTTATGATCATGAATTTATTAGTTCTAAAAGATCTTTTATGGAAACTTTAGGGAAATATTTTTCTTCAAGTTTAATTAAATTATTATTGGCTCTCAAATTTTAATTTTATAAAAAGGAAAATTTCCTCATGGTTTTTAATGTTTTTCAAAAGGTAGTTTCAGTTTTATTTTCATTTTATATCTATTATTGAGATTTTTTTCTCATCCTAGATTTTCAAATATTAATCAGAGAGATTAAGGATTGATATAAGTTATAAAAAGGTAATGAGTGACACATATTGAATGAATAAAAAGTTTCATTAATGAAATAGGATTATAAACATAATAACTTGTTTTTGAGGAAAACATGTGCATGGTTTATAAATGTCAAAATTTATATGTAATGGTTTTCCTAATAATATAAAATTATAAAGCTAAAATACCCTAGAATAATAATAAATTTAAACCCTTGTTATAAATCATGTAATTATGGATTGTTTAAGTATGGGGCATCATTATTTGTATTAATTTAAGGGTTTAGATATTTTTAGAGTTTTGGATGATTCATTTGAAAATATTTCAAAAGTTTTAGATATCATCATAAGTTAATAAATATAAGGTAGGTATTAAATTTAAAGTCATAAATACTCATTTTTAGGTTTTATATGATGGGATTTTAATATGATAAAGTTTTTTTGAAACATTTTTTGGGTTTTAGAAAGAATTCATGATTGGATTATATGTAACTTTTCGGATTATCATGTGATTTTCTATTTTGGATATTTTTAAGGAATTTTATTGTATTTTTGGCACATAATATAAAATGTATGGATATAATTTTTGGTTAATACATTTTTAAATTTTAGGTAATAATGGTAAATTTGGATAAAGGGTTTTCATGTTTTTTGAAACATTATAGGATTTAGGTGACTGGAAAATATTCATATAATATGGGATTTTATATCAAAATTATTAATATTATTTAAGGAATAAAAAATATGTATCATTTTGGAATCATAAATTATTTTTTCATTGTTTTATGTTGTGGTGATTTTAGTTATTTTTTGGAAAAGATTACTATATTTTTGAGAGTCTATACTAGGGTGTATATAACTTTGGTATGTGACTTTATGAGTGATTAATATAGTTTGGAGATAAATTTTACGATTATTTTTTTATTGTATTTGATCTAATATTTCTGGGTTTGGGGTTTATATATTTATGGAATGATTTAAGTTGTACTTTTAGAGTTATTTATGTGGTTTTAAAGATTAATATATTACTTCTTTATATAATGGTGTATTCATATTTCATTGGGTTGATATTTACTCTGACTATCCTTTTTTAGTTTACGTAAATTTCTAAAGACATAAGTATTAACTATTCATCCCATTTGAGGATATTATGTCCCATTAAACCTAAATTTTGGTGCTTTATGTTTTAAAAATTATACACAGTTATATATCTTTTAGTGTATGAGATGAAATAGAGGTGGAAACTGCTCAGAACACAATCAAAGGATTAAATTTCACTTTTAGAATGGAAATAAATCAAGGAAATATGTTTTATAATATTATATTTCTTGGGTGAAAATTAATTCCTCAACTTAAGAATAAATAAGATAAATCTACCAAGTCTTGTCACTAATTTTTCTATGTCAACTTTTGGAAAACTCATTAACAAATATATTTTTCAAAATATTTATGTAACTAATAAATTACATAATATTATAAAATATAAATCTTATTTTTTTAATATGACATGATAAAATCTTTTTTAAGGTAAAAAATTTCAAGAATGAAATTTAATCAAGGGTGGAGAATGTAATACTCTAAGATTTTAGAACGTATTTTTCTTCAATAATGTTATTTTTGATGGCATATGTTATACACAACATAAAAACTAAAGTGAACAATAAATTATTAAATTGAAATCCATGAATCAAAAAATAATAAAAATAAAATTCTTAAACAAATATATTTAACACTATTTGGTAATTTATATGGAATAATATTAAGAACACTTGAACTTTAAAAGGATCACTTTTCTATAAAAGCATGTTTCTTATAATTCTTATTTTTTATTAAAATATAAATTTATGAATTTAAAATTTTAATTTTATGAAATTAAATTAATTTTTTACATCATCAAATAAAAATAATCTTCGGGGGGGATGTTTGTAATTTTCATGAAGTTGGTGATTTTTTTATAAATTGTGAGAAATTCAATTTTTACAAATACTACAACTTTTAGAACATCACCATGAGGTAATATAAACTAGATAAATTCATAAAACATTCGGATCAACAAAATATGTTTTTAAATAGTAAAATAAATCATTTAAAAAATTGTATTGAATTTTTAAACCCATGCATAATTTTTTTGAACATAAGTTATATTTTATTCTAGTTAAAAAAAATTGGATATAAGAATTTAATAGAAATATTGGAAGATTAAATTAAGATTTTTCATGATCAAAATTTCATATTACTTTTCATTATTTAATTATAATACAATTAAATTCATGAGATTCAATTATATTAATAAAATTAGTGTAAAATCATTTTTATTCATAAAACAGGAATTTATTTAAAAATATTTTTTGTGAATATTGAATTTTTATATTAAAATTAATTTATAAAACCTTTATAAATTTAATATGATAAAATGGATTCTATATTTTTAAACATGATTTTCAAAAAAAAAATTGTGTTTAATTTATTTTTTATTTTTTATTTATGGAATACTTACCTTCAACGCTTAAGAAACGTCGATGCAGAACTTGTGCAAGATGTAGAAAAATTAAGTCAATGTATTTTAAAAACATTAAAACAATATTTTATGTATAAATTATGGTGTTTTAAAAATTTATTGGATAATTATATGGTACTAGTGATGGTCAAAGTATTTATATTCTATTTATACTGTTATTTTAATGCCTTTAAAGTCAAAATATGTAAATATTCATGAAAATAATTTTAAATGATATTTAATGTTTTAAAAAACATATATTTATACCATCATAAAATCATAAAAATCCAATATTTATACAATAGGATTATAAATTTTCAATAATATCATTCATTATGCACGTATTTTCCACTCGGAATTTTCAAAATTACATTCATGACCATTAATGTTTGAAAATTTATGAAAAATGCCATTGATTTTCTCCAATAAAAATGACTCACTTTCACCATTTCAAAACACCAATAAAGTTCATTTATCTCTAAAAATTATTCAAAAATACCTCCCCAAAATTTCCTTACCACATTTACAATACCCTTTTGGGACCATAAATCTCTCTTCTAAAGGACATAAGTTCAATCCAAATGGGATATCAAAAGAAGTGGTAAAAGTCTTAAACAAATTCTTCTAAGATTAATTCTTATTCGACCTCCTTAAAATCTATTCTAACAATTATAATATTAATTAATTGTTATATGTACTATATTTAAATTATATTATGATAATAGTATGACTATTTTATACCTTTTTTTCAACCTATTGGGAATGAAAACATCGATTGTGCATACATGTGTATTACCACCACCACAAGGAGATATATTTAATTTTTTATCACTAACTCACATAGATGTTTATAAATATGTAATTAATGAATATATTTAATATTTATTTCATTATTATGATTCTATAAATATAATATGGTTTCTACCACTATACCCTTCCGTCGATTGGAAAATGATAATGTCGCTTGTGTGTAGGTGTGGACTACCACCACCATGAAACAATGTGATTCATTTTTCACTATCACCTCACATGGATGGTCATAAGGATGGATATAATGAATAATTATGACATTTATAACAATTTCATTATTATGGAAAACTGAAATAAAATATAATTTATTTATTTTACACTCAGTAAAAAATGAACACTCCATTCATGCATATATATGGACAGTCGTGTCCATGAAACAATGTGTTTCAATATTATTAACCACCTTACATAGATTATAATAAAGGTATATTGAATGTATAAGCATAATAATTGTAAAATTATAATTATTTAATAGATGATAAATCCATGATCAATGTGTATGGATCAAAATCTCTGAATCAAAATATTTATGGGAAACGAGATAGTTAACACTCAAAAATCAATTTTAACAAAGAATTATAAGAAAATGGGTAAAAAGAAGTTGTGAGTAAATGGAATATATAAAGTTGGATATATATGTGGTTATGATATGGATTTAAAATAATTCTAAATTTATTATAAAGGAGGTTATAACATGTTCAACAAAGAGGAAGTCACAAGGTAAGGTTTTTTTCTTTAATATGTTTTTTGAAAAGATTTAAACAATTTTTTCATCCATATGCATTATAAAACTTAGATATTTTCTGAAAAAATTAAAATTAATATAAAATTTTCAATATTTAACATTTCACACAAGGCATAATATAGATTTTTCTTATATAAAAGCGCTAAGTTTGGATTGCATTATACACAATACCAAGTAAATCTTACACCGGACTTAACAAGTAGATTAGATTATGGTACACACAATACTATGTTTGTATTCTGTTACACATAGTACCAAGTCCGTTATATACCTTTTGTTACATACAAGACTGAGGGTTACCGAACTATAATATACTATAAATATTATTATTAAAAATTAATTATAAATATCAAATAGTCGTTAGAATGCAAGATATCAATGTGATTAACAAAATTATGAATCAATGGTTTATTAAAATTTATAAAATGAATAATTTATTTATAAATTAGTTAGAAATTAAAGTAAAAACAATTTGATAATAAAGAAATTCATTTTCTAAAAAAAATAATTCTATTATGTACAAACACCATTTTATCTCAGTAAAATGAACATACTACTTTTGATGAATTTTTTTAATAAAATTTATATATTAAATTTTAAATAAAATTTATTGAAACTCATCCAATATATTTTATAGGAATAATATGAGAATAAATTCAATTTTATGAATAAAAATATTAATTTTTCCAAAAGATAATTTTACCACCTTTAAACAGAACAACCATTTTAAATATAATTTTTGAAACTTTTATCATTTTTATTTCAAAATATAAAATTACTTTTTGAAATAGGAATATCAAAGTTTACTTTGTAATAATTTTTGGTATTTTGATTGAGAAGTTTTATTTTTTGATGAATATTGAAAAACATTGAATTTTAATTGAAAACTACTTTTTTATCTGATTTATTTATATATTTTAATTATATTTTAATTGGTATTAAGTTTATTTATATATATTATACATATATTAATAAACTTTATTTCATTTAAATCAATTTCACCTTGAAATTTGATGTAAAAATAATCCAATCTTTTGAACATTTTCACATTAAAAACACATTGTTTTGTCTCATCTCTGGGATTATTTTTAAATTAATTTTTAAAAATTATATTATTAAAATTTTGAAAAATGGATTCTATATTATGAATAAAAATAATTTATAATTTATAATAACTTAAACTTAGTTTTTTATTAAAAACATTAGTGAAAATAATTAAAATTAATTATAGTGATTAAGATAAAAATGAGTTTACTTAGGGGTTAAACTTTAACCTTGGGGGAAAAATACCCAAGACACATGTAAAAAATCCATATTTTGACCAAATACACTCTTCTATAAAAATATTTACAATTATTTGAGGCATTTTATGTAAATTAGACCTCTCAAAATTGTTTACCTTTTATAATGTTGAGAATGTCACTCCCCATCCACTATAAACGGGCACTCACCCCCCCCCCCCCCCACCTCACTTCTTCACACCTGTCAACACATTTTTATCATACATACCATTCCAAAATAATAGATAAAAACTCCTCATCTAATCCTAGAATCCAGACTTTTGGTATAAAGAAATCCAAGTTCGTCCTTTGATGCAAACCAAAAGGAATTACCCAAAGAAGAGGTAACATCCTTCAAAAAGACCTTTTATTTTATTTTCTTTCTCCAATCCATCAATTATTTTATTTCCATGATTTTATAATAAACTCAGTATCCTAAATATACTGATTTGTTTTAATTTCAATGGTTCTATATACAATTATAGACACTTCCATCAAATGGGATATGCAATCATCGTTCGTGTGTACGGCGGTCTACTTTATGGCGAACTGATGTCATTTGATCTTCCATTACCACCTATAATGGTTGGAAAAAATGATGTAATTTATGTTTTTATTTGATATATATGATATTTATTATGTCTTTATACTTATTTAATTAGTATATAACACATACCTTCTTGCTTTCCATTTTTTGGGAATATGATAACTTTGTTTTTGGAGGTGTGAACTACCGCCTCCTCAAAGCGATATGATTCATTAACACATGAAATGGAATGTATTAAGTATGGTTTTAGTAAATATATAAGATATATAAGAAATAATAATTATAATATAATGATAATATATATATATATATAAATACATTTCATTAACTACCTTTCTATCAATAAGAAAAAAATGGAAACAATTTTCATGTGTACGTATGGCCTATCATCTCCATGAACGCTATATTCTATTTCATCTTTACATATTTTATATATTATTATAAATAAATATATATCAAATATATATTATATTTATATAATGTTTTATATTCTTTAAATAATTAAATCATGATCTAAGTGACATTATTAAGAATAACATGTTAAAACATATATGAAAAACAAATCAATTATTATCGGAAACATAACTTTAACATGAAATTTTTAATAAATGGGTAATATAACGACATAATAAAATAATATATGACATTAAATATAATAATTTGTCTATTTTTTATATTTATAATAAACTTATATTTATTATGCATGATTTTTTAATGTGTGTGAAGAGAGTCAAAACTTAAGGTAAGGGAACTTCATCACAATTTTTTTTCTATGAGATACCAGCCATATTCATGAATTTCATATCTTGTGGGGTGTATGTACTGGAAAATGAAATTTCATATCATTAATTTCCTTTATTTCATGATGTTTAAATCTTCAATTGATTTTATACTTTCATGGGACTCAAGATTCAAAATTATCTCTATTAGTACCGGGATTTCTAATCTAACTTTTATTTCTACAAGACTTATGCCATGTTCACAAATCATTTATTGTTTTCATGTATATACTAAACATGAATGTATTATATGATTATTATAATTAAATATATTTTTATCTACCTATCCATTTCATTATATCTATTTCATGGGGTTTATGGTTCAAAAGTTATCAGATCAGTAAATTAATTTTGTCTCAATGTGTCTTCTTTGGGAAACATATTTTGTTATGCATAAATATTATTTTACATGGTGTATATTATACCATTTTAAATTTTATATATTAAATAAAATTATTTTAGTGATATTTTAAGATTCATTTAAATTTATCATCACGTTGGTAGTTTTATTTAATGTTATCAAAATGGTAATATTTTATTGCTACAATCTCATCATTTAACTAGATTGTTCGTGGTTATGCTTCAGTTCAAGAAATAATATGATCTATATCTCAATAATTATCATGGTTTTATTATTATAGTATGTTCATTATATCTTCATATATTGGTACCATTTTTCTACTCTTTTTTACCTGAGATAACTAAGAAAATGTTGTTAAGAAAATATGACTTTATTTCTCTTGAGTAAGAAATATGTTTTATTAAAAAAATGTTTTATAAATATGTTTTCAAAAAAAATTAGATGATATTTTAATATAATATTAAAGGAAAAGGATTTTCAATTTTTCTTTTTTAAAAATATGTTTAAAATGGTTTTGAAGTCTTACTTCATAAGTTATCAAGGTTATTTTCAAAGAAAATGGTTTTCTAAAAAGTTTTATGTTTTAAAAAGTGTTTATAAAATAAAATTGATATGTTCCTCAATAAATGTTTTAAATTATTTTAAATCATATTTTATATTTTTAAAATGTTTTTTTCAAAGAAAATTATTTTTAATATATTCTTCATTTTAAAAATCTAATTTCAAATAATGTTTATTTTCTTTAGGAAATGATCCAAGTGATCTTTCAAAATCCTTCTCTATCAAAGATGGAATACTTTGATATAGTTTTGGATTTTTTGGGGACATGATCTAAGAATAAAATTCATATTATTTAATTAATGGTTTATGTTTTTATGTAATGATTTTTATGACACACATTTCTCCTCAATGGGTTATATGTTTCTGAAACTCCCTTCTGTTCACAGTTTATCCTTTGATGAAATGATTATGAAACTTGTCTCTTTTCTACAAGTTAGGATATTGTGAAATTTTTATTGTACCCATTTAATTTCATGGGTTATTATATGATGTTAATAAATACCATCCCTTTTTATGTGTCATGATATGATTAATGTGTTATTATATTGTGGAACATGTATATATTATTTCATTATGAGACAAGTGGGAGTTGTATCTCCCTCTAATGTATTGGGTAAATATTTATATCTCATGAGATAATGATGAGAAACAAGTTGAGTGGCTTGATACATAATGGAAAATAGGTATTTCCGGATCTAAATGGGAAAAGGGTTTTCCCTTATCAAAAATAGGAAACATGAGTGTCCTAATCCAAAATGGGAAATATGTGTGTCCTGGTCCACATTAGGAAACAGGTGTGCCCTGATCCACTATGTTTATAGTCTTGGGAGTGAACCATGAATATTATGATGTTACAAGTCAACATAATTAAATTTTCACAATGTTATGAATGGAATTTGTTTCATGTCCATAATTTTATGTGAGGGCATGATTTCATGTCCATAACTTAATGATTGAAACTGTTTATACTTATACATGTTCACAAACTTATAAACTGATATGTATTCCAAAAATATATGTCTTATGCCTATGATATGATCACATGGTTCATGTTCTTCATTATCTTATGTTTAATGTCTTATGAAATACCAATCAGTATTCCATGACTCTTGATTATGATCTTTGATATGAATGGTATGATATTATATTATTATTATTAGGTTCTCATACCCTTATGATCATTATTATGCCTTCATATCTCCTTTTTTTACCCTTATTAAGAATCTAAGATCACACTTTCCTATTTTTTTTCTTTCCATAGGTTATGAATAAAATTTTTAAGTAGGGGTAATAAAGGTGAAGATCATTATGTGAGACTTTAGAGATCTTTCACCAAGTTAGAAGATATTGTGTTCCAAGTTTCTGATTACACTAAACTATTATAGTCCATGGTCATGTATTTTTATAACATGCTAAATATTCATCTAAAACGATATAATATCCATGTATTTTAAGCCTTGGTCTATATATTCATTTTATTTTAAATGTCTTAAGGATTTTATTTTTCCTAATTAAAATATTTTTTAATTTTATTTTCAACGAATTTTGACTATATTTATAAAATTTATAAAAGTAATATCATCAAAATTTTCCATACAATTATTTTTTTGATTTCTTTACAAAAAGTGTAAAAAGAATATTTTTTTTAAAATATAAAGAATAAAATAATTTTCTCACTATCATATACATCATTAATTATTAATATTACTCTTTAATTTGTTTTGGTTTTCCAAATAATATCACAATCCCATTTTTCTAGGAATTTTTTATTAAAAATGTTACCAAAATAAAAGGGTATTTCTTCTCATTTTTATGACATTACTTAAAGTACTTTATCTTATGGTCTTAAAATCCAATTATTATGAGTATTAAGATGTAAATACAAGATTTTTTGTGTTTGATAAATGTTATAGGTCTTGTAAATTGTTTATAATTATACGTGGGACTGATATATCACTAAAATTAATTGGGCAATAATGTTTTCTCTAGAGGATACATGTCACGATTAATCATGTTGGTTATTTCATTCATAAGTATGATTGTAACGGTGATTTGAAGATGATGTTATATGGTACATACATGATTCTATATGATTTAAAATGAATATTTATATAAATATTTTTATTTTAAAAGTAAAGAAAAAAATTTATGAATTAAATGGATGTTAATATTTTTTAAAGGTAAAGGTTTTGTTTTTAAGGGAAATGATTTTCATGATCTCTTATCTTTTCTCGAGTAATTATCTTGGTTGTGTTTTTCATTTATGATTATTGTAGGCTGTTTTATGAAAAACATAATTGACAATAAAGTTTTTTCATAAGTAATTAAATTATTATTTGTGCACAAAGTTTATTTTTTAAAAATGTAAACTTCCTTATGAATTTTCATGTTTTTTAAGGAATTAATAGATTTATTTTATCTTTATATAACTTAATAAATTTTATTTTTCTTATCCCACACTTTAAGAAAATTATAAGGATTAATGATTGTAATGGTTTACAGAAAGGTTAAGAGTGATATGTCTTGAATAAAGCAAAAGGGTCATGAATTAAATCAAACAATAAACATAAGAACATTTTTGTGAAAAAAAATATACACTGTTTGGGAATATCCACATTATTATGTAATGGTTTTATTAATTATCTAAAAATATAAACTTAAAATATCATGGAAGTGTAAGAAATTTAAATCCATGTGATTAATCGTCTAATTATTGGTTGTTTATTGTATGGGTCAATATATTAGTGTGATGATGTTTGTATAGGTTGGATCGATAATGATTCTTTTAATTACTACAGGTATTACATTACTCCTTTCATGAAATACATTATAATTAGAGTTGTTAAAATATATAAAAATTCCAACTATAAGGGAAAATGTATATATTATAAGTTTTAATATTAGATAAATAAATTATTTCATTGATCAATGTGTTTAGATGAAAACTATTTGTTTGGGATTATTTTAGAAATAAATATGCATCAAGTAAACTCAGTGTGTATCTCAATTAATTTTCCTAAAATAGTTTTAGTTTATAATTATCCCAAATATAGAAACACATTTTTCAATTGAACGGTTATAAGACATAGTCATGTCTTTTTTGAGTTAGTAGGAGTAAGCAAGAAATCAATGAAGTGAAATTTCCAGATGCACATGTGCTGGAATTAGAATATAAACACCATAAGTCATAGTAAGAGGATTTTTTTACAAATACACATTTTATGTGTGAAATTAAAAACCAAAGAGAAATGGATTTATATTCACTAATTTTTTTGACATGTTATTCAATAATAATAATGGATAAATATCAAGTAAGGAAGCAGTAAATCAGGATGGGAAATGTTTGGCAAGTTGATATGAACATAGATATAAATTCCATATAGAAACATAAAATTATTTATTTTGGTGGTTTTTCCTGATTATATAAATATTTTGGTGGTAATTTTATAATAAACTATAAATCTATGGTAAAGTTGGTTCCTATAAGGCATGGTTGGTAATTGAAGGTTTCAAACAAGGTCATAGCATGGACCACGACAAAACATTTTCACCATTCATTATGCTAATGTTGGTTATAATTATACTTTCCATAAAAACCATTGATTATTATGAGGTTTATATAATGGATGTCAAAAACAATTTCCTTGATGTAAACCATGGGTGATATGTCTACATGACACAACTAGAAGGTATTCTGACACCAAACGATACTAATTAGGTGTATAAGTTTTAGAGTTCTATTTATGGGTTGAATCAAGCATTGGGAATGTCGAATATATATTCTAATGAATCTATGAGAGAGTTTGGTTTTATTTATAATGAATATAATACTTATTTATAATAAAAAATTATTGGATAAACATAGTTTTCCTGAAAAATATGTTCATAACGAATTGAAATTATATATTAAGTCTGGTAGTTGGTTAAGGGTTTGTTTAAAAATCATGAGGATATTATTATTACAACTGGGAATCCATGTGAATAATAGAATTGTTCTATCACATATGCTAGTAATTTTACATAGATTTTATATTTAATGTGAATAAGTTAGGGTGTGAAAATATTAGATAGAACCAGGTGAACTTTATAAGGTTGAAATCAGAATTGTCTGATGATGCTAGAGAAATTTTGAATGATATGTTCTTAGTACTTGGAAAAGTGGGAATTCTAGTTATCAAGTAGACACAAAAAAAGTCTTCCTAAAGATAAACTTGAACATATATTATATTAAGTCTGAGGATATTATCAATAGAATTATATTTGAAGACAGTGTCATCTATATCTATATATATCAGGTATGTTGTGGCATGTAATGTAGATAAAGAAGCAGTTTAAAATACATAATGATTCTTTATAAAATAGGGATTTGTACCAAGATATTAAGGTATTATCAAAACATATATTATGATAATTTATTACTATGGTACTATCTAGGATTCTAGGTTTGTGATAGAGGATAAAAATTAAATACTCTAGGATATTACCAATTACGATTTTTTATCAAATAAGGGAGGTAGTGGTATGCAGAGTAACTATAATGAAAAATGAATCAAGTGTAATATCTTATCTTTTTATTGATGTATGGATCTTTTCTAATTGGGTTAAATGTTGTTTGATTTTATTTTTATCTTAGAACCTAAGTCGGGCTATGGGTTGGTTGGGTTGTACTTAGGAAATACGGGGGAAGGAGGTTAATGGTTGACTGCAGGCCAATTACACGTCGTGAATGGGGGATACACATCGTGTAATCCCAGGTCACGATGTGTAATTTTTAGGCTATAATATTTCATGAATTGTTTGATTTTTTCCTCAAAAAAGGAAAATTGGGAATTACAAGATGTGTGATGGTATTACACATCATATAATTTCCCACCATGTTTTTTTATAAATAGAGGTTGTCACCTCTTATATTTCAAATCACAGCCCTTTTCTCTATTTTTTTAAGACTAAACCCATCTAAAATGGTTTTTCAGATCCAAAATGTATCTAGACTCCAATTCTTATGCTTTCGTCCATATTGGAACGGAATCGGTAAGTACTTGATTCCTTTTTAGCCATTCTTGATTCTTCATAACAATGGCTACACTATTTGGATTTAGGCTCAAATATTTTAATTTATCATTCTTTTTCTATTCTTAATATTTATCCTAAACTAAGGTGAATCAGGACTTGATACTGGATGATCAATCTACAACCAATCTAAGATAGTTTTTTTATGCTTTTTGTTAGGTTTTAAAGTACTTTCTAGGCATTTGACATTTTCACCGCCTAATGGACTTTCCGACGTGGCCCAGTTTTGGAGTGAGCTACTTATAGTATACTTAGTTGTACCTAGTTTGGATTCTTATAGGTTCTGTTTAGGTACATTTGAACCCATTTCTCAATTCATGGTCACCCATGGGGTGTGTCTTAATGAAATAACATGTTTCTATCTATTTAAACCACCCAATGGGTGTGTGCTTGTGCTTTCCTAATTATAGGAAGCTCGTTAAAGCTATAGTGAGTTGAATAGCTTGCTTAAGAGATGTACTGCCTCCTTGCTTCATGTTCCCATGTTATTCCATGTTTATTTTGATAAATTGTCTTAAATCAAAGTGGATGAACACGTAGGTATAATTTTTGGAAACTATTAACTTCTAAAGGGGTGTGTTTTGAAATGGTGGTATGATGAGAGGGTATGCTCAAAAGACATGTTTAATTGTAAGTTTTGCGATATGGGTGGTTATACCTATATGAATTGATTAATGGTATGTTTGAATCGATAATATGGGAGGGTAGGCCCATATGTTTTTTTAAATGAAAAATGGAATGCATGAGTGGGTATTCTCATGGATTTTAATTGGTTATGTCAGTGGGTATACTCACATGGAAATGATAGGGTTAAATTGAATGAATTGAATGAATGGTATGGTAGATTCCATGGATCTAGAATGTAGTAGTGGATGCCTTGGGTTGACTCTACCCCTTGGTTTTTGATTCCATGGGATGCCTCATGCCTTACTACCCTGTGGATCTAGCATTCTTGGACTCATGTAAGACATGTCGGTATACCTGCTCCAAGGACTCCGAACTGTACCTAAACCTTGTTTCCAATAGGGTTCCCATGAGAATCAATGTGGATGCATTAAAAGAGATACATGGATCCTTCCTTTCATGGTCTAGATTATTTCATGGATTCCCTGGTATAAGAAACCTTAGATATAGCCCTTGGGGTATACATTTCACTTTACAGCATAGTCATGGGTTTCTCGATATAGATGGATGTATGGAGTGGCTGTGGGTTACTTGATACAGATGGGAGTACTGCGTGGCTATATAGCTTGGATACTTTTCTTATAGATTCCTAGTTATGAGCTGAACTTTTTTACAGGTATCCTTGAGGAGCATTTTGTTTTTTAACTTATTGCAGTAGACTCATGCTAGGGGCATTCGCTTTTATGTTATTGATTTACTTGCACTAGCAGGCAATTTGTATATTTCTATTAGAACTATATAAACCTTTGGTGTTTACCTACTAGGATATTTATCCCACACCCATTTTTGGGATTCCTTAGGGACCCAAATAGATTATATTGATATAGGTGATGATAGGGGAAAGTGCCCTGGTACAGTTGGTTGACCGTGGTTTTATACCAGGAGAGAATAGGACCAAGCCGAGGCTTGCGATGCAACTAGTACCTTCTAGTCTTTTTGTTATTTTAAGACTTTTATTTTATTATATTTCCTTGAACCTATTTTGGATGCTTCTTAGATAAACGTATCATCTGCATCATTGTATATGTGATATCTCTTGACTATTTATGTATTCATGTCTTGTCTTACTTTCAGTTGGCATATTATTTATTCACTTCCGCTATTGTATGTGTCTAACTTCCATTGTGATATACTTTGGTAATGAGGTCATAGTCTCCCTAATGACTCACCTAGGACCTTGCTACTAGTCGGTAGCCTCTGACATTTTGGGAGATGCGCTTGAGGCCATGTAGCCAACCAGGTTTGAGGCATCATTGGGTGGCATTCGAGTTTGGGATGTTACAAAGTTGTATCAGAGAAGTTTTTTCTAGTTTTCTTACCATTTGGTGAAAATAGATAGGGATATGAAAGAAATGGAGTTTAGTAATAAGTTGTGCCTGGGAGTAGCTAACCTGCATACAAGGAAAATCTAAATTACTTAAATTGGGTTTTTTCCATTTTTATGCTTACAGTTATTTTTGTTTCACTATTGGGTGATGCACATGATTTATGTTGTTATTGTTGATTCAATTGTGGGTTTTATGCCTATTGAAACCCAATTACATGATGGTATTCCATATCATGCATCATATAGGTACTTTATATAAATCACATTCCATTCATTTTCCCATTCCATTTAGGATGCATTATGCATTTCATGTTGTTTTGAAAGATGTTGTGATAGTTTTTCCTACTATAGTGATACACTATTTACAGAGGATAGAGGAGTGACAACATCTTTCAATTCTTAAGGAGTATATGACCTTATGGATTGGGAAATGACACACAATAGAAATGAAAAATTATGAAATTAATTTGATATGTATGGATTATATGGACATCAAACATTGGTTCATGTTGTGTTACGGGCCCTTAGGTGTCGTAACTTGGTGGACCATCGGTTAAATCATTTAAAAAATGATTGTTTAATAAAAATGGATGAATTGGAGAATAGTGACTTGACCTAGCCCTGGATTTTGAGTGGACAAGAGGCATAGTTTCTACTGGTTCAATGGTTTTCCTTTTTACAGTCTTGTCTTTAGGACAAAGATATGGGTTGACTTGGTTTCTAGGAGACTTTTGACAGTCCTACTATTTTAAGCGGAAAACTCTGATGTTTTTCTTTTCTGAGGTATGTTTTTGGAATTTTAGATGGATGACACCACAATGACCTCTAGTGGTACTCCGTGAGGGAGTTGATGACCATACTCTAAAGACGGAGGGCCATGGGATACTGGTTGATCTTAATTTAGTTCCTACTGAGGCACCATGAACTGTTCCAGACAAAATTGTTGAGTCACAGTTCTATGAGGGATTCTTTTACTATATGTAAACTTCTCAGGGATCACTGTAGTCCACCTTGTCTATGGATGAACTGACGTCAGTGTTCTAGTAGTATCATCGTCCCCCATTTTCAGGGGATGGCAGTCCACAGGCTAAAGAGATGTGGCTAGAGACCACATTAGTGATTTTTGAGCATCTGGAGACTCCTCTTTGGTAGAGGGTCAAGATCGCTACTTTTATAAAATGTGAAGAAGTAAAGAGATGGTGGGATATTCTAAAACATGATCATGGGATGCGAGATATGTGTTGAGATGACTTCCAGACCTGCTTCCTTGAAAACATTTACCATGTGACTCTGCGAGAAGAGTGATCCAATGAGTTCATGTGTCTAGAGTAAGGTGTGATAATGGTCATGGAATACTCAGCATGATTTATAGTGTTGTATCATTTCATGTCGATGTATCTTACTAAAAAGCTATCGAGGGTGAGACATTTCTAGGAAGGTCTCATACATGCTACCAAGTCTCAGGTAAATGTGTTCAGGTTGACTTCTACAACTAATATTGTGAATCAGGCACTACTTACATAGCGAACCATGGGGAAAGATTGGGGTATAGAATAGGGGAGAGTTGTTTCTCGACCTAGTGGATATGTTTCTTCAAGCAGGAAGAACCGTTTTGAGGCTACCCATGACATGAGTGCTAGTGAGTCTGTGGTTGTAAGCAATTTGGTGTTCTGACATCAGGGTGGTAAGTGAAGCCACGTGAATAATTAGTGTGATTATGACCTAATCGAGTGTCGATCTTGTGGTAGGATAGAGAACATGCAACGGTTTTGCAGGACCTTCCCTCCAACTATGAGTGGTTGGGGGTTAGCTCTGACATCGGGTTTAGGATCAGGTTCTTCAGCTCTTCATAAGCTGATGAGCTAGAGTAGTGTAGGCCGGTCAGGCCAAGGTAGTTATGGTCATGGAAAAGGGATCTAGACAATGTTTACACCTAGAAATTCAGGTGAATCATATTAGGGTAGCCAGGTAGCTTCATAGGGTCACATTACATGCCATACTTATACTGTGCAACAGACCAAATATGAGTAGGATCTCAAACCATCTATGGTGATAGGTACGATATTAGTAGCTTCAATTATAGCATCTTCTCTCTTTGATACATGTGCATTGCATAGTTTTATATCTGCACCAGTGGTTATGAGCCCCAGGTTTATTGTTTTTCTTTATGAGGGTGTAATGATTCTAAACATACTGTTTGGAGTAAGAATTGGTTATTTTCTCTAGTGTATGTAGTTTCCCCCTGAGTTTGGTGGGTTTCACTATCTTTGGGATCTTTTTTTCCTCAAGATGACAGGGTTTGACGTCATTCTCAAGATAGACTGGATAGTAGCTTATCAATCTTGCATTGATTTTTCTCCTTGAAGGGTGACTTTTACATCATCAGAGGGTGAAATGTTTACTCAAAAGGGTGAATGGGACATACAATCAAGCCGAGCCAGACTTGAGCATCATGGGTTGGTCTGGATGACTTCCCAGATTGCTAGATTTTTATAGAGAATCAGGGACAAAGTGAGGTGTAATTTCCTCCATTGGTTGAGCACTTTAGGGATGTTTTTCCTGATGAAATATTTTATTTAACTCCAAATATATAGGTGGAGTTCTCAATAGATAAAGTTCCAAGATCTACACAGGTATCCATTCCTCCTAATAGGATGGCTACGACAGAGTTACAAGAGCTCAAGAGGAATCTAGAGGATTTGGAGGCAAAGGGGTTTGTCAGACCCCGTACTTCTCCATGGGTTTTTCTAGTCCTTTTTGAAAAAAAAGGTGGATGGTAACCATAGGCTATATGTTGACAATCAAAAATGGAACCATTTTATGGTTAAAGAAAGATATCCCTTTCCGCATATAGATGACCAATTTGATCGACTTCAAGGAGTAAGAGTGTTTTCAAAGACCAAACTGGGATCAAGATATCATCATGTTCATGTTCGACCAACATACATGCCTATTAAAGAATTTTGTAGTAGGTTTGGTCTATATGAGTATCTGGTTATGCCTTTCAGTCTCATGAATGCGCCAATAGTTTTCATGGATTTGATTAAGTTGGTGTTCCATCCTTACTTGGATTCTATTGTGGTGGTTTTCATGGTTGATATCTTGGTGTATTCTCACGATCTACATGACCATGCCAACCATATTGAGATAATTTTTAATATACTGAAAGAGCATCATTTATTTGTTAGGCTCCCAAAGTGCTGATTTTGGATGGATTAGTTTCACTTCCTAGGTCACATTATCTCATAGATAGGAGTATCAGTAGGCCCAGAGATGGTGGGAGTAGTAGTTTCATGGGAGAATCCTAATAATGTTTTTGATATATCAAGTTTCTTGGGGGTGGAAAGCTACTATAGGCATTTCATAGAGGAATTATCAACCATATTCATGCCATTGATAGGCTTGAATAAGAAGGGTTTGAATTTTGTTTGGTCAATATCTTACAAGACATGCTTTCATGGTCTAAAAGGGAGGATAAAATCAGCACTGGTACAGATTCTTTAAGAGTAGGGCAGGAGATACACTGTGTATTTTAATGCATCGGGTACTGTGTTTGGAGCAATGATAATGTGGGAATATAGGGTCATGGCATACGAGTCTCAGTATTTGCGGCCTCATGAGAGTAATTACCCTATGCATGATCTGGAGTCAGCTGTAGTTGTTCATGTGTTTTTTTGTTGGAGGAACTATTTACTATGGGAGCATTTTGTGGTGCACATAGACAAAAAATTATTAAATTACATATTTACGTAGCGTGATCTAAATCTGAGGTAGCAGAGGTGGGTAGAGTACCGACAGTCCTTGGACTTTGAGATTACCTATATTCCTAGTAAGGGCAATGCATTGCTCGATGCACAAAGTAGGGGGACTTAGATATAGGCAATGCGGTAGTACAGTAGCGAGTTTTACCATATAGAATTTTTATTTGAGATGCATATGGAGTTTCATGAAAGATAGGGGAATACTTTTCTATCATCCTTAGCTATGACCTCTACCTTGATGGACTTAGTAAGGATGAGGCAGCTATCAGATTCAAAAGGATTACTTCCATGAGAGTGTGTGGTTGGTGAGGACCCTTCTCCTGGTTGAATGGTAGGTGAGGATGAGATCTTGCATAACCATGGACGTGATTTGGTTCCAGTGGATATACTTGATGTGTTGATGTGGGAGTTTCATGTTTCATCTTGGGCAGTGCACCCTGAAGTCACCAATATGTACTGTGACTTATACTGTCAGTACTAGTGGTAAGTTATGAAGATAGCGGTAGCTAGTTTTGTTATGAGGTGTTCCAACTATCACTAGGTGAAGGTAGAACATCAGTTACCAACTGGTCTTTTACAGTAGTTACCTATTCTATAGTAGAAATGGGATTTTTTTCATGATGGATTTCATGGCTATTTTACCGAGGTTTCCTTGAGCTAACGATGTCATGTGGGTTGTTTTTGATAATATTATAAAGGTCTCTCATTTCATTCTGATCAAGGAGATCTTTAGTGTAGATGAGTTTAAGATGTTGTACATCCGAGAGTTGGTACGACTTCATGGGTTCCCACACACTATCCTTTTCGATAGGGATGCCCACTTTACGTATTGTTTCGGGAAGAGTTTATAGAGGATGCAGGATACATAGGTGATTCTGAGAACAGGATACCACCCTCAAACTAATGTTCAGTTAGAGCATATGATACAGATCCTAGAGGACATGTTGAGATAATGGGTCTTGAATTTTGGGGGCTCCGGGGAGAGGCACATTCCCCTAGTTGAGTTTTCCTACAATAACAGCTATCATGTGACTATATAGATGGCACCTTACAAGGATTTATATGGTAGGACATGTTGTTCTCCCATGTGCTGGTTAAATCCTGGTGAGTTATATTTTCTAGGATCACTTCTTGTAAATGAAACTTTTGAGCAGGTCTAGTTGACTCAGAAGTATATGGTTATAGAAAAGTCTTGTTAAAAATCTTTTGACCATCACCATAGAGGACATCTATATTTATAGGTCGGGGATCATGTTTTCTTACATGTTTCACCAGGGTTTGGACACTAGAGAATTAGAAGAAAGGGTAGGCATTCACCAAGATATGTTAGCCCATTTGAGATTCTGGAGAGAGTATATGCGTTTTCCTGTTAGTTTTAGTTCCATAAGAGGTATCAATCTATGCATGACATCTTTCACATATCTCAGAAGCACCATTATCATTCGCAGCCATATAATGTTTTTCAGTCTGAGGAGGATGAGCTTTAGGTTTTTGCATCCTTTGAGGAGAATCTGATTCATATTGTTTATAGGATCATGAAGGTTCACTAAGGCAAGTTAGTTCCCCTAGTATGGATGCACGGCCATTTACAGGATGAGACTTGGGTGAGGGAGACCGATGTATGTGCTTAGTGGGAAAAGTTATTCTCATGTTAATCTTGACCACCCTTCTGATAAATTTGGGGATGAATTTCTATAAGGGAGGAAGATTGTATGATCTTGGGATTTTTTGAGGTATGGATATTTTCATTTTAGGTTAAATAATTTTTTACTTTCCTTTTTGGCTTAAACCCAAATTCAGGTCATGGGACAGTTTGGTTCTTCTTTGTAATGAAGGGGAAAGGAGGCTGATGGCTGACTACAGGATGATTACACACCGTGAATGGGTGACACACATCGTGTAATCCTAGGTCACAACATGTAATGGTCTACAGAGGTATTTTCACAACATATATGATTTTTTCTTCAGAAAATTAAAACCATTCATTACACATTGTTCAATGGAATTACACGTCGTGTAATTTCCCACCAGGGTTTTTTAAAAATAGAGTCAGTAGCATCTTAATTTTCTACTAATAGACCTTTAATCTCTCATTTGAATCCTAAAAACATATTTTAGTTCAATTCTTATTCATTTAATTCTTCTATTGTATGTGTTTGACTTCTGTAGTGATATACTCTTGTAATGAGGGCATAGTATTCCCACTAACTCACCTAGGCCCTCCCTACTAGTCGTTATCCTCTGGAATTTGGGGAGATGGGTTTAGGCCATGTGGACAACAAAGTTCAGGGAACCGTTGGCTGGCATCTGGGTTCGGTATGTTACATCCGGTCTTGTAGCTATAGAAAATACTCAATAGAAACATGAATTTCATGTAAGGGACAATGATTTGAGAAATATTAGCGGTTAGTTCAAGTGAAAGTGGGAGTCTATTGAAGTTAGTTCCCTATAACCAATGAAATTTATACTTTATATTACCTAAATATTAACTTATAACTTCTCACATAATTATTGTTCTTTTTCATCATCTTTATGTTATAATATCTATAATATATTAATAAAATAATAGGTTGTAGTATTTTCCTTCTATAATGAGAACCTAAAAATGATATGATGATATTATTATATATATTATATAGTTTGGATTGAATCTATATATTAGGGCACATATAATGTTTGACTATATGGTGTCTAGAATCATAAGATACTAAGGCTTCATCTGACGACTTTCACACTTGGTGATCTCCAAGAAGGTAGTTCATAAGGAAAAACATGCCAAAATTATTCCAACATGTTATATGTGTTATTTGATATTTCTATATTTGAAAGTGTGTATTGATCCTTTGATATAATAGTATTTTTAATGAGTATCATGAGTCACATACTTTGATGTATAGGAGAAAACTGAATTACATATGCTCACAGTGAGGTAGAATATGTTGGTGTGTCATTAGTGATATGATTTTAATTGAATAAGTTAAAAAAATGATTTCTTTATTAAATTTTAATGACATAAGATATCTCTATCATTTTGAAGAAAATGGAACTATCTGGTTAAATCAATGTCCATGTTAGTTTATAGATGATTTCATTTTATAAATTCAAAGAAAGATAAATCAATCATATAGAGTGATGACACAAGTATTCCTTATTCTTGATGAGATATTGAGACAAAAGGATTATAGTACACATTAGTAATCAAAAAAAAATTTAATTTTTGTGACATTAACATCTTTCTATTTTGGTCCTTCATGTTTTTCTAGACACAAATATTGGACTTCAGGTAAGATTACATAGTAGAAATGAGAAAGAGTCCAAAAGGTTCACACAGTAAAACTATCCAGAATCCCATTAAATTCTAGTGATTTTGACCTCAAGAATAAATATTATTATCATTTTTTTAATAATAATTATTCAATTAAAATTGATCATATAAACTCAATCATGATATATTGAAGTTTATAATATGTGAGTTAATTTTATATAAATTTTATTTCTTTATAAGAAAATATATAAATATTTTTTTATTCTCTAGTTTAGTGAATAGATTAATATAAATATTCGTTAAATTACATGAATATTAAAGTAATTGATTATTTATAAGTTTAGAACATATAATATTTATTTATTTTTGTAAAGAGTAATATTTCATTGAAAAAAATATTGTATTATTCAGGGTTTATTAAATTCCATATAGGATTAATATGTCAAGGTAAAGGCCAAATAAAAATGTTATTTATTTATTTAATAACATTTCAATAACTATTTATTTATTTATTTAGTAAATGATATATAAATTAAACAATATCATTGAAAGAATAATAAAATTATTATTATTATTTTTCATGTTAATTACACAGAATAAATAAATTGATGTATAGAATTTATACAATTATTTATTTTTTTAAAACTAATTTTAAATTCCATGTTATCTAATTTTAGACGAGGTGAGACTTATTATGCATAACAAAAGCCTCTAAAAAATTCTCTTAGGCTTAGATAGAAATATAATCTTATCCTCTACCTCAAGAACATATAGATAATAAGAGAAACTTCTTGTTTCAGTCAATGTTGAATGGTGCAAATCACATGACTCCATCGCAATGTCACCCGAAGATTCAATAATGGTGAGATTAATGGAGCACATGTGGATATACTGAAAACAATTCTTACCTTGATTCACCATCATAATTACAACATCTCATGAGTGGAAATATAAATTTATCAAGATAATTATCAAATTTGAGGCAATTATTATTTAAAATTAATCAAAAAATAAATATGATAAATCCTCTATAGGAGATTCTGTGGTAGCATTCATCAAGTTATTCATATTTTATCTATTGATATTGATTAAAAATAAAATTTAATAACTCTCCTAATGATTATTCTATTCCATGGAACATTCACCAAAACTTCATGGGACTTTTGACACTCAATAAAAAAAATAACATCAATTCCTTCAGCTTCTATGTCTGTTGAATTAGTTTCCGATTCTTTCGGTTTCTTCATGCACTCTTTTTGAAGTATTATATCTTCCTAAGACATCACTAGATAGGTTCATTCTGATTTTCTTTAACTTAGCTATTTTATACTTATTTTGATCATCATATAAAATTATCCAACTACATATATCTTACTCTTCCCTCTATTTTTTTTAAAAGAACCATGAAAACCACAATATTATATTCATTGAATATACTTACTAAGGAAGTGATCTTACACAATTTTAAATGTCAATTTTTTATTCCCCAATGAATTTATGATGACTTTTAATGTTGTTTACCAACTATCTGGTAATGAAGACAATGAAAATAGTGCACATAACTCATTATTTAATTTAATCCCACCAATTTAAATTTACTTTTAAGGATATTGAATTCATTAAGGTTCTTAGAAAAAATCATCCATTTAATCATCATTAGTTTGAATAAAAACATTTCAGGTTAACTTTTCTCAATGCCTATGGATCCTAACACATATTCATGACTTCTTTCATCAATCCATCCATCGTCATCTCTTATTGGATGTTGAACTCCATGTTCTATTCCAAAAAAAAGATGCAAGACTTATAGAACCTATCAATATAAAAATATCAATTGGTTTTATCTATATCAGTGTTTATTATACCTCGAACCAATAATTTGTTCCTCGCATGATAAAGATAATACCCAATCTGTATTCACTATAAATTAATTTTAGATCCAATCAACTGATACATCTTTACCTTTCTTTCTTCAATAGCCATCATTCACCTGAGAAATATGACCTTTATTATCTTAACTCAATATCTAAAACAAGTATTTATAGAAACATTGAGAGTACCAACAACAAAATATTTCAGAATAAAATTAACAGGGGTAGAAATGAAATAAGAAGACGAACACAGGGATTTATGTGATTCGATATGAATCCCTAAAGGATAAAGCATTCAATAATCTTTAGGTGAAATGTATAGGGAAAACACACACTATATAGAGGCTATATCTCAAAGGTGTGATCATAAATCAAGTTGGTGCTATTGTAACTTGTGTTTCTATAGTACCAATCAATATAGTATTTCACACATCTATAGATATTAAGTTAAAAAATTCCACACTGATATAGTTTTTGAGATGATAAATTTCACATGGCCAGAGTACCCAAAATCAACACCATTGGTCTACTCTGCATGACTGGTTTTTAGTAAGAACCACCTAAACTCATCCCAAAATCAGTAGATATATCAAATTTTACTATTCTAACAATAAGGGGTTCTTATTTGAAAAATCAAAGAGCTTATTCCCAAAGAAAATTTCAACGATATGATCAATTATAGACTAATATTATTGATTATTTACTCATGTTTATAAAAATTAGGTTTCTACTGTAGACTTATAAATATATAATATTATTTTTATTTTCATTTATTTAATAATTTAGATTCTATAACTTTTTTAGGAAAAAATTTTGAAATTATTAAAGGGTGGTCATGAGATTAATAACACCTCCAAAATATGTGTATTCTTCTCCATTTTTTTATTTTATTTAGTTTTGATAATTGGTACAAAATAGGAAGAAAGGAACTAATATTTCTCTATTAAAGAAGAAGTAAATGTGTAGGGGGGAAAGTTCTTAGATCCCCATGAATCTAAAGTTATAACTCTCATTCAAAATGGGACAACTCTTAATTCCATTGAAGGGCGAAGACTAAGGTAAAAATCCAATAAATTACTCACAATTTTTCCTTTAGATTATATTTTCAAATTGGTGGATAATTGGAGTAATAAGATGGGTAAGAAAATAGAGAATATAGAAAATAATAGACCTATCTATGGCCACAAGAAGACAAATCCCTTATAAAATTCTAGATGTTCATCACTGGTGGATCTAGTTGGGAATAAATAAATCTTTCATCTCGCATCAAGAAACATGAATGTAAAGGTTTGTGTCTCTATGGATTTCACTAGTTTGAATAAAAAAATTTCAGAGGTAGTTAAATCTGTTGTGCATCCGCATTTCTTAGATTTTGATATACCTCCTAGAAAGATTATCAAAATGGTAGAGATACCACATGTAGCATAAAATCATGAGGCTTTAGAATAAAGGGTGAACTTTTGTAGGTACTCCATTATCATAATGGTTTTATTTTAGAAGGTTTCGAGACTAGGGAATTTTAATGATCTCACTTGAAAGATTTCTAAGATTTGGGGCTTTGGGATTGAAATATGATGGAAATGGGGTGAGGATATTACCACATTGTGTTCCCCTCAAATGAATAAAATTTATGAGCATTGAGATTTTGTTAAATTTATTTAATTCTTGGTTTCCTTGTAATCTTAGAGATTTGAATTTCTATTTTCAATCTAAATTGGCTATAATGGCACCCTTTCATTCTTGGGTACATAGCATCTGTTATGGGTAATATTATTATTATGGACAAGAAAACTAAAAACATGAAGTATAATCACTATGCTAGGATCCTGGTGGAAATTGATATGTATTTTACCCTTGTGGAGGAAGTGGTGATGACCAAAAGATATTATAGTATACATCTTGTGATCTAATATAAAAGGAAGCCTAAGTGTTTCATAAATTAAAATTTTTTTGGACATCCCATTTTGGAATGCAATAGGAAAAACTGTAATTTCTACAACATAAAAGGGCATGATGCTACTAATTGTAGGAGGAAAGGAGGGGATGAAATCCCACCTCCAGAATCAAATGTTAATAACTTTTATACCCCCCCCCCATGCAAACAAGGTTGTGAATATGTTATTTGTGAACCAATTTGTGGAGGGTAGAGGATATTATGGTAATCTCCCCATTTCTTCTGATGACACCCCCACTGGTGTAATTGAGGTAATGGAGTCTATAAAGGTCCAATATATTCATTCTATAGAAAACACATAGGGAAACTGAAGATACATTAATCCAGATCTGATGTGGACATATTTCATGTCATTTCTAATGATGTTAAAGAGTTTAACAGGGAACTGACCTCAAAGGGTAACTCATAACCATCCAGATCCCATGGAGGTATAATGGTGAAATGCCACTTGATGGAACTCCTAGGTCCTTGATAAAATAGGTTTCACAATAACAGCATATTGAGGCTGGTAGATCAATAATCACCTCATCCAATGTAGGTAAAACATAAGAATTCTTAATGGGTGTTTTACCAAATTATAAGTAGAATATAGACACTTGTTATTTAAATTAAAACACTATAGGTAATTCATAAGATAACCCTCTAAAAACCATATCTCAAGTAGATAAGGTGGAGGAATATCTGTTACTGGAAATCCTAGAATTCTAATAAAAGAAGGAAATCAAAAAGGGATGGTTAAGACTAGTCGACTGATCACACGACGTAATTCTGGAAATATACAAAAGTGTTCAAAGGACAGATCCATCAATGCAATGTATAATGGGAATCAACCAACATAACATATTGTTAATGACAACTTGGAGGGATCCTTTTCATAAGTACCTTCCACTAATGGTACTAGAAGATAGGCCTATATAATTAAATATCCCAAATCTATGCATTCCAAAAACCTATTTACTCTACTAAGTGGAAGATTTTGGGATGAAGAGTGTAACACCCCAGGTAAATAAAGAATATGACATTTTTATTTTTATCCATATTTGTGAATGAAATATTAATATGACTTTAAAGGGGACGCTATGCTCAATGGCGTACCCAACACGCAACAACGAGTTTCTTGGGAATCTTACGTTGCACTCTAATAATAAAATAATATTATTTTAAATGGTAGTTAACATGTTGCCGTTGTATTGGCGGGAATGGATAGAAATAACTAAAATATGATTATATATGTTTTTTAAATGTTTTTACATTTATCCAATAAAAGATAAAGGCTTAAAATACGGAAAGAATTCAATTTTAGGCTTTTATAACCTATTTTTCACTAAAGGTTCACTTATCGCCTTTTGATGGAGAACTATCATTAAATATAGTTTTGATCACTCTTATATATTATTTTGGACCAAATAAAACTCTTCTTTATAATCGGGACATCAAATTTTACTTTGTGTAATTTTTTGGTATTTTTCCGATAAAGTTCATTTTTTAATGAATAGTGTAAAATGTTGTGTTTTAATTCAAAACCTCTTTTTAATCTAATTTATTTATATGATTAGATAATCTTTTGAATTGGTTATAAAGTGAAATTATAAAATATTTTTACCATTAAATCCAATAGTGGTTGTTGGAATTAATTTCACTTTTAAATCGGACTTAAACTAGTATCAATCTTTTGATACTTAATGTTTCTTAAAAACACGCTATTTGTTTTGACAGCGGGAGTTAATTATTAAATTAATTAATTATACTTATATTCTTTGAATTAGGTAATATAAACATCAATTTTGAATTCAGAATATCAAATATAGCTTATGGTGAATTTTTGGTAATTTTCTGAAAAACTCCAATTTTTGATGAATAGTGAAACCACTAAGTGGTAATCAAGCAAACTGATTTTTCAGTTAAATGAAAGTTTACCACTAATGTGTATTGAATTTTGAAAATCCGACATACATGGTTGTCATTAGTATGTAAAATGTGGTTCAATGGGATGAAAATAATTTTTTGGTGAATAGTAACTTTTTTTCATTAATTGCGATTAGAGGTAATTAGTGTAATTTAAGGTAAAAATGATATTATAAAAATATGAAAACACCATGACACTTGTCCTAATCCTATTGGATGAGTCATGGCCGACCAAGAAAACCCATGGGTCAACTTGGGGACCCCATGGAGCCACTTTGGATGGAAAATGACATTAATATATATTTATTTAATGTTAAAATTAAATTGACGCAAACATGAGTTGTTTTACTAAAACAGTTTTTAAGTGGGGTTACACAAGTCCAAATTTTGACTATAAATATTAATTAGAAAGATAAAAATATTTCCTACATCATAGTATTTTTTTTATAATTTTTTGATGTTAAATAAATTAATTTAATTACGACATCATGATGATGCAACGATGACCTCATTATTTAACGATTTAAATAAAATGGAAAGATAATGTAATATCTAAAACCTAAACTTGTCCAAAAACTATTGTATGGGAATATTTCGAAGCCTTATCATCTTATCTTCGAAATATATCAATTTGGAAACTTATAAATTCGAAACACTTTTGAAAATAAAATAATAGTTTCATGATTTCCAAAAGTGCCCCTCCTCTCCTCTTATAAAAGGCCCCCACCTCTACCTCATTTCACACACTCCCAAAGCCTTTGGCTCGGCCAACACCTTCCCATTTTGTCTCTCCACTTCCTTCTATTACTCCTTGAAGCCTCAATTTGGGCAGAAGTATTCCCAAGGAATCCTTTGAGCTCAAACCAAAGGGAGTTACCCGATTTTGAGGACGTTAAAGAACGATCGAGTCAAGTCGGACCCAAGGTAGGGGACTTCGTCTCAATCTCCTTTCATTGAGGCATATTTCGTTTTATACACAACTTTATTTTATAGGGTGTATAAACTCCTTTGACTTATACTTTTATAAAAAAGGAATCTTTTTCTACGAAGCGTTTTACTAAACGACAAAAAGGAATGTTTTTTTTAACGTACGCGGTGACAACGACCTTTTCCGCCGCCGCGAGTATTATTTGGTCTTTGGCTTCCTCAACAAGCCGTAATGTTTTTAAAATAAAATAAATACCATATACTCTATTATGTATTTTGGTATTGAAAATTTTTTTGATAAAGGATTCTATTATGATATATTGTGATTGAAATGTGGAAATGTTATCATTCCTTTATATTGTTTTTATGTTTTATGATTTTATATTGGTACTTGGACATTATGACAGGTGGTGCTGTGAATACCAGGACGCGTGGTTATGTTATAACCTCTAATGCATTGGGTATGGAAGTCGGCCATATGGCTATTCCATTAAGTATGTATGGAAATTGGTCGTATGGCTATTCCATTAAGTGATATGTGTGGAAGTCGACCATATGGTTATTCCACTTAAGTTTGTTTATGTCCCAAGTTACCTTTATATATGTTATGTGTTCTTTATATGGGTTTTATGGTAATCCTTTGGTTACAAAAAGGTAAGTAATGATACTTTATTTAGTGAAGAGTTTTTACTACTTCATGGAGGTGAAGGTATTACTTTGATAGAGTATACAAGGTTTACTTGATGTTTGAAAAACAAACAGTTTTCATTCTTTGTGTATCCCTTACTGAGATTTTTATGCTCATCCCATGTTTTTGAAATGTTTTTCATAGGTCAGGGGAAAGGTACATGATAATATTATAGATTCAAGGATGTGTCAAGAAAGAATCCATGTTTTATTTTAAATATGTTTTCGTTGTTAGGAAGAATGAATCTTGTCTTTTATGTAACCACTTTGTTTAAAGGTGGAATGTAATGCAAGTTTCAAGATCTAATTCTCTAAAACTCTAAACCTAAAAAGATCCTCAATGTGTAATCTTGTGATAACTCAAGATTATGTAAGGTTTAAGGCTGGGGCCTTATAAATAGGGTAATAATTCACATTCCCATGTGAAAACTAAGATCAATGAGGAAAAATGATCAATTTTATAAAATTTATTTCTAGAAAAACACAGAGGAATCTGAGAACATAGAGGAATACATAATGGAAGTTAATCCTAAGGATAGAAAGAAAAAAGTTAAAAGGATAAGTAGTAAAGGCCATGTTAATTTAGAACAAGAAGGAGGACCTGTGACAAGGGGAAATTCCCTTCAACAATGAATCACTTCTATTAGAAATACCAAGGGAAAGGTAATCCCCTAACATCCAAACACATTAGGTATTTTATTATGGACAGAAAATTGATTCTTATTGGAATAAAACCAAACATTCTATTTTAGAGTTGGAAGACATTCAATGGGATTCCATTAGGTATAATTATGTTGATAATAACTTAAACCATATAAACATGGATCACTTATGGATTATTAAGAATGAAATAATTCATATAATTGCATTCACTCAGAAAGACTAGAGCATCAATTTATCTTTTAACGTCTGATGTCACACTATTCATGTCTCTTTTCTATATGAATCTACATCATATATCTAGAGAAAAGATTTATGGAGCGGTTTTGTGACAATCTCTGAGAATATAGATCATAAGTGGGTTATTATTTTGGATTTCAACTCTATTTTGAAACCTCAAAAAAAAATTGGCTTAGACTTCAAAATAATAACATCTCGAAAATTATCATCTTGCATTGATCAGGAAATCCTTGCAAAAGTTCCAATTTCATGAGCCGATTTCACATGGAGAAGGTACACTTTAAGTGGGAAACAAACAAGAAAGCTTGATAAATGATTTGTACAAATGGAGGACCAGAGTGTTATAAATGGTGTCTCAAGTTACACACATCCCAAGTATAATTCATAAAATAATCCTATAATTTTGGATCTCTCCAACAAAACATGATCATCCCCTCTCCCTTTTCATTTCAAAAATTGATGGGTTTCCATTCCTAGATGTAGGGAGACAATTTTGTAGTCTTGGAGGCTGCAATCAATGGGAATCCCATTGAGGGAATTGATATACAATTAAAACACATCAAAGTGATACTAATGGAATGGAGTAGGAATTATTTTCCAAAGATTTACCTTGAAATTATGGTTATTAAACATCACCTAGAAAATAGCCATGCCAGAAATTAGAATCTGAGTACCCCATAAACAAAGGAAATTCAATCCATTGAAAGGTTCAATGATATTATAACAATAAAATAAAGGATTGATAGGAATCACATGAATGTGAAATGGTTGAAGAAAGGGTATAAGAATTCAAGAATATTCCATAGATTACATATGGAGAAGAGGGTAAAAGTAGTAAAAAAATCCATCAATATTAATGAACATTTTCCCACATCTGAGAATGACATTTATAAGGAAGTGGTTGACTATATTAATGGGTTGTATGCAAATTATGGGTAGGTAAATACATCAAAAATTATTGATAAGATTATTCTCTATAATTAATAGCATCACAATCGATTTCTTATCATGTAACATGATAAATATGAAGACAAAAAATCACTTTTCTTTCTTAATATAGAGAGTGTAGCTAGACCAGATGGTTTCACTAAAAAATTATTCATTATTTTTGGGATATTATAAAAGATAGTTTGGTTATTGTAGTAAGGTAATTATTCACACATACCTCTATACCCAAAGGGATTAACTAAAATTTAAATTCCTTGATCCCCAATAAGGAAAATGCAATAGATATTAAAGATTTCAGACTGGTTTATCTTGGGAATACAGTTCCTAAAATCATTAGAAAAATCACGATGACCAGGAATGGGGGATAATTAAGGATCACATCACCTCAAATAAGTTTGGATTTTTTCATAGTAGATTCATTGATAACAACTTATTCACAGCCTTAGAAAGTGTAAATATAATGAAGAAGAAGATAAAAGAAGGGAAATTTTCTCTAAAAATTGTTATTTTCAAGGCTTACAACATTCCAAAATGGGGATTTATATTCAAAATCCTGTGTGGATATGGCTTATGAAAATATTTTATTATATTAATTAATACCATTATCTCATCTTCAAGGTTATATATCCTCATGAGTGGGTCCCCCTATGCTTCTTCCAATGCACGAGGCGTTTCAGGAAAGGTGATTCACTCTCAAGGCTTCTCTTTAAAATAGTTCAATATACCAAATTAGATGTATTCATGATCTTTCTCAAGTTGGTATATACAAAAAAAAATTAATGTTGGGAGGGGTAAATTCACTCCATCACGCATTTTATATGCAGATGACATTCTCTTATTTGGGAAGGCCTCAAACAAAAAAAAATATCATCTATCAAGGTTTTATTTACACACTATGAGGAAGTGGTTGGATGATCTATCTTCTAAGAAAAATCTTTTATCATATTTGGTTGTGAAATTTCTACTGGAAAATAGAATAGGATCTCTAGAAGGTTTTGGGTTAAAATGGGATCCCTTCCATTCCACTAACATGGTTTTACCTTATTTTTTGGAAAAGTGAAGAGCCATCTTCTTAGAGTAATAAGTGATGTAATCATCACTAAAATAGATATATGGAAATTTAAATCCTTTTCCCAAGATGGGAGGGTGTTCCTTGTTAGATTAGAGATGACATCTAAATTTTTTTACACTTTCTTTCTCTATAGGTGGCCAAGAAGTCTCATCAAGGAGCTTCAATGCATAATCTGAAATTTTATTTGGATTGGGTCAGTTCCTGAAAGGAAACCGATTGTTGTCTCATAGAAATATTTTATAAAACCTATTGAAATAGGGGTAGTTAGCGTGAAAGATATCAAGATCATAAAATATGGAATTATTGGTAAGTTCACATGGAACCTTATAAAAACTACTCGTTCTTCTTGTGATTTTTTATCAGTCAGGTTCAGAAGAGGACTACTGGATGGGTATCCATACTACCTTGTATCAATATTTTAGACCTCAATCAAGAAATCCTTCAATGATATCATGCATAATACCGAATGGTTGGTTGGTATACAATCTAACCTAAACTGTTGAGACACTTTTTTTCTTGATTTTTCTTTTCAGGATAGCATGAAAATTCCTCCAGATAGACTACAGATGACTATAGCTGATGTTATGACACAATACACCAGTATTGAATTTATTCCTCGGTAAGCTATGTTGGGAATTAAAAAGTATTCTTTCATCGATATTGATGCAATGGTATGGAATCATAATAGTAATGGGTAGTTCAATTTCAAGTAACATTACAATATAGAATAAGATATCTCAACTATGCTATTATCATGGTTGTCTAAATTCAATGTATAATTCATACAACCCTTAATATTTCTTCTTCTCTATAGAATTTATAAAAAAGGGTTTCCCCTAAATGATCAACTTAAGAAGGAGGGACAATATATTGTTTCTTCTTATCATTTATGTTTAAATTCTGAAGAAAGTGTACAAAACCTCTTCATTAGCTATGAATATGTACAATACCATGGACATATGATGTTCATAAATTTTTGTTGATTATAGATGAAAACATCCTACTAGAGGATATCGTGGTCTTCATCAGCAACATTGGATTGAGTGACGAAGTGAAAAATCTCCTTTTGGTAGTAGTGGCATCCATTTATTCTTTGATCTCTTGGGAACTTAATGAGAATATTTTCTCTAACCAAACACCATCCATACATGTTGGAACATTGAGAATTCCCAGGGAGGTGAATTCTTCTAAAAAGGTGTCGCTTGGATCGATGCATAATAATGATACTAATCTAAAAAACCTGAGGATTCTAGGAGTTTATGGTATGCCCGAATGGCCTCTAGTTATCAAATCTATTATATGGATTCTTTTAATAAATTCAAGGATATAGGAAAATTTTTATGGTGTGGCCTAGGATATTTCAAGACCATTTGGTTCTTGTGGTATTTTTTGAACCCATTGTGGTTTTTTAAAATAATATTTTCATCATTATAAAGAAATTTGAATTTCCTATGAAGTTGAGTTATGGGTGATGAGTTTTTCTATCAAACATGTTTTTCACCATAAATGGAATGCCTTATGGATTGAATCAAACTCTGAAATTATTTTCAAGGCTCTGATGGAAAGAACCATGAATATACCTTGGAAATTTCTTCCTTATAGGATCTAATGTGTTAATCATGATAATAAATGAAATCTGGTTTTTCATATACAAATAGAGAATCCAACTAGGTGGAAGATTCTTTATCAAAGTGGGTAGTCATGAAAATGAGCATGGTTCGGTCCAATAGATCTCTTGAATATTGTGCATCATTGGTGGACGAAGATATGGATGGGGTGGGTCACTCTAATCTTGGTAAAATCCCTTGTAATACTTGACCTTATTTATTTTATTTTAATTAATAAATTTTTAGGGCAAGATTCACCTGGATCCTAGATATTCTTCGTATGTTTTCAAACTAGGAAAAGAAAAAAATTAATCCAAATTGAATTTGATGAAATTGAAAAGGGTGTTTTGATTAAAAGGGGGATTGATTGATTTATGTGAGTAACATTGTTTCAAGTTCAATAAATATATTTAAAAATGTAATATAGGATTTCATGGAATTGATTAATGGTAGTTGTGTTTACAACAGATCCATATTTGGAGATAAAGGTAACCATAAATTTCATGAAGGTGAATTTCATACATAACATCTTATGTCATGTTGGATATGTCTCAAAAATTATGCACAACAATCAATCGCACTGGATTTTGAATGAATTATTGAGATTGATATTCCTGAGGGAGATTAAAGACTATGTTGGGTTTTTTCTTAGTTTTTCAAATGATAATGATATGTTTTGTATATGTTGTGTTGAATCTATCAAGAATAATGGAACTTAGAAAGGATTGTCATGAAGATGAGATATTTCGTGCTATTATAGAAATATGTTCATTGGATATTCTAGAATCATTTATGGTCTAAATAATTAATAGGAATAGATTTTGTCTTATGATGGATTAGGAATATTTTGGGCTCTATCATATTCCTTGGATGGATCATGGAGAAGATACATGAAGATACATACATATCCATTTTGGAAATAAGAAAATACAGAACAAATGACTAAAATTTATCATTAATAAATATTAAAGGGTGGATAATCGCATGAATTATAAAGAATAATATGGATCTCATGATTCCTTGCGAAGATAAAAAAATTCTATTGTCTTCAATAATTATTTCTTATTAAGGGAAAAAGATCTATCACAAACACTATTCAAACTAGTGGTGTTGTGGAATGATAGTGATAGATTTTTTAGGATCACATTTGAAGGATATGTTTATAGAGACTCAAAGTCATCATATTAATGTTAGTAATATATGAAAGTTGTTGTGATAGAAAAAAAATAGTGTATTTAAAATAAAGTAATTTACTATATAAACATGTTGGAATCAATCATGGAGGAATGACTTTGTGTTACGCCATGATATTTTTATAAAGGAATCAGTTGAATAATTATAGTGATGTGGCAAGTTGAGTTAAGGTTTTTATAATGACACAAGGGAGATAAGTAGAAGAAAATTATACTCTCATAAAGAAATCACACCATATACTCTTGTTGTTTCACCACAAAGAGTTTTCTCTAAGGATTACAAGGTCAATATCACAATGTGATATTATTAACAAAATCTTGGTGTGGCACTGTCTAAGGAGAAAATAGATTCAAAACCACACTTAGTTCAGCACACCGTAAGATGAGAGTTCACACCATAGTAATTCACATCATAAGATTTATATATCTCACTAGAATAAAAATAGGAAGTAATCACACCACAAGTTAAATGGTCATGTCACAAAATTGTTATTATAGACATAATGAGGTACAATGACCACATTGAAATGCTCATAGTTACATGAAAATGGAAGAGAAAGATTTGAGGATATGAAGAGAGATTTTATACAGTGATTTTGGACCAAATTTTTAGGAAAAAATATCCCAAGTTTAGATTAATGTTTTTTTGGGTTCATTGTGATTTTTGAAAATGTTTATTGACAAAGTCAGTTGTGAAGTTCCAATGTGGTTTTTAAAAAATTATGTTAACAAAACACAATGATAATAGAGACCTTTATATGATTGATGTACCTATATTGGGAGATGGTTGGAATATATCAAAAACAAATAAAAATCAAGGTATGAAATATCTAAAAGGTGCTCAAGATGTGTTAATGAATAAGGGGAAAACATTTACTAGTGTATGCAAGATTTTTTGTGACCAAAATTATTAGGAATGGGGATGTTTTTTCTAAATAAAATGAGTATTTTTCATGTATATTTAAAATTTGTGAAAATTCGAGTATAAGTCCCATGAATTTTTACAAAGGTATATATATTTTTCCTACTCATCAAAATATAGCAAAGGAAAGTGTTTCAATAAATTTCTATGTTCTTATAAAAGTTGGAGTTGTGTGAAGTAGATAGATTTGTTCAAAAGAGGACAGGGTTTTGTGATTCTAGTAAATTTAAATGGATGTTTTGTGAATTTGGTGATTTTTATGCTAAAACAAATATAAATTCATTGATGTTTTTTTGAAACAATTTTGTGGTGTGAAGGTTCATCAATGCCTATAAATAGGCCACTACCCCCCCCCCCCATTTAATGTCTCCAACACCTCAAGAATATCACATATTTGAAGTTGCATAAGATATATGTGAAAGTAATTATTGTGAGAAGCAGTTATGAGAATATCAGTTTTGTAGAGAAAAGGGACTTATGTATATATTAACTAGGGATATTTGTGAAATAGTATTTTTTAAATTTTTGAGTTATGAAAAAAATTGAAAAGTTTTGTAAAATTTTGGAAGTTTCATCGATGTTGTGAAAGGGTTACACGAAATTGAACATTATGAAAACTATAATAAATTTCCATGAAATTATATGATAAACTAGAATTCCTTAGTTCGATGAAATAATAAATTTATGACATGTTAGTTATAGTGTAAAGAATATTGATTCAAGAAATTAAAGGATTTCTACGAAAGTATTAGTGAGTACACTCCAATATAGGAAGTTATCAGCTTTACATTCATGATTAGTAGTGAACCATGAGGGACAATGATTCTACTTCAAACATTGTAACTAAAATTTTCTATAGTGTATTTTGTACATTAGTACATATCCTTTGTCTACTCCTTAAACTATCCTGGTTAAGGGTGAAAAAGATAAACTTTCTGTATCTCATGAATGTCATCATTTTAATTTATACATTTCTCTAAGAAGGAGAAGCATGGGAGTTTTTTTAATGACGAAACAAGATCCAATGGAGGGACTATTTTAATTTTTCATTCTGTGATTCACTCCTCTCCCCACTACCTATGGTATTTAACCTAGTAGGGATAACACTAAGTTTGTCTAAATCCTACGCTATGAAGGATTATATCAGGCCATAATATTCTATATTTTTTTAAGAAATAACTCTCACTCTATGATCAAGTTAATTCCGAAATATCTCAAAAACATATGCTTCATATTATAGGGATAAAAAAATAAATAAATTTGGAAACCATAGTAGTCTACTTGGTGAATAGGGCTATGGTTTTAATGGATGTAACACAAGGAGGAACATGAAACTATTTTGGACTCATAGGTAAACCTTGATCATAGAAGAAGGTATAGAGATATGAAATATCTCTATAAAGGATCACCAATGCTATTTTTCTAGGAATAATAATAAGGGTTGGATCATCATATAAGACCGAATTTATGATATATTTATTTTATAATCATTCAGAAGAAGAGTGACACCAAACATGGGTCATGATTGAGGGAGAATAGTGCACGCAACATCCATTAACATGAAGTCATTGAAGAAGACAAAGGAAAGATCACACATACTGAGGAGCTTATTATTATTGATCTATGTTCTTCATAATTATCTCTGAAAATATTATAGGAGTTCAAGAATATCTTCTTTCATAATTAATAATGGAATTCATAATTAATACTAATATGATAAAGTGAAATGGAGGATGATAATCATTGTACACCAAGGAAACAACCACTTGATAAAAATAATATTGTGAACCCTTTCATCCTCATGTAATGTGATTTACTTTTTTATAACTATTTACTTCTCATTATCAAAATCATTGTTATATTTATTACCACATGGTCCTTTAAATAATTAATAATATGTGGAATGTATTTTGGAAAGGGGAAAGGTGAAAAATTCATATTGAACTTTGACAACTAACTCACCCCCCCCCCCCCATGAGTTCTGAAATATCATCCCTTTCAGGAAAAACATGTGGTAATTATGGGTTTCTAATGATGCTAATTAGTATTATTATTTACTCCACTATCATAATAAGAAGAAAAGTGTTTAGAAGTGTTTTTTTATTTAATAGGCATTTGAAGAACCACTAAATGATTCACAATAGTTTAAAAACATCCTCCTGTATTGCGATGTGAGAAATAATTTTGCGATAGATATTTCACAATAGTTTTTTATTTCACAACTATTATTTTATTAGTGATTTAAATTGTTTTTAAATGTTTGGTTATTCTTTTAATTTAAATTTTTAATTATTAATTTTTTAGGAAAAATTATTTTTTAATTTTTTAAAAAATTTAAATTTTAAATTTATTTTATTTTTTATTACATTTTACCCATTAAAAAACTTTAATTTTTTTATTATTTTACTACCCAAACCTATTCCTGCCTAATTCAATCCCACATTGACCTACCTGGAATTTCCTATAATATTAATCAAATATATGAGGGCTTAATATTTGAACATATTACCTCTCAATTATTCTATTAAGTCTTTACCACATCGCCAAAACCTATGATAGATCCTATATTTGTATATATTAAACTTTCTATTTTAATGATTTTTATATGGATCTTTTATCATTTAATGGATAATCGTAACATACTTTTATTATAGGAGTATTTTGGATTTATTTGTGAAAATGGAGTTTTTTCTTATTAAATTTTTTTATTCAATTCTATAATAATTTGCAAAAGTAATATTTTTATTTTCATGATCCGTTGATTTTTCGAGTCAATGAGTCATATGAAGCATTGGTAAATAATTTTATAACTTAGAGAATATGTTGAAATTTTAATAACTGTTAATTTTGTAAGGTCCAACCCTTTTGACATATGGATGATTCTCCACACAATATGGATCCCTCATAAGCATCATTTTCACACTTCATAAGGGACATTCTACCATGTAAGAATCAATGCAGTGTAACGTAGGAATGAATAGAAATGTTGACACGCCATTCATGTAGTGTATAAAATATTATTTATGTTTTCCTAATTATAAATAGTGGTTTATCATGGTCATATCTCTTGGGAAGCTTTTGCAGTCAATCGCGCACTAATCCTAAGTACATTAATATATTTTTTTATTTTTTTATATTTTATAAAAAATATATTTGGTTTTAAATATATAATGAAAAAAATAGAGAAATATTTAGATGAAAATACATATAGAATTAATGAAGTTAATAAGAAAGAAAACTCTCCCAAAGGAATCATCTTTAGTGAACCTTGATTTTTTTATCACCAGTCCCCTAACATCAAAATTAACAAAAGTAATTCTTTTTGTGACCATACTCTTCTTCATTGGTTGTAAATATGTAGTGCAATAAACAATTTCCAAGTACACTACACATCCAGATCTTCTACAGTTAGTAAGTTAGAGGGATCCTCAAATGATAGCACTCCCAAACTCACCTTCCTGGAATGAGATCTCACCCATTTAGCACTATATCACCCAGGCTCCATCATATTAATTCGTTATCATGAAAGGGAGGAAAATAGTCTAGAAAAAGAAGTTACACCTAAGAAAATTATATTGAGGACATGTTGTCAACATTCCCTACCCCTAATCACCCTAAGCATAACGCAAAGTAGATAAAAAGCAGTAAATAGGAATTTGGAGAGTTCAATAATGGAATCATTACCTAGAATATTCCTCAGGTTAGTCATTCACCATCTCATTATTAGATATCATAGTGAAGAAAAAAATGAGGAAAGAAATCCTAAGATAAGAGATAAAGAACACTTTATTTAAAATATATAGAATGCGACTATATAGAGAGAAAATAAAAATACAAAACCTAAACTACTTTGTCACAACCCAACAGAAGTAAACCCAAAAAAAATCATCTTCTTGAGAAAACAACTTTCTCCTTCGACCTCATTTTTTATAGATCATAGGTTCTCTCTTACTTTTTCTGTTGATCAAACCTCTAAAAACCAAACTCTTTGAAAAATCTTTAATATTTCCCAACTCAATGGTCCCCATTAATATCCAAGATCTCTTACTCCATAAAATTTAATGTTTACAACTTTTTCCTGATCAAATTAACATTTATATTAAAATCCATGTGTCATACTTTGGTTGGATACATAAATGTTGATGGGACACTAAAACCGCCTTGGATTGAAATCCAGATGATCCTTAAGACACTAAATTTCTCCAAATTTTTTTAAATGAATAATTATTATATGCTTATGGTATAGGATTAACACCTATAGTGACCCACACTTATAGGATGCATTCGTGATTACATGGGCCTTAGATTTATTCTTACACAACATGAATGGTGTTTACATGAGATCTGTTTATTTATACAAGACACTGTAATGATGATAAGATGGTTGGATGACCCAAATAGAGTGTGGGAATGATGGATAAAGGTGATACATTCTTATAGTAAAATCATCCATGGGCACCACTGGTAGTGCCTTATGGAGTTAAAAATTAGGAAACTTTTAGAAACTTTTCTAAGTTCCATAATTCTTTTCCAATGACTTATGTGGATCCCTATCCATAAAAATCAATGGATCATGAAAATAAAATTATATATTTTCCAAATAATTTCATAATTCAATAAAAACATTCAATAATCAATAATTAATCTATTTCACAATTAAATCTGAAATACTCTTATAATCAAAATAGGTGTCAATTATTTGTTAAATTATAAAAGGCTGTGATAAAAATCATTAAAATGAAATGTGATATATATGAAAATACTGGCTCTATAAATTCCTCCATACGTAAAAATTTAACTCCTAGTAAATCATCATGCACTAAGGTAAATTTAGAATTATTAAGACATTAATTACATCATTAATCAATTCAAAAACCAAAGAAACATTATTTCACCCACTTCTATTCCAATTATCTCTTTTATAGGATCATAAAAATCCATTCAATCTCTTTTTAATTCTCATAGTTATTTTTTTCTTACCCTCCCTGAAATGTATCTCTCTTTAATCAATAATTTTAAATTGATATTTTTGAATTCTTAAGTGTATATAAAATCCTTGTAAACTTTATCTCTTCCTAGAGTCTCTACTTCATGGAGTCATAAAATGTGTCAATAATGAGGAATTTACAGGGGTGTTTCTAAGGCTAAACGTTCTATAGGTTTTAAATGTTAAAATTATATTAGAAAAATAAGGCGGCTTTCTATAAAATAAAGTAGAATACATAAAATATTTTAAGCTATAGAATGGATAATCACTCACTCCCTCTATGTAAAATTTTACCTTCAAAAACCTCTTTATTTTTTAGGGTAGTCCACATATCATAATTTTCAACATAAATGACATATTTTATCCCGCTTTACTATTTTTAAAAGTGTTTCAGCCTGAATTTAGATTTGGAAATTTTTTCTAAAATTAAATTTTTTGAGATAATGAGAGGTAAATTTTAATTTTCTTAAAGTGGTCAACACCCATTCCATATTTGAATGAAATTTTTGGTAATATTAAAAATTTTCAACATGTATTTATACCAAAAATAGTATGAAAATAGATGAAATAGCTCTTTCATCATGGCTCAAATAGATTTTTCAACACTATTTAAAGCTCATATTATTCCTCCCCCACACTTGATTTCAATCATATTCACAAAATCAAATCTCTATATTGTTAGACAGGGAAACGTTTATTATAATTTTGTTTCTTGATAAGTAATTTTGTGGATACTAAGGGCATAAAAATTTCTAAATGTGAGGTGGAGCTTGAAAATATAGTTTAATATAAAAAATAGATTTCAAAATGGTGCATCAATAATTTTTGAAACATTCCATGAATTTTGAAACCCTGTAATAAGAGAAAAACAACAAGTTATAAATATCACAACATGCCTATAAACTCTTAAAAATCAAAATGTAAATAATGTTCCAAAATGTATAGAAACTTCATGGGTTTGGGAAAATTATTATTTGGAAAGCACTAGTGAACATGGGTTTTACATTTTATTAGGCCTCATTAAAAATAGATTTTAAATAAAGAAATAAAATCCATTTCCTAAATCATTTAAGACCTCAAAAATTAAAATCAAGCAGTATTTTCAAAAACATAAAGAGTCTTGATTTTCTAAATGTATTCAATTAAGATCATGATCCTTGAAAACACTCCAAAAATTAAAAACAAAAAAAACATGAATTTCCTAAAAACATTGGAGTCAATCCCCCACACTTAGACTTTTACTATCCCCCCCACCCTTTCCTAAAAAATAATCTTATTTACTTTTTAAAAAATATATTATTTAGTATTAAATAAATCAAAGTTAAAAGTAATAATATAAATTAACATAAAGTTAGTGGAAGCTTTAGTGAAGCTCCTAAATTCCACCCATTGAAACCCTGTAAGTAACTACACGTAAGAAAACATGATAATTTTATTAAAATAAAAATAACTAAAAATAAATAGAAAGGGAAAGGAAAGAAAATAAAAGATAATGTTTGCAGCCCCTAACTAGGTACTAATGTTTTACTTCCATGTCCAAGTTGTTCCAGCTATTCTTCATAGTCAAATGGTGGGTAGAGTTTCTTAAACCTAAAAAAGCAAAACTCATTCCTTCCCATTATCTTAATCTCGCACTACTTGTGAAAGATACAATGAATACATAATTTTTGGAACATTTCTATTTCAATTAGGTACAGATTTCATGGTGGGGTAGAAAAAAGAATGGTTCATCTCCCTTACTTTATCCACAGCTCCATTCACCACTTCTTATTCAGTATCCAGGGCTTGCATATAATATATTACACAACTAGATTTATCAAAAGAAAATCCATTGAATGATTTTATTTGGATATAATTGAATTAAGAATTACAAATATTAAAATCTCTCCCATTATGTAGAAATATTTTAATTCTCATTATTTTATTAGATATTCATTATTTAATTCCTCAAGAAGACGTTTTATCGGTTCCAGGAGCTTCATGTGTCCCTCATCAGGTGTATAATTTTCTTATTATTTAGTATCTAAGGATATCCATGTATTGGATGAATCTAAAAAATATAAATAGTGATACGTAATTTGTAATTTGGTTTTAATAAAATTAGAAAGAGATAAATTTAATAAAACATCATCTCCATGGAAAGGTTTGGATTCAATATCTTCCTAAATGGAAAGTGTTTCTTGGAGTTTATTTTTCAAGGAAGGAGGAAGTTAGTCAATATCCTCCATATTTTCTTCAAATTAAAAAAATTGGATAGTGTTTTATTATAAATTATAAGAAAAGAAAAGGGGTCATGATTCCTCTTCTTTAAAGATGGTATGATCATATTTCATGATTCCTTTTAAAAAGTAATTCCATAATTTATCCAAATTTTCTTAACACTTCACATGTGTATCAATCGGATAGTTTATTTCATGAATATCTTATTTATATTGTCAAGTTTGGTTTGGTAACAATTATTGAAGAGGTTCCTTCTTGACCTCATTAGTTTCTTCAGTAGAAAAGATGAGTGGAGTGATCTCCTCCTCCGTTAGTTCTAGTTATAGCTCTGGTTGTTTCACATCATATGCAAGGTGGTATTCAATTAGAAATCACATGTGGTTACTCACATATTACATGTATGTTATAATTTCTTATAAATAAGTTTATTAGTCACTATAATCTTATTATATTTGTTTCATATGATCACTGTTACTCTATGTATAACAATCTAAATTAGAATGCATCATGAACATATTTTTTTAATTTTTTTTAAATAAATAAAATTATTTACAAGATATGAGACAAAATAATTAGTAAATGGATGCATGGATCTCCATTAATGGTTCCAAATTTTGAAAAACCTACAATGGGGTGTGAAAATAGTATTCATATTATTCTAAGGCAACATAGTAGGGGACTACATTCATCCCTTTGAGGATCCTTCACAGCAATCAATCACTATTCATGAAAACTTTATTATAGTTTTTTATTTTTTATATTTTATGAAATAAAAAAACATATGGGTTTTGAATTTGTAATGAAATAAAAAAAAGAAACATATAGGTGTAAATAAAGAAAGAATAAATAAATTTAGTAATAAAGGAAACTCACCCTAAGGAATCATCCTGGGTAAACTATCACGGTCTCATGGCCAGTCTCCTTCTAACATAACAAACACAATCCAATTTATGTGTGGTTATCCTCTCCCAGCTATATTTTTAATACATAGTGAACTCAATAATCACCAAGTACAGAACACAACCATCACCTCTATGGTCAGAAAGTTAGATGGCCACTTAATAGAGAGCAACCTCTATCTCACCTTCTAGGTTTGTGATCGCTCCCATTCAAAACTAGTTCACCAAGGCTCTATCCTATACCTTAGTGGTCGGGGAATGGAGTAAAATAGTGTAAAAGAGAATTTAAACCTAAGTTAATTGTAATTAGGACACGTTGACACCTTTCCTTACCACTAATCGTCCTCTGTATAACCCAAATAAAATAAGAAAAATTAAACAGCAATGCACAAAGGCTTTTTTTAGAATTAGATTCATCCCTCCAAAAATTCCCTGGGTTAGTCACTCACCAATGTGAGTTCAATAGATCACAATGAAGAAATAATGGAGAGATAAAATAGAGATAATTAAGAAATAACACTTTATTAATATATATAGAATGTTAATACAAGGAAAGAAAATCATAATAATAATCCTAAAATACTTATCTTTAACTAAACAGCAGAGAACCAAAACTATCTAATATCATGAGAAAACTACTTTCTTATTTAGTCTCAAATACTTATTATATATTTTAAGGTTCCTTCCTTCTTCATGCTTTAAAACCTCTAATATCCTACCTCCTTCAAAAATATTCAATCTTTCTCAAATCATCAGTCCTCTTGCTCAACTGTGATCTTCTCCTCCCTAAAATATGGATATTTCCCAATTATTCTTGATTGATATATCATTTGTATGATAATCCATGTGGCTGAATTTGGTTGGATACATGAATACTGATGTGGGAATAAAAAACCTCAGCTTGAAAACAAGATGATCTTTATAAACTTTTATTTTTCCAAAATTTTGTAAAGGAATGATGCTTATAGAGGGACGCCCTTCCTACCTACAAAATAGGACTATCCCATATAGAGATCCATGCTTACACAGTCCTTATATTCATGCTTATACAATATGAATAATGTTTATGTGGGATCCATTCATCCTTACAGGACACTACAGTGATGCTTATAATACTGGATAACACTTATAGACTGTGGAAATTATGGTTATGGGGGATCCAACCATATGGGAAAATCATCCATTTATAGCACTGGTTAAACCTTACAAAGTTAACACTTATCCAAATTTAAAAAACATCTCAAAATTCAAAAATTATTCACTAATACATCATATGACACCTTAACCTAGAAAATCAATGGATCATGAAAATAAATTTATGGATTTTCCAAATAATTCAAAATTTGAATAAAAAAATCAATAATCAAGAATTAATCCATTTTAAAAAATTAAATCAGCAATACTTCTATAACAAAAATAAGTCACCATTACCCATTAAAATAGAGAATATGGTGGGATAAAATCATTGAAATACAAAGTGAAATTTTTGCAAATTTTAGCTCTACCAACTTTCATGTGTTAGTTATATATACTTTAATATAATTATATATATATATAGATAGATAAATGATTGTGAATATACACATACATACATACATATATATATATGCATGTATATATTTATTTATAAATATATATTTATATTTACACAGAAATTTATACAGAGTTTATAAATATTAATTAATAATTAATACTTACTAATTACATATAAATAATTATAATTATAGTTATAAATTAATAAAAATAAATATATAGATATGTATATACATAAATATAGATAGATACAAATAAATACATATGTGTTTATATCTATATATAGTTATATTTTTATATATACAAAAATGTTTATATAATTAATATATATATTCTTATATATAATTACATATATAAATTTACTATATAATATTTATTATTATTCATATGTAATTACTCATTAATAATTTATATTTATTAGTTAATAATGAATATTTTTTAATTAAAAAAATAACAACAAATTTATAGTTTATAAAAAAATTGTTAATTATGAATTTCTAAATATGAATTATTTATTTCTAAGTGTTAATTATTTTATATATAATAATTATTAATATTTTTAATTTATTACTATTAATTATTTATTTTTAATGCATTTTGTGGTGTTTTCTTAAATCACAGCTAAAATAATATTTATTATTTAGTGATGGTTTAATCTACCGATAATAACCCACCATTAAATGATATTTTTCCTATAGTTTTTTCCATGACCTTGATGAATTGTGTCATTGATAAATTTCTTTTCTTGTTTATCACGGTGTTTTTGGTTGATATTTTGATTTATTTTGAATTATTGTATGGTCAGTGAAGGCATTTCAAGATCATTCTATATATGTTGTAGGCACATAGGTTATATGACAATCTTTCTAAATTTCCACTTCAAATAAATGAAGTGATGTTCTTAGGGAATTTGATTTCAAATAAGGGTATCATGGTTTACTTGTAAAAATTCAAATCAATGATGACTCGAACATAGCCTAATAATGTTTTTAAGATGAAATGTTTCCTAAAATTGGTTGGATATTATCGGTGCTTCATTTGATACTTTTAAATGTTAGGGACCCAAATAGAGGTGTAGACTCAAAAGGTTGTGAATTTTTAGCAGGAGGAGAAGTGGTGAAGATTATTTTGATGAGAACAAGAAGATATAAACATCTACTTTAATCATTATTAAGTCCATTGAATGGTTTTAAGTGTATGGTGATATATTTAGAGTCAAGCTCTGATGCTTATTTGGGTAAGAGGATAATGTGGTTGTTTATTGATCGAGGTAGTTATGATCACAAGAAAATAATTTTCCAATGAATGTACTAGAGTTTGAGGTAGTTTTCTAGACCTTTAATATTTGTAAACATTACCAATTTGGTGAGAGATTTATGGAGTATTCAGATAAAAAACTGATGTATATCTTATTTTGAGGGGGACATGAACTTGAGGTGATTAAGTGTTGGATTTGGTTCCCTAGACCCAAATATTATGTACTTTATAATTACATATATTCAGATATTTTTTAAAATTAATAAATATATTATCATAGCATGTTGTCCTATGTGACATTGTATGTGATAATTTCATATGGGAACTTGTCTCACTAAAAGTCTGTAAGATCATCGATACTTCATTAATGTATGTTTTCGTTTATTCTTAAGTTTAAGTCCATTGTTCTGAATTTATTAAGTGTTTCCCAAGAACATTAGAAGGGTTGGGGGTGTTTTTGGCATTTGGGGCATGAAAGGTAAGGAAAACGAATTTTTCAGGGAATGTTATATGGTTTGTTCATGGTTAGTACAAACTGTGTAGTGCATCCTAGGTAACCATGTAGCCTTAGATAGAGGCTAACGCATGGTTGGCGCAAGGTTAAGATAACCATTTAAAATTCCCTGTTAACCATGTGGACCAACCTCTCTCAGATAGTATATTCCTCGCAGTTTGTGCAGGGTTTGGAAAATCGTGTCGGTAAACCATGTGACCCAGGGAAGTTGATAAATTTACAAAAATACATTACATTATTTTTAACCCCAACTTTGGATTTTCCTCCTCTCATCCTCCTGCAACCATAGTGACTAATAATATCTCCCAATAGCTTACAAGTATAATTCTACCTCATCCCCAGTTCATTTGGAGTGTCGTCAGTTTTAGATATAAGATCTGGTTAAGTGTACTCTCCTCCTTGATTCCTTTTGTTGATTAGGTTTTGAACCTTTCTCTCCGATATTTTTGAAAATCAAACCCCCTTCTTTTCTATTGATATCTAGGATTAGGCTTCAAAGGGTGGTTGCATTGGGATTTAAGGTTTCGATTTGGAGTGTGTTCGTCAATGGATATAAGGTAGGTGGTCTACAAGTTATATCCCTTGGTTTTATATAGATTTTTTCTTGTGGGTTTAGTTCTTATCCTCTCCCTTTTTGTGTTAATTAAAAAATTTATAAGTCTTCATATAATGAATGTCAAAATAGCCATTTTAACCACTTAGGATCCTAATGGTATACATAGAGGATAACTTGACCAATCTAGGACCACCCAAGGGGTGTGCCATCCATCCCAAACATGGATAGGGAAAACACTTGGTGTTAAATGTAATTATAAATAGGGGAATTCCATGTTCAATAAGTAAATTTGTAAATGTATTGATTAATATGGGATTATGGGAAGATTTATCAAGTTGGGGATATGGCTAAGGGATCATTTGGCTTGGAGTATAAATGGGATAAAATGACATTAATGGGAATGTGACAATAAATCATGTCTTATACTTGAATATAATTTGTGAGTAGGCTTGGGAAATGGGAATTGGGTTAAACGGTAATGGGATATAAATGATAAATGTGTTAATGGATTGTGGAATAATAATGATTCCCATTTTAAATTTTCAATGTTTGATGTTGTTATTCTTATTGGATCTTGGTTTGTATTGTGGTTATGTGTGGGGAGTGTATAAATAAACATGTTCACTTTTCTTGGTAGATTGCGGAATAGACATGAGGTTCTATGCCCATGGGTCGATTTGGACTGAGGATCTAAACTCCACCCCTCAATGCATGGGTTAGGGAAGGGGACAGATTTTTATTACCCTAATGGTTTCATTCCACCCAGACTGAGGCTTCGAGGTGAGGATAAAGAGATAATTTTGCAGTGTTTTCATATGGAGGTAGAACATGATTTATTCCAATATTCCTTAAAATTAATGAACATCCATAATCCATTGAAGACATTAAAAAGGTGAACAACACACATGGGATCAATAAGTATTGAATCTGAATTTGATAATGGATTAACTTAAGGGGAACACTATTACTAATGGATACTCAATTTGTTTTTTATTTATTTGTCATTATATAATTCTTTCAAGCACTATCTATTGGTATGTCATTGGGTACTCGAGAAAAATTCATGGTTTCAGGTTAGGAAAATGGTAAAGTCCTAGTTCTTGGGATTTGAGTTGTTATAGGATATGCAAGGAGGGGGATCTATACTTGGAGTCAGGTCCATTTTTGTGATTCATTTGTTTTTCTTTATGTTGGGTTTTTCTTACTTGTCTTTATAGTATGAAATGGAATATTTTCTATTGTCGTGTTTTGTACCCAATTTGGTAAATGGTTATTTATGAATGTTCATAGAATTTTATATATCTCTTCGGCTCTTGTACAAGTTTTTGGTTGTGTCTTACTCTGAAAAAGAGGGTATGGTCTCCCCACTTGACTCTTAGACAGTAACTTCTTATCAGAAACCTCTTGGGTATCTGGAGTCGTGTTTGAGTGCATGTGACGACCCGACACGGGGCATGGTTTAGTGGATCCCAGTTTGAGGAGGTTAAAAAGTTCATAATAGTTCATCATTATGATGAGAACATAGGATTAATATGATATTTTTTCTAAAACACATGTTATATATATAGAATATATCATTTGGAAGGATGTAAATAAAACAATTTATTAGTTGTAGAGACTCATATGACATTGAGAGGCTTTCTTATAGTTCATTCCCTTAGTAATCTTTAGAGAAAAATATTATGATAATTTTACCCTTGATAAAGAAATTTATATTTTATATGTTTCATTATATGTTCCTATTTGTGGAATCTTGTAATGATCCTTATCCATTGTGATTATTATTAATGAATGTAATCAGTTTCAACCTTTGTTGTTTTGATGAAAACAATGATGACATATGTTCGTGGAGAGGTAGGATGTGTTTGGTGTGTCATGAGGGATAGTGAATTACTGAATAATGAAAAAAAAGTATTTTTCCCTTACCAGTTCCATGTATGTTAATATTTATAGCACTTTGATGGGAATTAAATTGTATGATTAAATCGATGGCCATGGAAATCTATTAGCAAGTTCATTTTTAAAAATTAAAAGATAGAGTCATAGAACACATAGGTTGATGAAACCAGTATGCAGCTAGTTTCACTAGAGATATTATGATAGATTTATTACATTACTCATTGTGTGTTTATATGTGATTATTTTTAGTGTGGAATTTATCTTCTTTGTTTATAGACACCTTAGTGTGTTTCTAGATGATAACATTGGACTTTAGGTGGATCTTCCAAATACCACTGAAAAAGGGCCCTATATTGTCACATACTAAGTGTATTTGGAACCTTAAATATATTTTATATGAATATAACATGTTGAATAAATATTACACCTAGGTGTGGTTTAATAATTATTCTTGTTAACTTGATCACATATATTTGATCTCTAGTTATTAAAATAATATTATGTGAGTTGGATATTAAATAAATTTTTATTATTCAAGTAATTATTAAATATGTGAATATATAATATTTATTTATTCTGGTTTGTTCTCATAGTAAAATATATTTATTTATTTTCTTAAATGAATATTTATTGAATATTTATTCATTGGTTCTTATGATATGGTATTTTTTATTTATCGGTAAATAATGGAGAGACATTTATTTATTTATTTATTTATTTAAATAAATAGTCATTATTCAAGGGAAAATAAATATTAAGGAGGATCGGTGGACCAAGAACATGTGGTCTGATGGGATATGACATATTAAATATTATTTGAAAAAATATTAATATTTTTATTCAAGGAAATAATATTTATTTATCTAGAATTTTAGTTCATGACAAGTAAAAAATAATATTATCATTATTATTATTTAGACATGCGGTTCCTCGAGGATTTAAAAATATAATCAGGTCTAGGGATTCTTCTAACCCCCGCTCTATATAAACCCTATTATATCATTTATAAACATAATCATTATTGTGTACAATGAAACTCTTGATAAAATTCTTACATTATCTAGAGATTTTTTGTCCTATATTTATATCAAGAATAGAGAGTTGTACTCTTCTACCAACCACTCAAGACCAGAGGGAACAAGGAGAGTCATTCAATTTGAATTGATCCTTAAAGTGATCAATGATGAATGACTAAAGCATCAAGATAATAGATAATTACACCTTTATATATATATGGATACATTCATAAGTGCATTGTACCCATGGGGACAATGCTAAATGGATTCTACCATTGATTTCTCTAGTTAAATCATAGAATAAAAGGATTGGTCGATTTATTCCACGATGAATAAAGAAATTCAATGAAAGGTATTTATTTAGGAAAAAATTAATTATAAATTATATATGATGATCTGGACATCTTTCTTCTGACCAAACACTCAATTAATATTCAATTTAATTCTATTGTCCATGATGTTCTTCATCATGTGCATATTAAATTTTTTATTGATTACAAAAAAAACCTGGGTTGAAAACTACCCAATATGCATTTATTTTTCATTCATTACCTATAAGTGGTACCACAAATCTCATATAATTAATTTATAATTATTTATCAATCATTTATTGATTATTTTAATTTGTTGTCAGTTTTCATTTCTAGTTTATGAATCATTTAATTATGATCATAAAATTATTCTCTTGCTTTCTTTGTCCTTACTCATATAACCAAAAAACTGCTAAATTTACATGTTGAACATTTTAATAATCCATCAAGTTGTTCCAAGGATTATGGTCAAATAATACAAAACTATACAGTGTTTAACCCAAAGATACATATTGTGTACCCATCTTTAATTCCCTAGGATAACTTATGAATTAATTTTGAGTGGCATTCATTAACTACATGTGGAATAATTTTAATGAACACTGCATGTTCTCTAGTCCAAGTTCTCACATAGTCTTCCAAACGAAATTCCATGTAACTTGATTACAAAACATGTTGTCCATGTTCTTTCATGGAATAAAACATAGTGGGTCAAAGTCATGTCATGAATTTATTACATAACATGGGCATTTGAAAACCATGTAACATTAAGGTCTCACAGCATGTAGTTAGAATACACACCATGTAACTTGTAAACATTCATGACCGACAAGAACTCCTGGTCCTATGGTGTGTGTTGTGGACATGGTAAAAAAGACATTAAATGGCGTGTATCCACATTACACATCATATAACCTATTATACCTCATGTGATTAATTTTATGTGGAAATAAAATTTCTGATATAATTAACCCAAATCAACATTTGTTTGTATGCCATTTATTAACAGTACATGAAATGTGATAGTATTACTAATTATACATTAAATTAATTTCCATGCTAAATTATGAACTGAAAGATAAATTCCCTATGGTTACAAAGCTCAAAGACAATGTTGGGTAGTTTGGATAGGTATAATTCATTGCCTTATAATAAACTTGTGTACACTATTAATTTTAAAAAAAAAATTTAATTCTTTTAAAAGTTTGGATGATGGAAATTTCAAGGATGGTTTGGATGTAATTAAGTTAAATTTAACTAATCTATTAATAAAATAATTAATCGTATTAATTCATGATGTTTTATCTTAATTAAATAAATAATTAAATTCATTACTACCTTGATTGAAAATGTATATTCATTCCATGTTAATGGATGATCATGATCTTGGATCAGATATATGTATGTGATTGGTGTCATTTTAATTAATTATAATTAAATTAAATTTATGGGATGTGAATCATCCACTCTACTCATTATGTAATGGCTTGTGTGCCCACGGTTTATTTTATTTAAAACCCATAATCCAATCATTTTCTTTCCCCCATAAATTTGTGAGTAAAGATAATGTATTGGATGTAGCTCCTAGGTGAGTGGAGTTAGTACAAGTTTGGAGTCAAGGAGAAATCAATCCATGAGATATATAAAAGTATAGGTGGTATTTTGTATCACAAAACAATTCAGTGTTCAAGGTGTTATTCCCCTTGGGTAAAGGGTCATTTTATCATCTCCTAAATAAACTAACTACTAGTAAATATCATGATCATACCACTTTAATTACTTTATTTATTTCAAGTTTTATGGATAATTTATTAATTGATTATTTGTAATTGTCTCATAAATTAATGAACTAATAACCATGAAATATAAAATTAAAATAAATTAGTTTATGCGCATGTTTTATCCCATATGTGGTTAATAACTTAAGTAAAATCCACTTAATATTAATAATCATGTAACAAAAATAAATTTAAATTTAAATATAAAATAAAAAAATCCCCCAAATTATTATATTATGTCAGCATAGGCTTCTAATAACTAATTTAAAATTAAACCACAGTTCAAAGTGTTTGATTCGCCTAAGTCAATGTGCCCTCAATTATTGGGGAATTTAACCATGAGTTTTTTGTTGACTTAAGTTAGTTCACATCAAGGGTTGACTTCCTAAGTAGGACTTAGTGTAATTTATAGGTAATCATTTAGGAAATAATTATCTAGGATTTTAGGATTTGGTAGTATAATCAACATATAAAGGTGATGTCAGTTAATGGATTTGTAAATTTGTGCCTACCTAAAACCCTCTGAATAACTTAGAAAAACAAGTCTAGGATATGTTAAGTTGAATATGGATATTTTACACTAGAATATCGATGAAATGATATATTCTTAAACTAATGGTAAGGGTTATTGGGTTTCGACAAAATTGTGTGATATTAATAAATTTAAAATTTATTATCTAATTTTATAATCCAGATAAAGTACTAAAATTATGCTCTTATTTATTATAGAAATGGAAAGACACGTGGCTTCAACTAAATCACTATGAACTATACTATATAAGTATAATCATATCACTGAATCTAATTTCTAGTAATCGTACAGGTTTGTTCACATTATACTACACCATGAGCAAAAATTACATGTATCAGAAACCCCAGTTCTCAAGTTTCTTGCTAAAGAATCTAGTGAGGAAGAAGTATACTTCTACCTTAAACATGTGTATTATTCAAAATATGTCCAATGATAAATTTTATTTTATATATCAAGTGATATCATAAAGAAACATAAATATATTGACACATATAGTATGATATATAACATTCACGATCATTATCATGAGAATGAAATACACGAGAGATATGAGATCTCTAGTACACTATTCACATAAAAACATAGAGATTTGGTGCCAATTGGGCCTTAGGAATTTAATATTATTGGATAAATATATCAATAATACATATTGGGTTTTAAGATCCCTGGGGATCTGTTCATAGATCTCATTCTATACTCATGAATAAAATCCCTCTCCTATTTCATTAAAAATTATAATATTGTAATAGTGAGAAGACTTTTAGGAACTTATTACTTTAATTCACCATTTTCATAGAAACATGGTGTGTGAAAATAATGTGGTCCATATGGTGAATAAGTAAAATTAAGAACAAGGAAAAGGTCCCTAAGTATCATTCTAAGTCTAAGGCTCTTGAGCAATATTCCTCCAAGAAGAGGAAGATTAAATGGAAATAAAATGAACAAAATGTGGTATTCCCTATATGTATAAATCTATGCAACTAGAATAATAATAAACCCAATTGAATAGAAAATGTGAATCTGCATTTGTTTCTATTATCGAGTGAAATATTTCAATATATAAAAATTGGGTTTTAGATACTAATTGGTCTGCTCACATTTATAACCAAATGAAAGAATAAAGAAGAGTATAAAATATTTAAAAGGAGATATGGATATTCAGACAATAAATAAAGAATTTCTTGATTCTTTGTCTATATTATACTACCACATTTTGTTTCTAATAGCGATGATCTTGTTTAAAGAATATTTTTATTTTGTAAAAACCAAAACTAAAAAAAATAATTTCTACATACTACCTCGGTACATATGATTTTATTTTCAACGATGGTTTGGATGGAATTTAGTTAACTTTAACTAATCTATTAATCAAATAATTAATCGTATTAATTCATGATGTTTTATCTTAATTAAAGAAAAAAATAAATTCATTACTACCTTGATTGAAAATGTATATTCATTCCATTTTAATGGATGATCATGATCTTAGATCAGATATATGTATGTGATTGGTGTCATTTTAATTAATTGTAATTAAATTAAATGTATTGGATGTGAATCATCCACTCCTCTCATTATGTAATGGCTTGTGTGCCCGCAGTTTATTTTATTTAAACCCCATAAACCAATTATTTTCTTTCCCCCATAAATTTGTGAGTAAAGCTGGTGTATTGGATGTATCTCCTAGGTGAGTGGAGTTAGTACATGTTTGGATTCAAGTATGAATAAATTAATGAGATATATAAAATTATAGGTGGTATTTTTTTCACAAAACAATTCCGAGTTCAAGGTGTTATTCCCCTTGGGTAAAGGGTCATTTTATCATCTCCTAAATAAACTAACTACTAGTAAATATCATGATCATACCACTTTAATTAATTTATTTATTTCAAGTTTTATGGATAATTTATTAATTGATTCTTTGTAATTGTCTCATAAATTAATGAATTAATAACCATGAAATATACAGTTAAAAAAATTAGTTTATGCACATATTTTATCCCATATGTGGTTAATAACTTAAGTAAAATTCACTAAATATTAATAATCATGTAAAAAAAATAATTTTAAATTTAAATATAAAAGAAAAAAATTCCACAAATTAATATATTATGTCGGCATAGGATTCTAATAACAAATTTAAAATTAAACCATAGTTCAAATTGTTTGATTGGCCTAAGTCAATGTGCCCTCAATTATTGGGGAATTTAAGCATGAGTTTTTGGTTGACTTAAGTTAGTTCACATCAAGGGTTGACTTCCTAAGAAGGACTTGGTCTAATTTATAGGTATTCATTTAAGAAATTCTTATCTAGGATTTTAGGATTTGGTAGTATACTCAACATATAGAGGTGATATGAGTAAATGGAATTGTAAATTTTTTCCTACCTAAAACCCTCTGAATAAATTGAGAGAACAATTCTAGGACATGTGAAGTTGTATATGGATATTTTCCACTAGAATATCCATGAAATGATATATTCTTAAACTAATGGTAAGTGTTATTGGGTTTCGACAAAATTGTGTGATATTAATAAATTTAAAATTTATTATCTAATTTTATAATCCAGATAAAGTACTAAAATTATGCTATTATTTATTATAGAAATGGAAAGACACACAGCTTCAAAAAAATCACTATGAACTATGCTATATAAGTATAATCATCTCACTGAATCTAATTTCTTGGAATCATATAGGTTTTTTCACATTATACTACACCATGAGCAAAAATTACATGTGTCAAAAACCCATGTTCTTGAGTTGCTTGCTAAAGAATCTAGTGAGGAAGAAATATACATCTACCTTAAACATGTGGATGATTCAAAATATGTCAAATGATAAATTTTATTTTATATACCAAGTGATATCATGAAGAAACACAAATATACTAACACATATAGTATGATATTTCACATTCACGATCATTATCATGAGAATGAAATACCGAAGAGATATGAGATCTCTATTACACTATTCACATAAAAACATAAAAATTTGGTGCTGAATGGGCCTCAGGTTGTTAATATTATTGGATATATATATCAATAATACATCTTGGGTTTTAAGATCCCTGGGGATATATTCATAGATCTCATTATATCCTCACGAATAAAATCCCTCTCCTATTTCATTAAAAATTATAATATCGTAATAGTGAGAAGACTTTTAGGAACTTATTACTTTAATTCATCATTTTCATAGACACATGGTGTGTGAAAATAATGTGGTCCAAATGGTGAATAAGAAAAATTAAGAACAATGAAAAGGCCCCTAGGTATCATTCTAAGTCTAACGCTCTTGAGCAATATTCCCCCAAGAAGTGGACGATTAAATGGAAATAAAATGATAAAAAATTGGTATTCCCTGTATGTAGAAAGCTATGTAAATAGAATAAGAATAAACCCAATTGAATAAGAAATGTGAATCTTCATATGTTTCTATTATCGAGTGAAATCAATCAATATATAAAAATTGGGTTTTAGATACTGATTGCTCCGCTCACATTTATATCCAAATGAAAGAAAAGAAGATTATAAAAGATTTAAAAGTAGATATGGATATTCAGACAATAAATAGAGAATTTCTTGATTCTTAGGCTATATTATACTACCACATTTTGTTTCTAATAGCGATTATCTTGTTTAAAAAATATTTTTATTTAGTAAAAACCAAAACCAAAAAAAATCCTACATACTACCTTGGTACATATGATTTTATATTCAAGGATGGTTTGGATGGAATTAAGTTAAATTTAACTAATCTACTAATCAAATAATTAATTGTATTAATTCACGATGTTTTATCTTAATTAAAGAAAAAATTAAATTCATTACTACCTTGATTGAAAATGTATATTCATTCCATGTTAATGGGTGATCATGATCTTAGATCAGATATATGTATGTGATTGGTGTCATTTTAATTAATTATACTTAAATTAAATTTATGGGATGTGAATCATCCACTCCTTTCATTATTTAATGGCTTGTGTGCCCATGGTTTATTTTATTTAAACCCCATAAACCAATCATTTTCTTTCCCCCATAAATTTGTTAGTAAAGCTAATGTATTGGATGTAGCTCATAGGTGAGTGGAGTTAGTACAAGTTTGGAGTCAAGGAGAAATAAATCAATGAGATATACAAAATTATATGTGGTATTTTGTATCACAAAACAATTCAGAGTTTATGGTGTTATTCCCCTTGGGTAAAGGGTCATTTTATCATCTCCCAAATAAACTAACTACTAGTAAATATCATGATCATACCACTTCAATTAATTTACTTATTTCAAGTTTTATGGATAATTTATTAATTGATTCTTTTTAATTGTCTCATAAATTAATGAATTAATAACCATGAAATATACAATTAAAATAAATTAGTTTATGCACATATTTTATCCCATATGTGGTTAATAACTTAAGTAAAATTAACTTAATATTAATAATCTTGTAACAAAAATAAATTTAAATTTAAATTTAAATGTAAAAGAAAAAAATTCCACAAATTAATATATTATGTCGGCATAGGATTCTAATAACTAATTTAAAATTAAACCATAGTTCAAAGAGTTTGATTGGCCTAAGTCAATGTGCCCTCAATTATTGGGGAATTTAAGAATGCGTTTTTGGTTGACTTAAGTTAGTTCACATCAAGGGTTTACTTCCTAAGTAGAAATTGGTGCAATTTATAGGTAATCGTTTAGGAAATCCTTATCTAGGATTTTAGGATTTGGTAGTCTACTCAACATTTAAAGGTGATGTGAGTTAATGGAATTGTAAATTTGTGCCTACCTAAACCCCTCTAAATAACTTGGGAGAACAAGTCTAGGATATGATAAGTTGGATATATATTTTTTCCACTAGAATATCCATGAAATGATATATTCTTGAACTAATGGTTAGGGTTATTGGGTTTCGACAAAATTGTGAGATATTAATAAATTTAAAATTTATTATCTAGTTTTATAATCTAGAAAAAGTACTAAAATTACTCTCTTATTTATTATAGAAATGGAAAGACACAAATCTTCAACTAAATAACTATGAACTATACTATATAAGTATAATCATCTCACTAAATCTAATTTCTAGGAATCTTATAGGTTTGTTCACATTATACTACACCATAAGAAAAAATTACATGTGTTAGAAACCTATGTTCTTGAGTTGCTTTCTAAAGAATCTAGTGAGGAAGAAGTATACATATACCTTAAACATGTGGATTATTCAAAATATGTCCAATGATAAATTATATTTTATATATCAAGTGATATCATGAAGAAACACAAATATATTGACACTTATAGTATGATATATCACATTCACGATCATTGTCATGAGAATGAAATACAGGAGAGATATGAGATCTCTAGTACACTATTCATATAAAAACATAGATATTTGGTGCTGATTGGGCCTTAGGTAGTTAATATTATTGGATAAATATATCTACAATACATCTTGGGTTTTAATACCCCGAGGGATCTATTCATATATCTCATTCTATCCTCACGAATAAAATCCCTCTTATTTCATTAAAAATTATAATATCGTAATAGTGCGAAGATTTTTAGGAACTTTTTACTTTAATTCACAATTTTCATAGACACATGGTGTGTGAAAATAATGTGGTCCATATGGTGAATAATAAAAATTAATAAAAAAGAAAAGGTCCCAAAGTATCATTCTAAGTCTAAGGCTCTTGGGCAATATTCCTCCAAGAAGAGGAAGATTAAACGGAAATAAAATGAACAAAATGTGGTATTCCCTATATGTAGAAAGCTATGTTACTAGAATAAGAATAAACCCAATTGAATAGGAAATTTTAATCTTCATATGTTTCTATTATCGAGTGAAATATTTAAATATATAAAAATTGGGTTTTCAATACTTATTGGTCCGCTCACATTTATATCCAAATGAAAAAATAAAGAAGATTATAAAAGATTTAAAAGGAGATATGGATATTCAGATAATAAATAGAGAATTTCTTGATTTTTTGGCTATATTATACTACAACATTTTTTTTCTAATAGCGATGATCTTATTTAAAAAATATTTTTATTTTGTAAAAACCAAAACCAAAAAAAAATATTTCCACATACTACCTCAGTACATATGATTCTATTTTTATTCTTAGTAATGTGAGTTGTTTAATTTTAAAATAAAACATATGTTATGGTATAAATAATTTAAATAATTATCTTTATGTATTAAATTATGAAAAATATATATTTTCAACTCATAATGAATCAAGATCACATGACTCATTTCACACCCCGTTATGGTATCACAACCTTATCACAACCATAGTCATGTAAATGAGAAGTGGTTAACAGAGATCAATGAATATTTTTATTTATAATATTTAGATATAAATCCACTTGAAATATTTATCATTTTAGTAAAAGGAAAAATGACCAACCCACCTTTTGGTGGGTTGGGTGAAAGATCCATAAATCTTCTATAATTTGTTCACACTAATGTATGTAGTCGTTTTTTAGTTGTGTCTAGAGGTGGGTATTATTACTTCATAAATTTTATTTATAACTTAAGTAGATATGGTTATGTATACTTGATGATGTATAATAATGGGTCATTTTATAAAATCAAATAATTCAAGAATGAAGTAGATAACCCACTTGGTATGAAGATAAAGAAACTTTGGTCTTATTGAGGTGGTGATTATCTTAACCAAGAATTCATACACCATTTACAGTAGTGTGGGATCCTATCCTAAATCACTCCTCATTATACATGAAAATACAATGGTATTAATGAAAGGATGAATTTTACCTTGATTTGAATGGTGATTTCAATAATGAGTTTTGTAGATCTTTCATTATCCTTTTGGGGATAAGCACTACACACTATGTGATACACACACATCCATATACTAATTAATGTAGTGAATGGTATTAACATTAAGTTAAAGAGTGTAAAGAGAGCCATTTTTTCTCATATGCATGTATGGGTTTATAAGTAATTTTTAAATCCAACTCTTTAAACAAACTAGCACCACTAAGCAAAAAACTTCACTTTTATAGGATATCCTAAATAAACTATGGGATAATATCTATATGAAGACTAAAAAATAATAGAGGATAGACATGCCATTTTTCTTGAGTTTTATTACAACTTCAAAAATTATATTCGGATTAAGATTTAATTGGATTAATTTGATTCAAAAGATACACAAGAGTTGGTATAAGAACACATTCCACATCTCCCTATTTATGAGGTTGTTACTGAAACACAAGTACGATATAGGACCACCGAAGAGTCTAGATAACCAAAAAGATAAGGTTTTCTTATCAATGAGGATGGTGACTCATTATTAATTAACAATAATGGTTTATTTCCCACAATAATGTATTATAGATCTTATAAGTTACAATATAAGAATAAGACATGAATTCTGCTATGTATTCCATGTATCAGAACCAAGTTTGTGTTCGGGTATATCCTCCAATTGAAATAAATCTTGTTGGGTGAAAATAGATATTCAAGATAAAACTATACATATAAGGTAATTTGAGTACTTATAAATAATACCCATAGGCTAAAGGGGTTAAAAAATTAAAGTAGTCTATAAATAATAAAAACCTTTCTCTAGTATTCATGTTTAAATCCATAAAAATTCTTATTGTTATAAAATATTCCATGACTATGAAATTTGGTATATGGATGTAAAATAAAATTTATTTACCATAAATCTTCATTAATATATCTATATGGAAAAACCAAAATGGTTTATGTCTCAAAGAAATTCAAAAAATGTATACAAGTTATAAAGGTTCGTTTATAGATTAAAGTAATCTTCTATTTCATCGAACATTCAAATCAATAAATCCATAAGAGAATTTAGTATCATTAATAATGACTATGAGATTACTGTTTTCAAGTGGTTTAGTAAGAGTATGGTTGTTATCCCTATAGTATATGTTGATGACATACTAATTTTGGAAATTTAAAACTCATATTATAGTTAGTTAGAGACTAATTAAACAATTGATTCTCCATGGATGACTTAGGTGAAGAATACTATATAATTGGAATGAAGATCATTCATGATAGATCTTAGAAGAATCTTAGACAAAGTAAAACTAAATACATTGACCAGATATTTAATGGATTTAGTGTAGAAAAATAGAATATTTTATTGACTCAAGTGTCACATGGTATACATATTTCTAAGAAAATATTCCCTTATATAAAATGGGAAAGATAGAGAGTGATAATGAGTAAGATACCTTAAGATTCTATAATAATATCAATAATGTATTCTAGGTTATTATTTAGGTTTAATGTTTCTTATGCCATTATTATGGTAGGAAGATATCAATCTGGACTAGGTGAAAATAATTAGTCTATTAATAAGATTATATTTAAGTATCTAAAGCAAACAAATGATATATTAATAGTATATAGAGGATATGAGGAGCTATTTATCAGAGTTTATATAGGCCCAATATTTCAGATAGATCGTAATGCCTTTATGTTAAGTTCAGGATATGTCTTTTGTCTCAATAGAGGATTCGTGAGATGGAAGAGTTCAAAATATCTAATTATATCCAATTTAGGATAGAGCAAGTGTATATAAAAGCTTATGATGTATCCATAGAAGCTATTTTTATATATAAATTCATTGAAGATATTGATGTGTTTCCTATAAGTAAATATTGTATCACATTATACTGTGATAATATTGCACCATTGGAACATTCAAAAGATCCATATTCACATCAACAAATGAAGTGTATGTTCTATAAACATCACCTCATGAGGGATTTTATTCAAGGCGTGAAGTTGTAGTGATTACAGTTTCCATGGAGGATAATATGGTTGACCCCTTAACTAAATAATTATCTCAGTAGAAGCATTAACTTCTTGTGATAGCTAGTAGATTGAAATCTATTAGTGGTTAGATCTAGTGAAAATAGGAGCCTATTTGGGTTATTACCCTAGAACCAACTTCTAAATAATTTTTGATTTACTAAATTATATATATATATTAATATTGAAAGTATTCTCATAATATCATTATTTATATTATGTGTGAAATTTTAAGTGATAATGTCTTAAGGGTACTTGTCACACAAAAAGGTCATAGAAATTCATAGCTATGATGACAACCTAGAAGTGTTATGGAAGTATTATTAAAAAAATGTTTTCTAGATAGATGATATTATTTGACAGGATGAAAATGATATAGGATATGAATGGTGTATACTCATAAGACTTTGAGAAAATTTCTCATAGCTTGTGCCCTTCATAATCTTCATAGTAATAGATTATGAGAACATGACCTTCTAGTAGAAAAAAACATCTTATATGTTTCATTGGATCTTCACATCTATGAATACGTTTAATGATCCTTTTATATTAATATTATAATTAAATCATTTAATGAGTCATATAAACTGATATATTAATGAAAACAATAATAACATATTCTCTCAATGAGGTGGGATATGTTGGGTGCCCCACGAGTGAAATTTCTTTAATGAAGAATGTGGGAAACTATTTTTCCATTCCTAGTTTAATAAAATTTGATATATTATGCCATTTATTTGTAATATAACTGACTAATTATATCTATTTCAATTAAATTATATTAGAAATTTTATTTATAGAAATTAAAAGAGAGTTGCGTCAAAAATATAGGTTAGCAACACCAGTATGAAACTTTATTTATTAGAGATACAAAGATAAATGGATTATATTAAACATTGAAATGTCATAGGTTTTTATCTTCATTGTGATATATAATTTATTTAATTTTTCATTCCATGGTGTGTTTTTAGATTCTAGCCTTAGACTTTAGGTGATGTTGTCTAGTGGAACTAAAAAAGGCTCATAGGGTCACACACTAAGTGTATCCAGGACTTCAGATAAATTCTATAATAATTTGACTTGTAAAATAAATATTATTATTGTACATGTTTAGTTGACTGTAAATATTCAGTAACTAGTTATTTGAGAGAATATTATGTGAGTTTAATATTAAAAAATTATCTATTTACTATGTAATTATTAATTATGTGGATATATAATATTATTTATTCTCATTTGTTCGAAAGGTAACAATTATTTGTTTATTTGGTAAGGTGAATATTTAAAAAATATTTATTCACTTGTTTTTTGAATATAATATTTATTTATTTATCAGTAAATTACATATTGACATTTATTTATTTAAATAAATAGTCATTATTCAATGTTTGATAAATATTGAGATGGATCAGCAGACTCAGTACAAGTGATTCAATCATAGAGGATATATTAAATATTATTTAAATAAATATTAATTTATTCATTTAAAGTGGTAATATTTATTTATCTTTGAGTTCAGATCATGTCAAGTAAATAAAATTATTATTATTATTATTATTTAAACATGGGGTTTTTCATGGATTTGAAAAGTAATAAAAGTCCCGGTAAAATTTTTATTTTTCTAACCCAATATCTTTATAAACCATATTATTTCATTACTAAAACTAATCATCATTGTGAAAAATGAAACTCTGGAGAGAATTCTCTCAGGCTCTAGAGAGATTCTCTCCAAGAACGCTATAAAAAACAAAGGGTGTTCCTCCACCACAAACCTCTCAGGACTAGAGATCTCAAGGAGATTCCTTCAATATGAAACAATTCTCAAGGTGATCAAGGATGAATGATTTAAGTGTCAGGATCATCTGCACTAGCACCCAAATATTTATATGGTGATGTTAAAAAGTTCACAATGCACATGTGGATCACCATTAGAGAGATTATACACCTAAATCATATTACTATAATCAAATAATGATAATAATTAGTCTACTGAATCATAAATGAATAAATAAATTCATCAAAAGGTATTTCATACAAAAATAATTATGATTTATATGTGATGATATTATCTACTTGGTTCCAACCTAACAGTAAATTAATCATTGATTTAATTAGGTTGGTCAATATGTTCTTTTACATTTACATCTCATTTATTCATTTATTAAGATAAAAAATAACAAATATAAATTACACAATAGGTGCTTCCATTTTTTTCCAGAGCCTGCATGAAGGTGGTTGGATTACCTTTAGAATATTTATTATGAGTTATCCTATACTACATGTATGGTATATTAATTAGAAAATTCCTTTAGTAGGAAGACACATATATGTGAATGAATCAGAAAATTAGTGGCAACTAATGGGCTTAATGGAAAAAAACTATGGAATATTGTAAAGAATGAATCAACATAGTGTTATACTATATCAACCTATATTATTCACCTGTGTACCAAGTAAAGTATTGAAAAAATATCAATATAAAATGAACAAGAGATAATGAATCTATAAATGGTGGGGTGGTCATGGAAGGCAAGTCACTAGTAAATGACTTGATACTATATTTATGGGATTGAGATATTATTACCTTGAGTTTAAAGAAGGTAGTTATGATTTTATTTCATAAATCATGTTGGGAAGTTTTTCTTATTGAGGAGAGGCTTCATAATTAGATAAAATACTATTTTTGGAGGGTGCACTTGAATATTGGAATGCATGGTTAGTTAAAATTAGTTAAGGTCGCCAGTTCTAATTACTGAGAGAAAAATATATATTTTAAGTGAAAACGAAAACTGATCGATGAATAGTCAAGAATCTAAATAAACCAAACCATTCCTTTTATATCGACTAAAATAAATTTTTATCAATTAAGAAAACATGGAAAAGGTATATGAAGAAAATTTTGTTCAGAAGAAAATAATAATATCATAAAAATTTATAAGTAATAATTTTAAGATAATGTGAAGATGATGATAAATTTGTAATAGGGAGATATTATCTTTGAAAAAAGGACAATTAAATATTACAATGAATGAAATTTTTAAATAAAAATCAATCTGTAAACATGGAAAATATTTTAAGGAGTTTAATAAATTAAGGGGAAATTTTCAATGTGGTTTAATGAATTATATTCAATTAATCATCACATATTCTCATCAAATTTAATTATATTTAAAAGTCAATAATAATGTTTTTATAGATCATAAAAATTAAAAATTCATCTAAAAGATATGAAATATTACTTCTTAAATAGAGATCTAGGGGTGGAGGTCTACAACAAGAAAACTAAGGTGTTCATTCTTAACAATTATGGAACTATAATATGCTGGTTGAAAATGGATATTTATGAACTAAAATAAGGATGCAGGTCTAGGTATTCAAAGTTAGATAACTTATTGAGATATATGAAATTAATTAAATTAAACGTTGATAGCAACCATTATTTAAAGAAGTTATTATTGTTACTCGTATTGTAATTTTATATTTTAATTTTATTATTTTCATAGGGAACAAAAATAGTACATATAAAAAAAATCTATAGAGATGAAGAAACATTTTGAGATTTTAATACTGGGTTAGATGAGATATTTTTTAGGATTAAAATTTGTGCAAAGATACGACTATATTTTTCCCTCCCAAGAATTTTTTTCAAGAGAGTGGTCAAAGAATTTTGTTATGTAAGACACCAAACCAATGTCTAGACCCATATAGGTTGGGATGAAACATAGAAAAGATGTTCAAGGATAAAATGTAAATTAGAAGGATTTTATAAAACTGATTAGAAAATTACTTCATATCACTACATCAAGACATGTTTTTGTTCTTATATTGACCTTGTGTGAAACAAATAAAAATAATCATAAAAATCAATTTTAATGGACACCAAAAGGGTTCTAAAGTAAATCAAAGGAACCTTATGTTTTGGTCTTATGCATAAAATTGATAATCACGTAAAACTATATGGATTTTTTTATATTGACTGGGTGGGGGATTATGATGAAAAAAATAAACTTCATTTTTTATTTTGGGAAGAAGTTGTTAGAGTTTTTGTTGTAAGAAATAAAAATCCATTTTATTAAGGGCTAAAAAGTTTGAATATTTGTTTACATTAAATTCATATACTCAGATGATGTAGATGAAATAAAAGCTTGAAGACTTTAGGGTGGATATTTAGGAGCCACTCATAATTAAATGTGACAACCAAATTTCAATTGATCTATCTAATAATTCATTTTAACACTCTCAGTCTAAGAAAATTGATATAACTTTAGGAACTTTAAGCATGCTCCCACTATGATTTGGATTATTTCTCAAAGGGGGAGATAATTATAAAACTCTATATATTTTTTAAAATTAGGTTAGTTTTCTTTGAGAATAGGGGAATAAGAAGTTAAAAAAGTTTTAAGGATTAAGGGGGAGAACTTTTACGTCACTTTTACAAAAATTTCTTATCACTATGAGATGTAATTATCTCTAAAAAATACTTTTCCCAATCATCTGATTTCAATAATAAAAACACTTTTAAAGGAAAATCATTTCATAGACATTCTCACTTCAAGGATTTTGGAAATTCCCCAACAATTATTTGGATTCTATTGTCAAAGGGGATGATAAGTCCAAAAATTTAAAAAAATAGTGATCATGGATCTGTTGTTTTTATAAAGAGGAGAATTATATGTTTATTGAGTTTAAGGATTGTGTGGGAGAGAATTAAAGTCACTTTCCTAAAAAATTATTATTATTAAGGGATGGAATTATCATTAAAACACTACTTCATCTAGTGGTTTAGTGTAAAGGTAATTCTCTATGAGAAAGGATGTGCATTGTTGTTTCTTATAATGAGTTATTATTACTGAAAAAAAATACATAGAGGGAGACTGAAAAACAAAATATAATTATTGAATAATTTCGTAATTATTTCCATCCATGAGATAGAAGCATTTTAAAGATAATTAAAATGCCTTTGGATGATTTGAATAAGTTATGAGGTAATTCATGATAGTTCTGGAATTATGGGAATTTTATATCAGGGAAAATTAACTAATTTTGAATTCATAATAGAAATTTCAGTAATCAAGGTAAATATTTTACAAAGGAGAGAGATTTCATAATATTTGATTCCATTTTTGTAAGAGTAACACTATCCTAGAATTGGAGAATTGTTTTGATTACACAAACCCATATGGGTAACTTTGAAGCATTTAAGCATTATTTGGAATTATATAAGCGTTATCTATAAAATTTCAAGAGTAACTCTAATATTCTCATGTTTTTTCTGAACTTTTCAATGGGTTTGTTATGATTTTTTTAGATTCATTCTGAGGGTACATTGTAAATCGTAAGGGTGAGTTTTTTGAAATCTCAAGGTTCAATTCTCTAATTTCATAAGGGTCACTAGTTTGAATAATTCTAAGTGACATCCAATTAAGTTGATGTTGAGTTAGACTTAAAATTTGAGAATATCTTTGGTTTTGGGTTTAGTCATGATTTTAGATAAGAATTTTGGAAATTAAATGACTGGTTCATATAATGATATTTATAGAAATTTTAAAATGAAATATTTAAAATACTTTATTTGAATAAAAGATGGATTATATTTTGAGGAACTATTTACCATCCCAAAAATGGAAATAATGAGAAGGTTACATGGACTATCTTCATGTAGATTTGTATATTAAAATATAGAAATTATTTTTTGTGATAATTGGTAAATATATATATATATATTGGAAAATAGATGGAAGAAGATTTATTCTGATATCGATTATTATTATTGATTAGTTGTATATAATAAATAGGAAGAATATAGTTTTGACTAGTGATGTGTATATTTGATCATCTATTTTGGGGTAATAGAGTTTTTTTATCATATGGTGGCTTTATATTGAAGAGTAGGTAGACTGAGGTATGTGTGTACACTCTCTTTCATATTTCTATCATTCCAAAAGCTTGAGGAGAATGTTCAGAATGCATGCTTCTCTATTGATATTCTTCTTCCAATCAAATTCCTGATAATAAGAAAGTATCTAGAAGGATGACGAAAATACATCATAGGCCTACATAAGATCTTGTTCAACTAAATATCATAATCAAATATTTACATTGGTGGTTCTAGAATAAATAATTTTCATCTTTCTAAGAGGATATATTTCATGGTAATTGGATTATACTTGGTTTTATCATAGTAAGAATTGGATGATTTATGTCTGACACTTGTTGGAATTATAGATTGGATAATACCTTCTCTTTAACTTATAATTGTTGAAAATCAAATAGTGGTATAATATTTGTCTCGATAACATACCAACCACAACAAGAATTATGTTCCCTCATTAGGAAATAACCTTGTAAAAAAATTCTGTGTTGTGATTCTTCATATTTTAATTGCATACTATTGATAGAGAGTTTAATGGAGATTGGATAAAGACCTTAAAACTTCATAGAGATTAATTTATAAATTTGATATTATAAAAACTATACCACTGATTAACCCCCTCTTAGTGTTACCACAGCTAACCTCGGCTCTTCATATTGCTTCAATTTCTTATCTTTTTATGATGATTTTTTTTAATTTAGTGTGTTTTTTTATTATAATAGTGTAAAGATTATAAAGGTTCAATAGGTAAATTTCAAGTGTTTTCATGCATGATATTATGATTAAAAAAATTCCTTTAAAATTATTAACTTGGTTAAACAATTTGTTTATTGTTTTATAATAAGGAAATTTTTTTACATGATTCTTGAGTTGTCCCGTGATATTTTTGATGATCTATTAAACTATTTATTTATTACTTTACCATGAAACATGACCATATAAATTTTGTTTATAATTTAATTTTTACACATTTTGTACCTTAATATGTTAAATTGAATGGTGACATGCAAATATTATTGTTTAATCATGGTATTCTTGTGTGTTGTTTATGAAAAGGCTTATCCATTAATAATTCCACCAACAAATTATATTGTTGTTCTTGTCGGATATTTATATAAATTTTATCCATATGTTATTTAAAATTGTTAATCTGGTGAAAATTATGTTATAGCATTGGAAAAAATGTTTTTCATTGTTACTTTAGCTACCCACAGGCATGGGCACTCTTGTTTCCGCTCATAAATGTATTTGTGTATATATTGAGGTGGACATGGCAAGAATAAAACTACGTGTCTATGGGTGTGTGTGTGTGTGTGTGGACTTAGAGAGTTAGTATAGTCCACGATGTTCCCTACCATCTATTTATAAAAAATGGGATTCTAGGGAATGAGTCACGGCATTCCCCAGTCATATTTTATAAAACTTATTATTCCATAAAGAATAAAAAATTCTATGATGGAAGGAATTTTCCATGGGGGATAGGTACCATTTATGTACAACCTAGGGTAATTTTACTATAATATGGTGTGTGTTTTTTAAAATAGCATACCTTGTTTTTATCTGAATAACTTTTTGCATATACATATATAAATAGTGTAGGTTCATGACTTGTATAAACCTGATTATGCACTATATGAGTTGAGATCTTTGGTAGTTCCTACTGACTCTTTTTACTCACATAATATATGTGTACTTTAGTGGAAATTCATTTTCACTTATTATCATTTTATTTACTAATAGGTATGTTAAAATATAATGGATTCTTATGGACTTGTTGAATGTTGATGTTGTTTTGCAGGTCAAGTCTCCATGAGGTATCAGAATGTGCACAACCAGTTTGGGAGGAGGAAGTGTTAGGCTCATTATCAAGTTTGTTCAAATATTTTTTTGATTCTATCAGTTATACTTATGTCCTTGGTCAGTATTGTATATGTTTAGTCTTCAATTTATTCTCTCTCTATTTTCTATATAGATATTATTTTATATTGTTATACCTGGTACTTATGGTGTATAGGTTATTTCATACGAAAAACAAGCCTTAATATAAATTTTTAAAATGTTAGATATATGGGTAGTCCATGTTGAATTTTCAAAAAAATTATACATTGAAAAAATTAATATTTTAGAAGGGTCAATCATTCCATAATGATAAACAAAAACTCTTGATTATATTCTCCAATATTTAGAGGTTAAGAAGTAATAATGGGGTTAATAATTACCCATATGGGTCACTAGAAGGTCATAGGTGGGTGGTTAAAGTTCATACTCAACTAACCCATCCAAACACCAAAAATATGGGATACTTGTTCAACCTCTCCCAACCTGTCTAAATAACACATATAAGGGATACTAAGTTATCCTCCAACAACCCATCCATCACATCTTGTTAGTCTATTCACACAACTCCCTTTTATTATAAGATTAGACACTACCAACTTGCTTATATGGAAAATCATTCCCTTTATGTCTTATACCTAAAGAGGACCAAATCTATCTGGTCATCAATTTCCATGACTATAGTACCACATTAACACCCATGTCACAAAATTCAAGGAACATAAGTAATTAAATATTCCATAATCACATGATGAATCCAACCCACCATCAACCTACCACACATGTAAGATTATCATCTCTATTTAATGCCAAAGTACACCTATCAGGGTCTTTTCACACGAGCCACAAGTAAGGATACACCTTTTGGATTAAAATTATCTGGAATATAAACATTTATTCTAAGTGGTGTGGCTATCGGATACCATATAAACAATCAAAAATCCTTATGGAACTTATATTGGTTGAGAAAATCCAATCTCATTGCTTAATGATTAAATAAACCCAATTAGATTCCTTTTTAGGCCATTCACTCTAACATTCTAACACCCACACATCACACAATATAATAAATCCATATAAATCAAATGGGGATCCTTGGGACAACATAATTCATAGTATTAGAAACATTCTCATCAAAGAGCATTGAAAGAAATGAACTTCATTGATTAAAATCCTAAAAGAAGTAACCCACCTCGAAATTTGGGTATATAAAAATTAGTCAAAGTATGTGATGACAAGAACTGGGTATTGGAGAAAATATAGTGGTGTCCTAGATGAGTAAATTCAAACCAACTAAAAATGAATGAATATATCAATAATAGAGGGAGGAGGAGAAAAATCATCAAAGTATATAGGGAGGGTTGAGATGTTATTTATGGGAAGTATGGAGACCATATGGGTTTATTAAATTGGGAAATAAGGTGTAAAAGACCAAATATATCCCCCTCTATAATTTTGGGGTCAGGGTCCTATCCAACCACCAGTAATTCTACTAAACCCCTGGTGGTGGGGTGGTCTAGATTTTTAAGGCCACTATTAGTTTGGTGGCCCCCTACTAGACCTCTAGTGGGAATATATTCTCTTGGAAGATTCTCACCCTTCAACTTTTTATCTGATCAATACCCTTCACCGCCCACTTTTCAAAAAATAATAATTAAAAATACACATGAATTGACTAAAAATAAATTGAATTAATACATAATTATGGGATTGTATTTACAAAATTAGATACCACTCAAATGATTTATGTCCTAAAAAATTTAAAACATTTAATTTCTAGAAAAATAAATTAATCACCTCCAAAATCAAACCATGACTTTGATCATGAAAAGGTATCTATAGACATGGAAAATATTAGCTTCACCAATATTCTAAAAGAGACCACAGTCATTTCCCAATTCAAAAATTTTATTCACGATGATGTGGTATAAAACACTTTGGTTATGGTTTTTTCTATCAACACAAAACTCTTCTATTTACTTCTAATGTCTCTAAAACATCATTAATTCTTACCTAATGATAATATGACATATCTATTTAAAAAATTAACAAAAATTACAACTCAAACTTCAGGTTCCATCTTGTTTTCAGAAAATATATTATTTCAACCACTAAAAGTTTTTTCCAAAATAAATAACATACAAAAAAATTTAACGAGCATAGATGATAGTCTAAAATAATTTTATTTTTGAATATGTAAATGAATTTTCTAATTAAGTAACTAATTTTAATCCCATACAATTAAAATTTCAAAATTGATATCCAATAATTTTTTAATATAGACAAAACGATTAAAATTAAAATGTGGAAGTTTGAGTTTAAAAAAATATTAAAATTTTATAAATGAAAAATATGTTCATTTATTATGGTAATATAGATATGATCACTTATAATAATTTAATTAAGATGATGAATAATGGAATATATTCATATGGAAGTTTCAGCCAGGATATGAAACATTGATCTTTTTACGAGGATATTTCATGTTCTACTTTGGAAAAATAACTAGTTATCAATTTCCCCAAAAATATAAAAAACATAATGGGTTATGAGATTCATATAAAAATTAAATATACATCAGGGTTAACATATCATTGACACACAAACATATATATATTTAATTTATATATATATACTAAAAATTTAGTATGTTAAGAGCGTATACTATTATATTAAGATAATGTTGATTTTTTTAATCATAGGAAAAAATTTACTAAGGTCCTTTTAAAGGTAGATGAATGTTTCAACATCATTGATTAGAGGGAAATCCATAAACGGAATTCCCTATAAAGACCAAACCCAAAAAATTAATTAAAGAGGAAAATTTTTTCTGATAGCGTACTTGACATGCAACAACAGGTTTCTCCAACATTTTATGTTGCACACAACATTGAGTTATACCAAAATATTATACAATAATATTATTATTATTTTAAATGGTAGTTAACACCTAGTCATTGGAATAGTGGGAATGAATAGTATCAACTAAATTTTGAAATATGGTTTACACATTTTTAAATAGGGATTCATTGGTTACCAAATTTATTATAAATAGAAATGAAAACCAATTAAATATAAATGATGTGTTTTAATTAAAACCTATTTAAAATAGAATAATTTTATTTATAAAATCATATCACTCTGTATGGATTCTTATTTAAGGATAAATATATGTTATATATTCAATGTGATGTTTTAAATTCATATTATATGTTTTCTATATTTGATATAAGAACAAATTCAATTTTTAAGAAAAAAGAAGTATTTTTTTTAAAATGCAGTTCTATTACCTTTTGATGAAGAACCATTTTTAAATTTAGTTTTTGACACCTTTATATGTACTATTTGACAAAATAAACTTCTTATTTAGAATTGGGACATCAAAATTTCCTTTTTATTAATTTTTGATATTTTTCTGATAACTATCATGTTTTAATGAATAGTAAAAATATGCTAAATTTTAATTGAAAACAACTTTTTTCCATCGAGATAATTTTTATGGTTAAATCATATTATTTAGTTGTTTTAATGTATAATTGGAATATATTTTTATAATATAATCCAATTTTGTTCATTATAAGTAATTTTTCATTGAAATGGGACAAAAACACATGTCAATCTTTTGATAGTTATTACTTCTTAAAAACCCGCTTTTTGGTTTTGACAACTGTAATTAATTTTAAATTAATTAATGAAACTTAAGTATTTTGAATTTAGAAAAATGGATTCCATATTTGGAGTCATAATTTTCAATTTGTGTAAATATATACCTTTTATTTTTTGACATTATGAATAGTAAGTTCAATAACTATTTTATTTACCACAGTTAAAGGGTAAATATGGTAAATAAGGGTAAAAATAATATTATATTAATATAAAACTACCAAAACATGTTTCGTAATCATATTTTATGAGTTATGTCTGACAATGAGCATACTTAGGTAGATTTTAGGACCCCATGGATCTACTTGGATGTGAAAATTACATTTTATAAGAATTAATTTAAATTAAAGAAAAATATAACATAAACATGTATCTTTTACTAAAACAAATTTTATATAGAGTTATTATAAGGCCCAAGCCTTAAACCTTACTTAATCTTGAGTTATTAAAAGATTACACATTGAGGATCTTTTTGGGTTTAGAGTTTTAGAGAATTAGATCATAAAACTTGCATTACATTCCACGTATAAACAAAGTGGTTACATAAAGATAGTATTCTTCATTCCCATCAATGGAAACATATTTAAAATAAAACATGGATTCTTTCTTGACACTTCCTTGTCACTATCATCATATCATGTACCTTTCCCTTGACCTGTGAAAGTCATTTCAAAAAAACTTGGGATGAGCATAAAAAGCTCAGTATGGGTTATAAAAACATGGAAAGGAAACATGGGTACATATATACACAAGAATGAAATCATAATTTACCCATAAAACATAAGCACTTTAACATACCTCATCAAATCATGAGTAAATAATAGAAATCATAAGACATAAAGGTAACTTGAGGCATTCATAACATTCTTACGTAGGGAGTAACCCTCTTGGTTACGTTTGGAATACCCATCACAGTATATTCCCTAAATCTCTTCGGAGAAACCTTAACGTTTCACTCCTTCGCGTTACCCAATGCATTGGAGAGCTATATCGGGCTCACCCGCCCTTAGTTTATCACAGAACCACCCGTCTTCATAATAATGCCCAAGAACCTCAACATAATCGTATCACATAAAACATGCATAAAGGAAACATAACATTTCCACCTTTCAATTACAAGATATCCATACAACACATTGATATAAAAATATTATGAAAACCATTTTCAATACCAAAATAAAAGAAATGTAAAACTTGGTATTTATATTTCTTTTAAAAATAAGGTATGGCTTGTAGAGGAAGCCGAAACTCAAATAACAGTTACGACGGCGGAGAAGTCATTGTCGCCGCATACATACGACAAAAACATTCCCTTTTGTTGTTTTGTAAAACGCTTCATATAAAAAAGATTCCTTTTGGATAAACGTAAAAGTCAAAGGGGTTTATACACCGAATAAAAGAAGGTCGTGTATAAAACAAAATATGCCTCAATGAAAGGAGATTGAGACGAAGTCCCATACCTCATATCCGACTTGACCCAACCGTTATTTAATCTCCTGAATAATAAACTTGAGTTAATCTCTACTTTCTTAAGAACCTTTTTCAGGTTCATTATTCCTTTTATACCATGTTATGAACATCATGTAATCATTTAAGTTAATAATGTTCATTTTGTCGGTATTTGGTTCTTAAGTCAAAAATAGACTTCTTACACTTACATGTTGTTAATTTGGTCAAAGGTTCGTTATATCCATAATGATATTAATGATTTGGATAACATATATATCATATATATTCAGAATATACATGTATTTATAATATTAAATCACATTTAGAGGTAAGAAACGAAATGCACCGTTCATGGAGACGGTAAGCCGTACGTATGCATGAATGCTACATCCATTTCTATTTCTTATTTTCTGGAATGGAATCATAATGATATAAGAGTATATTATAATTCATGTATAAGAACATATATAATATCATTAACTTTATCCTTTACACATCCCACATATGGTATTAACGAATCAAATCACTTTCAGGGGGCGGTAGTCCGCACTTCCTAAAATGAAGATATCGTGTTTACCCATAATGGAAACAATAGTGGTATTCCATAAATGAAAAATACAGAAGCTTAAGGAAAGAATAAACATATTATATATCATATATAAAAATAGTGACATCATAATGGCCACCTTTTAAGGTGTTAGATGAGTATGGAACAATCATCGTTTCGGGAGGCAGAATTTCGCCATCCACAGAAACCGTAGGTTCTTTAACCATTTTATGTAGTTGTGTGAGAGTGTAGCTTGAATAAATCTTATAACAACATCCTAGTATATTGAATATACTGTTGTTATTACAAAATAAGTAAATAAAAAGAGTTTAGGGGGTTGGAGAAGCAAAATAAAACAAATGAACATGAGAGAAAGAATTACCTTTAAAAGTGTAACTCCTTTTGATTTGAGCCTAAAGGCTTCCTTTGAAAGGATTATACCCAAAGGGAATCCTCTAGGATGAGGAGAGGGATGTGAATAGAGTAAATGGGCAGGGGATGGCCGAGACAAAGGCTTGAGGAGTGTGTGAAATGAGGTAGAGGTGGGGGCCTTTTATAAGAGGAGAGGAGGGGCACTTTTGGAAATCAGGAAACTATTATTTTATTTTCAAAAGTGTTTCGAATTTCTAAGGTCCCAAATTGATATATTTATAAGATAAGATGACAAGGCTTATAAATATTCCCATCCAATAGTTTTTGGACAAGTTATGGTCTTAGATATTACATTATCTTTCCATTTTATTTAAATCATTAAATAATGAGGTCATCACTACATCATCATGATGTCATAAATAATTTAATTTATTTAATGTCTAAAAATTATAAAAAAATAATATAATGTAGGAAATATTTTTATCTTTATAATGAATATTTATAGACAGAAATATGATTAGTATAACCCCTTCTAAAAATTGTTTTAGTAAAACAATTTATGTTAGTGTCATTTTCATCTTTATTTAAAAAAAACATTAAAGTCATTATCTCACCCAAGTGGCTCCATGGGGTCCTCTAAATCGACCCATGGGTTGTCTTGGTTGGCCATGACTCACCCAATAGGTGTAGGACAAGTGTCATGGTGTTTTCAAATTTTTATAATATCATTTTTACCTTAAATTACACTAATTACCTCTAATCGCGATTAATGAAAAAAAAGTTACTATTCACCAAAAAATTATTTTCATCCCATTGAACAAAATTTTACATACTAATGACAACCATGTATATCGGATTTTTGAAATTCAGAACACAAAAGTGGCAAAGTTTCATTTAAACGAAAAATCAGTTTATTTGACTACCACTTAGTGGTTTCACTATTCATCAAAAATTGAAGTTTTTCAGAAAATTACCAAAAATTCACCCTAAGCTATATTTAATATTCCGAATTCAAAAATGAAGTATACTTTACAAAATTCAATACATATAAGTCACATTAATTAATTTAATAATTAATTCCCGCTGTTATGACAAATAGCGTGTTTTTATGAAATAATAAGTATCAAAAGATTGACACCAGTTTAAGTCCAATTTCAAATTGAAATTGATTCCAATGACCACCATTGGATTAAATGGTAAAAATATATTCTAATTTCACTTCAAAACCAATTCAAAAGATAATCTAATCATATAAATAAATTAGATTAAAAAGCAGTTTTGATGGAAAATGCAGTATTTTTCACTATTCATTAAAAAATGAACATTGTCAGAAAAATACCAAAAATTCATACAAAGTAAATTTTGATGTCCCAATCATAATGAATAAGTTTATTTTGACAAACATAGTTTATAAAATTGTCAAAATATAGATTCAAAATTGTTTTTCCATCAAAGGTAGTAAAACAATCTTTTAAAAAATATTAGTGTATTCCATGCTTAAGATTGGATTTATTTTCATTTTAAGCCTCTAAAACACTATCTAATTCATTAATAGACATAGATAAAATATCTATTATTAATTACTTACTTGGGATGTTACATCCTTCCCCCCTTTAGAAAATTGTGTCCCCGCAATTTATTTACTTATCGAATAAATGGCGGTAATTATCCCTCATTGCATTTTCAGATTCCCATGTTGCCTCTTCAATCATGTGGTTTTTTCATAAAACCTTTACCTGGTGAATCACCTTATTCCGTAACACTTGCTCCTTGTGGTCAAGAATCTGGACCGATTGTTCCTCATAAGATAGGTTCTCTTCCAGTTGAACTACATCTGGACTCAAAACATGAGATGGATCTGGCATGTTCTTTCTCAACATCGAAACGTGAAAAACATTGTGTACCAAAGATAAACTCGGAGGTAAAGCCACTCGGTAAGCAACTGATCCAACTCTCTCCATAATTTCATATGGTCCTATGAACCTTTCACTCAGCTTTCCTTTCTTACCAAATCGCATCACTCTTTTCCATGGTGATACTTTGAGAAAAACATAATCACCTACCTCAAAAGATAGATCCTTCCTCCTCTTGTCTGCATAACTCTTCTGCCTACTCTGAGCTATTCTCATGTGCTTCTGAATCAGCTGAACTTTTTCTGCCAACTCTTCTACCAATTCTGGTCCCATCAACTTCCTTTCACCCACTTCATCCCAGAAAGCTGTAGTTCGACACTGCTTCCCATATAATGCCTGAAATGGTGCCATCTGTATACTGGAATGAAAACTGTTATTATATGAAAATTCAACCAAAGAAAGATGTTGGTCCCAACTTCCCTGATAATCCATCGAACAAGCTCGTATCATATCCTCCAAGGTTTGAATTGTTCATTCTGACTGCCCATCTGATTGAAGATGAAAAGCTGTACTAAAATTTAATTCAGTACCCAACGACTTCTGAAGGCCTTTCCAAAAGTTAGAAGTGAACCAGGGATCACGATCAGATACAATGGAGAGAGGAACTCCATGTAACCTGACAATATCTTTAAGATACAAATGTGAAAGTTCATCAAGAGAGAAAGTATATCGTATAGCAAGGAAATGAGCAGATTTGGTCAAGCGATCAACAATAACCCAGATTGCATTATTACCTCGAGATGTCTTCGGTAATCCCACAACAAAGTCCATGGATATATTATCCCATTTCCACTCTGGCACTGGTAAAGGCTGAAACATCCCTTTCAGTAACTGCCACTCTGCTTTAACCTATTGACATGTCAAACACTTCACAGTAAAATCAGCAATATCCCTTTTCATTCCATCCCACCAGTAATACTCCCGCATATCTCTATACATCTTAGAACTGCCCGGATGAACTGAAAACGGAGAACTATGAGCTTCACATAACAAATCTCTCTTCAACTATGAATCACAAGGCACACACAATCTCTTCCCAAATCTCAAAACACAATCATTATCAGTGTTGAATTCAGGCAACTTACCTTTCTGAACCAGCTCTACCTTTTTCTGCAACTCACTATCTTGCTTCTGTGCTTGCTTGATTCTGCCTAATAGAGAAGATCTCACTGATACCTGAAACAAAACAGAAGGACTTCCTGCACCAACAACTTCTATGCCAAAGTTCATCAAATCCCTAACCAAAGGATCAGGTTCCAAACGCAACATTGCTAATGAATCATTACTTTTTCGACTCAAAGCATCAGCCACTTTATTTGCTTTTCCCAGATGGTAATGAATTGTACAATCATAATCCTTGATTAATTCCAGTCATCTCCTCTATCTCATGTTTAACTCTTTCTGAGTGAATATATACTTTAAACTTTTGTGATTGGTATATATTTCACACTTTACTCCATACAAATGATGCCTCCAAATTTTCAAAGCAAAAACAACAGCAGCTAATTCCAAATCATGTGTAGGGTAATTTACCTCATGAGTTTTCAACTGTCGTGAAGCATAAGAAATTACCTGATCATTCTGCATTAGGACGCAACCAAGCCCTTTCAATGAAGCATCACTGTATATAACAAACTCACCATTCCTGTAAGGTAGTGCCAAAACTGGATCATTCACTAATCTTATTTTCAATTCCTGAAAACAATCATCACATTCTTTTATCCAGATAAACATAACACCCTTCCGAGTTAGCTTAGTCATTGGACTAGATAATCGTGAAAAATTTCTAACAAACCTTCGGTAATAGCCTGCCAAACCAAGGAAGCTACGAATCTCAGTTACATTTGTGGGTCTTGGCCATTCTTCCACAACTTTTGTTTTTGCAGGATCAACAGTTATTCCATCTTTAGAAACAATATGACCATGGAAATAAATTTGTTGCAACCAAAACTCACACTTGCTGAATTTTCCATACAGTTTCTTTTCTTTTAATGTTTGCAAGATAACCCTTAAATGTCTTTCATGCTCCTCTTTAATTTTAGAAAACACCAAAATATCATCAATGAAAACCACCACAAACTTATCCAAGAACTCATGGAAAATTCTATTCATTAAGTCCAGGAATACAACAGGTGCATTGGTTAGCCTAAAAGGAATTACTAAAAATTCATAATGGCCATATCTCGTACGGAACGCGGTCTTCGGAATATCTGCCTCCTTTACCTTCAGCTGATGGTACCCCGATCTCAAGTCAATCTTTGAAAAAAACTGAGCTCCCTGGAGCTGATCAAACAAATCATCGATATGAGGCAAAGGATACTTGTTCTTAATAGTGATATTATTCAAGGCTCTATAATCAATGTAAAGTCTCAAAGAACCATCTTTCTTTTTAACAAATAAAACAGGAGCACCCCATGGTGATGTGCTAGGTCGAATGAAACCTTTCTCTAATAAATCTTGCAATTGCTCCTTCAAATCTAAAAGTTCAATTTGAGCCATTCGATAAGGAGGTTTCGAAATTGGCTTAGCATCAGGAACTAAGTCAACAGTAAACTCAACTTCTCGATCTGGTATTATTCCAGGCAACTCATCAGGAAAAACATCAGGCTACTCATTTACCACCGGCACATCATTAATCTGAACAGTTCCTTTATTTTCAACGATGTGTGCAAGGTAACATTAATTTCCATCTTTTAAAAGTTTCTTGGCCTCTTGATAAGTTATCAACAGTAAGGGTTCATTCTTGTACACAAACTGAAAGTCTTTCTGAAAAGAAACTTCTTTAGCTCTACAGTCAATCTTAGCATGGTAAATAGAGAGCCAATCCATACCCAGGATAACATCAAACTCTACTAGAGGTAGAACAATAAGGTTTGCAAGTAGGTTCCTTCCACAGATAAGGATAGGAAGATTCTTATAAATTCTTTTTGCCTCAACATTTCCCCCATGTGTTTTTACAAAAAGTTCAGGAGTCATTTCTTGAGATGGTATTCCCATTTTACTAGAAAAGGTTTCAGAGATGAAAGAATGTGTAGACCCCGAATCAAACAACACACTGGCATAATCTGAAAAAACAAACAAAGTACCTGATACAACTTCATTTGATGGCCTGACATCTGCTGAAGTAGTTGCAAAGGATTTCACCACCCCTTTCTGCTTGTAGTCTAACTGCTTCCCATCACTCAAGCTCTTTGTCGGACACTCGTTTTCATAGTGACCCATCTCATTGCACTTATAACATTTCACTAACTGTAAATCAAATTTGGTCTTACCTTCACCTTGATCCTTTTCAGTGCAATCACGAGCCTTATGTCCCATCTTACCACATCGGTAGCACTTCCCAGAATTCAGAAAACATTCCCCAGCATGCCTTTTGCCACATTTATCACAAAATGGAAACTTAGTTTTCTTACCATCAGACTTTTTTGAAGAATTATTACTTCTCTCCTACCACCTCGGTCTCTTCTTCTGCTGGTTGTTATAGAACACTTGGTCGTCGGCAAACTCCATTTCCACCTTCTCAACACATCGAACAAGCTTTGCATAACTTTTAAACTCACGAGAATCTAATGCCCTTCGATATTTTGGCTTTAATCCTGAGTAAAAATGATTGATTTTACTATCAAGGTCTCGGATAAAATTGGGAGCATACCTTGCCAATCGAGTGAACCTTTCTTCATAGGTATCCACTGAGTCTTCCTCTTGCCTCAATTCCAAGAATTTATTTTCCATCCTAAGTTGAACATCCTTAGGAAAATACTTCTCAAGAAACATACCTTTGAATTCATCCCAGTCGAGAGCATCAATCTCATCAGCGTCCCTGATATTTTTAACCATTGACCACCACTGATCTGCTTCACCGTCCAAATGGTAAATAGCAAGATTAACCTTTTGATTTTCTGAACACCACATGACATCGAAAATCTTCTCCGGTGCTTTAATCTACCCTTCAGCTAACACAAGGTCAGATGATCCTCTGAATGATGGGGGATGTTGCCTCATGAAATGTTCCACCACTGACATGTTCCTCTACGGTTGATCTGGCTGATCTCGTGCATGGATACCACCACCATTTATATCCTGAGTCAACTGTGCCATCACTGCAACAAACTGTTCAGTTCCAATTCCTACCATCTCAGGATGCTGATTCGGAAGGTTATTTCCTTCTGTATGCCTTCCTAGCACTGCTTCCCTGTTTCCTCTGCGGAAAACCATTCTGAACAAACATGTCTTAGATAAAGAAACATGGTAATCTTCAAATGCTATATCATTTCAAAAAAAATATTTTTGGATAATTATTTAATATAATTATAACTCCTAAAGTTATCTAAACCGACATTTGATACCAACTATAAGGCCCCAGCCTTAAACCTTACTTAATCTTGAGTTATTACAAGATTACACATTGAGGATATTTTCGTGTTTAGAGTTTTAGAGAATTAGATCATAAAACATGCATTACATTCCACATATAAACAAAGTGGTTACATAAAGATAGTATTCTTCATTCCCATCAATGGAAACATATTTAAAATAAAACATGGATTCTTTCTTGACACTTCCTTGACACTATCATCATATCATGTACCTTTCCCTTGACCTGTGAAAATCATTTCAAAAAAACTTGGGATGAGCATAAAAAGCTCAGTATGGGTTATAAAAACATGGAAAGGAAACATGGGTACATATATACACAAGAATGAAATCATAATTTACCCATAAAACATAAGAACTTTAACATACCTCTTCAAATCATTAGTAAATCATAGAAATCATAAGACATAAAGGTAACTTGAGGCATTCATAACATTCTTACGTAGGGAGTAACCCTCTTGGTTACATTTGGAATACCCATCACAGTATATTCCCTAAATCTCTTCAGAGAAACCTTAACGTTTCACTCCTTCGCATTACCCAATGCATTGGAGAGCTATATCGGGCTCACCCGCCCTTAGTTTATCACGGAACCACCCGTCTTGATAATAATGCCCAAAAACCTCAACATAGTCGTATCACATAAAACATGCATAATGGAAACATAACATTTCCACCTTCCGATTACAAGATATCAATACAACACATTGTAATAAAAAAATTATGAAAACAATTTTCAATACCAAAATAAAAGAAATGTAAAATGTGGTATTTATTTTTCTTTTAAAAAGAAGGTATGGCTTGTAGAGGAAGCCGAAACTCAAATAACGGTTACGACCGCGGAGAAGTCGTTGTCGCCGCATACGTATGACAAAAACATTCCCTTTTGTCGTTTTGTAAACGCTTCGTATAAAAAATATTACTTTTGGATAAACATAAAAGTCAAAGGGGTTTATACACCGTATAAAAGAAGGTTGTGTATAAAACAAAATATGCCTCAATGAAAGGAGATTGAGACGAAGTCCCATACCTCGTATCCGACTTGACCCGACCGTTCTTTAATCTCCTGAATAATAAACTTGAGTTAATCTCTACTTGCTTAAGAACCTTTTTGAAGTTCATTATTCCTTTTATACCATGTTATGAACATCATGTAATCATTTAAGTTAATAATGTTCATTTTGTCGGTATTTGGTTCTTAAGTCAAAAATAGACTTCTTACACTTACATGTTGTTAATTTGGTCAAAGGTTCGTTATATATAGAATGATATTAATGATTTGGATAACATATATATCATATATATTCATCATATACATGTATTTATAATATTACATCACATTTATAGGTAAGAAATGAAATGCACCGTTCATAGAGACGTTAATCCATACGTACGCATGAACGCTACATCCATTTCTATTTCGTATTTTCTGGAATGGAATCATAATGATATAAGAGTATATTATAATTCATGTTTAATAACATGTATAATATCATTAAATTTATTTTAAAGACCCTTAAAATTCAAGGGAAATTTTTTCTTAATTTTCTTTGGAATTTTAAAAGAATGCGGTTTCTGACGGCACCTGATTCCGAGGCCCGGAGTGCCCGGAATCAATTTCCGAAGTTTGGCTCGGGTACGTTCAGTGAACGAACGAGCGGGAATTTCTAACTTTTGATTTGGTGCTCGGAATTGAAATCCGAGGACACCGATGAACTCGCAGCGCCATTATTCACTTAAGGAGACCTTTTCCGAGGTTGCGTTTTATGCGAGACGAAAGTTAGTTTTGGGAGAAATTATAAGAAGTTAAATAAAAAAAATGTGGAAACATTTTTTTTATTTTGTTGGTTAACTTCTCCAAAAGGGAGTTAAAGGTGGGACCCACATCCACTTAACCACCCTTGGGAGGATTAAGTTTGGTGGGGCCCACACGAACCCCAACTACTCATCTTCTCTCAAAACTCCCCTATAACTCCCCTTTTAAATGAACTTGACAACTTAGCTTATTAAATGGGTTGAGTTGTATAATTTTTCAAACCTTTGAATTTCAAAAGGTTTGGTTGAGTAAATAAAATAATCCCTTAGCTTATTTTATTTGGTTAGAATTCTCTATCCTCTTGAGAGATTTTGAAGCCTTCTTCTTCTTCTTCTTCTTATTCAAGCTTGACGAAGAACGCAAAGAACCTTCGAGCTCCGACGAAGAACGCCGCTCCTCTCTTATTCGTAGCTGGTTGTCTCCGAAGATCGACGACGTCTTCCGTGTCAACGAAAGGGAACGCCGCTTCCTCCTCGGACTTCCTTCTTCGGCTTATGAAGATTCGCCAACGACGTACCTCTTCGGACGTACCTCTTCGTCAACGGATTTGACGAACAATTACTGCGACGCCCGACCTCCGCGACGTTGTCTTCCGCGGGTCATTGATGATCTTCGATCTTGAAACCAAGGTAGGGGTTGTTGTTGGTTATTTATTTATTCTCGTTCTTGGTTCTAGCATGACAAATGTGAGGATAATTATTTATGTGTTATCGTCTAACGAGAGGGGGGGTCAGACCGCACAAACATGGTCGAATTCCCCCTTCTTTGTTCTTGATTATGATTTTCTTGTGGATGAACGAGATGGCGTGGTGCCGTCGCACCACGCGGAAATTCGCACGGTTATATTGCGTGACGCCGTCGCGTCGCGCCGTGGAAGGATCATCATGAACGCGATGCCGTCGCGCCGCGTCGAAGAAAACCGAAGGTGCCGCAGCCGGAGCGGGGCCACGGCGGAGGGGTGCGGTGCCGTTGCACCGCGCCGGACAACGAACACCGCGGCCGGTTCCGGGCCGCGGCGGGACGAGATGACCGGCGGCTCGCCGGGCCGCCAGCGTCAGAAGCCGGAAGAGGAACGGTTTGCCGGTCCCGTTGAAGAAAAACCGGCCGTCCAGGTAGGCCGGCCGGAAGGAGAAAGACCAGGGGAATTAAATTCCCCCGGGCAGGTTAATTGCCCCCCCCCCCCATTATGAGGGGGGGCCGGATTCATTAAGGGGGGCAGGCGGCCCCCCGTTTTTCCTCAAGGCAGGCCCCCATGAGGGGGGCCGGTTTCCTCCAAAGGCGCGGCATCAGCCGCGCCTCCAGCTGGGAAGCGGGGGCCATGCCCCCTGCGCGTGGCACCGAGCGGCGCCCGACCGCGCCGCCGCCGGCCGGGACGGGTCGGCCCGGACCCGGACCCCCCGTTTCCGAATCGATTTCGGTCTTTTGGCCATAACTTGAGCTACGGACCTCCGATCGACGAACTGTCAGCGACGATGAGATCCTTTGATCGAGACGGTCGATTCGTTATATCGCACTCAAAGTTTTGGAATACTTTGAGTTCGGCCGGGTTGGTTCGTACACGAAACCAACCGGGCCCTCTGAGCGGAAACGCTCATATCTTGAGCTACGGACGTCTGATTGACATGTCGTCAGCTTTGTTGTGTTCCTCTTAGTGAGACGGATCTTTTGGCATACTCCGCCCGAGGTTTGGATGCAGGTGGAGTACGGTCGGGTTGGTTTAGCTTTAAAAACCAACCAGGCCCCTGGGACGAAAAAGCCAATAACTCTCAGACCGGGCGTCCGATCGACGCGCCGTCAGTTGCGTTGAGTTCCTGTTGACGTTACGGAACTTTTGGATACATCAACTCTGGACTTTGTGACAGTTGATGTATCAGCCTCTCGGCTCGTGGAACGGACCCTCCTGAACGAGCTTGCTGTGTGCGGGAACCCTAGTGCTGGTTGCGACTGTGACTACTACTGCTACTGCTACTGCTACTACTACTGTGACTGCGACGACGACAGTACAGAGATCCTGTGTGGATTCGACGACGACTACAGCACTCAGCGATCCTACGTGGATCAGTGCTACATGTCCTGTGTGGGCCCGATCCTTTGTGGGTCTTTGCGCTCAGCGGTCCTGTGTGAACCAGTGCCTACAGGTCCTGTGTGGGCCCGATCCTGTGTGGGTCTTTGCGGGGGTTAGTTACATATTGATCCTTCGTGGGTCCGACGACTTAGATGGATCAGATATCATCTTTATCGTCTTTCGAAAAAGTATACCTGTGTGAGCTGAATCCTGTTACTTTCCTGTGTGGACTGTGTTGTGCTATCCTATGTGGATTTCGTTTTACTTTCCTGTGTGGAATACGTATACTTTCCTATGTGGACTGAGTTGTACTCGGGCTCGGAGGTTGGAGCGTATTGGAATTGATGACTTAGGTATATGTATGGGCATATACCTAAGCAGTGTCGGTTGTTACTTCGTAATTGTATCTTCCTTTGTGGTTTATCCTTTGTGGATTTTTGGAGACCTTCGGGGGTCTCGGGGTCCCTACTGAGTATTTTATACTCACCCCTGCACGGGCTATGCCCGCACTACGTTGTGTTGGTTGCAGACGACGGACAGCGTTGATCTTGGCTGAGGCTTGCAGAGCAGGACGGTACCTGGAGGTGGACCACTGGGCGGGACGTACTCGGAATGGACGGTGGGACCCATGGAGCAGTGGAGCTATCTGTACCCACCCTTCAGGTGGGATCTCCAGTGGACAGCTCGGTGTAGCGGCTTTACTTACAGTTGCTGTTTTCCATTTCGAGTTGTACTTTACTTTCAGTTTGGGTTTGTATACTGGCCCATTTACTTTTCCGCACTTTCAGTTGTACTCTGTTTTTACTTAGTGTTTACTTTCTGCATGCTTACTCTCTGGTGTTTGTTTACTTTACAAAGGCAATTCCTTCCCTTTTTACCGGGATTTACGCCTTGTTTCTAGTCGCCAGCCCCAGGCCTATGGAAGGCGGGCTTGGGGTAGTCACGGCACGGACCTCGAGGGCGGTTCGTGACAAATTGGTATCAGAGGAGTTCAGTTCTACCACGAACTCTGATCTTTTCTATGTGAAGAAATAATGTTTAGCGTATTGAGTGTGGTTATCAGTCCAGGGAGTCCAGTGTTGGTGCGGCGGCCGACGTATCCGTACACCGGGACCCTGACTTCTGATTTCCGACTTAATACACGAAAACATTGATTGAGTGTGTGTTTCAAAGTTTTCTTTGTGATTACTTATATCAACTCACCAGGTATACTGTTCTGACTGTGGCGCACCTGTTTTCTTTTTCAGGATGGCCCCACGATGGCAGCTAGCTAGGGTTCCGAGAGTCGAGTGTGACGACAGCCCACCGAGCGACGAGGCCTCGGTGCAGGGCCCTTTGTCAGCAGTGGCACCAGCGGTAGATCTACCCGTCGAGCCACCGATACTTCCAGCACCAGCCACTGACGATGCACGTCGCCTCAGCGCACTGCATGAGTTTCAGCGCCAACGACCACCCAGGTTTCGTGGGGAGAAGGATCCCCAAGCAGCCGAGGACTGGCTGGAGGCAGTGGTACGTGTGTTTAGGCTAGTGAGGACACTAGCAGACCTCATGGTGATCCTCGCTGCGAGCCTACTACACACAGCAGCAGGACGATGGTGGAGCATGATGCTCCAGGTGCACGATGAGGCATCTCTTCTCTGGAAAGACTTTGAGAGCCTCTTCCGCTCGGAGTTTGTCCCAGCCACCCTTCGTGCAATGCGTATCCAGGAGTTTCTTCAGCTGCGGCAGGGCAGCATGACGGTCGCTCAGTACTCAGCGAGATTTACCGATCTCTCGCGCTACTCGACCGACATGGTACGGGACCCATTCTTCCGAGCCCGGACCTTCGAGCAGGGTTTGAGACACGAGATCAGGGCATCACTGATCTCCCTCATCATACCGACTCAGACAGGAGTACTGGAGAGGGCCCTCTTGATCAAGAGCTTCCTTGTAGATTCTACACCAGCGTCGAGACCCACCGCAGGGAGGCACGTGGCAGAGTCATCTGCAGCAGGCAGTCGACGGATGACTCCGGGGTCTAGGCAGGCCAGACCTTCAGGCAGACGACCTCAGGACACTGGCTCAACAGTGCAGGGCACACAGCGAGGAGTCAGTCTTTCGAGAGGCAGGCAGTGCTACTCGTGCGGCGGGCAGGGCCACATGGCTCGTGACTGCCCGACCCGTCATGCCGAGGAGCAGCAGACGGTTGAGGGACCACCGAGGCAGAGGTAGAGGGTAGACCGTGGCGGTCCGCAGGGAGGAGGCGGACGAGGCAGAGGAGCTGGCCGAGCAGCAGGTGGTGGGCGACGCTTCGAGGCTCTGCCACCACCACCACCAGGAGGTCCACCCCGACCACAGGGAGCTTGCGGGCAGAGACAGGCACAACTCCAGGCAGCAGAGGCCTATGACCACGGCGCACCCGAGATGATTCGAGGTACTATCTGTGTCTATTACACCCTTGTTGCAGTTCTTGTAGACACAGTAGCGAGTCACTCTTTCATAGCGGCTACCCTTGTTCGGAGCTCGGAGATTCCGACAGAGCCGTTGGCTCGATCCTTACGGCTAGAGACTCCTACGAGAGTAGACTCGATGATTACACACTGGTTACGGAAGTGTGAGCTTACTCTAGGAGGCGAGAGCGTCGGCTGAGATATTCTTGTAGCAGCGTCGAGGCCTTATGACGTCATGTTGGGCATGGATTGGCTGTCTACAGTCCATGCACAGATTGACTGTTTCAGGCGCAAGGTGCGATGTGTACGCACCAACGGGAGCAGGTTCACCTTCACCGGTGAGAAGGGATCCTTATCAGCACAGGATGGACTTCCACGGAGGAGATGACAGCCCATCACTCATCAGTTGGCTAGCCTCATCCTTGGAGCAGTTGACGTGCGGAGTCCTGGTTTTCCTGCAGTGGTGGATCAGTTTGCGGACGTTTTTCCCGACGACGTCCCAGGGCTACCTCCTCGCAGAGAGGTAGACTTTTATATTGAATTGTACCCCGAGACAGCCCCGATATCCACTCCAGCATATCGGATGGCCCCCGCCGAGCTTCGAGAGCTACGGGTACAGTTGGAGGACTTGCAGGGCAAGGGGTTCATCCGACCCAGTGTTTCACCCTGGGCTTCCCCGATATTGTTCGCCAAGAAGGCGGACGGGAGCTTGCGACTTTGTGTTGACTATCGTCGCCTAAACCAGGTGACAGTGAGGAACAAGTATCCGCTACCGAGGATTGATGACCTCTTTGATCAGCTCAAGGGAGCACGGTGGTTCTCGAAGATAGACCTCAGGTCAGGCTATCATCAGCTCAGAGTCAGAGACGAGGACGTGCAGAAGACGGCCTTCAGATGTCGGTATGGCCACTATTAGTTCTTGGTTATGCCTTTCGGCGTAACCAATGCTCCAGCAGTGTTCATGGCCCTCATGAACAGGATCTTTCAGCCATACCTCGATCGATTTGTCATAGTCTTCATCGACGACATACTAATTTACTCGACGAATGAGGAGGAGCACGCCTATCACTTGCGAGTTATACTAGACACACTCCGAGAGCACCAGCTTTATGGTAAGCTCTCGAAGTGCCAGTTCTGGATACGTAAGGTCCACTTCTTGGGACACGTTATCTCTAAGGCGGGAGTTGCAGTGGATCCTGCGAAGATCGAGGCTGTGTTAGCATGGGAGCCACCCAAGAGCGTGACTGAGGTTCGGAGTATCTTGGGACTAGATGGATACTATCGGAGATTAGTGCCAGACTTCTCTAGAGTTGCGGCACCACTCATAGCTTTGACGAAGAAGGGGAAACCCTTCGTGTGGTCAGACAGATGTCAGCAGAGCTTCCAGGAGCTGAGACAGAGTTTGACCAGTGCACCTATCTTGAGGTTGCCTGAGGAGGGAGTAGGGTACGTAGTCTACTGCGATGCATCAGGGACCGGACTCGGATGTGTTCTGATGCAGGAGCGGGCTGTGATCACCTATGGATCACGTCAGTTTAGGTCGCATGAGCAGAACTACGCTACCCATGACCTGGAGTTAGCAGCAGTGGTCTTCGCTCTGAAGACATGGCGACACTATCTGATGGGCGAGCGCTTTACAGTCTTTTCCGATCATCAGAGTCTCAGGTATATTTTCTCGCAGAAGGACCTGAACCTGAGACAGCGGCGATGGCTCGAGTTCCTCCAGGTCTATGACTTTGAGATAGTCTATACTCCTGGGAAGGGGAACGTAGTAGCCGATGCCCTCAGCAGGAGGACGGGCATTCAGCTACTCGAGGAGGCAACGGATCAGCTAGCCTCTTTGCAGTTATCCTTCGTGGATAGAGATGGAGCAGCCTTCCTCTAGTCTCTCACAGTCACCCCTCCTCTACTACAGCAGGTCAGAGGGGCACAGCGTGAGGACGCTGACTGTGAGACACGGCATGCACAGATATCCTTGGGACAGGCATCTGATGGTTTCTCCCTTGGAGCAGAGCACGACATCCTTTTCAGAGGGTGTACCATGGTACCAGTCGCTTTGCGAGAGGAAGTGATGAGAGAGTTTCACACTTCTCCTTTGGCAGTACATCCTGGAGTGGCGAAGATGTACCAGGACCTCAGACGACAGCACTAGTGGCTGGGCATGAAGAAGGCAGTAGCATAGTTCATTTCTCGATGCCTCGCCTGCCAGCAGGTGAAGGCAGAGCATCAGGTACCAGCAGGCTTGGTACAACCCTTGGAGGTCCCGGAGTGGAAGTGGGAAGGCATATCTATGGACTTCGTGACTGGACTTCCACGCACTTCCAGAGGTCACGACTCCATCTGGGTGATTGTTGACCGACTCACCAAGTCAGCACACTTCTTACCCATCAGAGAAGGTCCAGGTCATCCAGGAGCGGATGAGGACAGCTCAGAGCCGGCAGAAGTCATACGCTGACAGGAGGCGGAGGCCACTAGAGTTCGAGGATGGCGACCACGTCTTCTTGCGGGTCTCACCTCGACGTGGTATTCGGAGATTTGGCCGAGGCGGAAAGTTATCTTCGCGCTTCATCGGACCCTTCCAGGTCCTCAGCAGGATTGGCGAGGTGGCTTATTGCCTGGCTCTACCACCTCAGTTGCACCGGGTGCACGACGTCTTCCACGTGTCTCAGCTGCGGAGATACGTGCACGACCCGACGCACATCATTGACCATGGGGAGCTTGACGTTGACGATGGGGAGACTTTTACGGAGGTCCCGGTGGAGATAGAGGATCGACAGGAGTGGGTCATACGTGGGCGATTGATTCCTCTTGTGCGCATCAGGTGGCAGCACGGGAACCTCCAGGAGAGTACATGGGAGCGGGAGGCTCAGATGCGTGCTCAGTACCCTCATTTGTTCCCCTAGTTTTTGATGTATCTTTATGAGGACATAAAGCCCTGTGGTGGGAGTAATGTAAAGACCCATAAAATTCAAGGAAAATTTTTTCTTAATTTTCTTTGGAATTTTACAAGAACGCGGTTTCTGACGGCACCTGATTCTGAGGCCCGGAGTGCTCGGAATCAATTTCCGAAGTTTGGCTCGGGTACGTTTAGTGAACGAACGAGCGGGAATTTCTAACTTTTGATCCGATGCTCGGAATTGAAATCCGAGGACACCGATGAACTCGCAGCGCCGTTATTCGCTTAAGGAGACCTTTTCCGAGGTTGCGTTTTATGCGAGATGAAAGTTAGTTTTGGGAGAAATTATAAGAAGTTAAATAAAAAAAATGTGGAAACATTTTTTTTATTTTGTTGGTTAACTTCTCCCAAAGGGAGTTAAAGGTGGGACCCACATCCACTTAACCTCCCTTGGGAGGATTAAGTGTGTTGGGGCCCACACGAACCCCAACTACTCATCTTCTCTCAAAACTCCCCTATAACTCCCCTTTTAAATGAACTTGACAACTTAGCTTATTAAATGGGTTGAGTTGTATAATTTTTCAAACCTTTGAATTTCAAAAGGTTTGGTTGAGTAAATAAAATAAGCCCTTAGCTTATTTTATTTGGTTAGAATTATCTAGCCTCTTGAGAGATTTTGAAGCCTTCTTCTTCTTCTTCTTCTTCAAGCTTGACGAAGAACGCGAAGAACCTTCGAGCTCCGACGAAGAATACCGCTCCTCTCTTCTTCGTAGCCGGTTGTTTCCGAAGATCGATGACGTCTTTCGTGTCAATGAAAGGGAACGACGCTTCCTCCTCGGACTTCCTTCGTCTACTTACGAAGATTCGCCAACGACGTACCTCTTCGGACGTACCTCTTCGTCAACGGATTTGACGAACGATTACCGCGACGCCCGACCTCCGCGACGTTGTCTTCTGCGGGTCGTTGATGATCTTTGATCTTGAAATCAAGGTAGGGGTTGTTGTTGGTTATTTATTTATTCTCGTTCTTGGTTCTAGCATGACAAATGTGAGGATAATTATTTATGTGTTATCGTATAACGAGAGGGGGGGTCGGACCGCACAAACACGGCCGAATTCCCCCTCCTTTGTTATTGATTATGATTTTCTTGTGGATGAACGAGATGGCGTGGTGTCGTCGCACCACGCGGAAATTCGCACGGTTATATTGCACGACGTCGTCGCGTCACGCCGTGGAAGGATCATCATGAACGCGACACCGTCGTGCCGCGTCGAAAAAAAACGAAGGCGTCGCGGCCGGAGCGGGGCTACGGCGAAGGGGTGTGGTGCCGTTGCACCGCGCCGGACGACAAACACTGCGGCCGGTTCCGGGCCGCGGCGGGACGAGAGGACCGGCAGCTCACCGGGCCGCCAGCGTCGGAAGCCAGAAGGGGAACGGTTTGCCGATCCCGTTGAAGAAAAACTGGCCGGCCAGGTGGGCCGGCCGGAAGGAGAAAGACCGGGGGAATTAAATTCCCCCGGCCAGGTTAATTGCCCCCCCATTATGAGGGGGGGCCGGTTTCATTAAGGGGGGCAGGCGGCCCCCCGTTTTTCCTCAAGGCAGGCCCCCACGAGGGGGGCCGGTTTCCTCCAAAGGCGCGGCTTCAGCTGCGTCGCCAGCTGGGAAGCGGGGGCCATGCCCCCCGCGCGTGGCACCGAGCTGCGCCAGGCCGCGCCGCCGCCGGCCGGGCCGGGTCGGCCCGGACCCGGACCCCCCGTTTCCGAATCGATTTCGGTCTTTTGGCCATAACTTGAGCTACGGACCTCCGATCGACGAACCGTCAGCAGCGATGCGATCCTTGGATCGAGACGGTCGATTCGGTATATCGCACTCAAAGTTTCGGAATACTTTGAGTTCGGCCGGGTTGGTTCGTACACGAAACCAACCGGGCCCTCGGAGCGAAAACGCTCGTATCTTGAGCTACGGACGTCCGATTGACGTGTCGTCAGCTTTGTTGTGTTCCTCATAGTGAGACGGATATTTTGGCATACTCCGCCCGAGGTTTGGACGCAGGTGGAGTACGGTCGGGTTGGTTTAGCCTTAAAAACCAACCGGGCCCCTGGGACGAAAAAGCCAATAACTCCCAGACCGGGCGTCCGATCGACGCGCCGTCAGTTGCGTTGAGTTCCTGTTGACGTTACGGAACTTTTGGATACATCAACTCTGGACTTTGTGACAGTTGATGTATCATCCTCTCGGCTCGTGGAGCGGACCCTCCTGAACGAGCTTGCTGTGTGCGGGAACCCTAGTGCTGGTTGCGACTGTGACTACTACTGCTACTGCTACTGCTACTGCTTCTGTGACTGCGATGACGACAGTACAGAGATCCTATGTGGATTCGACGACGACTACAGCACTCAGCGATGCTACGTGGATCAGTGCTACTGGTCCTGTGTGGGCCTGATCCTATGTGGGTCTTTGCGCTCTGCGGTCCTGTGTGAACCAGCGCCTACAGGTCCTGTGTGGGCCCGATCCTGTGTGGGTCTTTGCGGGGGTTAGTTACCTATCGATCCTTCGTGGGTCCGACGACTTAGATGGATCAGAGATCATATTTATCTTCTTTCGAAAAAGTATACCTGTGTGAGATGAATCCTGTTACTTTCCTGTGTGGATTGTGTTCTGCTATCCTGTGTGGATTTCGTTTTGCTTTCCTGTGTGGAATACGTATACTTTCCTGTGTGGACTGAGTTGTACTCGGGCTCGGAGGTTGGAGCGTATTGGAATTGATGACTTAGGTATATGTATGGGCATATACCTAAGCAGTGTCGGTTGTTACTTCATAATTGTATCTTCCTTTGTGGTTTATCCTTTGTGGATTTTTGGAGACCTTCGGGGGTCTCGGGGTCCCTACTGAGTAGTTTATACTCACTCCTGCACGGGCTATGCCCGCACTACGTTGTGTTGGCTGCAGACGACGGACAGCGTTGATCTTGGCTGAGGCTTGCAGAGGAGGACGGTACCTGGAGGTGGACCATTGGGCGGGACGTACTCGGAGCGGACGGTGGGACCCGTAGAGCAGTGGAGCTATCTGTACCCACCCTTCAGGTGGGATCTCCAGTGGACAGCTCGGTGTAGCGGCTTTACTTACAGTTGATGTTTTCCCTTTCGATTTGTACTTTACTTTCAGTTTGGGTTTGTATACTGGCCCATTTACTTTTCCGCACTTTCAGTTGTACTCTGTTTTTACTTAGTGTTTACTTTCCGCTTGCTTACTCTGTGGTGTTTGTTTACTTTACAAAGGCAATGTCTTCCCTTTTTACCGGGATTTACGCCTTGGTGCTAGTCGCCAGCCCCTGGCCTATGGAAGGCGGGCTTGGGGTAGTCACGGCACGGACCCCGAGGGCGGGTCGTGACATTATCCTTTACACATCCCACATATGATATTAACGAATCAAATCACTTTCCGGGGGCGGTAGTCCGCACTTCCTAAAATGAAGATATCGTGTTTACCCATAATGGAAACAATAGTGGTATGCCATAAATTAAAAATACAGAAGTTTAAGTAAAGAATAAACATATTATATATCATATATAAAAATATTGACAACATAATGGCCACCTTTGAAGGTGTTAGATAAGTATTGAACAATCATCGTTTCGGGAGGCAGAATTTCGCCATCCACGGAAACCGTAGGTTCTTTAACCATTTGATGTAGTAGTTTGAGAGTGTAGCTCGAATAAATCTTATAACAACATCCTAGTATATTGAAGATACTAGTGTTGTTACAAAAGAAGTAAATAAAAAGAGTTTAGGGGGTTGGAGAAGCAAAATAAAACAAATGAACATGAGAGAAAGAATTACCTTTAAAAGTGTAACTCCTTTTGATTTGAGCCTAAAGGCTTCCTTTGAAAGGATTATGCCCAAAGGGAATCCTCTAGGATGAGGAGAGGGATGTGGAGAGAGTAAATAGTCAGGGGATGGGCGAGCCAAAGGCTTTAGGAGTGTGTGAAATGAGGTAGAGGTGGGGGCCTTTTATAAGAGGAGAGGAGGGGCACTTTTGGAAATCATGAAACTATTATTTTATTTTCAAAAGTGTTTCGAATTTCTAAGGTCCCACATTGATATATTTCAAATATAAGATGATAGGTCTTCGAAATATTCCCATCCAATAGTTTTTGGACAAGTTTAGGTCTTAGATATTACATTATCTTTCCATTTTATTTAAATCGTTAAATAATGAGGTCATCGCTGCATCATCATGATGTCATAAATAATTTAATTTATTTAATGTCTAAAAATTATAAAAAAAATAATATGATGTAGGAAATCTTTTTAGCTTTCTAATTAATATTTATAGACAAAAATATGATTAGTATAAACCCTTATAAAAATTGTTTTAGTAAAACAATTTATGTTAGAGTCATTTTCATCTTTATTTAAAAAAAACATTAAAGTCATTATCTCACCCAAGTGGCTCCATGGGGTCCCCTAAATCGACCCATGGGTTTTCTTTGTCGGCCATGACTCACCCAATAGGTGTAGGACAAGTGTCATGGTGATTTCACATTTTTATAATATCATTTTTACCTTAAATTACACTAATTACCTCTAATCGCGATTAATGAAAAAAAAGTTACTATTCACCAAAAAATTATTTTCATCCTATTGAACCACATTTTACATACTAATGACAACCCTGTATGTCGGAATTTTGAAATTCAGAACACAAAAGTGGCAAAGTTTCATTTAAACGAAAAATCAGTTTCTTTAACTACCACTTAGTGGTTTCTCTATTCATCAAAAATTTAAGTTTTTCAAAAAATTACCAAAAATTCACCCTAAGCTATATTTAATATTCTGAATTAAAAAATAAAGTCTATTTTACAAAATTCAAAACATATAAGTCACATTAATTAATTTAATAATTAATTCCTGCTGTTATGACAAATAGCGTGTTTTTATGAAACAATAAGTATCAAAAGATTGACACCAGTTTAAGTCCAATTTCAAATTGAAATTGATTCCAATGACCACCATTGGATTAAATGGTAAAAATATATTCTAATTTCACTTCAAAACCAATTCAAAAGATAATCTAATCATATAAATAAATTAGATTAAAAAGCAGTTTTGATGTAAAATGCAGTATTTTTCACTATTCATTTTAAAATGAACATTGTAAGAAAAATACCAAAAATTCATACAAAGTAAATTTTGATGTCCCAATCATAAAGAATAAGTTTATTTTGAAAAACATAGTTTATAAAATTTTCAAAAGATAGATTCAAAATTGTTTTTCCATCAAAGGAAAATCTTTTAAAAAATATTAGTGTATTCCATGCTTAAGATTGGATTTATTTTCATTTTAAGCCTCTAAAACACTATCTAATTCATTAATAGACATAGATAAAATAACTATTATTCATTACTTACTTTGGATGTTACATCCTTCCCCCTTTATAAAATTGCATCCCCGCAATTTATTTACTTATCGAATAAATGGGGGTACTTATCCCTCATTGCATTTTCAGATTCCCATGTTGCCTCTTCAATCATGTGGTTTTTCCACAAAACCTTTACCTGGTGAATCACCTTATTCCGTAACACTTGCTCCCTGTGGTCAAGAATCTGGACCGGTTGTTCCTCCTAAGATAGGTTCTCTTCCAGCTGAACTACCTCTGGACTCAAAACATGAGATGGATCTGGCATGTACTTTCTCAACATCGAAATGTGAAAAACATTGTGTGCCTGAGATAAACTCGGAGGTAAAGCCACTCGGTAAGCAACTGATCCAACTCTCTCCAGAATTTCATATGGTCCTATGAACCTTGGACTCAGCTTTCCTTTCTTACCAAATTTCATCACACTTTTCCATGGTGATACTTTGAGAAAAACATAATCACCTACCTCAAAAGATAGATCCTTCCTCCTGTTGTCTGCATAACTCTTCTGCCTACTCTGAGCTGTTCTCATGTGCTTCTGAATCAGCTGAACTTTTTCTGCCAACTCTTCTACCAATTCTGGTCCCATCAACTTCCTTTCACCTACTTCATCCCAGAAAGCTGGAGTTCGACACCGCTTCCCATATAATGCCTGAAATGGTGCCATCTGTATACTGGAATGAAAACTGTTATTATATGAAAATTCAACCAAAGAAAGATGTTGGTCCCAACTTCCCTGATAATCCATCGAACAAGCTCGTAGCATATCCTCCAAGGTCTGAATTGTTCGTTCTTACTGCCCATCTGATTGAGGATGAAAAGCTATACTAAAATTTAATTCAGTACCCAACGACTTCTGAAGGCCTTTCCAAAAGTTAGAAGTGAACCTGGGATCACGGTCAGATACAATAGAGAGAGGAACTCCATGTAACCTGACTATCTCTTTAAGATACAAACGGGACATTTGATCAAGAGAGAAAGTATCTCGTATAGCAAGGAAATGAGCAAATTTGGTCAAGCGATCAACAATATCCCAGATTGCATTATTACCTCGAGATGTCTTCGGTAATCCCACAACAAAGTCCATGGATATATTCTCACATTTCCACTCTGGCACTGGTAAAGGCTGAAGCATCCCTTTCGGTAACTGCTGCTCTGCTTTAACCTGTTGACATGTCAAACACTTCACAGTAAAATCAGCAATATCCCTTTTCATTCCATCCCACCAGTAATACTCCCGCAGATCTCTATACATCTTAGTACTTCCCGGATGAACTGAAAATGGAGAACTATGAGCTTCACATAATAAATCTCTCTTCAAATGTGAATCACAAGGCACACACAATCTCTTCCCAAATCTCAAAACACAATCATTATCAATGTTGAATTCAGGCAACTTACCTTTCTGAACCCGCTCTACCTTTTTCTGCAACTCACTATCTTGCTTCTGTGCTTGCTTGATTCTGCCTGATAGAGAAGATCTACCTGATACCTAAAACAAAACAGAAGGACTTCCTGCACCAACAACTTCTATGCCAAAGTTCATCAAATCCCTAACCAAAGGATCACGTTCCAAATGCAACATTGCTAATGAAGCATTACTTTTTCGACTCAAAGAATCAGCCACTTTATTTGCTCTTCCCGGATGGTAATGAATTGTACTATCATAATCCTTGATTAATTCCAGCCATCTCCTCTGTCTCATGTTTAACTCTTTATGAGTGAATATATACTTTAAACTTTTGTGATCGGTATATATTTCACACTTTACTCCATACAAATGATGCCTCCAATTTTTCAAAGTGAAAACAACAGCAGCTAATTCCAAATCATGTGTAGGGTAATTTACCTCATGAGTTTTCAACTGTCGTGAAGCATAAGCAATTACCTGATCATTCTGCATTAGGACGCAACCAAGTCCTTTCAATGAATCATCACTGTATATAACAAACTCACCATTCCTGGAAGGTAGTGCCAAAACTGGAGCATTCACCAATCTTCTTTTCAATTCCTGAAAACAATCATCACATTATTTTGTCCAGATAAACTTAACACCCTTCCGAGTTAGCTTAGTCATTGTACTAGATAATCGTGAAAAATTTCTAACAAACCTTCGGTAATAGCCTGCCAAACCAAGGAAGCTACAAATCTCAGTTACATTTGTGGGTCATGGCCATTATTCAACAACTTTTATTTTTGCAGGATCAACAGTTATTCCATCTTTAGAAACAATATGACCAAGGAAAGAAATTTGTTGCAACCAAAACTCACACTTGCTGAATTTTCCATACAGTTTCTTTTCTTTTAATGTTTGCAAGATAACCCTTAAATGTCTTTCATGCTCCTCTTTACTTTTAGAAAACACCAAAATATCATCAATGAAAACCACCACAAACTTATCCAAGAACTCATGGAAAATTATATTCATTAAGTCCAGGAATACAGCTGGTGCATTGGTTAGCCCAAAAGGCATTACTACAAATTCATAATGGCCAGATCTCGTACGGAACGCGGTCTTTGAAATATCTGCCTCCTTTACCTTCAGCTGATGGTACCCCGATCTCAAGTCAATCTTTGAAAAAAACCGAGCTCCCTGGAGCTGATCAAAAAAATCATCGATATGAGGCAAAGGATACTTGTTCTTAACAGTGATATTATTCAAGACTCTATAATCAATGCAAAGTCTCATAGAACCGTCTTTCTTTTTAACAAATAAAACAGGAGCACCCCATGGTGATGTGCTAGGTCGAATGAAACCTTTCTCTAATAAATTTTGCAATTGCTCCTTCAACTCTAAAAGTTCAATTTGAGCCATTCGATAAGGAGGTTTTGAAATTGGCTTAGCATCAGGAACTAAGTCAACAGTAAACTAAACTTCTCGATCTGGTATTATTCCAGGCAACTCATCAGGAAAAACATCAGGATACTCATTTACCACTGGCACATCATTAATCTGAACAGTTCCTTTATATTCAACGATGTGTGCAAGGTAATATTCATTTCCATCTTTTATAAGTTTCTTGGCCTCTTGATAAGTTATCAACAGTAAGGGTTCATTCTTGTACACAAACTGAAAGTATTTCTGAAAAGAAACTTCTTTAGCTCTATAGTCAATCTTAGAATGGTAAATAGAGAGCCAATCCATACCCAAGATAACATCAAACTCTACTAGAGGTAGAACAATAAGGTTTTCAAGTAGGTTCCTTCCACAGATAAGGGTAGGAAGATTCTTATAAATTCTTTTTGCCTCAACATTTCCCCCAGGTGTTTTTACCAAAAGTTCAGGAGTCATTTCTTGTGATGGTATTCCCATTTTACTAGAAAAGGTTTCAGAGATGAAAGAATGTGTAGACCCCGAATCAAACAACACACTGGCATAATCTGAAAAAACAGACAAAGTACCTGATAAAACTTCATTTGATAGCCCGACATCTGCTGAAGTAGTTGCAAAGGATTTCACAACCCCTTTTTGCTTGTAGTTTAACTGCTTCCCATCACTCAAGCTCTTTGTCGGACACTCGTTTGCATAGTGACCCATATCATTGCACTTATAACATTTCACTAACTGTAAATAAAATTTGGTCTTACCTTCACCTTGATCCATTTCAGTGCAATCACGAGCCTTATGTCCCATCTTACCACATCGGTAGCACTTCCCAGAATTCAGAAGACATTCCCCAGCATGCCTTTTGCCACATTTATCACAAACTGGAAACTTAGTTTTCTTACCATCAAACTTTTTTGAAGAATTCTTACCTCTCTCCTGCCACCTCGGTCTCTTCTTCTGCGGGTTGTTATAGAACACTTGGTCATCGGAAAACTCCATTTCCACCTTCTCAGCACATAGAACAAGCTTTTCATAACTTTTAAACTCATGATAAGCTAATGCCCTTCGATATTTTTTCTTTAATCCTGAGTAAAAACAATTGATTTTACTATCAAGGTCTCGGATAAAATTTGGAGCATACCTTGCCAATCGAGTGAACCTTTCTTCATAGGTAGCCACTGAGTCTTCCTCTTGCCTCAATTCCAAGAATTGATTTTCCATCCTAAGTCGAACAGACATAGGAAAATACTTCTCAAGAAACATACCTTTGAATTCATCCCAGTCGAGAGGAGCAATCTCATCAGCGTCCCTGATATTTTTAACCATCGACCACCACTGATCTGCTTCACCCTCCAAACGGTAAATAGCAAGACTAACCTTTTGATTGTCTGAACACCACATGACATCGAAAATCATCTCCAGTGCTTTAATCCACCCTTCAGCTAACACAGGGCCAGATGATCCTTTGAATGATGGGGGATGTTGCCTCATGAAATGTTCCACCACTGACATGTTCCTCTGCGGTTGATCTGGCTGATCTCGTGCATGGATACCACCACCATTTATAGCCTGATTCAACTATGCCATCACTGCAACAAACTGTTCAGTTCCAATTCTGACCATCTCAGGATGCTGATTTGGAAGGTTATTTCCTTCAGTATGCCTTCCTAGCACTGCTTCCCTGTTTCCTCTGCGGAAAACCATTCTGAACAAACATGTCTTAGATGAAGAAACTGGTAATCTTCAAATGCTATATCATTTCAAAAAAAATATTTTTGGATAATCATTTAATAGAATTCTAACTCCTAAAGTTATCTAAACTGACCTTTGATACCAACTATAAGGCCCCAGCCTTAAACCTTACTTAATCTTGAGTTATTACAAGATTACACATTGAGGATCTTTTTGGGTTTAGAGTTTTAGAGAATTAGATCATAAAACTTGCATTACATTCCACATATAAACAAAGTGGTTACATAAAGATAGTATTATTCATTCCCATCAATGGAAACATATTTAAAATAAAACATGGATTCTTTCTTGACACTTCCTTGACACTATCATCATATCATGTACCTTTCCCTTGACCTGTGAAAATAATTTCATAAAAACATTGGATGAGCATAAAAAGCTCAGTATGGGTTATAAAAACATGGAAAGGAAACATGGGTACATATATACACAAGAATGAAATCATAATTTACCCATAAAACATAATCACTTTAACATACCTCATCAAATCATGAGTAAATCCTAGAAATCATAAGACATAAAGGTAACTTGAGGCATTCATAACATTCTTACGTAGGGAGTAACCCTCTTGGTTACGTTTGGAATACCCATCACAGTATATTCCCTAAATCTCTTCAGAGAAACCTTAACGTTTCACTCATTCACGTTACCCAATGCATTGGAGAGCTATATCGGGCTCACCCACCCTTAGTTTATCACGGAACCACCCATCTTCATAATAATTCCCAAGAACCTCAACATAATCGTATCACATAAAACATGCATAAAGGAAACATAACATTTCCACCTTTCAATTACAAGATATCAATACAACACATTTATAGAAAAACATTATGAAAACCATTTTCAATACCAAAATAAAAGAATTGTAAAACGTGGTATTTATTTTTCTTTTAAAAATAAGGTATGGCTTGTAGAGGAAGCCGAAACTCAAATAACGGTTACGACGGCGGAGAAGTCGTTGTTGTCGCATACGTACGACAAAAACATTCCCTTTTGTCGTTTTGTAAAACGCTTCGTATAAAAAAGATTACTTTTGGGTAAACGTAAAAGTCAAAGGGGTTTATACACCGTATAAAAGAAGGTTGTGTATAAAACAAAATATGCCTCAATGAAAGGAGATTGAGAAGAAGTCTCATACCTCGTATCCGACTTGACCCGACCGTTCTTTAATATCCTGAATAATAAACTTTAGTTAATCTCTACTTGCTTAAGAACCTTTTTCAAGTTCATTATTCCTTTTATACCATGTTATGAACATCATGTAATCATTTAAGTTAATAATGTTTATTTTGTCGGTATTTGGTTCTTAAGTCAAAAATAGACTTCTTACACTTACATGTTGTTAATTTGGTCAAAGGTTCCTTATATCCAGAATGATATTAATGATTTGGATAACATATATATCATATATATTCAGCATATACATGTATTTATAATATTACATCACATTTATAGGTAAGAAATGAAATGCACCGTTCATGGAGACGGTAAGCTGTACGTACGCATGAACGCTACATCCATTTCTATTTCGTATTTTCTGGAATGGAATCATAATGATATAAGAGTATATTATAATTCCTGTATAATAAAATATATAATATCATTAACTTTATCCTTTACACATCCCACATATGGTATTAACGAATCAAATCACTTTCAGGGGGCAGTAGTCCGCACTTCCTAAAATGAAGATATCGTGTTTACCCATAATGGAAACAATTGTGGTATGCCATAAATGAAAAATACAGAAGCTTAAGGAAAGAATAAACATATTATATATCATATACAAAAATAGTGACATCATAATGGCCACCTTTTAAGGTGTTAGATGAGTATTGAACAATCATCGTTTCGGGAGGCAGAATTTCGTCATCCACGGAAACCGTAGGTTCTTTAACCATTTGATGTAGTTGTGTGAGAGTGTAGCTCGAATAAATATTATAACAACATCCTAGTATATTGAAGATACTATTTTTGTTACAAAATAAGTAAATAAAAAGAGTTTAGGGGGTTGGAGAAGCAAAATAATACAAATGAACATGAGAGAAAGAATTACCTTTAAAAGTGTAACTCCTTTTGATTTGAGCCTAAAGGCTTCCTTTGAAAGGATTCTGTCCAAAGGAAATCCTCTAGGATGAGGAGAGGGATATGGAGAGAGTAAATGGGCAGGGTATGGCCGATCCAAAGGCTTGAGGAGTGTGTGATATGAGGTAGAGGTGGGGGCATTTTATAAGTGGAGAGGAGGGGCACTTTTGGAAATCATGAAACTATTATTTTATTTTCAAAAGTGTTTCGAATTTATAAGGTCCCACATTGATATATTTCGAATATAAGATGATAGGGCTTCGAAATATTCCCATCCAATAGTTTTTGGACAAGTGTAGGTCTTAGATATTACATTATCTTTCCATTTTATTTAAATCGTTAAATAATGAGGTCATCGCTGCATCATCCTGATGTCATAAATAATTTAATTTATTTAATGTCTAAAAATTATAAAAAAAATAATATGATGTATTAAATCTTTTTATCTTTATAATGAATATTTATAGACAAAAATATGATTAGTATAACCCCTTCTAAAAATTGTTTTAGTAAAACAATTTATGTTAGTGTCATTTTCATCTTTATTTAAAAAAAACATTAAAGTCATTATCTCACCCATGTGGCTCCATGGGGTCCCCTAAATCGACCCATGGGTTGTCTTGGTCGCCCATGACTCACCCAATAGGTTTAGGACAAGTTTCATGGTGTTTTCACATTTTTATAATATCATTTTTCCCTTAAATTACACTAATTACCTCTAATCGCGATTAATGAAAAAAAAAGTTACTATTCACCAAAAAATTATTTTCATCCCATTGAACCACATTTTACATACTAATGACAACCATGTATGTCGGATTTTTGAAATTCAGAATACAAAAGTTGCAAAGTTTCATTTAAACAAAAAATCAGTTTCTCTAACTACCACTTAGTGGTTTCACTATTCATCAAAAATTGAAGTTTTTCAGAAAATTACCAAAAATTCACCCTAAGCTATATTTAATATTCCGAATTCAAAAATGAAGTCTATTTTACAAAATTCAAAACATATAAGTCGCATTAATTAATTTAATAATTAATTCCCGCTGTTATGACAAATAGCGTGTTTTTATGAAACAATAAGTATCAAAAGATTGACATCAGTTTAAGTCCAATTTCAAATTGAAATTGATTCCAATGACCACCATTGGATTAAATAGTAAAAATATATTCTAATTTCACTTCAAAACCAATTAAAAAGATAATCTAATCATATAAATGAATTAGATTAACAAGCAGTTTTGATGTAAAATGCAGTATTTTTCACTATTCATTAAAAAATGAACATTGTCAGAAAAATACCAAAAAATCATACAAAGTAAATTTTGATGTCCCAATCATAAAGAATAAGTTTATTTTGACAAACATAGTTTATAAAATTGTCAAAAGATAGATTCAAAATTGTTTTTCCATCAAAGGCAGTAAAACAATCTTTTAAAAAATATTAGTGTATTCCATGCTTAAGATTGGATTTATTTTCATTTTAAGCCTCTAAAACACTATCTATTTCATTAATAGACATAGATAAAATATCTATTATTCTTTACTTACTTGGGATGTTACAGTTATATAATTGATATCTTAAACTATAAAAAGTAATTACAAATCTAAAAATATGTTCTACATCTTCATATTTTATTTATACTTTTTACACAATAAAGAAATAAATTTAATTATGAAACAATGATGATGCAGTGATTGCTTCATTAATAAATGATTCAAATAAATGATTTTATAAATGTTAAAATAAATGTAATTTGGTTATTTTGATGTCATCCTCAAATTTAATGGATGATATTGACATATTATATTTTATTTAATGCCTTTAGTTCGAAGGTACCAGGTTTTTATGAATTTATAAAAAACATCAAGTATGAATAGTGTCCAAAATTGAAATAACTCATAACTTAAAACATAAAATAGTTTATTAAATGATATTAAATTAATAAAAATATAATATTCAAAAAAATGATTAATAAAAGTCCAAATATGTCATAAATGAATTTTTTTGGGTCTTTTGACATGATATGGTAATTACATTAACCCACAATGTGTAAATAACATGATCTCACTAAAATATTAAAAAGGGTAAAATAAGGATTTAACCAAAAAGATAAGGATAAAAAAATATTCAAAAGTTGTCTAAAAATTATTTTATAATGGTTATTAGAACCAAAATCATATTATATTTAAATTAAATGAAATTTTGTCCATTTTTAATTAAAATTGAATTTATAATAAATTTATATTTCTAGACATTCCTAAAGTGACCCTCATCCCTCTTAAAAAAGGCCCCCACCTCTACCTACATAAATCACACCTATAAATCCCATTTAATCGTCAAAATTCTAAACAAATAATCTTCCCACATCCCTGCACTACTCTTAAAAGCCTTACCTTTGGTATAATTCAACTCAAGAAAATATTTTGGCTCAGATCAAAAGAAGTTACCCGATTTAGAGGTAACGTCTTCTCTCAAGTTCTTTTCTTTCATTTTCCTTATTCACTCCCTATGATATTATTATTATTTGATTACATAAAAACACCATTATCCTCAATATAATAGGATTTTTTTAGGAGAAGGATTAAAACTACACTTACACACACCTCCATCTAATAGATATGAACATATTGTTTTTGTGTACGGTGAACTGTTGCCTCAAGAAATGATGATTGTTCAATTTTCCCCTACCACCACTCATGGTGGCCATTATGATGGAACTGTATTTATAAATCATATGTATTATATTTATATTTTCCATATGCTTATGTAATTTTTATTTACAACATACCTTTATGTTTTCTACGATGTGTAAATATAATAATTTCATTTAAGGAAGTGTGGACTACCATCCCCTCATAGTGATATGACTCATTCATGCTATACATGGAATGTATAAAGGATGTTTTCATTAAATATATGATACACACATGACAATAATATAATACTTGTATTATAATATATGTTTATATCATCTGAATATTATTATTTTATTATAAAAAGAAATGAAAGTATCGTTCATGCATACGTACGACCTACTATCTCCACGAACAATGCATTTCATTTATTATCTCCAAATGTTATAGACTATTATAAATATATATATACTGGATATATATTATACTTAAATAATACATAATATTCTTGTGTTGATAGACTTTTGACTACATGGAAAATTTACATCATAACAAGGTCATTTTCGACTCAAGTATCGAATATCGACAAATTGACCGATATGAACTTAAATAATTGTGTAATTCTTATAAAATGGTGATAAGTTATGTAAAATGAATAATAAACATGAAAAAGTTTCTAAATCTGGTATAAATTAACTTATTTTATTATTCAATAAGAATAGGGAACATACGTATTGAGTCGGAGTCAAGGTAAGGGACTTTGTCTCAATCTCCTTTCATTAAGGAATATTTTCGTTTATACACGACCTTTTTTGTATAGTGTATAATTATACCATTTTCCTTTTAATTTAATTCAATGGTTTTCAAAAGGAATCTTTTTAAATGAATTTTTTTACTAAATGACAAAAATAATGAATCTTTTTAACATACATAGTGACAACGACCTTTTTACCACCACGTGCATTATTTGATATTAGGCTTCCTTAACAATTTGTAATGTTTCTAGAAGGAAAATAAATATCATATACCCTTTTTAAGTATTTTGGTATTAAAATGGTTTTTATAAAGCATTGATTATGTCAATATCTTGAAATGATAAATTGTGATTGCAATGTGGAAAAGTAATATTTCCTTTATAATTTTTTTATATGTGATGATTATGTCACGGTGTTTAGGATTGTTTCCATATATGGGTGGTTCTGAGATAATCCAAGGGAGGGTGAGCCCGATATAGCTCGTTAATGCATTGGGTAATGTGACAGAGGTAAACATTAATGTTTCTCCTAATAGATTTATGGAATATACTGTGATGGGTATTCCAAATGTAACACCCTATGTAATTGTGAAAGTTATAATGTAAGTATGTTATGAATGCCACAAGTTACCTTTATGATTTATGATTTCAATGTTTTATTCATAAATATTATGATTCCATGTGGTATGTTAAAGAGATTATTTTTTATGATTGAAAAGTATGATTTCTTTTTTTTTTGTATGTATTCATGGACTAATGTTTTCTTTCAATATTTTATATCCCGTATTGAGATTTTTATACTCATCCTATGTTTGAAATGTTTTTCACAAGATATAAAGAAGAATAGAGTCAATTGTGGGATCATGGAAAAGTTATGCTCTTAAAAAATGAAACTATGTCATGTTTATTTTTAAAGAGTTTTTTTATGAAAAAAATGGATAGTGAGTAGAAGTGTCTACTTGTAATATTGAAGTTGTTATGTGTAAGTTATGGCCTAATTATCTAAATCTATAAACCTGAAAATATCCTCAATGTGAATTAGAGTCAAATTACTGACTTATCTCTTGATTAAGTGATGTTTAAGGATGGGGCCTTACAGTTGTTATCAGAGGTCAGTTTAGATTATTTTATAGGTTAGGGTGTTATTTAAGCATAAGTGACATGTTTTATATAACCACAATGGTTATCATATTAGAAAGGGTCATACTTATTTAAGATTAATTTAATGAGTTTAAGTATATCTTAGTGTTTACCCTCCTCATAAGATAGTATATGATGATTTTACTTATATAATCACACTAACCATTTTGGTTTTAGTGAATGGCTAGTTCTAGTATACACCAAAGTAAAAATGGATGTGAAGGAAACTTTGGTAGTTTTTGGAATAAGCAACCGAAATAAATGGGAGATGCAATGAGAACTCTTGGGGTTATTATTAACAAAATATCTTGAGTCATGATTGACCAATCGAACCTTATTGATTTTTCAAAGGCATCATATATGAGATAATAGAGTACCTATCAAATTTCAGGTAATAATCATAAAGGTAAGTATATTCAAAAACTTATGTGTCAAGGATATGTAAAGAAACACCTAGGAAAATGTTTTAAATGGAAAGGAAGATGTTATTTTTGTGGTAATTAGGGTCTAAAAGTAATAACCTATCATGGAAAAAGGAAACGTTCAGTTGACTCTAGCAAAGGGAAAGAAGTTATTTCTGAGGGATCAATTGAATTTTTTAAATGTGATGTTCATAGTCTTTATGAAAATAGACATCCTACGAAGAAGTATTTGGAATGGGATTACTAGGATCATAAAAATATGTTTTTATCAATTCCTAATGCCATTGTAATGGAAGATTAGGAAACTAAAAATGGCCTATGAAAGGTATGGATTATTTCTTAGATCATGTTTTGACATTATTGAACGTTAGGAAATTATTCATGATTTTTGTGGTAAGAAGGATGTACAAAAAATAATATATAAAAACATGGATAAAAGATCATGAATAATTTTTGATGATAAAGATATCTACATTTTAGGAATTAAAGAGTTATATTGGATCTTTGGATGATGATATGTTTAAATTTATTAATTATGGAATTACATTAGAAGACTTCTAGTATTTTCATCCCATAAGTTGTTATATAAAAATATTAATTAATGAAAAATTATATTTTCTTTTGTGGATATAGTTATAAAGAACCATTAGGGTTTATATGATCCTTGAATTTGAAGAAAATAAGGGTTATTACTTTTTGGGATGAAAAATGCGAGGTATGAGATAACCTTTGAGGTTAAAATATGTTATGGTTATTTTTAAATTTTTTATCTCATTTTGGTAATTTTTTAAGAATTATATATTTTTATGAAAAGGAAAACCCATATGAAGGGTGAAAACCTATCGAGTCTGACAAGGTAGCAGGAATCGAACCCACAACCGAAGGGTGACAAGGGTGCATCGCCTACCACTGGCCTACATGAAGTCCCTAGTCAGTATGACTTATTCTTTTTTTTAAATAGTTTTATGGATCAAGAATAATTTTATTTTGGAACTTATGTTTTATGAAATATATGTCCTTAGTATAGTAAAATAATTTGGTGATTAAGTTATGAATGTTATTTTAGAATACGTTCGCTCATTTGGGAACACTATAGGCCTAAGGAAAATAGAATACTATGGGATTTTATTTTTGGAGTAATGGTTGAAACATTATGTTGGAAGAATCAATGTTTTTATTAAGAAAATATGGTGATTTGGTTTATTTAGGGAAATTATTAACCTATCATAGAGAATATTTGATTAGGTTAATTACTTATTAGTATGAGACTTTAAGAGTAGTCGATGTTATTTGGAGATAAATGTTAAGATTTATCGTGGAAGACTATGTGATCAAATCCTTCTGAATTTTGGGTTTCTATCTAAGTTTGGATTATTTTGAAAAAAATTAATGGAAATTGTTTATTGAATAGTATTTGATAAACTTTGGGTATTGTTTGATAGATTTTTTAGATTAAGATTAATATTCCTTTTTATAAAGGATTATTATTTTGGGGGATTATATGATCTTGTACTAACCATTTTGGTTTTTTTTATTTTAAAAGATAGGGAAAATAAATTGTTAATCTTTTTTTGTTTAATTTATTCTCTAGAAGCTGATTCTAGAGCTTCAGGTGTGACCATGTCATCTTTAATACTCAGAATTTGAATAATAGATGAGTTTATGTTATAAATTTATTAAAAGATGAAACTCTACTTGAATAGTACGTATTTTTTCTAATGTTCTTAGTCAATATCATAAATAAATTACTCAAATTAATGAAAATGATCTTAAAAAAACTTTGTTCATTTAATTTTCCTTTGGGAGAATCAAGTACAATTTAATTAATCATAAGTTCATGGTTTTCTGGTAGTTAACTTTCTCCTAATCATGTTTTCTAACACTCTACATTAGAACTTAATGGTTAGTTTTTCCACCATATCCATATTTTTTAATACGGAATCCTAGTATATGTTATCTCAGGTGACCTTTTTAATTCTCTTTGTTTCTTTTAAAGTGATAGTTTTATTGACACTTTCTCCAATGTAGGATTTCTAATAAAGTTTCTGAGCCCAATTTTAAAATTTCGAGGACACAATTCCTAAAAGGGTGGAATGATGTAATGACCTAGGTATTTATTGAATTTTAATTTTCTATTCTATTAATATTTATGAATAATATATTAATTTTATATTAAAGGGGAGCATTTTTCTGATAGCGTACTCGACACGCAACAAAAATTTTCTCTAAAATCTTACGTTGCGCACAACAGAGAGAAACCCGAAATATAATACAATAATATTATTATTATTTTAAATGGTAGTTAATGCCTCGCAATTGGAATAGTAGTAATGAATAGTATCAACTAAATATTGAAATATCATTTAAATATGTTTAAATAAATATTCATTGGTTACCAAATTTTTTAGAAATAGAAATAAAAACCAATTAAAAATGAAGAATGTGTTTTTATGAAAACATATTTAAAAGAGAATAATTGTGTTTATAAAATCATATCACTCTATATGGATTTTTATTTAAGGAAAAATATATTTTATATATTCAATGTAATGTTTTAAATTCACCTTATATTTTTCTAGATATTATAAAAGAACAAATTCAATTTTTTGGATAAAAGAAGTATTTTTCTAAAAATGTAGTTTTAACACCTTTTGATGGAGAACCCTTTTTAAGAAAATTTGACACAATTATATGTTTTATTTAACAAAATAAATTTCTTATTTAGAAACAGGACATCAAAATTTACTTTGGATTAATTTTTTATATTTTTCGGATAACTATCATGTTTTGATGAATAGTAAAAATACACTAAATTTTAATTGACAACAACTTTTTTCCATCAAGATAATTTATATGGTTAAATCATATTATTTAATGGTTTTAAAGTAAAAAATGTAATATATTTTATCATTTAATCTAATTTTGGTAATTATAAGTAATTTCCCCTTCAAATTGGACATAAACACATGTCAATCTTTTGACAGTTATTACTTCTTAAAAACTAACTTTTTGGTTTTGACAAAGGTAATTAATTTTAAATTAATTACTGAAAGTTCTTTATTTTGAATTTATAAAAATAGATTTCATATTTTGAATCAGAAGGTTCAAATTGTGAAAATAGGTACCTTTTATTTTTTGACATTATGAATAATAACTACAGAAATTATTTTATTTACCATAGTTAAAGGTTAAATCTGGTAAATAAGGGTAAAAATAATATTATAATAATATAAAACTATCATAACATCTGTCTTAATCATATTGGATGAGTTATTTCATACCATTAGTATCTCTAGGTCGATTTTAGGACCCCATGGAGCTAGTTGGGTATGAAAATGACATTTTATAAAAATTAATATAAAGTAAAGAAAAATATAACATAAATATGTATATTTTACTAAAAAAACTTTATATGTGGTTATATAATTGATATATTTGACTATAAATAGTTATTAGAAATATAAAAATATTTTTTACAACAGTATATATTATTTATAATTTTTATACATTAAATAAATAAATTTAATTTGACACAATGATGATGTAGTGATTGCTTCATTAATAAAGGATTCAAATGAATGATATAATAAATATTAAAATAAACATAATTTGGTAATTTTGATGTCATAAATGAATTTTTTGGATGATATTAACATATTATATTTGATTTAATGCCTTAATTTTGAAGGAATCATATTTTTATGAATTTTTAAAAAATAAAGTATGAATAGTGTCCAAATTTGACATAATTCATAACTTAAAACATAAAATAGTTTATTAAATGATTTAAAATTACTAAAAATATAATATTCAACAAAATGGTTAATAAAATTCCCAATATGTCATAAATAACATTTTTTGGGTCATTTGACATTATATTCTCATTACATTAACCCACGATTGTAAATAACATGATATCACAAAAATATTAATAAAGGTAAAATAAGGGTTAAACCAAAACAATAAGAATAAAAAAAATATTAAAAACTTGTCTAAAATTTATTATATGTTTTGTATTCTAACTAAACTCATTTTATCATTATATTAAATTATATTTGGACCATTTTTAATCGAAATTGAATTTATAATAAATTAATATTTCTAGACTTTCCTAAAGTGTCACTCCTCCCTCTTATAAAATGTCACCACCTATACCCACATAACTCACACCTCTCAAGACCCTTGTCTAATCCAAATTCTTCTGAAATAATCTCCCAACATCCCTAACTTCCTCCTATAAGCCTTAACTTCATCATAAGGTAATTCAAGAAATCCTTTTGGATCAAATCAAAAGAAGTTACCCTATTTAGAGGTAACTTCTTGTCTCAAGTACTTTTATTTTATTTTCCTTCTCTACTCCCTAGGATCTTTTAATTATTTGATTACATAAAAAATCATTATCCTCAATATTCTATTATTTTTTTATGAGAAGTATTCTAACTACACTTATACACACCTCCATCTAATGGATACAAACATATTGTTTCTATGTACAGTGAACTACAACCTCACGAAACGATGATTGACCAATTTTCCCCTTCCACCTCACATGGTTTTCATTATGATGGAACTGTATTTATATATGATATATATTATATTTATATTTCCCCTATTCTTGTATACTTTTTATTTATAACATACCTTTATGCTTTCCATGATGTGTAAATACGATAATTTCAATTGAGCAAGTGTGGACTACCGCCCCCTCAGAGTGATATGACTCATTCATTCTATACATGGAATGTATAAATTATGGTTTCATTAAAACTATGAGAGATACATTAAATAAATATAATAATAGTATTTTAATATACATTTATATCATTTTAATTTTATTCTTTTAATATAACAATGAAATGAAAGTAGTGCTCATGCATACGTACGGACTACCGTCTCCATGAATGGTGCATTTAATTTCATATCTCCAAATGTAATGGACTATTATAAATACATATATACTAGAAATATATGATACTTAAATCATTAATAATATTCTGGGGATGATGAAATTTTTATTACATGGACAATTTACATCAAAATAAGTTTATTTTCAACTCAAGTACCAAATATTGACAAAATAACCAATATGAACATAAATAATTATGTAATTTTTATAGAATGATGATAAATAAAGTAAAATGAATAATAAACATGAAAAAGGTCTGCAACAATTATAAATTGGATTATGTTTATTATTTAGGAAGAACAAGGAAAATACGTGATGAGTCAGACTCAAGGTTAGGGACTTCTTCTAAATCTCCTTTCATTGTGGTATATTTTGGTTTATACAGGACCTTCTTTGGTATGGAGTATAATTATTCCATTTTCCTTTTAATTTAATTAACTTTTTCTTTTCAAGGGAATATTTTCCTACAAATATTTTTTCTAAACGAAAAAAAGAATGTTTATTTCTAGCATACGTGGTGACAACGACCTTTTCGCCGCCGCGAGGATTATTTAATATTTGGCTTACTTAACAAGTTGTAATATTTTCAAAATGAAAATAAATATCACATACCCTTTTTAGGTATTTTGGTATTGAAAATGGTTTTTAGAAAGCATTGATTATGTCAATATCTTGAAATGATATATTGTGATTGCAATGTGTAAATGTTGTCTTTCCTTTATGATTATTTTATTTTTTATGATTATGTTATGGTTCTTAGGAATTTTATATATATATGGGTGGTTCCCTGAAAAACCAAGGGTGGTTGATCCCGAGATAGCACTCCAATTCATTGGGTAAAATGATAGTGGTAAACATTAATGTTTCTCCTAAGATATATAGGGAATATACTATGATGGGTATTCCAAACATAACTCCCTATTTAGCTGTGAAAACTACAATGTAAGTATGTTATGGATTCTATAAGTTACCTTTATGATTTATTATTTCAATGTGTTATTCATAAATCTTATGATTTCAGGAGGTATGTTAAAGAAATATATTTTATGATTGAAAAGTATGATTTATTAGATTTTTATGTATTCGTGGACTAATGTTTTCTTTCCTTATTTAATATCCCCTAATGAGCTTTTTATGTTCATCCAATGTTTTGAAATTTTTTTCACAGGACATAAAGAATAATAGTGTCAAGGATGGGATCAAGGAAAAGTTTTTCTGTTAAAACATGAAATAATGTATTGTTTATTTTTAAGTAGTTTTTTTTATGAAAAAAAAGGATAGTGAGCAGCACTACTGGAAAATGGGTCTATACCCACGGTTTTGCACAAAACCGTGGGTATAGGACACCAATATACCCACGGTTTCCCAAAACCGTGGGTATAGGGTTAGTATAGGAACCTATACCCACGGTTTTGGAAAACCGTGGGTATAGGGATTGTCATAAAGACCTATTCCCACGGTTCTAAAAACCGTAGGGATAGGGGTTTTTTTTACAAGACCTATACCCACGGTTTTCCAAAACCGTGGGTATAGATTTTACGTATTATGGCGGGGGGGTTTTCCTCCCAGGCGCGCTTTTTGAATTTATTTCCTGTCATTCGAAATCTGTGGATTATATTAATATATATTTGTAGATATATGTATATATAACAAATAGAAATTATAGGTGCGTTGGTCTTGTGGTGAGACGCGGCAGTGAGGCGCGGCTGGGTTGCAGGTTCGAATTCCAGCAGCGCCCCATTTCTGATTTTTAATACCCCACAGTTTGGAAACCATGGGGATTTGTGTGTGCCACACTAGAGCAGTGTGGTCCTCCCTTTGAAAAGTCTATACCCACGGTTCTGCTAAACCGTGGGTATAGGGTGAGACCCCTATACCGACGCCACTCAGCCCCACGGTTCCCCAAACCGTGGGTATAGCCTATACCCACGGTTTTGGGGGCTATACCCACGGTTTTGAACCGTGGGTATAAGTCGTTTTTTCAGTAGTGTAGAAGTGTCTACCTGTAATATTTAAGTTGTTGTGTATAATTTATTCCCTAATTCTCTAAAGCTCTAAACCTGAAAATATCCTCGATGTGAATTAAAGTGAAATTATTAACTTATCTCAAGATTATGTAATGTTTAAGGATGGGGCTTTATAATAATAGTATATATGTTTTCTAAACATGATTTATATATGTCCTATTTGAAATATTTTTATCTTCATTATTTTTGGATAACTATACAAAATCATAATTTATAATTTGTTTTTTTATTTAACAAAATATATATTATTAATTTTTTTAGTATTTATATCTTAAAATTTATTACCTTTAAACTTTTCAAATTATATTTCATTTAATGATATTTTTTTAAAAGAGAAGAATATTTAATTTTGTTGTTAAATAGATCGAACACTGATTGAAACCATGAGTATTTTTGAAAAGGGAAATATATGATCAATCATGAGTGAAGAGAAATGTTGATGAATCATAGAGTTGAATGTTCATAAGGATGATAACAAGTGGAAATATAAAATAAATAAACAAGTGGTGGTGATAAAATATATAGACTAAAATTTATAATTTAAATATCTCATTATCATATATATATATATATATAGGATATTACAATCAATTGTGTACATTTATCCTCACATTCCATGTCAAATCCAATTATTAGTATTATCTCCTAATTTATAGAAGTTGTGAGATTAGAATATAAAAATTTTGGATATCAAAAGATATAGTTGGGAATTATAAATCCCCATTAATGGGGAAAGATGACATCCACATAAATTATTAATTTATAACACTTTCCCTTGGATATCATCAATTTCTTGAAATATTATTTTATCCTTCATTTAAAAAATCCATATGAGAAAAAACCAGTAAAGATAAAATAATTCAATTATATAAAAACTTTATGTTGCCTCGTTGAAAACATTTACCAAGAAAACCCATTAGGAAAACCTGATGAAGGGGTAAATATTAAAACATTCTTAACACTATGGATTATATAAAGATATCCCTTGAGTTTTCACATCTCAATTTCATAAATAAACTTGTCAAAAGTCTAAATCGATAATGTATTAGTGAATAAATATATGGGATTATCATAAGAAAATTTTTAGTTGGAGGGTGTGGCTTTTCCATCAATACCAAGTCCACGCAATCCTACATGGGACAACTTGTCGAGTAGTCTTGTGGGGTGGAGGCGTGACATAACGATGTAGTTGATGAGGAGGGACAGTTCCTTGTAAGTGTTGATATGAGATTCCTTTTGAATGTTTTATTACGGGTTTTCTACTTTTTCCTCAAAAGTGATTTTGAAATAAAAAAATTATTTTTCTATCATAAGACCTTTTTTTATATCAATCTCACCTTTCTTTTCACATTATATAAGAGAAAAATAATATTGGTTAGTTATGTTTTATTATATATCCTTTTATATACTCACCCTTAAATTATTTTATGTAATAACCATTATCTTCATATAATATGTTTGGATTATCATCATTCATATCTAATACGCATTTATTTTGATGTGATGAATAACTCATATAAATGAAACATATTCTAGAATTAATACATAGATGTCAATCAACATATCATGATTGGAGGAATTCGTAGAAATGATTTGTTTTGTAGAATACCATGAAATGGTAGTTCCATTATACATGAACAAATATCTAGTTTTATATTTTGATTTATATGGTATAGAAAAATATTCATCATCGGTATAACCTACCAATTTTGGTTCTAAATTTTGGAATTATTAATAATTTGAACCCTTTAAATATCAATGAATAGGGAAGAAGTTTTCCTTGCATTAAATTATCATGCTAATATATCTTGTTTTTTTCTATTTAAATATGAATATGCACATGTATATCCTTCATGGATAGAGAAAATGTGGATTAATATTTAATCCTTTGGGAATAAATATGTTCTTTATATTCTCCTTGTGTATAAAATATATCATTCTTGGAAGAAAGATATTTAATTATTAAGGATATTTTCATTAATATATAAAATTTTTCCAAAATTTAATATTTTATATCCAAGATGAATAATTAAAAATACATGAATATTCCAAATAATTTTATGACTAAATAATTCATTGCTTTCATAATTTTTTTTGAGTTTAGATGGTTTTTAAAATGTTTTTATAACTTTATGAATAAATAAATTAATTTAAACAAACCATGGGATGATAAAATAAAATTTATATTCTTCATTTATAGATACCTAAAACATATGTTATTTATCTCACCACATACAATAATTAATCGAATTTAGTGAAACTTTCATAACATTGAATATGATTTTGGTATTACAAAACCTTTAGAGATTCATAGATGTTGTAATCAATCTTACCATATACCTAAAAAATAACATCATCTATTGGAAATGATACAAATAAAAATATTCAAACTTACAAGGAAGGAAATTTCTTATAGTAGCATCATTAGAATTGAATAGTCTTGGTAGTTTGGAAAACCAATCCAAAACTTTATAAGGTTAACTAAACATTTTAATTCAGTAATTATTTTGGAAAATTATTTTAATGTAAGAATATTTTAAAATCCATTTTCTTTGATGGGTTTAAAAATAATTCAAAATTTTAAATATATCATCAATAACATTCAATTGTATATCATAATTTATCTCGTATTAATGTTACTTAAAGTAAAACATGTTATTGATACATTCAATTACCTATTCAAAGAAAAATATTTTCATTGCTTCCAGTATGTGTTGAAAAATGATTTTATATAATCAATTCAACCACACTTCAACAATGTATAATCATACTATTTATTTTTAAAACATTGAAAATTAATTATTCATGAAAGTGTATTTAGAATATTTTTAATGGTTCTGCTAAACCATTTTTTATATGTTATATGATGCTTGATATTTAATTTAATTCACATGTATAAAATATGATGTATAATCACTAATAAATAATAATACATGTTACCATTTAATATGTGCATATTTTGTATAATATTTCAATGGATTCACATGGTAGGTTATCTTTCCCAGGTATATTTCACAATTAACACTTCATATAAATATTCAAAATTCACTTCAAATATAGTTTATGTTGATATAAATAATTTACCTTAATAATAAGTAACACTTGATAAACTATCATATAGGGGAAATTCATAATAGAAAAATGAGAATGAATAATTCTCTTATAAGTTATAATTTAGTAGACATGTATCCATTAGATAAATTACCATTCTCCCAAATATGGATGTTTATTATTTTATCATAAAATTAATGCTCATGTATACTTATATCATATTTTTCATTATAATTGATTTTGGATGGACTAAATAATCAATTCACGTATTAATTTTTCAAGATCAGTAAACATCTAGTTTACTATAAATGATTTGATTGTAAATAAAAAATTATTTAGAATCAATTTTTATTTATTATGAATACTTTTTATATATCAAGTTATTTGAAACATTATTTATCCAATGTATTTATATGATATTTTTTCTCAATAATATGATTAATTCTAAACATTTTTCATCGAATCTCTAGATATAACAATGGATTTATTTATTAAATATTTAATATCACTAAGTGGGGATATATCAACCTTCTAGATCCATTGATTAATTTTCACTACTGGCCAATGTACATGAACATGTACTAACTCTTCAATATATTTGATTAACAATAAGAATATATGAGTTATTTTGAAATATTTTTTTAAAATAATATTTACAAATCTTTTTTATCATGGCTGGCATACATAATATATTTGCTGTAACATCCTAGGCAAATAAGGAATAAGACACTTTTCATATTTATTAACATTTGTGAATTAAATATTGATTTTACATTAAAAGGGATTCTATGTTTGATAGCGTACCCGATACACAACAACATGTTTCTTTGAAATCATACGTAGCACACTAATAATATAATATTATTATTTTAAATGGTCGTTAACTCCTAGCCATTGTATTGGCTGGAATGAAAAAAACTAAATACAATATTATTATACATGTTTGTTAAATGTAATTACATTTATCCAATAAAATTTAGAGGCTTAAATTGTGAATGAAACTATTTTTAAGCATAAATTACATTAAAAGGTCGATTTACCAACTATTAATGGAGAACCCTCTTTAAATATAGTTTTGGTAACTTTAATACATTCTATTTGACCAACTAAAATCCCTCTTTATAATGGGGACATCAAATTTTACTTTGTGTAATTTTTTGGTATTTTTCTGATAAAGATCATTTTTTAATGAATAGTGAAAATATTTTATTTTAATTCAAAAGTGCCTTTTAATATAATTTATTTATATGGTTAGATTATATTTTTAGTTGTTTTAAAGTGAAATTAAAATATATTTTTACCATTTAATCCAATGTTGGTCATTGTAATTAATTTCACATTGAAATTGGACATAAGTAAGTATCAATCTTTTGATAGTAATTGTTTCTTAAAAACACGTTATTTGTTTTAACAACGGGAATTAATTTTAAAATTAATTAATGACACTTTTATGTTTTGAATTTGGTAAAATAGATATCATTTTTGAATTTGTAATATCAAATATATCTTATGCTGAATTTTTGGTATTTTTCTGAAAAAATTCATTTTTTGATGAATAGTGAAACCACTTAGTGGTGGTTAAAAAAACTGACTTTTTCATTTAAATGAAATTTTACCACTTCTATAAATTTAACTTCAAAATTCTGACATACATGGTTGTTATCTAAAAGTAAAATCTGGTTCATTAAGATGAAATTAATTTTTGGTGATTAATAACTTTTGACTTTTATTTACTGTGGTTAAAGGTAAATAGGGTAATTCAAGGTAAAAATAGTATTATAATAATTTAAAATTACCTTAACACTTGTCCAAACTTATTTTTTGAGTCATTAACGACCATGGTCATATTTTGGTCGATTATGGGACCCCATTTCACCACTTGGGAGTGATAATGACAATTTAGATTAATTAACATAAAGTAAAGGAAAATATGAAAAAAACAAATATCTTTTAGTAAATTAATTTTTATAAGGGGGTATATAAATTATATTTTTTCCTATAAATATTAATTGGAAAGATAAAGGGATTTAATATATTATAGAAGTTTTATTATAATTTATATGGATCAAATAAATTAAATTATTTATGACACAATAATGATGCATTGTTTACCTCATCAATAAATTATTTAAATAAATAAGATTATAAAGACTAAAATAATATCCAAAACCTATCCAATTCCTATTGGATGATTTTATTTCTAATATGAGTCATCTTAAATTTGACATTAATATGTTTTGGACTTTTTGAAACCAAATGTAAGTTTATAATAAAATAATGTTTTCACACTTTCCTAAAGAGCCCCTCCTCTCCCTTATAAAAGGAGACCACTTCTAACCAATTCCTCACACATCTCAAGCCATTTGGCTCGTCCAAAATCTGACCAATTAATCTCACTACATCCCTATACTCCACCTATAAGCCTTACCTTAGGTAGAAGGCACTTCAAGAAGTCATTTGGTTCAAACCAAAGGGAGTTACCCAAATTAAAGGTAACGGTTTCTCTTAATTTGTTTTCTTTTATTTTACTTCTCCAACCAATAAAATCTTTTTATTCCTTAATTTCGTGACAAAAACAATATACTCAATATACTAGTATGTTTTTATGAGAATTATTAGAACTAAACTTACACACACCTCCATCTAATGGGTGAAGAACATAATGCTTCTGTGGATGGAAAACTAACGCCTCACGAAATGATGATTGTTCAAATATCTCCAACCGCCTCTCATGGTGGCCATTATGATGTCACTGTATTTATCTATGATATATATTGTGTTTATGTTTCCTTTATACTTCTATAATTTCCATTTATAGCATGCCTTTATGGTTTCCATTAGGATTAAACACGATAATCTCATTATAGGAAGTACGGACTACCGCCCCCTCAAAGTGATATGAATCGTTAATTCCATATGTGGGACATATAAAGGATGGGGTTAATGATATTATATATTATATTATATATTATATTATACAGTAATTTTAATATACCTATGTATCATTATGTTTTAATAAGAAATAGAAATGAAAGTAGTGTTCTTGCATACGTACGGCTTACCGTCTCCATGAACGGTGCATTTCATTTCTTAACTCTAAATGTTATGTACTATTAGAAATACATGTATATACTAGATATATATGATATATATGATATATAAATCATTAATATAATTCTGGATATAATGAACCTTTGATCACATGAACAACATGTAATTATAAGAAGTCCATTTTTTACTCAAGTACCAAATATCAACAAAACGAACATTATTAACTTAAATGATTACAAAATGTTTATAACATGGTAATAAGTGATATAAAAGGAATAATAAACTATAAAAAGTTTGTTAATCAAGTATAAATTAACTTTAGTTTATTATTCAGGATATTAAAGGACGATCGAGTCAAGTCGGACACAAGGTAAGGGATCTGACCTCTCTCTTTCTTTTCAAGTACTCTCTTTTATGTCATTTCTTTTATGCTCCATGTTCTTATGTTGGTGGATGTTCTATTATATTCACCATAATATAATTTTTATTTTCATATGATGATATACCCACTCTCACTCTCATCAATTAGTTTTATGAATTGTTATGTGGCACCGTTAGGCTGCCGAATTTTTGTAAGGGATTTTCTTATCTCACTTTTAATTTTGTGAGACTTCCATTATTCGCCACTTATTTATTACATGTGGTATATTATGTACTATTGTTTGATATATATTATCATGATTATCTTTATATTCATGGTATTATGTGATTAATTTTATGGTTATTAACTTTTGATCAAATGACTCAGTTGATTACAACGATGTAAAGGGTTTCATCTCACTTTTATTCCCATGAGATTCATGCTATATTTTCCACTATTTCCTTTTGTCTGGTGTATGTACTTACAATTATTCTACTATTTGTGTAATAAACTTTCATTTATGGGTATTTATATCAACATTTTATGGTACTTATTTGATGTGGCATATGTTTTGTAAGTTACCAAATCGGGAAGGGAACCTTTCACCCTCCTCTTTTTAAAAGACTTCTTTTTATTATATCTTTTAATTTACATATTATTATGTTGAGATATGTTCTTCTAAATCCTTATTGATGTAAATTTTATGTCCAAGTGATGAGATACACTTTTTATCACATCAACACATTTTCTGAATTTTAATGTGACGTCGTTAGGCTGTCGAATTTTTACAAGGGAACCTCTTAAACCAATTTCAATTCTTCAGGTTCAACTTGTACTTCTTGAATATGTCATCTTATGAATATGTGTGAATTAAATATGATTGTTTTACACTTAATATCCACTTATATTGGGTTTATTTATATTTATTACACATAATTATGTGATTTATTTATCCTTAATTTAAGCATACCATCTTTATAAGGGATTTTATCCCAATTTACATTTCCATTGAGACATCATTGTTGTTATGCACCAATTCACTCTTATATGGTGTATAAACTATCCTTTGAAATTTTATATCATGAATCCCTTTATTCTCATGATATTATAATGTTCTAATTAAATTTTATTCTTTAATTATTTGTATTCAAGTGTCTCTCTTTTTGTCAAAAACACTTTAACTAAAATATTGTTTTAAATGTTTTAAAAATTTATTATTCTCAATATTTCTCATTAATGTCCATGTTTTGAAAATGGGTTTTAGTATTTATTTATATGGACAATAATGTTTTCAAATGATAATTCATTTAAATGCATCAAAGTGGTATGGGACACTTTGATTAAAAAATCTCTTTTTCAATGGTTTTGAAAATGATTTGATAAAACATTATTTATTTCAATATCTTGATTTGATATATTGGAATGTGGAAATGTTATTATTCCTGTATACATGTGTCATATGTTATAATTATGTTATGGTTATTTGGAATTGTTTAAGTATATGGGTGGTTCCGTGATAAACCTAGGGCGGGTGAGCCAGAGATATCTCTCCAATGCATTGGGTAACGTGACAGAGGTAAACGTGATGTTTCTCCTAAGGGATTTAGGGAATATACCATGATGGGTATTCCAAGTGTAACTCCCTATATAGCTGTGATAGCTACAATGTACGTTTGATATGGATGCCATAATTAACCTTTATTATTTATGATTTGTGTGTGTTATTTATAAATCTTATGATTTCGTAAGGTACTTTATGATTGAAAAGTATGGTTTCATTGATTTGTATTTATTGATCTACTAATGTTTTCCTTTCTTATTTTATAACCCTTACTGAGCTTTTTATGCTCATCCCAAGTTTCTGAAATGTTTTCCACATGACTTAATGATGAATAGGGTCAAGGATGTGATCATGGAAAATTCATGCTATCAAAAATATGGAACTAGACATGTTTCTTTTTAAGAGTTTTTATTTTATGAAAAAAATGGATTCTGAGTAGTGTCTACTTGTAATATTCAAGTTGTTATGTAATAGTTATGGCCTAATTCTCTAAAACTCTAAACCTAAAAAGATCCTAAATCAGAATTATTCATTTAATTCAATATTATGTAATGTTATAAGGTCTGTTCCTTATATTTAAGATCTTTTCGTTGTACATATTTACCACATTCATGTTATATAATGAAATATTGAATTACTCATATTTATCAATAGAATTTCCAATTTTAATTAATAAAAGTTAATTAATGCATTAATAATATAAGAATTATGAGTTAATAATATCACCTAGTAGATTATTATATATTTTTGGAATTCTTATAATAGCCTAAGACCCACACTCATGGATCCAGTGCTAAAAACATAATCTTTACATTTATAACAATAGTATAGATAAATGGCGCCGAATTTTTTTCTTCCAAAACTTAAAACAAAACAAAAAAGAAATATTGGATCACTTATGTTCCAAGGGGACTTTTAGGTTTAGAGTTTTAGATAATTAGGACAAACCATTTACAACTTGGCTTTATAAACAACAGGTTCATAAATATAAACATAATCTCCAACTATACCCATATTTTGATATTCCATGTCAAGTATTCCATACCCCCAATAAAAATCCTCAGATATGAAACCTTTCTAACCACAAATAACTTAGCATAATTACTTATAATCTAGGTAAAAAAGAAACATAATAAAGAGTGATCTCAAATGATTAGTAAGGGTAATCATGGGAGGTATCAATTGAGGATCAAATAAAAGAATAAGATAATCATAAGGTTATAATATCATGACCATAACTAACATATTTCATACCCAAATATTACAAAAATCATAAACATGAGTTATGGCCTAAAACTTTAACATTTAAGAAAATGAATCATAAGAATGATAAAACATCATGACTCAATCTTGCACCATGTGTTCATGACATAAATGTGTGTGAAACCATCAAAAGTATAAAAACCATTTTATATGTCAAGATTTATTACCAAAACCATCATATCAGGCAGCAACACATGTTTCCCATAGTGGATAAAGCAAATCGAACTATTTCTCATAATGTATCCAGCACTTTAACTAGTTTCCTATAACTATATAGCAAGATATAAAACTTTACTCAATGAATTATAGGGAGATATTGGTACCACCCCTCACATAATGAAATCCATACATATGTTTTCCACATTATTATAAAACATTCATCATATAAACATTTCATAACCTGTAAAAATAAAACAGGTTCCACATTTCATAAAATTATAGCATAACCCATAAAAATGGATTTCATAAACATATCATAATCATTGACATAAACTATTGAGAGAAAGCATATTTATGGTATCATTGGGTCAAATACCCAAAAAAACATAATCAACACCAAATTTTTTTATAATTGATGAATAGAAATACTATTAAAATATCGTTAAAAACTATAATGATGAAAATGAAAAAAAATTAAAATCACATTTCAAAAACCAAAAATTTGAAAAATATTCAGGAAAATGTTTTCCTTGGAAATAGTATTTGAAAATTTTAAAGGGATATTAAAATTATTGAGTGTCTATAATGGTAGGAAATTCCTTTCATGTAGTATTAGTTAAAAGAAAACATTCCTTTCATATTTTTTTCAAAAAGTGACTCCTTTAGAAAACAACTAGAAGATTCCTCGAAAACTATTTTTAAAAAATTACATAGTGGGTAAAAACTTCATTAAAAATAACTGAATAATTTTTAAAATTATTCTTGAAATCATTTTATAAAATATTTATATTCAAGGAAAATGATTTTATACCAAAAAGATAAATATAGTCTATTTTCCTTACAACACTCTTTTGATATATTAAATAATTAAAGTGATGAAAATGAAAGAAAAACATATATTATCAATAAATAAATATAGGAGAATAAATTTAAATGGATTCATCAAATAAGGTTCATATATTTTCCTCATCATAAATTCAATTGTAAATAATCTTGATTTAAATATGATTGAAATATAAATCCCTAACCTTGGGTATAGACTTCCCATGTATGTACTTTAACTTCTATATAATAAACTCAAAAAAATATATAATGTCTTAAGATAATTTTATGGGCTTAATAACCTACCATATATAAATTTATTTCATTTATATTAATGATATAGTTAACTACCTAATCAGTTATGTCAACATCAGGTTCTTTGAGAACGTTCAGTCTATAATTTCGAAACAGATTTATTGTATTGACCATGGTCAAAAGGGCACCCTATTCCATCATATCCAAAATAATAGTCATGTAATAATTAAAATTTTTATATACCAAATATAATTTTAAATCCAACCACAAAATATAGTTATGTAAAATTAAATATGTTACAATCATAGAGACAGTAGTACGAACATACATAGGAGTATCGTCCAATTTTTCAAAAATCATTACGGAAAGAAAGTATACTTTTTGTCTTCATATAATTATCATTATATAAAAAATATCATATTTATTATTTAAATATACTTATTTATATCATATATTTTATGAAGTCCATAAAAACGAATCACCTCGCTTCATAGAGGAGGTAATCCACACCTACGCATGAATGATGTTATCATTTTTCAATGAATTTAAAGGTAAGAAACTAAATGATATATTATATTTTAATAATAAAACATATTTCATTAATATCATATTTAAACATTAATAATATCATTATAAACATCCATTAGAGGTGGTTATGGTAAACTAATTACACCAGTCTACGAGGTGCCACTATGTCATACACATGAATGATGAATTACTTTCCCATTTGATAGAGTTTGGATATTTATATAGGTTTTTAAATTAACATAATAATATAAACTTTTATTTAACATAATTATTTTATTATATATTCATGTATAAGGAATATTTTAATGAGTTTTAAGAAGAAATAAATCAGAGACACTCGGTAAAGAACGATACCTCTTCTTCTAAAAACCTCCTTTTATAAACAACTTAGAACCACTATGGTTGGTATTATACTATAAATAAAACCTATAGAATGTGGGGATATATTTTAGGAAGGTATTTGGGTAGATATTTTCTAAAAAAAATGGGTTTTTAGGTCTGAAGTAAATATAATAAATATTCACTTTCTTAAGAGAGGGGATCAGCACTCTTTGAATTCCATAAAATATTCAATTCATATAAATTAATTTTAATGTAAAAATGGATAAAAATTGATAATATTAATATAAAATATTTGTATGAGTATAAATAATCTCATAAAATTAAAATTTTAAAATATTTTACAATGATTTTACCCTTATTTTTTGGTTTTAACCCCCCCCCCCCCCTGTTAACCCTTTCTACAATTATCACGACAACAAGGTTATTTACTCTTTGAGGAACATTACAGTTATTATAAATCAAAAAAAGTCCCATAAATAGACATGGATTATATTATTAAAAAAAATCTAATAAATTAGCCAAATATAATATTTTAATGAGTTTTTTATCATTTAATAAAATATAATTTATTATATAATATTATTAATGTCAATTTTTAGAACTTTTAAATACTCTCACTTTAATAGCCTCAATAAAACAAATTAATAGAGAAAAATATTTTATTAAATATATAAAATATTTTTTTTATCTATAAAATTCATGAAGCTCAATAATTATATGAAATTTTATTTCGTTTTTGTATTTTTAATATCATTTATTGGATATTGTTTCATTAATTAAATAATTACTATGTTAGATCTGTGTGATAATTTAATGTAATTATTTCTTCACTAAAAATTAAAAAAAAATATCATGATGAATATAAATCATTTATATATAAAATTAAAATTTATAAATAAACACATCTTATTTTTATCCACATAATAAGAATACTATAGCTATTAAAAACCAGAGAGTGAAATTTTTTACTTTTCTTTACATAAAATATTATAAAAGTCATGATATCACCAAAATGGAAAAAATTCCATATAATAGAATTTTTTATGATAATAGATGAAATATATTCATAAAATAAAATTAATTCAAGTATTAAGATCATTTTATAGCCCTTATCATATTTTTTTAACCCTAAATTATTTGATTTACCTTTTACCGTGGTAATAAAAATTACTATAGGTAATATTCATAACGGCTAAATATAAACGGGGAATATTTATCAAATTTATACCCACTGATTCCAAGTTTTGAATAAATTTTTTAAAATTAAAATCAAATGAGTGGGAAAACATTATTTAAAATTGAACTATAAAAATGTGATGAAAAATGATTTTTCAGAAAAATGGCCTTTTTAAATATGAAATTTTGTATACCAAATTAAAGTATAAAATTCATTTCAGACCCTATAATTTGATTATTTTAAAATGAAAGGAACTAATTAAATTTGAAAACTAATCCAAAATATAATTTTTCTTTGTAAATACTTTAAATTAAATTATAGTTTCTCAATAAAAATCAATACTTTTCACTATTCACTGAAAAAACAATAATTTCAAAAAAAAATACCAAAATTTAACGCAAATATAATTTTGATATGATTATTTTAAAAAAATATTTCATAAAATAGAATTTCCAAAAGTTTTAAAAATTAATTATAATATTCACTCACAAAAAACAATAAAAAACATTTTTTAAGAAAACATGTTTTTGAGGAATAAAATCAGTACTAAAAATTGAGTGCTAATTTCTGAAGTATTAATCAATAAATTTTTATTAATTAGATCCTTTATATATATATTTCAAAAATTAGTTAATCCTATTCATATCCACCTATTTATCATCTAGGTCATAATGATCATATTTAAATAATAATATATTGTGGTTTGATTATCCACATTGTTGCATATTTTGTATGCTATCGATTATAGTCATTTTTTTAAAATCTTGGGATATTACATTAACCCCCAAAACCATACAAAATTTTATACTCACAATTTTAACTCGATATCAGTAACTAGGGGCTTGAATTTTTTAAATACCTTTGTTCAAATCTAACATCGTAAAAAGGCTTAACAAAACCTCTACTTGAAAAGAGAAAAAGGGAAGTACAAAAGTCATCTAAAGTAACCCAAAATTGGGTTTAAAAATATGTTTAAATTAGTGTGAAGTTAAAATATGAACATGGAAGAGAAAATTATCACACAATTAATAATAATGACTAATATTGAATATGATCATGAGAAAGTAAACAATCACAAAACCACAAATCTATGATCCGTTAAAAAATCATTAATTTATCTATGGGAAAAGTAAAAATATAAATATTTTCATTTCAATACCATTTTACTATAATTTAGTAGTTAATTTATCATATATACTGAGAAATTAGGGAAATATACATAATTAATAAGTATAATTTCATCCTCTAGTCAATTTCTACCACAATATCATCTTTTTCTTCAAATGATGTGAATTTCAGATGAATTTATTTATGCATGAAACACTTACATAAAATCATAGAATTCTATTAAATAATAATAAACCATTCCCTTTTTCTTTATACATCAACAAAAATCATAATAGTTAGCATAATGTATGGTAATTCTTAAAAATGAATAAACCTTCATATGAACAAAAAATTCATTAATCTTCAAGATTCAATAGTAATTCACAAAGATAAAACTAAATCATTCTACAGTATAATTATCCTTAAAATTATTTAAAATATTCCCAACCAAACTTGAAACCCAAAAAAATAAGAAGGATTTGGTCACATATTCTTCCAAGATACATTTAACATTTATCTTCAAAGAACATTAGTCACTTATAAATTCATATGACCAAAAATATATATGCCCTAATTATATAATTACCATAAAGTCACATTAATATAATATATGCCTCAAAAATATAATTCAAACATTAATCCTAAAGTAATAATTCTTATTAAACCTAAGGGTCTCATATACCTCAAAATATCATTAGTCACGTTAAAATTACATCACCTAAAACCATAAAAAGGGGCGTCTAAGATTTTGAATTTATGGTCACCTTAGAATTATATACTCCTGATAGAATACATGACTCTTAATAATCTCACAGGAAAATATCCTATTCTAAAAAGTTGTTTAAACCCTAATAAGGTACCAATTGTAATAGCTAGAGACTCGCACTCCCGGATCTGATGCTAAAAACATAAACATTACATTTCTAGAATTGATATTGATTAATATGACCCAAAATTTTTCACCCAAAACATAAAAAATTAAAAGTAAATATTGGATCACGTTCATTACCAAATACCTTTTAGGTTTAGATTTTTAGAGAATTAGAAAAAACTCTTAACAACTTGGTTCATAAAGAAAATTGTTTATTAAATCCACATCATCTACCACTGTACCTAGCTTTTCATATTCCATGTTACGTCTTAAATATATTCTATAAAATTCTTCACACATGAAACCTTTCTATACACAAATAATTTAGTATCATTCTTCATAACATACAGAAAAGGAAATATGATAAAGGTGAGATTAGATACCTGGTGAGGGTAACCATTGGAAGTATCAATTGATGATCATATCAAACTATAATATAATCATAAGTTTATAATATCATAACCATAACTTACAAATTTCATACCCAAATATGAAAAATATCACAAACATTAGTTATGTTATAAAACTTTATCATTTTTAAAGACGTGAATCATAAAATTAATAAATCATCACAGATCAAATTTGAAAAATAAGTTCATGTCATAAATTTTTTTGGTTCCATCATAAGTGTAGAAACCATTTCATTTGTCAAGGTTAACTACCAAGACCATCGAATTAGGAATCAATACTAGTTTCCCATAGTGGATCAATCACATCGACTAGTTTTCCAAAATTGATCAAGCACCTCAACTTGTTTCCCATAACTATCCCATGAGATATAATACTTTACCAAATTAATTTTAGAGATATGTAGGTCCCACAAATAAATAAACGAGAACCATATATATTTGTGACAAAATATCATAAAACATCAATCATATAATAATATCATAACATGTGCAAAGAAAAAAGATTCCATATTTCACAAAATTACAGAATGACCCATAAAATAGGTTTCATAAACATCTCACCATCATTAACATAAACCATAGAGAGAAAGAAAATTTATGGTATCATTGGATCACATTCCCATTAAAACATAAGCTATACTAATTTTTTTCATTGATGAATCGAAATACTTTTAAAATATCATTAAAAACATTCCTGAGGAAAACACCCTTCTTATTTGAAAATCAGTTTTTAAAAACTAAAAAATTACATAATATTAGAGAAAAAAAATTCTTTTAAAATATTATTATAAAATTAAAAACAAATCTTAAAATTATTGAGGAGTCAAGATATCATAAAATTCTATTCATGCCATATTAGTTAAAAGAAAACATTCCCTTTATATTCATGTTAAAAGGTACCTCATTCGGGAAAGGAATAGAATATTCCTTGTAAAACATTTTTTAATAATTCAAACAAGGGTAAATATGTATTTATAAATAATTGGATAATCTTAAAATAATTCTTGAAAACATTTTTAGAAATTTGGATATCGAATAAAAAACATTTTATATCGAAGAGATAAATAAAGTCTATTTTTCTTAAAAACTCACATTTGATCTATTAAATAATTAAATTGAGAAAAATGAAAGGATAACATATATTATAAAGAAATAACCAAATTAGGAAAAAATGAAATGTACTCAATAGTAAATGATTATATAAGTTTATCAATATAAATTCAAGTATAAACAATCTCAATTAAAATATGATCAAAACATAAATATCTTACCATGAGTCCGGACTTTTCATGTATGTCCATTACCTCCTGTATAATAAACTCATATCATTTATTTTATTTCTAAAGAAAATTTTATATATGTAATCCCTTATCATTAAACAATTTATTTCATATATCCTAATGACATAGATATTTATTTAATCAGTTAATTCTATGCTGGGTACTTTGAGAATATTTGGTCCATAATTTCCAAACAACTTTGGTGTGTTGACCATGGTCAGAATGGGTTATTATTCAGTTATCCCTAGAATAATAATCATTAAATAATTATTATTTTTACATATCAATTATTATTTTAAATCCATCCATTAAATATTCTTATAAAAAATTAACTATGTTACAATCATGGAAATGATAGTTCGTACGTACGCTTGAGTAATGCTTTTATTTATCACCAATCATTATGGAAAGAAGGTAAGTATTATTTTATATTTAAAAAAATATTATTTTATCAGAAATATAATATAAATTATTTAAATATACTTATATATATCTTTTATGTGATTTAGTATTGAAAAAATAATAATATCTCCTCGTGGAGGAGATAGTCCACACATACACACAAACAACGTTATTATTTTTTAGTGCAAGGAAAGTTAAGAAAGTAATTTATATATTATCTTTTAAGAAATATAAATATGTAATAAATATAATATATAAACATCAATTCCATAATTATAACCATCCATCAAATGTAGTGTTGGAAAATGAAATACATCTGTCAGTGAGGCGGTAGTCCTCCATACACACAAATGATGAATTACTTTCCCATTTAATGGAGGTTGTAAATGGATATTGGTCATCACATTAACATAATAATATATAATTATATGTAAGAACCGATTTTATTACATAATCATGGTTAAGGAATATTTTAATGGGGTGTAAGAATAAATAAAATAGAAAGGCTCGGTTAAGAACAATACCTCTTATTCGGACAGCCTTCTTTTCTGAACACCTTCAGACCACTAAGGGTGGTATTCTTCCATAAGACAGGCCTCTAGAATTTGTTTTTTGATTTTATTAGAGGATTTTGTTAGATATTTTCTAAATAAAATTGGTTCTAAAGTGTGAATTACAGATAATAAGTGATTCCCTTTGATAAAATAGGGGAGGTACACTCATGAAATTTAATAAAAAATTAAATTGATAAAAATTAATTTTGATGAAATAATGTATAAAAATTGATAATATTAATATATAAGATGATTATGAGTTAAAATACACTCATAAAATTAAATTGTTAGGGGTTTTGACTATTTTTTACCCTTATAATTTGGTTTGGACTCCCCATTAACACTTTTCTCACTTAACACGACAAAAAGGTTTTTTACTCTTTAACAATCATTATAGTTACTATAAAAAGAAAAAAATCCAAAAAATTGAACATTTTTTATAAAATAAATTATAACATAATCACTTGGATGAGCCTAATATATTTACTAATTTTATGTCATTTAATAAAATATTATTTATAATAAAATACTGTTAATGTGAATTTTTTGAACTATTCATTACTTTAACATTAATAACATCAATAAAACAAATGAAATTTAAAAATATATATTTTAATAATTCTCTACCATATTATTTTCTTCTAAAAATTTAATTTACCACGTTAATTATAACAAATTATAAATATTTTAATATTTTAAATATAATTTCTTTTATTTTTCAATTAATTTATTAATTATTGCATCACCTTTTTGTAAGCATTTAAGGAAATTATTTCTTCACTAAAAATTAAAAATAAATTATCATGATTCATATAAATAATTTATAGTTAAAATTAATATTTATAACTAAATATATCTTCTATTTATACCCGTGTTAAAAATATTATAGTTATTAAAAACAAGAGTGTGACATTTTTTACTTTTCTTTACATAAAATATTATAAATGTCATAATGTTACCCAAATCGAAAAAAAGGACATATAACCAAATATATGATGATTATCGAAGATATAGACTCATAAAATACAATTAAGGAAAGTTTAGGTCCATTTTATAGTCCTTATAATATTGTTTTTAATCCTTAATTAATTGATTTACCCATTAATATAGTAACAAAAATTACTATGGTTACTATTCATGTTGACTAAAAATAAAATGGATCTATTTACCAAATTAGGACCCACTAATTAAAAATATGAAATCAAATTTTTAAAATTTAAAATAAACAATTTGAAATTTTTAATTTAAAATTAAACTGAAAAAACGGGACAAAAAATGGTTTTTGAAAAAATGGACTTTTTAAATATAAAATATTTTTATCCTAAATTCAAGTATAAAATTAATTAAAAATTCCTAATTGGATTATTTTAAATCAAAATTAACTAATGAAATTTTAAAAATGATCCTTAATATAATTTTACTTCGAGAAAACTTTAATATAAAAAACACTTTTCAATAAAAAAATAGTATTTTCCACTATTCACTAAAAAATCAATATTTTTTAGAACAATGCCAAAAATTTTACCAAAAGAAAATTTTTATATTCTGACATATAAATTTAAATTTCTTTAATACAATAAAATTTATTAATATTCAAATAAATAATTATAATATTCACTCAAAAAAGTAATAAAAATCATTTTTGACGAAAACATATTTTTTTAAGAACAAAATGACTTTACTAAAAAATGAGTTTTATTTCCAAATCATTAATAAATATATTTATATTCATTATAAACCTTAAATATTTTTTTTAAAAAATATTTAATCTTATTTATACATTCCAATTTAAAGGATAGGTTATAATGGTCGTATATAAGTAATAATATTTTGCAGTTTGATTACACTTAGAATTGCGTATTTTTTATGTTATCAATCATATTCATTATTTTTAAAGTCATGAGATATTACATTTTTAGAAAAAGAATATATAAAATACATCTACTAGGCATAGAGTTCCACACATATTTTATGGTATATGCAAATGGTTTGAGATGAAATATAGAAGAATATTTTAAATTCACAAAACACATCTCATTATGATCATAATTAATAATTTATAGAATAAATTTTATAAATAAATGAGAAATAGTTTGATTAAATTTTATCAACTGTAGTGACCCAGATTTTCCTCGATTTTTACCAAGCCTAATTTTTTACTTTTTGGTGCCTCAGGGCCTTCCGAGGGGAAAATAGTAATTCTACCCTAGTAGGAAACATCATAAAAAAATTCAGAGTATTTCATTGGTTTCAGTGTATGGGGTTTACTCTCAGGTTGGGTCCGAATGAAAAATAAAGTGTTGTGGAGCCTTGAAAATGATATAATATAAAATATTATGTTATTTTTATTCATATGTGTGAGTGTTTGTTATGAAATTATTATATCTCTCAAAATGGGACCTCATATGGGAAAACTTATATAATGGTTAAATATGGAATGGGTTTTTTACATTTGGAATGATATAAAATTTGTTCACATCTCGCATCAAAACAGTACATATTTGCAATAGAATTTTATAAATAATTTATTTATTTATTTATTACTTGTTTAAATACTTGAAAACCCTATGAACATATCCATAAAATTAATTTTATGGATCTTACCAAGGGTTAGTAATTGTTGAAAAAGTAAACACTGGATTGAGGGAGAGAGGGAGGTGAAGCTGGATCGAGGCAGCATCGATGGTGGGATCATATTTATGGTAGTATCAATGATGGGATTATGTAACAATGATGAATATAAACCATGAATATGATAATGGATCAAATAAATTTTCATTTTACTATTATTTAGGGGCTTTATTTTGTGGAATTTCCCATGTTTAATATCATTGTGATTACAGATTAATTCTTCTAAGAATGTAATATGCATCATCCTTTTCCAAGACCTATTAATTTATGTTTTTTATTGGACTTATAATTTGGGAATCATTAATACCAAAACAATATAGATTTATCAGTTTCTTTATATTCTTCAATTATTAGTGATGGTCAATCACAAATTAATTGGTTCTCACTTTGGGGGTTTATAGACTTTACCCTCTATTCATTGTGAATTTATCATTGATATTCGGTTTAATCGAGGATTTTCCCTTTCCCCATGGAATAATTCATTTCATAATTAATTATTCGTTTTATGGATCATTATTGTGAGTCTAGAGTCAATTATTATGTTGTGGTGGTGGAAAATTCATAGAAGAATGAATTTTATAGAGGAATAAGGATGTTTGTTTTGAGAGTCGTGATGTGTGGGAAACATGGAAGGGAGAAAACGAATCAATTTGAAAACGAAGTCTATCTGAAATATGGTTTCTTGCATAGTATCAATCTTATTCAATGCATTTTTCAGGAATTTTGGTGAGATATGTGAATATTTTAGTGGTTATACAGAATCCTTTGTGTGAATCAAGGGATCTAGAAATTTCCTAACTATACAGCATGTAGTTTGGAAGAAAACATGTTGTGTGTATTAGTAGTTACAGCACTAGGGTTTCATTTCTAAGTTAAATATCATATGTTCATATGGTTGATTCCACACATGTTGTTTCCATAGAAGAGTATCTCTATGTGTAATGTGGTACACGCCTAGGGAGCTTGGGTGGATAACATGTCATGTATGCCTAGGATACACCATGTGTACCACTTGGTGGAATATAACTCATTCAGTGAGGCACATGTTGAGTGTCTAACTTGGACCAAAAAATCATGTATCTCATTCCACAAACCATGTAATTGGTATTTCTCATGCATTTTGGGTGACTGTGAATGTCCAGGTTGTCGACATGAGGTGAAAAACCATGTACCCCCTTAGACACATCAAGTACTCCCCTTTCACTCTCAATAGGTCCTTTAAACAGTTTCTCCCTATGTAGGGTCCCACATGGTACATATGGGTAGATTCATTGATCCCCTAGATAAGGTCAGGTATCCCATCCTAATACCCAGGGTAGGGGTTCCTTATCTTTGGTTTAGTCATCGATAGAGTTGGGTATCCCCCCATGTAGGCATGGGGTTGCAATCCACTATTTATTTTTACCTAGGTAGGGTCGGGTATCTTGTAACCTTTATCTGTACATGTGATCCCATCCTACGAGATAGTATAGATAGAGTTATAAATCCCCCTATGGATCTAGTTTTGATCCTCAATATGCTATTTTAACTTCATGAAATTCAATTATTTTATACACTCAGGGTTTTATCCTCTTTCTGTGAGTTGAATTTCTACATCTAAGGTGTCTTCTAGTGTGGTGTGTCTTTCCTTTGGAAGTTTTTGAGAGGCCTCATAGATCTTTTCCTCAATAGTATGTATTCATGGATCAATGTGAATAATTATGGTCATTTGATTGTATTTGAGGTCTCAGACCTTAATAAATGACTTGTATCCTTCGATGAAAACATTTGGGTTCACCATTTACCCTTTTATGGCATGAGATACCTCAGTTGGTGAGTATGTTATAGGGTTAAGCAGGATATACTTCTTGGACTCTAGTAATGATGAGGCTACTAGAAGCCTATGGGTTATAGAATTTTGTAGTATTATGGTTCATCAACACCCTAGGATTTTCCTTTGAGATGTGGTAAATACTTGGCTATCAACTTTAGGATTCAAAGACTCTTAAGTGTTCTAAGCTACCATATAAACTCTTATTATATGGATTTCAAGGTTTTTTCTGAGATGATCGAGACCTCTCTGTGTCCCTATGACTTATAGTGATGAGAATATCTCAATTATTCTTCTTAACTTCATTATGGATAATACTTAATATGAGTATATTTCAGTTGATGTGCTGTTTTCTTATTATTATTGATTTTTTGGGCATCTTGGTGAGTATTTTTATACTCACCCTTATATGAACATTGGACCCACACATGTTGTGTTTAAGAATATGATGCACAAGCTGAAGATGGTCTTGTACATGTGGATTTGAACTGGATTATTCTGATTTTATTCCTATAGACCTTGTGGTATGTGGTATAGGAATATCTTAGTGGTAGCAAGAGATAATAGTACCAGGAGACATTCATTCATGGTGCCATCTTACATCAAGGGCATCAATGGCTTGTTTGGTTATTATTTTTCCTTTTTGGTTATGTACATGTATTTTTCCCTTTTTACATTACGTTATTCAAACAGGTTATCTATTGGGATCTTAGTAGATGTATCATGCATGTGTTATATTTTTCTTGGTTGCGTTTATATATACCTTGCAGGTGCTTTTGATTAAATTATATGTTAGAGATATTATACTATTTCAGGTTATTGTAGAACAAGGACGCCTATGTGTGTGTTATTCCCAGTTGGAGCTACTCACCATACCTTGGCTTATTGAAAGAGGGATTGGGGTGGCACAACCAAGTTTCCACTAATCTAAGTGGAACCTACTGGGTTCGACCAAGTTAAGAGTTATATCAGAGAAGGTATTTCCAAGGGACTCTGTTTAGAGATAATATTCATATGAGAATTGGTTTTAAAACATAGGGAAATGATGTAAAGGGGGTCTTGAGTTCAGTTAATAGACCCGGGAAACTAGCATATTTTTAGTGATTGAAATATCCTTTCATCGGGACACTAATTGTAACACCCTAAGATTATAAAAAGAAAACAATTTTATATATCATATATGACACACAACATCGAGCCTAAACAAACCATGAAATATAATTCTTTAAATATGATGGTTATAACCTAGCCATTAAATTGGCGGGTATAAACAGGATAAATTTAGTTATGATATATATATATATATATATATATTATTCTTACTCAATATAAATTTATTGATAAATTCTTAGTAGATAATCTCTCAATTTTTAGTAAATTCATTTTATTCCTCAAAAATATATTTTCCAAAAAAATGGTTTTTATTGCTTTCTGTAAAAAAAACTATTATAATTAATTTATGCAACATTTATAAATTATATTTTAAAAAAATTATATAATTTTTTTAAAATCATCATATCTAAATTATATTATGGTGATATTTTGATATTTTTCTAAAAAGTTTGATTTTTCATTGAATAGTGAAAATACCAATTTTCATTAAAAAGTGTATTTTCTATTAAATTATTTACAAATTAAATTTCTATTTTGATTTTTTTTTAAATTTTATTAGTTTATTTTGATTAAATATAATACAATTATAGTTTTATGAATTTATTTTATTCATGAATTTGGTATTAAAAAATTATACTAAAATTTGCATTTTTCTAGAAAAAATATCTTTCATAGTATTTTACATTTTAATATTAGGTTAACTTATGAAACATATATAAATTCAATCTTGAAAATTTTATTCAATATTTTGAATTAGTATTTCCAAATATGGTAAACATGACACTTTTATTTTTTTATTGTGAATAGTAACCACAGTAACTATTTATCACCACGGTAAGGGTAAATCGGGTAATTAAGGTTAAAAATAATATGATAAGGACTAAAATATTATCCTAAAAGTTACCTTTATTTTATTTTATGATTTTAGTTCGGCTATTTCCATCCATGTTTTGAAAATATGAAATCTTTGTTCCATATTTCTTTGATCTTAACCTTTATATTATTTTATGGAAAGAAAATTCAAAAACATCATTCTCTTTGTATTATTATCTCTAACTTTTCTAAATAGGGATAAAAATAGGCTATGTTAAATTATAAAATTTTTACATAAAATAAAAAAAAAATTATCATGACAATATATTTATAATTTTTAATAATGAAATAATTACATTTAAAGCATACGTAATGTCGATACAGTATTTATTCAATTAATAGAAAAATAAAAATAATTATTTTAAAAATATTTTAAGTAATATAATTTGAATTAATTATTTTTTTATGTGAATTTTTTAAATAAATATAACATGTTATTAAAATGTTAAAGTATTATATTATAATTCATTTATTGTCATTTTGTTTCCGAATTCAAATTACATAAATATTGTCAATAAAATTAATGATGATTTATGTTAAATAATATATTACTAAGTTATTTAAAGATCATAAAAATATTAACAAAGTAAAATTAGTATACATTTTTAAATTTCTTCCCTTTTCCATTTATGATCCAATTTTCCCTTATAAGAAAAATTATAAACCTTTATTATTGAAAAATTCAAGACTGAGGTTATGGTGGAAATATTTTAACCAATGGGTTAATCCAAAATATAAGATTTAAAATGATGCCAGAACCTATAAAAAAATTTATTTTATGATTATATTAATACAAAATAATCCTTATATTCAAATAAATTTCATGTTTGAACCATTTTACATGAGTTTGACATGTATTATATATTAATATTTCATTTATTTCCAAACATGAAATAAATAATATTTTATAATAAACAATATATTATTAGATGATTTAAAAATCATAAAATCAAACTTTCAAAATAATTATTGTAATATGGTTGAAAATATAAACCATGGAAAATTTATTGTATATTTTCCCTTTTATAGTAACTAAATTTATCCCAAAAAAGTAAAAAAGGTTATTATCACGGTAATCGTTAAAAGGGTTAATGTGGGTTAAAAATATATATGTGTAAAAAGCTAATATAAACTTGTAAAAAATTATTTTACGATATTATTATAACCCATACTCATCCTATATATTAATTATATCAGTTTGGATCCTTTTTTCCATGAAATATAATTTATATTAATTTAATAATTTATGTAATTCCAAGACTGACCCTCTCCTCACTTATAAAAGTAAACCTCCTCTAATATACTATTCATGCTTAAAAAGCCTTTTAGTTTAGCCAATAACAACCAAAATTCATTCCTAACATCCCTACCCAGATTTTATAAATCATATTTTGGTAAAAATACCAACCTCAAAGGGTTTAAGGTGTAAAGTAATGGAGGTTGTATGAAAAAAGAGGTTTAGTCTTTAACCGAATGTTTTATTTTTATTAATTATTCAACCTCAATAAAATATTATCCAACCTTGATGAGATAAAAAAATAAGTATGTTGAATATAATTTTATGTTATTATATTAATTTCATAACATATATTCATCTCATCTTCCATCAAATGGGAAATGAAATTGTCATTCATTTCAACAATAGACTACCGCCTCACGACCCAACATAATTGTTTTTCCACCACCGCCTATTATGGATGGATGTAATGATGTATTTAATGTTTATTGTGTTATTAATCACATATTTATAAATATTTAAAATTAATAAATACCAATTTCTTTACCTTTTCATTCACATAAAATTGAAAACATTGTTCGTGATTAAATGTGAATTTCCACCTCCATGGAGTGATGTGATTCATTTTTCATCAAGAATCATATAATGGTATATCTAAATAAATAATATGGTATTTAAGATATAATTATAATTATTTAATAAAAAATATCATTTACCTTCTTTCCAACATGATCATTGAAAAATGGGAGCATTACTCATGTGTGCATACGGCCTATTGTCTCTATGATTGTAATGTAGTTCATTTTCATTAAACATATTTAATAGTTTATTTTAAAAAATATAATTAATATATTAAAATTATAATTATTTAAAGATTTTTATTCTGGATATTATTTATTAATTATCTCATTGACCATATTCAACCTACCAAAGTCGTTTTGGATATATGAGTTGAGTATCATCAAACAACTAATGTGAACCTATTTGATTAAGTAATTAATTATAACATTGTAAAAATAATAATAAAATTGAAATTTGTAATTAATAAATTAAAAAATTAACATTATTTTATTATTTAATTAGATAAATAATGTATGTGATGAGTCATACTCGAGTTAAGGGATACTTTGGTTTAAAACCTTATTTTAAAATGTTTTAAATATTTATTTTCTAGATCCTTTTACTCCATATTAATATTGTTAAAATTATTATATGGATGTATTTATATGGGTATAATATAATTATAAAGGAAATTTTATGTCATTATTTACTTTCTTTAAAAAAAAATCAAATCTAATGTTGTTACAGAACATTTTGACTTTCTTCACAAAAGACAAATGAATATTATATTTTAACATATAATAAATCTATGTTTTTTCACTACCATAATTATTATTTTATGTTGGTATTAGTATATATGATTTCATGTTTTATTCAAATAAAAACCCTCATTCCTTTTTTGGCACACATAATCATGAACATGTTATGATGGGTACACCCAGATAACACTCCAATGCATTGGGTAAAGCTTGTATATCATGATATGTTATGAATGGGATTAAGAAGTAAACATAATCCATGATGGTAATTTTTCTACTGTGTAATTTTTTCTAGGAAGTTGGACTTGACTTATGATTATGTCATTTTTGTGTCTCCACCACATTTTCAATGTTTCCATGATCTTAGGATACCATGTTCTTTATATTATGATCCCATGTTACCTATATGAATTTTATTTTCTTATTAATAAGTTTTTGTGTAAATAATTTGATTCTAAGAGGTAAGCTAGTGGAATTTTTTATAATGAATTATTATGACCTTCTAGGGGGGAAAGGATTTTTATTAATAAAATTTTTTCCATGGGTTGTCATGTTTTCATAAAAATACTCAAAACTATTATATTATCTTTATGTTTTATTACAAAATGTTTTATAAAAAAACATAGGATAGTGAAGATGATTTAATTTTCATTAAATGATAATTTGATCTTAAATTTTATTATGTTAAATGAAAACTCTCTTTTATTATTCCATGGTTTTTAAATAGACTAATGGATTTCTTTTTTTCTTTTTTTTCCCTTAATGAATTTTTTGTGCTCATACCACATTTTAAAAAAAATTAAAGAGTTTTAAGAATTATTAGGCAATAGTTTGGTTTAAAGATGGAAAATTTAAATATAATTCCTGAAAATAAAAATTTTTGTTTTATAAAAGTTATTTGTGAGAAAAATGGATACTGAGTGGAAATTTCCACCATGTGATGTAATATTTATTTATGTAAGGGTGATGGACTAATACTCTAAAAATTTAAACCATATAGATCAAAAAATGTAATAGAATAAATTCTTGACTTAAAACTCAATATTAAATAATGTGTAAGGTTGATTCCTAACATTGAAAACCTATTAGTCAACCAAAAACCCGAATACATTGATTTCAGGGTGAAAGTAATTCGGTACATGCATCATATAGTGGTTAGTCATGATCTCTAATATCCTTCAGGTGTCATATCATCCAAATATATTCTAACCCTTATAGGGGAACCCTATTGATTTTTGGGTACTACAGATTAATATTCATCTTGTGTATAGAGGTAAATCGATGATGAACCCATACTTGTGGTGGGTTTCATCTCCAATGGATAGTGAGTGAAGAGGTGTTATTATCTCAGACTATGTTGGAATAAGTACTTTATATATGATCTAAATTAGTCTATATCCACTTTCTCTAAGTGTGGATCATTCTCATTGAGTGGATGGTAATCCATGATGGGTTGGACAAGACTATAGTAATATTGGTTACATTGCATGTGTTTGATGGTAGACACCTCACAATATTGTGACATGAGCCTGACCCTAGGGTGATTAAGGATCTGATGGAGTATAATAATTTCTTTTCCATTTGGTTTATAATTTTAATTCCCAAATGTTTTTTTGTTTTTTGATCTTTATATATGAAACTATGAGCCATTAGTGGATGATATATCTCTCAAAATCCTAACAATAATACCTTACCATGGTTTAAATTTGAGGCTCTATCAGAGGTTGAGATTTTAATAGGGAATATTTAACATTTCACAAGGTGGAATGTATATGTTTAAGTACTCATTGGGTATGTGGTATTTATTAGGTTTATTATTGTAATGTTTTAGAGAGTTTTTATTTGATTGTTGATGCTCCTTTCGTCAAAAAATCTAAAGATTCGAAAAGGGGATTATCTTAACTCAATGTGATTCAACCTTTGGACAAATATCAAAAATTGGTAAAGGAAGGAATAAGAAGAATGTTGCACAAGGGTCGCACAAGTGCTATGATGGTCATGTAATTACACTTGTGCGCCGCAATGGTCGCGCAAGTACACTTGTGCGCTCGAAGTGATAATCACCTGGGTCTTCTCCAGCCTATAAATAGACCCTTTGGGCCCCCCATTTCGAGGGGAATTTTTCCAAAAACTCAGATTTGAGATCCCGGTGCCCTAGTCTCTTCTCAAAGCTTCTGAAACACTTCTAAGGTAATTTATTACCTAGAAAGGAAGATATAAAGATGGGGAGGAAGACCTAAGTGTTGAAACTCATCAACACTTGCGTGCCTGAGTGGCCAGCCCTTAAGGAAAATGGCTACACTTGTGCACCGCCTAACTCCTTCGATAGAACTTGCGCGCCACTCTTCTATAAGAACCTCAAAGTGATTCAAAAGGCTTTAACCAAGAGTCGCTCAAGTATTTCCCTGTTGGTTAACCTTCACGCAAGTACCCATGTGTCGCGCAGGTATACCTGCTTGACCAAGACTTGCGCGTCCATGCTGTACTTGTGCCCCTTCCAGGACTTGAATGTCCCTACCTTTCTGGGTGCCTTTCTTGCCCATTTAACCCCTCTTATTCCATTCCACCTTTCCTATTCAAGATTCAGTCTTCAAGACACTCTTCAAATCCATTTATGGCATGATTTCTTGATTTGGATTCCTTATCTGAAAAGAACTCTGTGTAACGTCTCTCAAAACCTAGTGATTTACACATCTTTATGTCACTAAAGATTGAGATTTCATTCATTCAACCTCATCATTTAATATAAGAGAACTCTTTTAACCTGGGCCTCCTTTTCAGGAATAATCCCCAGTCATAATTTCCAAATATGGGCATCCTCCTTAGGAGTAAGCCCCAAGCCCTCATTAATTTGGGCATCCTCCTCATGAGTAAGCCCCAACCATAATTCTCTTAACCTGGGCCTCCTTTTCAGGAGTAAGCCCCAGTCACCTAATTTGGACATCCTCCTCAGGAGTAAGCCCCAACCATAATTCTCTTAACCTGGGCCTCCTTTTCAAGAGTAAGCCCCAGTCCCATAATTTGGGCATCCTCCTTAGGAGTAATCCCCATCCATAATTCTCTTAACCTGGGCCTCCTTTTCAGGAGTAATCCCCAGTCCCCAAATTTGGGAATCCTCCTCAGGAGTAAGCCCCAACCATAATTCTCTTAACCTGGGCCTCCTTTTCAAGAATAAACCCTAGTCATAATCATTAACCTGGGCGTCCTTTTTAGGAATAATCCCCAGTCATAATCATTAACCTGGGCCTCCTTTTCAGGAATAAGCCCCAGTCACAATCATTAACATGGGCCTCCTTTTCAGGAGTAAGCCCCAGTCTCAAATATGGGCCTCCTTTTCAGGAGAAAGCCCCAGTCCCCTAATTTGGGCATCCTCCTCAGGAGTAAGCCCCAATCCCCTAATTTGGGAATCCTCCTCCGGAGTAAGCCCCAACTATAATTCTCTTAACCTGGGACTCCTTTTCAGGAATAAGCCCTAGTCATAATTTCCAAATATGGTTATCCTCCTTAGGAGTAAGCCCCAAGTCCTCATTAATTTGGTCATCCTTTTCAGGAATAAGCCCCAATCATAATTTCCCTAAATATGGGCCACCTTTTCAGGAGTAAGCCCCAATCCCCTAATCTGGGCATCCACCTCAGGAGTAATCCCCTACCATAATTCTCTTAACCTGAGCCTCCTTTTCAAAAATAAGCCCCAGTCTCAAATATGGGAATCCTCTTCAGGAGTAAGCGCCAAGTCCCTAAATTTTTCATGTCCCTTAACCTGGGCCTCCTTCTTAGGAGTAAGCCCTAGTCTTAATTTCCCTTAACCAGTCCTAATTTACCTTTGATCTGGGATTCCTTCTCAGGAGTAAAACCCAATCATAAGTCCTCTTCTAATTTGGGCCTCCTTTTCATGAGTAATCCCCAAGTTAAAGTATTCAAATCTCCATGAAGCACATATACCTTTATGGACCTTGTTCCTGGATTTCTTCCCAGAAGTAATCCTAATCTTCATTTATCTGGGTATTCATACATACATAAGTCCCACATTATTTCTTATGATTGCATATTTCATAGAACAATTGTCTAATCTTTACCAATACCTCTTGTTTCTCACACCGAGCATGACTCACGTGAGATTAGAGTGTAAAAGTAATTATGACATCCTTCTTTGAGCCATCAATCATAAACATCATACTCCCTTACTCGAACTACGTGGGTTCTGATTCCTTTTCCAAACAAAGGATATGTAGGTAGCCTATCTGCGGGTTCGATCCCAACTCTGAAATAATCCATGTCCTTCTAAATGACAAGAAACTTCAAGTGCCCCACTGAGTGGCTTTAAAACCAGCATGGTCATAATAATGACCAAGAGACTTCTATATAAATGTGTCAAAGGATACCATTGACCAAGAATCCCTAATAAATATAGATGATTCTCTATTGATGAAGAACCTCGAATACATATAAAATATTCTCTAAATTTCCTACATATTTAATCATTGATTGTCAGATCTGAAGGAAAGCTCATTTTATACTTGGTAATGTAAAAAGGATTCACGAACATAACTTAAATCTATAAAGAGAGTTCTAGAGTAGACAATAATTCCCCTCAAAAAGGTGTGATGAGTCTGACCTCCCATCCTCTCGACCAATGAAAATTCCTAAGCCTCATCAGTCAACAAACTGATAAGAGCCTACCTTTGGAAAGTAGGTCCAAATGGATGTGGAATCATTGGATGTTTCCGGTTCTACGAACAAATCTGTTAGAAACCGATTGGAATATTTGAACCTTTAATCAAGGATGTCATCCCCAAATTCTGAGGGAAACAAAAAATGGTGAACCCGATGTGAATCCTTAACCAAGTTAAAATGATGTTTTACCTATTTGTTAGGCCCCTAATTAAAACTCAATGAGAGGGCCAACAAAAACAATCATTGACATATGTGCTCATCCAAAAGACGTAGTGGCTGAATTTATCTTGATTACGTCTGTTATATCAAACAGGCGCTCTTTTTTCAAGATTTTCTGCATTCTAAGTAATGGATGTTCTCAAGTTTACACATGTGAATACCGCTGCTGCGAATGCCACTACTGCTACTCCTGTTGGATCATCGTCTACTCTGAGGACGATATCACCTACTCAGCGTCTTCAACGCTGGGTATCAAATGTGTTGGTTAAGGAGTACCATCAACACGGTACCATCCAAACTCTAGAGGCTGCCCGACAAGCCCTCCAAGTGAACAACTCACAGCAGTCGTCCAGACAACGACGACCAGTGATCAAGAAGCAGGCGGTGCTAACTACCGTCTCCAACCGTTTCGGGTCTTTATCCCCAGAACGCAATCACCATTCACTCTCTTATTCTAGGGAGGTGAATGAGAAGGTCCCTCAGGGCCTTAATTCAAGCAGACAGAAGTCCATCCCGAGGGCTCCCATCAACAATCGCCGCTAGACTCGTGTGGCAGTGCTCCCTCAACATGATGAGGGTGTCAACTCCAGGAGTTCGGCTCAGGTACCTCGAACCCAAGATGGCAAGACAAATAGCCAGAGGCAAAATCCGGTTAACAGTGAGAAGGTTCTCATATATGCCATCTTCAGAGAATTCCACCAACCAAACTTGGTGGAAATCAATGAGCGGGCACACACACCTACCCGTTTTAATTCCAATGTCTAGCAGACTCGTCTGGAAGAAGCACACCAATCCCATCAGGCAATTCCGGCGAAGTATTATAGACCGGAACATACACCTGTTTATATGTCATCAGTTAGTCAGCAGGCTCGTCTGACTTCATATGATGGATCTCTTCAACCACGTTCGGCGAAGTGCAATCAGTAGGCACATACACCTACTAGTATTGATCAAGACTACCAACAGTCTCGCTTGGTAGCATTCGGAGAAGTCAGTCGGAAAGCTCCAGCGACAAACAGGATGCAGACTCAACTCTATGCCCCTACACTTAAGTACTGTCAAGATTCACTGACAGGAAAAGGAGGACAGGAGCAGGCACACACACCTACTCCAAGCATGGAATTGACGTATATCTATGTTCCGGCAGCTGAAGTCACCAAGAATATTCTATCAGTGGTGAAAGAGTAGAAGAAAATTCATGCTCATATCCTGGATGCCTGTCAGGATATTATAACATCTTCAGCGGCATCTCTGGGAAAGACACATAAATCTATCACTACCAGTGGAGTGACACATCAACAGTTCACTCCGGAATAGACACACACATTTGTTCCAGTCCAAGAGGGTTGTGGGGCATACTCCCCCATATCATACGGACAACCAAGTCAGGCACAAACACCTGATTTGAGTGGAGACCGTCAGCCTAACCTAGCCATATTTCCTAATCAGGCACATACACCTGCTCAGAGCAGCCACTTTCATCAACAAGTGGTTTCCAAAGCGAGTAAGAAGGCATCTAAGAAAAAGACCCACCCAGCACAGTCAGGATATCAAGGGCCAATCTGTAACAAGGCGTTGCCCGATGCTGGAGTTCTTGAAGCCCTCAAAAAGTTATTTGTTGGAATTCAAGATTCTACTCCCTCATTTCCCAATAGTGGAAACATTAATTCTGAAGGTCTTCAACAGACACTCCCTCATGAAGGATTTCTTCATGAAAATTCAGTTGATCTCAAAGTTTCATCTTCAGATGAGAGCTACAATAACCCTCTGTGTGGCCAAAATACCAAGGAGCAAGAGATCTCATCTTTTTTTGTAACCCACCATGGTGGTCCTCCCCATGATGATGAATTTCGCTGCGAAAGTCCTCTCCATAGTAGTGATGCACATTGCCTGAAAAATGCTCTAGTGGACAACGTAGTTCCGAGAAATCCCTCTTATCTTGAGGCACTTGCAAATGTGAAACCAGTCATGTCTGATGTTTCATCGTTGGCAGCGGAAATACTTTCTCAATCGGAAGATAGCCCAGGTTGTAGGTCATTCTCCGAACCACCCCTAAGTCATGCATCTTCTAGTTTAATCAGGGATTTCTCTACAAATCCTGTTAAATCCAATGAAGCAACAAGGAAGCGCCAGCTCTAGTCAAAACTGGTAGAAGAATCTTCATCAAATGATAAAGAGGAAATGCTGAACATGAGAAAACAACTGGCGAAAGGTGAAGTTCCAGTCATGTTTTGGCCTCTAGCTAACTCTCAGTATGACATTCCAGAAATGTTGACAGAATATGGAATTCATGATATTCGTCTCAACATATGGAAAACTCTTTTTCAGTTGAAAAATAAAGTATTATATTATGATGAATATGAAAATCATGTTAAGATAATAGAAGGGTTACAACACCAAATTGACTTGGCATCTCTATCAGTCTCTCGATATCCGAAGGCTGAAAAGCAGTAGAGATCCCTTAAACATTCATGCCTTGGCGCACTAAGAAAGTTGTGCCAGTTAATTTCAAATGCCCCATCTGGTATTCATGTCAGAGGATTGGGTATTCCTGGAGCACTGCATTTCATGGTGCTCTCCAGTCAGAAAAGCCTACTGAAAATGGTCTCATACAATGTTATTTCCCATGGCCGACCACAGATACCTGGATTTGTTTGTAATAAAAATCTTTCCCAAGAACAGGCCTAAACTAGTTCCACTCAAAATCAAGAATATAGAGAACAAGTTGTTGAATTACTCCTGCATCAAGCAAACGAGAATATTGAATAGGCCTCTCGTATGGAGGAAGCACATCATCAAGTGACAGAAGTGTCGGAATTCATCCAATGGTATTTTGAACCAGGAGATAAAAGTGGATATGGGTTAATGCATCCAGCTAATTTCCGGACGAAGGTTCGCAAGATCAGGAGAGATTTTAAGAAAGTCTTAGACATAGCATGTCAATAGCCACCCCAGCTCACCAAACTGGGGACTCTTTTAAACCAACCCTCAGAATCAACAAATATGATTCGAGGAGTTGAGCGGGAATAGCAGGAATAGCCCATTCCACCGGACTGGGGACTTTTTCAAATAATCAATCCCCTCCTCAGATAAAGTCATTCTTTTCTCGATTGGGGAAGAAGACTCAAGAGGAATGAAGAGCTAAATTATCAAGAGATTCCCTCCAAATTACGGTTCGTCAAGAAGTTCCTAAGGGATCGAATCAACAAAAGGCAATGTCTCATCAAAGACATGGAAGAAGACAATATCACAGAAATGTTGATAGAAGGGATGTGATGCGTTATGCATCAATAAATGTCATCAATGTCATTGTTGTTAATCCACTAGATGAGGCTCACTTAGGGGACTAAGATGAAGAGGTTCTTGCTCAAGAAGATGTACGCACTGACACAAATGAAGAAGGTGTGCGTACATGAAATAAAAGGGTTACTCAGAACCAAGGTAATCTTTCAAGTAACCCACTTCCCCCTCTCTAAAAAGGATCCAACAAAGGGAGGGGGAAGAATCAGGTTACATATCCTTCCTCTGTAGAAGGAAAATCGCTCTCACTAGACCAAAGGTTTGCAAAATAGGAGGAAGAAATGAAGGAATTAAAGAGGTTGAATGTATAACTACTTCAGGGTAGTCTTCTTCTTAAGCATTCTGGAGTCAGTCAGCTAATGAAATTTTTTACAGCTACTGAGATGGGTCAAGAATATCCTCTTCTATTAGTACACCCTCACAGGTCTAATCCTACGGGTCAAGTGCAACAATAGTTGGTAGTGCTACCATCAGTTGCATCACCAACCACCACATCTGTCCAAACTCTAGTCATTGCACCTACCCAAGTCCAAGTTCAACCGAATGTTTCTAAAAAGCTAATAACTTCCATTGAGTCATTAATAGCTCGGTTAGAAACTATGGAAGGGAAACGTGCACAGGTTCAATCGGAAAAGAAATCTTTACCCTGAATGGGTAGATTCAATCTCTCCCCCATCAAATTTTGGTAACCCTGTATTCCCTATTTTCAATGGATCAGGCGATCCTGAACAGCATTTGACGCATTATGTGTCTTGTTGTGATCCTATGATGGGAATTCCGGAGTAGCAAGAAGCAGTGAAACTCAGATGCTTCATACGAACCTTGCAAGGACCAGCTTTTGTCTAGTATACAAGCTTGAAATCCCAGTCAATTACCGGATGGGAAGATCTTCGTCAACGATTTCTTCTTCAATTCAGCTCAACATTTCCCAAGACAACAGTTTTTGATCATAAAAACTGTAATCAAAGGGAGAATGAAAGAGTCTCTGATTTCATTACTCGTTGTAAGGGGTTAACATATTCCCTGATCCTATCACTCCCTCCAGAGGAACTGTTGCCAATCTATGTGACAAATCTGCGTGACAAATTACGCACGCCGTTGATCCCTGTGAAATACACAGGAGGGTTTCGAGACCTTACTTCAATCGCTCAGCAGATTGAATATTCCCTTATACAGGCTAAGGATAAATCTCGTGTAATTCCATCAACTCCCTGAAGGAGAATGGGTAAAGTAGAAACTGCTACAGTTATGCTTAAACAAGCACTTGTACCTGTTTCTACTTCAAAACCTTCATCTTCTTGAAGGGATCTACCTCCTGAGCGCCAACAACAAAGGTTGTTTCATCCAGATGATCAAAGAGATCAAAGACGAAAACAATTTTAGGATCTAAAGAGAAAAACATACTCTTTCCAAAATGAACAACTTCCTAGTTACATCATTTTGGCTCTGGAAAATAATCTGGTTCAATTTCTAAGGCCTAAGGGGCCAAACAAGGAAAGAGATGAAGATCGTACCAATTATTTCCCTTTTCATCAAATGTTGGGGCATCCCATCCAGGAGTGTTTTGTCTTCAAAAACCTCCTGCAAAAGATGGTCGACTCAGGACTAGTCAAACCGAAAGGTTCTTCGGCTCAGGTAGCATGTGTTACTGCTACAGTTCCAGAGGAGGAAGGCGAATGGAAAGAATTCAAAAGCAAAAATGCACAGAAGTATGATGATTAGATGGTCAGAAAGACAATCAACCGAACTCATGCTATTTTGCGAACACAATTAAAGAAACTGATTGTGTCTTCTGCCATGAATGTTGGGCAAAACCCTCTTCATCAGAGGGAAAGTCCTCAAAGAAACGGCATGATTCAAAGAAATAAAAATAATCAGAAGATGATGAGTATGTGTCAAAGCCTAAGTTGTATTTGACAATCACAGACTTCATTCCATCTACTTCAAAGCCATGGGCACCGCCCCACCAAACGGCACAGCCTAAACAGGCTAATCAGGCGGAGTCTTCATCAGATGAAGAGTTAATCTTCGGTTCTGTTAATATGATTCAATTAACAAATCCATATGTCAATCGCAGTTTCAATTTCAATGAGCCTAAATTCCCTGTATCAAACAGGGGAATCAGAGGAAGTTCTAGAGGCTCAGGATACATGGGAAAATGTGGGTCTTTCAAAAGACACTATTCCAATTCTACCCCTGCTAGAACTGTGTACGCAGCAGAAACTCGTGGTAGAGCCCTTCAGCGAGCTTAGCAAGAACAAGCAAGTTCTTCTACCAATAGAAAATTCAGTCCTGGAACAGTTATTTTGGAAGACCGTTTGAAGGTTCAATCTTCTTCCTCTCAGTAATTAAATGGATCTAATCGGTCTAATCTTCCAAAACCAGGAATATTTCCAACTCCTATCCCAATACAAGATGCCTCACCTTCCAAAGCATCTGCTTCCAAGGTACCTGCTAAACCACATATTCATATTGGGAAACGTATACCTATGGAGAAAAAGTATGATGTATTGAAACACTTGGCCCAAGTACCAGGCAAGTTATCAATTTTGGATGCTCTGAATCTATCAAAATATCTTCGGGAAGCACTCATCGAGGCTTTGTCAAGTTCTTAGGAGTTTGAAACTGAAATTGTTGCAGCTGAAGTCTATCACATAGATAATAATCCTACAGAATACCATGCAATAATATCTTTTACTAATTAAGTTGAAGATGATGTTGTGCATGGTCATATTAGACCTTTGTAATTATCTGGCAAATTCAATGGCATAGACGTTCGAAGAGCTTTCATTGACAATGGTTCAGGAGTCAACCTCATGCCCATTCGTACACTTCGTCGATTGGGCCTCACAGAATCTGATTTATCTCCTTCTACCATGATGTTATAAGTATATGATAAAAATGAACAAGAACCACTGGGTGAAGTTACACTCAGAACTTAGTTTGGAGATCTTGTATCCAATTCAGATTTCATGGTTCTTGATCAAGACTCAGCTTTCAACATCTTGCTTGGAAGACCCCGGCTACATCAACATGCGGTTATCCATTAATCATACCATCAATGTCTCAAATATTGTTTCGATGGTCAATTTGGGACATTGTATGGTGATAACGCCTCGTTCAAGACATGTGAGTCTCAATACATTGAGGCGGAATTCTATCACATGAAGGGAGAGGATAAATCCACAACTAGGGAGATTACCAAAGTTAATGCTCCATATGGTTTGGAAAAGATTCCAGTAAATCCATTTGCACATGTGAGTACAGATTATGTTTTGTCTATCAGTCAAATTGATAGGGTAGACCCAAATAAAAATACTCTTATGGAAAGATCCATAATGTCAATTACGGCAATCGATCTAGACAACATGGGAGAAAATAGTAACCCACCAGGCAATGATGAAAGCTCAAATGGATATGTCTTCATTTCATCTACTGAAATCCAGCAAGTCTATACTTTGCCAACCAGGCTAGAACAAGTTATAGAAATATCGGAGGTGAACAATGATGTCGATTCTCAATCCATCATCTCCTCTTTATTACCCAAAGAAGACCCTTCATCATCAATCGGGTCGAAAATGGAAGCTTCTTCTTTAAGATGTGTAAATTTTGACATCTCTTCTGATCATGAAAATTATGCTTTATCATCTACTATGCAAGTAGAAACAGAAGAAATAACACATGATGTAGAAGAAGAGGAAGATCTCAGAGATTCTCCTCCAGCATTTGAAGAGGGTATCTCTACCACTGTGGATGAACTCAGAGAAATAAATTTGGGTACAAAAGAAGATCCACGCCCCACTTTAATCAGTGCGGCCATGACTCTTAAAGAGCAAGAGATGTATATTTCTTTTCTAAAGAAAAATAGAGATATATTTTCTTGGATCTATACAGAAATGCCCGGGCTTGATCCTGATGTTGCTACTCATCATTTGGGTTTACCAGAAGAACATCGAGGATTTAAGCAAGCCGCGAGAAGAACACACCCAACTTATGCTTCCAAAATTGAAGCTGAAGTGGATAAGCTTATCAAATCTAACTTTGTCAGAGAAGTTCAGTATCTCAAGTGGATGGATAATATTTTCCCTGTAAATAATAAGAACAGAGAAATTAGAGTTTGCATCAATTTCATAGATCTTAATCGGTATTGTCCTAAGGTTGATTTCCCAGTTCTGATTACAGAACATTTAATTGATGCAATAGCTGGCTATGAAGCACTTTCCTTAATGGATGGATATTCTGGAAATAATCAGATCTGAATGGCCCCAGAAGACGAGTAATCCACAGCCTTCAGAGCCCCTTAGAGTGTGTTTTTCTATCAGGTAATGCCCTTTGGCTTAAATAATGCAAGTGCAACATATAATCGTGCCATGCATCGTATATTCAAACCCTTCTTAGGGAAGTTTGTTGAATTCTATGTAGACGATTTGGTGGTTAAATTCAAACAACGTTCTAATCACTTGGCTGATTTGGAATTCATATTCCGCAAGTTTCGACAACATAATTTGAAGATGAACCCCTTAAAATGTTCTTTTGGGGTAACCTCAGGAAAATATCTCGGCTTTGTTGTATGCTTTCGTGGTATTGAAGTTGATCCTGAGAAGACCAAGTCAATCCTTGGTATGTCACCTCCTCAAAATTTGAAATAATTAAGAGGACTTCAAGGACACTTAGCCTATATTCAGTGTTTCATCGCCAATTTGGTAGGCAAAAGTTTACCCTTCACCTAATTGATGAAGAAGGGAGTCACTTACCAGTGGACTGAAGAATGTCAAGAATCATTCGATATTATTAATAAATACCTCTTGAGTCCACCGGTACTCAAGCCACCTGTTGAAGGAAGACCACTTATCCTCTACGTGACAGCTCTAGAGCGATCTTTGGGTTCCTTTATTGCTCAAAATAATGATGCTGGGAATGAAAACAGCCTATACTATCTTAGCCGAACTATGCTTGAAGCAGAAACCCGGTATTCAAGTATTTAGAAGTGCTTCCTGGCATTAATCTTTGCAGTTCAGAAGTTGAGACACTACCTGCAACATCACAAGTTTCAATTGGTATCTTGCAATAACCCGCTCAAATTCATCCTTAGGCGTCCGATGCTTACAGGATGTCTGGCAAGGTGGGCAGTTATTTTGCAGCAATTCGACATTCAATATGTGTCTCAAAAGGAGATAAAGGGTCAATCTCTGGCTGATTTCCTAGCTGAACACCATTTAGTGGAAGACACATCTTCAGATATTGAACTCCCTAATGAGGAAGTCTTCTCTATTCCAGAAAGTCCTCAAGCATGGGAAATGTATTTTGATGGTGCTTCCAGAAGTCCAATAGGGAGGAAAATGGAAAATCATAAATTCAACAAAGTTGGATTAGGAATTGTGCTCATTTCTCCAGAAAAGGCAGTGTTACCATATTCCTTATTATTGTGGGAAGGTGGTACCAATAATGAATCAGAATACCAATCTCTCATCGCAGCCTTGGAATTAGCGCTTCAAGCACAAGTGAATCACTTAAAGGTAAAAGGTGATTCAGACCTGGTAATCAAACAAGTCGATGGGGATTATGCCATCAAAAAAGAAGAACTAATCCCTTTGCACGATTACGTCAGAGAGATAATGGAGGAATTCCCTTCAGAACAGACATTTTATTATGTCCCAAGATCACAAAATGCTCAAGATGATGCACTGGCTAATATATCCACAGCTCTGGCAGATCCAAATCGGGACGAGACAACCATCAGTATTTCCCACCGTTGTGCAACTTCACCTTATTTTCGAATCAGAACAGAGGAAATTAATGAAATTAGTCTCATTCCTGAATCGTATGGTCATACTACAGGATGCATGTCACCTATCAGAGAATACCTTGGAACACTTCCACTTGATAGAGCCGAGAAAGAACAAATTCGGCAACGTGTGATCAATTTTACTCTTTATGATAGACCAGATCACCTAGAGAAAATTCTCAACAAACGTGGTTTTGATGGAGTTCTCTTTAGATGCATTGATGGTGAAGAGACAATGGCTGTCATAAAAGAAGTGCATGCAAGAGTCTGTGGTGCCCACCAGTCTGGACATAGACTATCTAATCAGATTCGAAGGCTTGGATACTTTTGGCCTTCAATGATACAAGATTGTGTTGATTTCACAAAGAAGTGTCATTCATGCCAAGTACATGCCAAATTCATTCATCAACCTCCAGATTTTCTTCATACACCTAAATACTCATGGCCATTTTCCACATGGGTAATGGATGTGGTGGGACCTTACCCTTCGGCTATAGCCAAGCAGTTTAAGTACATTCTTACGGCTACTAACTTCTTTTCCAAATGGGCAGAGGCAATACCTCTCAATTAAATCAGTTCTAAATGAATTCTTAGATTCATCAAGTCTAACATCATTACCAGATTTGGTGTCCCTCATACCATATTGATGGACAATGGGACCAACTTCTATTCATCTGAGGTGAAGAAGTTGTATCAAGAATACAACATCAAATCCAACCATTCATCTCGGTATCATGCAGCGGCCAATGGCCAGATAGAAGCCTTCAACAAGACTCTTTAAAATATACTACAAAAGATGGTGGATAAAGATAAGAAATCATGCCCTGATAAACTCTTTCATGCTTTATGGGCGTATCGGACTACCACCCGCACTGCAACGCAATCAACTCCATATTCATTGGTATATGGAACGGAAGCAGTCTTTCCAATTGAAGTTCAACTACCCTCACTCAGAGTTTCCATTTGTGGTCAGTCATCTACAGATGAACAATCTCAAAAGAGATTGAATGAATTGGAATGGTTAGATGAGAAAATATTGTGCACTTTGAACCACTTGGAAGTCTATCAGAATCGAATAGAACGAGCTTTTAACAAAAAAGTTCATCTTCATTCATTCACTCAGGGAGAATTGGTATTAGTTCTCAGAACTCCAATGATACCAGGAAAGAAACCTCCCAAGCTTGAGCCAAAATGGGAAGGACCTTACTCAATACATAGGGTCTACTCCAATGGATCTTATTCATTAATCTCGATGGATGGAGAACTCATCACTATTCCAACCAATGCCATATTTTTGAAGAAGTATTTTGTATAAACACAAAATATATCATCATGGTCCAATATGACCTTAAACTGCACCAAGGTCCTGTATGACCTTAAACTACACCACCATCCAGCAAGACGTTAAACCGCATCATCAACGGTCCATGCATATGACCTTAAACTATTCGCACTTTCATCCAACATGATGCTAAACGGTATCGTCCCTTTTTCGTCCAACATGACGCTAAACTGTGAAAAAGTACCTTACGTCCAAAAAGACGTTAAACTACTTAATCATCCATGGTCCAGCAAGACATTAAACCGCATCATCAAAGGTCTTGTATGACCTTAAACTACACCACCGTCCAGCAAGACATTAAACTGCATCATCAACGGTCCATGCATATGACCTTAAACTATTCTCACTTTCGTCCAACATGTCGCTAAACTGTATCGTCCCTTTTTCATCAAACATGACGCTAAACTGTATAAAAGTCCCTTATGTCCGGAAAGACGTTAAACTACATAATCATCCATGGTCCTGTATGACCTTAAACTGCACCTAGGTCCTGTATGATCTTAAACTACACCAATGTCCATCAAGATGGTAAACTGCATCATCAACTGTCCATGCATATGACCTTAAACTATTTTCACTTTCGTCCAACATGATGCTAAACTGTATCGTCCCTTTTTTTCATCCAACATGAAGTTAAACTGTGAAAAAGTCCCTAATTCGTCCAATATAATGTTAAATAGTGTACTCTTTTGTCCTCACTGCATGACATTAAACTGCACAGTCTCCCTTTCGTCTAACATGACGTTAAACTATATTGTCCCCATCGTCCTAACTACATGATGATAAACTGTATAGAAAGTCCCTGATACGTCCTACATGACATTAAACTGTACTTTTTCCCTACTACATGACACTAAATTGTGCAGCACCAATAGTCCTAACTGCAAGACTTTAAACTTCATAGTCCATTTATATGTCCTACATGACATTAAACTGTGCATTGTTAGGGTTGTTTCTACCTCTTGTTTCTCACACCGAGTATGACTCACGTGAGCTTAGAGCAAAATTCAAACCATAACACTCTCTCTGGGATACTAACCATGTGTAAGTCCCAACTCCATCATTTTTTAGGTCGTTGTCCCCAAGAACAACTTGATCATTAATTCATTCTTTAATTGAACTACGCGAAATTTGATCCTTGCCTTATAGGCTGGGTACATAGGCAACCTCCCAAGGTTCAAGCCCAAAACCAATCTTTTCACATCGGTTCACTTACATATTATACAATGTTGATTCGTGAAACCGTCCTCTAGAATCAATATCTTTACATTGGTTCACTTTCGTCCTTGTTATACGACGTTAAAATATATAACACTTTTGTCCAGTATGACAATAAAATACAATATTCTTTGATACCCTCACTTGAGAGGGAATCGTTATTTACATTGATTTTCAATCATGTTTTATTCCAAAGACTACGTGCATACATGGCAATGCCCAAACCTTTTATATTGGGTTAAACCATCATTACACTAAAGTCCCCTTTCACCCTTCACATGTACGAACCAAATCTGTACAGAGGGTATTTCTAGAACTACGTGGGCTTGATTCCCATCCTTATGGGATACGTAGGAACGTTCATGTTTCCCTCGAATCCAGCCCCAAGTCTTTGGTCCTAACCCCAAATTCCACTTTCAGTACCTTGGCTGAAAAGTCCCCATGAAAACGCACACTGTGTATTTCCTACAATGGTCCAAGTTCTATGACCCTAAACTAAGATCTCCAATCCTTTTGTCCCACATGACATTAAACTGTAGTTCAAGAACTACGTGTGGCTTGATTCCCATCCTTATGGGATACATAGTGAAGTCCGACATTTACATTCAGGACCCAGCCACAACATGATTATGGTTAGCATTGATCTGTGTATCTCTGCATACATTGGACAATACCCATCTTTATGTGTCATAATCCTAACCTTAAATATTTTCAGATCTTCATAACCCTTTTCTTGACTTCTAGTCACAAAAATTTCAAACTTTTGGGAATTCTTTTGCCTTAATATGCAGCACGTTCCCTTAGGCGGCCTTGCATAAAAAGTCTCTATAACATATTTGTTAGCCAAAAGATGTTATTATTTGACTATGCAGTCAATGACCTTAGGTGGCCCTGCATAATTCAACCCCCTAACGGGTTTGTCGGATACTGGTAACTTCATTCTTGAGAAGAAAGCCTCCTTTTTCCTTGTTGGTCTTAAATGACAGTATGTAGGGATCTGCAAAAATAGCCATCCTTAACATATTTTTCCCATATCCTTTTTCATGATCTGAAAAGTATTCAAGTATATGGTTTATATTCTCCTTCCCTAAGTTTGGGTCAGACCTTCGTAGGAGTGATATCCATCCAGTTCTTCGATAATCTTGTTTGGAAATATCTTCTCCATATTCAAGTACCTCTTTCCATAAAGCAAACTTTATACTTTGGAAAATTTGAATCTCCATAAACCTTCACTGGCTTTTAGCACTAGGAAAGTAAATTTCTGAGAGTTCTTTTGCCTGAATATGCAGCACGTGCCCATAGGCGGCCTTGCATAAACAGTCTACATAACAGACTTGTTAGCCAAAAGATACTATTTATTTGACTATGCAGCCAATGCCCTTAGGTGGCCTTACATAATTCAACCCCCTAACGGGTTTGTTAAATAATGGTAACTTCATTCTTGGGAACTACTTCTTCTAATGACTTTTATCTCTTTTTCATATCATTCCTCATATCCAAATATTCTTAAGTCATAGTTTACATATTTTCCCTCATACTTGAGTATGGTAATATGTTTTCAGATAAATTTTCAAGGAATTGAGTCAATTTTAATCAATTTCGGTCAAAGCTATTTCGACCTTAAACATTAGCCTTTTTATGTCTGACGTGCATGACTTTAAACTGCCCACAAAAGACAAAGGATCTCTGAATAAAAGTCAAGTTCTAGCTCACTAAACATACATTTTGTATGATTTAGGTAATATTGAGCAATTAAAAGGTTCAAAGTTTGTAGGGTTATTTACATTAATCATAGTAAAAATCAAACTCTGCTTAATAGGCCCATTGGCTTAGGTAAAATTTAAAGCAGATAGAAAAAGAGAATGCAGGTATAAATGATTGAAGGTGAAAGTGTTTTTCATTGATTCAAAAGAGTTAGAAGGACATCCATAGACTGGAGTCTCTTCTCTTTTTCAGGAATTACAAAAGACTTTCAACATAACTCTTCATTTGATTTACGACATCCCAAGCTTCATCAGCAGCCACCTAGAATTCATTCATTCAACTGGATACCATAAGAGATGCAGTGATGCCAGATCTTCTTGGAACAATTGTAAAAGAATGTTCTTGAGTGCGGTTTGAGAAAATTTTCTACTGATCAAACAGTGACTCTGTTTCTGTCCAAGATACTTGGAAGATGGATACATGGATTTGAGAATGAAGCATTGGAAGTAAAGATCCATTTGAGAGAATACTCTTTTCAGATATTGCTCTAATGCCATGTTTGTCTTCTCTCTACCAACTGGCAGTGGAAAATATTTCAGTCCATGGGTTTTCCATTTTCATATCTGCAAGGAAATGACATGGAGGAAAGTTTTGAAAGTTCACACCATTGTTGTTGCTCTTAATGCACAGCATAACCGAAATAGAGGAGTAATAATGCAGCTGCCTCTCAGGAATATAATTCTTTGCATCTGGAACATTTACTCCTTACAGATGACCATGACCATATAGAGGCAGGTAGATGCTCTGTGGGAAATTAAGATGATATTTCTTCAAGCACTTAGCCAAATCTGGGAGAGTGCTGTCGCAGATATCATAGTAATCATGGACAACAATGTTCATCATGTCATCAATCTGCTTTCTAGCCATTCCATCAGCCGTTCCAATTCTCTTGGGAGCCATTAAGTCTACACAATAGTTGAATAAATTAACTCTTAAATGGATTGATTTTTCATAAACTTTGTGAAGAAATTTGAAAAAAATGGCTAAGACATTATGGAGCGCAAGTCTAATTTTGAAGCACAAGTATGGATGTGCTGCGCAAGTTTTTGGCGCGCAAGTATCACCGATCACGTCCAGATACCTATACAGCAGCGCGACAGCAAAGAAACATCAGAAAACAGAGCAACCTGTGCAGCGAAGGTGACCTGCGTGGCGAGAGCTCGAAGGTTTGAAATTCGGAAATCTGGATGCATTGTATGGAATGAATCCCCATATTTATAGATGCGACCATGACCCTACGCGCTGTACCCTAGGCGCCCAAAGCTCATTTGCGTACCCTACCCTGCACGCCCCAATTTCCTTTTGATTCTCGATTTCCTCAGAGTCAAATCCGCATTTCTTTTGGATCCAACTCTGAGGGGGGACTTTTGTTGACACTCCATTCATCACAAAATCTAAAGATTGGAAAAAGGAATTATCTTAACTCAATGTGATTCAACCTTTGGACAAATATAAAAAAATGGCAAAGGAATAAGAATAATGTTGCAAAAGGGTCGCGCAAGTGCTACGATGGTCACGTCAGTACACTTGCGCGCCGCAATGGTCGCGCAAGTACACTTGTGCGCCCAAAGTTATAACCGCCCAGGGTCTTCTTCAGCCAGCAAATAGACCCTGTGGGCCCCCCATTTCGAGAGGAATTTTTCCAGAAACTCAGATTTGAGCTCCTGGCACCCTAGTCTCTTCTCAAAGCTTCCGAAACACTTCTAAGGTAATTTGTTACCTAGAACGGAAGATCTAAAGAGGGGGAGGAAGGCCTAAGTGTTGAAACTCATCAACACTTGTGCGCTTGAGTGGCCATCCCTTAAGGAAAATGGCCACACTATGCGCCACCTAACTCCTTCAATAGAACCTGCACGCCACTCTTCTGGAAGAACCTCAAGATGATTCTAAAGGCTCTAACCAAGAGTCGCTCAAGTATTTCCCTACTGGTTAACCATCGTGCAAGTACCCTTGTGTCACGCAGGTATACCTGCATGACCAAGACTAGCGCGCCCATGCAGTACTTGCACTCCTGCTAGGACTTGTGTGCCCCTGACTTTTTGGGTGCCTTTCTTGCACATATAACCCCTCTTATGTCATTCCACCATTCCTATTCATGATTCAGTCTTCAAGACACTCTTCAAAGCCATTTATGGCATGATTTCTTGATTTGGCTTCCTTATCTGAAAGGAACTCCGTGGAAAATCTCTCAAAACCTAGTGATTTACACATCTTTATGTCACCAAAGATTGAGATTTCATTCATTCAACCTCATCATTTAAGATGAGATAACTCTTTTAACCTGGGACTCCTTTTCAGGAATAAGCCCTAGTCATAATTTCCAAATATGGGAATCTTCCTTAGGAGAAATCCCCAAGTCCTCATTAATTTGGATATCCTCCTCAGGATTAAGCCCCAACCATAATTCTATTAACCTGGGCCTCCTTTTCAAGAGTAATCCCATGTCCCCTAATTTGGGCATCCTCCTCAGGAGTAAGCCCCAACCATAATTCTCTTAACCTGGGCCTCCTTTTCAAGAGTAAGCCCCAATCCCCTAATTTGGGCATCCTCCTCAGGAGTAAGCCCCAACCATAATTCTCTTAACCTAGGCCTCCTTTTCAGGAGTAAGCCCCAGTCCCCTAATTTGGGCATCCTCCTCAGGAGTAAGCCCAAACCATAATTCTCTTAACCTGGGCCTCCTTTTCAGGAATAAGCCTGAGTCATAATCATTAACCTGGGCATCCTTTTTAGGAATAATCCCCAGTCATAATCAATAACATGGGCCTCCTTTTCAACAATAATCCCCTGTCATAATCATTAACCTGGGCCTCCTTTTCAGGAGTAATCCCCAGTCTCAAATATTGGCCTCCTTTTCAGGAGTAAGCCCCAGTCCCCTAATTTGGGCATCCTCCTCATGAGTAAGCCTCAATCCCCTAATTTGGGCATCCTTCTCAAGAGTAATCCCCAACCATAATTCTCTTAACCTGGGCCTCATTTTCAGGAATAAGCCCCAGTCATAATTTCCAAATATGGGCATCCTCCTCAGGAGTAAGCCCCAAGACCTCATTAATTTGGGCATCCTTCTCAGGAATAAGCCCCAATAATAATTTCCCTAAATATGGGCCTCCTTTTCAGGAGTAAGCCCCAGCCCCAGTTCTAATTTACCTTTGATCTGGGATTCCTTCTCAGGAGTAAAACCCAATCATAAGTCCTCTTCAAATTTGGGCCTCCTTTTCAGGAGTAAGCCCCAAGTTAGAGTATTAAAATCTCTATGAAGCACATATACCTTTATGGACCCTGTTCCTGGATTTCTTCCCTAAAGTAAATCCTAATCTTCATTTATCTGGGCAGTCATACATACATAAGTCCCACATTATTTCTTATGATTGCATCTTTCATGGCATAGTTGTCTGATCTTTACCAATACCTCTTGTTTCTCACACCGAGCATGACTCACGTGAGCTTAGAGTGTAAAATTAATTATGACATCCTTCTTTGAGCCATCAATCATAAACATCATACTCCCTTACTCGAACTACGTGGGTTCTGATTCCTTTTCTAAATAAAGGATACGTAGGTAGCCCATCTGCGGGTTCGATCCCAACTCTGAAATAATACATGTCCTTCTGAATGAAAATAAACTTCAAGTGCCCCACTGAGTGGCTTTAAAACCATCATGGTCCTCATAATAACCAAGATACTTCTATATAAATGTGTTGAAGGATACCATTGACCAAGAATCTCTAATAAATATAGATGATTCTCTATCGATGAAGAACCTCGAATACATATAAAATATTCTCTAAATTTCCTACATATTTAATCATTGATTGTTAGATCTGAAGGAAAGATCATTTTATACTAGGTAATGTAATAAGGATTCATGAACATAACTTAATTCTATAAAGAGATTCCTGGAGTAGACAATAATTCCCCTCAAAAAGGTGTGATGAGTCCGACCTCCCATCCTCTTGACCAATGCAAATTCCTAAGCCTCATCAGTCCACAAACTAATAAGCGCCTACCTTTGGAAAGTTGGTCCAAATGGATGTGGAATCATTGGATGTTTTTGGTTCTACGAAAAAACCCATTAGAAACCAATTGGAATGTTTGAACCTTCAATCAAGGAGGTCATCCCCAAATTCTGAGGGAAACATTGATCTTAGTTATTCAGGGAGACTTCAGATGAAGAATTTTGGAGTTTTGGTTTAACTTTCTTATGTTGAAACCTATGTCATAGTTGTTCGAGTGATCCTTCAAAAAAATTCAATCTCGGTGGAAGGACATCCTAGCTATGGGGTGGTTATATTTTCACCTGAATATAGTCAGAGTAGTTTCATAGATGGTATTCAACATTATAAATGGTGATTCTAGGAATCCTAATGTTGCAAGCACAGATTTTTCTGAGAAGATGTTATAAGAGAATTTGTGGTGTAAGATCCATTGGTATTAGGTTGATGTAAGTATTCTCCCCCATTATCACCAACCTTAGGTTGGATCTTATCTATCACAAAGTTCTAAAAGACTTAGTAATGGCATAACACATAGGAACATGTTGTTTTTCTAGTGTCGTATGTCCAAAAGTTAGATATTTCATTGGAACCTTAAGCAATATCATGGTTATCCAAAAATATTCTATTTATTTTGAGTGTTATCCACTCATACTTTTAGTGGAGTCATTTAACCTATAATGGAGGAAGATGCCAATTCAAGAATGCCTTCCTGTCAGATAAGAGGTGTGACGGAACTCACCTATGTAATAATTGGATACCCTCTATGGGAATCATGAGGTGTTGGAATTTTTTTGGATGGGGTGATTTCTTCTTATAGTATCGAGAATGGGACCTTAGGAAAGGAAAGTGGATCCAAACCACTGGTTGTTAAGTTAGTTTCCCATAAGTTTGTGAACCTGTATTTGTGAAATGTTTGTATGAAGAAGACATTTTCTTTCTCTGAATGAGGTAGAGTGTATGGGTGCTTCAAAATAGTGACCTATGGTTAGACCATTGTAAGAATTCAGTGTAGGAATTATCCTATATTCTGGGAATGATGTACACCTTTATAGAGTTGTGGTTTATTAAACTAAATCAATCCTTCAAATGATTTTTTGTGTATCCTATTAGGACACTGTGTTTTTATATTATGAATATTGTATTCATGGAGTGGCTAGGGTCTTCATGAACTGAGGTCTTGGTGGCTGAGGAAGTTAGAGTAGTGGAGTTAGGTCTTAGTGATTGGTAGTCTCTGGTGAAGGATTCTATGTCTTGGAAATGGTAGAAAATTATGGATGGTTATCTTTAGGAGGTTCATTAATGCTAGGAAAGGGATACATTACTCACCTCTAACCAAGTGTTTTACTCAAAAATTTCTTTTAGATGAAGGAGATTATGGGTGTAAGGTAAAATTTTCTCACTTGTGGGATTAGAAAGCCTCATTAAAGGTGGGAATAATGTTACCTATTGCCTTAGTCAGGTTGGGATTCTTCCTTGGTGTCCATAATGGGTATCTTGATGGATATCCTTATCAAAGATTGTTCTAATAAACTGTTGTATTTTGTGTGTCATGCCCAATGGTATTTTTGGGTATACTCAGCCCTTGGGGAACCTTGTTCGTGTAAGGGAGGAAGTTCTCTTGGTGTATTGTAAATTCTTTTCACCCAAGATGGTTCTTTCTTTGGGTTTGGATTCAACGGATCAGAGAAATATGAATGGTCATGACCATCCACTTCCAATTGTGATGGATTAGGGCATCTGATAAGTAGTGGATTGGTGTTTATTGGTTATCTATGGTTATTTTTGAGACCTATGTGCTAATAAATATATTTCACTAATGATCATATGCCTTCGAATTAGGGTTTGAATATATCAAAGTTCACTATAAAATATAGAAACCTCAGGGATGCTGGTATTGAGATTTTGATGGAATCCCATGTTTCTCTTGTGTTATAATCTTTCAATGATAGATAATGTGTCTCATTGTAAACTGGTGGAAGAGGTCACTGATGAACAATTATACAAATCATTTATCCTTGAAACATTTTGAGTTTCAACATGAAATTAGGTTAAGTTCATAATGTGGTTGTATAGAATTGATGGGTTTCCCTCTAAGACTACCATCTAGAATTCTCTTTTAAATGTAGGGAGTGGGGATCTCCCATCAAGGTTTACCTTTTCAATAAATCAATCTAGGAAAATAGTCAGAGACATGTTAAATCCATCACATCCCATGATTTATAATTACTCTCATATGGGGATGGTTTTCTAGCATGAAGTTTGGGGAATTGTGTCTAGGTAATATACATGTTTCCACTTCCTTCTTACTTCAAATGGGTTGAATTCGGTAACTTCATTGATGAAAGTATGTGTGTTTCTTTATAAATATTAATGTATTGAGCTCATATATATCTTTTATTTATAAATATGAAATATTTGAGTGATATGGATTGTGGTTTTCGACTTCGGGATGTTCAGGAGATTTTTTTAAAAAAAACTATAGTTTTATCCTTTTGTAGAAAAAAAATTTATGTTCGGAAGATATAGTGACCATAAATTTCATTGATTTGGATTCAACTCCATTTTTTGAATTTTAAGAGTCTCAGGGTCTTTCAAGGGGTAACACAGTAATTCTACCATAGAATGAGACCTTAGAAAAAAATTGAGTATTTTGTTTCTTCCAAACTATAGGGTTTAACCCCTAGTTGGGCTAGCATAGAAAAGTGAGTACCATAGAGCCTTGGAAACAATATAATAAAAATATTATGTTATTTTTAATATCAAGTATGATAATTTCTTGTCAAATGCATATATCTCTTAAATAGGACCTCAGATATAAAAACTGATACCATAGTTAAATCTAGAATAAGGTTTTTACCCAAGGCGTAACATAATTTTTTTCCCATTGGGCATTGTAATGGTGCACAGTCAAGGGATAATTTAACAAATGATTAATTAACTAGTTATTTTAATATTACAAATCCATGGAAACCTATCTATATAATTCATTTTATGGATCATCCATAGAATTTTCTATTTTTTACAATATATACTCTAAAGAGAGGGGGTGGAGGTGAAGTCAGATTAAGGTGGCATTGATAGTGAATCAAGGAGAGGGATTAGATTTGTGGTTCAATTAATGATCAACTTATACGGTGATGATGAACAAAACCATGGGTTTGAAAATGGATCAAATTGATGGTTTTTTGAGTAATGAGTCTGGGATTTTTTTTATTAATACCCATTTTGATATCTCTACAATCATGGATTAATTATTATATGAATTTAATCCAAAAAAGACCTTGGCCAATCCCTGTTTATTTATATTTTTTAACTTATGATTTGGGAATCATTGATCCTGAAACTAGATATATGTATATTTTTATTTGAATTCATAAACAATGTGAAATTTCCAATTGCATATGGTATTTTTTTTGTTTCTCACTTTTGTGGTTTAGGGATTTCCCCCTCTATTCTTCATGTATTGGTCACCGATTTTGAGTTTGGCTGGTGATTCATCCTATCATCACTGAACAAATAATTATGTGAATGATTATCGGTTCCATGGATCATTTTTTCAAGTTCATAATAAGGTATTATAGAATTGTTTTGGATTTTTCATAGTGACGGGAATTTAAGAGATGAATGAGGACAATTGTTTCTTAAGATGGGATGTGCATACAATGTGTAAGGGAGATAAGGAATCGATTTTCCAATAAAGGGTGGTCAGTATCTAGTTTTGGACATAGAATTTATCTTTTTCAAGGTGATTTATAGGTATTATAGTGGTATTCGTATAGAATAAAGTTGTTGTGGTGAATCTTATAAGAGTAGGGGGTATGTAAATTGTCCAACAATATAGAGTGTAGTTCAAAGGAACACATCACATGTGTCTTGATTTTGGTAGTTCTAGGGCAATATTTTGGTGTTAAATACCACACTAATGTCTAGATAATCCCATGCACTATATGTCTCTATATGGACATCATAGTGTGTGTATAAGAGGTATATTATTGTATTAGACCATACCATTTTATCCCATTACTTTGTGACTTTTGGATATTAGGAGCCTTGATATGGGATCAATGAAGGGAGAAAATTGGCTGGAGTAAAATATAAAATTGTAGGTGGTGACTCACAGCATGAATAACTAGTTCATAGAGTAAATTGTGTTTCATGTGGTGGATTTTTGGCTTTTAATACATAGTTTATTGAATTTATATCTTGTAGTGGTTCATGACGTGAAATATTATTCACATCAGAAATTTTTTTGGTGAACTTTTTGGGGTTCATGCATAAAATAATTCATAGTGTGAAATGTTTATTCATAGAGTGAAAGACCACCCAAGAATCTTGGATTGAGTTTAATTTTTTTCATTATATGTGAACCATGTTAGGTTCATTTTGTGAACCAGACATTCACACCATAAATGGGGAAATTTCTGAGATGTCTATAAATTTTGATCACCCTCCAATTTTCCTCATCCTATTTAGGATTCTTTAAGACTTTAAGTGATTTCCATATGTTTATGCAATCCCTGATGTCCTATGATCATTTACATTCATCCTTTTCTTTTGGATATTCCATATAAATTATTCCATGTGATTTATTCTTCTATTTATCTCTGAGCTCGTCTTTATTTATTTATAGATATCGTAGTAGTTGTGTTTCTTGGAGTTGCGGGTTTATTGGGATGGAATTTTGATTATATTTCATTATGTTTTAGATTTATTTGAGGACTCATTGTGTGTTTGTGGCCCCATAGTTCATCCTCTATTTATTTGGATTTATACAGTGAATCGTAATGCTTCTTTTGAGGTAGAAGATTTGATTTATCTCTCTTTTATGGGAACTTATGGGATCATCATCCTTTTTTACTTTCATTAGGTGAGTGTTATGAATTATAATAATGAAGATAATAAATTGAACTAATTATATTGAAAGGAAATAGTATGATACAAAAGTAGTTACCAGTTTTCTTGATGTTTATTATGTTGTTTCAGGGAATATTCTTATTATAGGATTATACCTTATAGTGATGGATTTATTTGAGAATACCCTTGAAATGGTTAAATACATAAAGACGATAAATTAAAATATGAAGTTAAATATTCCTGTTTAAGGATTTACTTGATGTGTGTAGCTTGGTGGACTTGATGTTTGTGGATTGGTGGCATTGGTTATGTATGGATTGGCGGCCTTTGTCATGGTGTGGTAGTTTGATGTGGTGGATTTTTTATAGTGGTTTGGTAGTAAATGAATGATTATAATATATAAATTTGGTCTTCGATAAAGAGTTTTTTGTGTAAATTTAAACTAATAATTAAATGTATATATATTAGTGGATGAGTTGTTAAAAAAATAATGGGAAATGGAATAGAGTTGTGGACCCTTGTGTGATGATTACGGTTGGTTATTATGCATTAGATACAATTTTTGGTGGTATTATATTGTTAGTTTCTTGATGGTGGCTGTGGTAGTTTTTCTTGTGTAAATTCATAAGTTGGGGATTGTGTAAGAATATTGTATACCTGTATTCTTTTATGACTTTTCTATGAACCACACCCGAGTAAGATAATATAACTAGCACCCAGATACCCTAGGGATCTTTTACCCAAAATATAGGATGGTGAGGATATATATGGATAACTACCCCCTCTCCCCCGCTCTCCCTTCAACAATAACTTCTAGTGATATCGGTGGCAGATGATGATATATATGGTGAGATTCATGTGTGATAGGATATAAGCATGAGGTTGATATCCTACACATTCATGATACCCTTATACCCTCATTATATGATAGTATTTATGTTTTTATTTCCATGATATGTGAAATATGGTCAGTCCCACAATACAGGACATACGGTTGGTGTCGTAATTGGTGGATAGGAAAGGTATGGGAGAAAAGGATGTATTCTCATTGGGAGAGAGCGGAAAATAAAAAGAGAAGTGGTTATGGGGAAAATTGTCTACATTTTTATGATATTAAATTACTAATATTTGTTGTGTTATTTGGTGGGAGATCCTTGGTGAGTTTAGGAAAACCTATTTGACTTTTGTTGGCGGTAGTCAGTTCTATTACTTACTCACTAGAGCATTAATAAGATCTTTTCACTTTTTCATGAGTGACCTTGGGTATGATCCTACTGAGTACACACATTATTCTCACCCAATGTATATATATACTATTTTTCTGGTTTTTAGGAGGGATTTAGTAATAATGTTATTTAGAACTAGATCATATCTTGAGTTGTTATGGTCTTTTCTGGGGGAATTAATTTTGGTATTGTTTTATCTTTGTGATGTTTATAACATCCCTGATCTCTATTACTCCTTAATTCATGGTTAATTACATAAGATTACACGTAATAAAACCCAAAATATTGATAAATATAACTTCTTTTGGACTTAGGTACATTTAATAATAACTTAAAATAGTAAATACATCATCTTTATTGAAAAATTATTTAACAAACTCATATTATTACATCATGCTTAAAACGGCATGGGATAACCTGGGGACATACATAAGAAATGGGTGAGCTAAAAATCCTAGTAAGGGAGTAAACATGGTATAATATGAAGAAAGTAATACATTTTAGACAATAGGGATATCAATGGTTCATAAAAGGTGTGATAATCATAAATGTGTACAATGAGGCATGATATAACAAGATAATCATAAAGGTAACATAGGAAATGTGGAAACAACTTAAAACAATGCATCATAAACATAGGTCATGGATAAATTCAAAGAAATCATGATTTAAAAAATCCTATTATTTATTATTTTCACTCAATAATCCCTTTCATGTTGTCTCATGATACTAAAACATTACTCAATTCATTAGAGCGCTATAAAATTCCAGGTTCCCTCATCACATTTATTTTATTCTCATTCTTAAGTGTGGCGCATAGATCATACAACATGGATTAATTAATCATAAATTTTTATTCCATGATAAAGTAGTGTGTAATAAATACATGTAAGTTCCCAATTAATAAGTATAAGAGCATAAATATGTACACCCTTTATAGGAAATGGGTACAGGTATTCACTACACAATTGTTTAGTATGGAAAATCATGGTGAAATTTTGATAGCATAATGAGGGTATATGAATGTTCATGATTGGTCTTGATGAGAGTGAAATGATTCTATCATAATTTTTACCTAAAATTGATATTAAGGGGATATATAATAACATATAACAACATTATTAAACGAATATAAAATATATAAGATAAATAAGATACTTGAATAAAGAAGATAAGGATAGGATCCCTTACTAAATTTTGGCATCGTAAAAGGCATACATAAAGGTTATTGAGAGGGATTTATGAGAGTTAAATAGGTCTCTCAACACTTTTACATATTAATTAAAGTAATAGGGTTGTAGTAAAACATAACCAAATAACTAGAAATTGGAACTAAAAGGCATGATATAAAAGAAGTGCTGGAATAAAAAGGATAGAGGGAGATCCCCTACTAATTTTTTGCACGATAATGGGTATACTTAAAGGTTTATGGGAGGGATTAATGAGAGTAAAAGAGATATTTCATCATATTAAAATCAAAATTATATTTAAATGGTTGGGGTAAACATAACCAAAAAACACAAAATAGAAACTAAGAGGCATGACATAAAAGAGGTACTTGAATAAAAAGGATAGGGAGATCCCTTACTAACTTTTAGCATGGTAATGGGTGTATATAAAGGTTAATGGGAGGAATTAATGAGAGTGAAAGAGTTTTATAATCACATGTAAAAAAATTAAATTAAGTTTGTCATATGAAAACATACCCAAACATCCACAAATTCAAACTAAGAATCATAACATAAAAAAGGTTCTTGAATGGAAATTAGAAGAGATAAATACCTTACCTTGAGAGAGTGATTCCAAATTCTTGGGATGATCTTCTTGAGAGATTGGGGGAGCCTTAGGAGGACTATATAGAGTGGAAGTATGATTAAGGACGTGATCCAAGTTTTTTTAGTTAATAAAAATGGGATATTGGGTGGATTTTATAGGAAATGAGTGGGGGATTCTTAATTATTTCCCAAACATAGGTTTTGGACTCTATATAATAAAAAAAATAAAAAACCTTCGCATGGTTTTTTCTTATAGATTCTGAAAAATAAGGGTAGTTTTCATTATTTTATAAGTAAAAGGTCCTTGATTTTTAAAATATTACCCTTGGTGCTGTGAAAGTGAGTCATACTCTTAAAGAAATGATTTTAAAACTTTAAAAAATATTATTGGTTTTGGAGGATTCCTAAAGGCTTTATAAAATTAAAAAAATAAACCTAAAATCACATTATTTTTAAGTGGAAACATATATTTCGTCTTGGATCCCATTTATAGTATTTATTACAACATTTTTTGGGTTATTATGATGTCATAATACACATTGTTGATTTATAATGCATTTAATTTTTACCTGAAATTTTGACTGTCTCAAGAAATTATGAAAAACTAACCATTGGATAATTTCATTGTTGTGATTTAAAAAATAATATTTATTTCATCCAAAAAATATTATAAATATGATAATTTTAATTTTAAAATATTAATCTACATTTATTGAGAAATGGTGGGGTTTTTTACAATAACAGTGTTCGAACCCTTATAAAAATAATATTTGAATCCATAAAAATTATAATATAATTTATACATAATAGTAGTTATTTAATAATAATATTTTATTAAAACATTATTTATTTCAAAAATCCTATAATTAATATAAATAAATGTCTTTATTGAATAATACTTAAAAATACAATTTGTGTTTTACTATATAAAAATATAATTTTTATCGAACGAATTACCAAATTATTTATTAAAAAAATGAATAAATATAATAATAATTTAAATTAAATTTAAATATAAATATCTATGCTATTAGGATTAATTTCTTTCCAGTCCCAGTAAAATTATTTTTATCCTTAATTTACGTATTTTCCTTTTACTATGTTAATAAAAATTTATTATAATCACTATTCATATTGTTCAAAAATTAAGTGGTCCTTATTAACTAATATTAATTATTATGATTCCAAAAATGGATTATATTTTATCAACATTGATTTATAGAGGTGGAATAATTTAATTTAAAACAAAACTCACAAAAATGATAGGAAGTGGTTTTCTGAAAACTTCATTTTTCTAGGAAAATATTTTTTTTTACTCTATGACTTGTAATCTTAGTTATATGAATTTAAATTTAGAAAGATAAATATATAATCAAAATTTTTAATTTAAATAATTTCTCATTATTATTTATTTTTAATTAAATAAAATTTATAAACATTATGCATTTTAAAATAGTTTTTGGAACATTACTTTCTTTTCTTAAAACTAAACTTATACTAAAAACCAGTTTAAAGATGATTTAAATGTTATTAATTTAATAAAATATAATTAAATAGGAAATATGTTACCTATAAATAAAATAAAAATAATATTGTGACTTTTATATTACAAAATATATCTAAATAAATGACAATTTAACTTCAAAATGGTATTTTTCACTATTCACTAAAAATATATATTTTTGAACAATCCCAAAATTTCATCTGATATTAAACTTTATGTGATGATATAAAAATGGATCTCATTTTTTCAAATACATTTTATAAATGTTTTATAATATAATTATAATATTTATTTTATAAAAAGTAATAAAAATCATTTTTAAAGAAAACATATTTTGAAGAATAAAAGACATTATCAAAAGATGATATATTATTTATTAAGATTTTATCAATATATTTTGGATATATATACATAATAAATTATTTAATCCTACTCATATCCAAAAATTTAATGGAATGGTTAAAATGATCGTATTTAAATAATCATTGTTTTTTCGGGTTCAGTATTGTGTATCACATATGCTATCGAACAAAGTGTTCTATTTTAAAAACTCAGGGTGTTATAGTGTTTGTATCTATTTTATATTCATGTAATTGGGATATTTATTTTATGGGATTTTGGTTTATCTATTTTATAGTATGATGGATTGGTCACCAGTTTCATGTTATGGTCTGGGATATTGAGGGAAATGCCTCCCATTTGAGTGTTTTATACCGTCTGCGCTAGTTGATAACCCAAGGCACACTAGATCCATGAATTAGGGGTCAATAATTCTCTACACTATAATCCCAAGAGGATCACCAGTAGAGGTGGGTTCATCATATAGTTCCATCAAAGTTTTTGGTCAGGATATAGGGTGGAGTTTGGATTTAGGAATTGGTGAGCATGACATGGATTGGTAATGAAATAGTGTTATCCTAACTTAGTATGTAATGATAGTAAGGGAGACCAGCATGGATATAGTATTTTAGGGCCCCCTGTGATTCTATGTGGGTACCTTAATCTCTATAAATGTATTAGGTAAAGTGACATTGATTTTAGGGTAGAGAACTAATAGACATATAACAATTTTACTTACCCTAAATACTTTTTTAATTGGGTGGTTTTGGGGATAAATTAATTAATTAGTTAAATGAATATAAATAAGTACATTACTACCAAACTTAGGTGTTTCTTTGTTCATTAAATATATGTTGGTTGGTTTCTTTTCACATGTGATTCAAGTCAGGTGGTTAAGCTGGCCAAACATATTTATTGTCAGAGAGTTGATCCAGATCAAGATGATGAGCAGTGGTAGTGGACATTACCTGAATTTTAGCATTATATCCTATAAAATTATTTGGTAAGTATATCTAATATAGATAAGTAACACTAGTTGGTGGAGTTAGATATTTATTTTAGCTTGATTCAAGATCGATCCATGTTTTGGTTTTCCCTTGCGGTTAGTCAGTTCAGGGGAGTAGTGTGTCAGTGGTTATATTTGTACCTCGAGGAGTAGAAGGAGACTGATGTTTCATTGACTAATATCTAGAAATATTTCAAGATATATTTTTTATTAATGATGGTGAAGGTGGTAAAGATATAATATTTTCTCTCCCTTTGGCTGGGGGTATAAGAATTTTAGGGATAAGGATTAAGTTTAAAGACCTTCTATGATTTTCAGCTGACATCATTTCAGATTAGGAGTATTGAGAACAGTGCTTCAATGAGTTTTAACCTCCCACCATTCATTCTATAGTTTCCCCCATTTACATTAACTATGTAATTTGAGGTGTTGATAAAGGCAGATGTGATGGAGAGGGTTCACAAGTGGGTTGGACCACCACTAGACAATAGTGATTAAGGACCTCTGATGAGTAGGGAATTGGATAGAGGGTCATGGATAATAGGATATTCAAGGTTTTGATTAGTAGTGAAATCACCCTAGTAGTCAGCATCATGTTTCTCAGGGGTAAATAGATCTTGTGCATCTACTGGGATATCTCTTGTTTTGTGATTGGATATAAAGGTCATGGTCACTATTAGTGGTAGTTTCCCTCATCCAAAAAGTGTTAGCATGGAATGTGCAGTATGGACCCCTTCTATTATATAAGACCCCTTTTCCACATGGGAGAAAAATTCTATAGGGAATGTGATTTTTTTATTAATGGAAGGTTCTCATTTTCATTAGATTTTTGGAATTGATTTTTCTAAGATAAAATGTATTAAAGTAATATTTTTAGACATGGAATGAGGCTCAAAAGGTATCCCATGTGTCTAGGTCATTTTTTGGGGATTCATCTATGTTTCAGTAGTTTAGGGGAACTCTAAAAAGGGTGCACGGTTTGGACTGCATAGTTTTTATCAAACCATGTGGGTACCCTTGGGTAGAAAGAGTTTTAGTTCAATTTTTATAGTGAATGGTTATCACATGGTTTTAAATAAATCATGTGAGGTTGTAGAGGAAACATTGTAACTTAGTTTGGGATAGATTCTGGGTTTTTAGTCTACACATGGTTGTATAAAAACTGTGTGAAATATTTTAGAGGGTTGGAGAGACACCCGCATGGTTGGCACATGGTTTAGTAAACTGTGGGACCAAACCTTGTGGGTGAAAGGATTGATCTAGTACCACCCACATACTTCCTGCAAGGTTTGGAAAACTTTTTGGATCATTAAAAGTTGGGAAAAACCACATTTACCTTGTGTATTTTAAGAGGTAATCCCCCTCTTTTCCATCATCCTCATCACATATAACCCAATTGAGCCATCCACCTTCAGTTCCTTATTCCCCCTTGATTTTTGGGTGGTTTACAAATATATTCTATAATTTATGGTTTATTAGTTTACGGATTTGAGGCCCATTCCACAAGATTAAGGTGGAATCGAATGAGAATCAGGGGCATTTTATACTTCTTGCATAGAGGTCACCCCAAGACAACATCCATACTTCACTACATGTATTTTAATTGATGTGTGTCACTATGGTAATTTTTAATATAATTTGAGCCTAAATTAAATTAAATTATCGGTTTGTTTATTTTGTTCTATGTTTTTTTCAGTTTTGGTTTTGGAGTATACCACAGGTCTTTAGGAGTGACTGATAGCGATTAAAGTTTGAAAAGGTCAGCCGGTGACCTTCTAGGAATTAATAGCTATTTAAATTGAAATTACTAATCATTTTTAAACTGTTATTAGTTATTTAATTAATTATAAATTGATTATAATAAATTATTTTATTGTTTTGGTTTTGAGAAATATCATTGGGTCTTTTGGATGATAGTCAGTTGTGCTTGGTAAGCTTCAACGGGAGTTTTCGAGATGCTTTATAAATGGGTTTCACTAAGATTTTAGGTTAGTGGTTCTTATGCATCTACCCTTTGGTATTGTGAAATTTTTTATCTTCATGTGGTATTTTTGGCCCACCACCATAGGTGGAGGTCTTATTTAAATAATTTTATTCATTAAATAAAAATTGAATCCTAAGATTAAAATGAATAAGGTGCCAAGTGACTTGATGTACCCACATGTATTGGCTCTAACCACTAATTGATGAAAATATAAATTGAACTATATGAATTAAGATACATGTATGAAGGTTTTTTCATAATAAATACCTTAGACCTAATAGGATCATTGAAATTATCATGGTTCCAGTGTTCCTCACCAACTAAAACATGACTACTTGAGTGGTTAGACCCCATGAGACTAGTAGATGGGTCAACTATTCAGGTCAATCTAGGGAACTTGGGAAAGAGGGTGGGATTAAAGACATATCCCTAGTGTGACTTACCTAGGAGTCTAAAATTTCCTTTATGATACCCATTAAGATCTAAATTGGTTCACTCGTGACTTGTAACCCAAGTGAGAGGGTAGACTTGTGAATGGGTAAATATGGTACTGAGTGTCACCATAGAACTCATGTTGATGATATGTGCCTAAGGGGATGTGGCTAGAAGTGATGGGTTTCAAAATTTGACTAACCCCTATCTTATGATTATACAATCACTTATTTATTTGGGATGAAACTAAATATGCTCAGACATTTTTCCTAGGACCCGACCTATGGGCCAGTTGATATGTGATAGTGACTTTGGGGATTACTAGAGGTAATTCCTAGGATCTAACATTTATAGCCTTATGTGTAACTGGTTTGATACATCATAGACATGTTAATGTCCCCATGAATGCCCATTTCCACCATTTACATAGATCTTGAGTCACATAATAATTCTTAGGATGTCAATATTCGACCTTAAGTCTGTATTAGATTCTTTATATGCCCCAGGTCCCTTGGATGCCTACTATAACTAGGATCAAGTCAAGAAGGCATGGGGTTTTATTATGATCACTTTTATTATGACATGATGACTAAGTCATCCCTAAGATCTAGCCAATTGGGATTTTTGATGTTATATGTTTCTGATTGAGATTCCTAGGATCTAGCCATTTAACAAAGTGACATGGAGGATATTTTGACTCCGTGATTACATGAGATACTAAGAATTGGCCTCGACTCATTATTTACACCTAGAGTTTAGAGAGATTCCAAGGACACCTGTAATCTATCCATGCAGCGATTGTTGATTATTTATTAGTAGTTTGATCCTAAATATGATGGATTCTTGGGTTATACCAAGATCTAATTTTTATAAAGATAGCATGATATCATTATGTGATCATAGATTCCCTAACACTAGTCTAAGAAGGCATGGTCAATCAGTATCATGATCTTTCAAATGAAAAATAGTTAATGGTACAAAGGTATGAATTAGTCCCCCTAAGTGGTCATGGTTAGCATGGTCAATGGGATGATCTTAGAGATGCCTCAGCACAAGATGAAGCAAGTAGTATGGTGGTTATTTATTTTTTTAGTTTATTTATATATTTTAGTAGAGAATTTCACATGGACATACACTAGATATACTGGTTATGTACAGGACCAGCATTGGTGGTTCTCTAATGTTTTATGTATTCACACCCTTCTCGGGTATCCATGGGACTTAGATATTTGAGAATACCTTTCACTTGTTATAGGAATAGGTGGGTTGAGGCCCCCAGTCGAATCGTATAGCTAGAAATCTAGGATGGGTTCAGATACCAATTTTTAGGTGAGTATCAGAGATTTATTTGATCTTTTGGTACTTTAATTTTATTCCTTTATTTTATATTTATTTGTATAGGTGATCGGCCCAATGAGTGACCATCTTTGTATGATTGTACTACTTCTTCATTTCATATTATTATTATTTGGTTTGTTTTATTTATCATGAAAATTATGATGTTTATTATTTATATATGATACTTTGTTATTAAATCTATTAATTTTCCTTGTGATTAGGGGTGTAGTATCCCCATGGTACTACCCTAGACCCCTGCTACTATTTTGCATCCTCTGTCATATGGGGAGGCATAAATGAGGTCATTTGGAGAACTGGTCTGGAGAACCAGTTGATTGGCCTCTAGATCAGGATGATACAAAGTGATATCATAGCATTAATGTTATCTATTTCTTACTATTTGGGAATTTTTAGACAAAATTTTTAGTAATGTTTTAGGTCCTATGATGGATACTAGGAAGGTACATCGATAAATCCTATTTGGGTATGAATTCCATTTTACTAGTTCTCAGATTGTTGTTCTTAGTTTGAAATATTTTGATTGTATATGATTTTAACTGTGAGTGAAGTGAGTGGATGTTTGAATTTCATGATCTATAATTTTGTGTTGACTCATGTCCTATTGGAAGTAGACAAGTTTTCATGAATCATATTTGGTACATATAGTTCACATGATATGGTCTTACTAGTGTGATTATTTTCATAGAAGACTGAGTATCAGCTGTTTAAGGTGTCGTAAATTACTCATATTGTGTTTTCTTATACAATGACTAAGTGGGATTCAACTCAGTTGGTTTGAAATGTATATATGTTTTATTCTAGTGGTAGGTTCTATGTATCCTATGGGAATGATAGTGGAGCAATCCCTATAGTGGGAGGTGTGCAGAGACCCTACTGGGTCAGGGTACACGCATGGTGCTTAATTGTTAAACACTTTTGGGTTTTTCCTTTTGGCCTTTATTATTTAAAGTGACCAATAATAACCTATGCGATGTTTCTCATATATATTGGAATGAAAGTATACTAAACTGAGCCACTGGTCATGTTTCCCATAGAATGAATCATCTAGGATGATGTCGTCATGTGTATGAATTTGGATGTGTTAACATTCTTGAGGGAGTAGTCTCGTGGTTGGATTCATGGTGATAATTGGTTCCCTAGTAGACTACTAAATTAGCATGAGGTTCATGACTTAGGTATATGTGAGACACTAGGGTGGGTGTTGTCACATTGATGTCATGGTTTTCTAAGATGAGTGTGTGGTTGATGCTCCATTGGTTGTGAACCTTAAGTGATTGGACCTTTAGGCTAGGTGGTAAAACCTATATAACCTTGTACATGACTAGACATTCTAGTGAGTATGTGACTAAATTTAAGTGTGTGGTAAACCCATGTGAGGGGTTATTCGAGTCTTGAGAGTGCCCTAGAAATATAAAGGCATGGGTATATTCCTTGGGTTTGAGACCAATTTCTGAGAGGTGTTACCGAGTACATGGAGGAGGCACTGTAATTCATTGGGATTTCTTAATGTGGATCACCATGAGTGTTGATTATATTTTTTTGAGGTTGTTTATGAGGGTAGGATTCTTAGGGGGATAACCCTATTGACTTTGGAATGCACTTCAGTAGTGTGGTGAGAGCGTGGGTTGGCACTCATGAATGGAATTGTACTTGGAGGAAGCTAAATGTGTTGTTGGATTAACAATTAGTTTTTATGGCATGTTAGCCTAGTTCTTAGGCTTGTGACTCCTGTGGGAGTGACTTGGGTGATTTGATCAAGTGGTATAGGATTATACACCTTCTATGTTGGATGATAAAGGAATGGTACATGCTGGTTGTGTACAATACCTATTTTAAATTATGAATTAGTGGGAAGTTTGGTGTGATTTGAGGATGGATGGGGTTTATGAAACACTTACGTGCTTGAGGGCCTGGGGATTTAATAAAATTAGAAATTAAACTCCATAGTAGAGGATATATTGAGAATGGATTGAGTGAGATGGCATGGATAATCCAAATGAATCTCTATTCATGTATTGATGAGATGAGGTTAGGGTGGCTCAAGAGGAGTGAAACATACTTGCTGGTGGGACTCATTGAGGTGGTTCTTAAGGATAGGTTCAAGGAAAGTTGCATGGTGGGGAGACCACCATTGGTTGTTGGAGGATAACCTTTCTGTGGGAGGGGTCGCTGGAATGGTTGGGCCGATGTAGTATGGTTTAGGTGTCACTTGGATGTCGTTGAGCTATAAAGACTGATTTATCTAGTCCCATGAAAAATAATAGATTTGAGTTAGTGTGTGACATCAAATGGAGTTAGTACATTAACATCAGGCCTCATAGAATTTTAAAAAGATCTGTATGTGTGTCGAATTGGTAGTGTTTCAAGGCACAAGGAGGGATTATGATGGATTTTTTGGTTCATTGAGGACCTAACCAGGTAAATGTATCAACAGTTTGTTTGAACACTAGTGAACACATTAAAATGATCACAAAATTCCTCTAGATTTTAAGGCATTGTGGTTGAGTGTCTTAATAGCACGTAGGCAGGTGCGATGGATTTTTTAAGGGATGGTTCATCCATAGAAAATCTGAATTTTTTTTACTTAGTTTGGATGTTGTGTGTTGGAAAATTCACTTGGTCCATTCATAGATTTCTATATTGGGGTATTGGTAGGTGATTCTAAGGGTCAGAAGTTTCGTGCCACAAAATTGGTCATTATAAGCTAATTTCTATACTAGGGAGTTTCGTAGACTGGGTGTTTAACAAAATTATGGCACATGGGTGTCTTAATTTATATGGGTGTCATGGAGTGTCATAATTATACTTTAGGGTGATATGAGAAATGAATAAGGATTTTTAGAAATCAATACCTTAAGTTTGGAGTTGTGATAATGAATCACATGGGGAGTTTAAAGATAGAAAATATCTATTTGAATGGATGTTGGAAACCAAGGAATTTCAGGTTTTGGGTTTATATGTCCACCAATATTTATTAATTATGAGAGTAATTATGGTGGGGATATTGTAAGACCTCATTCCCATAAAATTTAAAAATTCTTGAGGTAATTTGAATTTACGATTACATGATGGGAAAAATTTTTATTGGATAAATAGAATAGAATTTTGAGAGTTACCCCAAATTAAAATTGTATTTTTAGATGTGTAATAGAACTCAAAAGGTATTTTGGGTGTTTGGGTAAGCCTTAGGATCTTTATGTAAGTTTCAGAGATTTTGGGGAACTCTAACAAGGCTGCATGATTTGGGTCACACGGTTTAGCTCAAACCATGCGAGTAACTTTATGTGGGGGGGGGGTTCAGTCCCATTTTAATAGTGAATAGTTTGTCTTTCATGGTAAACACATTTTTTTAGGAAACCATGCAAGGTTTAAGATAAACCCATATAGCTTAGTTTGGGATAGAGACTTGTTGTGTTGTTCATACATAATTCCAAACAAACTGTACGTAATGATATAGAGGGTTATAGATCCACCTGCATGATTGGAATTTGGTTTGGTAAACTGTGTGACCAAATCATGTCGGGTGAAGGGCTTGTTCCAGTTCTATCCGCACAGTTTTTGTATGGTTTGGAAAATCATGCAGGAAAATGGTGAAACTCATTAAATTTGGGAAAAGAACAATTTTCCCTTATAGATTTTAAGAGGAAATCAACTTATTCCTTCCTTCCCTCACACATGACTTAGATAATCCCTCCCACTTCAGTTTCTTCTTACCCTTGATTTAGGGTGGGTTTTATATGATTTTATTCAATGTATTAAAGTAATTCTTTGACTCTATAGGCCATATTAGATATCCCCCTATTTTATCTCATTTTCAATTTCCTAGTTTAAAGATTTTATGTTGATTCCACTATAGTATTTTGGAATCGACCAAGAATTAAGGGTATTGATTTCATTTTTTTATAGGGTTCCATAAGACGATGTATGTTCTTCTTCATGTGTGGTCTCATTGAGATATGTCATTGTGGAGATTTTATAAAACATTGAATCATAAATTAAATTTCTATTTTTTTGTGATTTCAGCAATATTTTTTTCCTAGTTTGGGGTTGATAATACATCACAGGTCATTGAAGATAAATTAGTCACATTTTCGATGTGATAAGGTTAAAAGGTGAACTTCTAGTCATTTATGCCTATTTAAATTGAAATTTTAATTTGTTTAAAATTGTTTCTAGTTAGTTGGTTAATAATAAATAGTATATGATTAATTAATTTGGTGATTTTTTATGAGAAATGGACTTGGTTATTTTAAAGTATGGACAATTATTCTTGGAAAGCTTCAATGGGAGTTTTTGTACTGCTTTAAAAAGTGGCTTCACTTCAGTTTAAGGCAGGCATTCCTTATGCATCTACCCTTTGGTATTATGCCATTTTTTATCTACATATGGTCTGTGTGGCTATAAAATTTATGTGGAGAGCATATTTAAATTGTTTAATTTGACAAATAAAAATTGAATAGTTGGATTTAAATGTATAAGGTGTCATGGGCCCCAATGGACCTTCGTGTATCATCTAGACATCTGGCCACCAATGGATGGAAAAATAAATTGAACTATTTGACTTAAGATTCATGGAAATGGGGGTTTTCCATGAGATATGATTTAGAGATAATAGTAATATTGAGATTATCATGGGGTGAGTTTTCCTACCCAATCTAATGTGACTACTTAAGTGGTTAAATCCTGTTAGACTGGTAGATAGGCTGGGTGTTCGGGCCGGCCTAGGACACTTGGTAAAGGGTATGCGATTAAGGCCATATCCCTAGTGTGACTTTCATGGGAGTCCAAAGAGACCTCAATGAGACTCATAGTGAACCTAGTAGGTTCCCACATGACTTCTGAACTAGTGAGAGGGAGGGATTGGGAATGGGAAAAGATAGTACCAGGTGTCATCTTAGAACTCATGATAACATATGTTCTTGAGTTGTTGAAGATGGAGGTGATAGATTTAAGCATTCAATAAACCCATGACTTATTATTATATATTCACTTATTTATTATTCATGTAGATTAAAAAGTGACTTTCCTAGGACCCATCCTACGGGTCTATCGAGATGTGATGATGACTTTATGGATTCCTAGAGGTTATTATTGGGATCTAAATTTTGGATCCTCAAGTGATATTGGTGTGATACAGATTGAACATGTTGACATCATCATGGATGATCAGTGACACATAGGATCTAGCTATTTATCCATATATGAATTCCAAGGACATTAGGATTTAACCTCAGGTCTATAGGGACGCATTGGATACCTCGGGACCCTAGGATGCATATAATGTATCAGATTCATCTGTGTATGATTGGTGTTTTTTTATAGATTTTATTATGAAGTGGTTCCTAGTTCATCCCTAATATTCAATTAGTAGATATTTTTTTTGCAACATATTCCAAATAAGGATGTATAGAATTTATGGGATTTGTATTTTTAACAAGTTGATATAGAGAATATTTTGATTCAGTGATTTCCTAGGATATCAGAAATCAGCCTCGAGTCATTATTTATACCTTGAGTTTAGAGAGATTCCAAGGATTCGTGGAATTTGGTTGTGGGTAAATTCTTGATAATATGTTGTTTTTTTAGTCTAAATATGAGGGATGTATAGGATTCACCATTATTCAGTATTTATATGGTTGGTAAAATATATTAATATGCTCAGAGAAATATCATCATTGGTTCAAGTATGAATGGTCGATCAGGTTTATGAGCTTAAGGATTGACACTGCTTATTGGTACCGTGGTTATATTTTTTCAACTAGAGTAGTTATAGTTATCACATTCATCATGACATGATCAAATACACCTTAACACTAGCCAAATAAAGTAGTATGGTGGTTATTTATTTTTTACAGATAATTTATCTATTTCAACTAACCATGTCACATTCACATGTACTACATATAATAGGTATTTTTGGGAATAAATTTATTGTTACCTACTGAGTTATGCACTCACACCCTACTCAAGTGACCATAGAACTTGGGTATTCAAGAAAACCCTTCACTTATTAAGGGAACAGGTGAGCTGAGGCCCTAGGTTGGATCATACAGTTGGATAGTTGGGATAGGTTTAAAGATCGAGTTTGAGGTGAGGTTTAAAGATGTAGTTCAGCCTCTAATGATTTTATTTTAATATTTTTTCTATACATATTTGTATATGTGATCAGCCTAGTGAGCGATCATTATTGTATGACAATGGTGCTTCCATATTTTATATTATTACTATTTGGGTTACTTTATTTTTAACGTGAACTCAGATTCTTATTTTTCATATATGATACTTGGTTATTTTATTCATTATTATACACTAAAATCAGTGGTTATAGTCTCCCAAAAATACTAACTTAGACCATCATTTATATTCATAAGCCACTAGAATATGGGGAGGCCTAAGGTCTTATGGAGAATCAGTCTAGGGAACCATTCAAGTGTCCTTTGAATTGGGACATTACATAGCAGCAGCAGCAGTTTCCCCTGAGTTACTACCAGGAGAAGGGCCTTCCAACTTATATTTAGTATCATGTTTATCAGGATTATGCTCATTCAAAAAGATTTTGATTTGGAATAGTTCAACCTCAATATATCTCTCACCATCTAGGGCCCAGACTGGAGTGTGGACTTGGAAGCTGTTTATAGTGAAGCAGGTGAGCTAGCTGAGGTCAGATGCAAGCGATAGAGGTGTCAATTATAGAGGTCCCAGAGGTCATTATAGGTACAGACTATTTATCACCTACCATGGTTTATACAATGTTTGATTCTAGATCATCACACTCCTTTGTTTCATCCACCTTGGTCCACGAACTTGGAATGGAAATAAACAACCTCTCCACCCCCTAGTATTATCCACACCAGTAAAAGGCTATCCTAGTTTGTCTGATGTCTATAGTGGATAAAAAATTCTGAGGTAGAAACATAATTCGTTGAGATATTTCTTTTTAAAGAAAATAAAACCACATGATTTTTTCTCATCACAGATTGGTTACATTCTATTCATATGGTGGTTGACTATTTGTAGGGGAGAGTTAAGTTTTCTAATATGGAAGGATGATTTGAAGGTGTTCTCTAATGAGTGAGGTTTACATAAGGGAGGTAGAAAAGTGGATACCCTTCTTTCCTTTATTTTTGAGTTGTTGATAGATTCATAGAGAGATCAAATTGTGGGGACCTCAAGAGTTGTTTTGTATTTTCTGGATGTTTTCCTTAAAGAGGTTTTGATTCTACCCCCAGGATGTGATGTTTAGTTTGGAATAGAGTTGTAGTTGGGTGATAAACTGGTTTTTATGGATTATTATCCGATGGAACCCTCATATTTGTGAGATGTAAGGGTCTATATTACTGATATAATATAGAAATACATTATCATTTTTATTGTGTTATCGTAGGGAGATCTAGTTTTGTTTTCCAAAAAGGAAGACAGTAGTCTAAGGTTGTTCCTGGAATACTGATAGCTGAATCAGGTGGATGAAAAAAATTATTACCCTCTTCCAATAATTGAATATATCTTTGACCGGTAAAGGGGGTATTATTGGTTTTCTAAGATTGATATGCAATCTTGATATCATAAATTGAGGGTGAAGGAGGTAGATATTCTAATGATTTCTTTCTAGTGCCAGTATGGAAACTTTGTTTTCATAGTATAATCATTCGGTATCATGACCACACTAGTCATATCCATGTGTCTCATGAGTGTCGTGTTTTTTGGGTTCCAGGACTATTTCATTTTCATGTTCCTTGAAAACATTCTCATATAATCGAGATCAAAAGGTGGAGCATGTTGAGAACCTGAGGATAATTTTAAATACCCTTCAACACTATAAATTGTTTGGTAAATTTTCCCAGGGTAAATTTTGGACATGATAGGTGAATTTACTTGGGAACATGGGGTCTAGAAGGGGAGTATTCATGGATCTAACAAATGTTGAGGTGGTTGTTTCTTGGGAAGCACCCAAGAACATGGTAGAGGGCTGTAGATTTCATGGTATTATGGGTTATTATTAGAGGTTTGTGTCTGATTTCTCGTAGTTCATAACCTCATTAATATCCCTAGATATGAAAAACCATTATTTAATTTGTATTGATCAATGTTAATTAGTATTCAACTTCCTTAAGTAGTAATTAACCCGGTCCCAAGTTATTAAGTTTCTTGAGGAGGTTGTGATGTTTGAGGTGTTATGAGCTGCTTCCCTCTTGGGTTTTGGATGAGTCTTCATATTGAAGTGGGTAGTGATATATTATGGGTCTATGGAGTTACATCCCCATGATAAAATCTATTCCACTCATGATTTGGAGAGAGCAGTAGTGGTATTTTCCCAGATGTTACGGCAATATTACCTCATCGAGGTAGATTTTGTTGTCTTCATGGATCAAAAAATACTGACGTATGTTTTATCACATCATGACCTAAATCTATGACTGTTTAAGTGGATGTGGTTCTTCCATGACTATTACTTTGAGATAATATATATACCATTAAAGGTAAATTCCATAGAAAATGCACTGAGAAAAATTCCATGGGGATCCATTCGAAAATCTGAGGATTCCTAGAGGGGTGATGGAGGATTTACTAGATTTTCATCTTAGGGAAGGGGAGTTTAATGGTAGAGGATACCCATTATAGAAGATTATAGAGACCAATATTTTATATAATGTGGAGGAGTCCGAGGGGGGATACTCAAAGGTGAAGGTGATTTATGATCAGATCATTCATGGTGATGTCCCTATGAGATGGTTACAAGATGTCTATCACGTGTCATTTTCTAGGGAAGGATGGTTGTTTCACTAGTGATTCATGATATAGTCCTCCGTAAATTTTATATCTCACCCTTATCGATACAACCCATTATATCTAAGAGTTATCATGGATTGGGGAGTCAGTTTTTGTGTCCAGGGATGAGGTGATCAGAGGAAGTGTTTGTGGTAATATATTTAGTCTTCTAGAAGGTGATGGAAGAACATCATGTCACTAATGGTTTATTATGGCCTTTAGATGTACCTGAGTGGAAGTTGTAGGAAATATTTATGGGTTTATTCATCAAGATACCCTAGTCCTAGGGTGTATATGATGTTGAATGGGAGATCATGGATCAACAGATGAAGTTGTATCACTTTCTATCAATCAAGGAGTCGAGGACCATGGTTGTACCAGTGAGATGATATATGGATGATATAATGAGGATTTATAGAGCCCTAAGGACCATGATTTATAACCAAGGCCCTCAGTTTACTTCATGGTTATAGAGAGGATTGCACCATACCTTTGGATCTTAGTTATGACTTTTCACTTCTTTCCACCCTTAAACAAATAGAAATATAGAGCAGATCATCCAGATACTAAAATATATGTCCTGATCATGAATCTTAAGTTTAAAATGGATCATAGTTGTGGAAGCTACATTTGGATGAGTTTTCATACAATAATATCCACCACCCATCCATCGGTATAGACCCCTTTGAGTCATTGTATGATAGGTAGTGTCGATATTTGTTAGGATATATTGAGATTAAATAGTTATTATTTATTTCTCCTGATATTGTGCAAAGCACAATATAGAAGATTTAGGTAGTTTTTTAGAGGATAAAGGTGGTGTTGGATATCTATAAGGATGATTTTGATCATTGTAGGAGGACTTTAAAGTTTGTGTTTTTAGAACATGTTTTCCTAAATTTTTTCCCTCAACATGATTAATAGATTCTTGGTCAAGGTGTAAGATCTCACCCAATATTTTTAGACACTTTGAGGTGTTAGAGCATGTTGGAAAAGGTGGCTTATCTAATAGCGTTAACTCCACGGTTGGATAGAGTTCATGATATCCTCCACATGTCCCATATCTTTTGGTATCTTCATGATGACTTCCAAGTCAACAATTGGAGGGACTTGGATATCAATAATGATGTGAATTTTTGGAATGACTAATCAAGATTCATGACTTCTGGGATAAGGTTCTATGAGGGTTTTTGATCCCTTTGGTTTGAGTCATATGGATGAATAGCGTCCTAGAGGAGAGTACCTGGGATTAGGAGTCATAGATGGATGCCTAGTACCCAAAGTTTTTTATTCCATGATGTTTGGGTTGTTTTGATGTTAGACATTTTTTATGGTTGTGTTACTTCTTGTTGTTATGCTTTGAACCAGGTTGTTATTTTTTTAGGTATGTTTTCATCAATTTTTTAGAGGTATATCATGGGTGAGTGTCTTATGGTTTCTATAGGTTGGTGTTGAATTTTCTTTTCAGGTTTATTTTGATTCTATAGGTTGAGAATTTTTTGAGAGGTATCAAATGTAATATCCCAGAACCTTTTGGCTTGTTACTTTGTGAGTATTAGGTTTTGGGAGCCTTGATATGGGATCAAATATGGGATAAGAGATAACATAGTAAAATCTACAACTGAAGATAGTGACTTTTTCCCTAAATCACTAATTCACATCCAAAATACCCAGTTCATAGAATTAATGATGTTCTATAGGGTGGACTCAAGGCTTGGGAGAACTGGTTTATAGAATTTCTGTCCAATAGTAGTTTATATCATGAAATTTTGTTCACGGTGTGAATTTTCATTGTGAAATTTTTGGGGGTTCAAACTTTGAATAATTCATAGCATGAAATGTTTATTAATAGTGTGAATACCAACCCATGTTTTTTAGAACGAACAACTTATATTTTGGTGGATATGAACCATGTGAGGTTTATAGTGTGAACTAGACATTCAACCAATGAATGGGGAGATTTTCAAGATATCTATAAATTATATTCTCCCTCTGATTTTCCTCTTATCTATCTAATTCTCATAGACATTCGGAAATTCACAATAAATTTTGGGAGCCCAAACAACCTATGATCTTTTTCATTCATCCTTGGCTTATGGGTATTCGAAATCAATGAATTTTGGTGGTTTCTTCTCCTTTTTCTCTCTAAGTTCTTCCTTGTTTCTTCTGAGATCTTGTAGTGTATTTTTTAGTGTTATGGGTCTATTAGGATACAATTTTGATGAGATATTTTTGTGTCTCATATTGATTTGAGGATTCCTTGTGTGGTTCTATCCCCATGGTGTATCCTCTCTCTATTTAGATTTTCCTAACGAATTGAAAAGATTCTTTTGAGGTTGGGGTCTGATTTATCACCCTTTTATGGGAATTTAGTGGATTATCATACTTTTTCATTACATTAGTTGATTGGTATGAATTCTCATAATGATGATAATAAACTAAACTAATGGTATTAAAAGGTAATAGTGTGATGTACATGTCATTACAAGTTTTCTTTATGTTACTGGTAAATTTTCATCGAATATTATTGTTATAGGATTTTTCCTTATAGTGACAAATTGATTTTATAATACCATTTAAATGGTTAAATAATTAAATCTGATAAATGTAAATACTAATTTGAAAATTCTAGTATTATACTTGACTTGATATGTGTGGTTTAGTGGCCTTGATGTGTGCAGCATGGTGGCCTTGGTTATTTATAGCTCAGTGGCCTTGGTTATGTATTACATGGTGGCATCGTTGGTTTTTTGTGTCTTGGTGAACTTGGTTGTGGTGTGGCGGTTTGATGTGCTAGTTTCTTGATAGTGGTTCTGTAGTAATGGAATGATTTGGATATATAAATTTGGTCATGGATAAAGAATATTTTGGGGTGAGTTTAAATCTCAATGGCTGATTTATTAAATAAAATAATGGGAATTAGAACCTCGGTTATGGCCCCTTGTGTAATTATTGTGGTTGGTTTTTTTCATTAAAGTTAATTCTTGGTGGCACAATATTAGTAGTGTATTGATAGAGGTTATGGAAGTGTTTCTTATGTGAGCACATAGGTGTGTGCTTGTGTGAGACTATTTTATACCAATATTATTTTATGACTTTTCTACACATCCCACCCAATTTGGATAATCTAACAGATACCTAGATAACCTAGGGGTGTATTCCCTAACATCTAGGATGCAAAGGATATCGATAGATAACTACCCCCACCCTCCCTTTAGCAGTAGCTTCTAGTGATATCGATAGTGTATGATGACATATTTGGTGGGGGTTATGCATAGTAGGATGAGTACAAGAGGATGATGTACTAATCATTTATGATACCATGGATCCCTATTTATGTGATATGATTTATGAGGTTGGTTCCATGAGATGTGATATGTGGTTGGTTCCATGATACATGATATAAGATTGGTGTCATTTTTGGTGGCCATGGAAATGACGGGAGAAAAGAATAACATCTCATTATGCGATAGAGTAAAATAAATGGGGAAGTGGTTATGGGATGCCTTTTTCTAAATTCATATGATATTACATTAATAATATTGTATATTTTATATATTGAGAGGGTCTTGGTGAGGATGAGGGAACTAATTCACCTGTGTAGGTGTTAATCCGATCTGTTTTTTATTCATCGGGGAATTAGTATACTCTTTTGATTTTTTTCATTACAGATGTTGGGTATAATACTACTGAGTATATATATTATACTCACCTTGGGTATATATAAAATATTTTTTCAGGTCTCCAAGAGGGATTTGGTGATTGAGTTAGTCAGTACAAGCTCAGATCAAGGGTGTTAGGGGTCACATCCACAGGATTTACTTTGGGTGGTGTTTTATCTTTGGATATATTTTTATCTATTTTATATTCATGCAGGTGGGATATTTATTATATGTGATTTTGATTGAATTATTTTAAAGTATAGGGGATTTTTTATAAGTTTCTTGCTATGATACAAGGATATTTAGGGTAATGACTCCCATTTTAGTGTTTTATATCCTATATGTCAGTTGCCAAACCAGGGCCTACTTTAGGCGAGACTCAGGAGTCACTCCTTCTCTTCACTACCATCCCAAGTGTGGAACCAGTGGAGGGGAGTACAAGAAAATTCCTAAGGATCTTGGTGGATAACACTTTGTGTATTCCTAGGATACACCCCATATACCCATTGGTAGAACTTGACTCTGGCAGTGAGGCGTGTTCTGAGTACCAAACCAAGAACCACACGTCATTTAGCTCCAATGGTAGAAATATGGCCTTTAACGTCATATTTTTACCATATATTCTTCATGAACTAACATTAAAAATAATTTTAGCATCTATTCCTAGTGAACTGACATTAAAAGTCATAAAATGACTTTTTACATCAGTTCATTTGGAACTGATGTTAAAAGTACAATTTTAATGCCAGTTCCAAAATATATGATGTTAAAATGCATTTAGGATGAATTTTAACATCATTTCTTAACGAACCAATGTTAAAATGATCACTTTGAATGTTATTTTTCTCAAATAACTAATATTAAAAATGTTCTAAAAAATATTTTCAACATCGATTTTTTATGTAACGAACATTGAAAATATTTTTTAGAACATTTTTAACATCTGTTTTTTAAAATAATAAAAGCTAAAACTAGGTAAAAAAATAAAAATGGGAGCTCACTTATTTTCACATCCTTTGGTTTTAATGGTGTTAGAGCTAAAACAAACCCACGGATTAGAATTTATGGTTGTTATAAGCCGGACTTATCTAAGAGAACTCCAACTTCCGATGTCCAAGACTTTTGATAAGTATGTCCATTTTAGCTCCACATCCAATCAAAATGAATCCTTTGAAAGGAAATATGCTACCCTATTTAGTGACTACATATTTTGACATCAGTTATTTGAAAAAACTGATATTAAAAATGTTCTAAAAACAATTTTCAATGTTTGTTTTTTATGTAACTGACATAAAATATATTTTATAAAATATGTTTAGTGTTAGTTGTTAAAAAAACATGTTATAAATATTTTTTAATAATATTTTTAACATTGGTTTTCCAAATAAAAAATGTTAAAAAAATTATTTTTCTTATCAGATATTGTCACAACCCGACCTTACCCGGTCTCGAGCCGCAACTACCCCAAGCCCGCCTCCATAGGCCAGGGGCTGGCGACCAGTGCCGAAGCCACAATAACTCAGGGAGGCCTTTTCCTAAGTACCTATACACACACACGCAGCACACTCAATGTAAAAGTGCAGAGTAAAAAGAAAAGCAAAGGGAAACTGCTATAAATAACCACAAGAGTGCATCGACCTCTAAACAGTACAAGTAAAGTGATGAAAGAAAAAAAGGGGCAAAAAACGCACCCAACAAGAAAAGGTGCCACAACCCGGCAACAGGTAAACAAAAAGGAAATAGCTGACGGGTCTCCCACCTGGAACCCGGCTATGACCACCGCACGCGGTCCAAGCTCCCGGCTCCTAAGCTCCTCTGATGTCACGACCAACCTGTCCATCCTCTGCAAGGGCACACAAAGTGAAGGCAAAGCCCAAGCAGGGGTGAGTATAAAAATACTCAGTAGGATACCCCGAAGGCTCGAGGGAGAAACAAAGGAGGTACCGAAGGGTGAGCAGTAGAGCGAACAGAGAAAAGTAAGGGAGTAAAATCGCAAGTGAAGTAAGGAGTACAGTAAAGAGTCCAGCTCAACCCAAAAAGAGGCAAGAAGGTAGACTCGTCCAGATATAAGGAGCTGGAAACGGTGAGAAGATGAACTTCTCATCGAGTCTTCTCTACCTATAGCAGGAGAATAGACTCGTCTAACCACGAGAATCTAGACACGGAAAGCACGTGGCATGCCTCGCGTGTCTTCGCCTCTCCTGGAAGGAGAGTAACCAAACCCAAGAAGTGGGTATGAGAACAAGGTATGTACATATTCATATGTTCTTTCAAGAAGCCCGAACAAGACCGTAAGGGGATCTCCATCCCGTAGCTCAGCCCAAGAAATGAGTCACCAACAGTCTCAGAAGTAAACTCCATCATTGATGCCCAGCATCCCGCACGTCTTCCCCAAACCGCAAGCCAAGGGACTCCATCACCGCACTTCGACACTATCCGCTTTGGGTGGCACTAACTCGCCCGCACGGTTTTAGATTGCATCATAAGAACACGTCTCAGTGGGGGAAAGCGCCCCTCGTACTTGAGAGTTCTGGGTTAGGTCAAACCACACCTCGTCACTGCCCCGCAGTCAAGAGGTCTCCTAAAAGTCAAGATTGTTCCATCAGTGAATCGTACCACCAAGGGTCCCACTCCGGTAATCACGGAGGAAAGCCACATACTAGACAAGTAGAAAGGACTGAGCCTGGAATGTCAACAGGTGTCCCACTGCCCAGCCCTACTGGAGGGTAATTCATAATATGATATCGGTTGACCCACTGCCCAGCCCTGCTGGAGGGTAAACCATAATACATCATCAGGAGACCCACTGCCCACCCCCGCTGGAGGGTAAACCATAATACATCATCAGGCGACCCACTGCCCAGCCCTGCTAGAGGGTAGACCTGGAATAAGTTGACAGGCGACCCACTTCCCAACCTTGCTGGAGGGTAGACCTGGAACTAGACGACGGGCGACCCACTGCCCAGCCCTGCCAGAGGGTAGACCCTAAGAGGTCATCGGGTGACCCACTGCCTAGTCTCTACTGGAGGGTAGACCCTAAAAGCGTCGGGTGACCCACTGCCCAGTCTCTGCTGGAGGGTAGACCCTAAGAGCGTCGGGTGACCCACTGCCCAGTCTCTGCTGGAGGGTAGACCCTAAGAGCGTCGGGTGACTCACTGCCCAGTCCCTCCTGGAGGGTAGACCCTAAGAGCATCAGTTGACCCACTGGCCAGTCTCTACTGGAGGGTAAACCCTAAAAGTCAGTGAGCAACCAACTTCCCAGCCCCGCTGGAGGGTATACCCAAAGAAGTCTATAAGTAACCCACTGCCCAGCCTCGCTGGAGGGTAAAACTCAGAACTACTCTGGCCATCTCTACTGGAGGGTACACCACTGGCCAAACGAACACGGAGTGGGTATCGCACAACCACCCAACTCTAGAACAACTCTCCCAAAAGAGGTTCAACGCCTGTTCCATCACAGGGTGCCACTAGCACCGCTACTGGCCGATCCATCGAGAACAAAACCAGGGGGAGACCACTCAACCCTGTTGGTCAAACAAACGAGCACAGAGCCAGGGGAAAATCTCCACCCTGCTGGTCAAACAAACAAGCACAGAGGGACCCTCTACTTCATGAGAGGTCAAAGTATGAAAAGAAGAACACGGCATGCACATGGGGCCCACACGACGTGTGGCCCCAAGTCAACCCCAACCAAGCGCACGAACATTCTCAGGTACAAACCACACGTACCTCCAAGTGCTCTCGTATACTCCCAGAGTATACCATGTCTCCAGCCCTAAGGCTATCGTGCACACGGCACCCAGCGTCAAAACGAAGGCGAGACATAACAACTCTACCTCAAAGGCCCAGGCACGGCCAACCACATCTTGTGAATCATTTATATCGCTCTCCCAAGAGTGCACGATCACACGCCAAGGGTCAGCTACAAACAAGGTAGGATGAACCACCACTAGAGCACCTTCCATGCTTCCACATTTAACAAGATCATGCAAGAGGCTCTGCACAACCAAATGGATCGCACCGTTTTAATCCTCGTGGAAAAACACATGAGATCGACTACTTACTCGCCCCAAACGAATATCCGAAGGAAAATTCACCAACACCGCCTCAGGCCCGAACGGTGTCCCATGATCCCGAGCCTCGGCCCCGAAAACAGTCGAGTGCATCGCACCCGTGCGATCCCCTCGAGAAAACACGTCAAAAGCACTAATCACTTGAGTGCAACGGATATCTGGAGAAAAGGATGCATTCTGATGCACCGCACATGAGCAGTTCCACATGGGACCCACATCCCGGTCCTGAAACTCAGCGAACGGATCACACCGTTGTGATCCTCTCGAAAAAGCACACAAGATTTGTCCAAAACGGTCGCCCGGTGATAAAGATGGAAAATCACCGTCGACGCCCAAACGGCCCTCATGGGCCCCACACCATTGTGCCAAAGTAGAGCGGGCGGATTGCACCATTGCAATCCCCTAGGAAAAACCTCCAGAATCGACTGCTCGCACGCCCCGAACGGACGCCTAGTGAGAAAGGCGTGAAACGCTGCACGTAGCTCGAAAGACGGGCCGTGGGGCCCACACCTCAAATCTAGTCTCAACGCCCGAAAGCACCTTGAAAATCTCCACCTCAGTGTCAGGGGCGCAACGCCACTGACGGTGCTCAAAATGGACGTCGGACGCGTCCGCGTCTTCCAAAACAATTTTCCCCGGAAAAACGACAAACCCCTCGACGTACGTGTCGCACCACCGAGGCCCCTCGTTTCGGGAAATAAAAATTCTCAAAACCATATCAAAGTGTTCCCCTCGATGCAAGGTCCGTGTTGTCGCTGACGGTGCGCAAAACGGATGCCCGTAGCCCGAAATACGGGTGTCTGAAGATTTTAAAAGAAAAGGGGCACCCTCTTGGGCCGGACAGGCCCGCGGCCCAGCCGCGGGTCCGGTTTGCTCCGCCGCGGCCAGCTGGCCGCAGCTTGTCACCACCGACCGACCCTCCCGGCCGGTCGCTTTCCCCGCAGCGCCCCGCGACATGCGGGTCGTGCCGCACGCGGGGTCGTGCACCCCGCGGCCCCCTCCTCCTTGCCCTACGCCGGCACCGCCGCGCGGAACCCCGCCCGCCAGCGTCTCACCCAGGGAGCCCCGCCATCAGCCGCCTCCACCGAAGAACGTCGCCGCGCTGAGGAGCACTGCCGCCTGCCACCTCCGAAGCCCCTTCCTCCGCGCCTCGGACCGCCGGAGCACCCAAACTGGCCGGAAACTGCCGGGACAACCCGAAATTCCCGCAAACTTCGGCGAATGATTGCGAACGCCTCCGAACTCCGATTTCAAATCCTAAACAAGCGTCGGAAATAGAATAAAATCTAATTTGAATTCATGGGATTTTCTCGATAATTCGACACAGGTTTGATACAGAAATTTGAACTTGAAGTAGGTACGGGAATAGAAAATGAAAACGACAAATCCTACCTCGTGGGCGTTGCCCGGAGCTTCGCGTCGATCTGGCGGCAACACCGCACCTCGTCAGAGTCGCCTCGCCTAACCGTCTCTCTAGAGATGGTGGAGGAGAGGGCATAGGGTATCGCCAGGGAGTTTAAGGGAGAAGGGAAGGGGGGTTTAAATAAATTAATTAATGATTTAATTAATTTAAAACCCCCGAAAAGACCTGCATTTGAAACTCCCGACAGGGTCAAGGTTAAGCCTCCCCTAGGGTAAAAACCACCTCCCAAGCACAACGGATCTTTCAGAATTTTAATCCAAGGCCCCATTCAAAAGTTATTAAATTTAGCGCTCGAAGCCAGCAAATTACGAAAACGCCCCTGGGGCCATTTTTCACAGACGGCCCGCACCCACAAAACTTATACCACTCCTAGGGTAAACGGCACGCTCTGAACTCAACGGTGCCCTCAGTTTTCCCATCCGAGCCACCATTTAGAATATACTATATTTTCAACATTAAACGAATTAATTAATTAATTAATTAATCTGTTTAACGTTCCAGAAGCGGGCGAGGGGTCCAAACATCCCGTGCCGACAAGTTTTATGTTATTCCTAGGGTAAACACCCCATTCCGGACCCATCCGTACACTCAGATCTCTGGCCTGGAACTCCGTTTATGAGTTATCCCATTTATTTTCCATTTCTATTGTCAACACACTGAAAATTTAATTTCGGCCACTCCGGGGCTCGGAATCGCACGCCGTCTGAAGGCGCTGTTATGGAATATCATCAAGAATATTTCAAAGTCTTTCAAAGCAAAAACCTGGTTCTTACATCATTCCCTCCTTCAATATTTTCATCCCTAAAAAGCAAAACTAGGGAGCAACACAGGGTACTAAGCCCACACTTGGCTTCCTCATACCCAGAAGAACCCACGCACAGCTCTGCGTCACCGCACACAGACCAAAGGATTGATATGTTCACGCTAGGTCGGCCCTTGTAGATGTCGTGCACCCACTCTAGACTTTGGGGTTAGGGTAAGGCGGTAGGGCACCTCGCCATCCCTTTGCACGGCTTCAAACGGCCTGAAGGCTCTCGGGGGTAGCTCACCTCCCCGGTCGAACCTCTGCATCATACGCCGCGACTGGAATCACCGCCAGCACCTGGAACAAGGCCCAGTGATTCCCTCCTTCAAAATATCCATATGGTGGAACACCCAAGGATATCTGGTCACGCAAGATTCCACGACCAAGGCTCTCTTACACGCTCGAAAGGTGAAAGAGTCGACACCATCGACTAGAGAAAAAGGTCCCACGCCTTTTCCCTTCCAACACAGGGTTACACCGACGCCCTGCGCCACCCTAGTAACAACTCAAACAAGGAGCCGGGAGAAAATCATTCCACACACATATTCTATCAGTTCTACTATAAGTAGAAGAGTTGTAGAGTGTACCTCTTTCACCTCATGCTCTGCAGGATCGAAGACATCCAAGTCCAGGGCTGTCTGCGGTCCCAACTGTCAGCTCCTGGAGCCTAACGTGGGCCGCCTAGTGGCGATGGGAAGACCTCGTAAATACATACTCCACTACCAGTTCCTCCCGCTCCTCTGCTAGCACCACCTCTCTGGGTGCTACTCCGATCACGATGTTGCCTCCATCGTGGTGGTGCACTTGCTGTCTGCCTGAAGCTCTCTGCATGCCTGGTCGGGCAGTCCCGTGCCAGGTGACCTCACCCATCGATAGCATAGCACCGACTTTCTCTGGGCTGCACTGGTGCCCTCCGGCGCCACAGCGGTGTATGACCACGCCCCTGACTCCGGTTGTTATAAATCCACCTGTCCCAAGGTCCTGTCATCCGGCACCTACTAGCTACGGCAGACGTCTCGGCTCCATCACGCCCACTGCCACTACTAACCGCAAAACATGACAGGAAGCTCTCTGTCACCAATGCTTGCTCTAGCACCCCGGCATATGTGGAAATGACCAAGGGTTCTATGATAGCACGAATCTCTCGGCGGAGAACCTGCTCAAACTTCCGCGCTCGGATGTTGTCGTCACGGACCAAGTCCGTGTAAAAGCGAGCACGGTCTACAAAATTAGCCGCGTACTCGGCCACCATCATCCCTCCCTGCTGAAACTGCAGGAGCTCCTGAATCCGAACGGAGCGCAAGCATGAGGGGAAAAACTCCTCTCGAAACGAAAACTGGAATTCGTCCCACGAAAGCGACAACTCGTCAATAAGCTGAGTCACCAGACTCCACCAACGCCAAACCTCTGCTTCCTGAGGGTTTGGCTCACCACTGAACCTCAACGGTCTCTGCCGCTGGATCTCACGGAGCGCTCTCAACCTACGCTCAAGCTCAGCCTTCTCTGCTAAAACTACCTGCTGCTCAACAAGTAGGGGTGCTGCTACCGGCCCACCCGGAGAAAGGGCTCACCTGATGGGTGCTGGACTGTGGCCTCGTCGCTCACAGGGTCATCGTCACGAACCAAAGCTGATATCCTGGCTGGATGTCTTCATAGAGACATCCTGAATATTATCAAGGAGTGTCGCGGTCAGATGAGCATAATGTATATACCGATAACAATGATGGGGAGCTGACTCAAGAAGGACAGTCAAAGACTCAATCCTATGTGATGCACAAACAAATTCTTCCCTGCAACAAGTGTCTCAGCATGCTGAGTCGAAAAGCGGGTTATCAGGGTCCTGGTGAATGGATACGTCAGCCACCGCACCATCACTGGACTCCCTAGCCTGAAAGCCGCTCTCGAGACACGTTGACATTGTTTCCCTAAATCCCAACCAATTCCTTTTTAGGGATTTCCGCACAACACCCCAAGGAACGAACCACATCTGATACCACTTTGTCACGACCCGACCTTACCCAGTCTTGAGCCGCAAGCAACTGCTATAAATAACCACAAGAGTGCATCGACCTCTAAACGGTACAAGTAAAGTGCTGAAAGGAAAAAAAGGGGCAAAACACATGACCAACCAGAAAAGGTGCCACAACCCGGCAATAGGTAAACAAAAAGGAAACAGCTGATGGGTCTCCCACTAGGAACCTGGCTACGACCACCGCATGCGGTCCAAGCTCCCGGCTCCTAAGCTCCTCTGACGTCACGACCAACCTGTCCGTCTTCTGCAAGGTCACACCAAGTGCGGTCAAAGCCCAAGCAGGGGTGAGTATAAAAATACTCAGTAGGATACCCCAAAGGCTAGAGGGAGAAACAAAGGAGGTACCGAAGGATGAGCAGTAGAGCGAACAAAGAAAAGTAAGGGAGTACAACCGAAAGTGAAGTAAGGAGTATAGAAAAGAGTCCAGCTCAACCTAACAAGAGGCAAGAAGGTAGACTCGTCCAGACACAAGGAGCTGGAAATGGTGAGAAGATGAACTTCTCATCGAGTCTTCGCTACCTATAGTAGGAGAGTAGACTCATCCAACCATGAGAAGCTGGACATGGAAAGCACGTGGCATGCCCCGCGCGTCTTCACCTCTCCTGGAAGGAGTGTAACCAAACCCAAAAGTGGGTACTAGAACGAGGTATATACATAGTCATATGCTATGTCAAGAAGCCCGAACAATTACCGTAAGGGGATCTCCATCCCGTAGCTCAGCCCAAGAAATGAGTCGCCAACAGTCCCAGAAGTAAACTCCATCATTGATGCTCAACATCCCGCATGTCTATCCCGAACCACAATCCAAAGGACTCCATCACCGCACTTTGACATTATCCGCTTTGGGTGGCACTAACTCACCCGCACGGTTTTAGATCGCGTCACAAGAATGCATCTCGGTGGGGGAAAGCACCACTCGTACTTGAGAGTTCCGGGTTAGGTCAAACCACACCTCGTCACTGCCCCATAGTCGAGAGGTCTCCTCAAATTCAAGATCGTTCCATCACTGACCCGTACCACCAAGGGTCCCACTCCGGTAATCATGGAGGAAATCCATAGACTTGCCTAGTATAAAGGACTGAGCCTGGAATGCCAACAGGTGTCCCACTGCCCAGCCCTGCTGGAGGGTAATTCATAATATGATATCAGGTGACCCACTGCCCAGCTCTGCTGGAGGGTAAACCATAATACATCATCAGGAGACCCACTGCCTAGCCCCACTGGAGGGTAAACCATAATACATCATCAGGCGACCCACTGCCCAGCCCTACTGGAGGGTAGACCTGGAATAAGTCGACAGGTGACCCACAGCCTAGCCTTGCTGGAGGGTAGACCTGGAACTAGACGACGGGCAACCCACTGCCCAGCCCTCCTAGAGGGTAGACCCTAAGAGGTCATCGGGTGACCCACTGCCCAGTCTCTGCTGGAGGTTAGACCCTAAAAGTGTAGGGTGACCCGCTGCCAGGTCTCTGCTCGAGGGTAGAGCCTGAGAGCGTCGGGTGACCCACTACCCTGTCTCTGTTGGAGGGTAGACCCTAAGAGCGTCGGGTGACCCACTGCCTAGTCTCTACTGGAAGGTAAACCCTAAAAGTCAGTGAGCAACCCACTGCCCAGCCCCGCTGGAGGGTAAACCCGAAGAATCCGATGATTAACCCACTGCCCAGCCTCGCTGGAGGGTGAACTTAGAACTGCTCTGGTCATCTCTACTGGAGGGTACACCACTGGCCAACCAAACACGGAGTGGGTATCGCGCAACCACCCAACTCCAGAACAACTCTCCCAAAAGAGGTTCAGTGCATGTTCCATCACGGGGTGCCACTAGCACCGCTACTGGCCGATCCATCGAGAACGAAACCAGGGGGAGACAACTCAACCCTTCTAGACAAAAAAACGAGTACAGAGCCAGGGGAAAAGCTCCACCCTGCTGGTTAAATAAACAAGCCTAGAGGGACCCTCTACGTCGCGAGAGGTCAAAGTACGCAAAGCAGAACACGGCACGCACATGGGTCCCACATGAAATGTGGCCCCAAGTCAACCCCAACCAAGCACACGAACATTCTCAGGTACAAACCACACGTACCTCCAAGCGCTCTCGTATACTCCCAGAGTATACCACGTCTTCAGCCCTAAGGCTATCGTGCACTCGGCACCCAGCGTCAACGCAAAGGCGTGACGTAACAACTCCACCTCAAAGGCCCAGGCACGGCCAACCACATCTTGTGAATCATTTATATCACTCTCCCAAGAGTGCGCGATCACACGCCAAGGGTCCGCTACAAACAAGGTAGGACGAACCACCACTAGAGCACCTTCCATGCTTCCACATTTAACAAGCTTGTGCAAGAGGCTCCGCACAACCAAACGGATCGCACCGTTGTAATCCTCATGTAAAAACACGTGAGATCGACTACTTACTCACCAAAAATGGATATCCGATGGAAAAGTCACCAACACCACCTCACGCCCGAACGGTGTCCCATGATCCCGAGCCTCGGCCCGAAAACAGTCGGGCGCATCGCACCATTGCGATCCCCTTGGGAAAACACGTCAAAATCACTACTCACTTGAGTGCAACAAATATCCGGAGAAAAAGATGCATTCCGGCACACCGCACACGAGCGGTTCCACGTGGGACCCACATCCCAGCCCCAAAACTCAGTGAATGTATCACATCGTTGCAATCCTCTCAAAAAAGCACACAAGATGGACTACTCACTTTTCCAAAACAGTCGGCCGGTGATAAAGATGGAAAATCACCGTCAACGCCCAAACAGCCCCCGTGGGCCCTACACCATCGTGCCGAAGTAGAGCGGGCGGATTGCACCATTGCAATCCCATCAGAAAAACATCCTGAATCGACTACTTGCACGCCCCGAACGGACGCCCAGTGAGAAAGGCGTGAAACGCTGCACGCAGCTCGAAAGACGGGCCATGGGGCCCATGCCTCAAATCCAGTCTCAACGCCCGAAACTGCCTTGCAAACCTCAGCCTCAGTTTCAGGGGCGCAACAACGTTGACAGCGCTCAAAATGGACGGCGGACGCGTCCGCGCCGTCCAAAAAAAGTTTCCCCGGAAAAATGACAAACCCCTCGACGTACGTGTCACGCCACCGAGGCCCCTCATTTCGGGAATTAAAAATTCAAAAAACCATCTCAAAGTGTTCCCCTCGACGCAAGGTCTGTGCTACCGCCGACGGCGCGCAAAACGGACGACCGTAGCCCGAAATACGGGTGTCCGAAGATTTTAAAAGAAAAGGGGGACCCTCTTGGGCCGGACCAGCCCGGTCCGGCCGGTCCGCCCACAGCCGGCCCGCGGCCCGGCCGTGGGTCCGGTTCGCTCCGCCACGGCCAGCTGGCCGTGTCCTGTCGCCACCGACCGGCCATCCCGGCTGGTCGCTTTCCCCGCAGCGACCCACGACATGCGGGTCGCGGTCACGCCGCACGTGGGGTCGCGCACCCCGCGGCCCCCTCCTCCTTGCTGGCACCGCCGCGCGGAGCCCCGCCCTCCAGCGTCTCACCCAGGGAGCCCCGCCGTCAGTCGCCTCCGCCGAAGAGCACCTCTGAGCCGCCGCGCTGAGGAGTGCCGCCGCCTGCCGCCGTCGAAGCCCCTGCCTCCGCGCCTCAGACATCCGGAGCACCCAAACCGGCCGGAAACTGCCGGGACAACCCGAAATTCCCGCAAATTTCGGCGAACGATTGTGAACGCCTCCGAACTCCGATTTCAAATCAGAAACAAGCGTCAGAAAGAGAATAAAATATAATTCGCATTCATCAACTTTTCTTGATAATTAGACATGGGTTTGATACAGAAATTTGAACTCAAAGTAGGTACGGGAATAGAAAATGCAAACGACAAATCCTACCTCGTGGGCATTGCCCAGAGCATCGCGCCGATCCGCCGGCATCACCGCACCTCGTCGGAGTCGCCTTCCGGACCGTATCACCTGAGATGGAGGAGGAGAGGGGAGAGGGTATCGCCAGGGGGTTTAAGGGAGAAGGGAAGGGGGAGGGTTTAAATAAATAAATTAATGATTTAATTAATTTAAAACCCCCGAAAAGTCCCGCATCCGAAACTCTCGGTGGTGTCGAGGTTAAGCCTCCCCTAGAGTAAACACCACCTCCCGAGCACAACGGAAGACTCAGAATTTTAATCCAAGTCCCCGTTCAAAAGTTATTAAACTTAGCGCTTGAAACTGGGAAATTACGAAAATGCCCCTGGGGCCATTTTTCACAGACGGCCCACGCCCGCAAAACTTATACCCCTCCTAGGGTAAACAGTATGCTCTGAACTCAACAATCCCCTCAGTTTTCAAATATGAGCCACCGTTTAGAAGATACTAGAGTTTCAACACTAAACGAATTAATTAATTAATTAATTAATTAATCAGTTTAAAGTTCCAGAAGAGGGCGAGGGGTCCAAACATCCCGCGCCGACAAGTTTTATGTCGTTCCTAGGGTAAACACCCCATTCCGGACCCATCCGTACACTCGGATCTCTGATCCGAAACTCCTTTTAGGAGTTATCCCATTTATTTGGCGTTTCCGGTGTGAACGCACTGAAAATTTAATTTCGGCCACTTCCGGGCTCGGAATCGCACGCCGTCTGAAGGCACTGTTCTGGAATATCATCAAGAATATTCCAAAATCTTTCAAAGAAAAAATCAGGTTCTTACAGATATTCTTATAACCGACGTAAAAATTCAAATATCACAATGCTAAAAAGTAATATTCAAATTTTTTAATAGCCCGCTTTAAATTTTTAATTTCCCACTTAAAATTTTTAACGTCGCAGGACTAAATTTACAACTAACATATATAACATTTATTTCTCCATGTTTCAATATTTTTGACCTATTCCTCTTTCATCAATATATTAATTTAATCGTTTCTTAATTCAGTGATTCACCCATGGTAATTATCAATATGAACTCTTCATTTTATTCATTTATTATTGGTTTTATACATTTATATACATTTTGACGAATTGTTTTCACATGAAAAAGTGGATATCATGACATCTAGGTGATAAGAAAAAAATATGTATTAAATTTTCCAACTAGAGTTTAAATTGACATACTAACCAAAATTGAGGATGTCTCACATGTTCTTATCTCAAAAGATAATGAATATCAATAGGTGATATTCTAATTCGAAGGAATATGACACAAGAAAGGAAATTAAGTCAAAATATAATTTTTATTTTTATTTTTATCATCTCTTTTCTATAATTTATAGTACATGTATCTCATGTTTTATTATAATTATTTAGTTTGTATCAATTTATTTTTAGAAAAATATGAAACTTTTAACATCCATGAACTTTGATATGTAAGTTCATTTTATCTCAATGGCCAGTAAAATCAAATATTTTGAAATTAACTACACCAGTGTATTTTTTCCATGTTTTTAACAACACTTATTATGATAATTGAAGTTATAAGTATAATTTTCCATTATTTATCATAAAAACAGACATTGAAAGTACTAAAATTGTTCATTTGATGTTGGTTATCAGAATAACCGATGTTGTAAGTCCTAAAAATAATATTTTTAATAGAATTTTATATAACTAATGTCAAAAATAACACCTAAAATGTTAGTTTCATTTACATCAGTTCGAAGAACAATGTTAAAATGAAAAAAACAATGTTAAAATGTATTTTTCTACTAGTTCTCATTCCACATCTCCTAATGTTAGTCTTTTTCATGCTATTTTTAGAGGCTATACATGGCCAAGTTAGAGAATTGGGGTGACATATCATATTCCCCTTCAAAAAATTCTGAAATGTGATTTGTCTTGGATTAGGTCCTCTATATAGTCTCTCTCTATGAAAGGTTCTCCATGGGATTTGCTGGTAGATTCTATAATCCCCGAAGAAAATATTTAGTATCCCACCCTACTACCCAAACTATTTGATCCCTTGTCTATGGGTTAACCATGTATAGAGTTGGGTACCCACCCATATAGGCCCTTAGTTGTAATCCTTTATTACTTTTTCCATAGGTTGGGTTAGGTATGTTGTTATCCTCATCAAGATGTGTGACCCCCTCCTACAGTGTAGTATAAATTGAGTTAGGTATCCCCCTGTGGACAAGGGTGAAATCCTTTACCTATGAGTTGAATTCCCCCATATGATGTGTCTTGCAGTAAGGTGTCTCCTTTTTTGGGTACTTCATGGTAGGTATCATGTATCTCTTCCTAAAAAATACGGCTTCATGAAGCAAGTGTGAAAACCCCAATATTTACAAAAAATATTTTATACCAAGCTCTAAAAAACCCACGTCTAATATTATTTTATTTCATTGTTAAATAAATGATCATTTTTCAAATAACTAATATCTAAGAGATATGATAATATTAAAAATAAAGAAAGCTATTATTCATATAAAATTATCCAATTATGGTTTTAATTTGGGAAAATGAAAACAAAATTGGGTTCCCAAATCTTTTGTGACAAACATTTATGGACCCAAGAGTGTTTGGGTGCTAAAAAATCTTGTTTCATTTGTAATTGTAAGAAACTATACAGATAAATAGTAATGTAAAATGGTTCATTGATAATGGATTTTCAAGGCACGTTAGTGGATACTTCTCCAATTTTCACTCATTATCTAAGATCGATAGAGGCTATATCACATTTGTTGAAAATGAAAAAAGAAATATAGTTTACATTGGATCTATTGGAAATCCAAAATCTATATTCATTAATAAATTTATTTATGTTTAAGTCTTAAAGAAAAATACAATAAGTATTTCTCAACATTGTGATAATGGTTATTTGATTGGTTTTTCTAAAAATTCTTTCTCAGTCATTAAAGGAAAATATTTTAAGTTTAGAGCACCAAGAATATATAATGTTTATTCTTTAAATATAATTCATTTTGTAGACAAGATGTAAATTTTTTGAATGGTAAAATAAATGAATCATCGATTTACAATAGAAGTATTAGACATTTAAATGTTTATTCTTCGAGAAATTTATCCAAAATAAATTTGATTTCTGATTTTCCAAACCTTAAATTAGAAAAAAAAACTATGTGATGCATACCAAATGGGAAAGAAACACAAGTTGTATTTTAAACCAATTAAAGAGTTTACTACTTATAGCCCCTAGATCTTATCCATATAGATCTATTTGGACCTACTATAATAGAAATACTTGATGTAAAATCTTTTGTTTATGCATTGGTTGATTATTTTTCAATATTTACTCGGGCATACTTTTTAGACTTAAGATTGAAGCGAATTTTATTTTTATTAATTTTTTTAAAATTTTGAAAAATAAAAAAGTTTGCAAAAAATTTCTTTTAAGAATTGATCGTGGAGGAGAATTTGATAATAATGAATTTAATTTGTTCTGCTCAAAATATGTTATTAATCGCCCCTTTTATACTCCCAGGAAAACTTAAGATAATGGTGTTGTTGAAAAAAGTAATAGGACCTTACAAGAAATTTCTTGAATAATGTTACATGAATATAACTTGATTAATTATTTTTAGAATGAATCTATTAATACAGAATGTTATGTAATTAATAGATTTCTAATTAGTAATATTTAAAAAAAAACCATATGAGTAATGGAATAACAGAAAACCAAAGGTAGGATACTTTAAAGTGTTTAGATGTAATGTTTATATCTTAACCACCAAATAAAATATTGTCAAATTTGACCTAAAATATTATGAAGGAATATTTCTAGGTTATTCTATAATTTTAAATTTTATATATTTTTCAATAAAAGTTTAAGGATTTTTGAAGATTCAGATCTTGTGTGTTTTTATGAAAGTGGTCATTTTGATCAAAAAATAACTCAAGAAGGTGAGTTAAGTGATTATATTGGGGATAGGAGACCTCGGCCACTTTTTAACAATAAAAATGATGATGATTTGGAATTTATCTTCAGTGAACAAAATCTTGTAAGGGATTATACAATTGAACTAGAAAGTGTGATACCTAAAAAACTAAGAAAACATGAGGGCCACTTTCCAGAAAAAATTATTGTATTTTTAGATAAAGGAGTTATAACTAGAAGAAATGTTGGAAACCATCTATAATTCCTTTCCTTTTTATCTCATCTATAACCTATAACCATATAGGAATATTTTTTAGATAAGAGTTGGTTTTTAACCATGAAAGAGGATTTAAACTAGTTCAAGAGGAAAAAAGTTATAGGAATTAGTTGACATACCCTCTGACTATCCTATCACTATTGTAACACCCGGACCCCAGTTACCCAGATCCAGTGCATTATTTTAATACATTGGAACGATTACAAGGAATTAAGTCCCGAAGGACCGATCAGTTTAGCAGTCTTGGAAAATATATTACATATATTAAATTTACATTACAATTTGAAACATAAAACAAAGAATAGATAGTTCTTTGAGAATTCCATTTTTCCCTTTAGATTAACCGTGCATATAAATCATAATACACTTCTTGGAATCCTAGGAAAATAAAACATAAGAATGGGGTGAGCTTAGATGCTCAGTAAGGGTAAATAATTTAGCAGAAGCTATAAAATTTTAAGGAAATATGTGTAATAAAAACAAAATCCTTTTAAACATAAACTTGAACATAATATGGTAAAAATAAATGAAACATTACCATATAAACATGCACATGGATATTCTACTAGTCAAACAATCACATGTAATAATTAATTTCACAATGAGGGAATGCCTAATACTGGACATCATTACCACATAGTCAAGGCCTCGTGCCAAGAAAACAACAAAAATTTGTCAAGGCCTTGTTCCAAGACACTAGTTTGTCTCATGAGACCTACCGATGCATCTAGGATCTATAGAGGGCTCCACCAGTCACTTACTAAGTCCACTTCATTCCTTATATGAATATTTGAAACATAACATAAACATTATTATTAAAACTGGCATACGAAATGTCAATACATTAACCATAAAACATAAATGGTATAAAAATAGAACATCCAGAGTCAAACATATCATAACTCATTCAATACAATATGGAATATTTTATTTTAATAAATCAACTTCAATCAAAAATAATATCCAGTAAAGAATTCTGACATAGTTGAAAATGGTGAGTAAAACTTTTTCAGAGAAATATCCTTTTTTTTTAAAATCATTTAAAAGGCACACATTTATAAAGGAAGTAATTTAAAAGATATTTTTGAATAAAAGTGTCCCATACCACTTTGAAAATTTTGAAAATAATTATCATTTCAAAACATTCATGTCCATATAAATAAATCCTTAAAAATCATTTTGAAAGCAGGGACATTAATTAAAAATATTTAGAAAGATAAATCTTTAAAACATTTAAAATTCTGATATTGATAAATATTAACTTTCAAAAATCCTTAAAATATTAATTTTGAAATCATTTTTATGAAAAATGGACATGGATGATAAAAATGTCCCAGTAAATACTTACACATAAACAATCTCGGATAATAATGAGATTGAGGAATTAACCCTTACCTTGCACTTTCCTTTAGTCGATGGTACGTTTAACCTCCTGTATAAAGATAGTAGTATGTTATTAAATTATACCATAACTATATTAATATTTATTATATCATACATTATTCATTTATGACTTTATACTACCCATTTAATAATAATTTCCAGGTTAAATTAGCATTTCAGGAAATAATCACTTTCTTTATCGTACGTGTTTTAACTTGTTACTCTTGATTGTATCACATAGATCAAGATTTAAATACTTCCAGAATATAAAACATGATTTATATATCATATATATTTATAATATAAATATGTATAATAGACATAAATATGAAATGAAAAACACCGTTTTTGGAGACGGTAATTCGTACGTACACATAAACGTTGTTTCTGTTGTCATATCGTATTAAATGGAACTAAGTGAACAAGATATATGTAAGTACATATATATCCATTAGAATTATTTTTACATATATTACATACTTATTATTAATATATATTTTAATAATCGTTGATGAATGGTGAACATGGAAATGAATCTCATCGCGTCGTGGAGACGTTAATCCGTACGTACGCACAAGCGACAATATCATTTCCTTAAAGGTGTGGAATTGGATGGTATATTAATTTTACAGAGACATTATCATGTTTTTTTTATTATTTATATACATATTACTCATCATTATATCCATCCAAATAACATAGTGTTGAATAACAAATTACACCACGGTGTGGAGACGGTAAGTCGTACGTACGCACGCATGATGACATTATCATTCATAAGATGGATAGAATAATGAATATAGTTGTTCCATATTTATAATAACATCACAGTATATATAATATACTGGAGTTATTATTTTATAATGGAAACAAAGAAAGATTAAGTGGAAGAATAAGAAAACCTGAAAGAGGGTGGGGAAATCATTACCTCTTCTTCGGGTTCATCCTTTTGATTTGATCAAAAGGGATTCTTAAGTTGGATTTCTGACTAAAGGAGGGACTCTAGGATTAAGGGAGGATAGTTAAGAGAGTATTTGGTCAGAGTTTGGCCGAGCCAAAAGGCTTTGAAGGTGTGAATTAGAGAGAAGGGGGAGTGACCTTTTATAAGAGGGGTGAGAGGCACCTTAGGAAAAACATAAAATATTATTTTATAATAAAATACTTTTAGGTTTATAATGGCTCTGAAATGTATTATTTAAATTATAAGGTGGGTATGGGTAGAAAACCACTCATCCAATAGTTTTTATACAAGTTTAGGTTACCATTTTAACCTTATCATTTAGATTTAACTCTAAGTTAAATAATTTAACTTTTATCGTGTCTTCTTTTATTCTTACACTATATGGTAAATAAACTTACTATATACTGACAATAGAACCCCAATTGGTTCATTAATGTTATATATATTATTATATAAGTCTTTTGACCGAACCTTATATTTTTAGGACCATTATATCAATTAATAATATAATATTTTTTTTAAAAACTATTTTATGTCAATTTTGACACTATTTGGTATTTATTTTCTGTTAAAATAATAACAACATTATTACTTGAAAAAAATACATTTAATCAATCCTAACATGTCATACTCACCTATAAAATTCTTGGATATCATAAAAACTTTTAAATTATATTTATTTTAATATTTATAATACCATTTATTTGATTCTTTCATTAATAAGGTAATTACTGCATCATCATTGTGTCATTAATAAATTTAATTATTTAATATCTAAAAATTATAAATAAAATACCATTTTCTAGGAAATATTTTTATATTTCTAATGAATATTTATAGTTGAATTTATCTTACGTATAACCCTATCTTAAAAATGGTTCATCATTAAACTTTGATTTTAACTCTTTTAACTCTTCTTTAAACAAAATAATATTAAATGTCTTAATGTAATCCAAGTGGACCTAAAGGGTAATATTTTATTTCTAAGGTTGTTTTTGGTCAAATTACACTTATCAAATAGAATTATGACATGTGTTAGGGTAATAATAATATCATATTTACCCTTAATTACCCTATTTACTTTAAACCGTGGTAAATAAAAGTAAAAAGTTACAATTCACCAAACATTATTTTTATCATATTGAACCACATTTTACTTCTTGATATTAACTGTGTCTCTAACACCCTGCCCCTACCTCATTTTCATGGGGAGGTGGTGAGGGTCACTTGGCCTTAAGCGACGTTCCCAAGGCACCGAAGGCTGGAAATGAATGTCGAGGGCTCCGAGAACAAATTGGGGAACGATTTTCCCTTAAGACAAAACAAACCAACAATCCAAAAAACTATATAATGCATGTCAATAACTTATCCAAACCATGCACTAACAACCAAGTTGTTTCATAATGAAAACCAGACCCAATACAACTAGACATGTCCACAACACATCAGAGTACAAATTGAAAACTAAACAACCAAACACCACAAGCCATGACACCACCACATCTCCACACCAAGCTCCAAGCTCCAAGCTCCACCAAGACATCACAATGATCCACTAAAGGAAGGAGTTGCCTTACCTTTTCCCTCGTCACGGTATACAACATCTTCAAAGACACCACAGTGCCAAAGAAGGGGGTGAGTTCTAAAACTCAGTAGGATTTCCCCAAATGACTTCCCTACACACGCCACTAGGATAAAACTGTTAGCACATTATATAAAGCAGCTTATATAATTGAAATCACAAGTGAAACCATTTTCATAAGCCAAACATGCCCTTACCGATCCATCACACCCAAACAGAGCAACCAAGGGAAAGCCAACCAAACATGCCACAAGCCATTCCATCATTACACACTAGTACCACAATTTTCCCACTTACAAAGCAATGCACAACAAAACTACAATACAACCAAACAGTGGAGCTTCCATCCAACCCGTTCAACCATTCACACTAAGTGGAACTTCTCGTCTACTTAACATTTACGGTGGCCCTTTCGTCCACTATCCATCCCCTTTTTATAGTGGTACTTCTCTCCACTTCCACACAACATTCAAAACAGCCAATTCCAAGCATATAACCCACCAAGGTCACAACCACAAGCAATCAACCAAATCCATTTCACATCAATCCACTTCAATAAATCACCCATTCATTGAAACCCATTTTCCATGCCAAAAAACATTTCAATAAAGCAACCCCTTTTATTGAAAACCATTTCCATCAATCATTTTCACAATTCAACTATAGTAACCCATTTTAAAATCTCCATTTTAAAATCCACAACAATAGCATTTCACCACAAAACCCAATTTTTTCCAAAAATCCCCAAAACATCACCCAAGGGATTTCTAACCACTTTCTCACATCAAACACAATTAATTTCAAGCACAAAAAATTAATTGTAACCAAAATAATTAGCTATAACCAAGTGGATTCGAGAGAGAAGCCACCTACCTTTAGGTTTCGTGAGAAATCGACCCACGAACAATCGCACCTCAATCCGGTGAACGCACCACCAAAACCTCTCTAGATCCCCTTCCCTAACCATCAAAAGTCTTAAAAAAATCACCCAAGGAAATGATAAACCTAGATCTACACACAAAAAAGTTTAGATCTAGAAAACCAAGAAAGAGGGAAGAGCAGATCTAGAGGAAAACGCAAGAGAAACAAGAGGAGAGACTTACCCACAAGCAATCACCTTCAAACCACCTTGAATCCTCTTCAAAACCCTTCCAAAATGAGTGGGAGAGAACCCTCAACCCCTGAGAACCCAAAATACCAAGTGAGGATCGAGTGGGAGGAAGGGAGGAGTGAAATAGGTCAATCCCGAGGGAGCCCGGGACTATTAACCCAATTTTTAAGTGGTTGCACGGTTAGCTCGCATGGTTTGTCAAACTGTGCGCTAACCTTGTGCATTAAACTCCCTCAAAAGATAGGGTCTGCAAGGTTGCCTCGCACGGTTTGGAAAACTGTGTGCAGGCCATGCAAAGCCTACTGTCTCCCATGCACGGTTTCCTGGAGCATATGCATGGTTTACACTAACTGTGCTCAAACCATGCATCCCTTTAAAAGCCTTCAAACTTCTCCAAAACCGTACCAAACTCTCCCAACCTCTTCCCAACTCATCTAATGAACTTTAAACACATAAAAATGCATAAAAAAGATACATACCTCAAACTGGGGGTACTACATTCTCCCCACCATTGTACTTTCCATCCTCGGAATGTAGTGAACCCGCCCTTTGCTGAAAGAGATTGGGCCACTGCTCAATCATCTCTTTCTCCCACTCACAAGTCTCCTCTTGAATCTGACCATGTTGCCAAAAAACATGAACTAAAATGATGCTTTTACCATGCAATAATTTCTTGTGCATATCCACAACTCACACTGGCACATGCACCAACGAAGCATCTGGTTCTAGCTCAACATGATCCCATCGAATCACATGGTCACGATCCGGCTGATAATTTTTCAACTACGACACATGAAACACATTGTGCACCGCACTGAACCTAGGTGTCAAAGCCAAATGATAAGACACCTCACCAAACCGCTCAAGAATCTCAAAAGGCCCAATATACCTCAGAGATAACTCTCCCTGCTTCCCAAACCGACGATGTCCCAACATAGGAGAGATCATCAAGAACACATGATCACTCACCTCGAACGACAATGACCGTCAATGATGATCTACATACGATTTCTGACAACTCTGATCCATCTCCATTCTCTTTTTGATCAACTTGATCTTCTCCATCGTCTCATGGATAAGGCTCAGTCCAACCATCAAGGACTCACCCACTTCCATCCAACATAGTGGAGAACAACACGGCAGCCCATACAATACTTCAAACGGAGCCATATCTATGGATTTTTTATAACTGTTGTTGTATGAGAACTCAACCAACGACAAGTGCTCCTCCCACAAGCCACCAAAATCCATGACATAAGCCTGCAACATATCCTCCAGAGTTTGTATCGTCCTCTTGGATTGACCATCCGTATGAGGGCAATACGTCGTACTCATGGTCAATTGTGTCCCAAGGGCTTGCTGCAAGGATTTCCAAAAACGAGATATAAACCTCAGATCTCTATCGGATACTATCAAAACTAGAACACCATGCCTCTTTACCACCTCCTGGATATAGATTTTGGACAAATCCTCCACCATATGAGATTCAAGAAATGGGATAAAATGGGCTGACTTCGTTAGCTGATCCACTATCACCAAAATGGCATCATGCTTTCTGACCATTCTTGGGAGACCTATAACAAAATCCATCGCTATCTGCTCCCACTTCCAACTAGGGATTGGTAAAGACTGAAACATTCCAGCTGGCCTCTAATGCTCTGTCTTGACCAGATGATAAGTCAATCATCTCGAAACTAACTCAGCCACACTTCTTTTCATACCAGCCCACTAGAACTGTGCTTTCAATGCTTTATACATTTTCTGAATTCCAGGATGAACAACCCACCTGGAATGATGATACGCCCTGAGAGGATCCTCTGGACAAGAAACTGGTACAACCATCCGATTCCGAAAACACAAAACTGAATCTCCATTCAGTTACCAATACTCAATGGTCTCCCCCCCCCCATTGAGTCTCGACCCCATGGTTACATAACTAGAATCGGATATTTGTGCCTCTCTAACCAGGCCAACCAAGTCAGGAATCAAAAAAAACTAGAAAGAAGACCACTCTATCGCCCTGGTCCTCATATTCCAACCGCATATCAGCTATAACCGACATCAACTGCCATTGGTCTAATGCATGTTTCACCACATGAGCATATGATTTTCTACTTAATGCATCCGCCACCGAATTTCCCTTACCCAATGTGTACATTAAGTCAAAATCAAACATCTGGTGATATTCCATCCATCTCTTTTGCCTCAAGTTGAAATCCCTTTGTGAGAAAATATGCTTCAAGCTCTTATGATCTGTATATACCGTGAATTTATCACTGAAGAGATAATGACACCACACTTTCAAAGCATGGACCACTGTTGCAAACTCCAAATCATGAGTTGGGTAGTTCTTCTCATGCACCCTCAACTGCTATCATCCATACGCAACCACATGATTTCCTTGCATGAGAACGCACCCCAACCCAGATCCCGATGCATTGCAATTCACCACATACCCTTTTCCTAGTTCTGGAAACACCAAGATTGGTGCTGATGTAAGATGATCCGTTAGCTCTTCGAAACACTAATTACACTGCTCGTTCCACTGGAATGGAACATTCTTTCTTATCAAAGTTGTCATCGGTGAATCCAAACGTGAAAAATCACGAAAAAAACGCTGATAATACCCAGCTAGACCAAGAAAAATCCATATCTCAAACACATTCATTGGCGGTTTCCACGAGATAATAGCCTCTATCTTTTCAGTATCCACTGAAACACCCCTTTCATAAATCACATGGCCAAGAAAACGAACTTCCCGTATCCAAAAGTCACACATTGACAATTTTGCATACAACTGATGATACCTCAAGATCCCTAGCACTGTCGCCAAGTGCTGCTCATGATCCACCCTTATATTTGAATACACCAGAATATCATCCACAAACACCACCACAAATGAATCTAGATATCTCTTAAATATCTGATTCATCAATGCTATAAACACTGTTGGTGCATTCGTTAGACCAAAGGGCATAACCACATATTCATAATGGCCATATCTACTTCTGAAAGCTGTTTTAGGAATATCCTCCTTACTCACCCACAATTGATGATATCCCGACCTCAAGTCGATCTTGGAGAACCACTGGGCTCCCCTCAACTGGTTGAAAAAATCATCAATTCATGGAAGTGGATATCTATTCTTTATCATAACTTGGTTAAGTATATGATAATCAACACATAGCCTCAAAGTTCCATCCGCCTTTTTCACAAACAACACATATGTTTCCCATAGTGACGTGCTAGGCCAGATAAACCCTTTGTTTTCTAACTCTTCCAAATGGATTTTCAATTCCCGCAATTCAGCTGGTTCCATCCGATAAGACGGAAGTGAGATAGTACTAGTCTCTGAAAGGAGATCAATTGTAAACTCCACTTCTCTTATGGGAGTTAACCTAGAGAATTATTCAGGAAAAACATCCATGAACTGATCCACCACTACCTGAAGAACACTTTTTTCAACACCGTCTACTGATTCCAATGACAACACCACCAACTGATATGATAACGTGCCCACTGCTGGTGCCAATAAACTCGTTTCACCCTACCTTTCATGCTTCTCTCCTATAAAGAGATGTCTAATGCCATCGTCTGTCATAAAAGCCACTTTTCACGCATCACAATCGATGTGGGCTTTAAAATCCACCAGCCAATCCATTCCCAGAATTACAGCATACCCATCCATCTCAAGCATTGAGAAATTTCAGACTATCTCCACCTCGTCCACAGCGATACAACATTCTCTACACAAGAAAGCTCGACACTCTCTTAGACCCAGAGGAGTTTGAAGTTTCAAAACCGAGGGCATCATTTCTACCCTTAAACCCAACAAATAAACCACACATGCAGCAAAAAAAGAATTTGAAGCACTCGTATCAAACAACACTTGCATCGAGACAGAATTTAAAAGAATAGAACCTCGCACTGTGGATAGTCTCGATTGATCATCCACCACAACCTGTTCTGCTCCAAACACATGTTGTCTTGCCACACTCTGCTCTTTATTTCTTTTCTGAGGCATCATAGTATTCCGAGAATCACCATGACCCACTTTACTCTGCTCACGAGGGGTACGCTGCAATCCCCATCCCGTTGAATCATACGACCTCTACGATCCATGAGGAGTGTCACGCGCACCTGACCTTGGAGAATTCTAACAATAACACTGCAGATGCCCCATATGCTTACAATTATGACATGCTCGAGATTGTTCCGTACAATCCCGCTAGATGTGGCTTGTCGAACCACACTGAAAAGATCCCAGCTTTCTCTGGGGGTTCGGAGGAAGTTTTACTGATCCTACCATCAGATTATATAACATATTCCCACCCTGGGAATAAGTGTCCCTCTTTCTCTTGAACCCAACATTAGATTTCCCACTATTCCCCATGGGTACCACCATGCTTCCTCCACCTGGAGCTCCCAAAAGATCCTGCTTATCCACCGAGGCTCTATTCACCATCTCTGTGTAATCATCTATACACAACACTACTATCTTTGAATGGATTTCTTGCCTTAACCCCGCTTTAAATATCCTTTCCTTCAACGATGTGATGCCCGCCACCTTGAGGGAAAAACTCACTAAGTTCATAAACTTAGCTGCATACTCTGTCACAGACATAATCTCTTGATTCAAACTGAAGTAATTAGTCGTGTGCTTAATTCTGAATGTATGTGGGTAGAATTTTTTGTTAAACAATTCCTCAAAGCCTTCCCACATCATACCCTGGTCCGTCCTCTCTTGGACTACTAACTCCCACCACTAAAGGGAAAGATCTTCCAACATATACGTGGCCAACTTCACTTTCAACTCTACCGGTGTTCCCAAGAACTCAATGATCTTGTTCATTCTATTCAGCCACGCTTCTGCCCTTTCTGGCTCTGAATCACCCCTGGAGATGGGTGGATTCTGATTTTGAAACTGAACCGCACGATCCACATGCCTTGGTTCATCCACTTTATTTCCACTTTCCATGGCTTGGAAAGCTTGTGCTATGCTCTGCACTTACTGCTAGTTCACCTGAGGCTCAGGTGCAACCACATTCTCAGTAGCCTCCTCCAGTTGGTCTCTACGACGCCTAGCCGGTGCCATTTCTTTAAACATAAAACAAACAACCATGAGTCTCACTTCTGTAGACCTCACAAAATCTGATTTCAAATCACATTAAACAACACTATCACAACAAGGCTTTCCACCAGTTCACATTTTCCACATGTTCCATGTTTCACCATTTTGAAAACCAAACCATTTTCAAATTACCAAATTTATTCACATTAGAGTTTAACAAAAAAACCATTTCTCAATTCATCCCATAGATCATTATACCCCAATGAAATATACATCCTAGTGGGAATTCATTTCTACCATGCATTCCATGCTTATATCATTGGCTACATCCACGACAATGAGATATCCAATGCCTATAAGTGTCTCTAAAACACTTATGTACCCAACTCCCTCGTAACTTGAATTTTAGCATAAAAGGGTTAGCTACGTCCTCTTATGCTATACATTCCAAGTTTCGACATTCCTATGCCTTGCTACCATCCCGACTCAAGGAATATAACACAACAAATGTCAACACCAAATCTGAGAATCAACTCCAAAGAACTGAACAAACTGATACCACTTGTAACACCCCACCCCTACCTCATTTGCTTGGGGAGGCGGTGAGGGTCACTTGGCCTTAAGCGACGTTCCCAAGGTGCTGAAGGCTGGAAATAAATGTCGAGGGCTCCGAGAACAAATTGGGGAATGATTTTCCCTTAATACAAAACCAACCAATAATCCAAAAAACTATATGATGCATGTCAATAACCCAGCCAAACCATCCACTAACAACCAAGTTGTTTCAAAATGCAAACCAAACCCAATACAACTAGACATGTCCACAACACATCAAAGTAAAAAGCAAAAACTAAACAACCAAACACCACAAGCCATGACACCACCACATCTCCACACCAAGCTCCAAACTCCAAGCTCCACCATGACATCACAATGCTCCACTAAAGGAATGAGTTGCCTTACCTTTTCCCACGTCACAGTACACAACATCTTCAAAGACACCACAGTGCCAAAGCAGGGGGTGAGTGCTAAAACTCAGTAGTATTTCCCTAAATGACTTCCCTACACACGCCACTAGGATAAAACTGTTAGCACATTATATAAAACAGTTTATATAATTGAAATCACAAGTGCAACCATTTTCATAAGCTAAACATGCCCTTACTGATCCATCACACCCAAATAGATCAACCAAGGGAAATCCAACCAAACATGCCACAAGCCATTCCATCATTACACACTAGTACCACAATTTTCCCACTTGCAAACAAATGCACAACAAACAACAATACAACCAAACAACCAAACGTTGGAGCTTCCGTCCAACCCGTTCAACCATTCACACTAAGCGGCACTTCCCGTCCACTTACCATTGATGGTGGCCCTTTCGTCCACTATCCATCCCCTTTTTATAGTGGTACTTCTCGCCAATTCCACACAACATACAAAACAGCCAATGCCCAGCATATAATCCACCAAGGTCACAACCACATGCAATCAACCAAATCCATTTCACATCAATCAACTTCAATAAATCACCCATTTATTGAAACTCATTTTCCATGCCAAACAACATTTCAATGAAACAACCCATTTTATTGAAAACCATTTCCGTCAATCATTTTCACAATTCAACAATAGCATCCCATTTTAAAATCTCTATTTTAAAATCCACAATAATAGCATTTGACCACAATACCCTCTTTTTCACAAAAATCCCCAAAACGTCACCCAAGGGATTTCTAACCACCTTCGCACATCAAACACAATTAATTTAAAGAACAAAAAATTAATTGTAACCAAAAAAATTAGCTCTAACCAAGTGGAGTTGAGATAGAATCCACCTACCTTTATGGTTCCTGAGAAATCGGCCCATGAACAATCGCGCCTCAATCCGGCGAACGCCCCACCGAAACCTCTCTAGATCCCCTTCCCAAACCATCACAAGCCTTAAAAACATAACCCAAGGCAACCATAACCCTAGATCTACACACCAAAAGTGTAGATCTAGAAAACCAAGAAAGAGGGAAGAGCAGATCTAGAGGAAAACACAACAGAAACAAAAGGAGAGGCTTACCCTGAAGCAATCACCTTCAAACCACCTTGAATCCTCTTCAAAACCCTTCCAAAATGAGTGGGAGAGCACCCTCAACCCACGAGAAACCAAAATAATGAGTGAGGATCGATTGGGAGGAGGATAGGAGTGAAATAGGTCAATATAGAGGGATATCAAGACTTATAAACCTATTTTTAAGTGGCCGCACGGTTAGCCCGCACGGTTTGTCAAACCGTGCGCTAACCCTGCGCACGCCACTGCCTCGAGAGCTAGGGTCCGCACGATTTCCTCGCACGGTTTGGAAAACCGTGCACAGGCCATAAAAAGGCTACTGTCTCCCCTATACAGTTTCTTGGAGCATCTTCACAGTTTACACTAACCATGCTCAAACTGTGCACCCCTTTAAAAGCCTCCAAAATCCTCCAAAATCATTCCAAACTCTCCCAACCTCTTCCCAACTCATCCTATGCACTTTAAACACATAAAAATGCATAAACAAAGGCGACATAACTCAAACAGGGGGTACTACATTGTCTCTCAGATTTTATAAATTCAACTCACAGAAATGGTAAAATTATGTTTTATGTAAATTTGCAAATTCTCCTAGGAGATGGGTAAAAGACGGTAAAAGTTTGATAAAATTTTTATATATCTAAAATTATTATAAATTGACTCCAATGAATTACAATGAACTTATATACGTATTATGTATCTATTTTGACCTAAAATAAATTTAAATAAAATAAATAATTATTTAAATAAAAATTCGATTTTAAACGATAACTCAGTGTTTTTTCACTATTCATCAAAAATTGAACGTTTTCAGAAAAATACCAGAACTTCACCCTAGGATAATTTGGATATTACAAATCCAAAAATGAATTCTATTTTACCAAATTCAAAACATAGAAGTTTCATTTGTTAATTTAAAATTAATTCTCGTTGTCAAAACAAATAGCGTGTTTTTAAGAAACAGTAACTATCAAAAGATTGACACTTGTTTATGTATAATTTAAATGTGAAATTAATTCCAATGACCAACATTGGATTAAAGTGCAAAAATATAATCTAATTATACTTACAAAACATTAAAATGTATAATTCAACAATATAAATTATTTTGACTAAAAAAGTTGTTTTCAGTTAAAATATAGTATTTTTCACTATTCACCCAAATATGAAAGTTATCAGAAAAACACCAAAAATTAATTGAAACTAAATTATTATGTTAAGATTCTAAAGAATAATTTTATTTTGTCAAATTTAATATATAAAAGTTTCAAATATTGGATTTAAAAAGGGTTCTCCATTTAAAGGAGGTAAAATTTCATTTTTTGAAAAATAATTATTTTTATCTAAAAAAATGTATTTATTCTTACATTATGTCTAAGAAACACATAATATGGATTCTAAAATTATAAGGATTATATAAAGTTCAAAATTTAGTTAATAATATTCAGAACTGCTTTTAAACGGCTTGTTTGGTAAGTTGTGGTAAGCTTGAACTCGGTGTTGCATGTAGTGCAAGTTATTGAATTGCATTGAATAAATAACATGCATTGAAATCTTGGGGTGTTTCAATTATAACTAAATGGGTATTTAGAAACAAATAGGATTTCCAAATTGTGATCAACAGAAATAAATATATATTACTTTAAAAAATTTATAATCAATAATAAGGAATATATTATGAAGATACCTTTACCCCAGTAGTTATTTTAGAAGCAACTAGAACAACTATAAAATGCATCTCATATGAATTTTAAGTTATATAATATGGATGTTAAATCTGTATTTTTAAATGGATTTTTAATGGAGGAATTTAATCTCAAAAAACCTCATGGTTTTAAAGACTCTTGTTTTCAAAATTTTATTTTTAAACTTTCCAAAACACTCTGTAGAATTAAATAAGAACCTAGAGAATTTTATGAAAGATTAAGTAATTTTATTTTATAAAATGGTTTTAATATGGTATTTCAAGACCCCACTTCTTTTAAGAAAACTTTATCAAAAGGTACTTCATGCAAATATATGATGATGATGTTATTTTTTTCTTAACAAATCAAAAATTGTGTAATAATTTTTCAAAACTCATGAAAAAAGAATATGAAATGGGCATGATGGGTGAGTTAAAATATTTCATTCTATTTCAAAATTATAAAATAAATTTTGGAAATAATTTGAATCAAATTAAATACATACTTGGTTTACGTAAAAAAGTTGGACTTGAAAATAGTAATACTTATTTAAATCCTATGAGTTCAAGCATTAAACATAACTTGGATATGGCTAAAAACTATTTGACAATAAGTTATATAGAGGAATCATTGGATGTTTACTTTATCTTAATGAAAATAGGCCAAGAATTGTGTTTTTAGTATGTCATTGTGCAAAATTTCAATCCAATAAAAAGAATCTCATCTAAATGTTGCAAAAAGAATTTTGAGATATTTAAAAGGAACTGTTTTCATTTCTCTAATTTTTTCAAAAACATATAATTTTAATATAACTTAATAATCATATATTGGATTTTGTGGGTGTACATTAGATAGAAAATTTACCTAGAGAACCCGTCATTTTCTTAGTAAATCCTTAGTATCATGGTCTAGTAAGAAACAACATTTTGTATCATTTTCAACTGTCGAAGTTGAATATATTTTTTTGGGAAGTTGTTTTTAATAGGTTCTATGGATGAAACATGCCTAGATTAATTTTGGATTCAATTTTAATCATGTTTCAATCAAATGTGATAACATAAGTGTTGTTAATATTTCAAATAATATGATAAACCATTCTAGGATAAACTAAATTGATTTAAATAATCATTTCTTAATAGATTATCCAAAAAAATTATATCTCTTTAGAATTTGTTTTCATAGAAAATAAATTAGCATAAATTTTTAATAAAACCCTACCTACTGATAGATTTGATTTTATTAAATCTAAATTAGTTTTTTTTATTTTTCCTTACTTTATTTCACTTATTTAATAAGTCTAAGTGATCATAAATATATATTTATTAAATTTTTATTTATTTTATTTCATTAAAATTTTAGCACCTCTATTTTTAGTATTAGTCACATCCTGATATGAAATGTAGGATAGTTTTTCCATAATTACTATACACATCACACATGTGGCCCTATAGTATAATGTCTCGGTTTTTTCATGTATTATTTTTACATGTTTTATGGGATTATTATGAGACCAGGATTTTTGACGGTGTGCGATTCTAAGGCCTGGAGTTATCAGAATAAATGTTTGTAAATAAAATAAACTTTTAAACTGCGTGCAAGAACAGTTTTCCTGAAAGAGTGGAATAACTTTTAAATGGTTTCCTGGATCATAAATCTGAGGGTATCATTGTGTTCAGAGCGGTGACTTTACCTTAGGTAGGGCCTAACATCGACTGACACAGGTTAGCTACAGAAGTTAGTTTTTTTACGTTTTAATGGAAATAAAACAAATTAAAATTTTATTTAATTTTAAATGTTTCCTTAAACGCAAAGACCTAATCTTATCCTATTAATACCTTCATATGGAAAGTTTGCAGGGTGAGCTGTATAACCCTGTGAATTGAGGATTTTCCATTGGATCTTTGGAGGAGAACCTGTTGGAGGATGACGATGATGCAATCTATCAATGCATCTCAAATTTGAAGAACCTCACCAAAAAACATGACACGATGATCATCCTTCAACCTAATTGATGTAGGGGTTTGTTATTTTGATTTAGTTCTTCCTCGTTCTTCAATTAAATAATGAATGCAGATCAACCCACGAAGAGGTTGATCTGCGGATCGAGCATTCTTGTGAGAGGGAATTATTTTCTATTTCTTTTGGGGTTTGATTCGGGAAATTGATTTATGATACTTGTTGGATTATCTTTTTATTCACCCTATGTAATCCTTCTAATGGGATAGATTCGATGTTGTAGCAAAGGACAGAGGAGGTTCATTCCTCTTTTTTTATTGATTTTTCTTCCTCCTTTTAACCTCGTGTTCCTTGAATTCTTCATGGGGTTATGAACAATGGATCATTCGCACCCATTTTGAAATTAAAATATCCCAAATTAGAGATCAGATATCATGAAGACTCAATAGAGGTGCTACAGCGATGGTGGAATATGAATCGACACGGTTTGGATGAAATCGTTATTTGACCGTTCTTCGCGCGGATGATCGAGTCATGTTTCTTGGGCCGATCAAACCCTCTAAAACATCTTAAACATTGATGGCATGGAGGGGGGACGTTGGATCTTGATTATCGCAATTATTGGACAGCCGGATCGAGGAACGAAAGAGCCCTGAGGCGCGACGATGAAGAATGATAGTTTCTGGAAATTGCCGATCAACACAGTGTGTATTCCGAAGAACACGTCGTGTAGGGTTGGTCTAGTGATAGCTATGGATTCCTCGATGCACACACTGAAGAACACAGCATTCCCCCAGGAAGACACGGTGTATGGGACCCACCAAGCAGTGGTTGGAGTTCCGGGCGAGAGGAAGCACAAGCACGGTGTGTGACCATCATCACATGGCTTGTGGGTCCTTACGCGGACTCAACATGTATCTCAGAAGATACATGGACACGGAGTGGAGTACACAGCTGTGTACTCCACCACATGGCCGTACCAGGCTAGTTATGCTAGTTACCCCGTGTACTAGTCACATATAATGGCCCACACGGGTTGAATCCATGTACGGGCACACGATCGCGTACATGGAGGGAACCCTGGTTACTAGGAAACGACTTGTGGTATGTCCAACACACCGTGTACTTACCTTTTGACACGGCATGTTCCTTATGAATCGGGCCATTTTACACTGGTAGTACCCAGAGTCTAGATACATGATGTTTGACCCATATACACACCGTGTATATCCTAGAACATGGCCTAAAACTCTTGTCCACTGTATCTTGGACATGTTTTGTTTGGGTTAGTGCCCCTTTTTCTCATTCTTATGAAGGTCAACTATCATTTCCATTTGTATTAGTATGATCTCTTCAGTAGAACTTCTCGAGATGGAGTTAGGTATCCCTCCGAGAGGCCCATAGTAAGATCCTCTATCCATTCTTGACCCTAGGTAGAGTTAGGTATCGACAGGGCTAATCCTACAAGACGATGATCCTATACTTAACAAGTGAATCCGGATGAGTCGCGATATCTGCCAAGGACCTAGCAGGGATCCTCATCTGTGTATCCTGATCTTTCCCCACTCATGAGTGTGTTCTCCCAAAATGAATGTATCTACCACACATGACTTTTCCCAATGAACATTACTTATCAAAAGGATGATGTCCAAGCTATCAGACTTGTGGAGTGATTTCTACTAGATGACTGCTTCGTGGAACCTTCGAATTGAATCCCTAGCAGGGGTATGCAGTTGTGTGACTTGTATCTAGAATACGTGTCTGGGTTTTGAGTATATTTGGATTGTGTTTCTCTTGCTATATGATCAGTAGACATATATTATGTAGAGGTGACTGTACCTTTACTTTTTGTATTGCTTTGTGATTTTTGCAGTCCCCTACTGAGTGTTGTTATACTCACCCCTATATGGGATTTGGCCGTATGTGTCATGTATTTTTTAAATGAGCGTCCTTTTGAAGGAGTCTTGGGCGGACCAAGACTAGACCGAGCTTTTTGAGTTCCCTACTGGCTGAGGTGTTCCTACGGCCAGGAGCGACAGTCTCAGTACCACTTTGTGCTTACAGGTTGGACTTTGTAGTTTGCAGACTCTTTTTTTTTGCGCTTGTATTCTGGCCCCATTTTACTTTTTTCGCTTTACTTCCGTTGTACTCTGTTGGTTAGGTTTAGTTGTATGCATGCATTGTTTTCTTTAGTGGTTTTTACTTTTCAACATTTTTGGTCCTGCAGATGTGTGTGTGTGTGTACAAGTACTTAGGCAATGTCTCCCATGTTAGTGATATGCTCACTCGGTGCTAGTCACCAGCCCCTAGCCTATTGGAGGCAGGTTTGGGAAGTCACAGCATGGGCACTATTAGGATGGGTCATGAAAGAGTGGTATCAGAGGTGGTCGTTTCTACCTTAGGACCAAGAGTCTATTTGATTGCTTTGGGGAAATAGTGTTAAGTGTTTCGAGCTCATCTTTTAGGCCAGAGACTCCAGTTTTGGTGCAGGCGGCCGACGTATCCATACACCAGGACTCTAATAACCTTATTTTCGACTCAGTAAATGAAAACACAAGTTATAGGGAAGTAAAAGAATGCCACATGCATCATATAGAATTGGTTGTGTTTTCCATGTCCTTTATGTCAGCTATCCAGATATACTCTTTGACCATGGTACATATTGTTTCCTTATAGGATGCATCTACGATGCATGCCCACTAGTATTTAGCAGCACGATCATGAGGATGAACCCCTCAGAACGAGACTTCGATACAGGGACAAGTTCCCCATGCGTTACCTCTAGGTGGTGCACCTGTTATACCACCACCAGTGGAGCAGCCTGTGGTACCTGTAGTACTAAAAGACGAGTGTCACAGGTTGAGCATGCTCCATGAGTTCCAGAAACAAAGACCCTTAAGGTTCTGAGGTGATCCCAAACCTCAGGCGGGTAAGGACTATCTGGAGGCAGTGACCAACGTTTTTTGTCTAATGAGGACACCGGTGGACTAGATGGAGATCCAAGGAGTGAGCCTTCTTTAGGGTTTAGTGTGATGATGGTGGAGTCTAACCACATAGACTCAAGACGAGGATACTCTTTTGTGGATGGATTTTGAGAAAATATTTATGGTGGAGTTCCATCCAGTTATGCTGAGAGCAGTGCGTATCCGGGAGATTCTTCAGCTCTAGTAGGGAAGTTTGATGGTAGATGACTATTCATCGAGGTTCACCAACCTCTCCAGGTACTCGATGGATATGGTTTGAGACCAGTACATCAAATCTCGAACCATCGAGCGAGGTCTACAAAGGGACATCCGAGAAAGTGTCATGCCTCTATGCATTTCAACTTATGTTGGAGTGATCGAGTGGGCCTTGGTGATTGAAATCTTATTGGAGGAGTAGAGACAGTTGACGGTAGCTAGAATTATGTAGATGGGTGCAGAGACCTTAGAAATAGGGATCCGACATCAAGAACATGGATCAAGACATGGGAGATGTCACAGGAGGACCCAATACAGGGATTTGGTATTCCAGGGCTCTCAGGATGGATCCAGTCAGCCTAGGGAGAGGCGATGCTACTCGTGCGATGGTAGAGGACATCTTGTTAAAGACTATCCAACCCGTTCAGATGCTGAGAGGGAAGTGGCGGATGGACCACCAAGTCAGAGGCAGAGGGTGGAGCTGACAGACCCACTAGGAAGCAAACGTGGCAGCGGAGCCGGGAGAACTGAAGGTGGTGGTATACGCTTAGATCTACTTCCACCACCACCCCCAGGAGGTCTACACTAGGCTCAGGGAGCTGGCGGATAGAGGCAGGGACAACTGCATGCGGTCGAGGTGTATGAACCAGGGACTCTTGGGATGATCTGAGTTATGATAAGTGCCTTTTATACCTTATTTTCCATACTTATAGACATAGGTGCCAGTAATTCCTTCCTCTCTGCATGTCTTGTGTGAAACCTTGAGATTCTGGTAGAGTCATTGACTCAACCCTTATGCTAGGAGACACCTACGAGAGGAGAATCGACCATCACACACCTTTGCAGATAGTGTGATATTACCCTAGGAGGCGAGAGTTTCGGTTAGAACCTCTTGGTGGCAGCGTCAAGGCCTTACAATGTCATTCTTGGTATGGATTGTCTATCTTCGGTCCACGCCCAGATTGACTACTTTAGGCAAAGAGTAAGGTGTGTCCGCAGTGATGGGATGAGGTTTTCCTTTTTCGGTGAAAGGGGAGACCCAGATAGCACAAAATGGGCTCTTTCATATGAGGTTGCATCTGATAAGTCATGAGTTGGCTAGCCTTACCCTCAGAGCAGTAGATGTTGTGAGCTTCCAATTCCCAAAAATAGTGGCGGAGTATGAGGAAATCTTTCCAGAAGATGTTCCAGGACTACCTCCCCATAGGGAGATTGACTTATGCATCGACATACACCCCAGGACGACATTGATTTCCTCACAAGCATATCAGATGGATCCCACAAATCTTTGTGAGCTGAGGGTGCCGTTGGAGGATTTGCAGAGCAAGGGTTTCGTAAGACCCATTGTTTCACCATGGGTGGCCCTAGTTTTGTTTCCCAAGAAGTTAGACTAGAGCTTGAGGTTGTGTGTGGATTACTGGTGCCTGAATCAAGTAATGTTGAAGAAAAAGTATCCACTACCAAGGATAGATGACCTCTTCGATCAGATAAGAGTGGCACAGTGTTTCTCAAAGGTTGACCTTCGATCAGGTTACCACCAGTTATGAGTACAGGATGAGGATATACCGAAGATGGGTTTCAGATGCCGCTATGGTCACTATGTGTACTTGGTGATGCATTTCAACATGACGAACACCCCCGCAGTGTTCATGGGACTTATGAACTGGATCTTTCATCAATATTTAGAATGGTATTTAGTGTTATTCATCGATAACATCCTTGTGTACTCTACGTCAGAGGAGGAGCATGTGAGACACCTACGGATGGTTCTAGACGTACTCTGAGAGCACCAGCTTTATGGGAAGCTTTTGAAGTGCCAGTTCTAGATTCAGGAGGTTCACTTTTTGGGACATGTCATCTTAGTATATGGAGTACCTGTGGACCCAGCCAAGGAAGAGGCAGTGATATCATGGGATCCACCTTAGAGCGTGATGGAGTTTCGGAGCTTCCTTGGGTTGGCAAGATGTTATCGGAGATTCATTCCTGAATTCTCCTGGATATCAGCATCGATGACAGCCTTGACCAGGAAGGGGAAACCCTTCATGTGGAAGGAGAAGTGCCATTAGGCTTTCAAGAAGTTGAGACATATTTTAACGAGTGCCCTGATTTTGAGATTTCCAAAGGACGGTGTTGAGTACGTAGTTTTCTGCGATGCATCAGGGACCGGGCTTGGTTGTATCCTGATGTAGAGACATAAATTGATTGTTTATGGTTTGTACTAGGTTAGGACACATGAGGAGAACTAAGTGATCCATGATCACGATTTGGAAGTGGTAGTCTTTGCATTGAATATGTGGTGACACTACCTTAAGGGTGAGCATTTTATCATCCACTATGACCACAAGATCCTCAAGTACATATTATCGCAGAAGGATCTAAATCTGATATAGAGTAATTGGCTAGAGTTCCTCCAAGACTATGATTTCTAGGTTATCTATACTCTTGGGAAGGGGAACAAGGCCGCAGATTCTCTTAGTAGGAGATCGAGCTCATAGTTGTAGAGTGAGATGACGGAACAGTTGTCCATGTTACAGTTATCCTTTGTGGACAGAGAGGATGAAGCTTACCTTCAGTCGACGGTTGTCACCCCTCCACTCTTATAGTGATTTAGGAAGGCACATCTTGGGGATGTCGACTGTGATGTTTTATGTGCTCAGTTATCCACAGGACATTCTCCTGGTGGATACTCGCAAGGTGGGGAGCATGTTGTTATTTTCAGAGGATGCACTATTTTACTAGTGCCATTGCGGGGGGGAGGTTCTGAGGGAGTTTCATATATCTACCTTAGCAGTACACCCTGGCGTGGCGAAGATGTACCAAGATCTTCATCGTCAGTTCTGGTGGTTAGTTATGAATAATGTAGTAATAGAGATCATTTCTCGATGCCTTACATGCCAGCAAGTGAAGGTATATCACAAGGTTCTTGTAGGGTTAGTTCTCCCCCAAGAAGTTCCACAGTGGAAGTGGGATGGAATATCGATGGACTTCGTAACAAGTTTACCATGACCATCCAAGGGGAATGATTCTATTTGGGTGATCATTGATTGAATCACCAAGTCATCCCACTTCCTAGCTATTAGGGAGCATAGTTCCATAGAGTGCATGGGACGCCTCTACGTGCAGGAGATAGTTTGGCTTCATAGAATCCATTCGATAATAGTCTTGGATTGAGAATACCGCTTCACATCCTGGTTGTGGAAGGGATTACTGGAGGATTTTGGGACTCAACAATGCTTGAGAATGGTGTTCCATCCCAAGACCGAAGGTCAGACGGAGAGAACCATTCAGGTTTTGGAGGATATATTGTGGGCCTATATCTTAGAATTTGGTCACAGTTGGGAGGTCCACCAACCACTGTTGGAGTTTTCATACAATAATAGATACCACTCCACCATTGGTATGGAACCGTTCGAGGCTTTATATGAGAGACCATATCGGTCACCGCTCTTCTTGATAGACCCCGGAGAGTCAGGACTCATGGGTCCATAGTTGGTGAGAGATACCACCGAGAAGGTGCAGATCATCTAGGTGAGGATGAAGACTGCACAAATTTGGCATAAGTCTTATGTTGATAGACGAAGGAGACCTATAGGGTTCAAGGAGGGAGACCATGTCTTCCTTTGGGTCTCACCACAATGAGGGTTATAAAGATTTGGTCAGGGCGGTAAGTTATCTCTGAGGTTCATTAGACCTCTCTAGATACTATATAGAGTTGGTGGGGAGGAATACCACCTAGATCTACCATTGTAGTTGCACTGGGTACATGATGTCTTCCACGTGTCACAGTTGAGGAGGTACATTCATGACTCATCGTACGTCATCGAATAGGGAGAGATGGATATTGAGGGTGGAGCGACCTTTGCTGAGTACCCAGTGGAGATTGAGGATTGGTATGAGAGGATCCTTCGTGGGTTATCAATTCCCCTGGGGAACATCTGGTGGGAGCATGGCAATTTTGAGGAGAGAACATGGGAGCGGGAGGCTCGGATCCTTGCCCAGCACCCACATCTTTTTGAGTAGCTTAGTTTTGGTATTTCGGGGATGCAAAGCCCTAAGGTGGGGAGAATGTAATGTCTCATATTTTTCATGTATTATTTTTAAATACTATAAGCGATTATTACAAGACCATTCTTTTCAATGGCGTGCAATTCTGAGGCCTGGAGTTCCTGGAATAAATTTTTGGAAATAAAATAAACTTTTAAACAGTGTGTGCAAGCAGCTTTCCAGAAAAAGTAGAATAAATTTTAAACAGGTGCCTAGATCAGAAATTTGAGGGCACTGTTGTGTTCATAGAAGCACTTTACCATAGGCAGGGCCTAACATCGACCAGCATGGGTCAGTTGTAAAAGTTAGTTTTTGGATGTTTTAATGGAAATAAAATAAATTAATAATTTATTTTATTTTAAATGTTTCCTTAAATGTAGTTCCCTAATCCTCCCCTATTAACACCTTCTTATGGAAGGTTTTCAGGGAGATCCACATAACCCTGCAAATTGAGGATTTTCCATTGGATCTTTGGAGGAGAACCTGTTCTTGGACGATGACAATGCAATCGATCGACACATCTCGGATTTGACTAACCTCGCTAATGAACATGATGCGATGATAGTTCATTAACCAAATAGAGGTAGGGGTTTGTTATTTTTATTTAGTTCTTCCTCGTTCTTTGATTAAATAACAAACGCGGATCAACCCATGAATAGGTTGATCCGCGGATTGTGCGTTCTTTCGGGAGGGTGTTATTTTCTTCTTATTTTGGAATTTTATTAGAAAAATTGATTTATGATAATTGTTGGATTATCTTTTGATTCACCCAATCTAATCCTTTTAACTGGATCAAATCGACATCGTGATGAACGATGGTGGAGGTGCGTTCCTCTTTTGTTTATTGATTTTTCTTCCTACTTTTAACCCCATGTTCTTCGTGTTCTTCACAGGGTTATGAATAAAAGAACATTGCACACCCATTTCCCAATTCTATGATCCCAAATTATAGATCCAATATCATGAATACTCAACGGAGGTGCAACGGAAATGGTGGCAGACGAATCAACGTGGTTTTGAAGAAATCGTTCTTTGACCGTTCTTCGTGTGGATAATAGACTCGAGTTTTTGGGGATGATAGAACACCCAAAACTATCTAAAATGTTGATGGCATGGTGAGGTAACATTGGATCTTGAGTATCATGATGATCAGATGGTTGGATCGAGGATCAGAGGAGCCACGAGGTGCGGCGACGAAGAATGATAGTTTCTGGAAAATTCAGATCAACCCGGTGTGTATTCTGAAGAATGTGTCATGTAGGTTTGGCTTGGAGGTGGTTAGGGATTACGCACTATGCATGAAGAAGAACATAGTGTTCCCCAAGGAAGACATGGTGTGTGGGACCCACCCAGCAGCGGCTGGAGTTTCTTATGATAGGAAGAAAAAACACGGCGTGTGACTATCCTCACATGGCATGTGTATCCCTACGCGAACTCAACGTGTATCTCGGAAGATAAACGGACACGGGCTGGAGTACACAGACGTGTACTCTACCACATGGCCAGACTAGGCCTGTTGTATAGGTTACCCCGTGTACCGGTTACACGGAATGGCCCACATGGGTTGAAGCTGTGTACGAGCACATGGCCACGTACACAGAGGGAACCCCAATTACTCAAACACAGCCTGTGGTCTGTCCTACACACTATGTACTTACCTTGCAACATGGCATGTTCCTTCTAACTTGGGTCATTTTACACAGGTAGTACCCAGAGTCGATAGACATGACGTGTGACCCATATACATGCCGTGTATATCCAGGAACATGGCTTGAACCTCTTTTCCACCATATCTTGGACATGTTTTGTTCGGGTTAGTGACCCTTTTTCTCATTCCTCTGAAGGCCAAGTATCATTTGCATTTACAAGAGTATGATCCCTTTAGTAGGAATTCCTGAGATAGAGTCAAGTATCCCTTCGAGAGGCCTAGAGTGAGATCCTTTATCCATTATTGACCCCAGGTAGAGTTAGGTATCGACGTGACTAATCCAATAAGACGTTGATCCTCTACTTAGCAGGTGAATCCGTATGAGTCACAGTATCCTCCAAGGCCCTGAAAATGATCCTCATCTGTGTATCATGATATTTCCCCACTCAGGAGTGTGTTCTTTTTGAATGAGTGTATCTACCTCTCATAGATTTTTCGGACAAACGGTACTTCTCAAAAGGATGACATCAGAGCTATCAGACTCGTGGAGTGATTTCTCCCAGACGAGTGCTTCATAGAACCTTTGAACTGAATCCCTAGTGGGGGTATGCGGTTTTGTGACTTGTCTCTAGACTATAGGTCTGGGTTTTTAGTATATCTAGATTGTGTTTCTCTTGATATATGTTATATTTTTTAGAGCTGACTGTACCTTTACTTTATGTATTGCTCTGTGGTTTTCGGGGTCCTCTACTGAGTATTGTTATACTCACCTATGTACGGTCTTTTCCCGCATTGTCATGTCTTGTGAAAACGAGCATCCTTTTGATGGATTCCTGGGCGGACCAGGACCAAACCAAGATTTTTGTGTTCCATACTGGATGAGGTGTTCCTACGGCGATGAGCATTAGTCCCAGTACCTCTTTATGCTTATAGGTGGACTTTATAGTTTGTAGAATCTTATTTTTGGTGGGCTTGTATTTTGGCCTAGTTTTATATTCCACACTTTACTTCCATTGTACTCTGTTGTTTGGGTTTAGTTTTATGCATGCATTTTGTTCTTTAGTGGTTTTTACTTTTTAGTATTTGTGGGCTTGGAGATGTGTGCATGTATACAGGTACTTATTCAATGTCTCTCATGTTAGTGATATGCTTACTCGGTGCTAGTCACCAGCCCCTGGACTAATGGAGGTGGTCTTGGGGAGTCACAGTGCAGGCCCCATTGGGATGGGTCATGACATACAATTGCCGTAAAATAAAAAAATTAATTTTTTTCTTCTCGAGAACCTATTTGAAATTCATTTTTCATACTCAAAACCCTCATCTCCTATCTCTCAAACCTTCTAACCCTAATCCTTAAGACCATAAACTCATCTTCACTAATGGGGAAAATAAAGAAATCAGACAGTGTTTCCACTGGAATCTTTAAGAATTCAAGATGAGACAAAAAAAATTAAGTGGAAAATCTATTGATTTTGAATGGCTCGACAAAACACACAAGCTACTCAAAATGTTTTTTAATCATTAAGGCTAGGATTATATATTTCATTAAAAGAGAACTGAGTTTTTATTTGAAAAATATGTTCTTGAATTCTATAAAACTATCACCCTTATTTTTGGATATGTTGATGATCATATTTTAGCGATTGTGAACCAGAAGGTTTTTTTGATGTCCTTAATGGCTACGGATGAAGTATTAAAATATACTTATGAAGGTTATTCTGATTTTATTAAACCCCTATCTTGTACTAAAATAGTAATTCCTAGAAATATAGTTAAGTCTTTATTTAGAACACGTGGTGTTGTAAATAAAAAATTGAAAGATTTATAACTTGAAATGAATGTTTTGGTTACGTTCATTCAGTCAGTGATAGCTCAATGAAATTGTGAGTTTGAAAAAAAAATGTTACAAAATGTTACTTTTCTATAACTATTTTTGATAGAAAATCATATAAATTTGTCTAGATACATGGGGAATTACATTTAGAATGTTCAAAGTAAATCTTTAAATTTTACCCATTTGGTGGAATATTGACCCTAGTTTTTATCAAGGATAGTATATCCCTAAATGAAAATTATGCTAATCAATGTCGTGGTCTGATGAATTTGATTATCGGTTTTTTGAAAATTGGAGTGTTTTAATGTTGTTATTCATTAAATAAGTTATTGTCAGTTGTTCTTGATGTTGAGATGGAAGTAGAACCTGCTCATGTTTAGGGGGATACATCTCATGAAATTGCATCTTCTAGGGTACTTGTTTAGGTTTCCACATGAAAAATTGGGCCATCATTTTAACCTGCTACTTCCTCTCTAAAAATTAAGATTATTTGGATATAAAACTCTTGTGAAAAGATGTTCTAGATTACATGCCACTTTCTCTGATTAAATTCAAATTTAAAGAGTAAGGGTTCCATTAATTCATTTGTAATCCCATTAAGAAGTGGTAGATTCCCTAGTTCCTTCCACCATTCTATAAGAAATTACACCAGTTTATACATCATGACACGGTTTGGTAATGAACATTACAAGATTAATTAGTATTGATCAGTGTTGAAATATATCAATTTCATCCATATCCATTCCTATTTTTTGACAATCGTTTTCCTATTGAATCAATTAAAAAGGTAAGAAGATAATTAGTAAATTTTATCAATTAGAATGATATTGGTGATGATGATGAAGAAGTTGAAGAAGAAGACGTGTCCCTATGTGTTTTAATAAGAAGGATGATATTAGATTCTGTTGAACATTCTATGATTAAAGACTTACATTAAGTTGATGAGAACTAGCAAACTGGAAAAAATCATTCTAAAGATAAAGGTCGAAGTGCTAAAGTATAGAGAGATTTATTTTCTCCAATTCTCATAACCTCTACTGATGGGACCAAGTGAATTTAGGTTGTTTTAGGAAGATGAAAGAAGTTTTTTTAGATTGTTTTATATTTTCTTCAAGAAAATAAAATCACAATACTTTTTAGGTTTTGGTGATCAAACAAAAATAATGAAAGGTTGTGGAGTGATGAAAAAATTTGACACATTTTTTTATAATAAATTTCATTGGTTTAGTTTTATATTATGAATAAGTTTTTTGAATGAAGTTGTTTTTTGGACTCACTTAGTTTTGGAAAAAAAGTTTCAATCAGTATAAGGAAATGTATTAGAGTCTTAATTTCTCTATAAAAAATCTGAAAATACTTTTTTTATCATTTAATTATCAAATATAATAAGATGTATGAGGAACATGTGATGAAATCCTTATGAAAGAAATGGGGAGAATATATGTTTGGTACCTTAAGTAAAATGATGATATTTCAATCCTGATGTTCTCAAAGACCTGAAGAAGTCATGATAAAAACATAATTTTTTGAATAACAAATGTTGGGTAAGTTGATGTTGTTGAAGTCAACGTGTTGCAGAAGTTCTAATCATCCAGTCCATCGGACGCGATATGCCACCGATCAATTAGAGGTAGGAAAATTTTTGGATTCAAATAATCAAGTGGAGTTAATTTGAACCAATTCATATAAGAAATTTAGAGATAAATCAAAAATATTAAGATCAATATTATAGTCAACCATTTCTATAAAACATATTTTGGTTGTCTTCAATTGGGTTAATAGGAAAATAATTTATGATTCTTTATCAATTGATTCAAGAGAGAGAAAAGAAATCTATTATTTTCATATGGTACAAGATTCTACATACAATATGTGGTGTTGACTCATCGGACTAGAGGTGACATTGATCCATCAGAGTGAGATAGATATTGATCCGTCGGACGTGGGAAAACACTGCTAAAGTCATTAGATGTTGAACTTCATCAGACACAGGATCATCGGTTTGAGGAAAATAAGAATAGGATATGTGATTTAAATGTTTTTAAAAAGTGTTTCCAAGGGGATTAAAGTATCCTTATAATTTGAATGATTTTTATGGAAAAAAAATAAATATATGTATAATGAATTTGCACTAATGTTTATGGAAGAATGTTTCCAACGTTTTGTGAGATAATTTTTAGCTTGTACAGAGCATCAGTATGAGGAGGTATTCTTTTGTTTTTACAAGTAGTCATCATAATGATAAATCTTCTATTTTTATGTATTATAAATTGGTTCTATAAGATTGGGGTGACCATATGTTTTTATCGTAATAAAGAAACATCCAAAAGACCTTGGTATCGGATTGAAGAATGGTTAAATTTTTTGAAGAAGGATGAATTCTGGAGAAGATTCGAGAATTTTTTAGGTCATTTGAGAAGATTTGATAAGTGATTAAAGATTTAAAGATTTAGTCGAAATAGAAATGAATTTATAAGTTAAGGAAATTTGGATGAGAGGAAAAAACAAAGTACGTTCCTTCCCATACCACTTTTGGAACACCTATAAATAGTGATAAGTACATTGTACTTTTCAACTGACTAACAATGGAGTAATATTCACATGTAAAGAAAGAAAGTGTTGAAGGTTTTTCACTAGAGAAGTTTCCAAATAGATTTTTTCAAATAAATATCTCCATACATAGTAATTATAAAGATAGATAGTAATCAGAAGTTACCGAATCAGACCGAGAAATCAGACATAGTTTTCTGGGGAAAGAAGAAGTGGATCAAAAAATTTTCTAGAGTATTATTTCTTATATGTTTTCTAGACTAGGGAATCAGAATGGGTAATTAGACTAATCCATCAGACTGAGTTTTCATATCAATTTCTAGAAAGGTTGTTTCTTTATTAATTTTTTTGTAGGAAAGTGAAGAATTTTGTTTTGAAACTATTATAATAGAAATTGATAAGGTATTACAATAACCTATTTTGAACCAACTGGTGAAGGTTTCATTACTTATTACACAAACTTTTATTACATCATTCATGCTAAAATAAGCATACAAATTATTATATTAAAAATAGTGTCACACAAGTGAAAGGGTATATCCCACATGTTGTATCCACACAAAAGGATTCTTTTATAATGGATTGTTTGGTATTGGATTATTTCCAAACCATTCAAAGGATATAGCTACTCTTATTTAGTAGTTAACCTTGTAAATACTTATGTTCCCATGGATTTATGATTTTTTTTCTTTTTAGTAAAGTAAAAAATCTATAACAAGAGGAAAAGGATATTTCAAAAGAAATAAAATTTAAAATAGAAATATATCATTGATTCACCCCACCCCTCTCTCAGTGATACATTGATCATGATTGGGAAATAGTAAGTGGTATCATAGCTGATGGTTCCCTTAGTTTACTCTTTGATGAATGTTTTTAAACAGAATTTCTGATGCAGAATCCAGATTGTCTATATAGTAAGTGGATTCTGATCTTCAATGGAAAGAAATGTTATATCTAAAAATGTAGAATTCTTTCATATATTATATCTCTTCGGTATGATGTTTTTGAAGTATTTACATATTTATTTCCTCTTATTGATGAAAAAATTCCTCTTATATCTGTGGATAAGAATAATTTATAGAATTATGGGAAAGATACGAATTATTTACCCTCATCGCTTACTGAAAGTCAGTTTCTAAGAGTAAATAGGGTCTCTACTACAAAAGGTATTTGGGAAAAGTTGAAAAATAGTTATTAAGGAAATATTGAGTTGAATAAAGAAAAATTAAAAATCTAGAGGTTGTAGTATGAAGATATAAAAATGGTTAAATATGAATCTATTGGTGTTTTCTTTGTAAGGGTGAATGATATTATAAGAACCATTAGATGTATTGGTGAGAAGTTGGAAGACTCAATTGTTGTTTAAAAGATATTGAGAATTCTTCTTGATAATTTTGTTGCCAAATTTTCATCTTTAGAAGATAGAGGTCATAAAACCCTTTATTTAGATGACCTTCACAGTACTCTCATTACTTATAAAATGAAAAGTGGGAAAATTATGAAAGACAAAAACAAAATTTGATCGATAAATGCACTTCAATGATACCAAGAAAAGAAATTATAAGAAGTTTACTGAGAAGAATAATGTGCCTAATATGAATCCAAAAATGAGGTATATAATAATATTGATGAGTATTTATCCTTGTCTTCTAAAAATGTGAAAATACATATAGAAAAGTATAAATGGAAACTTCCATTGAAAAGTTTTGAATGTGAAGTACTTGAAAATATTACAATGATTTTTCCTCAGTGAAAGAATGAAGAAGATAGTGATGAAAATGAAATATGTCCAATAAGATCTTGGAATAAATAGGGTGATAATTAAAAATCTTATTCCAAGGGTAAAGATAAGAAGTTTTCTAAATTCAAAAGGATAATTTTTTTATCCAAATATGATGAAGAGGAAGACAGTGATGGAGAGGCTGAAAATATTATTTAAGTTCAGGGTGAAAGTATTTAAATTGAAACTATTAATCATGAAGAGTTTGGAAGTAGTAGTTCTAAATATGAAGATTCATGGTTATAATTTCATCTAAAGATATAATTGAAGTAATGTATGAGAAATACTTTTAGACATGAAAGAGAGATCAAGAAGTTAAAGTAGGAAATTCCTATAGAAAACAATCAATAATTTCTTCCTAAAGAGAAATATAAGTTACCTAAAGAGATTTATTGTCTAAATAAGTATCTTGATAAGAAAAGGAATCGAAATTAACATCTGGAACTTAAGTTGAAAGAAAATGCGAAAGAGTTGGAACTTATCCAACAAAATTTTTCTAAATCTGAGAAGGGAGTTACAAGGTTAAAATATTATATATTTGAATTTGGTAAAATTTATGAAAATTTTCAACCTAATAAAGATAAAAAGTTTCCTTCAATGGTTGAAAATAAATTTTAATATGTTCCTAAGAAGAAAAAAGGTGGGAAAGTCATGTATGTGCCCAAAAATAATAATGTTGGAATTTAAGAAGTTTCTAAAATATCTGAGTGTGACAAGGTTGTTACCACTACTGATTCTGATAAGGTTGGGTAGAAATATGAATTAAAGAATAATATTTTAGCTAATGATTTAAATTTTGGGGCTCAACAAGGTTTTGATAAGAAAGAAAGAAGGTTTATGGGAAACATATTCACAATAACGAATAGTATGGAAGTTACAGATGAAAGTATTCATTCTATGGGTATTGCTAGAATTATGGTGGATTTTTCAATATGGAAGATATGTGTTATTTTAACCAACAACATTAAAAAAATTTCCAGAATTAAAGAATGAAAAGTTTTATGGGGATTTAATCCTCTCAAAGGAATAAATATGATAAGGATATTTTAAATAAGTATGAAAAGGATGTTTTGAAAGTTGAAAATAGATTCCAACCTTTGAAAACTATTTTTAAAATATGTGAATAACCAAGAAAACTTTGAAAAATATTTCTTGTTTTGTTACTAGCATATTAACATATTTATAACAATTATTATAAGCTTAAAGTGAAAAAAGATAAAGGGGAGGAAAAAGATCTTATTGTAGAAACAGATCTCAAAACTACAAAAGGAGAACAACCTTGGATCTTAGATAGTGATGGTTCCTATCATATGAAATGAGTCTTGAAATTTTTAAAGAATTTTAAAGACTTTAAATAAGTAATAGAAACATTTGGAAATGATGAATCCATCAGAATCAAAGGTGTTAGATCTACTATTATTGGGGAAGAAAAGCTGAAATACAAGAAAGTTTTTTTTGATGTGTTAAAACACAACTTCCTGGGTGTTCCAAAACTTTTTTATAATGTTAATAATGTTATCTTTATAAATTATGGGTTTTTTAAAATAGATAAATATAAAAAAATTGTAACAAGAGGGCAGCGTATAAAAGAAAACTTGTTCCAAGTTGGTGAAGCTCAAAACTCATGTTACTTAATCGTGATAGAGGAAAATCAGTTGTGACATAAAATTTTGGGCCATATGTGTTATAGAAACATGATAAAACTATCAAATTATGATAGTGTGTGTGGTATCCCGGATATATCAAGAAGAAAATCTTGGTGTTAGGATGTTTTTCAAAAAGGGAAGATAACAAACTCAATACATAAGAAAGTTGATATTTTTTAAACTTAACACTTATATCTTATCCATTATGATATTTTTGGGATAATTACTTAACAATAAACTCACATATATAACTACTTAATTTCTTTCATTGATGATTTTACTCACATTACCTGAATTATGTATTTGAAACATAAGTTAGATGCTCTAAATATGTTTACAAGTTTTAGGAGAAATGATGAGAAGGAATGTGAATACTCTATGAAGAAGTTGAGAACTAATATTGTTGGTAAGTATAATAATGAAGAGTTCAAATGTTACCTTAAAAAACATGGAATTAAATAAGAGTTAATTACACCATACACACCACAAAAAAATAGTATTGTTGAAAGGAAGAATAAAATTTTAGTTTAAATAGGGAGTATTGTGTTACTTGAACATGGTCTTTACCATTACTTATAGAGGAAATCTACGAGAATAATTTTTCATATTCAGAAACAATTTTTTTATATACCAATTTCCAATATGACTCCTTATGAAATGTTTTATAAGAAAACCAAGTTTGAAACACTTATAAGTTTTTTTTGGAGTCCCTACATCATAAAGAACAAAGTTCCAAACCTTGGAAAGTTTAATTATAGAGCTGAAGATGGAAAATTTCTTGGCTATGCTCTAGAAGGAAAAGGATAAATATGTTTCAATAAAGACACATGAAGATTAGTTGATTCGTTTGATGTAAAATTTTTTGAGAAATTTTAGGAAGATGTGTCAAAATCATGTAAAAATAAGTAAGATTAAGAGGATGAAAGAATTATTATTATGAAACCTAAAAAGGATTAAAATTGTTATAATACTAGACAACTGGAAGAATAAAACCCATATATTTCCATTAATGAGGAATAATAAATACATTTCAACCTAGGATGAGGAAGAAAGTGGAATCTCAAAACATAATTGGTGATCAATATCATAAGTTTCAGTCAAGAATAATATCAAAATCTATTAAACATACTTCTTTTCATTCAAAAGTTTAGTTGAAAGGTGTGAATGAATCTTTTGAGAATTATGAATAGATTCAAGAAATTAATGAAGTGTTTGATAAAATCTAGAAGAATGGTACTTGGGAACTTATACCTAAACCAAATGAAAAAAAAATCATTGGTACAAAGTGGGTTTTTTGGAACAAGTTGAATGAATATGGTGAAGTGATAAAAAAAAATAAAGGTTAGTGTGAAAATATTACTCAAATATTGAAGGAATTGAATTTGATGATACTTTTCTCCAGTTTTAAGATTAGAAAAAATTAGAATCTTTCTTGTTATTATTTCCAAATGAAGTTTCAAATTTTTCAGATGGATGTGAAGTCAACATTTTAGAATGGTGAACTTTATGGGGAAGTTTATATTGAACAACCGTGTGGAATTATTGTTGGGAAGGATAAAAGTTTTGTGTGCAAGTTAAAGAAAGCCTTTTATGGGATAAAATAAGTTCTGAGGGCATAGTATTCCAAATTGGAAACTTGTTTAAGGAAGTTAAAATTTAATAAATAAAGGGTTGATAATAATCTATACATAAAATAAATCTAGGAGATTTCACTAATTATAATTGTTTATATAGATGACATTATATTTTCAAAGACTAATAAAAGAATATGTGAAAGGTTTTCTAAAGAAATGACAAAATTGTTTGAGATTTCCATTATTGTTGAAATGAAATACTTTATTATATTACAAATCTTACCAAAGAAGAAACACATATTTCTTTCTCCAAAAAAATATGCTAAGGAACATCTTATGGAGTTTTGCATGGAAAATTAGAAACTATTTTCCACACCAATTTAAATGGGAACCAAGTTGACTAAAGATGGAGAAGATAAGTAAGTTGACACTAAAGATTTTTAGAAGCTGATTAGAAGTTTTTTGTATTTAACTGCCTCATGACCATACATTTTTTATGGTGTTACCTTATATGAAATATTTTAGAGTGATCCAAAACAATCACATCTATTAGATTTAAAAATAATTCTCAAATATATAAAATTCACAATATATTTCAAAGTCATGTAAGATATCTCAGAAAGTATTGAGTTCTTTGGTTATACAGATGCTGATTGGGAAGGAAGTGTTGATGATAGAAGATCCATGTCTGGTGGTGTTTTCTTTTTGGGGGAAATTTATGTAATTTTCCATACTAAGAAACAAAATTTATAAACTCTTATAATTTCTAAAGTTAACTATGTTTCTTCCACTCAAGCTGCTACACAACTTATGTGGATGAATAATGAGTTAGAAGACATACTTATTGAAGTAAAGTTACCCTTGATCTTGGGTTGTGATGATTAGAGTTCCATCAATATTACAAGAAACCCAGTAAACAATTCTCATTCAAATCATAATAATATAAAATACCAATTTATCAAATAGTGTGTGTATAATTGAAGTTTTATTGTGTTCCTACATCGTAACAAGTTACTAACATATTCACAAAACCTTTACCAAAGGAATCATTTTTTAAATTTAGGTTGAACATGGGAGTCCAGTTTATTTATCTCCAATGTTGAGGAATATTTTTATATCCCCTCTATCATCTTTTATTTGGATAGTGTTTTCAAGGGGGAGAAAAATAATTCTTTATAAATTTATCCATTGATATGTGCTAAACATTTTAAGGAGGCATATATTTAGGGGAGTTCCAGGTAAGCTGTGAACTCTACATGTAAGTGTGTGAATTGTTCTAATTGTTTTTTAATAATGTTTTAGGAAACAAAATTAAAAATAATGTGAAATAAGTTTTTAAATGTGAAATACAAAGAAGTTTTGAAAGCTGAATGAGTTTCATGAGTCGCTACTTTCAGACAACATGCTTTTGTTGTTAATGATTCTTATTTCCAAAAAATATTTAGCTCACTTAGGATTAGAATTTTTCATAATTAACCCATATATTGTGGTTAAAATGTTTGGTGATTTATGAACCTTGGTTGACAATAAAATATAAATCAGGATATTTTTTAGAATAATTTGGTTAAGGTTGTTTTTGGAAGTTGAAAGAAGTTTGTACTGATTTTTTTGTCTTTTTTTCAAGAAAAGGAAATCACAATGCTTAATATGTTTTGATGATCGTACCAAAATAATTAAAGGTTACAAAATAATTATAAAATAGGATATATTTTTTTATTATAAATTTCCTTGATGTTGATTTTCAGTTCGGAGGAAGTTTTGTGAAAGAAGTTATTTTTCAAACTCAATTTGTGCCGGAAAATAATGTTTCAATTGGTATGAGTAAATGTATCAGAGTCTAAATGTCACCATATAAAATCTGATGATGATTGTTTTACTGGTTAACTATAAAATATCATAAAAATTCTGAGGAACTTATGATGAAATCCTTATGAAAGAAAGGTGTAGAAGATATGTTTGCTACCTTGAGTCAGACAATGCTATTCCAATACTAATGTTATCAAAGTTAGGAAGAATTCATGACACAAGTAGAAATTTTTTGTGAAATTAAATCTAGGTAATTTGAAGTTTCAGAATTCAAATTGTTATTGAAGTGATGATTGTATGGACCATTGGATTCAATATTTCACCGATCAATCAGAGGCAGGAAAGTTTGTGGATGAAGATAATAAAGTGATGTTTTTTGGGATTCATTCATGTGAGAAAGTCAGAGACTGATCAAATAGATGAATATCAACAATTTTTTCAACCATTTTCAAGAAAAATATTCTGGTTGTCTTCAATTGGGTCTAGAGTAAAATAAGTTGTGACTGTTTATCAAGTGGTTCAAGAGAGAAAGAATAAATGTTATTTGTTTTCCAAGTGGTTCAATAGTCATTGGAAAATATATAGAGTGGACTCAATAGACTTAAGGTGATACCAATCCATTAGATTGAGATAAAGAATTATCCACTAAAAGTAAGATGACACTAATAAAGTCATCGAACATTGAACATCATCAGACATTGGATCATTATTCTGAGGAAAATAAGAAAAGGTTATTTGTTTGAAGAGATTTTATAAAGTGTTTCCAAGGGGTTAAAAGTATCTTTACAAGTTGTGATGATGTTTATGAAAAAATAAAAGAAATATAGGTCTAAAAAATTTCAAAAAATTTTATGGTAGAATGTTTCATATGTTTTAACAGATGAGTTTCAATTGTTATAGATAATTGGTATGAGGAGGCATTCCATTTTTTTATAAGTGGTCATCATAATAAGAATTCATCAGTTCTGATGTATTATCAAGTGGGTCAAGAAAATTGGATTGATCGAATGTTACTATATCAGACCAAGTAAAAAAGATGTATTTTTCTTGGGAAAGAATAAGTGGTTCAAAATTGTTTCTAGGGTATTATTTCTTATATATTTTCTAGACTAAGGTATCAGAATGCAGAATTAGACTAATCCATTAGACTGAGTTTTCAAAAAAAAATCCAGAGTTTATTTCTACCTTCTATTGGGTAGGAATGTGAAGAATTATTTTTGAGTCTACTCTAATGTAAGTTAATAAGGTAATATAATAACCTATTTTGAACAAAATTGTGAAGGTTTCATAACTTGTTACACAAACATGTATTACATCAACTATGCTAAAATGATCACATGTGCTATTTTTTTGAACATAGTGTTACATAAGTGTAAGGGTATGTACTACTTTTTGTATCCACACAAAAGTATTTTTTTATAGTGGATTGTGTGGAATTGGATTATTTCCAAACCATGCTAAGGACGTAGATAATCATTTTGAGTAGTTAACCTTGTAAATACTTGTGTTCTATTGTATGTGTGATTGTTTTATTTTCAGAAAAGTTATAAATTTTTAACAAGAGGTGAAGGTTGTTTCAAAATAAAGGAAAATTCAAAGAAAAATACATCACTAATTCACCCACTCACCCTCTAAGTGAAACATTGATCCTAGAACAGCACTAAAACCTACCAATTCTGAAATTTTTATAGTATAGCTAGATGTTTTTATGAATGATATTATACAAGTTTTAATGAGATAATGGATTAAGTGGATTCATTAAAAAATGATTTGATTTATTCTCGAGTAGAGGTGAGGACTCTACGTGATCTTTTTGTTAAAAAGGAATATTTGGATACTATTAGGAAAACAGTGTCGATCTAGTTTGAATATATCAAGAGGATTCCAATTACTCAATCTGAAGTGACATCCAAAACATATTTTGATTAATTAAATGTATTGGTTCAATATTTTAGGAATAAAGTATCAAAAGAATCAACTATAGAATCTTTATGACAAAAATATTTTTATTTGACTATGTTAGAATCGAAATTGGAAGATATTTCTCATGAAATTGACATGTTGTCCGTTGGAGTTGACTCAATGAAATGTGATATCTCTTTATAAGAAATTTTTTAAGAGAATAAGAATGATTTAGCTTCTAAAGTGAGAAGAATTTTTTTAATCTCAATAAGAGTCATAGGAAATATTGACCTCTCTCAAAAATATATTGGTACTCTACTAAAGGAGAAACTACCAGTCATTCAATATTTCTCTCTTCATACCCAAAATCATACAACCTTTATTATCATGGGGTTGGGAAAAATCCTAATATCTTTATCAAAAAACTTTTTCAGTACCAAACGATAAGTTTTTTTATTTTCATCAGGTAGTTGTAGAAAACATGAAATTAGACTTTTCATCTGAAGATGACGATTCTTTTAGTGGACTAAAGGAATTTCAGGTCTCCTCTAAATGAAATTATATATATCATATTAATGTTCCTTAGGGAAAAAATTATGTTTCTGCTCTAATCGTCAGTTTATTTGGTATTCTAGATAACTTGTTTGATGTATTGGAGAAGTTCATTCTGAATTGTACTAAGAAAGGGTATCTATAGAACTTTTTTGGAAATTTCTCTTAGGGTATGTGGAATGGTTTTACTTCTCTCTTATATTTCTACAAAAAAATGACATAGTGAAGTGACTTGACATGTGTGTGCATTATACCATCTCAGAGGATAACATTCTCTTAGGCCTTCAATATTAGAATTCCATACTTTCACATATCACGTATTAAAGAAATATTTCATTCCCGTGAAATTTATTAAATGAAGAACCTCAGGTATACTAAAGATGTTTCATTGCCTCTACCTAAACCTTATTATAAGTTAAGCTTCATCCCCGTAAATCAATTTGATTTGGCATGATCTCAGAAAAATGCTCTAAATATATAGTCCACTTTAGTAAGGATCACTTGATGTGATAAAGATGGACATGGAGGATCTTTACTTTGGTTGGTGTTATTAGAAAAAGTGATGATGCTCTTATGCCTGTATCCTCATTACTAACTAGTCAACCACAGTCCTTCAAAATTCCTCCTCCAAAACATTAGCATATACCACATAACTAAATTACTTTCGTAGTTGGGATGTTTTAACTAATCGTGTAGTCTCTAAAAGACATTATAATAGATTTTTACTTATATTTTTATTACAGGATTTTAATTTATTCATTTATTGTTACCTATTTATTTATATAGAATGTTTTATTATTTATTTTCTTTCTAAATGTTTTCAATTACTACCATTCTTTACTCTTATTTACTATTTTTTTCTTAGTCTAATTCATTATTCTTATTATTATATGATTATTTATTATTGATTTTTTTTATGTATCCTATTAATGTTACATTTAGTAGGAGTCTATTCCAAATTTTATTCATATTTGGTATATTTTATTCTTTCCATTTACACTTTATCCAGTGAAACATTAATTGTCTTATTTTTATTATCCTAATTATTTTTTATGTCATAAAAATGGGGAGAATAAAAATGGGATATAGAAATTAAAACATATTTAAACTATTTTTCATCAAAAACGTTTTATCACTCAATAAGTTTTGTGATCATGAAACAGGGGGATATTGTTAGATAGACTTATATTGTTCCAAAATGTAATATTTTTGTATGTGTTTTGATTATTCAAAAAATACATACTTATATTCTAATTAGTTTTATCTTAAGTGTATCAGAACATTACTTCTAGACATTCTTAAATTTTATATGTTTATTGATGTATAAATTATAAATGAATTTATTCCATGTGAATGTAAAGTCATTTATTCTATTGGAATTCTATTGTTTGTTAAAGAAATATATCTTACACTGATTCATTATCATTCACAAAACATAATTATCCTCCTGAGTAAACTCAATATCTGTGTTGGAGTTTTAGCATGTGATAAATTATTTTAGCTTAAGGAAGTTTAGTTTAAAAATATTACCTCACTATGTAAGTGAATCATCTTACAGAGAAAAAAAAAGTTATCTTCGGCATGCTCAAAGTTAGAAATCTTAGTCAAAATAAAATTATGAGAATTCTTTTATCTAACAAAAATTAAATTCACAAAATTATTATCTGATGACCATCCATGAAATCCACAAAATTTAACTATCATATGTTAGTAAGATATGATCTTACGAAGAAAAATTATCTTACATAGAACTCAAATATTTGTTTTATCTTATGAAGATACTCTATAAATCATCGTATGAGAATAGATTTATCAGATGTTTTTCTTAGGAAGAATAATCCATCCTATGTATCATCATGATAATACTTGTAACGTTGGTATAATCTCTCAATAAGTCAATTAATTCTTTTAAACAAATCAAAAAAGAGTTTTCTAAATATGAAAAGTTATATTTAGACAATGTGTCATTTTTCAAGAATGAAAAGATCCAAAGAAGAAGAATTTTGACATCATCATTGTAGATATTTTTTCCATATTTGGTAAATAATGAAACACGCCATTAAGAACCTATCATATCAACTTTTTGAAAGGATTTTCCACTCAACCATTGTGATTATCGAGTATTCTTAAGTTCATATTTAGAATATAAGATATACATATATATATATATAATATTTTATTGTTTCATTTGAATGAAAGGATGCATGCATTTGAAAGAAAGAACTTATGAATTTGTTCTACAAGAGTTACGATTACAAGAAAATCCTTTGAAATTGAAGAACATCTAGAGATAAACCTATAATATTTTCATCTTCTATGGACTTTTCTTCAACTATTTTCATTTTCTGCTTCCAATTGTGTGTTGCATAATTATTAAAACATTTTTTAACTTTATGTGTATATGTACTCATTATGATCGAGTGTGTTAAGACTATAGAAAAGCCCGGTAAAGGGCGATCCTATTTGAAATATTTGAGAACTTTGTAATGAGTAATAGTTGTTTTCACTCAGCTTGGAGCCCCTAAAAAAAGAGTTTCCATAGTGAAAATTACTAAACTCGTGAAGAAGAGTGATGGTGGAGTGGAATAGGATATTTATATTCCAAAAACCACAATAAATGACTTGTGTTCTATCTTTTTTCCATTGATAATTTATTTTTTCCACTACCTTCTTTTGCTATGAAAAATATTGGAACTCGCATACCTTGAAGATGGTGGTTTTAAAATAAATAAAATTTCAATAACTTAATTCAACCACCCTCTTCAGTTTTTAGTTTCCATTCACTAGGATAACAAATTATTATTCTTGACTTCCCTCTGGATACTCCTAAGTATCAGGATATTTCATATAACATGTTTTTTGTGCTTATTTTTTATTGTCTGGGTATCCTATTGAGCATGTTTATACTCACTCATGCATGGGCCCTGGGACCACACATGTTGTGTATGTGTTGATGACATGCTGGTCGAAGATGGTCTTGACGGTGTGGAGTTGATGTTGATTGTTCATAGCTGATTCCTAGAGACCTTGGTGTTTCTGATAGGTTATGATATTAAGTAAAATTTATGCATAGACCCAACATGTAGTTAGGGCCTTTATGGATTGCCTAGTTTTCATTTTTCTATTTTGGTTATAGGCGTGTATTTTTACCCTTTCTACATTATATTATTTTAATCGATTATCTATGTGGTTCTCAATGGATGTCTCATGCATGTGCTATATTTAGTTTAGTTGGTTGTGGTTATATACACACACCTAGTGTTGATTCTTACCATTTTCATTGAAGATATGAGAATAATGTAGGTTGTTATGGCCCAAGGTCTTCCATGTGTGTGATATGCCTACTCCGTGTTAGTCACCAGCCTATGACATATTAGTGGGTATTTTAGGGTGAAAAAGCATCTTTCTTCTGGTCCAGGTGGGACCTTGGGGGATTGGGTCATGTCGTCAACTCTTAAATAATCATGATAAAAAATAAAATACAAGTAACATAAATCTTATCAAAATTTCCATGAATAATTTCATTCCCTTCAGGGAATGAAATAAAACAATTAAAATTACACTCACATTGCAGAATGAATTCATTAATTGGATATCTTGATTTATGAATGATAGTCTATTATTTATCAGTAATGATCATCTTGTATAAAAATACAAATTCTTTCTTATCCTGATGACCATTCTTTGACCATTTTAAGTGATAAAATTATTTTCATAATATATTTTTGATTATAAAAGTTATACAACTCTATTATCTCATATATAAACTATAAGAATGATAACATTCACTTTATGGGATAAAATCATATGAATTTCATGAAATGATACTAATAATTCATAAGCACATAATAAATGATAATATTTTTTCTTGAAATTCCCACTACATGAGAAAAATCTAAAAGGAAAAGATATTCTCCACCATAATACCAAATGAAATTACTTTCATATCACCCTTCAGGGATATACTATTTTATAAATATTAACAAAATTCATTGTTCTCTTTAAAAAATTATTCTCATAAAACCAATTCTGGTGGTTTTATTATTATTATTATTTTTTATAAATAGGTAGGTCAAAATGATCATTACAAAATATCATATTCACCCCAAACTTGATTTCAAAATCATGTATATTTTCATTCACTTTGGGAAATGAAATAAAAAACTATATAAACATTTTTATTCACTTCAAGAAATAAAATAAAGTTTTTTAATTAGGTATTATTGAGACAATAGCATGAATATTCAATTTGGTATATGCATCCACTTTGAGGAATGAATATTCATAAAATATATTTAAGTGGATATTTCAAAACACTTAATTTATATGAATTATTTTATAATAAATAAAATGAAAGATAAAAGAAATTAAACAAATAATATTTATTTAAAAATCTAAAAATAAAAAACATCTCAATCATGAACATTTATACATCATAATCAAGTTCAACATATCAGTTCATGTCATGATTACTAAAGTTCACTTTTACACTTTGGCATACAATAGATACGTGATTTTCATAATTTAATCACTTCGGTTGCATCATTTCATATTTTTATTTGATGAATGATATTTTTCTCAAAATTAACCTTGTTGATTATTAACCCCATTTTGATAATAACCAACCACATCTACTTTAGGGAATGAAGTGAAATTTGATAGTCATGAGTATTTACTGCTTTTCAGGAGCTCATTTTTTTCTCACAAAAAAAGATTAAGAAAATGATTCATATATATATATATATTCAATGTTATCAAGAGATAGAAAAATAAATATAACAATATATGATATATAAAATAAGGCTCACATTTTCCATGTAAGAATTATCTTACATCAATTATAGTGATGGAGGAAGCACTATTTTGATGCGCAATGCGTAGAAGACAACCATGTTGGTGGCGTGTTATGAAACCAATACTACATATCGCGCTTTAGCTGGCACTTGATTCTATCAGCGCTAAACTTAAAACACTGATAAAAGGGTAACCATTATCAATGATAGCTAAAAGATGATAAATGATCATCTTTATCAGTTCTTTTCTTAACACTAATAAAAACTTTTAATAAAAAAAATATTATTAATATATATATAATTATCATATTTATATTCAAAAAATAAAGTTTATTTATATAAATTAATTAAAAAATGCATGCATATAATTAATATAAATATGATATATTAATATATTTTTTTTTAATAATTCAAACAATTATATAAATATGAATGATGTATAGTAAATATGTGATATTTGAACTTATATATTTATTTCAATGTGTATGTGCATATATGTATATGCATTATATTGAGTGTTTGTTTGTGTTTTGTGTGTGTGTGTATTTAGATGTTGTATGTGTACAGATGTATGTATGTGTGTATATATATATATACACACATGTACAAGGGTTGTACATATATATTTAACATGTGTTCATGTGTATGTATGGCATGTACTTAAATAGTTAATTATAAAATTATAAATATATATATTGTTTTAAAAAAAGTATTTATAAAATTATAAATAAATAAATAAATGTTTAAATAGTTATAAATTTATAATAAATTTATTTTAATGATAAATATATTTATGAAATTTATACTTATTATTTTTATATATTAAAATATATATATATATATAATTATATAAATATATATAACTATATAAATATTCATAATTATATAAAAATATAATATAATATTAATATACTTATAAATATATCCAAATATTTATTTACTTATTTATTTATAATTATAATTAAAAATAAATTTATTTATAATTATAATTATAAATAAATATGTGTGTGTATATATTTAAATAATTATAAAATTATAATAAATATTTTTAAATAATAAATATATTTATTATATTTATAATTATATATATATATCTTAATAAATATATGTATAATTATATAATTATATATAATAATATGAATATATTTATATAATTATATATATTTATAAAATATATGCATATATATAATTATTCAAATATATATATAATTTTATAAATATATATAATTATAGAAATATATTTATAATTATATGCAAATATTTATAAATATATTTATTTTTAATTAGAATTATTAATTAACATATATTTTTAAATAATTATAAAATTATAGAGAATATATTTAAAAAAATGTATTTATGATGTTTATAATTATATATACTCATATATTAATATATATATATAATTATATAATTATATGTAATTATATAAATATATTCATAATTATATACAAATATTTATCAATATATTTATTTATAAATATATTTATTTATAATTATACTTATAAATATATATATATATATATATAATTATAAAATTATAATAAATATATTTGTTATATTTATTATATTTATATATAATTATATATAAAGGATGATGGATGGGGTGTGGGTCTGGGAAGCGCTCCAAGAAGATGGTGATAGCGTCTAGGGTTAATCTTCAAAAATGGTCATTTTGCACTTCCTTGATTCAAAACTTCTCTATTGAGGGCCTTCTAAGGTGTCAGATCTGGTTCCTTGTAATCTTCCATAGAGATCTGAAGCATCTTTGACTCTGGATGGAGGTCCAGGTGGGATTTCAGATCTAAAGCAAGTATCTGGTCAGTGACTCCTTGCCTCGTTCAAGGGTCCCTCCTCTCGCTAGGTTCTTAGGAAAGGGTCATCAGTCCATGTTGAAGCCAATCTAGAAGTACTACCAAAAATATTGTCTATGGGAAAGTACTCCTGAATCGTGTGACTTATTCTTCTCAAGGATAAAAACCCATGGTGGCTCGAATACTTGGTTTGAAAAATATCTTTTCTTTGGGGGTTCTCAAACTAGAGGTGTATCTCTTTAAGTCAAGGATTTTTTTCATTGTAATTTTCAATATTATGATTTCATAATTTGTGTGTGGACCTCTAGTTAATTATTTTTTATTCCCAATATGCTACATATTCATGAATGGACCAAAAATTTCAGTTTTTCATAGGTTAAGAACACTTTTCCATAGCTTTGGGTTGGATTTTACGGTCTCAATTGGGTTCTATGGAATCCAAAAATTCTTCATGATCTTACTGCGCAATTGGTGTTCTAATACAGATGGACAAGGAAACCGAGCATGTCAAGTGTGTGCATTTTTCATGAATGTTGGTTGAGATTGATCCAAGTTCCACTATTATAGATAATGTGATTCCTAATACTCCCACTGATGACATTAACATCCTTGTGAAGTATGAGAAATGCCCTGAATTTTTTCATCTTTGTAAATCTGTTGGTCACTCAGATTGAAATTATAAAAGGAAGAATTTTGAGCTGTGTGGTTTGAATGGGAATTTTTCTTAAGACTTTGTTATTAAAGTGAAGGGTAATTAGTAATATGTTGCTTTATATGGCCAGTTCGGGGTGCATTCAGTGGTTGATGTGGCCAAGGCTGATCATCCTAGTTTTTGCATGATGGGTTTGGTTCCTCATGGCCAAGGAAGAAAGGATCAGGGAAACCTACTATCCTAGACAAGTGTTACCTTTGTTAAAGATCATGTAGATTTAGGCTTTGAGTTCTTACACAAGGAGAAATATTTCATGGCTGGGTCAGAGGCTTCTCAAAGGTTTGGTGTGGGTCCTAAACAATGTGTATCATGTGATAGGGAATAAGAAAAACAACCTAGGAAGCCTTCTTGGGTAGATATTTCTTATCAAGATAATCATGTTATTACTTCCTTTAAATATGCTCTGTTTAATGGAATTGGGAAGGTCTCTTTTGTCTTTGATAGGAATGAAAAAGATGAAGATGCATAGGATTCCACCACCACTCACTATCAATTTTTTGCATCAAACTCACTTGGTTTGGTTGAGGTTGGGATAGTCCCCAATTCTATGAACCTAGATGTCAAAACTTGTGGTTATAATTTTGATGGACTATTTGTTGATTAGGGATATCAACATAGTGATGAGGTTGGATAGTCTATGGATGGTCAACCTAAAGGCTCCATAGATCCCTATGATGAAAAGAATAGAGATTCTTAATTAGATATGGAGGTTGAATTGTACACTAACTCTTAGACTCAGAAAGAGTAGGAAATAAATTATTCCACCTATAGGTAGGTCCAAATAAAAATAATTTCTCAACCAATTAAAATTCATGTCTTTTTGGATCTCATATTAAATTATGGGAAAATATCCAACTCCATGGTGTCTAAAACTGATGGTAATGGGATGCCTAATCAAGGTGATATTTTTGGAATGGGTGATGCTGATGGAAATGGAGTGGAGGCTACTAAAGACAAGGCTGATTCTCCCGTAAGGGATCACTCACTTATCCTTCTTGATATATAAATAAATTTAATTGTAGGGAGATTTTCCTTGAAGAATTTGGAAGTGTTCATAGAATGTTTCAAGTCAACGGACAATCCCCAAGCACTGATGTTATCACCAAAAAGAGAATTTATGTTCTAAAAATATTATAGGTGGGTTTAGATCTGGATGGAGAAAAATATCCTCAATATATTGAGGATCCGACCCCACCAGATGAAAACTTTTACCCTTAGGATGATTATGATAATACATCACAAAATCCCAAAGCCTGGAGGATGGTTCATCATCTGGGAGGTAGGGGAGATGACCGATCTAACTTCACAAGATGAACTCTCTTCTATTTTTTTGGTTTAGGTGTCTTCTTCTCTTTGTGTCAGTGGTTTGTCACTGTTTTCCATATCAATATCCCTTATTCATTATGTTTGTTTTCTTTTCTATAAATTTAGGGATCATGTCATCATCACTGCATGTTGACAAGTAACAGCGGGTGAGGGTTGGTGGCATTAGGAAGGGAAACATGTGAAGAATGTATTGGGTGCCTCACCATTGAGGATAGCAGGAGATCTTATCACCACTGGATTCATGGCCACCTGATGTCGTCTTTTGTGGCAAGAAATAATGGGAGGGGGGTTTCATCCCCTATAGAGATAGTCATGTGGGTGGTAACCTCGGATGGGATTAGAGGGGACTGTGGATGAGCAGTGTAGCTGGGCCTATCATCCCAAGGAGTGAAAGCAATAAGGTAGGGGTGGAATCCCTACTGATTACTAGAAAGGCGGGGGAGACCTCTGACGTGACACACTGGTAGATGGGCCAAATGGCGAGCAGGCGTGTGGTTGAATAGGCATAGAGCATGGTTGGGCTGACAATGGATAGACATGCATGTGGGCCTTGTTGCCTATGTAAATTAACCTAATAGGCCATATATCAATGAGATCTAAGAACATTTAATATTTTAATAAAGAGGCTTGACAAGTAGGATATCCCATGGGGGGCTATGACTTACCTCTCTGGCCTGCATGTGTGGGGTGTGTGTGCCTCAATATAATTGTACCCATAATCAGTTAATATATATAACTATATATATATAATTATAAATATATATAAATATAAATTTAAATAATTATCAAATTATAATAAATATATTTCATTAAAAATATATTTATTTATAATTATATTTTTAAATTTATATTTTTAATTCATTAAATAAGTATTTATAACTACATAAATTTAAAATTTTAATTATATTTTATACACTATTAAAATTGGGTATTTAATAGAACTTTGTCTATACTGGTAAAATTTTAGTTTTATTAGTTCTAAAAAGGTGTTGATGAAACATATCTTATCAGTGCTATAATTTTAGCACTGATAATGATACATTTTATTAGTTCTTTTTTAGTGGTGATAAATATGTATCTTTATCAGTTCTTTTTTGAAATCAATGGATCCTTACTCAATATTTAAATAGAACCCCAATAGATTCCTCCTCACTCACATCATTCAAGCTCTCATGGAATTAAAGTGTTTTTGTCGGTCTTCATCGATCTTCTCAACAAATCAATCCTCTCAAAATCTAACGTTTGTGCCAATTTATTTTTTAGCACCAAAAGATCCACTACTCACTGAATGAGACCACCCTACTCACATCGCAACACGAGATAAAGGTTTATATTATATGTGTGTGTGTGTGTGTGTGAATGCGGGGAGTCATTCCATTGAATAGAAATGGCATAGCAGATGCTGAGGGTGGAAGTGGATAGCATGAGTGACTACGTGTCCACACTCTAAGATCTACAGGAGCAATGTTTCTCTACCATATTCGATAAGGATGCTTCCTTCGTTGTCTCTTTCACCAACTCTCATATATCCAATTTCTTCACCTTCTAAAGATTCTGACATTGGTACCATCATCAGGGTCAACCCCGACACCCCCTCTATAAGCCCCCTTTGTGTTTTCACATCTTACCCTTCCATGACCTTTTAGATAGGATTACACATCATCATCTAGTCAAACTAAATTTATAACTACTTTTAATATCTTATCATTTAATAATTATCACCATCTCCACACTGTAGATTTCTAGCCACCCCAAAATTGGGGTGATTTGGAGGGAACCCCAGCGAGCCTTTGCCATTTTTTGAAATTTTCTATATTACCCCCTCTCCATATTTTATTCAAAGTTTTCTTAAATTTATATTTATATAAATGATTATCTTTGTGATTATTAATAATAATAAACAATATTTTCATATGTATATAAATATTTTGTTAACTAAAATTAGTAAATAATTTTTTATAACTTCAATGTAATTTATAAGTAATAATAACAAAAAATTATTAATATTTTTGATTACGTGTATATAAATAATTATAAATAATTTATAAATAAATTTGATTATAGATAATTTGGATTATAAATAATTTTGATTATCTTGAATTGATAATTTATATATATAATTTATAAATAATTTTGAATTAATATATATGAATTAAAATATATGAATGAATATTTATTTTGAATTATTAATTTTGAATTAATCATAATTTGGAATTAATAGTTTTTAATTAATAATATTTTTAAAATAATAATTTTGATTATGTTAAATTAGTAATTTTGAATTAATAAATTATAGAACTGATTTATAAATAATTTTTATTACCTTGAATTTATAATTCCAATTATGTGTATAAAAATAATGTTGATTATGTGTGTAGAAATAATTTTTATTATAAGTAATTTTGTGTATATAAATAATTTTGACTATGTGTATATAAATATTTTGTTCAATGTAATTTATAAATAATAATAACAAATAGTTATAAATATATTTTAATATATTAAAATATATATATAATTATAATTATAAATTTATTTAATATATATATATATGAACGCGTTTTTATATAGTTATATATAAATAAATATATTTATAAATATATATATATAGTCATAATTATATAAATATTTAAAATATATGGGTATATATATTTATAATAAATATATATATAAATCAAAGATATAATTTAAAATTTCAATATTTTTTTATTTCTAATAACTTAGTATTAGAAAACTATATTTTTAACAAGGGTTATTTTGGTCATATTTCCAAAACATTTCTTTTATTTTATTTTAAAAATTATCACCAAAAAATATGGAGAGAAATTATAATAATTTCTTTTCTTTTACAAAATTTGACATTGAACAAAATGAATAGAAATTAAAATTACAATCATTTCTTTGTTTAAACATTTTTAAAATTTTATATTTTGTATTAATATATTTGAATTAGTTTAAATTTTCTCTAATTTTGTTGTATTGAAATTATAATGATATATTAAAATGAATGTATGTTATCACTTGTGATCAATTGCTCCCCCTTGAACATCTTTAATAGATTTTAATTTTCCCAAATAGTTTGAACAGTGCGTGCGTAAGCTATCTTATTTTCCTCTATAAACTCACTGGTTCTCCCCCTAATCTCTCATACCTTGGGCCATTTTTTGTTCACCCACTGCATCACCTTCATGTTTATTTTCACTCATTCATAATTATTTCTCGCTCTAATTGCATGGATCTTCTATCTATCCACTTTAAAAATTATTCCCAATTATCACGTAAGGTGGTGACTTCAAATGATTAGTAGGGAGAGTTTTTGAGGTGCGCAGTTGTTAATTCGCTCCAAGTTCAAAGTATTCATCCTAATCCCATGTTCAAACCAATCTCTTTTTCCTTGAACCATTATTATTTCACCCTATCCCTCAAATTCATACTCATTTTCACTCATTCATCATTATTTCCCACTTTGATTGCATGGAGCTCCTTTTTGTGACCCAAAAAAATAATTTCCACTATCTTATAAGGAGGTGACTCCGAATATAAATTTTTATTAAAATCCACTTTAAGGGGAAGTGGGAAAACATTTTTCTCAAGATACAACACTAAGTGCTAAAAGAGCTCACAAAATTACAAAACACGAGACTAAGATAATTTGAGTCTGCCACTCTATATAATTCCCATTGCAGGATACCAACCTGAGTGTTTGGATCCTCCCTGATTAGGACTTTGAGGTGAGAAACCATTCTGTCCATTGTCTGAATGAATTCATCTATAGAGATTATTCCTCGGTTGAAACCCCGGGTAATGATCCAGTCTTGCTTGTCAATCCACTCTTCTTTCTCCTCAGTGGATATCACTTGTACTTGTCTTTCATAAATTCTAATAATGTCCTCATTTGAGGAATTTGGATGTATATATTTCTCAGTAATTTCTTCCTTGGAGTGGATAATGAGTTTCAAACACTCTTTTACCTCTTCTTCCATCACTCCTGCGTCTCTGCTTGAGTCACCAATAGCCATGTCGAGTGTGCCTTTGTTCACCTTACTCCCACCTTTATTGGCCAAACTGGTTTCTATCAGTTTCTTCAAGTGATAGTAGTCCTTGCGACCCTTTGGTTTTTTCCCTTGAACCACAATGCATTTGACGACGTCACGATTACCTTTTTTCCCTTTCTTCCTTCTTGGGATGTGGGGACCTTTCCCATAGGCGCAGTCCAAACTGTCCATAGAGATAAGGCTGAGACTATCATCTCCTGATTCATCCTCTACATGCTCCTCATCATGAATTTCCAGACCTTCAAAACAGTTTTTCAGAACCATCCACGTGCCTTCATTTGAATGTCGTGGTCTGCTCGGAGGGTCTGTCTTGCCTTCTTTAGTCTCCATGACATTCTGAAACTTACCCTCACACCCAGACTTTTGGGGAGTTATGGGAGTATTTGGGTCTAAGGGTCCTAGAACACCAAACCCCAACTGGTCAAATTGTCCACCATGGGTACCAAAAGCCATGAAACTAGGCTCCCCCTACAATGGAAAAACAGGTGGCGCAGCCTCCGCTATGGGCTGCTCAAAACCGCGACCCATGAAATGCCTGGGTCTATGGCCATCACCAACCGGCCCCAAACCATCATCAACAGGTCTGACTAAGGCCTCCTGAGCCACCACCTCTGCATGCCCCAGAATTCCCTCACCAGCACTTGCTGGAACCAAAAGCCCCCACATATTCTCTTCCTCATCAGCATTTTTCTACATATCCCCCTCCTTTCCTATCTCCCCCGGCTGTCCCTGCAACACTGGGATGGTACCCAAGTTTTGCTTCAGGCGGGTGAAAATGTCAGCAACCCACGGCCCCGAGTCCTTGGGCAAAGTACCTTTGCCTACTCCTGGAGGCACCGTAGGGGCGAGCACCTCCCAGGAACCTCCATCCTTAACCAAAGAGATACCAAAACCCTTCCCTGACTGTGGGAACCCAACCTTTACTGCGACCATTCCGCCCAGAGAACCACGAAGACAGGCCTCTGGTAGATTCCACAACTGGTAACATGAATCGCAGTAGTCAGACCACGATTCAAAAATCACAGGTTGTCTACACCGGAATTCCTCTCCAACTGTGATCCATACACATTCGATAGCAGGTTTCGAAACAACTACCTCAACATAGATATGCTGAGAGATAGGATGACATAGTGACTTGGTTCTACTATCAGAACACAAATAATGTCTGACCATATTTCCTAGAATTCGAATAATTGTAGGATTTTGGAAGGGGAGGGGGAGTTCAAGAAAACTACCCAAATGGTAATCATCACCAAATTCCAAGTATCCCCCCTTCTCTCATGGATTAAAATCAAACAATTCTTCCCATTTTCATCCAAGTATCCCTCATACTCCCATGTATTAAAATCGTAATGTCTTTTTACAACATGTCATTACCATATGTATTTTATTTTTAGTGACCACTAGAGTATCATCTTTCAAAATTGTTTTCTTTTTATGAAACCAAAATATAGAAAGTATATTGTGTAAAATGTTGAGAAAGAAAATTCTAAATCTGGCTGACTATATTTTTTGTATAAAAATAGTAATCTAGAAATAATATTGATAGATAGTATTAAAGATTTGTATTAAAGTTCAAATGTTTATCACCTCTATGTTGGGATCTGATAGGGGTGGTCTCTCTTGAGACCTGAATTGGTACACGAGATGGTATATTTTTTTCATTTAATATAGAAAAGATTAATGATAACTCATGTTGGTAAAATAATAACAATTAATAAACCAATTTATACCTTTAATATCATAACCATTAATAATCTTACCTTATAGTAAAATTTAAATCATAAGATGAACATTTTCTATGAAATAGTTTTTACACTTTATTTATTTTGTTAAATATTATTATTACCAATTAAAATAGGATGCATATGAATTTAAAATGGATGGATGTCAATCATATGAAAAAAGAGTATGAGGATAGGGTGAAAGAGTTCATCGGGTTTTAAAAATATCATGAATATGACACTTCTCAAATAATTTATTTGTATTTACACTGTTGTTTTTAAAAAATATTTATTCCAGAGGAGTTGTATGAACACTTGATCTATCATGGAATAGATTGAATTTATAAAATATGGAATAAACACAAGAAAAAACTGAATATAGATATTGACTGGGATAAGACTATGTTTTATGGATCATCTAATATAATTACAAGTGTGAAAAATAGTGAATACCGTATCATGTATCTGATTAATAGTGTGAATAATGATAAATATTGTATTGAGGAAATGAAAATTGCTGTTGAATATGAACTTTGAGATTATCCAAAATTGTTTGAGAAGATAAAGACTTGCTCAAAGTTACCATTGTATGTTGGTTATACTAAATATAGAGCATTTTCAGTCATACTGAAGTTGTATAATTTAAAATCGAGAAACCGATGGAGTGATTATAGTTTCACTAAACTACTTTCTCTCCAAAATATAATGATCTTCCTTTCTGAATATATTACATTAAAAGAATGATAAATTAAATGGGTATGATCTTGGTAAAAATACTTGTCTATCCAAATGATTGTATATTGTTTCACAAGGACCATAAATCACTTAAAATGTATAAAGTTTGGTACTTATAAATATAATAAAGTTGAATTGGTTATTACGAATGTTTAATGGTACTTTCCAATCATTATAAGGTTTAGTTACCTGTATGGAAGTGAGAATACTATAAGACAACTAACATGGAACACAAATGTAAGAAATAAATACGGGATACTTCATCACCCAGCTAACTCTCCTTAGTGGAAGAGAATTGATCATGGGTATACTGAATTTTTAAATGATACAAGAAACCTTCATTCTATGATATTTATAGATGGAGTGAATCCTTTTTGTTTTCAAAGAAGCACCCATAGTACATGGATGGTTATATTGGTAAATTATAACTTTCCACCATGGTTATGCATGAGAAAAAAAATACATTATATTTTCTCTGCTTATATCAAGGACAAAAAAACTATACAATAATATTTATGCTTATATGGATCCATTGATCAAAGATTTAAAATTATAACAGGATTTAAGTGTTATGATTATGATGCATATAGAAATGAATATTTCACGTAGAGAGATATGGTGTATGGGGTGATAAATAACTCTCTTTATTATTGAAACCTTTTAGGATATATTATTAAATGAACTCAAGGGTGTTCCATTTGTGAAAAAGGTACATAGTCAATTGTATTTAAACACTCATTGAAGACCATTCTTATATGACATCGCAAATTTCAATCCCGACGATATAAGTATCGATCATAGACAAAATCATTCAATGGGAGTTCAAAAGAACATAAAACATCATCTCCACTAATAGGTGATCAACTATTTGAGAAATTAAAATAATTGGACAGTACTTTTGGTAAACCTTTTTAGAAAAAACATACAAAAACATATTGGAAAAAGAGATCAGTTTTTTTAATTATCATACATGAATTTTTTTTACATCAAGCATTTTCTTGATGTTATGCATGTTAAAAAATGTGTGTGGTAGTTTCATTAGGACAATACTAAATGCGCTCAACAAAACAAAGGATGGAATTGAAGCTATTTTGGACATGATTGGAATGGGAATATGGGAAGAGTTGGCACTGGTAAAGAGTGAAAAACAGACTTTTATTACTTTATCTACTTAAATGATTTCTAGGAAACAGAGATATCTGTTTTGTAACTTATTGAATTATGTAAAGTTTACAGAGGTATATTCATCAAAGATTAATAATATCACTTCAATGACTTATTTAAAGTTAAAGGGTATAAAATCAAATGACTTTCATGTTTTGATGAAAGATATAATTTATATAGCTTTATATATCATTTTTTCAAAGAATTTTAATCATACATTAACCAAGATCTATTTATCATTCAAATCTATATGTAGAAAAGTTATAGACCCAGGGAAATTTCTAACTTTGGAAAATTAAATTATTGTCATATTATGAGATTTTGAGATATTCTTCCTACTATCATTCTTTGATATGATGGTTCACTTGATGGTTCACTTGCTATTGGAGATTTGACTATGTTCCCATGTGTATTATAGATGAATGTACCCCCATTGAATAGTATATGAATATTTTAAAAGGGTTTGTCAAAAAATTGAAGTTGGATATAATTTTGTATAATAGGATGATATTTTTTTAGGAAGACATTGAATTATGTACCAAATACCTATCAAATATGGAAAGCATTGGTCTAACAAAATCTCATCACATCAGGTAGCATGTGGATGAAGGAAATTCTATAATATATGTTGTCACACTTAAAATTACATATTGGGATGAGGACAACCTTTATGTGTTGTATAACAGTTTGTTGGTTTCCCTATATGTTGAAACTCAAAAAGAGATTCTTAGGAAATATAATCCATCAAAGGAAAAAAATTGGATATCAACTTCAGATAATAAATAGTTTATAGGATGGTTTCAAGACCGTATTTTTATAAATTTAGATGAAAATATGGATTCAATACTAAAACCACTTTGATGGATAAATAGAGGAAAAAGTGTGCATGTATTATCTTATAATTGTTATGTAATTAATGTTTATAAATTCTATGAAAATGAACATTATGAACTCATTACCATGAAAATTAGTGGAGTTACACTTGTGGATGAAGCGATGTGTGTTTCTGGTACCAAGGAAAAAAATTCAATTTATGTTAATATGTCATACGTTTACATCATCAAACAAATATGGGATTCAGATTATAAAATATTCCAACTTCTGATTTTTCAATGAAAATTGTTTGATAATAGTTATTTTGATAAAATAGATGATTTCGGATTCGTGAAAGTCGATATCAGTAAGGAAGGGTACAAAGAATAATCTTCTATAATGGAATCATAGGAAGTACTAGTATTTTATGGTCCAGATCTTGCAAACCAAATGTGGTCAATTTTTCTGTTATCAACCAAAACCACTGAAGGTTTAGAAATCAATTCATTTTAGGATGATCCTTTCATTAGGAAATTACAATGATTTCGTAGTGGTTTAAATGTAGATAGGGTCTTTTATGAAATAGGATACCACAATTAATGAATTTGTATACTTGATATAGGTTTTAAATCCCTTCAATCTTTAAAAAAAAGATTTTATAAATTAGTTATATTATTTTTAACATAAATTCCACTTCAAAATATTATTATTTTTCCATTGTTTAATTTATGTAATCTAAATTAAATTTTCAACCACTTCTACAGATAACAACTTCTTCACATGCTGATGCTCTTAATCATGACAAACAATAGGTTTCTCAACACATTGGTGCTCCCAATGCAGAGGAATAACAACCCTCTGCACATGCCAATGCTACCAATCTGGCTGAACAAAAAATTGAAAATGTTGAAACCAAGTAAATAGTAGATGGTGAACAACTAGTGTCCCGGAAAAAATAGGAGCATCGTAGTGTGACAGTGTTACCAAAAATTATTAAGGCAAGAAACAATGGCATCAATTCTAGGTTGGATGGAATACACGTGGCTAGCCTATAGATATATATTCGCAGCACAATCTTTTTCCCATGCTTAATACACTAACATGGAAATAGATTAGGGAAAATTTATGATAAAATTTCATAATTTTACTAAAAAAACAAAATAATTAAATGTTTACTACTCTTCATTATCCCTTGTAGAGTGTATTTAAAATAGATAAATCCTGAATGAAATTTGTTTTAATGGTCACTATAGAGGATCACAAAGGGTTTATCATAATTCTTATGAAGTTTTATCTCAAAGTTGCTCGTGGGAAAATAAACCTGCATCCATAACATATGTATGCATGGATGATAAAGAAAAAATTAAGAGATTCATTTATTGTTCATCATAAGAAGACATATTTTATGGTACACTATGACTAGTAATATATTTTTGAAAATAAGTGTACTAATCACTTTGATTAATAATTATTAATTTATGGAATAGAAATAAAGTGGTGAAAATAATTAATGGGTAGCTAAACCAATGTACCCCTACCATAAAGTATTTATGGGGTATTCCTAACTTGAAAAAAAAAATTACATATTTTAAATTTACCATAATAATTTTATATGACATGAAAAAAACATAATTATGTTCCTCTATTTATATGAAGATTAGTGAATCAAAATCCAATTCCATTTCCATCCCACATCATGTACTATAGAAGGAGGCATGTGTAAATAAATAAGGGATACTAATAGATGAAAACATACAAAAAGTGTAGGAAACATGTGTAAGTATGACATAATAAAAATTTATTTTTATTTAAATAGGTATTACATAATAATGATCACTTATTTTCAAATATTTTTTATATAACTTAGACACAAGAATCATCATAAGATATACCCAATGAACAGCTATTATCAGTGACCTTGAAGCAGCCAAAACAATATGTTCACTTCAGAGGTGCAGGTTTTGGGGGTGTCACCTTGGACATATTTTGAGGAAAGAAATGAACAAGGGGATAAAAATAAGAAAATAGAAGAGTTTCGAGCATGACTATCTACTGTATAAGAAAAACATAATTGGAAGTTAGAGTTGTAAGAAAATGTAATGGGAAGGAATCAAAGAGAATAAATAATACAAGAAGAACCACCACATTAATATCCCCACCCCCACACCCACCATCTTTGAGGCGATTCATTCCACAAAAAAGATCTATCTTATAAGAGGAAATAAATATTTTTCATATTTTTTTCAGTGAATTTTGAATCAAGAAAACAATGATACCCTTCTTTTACTGATATTATACATTATATAAGGTGAAAATTATTGTGATTTATATCAATAAACACCCACCCATTTATTTTTTATGAGGGATATTTTGTAAAATATCCAATGAGATATTCTACATTGTAGACAACTTTCAATAAGTTATGTGAGAGTGGTAATTAATGTAGCTCAAGAGATGAGCATTAAGCTACCTATTCCAATTAATTATGAAGATATTCATACAGTTGATAAAGTTATCAGAACTTTTGTAGAATGGGCTTTAGATATTGTAAAAAACATGTCAAAAATAGGTATTCAGTTACAATTTATTTTTCTTGAAAAATATTTAACAATTAATGAAACATGGTCAAAACCAATGAATTTTAGTACAAACAGACAAAGATAATTGGTGAAATGGAAGCTCAAATCAAAATGATCTAAAGGGTAAACCAAACAATCAAAAATATCTTCACAAAGTACCTTTACCTACCCCATTAAACTTCTGAATTTACTAACATTAATTGTTCACGTAGATACAATGTTAAAAAGTGGTGTTACGGACATAGTGTATTTTGAAGAATAGATGTATGGAGAGACTATTATAAACTATATTAGTCATGGGAATATAAATGAAATACTCATGCATGAATGTATAGGAGTCACAATTGTAAATGTATCCATGAGGTGTGTTCTCATGATTTGTATATCCAATCGTTGATCTACTATGTTAATTATGACTGAATATTATTCATAGTTTTTGCAGGCATACATATGAATACTATTTGAAGGGAAACCCTAAAGAATGTAAATTTGGACACATTATTTCTCAAATCACTTCTACATGACTATTCTCATTGGAACCAAAGAAATATTATGGAATAGTGGAAATACTTTTTATAATTTTTGAAAGAAAACTTACAAATGATATACTCTTCTTAATACCCACAATGTAGGGGTAAAACTCTATAATTTAATCATATAAAATATATTTTCATTTATTTCATTACTTTTTCCTTTTTTATGCATAATTGGTTAATCGTTATAGTTAATTTGGATACTCTAAAGATTTAGTTTTTGGATTAAATGCACGGATACCCAAAAAATGAACCATACGTGATGACGTTTACCAATTTTTAACACACTGCATACAATGTTTTATAAATAAAATTCAAATTATTCATTTTATATTATTTTTTAAGGAAAAAAATTTATGATAGAGAGGTGTATAAATATATTCAAAATAATTTCATGAGGATGTTCCATGAATACAAGGATCTTATTAACTTCTACAAGTTGATAAGTATTAGGGTATATATAATAAGATTTCACAATAAAAATATATATCAAAAAAATTCTTATTTTTATCAATGATTCTATAGTTTCTGAAACAAACCCATAGAAAACATTTAGGTGGTTATTTTTTCAAATTTAGGAAAGATATTGTATGTCATCAATAAACTTGCATCCCCAGGGATGTATTTTTGAAGATAATAACAATTTCACTTAAAATATTAGTTAATACTTTGTTTATTTATATTTTTTCAGTACTACTAGGAATATCAATAGTCATCATATTCATAAGAGTAAATATATTTTTTTATAAATGAATGGGTAGCATATCTAGTATCAAAATATATATAGATGTTATGAAAAAGTGACCATTGGATACTTATTTAGTTGATTTTATCATCATTTAATATAATTTTGTTTAGTAAATTTCCTCATAATTTTTATATAATACTTTAAAAAATGATCCATCAGTCATTTTTTACATGTAGGAATCAACCAAACATCAATATGATACACTGCGTGTCCAGTATGACTCAAAGTGTGTGTTTTTAATTTAAAATTGACATCTTAGTTGAAAACACATGTCACATACTAAAAAGAAAGAAAATGAATTCAGATTATTTTGATAATTTAAAACAAAAATACATGTGACATTTTTTATATGTATGAATCATTCAAACCTCAATCTAACCCATGGTGTAATCGGTATAAATAAAATTTTATGTTTTTAGTTTAAAAATAAATTTTAGTTCAAAATGCACATCACATACTCAAAATCAATAAAACACATTTGGATTTCTTCAATACTTTAGGAAAATGATGCATAATTCATTTTTGATATGTAGGAATCATTTTCAAATCAATACGAAAGATATTGTGCTCGATATAACTCGAAGTATTTGTTATCAGTTTAAAATTGATAATTTAGTTAAAACATGTGTCACACACTAAAAGATCTAGAAAATATGATCGTATTGGCTTAATAATTTATAAGTCATTTTTTATGTGTATGAATCAATCTCATATCAAACTAACACACAATGCGACAGATATGACTCAAAGTGCATGTTTTTAATTTAAATTGACATTTTAGAAAAAAAGACGCATGAAATACTTAATCTGAGAAAATTAATTTTTATTGTTTTGATACATTAGTAAAGATATCCAAAATTCATTTTTGACTTGTAGAAATAAATCCCATTTAAATATAAAAAAATCCTCTGACCGTATGAATCCAAGTGTGTGTTTTCAGTTTAAAATAACATTTTAGTAAAAACCACAAGTGATATACTCAAAACTGATAAAATGTATTCAAATTGTTTCTATACTTTAGAAAACTAATCAATAAGTCATTTTTGATGTGTAAGAATAATATGTGCATCAATATAATGCACAATGTGACCGGTATGACTCTAACTATTTCTTTTTATTTAAAGTTGACATTTTAGTAAAAAGACAAGTGACATACTCAAAACTAAGAAAACAAATTCAGATTGTTTTTATACTTTATAAAAATGATCCATAAGTCATTTTTGATGTTTAAGAATTGTACTCACCTAAATCAAATACATTGGGTGCCCTCTATGACTCAAAGTGTTCATTATCAATCTAAAATTTAGTTTTCAGTTCAAAACAAATGTCACCCACTGAAAACTAAGAAAACATGCTCATATTGCCTTGATATTTTAGGAAAATGATCCAAAAGTAATTTTTGATTTGTAAGAATTAGTATCATGTCAAATTGACACATTATGTGACTGGTAAGACTTAAATTTTATATTTTCTGTTTAAAATGACATTTTAGTAAAAAAAAATTGTGACATACTCAAAACCAATAAAATGCATTTGGATTGTTTTAATACTTTATTAAAATGATCCATAAGTCATTTGTGACATATAGGAATCATACACACTTAAATTTTATTCATGGTGTGGCCAGTATGACTTAAAGTGTGTCATTTTTATTTAAAATTTTCATTTTAGTAAAAAAGAAAAGTGACATACTCAAAACTGAGAAAACCCACTTGGATTGTTTAGATACTTTAGAAAAATGATCTATAATATATTTTTGACAAGTAGGAATTAGTCGCACCTCAATATGATGCATGGTGTGACCAGTATAACTCAAACTTTGTGGTTTTATTTTAAAATCAACATTTCATTAATGTATTATTTCATATTTATGTTTAATTTATTTATTTATAGTATTTCTAGAAAAATAATTATGTTCTTATAGGGGTGGATTATTTTTCTTGAGTTGTGGTGGTTTTTTTGATGTTCCTTGTGCTCATGAGAGATTGGACTTTAAGGATACAATTGAGATAATGGTAATAGGGAAATAGGTCAAAAATGTATACAAAAATCATGAAAATGTGAAGTCATACTACTTATTTAGTTAATTTTTTCAACATTTTATCTAATATTTTTAAGTTAATTTCCTAATCATTTTTATCTAATACTTATCTAATTTTTTCACATAACTTTTTGGAAGTCATATTTTTCTTTCAACTATTTGACAACAATCCAAAAAAGAGATAACAAGTTCCTTTAGGATGGAATAGGAAACCCAATGCTGCCTAAAATTTGACGTGAATCATAAAGATTCATCTACCAAGGTATTTTTCAATAGTTTAATGAAAATTATGACTTCCCAAAATTTATGTTGTAAACATTGTTCTGAATGGTTTAGGGAATTATCCACCACTCAATCATCCACACATCTATATGATACAAAATGTGCATGGTATAACTTTAAGTGTATGTTTTTTTTCTATAATTTACATTTTAGTTCAAAACAAATATCTTACAATCAAAACTAATCAAAAAATTTCAAAAAAATTTGATACTTTATGAAAATGATCCATAAGTCATTTGTGATGTGTAGGAATTATCCACGCCTCAATCTAATGCATGGTGTGACCAATATGACTCTAAGTGTGTATTTTTATTTAAAATTGAAAATTTAGTAAAAATGATAAATGAAATAATCCAAATAGATAAAAAAACATTCATATTGTTTTGATACTTTAGTAAAATAATCTATAAGTTGTTTTTGACATGTAGAAATTTGTCTCACCTCAATCTGATAAACAGTGTGACCAGTATGAATAAAAGTGACTATTATCAATATAAAATTGATATTTTATTTCAAAACATGTGTCACTCACTGAAAACCAATAAAATGATCATTAATTGTTTTGATAATTTATGGAAATTATTTATTAGTCATTTTTGATGTGTGGGAATCAGTCACACCATAAACCGACATACTATGTGACAGATATCACTCAAAGTTCATGTTTTTAGTATAAAATGAAATTTTAGTAAAAAAGATAAGTGACGTACACAAAACCAAGAAAAAAAATTTGGATATATTTTATACTTTATTAAAATGATCCATAAGTCATTTTTGACATTTGGTAATTTTCATCACCACAATCTGATGCATGGTATGACAACTATGACTCCATGTGTGTCATTTTACTTAAAATTTACATTTTAGTAAAAATGAAAAGTGGCGAACTCAAAACAAAGAAAACACAATTAGATTGATTTGATACTTTAGTAAAATTATTTTTAAGTTACTTTTGACTTGTAAGAATCACCCTCACCTCAATACAATACATGATGTGCCCCTTATGACTCAAATTGTCCGTTATGAGTCTAAAATTGACATTTTAGTTCAAAATGTGTTACTCTCATTAAAAAATAAAAATTCACTCAAATTGTCTTAATATTTTAGAAAAATTATCCATAAGTCATTTTTTATGTGTAGGAATCATTATCATGTCAAAATGACAAAGGATGTGATAAGTATTACTCAAAGTGTGTGTTTTCTGTTTAAAATGATATTTTAGTAAAAAATAAAAGTGACATACTCAAAATCAGGAAAATTTATTATTATCATTTTGATACATTAGTAAAATTATCAAAAATTCATTTTTGATGTATATGAATCTACCACACCCCAATTCGATGCAAGATGTGACCGGTATGACACCAAGTGTGTTTTTTATTTAAAATTGAAATTTTAGTAAAAAAGAAAAGTGACATTCTCAAAACTAAGAAAAAACATGCGAATTGTTTTAATACTTTAGGAAAACAATTTTTAAGTCATTTTTGAAGTGTATGTAACACCCCAAGCTTCCAAAGTACATTTTTCTTTGAATAATGCAACAGCTTGCATTAAATGCAACTTATAGATTCTAACACACCGTAACCAATCAAGCTAGCCATTGTGAATAGTAATATCCACTTCTTGAAATTTTATAAATTTTATTTTTTCAAATTGGACTTCACTTTTGAATTCGGAATATCAAAATTATCTTTGGGTGAATTTTTTGTATTTTTCTAAAAACTATCAATTTTTTTATGAATAGTGAAAAACGCTACGTTATTGGTTAAAACCAACTTTTTATTTAAATAATTATTTATTTTTTTAAAATTTATTTTAGTTAAAAATATATTTCTAATACCTATATTAGTTTAATTTAATTCATTAGAGTCATTTTATAATAAGTTTATATACATATACATTTTATTGAACTTTTTACCGTCTTTAACCCACCTCCTAGGAGCATTTGTAAATTTGCATAAAACTTAATCTTACCACTTTTGTGAATTTAATTTCAAAAATACTAGATAAATAGTTGATATTAGTAAGTAAAATTCAGTTTAAAAAGATGAAAATAATTTTTGTTAAATAGTAAAGTTTAACTTTTATTTACCATGGTTAAAAGTAAATAGGGTAATTAAAGGTAAAAATGATATTATTATTACCCTAACACATGTACAAATTCTATTGGATAAGTTTAATTCATCCAAAAACAACCTTAGGAATAAAATATTATCCTTTAGGTCCACCTGTATTAGATTAGGACGTTTATTATTATTTAATTCAAAGAAGAGTTAAAAGTGTTAAATTCAATTTTCATAACTAAAAATTTTTTAATATAGGTTTATACATAAGATAAATTCATCAATAAATATTAATTAGAAATATAAAAATATTTTTTACATAATGGTATTTTATTTATAATTTTTAGACATTAAATAATTAAAATTATTTATGAAACAATGACGATGAAGTAATTACCTTATTAATGAAAGATTAAAATAATTGATATTATAAATATCCAAATAAATCTAATTTGAGACTTTTGATGAATTACACTAATTTTTTAGGTTAATATTATATGTTAGGGTTGATTAAATTAATTTTTTTCTAAGTAATAATGATGTTATGACTCTAACAAAAACAAAATACCAAATAGTGTCAAAATTGACATAAAGGAGTTTTTAAATCAAATATTATATTATTAATTGATATTCTATTCCTAAAAATATAATGTTTGAAAAAAGGTCTTATATAAGGTTATATATATTAATAATTAACCACTTGGGGTTCTCTTGTAAGTTTATAGTAAGTTTATTAACCATATAATATAAAAATACAAAGAGACATGGTAAATGTAAAACTATTTAACTACGAGTTAAATCTAAAAGATAAGGTTAATATGGTAACCTAAACCTATCTAAAACCTATTGGTTGAGAGTATTTCAACCCATACCAGCATTATCCTCTAAATAAATCATTTTTGAGCCATTAGAAACTGAAAATTATTTTATTATAAAATAATATTTCAATCTTTTCCTAAGGTGCCCCTCGCCCCTCTTATAAAAGGGAACTTCCCCTTCTCTCAAATTCACACCACAAAATCCATTTTTATCTACCAAAACTGGCACAAATATCCTCCCAACTATCCTCCCTTCATCCTAGAGTCCTTAATTTGGTCATAAATCCAACATAAGGATCCCTTTTGATCAAATCAAAAGGAATAACCCGAAGAAGAGGTAAATATTTCATCACCTCTTTCAAGTTCTTTTCTTCTTCCACTTCTTCTTTATTTTTTGGTTCCATTCAAAAATAATAACTGTAGTATCATAGATATACTATGATTTTATTATAAAAATTTTACAACCATATCAATTATTCTATCCATTATATGAATCAAAAAGTCACCATATGTGCGTACGTACGGCTTACCGTCTCCACATCATGGTGTAGTTGTTATTAAATACATTATTTTGTATGGGTATGATAATGATGTATAATTGGTGTAAATAATAAATATAACATGTTAATGATTATTTATATATGATATACCGTCTATTTACATATGATTTTAATATCAAAATAATTATATTGTCGCTCGTGCGTACGTAGGGATTACCGTCTCCAAGAACGCAATGAGATTCATTTCCCCATCGTAACTATTGAAGAATAATTTTCATTTGATTATTAGAAATAATGTTTAATAACTTAATATCCTTCTGGATATGAATTAAATACATCCTATCCATAACAAACATGGCTTATTTAACAAAACACATAAAGGAAAATGAATCAGTTAACACCCGAAACAACGATAATACTAAAATATTATTAACAATGAAATATTATAAGTTCATATATGATATCATATTTATGTATAAAGTTATTTTATAATTTAATAACAATGATTTAACTATTTTACATAATTTTAATGTACCATCAAACAAGGAAAAGTACAATGTAAGGGTTAATTTCACAATCTCTTTATTATCCGAGATTGTTTTTACATAAGTATCTACTGAGACCTCTTTATCATCCACATCTGTGTTTTCTTAAAAATGTATTTCAAAACCTTTTTCCTATTTACTATACTATGGGTTAATGTAATTAATACCCTTATTTGACCTTATATGTTTTGAAAGTAATCTTTCTGTCGTTTTTCAAACAAGGTACTTTATGACCTTTTCGACAAAATTAAGGCAAGAAAGTTTTTTTTTTACTTATACGGGGGGTGTGGATATTTTATACCATTATAAAATCGTCAAAGATTCCCTTAAAAGCTTATAATAATTTTTTCAAAATAAAAGTTTTCTTTTATAATTATGTGACTCTTAAATGATTTCAAAATAGAAATAGATATTTCTCTCAAATAGTTTTGATGTCATCAATGTCAACATCCTTCGATAAATTTTACACTTGATTGAAGTTGATTTATTATGAATCAAATATTCCATATTTTATTTAATGTTTTTTGATATGTTTGACTATGGATGTGTTATTTTTATACCATTCATGGTTTATGGTTAAATTATTGACATTTCGTATGCTAGTTTTAATACAAATGTTTATGTTATGTTTCAACCTTTTCATATGATAAATGTATTGGACTTAGTATGTGATGGGTGGAGCCCGCTACAGCTCCTCGGTGCATCAGTAGGTCTCATGAGACAATTAGACATGGAATTGGCCAAGGCCTTCCCCAATTTGATATATAATTTTGGCCGAGGACTAAATCATTTTTAGACATCTTGTCTGTGGTCTTGGCAAAATGTTTTAGAATGTCTGGCATTATACATTCCCTCATTATGAAAATATTATTAATGGTCCATGTGGTTATTCGACTAGTAGAATACCCATGACTATGTTTTATTAAGGCATTATTTACTCAGCTCATATTCCGGCCATAAAGTGTTCATGTTTATTATTTGTAAAGGAATGTGTTTTCAATTATTCACTATGCCTAATGTTTATGTTATCTTCCGCTGTATTTCTTATTCTTACTGAGCATTTGAGCTCACCCCTTTCTTAAGTTTCATTTTCCCAGGATATGAGTTAGTTAGTTCTGAGTGACTTTTAGGCATAATCTAGGAGGATTGAATGTTTCTAATAGAATAGATTAGTGTTTTATTTCTTTTCAAGTTGTAATGTTGAACTTATGTATGTATCTTATTTCCAATAATACTAAACTTATCGGTCTTTTGGGACATGATTCCTTGTATCATGCCAATGCTTTGTAATAAAGCACCAACTCTGGGTAACTGGGTTTGGGGCATTACTGTTGGTATCATAGGAGGTTTAGTATAAACCTTGGAAACTAGATTTAGAAAAACTCTGATTAGATAATGTTACCCTAAGATAGACTTTCAGGATTAGTATAGAAGAACTTCCTAGAATTTTGGTAATGTAGATATTTTGTAAATTTTTCAAGAAATACATCCTTGTACTAATACAAGCATGTAGAGGAAGCTCTGGCACAAATATACCTAGGGGTAAAACCCTAAAACACCGCTTTGAGCTAAACTTGAACTGGAACTGGTGCACGACAACGAGCCTTGCTGCACTCTTGGTTATGACACTCTCGGGGGATTTTCTTAGGATAATTCATATTTTCTTTACAAACCATTATGAAGTATTTATGAGTATATACCTTCTCAAAGAAAATATTTTTATGATTATAGATTATATCCATAAACTGTTCAATTTATGTAAGTGTTTTACATGTTTGGAATTATGTATTTCAATTCATAAACAAATCTAGTTTATACCATTATTTAGAAATGCCGCCTATTGGAAAGAATGGAAATGGTATCAATGCACGTAATCCATATAGGGATTTTTTTCCTACTCAAGAAAATTATAGTGGAGCTAGTGATGCAACTGGATCTGATCATATTATCACCATACTAGGAAAACTCACACAGGTTATGAATAATAACCTTACCTATATGCATCACCCTAATCCACAATGCGGAGGATCAATGTCAGATCTCTCCATGAGACAACAACCACCAACATTCAATGGGTCTACAAATACATTTGTAGCTAAATAATGGATAAGTTCCTTAGAGAAAATATTTCATGCTTTGAGGAGTAGTGAAAAGGAAAAAATTCATGGCATTTTATCACCTCACAGAAGATGAATATCAGTGGTGGTCATTAATCCAAAATAAAAAGGAGGATGAATAAGTATCAAGTGTGGAATGGAGGGATTTTAAAGATCTCTTCTTAGAAAAATACTTTCTTCATGAACATCGAGCGGATTTGGAAAGACGATTTTTGAATCTGCGGCAGAAGGAGGATGAGAATGTTGCAAAGTATGAGGCTAACTTTACAAGGTTAGAAAGGCATGTAGTAGATTATATATGTAACTCATGGAGTAATATTGATCTATTATTTTATGGGTTAAAACCATTTCTCCGCCAGGCATTAGTCTCGCAATCCTTCTCATCATATGAAGATATTGTTTCATGTGCTATCAAGACATAAAATGAATTCTCTAAGTCTTATGACTTTAAAGAAAATCAAGAGAAGAAGATATCTGCTCAACACTCGAGGAAAGGAAATAAGCAAATAGGTAAATGAGTATGCTAAAAATGTGGATAGAAAGGACAACTTGCTATTGATTGTAAGGGGGATAAAGAAGCTACCAATGTTCAATGCTACAATTGCAGGGAAATGGTAAAGTATGAAAATGAATGTCCTAAGTGTCAGGGAAACTTACCTCAGAAAAGGCCAAGGGATTAAGGACAAGCCTATGTGATCACTACTAATGAGGTTGAAGATCCAAAATACGTGGTGGTATGTAATTTAATGGTTTCCTCAAATTTATCCAATGCATTATTTGATTATAGATCATCGCATTGTTTCATATCTTCCCAGTTTTCTAAGAAAATTAGATATTTCCAATTTCATTTAACAAGGGAGTTGTCAGTAAAAACTCCTAAGGGAAGTATCATTGCAACAAAGTTTTATGAATCATTCCCCATTAATGCATATAAATGTTATTTATCTACTGATATCATCATCATACCCATGTTGGAATTTGATATAATCCTTGGTATGGATTGGCTTTCAGACCATGATGTAAAAATTTATTGTAAGAAAAAGGAGGCTACAATTCATGATGATGATAAGGAGTACCTTATCTATATAGCATAAATGTCACCATATGATTCTTATCTAGATCCACCCCTAGTAGCTCTACTAAATTCGATTATTGGGGAGGAAGAGAATGAAATAACTGTGGTTGAGGAAAGGAATGTTCAAATAGAGGATGTACCTATTGTGCAAGAATATATTGATGTGTTTCCAGAGGATTCACCTGAACATCCTCCAGAAAGAGAAATTTAGCTTTCCATTGACTTAATTCCTAGTTCAAGGCCCATATCAAAGACCCCTTATAGAATCTCCACTTTGGAATTAGTGTAATTAAGGAAACAACTAGAGGAATTTAGTAATAAGGTATTTATTCGCCCTAGTGTTTCTATATGGGGAGCCCATGTTCTTTTTATTAAGAACAAAGATGGATCTATGAGGTTGTGAATTGACTACAGGGAGATCAATGCTATAACAATAAAGAACAAGTATCACTTACCTCGCATTAATGATTTATTTGACCAAATTTGTGGATCTCAATATTTTTCAAAGATTGAAATTCGATCTGGATATCACCAGTTGTGTGTGAAGAAGGAATACATTCCAAAGACAACATTTCAAACCAGGTACGGGCATTATGAGTTTATAGTAATGTCTTTTGGGCAGACTAATGAACCCTCTGTATTCATGGATCTAATGAACAGAGTTTTCAAGGAATATCCTAATGACTTTGTAGTGGTATTTATTGATGATATCTTGGTATATTCCAAAAGCTATTAAGAACATGAAAATCACTTGTGCGTTATCCTAGATACTCTTAGAAGAAATGAATTATATGGTATGTTTAGAAAGTGTGATTTCTAGCTTCAGAAGATTTCTTTTCTTGGCCATATTTTCTCTAAGGATGGAATCTCTATTGATCCTTCTAAGAAAAAGGCAATCCAATAATGGCCAGCACCAACAAGTATAACTGAGGTACACAGTTTTATTGGTTTAGCAGGTTATTATCGACGTTTTGTCTATTATTTTTCCTGATTAGAAAACCCATTAACCAAGATCACACGTAAAGGGGTTAAATTTGTTTGGACAAAAGAGTGTGAAGAATTTTTTGAATAAATGAATAGAAGATTAGTCAACGCTCCTATATTGACTCTACCATCAGGGAATGATGGGTTTGTTATTTATAGTGATTCTTCAAAGAAAGAACATGGTTGTCTCCTTATGCAGAATGATAGAGTTATTGTCTGTGCATCAAGACAGCTAAAAATTTATGAACAAAACTATTCTACTCATGATCTTGAGTTAGCAGCTGTAATATTTTCTTTGAAGATATGGAGACACTATCTCTATAGTGAAAAAAATGTGATATATATACCAATCACACAAGTTTGAAGTGTATTTTCTCAGAAAAGGAACTTAACATGAGGTAAAGGCGATAGCTATAACTACTCAATTATTGTGATTTCACTATACACTACCACCCAGGGAAGGCAAATAAGGGGGCAGATGCTTTGAGCAGAAAGTATCATGGAGTTCTGAATAATATTAGAGTTTAAATGGATCCTATGTGCATGGATCTAGTAAAAATGGATATTGGAATAATCATGGAAGATGAAACATTGATACTTTTTCAAATGGTTGCCAAACCATCTTTACTAGAAAGGATAAAAAGGTCTCAGGCTGATGATGAGGAGTTTCAAAAGAAAATTAAAGTTGTGAACAATGGGAGATTGATCGACTTCGTATATGAAAATTGGATTTTGAAATTTGGGAAGAGACTTTGTGTTCCTGACATACCTAATCTAAAAAGAGAATTGTTGGATGATTCTAATAGCTCCATTTTCTCTATACATCCTAGAAGCACTAAGATGTATAGAGATTTGAAGGAACATTTTTTGTGGGACAACATAAAGAGGGAGATTGCTTATTATTTTTCAAGATGTATGGTTTTCCAACAAGTGAAAGCTTGAAGGAAAAATCATGGAGGAGTCATGCAACCTCTTCCCATACCTGAGTGGAAATGGAATGATATTACAATGCACTTTGTTATGGGGCTACAAAAGACTCCTAGAAGGAACAATTCAATATAGGTCATTGTTGATCGCCTTACCAAGTCAGCATATTTTCTTGCTATAAGATAAGATTTACCACTTGAACGTCTAGCAAGACTATATATTAATGAAGTTGTAAGACTTTATAGAGTACCCATATTGATTGTTTCTTATTGGGATCCCTGTTTTACATCAATATTCTGGAAAAGTATTCGAAAAGCCCTGGATACTAAACTTCATTTGAACACTGCCTACCACCCTCAAACTGATGGACAATTAGAACGGAATATGCAAACCTTATAAGACATGTGTAAATCTTTCTCACTTGACTTTCAAGGTATGTGGGATCAATATTTACCTATAGTAGAATTTTCCTATAAGAATAGATTCCATTCAAGTATTCAGAGGTCACCATATGAAGTGTCATATGGAAAGAGATGTCACACACCAACTTGTTGGGATGATGTTGGTGAAAGAAAACTCGTAGGCCCAGAACTTGTTGAGGAAACATTGGAAAAGGTGAAGGTTATCCAAACCCACATTAAAGCATCTCAAAGTAGGCAAAAGAGCTATGTGGATAACTAAAGGAAGGAATTGTAATTTCAGGTAGGATATCATGTTTTCTTGAAGGTATCTTCATGGAATGGTGTTATACATTTCGGAAAGAAGGGTAAATTGAGTCCCTATTACATCGGACCATTCGAAATTTTAGAACGAATTGGATCTGTAGCTTACCGTTTGGATATACCGCTAAGCCTCTCCAATGTTCATCATGTGTTCCATGAATTGCTATTGAGAAAATACATGCCAGGCCCAACGCATGTACTCACCTATGAGGAAATTGAACTGGAACCTAATTTGTCTTATTGCGAAGAGTCAGTTAAGATTCTGGATACCAGAGAACAAGTGTTGAGAAACTGGATGACTCGTCTGGTAAAAGTTATATAGAGAAACCATAAGATGGAAGAGGCAACGTGGGAACCTGAGTAACTTATGATGAAGAACCACCCAAATATTTTTATGCGGTAGTATTCTAGAAATTTTGAGGACAAAATTATTTGAAGGGGGAAGAATGTAACACCCCAAGATTCCACAGTACGTTTTCCTTTTAATAATGCAATATCTTGCATTATACGCATCTTCAAGATTCTAACACACCATGGCCAATCAAACTAGTCGTTATGAATAGTAATACCCACTCTTTGAAATTTTATAAATTTTATTTTTCAAAATGGAATTCATTTTTGAATTCGAAATATCGAAATTAGATTAGGGTGAATTTTTTGTATTTTTTGAAAACATTGAATTTTTGATGAATAGTGAAAAACACCGCGTTGGTTAAAACTGAATTTTTATTTAAATAATTATTTATTTTATTTAAATTTATTTTAGGTCAAAATAGATACATAATACCTATATAATTTCAATGTGATTCATTGGATTCATTTTATAATAAGTTTCGATATATAAAAATTTTATTGAACTTTTTACTGTCTTTTACCCACCTCCTAGGAGCATTTACAAATTTGTGTAAAACTTAATTTTACCAATTTTGTGAATTTAATTTCAAAAATATGAGAGTCACAGTTGATAATAGTAAGTAAAATGTGGTTCAATAACATTAAAATAATTTTTGGTAAATAGTAACTTTTAACTTTTATTTACCACGGCTAAAAGTAAATAGGTTAATTAAAGGTAAAAATGTTATTATTATTACCCTAACACATGTCCTAATTTTATTGGATAATTTTAATTCGAGCAAAAACAACCATAGGAATAAAATATGATCCTTTAGGTCCACCTGGATTAGATTAGGACATTTATTATTATTAAATTCAAATAAGAGTTAAAAGTGCTAAATTCAAGTTTTCATAACTAAAACATTTTTAATATAGGGTTATACATAAGATAAATTTTTCTATAAATATTCACTAGAAATATAAAAAGCATTACTACATAATGGTATTTTATTTATAATTTTTAGACATTATATAATTAAATTTATTTTTGACACAATGATGATGCAGTAATTACCTTATTATTGAAAGATTTAAATAATTGATATTATTAATATCCAAATAAATCTAATTTGAGACTTTTGATGAATTAAAATAATTTTATAGGTTAATATTAAATTTTAGGGTTGATTAAATTAATTTTTTTCGAAGTAATAATGTTGTTATGACTTTAACAAAAACAAAATACCAAATAGTGTCAAAATTGAGATAAAAGAGTTTTTAAAACAAATATTATATTATTAATTGATATTATATTCCTAAAAATATAGGTTTTGGCCAAAGGAATTATATAAAGGTATATATATCAATAATTAACCACTTGGGGTTCTCTTGAATTTTTATTGTAATTTTATTAACCATATAATATAAAAATACAAAGAGACGTGGTAAATGTCAAACTCTTTAACTAAGAGTTAAATCTAAAAGATAAGGTTAATGTGGTGCCCTAAACCTATCTAAAACCTATTTTTTGGGAGGATTTCGACTCATCCCCACCTTATAATCTAAATAAATCATTTTGGAGCAATTAGAAACCGAAAATTATTTTATTATAAAATAATATTTCAATCTTTTCCTAAGATACCCCTCACCCCTCTTATAAAAGGGAACTTCTCCATCTCTCAAATTCACACCTCCAAAGCCATTTGTCTCAGCCAACCCTACCCAAATATCCTCCCAACTATCCTCCCTTAATCTTAGAGGCCTTACTTTGGTCAGAAATCCAATCTAAGGATCCATTTTGATCAAATCAAAAGGAAGAACCCGAAGAAGAGGTAAATATTCCATCACCTCTTTCAAGTTCTTTTCTTCTTCCACTTCTTCTTTCTTTGTTGTTTCCATTCTAAAATAATAACTCCATTATATTATATATACTGTGATTTTATTATAAAAATGGTAAAACCATATCCATTATATGAATGAAAAAGTCACCATACGTGCGTACGTACGGCTTACCGTCTCCACGTTGTGGTGTAGCTGTTATTCAATACATTGTTTTGAATGGGTATAATAATGATGTATAATTGATGTAAATAATAAATATAAAATTTTAATGATTCAGTATATATGATATACCATCTATTTACATACGATTTTAATATCAAAAGAATGATATTGTCGCTCGTTCGTAAGTACGGATTACCATCTCCACAAACATGATGGGATTCATTTCCCCATTGTAACTATTCAATAATAATTTACATTTGATTATTAAAAATAATTTTTAAGAACTTAATATAATTCTGGATATGAATCAAATACATCCTATCCATAACAAACATGGCTTATGTAACAAAAATAATAAAGGAAAATGAATCAGTTAACACCCGAAACGACGATAATACTAAAATATTATTAACAAAGCAATAATAGAAGATCATATATGATATCATATTTATGTGTAAGGTTCTTGTATAATTTAATAACAATGATTTAACTTTTATATAGAAGGTTAATGTACCCTTAACCAAGGAAAAGTACGAGGTAAGGGTTAATTTCACAATCTCTTTATTATCTGAGGTTGTTTTTACATAAGTATCTACAAGAACCTCTTTATCATCCACATCTGTGCTTTCTTAAAAATGTATTGAAAAACATTTTTACTATTTACTATACTATGGGTTAAAGTAATTTATACCCTTATTTGACCTTATATGTTTTGAAAGGAATCTTTCCATCATTTTCAAAACAAGGTATTTTATGACCTTTTCGACAAAATTAAGGTAAGAATGTTTTTTTAACTTATACGGTGGGTGCGGCTATTTTCTGCCGTTATAAAATTGTCAAATCTTCCCTTAAAAGATTATAAGAATGTTTTCAAAATAAATGTTTTCTTTTATAATTATGTGACTCTAAAATGATTTCAAAATAGAAAAAGATATTTCTCTCAAATAGTTTTGATTTCATCTATGTTAACATCCTTTGATAAATTTTACACTTATTTGAAGTTGATTTATTATGATACAAATATTCCATATTATATTTATTTTTTTGTGATATTTTTTACTATGGATGTGTTATTTTTATACCATTAATGGTTTATGGTTAAAGTATTAACATTTTGTATGCTAGTTTTAATAGGAATGTTTATGTTATGTTTCAACCTTTTCATATGAGGAATGTATTCGACTTAGTATGTGATGGGTGGAGCCTGTTATAGCTCCCCAGTGCATCGGTAGATCTCATGAGACAATTAGACGTGAAATTTTATAAGGCCTTTACCAATTTCATATATGGTTTTGGTCGAGGCCTAAATCATTTTTAGACGTCTTGGTCGAGGCCTTGACAAAATGTTTCAGGATGTACGCCATTATACATTCCCTCATTATGAAAATATCAATAGTAGTTTATGTGGTTATTCAACTAGTAGAATACCCATGACTATTTTTTATTATGGAATTATTTAATCAGCTCATATTCCATCCAAAAAGTGTTCACGTTTATTATTTTTAGAGGCATGTGATTTCAATTATTCAAAATGACTAATGTTTATGTTATATTCTGTTGTATTTCTTACTCTTACTGTGCATTTGATCTCACCCCTTTCTTATGTTTCATTTTCCTAGGATATGAAGAAGTTAGTTATGAGTGACTTTTAGGCATAATCTAGGAGTATTGGATGTTTATAATGGAATAAATTAGTGTTGTATTTCTTCGCAATTTTTAATGTTGAACTTATGTCTGTATCTCATTTCCAATAAAACTAAATTGATCGGTATTAAATGACATTATTCCTTATATCATTCCAATGCTATGTAATAAAGCACAGACTCTGGGTAACTGGGGTTGGGGAATTACAGTGTAGGTATCAGTCTCACCTAAATTTGATACACAGTGTGCCTGGTATGAAGCAAAGTGTCTGTTATCTATATAAATTTTATATTTTAGTTCAAAACATGTGTTACTCACTGAAAACTGAGGAAACACACTTATATTATCCTGATAATTTTGAAAAATGATTCATAAGTCATTTTTTATGTGTAGGAATTAGTCACACATCAAAACAACACATTATGTGACTAGTATGACTCAATGTGTGTGTTTTCACTTTAAAATGACATTTTAGTAAAAAACGCGAGTGACATACTCAAAACTGATCAAACACAATTGGATTGTTTTTTTTTATTTAGGAAAATGATTCATAAGTAATTTTTTATGTTTATCAATCATCCGCACCTTAATTTGATGCATGGTGTAACCAGTATGACTCCAAGTGTGTCAATTTATTTAAAATTTACATTTTAGTAAAAAAGAAAAGTGATATAGTCAAAAATAAAAAAATGCCTTCATATTGTTTTGATACTATAAGACAATGATCCATATGACATTTTTTATGTATATAAATCATCCACACCATAATATTATACATGGTGCACCTAGTATGACTCAAAATGTTCGTTATCAGTTTAGAATTGGCATTTTAGTTCAAAGCGTGTGTCACTCACTAAAAATTGAGAAAATGCACTTGGATTGTCCAGATAATTTAGGAAAATGATTTATAAGTTATTTTTTACATGTAGAAATTTGTCTCACATAAAACTAACACATGATATCACCAATATGATTCAAAGTATGTGTTTTCACTTTAAAATGACATTTTAGTAAAAAATGACATAATCAAAACTGAGAAAACGCATTCAAAATGTTTTTGTCTTGAACCAAATGGGATACCCAAGTACCCAAACACCTGAGCTGGAACCGACATATCTCAAAGGCTATTCCCAATCCACCCAGTTTGAAGACAATCACCTAGCATCATACAAGGTAAAAATGGAAACAGATTTCCATATAAATAGTAGAAGATAAGGAAACAAATCAGAATGCTCAAAGAAAACCCCTAAAAGAGATAGTACCAAAAGTCAAAAAAGTATAACAAAACCTAAATAGTACATCACCAATGTACTAGAAGATCAAGATATATAACCCAAGTCTCAATAGATTCAACACTCAAAGCCCAAGGAATCAACAATAACTACCACCTCCAAGTGGTGCTTTCCCCTGGCTTGAACCTAGCATAATAAAATATACAAATTCCCAAATTAAAAGGTAAGGTGTGAGCTGAAATCACAATAGGGTCTCACCAAGTATTCCATAATAAGATTCCATAATAAATATACTCAATAATACTTTCAATTTCAAATAAAATGGGCATGGTGGTACAATTTCATATTTAAAGCAAAAAATATTTTTCATTTCAGTTCATGGAAAATTTTCAAATAATATCTTAAGTAAACACTTTAATAAAAAATAGTTTCTATAAATCAGTTGGCATGAGTTAAGAATTTTCAAACACAATGGTATATATATTTATATCAAAGTAAACGCAACAAGCAACATTGTTATCTGCCCTAAGGTACAATAGTTTCTAGTTATAAGATCCCCACACACTCATATCTGTGATTGTGGAAATATTCAGACATATCCCTTAGGCTTAGGCTAAATAGAACCCATAAACATCCTAATGGGGAAAATATGTTACAACCCAAGTTTCAATAAAAGAATTATTTTAATTAATAAATGAATTATAATTTAAATAAATAATATTATTAAATATTTTTAATAAAACCATGTGATTTCATCTAACCGAAATTAAATTTTGCTACCTTGATTTATATTATTTTAATAATGAAATTTTTTAATACATGTTGGCATATTAAGATAATATAAATTCGTTATACTTTTATGAAATGTAGTATCATGAAATGGTATTTTCTAATATATTATTCTAGTAAATAAAAATAATTAAAGGTAATATTATTATTATAAATTTTTTTAAATAAAATTGTAATTTTATATTTAAATTATACATTTCATTTAAAATTATTATTTTAAATAATTATATGTTGTAATAATAATTTCAAATATTTTAAGTATTATTCTTTTGTAAAAAATGCACTATTAATATTCACATTTATTTAATCTGACATATGAATAATTATATTAAAATTATTTGGGTTTTATAGATTTTGATTTTTGAAAATATGATATTAGACACACACACACAGATATATGAATTTATAATTGTTAGTTTTGAATTATAAATTTTTATTAGATAAATTTTTAAAAAATTATTAATATTATGGTTTTTTTTTAATAAAATTATAATTATATAGTATAACTTTTTTAATACTAAAGTTAACTTATATTATAATATACATATATTATAATTATTAATTAAATAAATAATTATTATTATATAATAATAATTCTAATAAAAAAAGAAATCGTGGAAAGAGGGTGTGGTCTGTGAAGTCGCGCAAAAGGGTAGGTTGGTGTGTCGACCTTGGGTTTGTGGGAATCCAAGGGAGAGCCGCAGATCTCGTCAGGTTCGAGCAGCAAGTCACAGCTAGCGGGTTTCATCCGATGAGAGAGGGTTGAGAAAGTTCATGTGCTGGAGGAAGTCGAAGCCGTCGGTGAGGGATGTTGCATAGACGAGGGAATCAAATTATTCATTTTAGATTAAGTATTATAACATTATTTTTTTATTATTTAATGCTAAATATATTGTCATTGATATCTATTTTCTATAAATGTTTTGTTCAAACACGAATTTAATATGCTAATATGTGTAATAAAAAATCGATGGATATATTATTTTATGATTTTATGTTTACATTTTTTAAGAATATATATATATGGACATAGTAATCAATTGTTATATGTTTTGAATGCGCAAGAAAAACATGTATGAATATGAAATAAATTCCATATCATCAACCTTGTATGAGATTATAATTGTAGTATACTCATGGATAAAAGGTTTGATTTAAAGTGATTCTTTACTAGTTTTAAGTGTATGATTATGATTACATATCTATTAGTCTATGTGATTTTAAATTTATTTTGTTTTATTTCATGGTATTATACATTTATTCATAGTATAAATTAAGTGAGTAATCCATAAATATTTTTATTTATGATTTAGTAATAAGAATAGTTATTTCAAGCATGGTATTCTCCCTAAAATGAATTTAGTAATTTTTGATGAAATTTTGATGACATGAGAAAGATTAATTTCTTTTAAAGAAAATAATATTATTATACTTTAGAAATATTTTGGGTAATAAATGAGAAAGGAAGGTCCAGGGGAAAATTATTTCAAAAAAAAATTGGCCCCGGTAAATTACCTGACATTATGGGAGTGAACCCATAAGTCTTAGTTATGACTAGTGGCCTTATGTTATGTATTTTAATATTGTCTTCAAAGCATCATGAATGAACCATCATAAAATTATTACTTTTGAAGGAGAATTCCCCGTAATTTTTAATTATAATTATTATGTAAAATACTAGTTTTCCAAATATATTTAAGTATTGTGAAATTATATTTTTATTTAAGTATGTTTAACTTCCGGAAATGTTTTAAAATTATTTATTAATTTTTTAAAATCCCCTTGTTCAATATAAAAATTTTCTCACCCTATGTTTCAAAAATATTTTCACATGTATCTTGGAAGTTGGTGGACATCATCACTTATAGAGTTAGTGCATCTAAAGTATCTCAGTTTGTTTTTTTTTTGTACAGTCGTAAGTTTTGTATATAATTATCCAGAATCTAGACTAGTAAAAGATACTTATATGTAATTCAAATGTTGTGTATTTATTATGTTTAGTTTATTTTAAAAAACAAATACATAGCATTTATAAGGGTCGAGTCTGGTAGCTCGAGCTCAGGTCTTTACAAAATATCTTTTATACTAGGTTTATGTTAAAGTTAAATAGAATCAATCCATTTCTTTCTCATTACCATCCAAGTGTGTTTGTCCCAAATAACTTATTAAATACCTTGGCTTACATGTTCTTAAGAATTCAATCAATAATGGGGAAATTATTTCAAAACATTTTAAAATACAATTGTCACTATTCCAATTTCCATATACCAATTTCACGTTAAAAACCAAAACATGGTTTTTTAAACAATTCATTTATATTCCAAGATAAAACCAATCATAGGTTATTATCAAATCAATTTAAGAAATTTTTTCCAAAATAAATTTCATAAATCAATTTTTTGAATTCCATCAATTTCAAATCACACCCCAAATTTCAATTCCACTGAAATTAGGGGTTTTTTTGAAAAAATCATGCCAAATAAATTCAAATACCAATCTGAATAGAATTGGGTTTTTATAATACAATTGAAATAAATTTAATTAAAATCAATCAAATCAAGTTTTTATAACATGGAAAACCTCAATGGAACCACCTACCTTTATCACAGAATCATAACGCACAACACCTGCAACAGGGAACTCCAATGAATAATGAAGAAAATAGATATCAAGGGATCACACCAATATTCAATATCCAAAACAAAGGAGTTTAGATCCAACAACAAAAAAATGATCTAAAAACCCTATGTAGGATAGATAGAGAGAATGGGAGACAAAGAATAGGAGAATATCTCTTACCATAGAGGAATCGAACGATGTTCTCCGAGCTTCGATCCATTTTAGAAGGGGTTTGGAGGAGCCAAAAATGGTTCTTGAGAGCCTCAAGGACCTAGTATATCATTATATCGGGATTTAAGGTTAATTAGTAGGTAAAATGGGGGTTCATAATTTTTTAAATTAATTTTTAGAATTAAGAAATTTAGTGTGCACTGTTTCTAGAGGGGGCCACACGGTTTCCCAAACTGTGCGCCCTAACTGTGAACCCCTATAACGGGGTGCATGGTTTGGGAAATCATGCAATAACCATGAATTTTCTAATATCTATGGGGTTCATAGTTTTCAATGGTGGGCACAAGATTTGGGAAAATCATATGCCAATCGTGAACAGTCCAGAAACTTTCAAAAATTTCAAAATTTCTCTAGAAACAATCTGAGAAGAAACCCAACTAAAGAAAGATCAAAAAGAGGGGTCAAGGAGTACCTGAAAATAGTAACAAGTGTTATAACCTCCCTACCATATAAATTTTATGTTCTTATAAATTCTGTCTATAAGTATCCATGTTAAAAATATGAGGTCACTACTCTCTCATTAGTGCCTCTCTCTCCTATGTCTCATGAGTATCAGAATAGTGATTCCATAGAACTTGAATCAAAAGTACTCCCATGAAGTACCTTGGTTTCAAAATAAACTATCATGATTAGATGATAAATCATAGATAAATCAGTCTCAACATCAAGATCACTCTAACTCAGAACAAGATATGCATTTGAAAGATACTTTCACAACTGTGATTCATGGAACAGATTATGTATCAATGTCAACTATGGGGGGAAGTGATAAACGGTAATCAACTTTCCCCACTTACTCAAAAACCAAAAAATATACCACAAAATGAGAATTAAGCTTCCCTTTCCTCACAAGCTGTTGATGACCCAAATGGGGTGAAACTTTTAAGAAAACATGATCACCAATTAAAAATTCTAATGGTCGATGATTAAGATCAGCATAAGATTCATATTAGCTTTATGCCATCAAAATTATTTGACAAAATAAATGGATCTTTTTTTTCATCTCCCGAACCAAGATCATTCCAACCAAGGAACTTTCACCGATCTTCAACCAACACAGTAGATATTTACAGGGTCATCCAAACAATGCCTCAAAAGGATCCATTGTAATCACAGACTAGTAACTATTGTTATAAGAAAACTCAACCATCCCAAAATGGTCATCCCAACCTCCACCAAAATCAAGGAAGTGGGGAAAAATCATATCCTCATGAATATAAATAGCTCTATATGTATGTCCATCCATCTTAGAATGGTAATCCATCCTCAAACAAACCTGATATCTTTGTGCCTCCTGAAGGCCTCTCCAAAAGAAAGAAGTAAAAGGTAGATTCCTATCAGATAACATAGTATATGGAACTCTATGAAAAAGAAAAATATCTCTCACATAGAGATTTCCCAATCCTCAAATTTGGTTGTATCGTGAATGGGTAAGAAGTAAGCTGATGTATCCAACCTATCAATCACAACCCATGTCGCATTATTCTTTTTCTGGGTATGTGGAAACCCAACAACAAACTCTATATAAATATTATCCCACTTCCAAGTTGGAACTGGAAGTGGCTGAAGAAAACCTGAAGGTATCTGTTGCTTGGCCTTGACCTATTAGCACGTATAACAATGAGGTAAAAATTTAGCAATGCCTCAACTCATACATGGACACCATAATTGTCGTTGCGTATCACAGAACAACTTCATGGTTCCTAGGTGCACAACCCACTGGGACTTATGGAAATACCCCATCATATATTCTGTCACCACTAATATCACAAAAAAATTATTCTATAAACATGGAATACCCTCTATGGAGAATGACCACTCAACAATGGTCTTCCCCACTATAAAGAGAGTTCCTAAGGCCATGGAATTCATCATCAAGTTGTTGTTCCTAAAGAATCATCTTGAGAAGAGTGATGGTCAACTAATCACTGGCTAATAAAACCTCTACCTCTATCTCCCAAACTCCAAAATGCAATTGTGAAAAAAAAAATCCATAAAGTTCCACTATTTTGATGATTCCTTCATGGACTAGGTTGAAAGTTTCCTACTCAAAGCATCAACAACAAAATTCCCTTTCCCTCGGGTATAGGTGATGTTGAAATCAAAGGATTACAGTTATTCCACCCAATACCTCTAATAGAGATTCAAATATTTTTGAGGGAAGATATAACTCATGCTCTTTTGGTCACAAAACACAATAAACCTTTCACTAAAGAGTTAATGTTCCCAAATCTTAAGTGCATGAATCGCGGCTACAAGTTCAAGGTCATGGGTCAGATAATTCTTCTCATGTGTCCTAAGCTAATGAGATCCATAAGAAATAATGTGATCACACTACATAAGAGTGCATACCAAACCCGATCCTGATGCATCACAGAAGACCATATATCCCTGCCTATCCTCTCGAAGAGTCAAAATTTTCATAGTATTCAAAATATGTTTCATCTCAAAAAAAGAACTCTAAAATTTATCATCTCAAAAAAACATTAAAACCTACTGAGTTTGGTCAGTCATCAGAGAATCCAACTTCGAGAAATCCTTAATGAACCGATGATAATATCCAATTAAACCCAAGAAGCTCTGAATCTTGAAAACATTATATAGTTTCTCCCATGTCATAACATATTTCACCTTATCAGAATAAAATAGAATACCATATTTCGACACCACATGTCCCAAGAACTTCTCTTATAAAATACAAAAAACACATTTCGATAGCTTGGTATAAAGTTAGTGATCTCTCAACAATTCCATAACTTATCTCAAATGACACACATGATCATCTTCGAACTTATAGTAAACTAGGATTTCATCTACAAAGACCACTAATAAAGTATCAAGAAACTCATGGAAGATCTTGTTCATTAAATCCATCAAGACTGTAGGAGAATTCATTAGACCAAATAGCATGAAAAGTTACTCATAATTCCTATACTTAATCTGAAAGGTATTTTTCTGAATGTTATATTCTTTTATTCTCATCTGTTCATAACTAGATCAAAGATAAATCTTCAAAAATCACTTATCCACCTTTAAATGGTTAAACAAATCATCAATCTATGGAAATGGATACTTATTATTTATCCTAACTCGATTGATTTTCTGGTAATCAATATAAAGGTGAAGTGACCCATAGGCTTTCTTAGTAAAGAGAATAACCATTGACCAAGGAAACACACTTGGACATATAAATCATTTCTCTAAAAGATCATCCAACTGAGTCTTTAACTCTTTCATTTCATATGGTTCCATGTGGTAAGAAGGAATAAATATTGGTTGAGTACCAAGCACTAAATAAATAGAAAACTTTACCTCCCTTACCAGGGGATAACCAGAGATGTCAAAAATAAAATGTTGAGAAACTCAATGAAAACTAGAGGGATATCAAAACTCAAGAATTCTCACGCTAGGTCAAAAGATAACTCTAATATTACTTTCCCTAACTCTAGATAATAAGTTACAGCTCGACTCAACATTGAGTCCCATTCTCCATGAAAGATATGGATCACCCCATCATGTGAAATAAATAAAATCCATCAAAGATTTCAATCAATTCAGGCATTATTAACAATGATCCAATCCAACCCAAAAATAAAATCAAGGGGTTCCATGTTGAGAACCAAAAAATCCCAAGAAATCTTGACATCTGATAAGGAGAAGACACAAGCAGAACAACAGAGACCCTGCTCTCTTCTCATTCTGAGGGGTTTATTAATATTCATCACATAACATAAAAGCTTCATAAGAAGATTAATCAGATTCACAATATGAGTCAAAATTATTGAATGAGATGCAATAGTATCAAATAAAGCATTCACTAAAGATGAATAAATAGGGATGGTGTCCCTCATAGTTTTTGGACTCGTATCTACTTCCTCTGGAGACTCTTCCACTGTATAAAGAAGATTTATTCTGAATTCCTGTGGTTGGAACCCCTTTGTTTGTAAAGAATATGATTGCACCATCGTACTATTATGTGTTGATGATCTCATTCCACTCTATGGAGCAGAATAGACATGACATAATTTCTGCAAGTGACCGGATCGTCCATAGGAACCACATATATTGGGTGACTCAGTGAAAATAGACATGAAATAATGTGTTTACAATCTCATGCCACTATCTGGAGCAGAATGGACATGTCATAATTTTTTCAAGTGACTTGAGTGTCCATAGGAACCACATATCTTGGGTGACCAGAGCATCCATAAGAACCACATATCTTGAGTGCCCTCCTTTTCCACACTGTTAGAAAATCAAAGGGACTATGCTTGGAACTGAATGAGGCCTAGAAGAACTCTACAGTCAAGAACTACCATGAGAATCATCATGCTTTCTATTTTCCTTTGAATAAATAACAGAACTACCACTTGGATAAAATGCAACTCTCATTATCCCTAACGTACAAACCAAATCAAGATCGACCAAGAACACTCTATCCAGCACTTCAGCATAATAAGAGAGCTTCGTCAAGAAAACCTGAGAATGAATATTCAATCGAATTCCAATCTCAAACCATTTCATCTTCTCATTTGGACAAGCACTCACTTGCAACTACCTCCAAAGTCCAGAAAATATTATTCAACCGCATACTAACATCAAGGAAAGATGCACAACTGGTACCTTTTATACCACCTTTTCTCAAACCAACCTCGATACCCTAGTACCATAACACCCGAGATGGAACTGACATATCCCAAAGGGAGTTCCCAATCCCCACAGGTTGGTGACTAGCACTTGGAATCATAAAAGAAAAAAATAGGAACAATTCTTTCACATAAACAACAGAATATAATGAAACAAATCAGTATGTTCAAAGAAAACTCCCAATGGAGACAGTACCAGAAGTCAAACAGGTATAACAAAACCCAAACAGTACATCTCCAAAGTACCATAAGAACAATATAAACAACCCAACTCCCAACAAACACAGCACTCCAAGCCCAAGGAATAACCAACAGATGATACCTCTAAGTGGCATTTTCCCGCTTCTCAAATATGGAAAAAATAAATATATAAATGCCAGAAGGAAAAGGTAGGGTGTTATCTAAAATCTAGTAGGGTCTCACAAAGTGTTCCAAACTAATATTTCATAATAAATAAACGAAATCATGATTTCAATTTCAAATAAAACAGGCATGGCAGTATAATTTCATATTTAAAACAAAACATGCTTTTCATTTAATTTGATGGAAACATTTCAAATAATGGATTAAGTAAACATTTTTATATAAAATAGTTTATATAAATCACTAGGCATGAGTAAAGAAGTTTCAAAAACAATGGAATATATATCTATCAAAGTTAACACAACAAGTTACATGGTGATATTCTATAAGTTATGATATTTTATAGTTATGAGATCCTCGCATATTCATATATGTGGTCATGAAAATGATAACACATGTCCCTATGGATCAGGCTAAATAGGACCCATCAACATCCCACTAGATATCAGATCCACTGAACAAGGTTTAAGTTAGAGTTGTAAAGCATCAATCCATTGTTAGGAAATCACCATACTAGCATGTTTTTCCCAAATAACTTATTAACTACCCAAGATCGCTTGGGATCAAAAAATACATCAAAAATGGGAAAATTATTTCAAAATAGTTCAAAATACAGGTGCCCTATTTCCAGTTGCAACATACCAATTTCACTTTTAAAAAAACACGGATTTTTAAAAAATTCATTCCTTTTTCAAGATAAAACCAATATCAGGTTCTTATCAAATCAATTGAATCCATTTTTTTTCAAAAAACAATTTTACAAATTCCATTAATTTTAAATCACACCCCAAATTTCAATTCCATTGGAATTGGGGGGTTTTACCAAAAAAACATGCCAAATCAATTCAAATCACAATTCACTTTGAATTGGGTTTTCATAATCTAATTGAAATAAATTTATTTAAATCAAGAAAATCAAGGGTTTATAATATGGAAAACCTCAATGAAACCACCTACTTTTATCATAGAATCACAATTCACGACACCCATAATGGGGAACGCCAATGAAGAACGAAGGAAATAGAGATCAAGGAATCACACATAGATTCAAGATCCAAACCAAAGGAGTTTAGATCTATCAATAATAAGATGATATAACAAACCCTATAGAGGAGAGATTGAGAGAGCAATAGATAAAGAACAGGAGAATATTTCTTACCAGAGAGGAATTGAATAGTGTTCTCGAAGCTTATATCCACTTAGGAAGGGGTTTGAAGGATCCAAAATAGATCTTAAGAGACTTGAGGACCTAGGAAACCATGATATCGGGAGATAGGGTTGAGAGGGAGGTAAAAATGTGGATCAGGAATTTTCAAATTAATTTTTTAGAATTAAAAATGTCTGCATGCATGGTTTTCTGGAGGGGGTCGTATGGTTTTCCAAACTGTGCACCCTAACCATGAATTCCTATAATGGGGTGCACAGTTTCTCCTAGGTGGACATACGGTTTGGGAAACCATGTATTCCCCACTCTTTAGGGGGTGTACGGTTATCACTAGTAGGTGCACAGTTTGGGAAAACCATACACCAACCATGCACAGCCCAGAAACTACCAAAAATTTAAAACCTTCTCCCGAAACAACCCAACATGAACTCTAACTAAAGAACGATCAAAAAGAGGGGTCGAGGAGTTGATAAAATTATTAACATGATGTTACAATTTTGATATTTTAGGACTATTATCCATAATTCATTTGTGTCATGTAGAAATACATTATGCCTAAATTCGATGCACGATGTGACTAATACGACACCAAGTGTGTATTTTTATTTAAAATTGACATTTTATTAAAAAAATACAAGTCACATAATAAAAACCAAGAAAACACATTTTTATTGGTTTTATATTTTAAGAAAATTATCTATAAGCTATTTGTGATGTGTATGAATAAGTCTCACCTCAATTCGATACACAGTGTGCCCTGTATGAGGTAAAGTGTCCATTATCATTTGAAAATTGACATTTTATTAATGTTTTATTTCATATTTATGTTTAATTTATTTATTTATAGTATCACTAACATAATAATTTTTTTATTATTTAGGTGGATTCTTTTTCTTGATTTGGGGTGGTTTTCTTGGAAACAGATACCATGATCAAGTTTTTTAAGAGGGGATTGGGTGCTAGAGATGATGAAACTGTTGATGTTTTTTAATGATTGTGATAAATTATAATTTCAAATGTAAATTTACCATAAATTTTTGAAATGTATATAATATAACGTTTTTTTAATTTGTGTTATGATTTATATTTTAATTAAATTGTTAATTAGTCATATCCTGTATTTTGTGTTGTTGTATTCATTATATGTAATTGTTGTTATAGTGTGTTGTAATGTCAACAACACACTATAGCAATTTAACTGTTATCAATAAAATTTATAGTTTTGATAAAGCACTTAATTTATCAGCATATTTTGAGAATTGATAAAGTGGACCACCTTTTAAAGGGGCTTAGGACAACAACATTTTTTAGCAAAGTTAAATGATTTATCTAGTGTTATCTTTAGTGAAATCAATATTAGTGAATAAATCAAATGCCGATTGAAACCATGGGGAATTTTAAAATTGGATTTGTATGATTAATCGTGGAAAAAGAGAAATATGGAAGAAATATTGAGTCCAATGTTCTTAAAAATGGAAAAAAAATATAGAAATAAACAAGAGATAAAGGAGAAAACATGTAGACCAAATTTTTTAATTTAATTATCACATTATCACACACACACATATACATATAAATCCTATATGAGATAATAATCAACAGTCTTGGTCAAATCCAACAATCATTATTATCTATTAATTAATAAAAGTTGAAAGATTGGAATATCGAAAGTTGGGATATTAAAGGTTGAAATTGAGAATTAATAATCTATGTTAATGGATAATGAAGACATCCACACAAAATATTATTAATTTAATGAATCAATAATAACTAGTTTAATTTAATTCATAATAAATATGATAGTTGGCTAGGTATCAATGAAATTTTGGGTACTCTAACACTAACCTATTTATTTTTACAAAACTGTAACCATAAATCTAACTTCAACACATTTATTTTTATAATTCACTACACTAACCTTATCATAATGGATTTTTAACTACTAATTTAAAAAATTTAACCATTTAAATTACTCAATTAGAAATTACAATATTTAAATATTATTTATAAATATAGAATAAAAATATCAAAAAATTAAGTATATGTATTTTATAAGTGCAAAAACAAATAGTCAAAAAATAAAATTTAAAATTTGCTCATAAATATAATATGAACTGAATTTAAAATAAATAAATATATTTTTGTGATTATAATATCATTTAAAATTTTATTATTAATTAATTAATAATAATTTGAATAATCAGGTTCGGGTTTATGATACCCTAATATTGCTACCCTAACATTACCCATTGATTAATCTAGTTTTTAATTTGATATCATAACAATATAAATTCACCTTTAACCACTAATCTAACCCTATTTAATTGGAATGGGTATTGTCAGGTGTTTGGTCAATGTGTTCCCATTGTCATCTCTAAGAACTAAAATTAATTCATAAACATAACATGAACTCAACTCCAAATAAAATTAATAATTAATTTAATTGGTTTGACAATTGAAATAATAATCTAAATTTTTAATTTAAAATTTTAATCCTATTTTTTCTGATATGTGAAAGAGACATCCCATCAAAAATCTCTAGCATCATTTAGGATTTTCTCGACAATAATAATAATAATAATACATATGAATATATAAACATTTATGCCCCAAACATTATAATGTTTCTTTCACAAAAACATTTTTAAATGATAAAAAAATGATTCTTAACCTTTTATTAATTTTAAAAATGATTAAAAATATTTGATTCCTTTCATAAAAAATGGATATTTTTTAAAAATTAATTTCTAATTTGAAATTTTATATTTAAATTATTTAGATGAAAATTTTATATAATAAAGACAAAAAAAATCCACCGGATTTTATCTAAGAGGTAAAAAAAAATTTAAAAAAAAATACTAAATATTTTGGATAATTCTACTAGATTTTTTCATTTTTAAACTATATTTGAAATTTTCATTTAAAAAAGATCCATCATTTGGAGAGTGAAAGTTTTGAATGAATAATTATATTGATAAATATAACATATTCACTAGAAAATTTTATATTAAAATTCCAAAAATAAATTTCAATAAAAATTCATAACAAAATTCAAGGAGTAAATTTTCACCTAAAAGTGGAAAATTACATCTAAATATTGGAATTTGAATTTTAATCTAAAAATTTTCATTGATTCAACTATAAAATTATATTAATAATTTTTAATAAAAAATTTCAGTAAAAAGTTGTGTGATTTGATTGGAAACTTTCATTAGAAAATTTAAGTGGCAGGTTTCACGAAAAAATTATAATGAAAAATTTAGTGGAAAATTTCATTCATTAGATTGGATTTTTTTAAAAAAAATTCAATTTAAACTTTTACTGAAAATTTTTTAGTGAATAAACTAATGAAATTTTTCACTATAAATTTCATTATTTTACATCTCAGTATCTCTTTCAGGTATGATCATTTATTTTTTTTTATTCTAATTCTTCTTTAATTGGTTTTTCTTGTTGTTCTTAGTTTTTTTAGGTGTTGGATGGTGGATTGAGAGTTTAAGGCAAGGATAGACTTGATCTTGTAGCTAGAAAAGCTACAGAATATCTATTAGCTAGCCGGTGGGTTATATAGGGGACTTCCAAGCTATAAGAATTCCATCATCTTACGGGTGACCCACCACTAGCTAGCTAGTGGTGCCGCTGGGGTGGAAAAAAATAGGGGGATTATAATAATTTTTTCTCGGAAACCTCTGTTTTAATATTTATTCCTTCACTCTCGACCCCACTTCGACCCACACAAACATAGGAGCCTTTCTTCAACACTTTTTTCTTTCTCAACTAAAATATTTGGTGGATCAAGGTACCAATTTGAGTCATTATCCTATTTTGATGATTCCATCCCTATTTTTATCTAGGATCCTCTTATTTATCATTTTCCTCCTTCCTAGGGTATATGACACTGATCTGAATTCATTGTATCCATGTTTATAATTGAGTTTAGTATAAATTCAACGTAGAATTGATATTTTTTTCTGGATCTTCATTATTTTGGTGCACTTTTCTAGAATTATTGTGGTGATTGATTTTTCTTGTTTCTGGTAATGTCCTAGGTGTTTGAACTGGTCATAATTTCTAGGTAAATTTGATTTTTGAGTTTTTTGTATGGACCAATCAGAGTTTTTGGCTTTAGAACTTAATTCTGAAGGTTTGAATGCTCTAAAGTGTTGTTTTTAGTCATATTTTAAGGCTCAGTTAGTGCCTTGAGAGTTTTAATGGGTTTTGGAAGAATTATTCTCTAAAAAAAATTAGGAAAATGAAGATAGGGGTGCACGATTGGTTCATGTTCTGTCAAATTATGCAACCTATTTTTCAAATATGCACGATTAGATTAAACTATGAGGCTTTTAGTCAATTGTGTGTAGTGGTGTCAGTGTTCAGAGTCACCCGCATGGTTGGTGCAGGGTTTTTCAAACTGTGTGAGCAAATCATGCAATGTGTCTATCCTTGGGAAAGTGAGCACCGTACAGTTGGAACATGGTTTATCCCACCATGAGGAAACCGTACATCTCTTTAAAGGAGGGAAAATTAACTTTTTTTCTCTATTCTTCAACAGGACTCTCCCTCTTTATCCACCCATGAATGCAGCGCCTCCATGAAGAGAGATCCCTATTTCTTATACCTTCCCTAAGATTTGAGACTTCGACCTCGTTTGATCTCTTATTCAAGATCCATTGGTGGAAATAGATTCCTCTTAATAAGGTCATTAGTTGTAATGACCTGAACTATTATAAATAAAATTACCATTTTGATTTAATTAAATGTAACATTATGTAATATTGTTATAGGAAACATATGAACTTATTTTGTTTAATTATATCCAATTGTATTTAAAATACAGTCAAGTATCATTACCATTTATAATATAGTTATTGAACAGTGATCACATGATTAGTATAAATATAGGGTTTTGAAAAAACCAATTGACGTAGAAAAAGGAAGTGATGGACTCATCCAGTAGGATCATACACTATGAATCTCATTTATAGGAGATTCTTATGGAGATAGAATCACTAGAATTTTCCATTGACCAATCCCAAGTTGAGATCTGACAACTTAAGCATGAGCGAAACTATCTACGGGGGAAGTTCAAGCTCATCAAGATCACGGCTCAAACCATGTACGTCGAACCGCCACATGAAAGTCTCTTTATCATGAAACTTACTCTTAGAGTTTTTTCTAGTGTATTAAAGGGATATGTATCAAGACCCTTACAATATAAGTATGTAAATTATTTTTTATAGAATAATGAATATATTTTAATCCTATTATTGTTACTTTATAAATGATTATTATATTGATATAATAAAACGCATGTAGTATTTTTGGGTAATATTCAAATTCAATTAAGGAATTTATTTTGATGAATTAATGAATTTTTGAAATAAATAATATTTTAATAAAATATTATTATTAAATATTTTTTATTAAATATAAATTATTTTATATTTTTATGAAGTCAAATGAAAATTTTATAAGGGTTCAAAACTACTATTGTCAAAACATCCAGCATTTCTCAATAAATATCGATTAATATTTTAAAATTTAAAATACATATATTTAGAAAATTATTTAGATAAAATTAATATTATTTTTAGAATCAAAATGTTGAAATTGTCCAACGGTGAATTTTTCTAAATTTTCTGAGACAGTTAAATTTTTGGGTAAAAATTAAATAGTGTATAAATATACTTTGTGTATTATGACATCATAATGACTAAACATTGATGTAAAAAATACTATAAATGGAAACAATGACCAAATATATGTTTTAAATTTAAAATAATGTGATTTATGTCTATTTTATTAATTTTATAAATCCCTTATGAATCCTCTAAAACCATTAATATATTTTAAGGTTTGAAAACCATTTCTTTAAGTGTATGAATCACCTCCACCTAAGAAAGGGTATTATTTTATTAATTTATGACCTTGAAATTATAAAATAATGAGAACCAATCCCATTTTTCAGAAACCATGGGCAAAAACCTTGTGATGGTTTGTGGTTTTGGTTATTTTATTATGTAGAGTCAAAAACCAAAATAATAAAGAAATCCACCTCATTTCCTATATAAAACCACTCAGGATCTCATTTCTCTTCACTCAAACTCCTTTTATCACATCAATAATCATACCTACACTCTCTAGAGTCCTACTAAGTTACCTTAAATCACTTAATAATCCACTCCCAATCATTTGGATTCACACACTCAATAAAGGGCCCTTTTTTATCCTCTTTATTCAAATTTCTTCATTATCGAATGCCTTCTACTTAAAAATATTTTTTACGAGATATGATTATCCATGTACCTATTAATGAATATTTTATTTAAAAATTATGATATATACCTTTCTCTATCATCAACCCATTTTATGAATTTTTAGGTGACATCGTTATACTAATGAAATTCCACCATGATTTTCCACGACAAAACAATTGTGTAGTGAATAGAATACCCATTTCCTATCAAGGGTGTTAACCATTATACACTTATACTTATTTTAATTTTTACTTACATGTGTTTATACCATAATATTTTATCATGAAATAAAATATTATGATTAATTAATCCATGTTGAATGATCTATGTGGCACACTTAAGCAATAGAATGAAATGAATGTGATGGGTGCTCCTAAAATTAGATAGTGCTCCAATGCTTTGGGTAATGCTTAGTCTTATGAGAAATCATGTTGGGATAGGGATTGAACTCTATTCCTTTATTTTACTTCTTCCATCATGATTTCTTGGAAGTTTTCCTTGACATATGTTTATGATGTAGTGTTTTAAGTTGTTTACACATTTCCCATGTTATGATTATCATGCCATATCATGCCTTATTATTCATATTTATGATTATAAAACCATTTATTCCCCATTTATATGCATATTTTATATCATGTATCACCTTATTCCATGTTAAATACCTTATTGGTATTTATATCTCACCCATTTCTTATGCATGTCCCCAGGTTATCCCATGCAGTTTAATATACGAGCATGTTGAAGAAGTTTTCAATAAAGATGATGTTTATTTTTTCAATTTAAATTTGGTATGTAATCTACCTACTTCCTAAAGACACTAAACTTCTCAATATTCTAGGTTTTATTAAATTTAACATTATGTAATAAATTGTGTATTAATGTGAAATGAAGAACATGGTTTTTATAGTTAGTATCAAAGAAAAAGTTTAGTTATTTTTGCGGTTAGGATTAGAAAACTCTAGAAAAATCCTTTGGGATTGACTAAGTATAAGAAAACATATCTAAATTTTATAAATTATATTTTAATTGTTTTATCAATAAAATACATACCTCTATGGATATTATAAGTTGAAATAGTTCTAACAAATATGTACCTAGATATAATAACTACGAAAAGGTGCATCAGGCCTGACTTGGTGCAACCTGGTACATGACAATGGGTCTTACTATGAACCTGGGTTGACACTCCTAGGTTATATGATTTGGTAAATTCATAATATCATTATGAAACATTATTAATGGAACAAAAAAATAACCAAAAGAGTAAATATTAACAAATATATCATGGATGACATATATTGAAGCATAGAAATTCATAAGTTGATGAAATACACATAATTTATAAGTTATCCCTTTAAAGTTATTTAATTCTAGTTTATGTGTTTAATAGTTTAAAAATACTCATCCCTGATTTTTCTTTTATTATCGATAATGTCCAAAAATATGATGAATTGGGTAAATAATCAATGTGATGGGAAATGTGATGATTTCCCCAATAAGGTGCCCAAACAAATGGGAGTAGGAATTGTGAACTTTATAATGATGATCTCCTAGATCACTGAGGTTCTAAATAGAAACCTAGATTAGGAGGAGTTCCAAAATCCACCTAATAAAGAATAATCTAAAATTGATAGCTTTATGCGACAAAGGCCTCCGACTTTCAATGGATCATTTGATCCCTTGATCATGGAAAAATAGATCAACTCCATTGATAAGATATTATCCATCCTTTAATGTTCTGAACAAGAAAATGTTCTACTGGTTTCTTATCATATAGAGGGATAATCTATTCAATAGTGGATATTGATCAATAATACAAATCCTGAGGAAGAGATCGAAGCGATGGGGTGGAAGGAATTCTGGAAAATGTTTTTTGATAAATATTTTCCTCACACTTTCCGATTTAAAATAGAAAGGGATTTCTTTTCCCTAAAGCAAAAGGATGAAGAATCTATCAGAGAATACTAGGAAAACTTCAAAATACTTTCATTATGTACCTTTAACTTTTTATTACCCACAAATTCAAGGTTTTCCACTTCTTTGGTGAGATAAAACCTAGTCTACTAAAATCCCTGGTGATCTAAGACTTTGATAGCTATAAGAAATTTTTTTAATGTTCCCTCAAAGTTGAAATGGAGATCGGTGAGTCTCAAGGGTACCATAGAGATAATAATCAAAAAGAGGAGTTTAATGTTACCAATTTCATGGAGAAATATAGTATTTCCAAGAAATTTAAACATCCCACTTGTCAAAGGTGTGAAAATAAGCACCCCAGAATTTTCATAAGGGGGTGAGGAAATGCTTTTGGTGTGGGAAGGAATGGAACCTAGCTAGCGATTGCTAATAGGAGAAACCCGCTAATGCGATGGAGGAAATTAATGATCTGATCAAACCTTAGTGCATTGTTTATTTCTTTAAATATAATGAATCTAGGCACTTTTCAAACCAATGCACTAAGATAAGGGTTTTCAGAGACAGCCAACAACCTCCAAGGCAGTAATGGTGAGCTTTTTACATCACAATCGCTAAGGTGGATCACCACAATGAAGTGGTGATAGGTGTGCTAGTTATTCATTCAATAATAGTGAATTTACTCTTTGATTCTAGTTCTAATCATTCCTTTATATCACAAAAGTTTGGTAGAACTATTCGAAAATCAAAAAAAATAATGGAAGTATAGTTGTAAATGAAAACAAAAAATGGGAAAATTATTGCATACCATGTATATAAATCCTCCCCTATCCCAATTTGTAAGATGAACTTACTAACTAACCTTTTCATACTCCATTTGTTGGAATTTGATGCAATTCTAGTGATGGATTGGATTTCCCTATATAGATCCAACACAAATTGTCATCATAATGAAATCAGTCTCCATATTGTGAATAAACCCCTGATTTCATACAAGTGCAAGGAGGAGGATGAGTATTCTTTAGGACCAACATCTAAAGTATGGATATAATTTCCCTATGATCAATATTTTCTAGCTCAAATGATTGAGTCTAAGAAAAGAACCGTCCTCAAATACATGTCTATTGTGAGGTAATACTCAAATGTGTTTCCTGAGGAATTTCATGGTCTTCCTCCTAACAAAGAGGTTGAATTTTCTATCAAGATTATACCTGGGGAATTACCATTATCCAAGACTCTATATATAATGTCTATTGTGGAACTTGAGGAGATTAATAAATAACTACATGAGAATCTGGATAAAGCGTTCATATTCCCAAGTGCTTCACCATGGGGTGCACCTGTCCTCTTCATCAAGAATAATGATGGGTCAATGCACCTTTGAATTGATTATCATGAGATCAACAAGATCATGATAAAGAAAAATTATCCACTACCATAGATTGATGGATTGTTTAATCAGCTACATAGAGCACAATCCTTCTCCAATGAGGATTTATGATTAGGATATTACCAAGTTAGGGTGAAGAACAAGGATATTACACATACTAATTTTCATATAAGGTACTTGCACTATGAGTTCATAGTGATGACTTTTGGGCTCACTAATTCTCCATAAATCTTGATGAACTTTGAGAATAGAGTTTTTGAGATTACTTAAAAAAATATGGTAGTCTTTATATATTATATTCTAATATACTCCAAAAGTAAGGAGGGAAATGATTAGAATTTTAGAACTATTATAAATACTTGAAAAAGGAAAAGATTTATGAAAACTATAGAAAATGTGAGCTTTGGTTGAAGGAAGTCTCATTATTAGGACGTATCATCACAAGTAATGGGATATCTATAGACCCTTTAAATACAGAAACAATTAAATGATGGTCGAGGATAAAATCAATGGCATATATCAATAGTTTCCTTAGATTATCTAGGTATTATTGTCGATTTTTTAGAAACTTCTTGTGATTGTCAAACCCTCTAACCAATATAACTCAAATGGGAGTCAAGTTTTCTTGGAATGGAGGCTTATCACATCCCTTATTCTCACACTATCCACAAGTGGAGAGGTTTTCATGGTATTCAGTGATTATTTGAAGAATTTATTTTGTTGTGTGCTAATGTAAAATGGACAAGTCATAGCCTATGATTCAAGGTAGTTGAAAGTTCATGAATAGAACTACCCAATTCATAATCTATAGTCAGTTGTAGTGATCTTTTCTTTGAAAATATGGTGACATTACCTTTTTGGGGATAAGTGTGAAATATATATGAATCACAAAACCCTCAAGTATATATTCATATAGAAAGAGCTGAATATGTGCCAATGAAGATGGATAGAGATGATAAAGGACAATAACTGGTCAATCCACTACCATTTTTGTAAATAAAATAAAGTGACAAATTCTTTAAGTAAAAATGATCCATAAATTCTATCATTGATGAGAATTTACAGGGATATGATCTTATTATATTCAGAAAGGACGTACATGGGAATCATAAAGGAAGGAACATCATCAATCCTTTCATAAATGATTTCTTAACTATCTCTTATATAAAAGATAAAGGATGATAAGAGAGATGATATAGGAATTCATAAGAAAGTGGAAGCTACAAGGAAAATGAAATCCTTAGATTTTAATGTTAATGAAGAAGGAGTTATAAAATTTGGGTCAAGACTATGTGTTCCATAAAATCTTGAGTTAAATAAAGATCTATTGGATGATTCACATAGCTCAACCCTCTCCGTCCACCTAGGTAGCACAAATATGTATCAAGATATCCAAAAAAACTATTGGTGGGACAATATAAAGAAGGATATCATGGAATATACATCAAGATGTCTTTTATGTTATAAAGTGAAAGTAGAAATTCCAAAATCAAAGGGGATGATGAAATCATTAAACATATCTACATGGAAATGGGGAAACATCACTATGGACTTTGTCACCGGTATTCTGAAGACATAAAGAGGGAATAATGCTATATGGGTTGCGATGAATCATCTTAAAAAGGTTGAGTACTTCATTTTTATTTGATAGGGTTTCTCACTAGATCAAATTTTATGGATATACCGCAGATAAGTGGTAAGGCTGCATGGAGTACCACTATAGATTGTATATGATCAAGATCCAACATTCACCTCCAAGTTCTGGAAGAGTCTCCAACATGCAATAAATACTGAGTTGAACTTCCGCATGGATTATCACCCTAAAATTGTTGTCTAATCTGAGCATACAATCTAGACACTTGAGGATATGTTGCGATCTTACACAATTGACTTCAAAGGAGGATGGGACCAACATCTTCCTCTGGTTGAGTTCTCTTAAAAAATAGTTTCCCCTTGAGAATAAAAATGGATTCCCATGAAGCCCTTTATGAGAAGAGATGATAACAACTACATGTTGGGATGAATTGAGGAAATGAAAACTTCAAGGTCCTAAAATGGTTAAGGAAATGGTGGAAAAGGTTAACACCATTTAGCAACACATCATGACTGCTTAGAGTCGACATAAGAGCTATGCTGACAATCTTCAACCAGACCTAGATTTTGATATTGGATATATGGTATTCCTTCACATATCTCCACGGATGAAATTAATTAGATTTATGAAGAGGTTAAATCTTATTCCAAGATGCATCAGCCCCTTTGATATCCTTCATCGCATCGATGTGATGGCCTACTAAGTTGAACTCCTGCCTAACATATACCAAGTATATGATATATTCCATGTATATCTATTGAGAAATTACAATCCAGACCCATAAAATGTACCCAATCCAGAGGTGGTACCATTGGATAATGATCTCTCATATAAGGAGAATTCGGTAAAGATCTTATATTATAGAGACAAAGTTCTACGAAATAATACAATGCACCTGGTCAAAGTGATGTGGAGAAACCACGAGTTTGAGGTAGTGATGTGGGAACCATAGAAAGTGATTAAACAGATTTACCATATTCTATTTTATTATGGGAAATGAAAATTTCAAGGGAAAAAATTCTTAAGGGGGGGGATATTGTAACTACCCAAACAATTATAAATAAAATCCCCCTTTGTATTTAATTAAATTTCTTATTATGTAATATGGTTATAGAAAACACATGCACTAATTTTATTTTATTATATCCAATTATATTTAAAATACTATTTAGTATCATTACCATTCATAATATAGTCGTTGAAGAGTGATCACCTGATTAGTATAAAATATAGGGTTTTAAAAAATCCAATTGACACTAACAAAGTAAGTGATGATCTCATTGAGTAGGATTATACCCTATAAAGCCCATTTATCAGAGATTATAAGGGGCATAGAATCACTAGTATTTTTCCTTTACTAAACCTTGGTTAAGATCCAACAACTTAAGCATGATAGAAACTTTTTACAGGATAAGTTCAATCTCATCAAGATCACAGCCCAAACCATGTATGCTAAACCGACCCATGAAAGTCTCTATGTCATGTACCTTACTCTTAGGAAATTTACGGGTGTATTAAAGGGATATGTATCAATAACCTAGCAATATGATTATATACATTATTTTTTATATAATAATGAATATATTTTTATCCTATTACTTTTACTTTATAAATGATTTTTATTTCAATATAATAAAATGCAAATAGTATTTTTGGTTAATATTCATATTCAATTAAGGAATTTATTTTGATGGATTAAGGATTTTTGAAATAAATAATATTTTTAAAAAGTATTATTATTAAATAATTTTTATTAAATATATATGATCATATAATTTTTATGAAATCAAATGTAAATTTTATAAGGGTTCCAAAACTATTATTGTCAAAAAAACCCATCATTTATCAATAAATATAGATTATTATTTAAAAAATTAAAATTCACATATTTAGAAAATTATTTATATAAAATGAATATTATTTTTTGAATCAAATTTTCTAAATTATCCAATGGTTAATTTTTCTAAAAAAATTTGAGACAGTCGAATTTTTGGGTAAAAATTAAATACCGTATAAATATACCTTATGTATTATGACATAATAATGGCCCAAAAGTGATTTAATAAATACTATAAATGGTATACATGACCAAATATATGTTTTAAATTTAAGATAATATGATTTTATTTTTATTTTATCAATTTTATAAAGCCCTTATAAATCCTCCAAAACCATTAATATATTTTAAGGTTTTAAAACCACTTATTTAAGAGTATGACTCACCTGCACATAAGAAAGGGTATTATTTTATTAATTTCAGACCTTATACTTATAAAATAATGATAACCACTTCCATTTTTTTTGAAACCATGGGAAAACCATGAGTTGGTCTGTGGTTTTGTTATTTTATTATGTAGATTCCAAAACCTAAATAATAAAAAAAAATCCCCCTCATTTCCTATATAAAACCACAAAAGTTCCCATTTATCTTCAATAAAACTCTTTGGAGAAAATCCATACTCTTTCCTACACTCTATAGAGTCCTACAAAGGATCCTCCAATATCTAAATAAGTCACTCTCAAGCATTTGGAGTTACACAAGTGTCTTCATTATCCCATGCCTTATATTCCCCATTGCTTTTGATGGGATATATTTTTTCATATCCCTATTACTTCCCATTTTATTTAAAAATTATTAGATACCTCTTTAAATCTCATCAACCCATTTTATGAATTTTTAAATGATGTTGTTATGCTGCCGAAATTTCACCATGATTTTCCAAGCCAAAAAAATTGCATTGTGAATACCATACTCATTTCCTATCAAGGGTGTTCACCGTTATACACTTATAACTCTTTAAATTGGTAATTAAATGTATTTATTCCACACTAATTTATCATTTAATAAAATATTATGATGAATTAATCCATGTTGTATGATCTATATGGCACATTTAACCATGAGAATGAAATGAATGTGATGGGTGCACCCAGAATTATACAGTGCTCCAATGCATTGGGTATTGTTTAGTCTCATGAGATGTCATGTTGGGACAGGTAGTGAACATGATTCCTTTATGGTACTTTTCCATCATGATGTATTTTCATTTATCCTTGACATGTGTTTATGATGTAGTGTTTTATGTTGTTTCCACATTTCTCATGTTATGATTATCATGATATATCATGCCTTATTATTCATGCTTATAATTCTAAAAACTTTTATTCCTAATTGATATGAATATTTTCTATCATGTATAACCTTATTCCATGTATATTCCATTACATGGATTTATATCTCACCCCTTTCTTATGTATTTCCCAAGGTTATCTCATACAGTTTTAAGTGTGAGCATGTTAAAGAAGTTTTCAATAAAGATGGTGTTTTTCCTATTTTAAGTTGATATGTAATGTATCTAATTACCAAAGACACTAGACTTATTGATATTATAGGTTTTATTAAGAGTAACCTTATGTAATAAATTATTTATTAATTTGAAAAAAAGTACAGGTTTGTTATTTTAGTCCTCTTACTTCTATTTCTTGTCTATCTCACCATAAAGAATGATAAATTTGTATGAGCACGTTTGCCTTATTTTCAAGGTGTTTGTCCAAACTATGATTCTTATTGTTTTATATCAATTTAAAGGATGATATTTGACATTATATTCCCTATTATTATAAGTCCGGGGGTGCATATATTTCTTCTTAATTTTATGGGTGTTTTGGGATGTGTGATTTAATGCGTGTGTTGGGTTGACCGGGTGAGACCCTAAATAAATTAATGATTGATTTTAAATTGATGAATTGATTTTATGGGATGTTGTTAGGAATTACCTAGTTCAATTATACATTCTAATCTGGTTAAGGGGATTTTAACCAACTGGGAAGGTTAGGTCGGTGGTTTAATTTAATATAAATTAATTGTGATATGACTTTTATGGTTCCATGGGAATTTGACGAGAATGACCCAGGGCTTTGAGGTGATGATGATCACCGAGACTAAGGTTACAAGGTTTGTTGAGTTTTCATCGACCCGATACACATGGGGTGATGATGATCACTATTTTTAAGTGACATGGGCATTATTTTGAGGCTCACAAGGTCATTAGGATGAGGGCATGGCCTATGGGACTTCAGATGGTGTTGACCATTGAAACTTTATTAATGTGTTTTCATAAGGCCTAGGGATCTTTATAGTGTGTATTAGGATATTATGGTGATTTTATCTGATCATTTTTTGTCAACATGGTGTTGGATAGTGTTCACACATAAAGAAATCAGTTGAGGTGGTGTTGACTAATCATTGTGGTTGGAGGCCTCTATAAATTTTGGCTTAGGAAATGGTGTTGATCATCAATTATGTTGGAGGTTCTCAAAGTACAAAGCCTTGGTAGATAGTGATGGACCATAAATAGATTGTGTTTAGACCATCATTTGGGGCCTGAGGCTCACCGTTATATTGTGGTCGATGGTCTGGGATTATTGGAGAAAGGATTTCACCATGCCTTGGGACATCGGGCTATGATCCTACAGTGATTTGTTATACCTTAGAGGATGGATATCATCGTGCCTCAGGATGTCGAGGTGCTAAGATGATGGTGACTTTATGAGTGGATTTCTAAAGAAACTAGGACTTATTGATGGGTATGTTTTTGGGAAATTAGTTACTTGATTGATGGCATGTGAGGTTTCAGGTGGCACGAGGTGCTTGGTGACATGGTTATGGGTGTAACCTGAGGGTTCACATAGTATGATACTCTTTAGGGGATGCCTAGGAATTAATTCATGGGTCCCCACCACTAAAAATATAAATTTTCATACATGTATTGTATGAAAAATATATATTTGGGGCACATGTTTAGAAATATATCATCATTGTATGAAGCATGTAAACACTCACTTTTGGTTGTTGATCATAAGTGGAGCGGGTTAATTATTAAACATGTGTGATTTTTCCTCTCTTTTTTTGCATACATCTGTATAATTATGGATGAAAACATGAACACATTGGTGGTGGCCTACTCAGTTCATACTCACACCCTAAACAGACCCCTTAGGATGTGTTTATACATTGTGTCTTTGAGATCAGTTAAGGGATCAGGGGCGGGAGCTGAACCTTAGTGATTAGGTATGTACCTCTTTTACACGAGATGGATGGAAGGGGACTAGGTGGTTCCTCTACAATTATATAGACCTTCTTTTGGGTTTATATATATATATATATACTTATAATGTTTTCTAAAGGAGACCTTTATTATCTGTTTTTCCTAAATAGTCTTGACATTTTTTATCTTCTACAATGGTATTATGATTTGGTATTATTCTCACTGCTACAATCTATTATGATTTCACTGAGTTTTATTATTGTTTATGCTATTTTGGTCCTATTTTCACTATGTTTTATATGTATGTACCACTATTATTATCATCACCATAGGGTATAGTCTCCACATTATCACCTAACTATACCATAATTTCTAGTCAGTATCCTTTATCATATGGGGAGGCGCACATAAGGCCCAGTGGTACTCCAGCCCAGAGCATGGTTTTAAGTGGATCCTTGATTAGGGCACTACAAATGGTATCATAGGGGTTTCTTTTCCTTATTGGTCTTACTATTTGTTCTATAGTAGACTAAAGACTAATATGTAGTTGTAACTAGGTAAAGAGATCATGTTTGGGTGCCTAGAGACCCATGCATGAGGGACGAACCAAGTTTTTAAGTGTGGGAAATTATTGTTATGTTTTTCACTTTTATAATTGATTTTTTTTCACCTAGAGTGGTTAAATTGGGTGACATGTTATTGGATTATGTGTTTTGAACCTTGGTCTAATATGACAAGGGAGGATTGTTTATGCATCATGGTAGGCACATAGGGTGTTTCACACCCAAGTTTTTATTTTTCTATTTTATTTTGTTTTATCTTTTTGTATTCAGATTCCCTCTTTATTTTTGGGTGTTTTAGAACAAAATTTTTAGTTTTGGACTTTTTTACTCTATATCACGGTTTGTGTGCACGGTTAAGGGGAAACCGTGTGACCTCCAAATGTCGAGTCCCTTTTCAGTTCATTTTTCTCTTGCTTGGTTAGGGTTACATGGGTAGAACATGGTTTAATTCAAACCATGTGTCCCCTAGGTATAACCATGTGGGTATTGGGGATTCCCTTGATGAGGGAGCATGACTTGATCATGGTTAGTTCAAACCATGTGAGAAGCGTGCGCTTGGTTCTGTAATTTTTAACAGAACCAAACTATACAGTTGGCACATGATTTCCCAAACCATGCATCCAAATCATGAGGGTGTCATGTGAGTACATTAAGAGACACATGGTTGGTGTATGGTTTTCCAAATGTTTATCCTAACCATAAACAGTGCCTAGATTCTATAAAAATTTGTTTTTACCTTTCTACCCCTCTCATTTTTTAACCAAAAAACACCCATTCTTCCCCTCACTTGGATTGTACATCCCTAAGGAGGCTTCTCCCATCTTCCTCATGCTTTCTATCTCTATTAATTGTGATTCCAAGTGCATCTCTTTAAGTTTTCGGGTGATTTATTAAGGTAATCTCCTCCTTTCTTCTTCCTCTTCCTCCTTCTTCCATTTTCTTCTTGCTTACCTTTCTCCCTTGGTCTCATTGATCTAGGTTTCATGTCTCTTGGGTTCTAAATTAGGTATTTTGTCTTATTATGTTTCTCCTTGGGTGTTCTTTCCCTCTTGGACCCCTGTGGGGTGGTTTCAAGTTGTCATTGACAAAGTTTCATTAGTTTGAGGTAGGTTTCCTTGTGCATTGGCATTTGAATTTGAAGAATAATTTATTTCATGCCTTTCATGCCATTTTTTTACCTAATTTGTTATGAAAAATTCATAGAATATTTATTTTCTATGAAATAAAGTGAATTTATCCTTATATAGAATTGAATGAAATTATTTTTATAAAATTTGTGCGACAAGTGTTTGAAAAATGTATGTTTGGAATTTATAAGTAATTTATGATTTCTAAATTAATGTTCTATATTTTTAAATGTGTTTTCATTCCTAAATGATGATTCAAGTTTCTTAAATGGACTTCTAAATGGATTTTAGTTTTATAAGTGGTGGGTCGGCTTCTTTTGGAAATGGTTTTTCATTCAAAGAATGCTTTAGGCTTGGTTGGCTCTTTTAGAAAATGGATTTATTTAGAAAACTCCCCTTGGGATTCATATCTTTCCTTCACAATTGCTAAATGGAATAGGAGGTCCTAATTATGTGACTTCCCTTTTGAATTGATGGTTTGAAGGCAAAGGGATCATCCCTTGGGGTGATTCAGGGGTGGTGCTTAGTCATGTGGTTTCTGTGATGGCCTATGTTTATTATATATATGTGGATGATTATTTGGAATTTCTTGGTTCACCCCGAAATTAGAAATTACATGGGAACCTATCATAGCTATAAGAATGTTTGAGAACACATTATTCACTAGTTTATTATTACACTCTGAATAGTGGCCCTTAGTATATATTTTCTCTATTATGGGATGATTTCCCCCAATTTTTCTAGGTAGGGTATGATCAAGTGTGATGGATGTTTGATTGCATCCGGAGTGATGACAATATGGGTTAGGTTATAGTATGTCTTAGACTTTACCTCAATCTCCGAGGTATTCCCATGTACTTTGGCACTCATTTATCTATGGTGGATAATTAGGGTTTCTCATCTGGTATGGTTTCTTGAGTAGTGTTTTTCATCACCCTCCATATGGCATGGTCTTGGTTTCTTTCCTTGGTGATGTTTCTTAATTGTGAATTAAATGTTTAGTTTCCTTAAATGTTTTTATGAAAAGTGTTTTTCACAATCACTCCCACTCCCCCTACCTTCCCTCTCATTTAAAAACATTTAAACTTCTCATTTAAGAAAAATATGCTTTAAATGAAGATGGAATTCGTCCATGACTTAGTTTAAAAAATATATGTTGGTAAAACCTATGTTTATATATTTTATTTCAAACTTATAGTTAGTGAATCATTTATTTAAATAAAATTCATTTGGATTAGCTTATTTTGGCGTGCCCACTAATTTTTAATACTCACGCTCATTTATTCATTATTTTTTTAGATTGAGGTATAGGTTCTAGCATGGTCTTCATTTCCATGGTATGATCTTAGGTTTTGGGTTTATTGAGTGACCAATGAGGGCACAAGGAGATCTGTTAGATTTTCAGCTTTGTTCTGGTTTTACTTTTAGTTTAAGTTATGTTGTTTTGTTTGGTCCTTTAATTTTATATTGGGATTATAACTATTATTCCATTGTGTTTTTATATTTATGTTGGGTAAAATCATTTCCAATATCTCTTGTTTATTCCCTTAGAACTTGTCTCCATCCCGAGGTGATTAGGAATGTTCCTTGGTAATGTCATGGGATGATTCAGGTGACCAGTTTGGGTTTAACCCAGGTTTATTAATGATCGAGTTGTATCATATCAAAGGTTCCATAGAGGACCTAGATTTCATAGTGTCCCTTGTTATTTGGGTTATCAAGGTAGATGAAGTAGGATTATTAGATCTTGGGGTATAGGTATGAGGAGGTTTCGAGCTAACACTTCTAGTTTCAAACCTTGGGTTAACTTGGGAAGTTGGGTTTTGAGTTTTTATTTTTCATTTTTTCGTTCATTTCACAGTATTTATTGGTTTGGTTGATGTTGTTTGGTTTGATTTGTTTTTTTTTTGTATTTTTTATGAGTTTTTAGTACTTTGGGAAATGAAATGGGAGTTGTGATAGTGGTCTTGGTGAGCTCACAGGGCCTAGAAATCTATGTGGATCCAGGGAAATGGTCCTGAAAGACTCTAAATGGTTGTGGTGTGAATGTAATATGGCCGCAAACCATATTTCCAAGTCACCCATAGATAGTATTTCCCCTAATGTGAATTTAATTTGACTGTTTTCTAATTTTAAAAACCATTTTGAAACCCTTGTTTTAAATTTTGAAAACCAAATTTCAAGTGGTGGTGTTTTGGTTTTCGGAAATGATGAATGAGTTTTCATATTTATTTTAAATAAATTCTTAGAAAATAGTTTATAAATAAGGTGAATTTTAATGAAATGGATTTTTTATTAAATTATCTTTGATAAAATGAGTCTTGTATTAAAATGGGAATGAGTTCTAATAGAAAAAGTCTTTGATTTCTTCATGTAATTCAATAAATTATTATGGAATAAAATAGATCTGAGTTCACATTTTTTAAATTGATTTTGGAAGTTTTGGTTAGATAGATTTTTGAAAAACTTTTGTAAAATTTGGTGGTTGGTTTCTATTTTATGTTTGGTGTTTAATTATAGTGAGTTCTTCTTGGTGAGTTGGTTTGGATTGACTTTTTTTCCTTTTTATTTAGAGTATTCCCTATAAGAACCTAGATCTTCTTTTCAGGTATGTTTTTCCCTTTTCTAGTGTTTTTAAGTAAAAGAGGAGTTTTTGGGAATTTTTGAATTACACACCATTTACATTATAAGTACACACCTTGTACTTTATAAGTACATGCCTTGTACTCGGTTACCACAGGTAGTTGGGTGTTGGTCGTGTAATGGTTGTGCACACAACCATGTGTGGTGACCTGGAGACCGCCTAATGTGGGGGCTGGTAAGGGCAAGTACACGTCTTGTACTTATAAAGTACACACCGTGTACTTGCTTTTTTTATTAAATGCACCGGGATCACGTATAATTGACAGAAATCCCTCATTCTAGGTCTGAATCATCTGATAGCATCTCTACGGCCGTGATTCTTCTCTGAGCCCCTGATCGAGCATCCCTCCTCTGATTCAATCGTCGTCGATTGCGTTGGGATCACCATTGTAAGCTCTCCCTTCTTATAGATCTTCATTTCTTGATTCCTCCTCTTTATAGAGTTATCCTCGATTGAGAGTTTTTAGCATTTTTGTAGACCTATAGTGTTATTGGGCGATTCAAGGCTTGAGGTTCATGTATAAAGATCCTACAACACCGAGGTAGGTGGTTTGGGCCTTTCCATAGATATTATTTGAGTTATATGTGAAAAAGTGCCCAATAACCTTTATCGGGGTATTGCGTGTTTACAGTATTACCCCTTTTGATTGTCTGTTATGCTTGTATGCTTGAATAGAGTTTAATTGAATGTGAATTGGGATATTTTTCTATTCTTTGGAAGTTTTTTCCCATGCATGTTTTGTTTATGACCATTTGGTCTTGTTTATCTTGTTAGGTTGATGTGATTTCCATTCCTAGTGCTGATAGGATGAGGTGATCTTATTATCTGACATGATGTTATGTTATAGAATATTAGCTAAGTCGTTCTTGAGGTTTACTTTGGCCACTATGCATTGCTATGCCAGATTGACTTACACAAGGATGTGGGAATCCGGTGTAGTAGACCATAGGGAGAATGGGCGTGAGGTCTTCTCCAAAGGGTCTGTGTTTTTACTGTTACGATGCGAGACCATAGGGGGAATTGACGAAAGTACTTCCTCAGAGTGTCAGTAGTTCCTCAACGCGGAACATAGGGGGAATGAGACGTAAGTGATTCCCCATAGTGCCTATTAGTTACCGATACGAGACTATAAGGGGAATTGATGGTGATCACTTCCTCATAGAGTTTATACTTAAGCTGAACCAAATGGGTTAGACTCTATGAACTTCCCAAAGGGTTGCTTGTTCTTGTTTGGTTGAACCAGAGGGGTTAGGATTTGAGTACTCCCAGAGGGTTACCTGCTTTGATTATCTACTTACTTGATATGTTAAATTGAATGCATTGAAACTGTAGGAATGTTTGTTGTTGAGTACTTCCTTGTTTACTACTTCTTTTTTACTTATTTTCTACCATATATATTCACTGACTATTAGGTGTAGATCATTGGGTGGTTTCCTATTGGTATTTAGTCTCACACCCTGTTTGGGTCATGCTTTTGGGCCTAAACAGAATATATTGTTGCAGGTATAGATAAGGGTAGCCACCCTTCTACTTCAGGTACTTGATTTGATGAGGAGCTGAAGAGCATGGGACCAAGCCGATGCTTACGATGTTGAGGGGTTTATCTATTTTCTTTTTTACTTTGGTTTATACTGTATTCCAGCATTGTGATGTGTTTGGAGGCTTTCCTAGACATATATATCATGCATCATATATATGTACTCCAGCTGTTTATTAATTTCAGTCTTCCACTTTTTACTTTTATATGATATTATTACTGCTTCTTCTATTGTATCTGATTTACTTCTGTTGTGTTACTCTTCCAATGAGGGCATAGTTTCCCCACTATCACACCCAAGGCCCTCGCTTCTAGTCAGCAGCCTATGGCATTTGGGGAAATGCGCTTGAGGCCATGTGACCAACTCGGTACGGGGCACCTCTGGGTGGCTCCCAGAACTGGGACGTTACAAAGTGGTATCAGAGCGGGGTTCTTTTCTTCTTGACTTACTATTTAGATCCTATATCCAAGGATAAGATGTAATAGTTACTTAGTAATAAGTTGTGCCTGGGAGTAGATAACCCGTGTATAAGGAAAATCCAATCTACCTCATTTATTTCAATTTTTCGAGTTTTTCAATTTTACGGTTGATTTGATTTTCACCATTGGGTGACTCAACTGTATGGTGCTATTATCGTTGATTTTATTAAGGTTATATCTCTATTTCAACCTGATGAGATGAGGTTATTCCATCTCATGCATCATATAGGCACTTTCTAGAAATCACATGTCATGCATTCTTGTCATGCCATTTAGGATGAATTAGTGATTTCATGTTGTTGTGATATATTTTGTGTAAGATATGCATGTTTTTGTGATATATTCCTTGATAGAATACGTGCTATTTGATAGGGTATTGCTTTGTGTAAGGTTTTGTTCGAATGAATGCCAAATTTTGGTTCTTAAGGTGTTATGGGCCCTCATGGATCGGAATTTGGTGGATCATTGCCTTGTTTTTCCTATTTATGACATGTATAAGATTACAAGATATGATTCGTGGGGAGTATAGGCCCTCATGGATCAGAATTTGGCACTTTAAATGTTTTTTTCTGTATTTTATAGGCTTATGTAGTAGTTTTTAAGGCTTATTGTCCGAAAAAAACCCAGAATACACGGCGTGTATTGTTGGACACATGTAGTGTGTTATTCTTTTCGGGAAGAAACTATTTTTCTTTTGTACATGTCAGGTACTATATTGACACGCCATGTAGTCTCTAACCATGTCATGAACTGTGTGGGCAGAGACATGGGGTTGGGAAATTTCTGGTAGGACATGCCATGTACCGGATGTACAAATCGTGTTGTAGAACCATATAACCAGCCGTGTGACTAACAACACGGTTTGGTTGAGTCTTTTCTAATACATGCCATGTCCATGTTTAACATGTCGTGTAAGTGTAAACCGAGTATCCGTCCGTGTAGCGAACAACACAGGTCAGTGAAATCTCTCAAGTACACACCGTGTCTATTTTAAACACGCCGTGTAGGGTCAACAGTGTAACCGGCTGTGTCACTAACAACACGGGTCGGTGGATCTCATCTAGTACACGATGTGTCTGGCACTAACACTTCATGTAGTCTTTTTTTAGGAGAACCATGTGGCTTATCCATGTAAGAGAACTCGTGTAGGGGAAGAGGATTCAAGTACACACTATGTGTTAGGACAACACACCATGTGTATGGGGTGTTACACGACCTAGGTAGGTAGGAATACATGCCCATGTTAAGGCTTAAGGGAACATTCCGTGTAGTAATTATACACGTCGTGTATCCATGTTTTGAAGAACTTGAATGCTCCATTTCTTCTGTTCCCTTCTTACACTTCTAGTTTTCAATCCCTGATAATCTTGATCTAAGGTGTGCAATTGACCTTGTAGAGTCATTCCACTAAGACGTCCTTCATTTGTACTCTAGTTAAAGGGTGGTGATCAGACACCAAACATGGCTAATCAAGGACTACCAACAGATCCCCCAGTTGTGCCAGTCTTGGCACCAGCCGTCATTCTGGACATAGGTGATGACGCATAGTTCCGAGAGGGCTTTATGAGTTTCATGCAGACCTTCTGCGGAGTACCGCATCCTGCCCCTTCTATGGAAAAGTTGACGTGATTCTTTCACTAGCAGCATCCTCCCACATTCACAGGGGAAGGAGGACCTCAGTATACAGAGTCATGGTTAGAATCCATGCTTTCTATATTCGAGCATCTGGAGACGCCTCCAGAGAGGAGGGTAAAGCTCGCTACGTATATGCTTTAGGATTCTTCCAAGAGATGGTGGGATATGATCATACAAGTGGGATGCCAGAAGGTTATGGCTTGGGATTAGTTATAGCGTTTATTCTATGAATACTTCTATCCGGAGACTTTGAGGGCCGACCGAGCCCGATATTTCATGAGTCTGGAGCAGGGTACTCTTTCTGTTATGGAGTATTCATCTCGCTTTATAGAGCAGCAGTGCTTCACGCCCATTATAGGAGGTGATGATTTATTCCTAGCAAGGAAGTTTGATGATGGTCTTAGGCATGACATATGATCGCATGTGAACATATTTCAGTTGACATCCATCACTTCGATGGTCAACTAGGAACTGATTGCAGAGCCTAATCTGAGGGATTCTGGAGTTGTGATCCAGGGTGGATTGACCTCTGGAGTTAGTATTACTCCTACTGATAATAGGAAGTGCCATAGGGAGTCTTCGCATAGTGATCCAAGGAGGTGAGACACTTCTTCTGGTATCCAGGTGGTGTGATACGAGTGTGGGAAGGTTGGGAATACGAGGCCACATTACTCGAGATACCCAGTTGAGTGCCGATCTTGTGGAAAGATCAGTCATCTTCAACACTTCTTTTAGATCTTCACACAAGTAGTTGGTGACAAGGGTTTTTCTATGACTCCTCATTCAGGAGCAGCAACACCAGTTTCTCACCAGTCTGGGAACTGGAGTTCTTCCAGCCATTCAGGCTGAGGTGGATGTCGTGGTCGTGGTAGTCAGTCACCAGGCTTCTAGTGACAGAAGGGTTGATTAGCTCAGAGTGGTCAGGCAGGGTCATAGGGCCATGCTGCCAGCCAGGTTTTTGCTGTGGAGCAGACCCAGAAGGATCAGGATCCCGAAACCTCTAATGTTTTAGGTACAATCCTAGTTGCCTCAGTTTTATCTTCTTCTATTTTCGATATAGGGGCTTCCCATAGATTTATATCTGTTGCTTTTGTGGAGAGACTTGGGCTCTGTATCTTTTCTTCTGCTGATATCTTGACGTTAGACACTCTGTTGGGGACAAGAACAACTAGTGCATGTCAGTGCAAGGAGTTCCCTTTATAATTTGGTGGGTTTCACTTCCTTTTGGATATCTATGTCCTAGAGATAATAGGCTATAATGTCATTCTCAGAATGAACTGGTTAGTTCCCTTCCAAGCATTTGTCGATTTCTATCGTCATAGGGTAAGTTTCACATCACTAGAGGGTATATCATTTCTTCATAAGGGTGAACTGGATGTCCAAGAAAATAGAGCAGGACCCGATCATTATGGGTTGGGAAGCGTTATAGCCCAAATTGCTAGTCTATATCTGGACGAACAGGGGACTTCATAGATGTACTTTCCTCCAGTGGTGAATCATTTCAGGGATGTCTTTCCAGATGACTTTTCAGGTTTTACTCCAGAGCAAGAGGTGGAATTTTCTATTGATCTTGTGCCAGGAGCAGCACCGGTGTCTATTCCTCCTTAGAGGATAGCTACACCAGAGTTACAGGAGCTCAAGAAGTAGTTGGAGGAGTTGCAGGCAAATGGTTTCATCTGACCCAGTACTTATCCTTGGGGTTCGCCTATCCTATTTGTCAACAAGATGGAAGGTACCCTTAGAATTTGTGTGGATTATCAGAAGTTGTACCAGTTGACGGTTAAGAACCAATATCCCTTGCCAAGGATTGATGATCTCTTTGATCATCTTAGAGTAGCCTAGGTGTTCTTGAAGATTTACTTGAGATCTGGCTTCCATCAGTTACACGTTATACCATCTGATATACCTCTTACAGCCTTTCGGGGTAGGTATGGTCTATACAATTATGTGTTTATGCCGTTCAGTCTCACGAACATGCCTGCAGTCTTCATGGCACTGACGAACCGAGTGTTCCATCCATACCCGGATTCCTTCATGGTAGTCTTCATGGACGATATCTTGATGTACTCTCACACTTGACATGACCATACCACATATCTTGAGATCTTTTTGAGTACACTAAGAGACAATCAGTTATATGCTAAGCTATCAAAATGCCACTTTTGGATGGACCAAATTCACTTTTTGGGTCATGTTATCTCAGGGAAAGAAGTATCAGTAGACCCAGAGAAAGTGAGAGAATTAGTTTCTTAGGAGCATCGGAAGAACGTATTTGAGGTACGGAGCTTTCTATGGCTTGTTGGATACTACAGATGTTTCATACAGTACTTTTTATGCTTAGCAGTGCCACTGATGGGAATAACTAAGAAGGGTGCAAAGTTCTTGTGGTCATATTCTTGTGAGTTAGCCTTTCAGGAGTTGAAAGGGAGGTTGACTTCAGGACCGATACTAGTATTTCCAGAGCTGGGAAAGAGATACACTATTTACTATGATTCTTTAAGTATCGGGCTGGGATTTGTGCTTGTGCAGGGAGAAGGAGTCATTGTGTATGGGTCTTTCCAATTGAGGCCACATGAGAGGAATTACCCGACGCATGATCTCGAGTTGGCAGTAGTTGTTCATGCTTTAAGTTGTTGGATACATTATCTCTTGGGAAAGAATTTTGTGGTTTTCACCAACCACAAAAGTCTCAAGTATATCTTCACTAAACATGATCTAAATTTGAGACAGTGAAGGTGGGTCGAGTACCTTAAGTCTTTTGACTTTGATCTCATCTACACACTTGGGAAAGGCAATGTTGTGGTTGATGTGCTAAGAAGGAGGACTCAGATATAGGCATTTCAGGAGTCCAGTAGTGAGTGGAAGCTTATGTATCTGTTCTCTGAGATGCATTTGGAGGTGCATGACAGATAGGGATGGATGTTTCTTTCTTCTGTAGCTGTTACCTCTACTCTTCTTGATCGAGTACGAATGAGGCAGCTATTAGATTTTGAAGCCCTATTCCTACAGAAGAGTGTGTCAAGAGAGCACCCTATTCTGGGATGGATCATAGGCGAGAATGAGATCTTGTGCTTTTAGGGGTGTGTATGGGTGTCAGTAGACATACAAGAGAAGCTAATGTGATACTTTCATTCCTTAGTTTGGGAAGTTAATCCTGGTGTCACCAATATGTATCGTGATCTACAATGTTAGTATTGGTGGCCAGGTATGAAGAGAGATATTGTTGGTTTCGTCATGAGGTGTTCCACCTATCAGTATGTGAAGGTGGAACATCAGTAACCATTAGGGTTTTTGCAGTATTTACCCATTCCCAAGTGGAAATGGAGTGACATCAAGATGGATTTTGTGACAGGGTTGTCGACGTCACCTCGAGGGAATGATGCAGGTTGGGTTGTCATTGACAGACTCACGAAGGTTGCTCACTTCTTGCCAATCAAGGAGACCTTCAGTGTCGATGAGCTGGGAAGGTTGTAAATCCATGATATTTTACGTTTAAATGGAGTTCTGAACTCCATTATTTTAGATAGGGATGAATGTTTTACTTCTTGGGTCTAGAAAGGGCTTCATGAGGCACTAGGTACACAGGTACATTTGAGTACAGCTTACCATCCCTAGACAGATGGCCAGTCCGAGCATACGATTCAGGTTCTTGAGGATATGCTTCGGGCATGCATCCTGGATTTTGGAGGTTCTTGGGAGAATCACATACCTCTTGTGGAGTTTTCCTAAAACAATAGTTTTCAATCAACTATTCATATGGCACCTTATTAGGATTTGTACAGTAGGCCATGCCGATCACCCTTATATTGGTTGGAGGTGGGAGAGGCAGCTATGATGGGACCTTGTCTTATCCAGGATACCACAAAGTAGATAGAGTTGATTTGGAAGAGGATGGCTACTCCACAGTCTCGACAGAACTCTTATGCTGATCGACGAAGATGACCTTTGGAGTTCGAGGTCGGAGATCAGGTTTTCCTACGTGTCACAACAAGGTTGGGACACTGATGGATTAGGAGACAAGGTAAGCTTTTTCCGAGGTACGTCGGTCCATTTGAGGTGTTACAGAGAGTTGGGCTGGTTTCCTATCAGTTGCAATTACCTCAGAGGTTTTGGGCTATGCATGATGTCTTTCACGTTTCTCAGCTCCGATGTTACTTCTACGACCCATCTCATGTTTTTCAACCTAAGGAGGTTGAGTTAGAGGTGGATTCCTTATTCGAGGAGCACCCTATCTAGATTATTGATCATAGTGTGAAGGTTCTCTGTGCCTGGTTTGTTCCTCTAGTATGAGTGATATGGCATCACAGGCGAGTACAGGACGAGACCTGGGAGAGGGAGGCCGATGTACGATCACAGTGGCCAGAGTTGTTCGAGGATTCTTTTTCTACGCCGCCTTGATGGGAAATTAAGGGAAAACTTTTTTTTCAGGGGGGAAGTTTGTAAAAACCCATATCTGCTTTTTAGGTACGTTTTTTCCTTTTCTAGTGTTTTTTAGAAAAAGATGAGTTTTTTGAAATTTTTTAAGTACACACCATGTAATTTATAAGTACACGTTGTGTACTCAGTTACTGTGGGTAGCTGGGTGCTGGCCATGTAACGGTCGTGCACACGACCATATGTGGTGACCTGGAGACCGCCTAATGTGAGGGCCGGTAATGGAAATTACACACCATGTACTTCTAAAGTACACACTGTGTACTTTATTTTTTTCATTAAATGCACCAGGGTCACGTATAATCGATAGAAATCCCTCCTTCTAGGTTAGACTCATTCGAGAGCATCTGTACGGTCGTGATTCTTCTCCGAGCCCCTAATCGATCATCTGTTATCCGATTAGACCATCTTCGATTGCATTGGGATCACCACGGTAAGCTCTTCTTTCTTCTAGATCTTCATTTCTTGATTCCTCCTCTTTGAAGAGTTATCCTCGGTTGAGATTTTTTAGCGTTTTTATAGATCCATGGTGTTCTTGGGAGACTCAAGGCTTGGGGTTCATGTATAACGATCTTACAACACTGAGGTAGGTGGGTTGTGCCTTTATGCAGATAGTCTTTGAGTTATATGTGAAAAAGTGCCAAATACCCTTGATCGGGGTATTGCATGTTTACTGTTTTACCCCTGTTGATTGTCTTATATGCTTGTATGATTGATTAGAGGTTAATTGAATGTGAATAGGGATATTTTTCTATGCTTTGGAAGTGTTTTCCCATGAATGTTTTGTTTATGACCGTTTGGTCTTTCTAAGCCTATTAGGCTGCTGTGCTTTCCATTCCTAGTGCTGTTAGGATGAGGTGATCTTATTATCTGACATATTGTTAGGTTGTAGACTATTAGCCAAGTAGTTCTTGAGGTTTACTTTGGTCTCTATGAATTTCTATGCCCGATTGACTTACACAGGGTTGTGGGAACCTGGTGTAGTAGACCATTGGGAGAATGGACGTGAGGGATTCTCCAGAGGGTCTGTGTTTTTACTGTTACGATGTGAGACCATAGGGGGAATTGAAAAAAGTTCTTCTTCAGAGTTTTTGTAGTTCCTCGATGTGGGACACGGGGGTAATGAGAGGTAAGTGATTCCCAAGAGTGCCTTTTAGTTACCGATATGAGACTATAGGGGGAATTGATGGTGAGTGCTTCCTCATAGAGTCTATGCTTAAGCTGAACCAGAGGGGTTAGACTGTGTGAACTTCCCAGAGGGTTTCTTGTTCTTGTTTGGTTGAACTAGAGGGGTTAGGTTGTGAGTACACCTAGAGGGTTACCTGCATTGATTAGCTTCTTACTTGATATCTGAAATTGAATGCATTGAAACTGTATAAATGTTTTCTGTTGAGTACTTCCTTATTTGCTTCTTCTTTTTACTTATTGTCTGCCATATGTATTCACTGACTGTTAGGCACAGATATTTGGTTGGCTGCCTATTGGTATTTAGTCTCACACCCTGTTTGGGTCATGCTTTTGGGCCCAAACATATTATATTGTTGCAGTTATAGATAAGGGAAAGTACCCTTCTACTTTAGGTACTTGATTTGCTGAGGAGATGGAGAGCATGGGACCAAGCTGATGCTTGTGATGTTGAGGGGTTTATCTATTTTCCTTTGTACTCTGGTTTATACTTTATTCTAGCATTGTGACTTTTTTGGCTACTTTACTAGACATATATATCATACATCATATATATGTACTCCAGTTGTTTATTACATTCAATCTTCCACTGTTTACTTTTGTATGATATTATTACTGCTTCCACTATTGTATCTGATTTACTTCCGCTGTGTTACTCTGAAAATGAGGGAATATTTTCCCCACTATCATGCTCAAGGCCCTTGCTGCTAGTCAGCAGCCTCTGGCATTTGGGGAAATGCACTTGAGGAAATGTGACCAACCGTGTACAGGGAACCTCTAAGCGGATCTAGGAACTGAGATGTTACATTCCCCCACCAAATATTTTATGGATGTTTGAGGTGTAGCTATGGGTGGTTCACTATTAAAAAACCCTCCATTTTATCAATATAAATAATTCCTCCTTGATTTTTTGAATTTTAATCCTCCTCTCTTTAATGGTCAAGAGGATCCTTCTGAAATAGAAGAATGGATGCAAAAAATCAAAAGGATCTTCAGTTTCCTTGAGTTTCCTAAGTCTCTAAGAGTGAAGTTCACTATCATTATGCTCGAAGGTACAAAATAAAAGTGTTGGAATTCAATCATTAGAACCAATCCTTAGGATGGTCTCTCTTTGGAATTCTTTGAGGCTTTATTCATCTGACGGTACTTCTCTGAGGTTGTAAATAAAGTGAAGGAGATGAAGATGTGATTCCATTAGTGAGGGGATGGATTGGGATTGGAATTCATTCATTTCTTTGTGGATATAGTTCCTTATCTTCTAAAGTTGGTTGAGGATGATTATTTAAAATATCTACATTTTGATAATGGGATTTTTCCTAATATTCATTTGAGGGATTCTGAATTCGGTCTAACCTCCTTTGTCAATGTGGTGAGGAAATTCATTCAGGTTGAGGCTATATTAGTAGGGGTTCTCAAGGTATCCAATCTTACTTCAGTCTATGGAAGTGGTGAAGGGACTTCCAGTAAAGAGATCAGAAATCATCTTGAAGTTTGTGGTGTTGGTGGTGGAATTAAGAGGTCTTCTAATCATTCATCATCTTATTCTGGGCATAGGACCCTGGTGTGTCATCAATGTAGCAATCCAGGTAACAATAATCCTTCATGTTCAAGTGCTCTAAAAACCTATCATGCTTTTGGTCATTTATTTCATCTCCATAAATTCTATAAGGGTGATGCTTGAAAGAATAGTGGAGCCCGATCCACTCCCTTGAAGAATCATGTGGCTTATCTAGATAAGTGTGGCACTAGCACGAGTTATATTTATGGTTTTGATTTAAATGTTTCTTTCATTTTAATGGATTTACCTTACAGTGTATCCTTTTTGTTTGGAATAAAAGAGGATGCTTTGTATCCTTCATGGAATTCTTTTCAAATCGAAGAAACTTTACTGAAATTCTAAAGCTCATAATTGTGAAGTGAAAGCATATTATGTTGTGTTTCATGTCCCTATCACTTAGTTCTTTCTAAGACTATGTGTGATTGTTCTGGTTTGAAGGTTTTTTTGTGAGATAGGTGGTGTTGTTTGGACATCTATATAGAATTTTAATTTAATGACGATTCCACCCTAGTCGCCCACATTTGATAAAAGTAAACCCTTGTTTCTAACCAATCCTTTTTCTTCATTTTCCCCTTAGTAGAAGGCATCCATCGGTTATACCCTATCCTCTTGGTTTTTCTAACCTTGAGTTTACCATCTCCTCTGGAAATGTTTGGGCTCTTGGAGCAAGCTAGATGGTTATGGTGATAGTAAAGTGTTCGACTTGTGGATTGGGGTTTTTTCATCATTTTAAGGATGGTATGAATCCAATGGCTTATTTTTTGTAATAATGTAAGTCTTTTCCTAGTGGTGATTAATGTTTTCTTTGGTTGGGGAAGTTGAATCATGTTAAAGTGTGAACCTTTACCTTTTAACCTGATCAACTGGAGACGTTGAGGCTCTCTAGGTGCAGAAATATTTATGGTGGGGAAAATTATCACACCCCACTTTCTATTTTTCTCTTATATTTTGGTTTATCCCTTTATATTTGGCTTCCCTCTTGTGTTTTGGGTGTTTCATTTCAAAATTTTGAGTTTCTAGCTATTTTTCCTCTGTTGTGAAGTTTTTGTGCATAGTTAAGGGGAAATTGTGTGGCCTCCTAATGTTGAGTCCCTTTTCAGTTCATTTTTCTCTTGAACTATTAGGGTAACATGGGTAGTTCATAGTTAGATTCAAATAGCATAGCTCTTATGTGTAATTGTAAAATTTTTGGGGTATCCCTAGAAAAGGGCGCATGGCTTGAGCACAGTTAGTCCAAACCGTATGAGATGCATGCACATGGTTCTGAATTTTTTGATAGAACCAAACCACATGGTTGGCGAATGGTTTCTCAATTCATGGATTCAAACTATGCGGTTTTCCTCTAAATTCACTAAGTGACACATGGTTGGTGCACAATTTTCCAAACCATGCAGCTTAGCCAAAAGTAGATCCTAGATTCATTAAAATGTGTTTTTATCTTTTTATCCCTCTCATTTTTTAACCTAAAAACACCCATTATTCGCCTCACTTGGCTCATTCTACCCTAAAGATATTTATACCTTCTTCCTCTCACCTCCCACCTTCTTACAGAGTGATTCCAAGTGGATCTATTCAAGTTTTGGTGTGATTTATCAAGTTAATATCCTCCTTTATTTTGTCTTTTTCTCCTTCCATTTTCTCCATGTTTCTCTTTCTCTCTTGGTCCTGTCGGTCTAGGGTTTATGTCTATTGGGTTCTAAATTAGGTGTTTTTTCTATTAAGGTTCTTCTTGGGTGTTCTTTCCTTCTTAGACCATTGTGGGGTTGTTTTATTTTGTCGTTGACGAAGCGTTGTCAGTTTGAGGTAGGTTCCCTTACGCATTAGCCTTTGAATTTAAATAATCATTGATTTCTTGCCTCTTGCATTGTATTTTTGTACTAATTAGTGTTTTAAAGTTATTAGAATAATTATTTTCTATGAACTGAAGTGAATTTATCCTTTAATTCAATTGTATGAATTTTTTTACAAAACTTCACATTCCAAGTGTTTGAAAAAATGCATGGTTGGCCTTTATAAGTAATTTTTGATTTATAAATTAATGTTATCGATTTTTAAATGTTTTTTGGTTCTTAACCAGTGGTTTGGGTTTCTCAACAGGGATTTTAGTTTTATAAGAAAAGGTTTTCCAGTCAAAGAATTATTGAGGTCCAATTGTTACTTTTGGAAAATGGATTTCCTTAGAAAAATCCCCTTGGGATGCATCTCTTGCCATACCGATTTCTAAAGGGAATGAGAGATCCTTGATATAGTACTTCCCTTGTGAATTTATGGTTATAAGTCATGGGGATCATACCTTGGGGTGATTTAGGGGTGGTTCTTGGTCATGTGGTTTGTCTGGTGGAATTTTTTATTATATATATGTGGTTGATTGTTTGGAATTTCTTAGATCACCCCAACTTTAGACATGACATGGGAACCTAGAATAGATAGCAGAATGTCTGAGAACACTTTCTGCACTAGTTTAGGATTATGCTCTGGCTAGTGGACCTTATTATGGATTTTCTTTACTTTGGGATGATTCCCCTTGGTTAGGCTAGGTAGGGTACAACCGAGCATGAGGGGTCTTTGATTTCATCAATCATGCTGATATGATGGGTCGGGTTATAGTATGTTCTGGACTTTACCTTGATCACCTAGGTATTCCCATGTACATTAGCACTCATTCATATGTGGCGGAGAATTAGGATGCCTCATATGGTATGGCTGTTTGAGTAGTTTATTTCCATTTCCCCTATGTGGTATGTTCTTGGTTGCTTTCCTTAGTGATGTTTATTCCTTGTGAAATTAAATGTTTTGTTTCCTTAAATTTTTTCATGAAAAGTTTTTTGAAATATCACTCCCACTCCCCCTACCTTCCCCAACTTCTAAAAAATCCCAAATTTCTCTTTATAAGAAAAGTATTCTTTAAAAAATATGGAAATGGACAGTGATTTGTGTTAAAAATAATTTTTTTGTAAAACCTATGTTTATATATTGTATTTTAAGCTTATAGATAGTGAATCTTTTATTTAAAGGAAATTCATTGGGATTAGATTATTTGGTCATGACTAATAAGTTTTAATACACATGCTTATACTTTCATTCTAGTTTTTAGCCTTAGGTGAAAGTTCTATCTTGGTCTAGATCATCGTGGTGTGATTTTGGGTTTTGGGTTCAGTGAGTGGACCATGAGGTCACATGGAGATCTGTTGGGTTGTCAAGTTTAGTCTACTTTTAATTTCATTTTATATTTAGTTTTTTTATTTTGTCTTTTAATTTTATGTTTGTATGGTTTCCATTATTCCTTTGTTTTTTATATTTATATTGAGATAAATAATTACCATTATCTCTCATTGATTCCTTTGGTGCTTCTGGCCACCCCGAGGTGATCAGGAATGTACCTCGGGGATGTCATGAGCCGTCTCAAGTGACTGGTTTGGGGTCGACCCAAGTTGGTTTTTGATTGGTCGACATGATATATGTATGTGCCTATAAATAATTACTTGGAACCTAGAATATTCTAAGATGGGTTGGTCCATTTTAAGTGTCAACAAAAATCTAAGCAGTGTTTTCCTTATTAGCTATTTTAGTGCCTTTTTACTCATCCAGCATGGGTATGTGGTTCCTGGTGATACTAATATGTGATATATGGGTTTGACTCTATTATGATTAGGAAGGGATGGATTAATGGAATGGGGGTGAGAAATTTAAAATGTCATGAAAAAGATAAATATTATTTTTCTATATAGCCTTTTGGTAGCATTCTACTCAGCCACCTCATATTGATGACTCTAGATATATGTGATATATGATTCCTGAATCAGATATGGGTAAGTAAGGGGCCATGAGTTCGGATGCCATTTTACATGGGTGTTTTATGGGTGTGTAAGGTTGGTGAGATGTCAATATTATTACAGATTTCCCAATCTGTGATATATAAGACGATTATGTTTGTTTGAACATGGTATTTGGTCTTTAGTGTGATGCCACCTAGATAGAATCTGGTGAAGCATGAGGAAGGTAGAGATATGGTGTCATATGAGCATGCATGGGATGAGGCCCTTGAGGGTTGATATGAGACCTCAGAGGGTTTTATGATCATTAGCCACTGGTACAGGCTTTGGTATAGGCAGGGCAGCCATAGAAGATAACAGAATTTTGGCCATTGTTAGATAAGTGGCTTAGGGCGATCTTGGTTTGAGGCATACAGGGTATTGACAGAGAGCTTAGGGAGCCGATCCATCCATGTCTTATCTAACTTTTTAGTTCTATTCTCAGCACCCACCATTTTTTTAGGGTGAGGGTGGATAGCAGGCAGTAGAGAATTAGATATAATTGGTGTAAAATATTTTTAATCAGCTAGAGACACCCCCTAGTCATATGGTAAATCTAGATACAAACATTCTCATAGGACCATCAAAGCACTATTGAGGCCTACAGGTGAAGGATGGTAGACATTAGGGACTATATTGAAAGTATTTTTGAGGATAGGTTCTTTAAACATATTTCTAGAGACATTGAGGGTGGATATATCCAATGAGTTCATGAATATATAATAGGGTGATACATCTGTCATCGATTATAAAGATAAATTCACTGACCTATCTTGTTTTTTTCCTTCTATGGTTGGTGATGACATCACCAAGGTGAGGAATTTTGAGGATTTTTTGTGTCATACCATCAGGGTAAAGTTGAATATATTCAGACTAACCTCATTCTTATAGGCATTGAATCATGCACTAATATCTGAGATAAACTTGATAGACCGGTCGTATTCAATCTGAGTGATGTCGTCGGGTGAGTTTAATGGTGATAATTCATGTAGAAGGAAGTGTGTTCATGAGGATTCTCAACAGGGAAGTTAGGCCAGAGACTTGGCTAGGCTGCAGAGGAGTGGTTCTTCGATGGTCTTCTTCTAGTGTAGGAATCTCGGGCATGTTCTGACTAAGTGTGAGTGGGATCTAAAGGAGTGTTGGGCATGTGGCTAGATGGGGCATCTAGAGAGGTTATGTAGCAAGTCTTCTTGGACAGATGGGATCCAGGTACCGGGTTAGACTCAGGGATCAAAGGTACGACTGGGAGCGGTACCAAGAGTAGGTGTCTAGGATTCTACTATGTGTATAGGTTGTGGTATGAGGAGAGATACCCTATAGTGGGATCAATGGCTGGTAGCTGGAGAAGCTCCTCAAGGAGGTCAGACCTTGAGTAGTCAGTCTTTAGGTCAGGAGCATGGTTTTGATCTGGTAGGTTTAGAGTAGGATAAGGATTCAATGACAATTAGAGGTTCACATTAATCATGGAGTGAGCATTTGTTTTGGGGCATGGATGGTTTTGGTTCATGATGTGTGCATGTTTTATTTGGACTAACCAGGCACTAGTTAGTATGTGGGAATCGGATATGATGTGTGATATGTATGATGTGCGTAGGAATTGAGACTGTGATGGGAATTCATGTGTGTGTGTGTGTGATGTGGGATTATTTTTGAGCATCTATTGAGATGAATGATCTTGTAGACATCTGATGAGATGTGACACTCATGGGTTTCATGTATGAAATGAGTGAAAATGAGCATCTCATGAGATGCAAGACTTGATGGGTGTCATGTATGACCGGGCATGAATTGAAAATCAAATGAGGTGCAAGAATGATAGTATGTTAGGGGAGTAATTTTATGTCTAGGGATGGTCGATGGACCATTAGAATGTTGAATTTTGTTTCGGGAAGCGACTGAGTAGGTAATTCTTAAGGTGGGGAGCGCCACAAGAGGAATTGACCATTACTTAATAACTGAGGTAGACTAGGGTAATAATTATGAGATGTTTATATTAAATACCATCTCAGTGTGATACCTCATATCTCAATGATGAGCTATCGTAAGGTGGGGATATTCTAACATCCCAGGTTTTTTAACAGGTCGTAATTTCTACGTAAGCATGGATTTTGATTTCAGTGGATGGACTAACCATAATTCTAGGATTAGGGGCCTAATTTCAAAGGTTTTAATGATCAAAAGCGTTTCTTTTAGTCATGGTTTTTGGATCAATAAGTTCCTCAAGAGTTTGAATGGGTTCTTGAAGAATCGGGCTCTAAAAACCCAATTTTGGGAAAAGGCAGACCGGGGTGCACGGTTGGGACACAGTCTATCTAACCATGCAGCCTAAATCATGTGACCAAATTTTCAAATGGGAATGGTTTTATTAAATTGTGTGTCCCATTTTGGTTAGGATTTCACAATGTTTTATGTGTTTAGAGTCACCTGCATGGTTGGTGCATGGTTTGTTAAACCGTGCGTCCAAATCATGCGAAGTGTTTTTCCTTTGGACAGTGATCACCACACGGTTGAGGCACAGTTTTCCAAACCATGAAGTAACCATGTGGTATTTTAAAAAATTCAAAATTAAATTTTTTACCCATATTTATTTAAGAGGAATCACCATTAATTCTCTTCCCATGAGTGCAGCACCTCCAAGTAGGGAGCTCTCCATTTCTCCCCCCTTCACTAAGATTTGAGCCTTCGACCTTGTTTGAGCTCTGATTCAAACTTCATTGGTCGATATGAATTCTTTTCGGTAAGGCCTTTAGTCATCTTACTTATATTTATTGTTTATCTCACCATAGTTAATTCTAAATCCATGTGATATCTTTTTCCCCATTTTCAAGTCATTTTTTCAAAAAATAGAATTCCTCTTGTTTTGGCTCTAGTTAAAGGATGATATTTGATGAGCGAGTGCCTCCAATTATAAGGTAGGTGGTGCCTAGATTTTTACTTAATTTTATGGGTTTTTTGGGGTGAATGATTTAATATAAACATTGGTTTGACCTAGTGTGACCCTAAATAAATTAATGCTTTCTTTAAAATTGATGAATTCATGTTATGGGACATCATTGGGTATTCCCTAGTTCAATTACACATGATAATCTGAATAAGGGGATTTTTTCCAACTAGGCAGATTAGGTTGGTGGTTTAATTTAAATTAAATTAAATTTGATATGACTACTATAGTTTTATGGGAATGTAACGGACATAGACTGAGGCTTTGAGGTGATTTTGATCATCGTGACTAAGGTAACATGGTTTTTCAGGTTGGGCTTAGGCTGAGATATGTGGGGTGATGATGATCACTAGTTTGAGGCGACATGGTTGTCAGTTTGAGATGAAGAGTTTTTCAGGTTGAGGGCATGGCCTATGGGACGTGATATAGTGTTTACCATTAGGACTTTATCAATGTGGTCGCATGGGGTGTGTGGTTTCAGATGATGTGGCTTATGATATGTTGGTTATTTCCACTCACCGTTGTTGGTTGACATACCATTGGAGTCATGTTCACAAAAATAAGACTCAGATGAGGTGGTTTTGACCACTCTTTGTGGGTGGAGGCCTCTGTAGATATTTTAGCTTAGGGGACGGTGTTGACTATCATTTATGTTGGAGGTGCTCACCATAGAATTCCATAGTAGATGGTGATGAACCATTGAGAGATGGTTTGAGACCATCAGTTGGGGGATAAGGGGCGATGTTATATTGAGGTTGATGGGCTAGGATTATTGGAGGAGAGACCATGCCATGGTAAATTGAGCTATTGAGATAATGGTGATTTATTATGCATTGGAGGACAAATATCCCCATGCCTCGAGATGTTGAGCTGCTATATCGATGGTGACTTTCTAATCTGAGGTCTGAGGGACCTAGGAATTATTGATGGGTGTGTCGTTGGAACATCAGTTACTTGATTGATGGAACATGATGTGTTAGGTGCCATGAGGTGTCTAGTGACATAGTTATGGGTGGAACCTGAGGTTTCACTTAGCATAATACTCTTTAGGGAACACATGGTCCTTAAGCCATGGGTCCTTGACACTGTAAAAATATATTTACATACATGTATTGTATGCCAAATATATATTTGGGGCTACATATTCATAGATATGTTGTCATTTTCTAAATTAGGTAAACACTCACTTATGGCTTTTGAGCACAAGTAGAGCTGGTAAATTATTAAACATGTGTGATTTTTATTTTTTATCATATTTTTCATACACTTGTATAATAATAGATGTAAGACATGCACACATTAGTGGTGGCCTACTGAGTTCATACTCACACCCAACAAAATCCCCTCAGGATGTGTGTAGAATTTATGTATTTGAGATTAGGTAAGGGATTAGGCTCGAGAGATGGACCTTAGTGATCAGGGGTGTGCCACTTTTTTTGATATGGATGGCAGTGGACTAGGTGGCTCCTCTATATTGAGATGGACCTTATTTTGGGTTTTTATATATATTTACTTACAAGGTTGACCATGGGTGTCCTTTATTATCTATTTGTTATGAACTATATCAACATTTGTTATCTTCTATAATGGTATAATGCTTTGGGCTTATGCTTACTACTATTATCTATTATGCTTCCACTGAGTTTTATTGTTTCTTATCTTGTTGTTGTTTTCCTTTTTCCACTGTGTTATATATGTATGGACCACTATTATTATCATCACAAGAGGGTATAGTCTCCCCACTATCACCTAAATAAACGCTCACATCTAGTCGGTAGCCTTTTTCATGTGGGGAGTCATGCCTAAGGCCCATTGGTACGTGCGGGTTGGAGCACAGTTTTAAGTGGCTCCTGGATCAGGGTGCAACAAATGGTATCATATGAGTTTTTTTCATTATTTATCTTATTATTTGGGTTATGGTAAACTGAAGGTTGGGATGTACTCAGAACTGGGTAAAGAAATCATTTTTTTGGTGCTTGTATCCCTAAGCATGGGGGAAGTACTAATTTTATAGGGGTGTAAAATTGATTTTATGTTTTTCACTTTTATAGTTGATTGATTTCCACCTCAACCGGTGCACTTGGGTGTGTTGTTATTTGATTATGTGGTTTGACCACTGGCCTGGTATGGAAAGGGAGGATTGTTTATGAATCATGGTAGGAACATAGGGTTACATGATATATGTATGTGTTAGTAAATAATTTCTTAGAACCTGGAATATGCTAAGAGATGATGGGTTGTTTAAAGTGTCAATATAAATCTAAAGAGTATTTTCCTGCTTACCTATTTTGGTGGAATTATACTCAACCAACCCAAGTATGTGGTTCCAAGTGAGACTGATATGTGATATATGGTTCTGAAATTATTATGAGAAGGTGGGGAAGGATTAATGGAATGGGGTGAGCTATTTAAAATGTCAACAAAAATCTAAACGATGTTTTCATATATAGACTCTTTGTGGAATTCTACCCAGCCACCTCAAATTAATGACTCTGTATATATGTGATATATGATTCCTAGCTCTATTATGTGTAGGCAATGGACCATGAGGCTGGATGATATGTGATTCCTGACACTATTTTGGGTAGACAAGGAACCATGGGGCCAGATAATATGTGATAATTGCGCCTAATATGGGTAGGTAAGGGTCCATGTGGGTGGATGTCACATGATATAGGTGCTCTAGGGGAGTGTAAGGGTGGTGAGATATGCTTCCTATTACATGTTTCTCTATCTATTATATATATGGTTGTTATGGCTATTTGACCATGGTATTTGGTCTTCAGCATTCTTCCACATAGATGGCTTCCAATAGAGCATTAGGAAGGCAGAGATATGGTTCTGCATGATCAATCATGGTATGAGGTCCATGAGGGTCAAGATGAGGCATCGTATGGTCTGGATGGTCATGAGTCACTAGTATTTTCCTCCTTATAGGAGTGGAATTCATAATAGATGACATATTTTTTTCCACGGTTAGACGAACAGCTCAAGGAGAGCTTAGTTCAAGGAATACAGGGTATCAATAGGGGATCTCATGGAGTTGATACATCCATGGATTATCTGAATCATGTGTTATAGTCTTATAATCCACCATTATTTTAGGGTGAGGGTGGACTGAATGCAGTAGAGAACTAGATCTATTTAGTGTAGATGATTTTTGATCAGCAGGATACACCCCCTGGTTGGTGGCTGAAGTTGGTTATATACGTGCTCAAAGTACCGAAAAATCACTAGTGGGATGTATAGGTGTAGGAAGGTAGACATTAGGGACTTACTTGGAAGGATTTTGAGTCTATATTCTTTAAAAATATTTTTGAATACCTTGAGGGTGGATAGAGACCATGAGTTCATAGACCTGTCCCATTTTGTGCCTTCTATGGTGGAAGATGAAATATCCAAGGTGAGAAATTTCGAGGAATATTTATGACATACCATCAGGGTTTAAGTGAATATCTTCATACTGACCTTGTTCTTAGAGGAGGTGAATCATGCACTAATATTTTAGAGAAACTTGATGGACTAGTCATATTCGAACCGGGTGATGGTGTCGGGTGAGCTTAGTGGTGATGCTTCAAGCAGTAGGAAGCATGGTCATGAGGAGTCTCTGTAGAGAAGTCAAGATAGTGATTGGGGTAGGCCACCAAGGATTGGTACTTTAATGGTGTCCTTCAAGTGCGGGTAGCTAGGGAATGTTCAGACTCAGTGTGAGTGGGCACCAAAGGAGTACCAAGCATGTGGTCAGATGGGGCATCTTGAGAGATTTTGTAGGAAGTCTTCTCAGAAAATTGGGAGCTAGGGAGTAGTTCAGACTCAAGGATATAAGGTATGACTGAAAGTTGTATGGGGAGAAGGTATTATGATTCTACTATGTGCATAGGTCACGGAAAGGAGAGAGATACCTAATAGTGTGGTTAGTGGTCGGTAGTTGGTGTAGCTCGGTAGGGAGGTTAAACCTCGAGTATTCAGTTTTCATGCCAGGTGAATGATATTGATCTGGAAGGTTCAAATTAGGCCAGGGATCTGAAAATAGTTATAGTTACACCTTGATCATGGTGTGACATTTTTTTGGCATGGTCGATTTTGTTGAACGAGGTGCATGTGTTGTATTTAGAATAACCAGAAGCTGGTTAGTATATGGGCATTAGATATGAAGTGTGATATGTATGAGGTGCGTAGGAATTGGGGATATGATGCGAATTCATATATATGTGTGTGTGTGTGTGTGTGTGTGATTTGGGATTATTTTTTATCATCTGTTGAGATATAGGATCTTATGGGCATCTGATGAGATGAGGGACTCATGGGTGTCTTGTATAACATGAGTGTTGATGAGCATCTGATGAGATGTAGGAATTTATGGGTGTCATGTATGACATGGGAATGAATTGAGAACCACATGAGGTGTAGTAATTATGGTATTTCATGGGAGGAATTTTATATCTAGGGATGGTCGGTGGACCATCGGATGTTCAATTTTGGGTCGGGAGGAGATCGGGTAGGTAATTCCTAAGGTGGGGATCACCACAAGAGGGATTGACCATGATTTAATAACCAAGGTTGACCGGTGTGATGATTATGATATGGTCATGTTTTGTACCATCTTTTTGTGAGATCTCATATCTTAGGGATGACCTATCTTAAGGTGGGTAGATTGTAATGTATCGGGTTTTTGAACGGGACAAAATTTTTGGGTAAACTTGAATTTTGAGTTTGGTGGACATACAAAAACAATTCTAGGATTAGGAACCTAATTTTGATGGTTTTAATTCTCTAAAGTGTTTTTTTAGTCATAGTTTAGGTCTCAATAATTTCCTCATTAGTTTGAAAGGGTTTTAGAAGTATCAGGCTCCAAAAACCCAGTTTTGGGAAAAGGCGGACAGGGGCACACGGTTTTTTAACTGTGCAGTCTAAAAAGTGTTTTCTATTTTTCAAAGTGATATGGTTATATTAAACCATGATTACCCGTTAAATAAAACGTGTATAGTGGTGCATGTTTATAGATTCACTTTCATAGTTGACCAGGGTTTGTCAAACTGTGTGGCCAAACCATGTGAGGTGATTTTCCTTTGGACAGTGAGCATCGCACGGTTGGCGCATAGTTTTCAAAACTGTGTGATAATTGTACATATTTTTAAATAGGTCAAAAATAAATTTTTTCCCATCTTTATTTAAGAAGGTTCTCCCACATTTATCCTCCCATGCATGTAGCACCTCCGAGAAGGGAGATATTCATTTCTCCTCCCTTCCCTAAGCTTTGATCCTATGGCCTCATTTGAACTTCTATTCAAGCTCCATTGGGGGATAAACATTCCTATTAGTAAGGACTTTAGTCCTATTACTTATATTTCTTATTTATCTCACCATATGGAATTCTAAATTCATGTGATCTATTTTTCCATATTTTTCGAACACTTCTCTAAAACTCGGATTCCTCTCATTTCGGCTTGAGTTGGATATCGTTGTTTAATGAGTGATCACCTATGAGTATAAGTTAAGTGGTTCCTAGATTTATCCTTAATTTTACTTGTATTTTTGGGTATTTGATTTAATATGTGCATTGGGTTGACTAGGTGAGACCCAAAATAAATTAATGTTTGCTTTTAAAATGATGAATTGATGTTATGGGATGTTGTTGGGTATGCCCTAGTTAAATTATACATGCTAATCCAAGTGAGGGTATTTTGACCAAATGGGTAGGTTAGGTTTATTGTTTAATTTAAATTAAATTAAATGTGAAATGACTATTGTAGTTCTATGGGAATGTGATGGGAATTTCCCAAGGCTTTGATGAGATATTGATCACTCGGACTGAGTTGACATAGTTCATTGGGTTAGGCTCAGTCCAAGATACATTGGGTGATAATGATCACCGGGTTGAGGCAACATGGTAGTCATTTGGAGGCGATGAGTTCATTGGGTTGATGTCATGGCCTGCATAATGTGAGATGGAGTTGACCATCAAAACTTTAGTGATGTGTTTGTATGGTGCATGAGGTGTTGGATTATGTGACTTTGGATATGTTAGTGATTTACACTCACCATTTTGGCTAACCTACCATTGGAATCATGTGCACAAAGATAGGAATTAGTTAAGGTGGTGTTGAACACTCATTGTGGGTGGAGGCCCCCATTGATATTGAGGCTTAGGGGATGATGTTGACCATTAATTATGTTAGAGGTTCTCACCATATAAAGCTACGATAGATGGTGATGAACTATCAAGATATAGTGTTGAGACTATTTATTGGAGGTTGAGGATCATCGTTAAATTTTGGCTGATGGATCGATATTATTGGAGGATGGGAATTATCATGCCTCAGAAAGTCAATCTATTAAACTGATTGTGATTTATTATACATTGGAATATAGATATCGTTGAGCCTTGGTATGTCGATATATTGAGATGATGGTGACTTTATGAGAGTAGATCTAAGTAACTTGGGGATTATTGATGGGTGTACTATTGGGATTATAGTTACTTGATTGATGGAACATCAGGTTTTGGGTGGAATGAGTTGTCTGGTGACATGGTTATGGGAAGAACCTGAGGTTTCACCTGGTATGATGCTCTTCAGGGGATTCATGGGAACTAATACATGGGTCCTCACCACTAAAAATATATATTTTCATACATGTATTTTATTCCAAATATATATTTGGGGGGCATGTGTTTATAGATATATCGGCATTGGCTGAAGCCGGAAAATACTCACTTGTGGTTTTTGAACACAATTGGAGAAAGTTAATTATTAAACATGTGTGATTTTTCATTTTATTATATTTTTCATACACATATATAATTATGGATGTAAGAAATGCACATGTTGGAGGTAGCATAATAGGTTCATACTCACACCCTACATGGGCCCCTTAGGATGAATGTAGACTTTATGTCTTTGAGATTGGTTAAGGGATAAGTCTCTAGAGATAGAACTTAGTGATTAGGGGTGCACCACTTTTGCATGGGATGGATAGCAGTGTACCAGATGGTTCCTCTACATCATGTTGGACCTTATTTTGGGTTTTTATATATATATATACTTACAAGTTTTGCCACGGGAAACCTTGAATATCTTTTTTGTATGAACTATCTTGACATGTTTTATCTTGAACAATGGTATTATGATTTGGGCTTTTGCTTACTACTGTTATCTATTATTCTTTCGCTATGTTTTACTGTTGATTATCCTATTATGGCCCTCTTTCTTCTATGTTATATATGTATGGACCACTATTTTTATCATCACCATAGTTTATAGTCTCTCTACTATCACCTAACCAGACCCTCACTACTAGTCGGTAGCCTTTTTCATATGGAGCAACGTGCCTAAGGACTGTTCGTACTCCAGTCTAGAGCATATTTTTAAGTGGTTCCTAGGTTGGGGCACTACAAATGGTATCAACGGAGTTTCTTTTACTTTTTAGTCTTATTATTTGGCCTATAGTAGACTAAATACTAGGATGTAGTCATAACTGGGTAAATACCTCATGTTTGCGGGCATGTAGCCCCATGTGCGAGGGATAGACCAAGTTATTAGGGGTGGGAAATTGATTTTATGTTTTTCACTTTTTCTATTAACTGATTTCCACCTTGATCAGCGCACTTGGGTGTTACATTATTGGATGTTGTGGTTTGACCCTTGGCCTAGTATGAAAAGGGATGACTATTTATGCATCATGGAAGTCACATAGGGTTACATGATTTATATATGTTACTATAAATAATTTCTTGGAACCTGGAATATGCTAAGAGGGGTTGAGTTATTTAAAGTGTCAATAAAAATCTAAATAGTGCTTTCCTGATTAGCTCTTTCGATGGAATTGTACTCATCTATCCTAGGTATGTGTTTCCCAGTGAGACTGATATGTGACATATGGGCCTAACCCTATTATGAGTAGGTAGGGATAGATTAATGGAATGGGGTTGAGCCATTTAAAATATTAAAAAAATAGTTTTTCCCTATATATCCTTTTGGTGGAATTCTACTCAACCACCTCAAATTGATGAATCTGGATATATGTGATATATGATTCCTGGCTCTATTATAGGTATTAAAGGGTCCTTGAGGTCAGATGAAATGTGATGATTGACTCTGTTATGTGTAGGAAAGGATCCATGAGGGTAGATTATATGTTACTCCAAACCCAGATATGGGTAGGTAAGGGGACATGAGGTCGTATGTCATGTGACATGGGTATGATAGGGGAGTGTAAGGGTGATAAGATGCACTTTATATTAAATATTTCCCTATCTATGATATATATGACTATTATGTTTGTTTGAACATGGTATTTGTTCTTTAGTGTGATGCCACCAAGATGGATTCTAGTGGAGCAACAGGAGGGTGGAGATATGGCACTGCATGATCATGCATGGGATAAGGCCCCTGAGGGTCGGGATGAGGCAACTGAGGGTCAGGATAATCATGATCCATGGGTAAAGGCTCTAGTGTAGGTAGTTCATCCACAACAGATGACAGATTTTGGGCCATGGTTAGACGAGCAGCTCAAGGAAAGCTTGTTTTGAGGCATACATGGTATCAATAGGGGAGCTCATGGAGCTGATCCATCCATGGATTATCTGACTCATGAGTTCTAGTTTCATCACCCACTATTGTTTCAGGGTGAGGGTGGACTGAAGGAATGAGAGAACTATATTGAATTGGTGTAGATTATTTTTTATCACCTGGAGACACCCCCTGGTTAGAGGGTGAAGCTGGCTACATAAATGATCATAGGACTAAAAAATCAATGGTGGGACATACAGATACAAGCTGGTAGACATGAGAGACTATATTGGAATGATTTTGAGTCCAAGTCCTTTTAACATATTTCCAAATACCATAATGGGGGATATATCCTGTGAGTTCATGAATCTACAATAGGGACATACATTAGTCGTGGATTATGAGGCTAACTTCATAGACTTGTCCCATTTTGCACCATCTATGGTGGGTGAAGACATCGTCGGGGTGAGGAATTTCAAGTATGGTTTGTGGAACTCCATTAGGGTTTAGGTGAATATATTTAGACTAACCTTGTTCTTATAGATGGTGAATTAGGAGCTGATAACTGATGAAAACATAATGGTCTAGTCATATTCGAGTTGAGTGACAACATCAGGTGAGCTTAACTATGATGATTTAGGTGGCAGAAAGAATGTCCATGATGAGTCTCAATAGGGAAGTTGGTCTAGAGACTTGGGTAGGACAATGATGATATTTTCTTCAATGGTGTGCTTCCAATGCGGTCATCCAGGGCATGTTTGGACTTCGTGTGAGTGGGCTCTAAAGGAGTGTCGGAAATGTGTTCAAATAGAGAATCTAGAGAGGTTCTATAGGAATTCTTCTCAGATTTTTGGGAGATAAGGATCTGAGGTAAACTAGGAGAGGTACCATAAGTGAGTAGCTAGGGTTCTACTACATTCATAGGTTGTGTAAGGGAGATAGTGACCTAGTAGTGGGGTCAATGGCCAGTAGCTGGTGCGGCTCCACGAGGAGGTCATACCTCAGGTAGTCAAGCTTCAGGCCAGGTTCATGTTGTTGATCTAGTGGGTTCAAAGTAGGAAAATGAGTCGATGATGGTTATAGTTATGCCTTGATCATGGTGTGACCTTCTGTTTTTGGGCATGTTCAATTTTGGTGCATGAGGTGCATGTGTTATATTTGGACTAACCTGGCATTGGTTAGTATATGGAAATCAGATACGATGTGTGATATGTATGAGGTTCATAGGCATCAGGACTATGATGGGATATATATACATATATAATGCGGGATTATTTTTGAGAATTTTTTGAGATATATGATATTATGTGTATGTGATGATATGTGAAACTCATGGGTGTCATGCATGACATGAGTGCTGATGAACATCTGATGAGATGCAGGACTTTATGGGTGTCATGTATGACATGTCCATGAGTTGAGAACCTGGTGAGGTGAAGCAATGGAGTTATTTCATCATAGGACTTTTATATCTAGGGATCTTCATTGGACCATCGGAATATTGAATTTTGGGTTGGGAAGCGACTAGGTAGGTAATTTCTAATGTTGGGAGTGCCACAAGAGGATCTAACTATGACTTAATAACTAGAGTATACCAGGGTGATGATTATGAGTTTGATATATTTAGTACCATATTAATGTGAGACCTCAAAGATCAGGGATTAACTATCTTAAGGTGGAGATATTGTAACATCTCGATTATTAAATGGGTTGGAATTTCCAGGTAAACTTGAGTTTTGAGTTTGGTGGATAGACCAAACTAAATTCTAGGCTTTGAAACATAATTCCATAGGTATGACTAGTAAAAAGTTTTTATTAGTCATTTTTTAAGTCTTAGTAAGTTCCTTGAGAGTTTTAATGGGTTTCAAAAGTCTCAGGATCTAAAAACCCAGTTTCAGGAAAAGGATGACAGGGGGTGCATAGTTGGTGCGTGATCTATCTAACAATGAATCCTAAACCATGAAGCCAAATTTTCAAAGGTTCGTTGTTAGATTAAACCATGTGGTGCATTTTAGTCAAGCATGCACAGTGGTTTGAGTGTTTAGATTCACCTGTATGGTTGGCACATAGTTTTTCAAACCGTGCACCCAAACTGTTCCATGTGTCTATCCTTTTGATAGTGAGTACCCCAAAATTGGCAGACGGTTTTCCAAACATGTGGTAATCATGAAGCTTTTTAAATTAGTAAATTTTTTCTTTTTTCCCCTTATTTATTTAGGAGGTATCTCCCTCATTTCTCATCCCATGCGCGTAGAACCTCTAGGTAGAGATATCTCTATTTCTCCTCCCTTCCCTAGGCTTTGAGCCTCCAACCTCATTTGAGCTCTGATTCGAGCTCTATTAGTGGCTATGGATTCCTCTTGGTAAGGCCTTCAGTCCTCTTAATTCTATTTCTTGTTTATATCACCATATAGAATGATTAATCTATGCGATCTCTTTTTCCATATTTTCAGGTTGTTTTTCAAAAACTATGATTCATCTTGTTTCGAATCGAGTTTGTGGCTGATATTCGACGAGCGGGAACCTACAAGTATACGGTTGGTGGTGCCTAGATTTATTCATAATTTTATAAGTGTTTTGGGGTGTGTGATTTAATACACATGTTAGGTTGACAGGATGAGACCCTAAATAAATTAATGCTTGCTTTTAAATTTATGAATTGATGTTATGGGATGTCGTTGGGTATAACCTAGTTCAATTATACGTGCTAAGATGAGTAAGGGGATTTTGAACAACTGGGTAGGTTAGGTTGTTGGTTTAATTTAAATTAAATTAAATTCTATATGACTACTATGGTTCCATGGGAACTTGATGAACATGGCCTGAGGCTTTTAGGTGATGTTGATCACTGGTACTAAGGAAACATGGTTCATTAGTTTTGGATCAGACCGAGATACATGGGGAGATGATGATCACCAGGTTGAGGCAACATGGTTTTTGGTTTGAGATGATAAGGTCATCGGGTGGAGGGAATGTCCCATGGGACTTGATATGGTGTTGACCATTGGGACTTTAGCAACATGGTCTCATGGATCATGTGGTACCAAATGATGTGGATTAGGATATGTTGGTGATTTCCTCTCACAAATAGCACTCAGTTAAGGTGGTGTTGACCACTCATTGTGGGTGGAGGCCTCCATAGATATGGAAGCTTAAGGGATGGTGTTGACCATCAATTATGTTGGTGATTCTCACTATATAAATCCATGGTATATGGTGATGGACCATTGGGGAATGGTGTTGAGACTATCATTTGGGGGATAAGGCTTACTATTATATTGATTTTGATGGGCCAAGACTATTGGAGGATGAATATAGCCATGCCTTGAGATGTTAGGCTATTGAGACAATGGTGATTTATAATACATTAGAGGATGTATATCATCATGCCTTGGGATGTTGATATGCTGAGATGATGGTGACTTTCTATACGGAGTTCTGAGGGACCTAGGACTTATTGATGGGTGTGATGTTGGGACATCAGTTACTTGATTGATGGCATGGGATGTGTCGGGTGGCATGAGGTTTCTACTGACATGGTTATGGGTAGAACCCGAGGGTTCACGTGATATGATACTCCTCAGGGGATGCTTGTAAATTAAGCTAGGATTCCTCGCCACTAAAAATATATATTTGTAGACACGTATTGTATTCTAACTATAAATTTAGGTTCACGTGTTCATAGATATACTGACATTGGACGAATAAAGTAAATGCTCACTTATGGCTGCTGAACATAAGTGGAGTGGGTTAATCCTTAAATGTGTGTTCTTTTTCCTTTTATTTCATTTTTCATAAACATGTATAATTATGGATATAAGATAGATATGCCTTGGTGGTGGCCTATTTAGTTCATACTCACACCCTATATGTGCCCCTAAAGAAACTTATAGACTTTATATATTTGATATTGGGTAAGATATAAGGATCAGGAGATGGACCTTAGTGATTAGGGGTGTATTGTTTTTACACGGGGTGGATGGTAGTGGACCAGGTGGTTCCTCTACATCGATCTGGACCTTATTTTGGGGTTTTTTATATATGTACTTATAAGTTCAGACCTGTGAAACTTTTCTTATCTATTTTTTTTATCTTTCTAGAAATTTTTTATCATCTACATTAGTATTATTCTTTGATATTATGCTTATTACTGCTATCTATTAAGATTTCACCAATTTTTATTGTTTTTTATGATGTTGTGTTCCTTTTTCAATTGTGTTTTATATGTATGGAGCAATATTTTAATCATCACCATGGGTTATAGTCTCTGCACTATCACTTAACCATACCCTTACTGCTAGTCAAAAGCCTTTGGCATATGGGGAGGCATTCCAAAGTCCCAATGGTACTCCCACCCAGATCATGGTTTTAAGTGGTTCCTGGGTTAGGGTACTATATTTCCTTTGTTATAGAAATGATGAATTTTAGATTCTTGAATGGAAATTATTTATTTTGGCTTCTCCCTCATTTCCTAGTTCCCTTGGTTATTCTAGGATTGTTTATCCCATGTAAGTGTTGGAATTCTAAGTGTTTTGAGCTGAGTGGTTTTGTAATGAACATTTGGCTTATAATCCATGATTTCACATTCATCATAAATTGGTTTTTAAATTATTAAAGACATTTGTTTATAATCCTTGAAATGCTTACATTTTGAATATTTTTATGAAATTAAATTCTCCTTTGGTTTTTTATATGGAAAATGATTTCAAATCATGTTGTATTTTGTTGGAAAGTAATTTCAAATCATGTGATGTTTTGATGAAAAGTGATTTCCAAACATGGTGTGTTTTAATGAAAAATAGTTTCAAATAATGGTATGTGGAGTTTAAAGGCCACCAAGGGTGGGAGAAAAATATTAATTACTTTAAAATAATTGGCCCCAATATAGACAGAGTACATGAAAACCTAAGGCATTGATGAGGAGAATAAAATTGGGACAAGTATAAAAGAAATGATATATTTTTCTTAGTAAGGATATAAAATTACAAATTTAACTAAATCTTGGATTTCATGATACTGTTGGGGGTGTAACACCCCATTACCTTTCTGTCAGGTATGTTTAAACCTTTGTTTTTTGGTTTCCTTTTTATATGGGTGTTTAATGACAGAAAGGAATTGGAGGGATTCCTATAATGGTGAAGTTGTGGATTTTCTAGAATTTTCAGCATAAACCTAAAATTTTTGTTGCTCGCTGGGAAATTACATGTTGTGTAATTCGAGTAAATTACATGTAATGGATTCTGATTAAAATCCATGAATTTGATACACAGTTTGATAGGTTTACATGTTATGTATAGGTTTCTCATTGTGTAAGGGAAAATATCAGTTTCTAAATTAAAAGGAGAAACATTTTTCAATGATTCTAACCTTTGTAGATTAGATACCCAGTAATGGGATTACACAGCATGTAAATGTTATAATTTATGGTTTTTAGGGTGGTGTATGGATGATTCTCATTTCAATCCACCTTTATCCTTACATCTCTCGACCCAAAACTTACCCAAGGTGATTCTGGGATACTTCTTTCATTCCAGATCACTTTGTTCAGTGATTGATCACTATTGGGGTTGGATTTATTCTCTCATGGAATGTAATCCTTATATTTATTCTTTTATTTTGATTAAGGATGTGCTTTTGGATACAGTTTATTTTAGATTTGCAATTGTATAGTGTTTTCTATCGATCATTTTCTATTTCTTGGTGTTTCATATTTTTCTAAGTCTATTCTCTTGGTTTCTGATCACCAGTGTCTAAGGAAGCTATGTTTCTACCATTTTGAGGTAGGTGTTTCCATAAAATGGGTTGATTATTTGAATTATGTATCGTTATTAATAATTTTTCTTTTGGTTTTTTTATTTATTTTAAGTGATAAATTATTTCAAATGATTTCATGGGAAATAAAAAGTTTTTCAAAATATGGGTTTTTCTTTGAAAATGAACTTTCTTGATGTGAAAATTGATTGTCAAACTCCAAAGAGGATCCTATTGGATTTTAAAATGTTTCATTAAATTATGATTATGGTTTTAAAATTAAATTTTGACAAATATATATTTGGAACCTCAGATGAATCAAAAAATAAACATGGGTATCCTTAAGGTGTGTTTGGAACCACTAGGTGGAAACCTTTTGTGATATCGACTAGAAGGACTCGATATCGGTTGTGATATTGAATGGTATGACAAAATATTGGTTGAATATAATGTTGTTCCTATTTAGGCTTTGCTTATTGGTGTCTAGTACATAGTTTCCCAAATTCTAGATCCCATATTTGAGAAGCATTTCCATTATTTATGGTTAGTTATCGTATGATTGTTTTTATCATGGATTATTTCTCACATATTTTTATATGAGGTTGTATCACATAGATTAACAAGGTAGGTTTGTTCATGGATATGTTCTTATGTGTTTACCTTTGGTGGTAAGGATATTCTTTCATATTTTATCACTTCTACTTGTCATATTTCTGGTTTGAGAATATTGAAGGGATTTTATGAAGACCAAAGGAAGAAAAAGGGAAAATGATTTATAAATAGATTATATTTCTGAAAAAATATCTGTAAAACTGTTTTTTTAAAATATAGAATTATTTCATTCTTGATAATAGACCTCATATAGAAATAGTGGTAGTATCTGACTAGGATTTGGATCACACCCAACTTATGCCTTTAGGCATTTGTAGACATCGTGTTGTAGGATTCAGGTAAAGGGAATAGCATCTTGTAGCATACTGGATTCTCTTATTTTTGTTGATTTCAGTTTGGGTTGGTTTGGAGGGGACTTTTGGTCACATTGGGAATTGAATTACTTTATGTTTTAGCTTGTTTTGGATGGGATTGTATGTATTTTGTGGTATCTTGTCTGTTTCTGCTCATACTTTAGTTGTTTTTCTTGTTATTCTTATATTCAGGATGGTTTTTTTCTTTCAAGTTTTACCTATATCACATGACAGGCCTATTCAGATGGATTTTCTAGTTGATCTAAGTTGGTTTGTTACAATTTGGAATCAAACAAATTCTCATCCTGAACTGTATTATCACTTCCTGAGTTTGGTTTCATGTCTTAGGTAGACAGAATTTAGGACCATCAGAATTCATATAGTAAGTGTGGAAAAGGGTTATGTCCAACTCACTTCTATGACTGAAACAATGTTACCATGGGTGGTTAGGGACTTTTACTAGGTTTGAGACTTGGGGTTTTAGGTCATTTGAATAAACTATATGGGAAGATTATTTAAATTGAATTGTTCCTTTTTAAGTAAGGTTTTTTATGGTTTCTTTAAATTATTAAGGTTTTAAAGATTTTTTATCAATACCTGAAGTTGGTCCTATGGTTTTGGAATTTGCACATGACTGATTGATTTTTGTCTTTTTTTAGATAATGCATCCAACAAGTGCACTTCCAAATCTAAGAGAGGAAGCTACGAGATAGGTTCTGTAGGTGAACCCTCTATTGAACCCTACTTTGGTATAAGCTGTTATTTACACCATTTAGACTTTGGTTCAAGTGGGTGTTGGGAACCCAGGACGTGTGGTGGATCATGGATTAGAATTTACCTAGAAACATCCACTCATATTTCAAAATTATAATGGACCCTAGGAATCTAAGGAGTGTATTAAGAGAATGTAAAGTATATTAAACTTCTTGAAGACTTATGAAGACTCTAAGTTGGGTTTTTCTACATATATGCTTGAGGGACTAGGAAGGAGATGGCGGGACTCTATTGTACAAGCTAAGTTGCATGAGAATCAAACCTAGTATTCATCCAATAAATTATTTAACTAATATTTTTACCCTGATACATTGTGTGTGGTGAAGACCCAAGAGTTTATGACCTTAGATCAGAAGGAGCATACTATTCTAGAGTATTCTTCCCATTTTACTAAGTTATTGCATATAGCATCAGAGCTTGTCACTAATGAGTACCTGAAGGCTCGAAGGTTTGGGTTAGGACTGAGGTTTGATATTCGATTGATGTTGATACTCATGTTCCTTTCAATATTTTTGTAGGTGGTTGACAAGGTAGATTTGGATGAGGTAGATATAGCTCAGAAGATCGGATTGAGTGGAGCTTCAGTTGGTTCAGTGGTTAGCCAGGGTGTATCTTATGACCAGAAAATAAAGTGTAAGAGTGGTCAGTCTTCTTCAGGACCAATTTCAAGGGCTTTGAAAGTGAAGCAGTAGGTTGTCTACTATTGGTGTGGAAGGTGTGTTCATAGCAGGACTAATTGTATAGAGGATCCCAAGACTTATCATCATTGTAGATGATTTGAAAATCTATAGTGATTTTTTAGAAGTTATATCATGGAAATAGGGTAGGATCCACCCTCACCAAGAGTTCTAAGGTTCATGAAAATTCTTCCAAGGGTACTGGTTCTAATCCTTAGGCTAAGGGAAATATTCTTGCGACTAATATTGGATGGATTTATATAGTAGAGCATGCGATAGAGTAATTTGAAGTAGGTATATCTACTACTAAAGGTACGGTTTTTATCTCATATTCTATAGTGCTATATTTGTTTGATATAGGTTATACTTTTTTTATATCAACAAGGTTATTTGACGTATTGGTTTTATGTTCAGAACTTATGCCATTCCTTTTTAATCTTTCCACACCTTTGGGAAAGAGGTCTAAATAAGGTTTTATATGTCTTGTGTGTCGAGTGATGATAGTAGACTTTGAGGTGGAGTGGTATTTTTTAGTGCTTGATCCTAACAAATTCAACTTTATTATTAACATGGATTGTATGATTAGTGTTAAGGCCCAAATAGATCGTTATCACTATCATTTTCAGTTCTTATCTATCGATGGGGTCACTCTTGTTTTCCAAGGTGAGTGGGACTCTAGATGTGGAAGGGTGGGGCCTTTTGTTCCTTATGTTGGGGTAATCTTGTGCTGTTTTTTAGAGATTTTTCTTGATGTATTTAACCCTTTCTTAGGTGGTCAACTCACTACCACCAAACTGGCCTTTAATAGCACTAGAATTTATGAGCGCTAGGAAAATGCACTGAGAAAGTCCATCTTTATCAGCGCTAAAATAAACATTGATGAAGGGGGACCTTTATCAGTGCATTTTTTTTAGCACTAATAAACATGCACCTAAATCAGTGATTCATTTTAGCACTGATAAAGTTTACCCTTTATCAGTGCATTATTTTTAGTGCTGATAAAAATTACCCTTTATGAGTACTAATAATAAAAGAACTGATAAATGGTAATCTTTATCAGCTCTCTATTAGCACTGATAAAGGTTCAGAAAATAAAATTAAAAAAATTAGCAATTTCATTAATTAAATAATTATTGTTAAAAATGAATAAACATATATATAAATTTTATAAATTATTAAATAGTATATATTAAATATATAGATATGTAAAATGAATAAAATGATATAATTAAACAAATAAAAATTTAAAATGAGCAAATTAAGAAAATATTAAAAAATTATTAATTAAATATTATTGATAAAAAGGAATAAATTTAATATATATATATATATATATTATAAATATTTATAAATAGTATATATTAAATGTAAATATATAAATTAATATATAATCAAAAAAATTAAAAATGAATAAATTGCAAAATTATTTAAAAAAAATTAATGAAACAATTATTAATAAAAATGAGTAAGTATAATATATATATATATATATATATTAATTATAAATAGTAATAAATAATATATATGAAATATAAATATATATATATATATAATCAATAAAATGTTAATTAAAAACATATTAATGTCTTATTCATTTTTAATGTTGTTTGATTTTTTGATTTAACATATATCAAACATCAGGTGTTACATTGATTTCACATACATATATATGTAATTAATGCAGTTTATATGAAAATGCATACACAAATATATTTATGCAATATATAGAAACACATACACCTAATCTTTATGTAATTTATTCAAATTTCAGTATATTTTATAATTTCATTGTTAACATGATGTATTTAATATATTATGTTTTTAATCAGTCGATTTTATTTATTTATTTATAATACTATTACAATTAGGGCATTCATTTTATAAAAAAATTATTTTTTATTTTATTTTTGAATTTGATCATTTTCTAATTTTATTTATTTATTTATTTATTATGTTTTAGTATTTTCACAATGTATTCATCTTTACATTAGTGTATATATATATATATATTTAATAATTTATATTTAATTAATAAAAATTTTCCATTTTTTCAATATTTTTAAAGTGCACGCATTTTGAATTATTCAATTTAACCCATTTCTAAAATGAATGTATTTAAGATTATATATCCACTAATAATGTTAAAAATATATTTGTGAATAAATATTTATAAATATATATATTTATCAATTTATATCTAATATATTTATAAATTTATATATTTATAATTATTAAAAATAAAAATATTATATTTTAAATAAGTATTTATATAATTATCAATAAATAATTATATATATTTAATAATTATAAATTTATAATAAATTTATTTAAATAAATCCTTTATCAGCACTAAAATTTTAGTGCTGATAAAGATCTATATTTATCAGTGTGAAAATTTGTTGTTTAAATGAATTTTTATTAGCGCTAAAATATTAGCGCTGATAAAGATGTTTTTATCAGTGCTTATCAATTTAACGCTGATAAAAGAGATATTTATTAGCTCTTTTCCTATATCATTGTTTGGTCTTTTGGGCTCCATATATTAATTTTTTTGTGTTGTTCTTAACATTGACAAACCCTATATCTTATCTCCTCGCCATTGTCGGCGTGACTCCTTTGTGAATTTTAATGGCTCATTGACAAGATGAATATATGTAGTTTAACTTCATACAACTAGGATGAGAGATGTTGTGCAATTTAACTTCCGACTGCTTGGATGAATTTGTGTAGTTTGGTATCATGCAACCAAGATGAGATATGTTTTGAAGTTTAACATCTTTCTTCTAGAATGAATTTGTGTAATTTAATATCCTATTACCAGGATGAGATACAATGTTCAGTTTAATGTGTTGCTTCTAGATCCAATTTTTGCAGTTTAACATCATGAAAATAGGATGAGAGACACTATGTAGTTTAATGTCTTTCTTTAAGGATGAATTTGTTCATTTCAAAATCATAGAATCATGATGAGAGTTGATTGATGACCACTATGCAAAGTATTTAATGAGAAATATTATATTATTGTGGGTTTTGACTCATTCCTCATCCATTGTGAAAAATGTGCATGCTCTTTTTTGTGGATCATTTTGGCTTGGTTTTCTAAAATGGTTTTTGGAAAAGGGAAAAATGATTTCTGAAATTGGCTTTGCTTTAAAAATGTGGGTTACTATGTTGTCAAAAGTGTCCTTAGAAGAAGGTTGTTTGAATTTGAAAATGAAATAGTGGTTTTTGAAGAGATAATTCTTGCTTTGTTATGAAATTTTGCTTGTGAGTCTGTTGTTTTGTCCTGAGATGTTCCTTTTGGTTTTCTTTCATACTGATTTTGAACTTGATTTTATGATTATTGTGTTATTTAGAATATGACGCCCAGAAAGGTCCCTGAAGTTTCTAGTGGGACTCTCCATATTTATGGTTCTACTCAGTTTATTCCCATCTTTCGTGGCAATCAAGTTTTTATAGGTAGTGAATTGGATTTCAGAAGTTACGCATATCTTCAGAGTGTTTGGAACTCCCAAATATATTAGAGTTCGTGTTATTCAAGGTCTTCATAGGGGTCCATCTTTGGAAGAACATGAGTTTTTATTTTACCACATACATTGCAAGTTGGGGTGTCCTGGGAAGATTTTAAGTCCCTCTTTGTCCGATAGTTTATACCTAAGGAGGTGAAGACAAAGAAAAGATAATATCTCATTAGTGTCCATTAAGTTCAGTAAATGGTGAATTATTATATTAAACACTTCAAAGAGATGGTTTCCTTTTTTCTGGAGGTGGTGTCGCAGGATTTGTTGAAACCTTCTCTTTTTATTGGGGATCTTTATTTAGAGATCAAGGAGTGATTCCTCTTCTCCAAGGATCTTCATTTTGAGAATTTAGTGTAGGAAGTTTTTTTGGACAAGTTGTTGTGAAAGAAGCATTAACACATTTGCTCATTTTTTGTCACCCATACTAGGGTAAAGACATTCATAGTTTTCTCATTTTTTGTGTGACTGTTATAAGTTCATCTTTCATTATAAAAATATGATGAAATTATCCTTTCATAGTTAAAATCATTTTTTTTAATGTGAACCTTTAAATGGTTATCCTTTCATAAATTAGTTCCCATATTTCTATCATGCTTGTTTGTAGATGCCTATTTTTGTGGAAATATCTCTTTGTGCCTTGTGTTCGGGTTCATTTATATTCTATATTTTGATCATTTTTGCTACTATTTATAATAATGTAGTGTGTTCGAAGAATATTGATGTCTATTTGGATCTATTGATCAAAGATTCCAAAACATGGATTGGTTTTGTATCACTTAAAAATTTAAAAACAAAACTAAGGATTCTCTATTCACTTCACTACTATTGGTTAACTACCACTTAGAAAATAATCTGACCTGAACATCCTACCTAGTGTCCCTGGGATGCTCTCATCTAACGAACACTCACCACCATATCTATCATATCACCATTTAACATTCACTTTTCCTTCTCTTCCTGCACCCATTTACTCTATGCATGCAGTTGTATACATCATGCATCTTTACAAGTTGTAAATGGGTGCAAGAAGATAAGGAAAAGTGAATTCTGAATAGTGATATCATAGAGATGGTGGTGAGCATGTGTAGGATGAGAGCATCATGGGGATGATGGGTTGGAAGTTTAGGTCAGATTCTATTTTAAGTGGTAGTTAACCAACAGTAGTAAAGTGCATAGAGAATCCTTATTTTTTCTATTAGCTTATATCTGAATCGAAGAAACCCTTTGGAAATATGTGAAGGTAATGATACAATATAATTTCTCTATATAACCAAAAAATTATATAATGAAATGTTGATTTAATTTTCATTATTCTTTACAAAGTTCATTTATTTTAGAAGATTTTGTCCATGTGCCATACCTTTGTAGGAAGAGAAATTATTATGTCTCTACCCAATCATAGACTAAATCTCAATGTTTTTATAGTAAAATCATTGTATATATAATTAATGCATTGTTTTATATTTATGTTTAATTTATTTCTTTTTATTATTACTCACGTAATAATTGTTTTCTTATATGGGTGGATTCTTTTGTTCAAGTTTGGGTCCTCTATCCAACTTTCAGGATTCTTCTCCCTCAGAACCCTTTTACCCATACAGTGTTGCATTTATTAATTTCTTTCAAGTTCTCTCCATTTCCTTTTCAGGAAGAGAAACATCGCTACCTCTACTCAATTATAAAGGTAATCTTGATATTTTCACAGTAAATTCATTTTCCATTGAATTAATGTACTATTTAATATTTATGTTTAATTTATTTCTTTCTAGTATTACTCATAACAATTGTTTTCTTATACAGGTGGATTCTTATTTTTAGTTGATGTGGTTTATTTGAAGCTGCTCATGCAGTGTTAGCAGTTTGACAAAGAAATTCAATAGAAATCATGGAAACATTGACAATTAGGATTATTTTTTAATGGATGTAATAATTTGTTTTTATGTAATTGTATAAACCAATGTTTGAAATGTTTATAATATAGTATTTTTTATGGTAATTGTGTGTAAATTTCATTTCATTTAAATTTTGTATCGGGACTTGTTTTTTTATATCTGGTATGTTTCTGGTGTGTTTTTGGTGTGTTTCTGGTGTTGTGGTGTGCTGTTATAGCATACTATAGTGGGGATACTGTGTGTTGTTACATCACACTATAGTATGGCCCTTTATCAGTGCTTTTAAAAACACTGATAAAGAACACATTTATCATCGCTTTTAAAAGGGCTAATAAAGGACACATTTATAAGTGCTTCTAAAAGTGGTGATAAATGTATAATTTATTAGAACTGATAAATATTTCTTTATTATTGATAATAAAATCATGTTTTCAGTGCTTTTCTAGCACTGATAAAGTCAATTTATAGCTCTGTTAAAGTCTAGTTTTGTAGTAGTGACTTCCTGCAGTTGTGTGTGAGTACCTTGAGGTATTTATGGATATTTGTTCTCATTTACTACCACATAGAGAGCTTGGGTTTACTATTTACCTACTCCCTAGTACGATGCCCATTTATATGTCATCTTGTCGAATGGAACCTGTTGAGTTAGCGAAAATTAAGGTCTATCTCGAGGACCTAAAGAATAAAGGATTTATTCATCCCAGTGCATCACTATGGGCTTCATCTATTCTATTTTCTATAAAGGTAGACAGAATATTCAGACTTTGTATTGATTTCTATAATTTCAATCAGGTGACTGTTAAGAACAAATATATTTTTCCAAGGATTGATGATCTCTTTATTCAACTTAGAAGGGCTCGTTGGTTTTCTAATATTAACATGCGATTAGGGTATCCACAGTTGATATTCTAAGAATAGGAAATACCTAAGATGGTGTTTAAGAGTCAATATGGGTATTTTGAGTTTCTGGTTATGCCATTTGGTCACACTAATTATCCTACAGTGTTTATGGATTTGGTGAACTAGATCTTTCATCAGTTATTGGACTCTTTTTTTGTTGTGTTTTTGGATGATATTTTTGTGTACTCCAAGTCAGAGGAGGATCATATGGACTATTTGGATATCATTCTTCAAACTTTGAAAGAACAGTGTCTATATGGTAATCTTTCCAAGAGTGAGTTTTGGATCCAAAAATTGAAGTTCCTAGGGAATGTGATAACTGAGGGAGGTGAATTGGTAGATCTCGTAAAGGTACAAGCAGTTATGTTCTCAGATCATCCCAAAAATGTGTTTGAGATCTATAACTTATTGGGTTTGAATAGTTACTATAGATGGTTTGTTTAGGACTTCTTCAAGATTTCATATTTGATAACTGTTTTAACTTGTAAGGGTGTAAAGTTTCAAAGGCATGATAAGTGTCAGATATATATTGAGGAGTTGAATGTGAGGTTGACATCAACCCCAGTTTTGATTCTTTTGGAACTAGGATCAGGTTATGATGTTTTCTGAAATGCTTCTAGTATGGGTTTGGGATGTTTCTTGATATAGGGAAAAAATTTTATGGAAAATGAATTATTCTAGTTACATCCTCATGAGAAAACCTAGTGTACCCATTGTCTTGATTTGGATGTTGTTATGCATGCACTCAAAATGTGGTGTCACTATCTATTTAGGGAGCGGTTTATGATATATTATCATCATAAGAGCCTAAAATATTTTTCTAATCATAGGGATATAAATTTTCGATAGAGATTCCAGATAGAGTATCTTAAGACTTTTTATTTTGAGATTCCTTATACCCCTGTGAAAGGGAATGTGGTTGTCGATGCATTGAACAAAAATATCCAACACAAGTAGTGAAGGAACTAATTAAGGAGTGGTCTATAATGATTTTATTTATTAATTTGATCTTGGGAGTGGAAGATGTTGTTAGACAGGTGTTATTGGATTTGATGAAAAATTACTCATCTTTTTATAAGAGTTTTTTGGATCGAGCAGGTGACAGTCATAGAGTTTCAACACTTTATTGAAAGTTTTTATGGTGGGGAAATCTTAGGTGAGGGGTCTTGGTCTCCTTGTGGATCTTTATTCTTCCTTAATAGGTTGGTTGTTCTTTTTTCCCTGAGGCAGTATTTGTTGGACAGTGGATACCATTCTTGTTAGTCTATTCACCCAGGGGGTACTAAGATGTATCATGACTTGAGGTGTCAGTGTTGGTTGAATGGAATGATATGGTCGATTGTATATTTTTTATTTTTTTGTATTACTTGTCAAAGAATTAAGGCAGATCACTAGGGACCTTCAGGGTTGTTTTGTCCCTTACCCATTCTGGTATGGAAGTGGGATGGGATTTCCATTTATTTTGTCATTAGTTTTCATGGAATTATTGGGTGAAGGATGCAATTGGGTGATCATTGATTGACGCACTAAATCAGATCCTTTTTTACCTATCAAGGATGCAATAAAAGTGAAACATCTTAGGGAATTTTATGTCTAATAGATTGTGAGACTTCACGATGTTCCATCTATAGTTTTTTCTAATTGGGACTCGAGGCTCACATCTAGGTTCTAGAAAGGTTTGCAGGAGATAATGGATTTTTGGATTAAATTAATCATATCTTATCATCCATAGACAGTTGGATAGACAGAGAGGGATATCCAGGTTCTAGAGGAAATGATTCATGCTTGTGTGATTGATTTCAAATGATTTTGGGAAAATCATTTTCCTCTGGTTGAGTTTACCTATAATAATAGTTACCAAGATTCAATAAATATGGTGCCCTTAGAGGCTTTGTAAGGGAGGCCAAGCAGATCTATTTTGTGCTGGGAAGAGTTGGGAGAGTAGTCCTCAGTTGGGATGAGTATTATTTATGAGATAAAAAAGATAGTGTAGTTGATCCGGAGGCATTTGATCACAAAACATAGTTGTAAGAAATCCTGTGTGGACCGTCGGCATTAGTCAGAAGTTTGAGGTTGGTGATCTGGTATTTCTCATAGTTTTACCTAGATTGGGACATCATGATTTGGGTAAGTGGGGTAAGTTGACACTAAGTTTTTTGGGGCCCTTTGAGATCATTGGATGACTGGGGATGTTGGCCTATCAATTTCACTTTTCATAAGGTTTGAAAACTATACACGATGTGTTTCGTGTTTCCTAGTTGAGAAGGTATATACCAGATGATTCTCTTGATAATTTATGAAAACAATTCATAAGTCATTTTTGATGTGTAGGAAGTACTCTCATGTCAAACCGACACATGATGTGACCGGTATGAATCAAAGTGTGTGTTTCTAGTTTGAAATGACCTTTTAGTAAAAAAAACATAAGTGACATACTCAAAACTGAGAAAAGACATTCATATTGTTTTGAAACTTTAGGAAAATTATTCATAAGTCATTTTTGACATATAAGAATCATCTAAACCTTTATCTCACATACATTGTGGGTTATATGACTCCAAATGTTCTTTTTATTTAGAATTTACATTAATTTTAGTAAAAATAATAACTCACATACTCAAAACTAAGAAAATGAATTCATATTTTTTAATAATTTAGGAAAATGATCCATGAGTCATTTTTTGACATGTAGGAACCAACATCACCTCAATATAATGCATGTTGTGACTAGTATGACACAAAGTGTCCCTTATCTGTTTAAAATTGACATTTTAGTTCAAAAAGTTTTTCACTCACTGAAAACCAAGAAAACAAACTCATATTATATTGATAATTTATAAAAATTATTCATAAGATTTTTTTGACATTTATAAAGTTGTATCACACCAAACCGACATATGATGTGATCGGTATGACTCAAAGTACATGTTTCCTATTTGAAATAACTTTTTAGTAAAAAAAATAAGTGACATACTCAAAACCGATAAAATGAATTAAGGTTGTTTTGATACATCATTAAAACTATATAGATGTCATTTTTTACATGTAGGAATTATCCTAACCACAATCCAATGCATGGTGTGACCGATATGACTCCAAGTGTGTCTTTTTATTTAAAATTGACATCAATTTTAGTAAAAAGAACAAGAAAAATACTCAAAATTGAGAAAATGCATTCAAATTATTTTGATACTTCAATGATATATAAGTCATTTTTAATGTGTAGGAATCAACCACACCTCAATATTATTCATATTGTAACAGATATAACTCTAAGTGTGTCTTTTTTATTTAAAATTGACATTAATTTTAGTAAAAATAACAAGTAACATAATCAAAACTAAGAAAACGCATTCAGATTGTTTTAATACTTTAGGAAAATAATCCATAAGTAATTTTTGTACTATATTAATAAATAAAACCTCAATATGATATATGGTGTGACTGATATGACTCCAAGTGTGTCTTTTTATTTAAAATTGACATTAATTTTAGTAAAAATGGAAAGTGACATACTCAAAACTAAGAAAATGTATTCAGATTATTTTTATACTTTAGTATAATGATCCATGAGTCATTTTTTATGTGTAATAATCAATATTACCTCAATCCAAAACATAGTGTCACAATTATAACTCAAGGTGTCCGTTATAAGTTTAAAATTTACATTTTAGTTCAAAAAGTGTGACACTCATTGAAAACTAAAAAAAACATTCTATAATTCTATTGATATTTTATGAAAACAATTCATAAGTCATTTTTGATGTGTAGGAAGTACTCTCATGTCAAACCGACACATGATGTGACTGGTATGACTCAAAGTGCGTGTTTTAGGTTTGAAATAACCTTTTAGTAAAAAAAACATAAGTGACATACTCGAAACTAAGAAAACACATTCGGATTGTTTTGAAACTTTACAAAAATAATTAATAAGACATTTTTGACATATAAGAATCATCTAAACCTCAATATCACATACATTGTGGCTAATATGACTCTAAATGTACTTTTCAATTAAAATTGACATTAATTTTAGTAAAAACAATAACTAACATACTCAAAACTAAGAGAATGCATTCATATTTTTTTAATACTTTAATAAAATTATCCATTAGTATTTTATGATGTGTAGGAACCAACCTCACCTCAATACAACACATTTTGTGACAGATATGACACAAAGTGTCCCTTATCTGTTTAAAATTGATATTTTAGTTTAAAAAGTGTGTCACTCACTAAAAACCAAGAAAACACACTCAGATTGTATTGAAAATTTAAAAAAATTATTCATAAGATGTTTTTGACATTTAGAAAGTTGTCTCACATCAAACTGACATATGATGTGATCAGTATGACTCAAAGTACATTTTTTCAGTTTTAAATGACTTTTTAGTAAAATAAACAAGTGACGTACTCAAAACCAATAAAATGTATTCAGAATGTTTTGATACATCATTAAAACTATATATATTTCGTTTTTTACATGTAATAATTATACTCACCACAATTCAATGTTCGGTGTGACCGATATGACTCCAAGTGTGTCTTTTTATTTAAAATTGACATCAATTTTATTAAAAAGAACAAGAGAAATACTCAAAATTGAGAAAATTCATTCATATTATTTTGATACTCCAATGATACATAAGTCATTTTTAATGTGTAGGAACCAACCACACCTCAATATGATTAACGGTGTGACCGATATGACTCTAATTGTGTCTTTTTATTTAAAACTGACATTAATTTTAGTAAAAATAACAAGTGACATACTCAAAACTGAGAAAACACATTCAGATTGTTTTGAAACTTTAGGAAAATAATCCATAAGTCATTTTTTCCTGTATTAATATATAAAACCTCAATATGATACATGGTGTGACTGATATGACTCCATGTGGGTCTTTTTATTTAAAACAGACATTAATTTTATTAAAAAGGACAAGTGACATACTCAAGATAGAGAAAATGAATTTGGATTGTTTTGATACTTTATGGAAATGGTTTATGATCCATTTTTTATGTTTATAAATTGGATGCACCTCAATTTGATACACTATGTACCCGGTATGACTCAAACTGCCTGTTATCAGTTTAAAATTGAAATTTTAGTTCAAAACATGTGTCACTCTTGGAAAAACAAGAAAACGCACTTTGATTGTGTTTATAATTTATGAAAATGATTTATAAGTAATTTTTTATGTCAGGTAATTAGTCTGACATCAAACCGACACACGATGTGACCAGTATAACCCAAAGTGCATGTTTTAAGTTTAAAATGGCATTTTAGTAAAATGAAAACGTGACATACTCAAAACTGAGAAAATTCATTCGGATTTTTTTGATAGTTTATTAATAAATATAAATAAGTAATTTTCGACATATAATAATCAACCACGTCTCAATTTGACACATGGTGTGATCCGCATGACTCGAAGTGTGTCTTTTTATTTAAAATTGACATTTTAGTAAAAAGCACATGTGATTTGCTCAAAACCAAGAAAACGCATTCCTATTAATTTTATACTTTAAAAAACAATCCATAAGTCATTTTTGATGTGTAGAAATCTTCAACACATTAATATGATACATAGTATGCCCGGTATGACTCAAAGTGTCTGTTATCAGTCTAAAATTGACATTTTAGTTCAAAACATACATCACTCACTGAAAAAATGCTAAAATGCACTTATATTATCTTGATACTTTAGGAAAATAATTCATAATACAGTTTTTATAAGTAAGAATCATTATCATATCAAATTGACACATGATGTGACCGGTATGACTCAAAGTGTGTGTTTGCAGTTTAAAATGACATTTTAGTAAAAAAGAAAATTGACATACTCAAAACTGAGAAAACATATTCATTTTATTTTGATACTTTAGGAAAATAATCCATAAGTCATTTGTGACATCTAAGAATCTTTCCCACCTCAATATGATGTACGGTGTGATCAGTATGACTCTTAGTGTGTCCTTTTATTTAAAATTGACATTTTATTAATGTATTCTTTTATATTTATATTTATTTTATTTTTTTATAGTATTACTAACATAATATTTATTTTATTATATAGATGGATTCTTTTTCTCAGGTTGGGGTGGATTGTTTGGAAACTAATACCATGGTCAGGCTTTTTTGAGAAGCGGTCATGAGTGCCAAAAATAATGAAACATTAATGTTTGTGGATAGTAATTGAAAATCTAATTATAAAAAACATTATTTGAAATGTATATAGTAATTATTTTCAATTTAAATGTAAAATTTATTTAAAATAAATTATGTATTTTCATATAGGTGTATTTGTATACAGGTGTATTTTCATAAAGGTTTATTTGATGTAGTGTGCTACTTTTCATACAATGCACTGCAGCAGTAGGGCCTTTATGAGTGTTATTTCTAGAACTGATAAAGGACCCCCTTTATCAGTGCTAAAAAAAGTTCAAATAATGGTCCCCCTTTATCAGCATTTTTTTAGTACTGACAAAGGGGTAATCCTTTAACAGCACTAGGGATAATAATTCTTTTTTAGCACTGTTAAATCCCTATTTTCACATTGTTAAAGGGATAAACTATAGTAGTTCCTAAATCCCATATGTGATATTCTTTATCAATATTTATGGTTATTTATCACATGATTTTTTTATCATTAATTTTTTATCACATTTTTTATATGAGGTTATATCACTTAGTTTCTCATGATACGTAATTTCATGGATATGTGTTTACTTGTTTACATCTGGATGTATGGATACAATTTTCTATTTTATTTCTTCTACTTGTCATATTTTTAGTTTGATAATATGAAATTGATTTTATGAAAACCAAATAAAGAAAATGGGGAAATGATTTATAAATGGATAGGATTTATAAAAAATTATTTATAAAATTGTTTTGTTTTAAAAGCAATAATCGTTTCATTCTTGATATTATACCTTGTATAGAAATAGTGGAGGTATCCCACTAGGCTATGGATCCCAACCTACTAGTACCTTTTTGTGTTTTTAAATGTTTTATTATAGGATTAGGGTAAAGGGAAGAGCATCTTGTAGCATGTTGGCTTCTCTTATTGTTGTTGCTTTCAGTTCGGGTTGATCAGGGGGTGACTGTTGGTCACATGGGAACTTGACTTACTTTCCAGTTTAGCTTTCATTGGCTTGTATTTTATGTCTTTTTTGGTATATCATCTTTTTCCACTCGAACTAGGGTTTTTTATCTTGTTTTTCTTATATTCAGGACAGGTTTCTATTTTCCTATGTTACCTATTTCACATGATGGGTCATTTTGGGTGCTTTGTAAAGTTAATCGAGGTTTGTTTGTTATAGGGGGTTCACTTATCAGGGTATTCTTCCATCCCTTTGTGTGTTTATTAGCCTAAGTACTTATGGTTCACACTATCCATGACCATTCACTGAGGTGTGTGTAGGTTCTGGGTACAAGGGAAGCGTGCGGAGGTCGGTGATATATTAAAATTTATTTTAATAATCATTTCTTGAAACCAAGAGTAAAGATCTTACATGTAAAATTTATAATTAATTTATTTATTAATTGAAGAAATAAATACCTAGGCTTAGGAAATTTCTTTGTTGGTGAATGTTGATCGTCTGAAAATTCCCATTTTGATTAACTTCATTGTGTTGTGAGGATCCAAGGATATAATCCCTCTAATGGTGATCCAAGTGTGCTCCTATGATCTCCAAGAAACACCACTTAGTCTTTGGATGCTTGTACGGTGACTTGAATGTCTTGCATGGTTCGTTCTTGATCACTTTTTCTTCAGTAATGATGAAATATCTTTTGAGCATTTCGTTCTTGAGATGGAAAGGGAATGAGTAGTCGAGAGAGAATTCATTGTGCACAACAGATCTCTATTCTCAATTTTTGGATTCTCTACACAATACACATAGCCGTCTATTTATAGGGTTAGGATTTTGGTTAAAATATTATTTAATTACATGTCGTCCATTAAATAACATTTATTACCTTTAATAAACCTCATACCACATAATAATCATAATAATAATATTATTATTATTATTATTATTATTTGGAGGTGCATTCCAACTTGTGCAATAAAAAATATTATTTAACTAACTTGTTAATTAATATTTATCACCAGACACAGTCTTGGTCTGTTTGAACTCCCATTCCATTTATTGAACACCTGAATAAAAAATTTATTCATAAATAAATATTTCATTCACATACCGGTAAATAAATATTTATTAAATTTTCAATAAAATGAACTAATATATTTTTATTCACATGTCAGTGAATAAATATTTATTTAATTTATGCGATCAATATAACTTGAATAAAATTATTCCTTGGACTTTGGAATAATATTTATTCCATTAATTAAACTAAAATATAATTTAATTGAGATTAACGGAAACACTTAGTGTGTGACCCTCTAGGATTATTTCTTATTGGCATTAGGCGGGCTTGCCTAAAGTTTAAGATTACTATCTAGAAATGGGTCAAGGCGCTCAAGAGAAAGAACTTAATGTCTCAAATTTGAAAACCACATATGAATGCTCATTGTGTAATATAATCCTTTTTCATAATATCTCATCAAGAAGGTTTCACAACAGTGTCATCAACCTATTTACTCTATATGTATTTCTTTGACTATATAAAATAAACATGTCGTTACACCATGGTCATGGAATTTAATGTGATGATTATATCCAATCAAAAAGGTCAAGATGTCAGTTTCTATAAATATGGAAGGGAAAAATCCTTCCTCAACTTATTCATTAATGACATGTCAATCGTGACACACCCAATGTACCCTACTTCTCGCCAATATATAGAATAATGGATTTGGTCAGTAAATATAAGTGTGTGAGTCATGACATACATTATTGATAATCCTAAAGTCTAAGGACCATTTCTGTAATGACCCAAAGTTTTATCAATGGAAATTCCCTTATTATAATATTTTTATATGTTATAATCACATAAAATCACATAGAGAACAAAATACAAACTTTATAAATGATGAATGAATTAAATAAGAGGTATTTATAGAAGTTAAGGAACCTATACTGATGAAATGGTAACTTAGCCTTAGGAAAAGTAATATAACCCTTGTGAATAGTAAATAGGCCAATAAAATAGTAACCTCTCCCATGAAATTATAAATAAAATTTAGGCATCTTATAAATGAAATTATGATATAGTTATATCATAGTATACGTAAATAAGTGTTTTGAACATTATTAATTAAGAGTCGGTATTTTTATAGGTCATAAATATTTAATTACAATTTTTTGATTAATTTAATAATTTGAAAGAAAATTTATTTTCATAAAATGTTTTCATAAATAAATATTTTTTTGTCTTATGATTTTAAGATAATTTTATGATACCTTAGTTAAATTTTTAAAGTGTTATAAAATCATTTATATTTTAAAATTTGTATTTTTTGAGTAAACGATGATTTTAATTAAAAATTTAATTTCTCACATTAAGAAAATTATTTTAGAAAAATTGAGTAAATTTTTTAATTCTAAAAATAAAAAAATGGTGAGGGTTAATTTTTGTAATTTTTCTAAAATATTTGAATTTTGTGAATAGTAAAATACTGTAATTTATTATAAATACCAAATACATGAATTATGGAGTCATAGATGATGTATGGCTAATTTAAGCCCAAAATATCAAACTATCCTTCATTATTTTATTATATTTTATGATAATACTCAAACTATTCATAGTCTTGAGCAAAAATAATAAACTAATGAATAAAATAATGAGAAAACACCCCCCCCCCCCCCCCCGCTATAAATAACACCTCTCACCACCCCTTCTCCTCAAACCTCAAAATCCTTGATCCTTGTCAAAATTATACTCAAATATCCTCCCAATACCCTCCCCCATATCCAAGATCTTTTGGTCTTAAAAAAAGACCAAAAACAATCCCCTAAGGATGTTCTCGAGAAGAAGGAATCAAGAGGTAAAACCCTCTTCCTTTTCTTTTAATTTCTTTTTATGTTACATTCTTTTGTTTTCACTCTTAATCTCACCTAATACAAATGGTATGATAACTTTTGTACCTTACATATACTGAAATGTTATTATTCTAATGGAATAATTCATCATCATCTCTCTTTCCCCTTCCTTTTATAAAAAAATGAAAACAACGTCTGTGATGTGTTAATTTATCGCATTCAAGGATGATGAAGTTTTCAATTTCCATTAGCATATTCAAGGCTGGTCATGAAACAATTTTTATGGTTGAACTAGATTATAATATATGTATTATATCTTAGGTAATTTTCTCAAATCATTATATACACGTGATGCTAAATAATAAAACAAAACAATTTCATTGTGAGCGAAAACTATCTAAAATAATCCAAATGATTATCACTAACATCTTATCTAATGATTCATCATCAACCAAAAATAACCAAATGACTTTTATTACCATTTAATATTATGTATGTTCATTAACAACATATAACTTCAATTCTGGACAACCATTCTCATCTTACGTTATTATCTGTACATGTATATAAGCAAACCAATCATGAAAACTAAGGAAACCAACGCTCCTGAACGATGAAATTGAATCTCATAACCCATCAAAAGGGCCATAAATTAAATTGATAAAAATATAATAAATGAAATAAATGTATAAAAGTTTATTAATTAATAAATTAATTAATTTGATTTGATTATCCAGAACATTAAGATCAAGTGAAGAACACCTTTGAACTTAAGGTAAGGGATTCTACCCTAACCTACATTATTCCTTCAAGTTACTCTTTATCTATTTTTTCCAAAAGAAATTCCCTTTTACTTTTATGAACATATTCTAAATTATGTTTATATGTTCTAAAATAATGTATCAAGATCTATTCATCCTTTTTTTTTCTGGGGGATATACATGTTTTTAAAAGGTTCCCTACTCAATTCTTCTTGATAAGCAAGTGCAATTTAACGGAACTTACCGAATTATTACCCATTTTCAAGTGAACTACATAATATATTTTAATCCACAATTATTTTTCTAAAATCAATCATTTTATTATGAAAAAATTCTTGGTTCAATTTTAGTTTTATATAAATGATGATTCCATTTTCTTCTTTATATTCTCTTTAATATTTTCCTTAAACCGTACTAAAATATTTTAATTCTAAAGATTATTAAATATCCTTTTTACATGTTATCACTTAAATTTTGCATCACTTATTATGATCTATTCCTGTTATCCTTTATGAATGTCTATTTATGGTTTAATTCCTTCCTTTCATGGATACTTTTATGATACACCCATTTATTATGCTTTATGACATGATTATGATACTCATTTCTTTCCATGGGTAACCGTTGTGTTTATTTTTCTTATGGTGCTCATATTCATTAACATGTTATGATGGGTGCACCCAGATAGCACTCCAAGGCATTGGGTAATGTTTAGTCTTATGAGACGTCATGGTCAATGGTCTTGGTGGTTAGCCTTGACTCGTTCTCTATGTGCAACGGTCTTTGTGGTTAACCTTGAATCATACTCCTTCATGTGCAATGAGCCTTGACTCATGCTTATGTCAAATAGTATGTTGTTTAAACATCTCCTATGATACCATGATTACATATGTTATGATTCCTTATGTATATTTATTCCTTTATGTCATCTTATTATTCCTTCTAACCCATTTATTATTCTTTATTCTTATGTTTATTCCCTTACTGGCCTTTTTATCTTATCTCTTTGTTCATGTTATCCCCAGGTTATCCTATGTAGATTTAAGGGCACAAAGGAAGTTAGGAGATCTTAAAAGATGATACATAAAATAATGTTTTATTTAGTCCCATGTTTTTAGTTTTATGTACCTAGTCTTCCGAAGACACTATACTTTAGGATCCTTAGCTTGTAATTTGATAGTTAATTATGTTTTAAATCATGTAATAATATGAGAAAAGAGATAGGGTCACTATAGTTGGTAAATTCATAATATCATTACGAACCATTATAAGGGAGCAAAAAAAATCCATAAGAATATATCTTAGGAAACATATCATGGATAACCTAGATTTAAACTTAGGGAATCGCAAGTTAGGATATACTTTTCCTTTAAAATTTTATTATTTTATGTTCAAATTTTCCTTTTATTATGCTTATTATTTAAGTATTAAATCCCCCTAATTGTACTTTCTTTTTCTTAGTTAATGGATATGAATAGAAGAACTCATGACAACAATCAATGTGATATGCAATGTGATGATTTCACTAATGATATGATAAATATGATGGGAATGCATGCTAAAAACTTCATAACTGTACCTACTCAACTAGATCAAGTTATGAATAATAACTATAATCATGTGGAACACCCTCATTCTCCTAGGAAAGAGAAAGTTGTCATCGAATCTATAATGCAGAAGAGGCCTCCCATGTTTAGTGGATATTCCAATCCCCTCTTTGAGGAACAGTGGATTAACTCCATTGAAAATATATTCTCTATCCTCTAGTACTCAGAATAAGAGAAATTTGTGATGGGGGTCTATCGTTTTGATGGGGAAGCTGATCAGTGCAGGACACTGATCGAAAACATAAAGTCTATGGAGTAAATTGATTCTACAGATTAGGAGGAATTCAAGAAAATGTTTTTTAATAAATATTTTCCCTAAACCCCCCATCTCAAGATTTAAAGAGAGTTCCTTGGACTTAAGTATAATAAAGATGAGTTTATTGAGGCGTATGAAGAAAACTTTACAAGTCTTACAAGGTATGCCTTCAGATTTATCATGAACACCAAAATCAAGCTAGATCGCTTCTTTAGCAGACTAAATCCAAGTCTGTGAAAATCATTGGTGATTTGATACTTTGATAGTTATGAGTATATTGTTCATTATTCCCTCAAGGTTTAAATGTAGATCAAAGACTCTTAATGGTATCATAAGCACAAAAATTAGAAAATAGAGTCTAATATGGTTGTATCAACAAATAAACCCCATCATGGAAAGAAGACTGAATATACTACGCATCAAAATTGTGGGAAGAAGCATCATGGGAACTGTCTAAATGGAACCATGATATACTTCAAATGTGGAATAATGTAGTATCAATCTAAGACCTATCGAAGTGATATGAATAATTAAACTAATGTGGAAGAATAAAGGAAGGTTCGTATCAACACTCAGTCTATAGTGCAGTGTTTCAACAGTAAGGAATATGGTAATTTTTCAAACCAATGCTCTAATCCTAGGGTTGTTAGAGGAAATCAACAACAACCTCCATGGAAACAAGAAAGGTCATATGCTATCACTACTTCTGAGGTGGATCCGAACAATGATGTGGTGATAGGTATACTGGTTATTCATTCAACAATAGAAAATGTACTATTTGATTCTGGTTCTACACATTCTTTCATATCTTTCAGGTTTAGTAGAACTATTCAATAAATACCTCAAAATTTGGAGGTTAAGTTATCTATGAGAATAGAAAATGGTCTGATTATTGCATCCAAAGTTTATAACTCCTCCCTGGTGAATTTTTTTGCACTAAACCTCCTAGAAAAACTTTTCATAATCCTTTTGGTAGAGTTTGATGCTATATTGGGAGTGGATTAGCTGTATTTATATAAATCCAATATCAACTATTAAGAAAGGGATATAACTATTCACATCCTGAAGCATCCTCCAATTCTGTAAATTGTAAGGAGGAATTTGAATCTACTTCAAAATAATCATATCAATTATGGATATTTTTTCCTTATGAGCAAGCATATCTAGCTCAAAGTCTTGATACAAAGGAGATAATCATGTTCGAAGAAATTCCCATCATGAGGGATTGCGTAGATGTATTCCCTAAAGAACTACACGGTGTTCCTCCTGACTGAGAGGTTGATTTATCAATTAAACTTATTCCTAGATCTGTGTCTATATCAAAGACACCTTATATAATTTCTATCATTGATCTAGAAAAACTAAAGAAGAATAAGTTGTGGTAGAATCTGGATAAGGGTTTTATACACCCAAGTGCTTCACCATGGGATGTTCCAATCCTATTAATCAATAAAAATGATGGGTAAATAGGCCTATGCATTTTTTATCATGAGCTCGACAAAATCATTATAAAGAACAATTATCCCCTTACACAGATAGATGAATTATTCGATTAACAATGTGGGTCCAGTTATTTCTTTAAGGAGGACCTTTGGTTGGGATATCACCAATTAAAATTGAGGAAGGAAGATATTCCCAAAACTGCCATTCAAATGAGGTATGGACACTATGAGTTCATATTAATGCCCTTCAGACTCACTAATTCTCTGGTAATTTTCATGTATTTAATGAATATAGTCTTTAGATATTACCTCAAAATATTTTTAGCTATCTTTATCGATGATATTCTGATATACTCCAAAAGAAAGGAGGAGCAAGAGGAGCATTTTAATACTATGCTAAAGACTTTGAGAAGGGATAAACTTTATGCAAAGTACATTAAATGTGATTTATAGATGGATAAAGTATCATTCTTGGGGAATGTTATCACTAGAAAAGGAATATATGTAGACCCTTCCAAGACAAAGCCAATCAAAGAGTGTCCCAGGCCAACATCTATAATGGAGATCCATAGTTTACTTAGCCTATTTGGGTAAAACTAATGATTTTTAAAGAAATTATCATTATTTTCAAACCTAATAACCAAGATGACACAAAATAGAGTGAACTTTTTATGGACACAAGAATTTGAGGAATGCTTTAAGGGGATCAAAATTGGGCTTATCACTACGCCATTACTCACACTACTAACAATTGGAGAACTCTTTATGGTGTATAGTTTTTCTTAAAAAGGTATTAGTTTGTGTACTAATGTAAAATGATAAAGTGAAAGCTTACATCTCAAAGAAATTGAAAACTCATGAGCAAAAATATCCTATGCATGATCTGGAGTTCGCAGCTGTGATCTTCGCATTGAAAATATGGAGGCATTTTCTCTATGGGGATAAGTGTGAGATATATACTGATCATAAGAGTCTCAAATATATATTCACATAGAAGGAACTTAATATGTTCCAATAAATATGGTTGGAGCTCATTAAGTATTATGACTACTCAATCCACAACCATCTTGGTAAAGAAAATAAGGTGGCAGATGCTCTATGTAGAAAGGATCCTATATCTTTATCAATGATGATAATTGAGAAGGATCCAATATTATTAGATTTGAAAAGGATGGACATGGGAATCATTAAGAAAGGAACACCATCATTCCTTTATAAAATGATTTATCAATCATCCCTTATAGAGAAAATAAAGGATGCTCAAAAAAATGATTTGGAAATCCAATAAAGGGTGGAAGCTATTAGAAATGGTAAATACTAAGAGTTCAAGATCAATGAGGATGGTTTCATAAGATTTGGGTCATGAATATGTGTACCATCCAATCCATAGGTAAAGAAAGATATTTTGAATGATGTGAAAAGCTTAACCTTCTCTATTCACCCAGGGAGCACAAATATGTATCAAGATCTCTGAGAGCATTATTGGTGAGATAATATGAATAAAGAGATCATTGAATATACATCAAAGTGTTTGGTATGTTAGCAAGTGGAGGTTGAAAGAAAAAATTCTAAGGGGATGATGCAACCACTACCCATACCAACATGGAAATTGGAAAATATCACCATGGAATTTGTCACTAGAATTCCAAAGACGTCCATAGGGAACAATACTATATGGGTTATTGGGGATCTTCTTACAAATATAGCTCACTTTATTTCAATTTGATAGGATTTCTCATTGGATGAACTTGTACGGATATTCATTAAAGAAGTGGTAAGGTTTCAAGTAGTACCACTATCGATTGTATCCGATCGAGTTCTGAGATTCACCTCCAAGTTATGGAAAAGTCATAAACATGCTCTAAGCACTAAGACGAACTTCAGTATGACATATCATCATCAAACTAATGGTAAATCTGACGGCACTGTTAAAAAATTAGAAGACATGTTGAGAGCATGTTTTATGGAATTCAAAGGAGAATGGAACCAACTTCTTCCCCTAGTCAAATTCTCCTACAACAACAGTTTCCACTCAAGAATCCAAATGACTCCATATGAAGCTATTTATGGGAAAATATTTAGAACACTGGCGTGATGGGATGAGGTCGGTGAACATAATCTTCTAGAACCTACAAAGAAATGGCAGAAAAGGTGAAAACCATTTAGCAGCACATCAAGGAAGCCAAAAGTTGACAAAAGAGCTATGTAGACAATCATCAATAAGACCTTGAGTTTAAAGTTTGAGACATGGTATTCCTCCAAATATCTCCATAGAAGAGTATCAAGAGATTTGGGAAGAAAGGAAAGCTAATTCCTAGGTACATAGGCCCATTCTAGATCCTTGATCGTTTCACAGTCGTAGCCTATCAACTAGAACTTCCACCTGCCATGTCTAAAGTACACAATGTATTCCACATAACCCTCTTGAGGAATTAACTACCAGATCCCTCTCATGCACTAAATTCATAGGTGATATAGTTCTAAAATGATCTCTCATACAAGTAGAATCCAATGAAGATCTTAGATCATAGAGATAAAATTATATGCAAAAAGACCGCTCACCTGGTTAAAATACTTTGGTAGAACCATAAGTACGAAGAGGTGATATGGGAACCAGGGAAATTGATAAAGGAGAAGTACCCGCACTTATTTTTACCTTAGTGTGTAAAACGAAATTTCGAGGGCTAAATTTCAAAAGGGAGGAAGAATGTAACGACCCAACATTTTATCAATTTTTTTAAAGGTTGGGGTCGAAGCCTCATTTTATTATTAAAGGAAAGCAAAGTCCTCTTTAAACTGGGTAGAAGTAAACCCATTACATAGCTCGAAGTCCTAGTGGGCATATAACCCAATACATGGCCCATAGGCCCATTTTTTTTGTCCCAAGGCCTATTCTTTGAATAATACTACTGCAGTACCCCGCCTACTACGGTACCACACAGTACCCACATTGCTATAGTGTCATGCTGCCACTATAGTGTCTTGTCGCTGCTACAGTGTCTGTCGTTGCTACAGTGCGCCGCTACTACAGTACCTACTCCCAATGGGTTTTGAACCCCCATTTTTCATGTAAGATTACAGGGAGCTTACCACTAATCCAAACCCCAACTACACCCAAAGTTTTATCAATGAAAATTCTCTTCTTATAATTATGTCATATAGTATAATCACATAAAATCACATATAGAACATGGTAAAAACTTTATAAATTATTAATGAATGAAATAAGAGGTATTTCTAGAAGTTAAGGAACCTATACCGATGAAATGGTAACTTGGCCTTAGGAATAGTAATGTGAACCTTGTGAATAGTAAACCAAACAATAGAATAATAACCTCACCCATGAAAGTTTAAATAAAATTTAGGCATCTTATAAATGAAATTATGATATAATTCTATCATAGTATAAGGAAATAAGTGTTTTAAAATTTATTTATTAAGTGTTGGTATTTTTATAGGTCATAAATATTTAATTACAATTTTGTGATTAATTTAATAATTTGAAAGAATTTTTTTTCATAAAATTTGTTCGTAAATTAATATTTTTTTGTCTTATGATCTTAAGATAATTTTATGAGACCTTAGTTAATTTTTCAAAGTGTTATAAAACCAATTACAATTTTAAAATCTGTATTTTTCAAGTAAATAATGATTTTAATTAAAAATTGAATTTATCATATTTATAAAATTATTTTTATAAAATGAAGTTCATTTTTTAATTCTATATGTTGAAAAATGGTTAGGGTTAATTTTTGGGATTTTTCTAAAATACTTGAATTTTTGGTGAATAGTAAAATACGGTAATTTATGATAAATGCTAAATACATGAATTATGGAGTCATATATGATATATCGATGATGTAAGCCCAAAATATCGAACTATAATTCATTATTTTATTATATTTTATGATAATGCTCAAACTATTCATAGTATTGAGCTAAAATAATAAAATAATTAATAAAATAATGAGAAAACACCTGACCTTCTCCACTATAAATACCACCCCTCGCCATATATTCTCATCACAACTCTCAACCCTTGAGATTTGTCCAAATTCAACTAAAATATCCTACCAATACCCTCCCCCTCATCTAGGAGATTTTTTTCTTAACAAAATACCAAAACCAATCCCCTAAGGAGGATCTTAATAAGAAGAAATCAAGAGGTAAAACCCTCTTCCTTTTCTTTTAATTTCTTTTCAAATTCCTTTCTTTTATTTTTCTCTCCTCACCTTCCCTCATCCAAATTATATGATAACTCTAGTAACATACATATACTATAATTTTATTATTCTAATGGAATAATTCATCATCATCTCGCTTTCCCCCTCCTTTTATACTAAAATTGAAAACACCGTCTGTGATGTGTTAATTTATCACATTCAAGGATGAAGAAGTTTTCAATTTCGATTACAGTATTCAAGGCTCGTCATGAAAACATTTTTATGATTGAACCAGATTATAATATATGTAATATATATTATATAATTTTTTTAATCATTATATACACATGATGTTAAATAATAAAACAAAACAAGTTCATTATGAGTGAAAACTGCCCAAAATAATCCAAACGATTATCACTAACATCTTATCTAATGATTCATCATCACCCAAAATAACCAAATTACGTTTATAACCATTTAATATTTTTTATGTTAATTAATAACATATAACTTCAATTCTATAAAACCATTCTCATCTTACATGATTATTCATACTTGTATATAATTAAACTGATCATGAAAACCAAGGAAACCAAAGCTCCCGAACGATGAAATTAAATCGCATCACCCATAAAAAGGGATATAAATAAAATTAATAAAATTATAATAAATAAAATACATGTATAATAGGTTATTAATTATTTAATTAATTAATATTATTATTATTATCTAGTACATTAAGATCAGGTGAAGAACACCTTCAGACTTAAGGTAAGGGATTCTACCCAAACCTACATAAATCCTTTAGGTTACTCTTTATCTCTTTTTACCCAAATAAAATTCCCTTTTATTTTTATTTACATATTATAAATGTTTTTTATATGCTCAAAAATAATGTATCAATATCCTTTCATCCTTATTTTTTAGGGATATATATGTTTTTAAAAGGTTCCCTACTCAATTCTTCTCATTAAGCAAACCTGATTTAAGGGAACTTTTCGAATTCTTACCCATTTTCAAGTGAACTCAATAATATATTTTAAGCCAAAATTATTTTTATAAAATCACTAGTTTTATTATTAAAACTTTATTGGTTCACTTCTTGTTTTATATAAATGATTATTCTCTTTTCTTCTTTAAATGCTCTTTAATATTTTCCTTAAACCGCACTAAAATGTTTTAATTATAAAGTTTCTTAAATATTATTTTTACATGTTATCAATTAAGTTTGACATCACTTATCATGATCTATTCCTATTTACCATTATGAATATCCATGTATGATTTAATTCCTTTCTTTCATGGACACTTTTATGATACGCCCATTTATTATGCTTTATGACATGATTATGATAGTCATTTCTTTCCATGGGTAACCCTTATATTTATTTTTCATGTGGCACACATATTCATGAACATGTTATGATGAGTGAAACAAGATAGGGCTCCAATTAATTGGGTAATTTTTAGTCTCATGATACTTCATGTGCAACCGTCCTGGTGGTTGGTTTTGACTCATGCTCCATCTACAATGGTCTTGGTGGTTAACCTTGACTGGTGCTCCTTCATGTGCAATGAGCATTGACTCATTCTTATTTCATGTTTTATGTTGTTTCCACATCACCTATAATACCATGATTACATATTTTATGATTCCTTATGTATATCCATGACTTTTATGTCATCTTATTATGTCTTCTAACCCATTTATTATGCTTTATTCTTATGTTTATTCCCTTATTGGATTTTTTAGCTCATCCCTTTATCCATGTTATCCCTTAGTTATCCTAGGTATATGTAAGGTCTCAAATGATGTTAGGAGATCTTAATGGTTCAAAAATAAATAGATTTTTTATTTAGACCCATGTTTTCATTTTTATGTACCTATTATTCCAAAGACACTAGACTTTATGATCCTTATCTTGTAATTTGATAGTTAATTATGTTTAGATTCATGTAATAATATGTGAAAAGGCTAGGGTCACTATAATTACACATATTCATATATAGGAATATCTAATGACACCAAAACATACAGAATTACTATTGGTAGGTCAGTTCTCATAATCTCTCATCTTGGAGATTACCAAGTGAGAACTTCATGAGAAGAAGCCTCATCCGCTTACAAGCACTCATACATTACAATATAAATATTATGTGTCCCATCATAGTATTTTATCCAACTACATAATTATATTAGGAATATTTTCAAATAACTTAATGGTTCTCATCATATTGGGAAACTACTATGACCTTATCGATACAAAAAATACTCTAGGAAAATATTACATTAAATCCATGAATAAAAAATTAACAATATATAATAAGACATTAAATTAATATTAAACACATTGAATATACATGTAATCAAAGTAAAATAAGTTGGTCCTAGGATACCAAATCTATCAAACTTCCACTTGGACTAGATCCAACTGCATATGAATTTCATTCCACTAGACCTCACACGATAATCATGTTTCTGTTGAGTCAAGGCTTTAGTCAAGGGGTTTGCCATGTTGTCTTCCATGGAAATACTGCTCACAGCAACCTCAAATCCCTTAGAAAGATCCATCCAGATATGATACTTCTAAATTATGTTATTTTTCCATTGATGGGACCTTTTCTCTTTTGCGAGAGCCACCACTGTACTATTATCATGATGTAGTGTGATAGAATCTTTACTACTAGGTACCATGTCAAATTCTTAGATTAAGTTTCACATCCATAATAATTTCTTATCTACCTCATAATCTATAATATATGCTAAATGTTCTATAGAATCAATAAAAACAACCTGGTTTGAGATTTTATAGCTCACAGCCCCTCCATTCAAATTGAATATGTATCCTGTTTGTGACTTCATATCATCTTGATCAGTTTGGAAACTAGCATCTGCATATTCTATGATGACTGGTTTCTCATATCCTCTATAAACTAGGAACATATCCTTAGTATTCCTTATATACTTAATGATGGTCTTGATTATCATCCAATTTTAGTCTCCTGGATCATCTTGATATTTTCTTACTGCAATTAATGTATAAGCGACATCTAGCCTAGTACATATCATAGCATACATGACTAAACCAATCTCCGATACATATGGTATCCTTTCCATTCTATTTCTTTCATCATGTGTCTAAGGAAAATTTTTTATGGAAATATTAATTCCATGTGATGTTGGAAACAATCCCCTCTTGGATTGTTCCATACTAAATCTTGTCAGTATCTTTTCAATGTATGTACTTTGACTTAGGTCAAGAAACCTCTTGGATCTATCATAATGAATCTTGATCCCAATAATATGTGTTTACTCACCCAATTATTTCATATATAATCATTTATTCAACATCTCCGTAATAAACTGTAATACTGGTATTTTGTTTCCTATGAGTAATATGTCATCAACATATGCTATTGAGAAAATGACTACACTCCCACTAAATTATTTGTAAACACAAGGATCACACTCATTATTTACAAAACCAAATTCCATTATCAATCCATAAAAATGAATGTTTCATGACCGAGATTCTTTATTTAATCCATAAATGTATTTTTTCAATTTTCATATCTTATTAGCATTCTTTGGAGTCACAAACCCTTTAGGTTGTGTCATATATACATCTTCCCAAAGGTTCCTATTATGGAAGGATATTTTTACATTAATTTTTCAAATATCATTGTCATTTAAATCCATAATGTAAATTATAATTTTGATGGATTTTATCATTGCAACTAGTGAAAAGGTTCCATTGTATTCAATTCCGTGAAATTGTTTAAACCCTTTTGCAACCAGTCGTGCCTTATAGGTATTGACTTGTCCTTCCATGTCTAATTTGTTCTTGAATACCAATTTTCAACCAATGGGATTTACATATAATGGAGGGTCTACCAAAATCCAGACATGGTTTTGATATATGGAATCCATTTCATAATTCATAGATTCTCGATACTTTTAATATTCTATGATACTTAATGATTCCTTGTAGGCTAGAGGATCATTATTATCAATTAATAATTATCCACTATCCTCAGTGACTAGAAAATCATAATGTTCTTGTTCTCTAACCTCTCTTTTACTTATATGAGGTACTTGTGTCTCCAGAATAGTTTCGTCTTCCATGGGGCTTTGTGTAATCTGTTCATGTACCAACTCTTGTATACCTTGAGCCTCCACTTCATCAAATTCTATCTTTCTCCCAATATCATTTTTATAGATTTCCTCCCTCTCAAGGAATATGGTGTGTCTTTCCACTATAAACTTTTTGTCTGAGGGGATTTATAGGTAATATACCCTTGTTTCCTTGGGGTATCCTATAAAGGTACACTTTGTTCCTCAAGGTGTAAGTTTATTACCTGAAGAGGCATTAACAAATACTTCACTTCCCCCACACATGTAAATTTGATAACATAGTTTTTCTTCCACTCCAAAATTCATATGGAATACCATTTATCAATTTAGTTGGTACTTGGTTTAGTATATGTGTTTTTGTTTGTAACATGTATCACCAAAAGGATAATAGAAGACTCTCTTGGCTCATTATTGATCTCACCATGTCCAACAAGGTGTGGTTCCTCCTTTCACTTACACCATTCCACTAAGGTGTGTAAGGAGGAGTGAGTTGGGATAGGATCCCAAACTCCCATGAGTAATGAATGAAGTCTTAATTAAGATATTCTCCACCACAGTCTAAGTGGAGTTTCATAATCATATTACCATGTTGGTTATCAACTTTATTCTTATATTCCTTGAATTTATCAAAAAAAATATGACTTATACCTCATTAAGTAAACATTTCCATATCTACAAAAAAAATTAGTAAAAGTTACTAAGTATGTGTACCCACCCCTTGCTTCCATATGAAATGATCCACAAACATAGGTATAAACTAATTCAAGAATCTCTTTATCCCTTTCACCTTTCCCACTAAATACAGCTTTGGTCATTTTACCTTGTAAATATGTGTGACATATACCAAGTGGTTTTAGTTTAAAAGAAGATAAATATCCATCTTGATGTAATTTAGTCAAGTGATTTTCATTTACATGACCTAGCCAGTGATTCCAAAGTTGGGTATGATATGAGTCATGTGAAGTAACATCATTATTGATTTTCATTATTTTCTTCTTGTAATCCAACACATAAAGACCATCATTCAAATGTGTCTTACCATAAAAAATGTTATATTTATAAAAGAAGCAACATTTATTCCCAAATTTGAAAATAAATCCATTTGTATCAAGTCTGGATACATAAATAATGTTTTTGGTAACAGATAGAACATAATAAAAACCTTTAAAAACCAAGATCATTCAAGTAGGCATGTGAGGTGGTAGTCCCTGATAGTTACAACAAGAAGTTTAGATTCATTGGATTAATGTAGATCTACCTTCCCTTGATCAATCTTTCTGAATCTACTCGGTTCCTACATTTTAATACATATGTGAGCATCACAAGATGTATCTAATAACCAATTTGTAGAAACAAATAAATTGCAATCGATAACAAATTCACTTGAAGTTTTGATGTACCCAATTTCTGTATACATTTTCATACGTTCTATTGAGTATAAAAACATTTTTTCACCGAATAAATGTTGTTTAGAAGATAAAATACTTTAAATCATTGTTCATGATGATTTTCAGGTATTTTTTTAGCCAAAGTCACAAATTGGGAAAAATAAGAACAAAGATTCAAATATACATGGTGTGTACTTTATACACACATTGTGTACCATTTCCCAGACATTAATTGTCCAGACTGAGTACATGCCCATGTCGTCGGCCATATATTACATGTCATGCACTACCCATTCATACACTGTGCCAACCCTTCTAGATGTTGTTGGTGGCTGAAGTCGATACTACATGCCATGTGGGGTGGCGCAACATGTCGTGTACCCCCACCAACTGATCACTGATGCATTCAATGTCAAGAAACAGTGTGGAAGATCACCTATCGGTGAAGAAAACAAGGCTAAACCAAGTTGACCTGAGTACACACCATGTACTTTCTAGTACACACCTTGTATTTTTAAATTCTATAAATAAATGGGGAATCCCTCTAAGTATGAGTTTGGACATCCAGGGGGAGGTGATACCACTCTATCATTAAAACCTCCCTCAAATCCATTTTTAGTATTATTTTCTGTTTTTATTTCTATTTAGTGTAACTCTCCCCTTCCCCTTATTCCTCTCATATCCATGGTTGGGATTGAGTTTCATCTCAATCTGCACACCGTGACCATGGTCATAAGAGGCTAGTTGTGCCTTGTGTTGGGGGTTGAAATAATGATTGTGTGTTATTTTTAATTGAAATCCTGAATATTTGTTTTCATTATGATTTTTTTTACAAATTCTTCAATGAATCGAATTCCTTATTTATCATCGGTGTCATATCAGACCAAGAACGACACCAATGGAGAAAACTGAAGGAGTTGAAATAAGTGAATCTATGACCATTGGGTGAGCCCGTTGTCACTTGTTTTTTGGGGTTAAGAACTTAAACATGTTTAATTAGTTAATTATTGAACCAAGTATTTAAACTTTAAATGTGTAATTATTTTTCTTCGAACCAAGAAACTACAATTTTATTGAATCCCAACAATAAATAGCTTTCATTAATAAAATTTATGCTATAGAATTATGATTGTAATAAAACATGATTAGAGTTAAAACCCCAACACGATTATTTTCTGTTTGTTCTATTCTTCTCTTGTTTTGATTTTTAATTTTCACAAATCATTTTATTGTTGATTGTTCCCTTCACTATTTTTGTCTGGAAAACCAATCACAACTCGCCCAACTTGCACTGGTCCATTTCTTCTCTATTCCCCCAGTGGGATCGACCCTGACTGCCACTAACTACCTAGTTATTTAGTTTAAAATGGAACATTTAATTCTAATTTGGACCGCTCCTTGTGATGGGAGTGGTGCCAAATTTGGGCACTGTTGTCAGGGACTCAAATGGAAAGCAACAGCGTGAGTCTGGGTCAAAGGTTGGTTTACCCATAATTTTCCATTTTTCTTTATTCTTTTCTTGATTATTTTTCTTTGGAACCTCAACCCCATATCCCATTGATTTTTATTCAACTGGGGAGTGGTATGATCCACCTAGAGAGGATTTTTATCCATATGATCTAGCATTCTCATACCCACCCCCAAAATATTTTTATCCATACATAGATGAAGGGTTCCAATATGAGGAAAACCCTTATACATTTATCTCCCCACCCTTATCTTCTTCTCCTTAAGAACCATTTTCAGGTAATATTGAAAGGTTGTTATCAATGATGGAGGCATTTACCACATGCCAGTTGGATTAAACCAAAAGTTTAGGAAGACTCAGAAATATGGTAGAACAAATCTCTGAGATAATTTCTAATATGGATCATCCGGTTGAGTTTGAGGATGTTTGTCCAAACTTTGTTTCAACTGAGGATACATGTTATGATGTGGGCCCAACCTTTCATTCATTAAAAATTTTAGAAATTAATTTTCATAACTCAAATTTTGAATATGGGAACACATCAATTCATGTTAATACTGAACTTGATCACACATTTATTTTGGAACCCTTAGTTGATTACATACTTATTTCGGAGGATGCCTACAATTATTTTCAGGTTTTCATCATTTTGGAGCAGGAACCTCAAAAGGTGGAGGATGTGCCAGATCAAACCAAGAACCAATTCCACCTTTAGCATCCTTTTTCCATGGAGTAGGGATACTGAAATCCACTTCTCAGACCACCTAAAGGTTAAAAATATTGGAAACAAGATGAGATCGATGGCCACATGTGGTGGTTCGCACTACAAAATCCACATCCACCTTCAGATTATGGGTAAGTACCCCTAACTCAGGTCGATCCAAATACCTAAAACAAAGGTTATTATTGGGAGGAAACCCAGCCATTACTTTCTCCCCTCTTTATTTGTTTTCTATTTTTAATACAAACATGGAGTGTACTTACACTCGACACGTCGTGTACTACCTTATCTTTTTTCCACTATTTTAATAAAATTAAAATGATAGAACACGCTGTGCACTTATATTTTTAGTAAAATTTATCATAATAATTTTTGTATAATTAACTATTAATTAATATAATAAATAGGGATGAGTCATGTGCTGATGGTAAGGTTACTAGGATGTATCCAATCCATCGTTAGTTCAAATTTCTCCACACCTTCCATTAGTACAGAGATCATTCTTTTAGAACCTGTGTTTTGTTTAAACAACATGTCAGATATTTTCATAATAAAATAATTTTTTTTAAATTAAAGAAAACCCATGGTGGGGATGAGTTGGTTGGCAGGGTTTTAACCCACAAATCCAAAATACTTGGGTTTGAGTCCTGATAAATAGCCCAGTTCTACCATTTTTCACTTAAATAAAACCACATGTCATGCATTGCAATACACGTTATGTGATTCATGTTTTAAAAATAACTTAAAATGTTTTCAAAAATAAGAAATCACTCGAGGATGGTGTAGGTTGATTGGTAGAAACGTAGCCCAGGGTTTAAAAGACCCAAATTTGAACTCGGTTAATATCCCTCCTCCATCCCAATCTTTCAATAATTTAAACCACACACCATGCGTTGCTCTCTTTACCATTTAGTGTTGCACCTATACATTAAATATCAAAAGTAACTAAAACCTTAAAGTAATAAAACCATCACTCTAGTGGTTGAGGGTGTGTGTTTAGATCATCTAATCACCGGTTTGAATCCCACCCTGACCACCAGACCAAAGGTTGCAGTTCTCTTTTTCAAATTTTGGAACACACAGTGTGTATTTCTTCAATAAATTACATGTATAGGTTTAATTTTTGTCTGTAAATATTATAATATATTTATTATATATTTATTTTAAAATTATAAATAATTATTATTATATAGTATACTATAATAATTATACTTATTATGAAAAAAACTAATACACGGTGTGTAAGACAGATACACACTGTGTTCTGCACCTATAAAAGTTAGGAGCCCTACCTGACCTGACCCCGTGTCACAACCCCCCCCCCCCCCATTCCTATTTTCTTCCTCCCCGCCAAAGCTTCTCTCGTATGATGTCATGATCCCAGGCCTCGAATACACCATTTCCATTTGTTTCAAGCCTTGATTTCAATTGCATTACAATCCTTGGTCTAGGTATGTCCTTTGATGCCCCTTATTTGGTCTAGGTATGTCCTTTGATGCCCCTTATTTCATTGTTTTATAGGTGATTAGAGTGATTTTGAGATCAGCTGACCATTTATCTTCCCTATAGTACATGAGGTAAAATGAAGAACACTCACCGTGTACTATAGGTACACAGCCACACACTCTTCGCTACTCACATTTGAAAGTACATGGCATTTACATTCTATACACGCCATGTAAGTTCCTTAGCCTGGTCTCTAAGAGCAGCATGTGTACTATGAACACACAACCCTGAGCCCATGTATACACACATGGCATGTGTGTTTGGTGAACATCATGTACCCTATTCATCATGAATTGTTTATGTGAATGAAGAAAATGTATCTAGTCCATATTCTTACACATGTTGTGTAGTTCCTACACATGGTGTGTATAACATATTATGACCCATTATGGCCAGGTCTGTGTTAGTGCACTTACATGAACACAACCCCATGTTATTACACACGACATGTACACATAACTACATGCCATGTATTGGACATTTCCTAAACACATTCCCACTCTACATGTTTATCCATATTTCATGGGTTCCTCACCCGACCACACTACACGTCGTTTACCCTAGATCTGTATGCCATGTACTTTTGTTTTTTCTGATTTTTCACTTTCCTTTCTTCTTTTTCGTCTCCCTTTATTTTGTTGTTTTTTTTTCTTCTAATTTAGTTATGTAAGATGGAGATCATTCCAGTGAGAAGCGGCATGCAGCCACTACTGAGGGGGTAGACTAGCTCGCCACTGGATTCGACTTCGGCCTTCCATGACACCATCACCAAATTTTCCAATATGTCAGCCGCCAGCCTTGGCATCACTACCTCCTCATATACTAGCACTATCATTTTTGACACCCATTGGTCCTACTACCACACCATCCATAGTCGTTGAGGGGTCTAGTACCACATCTCCCACATCCAGCGTGGCACCCTCGAATCCATCCCTAACTTCAATGGGGCCTACTGTGCCCGCACCTATTTCTATAGCTAGAACCACCTCAGAGCCATCTCCAGTATCATCAACTGATCCATCTACTACCACCACCACTGGACCCTCCACCTCTATAGTTGCAGCCCCACCTCAGCCTGCACAGGCAGCTGCCTGACTTCTACCACACCCTATCCTGGTCTTTGTTGAGGGTCATCCTGTGGTAGATATACTACAGCTTCTATCATAGTGCACAATCCAGCTAAGCAGCTATTTTTTGGATATCACAGTTCCCTAGTGTCTCAGTGTCTGGAAGGATATTGAGGAGATCCTCATCCACACACATCTTTTGGATGCACTCTAGATCAGAACTCCTACCTTCTGAGATTTATTTTTGGATTTCATAGCGACCTTCGAGTTTGATGGGCCCACATACTGCTAGACTCCCACCAATACAGCTACTCTGGTCCAATTTAGGATAAGAGACATCCATTTCTCATTATCTATAGCCGAGTTTGGATGAGGGTGTGGATTTTATCCCCATCCTACCATCCCACATCCTATATACACCCTCACCCACCCTAAGAACTCTAACCTCATTTCCATGTGGTGAGATCTTGCTGGGTCTAACTACAGGTATACCCCCACTTTTCAAAAGAGCACGCTCATCATTTCCCCTCATCTTTACTTCATCGATCGGTGCTTCAGTGCCATTATTTTCCCTCACTATGAGGACATAGGTGTCGTGTCCAGCCATGACAAGGACCTTCTCACCCATATTGTCTTGCATGAATACCATGACCTCCCTTTCCTCACTGATTCTTACTTACACTCCATGATTTATGGCCATTAGAGCAACCTGAATGACGGTTTTTATGCCACCAGGTTGGCACACTATCTAGGCGTGTTTGATCCATATCTCCCTCATGATCACTTAGGATGTCCCCAGCATATGGACTTCATCATGATTATCTAAATAAGGATGGTCGAGTGTCGGGGAGACAACTTTTTGCTGGTGTAGGATGCCCCGTCTTCTACAGGGGTGGGATATGACACATCTTTCCCCATTGGTGTTATTGATTTGGTCCCACCCCATACACCAGTGGATGTTCCTTCTCCATCCCACCCCACTTATTCCTCTCTTCCTTCTTCATCCACCATCCCTTCTTCTTCTAGATCATCCATATCCCCAACTCCACCCACACCCTCGGTTGATTTCCTCATTTCCCCCTACCTGGCCACAATGGAGCGCCACCATGATGTTATGGCTCAGACACTCAAGTGACTCGAGAAGATATTAGGGCTTCTTATTTAGTAACATGGACTTTAGTTTCCCCCAGTGTATGATCCTCCATCCGATCATCACCCTTCCATAGCACAAACACCGTTGACAGCACCATCCATGGATTACATTCTCCTATCCACTACCGGACCAACTACTATCACTGCTGATACCATCCCAACTGGGCCCGTTGAGCCTCCCACGCAGAGCACTACTCTTGTGCCTCCAGCTACTGGTACTTTTGTTGTCATGATGGATGAACCTACTACGACCACTACACAGAGCACTGAGCCAGGGCCTCCTGCTTCCATTGTCACTGATTCTACTCTTTCGGATCCCCCGGTTATCGATGATGCCACTTTTGAGGCCACATCGTGATTGGTTTTTTCACACTTGTTTCATTATATATGTGTGTTTATGTATGTATATGTATATATATATATTCTTATGCTATGATTATGTATGTTCATGCAGAATTCTTCTTCCCTTTCATCGATAGTCACAGGTACTCTGGAGCGGCATGGGCGTCTCTTTTTTACTCCTTCCTATCTTTTTGAGCTCACCATGAGGGTAGTATTATTTTAGAGTGTATTTTCATTTTTCTTTTGGAATTAATTCTTTCATTGCTTTCCCTCGTCCTAGCACACTTGTGTTTTCCCATATCCTCTTATTCTCCATAGTGTTGCACTTACAGGATCATGTGCAATATTAAGTGTGGGGGAGAGTCTCTAACTACACTAAACTTTTCCCTTAAAATGATATAGAAGGCATCATTAATATTTTAAATATTTTAAACTATGGAAATTTTTTAATTAATTATATTTACAAATAATAAATACATAAATGGAAATTTCAAAAGTTACATGTTTATTTTAAAGTGTTTTAAAATGATTGATGATATAGTTTAATTATTGATTTACATTCTTGGACATTTAAATTTATTAGACTACTAATTTTTATTCATGTCATGACCTGATTGGCCCATTTTTATCCTTATTACCGAGAGGTATTCTAATACTTTTTGACATATTCTTTCTCATACCCTCTTTCTTGAGAGCTTCTTGGGATATGCATAAATACTAGAAATTGTGAGTTTTTCTCTTCAAAACATGAAGAGTTTGAATCACATTAAAATGATTGAGACATTTATTGTTTTTCAGCCCCTTTTGACCTTGAGAACTACCCTAAATATGACCTTAATAAAAGCCTTAGAAACTATGAATTTCCTAGATAGGAAGACACATTACAAGACTATTTATCCTTCCTACCAAAATTCTTTGATAATTTTTCATGATTATTCATTTGGTTTTATAAGAGGGATTTTTGGATCTTCATGGTACATTTTGGTGAGAAACCATGAAATTAAGTGTGGGGGTGAGTGCCTCTTATTAATTTAGGTAAAAAAGTTCCAAAATCACTATTCATTATATTCTTAGTGGTCCCTAATTGAAAAAAAAACTATTGAAAAAATTCAAAATAGGGATCAGATTCATTCATTACACTTTATCAATGGTTTATGGACCCATGTTGGTAAAGGGATTTTTATCATGGTGATTTTACCCTTTGAGAGATCTTTCTAGGGGGAACTTTTCATTGATCTCTATTATATAATATCATGCATTTTTATTTAAGAATTCAACCTCCTTTTTCAAGCCTCTGAGATTATTTTTCACATCATCACCCACCTACCCGAAGCCTCAAAATCATTTGAACCTTATTGAAAGACCTCATTATTTTTGTGATTTGATTTATATAGTAGAGAATGAGAATACTTTCAAGCCTATGGATAGAGTGAATATACTTTAGATTGAGTATAACTCTGATTAAATAATCTTGAATGATGAGTGTGGTATTTTTTGGTGAGGTAAATCATCAAGTGGAATGCATATTTATGAAAAGCTAAAAAATTTGTATAGAAGAGGATGAAAAATATTTAATTGAATTATATAAGAGGACTGATTAGAGTATATTTGGAATTGAAATATGTTTTATGCCTTTTAAAATTCTCTACTATGCCTATAGTATTTATAAGTATAATTAGTTGAATGCTTCGCATTCTAGAGTATGGATTCTATTAATTAGATGTTGAGATTTTTATTGAGGGAAAGAAAAATGACTAAGTGTGGGGGAGTTTGATTTTCCTAATTTTTGTATGCATTTTCATACATTCTATTGAGTATAAAAATATTTTTTCACCAGATATATGTTGTTTTGAAGATAAAATGCTTTAAATTGGTGTTCATGATGATTTTTAGGTATTTTTTTAGCCAAAGTCACAAATCGGGAAAAATAAGAACAAAGATTCAAATATATATATCGTGTGCTTTATACACACACCATGTACCATTGCCCAGACATGGATCAGCTAGACCGAGTACAATCCCATGTAACTTGACAGATATTACACGTCATGTGCTACCCATTCACACACTATGTCCACCCTTCAAGATGCAGTTGGTGGCTAAAGTTGATACTACATGCAATTTGGGGCAGCACTACATGTTGTGTACCCCCACCAACTGATCGTCGATGCATTTAAAGTCAAAGAATGGAGTGGAAGATCACCTATCAGTAGAGAAAACAATGCCAAACCAAGTTGACCTAAGTACACGCCGTGTAATTTTTGGTACATGCTGTGTATTTAAAAATTCTATAAATAAAGGGGGCAGCCATCCAAGTACGAGGTTGGACATCTAGGGGATGTGTTGCCTCTCTTCCATTAAAACCTCCCTCAGATCCATTTTTCGTGTTATTTTCTATTTTTATTTCTATTTAGTGTAACTCTCCCATTCCCCTTATTCCTCTCATATCCATGGTAGGGATTGAGTTTCGGATAAATCTTCACACCATGACCATGGTTGTAAGAGGACATTTTTCCCTCATTTTGGGGGTTTTAATAATTATTGTGTGTTATTTATAATTGAAATCCTAAATTGATGTTTTCATTATGATTTTTTTACAACTTCTTCAATGAATCAAATTCCTTATTTATCATTGGTATCATATCAGACCAAGAACAAAACCAATGGAGAAAAATGAAGGAGTTTCAATGAGTGAATCCAGGACCATTGGGTGAGCCCATTGTCACTTTATTTTAGGGTTAAGAACTTAAACTTGTTTAATTAATTAATTACAGGACCAAGGAATTAACCTTTAAATGTTTAATTTTTTGTCTTCGGGCCAAGAAACAATAATTTTATTGAATCCCCATGGTAAATAAATTTCATTAATAAAATTAATGCTATAAAATGAATATTGAAATAAATAATTATCAGAGTTAGAAGACCAACATGATTTTTTTCTGTTTGTTCTATTCTTCTCTTGTTTTGATTTTTAATTTTCACAAATTGTTTCACAGTTGATTGTTCCCTTCACTCTTTTTTTTTCAGGAAAACCAATCAAGACTCACCCAAATTGTGCTGGTCCATTGATTCTTTGGTCTCCTTATAGGATCAACCTTGACTGCCACTAACTACCCAGTTAGTTGGTTCAGAAGGGAACATTTAGTTCTAATTTGGACTATTCCTTGTGATGGGAGCGGTGCCAAGATTCCCCTTGATTCTTTATCTAGGTGAATTTTTTCTTCCAGTGACCCTTCTTACTACATGAAAAATATAAAACATCTTGTTCCCTTTTTTCCCCTTGATATTTCTCTTCTTGGAAAGGTGTGAAGAAGATTTAAGCTTAAATCTCTTTTATTTTCATTTCCATTTGTTCACCATGAGGATGGAAAAATTTTCACACTTTGTATCCTTATCTACTTGGAGAAGAGTGGGAATATCTAGTAGATACTTCCCAATGTTGTTCATATTAAAATTCAAAATAAAGTTGGAGAAGCTCTGAGGTAGTGATACAAAAAATGGATCGGTGCCTAGTTATTCAGGTATTTTAAACCCTAGAACCTCTAGGAACTCATTGAATCTGATGATCTTGACTATATGAGGCCCAGTTGGGGAACCCTTTCCAAGATTTCTCTAAAAGAGCACCTTGGAAATCTCAAATTATTCCTGTCTAGATCTCTCCTAGTGAAGACCATGGAAGCGCTCAAGCATGCTATACGCATCCATGTTTTCGTGAGACTTCATGAGTTTACTTGACATTGATGAAATCATCAAACATTTAATGTAAACTGTGTTTCTCTCATGTTTTTCATAGACAAGTAAATCTTCATCACTCGCCTCCTTAGCAAATGGATCAGGCATTGAGGATTCTAGCATGTAAGATTTTTTTTCATGGAATAAAACAACCCAAAGGCCTCTAAACCACTCCTGAAAGTTACTTCCAATTATAAGGTTATCTTTATCTAATATTGATTATAGGGATAATGTGAATGGAGATATTTCCATTTTATTTTAAAATTAATATAGTAAATTATTAGTACTTTTTATTGATTACAAATTATGTGAGAAATAATAAATTAATTGATTTTATTAAATCTCCCACTATTTTATAAAGTCCCAATAGCCCTCACCATTGAACTTAGAATGTATAGTTTCTTTAACATTATAGTGTAAAAGATCCATATTCCCCATCTCATAACCCCAAAAAGGTTTGGTCAAGATAATTGAAGTTATTTAGGTATGTAAGTCCTTACTAACTGCTGGCTTGCAACTCCTTGATCTGTTGAGTGGATTCTCTAATCCAAAAATACTAACTTGGATTTCCTCAACACTTACCTCCAAATTACATCAATTCTATCAAGGGATACTTCTATTTTTATAAAATGGATAATTCAACCTAAGACCTTCATAATAACTCCCCTTATAAAAGTAAGTGTCCCAACAAGGGTTGGTCAAACACTTAGTTCTATTGAGTTTTGTTCATAATCAAGTAACATAAGGCTCAGTCTAACTTAATATTAGGTTGAGGTATTTTAATTAATTATGTATAAATTTTATCTTTTTTATCTTTTACTTGTATTTTTAATATTAATTGGATGTTACTTAATTAATTAACCATGTTGGATAAAACATTTATGCATAATTTATTTATTAAATTTACTATGCATAAATTTTATCTTATTTTATCCTTTACATGTCTTGTTAATATTAATTAGATGTTACTTAATTAATTAACCATGTTGGATAAAAAATTTATGCATAATTTATTTATTTAAATTCCTTATTCTCACATTAATTTATTTATTTATGTGACTGCAGCCTTGCATCCATAAAATAAATAATTGAAAATACAGAAATAATTAATTAATTAAATGATTAATTTATGAGCTTTATCTAATGATTGATTTAATGATCTGACATTAAATAAACCTATTACCTAGGAAAAATAACTCCTTTTTCTGGTCTTGGAATGAGTTACAGCATTCCACATGTCCACATATGTATCACCTGAGTTGATATCAAAATGGTTCCATTTTGAACTACCTCTACACGTGTTGGGATACTCCATTAATTACATGTATTTATAAATCACATGCATGTGAGGGGAACCAAATGATTGGTTAAAAGGGGATTACATAAATATCCTTGGACACATAGGCCCTACATAATAATGGAGGGAGGGATGAAACACAGGATATCATATTTAATTTAACAATAAATAATTGAAAACTCATGCAATAAATAAAATTAAAACATCCAACACATACACATATCTTCTTCAAGCTCATGAACAGTCATAAATATAAAAAATATCTAAAATTAACTGCTAACATTCATTTCTTTATTAGTTATTTATTATTTAATATTAATGCGTTTTCATTAATTAATTAATTCTCTTTTATATTAATAATCATCCCAACTTAATTTAAGATACTCATCATTTATTTCATTCATGATAAATAAATGGTAGAACCAATAATGACATATTAATTACAATACATTAATTGAGCATTTAATATTTTTTTAAACCATTATTAAATTTTCAAACACACATTGGTGTGCCAATCAATAAAATAAGGTTTTGATCCTAAAATTTTCAATTTAATGAAACTTTTAATTCTTTCATTTAATGGGATAAAACACAACATCTACAATCCATCTACATGCCATGTACCCCAGTTGTTGTATATCTGAGTCACGCATATAGGACTTCGGAATGTTAACTCAGCTGGACTAAATGGTGTGTACAAGCTAGCTACATGCAAGGCATCTACTTGTTGTGTTCCAGGTTAACCTGGTAAAGACATTGGGTACAGTAAATGCACCATGTATAATTAACTGCTCATCATATACAAGTACAATGTGCATGGGTACACAGCGTGTGCTTCGACTACACGTCGTGTAACCCAATTTTATTTGCCAAATATTTGGCACTTCCCGATGGAATCTTCAGTCATTATTCATATATTCTTATACATTTAATAAAATGATACACCGAACAAACATAATTAATATTTCAATAACATGTTAATTCAAATCAGATTAAAGAACAAATAACATGAAATGAAAATCTAACCACAACTATGCATAGATCAACAATAAAATAAATAATTATAAATTTAAATATAACCCCTCTGATACCACTTGTAAGTTCCAGGAATAGAGGAAGTGTGCAGAGGTGGGTGATATATTAAAATTTATTTTAATAATCATTGCCCAAAACCAAGAGCAAGTATCTTGCACATCAAATTTATAATTAAGTTATTTAATATTTAAATAAATAAATATATGGGCTTAGGAACATTCTTCATTAGTGAATGTTGTTCATCTGAAAAGACCCTTTTGGATTACCTCCATTGGGTTGTGAGGATCCAATGATAGAATCCCTCTAACGATGATCTGCACATGCTCCTATGATCTCTGAGCAACACCACTCGATCTCCGGGTGATATCACGGAGAGTTGAATGTCTTACATTGTTAATTCTTGATCACTCATTCTTCAGTATTGAATAAATATCTCTTGTGTTTCTTGTTCTTGAGAGGGAGAGAGAAGGAGGTGTCAAGAGAGAATTAAATGGGTATAATAAGTCTCTATTCTCAATTTTTGGATGCTCTACATAATAGACATCTCTATCTATTTATAGAGTTAGGATTTAGGTTAAAATATTATTTAATCGCATGTAAACCATTAAATAACATTTATTACCTTTAATAAACCTGTTATATTTTGTGGTGTGCATCAACTTGCGCAATAAAAAATATTATTTAACCGGATTCTTAATTAATATTTGTCATTAGACATGGTCTTGGTTCATTCGAACTCCTGTTGCATTTATCGAACACCCAAATAAAAAAAATATTCATTAATAAATATTTTATTTACATATTGATGAATAAATATTTATTAAATATTTAATAAAATAAATATATATTTTTTATTCACATGCCGATAAATAAATATTAATTTAATTTATACGATCAATATAACTTGAATAAAATAATTTCTAGGACTTGAGAATAATATTTATTACATCAATTAAACTCAAATATAATTTAATTGAAATCAATGGAAAAACTTAGTGTAGGACCCTCTAGGATTTTTTCTCATTGGCATTAAGCGGGATTGCCTAAAGTCCAAGATTACTGTCTAAAAATGGGTCAAGACACCCAAGAGAGAGAACTTAATATTGCAATTTCAACAAACACATACAAACACTCACTGTGTAATATAATCCTTTTCCACAATATCACATCATGCAAGGTGAAAGATGGTGTCATCAACCTATTTACTCGATACATCTTTCTTCGACTATATGAAATAAACACGTCGTTACACCATGGCTATCAAATTTAATGTAACAGTTTTATTTCAATTAAATGCTTTAGATATCAGCTTCCAAAAAGATGGAATGGACAAATATTTCCCCAACTTATCCATTAATGACATGTCAATTATGACACACCTAATTTACCATACAATATGAGGATCCTAGCTAGCCAGAAACTATTGTATTATAGGACTTAGTTTCCATGTTTTTGCACTTTGTGAAATGGTTATTTATACATTCTTGGATATGAGAAATTTTTGAAATTTTTTGTAATATTTTGAAGGAAAAATGGATTCATTAAATATGATTTGACAATGGGTTTATTTATAAAGGTATTTTAAACTGTTTTTAAATGGGTGAATTTCCATGTTTTGATATAAATTTGAGAAAATGTATTTGAAGAACCTTTTTGATTTTTTTGTTTTTAACAAAGTTTTTTTATTTTTTGACAACTAAACTTTTTATAAAATAATGTTTTTGTCATTCAGGATCAGACTTAGTCTATCATAATTATTTTTCATAAGAAAGATGAAAATTTTTGAATTCAAACACAAAGGGAAAGAAAAGTTTTATATTTAAAAAAAAATCATACATAGGTTTCTAGACACAGGTTTTCAGACTGAGCAGCACTGGATGCAAAAGGTGTAAGGAATATGGAAGTTGGAATTTATGTAGAGTTGTTGATTGGATTATAACGAACCATATTTTCATGAAGTTACAGGTCATTTTTTCAAATTGAATCCTTTAATTAATCATGGTAAACACGCACTATGACCTAAGAAAGGTCCCAGGATCATTTGAGGACTATTCAAAGCCTAGAGTTCTAAAAAAATGGGCAAAATATTGGGTCTAACTGTTTGGGGAAACCATGCAACCAAACATGCACAGTTTGTCTGAAATCATGAGGTTGTAGATAGTGAAGACCTGTAGGCTACACAATTTGTTTGTAACCATGCAACCTGAGGCACATGGCCATGTGGGGCTACTGACATTTGGGATAGAGTGGATTTACATAGTCTGTACATGGTTAGTCAAACAATGTACCTAATCAATCAGTGTTCCCCCCTTATAGTATTGACTTGTGCATGATTTTTAAATCATGAACCTAAACCTTTTTCCCCCTTAGTTTGAGGTGAAAAGTCAATTTTTTTCCCACCTAAACTTAAAACATATTTTCTCTTTCTCCTTCTTCCTCTAGCAAATGGAAATGGATCTCATCCTCATTTGAGATCAAAATCCTCTCAATCTTGGGATCAACCTAAATCCTATGTCTAGTGTCCAATACTCAATCCATCAGAAGCATTGGATCCATCTCGATAGTCTTCTATAGTCTCTTACCTCCTATCTAAGTTTATCTTGGTATTCATCTCACTATTTAAGTGCAATCTCATTTTCCCTATTTTCAGGGTGTTGGACTGTTTCTTAGATCTCTTCTAACCTGATTCGAATATGAGGTTGATATCAAGTGAGGAGTCATCTATGGACTTGAGGTAGGTGGTCACATCATTTTCCCTTTGATTTTCATCACTTCATAGCTATGTTGTTATTCTTCATGCTGACTTTTTCTGAGTGTCCCCTTTTATTTGGTTCCTTCATATAAAATTGATCATTGCACCTTGATACATATTTTTTGACCCATGTTTAGTGGATTATAAATTTTTAAATCCATTAATGGACACCCCTTGGGTGTTCCAAGTCATTTTATGGTTAATTGTGTAAATGTATGAATCACCTTCCAAGTGTTTCACTTGGTTCATTGTTTGAATTTCCCTTAGTGTGTAATTGTTATAAGATTCCAAAGAACCTCCTAGGTGTTTAGCCCAACCTATATTTGGATTTTCCCATGTAGTAAATTTCTATATTTAACCAAATCACCTATCTAAATAAAAACTTAAGTTCTATTAATTTAAATTCCATGTTAAATAATTTAAATGGATCAGATTACATAAGATGGCTCATTCATTATTATGGATTTCCTTAAATGAATTGACTATTTGAAATGGATTAATAATATAGAATGTCTTATACATGATGTATGAACTTATTAATATGAATTTCATGTATTATATGAAATGGTTTACAAAGGGTGGTAAGACCACAGGATTTATCATGTTTTGTTAAAAGCTTACATGAAAATGGTAATGCTTTTTATGTAATGGAACTTGGTTGATGAGAGGCATGAGAGGTTTTTCTTCATGCCTTATATTATAAATGATTATTCGTTGATATATTCTTTGATATGATCATGAGGGATTATTTATCATGGTGGTATCATGCTCCCCTACATTGGGTATTGAGCATGGTGTCTCACACCATTGACACTGTTAGGATAGTGGTCTTTACGTGCTACATCCCTCTCTTAGAGTGACGACATGATGGATCACTCACCATACCAAGTGTCGTGAATGAATTCTTACAATCTTATTGGGATGTAGGGAATTTACCCTATTGCTTGATCTTATAGGCTCGTTAGACTGGTCATGGATGTTTGAGTTACATCTCGGTCCATCCAGCAACTAGTATTCTAGGTATATGGCCACTTATGTCTGCGCATACTTGGTTTATATAGGTTGATGAAATATATAATTAAACTATATATATATATTATTACTATATATATAGTAACTGGTCAGACTTTATTTTCAGTTATGAGTCCAAGTAGGTAGACCCACTATGTGTCCTTTAAGAACCTAAGTGGGCGGTTATTTATTTGATCAGTTTATTTATTCAGTTACTTATGCCAATACACCATTTGGTTATGAGCACTTCTTGGATTACATGTAGACACTGTTGGTGTTGGCGAATAGAGATTTTTATCTCACACCCTACTCGAGTTTCCTTTAGAACCTGAGAATATTATCTATATGAAGGTATTGATAAGGTCAAGGGACCTACTTTAGGATGTTGATTTATTGAGATTATAAATGGATCTTAGGAGCAGAGGACCAAGCATTCACTCGAGATGCTAGTAGAGTTGGGTTTTTTTCTTTTTGTACTTTTTCTATAGCATGTTTGTGTACCTATTACCCTATTCACCTTTTTGTATATCAGCATGTCATGTATCATGTATTGACACTACCACAAAGTCTTTTGATCATATTATTAGTTGTTCAATTATATTTATATTCTTATACTACTTTATCATTCGGTTTGTTCATTTATGCTTCTGCTACTGTTGTAAGTTTATGCTTGTATCTATTTTTCCACTCTGATAAAAGGGTATAGTCTCCCCTATCGTACCACCTTCACACCCTCACTACTATTCGGCATCCTCTAGCTTAGGGCATGAGTTAAGTGGATCACGGGTTGGGATGTTACAAAGTGGTATCATAGGGTTTTTTGTTTTTCTTTTGTCTTACTGTTTGGGTATTAGATAGGAGACTGGGAGTTAAAAGAATTTGGAATTGACCCTATGCCTGGACATAGCTAACCCATGTATAGGGGAAACCCAAATTACCTGGGATGGGTAATTTTTTTTATTGATTATTCCATTTATAGTTGATACGACTTCACCACTAAGTAACGCACTTATTTTATGATGTTGTGGATATTGATATTATTTAATTGATGATTTTTTACTTAGGACCAATGAAATGAGGGTGTTTCATCAGTTCATGCATTATATTAAGAACGTTAGGAAAAATATGTCATGCATTTTTCCATTCCACATTTATTTTTAGCATGAATTTTCCTATTATATGTTGTTATTGCCTTGATATCTATTGAATTGTGTTGACACTTCTTACAGGGATTGGAAAACATAATTGATACTTAAAGTGTCAGCCTTAACCTAATAGTTTTTTTTAAATAGGTTAAAGAAGACACCTTAAGCATTCAATTGTGGAATATTGAGCCATGGAACATTGGTTGCATGGGATGGAATGTATTTTGGTGTGGATTGAGTGAATTTCATATTTTGATTCATAAGGAGTATGGGCCCTTATGGATCAGAATTGAAAATCCACTAAATTAAACCATTTAAAGATATTTATATATTTAAAAAAGCACAAGATTACAATAAATATGATTCAAAAAATGAAGTTTACATCTTTTACATATCTAATATAGAGACGTGGACCCTAGACCGACCTTAGTAGAGGATAGTGGGTATCTCTTACATTCTTATGGCATGTTATGGTCTCTTCTATTACCTAGATATGTCTTTTTGAGTAGGAAGAAAGGTGTGATAGTTTCTATAAGAAGTCATTATACATGTCCTAGTTTCTATCTACAACCTCATCAGTTTATTAAATCTATTTTGAGGCATTTGTTTGGAATTATAGTATCATGATTCCATGATGTCCTCTTGTTGAACTCCGTAAAGGTGTTGGAGACCATGCTCCTGAGGTGGAAGACCCTGAGCTGTAAGTGATTACTCCTAAAATTACACCTATGGAACTTCTTCCAGTTTTTGATATGGTCACTGATGTCCAATTATGAGAGGGTTTTCTCTGTATGTTACATTCTATGCAAGGTGTAGTTTAACCTACCCCAAGCATGGCAGAGTTGACTCACAAATTTCAGCAGCAATATCCACCCACCTTTTCAGGGGATGGTGGGCCACACGCTATGGAGTCTTGGTTCAAATCAATCTTATCCATATTCAAGCATCTAGAGACACCTCTAGAGTGGAGGGTCAAACTGGCTACATATATGTTGCACGATTTTGCTAAGAATTGGTGGGAAATTATCACCCAGGAAAATCGGCAACATGATATGGTATGGGAAAACTTTCAAACCATCATATGCGACTATTCCTTTCCCCAAACTCTAGGGTCTGATAGAGCTAGAGAATTCGTGAACCTACAGCAAAGGAGCATGTTAGTTATGGAATACTCTTCTCATTTCATAGAGTTGCAGCGATTCAATCCTTCTATAGATGTTGATGATCTTATGAATTCTAGGAGATTCGAAGATGGACTGGTCTACGCCAACCGATTATAGGTCGATGTGTTCAGGTTGACTACTTTTTCTGAAATCCTCAACCATAAAATTATTATAGAGTGGAATTTGGGGAAAGAAGACGGTGCAAGTTAGGGAAGTTTAGAACCTAGAGCTAGTGTTCCTTCTTCTAGATGAAAGAGGATATTTTGGCTACTCATGGTAGTAGCGGAATCCGACCCCATGTGTAGAAAGTTTCTTGATCTGTCACTAGTGTGGGAAGCTAGGGCACGTGAAGGATCAGTGTTTACAGGATCCAATCGAGTGCAGAGGCTACTATAAGATGGGGTATATCTAGCACTTCTACAAGACTTTCCCTCTAGTGCCTAGTGATAAGATATCTTCAACTACTCCCCATTCAGGAGTGGAACTAATAAGATCATGTTAGGTAGGAAGCTAGAATACCATCAGCCGATCAGGCCGAGGTGGCAGTCAAGGTAGAGGTAGTCATACTTATGATTATCAACACTAGCAGAGCGAGCTTGCTCAAGGCAGTCAAGTAGTGACTTAGGGATGCAGTACATTCCAATTGCATATAGTCCATACTATGTCAGAAGAGTAGTGCGTCGGACCTTCTATTGTATGTGGTACTATTCTTTTTGTCTCTACTTTAGTGTCTATTTTATTTGAAATAGGAGTATCTCACTCATTTATATCTAAGATTGTAATAGGAATTATGGGCCTCGATATCAAACACTTTCATGGCATTATGAAATTGTACACCTCGTTAGGTATCCGTTCAAAGGGAATCCACTTTTGTAAGGATTTCCCCTTGAGATAAGAAGTTACATTTTCATATGGAATCACTTCATCCTCAATATGATGGACTTTGATGTAATCATCAGGATTGATTGTTTAGTTCCTTATCAATAACATATTGATTTTTATTGTAATAGGGTGACATTTGCATCACCAGAGGGCGTTATGCACATGCATAAGGTAGAATGGGATGTAAGTACGACTAGAGCAAGACCCGAGCAGTAGAGGCTGGGCAGTGTTACAGCTCAGATTCCCAGTCTTTTCTTAGATGATTAGGGGTTACAACCCATTGTTTTCCATCCAGTGGTGGATCATTTCATATATGTATTTACTAATGACTTCTCTTCTCTACATTTAGTGCGAGAGGTAGATTTAACCATTGAGCTTATGCTAGGAGAAACACCATAGACCATTCCTCTTTATAGGTTGGAACCTTAAGGAACTACTAAAGCTCAAGAAACAGTTGGAGGATATGGATACTAAATGATTTATATGCCCCAAAACATATCCTTGGGGTTCACTGGTCCTTTTTTTTCAAGAAGGTGGATGGTACCCTCAGGCTCTGTGTGGATTACTGTCATTTTAATCAACTCACAATAAAGAATTGGTATCCACTTCCTAGAATAGATGATCTCTTTGATTAGCTTTGAGGAAAGAATGTATTTTCAAAGATAGATTTGAGGTCAGGCTATCATCAAGTGAATTTCAGGACTTTGGACATACCTCACACATCTTTCAATAGCATGTATGGTCCATACGAGTACTTGGTCATTTCGTTCAGTCTCAATAATGCACAAGTAGTATTTATGGATCTTATGAATTAGGTTTTTCACATGTATCTAAATTTATTTGTGGTAGTCTATTGATGATATCTTGGTGTATTAGAACTCTAAAAATGACCATGAAACCCATATTGAGATCATGCTGAATAAACTGAGAGAGCATCAACTCCATGCTAAGCTTAGTAAATTTCACATTTGGATCGACAAAGTCTACTTCTTAGGTCATATTATCTCGGAGTCATGGGTTTCAATAGACCCAAATAAAGTGAATTTTTTAGTCTAATGGGAGAATCTCAAAAATGAATTTGATATTTAGAGTTTATTAGAGCTATCTGGATAGTACAGACACTTCATCCAGGATTTCTCACACCTTACAATTATGCTTATGGGCTTGACAAAGAAGGATGTGAAATTAGTTTGGTCAGAAGATTATGAAGTAGCCTTTCATGAGTTAAAGAGATGTTTGACTTAAACACCACTATCGATTCTACTAGAACCAGGCAGGAGATATGTTGTATATTGTGACATATCAGGTATCAATCTTGGAGTTATTTTGATACAGGATGAGCAAGTTGTTGCATATTGTTCTTGTCAAGTACATCTTTACACAGTGAGATCTGAATCTCAGACAATGCATATGGGCAGAGTACCTATAGTCGTTTGATTTCAAGCTTTCCTACATTCCTGGTAAAGTCAATTTTCTGGTCGATGCTCTGAGTCAGAAGACTCATACATAGGTGGTTCAAGAATCCAATTGTGAATGGAAAATTGTGGCCTAATTATCATAGATTCGGGTTGAGGTTCAGGAGGAACATGGTTATAGAATATCCTCCCATCCTAAGAAGTGACTTATACTCTTATGGAATGGGTAAAAATGAGTAAACTATCTAGTCCTAAAGTCCTTTTCCTAAGTGAAATAATTTCATATTATAAAACATCTTCAGGTTGTACCGTGCGTGGGGATGATACCTTATTGTTTCATGGGAATGTATGGGTCCCATAAGACATTAGAGAGGAGCTGACATGAGAATTCCATACATCAGCATGGGAAATTCACCCTGGTGTCACCAAAATGTATCAATACTTACATGTTAGTATTGGTGGCTTAGTATGAAATGTGAGATTTCTAGATTCATCACTCGATGTTCCACCTATCAGCAGTTGAAGGTGGAACATCAACATCCGGTGGGGTTTTTGTAGCCATTGTTCATTCTTGAGTGGAAATTGGATGGTGTTTCGATGGATTTTGTGACTGGCCTACCCAAATCACCTCATGGAAATGATAAAGTTTGGGTTGTCTTTGATCATTTGATGAAGGTTTCACACTTATTACCTATGACCTTCTTAGTAGATGATTTATGAAGGTTATACATCAGGGATGTTGTATGCCATTGTGGAGCTCCTCATTCTATCATTTTTTATAGAGATGCTCGTTTTATGCCATAGTTCTGGCAGGGGTTGCAGAAGGCCTTGGGTACACAAGTGATTATGAGCACAACCTATCACCCATAGACTAATGGATAGACAGATCATACTATTCAAATGATATAGGACATGCTCCTTTCATGTGTCCTTAACTTTGGGGGTTCCTAGGAGAAACACATTCCCCTCATCGAGTTCACTTATAATAACATCTTTCAGGATACTATCAAGATGGATTATTATGAAGACGTATATGATAGGCCTTTACAATCACCTATGTCCAAGATAGAGGTAGGGGAGGTAACTATGCTTGGACCATGTCTCGTTTAAGAGACTCAAGAGAAGGTTCAACTGATTAAAAAGTGCACGATGATACCTCAGTCTAGACAACAGTTATATGCCAACAGACACCAGTGACCTCTTGAGTTCAAGGTCAGAGACCTGGTTTTCTTGTGAGTTTCACCTAGGTTGGGTGATACACATGTTCAGAAGTAGTGTAAGATCTCACCAAGGTTTTTTGGACCCTGTGAGGTTGTGAAATGGATCAGACCAGTGGATTACTAGTTCGCACTTCCTCATAGATATCGGTCTATGCATGATGTATTTCATGTATCTCAGTTTCTCCAATACTATATAGACCCATCACATGTCTTCCATCCTAATGAAGTTGAATTGGATGTATATTCTTCCTTCAAGTGATATCCTGTGCGAATTTTTAATCAGAGCGTAAAGACACTATGAGGCAGGTCAGTTCCATTGGTATGGGTGCTATAGAAGCTTGGATAAGTACAGGAAGAGACCTGGGAGAAGGAATATAATATATGAGATTAGTGGTTAGAGTAATTCTTGGACAACACCTCTTTAACCTTAGAATACCAACTTGAGGATGAGTTTATTTAAGGAGGATAGGTTGTAACAACCCATCTTTTCATGAAGGTAAGGGTCATTTTTTTTTCAATTTGAATCATTTTCTTAATCATGGTAAACGTGAACTATATCCTAAGGAAGGTACCAGGATAATCCAAGGCTTGTTTGAAGCCTGGATTTCTAGAAAAATGGTCAAAAGACTAGGCCACATGGTTTAGAGAAACCGTGCAGCCCAGCCCACATGGTTTGTCTGAAACCGTGCGGTTGCAGGCAGTGAAGACCAGTAGGCCACATGGTTTATCTATAACCGTGCGACCTATAATGCATGTCCATGTGGGGCTATTGACATTTGGGACAGATCATATTTTCATGGTCTTCACATGGTTAGTCAAACTATGCACCTAACCATGTGGTGTTCCCCCTTATAGTAGTGACTTGCTCATGATTTGCACACGATTTGCAAATCATGCACCTAAATCATGTTCCCTCTTAGTTTGATGTAAAATGTAAATTTTTTCCCTCACTTAAACATAAAACCTATTTTCTCTTTCTTTTTCTTCCTCTAGTGGCTGGAAATGGATCTCCTCCTCCATCAATCTCAAAATCCTCTCAATTTAGGAATCGAGCTAACTACCGCATCCATTGTCTGATCCTCGATCTGTCAGAATCATTGGATCCATCTCAATAATCTCCTCTAGTATATTGCCTCCTATATAATTTTATCTTGGTATCTATCATTCTATTCAAGTGAAATCTCATTTTCCCTATTTTCATGGCGTTGGACTGTTTCTCAAAACTCTTCTAACTTGGTTCGAATATGATGTCGATTTTGAGTGAGGAGTCATCCACAGCCTTGAGGTAGGTGGTCACATCATTTTCCCTTTTAGTTTTTTTTCTTCATAGCTACATCAATGTGTCGCATGCCGGCTTTTTCTGAGTTCCCCCTTTTATTTGGTTATTTTATTTCAAATTGATCATTACACCTTGATAAATGTTTGTTGACCCTATTTTAATGAATTATAATTTTTTGACTCCACTAATGGACACCCCTTGGGTGTGCCAAGTCAAATTTACCTTTATAGTTAGTTATGTAAATGCCTGAACCACCTTTCAAGCATTCATCTTGGTTCATTGTTTGAATTTACATTGGTGTGTAATTATTATAAGAGACCAAATCACCTCTTAGGTGTTTGGACTAACCAATATTTGAATTTTCCCATGTATTAAATTTTTATATTTAACCAATGCACCTATCTAAATGACCAATTAAGTTTTGTTAATTGAAATTCTATGTTAAATGAATTAAATGGATTAGATTACATAAGATGTCTCATTCATGATAGTGGATTTCCTTAAATGAATTGACTATTTGAAATGGATTAATAATGTAGAATATATTATACATGATGGATGCCATTCTTAATATTCATTTCATGTATTATATGAAATGTTTTATAAAGGGTGGTAAGACCACACCTTTTATCATGATTTGTTAAATGCTTACATGAAAATGGTAATGCTTTGTATGTAATGGAACTTGGAAAATGAGATGCATGAGAGTTTTTTTCTCATGAATTATATTATAAATGATTACGCCTTGATAGAGGTTGTGATATGATGGTAAGGTATTGTTGAGAATGGTGGTATCACGCTCCCTTACATCGGGTGTTGAGCATGACATCTCACACCAGTAATAGTGTTATGATGGTGGGATTTATGCACCACATCCCTTTCTTAGAGTGATGACGTGATGGATCACTCACCATCCTAACTGTTGTACATGACATCTCACATTATTATTGAGAGATAGGGAATGTACCCTATTTCTTGAGCTTATAGGTTTCTTAGACTTGTTATGGATGTCTGACTTATGCCCTGGTCCATCCAGCAACTATTATTCTAGGTATATGGCCACTCACGTCTGCATATACTTGGTTCATATAAATGAATGAAATATATAATATAACTATGTATATTATTACTATATATATAGTAATTGATCTGACTTTATTTTCAGCCGTGAGTTGAAGCAGGTTGACCTGTCAGGTGCTCTTTAGGTACCTGAGTAGGCGATTATTTATTTATTTAATTACTTATGCCTGCACACTATTTGTTTACGAGCACTAATTGGATTATAGGTAGACATCGTTGGTGGTGTCCTACTGATATTTTTATCACACACCCTACTCAGGCTACCTTTGGTACTAGAGAAGATTATTTTTCTACAATTATTAATAAGGGAAAGGGCCCTACTTCAGGATGTTGATATACTTAGCTTATAGATGAAGCTTAGAAGTAGAGGGTAGAGCATTCGCTCTATATTCTAGTGGATATGTTTTTGTTCTTTTTGTACTTTTTGTATAGCATGTTTGTATGCCTATTCCCCCATTCCCCTTTTTGTATATCAGCATGCCCTGCATCATGTATGGGCACTACTATAGAGTATTTTGATCATATTATCTGTTGTTCAGTTCTATTTATATTATTCCAGTACTTTATCATTTAGTTTTTCAATTATTATTTCATGATTATTGTAAGTTTATGATTGTATCCATTGTGCCACTCTGTGTAACATCCCAGATCTGGATGTCACTCAAAGGTGCTTCGTACCCAGTTGGCCACATGGCCTCAAGCACATCTCCCCAAATTCCAAAGGCTGTTGAATAGCAGCGAGGCCTTAGGAGTGATTATGGGGATACTATGTCCTCATTGGTAGAGTATAACATAGTGGAATACAATAGAAAATAAATAGTGGATGCAGTAATATAATACAACAGAAGTAAACAGCAGATGACTGATAACATAAATAACCAGATGTCATGTCATTCAAAAGATGATGTTGCATGATACATGTTTTAGGAAAACATACAAAAGAGGTTACACTACAGTAATACAGGATATAAGTACCAACAATACAAAAAGGAAAAAATAAACTCATAAACATCACAAGCCTCAGCTTGGTCCCATGCTCTCCTGCTCCTAAGCAGCAAATCAAGTACCTAGAGAAAGGCATTTTCCCTTATCGACACCTGCAAGAATATAATTTGTTTGGGCCCAAAAACATGACCCAAATAGGTTGTGAGACTAAATCCCAATAGGAAACCACCCAAGGTCTATTCCAATATATCAGTGAATATATATAACAGGTAGTGTACAATAATGAAAGTAGTAAGCTAGGAAATACTCAAAAGTAAACAATCCTATAAGAACTGGTTTCCATTTACAGTCATTTGATTTTCATTAACAGTTAAATTATAACTAATTATATAAGTCTTGGAATATGGGATAATCCTAGCATCCCCCATATAAAAGTAAGCACAATGGATACCTCATAAGGTTATCTAAACAAGTATAGTGAAGACTGAATCCAAGGTTGTGCTTTGGCTTCGTAGATGCATCATAAGTCACTCCTTTTCAATATTCAAATTATAATCTTAGTCTATCCTTGAAATTACTAAGTTGGAATTCAAGTATTACTCCAGGTGCAATTCCACCTACATCCTACAAGCCCATCTGGACGATCCTCTCAGGAACCCAGTATCACTCTATGTGTGGTGTGAATATATGTCAACTGATCCATCCTTAGATCCTATAAATAAGCCCCAAGTATCACCCAAGACATATAAATAGTGCCAATAGAACACATACATGGCATCCCTCTGTGGAACCACGTTTTGTTCAGCATTTAAATAAAGCCTCTATGAACCCGTCCACTACATTCGTGGTTCACTCACGGCTTAAACATATAACCCCCCTTTTTGATCCATCCATGGAATACCTCAATGGATCCATGGGTCACCCAAGGTATAAGGTAAAATAATCATATGAACCCATCCATAGCATTCAAATCTGAATCCATGATTTTCCCCTTTCTATTTACCCTTTAAACATTTAAGATTTAATTGAATATTTCATTAGGTATGCAAAGGTCAAAACCAAAAGAATCCAATATAATCTCAAGAAAGGACCAACCTCATAAGCCTCGGCCTTTCTAATTACTCACATGGGAACAATTCTCATAACAAGAATCACATATAAGTTGAACTATTGCATGGATTTAACATTAATAAACTCGTATGGTCAATCCATATAACATGCCTATCATGTGATTTAAACTATCATAAGGCATAGCCATAAATTATCTCAAGTGGGAAATTAATTTATTAAATCAGATTCATTTTAATCAACCCAAGAACAGGAAAGAAAGGCATCCTCATCCAAAGACCATAAACGGTCATTCAAGGGAAACGCACCCATGGGGTGGCCCTAATTCAAGGTTTATAACCTAAACATGATTTAATTCACTTATTCAATTATCTAAACATCAATAGGTAACAACAAGGGTCAATTATAAAATAAGGAAACACCCCAAAAATGGGCGCATGACACTCTGGCATATATAAATAGCCTGAAAATTAGTGAAAGGAATGGGACCACCTACCTCATACTCGTACGACTCTCCTCATCCACCTTCGTCCTCTAATTCAACCTAGAACAAAGTAGCTCTAAAAAACATGCATAAACACCCAAACCTAGATAATTTGGTCAAGAGAATAAATCACAAAGAACCGCTCAAGAGGAATCGATAAATCACTAAAGGGGTTCAAACACATCTAATGGTGTTCGAATCGGAGTTTGGATGAAGAATCGGGAGGCAAAACTTCCTCTGGCACTGCTTTTCGAGAAACCAAGGTGAGAGTTATGTCCATATGACAAAACAAGAGGCTAATGCTTATTTTAGCCAAAAAAAACTACACGTAATATACTTGAAAATACATGGCATGTATATTCCTAGTCCCCTTTTTTTCGACTTCCACTTACATGTCATACCTAAGTCCACCAACTTGCTTTACACAGTATGTACTGGGATTACACTGTGTGTAACCCCTAGTCACATCGTGTAACAAGCCTATAGTCAGTACTCGGCCTATTTTCCTCCTCTTTCTTAAAAACAACCTAAAAAGAAAATATTTATACCTAAAAGGAAGAACTGGGTTCTTACAAACTTCCTCCCTTGAAGTAATTTGTCCCTGGATTTCCCTTCCAAGGGTGGTGAAGAAACATCTGAGAATAACTCTGGCCACTGCGATCATACATCGGCCTCCCTCTTCAAGGTCTCATCCTCCACTTAGTCATTATGCCATAGCACCTGTACTAAAGGAACATATCGAGAATAGAGAACCTTTGTGTTATAATCCACAATTCAGATAGGATTCTCCTTAAAAGATGGATCTACCTGTAACTCAACTTCCTCGGGCTGAAAAGTGTGAGATGGGTCTAAAAAGTAACGTTTCAACTGAGAAGTGTGGAATACGTCGTGTATAGCCCAGTACCTATGAGGTAACTGCAGCCAATAGGCAATCATCTTGACTCTCTCAAGAATCTTGAATGGCCCAACGTATCTCAGCAAAAGATTACACTATCTCCTGATCCTCTTATGTCCCAGCCTCGGTGCAACACGTAGGAAAACCTGATCCCTAACATCAAACTCCAAAGTTCATCTGTGGAGATCAACATAAAATTTCTGACAAGACTACGTAGTATCCATCCTCTTCTAAATCAACTACACCTGCTCAGTGGTCTCCTAGATAAGATGAGGTCCTAACATAGCTACCTCTCCTGCCTCTAGCCAATACAGGGGTGATCGACATGGCCTATCGTACAAAGCCTCATATTAAACCATTTGAATAGAATCCTGGAATCTATTTTTATAAGAAAACTCAACCAGTGGTATGCATCTCTCCCAAGAGTCCCCAAAATCCAGGATGAATTCCTGTAACATGTCCTCCAACACCTGAATTGTGCACTCTGGTTATCCATTTGTCTAGGGGTGGTAAGTTATGCTTAGAAACACCTATGTACCCATCACCCTCAATATCCATTTACAGAAATGAGAAGTAAACTAGGTGTCCCTATCTTAAATGATAGAAAGTAGGACCTCATGAAATTGTACAATCTCATGGATATAAAACCTCTCAAGCTCATCAACACTGAAGGTTTCCTTGATTGGTAGGAAATATGAAACCTTTCCTAGCCATTCAACAACAGCCCATACGAAATCATTACCTCGAGGTAACCTACATAATCCCATCATGAAATCCATCATGACACCATTCCATTTCCTCTCAGAAATGGGTAGCTATTGTAAAAGTCCATCTGGTCACTGGTGTTCTGCCTTCACCTATTGATAGCTGGAGAACCTCATAAAAAAACCAGATACATCCCTTCTCATACCTGGACACCAATACTGACGATGTAAGTCCCAATACATATTGGTGACACCATGATGCACTACCCATATAGAGGCATGAAAATCCCACATCAAATTCTCGTGTATGTCTACCGAAACCCACACATAAAAATGTAAACGCAGAACCTCGTCCTCGCCTATGGTCCAACCAGGAGGAGGGTCCTCACCTTCCACACTCTCCTGTAGAACTAAGACTTATAAATCCGATAGCTTCTTCATCCTCACTTTGTCCAATAGGTTAGAGGTAATAGCTAAAGAAGAAATAAATCTCTTCCACTGTCTATCATGCACCTCAAGATTCATCTTAGAGAACAACACCATAAGTTTCCACTTGCTGCTAGCTAGCTGCACCACCTGTATTTGAGTTCTCCTTCTCAATACATCATCCATTGCATTTCCTTTACTGAGAATGTAGGAAAACTTGAAGTCAGAAGACTGAAGGTATTCCACCCACCATTGTTGTCTCAAATTCAGATCACACTGGGTAAGTATGTACTTGAGGCTTTTGTGGTCTGTGTACACTATAAAATTCTCTCCCAATAAGTAATGGCACCAATAATTTAAATCATGAATAACTACAACCAACTCGAGATCATGCGTCAGGTAATTTCTCTCATGTGGCCTCAACTGCTGAGACCCGTATGCAATAACTCAATCTCCTTACATAAGAACTACTCCTAGCCTGATACCTGATGTTTCACAATACACAGTGTAACTTCTGCCTAGCTCTAGAAAAATTAGTATCGGTACAAAAGTCAATCTCCCTTTCATCTCCTGAAAGTCCCTCTCATAGGAATATATCCACGCATATTTCGCACCCTTTTTAGTCAGTCCCGTCAACAGCACTGTTAAATGTGAGAAGTCATGTATGAAACATCTGTAGTAACCAGCCATACCTAGAAAACTATGAACCTCAAAGATTTTCTTGGTCTTCTCCCAAGAAACTACTACTCTCACTTTCTCTAGGTCCACTAATACTCCTATCTCCGAGATGATGTGACTCAGAAAGTGAATCCGATCCATCTAGATGTGGCACTTTGTGATCTTAGCATATAACTAATTCTCTCTCAGTGTACCCAAAAAAATCTCAATATGTGTGGAATATTCATGTCTATTATGATAATACACCAAGATATTATCCATGAAAACCACAATAAACAAATCAAGATAAGGATGAAACACTCATTTCATAAGTTGTATAAAAACTAATGGTGTATTTTTGAGACTTAACAGAATTACTAAGTACTCATATAGACCATACCTACTCTGAAAGGCTATGTGAGGTATGTCTAATGATTTAACATGCACCTGATGATAATTAGATCTCAAATCAATCTTTGAGAAGACCTGAGATCCTCAAATCTGGTTAAAGAGATCATCTATCCTTGGTAGAGGATACTGGTTATTAACCGTCAACTGGTTCAATTTTTGATAATCCACGCATAGCCTAAGGGTGTCATCTTACTTTTTCTCAAAAAGGACCAGTGAAGCCTAAGGAGAAGTACTGGGTCGGATGAAACTCTTAGCTTCCAAATCCTCTAGTTTCCACTTTAGATTTTGTAACTCCATCGTAGCCATCCTATAAGGAGGAATGGATGACGGTGAAACTCTGGGAACTAGCTCAATAGAGAACTCTACCTATCTCACTAGAGGTAAACTTGAAAAGTTTTCCGGGAATATATCCCTGAAACAATCAACCACTGGAGGGAAATTCATCTAACGTGTTCCATGGTCATCCAAATACTAACTCGTAATCTGGGTTGTCATCCTGCTCAACCCATGATTCTCGGGTCCATCTCACCTTTCCTAGGGATCCTATTCACCTTTATGTAGAAACTATCTACACTTTGGTGATGTGAAACCCACCCTACAGTGATAGAAATCAATAAAGGCTCAGAAGGGAACCAACCAATCCATTCTGATAATGATATCAAAGCCTATCATCTCGAGAACATAGAGATCCCATAATAAGTGACACTCACCACCCTCAAGGGGGAACTCCTTGCACTGACGCAAACCCACTGTTCTAATCCCTAATAGAGTGTCTAGCGTTATAACATTATTAAAAGTAATAACACAGATCCCAAGGCTCTAGAAAATGGACACAGATATGAAACTATGTGAATCCCTTGTATCAAAAAGTGTAGAAGCTAAAACGGATGCAACTAGAATAGTACCTATGAGAGTAGAGGGTCCAGGATCCTACCCCGATAGGTCTGTTTCACTACATAAGTATGACTTGTACCATGGCCTTGTGGAACTTTATGGCTACCCTAAGTTGATCCACCCCGTTGTTACTGAGAACCGGGGTTGGGCTGCCATGGCCACGACCACCACCTTAGCCTAAATGTCTTGACATACCCTAGCTCTCTATATGATGAGAATTTTTTTACCCTGCTCCTCAACATGGAGTTGGTGCATACCCTCTCTCACTAGCTACTGGTGGAAACATCCTTCAGAAGCGTTGTAGATGGCCCATCTTGCTGCAAGATGGGCACTCGACTAGGTCCTACGGACATTGTGGCCTCGTATTTCCTGGCCTACCGCACTAGTAGCACCCCACTTGGCTACCAGAAGAAATGTTCTAACTGCTCACATCACCACAAGAAGGCTCCAGACGATTCTTCTGACTATCGATCGAGATAGTACCTGATCTCGGTGTCGAACCGCCCTAGATTGCACCTCCATATTCCCTCAGATTACACTTAGTAATCAGTGCCTAATTCACTACAGCAGATATAGTAGTCAAACTGAATAAATTTATGTAGGTTCTGGGTGAAACAGAAGCATATTGGTGGGTTTTCCCAACTTTAATTTTAGTGTTAACAACGATCAATCTAAGATTCGTCACAATAATAAAACGTCAGATATTCAGAATAGAACGAAGAATGAAAAAGAAAGAGGGAGTCCCGGAACCATAGAGAGGATCATCATATGTTGGTTGTAATTAATTTAATTTAATTGACAGGAATTACCTTGATGGAATTATTTCTTCGTTGATGTTTCTGATCACGATCTGATCGGATCTGTCGTTGTGTCGTAGAATCTAAGTGTAGGATTCCTCTAGTAGTGATCCACACATGCTCCACATATCTCTCAACATCGCCGAAGGAATCTTCGGGTGCTAGCGCGAAAATGGATTTGCTTGCGATGTCTGCCTTTGATCACCTTGATCTGGTGGAGGAGGATCTCTCTCTCATAGCTTGATAGTGTTCTTGGTGGAAAAGGAATTCTCTTTTGGCTTGAGAGCTTTTCAAATCCATTGTGCACAACCCACTAAATGGCTAGGCTAATGAGAAATATATATAATTGGGATTTTTAATTACATAGAATAATAAAATGAATTAATTACCCAAAATCATTTATTCATTTCATTTAATTATTAGAAATACCCCATGTCTAATAATAACAGTTGAATTATTATTATTACTTGACATGCACCCAAGGAATTAATAATATTATTTCTCATAAATTCCTAGAAAAAATACACGGTGTGTACTTTTATTTTTCCATTTTTCTTTATTTCCTCCACCATATTTATTAGACCTTGAATAATTTCTATTTACTTCTAAAATAAATATCACTGCATTACTCGCTAATAAATATATTATTTCACCCACAATATATTCTCTCGAATAACTAGTGTCGAAATAAATGCGATCAGGAATTCTTGAATAATTATTAAACCATAATCCAGAATAATATTTATTCAACTTGTTAAATTAATATTTAATAGAGATACTTGGACACACTTAGTGTGTGACCCTCTAGGCCTCTTTCTCAGTGGCATTAGGCGGAGCCTGCCTAAAGCCCAAGGTTAGTGTCTAGCAACACGCCAAGTCATCCATAGAGAAAGAAGTTAATGCCACAATGATGTGTCACCTCCTATGAATGCTTGTCGTGTAATATAGTCCATTTGTCACGATATCTCAAATCAAGCGGATTTCATGCTAGTGTCATCAACCCATGTGCTCGATTATTCTTTCTTTGACTTTATGGAATTGAACTTTCTCATTCCTTACCATGGCCATGGATTTATTTAGGTTATATCAATTCCATAAAAGGTCCTAAGATATCTACTTCCATTATGGAACAGAAGGGACAAATCCTTTCTCACATTATCTATTAATGTAGTATCACTCGTGACGCACCCAATGTATCTTACCTCGCTATGAACAGTGTGTCGTCACAGTTTTCATCAATACATATAAGTGCGTGAGTTGTAATACTCATTAATAATAATATTAAAGTCTAAGGACCAATACACACGTCCACAGATAGGAACATCCAATGAAACTATGAAATGTGGATTTCCTACTGGCAGGTCTCGTTCTCATAATATCCTTCTAGATATTACCAAGGGCACAAACCATGAGAAGGTTCCTCAAAGTTTTATGAGTCCTCACCCCTAATGGCTAGTATTATTTGTGTCCCTAAAATAACATCATCTGGCCATAGAACATATATTCAAGAACAATGTTATAGCACTTACAAGTTCTCATCATAGTAGATATCCGTTATGACCCTTTAATGCAACAGCTATCATTAGGAAATTATCACATGCATTGTCACACAGAAGAACAATCAAGATGTGATAAGGTATTTATTAATGAATAAAGTATAAAGTAGTTGGTTCTAGGACACCAACTCCAACAGACTCCCACTTGGACTAGATCCAACTACTAACAACCTTTAACCCTCTATCTCTCACATGATATTTGTGCTTCTGCTGAGATAGGACTTTAGTCATAGGGTTCACCACGTTCTCTTCCATGGACACTCTCCTCACCGCAACGTCACCCCTTTGATAGAAATCCCTCAAGAGGTGATACTTCCGGACTATGTGCTTTGTCTATTGATGTGACCTTAGTTATTTTTCAAGAGCCACCACTACAGTATTATCACAATACAATGTGATAGGGTATTTACTGCTAGGCACCACATCAAGCTTGTGGACAAAGTTCCGAATCCAGATGGCTTCCTTGGTTGCATCAGAAGCCGCTATATATTCAGAATCCGATGTAGAATTGGTGAAAACTGGCCGCTTTGAACTCTTCTAGCTCACAGCTCATCCATTGAGATAGAAAACATATCCAGATTGTGACTTCAAATCATTTTGATCTGTCTAAAAACTAGCATCATTATACCCTCTGATGACAAGATCCTCGTCTCCTCCATACACTAGGAACATATCCTTAGTTCTTCTCAGATACTTAAGGATAGTCTTAACAGCAGTCCAATGTTGTTCTCCTAGATCTTCTTGATATCTACCTACCAGGATTGCCATGCTCAGTGCATAGGCAACATCAAGCCTGGTAGATAACATGGCATACATGATGGATCCTATAGTCGAAGAGTATGGGATCTTACTCATTCTATCATTCTCTTGTTGTATTTGTGGATACATTTTATTAGAAAGATGTAGGTCATGTGACACTGGAACCAATCCCCTCTTGGATTGTTCCATACTAAATATATTTAGTATCTGGTCAATATATGTACCCTGACTTAGTCCAAGCAGCCTCTTGGATCTATCACGAATGATCTTGATCCCTAGAATATAGGCTGCTTCACCCAAGTCTGTCATGGAGAAACACTTGTTCAACTAGTCCTTAACTGACTTTAAGACTGGTACATTGTTTCCAATATGCAATATGTCGTCAACATATTCTACTAGGATAATGGTCGCATTCCCATTAAACTTCTTATAAACACATGGCTCACATTCATTCTTGATGAAACCAAATTCCTTTATGGCTTCATCAAATTGAATGTTCCATGACCTAGATGCTTTCTTTAATCCATAAATGGATTTCTGCAACTTGAAAACCCGTTTAGATTCACCTGGTGTCACAAACCCTTCTGGTTGTGTCATATAGACATCTTCTTGAAAGTTCTCATTAAGGAATGCCATTTTGACATCCATCTGCCAAATCTCGTAGTCATGGTAAGTTGTTATGGCAAGTATGATTCTTATGTATTTAAACATGGAAACTGGTGAGAAGGTTTAATCATAGTCAATTCCTTGACATTGTCTGAATCCTTTAGCCACTAGCCTTGTTTTATAGGTGATAACTTGACCTTCCATGTCCAGTTTTCTCTTGAATACCCATTTTCATCCAACAGGATTTACATCAACTGGCTCATCGACCAAAACCTAGACTTATTTATGATATATGGAATCCATCTTAGAATTCATAGGTTCTAGCCATCTTGCAGCTTTTTAGCTTTCCACCGCTTCCTTGTAGGAGATAGGTTCATCATTTTCCAACAATAATGATTCACCATCCTTGGTAATTATGAAAACAAATCTCTCTGGTTCCCTTACCTCTCTTGAGCTCATACGCAGTACTTGTGTTTCTGGAACCTCTTCCACAGGGACCTGTGGAAGTTGTTCCTGTATTAACTCTTATGTATCTTGAGCATCAACTTCACTGAAGTCAAATTTCTCCCACTACCCTTTTTGAGGATGTGCTCCCTCTCAAGAAATATGGTTTGTCTGGTGACAGTCACTTTCTTGTATGAAGGTTTATATAGGTAATATCCTTTCATTTCCTTGGGATATCCTATAAATATACACATATGTCACAACCCATCCTCGGGGCCCGTGCTGTGACTACCCCAAGCCCGCCTTCCATAGGCCAGGGGCTAGCGACTAGCACCAAGGCGTAATTCGTGGTAAAAAGGGAAGGCATTGCCTTTGTAAAGTAAACAAACACCACAGAGCAAGTAAGCAGAAGTAAACACTAAGTAAAAACTGGGTACAATAGTAAGTGAGGAAAAGTAAGTGGGCCAGAATACAAACCCAAACTAAAAGTAAAGTACAACTAAAAAGGGGAGTACAACAACTGAAAAGTAAAGCCGTAATGTCGAGCCGTCCACTGGTACTCCTACCTGAAGGGTAGGTACAGATATCCTCCATAGCTCCTCGAGTCCAGCCGTCCACTCCAAGTACGTCCCACCCAGTGGTCCACCTCCAGGTACCGACCTGCTCCGCAATCCTCAACCACAATCAGCGCTATCCTTCGTCTGCAACCAACACAACGTAGTGCGGGCATAGCCCGTGCAGGGATGAGTATAAGCTACTCAGTAGGGACCCCGAGACCCCCGAAGGTCTCCCAGAATCCACAAAGGATAATCCACAAAGGAAGATACAATCACGAATTAACATCCGACACCACTTAGGTATATGACCATACATATACCTAAGTCCTCAATTCCAGTTCAGCTCCAGCACCTGAGCCCAAGTTCGATCACATCCACACAGGATAGCACAACACAATCCACATAGGAAGGCAAAACAAGATTCAGCTCACACAGGTATTCCTCTTTGTAAGATGATAGAGATGATCAGATATTGCCACTGATTCATCTAAGTTGTCGGACCCTCACAGGATCGATAGGTACTAACCCCCGCAATGACCCACAAAGGATCGATAGGTAACTAACCCCCGCAATGACCCACACAGGATCTGTAGGCGCTGGCCCACACAGGACCGCTGAGCGTTGACCCACACAGGATCTGACTCACACAGGATTGGTAGAACTGATCCACGTAGGATCGCTGAGTGTTTTAGTCATCGTCGTCGAATCCACGGAGGATTCCTGCACAGTCGTCATCGTCGTTGCAGTCGCAGCCATCTCTAGGGTTCCCGCACACAGCAAGCTCATTCGGGAGGGTCCGCTCCACGAACCGAGGGGCTGATACATCAACTGACACATATTCCGGATTTGATGTATCCAAAAGTTCCGTATCGTCAAAAGGAACTCAACGCGACAGACGGCGCGTCGATCGGACGCCCGGTCTGAGAGTTATTGGCTTTTTCGTCCCAGGGGCCCTGTTGGTTTTTAAGTCAAAATCAACCCGGCCATACTCCAACTACATCCAAAACTCGAGTCGAGTAATCCAAAAGGTCCATCTCACTTAGAGGAATCCATCAAAGTTGACGGCACGTCAATCGGACGTCTGGAGTTCAAGTTATAAGTGTTTCCGCTCCGAGGGCCCGGTTGGTTTCGTGTACGAACCAACCCGGTCGAACCCAAAGTACTCCAAAACCTTGAGTGTAATATACTGAAACGACCGTATCAATCCAAGGATCACATCTCAGCTGACGGTGCGTCGATCGGAGGTCCGCAGCCCAATTTATGGCCAAAATACCATGAGAGGTCCGGTATTAGGGGGTTCGGGCCCGGTCCGACCCGACCTGGTACCCCCTGGGTCGGCCCGAACCGGGTAGACCCGACCCGGGTCTGGGTCCGGCCCGCTTGGACACAGCCCGACCCGGCTGGTGCAGCCTGGCCTGGCGGTCCGGCTGGGCGGCTCGGCCCGGCGCGCTGGCGCTGGCTGGGGGGCCAGGCGGCCAGGCAGCTCGGCCGTTACGGCCGAGCGAAGAGGGTGGGGGGGCGCTGCCCCCCACGTAGAGAACCCACGGCCCCCATGTGGGGGGGCCGTACCTGCTGGCCGACCGGGGGTTACGAACCCCCGATTTTCCCCTGACCGGTCGGCCCGCTCTGGCCGACCGGCTGCTGCCGCCACGGGACCGGCGCTGGCCGGTCCCCCTGCTCCGACACCGGCGGCCTGGAACCGGCCACCGGTCTCCTCGCTCCACCGCGGCCTTGGTCCATCCGGCGCGGCACGATGGCGTTGCGCCCCTCTTCCGCAGCCCCGCTCCGGCCACGGCACTTTTGTGGTTCTCCGGCGTGACGCGACGGCTCCGCGTCTTTGGTTCATCTTCAACGGCGCGGTGCGACGACGCCGCTTCTCCCCCTTTCTTTAATAATTATGTGCAGTGCTTCAGCACCGCGTTGCCTTATTCATGCCGTAAACAATATCAAACAACCAAAGGGGAGAGAAGGGTCGACCGTGTTCATGCGGTCTGACCTCCTCCCGTTATTCCAATAACAGGCGGCCCCAAACAGACGATAAGTCAACGATGAAGTAATCAGGAACAAATGAAAAAAAAATCCCCCTACCTCAAGCGTCGATGATTCGAAGATTTTCGCGGGAGAAGGAACGTCCTGGAAGAAGCATCGCGGAAGGAGAATTCGTCGGCGTCATGTCGTCGATCTCCGAGGATCCGGCGTTCTTGTCGACCTTCGTCGGAGGTCAGCGTTCTTCGCGTTCTTTGCGAGGAGGAAGAACTTCAAGAACCTGAGAGAATTCTCCCCAGCCTCTCACAACCCAACCCCTTTGATAAAATAATAATTGTCTTATTTTATTAACACAAGCCAATGTTTGAATTTCAAAAATAAACAATCAGTTAATTGAATTAATTGAGGAGTTTAAACCGGCCATTAATGAGGCGTTTATTATCCAGAATAAACGCAAGGGTTGACTTCATTAAAAAGGGGGTGTGGGTGCATTACCTTATTAAAGGGGGGGTTAGGAAGGAAAGAAATGGTGGGGATCGTGTGGTCCCCACCTCACAAATATCCTACCTAGTGGGTAGGATATTGTGGGTCTCACTCCTAACACTTAGCTTAGGTTGAACAACATGAAGTCAAATAAAAATTGTGCGTCCAATTTTTATTTTATTCCTTAACTTAACCCCAAAAATTAAAAACCACACCCAAGCAAATGCAACTCCGGAAAAGGTGTTTCTAAGCAATTATCGGCGCTGCGATTCCATCGGTGCCCTCAAAATTCGATTCCGAGCACTGGTTCAAAAGTTAGAAAAACTCGCTCATTCGTTCACTAAACGTACCCAAGCTAAACTTCAGAAAATGATTCCGGGCACACCAGGCCTCGGAATCAAGTGCTGTCAGAAACTGCGTTCTTGTAAAATTCCCAAGAAAATTAAGAAAAAAATTTCCTTGAATTTTACAGGTCTTTACAACATCGTGCCCCGGGGTGCTAGTTTTTTTCCTAAGAAGGACTTAACAAACGCCTCACATCCCCATATATGTGTGTGCAACAAAATGGGTTTCTTTCCATTCCATAACTCATAGGGAATTCCATTTTCTGTCTTAGTTGGTACTCAGTTTAATGTGTATGTTGCAATTTGTAATGCATATCCCCAAAAGGATATTGGAAGATATGCATGACTCATCATCGACCTCACCATGTCCAACAAGGTGTGGTTCCTCCTTTTACTAACACCATTCCATTATGGTGTATAAGGAGGAGTGAGCTGAGATAGAATCCCAGACTCGCGTAGAAGATCGGTGAACTCTTGGTTCAGATATTCTCTACCTCGATCCGATCGAAGCCTCTTTATCTTCTTACCAAGATGATTCTCTACTTCATTCTTGAATTACTTAAATTTCTCTAAGGAATCTGACTTATATCTCATTAAGTGGACATAGTCATATCTACTCAAATCATCAGTAAAGGTAATGAAGTAATAATATCCAAATCTAGCTTCTACTGGAAATGGTCCACACACATCCATGTGCACCAATCCTAGAAGCTCTATGGTCCTTTCACCCTATCCACCAAAAGGTAGCTTGGTCATTTTACCTTATAAACAAGTGTGACATCTATCAAGTGGTTTTAGCTCGGTAGAGTCTAAATAACCATCTTGGCAGAGCTTTGTCAAGTGCTTCTCGTTTACATGACTGAAACGGTGATGCCGCAATTGGGTGATGTATGAGTCGTGTGAGTTTGTTTCTTTATCGATTGTCAAAACTTTTTTTCATAATTTAATACATACAAACCATTATTTAAATGTGTCATACCATAACATACGTTGTTCTTATAAAATAGACAACCCTAATTTCCAAACTTGAAAATAAATCCATCCATATACAAACAAGATATAGAAATTATGTTATAGGTAACACTAGGAACATAATACAGTTATGTAAAACCAAAATCATCCCAATTGGAAATGAGAGGTGGTAATCGCTAATATCCATTGAAGCCAGCCTTGTGCTATTGGAAGCTTTAAGATCCACCTGTCCTCTGACAATCTTTCTAAATCTACTTGCTTCCTACATTTGAATACAAATATGAGCCCCACAAGTTGTATCTAATACCCAATGTGTATAAATGGAAATATTACACTCGATAACGAATGCACCTTTAGCATCCCCACAGTTCTGAGTGTAGTTCCTCTTCCAATGTACTTGCTTTCCACGTGCAAAACATACTACCTCACATTCCTTTCCCTGCCTCTGGATCTTCCCCTTCTTAGAGGGACGGCACTTGGGGGCTTCAGACCGTTTATAATTCTTTGGCCTCTTTGCAGTGTCCTTCCTTTTCTTATTCATCATAAGGACTGCGGGTTTTTCATGAATCATGTCCTTATCTACCTGGTGAATTAAAGTCAGAAGTTCCGATAGACTCTCCTCATTGCTGCTCATGTTGTAGTTGATAATAAATCTAGGGAAGGTCTTGGGCAGTGATGATCATATGAGATCTATGCGCAACTCATCTGGGAATTTAATCCCTAAGATGTCCAGGCGTTCAATGTAGCCAATAAGCTTGAATACATGGGGTCCAGCTAGCGCAGACTCTCCAAGATTAGTTGTAAACAAAGCATTGGATATCCCATATCTCTCTTGTCTTGCCTTCTCTTGGTAGAGATCCTTAAGGTGAGACATCATGCTATACGCGTCCATGTTTTCATGTTGCTTCAAGAGCTCATTATACATGGCCGATAGCATGAAACATTGGACATCTGTGTAATCATCCATATGTTTCATATAGAGAGATAGTTCCTCATCACTGGCCTCTTTACTAGGTGCAAATGGAACAGGCTCTTCCAGTACATACAATTTCCTCTCGTGGTGAAGGATGACGCGTAAACGCCTCTGCCACTCTTGGAAATTGGTGCCGATGAGAAGGTTTTCCTTCTCGAGTATGGTTCACAATGATATGTTTGAAGTCATTTTTCTTGATTTTTCTGCAAATTAAGATGATCAAAGTTTTATTAATTTATTATAAAAACTGATACAAATTAATAAATTAATACTTATTAGTCTCCAACTATTTTATCGAAATCCAATAGCCCTCACTATTGAATTCGGAATATTCTGTTGCCTGAATATTCTAGTGGAAAGGATCCATATTTCCCTTCACATTACCCCAACTATGGTTGGTCAAGCAACTTGAAGGGTTTTAGGTAGGCATTCCAATGCCAACTGCATTAACTTGCAGCTCCTTGATCCGCTGAGTGGACTCCCCAATCCCGAAACCCTTTTATTTTGGATTTCCTCAACCTTTGCCTCTTGGTCACACCAAGTCCTATTGTGGCAGTCAACCCTTGATGCGAACCAAGTCAAGTCAACCCAAAACCTTGAATTAGAATTCCCCGATAATTGAAAGCACCCCAACTAGGGTTGGTCAAACACTTTGAACTATAGTTCAATTCTAACCAAGATTATGGAAGGCTATACTGACTTAATATTTCTTTGAGGGATTTTATCCTTATACATAAATTGAAAATTTATGTCAAATATAATATTTACGTATAAGTCAGTCTTATTTTAGTTCTATCTTGCATGCTTGTTTAATTCATTAATTTTGTGATTGTGACAACACACCCACAACAAATAAACCATGAAACTGACATAAATAAAATAAATGGTATGATCATGAGCTTGTTCTATTGGTTAGTTTATCTAGAGGTTGATAAACTAACCCAAGACCTAGGGGATAAATACCTTGAACCTTTCCAGTTCGTGTTTACATCCTTCCACCTGTCCACCTTTGTATCTCCTTGGATTGGTTTCACTTTGGATCCTAACTTGAGCTGCCCCCACTAGTTTAGGAGCTCTATCCATTACATATGCATTTATCTCACATGCAGGTGAGGGGTAAAAATGGGTTTTTACATAAAATAAACCTTGGGCATGCAGGCCCTACATATTAATGAGGAGAAGGCTTGCAGGCCAACAAATTTAATTTAAATAAATTAATTAAAAGAAACCATTCACATACAAAGGTCTTGGTCTAACTCATGATCATCCATACATGCAACGATATTTACGCATTAATAAAACTAGCATTAAATTCTTTAATCATTATTGTTTAAGATAAATCATGCTCAAATAAATTAATTATCTTTAGTTAATCAATACTTTTAACTTAAACCCCTTTTCTGAATTTCCTTGAGATTCTCATCCATCATAAATTTAAACAAATAAATTCATTTAAAATTATCTTTGTACGTAACTTGTACCTTGGAGGCAACATGGTGAACTCTCATTCATTACACAGATGTTAAATTAAACACATATATATAAAACACCTATCACATGTTGTGCCTCAGCTTTATTCCTACACTATGGTACACGGCTCAAGAGTTTTTATAAGATAATAATAAATTTTAATAAATCTTCCTAATTTGGATGAGTATATGGCGTGTAGTTCTGACTAAACAGTGTGTACTTTTGTTCACCATCCATCTGAAGTACACGCCTAAGGATATGGTGAGTAGATGTACTTTGGAAATTTTCAGAGTACACGACGTGTTCAATTGGACACACGCCGTGTAGTATCCGCGTTACACGGATTCCAGCCGGGAAAGTCGTGTATGGGGTACACGGTCCAACCCTAACCCGAAGGGACTACACGTAGTGTTCAGTGGACCACACGGTGTGTAATCCAGAAACCGTGTGCCACTTTTTTCTAGTCAACACATGGTGTCATAAATACTTATAAAGGATCCAATTACATGACCTAATTTGGCGGACCAGACCAATGCATTGAACCTAGACTACACGGTGTGTAATTCTGAATACACTCTGTGTATTCTGGTGTTGTACGGCCATGAACGTTTGGCACCTCCATATGATATCCTCTATTTTATTTTAATCAAAAATAAAAGAAAAAACATTTCTTGAAAATGAATGAGAAACGAGAGAGGAGGAACAGATCTCGAGATTTAGATTTTAAAGAATGATTAACTTGAATTGAAACAACTAAATTATTAAATGCATAAATCAACAATGAAAAACTATATAATTATAATCAATAATATTGACCCCTATGATACCACTTGTAGGTTCCGGGTGCAGTGGAAGCACGTTGGTGGGTTTACCCAACTTTAATTTTAGCATTAACAACGATCAATCCGAGATCCTTTATGATAATAAAACACCAGATCTTCATAATAGAACCAAGAATGAAAAACAAAGAGGGAGTCTCGAAACCATAGAGAGGATCATCATATGTTGGTTATAATTAATTTAATTTAATTGAAAAGAATTACCTTGATGGGATTCTTTCTTCATTTATGTTTCTGATCATGATCTGATGTGATCTGTCGTTGCATCATAGAATCCAAGTTTAGGATTCCTCTAGCAGTGATCCACACGTGCTCCATGTATCTTTGGATGTTATCGAAGGTATATCCAGGTGCTAGCGTGGAAAATCCTTTGCTTGCGATTTCCACCTTTGATTTCCTTGATCTAGTGGAGGAGGATCTCTCTCTCGTAGCTTGAGATCATTCTTTGTGGAAAATGAATTCTCTCTTGGCTTGAGAGATTTTCAAATTAATTGTGCACAACCATGCCAAATGTCTAGGATAATGAGAAATATATATAATTAGGATTTTTAATTACATAGAATAATAAAATGAATTAATTACCCAAAATCATTTATTCCTTTCATTTAATTCTTAGTAATACCCTATGTCTAATAATAACAGTTGACTTATTATTATTACTTGACATGCGCCCAATGAATTAATAATATTATTTCTCATAAATTCCAAGAAAAAATACATGGCATGTATATTTAATATACACGGCGTATACTTTTATTTTTCCATTTTTCTTTATTTCCTCCACCACATTTATTAGACCTTGAATAGTGGCTATTTATTTCTAAAATAAATTTCACTACATTACTCACTAATAAATATATTATTTCACCCACAATATATTATCTCAAATAACTAGTGTTGAAATAAATGAGATCAGGTATTCTTGAATAATTATTAAACCACAGTCGGGAATAATATTTATTCAAATTGTTAAATTAATATTTAACTGAGATACTTGGACACACATAGTGTGTGATCCTCTAGGCCTCTTTCTCAGTGGCATTAGGCAAATACTACCTAAAGTCCAAGGTTAGCATCTAGGAACACACCAAGGCACCCATAGAGAAAGAATTTAACACCGCAATGACGTGTCACCTCCTACGAACACTTGCTGTGTAATATAGTCCCTTTGTCACGATATCTCTAATCACGCGGATTGCATGATAGTGCTATCAACCCATGTGCTTGATTATTCTTTCTTTGACTTTCTGGAATTTTACTCTCCCATTCCTTACCATGGCCATGGATTTATTTAGGCTATATAAATTCCATTAAAGGGCCTGATATATCTACTTCCTTTATGGAACAAAAGGGACAAATCCTTTCTCGCATTATCTATTAATGCAGTATCACTCGTGACGTACCCAACCTATCCTACCTCACTACGAACAGTGTGTCGTCACAGTTTTCGTCAATACATATAAGTGCGCAAGTTGTTATACTCATTAATAATAATCTTAAAGTCTAAGGACCAATACACACGTCCGTAGATAGGAACATCCAATGACAATATGAAATGTGGATTTCCTACTGGTGGGTCTCATTCTCATAATATCCTCCTAAATATTACCAAGGGAACACACCATGAGAAGGTGCCTCAAAGTTTTATGAGTCCTCGCCCCTAATGGCCTATATTATTTGTGTCCCCCAAATAACATCATCCGACCATAGAACATATATTCAAGAATAGTGTTATAGCACTTCCGGGTTCTCATCATAGTAGGGATCCGCTATGACCCTTTAATGCAACAACTATCCTTAGGAAATTATCACATGCATTGTTACACAGAAGAACAACAAGATGTGATATGGTATTTATTAACGAATAAAGTACAAAGTAGTTGGTTCTACTCCACCAACTCCAACAATTTACCTATGATCAAACATCATACCTAAGACCATCCTCAAATATCTTAGTCTTTGATTCATAATCACCCATCATGATAGGTTCAAAACGTTGAAGCTCAGTAAAATGGGTAGAATAGTCCATAACTGACAGTGTTACCTACTCCAGATGTATAAACTCTTGGGATCTATCGGTCCTCAACATCTTGGTAAAATAATAATCATAGAATACTGTCTGAAAAATCTCTTTATGCCATATCCTGATGATTCTATGACTGAGTCATAACATCCCACTATATCTTGGTGGAATCACATAGCATATATTTCTTGAGCTTTACCATCCTCTTAGGAGGTGTCTCTAGATGCTCAAAGATCAAGAGCATGGACTCTAGCCATGACTCCACAGCATGTGGTCCACCATCCCCTGAAAACTTGGGCAGATTTTGCTGTTGGAACACTCGTGTCAGCTCTTCCATAGAAGTGGAAAGTTGTGGTGCTCCCTAAAAGGTTTTCATAAACCTCATAAATCCTTTTTGGTAATTTTCATTATCACCTGTGTCTGGTATAATAATTGGTTCCACAACTGGCATGACTGGAGGATCCACTGGTATCCCATGGCCTACCACCTCTAGGGTATGATCATCACCATCCTCCTGGAATACAACTGGAGGTCTTCATGGTGGAATGACTCTAAAAGGTCAAGCACACACCTAAGTTCAAGATCATCATCAAGGTTCGCAGTTCAAGAGATCAAGAACTAAACAGGAGAAGAAAACCCTCAAAGGTTACCAGAAGAGGTGTACACACTGTGTAGACACCATACATGACGTGTACCCTCAAGCTCTCATATATGAATGTAATTCCGCAGGAATGGGTGTGTAACAGCCCCAGGTACACGATGTGTTAGGCTGGTACATGGTGTGTACTCAAGTCTCCCCTCCTAGCCATATACTTTTACATGTCTAGAGCCACATGGGGTCTGGCTGTGTAAAACTACACGGTGTGTATCTAAAGTACATGGCATGCACTTTCCAGAAACTAGCATTCCATGTTCCTCTTAACATGGCCAAACACACGGTCATTTACCACATGGTGTGTACACATGGTACACAGCATGTACTAAGTAAAATTCTTTCTTCCTAAATAGAAGAACACATGGCATGTGTTCATAGAACCACACCTCATGTTGTCTGGGTTTCCGAACAGATAATCCTTGAAACTTCCCCAGAACCCCCATTTTTTAAAAGTAAACTAATGGAATGCCAAATTCAGATCTGTGGGGGCCATACTCCCTGTGAACCAAAGATTTTTATCCACCTATAGAACATCGTAACACGTTTCAATATAATGCTGAAACATGATCCACCAAATTTCGATCCAAGAGGGCCCATACACCTCAGGGACCAAAGCTTGGCATCCATCAAATTCAAACCATAACACATACCAATACACCTATCATAATATCAAGAATATCTATCACAATAACTATCACAAAAACATGCATATCTATCATGACATCTATCACAACAGCTGCAATCAGTAATGCTCCTAAATGGCATGGAAAGAATGCATGGCATGTGATTTTTAGAAAGTGTCTATATAATGCATGTGATGACATACCTTCATCTCATCAAGTTTCAAAAAAATAGAACCAAAATGATATAAATAATAACATCACAATATAATTGTGTCACCCAACACTGAAATCGAAACAATTATAATATCTCAAAATCAAAAAATCACAATTCAATTCAAGGAAATTTGGATTTTCCCTGTACGCGGGGCAGCTACTCCCGGGCATAGTTTATTACCAAACTCCATTTCATTATTATCCCTATCTAACATCGCCAAAAAGTAAGGAAAACTAGAAAATACATCCCTCTGATACCACTTTGTAATGTCACAGATCCGGATTCCACTCAAAGGTGCTTCGTACCTGGTTGGCCGCATGGCCTCAAGCGTATATCCCCAAATGCAAGAGGTTTCCGACTAGCAACGAGGGACTATGAGTGATTATGGGGAGATTATGCCCTCATTAGTAGAGTATAACACAACAGAATACAATAGAAAATCAATAGCAGAAGCAGTAATACCATACAACATAAGTAAACAGGGGAAGACTGATAACATAAATAACCAAATTTCATATCATTCAAAAGATGATGTTGCATGCTGCATGTTCTAGGAAAACAGCTAAAATAGGTTTCACTACAGTAATACATTATATAAGTACCAACAATACAAAAAGGACAAAAGAAACTCAAAATCATCACAAGCCTCGGCTTGGTCTCATGCTCTCCTACTCCTAAGTAGAAAATCAAGTACCTAGAGAAGGGTGATTTCCCTTATTAGCACCTGCAATAATATAATCTATTTGGGCCCAAAAAACATGACCTAAACAGTGTGTGAGAATAAATCCCAGTAGGCAACCACCCAAGGTCTGTGTCAATCTGTCAGTGAATATATATAACAGGTAGTGTATAATAATGAAAGTAGTAAGCTAGTAAGTACTCAAAAGTAAACAGCCCTACAAGCACTGGTTTCTATTTATAGTCATCTCATGTTCATTAACATTTCAATTACAATGAATTATATAAGTCTCATAATCCGACATAAGCCCAGAATCCCCCGTATAAAAGTAAGCACAACAGATACCTCAAAAGGCTATCTAAACAAGTATAGTGAAGACTGAATCCAAGCTTGTGCTTTATCTTGGAAGACACCTCATAAGTCATTCCTTTTCAATATTCAAATTATAATCTGAGTTTTTCCTTGACATTCCTATGTTGTAATTCAAGTGTTACTACAGGTGCAATTCCACCTACATCTTATAATCCCGTCCGGATGATCCTCTCAGGAACCCGGTATCACTCTAGGTGTGGTGAGAGTATATGTCAACTGATATGTCCTTGGATCCTATAAATAAGCCCCAAGTATCACCCAAGACATATAAAAAGTGCCAATAGAACCCGTACATGTAATCCCTCCATGGAACCTTGTTTCATTTGGCATTTAAATAAAGCCTCCATGAACTCGTCCACTATATTCGTGGTTTGCTCATGGCTTAAACATATAACCCTCTTTTTGGTCCGTCCATGGAATCCCTTAATGGATCCATGGGCCACCCAAGGTATAATTTATAATAGTAATATGAACCCATCCATAGCATTCAAATCTAAATCCATGATTCTCCCATTGTTATTTACCCTTTAAACATTTAAGATTCAATTAAATATTTCATTGGGCATGAAAAGGTCAAAACCAAAAGCATCCAATATAATATCAAGCAAGGACCAACCTCATAAGGTTTGGCCTTTCTAATTACTCACATGGGAACAATTTTCATAACAAGAATCACATGTAAATTAAACTATTACATAGCTTTAACATTAATAAATTCATGTGGGAAATCCATATAACAAGCCTATAATGTAATTTAAACTATCACAAGGATTGTCCATCAATTATCGCACATGGTCAATTCATTAATTGAACCAATTTCATTTTAATCAACCCAAAAATGGGATATAAAGGCATGCCTCATAATCATCCTTGGCCAAAGGCCATAAATGACCATTCAAGGGAAATGCACCCATGGGGTGGCCCAAATTCATGGTATATAACCTAAACATGCTTTAATTCACTTATTAAATTACCTAAACATCAATAGGTAACAACAAGGTTCAATTATAAAATAAGGCGACACCCCAAAAATGGGTGAATGAAACTCTAGCATATATAAACAGATTGACAATTAGAAAAAGGCACAGGACCACCTACCTCATACTCGTATGACTCTCCTCGTCTAGAATCGTCCACTAATTCAACCTATAATGGAGTAGATTTAAAAAACAAGCATAAATGACCAAAACTCAATAATTAGGTTGAGAGAATAAATCAAGAAGAATAGATTAGTGGGAATTGAAAACTCATTGAAGGGGTTCCAACACATCTGATGGTGTTCGAATCATAGTTCGGATGAAGAATCGGGAGGCAAAACTTCCTCTAGAACTGCTGTTTGAGAAACCCAGGTGAGGGTTCTATCCATCTAACAAAACATGAGGCTACTGCCCATTTTAACCCAAAAAAACTATACAACATGTACTGTAAAATACACGGTGTGTATATTCCTAATTCTCTTTTTTTGTCTACTTCCACTTACACGTCATACTCAGGTCTGCCAACTTGCTTTACATGACATGTACTAGGATTACACAGTGTGTAACCCCTAGTCACATCGTGTAACAAGCTTGAAGCTATTACTTGGACTATTTTCCACCTCTTTCTTAAAAACAACCAGAAAAGAAAAGATTTGTACCAAAAAGGAAGAACCAGTTCTTGCACTCTCCTAAGAGGGTATAGTTTCCCCACTATACCACCTTCACACCCTCACTGCTAGTCGGAATCCTCTAGCATACAGGGAGGTGCGCTTGAGGCCATGTGACCCACCAACTCAGGTCACGGTTTAAGTGGATACCAGGTTAGGAAATTATAGGATGCACCATTGGATTTAGATCCATCGACATGAAACTAAATATTCATCAAACTTAGTGTTGGTTAGAAAGTTATGAGTTCCTGAGAATGAAATTTAGAATGTTTCTAAAAAGGTTTAATGGAGATTAGTAATGTCATAAGTTGGAAATTTTTCATACTTTCTAAGTTAAATTAGACAATGATTTGCTGGTCATGAAGTTCTCACAAATCATAAAAACTATCATGATAAAATCTTTTGAATAAATGGAGGAATTGTAAAGACTGAATCGGTTCTATAAACCCAAAAACAAAAGATTGGATCAAGAAGTACCAAAAACGAAAGTTTATTAGGATTCTAAATGTGTAAAGTTGATGAAGTTTAAATATTTTCAAAGTTATTAAGTGGAGTCATCATCGGATGCAGAACATCATAATGATAATTCTATTGTAATGATAATTTCATCATAGTGAGGATTTTAACGAAACTGAATATGAGGAGGGAGATCAGTTGGATTAGGAACATGCATTGATTCATCAAATGAATGCCTCACACTGAACACATTGGATGAAGAACATTGGAGTGACTAGAGTTGATGTGTCGATGCATCAAAGGGAGATCAGCTATGAAAATAAGTGAAAATTCTAAAAGAGTTGTGTTTTCTTGAGAAGAAAAAAAGGGAGAGTTCAAGTTTACAATCAAATAAGATTGTGACACTAATAATTCATCTATTGAGTAAGTTCATTGTAATGAATTGAGGAAGATAGTCAGATCATAATGAGAAGTGAAAGATAGTCAGATCATAATGAGCAGAGAAAGAAAGGCAGATCAAAATGAGTTGAGAAAGAAAGTCAGATAATAATGAGGAGAGGAATTTGGAGTTGAGGAAGTTATATCATACTAAAAAAAGTTGTTTTGTTCGAGAATACTGATCTAGAAGAAATCTTGAGAATGTTAGAAGAAGTTAAAGTTGAAGTTTAAATGCAAGTGTTTTTTTGAGTTTTGAAATATGAGAAAATTGGAAAAGTTTTTCAGTTTCATGCCTTTTCTTTTCTGAGTTACCTATAAATAGAGGCAAATTTTATTTACACTTTGAAAATTTTCATAAGTGTGGAAAAGGCGGAGTGTTGTATATTTCTTTCCAAGTTTTTCTTTTCAGAGTGAGATATCAGAATAAGATCAGACACCTGAACATTTTTTTTACTGTACTAAGGATGATCATATTGAGTATTTGAACAGAGTTTAAGTTTTGCAGATTGAGTCTGGGTTCATCATACTAAGTTCATTGGGCTGAGGATGTTCAGATTGAGTTTTGGGAATTTTTAAGAAGCAAAATTTTTGTTATCTATACAGAACATAAAGTTTCTTAAGATGTAGACTGAGAATAATAGCATCATATTGAGTTAATCGGACTGAAGGCCAATGAACTAAGGGTCATTGAAACCAGAAAATTTTGTGGAGAAAATTGAAAAATGTCTTTATTCTTTTGTTTTTTCTCAATTTTTTTGTAAGAAAAATTTAAAAACTAACAGGAATCAGTATAATCATTATTATCCGGAGATAGAAGGTGTATAATGGGAGTTGGTATAAGTTGTATTCACTTTTTGTTAATAGTAAATTTCTATAGACCAATGGGAGTGGCTATGGAAAGGATGTAGGTTCTCACACTGAGGTCGAACCTTGTAAATCTTGTGTGCTTTACTTGATTTCCTACTTTTTCATGCATAAGTATTTACTAAAAGAAGGTAAGAAAATGAATCTTAACAAGTTACAGGGGTTAAGTTTATAAAATTCTTGAAACTCATAAAAATTGAACAACTGATTCAACCCCCCCCCCCCCCCCTCTTAGTTGTTTTTCGATCCTTTAAAACATCAATTGGTATCAGAGATGGGGGTCCCTTGTTGAATCCTTATCATGGATAATATCAATTTTTTCAATATTATAGGAATTCTTACATTTTATGGAAAAAGTTATTATGGATGGAAAAATATGATGATTCCTTATCTCATATCTTTTAGCCTATAAGTTTTTTATGCTGCTACAATAGGGTTCCCACCTATTGAGAAAGATTCCCCGATGAATTTTACTGATAAGAGAAATATATATATTGATGGAAAATCTATAAATGTTATCCTTATGTCCTTATCAGAAAGTGTTTATATGAAGGTGATGTGTCTCAAAACTTCAATGATTATATGGGACCAGTTGGAATGTATTTTCGAAGGGAATACTTAAGTTAAGGAATCAAAACTACAAATATGGCGTAGTAAGTATGAATACATAAGGATGAGAGATGAAGAAACTATTGATGAATACTTCACCAGAGTAAATGAAATTGTTTGCAACATCAGAGGATTTAGTGATGACCTAGAAGATTCTATAATTGTGAAGAAACTTATGAGAAACTTTCCAGATATGTTTGATTCTAAAATTTCATATTTAAAAGATAAGAATGGTTTATCTCTTGATTAATTCCATAACTTTCTTGTTGCTAATGAAATAAGGAAATCTATAATGTTCAAAAATAATATTAAAGATGAAATTTATTTTAAATCCATGAGAAAAATGAAAATACAAGATGTTGAAGATGTTGATCCTTGTGACTCCGAAGATAAAGAGGGTGGTGATTTGAATGACAAAAGCATGTCTCTTATATCCAAGAACTATCGAAGAGGAATAGTAAAGTATGCAGGTAAACTTCCTCTCAAATATTTTGAGTGTTTTGGAATCATACACTTTTCTATGAATTCTCTAAGAAGAAATTTGTAGAATATCGAGATGATTCTAATGAAAAATCTTGATGGAATAAGTGGAAAAAAAGTTCTAAAGAAGAAAATTCATTCAAAAAATATAAGAATAAGTTCACTGGAGACAAAAGGAGTATGATAAGTAAGAAATCTAAATCAAACTCAACTAAAAACAATTCTTCGGAAGTTGAAAGTTTAGAAAAATTCAAAACCTTCATTGAAAAAGTTGAGAAAATAAAAAATTCCTCATATCATGGAGAAGGTGGGGAAGAATCATATAGAGAGTATCAAATCAAAACAGAACTTGTTTCATATATTGAGAAAAACAAAACTCTCAAGAAATAAATCAAACTAATAAATAAATATTGTGAAGAAATTTTTTAAGGAAGAAAAGATGTCATCAAGAAGGAGGAATAATACATTAAGGAGATATTAAGTTACAAACTAAGAATTTTTGAATGAGGAAAGATGATTGAAGTTCTCAATAAGAATCTAGAAGCTCAGAAATAAGAAGTTAACAAGTTTTAATCAAAACTTCTTGAGTCCAAAATTACCTTGAGGAAGATAAATGAAAATTTCAACAGGACTTCTAAAGTAAAAGCTAAGACTTCTAATGTTTCTGAGAAATCTCAAATCAAGAATGAGGTGAAATCCTCACCCACCAAAAATAATGTTTCGTCTGATTTTTATAATATTTCAGGATTCGGAAAATGTATTGGGAAAACATGGGTGGAAAAATGGTGTGAGAAACCTATTTCATCTATAAAATATGAAAATCCAATTAGGAGGAAAGATAGTCCATGTCCATAGATTGTTAAAGCAGTAAAAAGTTTTCAACCTCAACAAAGTTTCGACATAGAAAGATCTTACTTCAATATAAAATCAATATTTTATGGTTATTACTAGTTTTGTGAAATCTATGGTCATAGGGATTATAATTTTTTTCATAACTTGTCACTTCTCGGAATAAGTTTTGAACAAATTGAAATTAATGGTGGAAGAAGGATGAGTAACTTTCTTAACCCACAGGAAGTTAAAAAAGAAAAATCTCAAGATATTAAAAACCTTCCAACAAAAAATAAATTTGAATGTCTGGAAGAAGTTTGTGGATGATGTTATATGGTTTTTCATCATACCTAAAGATGTATGAAACTCCGTCCAGAACAAGTTTCTTATGTTAGAAAAGAAAAGGAATCTAGAAGGAATAAAGTTGAAGAAAGAGCATTTGTTATCGAGATAGATTTGAAAGCAAGTAAAAGCAACAAACCATGGATACTTGATAGTGGTTTTTCTTCACATATTATAGGTGATATAAAAAACTTAAAACATGTTGAAATTCATGATGGAGGAGCAGTTACCTTTGGTAATGATAGTTCCTTAAAAATCAAAGGAATTGGAACAACTGAGATTGAAGCATAAAAGTTGAAATCTAAGGAAGTTTTATTTGTTAATGGGATAAAACATAACTTACTTAGTGTAAGTAAACTTTGTGATGATGTAAAAATAGTTTTTTTCAGAAAATATTCTTATATCATCAAAGGTGTGAAATATAGAAATGTTATCACAAAACTAGTGCTAATCTTTTTCAAATTGGATAGTTTAATAACTCATGTTACTTGAGTGTTGAAGATGAAAAAAAATTGTGGAACCAAATACTTGGGAACCTTTGAAATAAAAATATGAACAAACTTTCCAAATATGATGTTGTCTATTATTTTCCAGAATTGAAAAGAAGAGATGGAGATATTTGTGTTACTTGTCAGAAAGGGATGGTGGCTAACAAAATTCATAAGAGAGTTGAGATTCAATCTATGAGACCTCTTGAACTTATTCATTCTGATTTATGTGGGATAATGAGACATCAATCAACAAAAGAATATTTATATTTTATCACTTTTATTTATGGCTTCACTTGAATGAAAAACATGATGTTTATGAAACACAAGTCAGAGGCTGTGGAAATATTTAGGTTTTTCAGGAAAAAAAAATTGAGAAAGAAATGGGGGATTATATAAAGAAGTTGAGAACATATAATGGTACCGAATTCACAAGAAATACTTTTGAAACTTTTATGAGAAATCATGGTATCAAACATCAGTATGGTTCTCCCTACACTCCACACCAAAATGGTGTAGTAGAAAGAAATAATATAAGTTTGGTGGAAATGGGAAGAAGTATGTTAGCAGAATACAAACTCTCAAAGTTCTACTGGAGAGAATTTGTTAGTATATCGTACATATTCAGATCGGATGTTTGTTGAGAATGGAATCCAAAATGACTTCTTATAAAATGTGGTATAACAAAAACTCTTCATTGAATTACTTCAAAGCTTTTGGAAGACCATGTTTACTTAAAATCAAAAATCTGGATCTAGGAAAGTTTGATGAGAAAACTGAGGAAGGAACTTTTATGGGTTATTCACCCAATGGAAGAAGTTACAAATTCCAGAACAAACACTTACAAATGTTGGTGGACTCATATGATGTGAAAGTAATCAAAAATAAAAATTCCATAACAAAAGCTGTTGAGAATGCTAAGGAGGATAAACTAGATATTTCCAACAATAGTAAGTCAAAACATCCTTACCAAGATTTAGGAGAATCATGTGATGAGGAAAGTTCATCTAGAAGAGAAACTTTGAAATTTACTATCTTACAAAATATGTTGAGTTTTAAAACATTATTGGAAATCAGAAGGCTTCAGTTCAGACCAGAAGAAAGTTGAGATTAGAAAATCAAACTTCACTTATCTCAAAAGTTAAATTGTAATCAGTTTCAGAAACTATTCAACACAAATAATGGGTGGATTCTATGAATGAAGAGTTGGATTATATTGATAAAAATGAAACATTAGAACTTGTTCTATGGCTAGAAAATAAAAATGTTATCAAAACCAAGTGGGTTTATAGAAACAAATTGAATGATCATTGAGAAGTTTCAAGAAACAAAGCAAGACTTGTTTGTAAAGACTATGCAAAGGTGGAAGGTGTGTATTTTGAAGAAACTTTTCCCCAGTTACAAGATTAGAAACTATTAGAATGTTTCTATCAGTGCTCTCACATCAAAATTACAAAGTTTATAAGATGGATGTAAATTCATCTTTATTAAATGGTGAGATTGAGGAAGAAGTTTACATTAAACAACCTTCTAGTTTTCAACTTGATGAGGATGAAAATAGAGGTTTTAAACTGAAGAAATCTTTGTATGGGCTGATACAAGCTCCATGTGCTTGGTATTCAAAACTTACAATTGTTTGAGAATGTTGAATTTTTCTAAAGGAAAAGTTGATAACAACTTATATGTGAAAGATGTTGACTTCAAAACTCTAATTGTAATTGTTTATGTGGATGATATGATTTTTGGGGGGGATAAATAAAAATTTTGTTAAGAATTTGATGAGGAAATGAAGAAGAATTTTGAAATTTCAATGTTGGGAGAATTGCCTTTTTTTCCTTGGCTTACAGGTTCAACAAAAAGAAAAATACATTTTCTTATCTCAAGAAAAGTATGCCATAGAATTGTTAAAGAATATTGGGTTAGAAAAATCAAAATAATTTTTTACTTTTATATTTGTGAGCACAAAGTTGAGTAAAGATGATTCTGGAAAAGTGTGAATCAGAAAGACTTTCGAAAGCTGATAGGAAGTCTACTTTACCTTACAGTCTCAAGGCCTGATATTGTTTATGTTTTGAATTTTTATGTCAGGTATTGAAGTAATCCAAAAGAATTACATATATTGGGATTTTGAGATATGTCAAAGGAACCACTTCACATGGGTTTCTATACAAAAGAAATTGTGATAAGAAGTTTCAGGGTTATACTGATGTTGATTGGGTTGGAGATTATAATGATAGAAAATCAACCTCATGAGGAACATTTTTCTTAGGTGAATGTTGTGTAAGCTGGCATAGCAAGAAACAAAGTTCAATAACTTTGAGCACAGTGGAATCAGAATATAATACCGATACTCAGGCTTGTACTCAGATGTTATAGAAGAAATTTCAATTGGAAGATTTTAAAGTAAAAGTTTCTAAACCATTGAAGATACTTTGTGATAATCAAAGTGAAATTTATATTTCTAAAAATCTTGTCCAACATTCAAGATCAAAACACATTGATATAAAGTTTCACTTTATAAAAGAGAAAGTTTTTTCTAGAGATATTTTTCTGAAATATATGTCAACAAAGTATCAAATTGATGATATCTTTACAAAGGCAATGCCAAAAGAAAGGTTTGTTGATTTGAGGTTGCAACTTCATGTTCAGTCTCCTCCAATGACTTCTTGAATCTCATAAGGAAGTCCCCCATCATGCTTTAGATTATTTTGACAAATAGGGAGAGAAAGTAACAATTTTTTACTCCATAAGAATTGTTTACTAATCTTTTTTTAATGAAACTGAGGTTTTGGTTATCATAAAATGAGATAGAGAAAAAGAAAAGTGAGAGAAAAAGATAAAAACGAGGGGGGTTATCTTTACATGGGTGTAAAAATTTCTTTCCAATGAAGGAAGTAATTCCTTCAAAAAAATTACTTTATCCAGTAGTGTGGTGTAAGGACACTCTCTTTTGAGAAAGGCTATGTTTTGATAAAAGTCAAAAAACATGTGTTGTTTACAAAAGTTGAGTTTTTTGGAAAAAATTATAATAGTTGAAAAGTTTTTAATGAGTGTTGTCAACAAATACAGAGGGGAAGATTGAAGAACCTTTATAATGTTTTTGTTTTTCACAAAGTTTTTTTATCTGTTAACAACTAACCATTTTGTAAAAGAAATTTTTTTTATTCAGGATCAGACCTAGTCTATCGTAATGAGTTTTTATAAGAAAGATGAAAGTTGATGAATTCAAACACAAAGGGAAAGAAAATTGTTTTCCCAGCATGGGTTTTTGGACTGAGCAGCACAGGATGCAGAAGGTGTAAGGAAGATGGAAGCTGGAAGTTATGTAGAGTTGTTGATCGGAGGATAAGAGCCTCAGCCCAGTTAGTGAGGAATTGGCAAGTGCATCTAAGAGACCTGAGTTCAAAACTGGGTGGAGATATATTTCTAGGGTACTGTAGCAATACTATAGCAGGTATTATAGCAGGCATTGTTTGGTACTATAGCAGTCAGAACTATTCATCTGTTTGGGCTTTCGGGCCACCGGTTTGGGACTCTAGTCCTTTAAGGCCTTCGGGGCACCCAAGGCCTTTAGGCCAGTAAGGCCTTCAGGCCACCTCAAGGCCTTCGGGCCACCTCAAGGCCTTCGGGCCACCTGAAATTGTGCTTAATGATCAGAAAGACTCTACGAGGAGCAGAATCCAGATGGGGATTTAGAGCATGTGCATTCACCAGAGCAGAAGCTAAGCGGATTTTTCAAAAAGAGAAGGTATGACATTGCCATCAGGACCAGCCTGTGCTTGCATGAGAAGCCTATCCGAACAAGCCATGCAAAGGTGGAGAGGTGATATCATGATGAAAAAATATAGGGAGGAGCAGTTCCAAGTATAGTCTGTATATTTCCTAAGACCTGCGGTTCATGTAATCTCTAAGCCTATGGGACTTGTAAGGGTTTCCCCTTATCTCTTGAAAGGGGGTTATAAAAAAATCAATAAAAAGAAGGCCTTCGGGCCATTCGGGCAAGTTGTTGATCGAATGCACCATCAGATTCATATCCAACAACATTATGTTAAAAATTCATCAGACTCGGTGTTGGTTAAAAAGTCAGAAGTTCCTAAGAATGAAATTTGGAATTTTGTTGAAAAGGTGGAATGAAGATTAGTAATGTCATGTGTTCTAAAGTTTTCATACTTTCTAACTTAAATTAGACGATGCTTTACTTTTCATGAAGTTCTCATAAATCATGAAAATTATCATGATAAAAGCTTTTGAAGAGATAGAAGAATTGTAAAGATTGTATCAGTTCCAGAAACTCAGACATAGAAGATTATATCCAGAAGTACCGAACACGGAAGTTTGTTAAGAGTTTGAATGTGTAAAGCTGGTGAAGTTTGAAGATTTTCAAAGTTATTGAGTGAAGTCATCATCGGATATTGAACATCGTAATGATAATTCTATCATAATGAGAATTCCATCATTATGAGAATTTAAACCAAACTTAATCTGAGGAGGAAGATCAATCGGATTTGGAATAGGCACCAATTAATCAAATGAATGTCTCACACCAATAACACATCGGATACAGAACATCAGAGTGATCAAAGTTGTTGATGCTGATCCATCAAAGGGATATTAGTTATAAAAAGAAGTGAAGATTCTAAAATTGCTGTGTTTTCTTGAGAAGAAACAAGGCGAAAGTTCAAGTTTGCAATCGAATAAGATTGCGACACTAATAAGTCATCTGGTGAGGAAGTTCATCATAATGAGCTAAGGAAGATAGTCAAATCATAATGAGCAGTGCAAGATAGTCAGATCGTAATGAGATGAGAAAGAAAGGTAGATCGAAATGAGCTAAGAAATAAAGACAAATCATAATGAGTAGAGGATGTTGAAGCTGAGGAAGTTATATCGGACTGAAGAAAAGTTAGTTTGTTCGAGAATACTGGTCTCAAAGAAATCTTGAGAAGGTTTTAAGAATTCAAAGTTGAAGTTTAAATATGAGTGTTTTTCAGAGTTTTGAAATTTGACTAAGCGGGAAAATTTTTCAGTTTCTTGCCTTTGCTTTTCTGATCTGCCTATAAATAGAGGCACAATTCATTCACACTTCACATTTTTCACGAGTGCGGAAAAAGCGGAGTGCTGCATATTTCTTGACAAACTTTTCTTTCCATACTGAGATCCCAGAAGAAGATCAGACACCTGAAAGTTTTGTTTAACAGACTGATTAAGATCATATTGAGCATTTGAGTAGAGTTTGAGTTTTGAAGATTAAGATTGAGTGCATCATACTGAGCCTGTCAGACTGAATTTATTATACTGAGAAAGTTCTGATTAAGTTTTGAGAGATTCTGAGAAGTGAAAGTTTTGTTATCCAAATGGAACAAAAAGTTTTTAAGGTGCAGATTGAGAAAGGGACATCGTATTGAGTCAATCGGATTGAGTCAATAAAATTGAAGGCCATTGGACTCAGAGTCATCGAACCTGGGAACTTTTTTGGAACAAATTGAACAAAGTTTTTGTTCTTTTGTTTTGGATCAATTGTTTTGTAAACAAACTTTGTAAACTGACAGTAGTTGGTATAATCATTCCTATCGGGATATAAAAGGTGTCTAACGGAAGCTGACACAATTTTTATTCACTTCTCCTTAATAGTGAATTTACATGGACCCACGAGAGTAGTGACAGAGATGTAGGTTCTCACACTGAGGTCGAACCTTGTAAATCTTGTGTTATTTACTTGATTTTATACTTTTTCATGCATAAGTGTTTACTAAAAGATGGTAATGAAATGAATATAAATAGGTTTCAGGGATTAAGTTTCTAAAAGTCTTAAAACTCATAAAAAATGAACAACTGGTTCACACCCCCCTCTTCTCAGTTGTTTTTTGATCATTTGCAACTTTAGTATTTCATGCCTATGTTGTTATTGAATGAGCATAATTGGTTTGTCTTATAATCATTTCTTATGGAACAATCGGTGAGACCACACTGAGCTTGTTGCTCACACCCTTCACATATCATTGGGTTTGGGTATATCTAGTTTTATCTGATTAATGTAAAGACAATATTCCTCATGGAGGCGGCACATATCCATGTTATTATGGTGTGGGAGTTTGGCGGTGACATAGTTCATTTAATGGCCCGGACCCACCTGGTCCATTACTTTGCCAAAACACAGCTCCACCGAAGCGGTGGCACCGGTCACGGGGGGCACCGGTCACGGTGGCACCGTGAAGGCGGCACCAGTCATGATGGCACCGGCCACTGTGGCACCGTGAGGGTGACATCGTGATGGTGGCACCGTAAGGGAGACACCGTGATAGTGGCACCGTGTCCTCACCGGGCGGTCTTCGTCCCTTTTTCTAGTTCCCAACCTTTCCGCTCCCGCAACGTATCTTTTTACGTAAAGAAGATTTAATCCCCCCTTTCAAATTCATTTAAATCCCATAAATAATATCTACAAATCCCCCAAGAGTCGGTAAACCCTTAACTTACCAAAACGTGTGGTTTTTCCTCGGTGTCACGCCCTTACCCGTACCTTCCAGTTCTGCCCCCGTTGTGTGTTTTTATTTAAAAGAAATGCATTAACGCACAGCTACTATGCCACCACCCCAATGGGAGTAATTAAATTAATCCCATCGTGTGTAACCTGCCCAACCGCGTGGGGAACCACAATCCGACTTTAAAGCTGTTCAAATTTCCATATCCCGTAACAATAGGATCTCATCCTTATATCGCACGTAATTCCTTCTTATTCTTCCTCTTGACTGGTCTCCTTTTCTTCCTGGTATGTTTAGAGTTCCCCTTCTTGAGTCAAGTGGTGCACCTGTTCTAGAGCCTTTCTGCTCACCCTTGGAGTTCCCGACGTTCCTCCCCTACAAGTCGCGCATCCCCAGTTCTTGGCGCGTGGATAAGAACTTCGATCCTTGATCAACCAAGTAGGGATTTTCCTTCGTCTCTCCTTACTGTGTATCATGTGGGGTGGGTACACTATGTTTTTGTGGGAATGGATGAAACCAAACCTTAACAAAGATAATAAACAGACTGTTAAAGAATGATGGGGTGCATTTGAAAATTCTGTTGTACTCTTTTATAATTGCTATATGTTGTGAACTGTCTTGGGCTTATGCTCACTGAAAATCATGGTTGTTGGTGGTATTTCCTTGCGCACTAATGAACCCTTGTCTTCTGTAATGATTGAATGGATCCAACCTTGGAATTTGGTTAATCACGTAAACTCAGCTGATTAAATGAATATCCAGTGAACAACAATCCTTGTGTGATCACCCCGGTTAACCAACAAAAAGAATAACCTAATGAATTATGTGCTTGAACGTAGAAGTTTCCCTACTCTATTTTGGTGGTAGGTGTGTTGTTATGTTTGATGCTTATGGGGTGACGGGGATGAGGATGGGATCCTCTATTGTGGCACGGTTGTTGCTTGTGAATCTGAAGCTGTGTGGGGCTATATCTCGAGGCTTAGTTTGGTTCTAGTACTTTGAGAGGGATCACACTGATCCCTTTGTTGTTGTGACTTCACGAGAGAACCGGGTGTGAATTCTTAAATTGTTTTTTGGTTGTTTCTCTTTCTCTGGCTTGTGTTTTTGCCTGTTAGTTGCCCAGTAGTGCAGAATTTACTCAAATAGGATCACTTGAACATGAAAACAAGAATGTCTTAAATGGGGAATTGGTTTTGGGAATGAGTTGTGACTTGGTCGTGAGTTCTGTGCTTTTCTTTTATTAATGAATAGTAATGAGGGTGTATGTACTTAGGTTGGATTTGGAAACCCTAAGTTGGGATGAGTGCTTGTTACCTATACATATAATTGTATTTCTTATGTTTCTTATTCACGCCCCACCCAAGTTGAGCACTTAGTGTAGAACACCCCCATTTCATGGGGGAGGGTGTTTTCTCAACACTCCTATGAGTGTCTGGTTATTAGCTCCTTTTCTTCTCCCTTTCTCGAATAGCCCAAGATTCTTCAGGCAGGGTAGTTGTGGTGGTTGGCCCAGGTGTGTGTGGGAAGGTTGTTTCCCAAGAGTCTTCGGGATGAGGCCTAGGTATCTTCGGGCGTGGCAGTGGTTATTCTGGCCCAGGTGTTTGTGGGCGTGGTTACGTGTGGTGGTTGTGGCTCAGGTGTTTGCGGGTGGGATGGTGGTTGTGTCCTAGGTATTTGTGGGTGGGATGTCTGGTTATGGCCCAGGTGTGTGCGGGTGGGGTGTGGCAGTGGGACTGCGGTGAGAATGGCGGGATTGGTTCGATGCATAGGATGTCTTCAATAACCAGTGGGAAAGTGGCATGGGGTACCCAAATATCGATGTGCTATTACCATACATTACTTGACTTGCGTTATTTGGGGAGTGTGCCTTGGTGAGGCTTGGGTGGATAGTTTCCCTTGCTAGGTGCCTTGGTTTCTCTTTTTCCACAGGGCATTAAAATGCCTCCCCACTTGTGCACGAGAGTCTTTGTTTTTCCCTATTGAGTATACTTGTATTCCCACCCTACGTATATAAACTGTTTTCAAGTTTCCAGGAGGACTTCAGGGATCGTGCAGGGTCGTACTAACTCGGACATTGGGACAGTTACAGTTTCTATTTTTTTCTTTCTTTGGTACTTTACCCCTGGAGTTTCTTGTACCTTGTATCATTTACTTTTGAACATGCATATGGGAATGATTTACTTTACCACCAGTTTTGGTTTTGTTTGGATTTTTTATCTTATCTCCCGATCCTATTAGATAAAAAGGGTAATGCCTTCCATCTTGTGTGTGATTCTATACCCTTGGTGCTAGTCGCCACTTCAGGACCTATTGAAGGTAGGTCTCAGGGGTCATTATCTCTCCTTCAACTTGAATAAGGAAGGGTCTGGCAATCTGTTGTCCCTTCTCTCCTCTTGGTGAAGGCGGGTCGTGACAGAATGGTATCAGAGGTAGATGTTGAGAAATAGGATGGAGTCTAGAGTTAGGCACAGTGAGGATTGCATGGGATGGTAGGGAAACAGTGTTGGGTGATCTTGGTGCATGAAATAGGCCAGGGAAGACTGGCTAGGACATGGGATTTTAGCCCCCCCCCCCCCCCCCCCCGTGATCCGATGCAAGGACTCTGGGCCGACCGAACGACCAAGTGAGGCTACACTGATTGCAGGGTAGAGACCCTAGGGAAGGTACATGCATCATAATGACTTGTGTTCTTGTGTTTCATGGGTATTTTGGGGATTTAAAATGAATAAGAAGTCTAAGAAAATTTAAGAACAATATTATACACTACTCGGGCTTAGGCATTCATTGTTTACCTTGCAGCTATGGCGCCTGGGAGATGGCCACGAGTAGTGTGGGCGATCGAGGCCCAGGAGGTTGACTTGGCTGATCGACAGAGGGATAACCAAGAGGAGGATGATCAATGGCAGAAGACACTTCGTGCCTTTCAGTGGCAGACCCTCGGGAAGTATGAGGGTAGTATCTTTGACGTAGAGACCGAGAGCTGGCTAGAGGAGCTAGTGATAGATTTTAGCTTGATCCGGGCTCTGGCAGAGTACTGGGTTCCTTTGGCTATAAGACAGATGCGGGGAGCATCACATCAGTGGTGGATGATTTATATTGGGGAGAAGAGGGAGGATGAGGTGACGTGAGCTGACTTTGAGAGCGAGTTCTGGGTGGAATTCCTCTCTTCCACGATGAAGGCTGAGAAGAGGCAGGAGATAATCTCCCTCCAGCAGGGGAGAATGTCAGTGAGGGAGTTGGGGATCAAGTTCAAGGATCTCCTCCGCTTTTCTCTGGACCTCTTTCCAGATGAGGAGTCTCGGGTGAGATGTTTGGAGGAGGCACTTAGACATTCTCTCCAGTATGTTGTTACTCCTTTTACCCTACCGATGTACTTAGAGGTTCAGAAGAAAGCTGAAGTAGTAGAGAGGATGCACACGCTGGGAGGTGTATCATGAGAGGGAATCCAGTTGGGCTCGTCGAAGGGGAAGGTCGTCAGCAGCAGGCCTCCAGCATCAGGGCCCACTAGGTTTCGACCAGTGGGAAGTAGGCCTCAGCAGTTCCAGTTCCGATCTCCCATCCCTCGTCCCTTTCTTTCGAGCCCAGGGCCGAGATGCTTCATTTGTGGAAGCTATGGGCACCTTCAAAATCAGTGCCCGAATAGATTACAGTATAGAGAGGGTGGGCAGGTTCAGCGCCCACCTCAGTAGTAGCAGTTTCTAGCTAGGCTCTTTCAGCAGCAGCATGGGCAGCAAGCTCCCACCTCTCCGAGACCAGATGTGGCAGGAGGAGGCCGGCCCCAGGGTTCCCCTCAGGAACCTCGACCAGGGCATGGTCGGGGAGGTGGCCGATAGACGAGAGACAGGGGAGCTGGGTGTGGACAGTTGCACACTGCAGAGGCAGCAGTTCCAGCAGGGCCAGAAGTCGTTCGAGGTACGATCAGCTTGTTTAGTACTTTTTCCCATGCCTTGTTCGATACAGGAGCTTCACACTCCTTTGTTACACCCAGTCTGGCCCGTGCTCTGGGTTTAGACGCTGAGAGACTTCCAGTGCCCCTGGTGCTGAGCACGCCAGTCGGGGGTCAGACCGACTTGTTTTATGTTTTCTAAGGGTGTAGAATGATGATAGGGCCACATCAGTCTATTAGGGATCTTATACTGTTGCAGATACAACCCTATGATGTCATTCTAGGCATTGACTGGTTGTTCTCTGTATGTGCCGTCATTGACTGCTTCTGAGGAAGGATCATGTTTTCAGATTTGGGCGGCCGAAATTTAACTTTCATCGGCGAGCGGGGTTTCCAGAAAAGTAGCAAGTGAGAGGAGCCCCTCCTTTCCTTGTTAGCTGAACTATCAGTGGAGTCGGTGGATGTAGAAATTGTGGAAGTCACAAGGATCGTCAGTGAGTTTATAGACGTCTTCCCTGAGCAGGTGGCGACTCTACCCCCTCGATGTGATGTTGAGTTCAGGATAGACTTGCAACCTGGTGCCTGTCCGATTTCGATGGCTCCCTACCGGATGGCACCTTCCGAGTTGAGGGAGTTGCGGATTCAGATTGATGATATAATGAAGAAGGATTTTGTTCAACCAAGTGCGTCACCATGGGGTGCTCTAGTCTTATTCTCAAAGAAGGTAGATGGTGGTCTCAGGCTGTGCATAGACTACCAGAGACTGAATCAGGTAATGATCAAGAACCATTACCCCCTCCCAAAGATATACGATCTCTTTGACCAGTTGAGGGGAACAGGTTGGTTCTCTAAGATCGATCTGCGGTCTGGATATCACCAGTTGAGGGTGAAGGGGGTGACATCTCGAAGACTGCCTTCAGGTGCAGATATGGGCACTTTGAGTTTGTGGTCATGTCGTTCAGCTTTACAAATGCACTAACTGTGTTCATGGGACTCATGAACTCCGTCTTCTGGGAATACCTGGATCGGTTCGTAGTCATGTTTATTGACGACATCTTAATCAACTCAAGATCAGAGGTGGATCACGCTGAGCACCTGAGAACAGTTTTAGAGGTCCTCCGACAGCACCAACTCTATGGGAAGTTGTCCAAGTGCAAGTTCTGGATGCGAGAAGTGCACTTCCTTGGGCATGTGGTGTCCGAGAAGGGAATAGCGGTGGACCCGTCGAAGGTCAAGGCAGTTGTTTCTTGGGTAGCACCCAAGAACATGGTAGAGGTTCGTAGTTTCCTTGGACTGTCAGGTTACTACCGGAGGTTCGTTCCCAACTTCTCCCGAGTTACATCACCTTTGAAAGCTTTGACCAAGAAGGACTAAGCTTTCATGTGGAATGGGCAGTGCGAGGCAGCCTTCAACTATCTGAAGGAGAAGTTGGTATGTTCCCCAGTGCTGAGGTTTCCAAAAGAAGGGTCAGCGTATGAGGTGTTCTGTGATGCTTCAGGACAAGGCCGCGGGTGTGTGTTGATGAAAAGACAAGGGGTGATCTCTTATAGGTCTAGACAGTTACGTCCCCATGAACATAATTATGCCACCCACGATCTGGAGTTTGCGGTGGTCGTGTTCGCACTAAAGTTGTGGCGGCATTACCTCATCGGGGAGCGCTTCGTGGTCTTCAAGATCACAAAAGCTTGAAGTATATCTTCTCCCAGGGGGACCTGAACTTACGGAAGCAAAGGTGGATAGAGTTCCTCTAGGACTACGACTTCGATATTTCCTACACCTCAGGAAAAGGGAATGTGGTGGCCAATGCCTTGAGCCGGAAGTCATAGAAGGATGAAGTTCGAGAGTCGGCAGATGCTTGGAAGGCGATGGAAGAGTTGGTTTCCCTGCACCTGGATGCGAGGATGGATGGTGGTAGAGGTTTCCTGTATCAGATGATAGTGCAGTCTTCTCTGTTTCGGAAGGTAGAAGAGTCCCAATGGGGAGACTTAGAGAGTGAAGTGATGCGCGATCGGGCTAACCAAGGCAATGCTCCGGAAGGATGGTCGGAGGATGGTCAGAATCATATTCTTTTCCGAGGGAATATGTTTGTCCTAGAGGTGTTGCGTGAGAGGGTTCTTGGTGAGTTCCACAACTCACCCCTAGTAGTGCACCCGGGAGTTTCCAAAATGTATTGGGGCTTGAGGGGTCAGTTCTGGTGGCTCGGGGTAAAGCGGGCGATGGTAGAGTTTGTGGCCAGGTGCCTAGTGTGTCAGCAGGTGAAGGATGAACACCGTGTTTCAGGCGGTTTGTTGCAGCCTTTAGACATCCCTGAGTGGAAGTGGGATGACATATCGATGGATTTCGTCACAAGGCTACCCAAGTTTCAAGGGGGTTGCGATGCTATCTGGGTAGTGGTGGACCGGTTGATGAAATCGGCTCACTTTCTAGCAATCAAAGAGTTGGGAGCAGTGGATGCCTTAGCACGGAGGTACATGGATGAGGTGGTGTGGTTGCATTGAGTTCTGAGATCCATAGTCTCAAATAGGGATGCACGGTTTACCTCACGAATCTAGAGAGGATTGCAGCATTCTTTTGGCACCCAGCTATGTCTTAGCACTGCTTTCCATCCCCAAACAGACGGGCAGACAGAGCACACCATCCAGACGTTAGAGGATATGCTACGGGCATGTATTTTGAACCTTGGGGGATTGTGGGAACAATAATTTCCTCTGGTGGAGTTTTCCTACAACAATATCTATCACTCTACCATTGGCATGTCTTCGTTCGAAGATTTGTACGGGAGGTCGTGTCGCTCACCCGTGTGCTGGACAGAGGTCGGGGAGGTAGGTGTTCTTGGCCTGGAGGTAGTGCAGAGCACGACAGAGAAGGTTCAGCTTATACGAGAGAGGATGAAGGTGGCTCAGGACTGGCAGAAGTCATATGCTGATAATAAGAGGAGACCCTTGGAGTTCGGGGTTGGGGACCACATATTCTTTAAGGTCTTCCCTTGGTGTGGACAACAGAGGTTTGGCAGGGGGAGTAAGATTTCTCCAAGGTTCATCGGACCATTCGAAGTGTTGTGGCGGGTCGAAGAAGTGGCTTATCAGCTAATGCTACCACCGCCGCTATTGAGAATACATGACGTCTTCCATGTGTCACAACTCTGATGGTATCTACATGACGATTCACACGTCCTCAACTGGTGAAAGCTGGATATCGAGGACAACGTGACGTTTGTGGAAATACCAGTGAGGATTGAGGATCGAGAGGAGAAGGTGCTCCATGGATGGACTATTCCTTTGGTTTGTGTGTTGCGGAGTCATGGAAGGCTTGAGGAAAGTACCTGGGAATGGGAGATGCAGATGCGCGTCCAGTACCCAGAGCTGTTTTGAGTTTTGTTCTGCTTTGTTTGTACTTGTTTGTGATGGAACGCTTTACTTTGTTAACTATGGAACGTGCGGTTTTCCTTATTCTGTGGATGTGTGTGAAGTGTCCTAACTATGGGGAGGGGAGGACCTGATCCCTAATCAAGACGCATTAAGGTGGATACGATTAAACCCATGTGGGCGAGTTAGTGCCACCCAGAGCGGATAGTATCTTGATATGGATGAATAAACTCTCTAAACCATATGACTAGATAGTTTGACCCTCGAGTTTTGCCTGGCTACTTGAGGAAGAGGTGTTCCTAGATGTTGATAAAGTTCACTCTTGAGAGGTATCTTTCGAGGTGGTTGTTCGGAACCCCTCTTTTCTTCGGGTCTAGTTTTGATTCTCCAGGGCGAGAATAGTTTGAGAGGTATCTGATGCAATGGCCTGAACCCACCCGGTCCATTACTTTGCCAAAACACGGCTCCACTGAAGTGGTGGCACCAGTCACGGTGGCACCGTGAGGGTGACACCATGACGGTGGAACCGTGAGGGTTACACCGTGACGGTGGCATCGTCAGGGTGACACCGTGACAGTGGCACCGTGTCCTCACTGGGAGGTCTTCATCCCTTTTTCTAGTTCCCGACCTTTCTTCTCCCGAAACATATCTTTTGACGTAAAGAAGATTTAATTCCCCCTTTCAAATCCATTTAAATCCCATAAATAATATCTAAAAATCCCCTAAGAGTCGGGCAACCCTTAACTTACCAAAACGTGTGGTTTTTCCTCAGTGTCATGCCCTTCCCCATACTTTCCAGTTCCACCCCCATTGCATGTTTTTCTTTAAAAGAAATGGCTTAACGTACAGCCGCTATGACACCACCTTGATGGGAATAATTAAATTAATCCCATCGTGTGTAACCTTCCCAACCGTGTGGGGAACCACGATCTGACTTTAAAGCCGTTCAAATTTCCATATCCCGTAACAACGGGATCTCATCCTTATATCGCACGAAATTCCTTCTTCTTCTTCCTCTTGATTGGTCTCCTTTTCTTCCTAGTGCATTTGGAGTTCCCCTTCCCGAGGCAAGTGGTGCGCTTGTGCCAAAGCCTTTCTACTCACCCTTGGAGTCCCCGACGTTCCTCCCCTGCAAGTCGTGCATCCCCAATTCTTGGTGCGTGGAGAAGAACTTCGATCCTTGATCAACCAAGTGGGGATTTTCCTTCGTCTCTCATTACTGTGTATCATGCGGGGTGGGTACGCTATGTTTCTGTGGGAATGGATGAAACCAAACCTTAAAAAAGATAATAAACAGACTGTTAAAGAATGATGGGGTGCGTTTGACAATTCTGTTGTACTCTTTTATAATTGTTATATGTTGTGAAATGTTTTAGGCTTATGCTCACTGAAAATCATGGTCGTTGGTGGTCTTTCCTTGTGCACTAATGAACCCTTGTCTTCTTTAATTATTGAATGACTCCAACCTGGGAATTTGGTTAATCACGTAAACTCGTCCGATTAAATGAATTTCCAGTGAACAACAATCCTTGTGTGATCACCTCGGTTAACCAACAGAAAGAAGAACCTAATGAATGATGTGATTGAACCTGGAAGTTTCCCTACTCTGTTTTGGTGGTAGGTGTGTTGTTCTATTTGATACTTATGGGGTGATGGGGATGAGGATGGGATCCTCTATTGTGGCACGGTTGTTGGTTGTGAATATGAAGCTGTGTGGGGCTGTATCTCGAGGCTTGGTTTGGTTCCAGTACTTTGAGAGGGATATCACTGATCCCTTTGTTGTTGTGATTTCATAAGAGAACCGGGTGTGAATTCTTAAATTTTTGTTTGACTGGTTCTCTTTCTATGGCTTGTGGTTTTTTCTGTTAGTTGCCCAGTAGTGCAGAATTTACTCAAATTGGATCACTTGAACATGAAAACTGTTGGAACCATGGTCTTCTATTCATTATTTGGAGTATGGTTTGTGTTTGTTGTCAATCCTTAGGGGAAGTTCAGAATGTGTACCAGCAAAGAGATCATACAGTTCAGGCGGTACAAAAGAGCAGTACAAGGTGGTGTCGTTTCCCAGTGTTTGCCAAATTTTTGGGGTCCAAAATTTGGAGTTTGGTGAGCATCACGAAAAGAGGATATTCTTGAAGATCATATTTTTATATGGAAAAGGCATGAGTTTCGCGAAGATGGGATGCATGGATTGGATTTCGTGAAGACCAGAAAAATGGAGGCGGTGATGCTTTGCGGTTACGACGAGCTTCGCGAATGGAAGCGTTGAAAGGAAATACGAGGGATCTTCGTGGAGGAGGCGTGAAGTAAATGAAAGAACGCTCCGTGATTATGACAAGCTCTGTGATCGGAAAATTTCTGTGGTGATTTGCGATTTGGACAGAATTCCGGAAAAAACTTCGGAACTTTGCGATAGGCAATGACGTGGCGCTGACTTCACACAGAAGGGTTGAGGGTCGGTGGAATCGCCTATACAGACAGGTCGAACCCCTCGAGATAAGTAGAGATATTTTTCAGAGAAAATTATTTGCTCTCGTTTCACGAAGGATGTTCGCGAAGGAAGTGTGCTTCGCAAAATAGGAGCTTCGCGGTGGCTATTCTAGCTCTGCGAAAGTCGTGTGCTCCACGTTGGCTCAGTGAGCTTCACGAGGGAAGTCTCTTTGCAACGACTTGAGCTCTGCGACGGCCTAATCATTGTAAAGGCTTGATCTTTGCGATGGTCTGAGCTCTATGAAATTGTGAGCTTCGCGAAAAGGAAGGAGGTTCGCGAAGGCTTGTTTGAGCTTCGCGAAATTGGGAGCCTCGCGAAGTATGGTGCTTTGCGAAGGTACTTTCCAAAGGTAGTTTGCCCAGTGTTTAAGAGGAAAAGGGGTATTCATCAGTGGATGAACATTGGACTTCAACAGAGCATCTACATACAACTAAGGATGCATTATTATGCAATGATGAAGAGACCTTCATGTCTATAAACTGAGTGTGGCTTCACCAAGGGCAGTGAGCCAGGGGGAGTCAACGGGAGTGACTCGAGGGAAGCAGTGAGCTATCCCTGAACCTTTGTAAAGGCAGTGAGCCTGGGATAGGGTGACTATGCCCAAACCTTTGTAATCCACATCTAGTGAAGATTAGTGGATTTTGGTATGACCGAAAACTTGTCGGCGTATGCTCCTTGGACGTAGCTCTTAGCGGTGAACCAAGTAAAAAGTGTTGTGTATTATCTGTGCATGTGAATGTTTGATTTCTGATCATATTCATCATACAGGTTCAACAAGTTACTACCAATGTGGGAACAAGATCTATCACATTAAAAGAAAAAGTTGTCACCTTGATTCACCCCTCCCCTCTCAGGGTATCTTGGGGTCCTTCAAGTGGTATCAGAGGGAGGTTGCTGGTGTTGAATCTGTCCTTTATCATCTTGGAGAATGCATTCAATGTCAGGGGAGTCCCTCACTTAGATGGAAGTAATTTCCAGATTTGGAAGAACATAATGAGATATCATCTAAGATCTTTTGGAATGGAAGTTCTTTTTTCTACTGTGCAAGGAATACAATTCACTGATCCAATAGGCATGGCTATGACTAAAATAGACAGGAAAATTATTGATGCAGATGCTAAAGCACAAAATGCACTCACTGCAGCCCTTTCTGATCAGATCTACCTAAAGGTGATGAATTTCATCTTAGCTAAATCCATGTGGGATAAACTTGAGAATATTTATGAAGGAGATAGAAAATTTAAGGACGTGAAACTACAAGTGCTGCACAATCGGTTTGATGATCTGAAGATGCATCCAGACGAGAATGCAGACTCATTATTCAATCGAATTACTGAAGTGGTTGGAGCAATTCAGGGTCTAGGAGAAGAAATCAAATGCATTGATATTGTAAAGAAAATATTAATAAGACTTCCACCACTGTACAATGCAAATGTGTCAGCTCTTGAGGAAGTAGATCTTTCCAAACTTTCTCTGGATGATCTACTGAGCAGCTTGGTAGCATATGAAATGAGAGTCAAGCCAGAAGATGCTATGACTTGTGTGATCAAGGAAATGGCATTCAAGGCCATGGATAAACTAAAAATCTCAAAATATAGTAGTGGTGAAGATGACGAAGAAAAAGAAATTATTTCTCTCATTGCAAAGAAGTTCCAGAAGGGAAAAGGGAAATTCAAAGGGAAGATACCTCTTGCATGTTTTCATTGTGGAAAATTTGGGCACATTACCTCTCAGTGCTCAAGAAAGATCAATGATGAAGATAATGAAGATGAAAGCTTCAAGAAGCCTTATAGAAGGTTCTTCAAAAAGGGATACTTCAAATCTGGAAAGAAAATGAAAAGGAAGAGTTTTTTCTGTGAAGAGGAAGAAGATGATAATGAATTCTGTGATGAAGGAGAACCAGAATTCAAAACTGGGAACCATGCTTCCATAATGGCCACTGTTGAAAAGTAAAAAGATACTGGTGGAGAAAAACAACTGAGAACTTGTGTAGATCCCGATATGCAACTTAAGGATGCTGTTAATAAGCTTAAGACTAAATGTAAGAGTTGAAATAAGTGGAAATAAATTGTAGAAGAATCAACTGAATACGTTGATCAGATTGAAGCTAAAATTGAACGACTGGAAGAATTTTTGAAGGTAAAGTATAAAATAATTGAAAGCAATGATAATGTAGTGGATCTGAAGTTGATAATTGAAGAGCAGGCAAAGGTCATCAATGACCTCACCTCCAGACTAGATGAAAAATCCAAGACTGTTGAGGGTCTTGAGGAGGAAGTTGTTACTTTAAGGAGTAAACTTGATACTGAATCAATTCCAAGAGAATCGAGGAAGAAAATATAGTTTGGAAGATTCTCAGATGAAAAATTACTGGCAAGATCCAAGTGTGGTTCAGATGGGGTTGGAAAAATCTTGAGTGATCAAAGACCCGGTTACATGGGAAAGAGTGGAATTGGTTGTGAAGCTGAGACATCAACTACTGGAAGTGAAAAGATTCAAAAGAAAGATAAGATGAAAGTTGAACATGTTGAAACGTTGCCTAAAGTGATGAAAAGGGAACCCTCAATCCAAACTAAAAGGAGAACTGAAAATTATCCTCAAAAATTCAGAAATGATAGATAGTCTAACTATTCTCCCAAGGAAGAAGGTATGAGGAGAAATTCAAGTGAGAAGAAATTTCCTCTCATGAAGTGTCAGTTATATGGCTATCTGGGCCATACCATGTCTTATTGCAAAGAGGCAAGAAGCTATCTGAATGGAGAAGATATAGAAGTTAAACAAAGGAGAACAAATTCATATCCTAATTCTTATAGAAGAAACAATTTATATGGATATTGTTATCATTGTTCTAACTTTGGTCATAAGGCTGTTAATTGCAGACATAGAAGGGACATGGACACCTTATACCGAAGTTCAAGACAAGTCAAGTCTCGACAGCAAGACAGTGTTGCTCTTTCAAACAGGTTTTCTCCTCTCAAAGAAGATTTCGACTATGAAAAAACCTGGGTATGTGGAAGAGATAATTGAAAGTCCATCAGTACTATATACTCAATCCAATGTCTCATGGAAGGAAAGGAAGAAGATTGAGAAATCCAACCTTGCAGAGGTGGCCCTCAAAGCTACAAAGAACAATAGTACCTAGATTCTGGATAGAGGTTGTTCATCTCATATGACAGTTAATTCCGACCTACTAACAGATATCAAAAGGAAGGTTGATGGTACAGTACTATTTGGTAATGATGGAGCTCTGAAAATCAAAGGAAGTGGAAGTACAGAATTAGCTAACTGATAACTAAAGAAGACTGAAGTCCTTTACGTAGATGGACTACGTCATAATCTCCTCAGCATGAGTCAACTCTGTGACTCGGGACTTATAGTTACTTTTAATCAGAAAGGCTGCACTATCAAGGGAAAGACAGGCAAATCACTTATGAAGGGATGCATAATAGAAGGCAACTTATATTAGGTTGATAGTGAAGAAAATGTCTGTTACATGACTGTTGAAAAAGAAAACAATTTGTGGCATCGGAGACTGGGACACATCAATCAACAAGACATGGAGAAAATATCAAAATTGAGAATTGTCATGGACATTCCCAACCTGAATCGTGAACGTGAAAAATCTTGTGATGCTTGCATTCGTGGGAAGCTGGTCTGCAGTTCATATCGGCCAAAGAAGAAAAGGGCATCTCACCTTCTTGATCTGATTCATACAGATGTATGTGGGCCAATAAATGTTGCTGGAACTCATGGAGAAAGGTACTTTGTCCTTTTCATAGATGATTACAGTAGAATGTCATGTGTGATGGTCATTCACAGGAAACGACAAGTCCTTAAATGCATGAAAACATATCAGCGAATCGCCGAAAATGATACTGGATGAATAATCAAAGTGTTGAGATCTGACAATGGAGGATAATACACGTCCATTGAATTTGGAAATTATCTGGAGAAGCATGGGATACAGCATGAGGTAGCTGCTGTGAGAACTCCACAAAAAAATGGAGTTGTTGAATGTAGGAATTGACAGGTGAACAACATGGCACGAACTATGCTGATTGAGAGTCGTATTCCACGACATTACTGGAAATAGGTTGTTCAAGCTGCAGTGTACATTCAGAATCGAACAGGACTTTATATTGGTGAGACGAAGACACCATATGAATTTTGGCATGGAAGGAAGCCCTCTTTAAAATACTTTCATGTCTTTGGAAGTAAATGCTTCATCAGGAACAAAGAAGGAAATCAAGGGAAGTATGGCGACAATGCAGATGAAGAAATTTTCCTCGGTTACTCAATGAACAGCAAAGCATACAAGTGTTTCAACAAGTGTTTAGGAAGGATTGTGGAAAGTAGTGATGTTAAGATAATTGAAGATAAAACCACAAATGCTTCAAGGAAGTCATATGATGATGTGATAGAAATCCAGGAAGGAAGTGAACGTGAAGAAAATACAAATGCAGAAATAGAGGAAGTTGTACAAAACACTCAGCAGTCACATCATGATGTTGACTTAGAAAAAGAATTTGAATAAGAAATTGTGGCTGAAGAGAATGCAAATGAACCTCATAGGAGAAATCGAAGAGATGAGATTGATCCATCCAATATAATTGGGGACAAGAGTGCACCCACTCAAACAAGAAGGGTGAGTAATAACACACAATCTGTATTTCTATCAGTTGTAGAGCCATCCTCATTTGAAGAAGGTGCAAATGATGAATCTTGGGTGAAATCCATGAATGATGAATTAGATCAGATTGACAAGAATCAAACATGGGATCTTGTCTAGAGACCCAAAGGTCACAATGCGATTGGTACCAAATGGATCTTCAAAAATAAGTTTTATGAGCATGGAAGTGTCATCAGAAACAAGGCACGACTGGTATGTAAAGGATACTCCCAGATTGAAGGCATTGATATTGAAGAAACCTTTGCTCCAGTGGCTAGAATGGAGTAAATCGGGATTTTCCTTGCCATGGAACTCCAAAGAGTATATAAAGTATTTCAAATGGATGTCAAGACAGCATTCTTGAATGGTGTACTCGAAGAAGAAGTCTACATTGAACAACCAGTTGGCTTTGTTTTGGGTACTGATGAAATGAAGGTCTGCAAACTGAAGAAAGCTCTATATGGTTTGAAGCATGCACCACGGGCGTGGTACTCGCAGCTGGATTCATATCTCGAGAAGCTGGAATTCAAAAGAGGAGTAGATCACAATCTCTATATGAAGAATTCTCCAAAAGATCAATTCATGGTTCTAGTCTACGTTGATGATATCATATTTGGTGGCAGCAGGAAGAAATCAGTGGACGAATTTGCCAACCACATGAAATCAGAATTTGAAATGTCTATGATTAGGGAGCTCACATATTTCTTGGGGCTGTAGGTGATTAAAAAGAAGGAATACACTTTCATTTCTTAGGAAAAGTATGCAAGAGAGCTGCTGAAGAAGTTTAATATGCAAGACTCCAAACCAATGTCAACTCCGATTACAGTTGGAACTAAACTTGGAAAGCATGAGGATGGGGCCTCTGTTGATCCCACCATGTACAGGAGGATCATTGGGAGCCTATTGTACCTGACAGCGACATGACCAGATATTGTCTTTGCCACATGGCTTGCGGCCCACTTTCAGAGTAATCCAAAAGAGGAACATATGGTGGCAGTAAAAAGAATCATGAGGTACATTCAAGGTACACATAATTTCGGGTTATTTTTTGCTGTAGGCAGGGACAGTGAATTATCAGCATTTTCTGATGCTGACTGGGCTGGTGATGTAGTAGACAGAAATTCAACTAGTGGTGAAGCCTTCTATATTGGGCAGAAATGTGTTGGATGGTTGATCAAGAAACAAGAAAGTACTTCTCTTAGTACGGCTGAAGCTGAGTATATCTCTGCCACAAAGGCATGCACTCAACTAATATGGATGAAGCGACAATTAACAAATATTGGTGATGAGGTAAAGCAACCAATGGTGATTTAATGTGATAACAAGAGTGCAATTGATCTTACAAAGAATCCTGTTCAGCATTCCCGTACGAAACATATTGAAATTAGGTATCACTTTATCAAAGAAAAAGTTGAACAAGGGATGATTAGAATGGATCATGTGGGAACTGATGAGCAAGTGGATGATGTCCTGACCAAGCCACTGTCAGCGGCTGTGTTTGAGAAGCATCAGTTGAACCTCGGTGTTCAGCCACCTCCTAATGCATAAGAAGGTTACGCATTACCCCTCTCCCCGATTAAGATAACTTTTTTTCATCTGTTTATGGATGTGATGCAGGTTTGTGGGGGAGATACTTTCCAGGGGGAGTATGGTTTGAGCTGAACGTTGAACAAATTACTAGGCTTTGGGTTTATTGTCAATGGGGGAGAAAGGAATAAATTCAGCCATGTTCCGATAGGATGATAAGGATAAGAAGGAATTCATCAGTCATGTAAAGATTCTTGGGCATCATTGAGAATTCAAAAACACTAGAACCCAATTCAAGCCTCCTCTCTTGTTTTCTACATTGAGCATTGCTCACGTAGACTTAAAGAGTTGGATGAGTTGATTCTTGAATGTTTGGTTTTCACATGGATGGAGATCTATTGATTTTTTTTTTCTGATTTCCAACAAACCCAAAGGGGGAGATTGTTGGAACCATGGTCTTCTATGCATGATTTGGAGTATGGTTTGTGTTTGTTGTCAATCCTCCGGGGAAGTTCAGAATGTGTACCAGCAAAAAGATCATATAGTTTAGGCGGTACAAAAGAGCAGTACAAGGTGGCACCGTTTCCCAGTGTTTGCCAAATTTTTGGGGTCCAAAATTTGGAGTTTGGTGAGCATCGCGAAAAGAGGATATTCTTAAAGATCATATTTTTATATGGCAAAGGTATGAGTTTTGCGAAGATGGGATGCATGGATTGGATTTCGTGAAGACCATAAAAATGGAGGCGGTGATGCTTTGTGGTTACGACGAGCTTCGCGAACGGAAGCGTTGAAAGGAAATGCAAGGGAGCTTCACGGCGGCGGCGCGAAGTAAATGACGGAACACTCCACGATTATGACAAGCTCCTCGATCGGAAAATTGTCATGGTGCTTTGCAATTTGAAGAGAATTCCGGCATAAACTTCGAAGCTTCACGATAGGCAATGACGTGGCGCTGACTTCGCACGGAAGGGTAGAGGGTCGGTGGAATCGCCTATAAATATAGGTCGACCCCCTCGAGAGAAGTAGAGAGATTTTTCAAAGAAAATTATTTGCTCTCGTTTCGCAAAGGAAGTTCGCGAAGGCAGTGTGCTTCGCGAAAGATGAGCTTCGCGGTGGCTATTCTAGCTCCGCAAAAGTCGTGTGCTCCGCGTTGGCTCAGTGAGCTTCGTGAGGGAAGTCGCTTTGCGACGACTTAAGCTCTGCGATGGCCTAATCATTGAGAAGGCTTGTGCTTTGTGATGGTCTAAGCTCCACGAAATTGTGAGCTTCATGAAAAGGAAGGAGCTTCACGAAGGCTTGTTTGAGCTTCGCGAAATTGGGAGCCTCGCGAAGTAGGGTACTTCACGAAGGTACTTTCCAAAGTTAGTTTTCCTGGTGTTTAAGAGACAAAGGGGTATTCATAAGTGGATGAACATTGGACTTCAACAGAGCATCTAAATACAACTAAGGATGCATTCTTATGCAATGATGAAGAGACCTTCATGTCTATAAACTGAGTGTGGCTTCACCAAGGGCAGTGAGCCAGGGGGAGTCAACGGGAGTGACCTGAGGGAAGCAGTGAGCTATCCCTGAACCTTTGTAAAGGCAGTGAGCTTGGGATAGGGTGACTGTGCCCGAACCTCTGTAATCCATAGCTAGTGAAGATTAGTGGATTTTGGTACGACCGAAAACTTTTCGGCATATGCTCCTTGGACGTAGCCCTTAGCGGTGAACCAAGTAAAAAGTGTTGTGTCTTCTCTGTGCATGTGAATGTTTGATTTCTGATCATATTCATCATACAGGTTCAAAAAGTTCTTACCAATGTGGGAACAAGATCAATCACATTAAAAGAAAAAGTTTTCACCCAGAATTCACCCCTCCCCTCTCAGGGTGTCCTGGGGTCCTTCAAAAACAAGAATGGCTTAAATGGGGAATTGGTTTTGGGAATGAGTTGTGACTTGGCCGTGAGTGTTGTGCTTTTCTTTTATTAATGAATAGTAATGAGGGTGTTTGTGCTTAGGTTGGTTTTGGAAACCCTAGGTTGGGATGAGTTCTTGTTACCTATACATATCATTGTATTTTTTATGTTTCTTATTCGCGCCTCACCCAAGTTGAGAACTTAGTGTCGAACACCCCCAATTCATGGGGGGGTGTTTTTTCCAACACTCCTATGAGTGGCTGGTTATTAGCTTCTTTTCTGATCCCTTTCCCGAATAGCCCAAGATTCTTCGGGCAGGGTAGTTGTGGTGGTTGGCCCAGGTGTGTGCGGGCAGGTTGTTTCCCAAGAGTCTTCGGGATGAAGCACTGGTGTCTTCAGGCATGGCAGTGGTTGTTCTGGACCAGGTGTTTGCGGGCGTGGTTACGTGTGGGGGTTGTGGACCAGGTGTTTTCGAGTGGGATTGTAATGGCCCGGACCTCTCTGGTCCATTACTTTGTTGAATTGTGGTGTTGGATGTGTTCCAGAAGGTCAAGGTGACTTATCCCCAACACTTTGCCGAATTTCCAGTTCTGTGAACAGTGTTTCCAGAATAGTAACCTTCTAACTGTGACCTTCCAACTGTAGACTTGAATAGTGTTTCCATAACAATAACCTTCTAACTGTGACCTTCCAACTGTAGACTTGAACAGTATTTCCATAACAGTAACCTTCTAACTGTGACCTTCCAACTGTAGACTCGAACAGTGTTTCCAGAACAGTAACCTTCTAACTATGACCTTCCAACTGTAGACTTGAACAGTGTTTCCAGAATAGTAACCTTCTAATTGTGACCTTCCAACTATAGACTTGAACAGTGTTTCCAGAATGGTAACCTTCTAACTGTGACCTTCCAACTGTAGACTTGAACAGTGTTTCTAGAATGGTAACCTTCCAACTGTAGACTTCAACAGTGTTTCCAGAATGGTAACCTTCTAACTGTGACCTTCCAACTATAGACTTGAATAGTGTTTTCAGAATGGTAACCTTCCAACTGTGACCTTCTAACTGTAGACCTGAACAGTGTTTCTAGAACGGTGAGGTCTAACGGTGACCTTTTCTTTCCTTTGCCAAATTTTGAGTGTGTGAACAGTGTTTCCAGCTTCCTATAGTTTCGCCCCTTTGACGTTTCCTTTGACATAAAATACATTTAAAGCCTTATTTTAAGGACTCTTAAGGCCGATTCAAATGCCATAAATCCTATATTAATTATTCCTATGGCTCGGGATGTTTTACTTGGTCAAACCGCGTGGGTTAATGCGATCCGCTTTTAATGGAGAATTAAACGTATCTTAAACTGTCGCCCCATTAAATATTCAAAAAGGGATGAGATATCATTCTCCCTTGTTCTTCCTCTTTGTTATCATCTATAAGACACTAGAACCTTTAAATCCTTCATGTAGTAGTTGCACAATCAAACTTTACTCCTAGGATTGGTTCTGCTCTATTTTGATGCAACCGAGCTATATCGATCAATCTTCCATATAAGTTATATTGTATCATCGTTCTTTAGGGTTAATTTTATCATGTTCTCCTTTACATATTATATCATGTAATCTCCATGCTTATAATGGGTTTTTCTTGGGGTTTGGTTGGTGATGTCGTACCGTGGCATCTTTGGGTGGATACAGTTGTCGCGAGAGGAGGATTGTGACCCATTGTGTGGATAAAGAACGTCAAGAATTATTGAGGTAGGGGATTCGTGGATTCTCTAATTGTATATGTGAAATCGTAGAATTAGCATGATTTATCCCTTTGGATCACAATGAAATTGACCCAATTAAATACATGAACCGGATTAAAAGAATTGGTTGATCGTATGTCGTTGCTTTGTACCGTGATAACAGTTTGCCTCATGTTTTGATAGATAGAGTGATATCTATGATTTCTTTGATTTTTTGTTCGTTCCTGATGGAAATTGATAATGAACGTAAAGCTGGAATTAATTTTTAATTAATTGGCTAAAGATAAAGAGGCATGTAAATGAATCTGGTTGATGTCGTTGTTGTAGTTGTTTTAATTTGATGTTAATCAAGTTAGGGAAGTAAGCATGGTTGTTTAATTGTGATAGCTTACTGATTATGTCTCCTGTAATTGGAACCTACGAATAACAAATCTGCTAATTCAATATGGATTAAAGAATAGATTGTGTGAGAATTTCTTGAAGGGTTTTGAGTTACCCTCTTGATTGTTAAAGGGTCAAGAGATCATTGATGTGATGTTGTGTTTTCTTGTTGCTTGTGTTGTGATGTGAGCTTGGATGGCTATTGTGATATGTGGAGGCATGGGGACTTGTGGTTGTGGTAGTGGATGATGCCTAGGGTGGCGAGATACATCAGATTATGCATGTGGGTGTCAGGGAGGACACCAAAGATGATGGTATGGGATGGATGTGATGGCTGGATGTTGGTGATTTTGTTTGGTTGTTTATCTTCTTTACTTTTCCCCACTGCTCAAGGCGGCTAGTCTTGCTTACCCCCTTCCAAAGGAGGCGAAGACACACGGGGTATGCCACGTGCTTTCCGTGTTTAGCCTCTTGATGGAGAATGGTTCTATGCTCTTGCTATAGGCGGTAAAGACTCGACGGGTAGTATATCTACTCATCGTGTTGATCCCCCTTTGTTTTTAGTAGCATATGATGCCTTTCTAGAAAGCCTGGGAATATGGGAAAGTAATTCTGTAATGAAAGTTTGATTAAATGGTGATAATCCACTGGGATGGAGATACTGGAATTTAAAGGTGATGTGAATATTAAAAGGAACAGTTGATTTTGAATGTGATGCCAATTCAGTTTAATGTGGAATTGTTCATGGTTAATTAATGTTTAAAGAATTAATTAATGTACAGTGGAACTGATAAAATGAGAATGGAGTAATCTAATAAATCTCTTCAAATGTTTGTGTGCTTATAGGATACGTAGTCTTAGAAGTAGCAGCCTGGAGTCTGAGAGACATTAGTTGCAGTTGTATCTAAGACTAGGTAATTCCCATAGTGTGGATGTGAGTTATATATATATTCTGTACTTTTTGTGTTTCTATAAGATACTCCACCCAGTCGGTAAGGGCAACTGACACCCCGGGGATTCTGAGCCCTGGGGGGGTGTTTTCCCCAACATTCTTATGGGAGGTCGAATGGCTGACTACCCCCTTTGGCCCCGCTCTCTTCTCTTGATAGATACATGTGCCAACAGGCACAACATTTAGTTTCCCCATATATGTGTGTAGAGGGTTGTAATGTCTTGTGGTTATTTCACACACATATATTCTGAATATAGTATCCTATGGACTATTATAGGTGTAACGTGTATAGGATGTGATGGCTTGAGGATCCCTACTCGGTGTATGGGCTATAATGGATTGAGGTATAATACCTGATGTATGATACACGTTATGCAGGTTGTGGTGGCTCCTGGAACTTACCTGGTTACTTTTGGTTGTGAGGATGGTGTGGTGCTTCACCTAGGTGTCTGCGGCCAAGGCTTTGCGGTGCACAAGGTGCAGATTGTGGTGCTTTGCCCAGGTGTATGTGGGCAAGCCTTTGGAGAGAGATGCACAGGACGTATGTCGTTGGGGAAAAGTGGAAAACCAGTGGGGAAGTAGTAGCAGGTTACCCTTGATATTCTTTAATATATGCTATATTCTTGTATGCGTTACTTGGTGAGAGTAGCCATGGTGAGGTTGGGAACTTAGTATACCTGTTTAGGTGACGAGTTAGTTTCACTTGTTGTTCACTGGGCTTTAGCATGATTTCTTTACTTTTTCACGAGAGTCTTGGGGAGGATACTACTGAGTATACTGTTATACTCACCCTATGTATATATAAACTATTTTTCAGGTCACTTGGAGCAGGTTGGAGATCAATCTGGTTACTGCTATCTTGTGGTTGGAGGAGCTGTTTGGGCTTCTGGTCGCTGCCATTTTACTTTCTTTTGGGTACTTTTTGTTTTCCCTTTTAGTTGTAGTACTTTTTGCATGAAATTTCATATATGTATTTGGGTTTCTTTTATATTTCAGTTCTGAGATGGATTTGATTGGTTTCTATCTTGTCTCTCTCTTCCGCATGTGTTCTCTTAGAGGGTAATGCCTCCCATTTGTGTGTTACTATACCCTCGGTGCTAGTCACCAACCTGGGGCCTACTGGAGGCGGGACTCGGGGGTCATTATCTCCCTTCTCACATTGTCGGCCCAGGAGGGGTACACTTTGTGGGGAGGGGGTCGTGATAGAGTGGTATCAGAGGTCTGGTTGAGGGATAGGATGGAGTTTGGAGTTAGGCGCACGTGAGGTTGCATGGGTTGGTAGGGAAACAGTGTCATTCATGTTTATCAAGTAAGGTAAACACTGGAGACCGGCTGAGACATAGGCATTTAGGGCCCCCTATGATCTTCTGCATGGACCTTTAAGTTTACGATGGCTACTGAACAAAGTTATATTGGTTGCAGGGTAGAGACCTAGGAAAGGATCATGCATCATTCTTCCTTGTGCCAGTGTTTGAATGGGTAGACCTTGGGATAAGTTAACCTAAAATTAATAAAACAAAAAAAAATTAATTAATTAATGTTGAGTCTTCCATATTCCAGGCTTAAGAGCTCTAAAAGTTGTTATTTTACAAGTATGGCTCCAGGTCGATGTCCTCGTCAGGTTTGCACAGAAGATGCCCAGCAGGCTGTTCCAACAGATCACCGCCGGGTAGAGGTTAACGACGATGACACTTGGAGGAAGACACTTCAAGAGTTTTAGCGCCAGAGACTACAGAAGTACGAGGGCTCTGTTTCGGATGCAGTCACAGAAGACTGGTTGGAGGAGGTCGAGATAGGCTTCAGTTCGATTCGTGCTCGGAAGGAACACTGGGTGTCCTTGGTTGTGACGATGCTGCGTGGAGCAGTGAGGAAGTGGTGGTTCTTGTTCCTCGAGGATCATGAGGAGTCAGCGATCTCATGGGAGGAGTTTCGAGACAGGTTTAGAGTCAAGTTTCTTTCTTCGACTGCGAAGGCGTCCAGTCGCCAGGAGCTTCTTACCCTTCGATAGGGGAGCTCCAGTGTTCGAGAGTTTGGAATCCATTTCAGGAACCTTCTACAATATGCTTCAAACCTGTTACCAGATGAGGAGGCCAGGGTGAGGCATTTCGAGGAGTCTTTGCGTCTAGAGATCCAGCGCCAGGTCACCCCATTTATGCTAAAGACATATCTTGAGGTGCTGGCGAGGGCAGAGGTTGTTGAGAGGAATTTGACTAGGACCAGATCGTCACGAGAGGGGAATCATCATGATTCCTCATGAAGCAAAGATGTGGTCCGGGGATCCCGGTTTTCAGGGCAGAAGATTTTTCGTTCACCTGGGGGTAGGTCCCAGCCCTTCCCATCTTGTTTCTCTAGAGGCAGCAACTATCAGGCCTATGCCAAGGGATCAGGTACTTTTTTTTCTTGTGGTGGTTGTGGTCATTAGCAATGGGAGTTCCCTAGTTTTCAAAGCAGTCATCGTGCACCGGGCGCTCCGCTCCAGGTTTCTCCGTTGAGGTAGTTCCAGCTGAGGCAGCAGCAGCAGGTTGCACCAGCTTTAGATCACCAGAGGGTAGATGGAGCAGGCAGAGGATATCCCCATGATGCTCCCCATCCTCAGAGAGAAGAGCATGTCCATGGTGGTGGTCTTCATCAGGGTCAGAGAGGCCATAGAGGAGGTCGTGGTCAGCTTCATGCTCTAGCATTGCCAGCCCCAGGCGAGCCATATGTCATTCGAGGTACCCTTTGCTTGTTTTCTACCTTGGTGTATGCCTTGTTTGATTCAGGAGAAACACAATCCTTCATATCACCTACCCTTGTCCATGCTTTGGGACTTGAGGTAGAGAGGCTTCCAGTGCCCTTGGCATTGACTACGCCAGTTGGAGGTCGAGCCGACTTGTTTGAAATATGTAGAGACTGTGAGCTAGTGTTGGGGCAACACCGCTCTTGGGGAGATTTCCTATGTTTACTAATACAACCATATGATGTCATCCTCGGCATGGATTGGTTGTATTCAGTGCAGGCTATTGTGGATTGCTACAGGAAGAAGGTCTTTTTATTTGATGCAGATGGAGAGAAAGTGGTGTTTGTTGGTGAGAGAGATCCTCAGATGAGTCATAGACGAGTTCCATCCTTATCATCCATGATGGCTGAGATGATGCTGAGTTCTTCAAAGGTTCAGCAGTTGGCTTTTCCTAGGGTCGTAGAGGAGTACCCTGACGTCTTTCCAGAAGAGGTTGTTGCCTTACCCCCTCGACGAGAGATCGAGTTTGGGATCTAGCTACAGCCAGGAGCATCTCCTATCTCTATGTCTCGGCATAGGATGGCCCCTTCTGAGTTATGAGAGCTGCGTATTCAGCATGATGGTTTGTTGCAATGTGGTTTTGTTCGGCCAAGTGTGTCACCGTGGGGTGCACCAGTTTTTTTTTGTGAAAAAGGCTGACGACAGTTTGCGGTTGTGCGTCGATTATCGTCGATTAAATGATAATAAAGAACTGTTATCCTATCCCATGGATTGATGACTTATTCGATCAACTGAAGGGTGAAAGTTGGTTCTCAAAGATCGACTTGTGGTTATGATATCATCAGATGCGTGTAAAGGATGAGGATATCCCGAAGACTGCTTTCCATTGTCATCATGGGCATTATGAGTTTGTTGTAATGCCATTCGGCGTGACGAATTCTCCAGCTATTTTCATGGGGTTGATGAATGCTATGTTCCGTGAATTCCTGGAAAAGTTTGTTGTGGTTTTCATCAACGACATCCTTGTGTGCTCCACATCTGAAGAGGAGCATGTAGAGCATCTACGAGCCATTTTTTGAGTTCTCCGCCAACATTAGTTATTTGGGAAGTTGTCGAAGTGTGAGTTTTGGGCTCGAGAAGTTCATTTCTTGGGGCATGTTGTATCCCAATAGGGAGTAGCTGTGGATCCGTCGAAGATAGAATCAGTGGTGTCTTGGGTAGCCCCCAAGACTGTGTCATAAGTGCGAAGTTTCCTTGGTCTTACAGGCTATTATATGAGGTTTGTAGTCAATTTCTCCCAAGTTGTGACTCCTCTGACATCTCTGACCAGGAAGTATCAAGCATTCATATGGACTGATCAGTGTCAGGCAGCTTTCGAGTATCTAAAGGAGAAGTTGGTAAGTGCTCCAGTCCTTTGTCTTCTAGTGTAGGGGGTCCAGTTTGATGTTTTCTGTGATGATTCACATCTGGGGCTAGGTTGTGTTCTCATGCAGCAGAGGTCAGTTGTTTCTTATGGGTCTTGGCAGTTTCTTCCCCATGAATGCAACTATTCCACCCATGATCTTAAGTTGGCAGTCGTGGTGTTTGCTCTGAATTTTTGGATACATTACCTCATTGGTGAGCACTTTGTGGTTTTCACCGATCATAAGAGTTTGTGGTATGTTTTCTCCCAACGTGACTTGAACTTGCGGCAGCGTCGGTGGATGGAGTTCTTGTAGGAATACGACTTTGAAATATCATATACACCTAGAAAAGGGAATGTTGTAGCTGATGCACTGAGCCAAAAGTCACGTAATGATGTTGTGCGTGAATCTGGTGATTCCTGGAGAGTAATGGAGAAACTGTAAGCTTTGCATCTTGATATGGAAGAGGTTGGAGGTAGAGGTTGTCTTTTCCAGATGACGGTGCAGTTATCCCTGATGCAGAAGGTGGAAGAGTCCCAGTTAGGTGATCCAGATGTGGAAGTTTGGAGAGACAGAGTTTTTTGTGGTGAGGCCCCTGATGGTTGGTTGAAGGATGAACAACACCGAGTGTTGTATCATGGCAGGATTTTTGTTCCCTTGGTGATGCGCGAGACGGTTCTCTGAGAGTTCCATAGTTCACCCTTGGCAGTACATCCTGGTGTGACAAAGATGTACCGATCCTTGAGGAATTAGTTTTGGTGGCCTGGGCTAAAGCGTGCGGTTGCAGAGTGTGTGTCTCGATGTTTAGTCTGCTAGAAGGTGAAGGCCAAACACTGTGTTCCTGGTGGTCTTCTCCATCAATTAGAGATTCCTCATTGGAAGTGGGAGGACATCTCAATGGACTTTGTTACAGGTTTACCTCGAGCTCCGGGAGGACATGATGCTATATGGGTGGTAGTGGATCGTTTAACAAAATCGGTCCACTTCATAGGGATCAAGGAGTCCAGCTCAGTGAAAGTTTTGTCGAGGGAGTATCTGGAGGAGGTGGTGAGACTTCATGGAGTCCCTAGGATGATCATTTCTGATCTAGATCCACATTTTACCTTTAGGGTGTGGAGGGGTCTATGAAAACCCTGTTTTTTATTACAACTTAAACATAATTTATTACATAAAACTTCACTTGATACAACAAAGAAGATCGAGAGGTTTAGTGTCTTTGGGTCTTAGGATAATTACATAAAAACTTAAAACATGAAATACAATATCTTTATTGAAAACTTCCTTTACATGACCACTACATTCCTTCGTCCTTAGCATTGCATGGGATAACCTAAGGACATGCATAAAAAAGGGTGAGCTATAAATCCCAGTAAGGGAGTACACATGGAATAACATGAGGAGTAAAACACATGTTAGACAATAGGAATATCAATAGATCATAAAATAAACATGATCATAAAGGCATGATAAAGCATGATAATCATAACATGGAAATGTGGCAACAACACTTAACATGGAATTAGCATGAGCCAAGGCTCATTTCACATAGAGCATGAGTAAATCCTCATTGCACATAAAGCATGAGTAGACCCTCATTGAACTTGAATTAGCATGAGTCAACACTCATTGCACATGATGTATCATGATATTATACTTTACCCAATGCATTGGAGCGCTATAAGGGTGCACCCTTCATAAACATTTCATTTCATGCATAAGTGTGCCACATGGATCATAAAACATGGATTCATAAAACATAATCATTTATTCCACGATAAAGGAATGTGAAATTCATACATGAAACATTATAATAAATAAGTAAATGTACATAAAGGTGAATACCCTTGATGGAGAAATGGTCATGGTATTCACTACACGATGGCATTGTCTTAGAAAATCGATGCGATTTCAGCAGCGTAACGGCGTGACATAAGAATTCATAAAAATGATTGATGAGAGATAAAGTGGTTACTCATCATATTTACATGTAATGTACAGTAAGGAGGTCATATAGATACATGTCCCAATAATTTTAATAGAATTTAGATTCATGATACAAAAGTATTTCTTGAATGTAAAAGGGGAGAGAGAAGTTCCTTTCGGAATTTCGGCATAGTAACAGGTGTACATGGGAGGAATTTAATGAGAGAGAAAGGGGTCTCCCATAATTCAAACATAAATAGGGAAGTATGAGGGAGGTGTGAAACCATACCCCAACTTTCATAATTGAAATTAAAAGGGAAAAATAACTTAAAGAAAATTGGACAAAATTGAGAAAAGAAGAAAAACCCTTACTTGGAAGTGTGCTTCCAAAGGCTAGAGAGAGACTTGTGAGAGGCTTCTTGAGAGCTTGGGGAACCTTGGTAGGATTCTAGAGAGAGTTGGGAAGAGGTTGGATGAACTCCAAAGGCTTTGAGTGGGGAGAAAGTGGGAGCTTGGGTGAGTTTATATAGGAAAGGTGAGAGAATTCTTTATTATTTAGGTTTGGGTCCCCTTACATTAAATTAATCCAAATCACAAACCATCCCATGGTTTTTGCCCATGGTTTTTGGAAAAGGGAAGAGGAAAACAATATTTTATAAGTTCAAATTCCGAAATTCTTAAAATAATAAGGTTGCTTATGTAGAGGTGAGTCACACTCCCATGGAAATTAATTTAAAAAGGCAAGGTGTTGAATAAGTCTTGAGGGGTCCATTAATGCTTTGAAAAGTGGGTCAAACAAACCCAAAATCACATTATTTTAATTTTAAAACATATATTGGCCGAACATAAAGATTATATTATTTTATTACATCACTATTGGGTCATTATGATGTCATAAAACACATTATATATTTAAACGGTATTTAATTTTTACCCAAAAATTTGACTGTCTCAGAAAATTATGAAAAATTCACCATTGGATAATTTCGAGGTCCTGATTCCAGAAATAACATTTATTTTATCTAAATAATTTTCTAAATATGTTAATTTTCACTTTTAAAATAAAAACTGACATTTATCGAAAATTCACGGGTTTTGAAAGAAATGGATTTCAAACCTTAATAAAAAATTTAATTGCATTCATAAAATTATAAGATCATTTATATTTAATAAAAATTAATTTAATAATATTATTATTATTTTATTAAAATATTATTTAATTCAAAAATCCCTTAATTTAATAAAATAGATTTCTTAATTAAATAATAACTAAAAACACCATTTTTACTTTAAAAACTATTTACAATGTATCAAAAATGACTAGAAATTATATTCATTATTATATAAAAAAAATAATATACATGAACATAGTACTAATTATTTGTTACATAACCCCTTAAAACAGCCACATAAGACCTAAGGGTAAGGTGTGTGATGGTGACAAACTCTTGGGGTGGCTCGAATAACATCGCTCGAGTGGTAATTTCAATCAACTTCCACTTTTCCCGTAAACGGTCACGTTCGAGCTTGACATGATGAAGCTCGGCTTGGTTTTGGTCAAGGGAGAAGCCCAAAGATGCCACCTCTTTTCCGAGCTCCGACAAATGGGCTTCATATGGGGCAATTCTACTGGATGAGGCCATCGCTTCCTTTGTCTGAGTAAATTGGATTTGTTAAAGTCCTATATTTATACTAATCATGTGATCGTTGTTTAACAGTTATATTAGCAACGGTCAAAATTCTTAACATAAAACCAAAGAAGTTGACATTTTATATAAACATAAAGAGACATTTAATTAGATCAAGAGGGATTTCCATTAATGAAACTTTGGGTCGTTACAATATTCCCCCCTTAAGAAATTTCACCCTCGAAATTTTCCTTTTCCCACACTAAAACAAATGTGGGTAACTCAACTTCATCATATCCTTCGATTCCCAAGTCGCTTCTTCAAACTTGTGGTTTCTCCACAACACCTTGACGAGGGGAATTGTCTTATTTCGTAGAACTTTTTCTCTACGATCCAAGATCCTCACTGGTTTCTCCTCATAAGAAAGGTCATCTTCCAATTGTACCACCTCAGAAGAGAGTACATGTGAAGGGTCCGGTATGTATTTCCTTAAGAGGGATACATGAAAGACATCATGTACATTGGCCATGGTAGGTGGAAGTGCTAGTTGAAAGGCCACAGCCCTGATACGATCAAGAATCTCAAAGGGGCCGATGTACCATGGACTTAACTTCCCTTTCTTTCCAAACCTCATGAACTTCTTCCACGGATATATGCGTAGAAAAACCATGTCTCCAACTTTAAACTCAAGGTCTCATCGACGATTATCTGCATAACTCTTCTGTCAAATCTGAGCTGCCTTGATATGCTGCTGAATGGTTTTTACCTTCTCCACCATTTCCTCGACCATTTCTGGTCCAAGAAGCTTACGTTCACCAACCTCATCCCAACATGCCAGTGTTCTGCACCTTTTCCCATATAGGGCTTCATATGGTGCCATTTGTATGCTCGAGTGGAAACTGTTATTATAAGAGAACTCAACCAGAGGAATATGTTGATCCCATCCTCCTTTAAAGTCCATTGAGAACGCTCTCAACATATCCTCAAGTGTTTGGATAGTCCGCTCAGATTGGCCATCAGTTTGAGGATGATAGGCCGTACTGAAGTTCAGTTCAGTATTCAGAGCATGTTGAAGACTCTTCCAAAACTTAGAGGTGAATCTTGGATCTCGGTCAGACACAATAGATAGTGGTACTCCATGCAACCTTACCACTTCCCTGATATATATCCGTTCCAGTTGATCCAAATAGAAATCCTCCCGAATAGCAATGAAGTGGGCAGTCTTTGTAAGACGATCCACAACAACCCAAATTGCATTGTTGCCTTTGGATTTCCTTGGAAGTCTGGTGACAAAGTCCATGGTGATGTTCTACCATTTCCATTCTGGTATGGGCAATGGTTGCATCATCCCCTTAGACTTCTACCTCTCTGCCTTCACTTGTTGACACACCAGGCACTTTGATGTATATTTAGCGATATCCTTCTTCATATTATCCCACCAAAAGTTTTCTCAGAGATCTCGATACATCTTTGTGCTCCCTGGGTGAATAGAGAAATTTGAACTATTTGCATCATCCAAAAGTTCCTTCTTCAGCTCCAGACTTGATGAAACACATAGTCTTTTCCCAAACCGCACAATTCCTTCTTCATTAACATTAAACTCTGAGGATTTCCCCTTTTTGATAGCTTCCACTTTTTCTTGAATTCCCACATCATCCTTTTGAGCATCCTTTAACCTTTCCAAAAGAGACAGTTGAGCAATCATTTGTGAAAGGATTGATGATTTTCCCTTCTCTATGATTCCCATGTCCATCTTCATCAAGTCTAAGAAGATTGGATCCTTCTCAATTCTCATCATTGATAGAATCGCTGGATCCTTTCTACTTAGGGCATCTGCCACCTTGTTCGCTTTCCCAAGGTGGTAATGTATTGAACAGTCATAATCCTTAATGAGCTCTATCCATCTTCTCTGGCACATATTAAGCTCTTTCTGTGTGAATATATATTTAAGACTCTTTTGGTCAGTATATATCTCACATTTCTCTCCATAGAGATAATGCCGTCAGATTTTCAAGGCAAAGATCACAGCCGCCAACTCCATATCATGTGTTGGATAGTTTCGCTCATGGATTTTCAACTACCTTGAGGCATAGGATATTACTTTATCATTCTACATCAGCACACAGCCTAATACCTTCTTCGAAGCATCACTGAATACCACAAAAAGTTCCCCACTTGTGGGTAAAGTGAGCACAGGTGTAGTGATAAGCCTCCTTTTCAACTCCTTGAAGCTTTCTTCGCATTCATCACTCTAAGAAAACATTACTCCCTTTCAAGTTAGCTTGGTAAGAGGGTTGGACAATCGTGAGAAATTCCTCACAAATCGTCGATAATATCCAGCTAACCCTAAGAAGCTACGGATATTCGTTACCGATGTTGGCCTCGGCCATCCCTCAATTGCGTCTCTTTTGGAGGGGTCTACAGATATCCAATTGCTTATGATGATATGGCCCAAGAATGAGACCTCCTTCAACCAGAACTCACACTTGGTGTAATTTTCATAGAGCTTCTCCTTACGCAAAGTCTCTAGTACAGTTTTTAAATGCTCCTCATGATCCTCCTTGGTTTTGGAGTATATTAGAATATCATCTATAAAGACTACCAAAAATTTGTCAAGGTAATCTCTAAAGACTCTATTCATCAAGTCCATGAATATTACTGGAGCATTGGTGAGTCCGAAAGGAATTACTATGAATTCATAGTGCCCGTATCTTGTATGAAAAGCAGTCTTGGGGACATCTTCCTTCTTCACCCTTACTTGATAATATCCCAACCGCAAATCCACCTTGGAGAAGTATTGTGCTCCACGCAGCTGATCAAATAAGTCATCAATTCTTGGGAGATGATACTTGTTCTTTATCGTGATTTTGTTAAGTTCACGATAATCGATGCAAAGCCGCATTGACCCGTCCTTCTTCTTGACGAAGAGGACTGGTGCACCCCATGGTGAAGCACTTGGGCGTATAAACCCTTTATCCAGATTCTCCTATAGTTGTTTCTTCAGCTCTTCAAGCTCAACAAAATCCATTCTATATGGAGTCTTGGATATTGGTAGCACCCCAGGTATAAGTTCAATTGAGAACTCAACATCTCTTCTTGGAGGAAGACCAGGCAGTTCCTCGGGAAACACTTCAGCGAATTCCCTCACAATAGGCATTTCTTCAAGGATGGTTTCTTCCTTGGACTCAATCATCTGAGCCAGATACGTGTGCTCATAAGGCAGTAATATCCATGCTTGAGATGATGGAGATAAAGGAGATTCATCTACCTCCTGACACTTGTAAAGAATCGGGGGTCGATTCTCCATATGGAGTGTGATTTCCCTCTCCTGACAATTTATGTTGGCTCTATATAAAGAAATCCAATCCATGCCAAGAATTGCATCAAATTCCACCATAGGGAGTATGAAAAGGTTCGCTGGGAAATTCAATCCACAGACTATAACAGGGGAGGACTTATATTCATGGGATGCAATGATTGCCCCATTTGTCGTACTCACCGAAATATTTACTTACATGATTTGTGGTGGTGCTGGGATTGTTCTACTAAACTTTCGAGATATAAAAGAATGCGTAGAACCTGAATCAAAAAGTACATTCTCTATTCTTGAATGAATAACTAGCGTACCTGTCACCACTTCGTTGTCGGGGTTCACTTCGGCAGAAGTGATGGCAAAAGCTCTTCCTTTATGCCTTGGAGGTTGTTGTTTGTCTCTAAAAACCCTTGGATTAGGGCACTGATTTGCAAAATGACTCGGTTCTTTGCATTTTTAGCATTGAACAATGCGTTGAGGTTCGAACGGAGCATTCCTCTCCTCTGTCGCAGCCGTGGGTCTTTCTTGCCGACAGTTAACAGCTTGGTGCCCTTCTCTTCCACACCTGAAGCATTTTATTGTCCCCTTAAGGCAATTTATAGGGTGCTTCTTTCCGCACTTTTGGCAAGTGGGGTGCTGGATCTTCTTAAAACCGTTGGATTTATCCATCGGACCACCAGCATTGAAGTTCACCTTACGCTTCTTGTCCCCATGATACCCATGTGATTCCCTAATCTCCATTTCGACCTTGAGGGCACATCGGACAATTTCCTCATAGCTGTCAAAGTCACGGATCACTAATGCTTTCCCCAAGCTAGGCTTCAGCCTACCAAAGAAGTGGTAAACTTTGCATTCGGGGGTAACGATGAAGCCGGAAGCGTATCGTGCAAGCCTTGTGAAGTTTGCCTCGTACTCTCCAACAGATTCTTTATCTTTTTGCTTGATGGAAAGGAAGTCCCTTTCCATCTTAAGCCGGAGGGTGCACGGAAAATATTTATCGAAAAACATCTTTCGGAAATCCTTCCATTCCAATGCCTCGATCTCCTCCTCAGGCTTCATATTTTTGATCAATGTCCACCATTGATCATCTTCACCCTCCATACGATAAGCATCTAGGAGAACATTCTCTTATTCAGAACATTGAAGGATGGAGAAGATCTTTTCAATGGATTTGATCCATTGTTCAGTGATCATGGGATCAGATGATCCACTAAAAGTAAGAGGCCTTTGTCTCATGAAGCTCTCGATAGCGACTTGTTCTTTCTTAGGGGGGGTTGAACGTTCCTCTTGACCCGTGTTTCTATTCAAAACTTGAGTTAGCTAAGAGAGAAGCGTGACAAAGTTCGTGATTCCCGCTCCCATTGGATTTGGCATCTCATTAGTACAGTCATCACACTGATCTTCACAACGGTTGTTAGCCCGAGTCCTCCTATTACCGGCCATTGGCTGGAATAAAAGGAATGTTAGGGGTAACACATAAAGGGTAATCTAAATACAAAAGTTGATGACTTATAAATAAACTTTTATTTCCTTACTCATGAGTCTATAGGCTTCAATCTAGGCTTTTCATGATCTACTTTCTAACATATATTCGTAGGGGGATTTTTTTTAATTCCCTTAATAAGGGTTCATACTAAGATTGTGAATTTATCAAAACATATCCCCCAGGAGTGTCGTAACCAAGAGTGCAGCAAGGCCCGTTTCCGTGCACCAGTTCCCGTTCGAGTCTAGATCAAAGCGGTGTTTTCGGGTTTTACCCCTAGGATACATCTGTGCCAGAGCCGCCTCTACCTACTCGTATCCATACAGGGATGTATTTGTTTGATAAACCACTTACTCAGTACTTACCAAAACTTAGGGATGTTTTTATTATACCTAGTCTTGTATCTAAGGCTTTACTAGGGTTTCCTAATCCCAAAAATAACTAAACCTATCCTCTGATACCAACTATGACAACCCTTCTTTTTATTACAACTTAAACATAATTTATTACATAAAACTTCACTTGATACAACAAAGAAGATCGAGAGGTTTAGTGTCTTTGGGGCTTAGGATCATTACATAAAAACTTAAAACATGAAATACAACATCTTTATTGAAAACTTCTTTTACATGACCACTACATTCCTTCGTACTTAGCATTGCATGGGATAACCTGAGGACATGCATAAAAAAGGGTGAGCTATAAAGCCCAGTAAGGGAGTACACATGGAATAACATGAGGATTACAACACATGTTAGACAATAGGCATATCAATAGAGCATAAAATAAACATGAGCATAAAGTCATGATAAATCATGATAATCATAACATGGAAATGTGGCAATAACACTTAACATGGAATTAGCATGAGCCAAGGCTCATTTCACATAGAGCATGAGTAAATCCTCATTGCACATAAAGCACAAGTAAACCCTCTTTTCACTTGAATTAGAATGAGTCAACACTCATTGCACATGACGTATCATGATACTATACTTTACCCAATGCATTGGAGTGCTATAAGGGCGCACCCTTCATAAACATTTCATTTCATGCATAAGTGTGCCACATGGATCATAAAACATGGATTTATAAAACATAATAATTTATTCCACGCTAAAGGAATGTGGAATTCATACATGAAAAATTATAATCAATAAGTAAATGTGCATAAAGGTGAATACCCTTGATGGAGAAATGGGCATGGTATTCACTACACAATGGCATTGGCTTAGAAAATCGATGTGATTTCAGCAGCGTAACGACGTGACATAAGAATTCATAAAAACGGTTGATGAGAGATAAAGGGGTTACTCATAATATTTACATGTAATGGACAATAAGGAGGTCATATAGATACATTTCCCAACAATTGTAATGTAATTTAGATTCATGATACAAAAGTATTGCTTGAATGTAAAAGAGGAGAGAGAAGTTCCTTTCGGAATTTCGGCATAGAAATGGGTGTACATGGGAGGCATTTAATGAGAGAGAAAGGGGTCTCCCATCATTCAAACATAAAGAGGGAAGTATGAGGGAGGTTCGAAACCATACCCAAACATTCATAATTGAAATTAAAAGGGAAAAATAACTTAAAGAAAATTGGACAAAATTGAGAAAGAAAGAAAAACCCTTACTTGGAAGTGTGCTTCCAAAGGCTAGAGAGAGGATTGTGAGAGGCTTATTGGGAGCTTGGGGCATATTGGGAGTATTCTAGAGAGAGTTGGGCAGAGTTTGGATGAACTCAAAAGGCTTTGAGTGGGGAGGAAGTGGGAGCTTGGGCGGGTTTATATAGGAAAGGTGAGAGAATTCTTTATTATTTAGGTTTGGGTCCCCTTACATTAAATTAATTCAAACCACAAACCATCCCATGGTTTTTGCCCATGGTTTTTGGAAAAGGGAAGAGGAAAATAATATTTTATAAGGCCAAAGTCCGAACTTCTTAAAATAATAAGGTTGCTTATGTGGAGGTGATTCACACTCCCATGGAAATTAATTTAAAAAGGCAAGGTGTTGAATAAGTCTTGAGGGGTCCATTAATGCTTTGAAAAGTGGGTCAAACAAACCCAAAATCACCTTATTTTAATGTTAAAACATATATTTGCCGAACATAAAGATTATAGTATTTTATTACATCACTATTGGGTCATTATGATGTCATAAAACACATTATATATTTAAACGGTATTTAATTTTTACCCCAAAATTTGACTGTCTCAGAAAATTATGAAAAATTCACCGTTGGATAATTTCGATGTCCTGATTCCATAAATAACATTTATTTTATCTAAATAATTTACTAAATATGTTAATTTTCACTTTTAAAATAAAAACTGACATTTATCAAAAATTCACGGGTTTTGACAGAAATGGATTTCAAACCTTAATAAAAAAATTAATTACATTCATAAAATTATAAGATCATTTATATTTAATAAAAATTAATTTAATAATAATATTATTTTATTAAAATATTATTTAATTCAAAAATCCCTTAATTTAATAAAATAGATTTCTTAATTAAATAATAACTAAAAACACCATTTGTACTTTAAAAACTATTTACAATGTATCAAAAATGACTAGAAATTATATTCATTATTATATACAAAAATAATGTACATGAACATAGTACTACTTATTTGTTACATAACCCCTTAAAACAGCCGCATAAGACCTAAGGGTAAGGTGTGTGATGGTGACAGGCTCTTGGGGTGGCTCGGATAACATTGCTCGAGTGGTAATTTCAATCAACTTCCACTTTTCCTGTAGACGGTCACATTTGAGCTTGACATGATGAAGCTCAGCTTGGGCTTGGTCAAGGGAGAAGCCCAAAGACGCCACCTCTTTTCCGAGCTCTGGCAAATGGGCTTCGTATGGGGCAATTATACTGGATGAGGTCATCGCTTCCTTTGTCTGAGTATATTGGATTTGTTAAAGTCCTATATTTATACTAATCGTGTGATCACTGTTCAACGGCTATATTAGCAACGGTAAAAATTCTTAACATAAAACCAAAGAAGTTGACATTTTATATAAACATAAAGAGACATTTAATTAGATCAAGAGGGATTTCCTTTAATGAAACTTTGGGTCGTTACAGGGTCTCCAACATGCTTTTGGTTCTCAGTTATGCCTTAGCACTGCTTTTCATCCTCAAACGGATGGTCAAACAGAGCGAACCATCCAGACTCTTGAAGACATGTTGCGCTCTTGTGTTCTTGACTTTGGAGGTTCATGGATGAGGCACCTACCCTTGGTGGAGTTTTCTTACAATAATAGTTTTCACTCCACCATTGGTATGGCGCCATTTGAAGCCCTGTATGGTCATCCTTGCTGTTCTCCGTTGTGCTGGACTGGGGTCGGAGAGTCGTTAATCCTCGGACTGGAACTAGTGTAGAATACAACAGAGATGATTCAGGTGATTCATGAGAGGATGAAGACAGCGCAAGATCGTCAGAAATCATATGTTGATCAAAGAAGGATACCCTTAGAGTTTAATGTTAGGGATCATGTGTTTCTGAAGGTGAATCTCCATCGTGGAAAGCGAAGGTTTGGTCGTGGAAGTAAGCTTTCTCCCCGGTTTGTTGGGCCTTTCGAGGTGTTAGCTCGTGTTGGAGCTGTGGCGTATCGAGTAACATTTCCCCCTCAGATGAGTCGGATACATGATGTTTTCCATGTATCACAGCTCCGTCGTTATCTTCATGATGAATCTCATGTTATCGATTGGGGAGAGATCGATATTGATAATGACGCAACCTTCGAGGAGTGACTTGTGGAGATCCAAGACCGCAAGGAGAAGGTGTTGCGTGGGCGTTCTATTTCTTTGGTTCGTGTCTTGTGGTGACATGGTGGCATGGAGGAGAGTACCTGGGAACGTGAGTCACAGATGCGTGTCCAGTACCCAGAGCTGTTTTAAGTTGTTGTGCTGAGTTTTATTTATGTACCTTTGATGTGATGTTATGATTGAATTGTTTGGATATGGATTGTTTGTTCCCATACTCTCGGATGTCATAGTTTTGTTCCAGATTTTGAACAACTCATGGTGGTTTTCCCCTGAGAGGTATCTTTTGGGGTGGTTGTTCGGACCCCTCTTTTCTTCTGGATTGGTTTTTAATTCTCGAGGATGAGAATGTTTTGAGAGGTATCTAATGTAATGGCCCGGACCTCTCTAGTCCATTACTTTGTTGAATTGTGGTGTTGGAGGTGTTCCAAAAGGTCAAGGTGACTTATCCCGAACACTTTGCCGAATTTCCAGTTTTGTGAACAGTGTTTCTAGAACAGTAACCTTCTAACTGTTACCTTCCAACTGTAGACTTGAACAATGTTTCTAGAACAATAACCTTCTAACTGTGACCTTCCAACTGTAGACTTGAACAGTGTTTCCAGAACAGTAACCTTCTAACTATGACCTTCCAACTGTAGACTTGAATAGTGTTTCCAGAACAGTGACCTTCTAACTGTGACCTTCCAACTGTAGACTTGAACAGTGTTTCCAGAACGGTAACCTTATAACTGTAACCTTCCAACTCTAGACTTGAACAGTGTTTTCAGAATGGTAACCTTCTAACTGTGACCTTCCAACTGTAGACTTGAACAGTGTTTCCAGAACGGTAACCTTCTAACTGTGACCTTCCAACTGTAGACTTGAACAGTGTTTCCAGAACGGTAACCTTCTAACTGTGACCTTCCAACTGTAGACTTGAACAGTGTTTCCAGAACGGTAACCTTCTAATTGTGACCTTCCAACTGTAGACTTGAATAGTGTTTCCAGAACGGTGAGGTCTAACGGTGACCTTTTCTTTCCTTTGCCAAATTTTGAGTGTGTGAACAGTGTTTCCAGCTTCCTACAGTTTCGTCCCTTTGACGTTTCCTTTGACGTAAAATACATTTAAAGCCTTGTTTTAAGGAATCTTAAGGCCGATTCAAATGTCATAAATCCTATATTAATTATTCCTATGGCTCGGGATGTTTTACTTGGTCAAACCGCGTGGGTTAATGTGATCCGCTTTTAATGGAGAATTAAACGTATCTTAAACTGTCGCCCCATTAAATCTTCAAAAAGGGACGAGATATCATTCTCCCTTGTTCTTCCTCTTTGTTATCAGCTATGAGATGCTAGAACCTTTAAATATTTCATGTAGGAGTTGCACAATCAAACTTTACTCCTAGGATTGGTTCTGCTCTGTTTTGATGCAACCGAGCTGTATCGATCAATCTTCCATATAAGGTATGTTGTATCATCATTATTTGGGGTTAATTTTCTCCTGTTCTCATTTCCATATTATATCATGTAATCTCCATGCTTATAATGGGTTTTTCTTGGGGTTTGGTTGGTGTTGTCATATCGTGGCATCTTTGGGTGGATACAGTTATCGCGAGAGGAGGATTGTGACCCGTTGTGTGGATAAAGAACGTCAAGAATTGTTGAGGTAGGGGATTCGTGGCTTCTCTAATTGTATATGTGTAATCGTAGAATTAGCATGATTTAGCCATTTGGATCACAATGAAATTGACCCAATTAAATACATGAACCGGATTAAAAGAATTGGTTGATCGCATGTTGTTGCTTTGTACCGTGATAACGGTTTGCCTCATGTTTTGCTAGATAGAGTGATATCTATGATTTCTTTGATTTGTTGTTCGTTCTTGATGGAAATTGATAATGAACGTAAAGTCGGAATTAATTGTTAATTAATTGGCTAAAGATAAAGAGACATGTAAATGAATCTGGTTGATGTCGTTGTTGTAGTTATACTAATTTGATGTTAATCAAGTTAGGGAAGTAAGCATGGTTGTTTAATTGTGATAGCTTACTGATTAGGTATCCCGTAATTGGAACCTACGAATAACAAATCTGCTAATTCAATATGGATTAAAGAACAGATTGTGTGAGAATTTATTGAAGGGTTCTGAGTTACCCTCTTGATTGTTAAAGGGTCAAGAGCCCATTGATGTGATGTTGTGTTTTCTTACTGCTTGTGTTGTGATGTGAGCATGGATGGCTGTTGTGATATGTGGAGGCATGGGGACTTGTGGTTGTGGCAGTGGATGACGCCTAGGGTGGCGAGATGCATCAGATTATGCATGTGGGTGTGAGGAAGGACACCAAGGATGATGGTATGGGATGGATGTGATGGCTGGATGTTGGTGATTTTGTTTGGTTGTTTATCTTCTTTACTTTTCCCCACTGCTCAAGGCGGCTAGTCTTGCTTACCCCCCTTCCAAAGGAGGCGAAGACACGCGGGGTATGCCACGTGCTTTCCGTGTTTAGCCTCTCGATGGAGAATGGTTCTATGCTCTTACTATAGGCGGCAAAGACTCGACGGGTAGTATATCTACTCACCGTGTTGAGCCCCCTTTGTTTTTAGTAGCATAGGATGCCTTTCTAGAATGCCTGGGAATATGGGAAAGTAATTCTTTAATGAAAGTTTGATTAAATGGTGATAATCCACTAGGATGAAGATACTGGAATTTAAAGGTGATGTGAATCTTAAAAGGAGCAGTTGATTTTGAATGTGATGTCAATTCAGTTTAATGTGGAATTGTTCATGGTTAATTAATGTTAAAAGAATTAATTAACGTACAGTGGAACTGATAAAATGATAAAGGAGTAATCTAATAAAGCTCTTCAAATGTTTGTGTGCTTATAGGATACCTAGTCTTAGAAGTAGCAGGCTGGAGTCTGAGTGACGTTAGCTGCAGTTGTATCTAAGACTAGGTAATGCCCATAGTGTGGATGTGAGTTATATATATATTCTGTACTTTTTGTGTTTCTATAAGCTACTTCACCCTGTCGGTAAGGGCAACTGACACCCCAGGGATTCTGAGCCCTGGGGGGTGTTTTCCCCAACATTCTGATGGGAGGTCGAATGGCTGACTACCCCCTTTGGCCTCGCTCTCTTCTCTTGGTAGATACATGTGCCAACAGGCACAACAGTTAGTTTCCCCATATATGTGTGTAGAGGGTTGTAATGGCTTGTGGTTATTTCACACACATATATTCTGGATATAGTATCATATGGACTACTATAGGTGTAACGTGTATAGGCTGTGATGGCTTGAGGATCTCTACTCGGTGTATGGGCTATAATGACTTGAGGTATAGTACTTGATGTATGATACATGTTATGCGGGCTGTGGTGGCTCCCGGAACTTACCTGGTTACTTTTGGTTGTGAGGATGGTGTGGTGCTTCGCTCAAGTGTCTGCGGGCAAGGCTTTGTGGTGCACGAGGTGCAGATTGTGGAGCTTCGTCCAGGTGTCTGCGGGCAAGCCTTTGGAGAGAGATGCACAGGACGTATGTCGTTGGGGCAAAGCGGCAAACCAGTGGGGAAGTAGTAGCAGGGTACCCTTGATATTCTTTACTATATGATATATTCTTGTATGCGTTACTTGGTGAGAGTAGTCATGGTGAGGTTGAGAACTTAGTATACCTGTTTAGGTGACGAGTTAGTTTCACTTGTTGTTCACTGGGTTTTAGCATGCTTTCTTTACTTTTTCACGAGAGGCTTGGGGAGGATCCTACTGAGTATACTGTTATACTCACCCTATGTATATATAAACTGTTTTTCAGGTCACTTGGAGCAGGTTGGAGATCAAGCTGGTTACTACTAGCTTGTGGTTGGAGGAGCTGTTCGGGCTTGTGGTCGCTGCTGTTTTACTTTCTTTTGGGTACTTTTAGTTTTCCCTTTCAGTTGTAGTACTTTTTGCATGAAATTTCATATATGTATTTGGGTTTCTTTTATATTTCAATTCTGAGATGGAGTTGATCGGTGTCTATCTTATCTCTCTCTTTCGCATGTGTTCTCTTAGAGGGTAATGTCTTCCATTTGTGTGTTACTATACCCTCGGTGCTAGTCGCCAACTCGGAGCCTACTGGAGGCGGGACTCGGGGGTCATTATCTCCCTTCACACATTGCCGACCCAGGAGGGGTACACTTTGTGGGGAGGGGGTCGTGAAAGGGATGGTGGTTGTGGCCCAGGTGTTTGCGGGCAGGATGTGTGGTTGTGGCTCAGGTGTGTGCGGGCAGGGTGTGGCAGTGGGACTGCGGTGAGAATGCCAGGATTGGTTCGATGCGTAGGATGTCTTCAATAACCAGTGGGAAAGTGGCGCGGGGTACCCAAATATCGATATGCTATTACTATACATTACTTGACTTGCGTTATTTGGAGAGTGTGCCTTGTTGAGACTTGGGTGGATAGTTTTCCTTGCTAGGTGTCTTGGTTTCTCTTTTTTCACGGGGCATTAGAATGTCTCCCCACTTGTGCACGAGAGTCTTTGGTTTTCCCTACTGAGTATACTTGTATGCTCACCCTATGTATATAAACTGTTTTCAGGTTTCCAGGAGCACTTCAGGGATCGTGCAGGGTCGTACTAGCTCGGACGTTTGGACAGTTGCAGTTGCTATTTTTTTTTTCTTTGGTACTTTACCCCTGGAGTTTCTTGTAGCTTGTATCATTTACTTTTGAACATTGGGAATGGTTTACTTTTGGCTTTACTTTACCTCCAGTTTTGGTGTTGTTGGGATTTGTTATCTTATCTCCCGATCCTATTAGATAAAAAGGGTAATGTCTTCCATCTTGTGTGTGATTCTATACCCTTAGTGCTAGTCGTCACTCCGGAGCCTATTGAAGGCGAGTCTCGGGGGTCATTATCTCTCCTTCAACTTGAAGAAGTAGTGTCTGACAATCTGTTGTCCCTTCTCTCCTCTTGGTGAAGGTGGGTCGTGACAGTTCACATGGAGATGGGTTGTCTTTTGCTCTACGTTCTTGGGTTTTCCAATTTTAGTTTGGCACATGTTTCTCCTTGTACACATTTTATTCTTCCATTGTTGACTATTGGCATGTTGACCTTCTTTTGTTTATGTCATTGTTGTTTTCCATTGATTTTGTTTTTGTTGTCAAATTTGCTCTCAAAGGTAGTTTTTGATGCACAAACGCTGGTCGTGAGTCCGTGGGGATCAGGAATGTCATTCGGATCTTATCATTGGCCGACTCTAGTGTTTGGTTCAGGTATGACCCGGGTTGAGTCATGACACACTAACTCGACTGAAAATTTTCATTGAAATATTCTAGTGGAAACTTTTATTGAAAAATTGAAGTGAGAACTTCCAATGAAAATTTTCACTAAAAGTTTCAATGATTCAATTCAAAAATTTCATTGGAAAATTCAGGTGTAAACTTTCGATGAAAATTTTCAGTGAAAACTCTAATGAAAACTTTCACTCAAAAGTTCATTAATTTCACTATAAGCTTTCATCGAATGTTTCAATGGAATGTTTTGTCGAAAATTTCTAATGGAAATTTTCAATGAAAATTTTCACTGAAAAATTCAATGATTCAAATAGGAACTTTCATTGAAAATATTCTCCTAAAAATTTCAAACAAATTCCATTGAAAAAGTTTCAATGTAAAATTCTACATGCAACTTTCACTGGAGATTTTATTTTGAAAAATCCCACTGTAAAATGATAGTGGAAAGTTTTACTAGAAATTTTTGGTGGACAAATCCATTGTAAATGGTTGATTGAAAATATTAATAGAAAAATACACTAGAATATCCCAATGGAATTCCCTAGTGAAAAAATCAAAATTTTAATTTTTAATGAAAGTTCCATGGAAACTCACAGAAAAAAATCTAGTAAAAGAACTCTGTAAAAAAACACACATGAAAAATTGAGTGTAATTTTATAGTAGAAAATTGTAGTGAAGAATTATACTTTTTTTTTGAAAATTCCATAAAAATTCCATTGAAAAATCTTAATTGAAAATTTATAGCAAAAGTACAATATAATTTTTCAATTAATATATCATAAGAAATTATTTCAAAAGAAGTGTCCAGCATGATTTTTCAATTGGATTCTTAAATGAATTTTATATTATGAGAATACATGGGGAATTTTTAGTATGAATTTCAATACAATTGCAATTTTCAAGTTTGATCCATTGGTGTAAGTTTAATTTTCTAGTCAAACTTTTCAATGTAATTTTTCAATAAATTATTGCACTGAAAATCATCATCGCAAATTTCTAGTAAAAATTTCAGTGTAATTATTAATTATAATTTTCTGGTTGAATTTTACACACTTCTTTAAAATTTAGTTATGAGATTTTGCAGTTAATTTTTCATGTCGATTATTTATTAGTTTAAAAATTTTGTTTCCCCCTTTTAGCGAAACTGTTTTTTATGCTTGAAAAAAACAACAATTTTCTATGAAGATTGGTAGAATTATTATAATTTTTTAAAAATAGTTTTTTCGACGGGTGACAATGAGAGTCCGCCATGATTGATGACACGTGTTGATGGGCAGACTGCCCAGTACCGCACCCGAGCGGACGCGTGCCCCTGCCCTGCCCGCATAATCCGTTTTACACTCCTCAAAACATGCGCCTTTTTTCAAATAATTTTATAATAATTAAATTGTTATTATTTTATTTAAAAAACAGCTACATTGAAATACGTTTTAAAATTTTATTAACTTTACAACGATAACTTTCAAATAGCTGTCATTAGTATAATGTTTTTTTTTAAAGTACCTGATAGTTTTAATTTAAGATAATGATTAGATATTTTATTTCATAAAGGAAATTATTTTTGTTATTAAATTAATTTAATTAAAATATACATCATTATTTGCCATAATAATTGTTTGTCGCCATAAATAATAAAATTATATGTAAATATTAAGAAATAATCAATTATTAATTCAATGAAAACATTTAATTTATCATAGAATTATTAATTCAATGAAAACATTTAACTTTTTTAGTGATTATATTTAATTGGTTGATCGATCGATACATTAAATTAAAATCATTGAATATTATAAACACTTGTATAAAAATAATTGTATTAATCAATGACATCGGTCATGGATAAATTTCGGGTTATGTTATAACCAAATCGAAAATCGAAAATTATATGTTTTTCAGTTATCATTTTAATAATCAAATCCAATAACCATTTTTATTATTTTTCAGTATTGATTATTAATTTTTCCTAACCATTATGTTATTTTTATTTCGGTCTTCGGTTACCAATTCTGTTAACCATTATTTTTTAAAAAAGTTCTCACCAAACATTGTGGAACAAAAACTCAAAATCATATATAAACTAGTACTTATCGGTGCATTTGCACGACAATACGTTCAATGCTTATTTTCAAGAAGACAAAACTATATTTCAAAGTTAATAAAGAAATGAATATTGAATATATTGAAAAAAAAATAGTGATACTTAATACTGAACTATAATCGGACAAAATATAAAGAATTGAAAACATAGGAAAATAAGAAAAAGAAAATAAAATAGGAGAATACGTAATATAATATTGAAAACAGATTGGAGAATATATGAGAATATATTAAGGAAAACATAAGCATATCATCACTTTACAAAATAAACCATACAAATGCATGATGTAGAATATAAGAAAAACATATAGAAGAATATAGAAGGAAAATAATTTTTTTTGAATACATAGAAAACATATAGGAGAATATATAAGGAAAAGAAAACATACATTCAAATTGACATTTGAATATAGTAGATGACATTCAATTGAAAAGAAAACGAACATTTTTGAAAAAAAATGAAATGAACATGAATGAAAACATAAAAGAATAAGGAAAAGAAAACAGGTCAAGATATAGAAAACAACATAAGTATCCAACTTCAAATACATGAATAAAAAGAACAAATGGACAATAATTAGAAAAGTACATTAAAAAACGAACATGAATGAAATAACATAAGTATTAATGTCACTGAGATATTATGAAAAGAACTTGAAAGAATTATTATACAGCATTAGTATAAACAACATAATATAACAATGGACCTGAATGAAAATAACATTCAAATGAACATTTAAATTTCAAAACATACAACATAAGTATTAATGTCACCGTGAAATTATGTCACTGTACAAATATCCAACTTCAAATGCCTGGAAGACTTTTCTACATAGGAAAAAATGTTTAAAATAAGAATACCTGAATTTGCAGAATAAAAAAAAATGAATGTTAACATAAAAGATTTAATTAGAAACCAAAATAAAAGAAGTCGAAATTTACATTTTAAAGCCTGCAATGAAAACTGGCGACCACATGGTGCACAACACCCATTTAAAACTCACTATTTCTGATAGGAAAATATTCAATAAAAAACGAATGGTTTACAACAGTGATAAAATGAATGAGTTGGTTTTCCAACCAACACCCCATAAAACAAAATTGAAGATTCAAGATATAGTGAGAACATAGCGTGCGATGTTCTTGCACCATTAAGTAATTGAAAGAGGATACAAACATGACTTATAATAAAACTTCATATAATGAGAAAAAGGAGTCACCGTATGACTTAGAAAGCACAGAAAAACTCCATACAGAAAATCCCTATGACAACCCTGATCTTTTATTACAAAATTAAACATAATTTATTACAAGAACTTCACTTGATACAACATAGAAGATCATGAGGTCTAGTGTCTTTGGAGCTTATGATAATTACATAACAACTTAAAACATGAAACATGCAACATCTTTATTAAAAACTTCATTTACATGACCACTACATTCTCTCGTACTTTCCATTGCATGAGATAATCTGAAGACATGCATAAGAAAAAGGTGAGCTACAAAGCCCAGTAAGGGAATAAACATGAAATAACATGCATGAGGAATACAATACACGTTAGACAATAGACATATCAATAGAGCACAAGAGAAACATAAACATAAAGGCATGATAAAAGCATGATATCATAACATGGAAATGTGACAACAACTCTTAACATGGAATTAGCATGAGCCAAGGCTCATTGCACATAGAGCATGAGTAAACCATCACTGCACATGAAGCACGAGTAAACCCTCGTTGCACTTGAATTAACATGAGTCAACACCCATTGCACATGACGTATCATGATACTATACTTTACCAAATGCATTGGAGCGCTATCAGGACACACCCTTCTTAAACATTTCATTTCATGCATAAGTGTGCCACATGGATCATAAAACATTGAATCATTCAACATAATCATTTATTCCATGATAAACGAATGTGGAATACATATATGAAACTCTTTAAACAATAAGTAAACGTGCATAAAGGTGAATACCCTTGATAGAGAAATGAGCATGGTATTCACTACACAAAGACTTTGGCTTGGAAAAACGCGGTGCAATTTCGGTAGCATAACGACATGACATAAGAACTCATAAAAATGGTTGATGAGAGAGAAATGAGCATCTCATCATATTTACATGCTGTGGACAGTAAGTGGGTCATATAGATACATGTCCCAACAAATGTAATGGAATTTAGATTTATGATACAAAAGAATTGCTTGAATGTAAATGAGGAGAGAGAAATTCCTTTCAGAATTTCGGCATAGTAACGAGTATACATAGGAGACATTTAATGAGAGAGAAAAGGGTCTCCCATCATTCAAACATAAAGAGGGCAGTATGGGGGAGGTGCAAAACCATACCCCAACATTTATAATTGAAATTAAAAGGGCATAACAACATAAAGAAAATTGGACAAAAATTAGAAAGGAAGAAAAAACTCTTACCTGGAAGTGTGCATCTAAAGGCTTGAGAGCGGCTTCTTGGGAGCTTGTGGCACATTGAGAGGATTCTAGAGAGAGGAGGGAAGAGGTTGCACGAACTCCAAAGGCTTTAAGTGAGGAGGAAGTGAGAGCTTGGACGATATAGGAAAGATGAGAATATTCTTTATTATTTAGGTTTGGGACCCCTCACATTAAACTAATCCAAACCACAAACCAGCCCATGGATTTTGCCCATGGTTTTTGGCAAAGGGAAGTGAAAAACAATATTTTATAAGGCCAAATTCCGAACTTATTAAAATAATGGGGTTGCTTATGTGGAGGTGAGTCACACTCCCAAGGAAAACAATTTAAAAAGACAAGATGTTTAATAAGTCTTGAAGGGTCCATTAATGTTTTGTAAAATAAGTCAAACAAACCCAAAATCACATTATTTTATTGGTAAAACATATATTGGCTGAACATAAAGATTATAGTATTTTATTACATCACTATTGGGTCATTATGATGTCATAAAACACATTATATATTTAAACGGTATTTAATTTTTACCCAAAAATTTGTCTGTCTCAGAAAATTATGAAAAATTCACCGTTGGATAATTTCGATGTCCTGATTCCAAAAATAATATTTATTTTATCTAAATAATTTTCTAAATATGTTAATTTTCACTTTTAAAATAAAAACCGACATTTATTGAAAATTCAGGGGTTTTGACAAAAATGGCTTTTGAACCTTAATAAAAATTCCAATTTCATTCATAAAATTATACAATAATTTATATTTAATAAAAATAAATTTCATAATGATAATAATATTTTATTAAAATATTATTTAATTCAAAAATCCATTAATTCATTAAAATAGATTTCTTTGTTGAACATCAACTAAAAATACTATTTGTGTTTGGAAAACTATTTACAAGGTAACAATAATAAAATGAAATTATATTCATTATTATATAAAAAAATAATATACATAACCATAGTACTAGGGTCTTGTTAAATAACCCCTTAAAGCACCCGCATAAGACCGAAGGGTGAGGTGTGCGATGGTGACAAATTCTTGGGGTGACTTGAATAACATTGCTCGCGTGGTGATCTCTATCAACTTCCACTTCTCCTACAGACGGTTCCGTTCGAGTTTAACCTGCTGAAGCTCGGCTTGGGCTTGGTCAAGAGCGAAGCCCAATGACGCCACCTCTTTTTCGAGCTCCGACAAATGGGCTTCATATGGTGAAATTCTACTGGATGAGACCATCACTTCCTTTGTATAAGTAAATTGGATTGTTAAAGCCCTATATTTATATTAATCATGTGATCACTATTCAACGGCTACAAAAGCAACAGTCACAATTCTTAACAGTATTTTAAAATCCAAAAACATAAAACCAAAGAAGTTGACATTTTATATAAACATTTTACATAAAGAGACATTTAATTAGATTAAGAGGGATTTCCATTAATGAAAGTTTTGGGTCGTTACAATCTTCCCCCCTTAAGAAATTTCACCCTCAAAATTTCATTTTACATTCTAGGCCACAAACAGATGTGGGTACTTTTCCTTCATTGCTTCCTCCAGTTCTCATGTTTCCTCTTCATACTTATGGTTTCTCCATAGTACCTTGACCAGATGAGTAGTCTTGTTACGTAGAACTTTGTCTCTACGATCCAAGATCTTCACTGGCTGCTCCTCATAGGAAAGATCATCCTCCAACTGTACCACCTCAGAAGAGAGTACATGTGAAGGGTCTGGAATGTACTTCCTTAAGAGGGATACATGAAAGACATCATGTACTTTGGTCATGGTAGGTGGAAGTTCTAGTCGATAGGCCACGACCTCGGCATGATCAAGAATCCCGAAGGGGCCGATGTACCTAGGACTTAACTTCCATTTATTTCCAAAACTCATGACCTTCTTCCACAAAGATATGTGTAGAAATACCATGTCTCCAACTTTAAACTCAAGGTCTCATCGACGGTTATCTGCATAAATCTTCTGTTGACTCTGGGCTACCTTGATATGCTGCTGAATGGTTTTCACCTTCTCCACTATTTCTTCGATCATTTCAGGTCCTAACAACTTACGCTCACCGACTTCATCTCAACATGTCGGTGTGCTGCACCTCTTTCCATACAGGGCTTCATAAGGTGTCATTTGGATGCTTGAGTGGAAACTGTTATTATAAGAGAACTCAACCAGAGGAAGATGTTGATCCCACCCTCCTTTTAAGTCCATTGAGCATGCTCTCAACATGTCCTCAAGTGTTTGGATAGTCTGTTTGGATTGGCCATCGGTTTGAGGATGATAAGCCGTACTGAAGTTCAACTCAGTATCCAGAGCATGTTGAAGACTCTTCCAAAACTTCAAGGTGAATCTAGAATCACAGTCGGATACAATAGATAATGGTACTCCATGTAGCCTTACCACTTCCTTGACGTAAATCTGTGCAAGTTGATCCAATGAGAAGTCCTCTCGAACCACAATAAAGTGAGATGTCTTTGTAAGACGATCCACAACAACCCATATAGAATTGTTGTAGGTTCCAGGTGTAGTGGAAGCGCGTTGGTAGGAGTGCCCAACTTTGATTTTAGCGTTAAACAACATTCAAACCGAGATCCATCACTATATAAAACTCCGGATCTTTGGAATAGAATGAAGAACGAAAAACAAAAGAGGGAGTCCCATAACCATAGAGATAAGATCATCATATGTTGGTTATAATTAATTTAATTAATTCACAAGAATTACCTTGGTGTAATTATTTCTTCGTTTATGTCTCCGATCACGATCTTGTGATCCGTCGTTGCGTCGTAGAATCCAAGTGTAGGATTCCTCTAGCGGTGATCCACACGTGTGCCACGTATCTTTGGATGTCGCTGAAGGGATCTCCGGGTGCTAGCACAGAAGAACCTTCACCTGCGATGTCCGCCTTCGATTGCCTTGATCCGATGGAGGAGGATCTCTCTCGGTCTTGAGAGCATTCTTGGAGGAAGTAGTTCTTCCAGCCTTGAAAGAATTCTCCAGAATTGTTGTTCACAACGACTGGGAAAAGTGTTGGGGTTGTGAGGATATTTATAATCGGGTTTGAGGTTACATAGTTATGATAATAAATAAATGCGTTACGCGTTTTATTTATTTCATTAACTCTTATTGAAAACCCCCATGTCGAATTATTAATTCCCTGACATGCGCCCACGCTGATTATAATAAATATTATTTAATAAAACAATATTATATCCTCAAAATCCCGAATGGAAAAACTACACGGCGTGTAATCATTAATACACGATGTGTACTCGTTTTCCATAAAACTACACGGTGTGTATATTTAATATACATGGTGTGTACTTTTATTTTCCATTTTTCTTTATTTCCTCCACCACATTTATTAAACCTTGAGTAATGACTATTTATTTCTTAAATAAATGTAATTGCATTACTCGCTAATAAACATATTATTTCTCCCACAATATATTCTCTCGAATAACTAGTGTTGAAATAAATGCGATCAGGCATCCTTAAATAATTATTAAACCACAATCGAGAATAATCTTTATTCAACTTGTTAAATTAATATTTAACTGAGATACATGGACACACTTAGTGTGTGACCCTCTAGGCCTTTTTCTCATTAGCATTAGGCGGGCTTGCCTAAAGTCCAAGATTACTGTCTAGCAACGGGTCAAGGCACCCAAGAGAAAGAAGTTGACGCTGCATTGACGTGTCACCTCATATGAACGCTTACTGTGTAATATAATCCCTTTGTTTTGATATCTCTAATCAAGCAGGTTGCATGCTAGTGCCATCAACCCATGTGCTTGATTATTCTTTCTTTGACTTTCCGGAATTGAACTTTCTCATTCCTTACCATGGCCATGGATTTACTTAGGCTATATCAATTCCATAAAAGAGACTAAGATATCTACTTCTGTTATGGAACATAAGGGAAAAATCCTTTCTCGGATTATCTATTAATGCAGTATTACTCGTGACGCACCCAACGTATCCTACCTCACTGCGAACAATGTGTCATCACAGTTTTCGTCAATACATCTAAGTGCGCGAGTTGTAATACCCATTAATAATAATCTTAAAGTCTAAGGACCAATAAACACATCCACAGATAGGAACATCCAATGACACTATGAAATGTGGATTTCCTACTGGCAGGTCTTGTTCACATAATATCCTCTTGGATATTACCAAGGGCGCACACCATGAGAAGGTACCTCAAAGTTTTATGAGTCCTCACCCCTAATGGCCTTTATTATTTGTGTCTCTCAAATAACATCATCCGGCCACAGAACATATATTCAAGAACAGTGTTATGACACTTTCGGGTTCTCATCATATCAGGGATCCTCTATAACCCTTTAATGCAACAACTATCCTTGAGACATTATCACATGCATTGTCACGCAGAAGAACAATCAAGATGTGATAAAATGTTTATTTAATGAATAAAGTACAAAGTAGTTGGTTCTAGGCCACCAACTCCAACAGACTCCCACTTGGACTAGATCCAACTGCTAACAACTTTTAACCTGCTATCTCTCACATGATATTCATGCTTCTGCTGAGATAGGCCTTTAGTTATGGGGTCTGCCACGTTCTCTTATGTGGACACTCTACTCACTACAACTTCACCCCTTTGATAGAAATCCCTCAAGAGGTGATACTTCCAGAGTATGTGCTTTGTCCGTTGATGTGACCCTGGTTATTTTGCAAGAGCCATCGCTGTAGTATTATCACAATACAATGTAATGAGATCTTTACTTCTAGGCACCACATCAAGCTCCTGGAAAAAGTTCCGAATCCATACGGCTTCCTTGGTTGCATCCGAATCTGCTATATATTCGGACTATGCTGTAGAATCAATGACAACTGGCTGGTTTGAACTCTTCCAGCTCACAGCTCCTCCATTGAGACACAAAACATATCCAGATTGGGACTTCAGATCATTCTGATTTGTCTGAAAACCAGCACCAACATACCCTCTGATGACAAGCTCCTCTTCTCCTCCATACACTAGGAACATATCCTTAGTTCTTCTCAGATACTTAAGGATAGTCTTAACAGCAGTCTAATGCTATTCTCCTAGATCTGCTTGATAACTGCCTACCATGATCACTACATAGGCAACATCAAGCCTGGTACATAACATGACATACATGATGGATCCTATAGCCGAAGCGTATGAGATCTTACTCATTCTATCTTTCTCTTATTGTGTCTGAGGACACATTTTCTTATAAAGATGTAGGCCATGTGACACTGGAACCAATCCCCTCTTGGATTGTTCCATACTAAATCTCTTTAGTATCTGGTCAATGTATGTACTCTGACTTAGACCAAGCAGCCTCTTGGATCTATCACGAATGATCTTGATCTCTAGAATGTAGGCTGCTTCACCCAAGTCCGTCATGGAGAAACACTTGTTCAACTAGTCCTTAACTGACTGTAAGGCTGGTACATCGTTTCTAATAAGCAATATGTCATCAACATATACTACTAGGATAACGATCGCATTCCCATTAAACCGCTCATAAACACATGGCTCACATTCGTTCTTAATGAACCCAAATTCTTTTATGGCTTCATCAAATCGAATGTTCCATGACCTGGATGCTTAATTTAATCCATAAATAGATTTCTGCAACTTGCAAACCCATTTGGCTTCACCTGGTGCCACAAACCCTTCTGGTTGTGTCATATAGACATCTTCCTGAAGGTTCCCATTAAGGAATGCTGTTTTGACATCCATTTTCCAAATCTCGTAGTCATGGTAAGTTGCTATGGAAAGTATGATTCTTATGGATTTAAACATGGAAACTGGTGAGAAGGTTTCATCATAGTCAATTCCTTGACGCTGTCTGAATCCTTTAGCCACTAGACTTTTTATAGGTGTTAACTTAACCTTCCATGTCCAGTTTTCTCTTGAATACCCATTTGCATCCAACATGATTTACATCAACTGGCTCATCGACCAGAACCCAAATTTGGTTCTGATACATGGAATCCATCTCAGATTTCATAGCTTCTATCCATCTTGCAGCTTCTGAGATTTATACTGCTTCCTTATAGGAGAGAGGTTCATCATTGTCCAACAATAATGATTCACCATCCTCGGTGACTAGGAAACATCTCTCTGGTTCCCTTACCTCTCTTGAGCTCCTACGTAGTACTTTTGTTTTTGGAACCTCTTCCATAGGGAACTGTGGAAATTTTTCCTATACCAAATCCTATGTATCTTGAGCATCAACTTCATCAAAGTCAATCTTGCTCCCACTATCCTTTTTGAGGATGTGCTCCCTCTTAATAAAGACAGTCTATCTGGCGACAATCACTTTCTTGTTTGAAGGGTTATATAGGTAATATCCTTTCGTTTCCTTGGGATATCCTATAAAGATACACTTCGTGCCCCGGGGTGCTAGTTTGTTTCCTGAGAAGGCCTTCAAAAACACCTCGCATCCCCATACATGTGTGCGTGACAAAATGGGTTTCTTTCCATTCCATAACTTAGATAAAATTCCATTTTTTTCCTTAGTTGGTACTCAGTTTAATGTGTATGCTGCAGTTTGTAATGCATATCCCCAAAAGGATAATGGAAGATCTGTATGACTCATCGTCGACCTCACCATGTCCAACAAGGTGTGGTTCCTAATTTCACTAACACCGTTCCACTATGGTGTATAAGGAGAAGTGATCTGAGATAGAATCCCAGACTCCCATAGAAGATCGATGAACTCTTGGTTCAGATATTCTCTACCTTGATCCGATCGAAGTTTCTTTATCTTCTTAACAAGCTGATTCTCTACTTCATTCTTAAATTACTTAAATTTCTCTAAGGCCTCTGAATTATACCTCATTAAGTTGACATAGACATATCTACTCAAATCATCAGTAAAAGTAATGAAGTAAGAATATTCACCTCTAGCTTCTACTGGAAATGGTCCACACACATCCGTGTGTACCAATCCTAGAAGCTCTGTGGCCCTTTTACCCTGTCCACCAAAAGGCATCTTGGTTATTTTTTCTTGTAAACAAGCGTGACATCTATCAAGTGGTTTTAGCTCAGTAGAGTCTAAATAGCCATCTTGGTAGAGAATTGTCAAGAGCTTCTCGTTTACATTACCGAGATCGTGATGCCACAACTGGGTGATGTATGAGTCGTGTGAGTTTGTTTCGTTATCGATTTCCAACACTTGGTTTTCATAATTTAATACATACAAACCATTATTTAAATATCCCATACCATAACATACATTGTTCTTATAAAAGAGACAACCCTTATTTCCAAACTTGAAAATAAATCCATCCATATCCAAACAAGATACAGAAATTATGTTCTTGGTAATACTAGGCACATAATAACAGTTTTTGTAAAACCAAAATCATGCTAGTTGGCAATGAGAGGTGGTAATCGCTAATAGCCAATACAACCAGCCTTGCACCGTTGGCATCTCGAAGATCCACCTCTCCTCTGGCGATCTTTCTAAATCTACTTGGTTCCTGCATTTGAATACAGATGTGAGCCCGACAAGATATATCTAATACCCAATGTGTAGAAATAGAAAGATTACACTCTATAACAAATGCACCTTTAGCGTCCCCACGCTTCTGGGTGCAGTTCCTCTTCCAGTGGCCTTGCTTGACACATGAAAAACACACCGCCTCCCATTCCTTGCCCTGCCTCTGAATATTCCCCTTCTTGGAGGGATGATGCTCGGGGGCTTCAGATCGTTTATAAGTCTTTGTCCTCTTTTCCTTATCATTTCTTTTCCTATTCACCATAAGGACTACGGGTTTGTCACGTCCCATGTTCTTATCTACCTGGCGAATCAAGGTCATAAGTTCCGATAAACTCTTCTCATTGTTGATCATGTTGTAGTTGACAATAAAGCTAGAGAAGGTCTTGGGCATTGATGATAGGATGAGATCTGTACGCAACTCATCTGGGAATTTAATCCCTAAGATGCACAGACATTTAATGTAGCCAATAAGCTTGACTACATGAGGCCCAACTGGCGAAGACTCTCCAAGTTTAGTTGTAAACAAAACATTGGAGATATCATACCTCTCCTGTCTCGCCTTCTCTTGGTAGAGATCCTTAAAGTGATACATCATGCTATACACGTCCATGTTTTCATATTGCTTCAAGAGTTCATTGGACATGGCTGATAGCATGAAACACTGGACATATGTGGCATCATCCATGTGTTTCGCATAGAGAGATATTTCCTCATCACTAGCCTCTTTTCCAGGTGCAACTGGAACAAGATCTTCCATCACATACAATTTCCTTTCATGGTGAAGGATGACGCGTAAACGCCTCCGCCACTCTTGGAAATTGGTGCCGGTGAGAATATTTTTCTTCTCGAGTATGGTTCTCAATGATATGTTTGAAGTCATTTTCTTACCATTTAAACAAATTAAGATGAGAAAAGGTTTATTACTTTATTACAAAACCGAGACAAATAAATAAATTAATACTTATTAGTCTCCCACTATTTTATCGAAATCCAATAGCCCTCACCATTGACTTCAGAATATTCTGTTGCCTGAATATTCTAGTGGCAAGGATCCATATTTTCCTTCATATTCCCACAACTAGGGTTGGTCAAGCAACTTGAAGGGTTTTAGGTAGGCATTTCAAATTCCAACTGCATTAACTCGTAGCTCCTTGATCCGCTGAGTGGACTCCCCAATCCTGAAATCCTTTTATTTTGGATTTCCTCAACCTTTGCCTCTTGGTCACACCAAGTCCTTCTATGAAAGTCAACCCTTGATGTGAACCAAGTGAAGTCAACCCAAAACCTTGAATTAGAATTCCCCAATAATTGAAATCACCCCAACTAGGGTTGGTCAAGCACTTTGAACTATGGTTTGATTTTAACCAAGATTATGGAAGGCTATACCGAATTACTATTTCTTTTGAGGGATTTTATCCTTATAAATAAATTTCCATTTTATTATCTTTGATTACATGCTTTTTAATATTAAGTGGGATATACTTAAGTGATTAACCATGTCAAGATAATATTTACGCATAAGCCGGTCTTATTTTAGTTCCATATTGCATGTTTGTTTAATTCATTAATTGTGTGATCGTGAAAGCACACCCACAATAAATAAACCATGAAACTGATAGAAATAAAATAAATGGCATGATCATGAGCTTTTTTTCTATTGGTCAGTTTATCTAGTGGTTGATAAACTAACCCAAGACCTAGGGGAGAAACACCTTGAACCTTTCGGGTTCGTGTTTACAGCTTTCCACCTATCCACCTTTGTATCTCCTTGGATTTATTTCACCTTGGATCCTAACTTGAACCGCCTCCACTAGCTTGGGAGCTCCATCCATTACATAAGCATTTATCTCACACACAAGTGAGAGGTAAAAGGGGTTTTTACATAAAAGAATCCTTGGGCACACAGACCCTACATATTAATGAGGAGAATGCTCACAGGCGAACAAATTTAATTTAAATAAATAAATTAAAAAAAACCATTCACATACAAAGGTCTTGGTCTAGCTCATGATCATCTATACATGCAATGATATTTACGCATAAATAAAACTAGACTTCAATTCTTTAATCATTCTTTTTAAAGATAAATCATGCTCAAATCAATTAATTATCTTTATTTAATCAATCCTTTTATCTTAAACCCTTTTTCTGAATTTCCTTGAGATTCTCATCCATCATAATTTTAAATAAATTAAAATTATCCTTGTACATAACTTGTACCTTGGAGGAAACCCAGTGAATTTCTGTTCATTATGTAGATGTTAAATTAAACAAATATATATAAAACACCTATCATGTGTTGTGCCTCATCTTTATGCCTACACCATGGTACACGTCTCAAGGGTTTGTATAATATAATAATAAATTTTAATAAATCTGCGTAATTTGGGTAAATACACGACATGTAGTTCCAACTACACGACGTCTACTTTTCTTCACCGTCTATCCGAAGTACACGCCCGGGGACATGACATGTTAATGTACTTCAGAAATTTTTAGAGTACATGACGTGTTCAGCGGGACACATGTCGTGTAGTTTCCGTGTTACACGGTTTCCAGCTGGGCAAACCGTGTACAGGGTACACGGTCTAACCCTAACCCAAAGGGACTACACGCCGTGTTCATTGGACCACACAACGTGTAATACGGAAACCGTGTGCCACTTGTTCCTTGTCAACACACGGTGTCATAAATGACTTAGATAGGATCAATACACGGCCTGATTTGGCAGACCAGTCTGATGCATGAACCTAGACTACACGGCGTGTACTTCTGAATACACGCTGTGTATTCTCGTGTTGTACGGCCAGAAATGTTTGGCTCCTCCAGATGAGATCATCTATTTTAATTTAATCTAAAATTAAAATAAAAGGTCGTTTCTGTATGGTGAATGAGAAATGATAGAAGAGGAACAAATCTCGAGATTTAGATTTAAAGAACGATTAACTTGAATTGAAACAACTAAATTATTAAATGCATAAATCACCAATGAAAAACTAAATAATTATAATAAACGATATGACCCCTCTAATACCACTTCTAGGTTCTGGGCGCAGCGGAAGCACATTGGTAGGAGTTCCCAACTTTGATTTTAGCATTAAACAACGTTCAAACCAAGATCTGTCATGATATAAAATGCTGGATCTTCAGAATAGAACGAAGAATGAAAAACAAAAGAGGGAGTCTCGGAACCATAGAGATAGGATCATCATATGTTGGTTATAATTAATTTAATTAATTCACAAGAATTACCTTGGTGGAATTCTTTCTTCATTGATGTCTTCGGTCATGATCTTGTGATCCATCGTTGCGTTGTAGAATCCAAGTGTAGGATTCCTCTAGTGGTGATCCACACGTGTGCCACATATCTCTGGATGTTGCCGAAGGGATCTTTGGGTGCTAGCGTGGAAGAACCTTCGCTTGCGATGTCCGCCTTCGACCGCCTTGATCTGATGAAGGAGGATCTCTCTCGGTCTTGAGAGCGTTCTTGGAGGAAGTAGTTATTTCAACCTTGAAAGAATTCTTCAGAATTATTGTGCACAATGATTGGGAAAAGTGTTGGGGTTGTGAGGATATTTATAATCGGGTTTGAGGTTACAAAGTTATGAAAATAAATAAACGTGTTACACGTTTTATTTATTTCATTAACACTTATTGAAAAACCCCCATGTCGAATCATTAATTCCTTGACATGCGCCCACACTGATTATAATAAATATCATTTAATGAAACAATATTATATCCTCAAAATCCCAACTGGAAAAACTACATGGTGTGTAATCATTAATACACGGTGTGTACTCGTTTTCCATAAAACTACACGGCGTGTATATTTAATATACACGGCGTGTACTTTTATTTTCCATTTTTCTTTATTTCCTCCACCACATTTATTAGACCTTGAGTAATGGCTATTTATTTCTTAAATAAATGTAACTGGATTACTCGCTAATAAACATATTATTTTTCCCATAATATATTTTCTCGAATAACTAGTGTCGAAATAAATGCGATCATGCATCCTTAAATAATTATTAAACCACAGTCGGGAATAATCTTTATTCAACCTGTTAAATTAATATTTAACTGAGATACATGGATACACTTAGTGTGTGACCCTCTAGGCCTCTTTCTCGTTGGCATTAGGAGGGCTTTCCTAAAGTCCAAGATTACTGTCTAGAAATGGGTCAAGGTACCCACGAGAAATAAGTTGACACCACATTGATGTGTCACCTCATACGAATGATTACCGTGTAATATAATCCCTTTGTCTTGATATCTCTAATAAAGCGGGTTGCATGCTAGTGCCATCAACCCATGTTCTCGATTATTCTTTCTTTGAATTTCTGGAATTGAACTTGCCCATTCCTTACCATGACTATGGATTTACTTAGGCTATATCAATTCCATCAAAGGGCCTAAGATATCTACTTCCATTATGGAACAGAAGGGACAAATCCTTTATCGCATTATCTATTAATGCGGTATTACTCGTGACACACCCAACATATCCTACCTCGCTGTGAAGAGTGTGTATTCATAGTTTTTATCAATACATCTAAGTGTGCGAGTTGTAATACCCATTAATAATAATCTTAAATTCTAAGGACCAATACACACGTCCACAGATAGGAATATCTAATGACACTATGAAATGTGAATTTCCTACCGGCGGGTCTCGTTCTCATAATATCCTCCTGGATATTAACAAGGGTGCACACCATGAGAAGGTGCCTCTATGTTTTATGAGTCCTCACCCCTAATGTCCTGTATTATTTTTGTCCCTCAAATAACATCATCCGTCCATAGAACATATATTCAAGAACAATGTTATGACACTTCCGGGTTCTCATCATAGAGGGGATCCTCTATGACCCTTTAATGCAACAACTATCCTTGGGACATTATCACATGCATTGTCATGCAGAAGAACAATCAATATGTGATAAGATGTTTATTTAATGAATAAATTACAAAGTAGTTGGTTCTATGCCACCAACTCCAACAATTATTTCCTCTAGATGTCCTTGGAAGTCCAATGACAAAGTCCATGGTAATGTTCTCCCACTTCCATGCTGGTATGGGTAGTGGTTGCATCATCCCCTTAGAATTTTGTCTCTTAGCCTTCACTTGTTGACATACCAGACACTTTGATGTATATTCGGCAATCTCCCTTTTCATATTGTCCCACCAAAAGTTTTCTCGAAGATCCCGATACATCTTTGTGCTCCCTAGGTGGATATAGAAGGTTGAGCTATGTGCATCATTAAATAGCTCATTATTTATCTCTAGATCGGATGATAGACATATTCATATCCCAAATCTTACAACTCCCTCTTTATCTGCTTTGAAATCAGAGGATTTCCCATTTCTAACGGCTTCTACCCTTTTCTGAATTTCCACATATTTTCTTTGAGCATCCTTTATTATCTCCAAGAGGGATGATTGAGAAATCATTTGAGAAAGGATTGATGATGTTCCCCCCTTAATGATTCCCATGTCCATCCTTTTCAAATCTAATAATATCGAATCCTTTTCAATTCTCATCATTGATAAAGAAGCATAATCCTTTCTACATAGAGCATCCACCACCTTGTTTGCCTTACTGGGATAGTAGTGGATTGAGTAGTCATAATCCTTGATGAGCTCTATCCATCTTCACTAGTTCATATTAATCTCTTTCTGTGTGAATATATATTTGAGACTCTTTTGGTCAGTATATATCTCACATTTCTCCCCATAGAGATAATGCCACCAGATTTTCAAGGCAAAGATCACAGCTGCCAACTCTAGATCACGCGTTGGATAGTTTTTCTCATGGATTTTCAACTGCCTTGAGGTATAGGCTATCACTTTATCATTTTGCATCAGCACACATCCTAATACCTTCTTAGAATCATCACTATACACCACAAAGAGTTCTCCACTTGTAGGGAGTGTGAGTACTGGTGCAGTGATAAGCCTCTTTTTCAACTCCTTGAAACAATCTCCACATTCTTGTGTCCAGACAAACTTTACTCCCTTACGTGTTAGCATGGTCATTGGGTTTGACAATCATGAAAATTTCTTCACAAATCGTCGATAATACCCAGCTAGACCCAAAAAGTTGCAGATCTCCATTACAGAAGTTGGCCTGGGCCACTCTTCAATTGCCTTCATCTTGGTAGGGTCCACATATATCCCTTTGTTGGTGATAACATTCCCCATGAATGATAATTCCTCCATATAGAACTCACATTTACTGTACTTTGCATACAACTTCTCCCTTCACAAAGTCTTTAACACAGTTTTCAAATGCTCCTCATGTTCCTCCTTGCTCTTAGAGTATATCAGAATATCATCAATAAAGACTACCACAAATTTGTCGAGGTAATCTCTAAATACTCTATTCATTAAATCCATGAAAATTTCCAGAGCATTAGTCAGTCCGAAGGGAATCACTATGAACTCATAGTGTCCATTCCTCCTTAGAAAGGTAGTCTTGGGAATATCTTCCTTCCTCACCTTTAATTGGTGATATCCCGACCAAAGGTCTACCTTAGAGAAATAACTGGCCCCACGAAGCTGATCAAACAAGTCATCTATCCATGGTAGGGGATACTTGTTCTTTATCGTGATTTTATTGAGCTCACTATAGTCAATGCAGAGGCGCATTGATCCATCCTTCTTCTCGACTAAGAGGACCGGTGCACCCCATGGTGAAGCACTCAGGTGTATAAAGCCCTTATCTATATTCTCCTATAACTGCTTCTTCAACTCTTCCATCTCTACAATGGCCATTCTGTAAGGTGTCTTTGAGATTGGTAGAGATCCAAGGATAAGTTAAATTGAGAACTCAACATCTTGGTCCAGAGGAATACTAGGCAACTCTTTAGGGAATACATCAGTGTAATCCCTCACGATGGGCATGTATTCAAGCATGATTCTCTCCTTTGTCTGAATCATTTGCTCTAGATATGCTTGCTCATAAGGCAGAAATATCCATACTTGAGATGATGATTTTAAAGGAGATTCATCTCCCTCCTTGCACTTGTAAGTAATTGTAGGATGCTTCGGGATGTGAAGAGTGATCTCCCTTTCCCGGCAGTTGATAGTGGATTTGTATAAAGATAGCCAATACATGCCCAAGATAGCGTTAAACTCTACTAAAGGAAGTATGATGAGATTTTCTAGGAGGTTCAGTCCACAAATGTTAACTAGGGAGGAGTTATAAACCATGGACGCAATGATTTCCCCATTCCCTGTTCTCACAAATAACTTTTCCTCCAAATTTTGAGGTGGTGTTTGAATTGTTCTACTAAACTAGAAAGGTATGAAAGAATGCATAGAACCAGAATCAAATAGTACGTTCTCTATTCTTGAATGAATAACTAGCGTACCTATCACCACATCGTTGTCTGGATCCACCTTAGTGGTAGTGATAGCATAGGCCCTTCCTTGTTGCCTTGGAGGTTGTTGTTGATCGCCTCCGACAACCCTCAACTTAGGGCAATGGTTTGCATAATGCTCAAGCTCCTTGTAGTTGTAGAACTGCACTGCTGGCTGAGTGTTGATCTAAAACTTCCTTTATTCTTCAACATTAGTGGGATTTTTCATATCCCTTTGGTAGTTCTTGGCCAGATGAACAAACTTTCCTCATTTGAAGCAATTCCTAGTTCCCTTGGGACAATTACCAGGATGTTTCTTCCCACAATTTTTGCAAGGGGAAAAGTCATGCTTCTTTCCATCATGGGATTTGTTTGATGGACCACCCATGTTGTTCTCCATTTTCTGATTCTTTTCACTAGGCCCAAGAGACCACTGAGAGTCTCCAATCTCCATTTCAACCTTGAGGGCACATCAAACAATATCCTCATAACTATCAAAGTCTCGAATCGCCAACACTTTTCATAGAATCAACTTTAGTCCGCTAAAGAAGCGATCCACATTTATTTCGATGTTCATGAAAAAGCCAGAGGAATACCTTGAAAGCCTTGTAAAGTTTTCTTCATACGCCCTAATGGACTCATCTTCCTTCTACTTGAGTCCGAGTAACTCTCTTTCCATCTTGAGACGGAGGGTTTGAGGAAAATATTTGTTGAAAAACATCCTCTTGAATTCCTCCCAATTCATGGAATAAATTTCCTCTTGGGTCTTTGTATTCTTCATCAGTGTCCACCACTGATCAGCTTCCCCATCAAAACGATAGGCCGCAAGTACAAATTTTTCCTCTTCCGAGCACTGGAGGACTGAGAATATCTTTTCAATAGAGTTAATCCATTATTCCGCGAGGAGGGGATCATAAGATCCGCTAAACATGGGAGGCCTTTGCAGCATGAAGGATTCTACGACAACTTGCTCTTTTAATGGAGGAGGAGGGAATTCCGCCTGATTAAAGTAATTATTCATAATTCGATCCATCTAAACAAGTACTGTCATGAAGTTTTGAGCACCCACTCCCGTCATATCAGGCATATCATTAGGGCAATCTTCACATTTCCTATCACATTGGTTGTTGGAATGTGTTATTATTTTTCCCTCCACTAACTAAGAAAAATAACGTGTAATTAGTGGTCTTAAATACTTAGCCATGGAGCCTGAAAAGGAAACTTTGAACAAAAAAGTATAAACTTATAAAGAAGAAGTATATCCTAACTTGTGATTTCTTAGGTTTAAATCTAGGTTATCCTCAATCTATTTCTTAACTTATATTCTTATGGGATTTTTTTCCCCTTAATAACGGTTTGTACTAAGCTCGTGAATCTACCAAAGCATATCCCCCGAGAGTGTCATAACCAAGAGTGCAGCAAGGCCCGTTGTCGTGCACCAGTTCCCGTTCGATTCTAGCTTAAAATGGTGTTTTTGGGTTTTACCCCTAGGATACATCTGTGTCAGAGCCACTTCTACCTGATCGTATCCAGACATGGATGTATTTGCTCTATAAACTACTTAATAAATACTCACCAAAACTTAGGGATGTTTTTATTATACTTAGTCTTATCTCTAAGGCTTTACTAGAGTTTTCTAATCCCAATCCCAAAAATAACTAAACCTATCCTCTGATACCAACTATGACAACCCTGATCTTTTATTACAAAATTAAACATAATTTATTACATGAACTTCACTTGATACAACATAGAAGATCACGAGGTCTAGTGTATATGGGGATTAGGATCATTACATAACAACTTAAAACATGAAACATGCAACATATTTATTGAAAACTTCCTTTACATGACCACTACATTCTCTCGTACTTAGAATTGCATGGGATAACCTGAGGACATGCATAAGAAAAGGGTGAGCTACAAAGCCCAGTAAGGGAATAAACATGGAATAACATGAGGAATAAAATACATGTTAGAAAATAGGCATATCAATAGAGCACAAGATAAACATAAACATAAAGGCATGATAAAGCATGATAATCATAACATGGAAATGTGGCAACAAATCTTAACATGGAATTAGCATGAGCCAAGGCTCATTGCACATAGAGCATGAGTAAACCCTAATTGCACATGAAGCATGAGTAAACCCTCATTTCACTTGAATTAGTATGAGTCAACACCCATTGCACATGACGTATCATGATACTATACTTTAACCAAAGCATTGGAGTGCTATCAGGGTGCACCCTTCTTAAACATTTCATTTCATGCATAAGTGTGCCGCATGGATCATAAAACATTGAATCATTCAAAACAATCATTTATTACACGATAAAAGAATGTGGAATACATACATTAAACTCTTTAAACAATAATTAAATGTTCATAAAGGTGAATACCCTTGATAGAGAAATGAGCATGGTATTCACTACACAAAGACTTTGGCTTGAAAAACGCGGTGAAATTTCGGCAGCATAACGGAATGACATAAGAACTCATAAAAATGGTTGATGAGAGAGAAAGTGGTGTCTCATAATATTTAAATGACATGGACAGTAAGGGGGTCAGATAGATACATATCCCAACAAATTTAATGTAATTTAGATTCACGATACAAAAGAATTGCTTGAATGTAAATGAGGAGAGGGAAATTCCTTTCGGAATTTCGGCATAGTAATGGGTGTACATGAGAGGCATTTAATGAGAGAGAAAAGGGTATCACATCATTCAAACATAAATAGGGAATTATGGGGGAGGTGTGAAACCATAACCCAACATTTATAATTGAAATTAAAAGGGAATAACAACATAAAAAAATTGGACAAAAATTAGAAAGGAAGAAAAAACCCTTACTTGGAAGTGTGCTTCCAAAGGCTTGAGAGAGGATTGAGAGAGGATTATTGGGAGCTTGGGGAACCTTGGGAGGATTCTAGAGAGAGGAGGGAATAGGTTGGACGAACTTCAAAGTCTTTGAGTGAGGAGGAAGTGGGAGCTTGGGTGGGTTTATATAGGAAAGGTGAAGGAATTCTTTATTATTTAGGTTTCAGACCCCTCACATTAAACTAATCCAAACCACAAACCATCCCATGGTTTTTGCCCATGGTTTTTGAAAAAGGGAATTGGAAAAAAATATTTTATAAGTCCAAAGTCCGAAATTCTTAAAATAATGGGGTTGCTTATGTGGAGGTGAGTCACACTCCCAAGGAAAACAATTTAAAAAGACAAGATGTTTAATAAGTCTTGAAGGGTCCATTAATGCTTTGTAAAATAAGTCAAACAAATCCAAAATAAAATTATTTTATTGGTAAAACATATATTGGCCGAACATAAAGCTTATAGTATTTTATTACATCACTATTGGGTCATTATGATGTGATAAAACACATTATATATTTAAACGGTATTTAATTTTTATCCAAAAATTTGACTGTCTCAGAAAATTATGAAAAATTCACTGTTGGATAATTTCGACGTCATGATTCCATAAATAATATTTATTTTATCTAAATAATTTTATAAATATGTTAATTTTTAATTTTAAAATAAAAACTGACATTTATAAAAAATTCACGGGTTTTGACAAAAATGACTTTCGAACCTTAATAAAAATTCCAATTGCATTCATAAAATTATACAATCATTTATATTTAATAAAAATTAATTTAATAATAATAATAATATTTAATTAAAATATTATTTAATTCAAAAATCCATTAATTCATCAAAATATATTTCTTAGTTGAACATTAACTAAAAATACTATTTGTGTTTTGAAAACTATTTATAGGGTAGCAATAATAAAATGAAAGTATATTCACTATTATATACAAAAATAATGTACATAACCATAGTACTAGGGTCTTGTTAAATAACCCCTTAAAACACCCGCATAAGACCGAAGGGTGAGGTGTGCGATGGTGACAGACTCCTGGGGTGGCTCGGATAACATTGCTCATGTGGTGATCTCTATCAACTTCGAATTCTCCCATAGACGGTTTCGTTCGAGCTTAACCTATTGAAGCTCAGCTTGGTATTGGTTAAGAGCGAAGCCCAATGACTCCACCTCTTTTCCGAGCTCTGAAAAATGAGCTTCGTATGGTTCAATTCTACTGGATGAGGCCATCGCTTCCTTTGTCTGAGTAAATTGGATTGTTAAAGCCCTATATTTATACTAATCATGCGATCACTATTCAACGTCTACAAAAGCAACGGTCATAATTATTAATAGTATTTTAAAATCCAAAAACATAAAACCAAAGAAGTTGACATTTTATATAAACATCTTACATAAAGAGACATTTAATTAGATTAAGAGGGATTTTCATTAATGAAAGTTTTGGGTCGTTACAATCCCTTTGCAACATCCACATATTCCAGTCTTCCATAAATTGTAGTTCTTCACTTAATCAACAAAAAGACTTAATATTCCTCTTGGGGCAACCTAATAATCAAATAAATAAGTACTTTCTAGCCCGTTTTCCAGGTTAATCAAATGTAGATTCAACTAAGAATTATTATATGAAATAGAAATTTAAATCATTCTATCAGATAAGCATCAATAGACTGTCTTACATGAGAATGTACTTAAACAAAAGATGCATGATTCCAAAAGGATGATCAAAATGCAGTATGCAAATGATTACCATTTTAGAGATATATGTGGAAGTGAGCTGGCAAGTTGGGTTTGAGCTGACCCCTTCATAAATGGATTGGGTTTACACTTATAATTAAATGAATCATGTTAGCTTAAATGGATTCACAGGACATCCAACCCAACACGAACCCAACCCGTGATCCCAAATTGTACCCTCCAAGAAGTTCTTATGAGCAAGGGTCACCAAATTCTTTATTGAACGTACTTTTCTACTGCTAATTCTAGAATTTAACTACAAAAGTTATTTCATGAACATAACAAACGCCACTTATTTTTTCAACATGTTTATCATAAAGGATGAGTCATTTAAGTAGTTTCCATTCAGATGTCTAAAAAAACCTCACATTCCTAAAGAATGACATTCAAGAGTAGCAAAAAATCTCTTCGAATAAGAAATATGAAAAAGTTAAATGAAGGATAAACCATCTATAAGCATTATTTAATATGAGTAGTAATATAGCACAACAAATTAGGTTAAGGTTACCTCTATATATTATACAGAGTAGCACATGCAACTTCTATTGAGACATTCTTCTTAATCCAATCACGAACATGAATGAAACAACATAAGTATTAATGTCACCGAGAAATTATGAAAAGAACATGAAAGAATTATTATACATCATAAGTATATACAGTATAAGAATACCTGAATATGCAACACAACCCTGTCCTGTGTGCCTGGGCTATCACCAGTGTGTTCCAAATATGCCTTTATAGTAAGCAATTAGGTGAACTCATCCTATCTTAATGTAGCAAAAACCTGTGAAATTGAGCCATCACCAATGCATTTCATCTTTGCCTCACCAATATGAGATTGGTTGGAATCATCCTTTTCTAACACATCATAAGAATAACTGAATATGCAGCATAAAAATACAGCATAAGAAGATATACAACATAAGAATACAACATAAGAATACCTGAATATGCAGAATAAGTATTAATTTCACCAAGAAATAGACATGAATGAAATATCCAACTGAAAAAGAACATTCAAATGGACATGAAACAAACAACATAAGTATATAAAACATAGTATTTAAATGGACATGAATGAAAAGAACATTCAGAGTGGCGCATAGGATGGGCGTGATCATATAACACAGCTCCATGGATGCATCAAGGCATCTTCCAATCCCAAGACCTACACACCGAGGTAATTCAAAATCATGAGATAATTTTCAAGCCAATAATAGTTTCATCCATTCTATAGAAAATTTAACACCTAGGGACCTGGAAGTGGAGATGTCTAATAGTAATAAAATATATGGAGATCTTATAAGAGGGTGTGATTCCAATTCATGCACATCTGGATACATGCAGACATGGAATGATGCGATGAAGAGGGGTCATGCCAAGCAAGGATCTCTTCTTCTATCATGCCCCCAATTTGAAGAAAGTAGCTGTAAGTGAAAAAAGTTAGTATGTTAATGTTACTTCTAAGTATAGTAAATTGGAAACATTTCTATCAATCTAAACCTATTATGACACCCTTTCAACAAAAAAAATTTCATCGCTGCCTTAATGCATGAGCAGGGTTGAAGATAAAAGAAGACAGTAATGTATTTTAACACATATAGAGGCTGTAAGAAAGGGTGAAACTAAAATCTGCTTCAAAACCTCCTGATCCCTTCATTAAGAGGTAGGAAGATAGTAATGCTTGTTGAACACATATAGAACCAGTATTTCCCTATAGTAAAATCACAGACCAAGAAAATTCAGTTGAGAATATGATCACCCCCAGTATGATTCTTTAATAGATTGAGACAAGAAATGGAATGTACAGGTACCTGTAACTCCCAAAAGAATGATACAATAAGAAAAGGATGGCTTAGAACAATATTCATATGTACAATTTATAAAATAAAGAATACACATATCATACCTCAAATTATCTACATCACCAGATTCCCTGCAAAACAAAACAAATATATTAATATATATACCAATAATTGGGTATACTAATCGTTAAGTAAAACACCTATGTCAATATATATGTTGCTACTCATGCCATCCCCAAGGTGCATGTTTAAAAAATCATCATATTTCTAGAATTCTGTTAAATATATGAAAACACAATATTTCTCGAATTCTGTTAAATATATTACAAACACACCTAAAGACTTTCTTCCATTGTTTTGCGTTTATTCAGTTAGAAACTAGACTGCAGCATCAATGTCATATTCCCTTGTAATAAATACCAAAAAATCACACATGAGATCCTAAATAAGCATATGAGAAACAAATTTGAAATATTTCATTTTTTAAGACAAATTATTTATATTTGATATGAAACTATTAGATACACCGGAAAGAAAATAAGTGTGAATGAAAAGCACTGAATATAATTCTATAAATGAAAATGAAAACCATTTGAAGGATAAATCATTGATAAGAATATGAAATAGGCACTCAAAAGTGGATTGAACATTTAGAAAATGTGTGCATGAACTTATCATCACAAAAACACGTTACTCTAAAGACAACAGTACCTGCTCATGGATTGACATAATAGTTCAAACTAGGGCTTGAAGATAATTTGAGACAGGATCTTCAACATATTAGATTTTTACAACAAACCCCTTTCCATGATAGGTCCAATTATATTGTCATAAAATCACCCAAAAAATAAAACAGACAATGTGTTTTAAGTATTGTTTGTTATTGTTGTGTCACAAAAAATAGCACAACTACAAGCCAAATTGGTTGATTAAGGTTGATTTTTTGGGTTTTTAAAAGAAATGCCAGAGAAAGATAAAAGGCCAAACAGTGCGCATTTGTATGAGTTGAGGAAAAAATGTCAAACAATAAAAACATCATACCTCAATGGATACGATAACATGTTCTCCCCTTGATCCAAGGTCCACAACATCCAATCCATGATGCTTTCTACTAATTTGAAATAATTAAAATAGGTGTGTGATCAACATGATTGAATTGAAACACCCATATCACAAAAAATATATTCTTCATTGCATATTTGTCCTTGAAGAAAAACCTCCTCGAAAAAATAAGACATTTATTTTTCTTCAATTGTAGCTGATGTGATAATGAGGCACAATATAGGTTGAAAATGTTGGATATGGATTTATGATGATAAGTGAAAAAAGGATATAGATGAAGTGTTCTATTTCTGAAAAAATTTCACAGAGATTAATCTTATAAAAAATTACCTTTTTTAGGACTCCCAATAAGATATCTATTGAAATGAATCTTTCATGGGCCTCATCCACCATAATTACACTATCAGGATCATGTACAAAAAAATATTGTAATGACACATATAAGATGGATGTCAATGGAATATTGGTTAATAAAATAGAATTCATAAAAAGGATAATATAACACCTATAGTTGCTAAAAAGAGGATCATCCATCATATCTCTCAGTAATACCTCATCTGTGAGAAATTTAATCATGGTCACATCCTGTGTTTGAAGACACAAAATCTTCCGGTATAATAAATAATACAAATGACAAAAAATACACACACATGAAGATAAACACATATATATACTGCTGATTGAATACTACAAATGAATAAAAATACACACACATGAAGATATCCACATAAATAACAATATGGGAAATAAATATGGTACTGAAGAATCAATATCACCTTTCCCCATAAGAGTTATCATATGTCTCTTTTCAAATTAGTGAAACATACCTTCTGGAAAATATTGTGGATGATTCAAATTGTGCATGGATGATCCAACACAAATAAATAAAAAAAGAATTGTGAAAATACAAGGTTCAATTAAACATAACCGATGGAAATATAAACCAAAATACATTTTTCATAGTCAAATGGGTTCCAAGAGATTCAAATTAGTGAAGCATACCTTTAAGAAAGAAAAGATCATTGGAATCCCATACCTGTAACCCAACTGGAAATAACGTTGTTTAGTCATGACACCAAAAACATTCAAAACTTCAATCATACATGATCTTAAAAAATTTCAATGAACACAGAGTTAAATATCCAAAAAAACACCAAAAGAAAAAAAGAAATCCAAGGTGTATAAAAAGCAATATCTCCAATACTTTTTTTCCTCTAAATCTTAGTTTTCCATCATGAATATCATGCTTCAGGTCATTGTCAAGCTCAAATAAACCATCACAACAGTTCTAATTTCACTACTGGAAATTAGATCTTTCCCAACGCTTCTATACCAACGGTTTGGCCAAACCGTTGGGATAAGTGGGCCAAAAATTCAACACACTTCCCAGAATCAAAATCACAACCAATACCTATACCAATGGTTGTTAAAACCGTTGGTATAGGTACTTCCATTTTTTATCAGACCTTCGTACCGAGAACATTATATAAATCAAAATTTAAAATATTTATGAGAATACATATATATATTTATGTAATTATGATCACAAAAGTCATGTTAGGTTAGTGGTTGAGTTGTTCAATGATAAACGAGGTGTCCTTAGATCAAATCCCAGCGAATGTTTTATTTTTGGAATTTATATACCAACGGTTCCATTACCGTTGGTATAGATTTCATATTACCTATACCAATGGTTTCCAAAACCGTTGGTATAGGTCTATACCAACGGTTTTTGGAAAACCGTTGGTATAGACCTATCCCAATGGCTTGGCTACGGTTCTCCAAACCGTTGGTATAGGCTATACCAATGGTTTGGAGGCCTATACCAACGGTTCCAAACCGTTGGTAAAGTTTAGTTTTCCAGTAGTGTTTCTTGAAAAATTAGTTCATTTGTGGCTTAAATGATAAAAAACAATTACCATTAATAAGTGCATATACAATATTAAAACACATATAAGTGCATGAATTTTCCAAAAACAAAAAATTTACTTACTATATCGTCGCCATCGTCAATGCTTGTGTCTAATGGGTGATCTTCAGTGCTGAGCCCAAGTGTGTGAAGAATGCAATGAAATATTTAGTCGTTAATGGTTCTTTAATGATAGGAAATATTATATTTCTTAATGAATGATAAATCATGAAGGGAAAATAGAAAATCTTCCAATGACCATATGTTCTGTACTTATTAATAACATGATTATTCGAATTGAATTTGAATTATTTAGCACATATCCAATAGAAAATAAAATATCATATATTCCTAAGCTACTAATATTGTTTATGATAGAAAGTTTTGTAGTGATTTGAATTTCATACTATTTTGTGGTACCAAGACATTCTTCATGACCATGGTGGGTCAAGTAAGTCACTGAATCAAGCCACATAACAAAAATTTGTCATGCAAAAAATGACCCACTTCTCTAAAATAAGGATACATCATCAATATAGTAGAATTAAGTAAGTATGAAGATATACAAAATCGGGTTGGCAGAAGTAACAAATAAAGTAAAACACGATCCAATGCTCCGAAAGAAACTAACAACTAAAATAAAATAAAAAAAATGATCCACTAATCCAACAAAATGTCAAGTGATATTTAGTTCAACTAATATAATTATCCCTTGCTCTAATGCATGATATGCTTCTCTAAAATATATGATATGTTTCTCTAAAATACATGATCCACTCCTTTTAAAAATGGAAAATTGATCTAATTAAACACATGATCCACTAATCTAATAAAACATATGGTTCATTGCACTAATTAATTACATGATCCACTACCCAAACAAAACGTATGACCCACATGCTCAAAGAAAAAACTTGTTCCACTACCCTAAAAAATGGTTCATTACTGAAATAAAATACATGATCCACTAATCAAAGAAAATACAAGATTAGTTACTGCTGCGGTTGGCTGTCAAGTTGGTTATTTACTGTAATAAGAAGAATGTAAATGCTGAAGAAAAATAATAATTGGACTATTGAAATAGGATAAAGTATTATGAAAGTTTCATTATGATGTGTGAACCTGTAAATAATATAAAGAAGAATAGAAGGGATAAGTATTGCAATCTAGTAGGATAATATACTTGTTGCGGAAGGGATTATGGGAGCCGAACCAAGGAGAAAATGACATACCTGGCTGAGTAGAATAGTATGGATTTTAGAGAAAAATAGATGATAAGTTGTTGGTAGATGATTTTGGAGTTCTGTATCATAGGTACATGAAGGAATTGAAGGTGGTCGACGACGATGAAGCCCTGGTAGCTAAGTACGAAGAACATTAAACCCTAAATTTCGTAGAACGAAGGGAGTAGCTTACCAAACCCTAGATTGCAGATATCCAATTAGGTGACGAGGGAGTGACGAAAAGAAGCGCTGACCTTAGATTTTGGAGAACGATATTGGTGAAATCATTGGACGAAGATGAAGGGAAATCAGTGGATATTTTCAAATAGGTGATTCAGAATAGGTAACTCACAACGGGAGGATATCGGTAGATGTGTTTATGGAGTAGCAAAGTCCCGACAAGGCGGAGAGAGGAAGAGGCGAAGCTGGAGTAGCGCGATGTAGTGAAAATTGTAGATTTGAAAAGGATGATTTTGGTGAAATCGTTCGATGATGAGGAAGTTAGAACAGCGGAGGATTTGAGACTATAGAAATTTTAGAGGAAAGGAACGAGGGGGAGAGAGGGTAAGGCGGTGGTATATGGGTAGAGGGTTATTGGTCAATGGAGGGAGTTGATGTGGGAGTGACACATGTTAGAAAAAATCCTTCTTTATTAAATATATAGATTCTTAAATTTTATAAAAAAACAAATCATTTTAAAACATGAATTTATGAACAAAAATGTATTGTTTTTTTATATTTATAATCAATCACATAGGTTACTTAAAATATTAAATTAATAAAAAATAGTTATTTTTTTTAGTTTTAGATTATGAAAATTAATAACCAATACCAAAAATAATTTTTCAAATGTTAACCAAATAATTTTGTTATAAATTAAACAAATAGGTTTTTTAATAACCAAAACCCATTTTAGTATGCACCTTATGTTTTAAAAAAAATAGTTTTTGGATGCCCAGCTGGTTAACCACTAGTTCTCCCATCTTTACTTGAATATCATTTTTTTTCTTGAATATTATGTTTTCTTTTAATTTTCTTAGTTTTTTTCCATCTTTATCCTGAACCATATTAGATGGGGATACCATCTTTTTATTTATGAATAATGATAATAAATAAGGTACTTTTTTAAGAAAAAAAACAATTATTTTATATTTAAATGTTTAATATAGAATATGAGGTCGTCATTTTTTTGCAATAAATAAATAAAAATAAACGATCAAATGATAGCACGGTGCCTACAACCAAAGAACACGATAATGGTGGAATGAATCAAAAGTTGTACTTTAATGGTGTAATGAATCAAAAGTTTTACTTTAATTTATTTTTTTTTAAAATATATTTATTGATAAAGAATGAAACTTTTGAGCCAGGTAAATATATTTATCATCATTTTATTTTATTTGAATGTAAAAAGTCAAACTCTCTTTAAATTATTAAAATAGTTAATATAAAATTTTAAATATTGAGAAAAAAAGAAAATTAATGTACAAATTTTGATTCGTTAATAAAATAGTTAATATTTTAAAAAAAATGGAAATTTAAGCATAAATTCATTTAATTTAGGTGACATTAAGTTTAGAAGTTTGGAACCTGTTGATTCGGGTAAAGTTTTCGGATATATTATAACATATATATTACACGGTCAATGGATTTTTTTATCTATTCTTTATAAAGATTGTCCAAATAAGGTATTATTTTTGTTTGCTTGATCTTGTAAAAGGATTCTGAAACATATATAAACAACATTCAATGCACAAACTGAAATATTGGTAAAGAGTAACATATTGTGAAGCAGTCTGAGAAAGAAATACCAACCGAAGATGGTTATGTGGATCAATAGGAAGTCATGTCATGAGGATAATTCCACACCACAGTACGTGTTGAATTAAATGGGGTAGGGGAATCTTGCACTACAACAGATGATGCCACTCCATGAATGTTTTCTTTAGAAGATAAGTGAGAAGGTGCGTTGTTGTAAAAGCTCAAAATCCGCACTTCTGAATCTGGTACAAAACACACAAACTTTACAAATGTTACCCAATTTTGACGTCAAAACTTACAACATCAATAGGAAATAATGGATCACTTAAATACCCAATGACATTTTAGGTTTAGAGTTTTAAAGAATTAGGAAAAACTCTAACTTGGATTCATCAATAATTAGTTCATTAAAATCGACACTATCCCCCATTATACCCAGCTTTTCTTATTTCACAATAGGTCATTAACATCATCCATGTGAAATCTTTCTAGACAAAACTCATTTAACATTTTTCCCCATATCCTGAGAAAAAAAAACATAAGAAGAGGGTGAACTCAGATGCCCAGTAAATGTAAACATAGAAGATATCAAATTATATCAAAATCATAATACATAAAAACATAAGCAAAACATTTGAAAATTATATCCTGCATATCAAAGAATCATGATATCATGTCATGAAATAAATCACATAAGCTCATAAAAATCAAAGAACATATTCCCTAAGAGCATAACATAATACATGAAATTATGGAAAACACATAAGCATAAAAAAATCATTTTCATATTAGTCAAGGCTCATAGTCAAGATAATCATAGTGGACAAATTCCCGCTTGAATGGTCCAAAGACCTTCAATTTTTATTTATTTTTGATAATCCCCCTTTTAAGGGTTGAAGGGGAACCCTTACATGACATGTTGGCTTAGAAACACATTACATGACCCGAAAGACTTTGAGGAATTCATCCCAAACAGACTACATGGAACTGCCTCTCCCCAGCATATATCTTGATGTCATCTCTCCACCATCACAAGGTTGGTCAACTAGTTGTCCTGTGCATAGATGTACATACTCAATACCGATGGAAATGTCATACCCTCTCATTCTTTCAATTTCGATTAGCTCTGATTTGTTTTTCACACCCAGACTTCTGAAAAAGTTTTATTTTATTATTTTAACTAGCCTTGAAATATTTTATCGAGGTGTGGGCTGAGCCCGATTGAGATTTTGCATTTTTTTTTGATAAATGAAGACTCTGGGATTGTCATCACCCGACGTACGAGCAGGGCGCAGTTGAATCCACGTGACTTCGCTAAATCACTATACGGATTTCCCAGTGCATGGTTAATTAATTAATTAATTAATAAAATGAATGATAAATTGGAAATGAAATAAAACAAGGAAATATAATAAAATGAATTAAGAATGGTTTTAATGATCATAATAATATTGTTATTATTGAAGATTATTATTATTATTATTATTATTATTATTATTATTATTATTATCTTGGTTAATATTTTAATTAAGTATATAATTATTATTAATATTATTACCACTAATTATAATAATAATTATTGTTATAATTATGGTTAATATTTTAATTAAGTTATTGTTACTATTATTACTAAATTATTAATGTCATTGATATTGTTATCATTTATTATTATTATTAAATTATTTTTATTATTTTTTCATTGTTTTGGTTAGGGTTAGCTCCCCTATCCCATCACATCTCCTCCCCACCCCCTTGGGTCGCGCCCCAACCTCCTCCCTCTCACATGTCGCGCTGCCCTATCCCCTTGGTCAGCCGTCGCCGCACCCCAACCCTCCTCTCTCTCCCATGTAGCGCCACCCCACCCCCTTGGCTGCTCCTATGGCCAGTGCCCCATGTCCCTCAGTGCGGAACTTTCTCCGGTGTGCCGCTCGGGTTCTCTCGCACCGCAACCCGCGGCCTCCCATCCCTCTGGTCAATCGGCGGCCTCCGGCCAGCCACCTTTCCGCGCGACCTCCTTGCCGGCGCAACCCCTCCAAGTAAGTCTCTTCTATTTTTCTTTGAGTTTTTGGTTTCCCATCAGGTATGAGGTTCATTTTAAGGTTTGATCTTGAATTCTTTTGATTCTAATTCTTGAATTAGGGTCCAATTTGGGTTTCTTGTGGTGCAACTATGGTGCAATTGAATAATTCACACCAATTTTGGGGATTTTTACACATGAGGTATGTGGTTCTATGCCCTTACATTATTTGATTAATTTAATATGTTTATTTGATTTTCTAAATATGTTTATGATCCAATTATGTGGTGAAAAATATATTTTTGAAGTGTTTTGGAATGCGTTCAAGTGGAAAATGGATTGTTTTAATGTGTTAGCCTTATTGTGCACCTTTAAAGTTGAACTACAAATTGTCAGATTGATGGAAAACATGTTTTAGTGTGGATTTGATATCCGTTTGGTTTTATAATAATATTTCTGCATGAAATTGAGGGTGTTATTGGTGAAAACCCATGAAGTACTATTTATAAATATTTTATAAATGGTTTAAGTGATTTATTAAATTACGCATGTGATGTGAATCTTGTTGTGAAATGGTTTTGGTGCGTGTTTAATTTTAAAAGAGAATTTTGAGTGCCTGTATGGTGTAAAACCCTATGGTACTTCTTGGAAATTATTTATAAATATTTTAATAATTTATTAAATTATGTGAGAGGTACAAATTTTGTTTGGCAAGAGTTTTGATGTGCGTATGTTTTTAAAATGGATTACCTTGGCGTGATCGTTATGTTGTGCACCCTTAAATATGAAGTGTAAATTGTTTAAATGATGAAAATCACATTTGAAAATTGATTTTGGTTTTGTTGTGTATTTAAAAAGGGGTTGGTCCATTAAATTGGTTGATTTTAATTGTGTGTTTTTCTTATGTTTGTTAAAAGGGAATTGTATAAACTTTGTGTAGGATCCAGACATAGTAGAAGTGTGGCGGTTGGGAGGCTCAACTTTTCCTTTACCGTAATTGATAACCAATCCAGGATCAATACGATGATAAACATCAGTATCCATAGATTAAGATCAAAGATCTAGACAAAATAAGAAAATGGCGTCGAATCCTAGAGAGAGGATCTTGCAAACCATGTTTATAATGAATTTCAATAATTTCTGCAGAAATTAAATATCTGGATCATCGGTACTTTCTTTTTTGATGATGTTGAAAGTTCGAAATGACCCTTTCAGATTGTCTCATTGCGATTGCGAGGATCCAAACCAGGATCCCTTTATCGGTGATCCACACGTGTTGTGATGGCCTTCGATTGACACCACTCATTCTCTAGGTGCTAGCGCAGTGAAGCGAGTGTCTTGCATCAGTCGTTTTTGATAGTTTGTTCTTCAGTCTTGAAAAATGTCTCTCGTTCTTGAGAGGGGAGAGGAGAGGATTCGAGAGAGAAATTGTTTTGGCTCAACAATTCTCTCACCACCAACAATTCAATTCACTAGGCGTAATGGCATAATAGACGTACCTGTCTATTTAACGACATGGGGTTTATGTTATAATATTTAATTGCATAACAACAATTAAATACATTCATAACCTTATAGAAAACTCATGATACATAAAAACAATAACACTGCCATTATTCGTGGTGCGCCAACTTCCGAAAAATCGATTCATAAATGAAATCTCATGCCACATAATGATAACAATGTTATTATTATTTTGTCTTATTCCAACTAGTTAAATAATTATTTACCATCTTGCAAATAATTATTTTACTACCGAACCGGACTTGGTCCGCTCGAACTCCACTTCCATTTATTGAGCACCCGAATAAATAAATAAAAAATTTATTCTCTTAAATAAATATTTTATTTACAAACTAGTAAATAAATATTTATTAAATGTTCAATAAAATAAATAAATAAATTTTATTTAATTTATGCAATCATTTTAACTTGAATAAAATTATTCCATGGTCTTGAGAATAATATTTATTCCATTAATTAAATTCAAATAGAATTTAATCGAGACCACAAAAAACACTTAGTTTGTGACCTGTTATGATTCTTTCTCATTGGCAATAGGCGGACTTGTCTAAAGTCTACGAGTAATGTCCAACAACGGGTCATGACATGCAAGAGAAAGAACTTAAAGTCGCCAAGACAACATCTACATACAACTAGTAGAAATTTAAGTTTTCGAGTAGGGGCAGTTAGAGTGACTACCATTTGGTGGTCGCTGATATTATGAGCGGCCGCCAAATGGAGTTTGCTTTATTTTTTATCCCCTGCCCTAATTTTCCCTCTCCCCCTTGTTTACCCTCTCCGACGCTGCGACCCTCTTCTATGTTCACCCTCCCGCAACCCCGAGACACCCCCTCAACCTGATGACCCCCACCCCCGCCTTCGTGCTGTGTCTTCGACAGTCCTACCACCGTCATTCCCTCCTGGCCCCACTGCACCCCCACCGTCGACTCCTCATGTCCCGACTCCATTGAACCCTCCCGACCCATCGCGCCCTACTGTAGACCCCCCCCCCCCCCCCCCCGCCCACATTTTGTCCAGCCATCCCGCCCCCTTCAACACATTCTGCCTCTGTCTAGTCCAGCCATCGAACCCCTGTCGTTAAGCCCCTGTACTGCTATGGATCCACAATCGAGTCGCACCCCTTTACCCATGGTCGAGTCCTTTACAGGTAAGTCATTATTTGACTTCCGCAATCCACTATCTCATTCATGAAAATTAGTATTGAGAGAGACAATCAAATTAGGATTTCAGAATCGGGGGTTCTTGTATCATTGAAGGTGAAGTAGAAACCTAGAAATGATATACTGAATAATTTTTCACATGAAGGTATAAAAGAAGAAGATGGAAATATATTAGTGATTATTATTCTAATATATTGATAGACCAAGGTTGAGAGCACATCGATCTAGTACTGTTAAGAAGTTATTATGAAGTTCATCATGCTATATTCCATACACTTTTCTAAAATATCTTGAACCTACAATGCATTGTTCCCTAACTTAACTGTCCATGTCAAGTTTGAAGTGTGATATAGAATTTATCAACAAACTGTGTTATATTTCAAGAGTAAAATTTTCTCCCTTTTTAATATGGAATAATTGAAAGCATGTCATATTGTTCGCAATACTTTTCCCAACATAGTTTGGTCTTCAATCACCACTTATTACATATATTTCTTTTTTTGCAACATATTTCCTCTGAAGATAGATATTGTCATGAAATTCTATCACTTTAAACAGTCTCTCATAACACCCACCACCCTTATTACATATCACATAATCATTTTTAGTGATGGAGTCATCTATGAACATACTTTCTTCACAACATACCATCCATACACTAACATCAGTGCACGTAACAACATTAATCCAAGACATCTACCTGCAACCCACCACATATGCGATCTACAAACTTTAACTTGACAATAAAGCACAAAAAAATACCACTATATTTTTACCATATAAGACATGGAAAAATAATAAATGAATATTTAATTTTCTCATATTAAAGGGTTCCAGGGATTATCCTAGAACTATGTTCACCATATTACACGGGTGAAGGATTACAATATTACACAAGTGATCTAATATTCTCTTGCAGGGTTTTTATAATAGAATCACACAAATTTTAGAAATTATTTCTTACTTTTTGAATTAGATCACAATATATATAGATATGTCACAATATCACCAAAACCAATCCACTTCATTTATTTTTCCTTAAAAATATCTTTGAACTCATTGGTTTTTATGTTTTAATGATATGAGTTTTTTTAGAATTTAAATAAGATATTTCAATTATTTTCTTTCTATTAAATACAAATATGGATAAGAGCTGGATTGATATGAAAGATAGGTTTTCTGATGAATATTATGAGGGAATTAAGCGATTTATGGACTTCACCAGTGGATTTTCAAGAAATTTTATTAGTTGTCCATACAGAAAATGTGAAAATAGATATCTCTTCAAACGAGATAGTGTTAGAAAACATCTGTTTTTGAATGGGTTTTTGAAAAACTATAAGACATGGACATGTCATGGAGAAGAGTCCATTTCATGTCATCAATCAGAAAGTATTCATATGGATGTTGATTCGAGAACAGTTGTTCCGATGAACATAATGATCAATGATATGATGTGTTAGTTTCAACATGAAGATAATAATGTTGTAAATGACGACGTTGGATAGAGTAATCCCCTTTCTTCTGCAGATAGATAAGCATTGAAATTCTTTAAAATTATTGATGAATCGCATACTAAATTATATAATGAATGCACTAAATTTAGTAAATTGTCGTTCATTATTGAATTGTTACACCTGAAGGCCTTGAATCAGTGGCTAGACACCTCATTCAACATGTTATTGGTATTTTTGAAGAAGGTACTCCCTGTTGGAATGAAGATTCCAGATTCATTCTATCAAGCTCTCAAGTTGACCGATGACCTTGGTTTTACATATGATACCATTGATGCATGCCACAAAAATTGTATGTTTTTTAGAAAAGAGAATGTGCAATTAAATATTTGTAATGTTTTATATACATGTCACGAATCGTCCCCCGGGGCCCGTGCCGTGACTACCCCAAGCCCTTCTTCTATAGGCCAGAGGCTGGTGACTAGCACCGGAAAGGCGAAACCCAAAAATGGGAATACATTGCCTTTAAACCCTTACACACACACGTCGAACAACATCCCAACACACTGAAAGGGGGAAACAAGTATACCACTAAAAACAAGGTTGAGTGTAAGTACAAGTTAAAGTAAGTAGGCTAGAATACAAACCCAATAAGGAACTAAAAACTATAAAGTACAAAAGGAAACTCTGATGGACATCCACAGAAAACCCCACCAGATTGTGAGAGTAGTGAAGCTACTGGAATTCGAAGTATTATGTTCTGATCACCCAATCCTAGTGGACCCCACCTTGTCCTAGGCCACCAAGTCCACCATCATTACATCCGTCTGTCCTGTCCCCTCAGCACCTCTATCGAAACGTCGAATGTCTGCACCAGACACAACACGTGCGGGCGAAGCCTGTGCATGGGTGAGTATAACGGTACTCAATAGAGACCTTGAGACCCCCGAAGGTCTCTTAGTAATCCACAAAGGAAAACACCACAAAGTAAAATACCCCAGAGGTAAAACCACCAAAAAGACCTCAACCACATGGCACAAAGTAAAAGACGTAGCTCACACCAGGTATATAACTTAAATAACATGAATAAAGATGATTAGTCATAAATCTAGATCATCTTATTTTGTCGAGAGGCTTTTACTGCTAGACCGCACAAGTTTGCTAGGTGCGGACCCACAAAGTATCGCTAGGTGCTGACCCACATAGGATCACTAGGTGCTAACTCGCAAAGGATAGCTACGTGCTAACCCATGGAGAATCACTACGTGCTGACCCACAGAGGGTCGCTATGTACTGACCCATAGAGGGTCGCTAACTGCTGACCCACAAAGGGTCGCTACATGATGACCCATAGAGTCTTGCTAACTACTGACCCGTAGAGGATTTCTAGGTGCTTACCCATAGAGGATTTCTAACTGCTAACCCATAGAGGATCGCTAGATACTTTATCACGCCACAGTCAGCCACTAGATTCCCGCACTTAGCATGCTTGATTTCGAGAGGATCCGCTCCACAAGACATTGGTAGTACCTCAATCGTCAAAAATTCCCACAAATAAGTATCCCAAAGAACTTTCATGTCATAAGTGTTCCAACGCAATAGACGACGCATCAATCGGACACCCGGTCTGTAAGTTATAGGCATTTTAGTACCGAGGCCCCCATTGGATTTGGGTTCGATCCAACCTGGCCATACTCCAAATTTCTCCCAAACCAATGTGGAGTATCTCAAAAGGACTGCCTCATCTTAATAATTCTATCTCCATAGACGTTTCATCAAACGAAAATTCAGTTGAGAAGATATGACCCTTTAAGCGAAACTGGGTCAAAAAGGGTCCAGGTTCGGCCCGACCTGATCCGGCCCGACCCGATCCGGACCATTGGGCAAGACCCACTCGGCGGGGTGCGGCCTGCCGGGCCGCGGAACTAGCTCGGCCCGCTGGATGGGTGCGGTTCGCCTCCCCAAACAGACGAGTCCGTCCAGGATCCTCAATCAGCGGTACCAACATGGCGCCGCTCCAGCTGACCGGTCTGTGTGGATCGGTAAAAGGTGGGACCCACAGGCATGGGTCTACCCACCTCCATGACTCAAATCTGTGACACCTCCTCTGCGGTGCGCCGCCCTCCATCAACACGACCAGTGTTGGCTGACCACCCCCTGTCTGTCGCGATGCCTGCGGGCGCCACCGCCTCCTCACGGCTGCAACGCCGGTGGTGCCACGCCGACGACACTTCCATGGGCCACCAGTGAAGCTCTGGTGGTCCTATTTTCTTCCTGTATGCGCCTGTGGGCCTCTCGGGATATCACCATCACTGCAGGGCCCTCGGTTTCGCATTGTCATCAAGTTGAACATTCAGCCATGAAGAACGCATCAAAAACCATGAGCGGCAGAGGGTCCAAGACTTGTTCAAATTAGCCTGCACCCTCTATGTTAGACTTATATCATAAGGGAGAAATAATAATCATTAAAATATTAAATAAAAACCCCACAAAAACCTCCTGAAAAAATGAATGAATCGAGGATCAACCCATTAGTCGGTTGATTCACGTTCTTCGTATTATTCAAGAACGAGGAAGAGGAAATAATTTAAAACTCATAAACAAATAAACCCCTACCTTAAACATGTTGGATTTGCTGAAGACGAAGGAGGAGAATCTGTTTTTCGAAGATATTCATCGGCATTTTTCGTCACCCGTCGATGTCTGGTTCAAATCCTCAATGGCATCATCGAATCTGCGTTCTTTATTGGAGGAAGACGTCACTGACGTTTTGTCAGAGCTTCCTCTCATAGCTCTCCAAAAACCCATGCCAAAGGTTTGATTAAAAAAAGAAAAGGGACCACCTATGTTGCGTTCATTAATGTAGTTTATTAATAAACTGTAATTAATGTTCAATTAATCCTACAAGCGTCGTATTTACGCAACCAAAGGATCATGCCAATAAATGTTATTCATTTAAATCATGACGTTATACTATGGTCCCACCATCCGCCACTCAACAGTTGTAGAAAGAATAAAATAACTTAGTTATTTTTTTTTTGAAAAGTCCAAAAATTAACTTTTTTGTCTAACCCTTGCCTGTCGATGTTAATCTTCTTCTAAGAGAATACTGGTGCTGCGAATTCAACGGTGCTCTTGGATTTTTGATCCGAGCACTAGTTCAAAAGATAGAAATCCCCACTCACACATTTACTGAACGTACCTTAAAAAAGTTCAAAAATTATTAACAGTCACCCTCGTCCCACGCCGGTTGAGATTTGGCTCCGCCTAAGGGGAACACGCCCTCACGAGCTCAAGGGTACTCTCAGATTTTCAATCCGAGTTACTTCTTTGGAGCTATAAAGATTTGATAATAAAACAATTGTTAATTATTTTATTTATGACCAAAAACTAACTTCCACTGTTGGCCCGCACCGGCCAATGTTAGGATCTACCTAAGGGAAGAATATCCTCATGAGTTCAGCGATGGTCTCATATTTTTAATCTGAGTCACCGTTCGTGAGTTATAAGCATTTGAAAAATAAAATAATTTTATTTAATAATTTTATTTATGGTTATGCCATTTCCATATTTTCTCAGTAGAGGCCTATGCTAACTAACCTTAAGTCACTCCTAGGGTAAACTCGCCATCCTGAATGTAACAGTGCCCTCAGATTTCTGATCCGGGAATCCATTTAAGAGTTATTTCACCTTTTCAGAAAAACTGCTCATGCGTGCTATTTAAAACTTAACATTTTTCAATGGATCAGTCTGGGTACTCCAAGCCTCAGAATTGTGTGCCATCAATTTTCACAGCCTCATAAAAATTTCCATATAATTTTAAAAAAATATACGGAATTTTTGGGTTTTTACATTATCCCTAAGTTAGGGCTTTACATCCCTGAAATCCAAAACAATGGCAAATAAAACAAGTGAGGTAATGAGCATGAATCTAGGCCTCCCACTCTCATGTGCTCTCTTGGAGGTTCCCGTGCTTCCACCAAACTCGCACCAGAGGAATCAAACATCTATGGAGGACCTGCTCCTATCAATCCTCAATCTCTACTTGTAACTCCGCAAAAGTTTTTATTCGTCAATGTCTAGATCGCCCCAGTTGATGACGTGTGATGGGTCATGCACATATCTCCTCAGCAGCGACATGTGGAAAACATTATACACCCAATGCATCTATGGGGGAAGAGCTAGGTGGTATGAAACCTTTCCATCTCTGCTGAGATTCTAGAAAGGTTCGATGAACCTCGGAGATAGCTTTCCACCCGGCCAAATCTCTGCAATCCTCGTCGGGGTGAGACCCATAGGAAGACATATCCTCTCACCTTGAACTCCAAGAGTCTCCATCTCCTGTCGGGATAAGACTTATGCCTACTCTGTGTAGCCTTCATCTGCTCCTAGATGATCTACACCTTCTCAGTGGTAGCTCGTACCAACTCTGGACCCATGAGTACTAACTCCCCTGGGTCTATTAAACATAGAGGTGATCTGCGTGGCTACCCGTACAAGGCCTCAAATAGTTCCATGCCAACGATGGAGTGATAGCTATTATTGTATGCAAACTATACCAGTGGTAGGTGGTCCTTCCAACTGTGACCAAAATCCAGGACACAATCATAAAGTATATCCTCCAAGGTCTGTATGGTTTTCTCCATCTGATCATCTATTTGGGGGTAAAATCTATGCTCAAACGTGATGGAACTTGATGCTCAGCTCTCACTTGCTGACAAGTGAGGCATCGTGAAACGAACTCTGCAACCGTTTTCTTCATCCCTGGAAATGAGTACTGATGTCGAAGGTCCTGGTACATCTTCACCACACCAGGATGTACTGCCGAAGGGGATGTATGGAATTCCCTCAACACCTCCTCCTGTAACATCACTAGTACCAAGGTGTGTCCTCTGAAAAGGTTGACGTGCTCCCCACCTATCAAAAATTCATCAGGAGCCTGTCCTAAGGATATCTGAGCACATCAGGCCTTGCAGTCAACATCCACAAGCCGTGCCTCCCTAACTCACTGAAGGAGTGGGGGAGTGATAGTCATAGACTGGAGGTAAGCTCCTCCATTATCATCCAAGAAGGATATCGACATCGCGGATAACTGATCTATCACCTCACTCAGCAGGTGTAGACCCAACCTTCTAATGAGTGCGTCTGTTACTACATTTCCATTCCCAAGAGTGTAGACTATCAGAAAGTCATAGTCCTAGAGAAACTCTAGACATCACTGCTATATCATGTTCAGGTACTTCTGTGAGAAGATATACCTGAGACTCTTGTGATCAGAGTAGATAGTAAAACATTCTCCCAACTATACTCTCATCTCCCGGAGTTCCACAGGATCCATCCAATATGTAGCTGTAGATATTAGTTTCTTCCTTGGGTACAAGCCAATGTAGAAGTCCCTCTCCCTGTGGGGAGTTAATCCTGGAAACATCTTTTGAAAGGATGTTCCCGCACTCTACCACTACTGTTGGGAATTGAAAACTCAAAACACATGCTTCCATGAGGGTAAGTCTGGTCAAATCAAGAGCTATAGACTACACCCTCCTATGCATGAGTTTATCCCATGCTTTCTGGGTTTCCTTTTTCACTGACCAAGAAAATCCACATTCTAATACTATAGATATACCACATCATTTTTCTTAATACTGTCAATCTGAGCATGATATGTGGATGACCAGTCCATATCCAAACTAATGTCGTAAGGCCTCGACGCTGACACCAAGAGGTTCCAACTGAAAATCTCACCTCAAGGGTCAGATCACACTATCAGCATAAGTGTGATTATTGAGTCTCCTCCCATAGTTATCTCCAGACGTAAGGGTCAATTCAATGGTTTAACTGAAAACTCTAGGTCTTGAACAAGATTCGTGACAAGAAGGAATGATTAGTACCTATGTATATTAATATGAAATCTAGTAGTAGACACAAACCGTACCTCAAATCATTCATGGAGCACTTGGGCCACACTCCTTGACTGCATGAAGATACTCCCTTCCCATGTCCTCCTGCTCCCTGAGCCTGGTGGGGACCACATTGGGGTGGTGGTTGTAACATGTCAAAATGTATACCACTTCCAACTGCTCTCCTAGATCCTCTTCCATGTTTTCTGCCCTGAAGATTCATCTTTCCCTATTATTTCCTCTTCCCAAAACATTTTACACATCCAAGTCTTTATGACAGACATCGGTTTCCTACTTTCCCACTACTGACTTTCACTTGCTATATCTACACAACCAAAGAATATTCAACCACAAAGGTTCTCTTTAGAACCCTAACATAAGTAGGAATGCACAGAGGAATAGTGCTATCTCGGATATCCCTAAACACATCTTTCTAGGAGGCCTAAACCATGAAGCACTGGTCGTATCATATTTATCAAGTACCTAGAATGGTCGGTATGCCTCAATGATTACTCAGCTACCAACATGTCATTATTTCGAAGCTGTGGAAGCTCTTGGGAACACATACCCCTTAGATTTTTAGGGAAAGAGACCCCTTCTCGGAGAAAGGTTCTCAAGCTCTGTCCATGAAAAAGTCACCTCATCGTAAGATAGGGGTAATATAAAACCTTCCATAACCCCGCTGATCCACATAGAATGCTCACAGACATGACCGCTATTTGATCTAATGGTGCCCTGGCTAGATGGAAACTCGTTCACCACCACAAGACAATCCTTATCCACCTATGAGTCGGGATCGCCTCGGAACCTAAGGGGTATCTATCACTGAAACTCATGTAAGTCACTTAGCCTACATGTGTCCTCTACCAGTTGAGCTAGTAGTAAATGCTGACCAACGGGTAGTGGTATCGTTAGGACACCGCCTGAAGGTACCATCTTAGGCAACAATCCTTGTACTGAAGCCTCATCACTCTGTGGACCATCCTCATGGCCATGCAATGGAATCCCACCTTGTTGGCAGCGTGGAAGTATCTTTAAAGAGAATCAAGATGAACCACAATCAATAAGTTATACATGGTGAGATGACTCAAAAGAGATCAATAGAAAAACATTTTCAAAACACATGAAAATAGTTTTTTCGTGTACCGAGTCAGAAAACGGAATTTAGGGTCCTATTATATGGATTTGTTGGCCGCCGCACCAACACTGGACTCCTTGGATTGAAATCCGAACTCAAGACACTTAATACTTTTCCCCCATCTAAAAAAATACAGACTCTTAGTTTTTTTGGTATAACTGACCACCCTTTGATACCACTTTTTCATAACCCGTCACCCAAGACCCGTGCCGTGACTGCCCCAAGCCCACCTTCCATAGGCCAGGGGCTGGTGACTAGCACTGGAAAGGCGAAACCCAAAAATGGGAAGGCATTACCTTTAAACATGTACACACACATGTCCAACCACATCCCAACACAACTAAAGGGGGAAACAAGTATACCACTAAAAACAAGGCAGAGTGCAATTACATGTGAAAGTAAGTGAGCTAGAATACAAACCAAATAAGGAACTGAAAACAGTAAAGTACAAAAGGAAACTCTGATGGCCATCTGCGGAAAACCCCACCTGATCATGAGAGTAGTGAATCTACTGGAAGCTGAAGTAGTATGTCCTACCCGCCCGGTCCTACTGGGCCTCACCTGGTCCTAGGCCACAAAGTCCACCGTCGTCACATCCGTCTTTCCCGTCCCCCTCAACACCTCTGTCGAAACATCGAACGTCTGTACTGAACACAACACGTGCGGGAGAAACCCATGCAGGGGTGAGTATAACAATACTCAGTAGGGACCCCGAGACCCCCAAAGGTATCTCGGTAATCCATGAAGGAAAACACCACAATGAAAAATATCCCAAAGGTAAAACCACCAGGAAAGACCTCAACCACATGGCACAAAGTAAAAGATGAATCTCACATCAGGTATATAACTTAAAGAACATGAATAAAGATGATTAGTCATAAATCTAGATCATCTTATTCAGTAGAGAGGCTTTTGATGCTATACCACACAAGGTCACTAGGTACGAACTGAAAAAGGATCTCTAGGTGCCGACCCACAGAGGATCGCTAGGTGCTGAACCATGGAGGATCACTAGGTGCTGACCCAAGGGGGGTCGCTACATGCTGACCCACAGAGGGTCGCTAGGTGCTGACCCATAGAGGGTCGCTAACTGGTGACCCATATAGGCTCGCTAAGTGTTGACCCATAGAGGATCGCTAACTTCTAACCCACAGAGTATCTATAGTTTCTAACCCACAGAGGATCGCTTACTACTGACCCACAAAGGATCGCTAGGTGCTTCATCACGTCACAACCAGCCACCGGATTCCTGCACTTAGCATGCTTGATTCTGAGAGGATATGCTCCTAAATCCATTAGTCATACCTAAACCTCCACTAAGTACCAATAAGAGGTAACACAAATAAGCTCCATGTCATAAGGGTTCCAAAGCAATAAACGGTGCATCAATCGGATGCCTGGTCTGTAAGTTATAGGCATTTTAGTACTGAGGGCCCCGTTGGATTCGGGTTCGATCCAACCCAGCCATACTCCAACTTTCTCCAAAACCCAAGTGGAGTATTTCAAAAGGACCGCCTTACCCTAATGATTCCACCACCATATATGGTTCATCAAATGGACGTCCAGTTTAGAAAATATGGCCCTTTAAGAGAGATTGGGTAAAAAAGGGTTCGGGGCCAAGTTGAACCGACCTGACCCGACCCAAACTGGATGGGTCCAGCCCGATCCAGGTCACTGGGTAGTGCGCTTGGCCCACTGGGCCACACCGTCGGGCCACAGAACCATCCCGACCCACCGGATGGGCACCGTCTGCCTCCCCGAATGGACAAGTCCATTCGGGCTCCTCAATCAGCGGCGCCAGCCTGGCACCGCTCCAGCTAACTGGTCCACGTGGACCGGTCAAAGGCAGGACCCTTGAGCCTAGGTCTACCCACCACTACGGCTTGGAGCCGCGATGCCTCCTCCGTGGCTCGGAGCCGTGACGCCTCCTCTGCGGCAGCCCGTTGGCTGCCGCCGCCTCCTCCGCAGCGCGCTGCCTACCATCAACGCAGCTGGTGTCGGCCGACCGCCCCATGTCTATTGCGGTGCTTTCGGGTGCCACCACCTCCTCACGACCGCCAGTGTTGTCGTGTCGGCAGCACTTTCGTGGGCCACCGTAGAAGCTATGGTGGTCCGATTTTCTTCTCATCTGCGCCTACGGGCCTCCCAGGATGTCACCTTCACTACGGCCCCCTCAATTTCGCATTATCGTAATGTTGAACATTTGTCCATGAAGAATGCATCAATAACTGAGAGCGGAGGAGGGTTTGGGCCTTGTTCGGATTGGCCTGCGCCCTCCGCGTTAGACTTAGAACCTGGAGGTGAAATAATAATCATTAATAGATTAAATAAAAATCCCACAAAGAAACCCCGCAACAACCTCCCACAAAAACGAATGAATCATAGATCAACCTGTTAGTCAGTTGATTTGAATTCTTCGTATTATTCAAGAATGGGGAAAATGAAATCATTCAAAATGAATAAACAAATAAACCCCCTACCTTGAACATGTTGGATTCGCTAAAGACAAAGGAGGAGAATTTGTTGTTCAAAGATGTTTGTCGGTGTTTGCCGTCACCCGTCAATGTCCGGTTTGAATCCTCAATGGCATCATAGAATCTCCATTATTTGTTGGAGGAAGACGTCGCCGACGTTTCGTTAGATCTTTCTCTCATAGCTCTCCCAAAACCCAGGCCAAAGGTTTGATTAAAAAAAGAAAACAGACCACCTACGTTGCGTTCATTAATGTGGTTCATTAATGAACCACAATTAATGTTCCATTAATCCTAAAAGCATCGTGGTTACACAACCAAATGATCATGTCAATTAATGATATTCATTTAAATCCTGATGTTACACTGCGGTCCCGCCATCCGCCACTCAATGGTTGTAGAAAGAATAAAATAACGCACTTAGTTATTTTTTTTTGAAAAGTCCAAAAATTAACTTTTTTGTCCAAACCTTGCTGGTTGATGTTAATATTCTCCTAAGAAAATACCAGTGTTGCGAATTCAATGGTGCTCTCAGATTTTTGATCAGATAACCAGTTCAAAAGATAGAAATCCTTGCTCGTATGTTTACTAAACGTGCCTTAAAAAAGTTTCAAAAATTATTAATAGTCACCCCCAAACCGCGCTGGTTGAGGTTTGGCTCCGCCTAAGGGGAAAACCCTCTGACAAGATCAATGGTACTCTCGGATTTCCAATCCGACTTACCATTTAAAAGTTATAAGGATTTTATAATAAAATAATTGTTAATTATTTTATTTACAGCCAAAAACTAACTTCCATTATTGGCCCACGCCAGCCAATGTTAGGATCTGCCTAAGGAAATCGTACCCTCACAAGTTCAACGGTGGTATCATATTTTTAATCTGAGTCACCATTCGTGAGTTATAAGCATTTTAAAAATAAAATAATTTTATTTAATAATTTTATTTACGGTTATACCATTTTCAGGTTTTCTCATTGGAGGCCTGTGCTGACTAAACTTAAGTCGCGCCTAGGGTAAACCCGCCACCCGAAACACAACAGTGCCCTCAAATTTCTGATCTAGGCACCTGTTTAAGATTTATTTTTCTTTTTTAGGAAAAATTCTCATGCGTGCTATTTAAAACATAACAATTTTCAACGGATCATTCCAGGTACTCTGGCCTTCAGAAATATGTTCCGTCAATTTTTACAGTCTCGTAAAAATTTCCATATAATTAAAAACAATTATATGAAATCTCCGGGTCTTTACAATACATCCAGGTGGAAGGACAATGAGATTAATCAAGGAAGTTAGATTCTTCCTGGAAGAGTCTTGAATCATGGAAAACAAGTTGCGGCTAAGGAGATGCGTTATTTCCCATTGAAACCGAGACTGAAGAGATTCTTCATGTCAGCTAAAATTGCTAAATTGATGAATTTTCATTCAAAGAGAAACAAAGAGGTTGATAAATTAACTCACCCGAAAGATTCTTTAACATGGAAAGAGTTTGATCAAAGACACCTAGACTTTTCCCGAGATGATCGTAATGTTTGACTGGGTTTGGCTGCATATGGTTTTTACCCATTTAGGTCCATGGTTGGTGCGACACATAGTACGTGGTCAGTGGTGTTGGTTCCATACAAACTTCCCCAATAGGTATGTATGAAGCAACCATTTTTGTTACTGTCAACTCTAATTGATGGATTGGGAGGACCCGATGATAAAACTGATGTTTATATGCAACCTTTGATTAATGAGTTGCATGAATTTTGGGCCGATGGTGTAATGACTTTTGACTCGGTAGCTAATGAAATGTTTAGACTCTGAGCCACTTTTTTATGGATAATTAATGCCTGCCTAAATGGCCCGAAGGCCTTCATTTTTATTGATTTTTGATAACCCACTTTCAAGGGATGAGGGGGAACCCTTACAAGGCCCGTATAGATAATTAATGATTTCCCAGCGTATGCTAACTTATCATGTTGGAGTACAAAAGAAGAATTTGCTTTCCCTTGTTGTAATAAAAGTAATAAATCTATATGACTTAAGCACTATATAAAGTGGTCATATCTTGGTCACATGCGCTTTCTTCCTCCATTTCACAGGTTTAGAAAAGACCATGTGTCGTTTTATAGGAATAAAGAGCATGAACCATCACCAGAAATACTATCCTAGGTTCAAATTCGTGCACAACTTGATCAAGAAAACATCCATACAATATATGATTTTCACTATTTATTGACTCTTGAATTACCTTATATTCTTACTACAAATAGACAATGCAATCATAATTGGAAGAAACAATTTTTTTTAATTACCTTATTGGAAGTATAATATTTTAAGATATAATTTGGATGTGATGCACATTGAAAAAAATGTATGTGATAATATATTGTGCACCATTTTAGGTATCAAGGGGAAATCAACAGACTATGCTAATGCTCGACGTGATTTACAAGAAATGGGATTGAGAAAACCTTTACATTTATAGCTGGGTGAAGGTAATTGGGCATACATGCCTACTGCACAGTACACAAGGAGTAAAAAAGAGAAATAGACATTTCTATCGATTTTGAAGACTATCAAGGTTCCCGATGGTTATTTCTCTAATATTTACAAGCATGTCAATATGATGAGAATGAAATTATAGGGGTTGAAAAGTCACGATAATCATATTCTACTTCAACAGTTAATTCCTATAGCAATTCATGATTTCTTACATACCCAGGTTGTTGAGCCATTGATTGAAGTTTCTAACTTTTTCAGACATCTCTGTTCAAGAAATTATCACATTAGTGATTTTAAAAAGTAAGAGGATAAGATTGTACTTGCACTATGTCACCTATAGAAACTATTTACACTATTTTTTTTGATGTCATGTTTCACTTGACTGTGCATTTTATTGGTGAAGTCATTGCTAGCAGTCTCATGAAATTCAGGTGGATGTATCCAATTGAGAAATACTTAAATACATTAAAATGGTATGTGTGCAACAAATATTGCCTAAAATATTCAATTTCTAATGGATATTTAATGGATGAGTGAACTAATTTATGTGCTTCATATATTGATGAGGTTGAAACGAAGTTAGATAAACCCTCCCAGAATGACGAGGGTCCAATTGGAGAAGGGATACCATTTGATATGCACAACGATGAGTGGGTTCAAGCTCATAAATATGTGTTGTTCAACACTCCATCAATTATTCCATTGATATATTAAGTTTCATAGATGATGTGTCTTATGTTTCTATATTTATTTTATTAATTACCTTTTATTGTGTTGTTATTTAGGACTCATATCACTGAGTTGAAATGTGAAAGGCCCCATGCAACTAACTATCAAATCCAAAAACATCATTTTAACACATATCATGAGTGGTTCAAGACTCATGTATGTATAAATAATTTATTTAATAGTTGTATAGTGAAACTTAGTTGTATTTTCAAAATCCTTTATCCATTGAAATATTTGAAATTTGCAGATTCAAAAGATGCGTGATTTAAGAACCCATACTATGAGCAAAGAACTCAACCAACTAGCTGGTGGCCCATTTATTATAGCTCATAGCTACATGCCGTTGGATGCTAACAGATTATGATTTTGTATTAGTGATGTTGATGTTAACTGAACTACACAAAACTATGGTGTTAGTTGTCATTTTATTGATGCATGTTATTATTATGGATTCCTGGGGGATATTATTGAGCTTATTTATGGTTGTGGATTAAAACACATTATGTTAAGGTGTTATTGGGTCGATCTGCTTCATGGAACGAAAGTTGATAACTTCCGATTTACTTTAGTAAACTTTAACAATATGCTATATAAAGGTAACCGAGTAAGCAATGATCCCTTTACACTGACATCATAGGTAGAGAATGTTTAATTTGTCGGTATTGATTCTAATTGTAAAGTTGTGGTGAAAATGTCTAGAAGATAGGTTTTTCTTATTGACTGAGAGGAACCTGACATTGTTGCATTTCCTGATCAAACACTTGACCAAACAACAGTATCTATACGAGATGAAGATATAAAATGGGTTAGAGAGACAATTTAAGAAGATACGATAAACTTTCATGATTAGTGAAAGATTGTAATTATTTCCCTAGTTAATGTTTGTAAAAATATTTATGAGTTATATATGTATAAAAATTGCTCGATTTAACTATAATTTATTTTTAATGTAGGTATGTCATAGGGTGGTCATAGTGGTTCACCTGATGTTGTCGGTATGTATGTTTTCATTTTTCTAAATTAATTGATTGTAATTTTTTGTGTATATTTCCCTAACTATTTCTAATTTTTAATTAAAAATTTAGTTATATTGTAATTGAATTATGAGTTTCTATTTATTAGGATCTAGTGCGCCTTCTAGCAGACGCAAGGGTCCTGGTAGAGGGGTTCAATCTTGGAACTCTGGAGCCCAATTGTATGTGTTATTTGATGACACATTTCATCCAGTTGGAGAAGGTGCAACTATATTGATTCTTTATTTTGAGAATATGATATGAGACCCACACATATTCTCTCTGAAAACTCATGATTGGAATTCTTTCCCTAAGTAAATTATTAATAGATTATGGAGGGAGGTTCAAGTAAATTCAATGTTTAAATTTTCATGATATTGTTTTTATTATTATCGCATCTATTGACTATTTTTTTTACAAGATAATTTGGAATCCTGTCTAGATGAGTTTCAGGTAGTATATATTTTCAAATGATGAAAATTATGGAAGGATTACAAGTGAATGGTAAAGATAGATCACTGGATACCATTTGGGGGTGTTCCGACACTCTGCAGTGAGTCCCTCCGAGCATTCTTCCTGTGCAGTGGCAGGATTTGGTTGCGTTTTGGTCATGTGAGGTGACTATGGTAAGATTTATTGCTTTTAATCTATAAATGACTAATTTTTCATATGTCTATAAACTTAATACATTGAATATAGACTAATTCTACTCATCATTCACGTAATCGGGTGATGCATGGCATACCTTCCAGACTTGGCACTCGACATGTGTCACGTCTCAGACATGATGTAAGTTTAGAATTCACTATTCATTCATATATTAAAAGTATTTTAGTATAACATGGTGAACCCCTTTATTACAATTACACCAATGAGGTGAGATGATCGATTAATTGTCAATATGTGTGAGGACTCGTAGGGCGGGTGATCCTGATGTTGTTGTTGTTATAGTAAGAAAATTATTTAGAAACAAATGTATTTTAATTTCATAAAAAATATCCATATTTGTTCATTAATTCATTATGTATATGATACAAGCTCAATTTGACGCTCAGTTAGTAGAGTCTCTAGAGGATCAATGTCGTAGTACTGTGCGTAGAGATGAGATATTTTAGTGTGTCATGGGGCATGATGAACATGGTTATTCTTTTACTTATGGCGGTGGTATCCCACGATGTGAAGTTGTTAGAGAAAAGGCGATGGGTGCATGCAGAGATGTAGGTATGCACATACAAAATGAGATAAATGCCACCATGTAGGTTATGCAGTGCAATACAGATGAGCAGTTTCAGAAGTTACGTGCAGAGTATGAGGAGAGATTATCACATATGTCAGCACGTATCGATGAAGTGACGACACAACATCCTGTTGATGGTACACAAGTGGAACCATAGGTAAAAAATAAAACAAACCTTACTCATATTGGATTTTATTGATATGTTTAAGATACATAATATTGATATATATTGTAGGCTCCAAATATAGTTGGTGGATATCATAGTGATATTGGTGATCCAGATGAGGATGAACATCATGCATGAGGTAATTTACATCACCATTTTAATATCATACATAAATTAAGAATTAATAATTATTCTCGAACCTTAATTTCTATTTACACCTCTCTGTTTTATTGTTTTAATTATTGTGATTTAATTCATTCTTTTAAAGTTTACTTGATTGATAATTATGATATATTATATAACACTTCAATTTATTAATATTTATCTTTATTTTAAGTTTAATTTGCTAGTTTTGGAACAACCCATTACAAATGAGTAGTTGGATGATTCCTTGGTTGTACCTCTTATAAATTAGAGTATTATTCAGTCCATTCCATATTCAACATCCCATTTTCGATGAGAAGCACACTCATGTGGATACACATCCATTTATTGTTAGTATAATATCTCATTACCTGGAATAAATTAATAATAACGGGCTTTAGTGAAAAAATTAGAGATAGTTTATAGGAAAATTTTATAATTATTATTCATAATATGTACAAGGATATGACACGTCAATCGGACGTGTGGTGTGCACAGTACGGTTGAATATGTGTTTTTTAAGTGTTTGACGCCATTTAAAATGGTTCATCGGGTGGTCAAAACCAGCTGAACTCCCTCATAATACCATGAAATCAGACAATAATAACTATTGAGTCAATTGTGAAATTATTGGGTAGACGGTACATCAATAAGAGGTGCCGTGTGACTATGGTGAAGGAAAACGCAAATCTAGTGCCATAAAACACCAAAACGAATGTTTAACTATCAGATCCATAGAAAACATCCCCAAAATGACTTCAAATCATAGGAAAAAAAATCTAATTATTATTCATGACATGTACAGGGAGACGACATGTCAATCGAACGTACGGTGTGCATAGTACGACTAAATATATGGTTTTTAATTGTTTGGCGTGATTCAAAAAGGTGTGTGGGGTGGTGAAAACTAGCCGAACGAACTCAAAATTCCATGAAATTAGATGAAAACAAACAATAAGTGAATTTTGAAATGGTTGGGTAGAAGGTACGTCAATCGGAGGTGTCGTATAACCGCGGTGACAGAAAATGAAAATTTGGTGCCATAAAACACCAAAATGAATGTTTAATGGACAGATCCATAGAAAACATCCTTGAAATGACTTTAAATCATAGGAAAAAAATCTAATTATTATTTGTGACGTGTACGAGGAGATGACACGTCAATCGGATGTGTGCTGTGCGTGGTGCGACTGAATATATGGTTTTTAAGTGTTTTGGGTGCTTTAAAATGGTGTGTGGGGTGGTTAAAATCAAACGAATGACCTCAAAATTCCATGAAATCAGAAGAAAACAACTAGTGAGTGAATTTTGAAATGGTCTGGTAGACAATACGTCAATCGGAGGTGTCATGTGACCGCGGTGATGGAAAATGAAAATCTGGTGCCATAAAACACCAAAACGAACGTTTAACAGTTAGTTCCATAGAAAACATCATCAGAATGACTTTAAATCATAGGAAAAAAATCTAATTATTATTCATGATGTGTATGAGGATACGACACATCAATCAGATGTGCGGTGTGCGCGGTATGATTGAATATGTGGTTTTTAAGTGTTTGATGTGCTTCAAAAAGGTGCATCGAGTGGTCAAAACTAGATGAACAAATTCAGAATGACATGAAATTAAAGGAAAACAATTGGTGAGTGAATTTTGAAATTTTCTGGCAGATGGCGCATCAATCGGAGGTGTCATGTGACTGCGGTGATGAAAAACAAACTTTTCATGTTATAAAAGACCAAAATACGTGTTTAACAATCAAATTCATAGAAAAAAACATTAGAATGAAATGAAATCACATGAAAACAATATAATTATTATTATTGATGTGTATGAGGAGGCGAAACTTCAATCAGACATGCAGTGTGCGCGGTACAGTTGAATATGTGTTTTTTAAGTGTTTGGTGCGCTTTAAAAAGGTGTGTGGGGTGGTCAAAACCATATGAACGACCTCAAAATACCATGAAATCAGATAAAAAAACTGGTGAGTGAATTGCGAAATATTCAGGTAGATGATACGTCAATCAGAGGTGTCGTGTGACCGTAGTGATGAAAAACACAAATCTGGTGCCATAAAACACCAAAACGAACATTTAACAGTCAAATCCATATAAAACGTCCTCAGAATGAATTGAAATTATAGAAAAACAATATAATTTTTATTTTTGATGTGTACGAGGGGACAACACATCAATAGGACGTGCGATGTGTGCGATACGACTAAATATGTGGTTTTTAAGTGTTTGGCGTGCTTCAAAAAGGTGCGTGGGGTGGTCAAAACCATCCGAATGACCTCACAATGCCATGAAATCAGACAAAAACAGCCGGTGAGTGAATTTTGAAATGGTCGAGTAGACGATATATCAATTGGAGGTGGCATGTGACCATAGTGATAGAAGACGTAAATATGGAGCCATAAAACACCAAAACGAACGTTTAATGGTAAGATCCATAGGAAACATCCTCAGAATGACTTGAAATCATAAGAAAACAATATAATTATTATTCTTGATGTGTATGAGGATACAACACATCAATAAGATGTGTAGTGTGCATTATACGACTTAATATGTGGTTTTTAAGTGTTTGACACGCTTCAAAAAAGTGCGTGGGGTGTTCAAAACCAGCTGAACGACCTCTAAATGCCATGAAATCAGTTGACAATAACCGGTGTGTGAATTTTGAAATGTTCAGGCATACGGTAAGTCAATCAGAGGTGTTTTGTGACTGCAATGATGGAAAATGCAAATCCGGTGCCATAAAACACCAAAACGAACGATTAACGGTCAAATCCATAGAAAACATCCTCAGAATGACTTAAAATCACATGAAAATAATAAAATTATTATTAATGATGTGTAAGAGGAGATGAAACATCAATCAGACGTGCGTTGTGCGTGGTACGACTGAATATGTGGTTTTTAAGTGTTTGACGCACTTCAAAAAGGTGCATGGGGTGGTCAAAACCAGCCGAATTACCTTAAAATGCCATGAAATTAGATGACAAAAACTAGTGAGTGAATTGTGAAATGGTCGAGTAGAAGGTACATCAATCGGAGGTGTTGTGTGACCATAGTGACAGAAAAAACAAATCTGGTGTCATAAAACACCACAATGAACGTTTAATAGTGAGATTCATAAAAAACTTCCTCAGAATGACTTTAAATCATAGTAAAACAATATAATTATTATTCGTGATGTGTACGAGGAGACAATACATCAATCAGAGGTGCGGTGTGCATGGTACGACTAAATATGTGGTTTTTAAGTGTTTGGCGCGCTTTAAAAAGGTGTGTGGGGTGGTCAAAACTAACCGAATGACTTTGAAATGACATGAAATCAGAAAACAAAAACCAGTGAGTTAATTGATAAATGGTTTGGTAGACGGTACTTCAATCAAAGGTGTTGTGTGACCGTAATGATGGAAAACACACTTTTCATATTATAAAAGATCAAAACATGCGTTTAACAATCAAATGCATAGAGAACAACATATTAATGAAATGAAATCACATGAAAACAATATAATTATTATTTGTGATGTGTACGAGGAGACGACACGTCAATCGAACATGCGGTGTGCGCGGTACGACTGAATATGTGGTTTTTAAGTGTTTGACGCGCTTTAAAAAGGTGCATGGGGTGGTCAAAACCATCCAAACGACCTCAAAATTCTATGAAATCAGAAAAAAAACACTAGTGAGTGAATTGTGAAATGGTTAGGTATATGGTACGTCAAGTGGAGGTGTCGTGTGACTGCGGTGACAGAAAACACACTTTTCATGTTATAAATGACTAAAACATGCGTTTAACAAACAAATTCATAGTAAACAACATCTGAATGAATTTAAATCATAAGAAAACAATATAATTTTTATTCATGATGTGTATGGGGAGACAACATGTTAATCATACGTGCGGTGTGCGTGGTACAGATGAATATGTGTTTTTTAAGTATTTGACGCCCTTTAAAAAGGTGTGTGGAGTGGTCAAAACTAACTGAACGACCTAAGAATGCTATGAAATTAGATGATAACTACCGGTGAATGAATTGTGAAATGGTCGGGTAAACGATACATCAATCGGAGGTTTCATGTGACCGCAGTGACGAAAAACGAAAATTCGGTGCCATAAAACAACAAAACGAACGTTTAATGGTTAGATGCATAGAAAACATTCTCAGAATGACTTGAAATCATATGAAAACAATCTAATTATTATTAATGACTTGTAAAAGGATACAACATGTCAATCAGACATGTGGTGTGCGCGGTACAACCAAATATGTAGTTTTTAAGTGTTTGGTGCTCTTCAAAAAGGTGCCTTGGGTGGTCAAAACCATCTGAACGACCTCGAAATGCCATGAAATCAGACGACAAAAATTGGTGAGTGAATTGTGAAATGTTATGGTAGATGGTATGTCAATCTAATGTGTCATGTGACCACGGTGACATAAAACACACTTTTCATGTTATAAAAGACCAAAAAAAGCGTTTAATAATCCAATGCATAGCAAATGACATCAGAATGAAATGCAATCACTGGGAAACTGACTTATTATTATTGGTGAGTTGTGTAACCAGAGGAAACAACAATCAAACATGTGGTATGGTTAGAACAATATAATTAGCAATTTTAAATTTTTAAAAAGGTATTCAAAATTATGAATATATTTTCAAAATCAAATACATTCGATCTGTTATACTAATCTTGAATTGAAATATTCTATTGAATTTCAATTATTTGTTTGGATGTTTTTTCAGTACTAATTTTTATATTAAATTTTATCATGCAATTATAATCGATGATGGATGTGAAGCTTGGAAGATGACAAGATGAATAGATTTACGTGCGCATGAGTTTATATATTTTGGAAATGTTTTTTTTTGTGATTTTGAAATATATAGTTTTTTATTATATTGCTATCATTTTTAAAAAAATAAAATAAAAATTATAGAGACTTTCATTTGGTGGTCACTATAGGCTATGCGTAGAAGAGGTATAACGACTGCTAAACTGAGATCATTATAGCTAAATCCAAGGGACCCTATAGTGACCTCCAGACAACAGTCACTATAACCAAACCCAAACTGACCTATAGCGGCCACCATTTGGCGGTCGCTATAGGCCATGTCCATCTCCTTTACAACGTCTGCCATTTAGAGTCCGCTATATCTCTTTAGCGACGACTTTTGGTGGTCTCTAAAATCCTTTATTCTACTAGTGTATGAACACTCACTATTTAATATAATCCCTCTGTCTCATTATCTCATCAAGCAAGTTTCATGATAGTGTCATCAACCTATTTTCTTGATACGTCTTTCTTGGACTACCTGAAATAAACTCATCATTACACTATGACCATGAAATTTAGGGAGAAGATTCTATTTCAATCAAAGGGTTGAGATATCAACTTCCATAAATGGAAGGGAAAAATCTTTCCTCGGCTTATCCATTACTAACATGTCACTCGTGACGCACCCAATGTACCCTACTTCTTGTCAACATATGGTATGAAAATTTTCGATAGTAAATCAATGTACGCAAGTCATGACACACATTAATGATAATATTAAAGTATAAGGACCATTACACATGCTCGTAGATATATATATCTGATGACACCAAAACATGCAGAATTCCTACAGGTGGGTATGTTCTCATAACCTCCTATCTTGGAGATTACCAAGTGATAACTTCATGAGAAGAAGTCTCATATGATTTTGAGTACTCACACATAACGTTCTGTATACCATGTGTCCCATCATAGTATGTCATCCAACCACAGAACTATATTTAAGAATATTATCACAACACTTCAAGGTTCTTATCATAGCAGGGAACTGCTATGACCTTGTCAATGCGATAAATACTCAAGGACATTATTACATCATAGTCATGCAGAATAATGAAAAATATGTAATAAGATGTTTAATATTTAAATACATTAAATATTCATGTAATCAAAGTACAAAAAATTGGTTATAGGACACCGACTCTAAAAAAACTCCCACTTGGACTAGAGCCGACTGCCTACGAATTTCAGCCCGCTAGATATCACATGATGATCATGTTTCTACTGAGTCAAGGCTTTAGTCAAGGAGTCCTCTATGTTGTATTTTGCGTAAATGATGCTCACTGCAAATTCACCTCTATGAGAAAAATCCCTCAAGATATGATACTTCCAAAGTATGTGCTTTGTCCACTGATGTGACCTTGCCTCTTTTGCGAGAGCCACTGCTGCAGTAATATTGTTAGAGTCGGTGTCCTGAGAACCAACTGTTTATACTTTGATTACATGAATGTACACTTATTATATATTGTTCATTATTCTTCATGACTATAATATAATAATGTCCTGGAATATTTGTTGTATTAATAAGGTCATAGAAGATCCCTGCTATGATGAGAACTTTGAAATTCTATAAAAATATTCTTAAATAAAGTTCTATAGTTGGATGACACAATATGATAGGACACATAGTATACAGACCATCATGTGAGAGTACTCGTAAAAAGACAAGACTCTCTCTCATGGAGTTCTCACTTGGTAATCTCCAAGATGGGAGATTATGAGAACAGACCTTCCAGTAGTAATTCCGCATGTCTTGGTGTCATCAGACATCACTACCTACAAGCATGTGTAATGGTCCTTAGACTGGAAGATTATCATTAACTCATGTCATGACTTGCGCACTTAGATTTGCTGATGAAAACATCACGAAGATAGTTGGCGGGAAGTAGGGTATGTTGGGTGTGTCACGAATGACATATTGTTAATGGATAAGTCAAGGAAGGATTTGTCCCTTCCATATTTATGGAAGTAGATATCTCAGGCCCTTTGATTGAAATAGAACTGTCGCCCAAATTCCATGGCCATGGTGTCATGACAAGTTTATTTTTGGAAGTCAAAGATTGACGGATCAAGCATATAGGTTTATGACACTGCCATGAAACCTTCTTGATGAGATATTGAGACAAAGGGATTAAATTACATGGTAAGCATTCGTATGAGGTGTCACATCAATGTAGCGTCAACTTCTTTCTCTTAGGTGCCTTGACCAGTTGCTAGACAATAATCTTGGACTTTAGACAAGCCCGCCTAATGCCAATGAGAAAAAGGCCTAGAGGGTCACACACAAAGTGTATCCAAGTATCTCAAGTAGAATAAAGATTATTCCCGTATGTGGTTTAATAATTATTCAAGGAAGCCTAAATCATTTTAATGCCAGAGGAAGAATAAAATAAAAACAAGATATAAACGCTATGTACATTGAATGTACACGCCGTGTAGTTTTCATTTTGGAAAGGAAATGAAAAACAAGTACACGCCGTGTATTAATGATTACACGTCATGTAGTTTTTTCAGTCGAGATTTTGAGGAAATAATATTGTTTTATTAAATGATATTTATGATAATCAACGTGGGCGCATGTCAATGAATTAATGATTCGACATGGGGGTTTTCAATAAGAGTTAATGAAATAAATAAAATGCGTAACATGTTGATTTATTGTCATAACTCTATAAACTCAAACCTAATTATAAATATCCTCACAACCCCAACACTTTTCCCTAATCGTTGTGAACAAAAATTCTGGAGAATTCTCTCAGGGCCGAAAGAACACCTTCCTCCAAGAACGCTCTCAAGACCAAGAGAGATCCTCCTCCATCAGATCAAGGTGATCTAATGCGGACAACTCAAGCAAAGGATTCTCCATGCTAACACCTGAAGACTCCTTTGGAGACGTCCAAAGATACGTGGTGCACATGTGGATCACTGCTAGAGGAATTCTACACTTGGCTTCTACGACGCAACGAATAATCACATTGGAACGTGATTAGAAATATCAACGAAGAAAGAACGTCATAAAAGGTATACTTATTGACAATTAATTAAATTAATTATAATCAACCTATGATGATCCTTCTTTATGGTTTTGGGACTATTCAACTTCTTTGTCTATTTCTGTGATTCAATCTGTAGAGTCTGGCATTTATCGTTGTATTGATCCCAGATTGATCATTGCTAATGACAAAAATCCAAGTGGGCACATCCACCCATGAGCTTCTACTGCACCCGAGACCTTCAAGTCGTATCAGAGCGGTCACACCGTTGATTATAGTTATTTAATTTTCATTGATAATTTATGCATTTATATTTGATTCAATTTCAGATAAATCATTCTTTAAAACTGAATGAACGAGATCTGTTCTTACTCCTTCATTTCTCAATTCACATCACATAAATGACCTTTTAATTTTAATTTTGATTAAAATAAAAATGAGAAACTCATCCGAAGGAGCTGATCATTCTATCTATACAACACAAGAATACACGGTGTGTAGTGAAAACTACATGCTGTGTACTTAAGTTCAACAAACCGGTACTGGTCCGCCAAACCACACCATGTGAATTGAGCTTACCTAAGTTTTTAATACACCATGTTGACCAGAACTGAACGGCGCGTGGAAACCGGAATACACAGCGTGTATGTTGAATCAACACACCGTGTAGTCCGATCTGGCCCAGGTGAAATCGTGTACAAGGAGAATCCGTGTACCGCGTACATGGGATTGCTAGGCCGATAACCACGTAACAAGGAAGTACACGCCGTGTAAGAATAATCTACACGCCATGCACTCCAAAATTTCCAAAGTACAGAAAACACACCAAAGCCCTCAGCGTGTACTTTGGATAAAGGGTGAAAACAAATACACACCATGTAATGTAGCCTACATGCCTTGTAATTTCCAGAAATGGAATTTCACCAGGTTTCCTCCAAATTACAAAGACCCGTACAAGGAATATTGATGAGAAGAATCTCAAGGAAATTCAGAAAAGAATTCAAGATAAATAATTGATTAATTATAAGATCATAATTAATTGAATTCAAGTGCGACTTATCTTGAATAAGATAACGATTAAAAGAATTTGAATACTAAATATGCGTAAATTTTGTTGCATGCTATGGATGATCATGAGATAGACTAAAGACCCTTTGTTTGTGTATGGTTTCATTTAAATTTATCTAATTTAAATTCATTGGCTTGTGAGCCTTCTTCCAATAAAATGTAGGGCCTTCTTTCCCATGGTTTTTTTAATGTAAACCCCATGTAATGGAGGATCTCCCAAGCCAGAAGAGACGGTTCAAAATCCGAAGCTAAGGAAAAACTAACCCAATAAGAAACAAAGGTGGATATGTGGGTGCTGCAAAACATGAACTATCGAGTTCAAGGTGTTTTTCCCTAGGTCAGGGTTATCTTATCAAAACTGCTAGATAAGATAACCAATAAAAGATCATGATCATGCCATCTTATTTTATTTATGTATGATTGCATGGTTTATTTATTATGTATGTGTTGTCGTGATCACATAGTTAATGAAATAAACAAGCATGAAAAGATGGAATAAAATAAAAACTGGACTATGCATAAACATTATCAAAACATGGTTAATCACTTAAGAAACAATCACTTAATATTAACAAGCACGTGATAATGTGAAACTATGAATAAAGGATTTAAATCCCTCAAATACCATATTAAAGTCAGACCAAGCCTTCCGTTACTTGATTAAGGGAAAGACTCAATAAAACTATGTGTTTGACCAACCCTTGTTTGGACACTTACTTTTATAAAGGAAGCTCTTATGAAAGTTTTGTACTGAATTAAACATTTTACATCAAGAGGAGTATCCCTCCCTAGACTTTTTGTAAAATGGAGGAAAGTTTTGAGGAAATCCAAGTCAGGATTTAAGGATTGGGGAGTCCACTCAACAAATCAAGGAACTGTAGGCTCATAGTTTGCAAAGACCTGCCTACCTAAATACCTTCTAATAGTTTGACCAACCCTTGTTGGGGTTATACAAAGGGGAATATGGATCCTTTCCATTAGAATATCATGGAAACTGGACATTCCGAGTTCAATGGTGAGGGTCATTGGGACTTGATAAAATAGTGGGAGACTTAATAAAATTTATCATTTCTCATAAAATGTAATCAAGAAAGTACTAATGATATGCTCTTTTAATTGTAGAATAAAAATTACAAACTCATCAACCACACTATCCCCATGATCAATTCTGGATAAAGACAATATCCTCACCGGTAGTAACTTTCAGGAATGGTTTAGGCACCTTCAGGTTATCCTACTCCATGAATAAAAGTTTTATTTGCTGGAGTCCTCACTTCCTGATTCGCCTTCCCAAGGGACGAGTGATGAAGATTTCCTGGTCTATGATCAACATTTGAACGATGCACTCGACATTCAATTTTTGATTCTATCACCAATGTCTAGTGAGCTCATGAATTCTCATGAAGACATGAATGCCTATAGTATGCTTGAGCACCTTCGTGGTCTATACCAGGAGAGATCAAGACAGGAAAGGTTTGAGATCTCCAAGGCTCTATTTCAGAGCAAGCTTGGAGAGGGTTCCCCAGCTAGGCCTCATGTAGTCAAGTTCATTGGATACATTGAGCGCTTGGAGGTTCTAGGGTTTAAACTCCCCAAAGAACTGGGTATCGATCTCATTCTTGCATCACTTCCCCATAGCTTCTCTAACTTTGTTGTAAATTTCAACATGAACAACATTTAGAAGTCTCTATCTGATATTCTTATCCTCATTCGCCAAGTGGACAATGATATGAAGCACGAAAAGTCTTTTGTCCTTATAGTGAATAAAAGGAAAGGTAATACGAAGAGCTTTAAGCCCAAATCTTCTTCAAGGCCTTCCAAGAAAAGGAAGATCAAAGGGGAGGTAAGAGAACAGGAGGCTATTTGTTCCACATGTGGTAAGAAGGGCCATTGGAAGAAAAATTGCACCCGGCCAAGGAAGAAAGGGGAAGCTTCAGGTACGTTTGTTATCGAATTCAATCTATCTATTTCTACTAATTGGGTATTAGATACTGCTTGTGGTTCTCACATCTGTATCCAAATATAGGAACCAAGTAGATTCATAAATATTGACCGAGGTGAGGTGAATCTGTGAGTAGCTAACAGAGCCAGACTCACTGCTGTAGCTGTCGGAGACTACCACCTCACATTGCCTACTAGGATGGTTTTGGTATTAAAAGGATGTTATTATATACCCTCTATAACCAAAAACATTATTTTAGTATCCTGATTAGATACTGATGGATCCATCTTCAAGTTTGGAAATAAATTTCGCTAATTTTATAAAGATAACATTTGTTTTGGTAGGGAACATTTATATAACGACCTTTATGTGTTAGACTACACAAACCAAGTAATGGAAGTAGATGACAAAATTAATTCACATGACTCATACCACACCCAACTTTGACATCACCGACTAGGTCATGTCAATGAGAAACATTTGACAAAATTACATCAAGATGGGTGTTTAGATTCTTTTGAACTAAAACCACTTGGTGTATGTCATGCGTCTACAAGGCAAAATGACCAAAGCCCCATTTAGTGGGAAAGGTGAAAGGGATAAAGAGCTTCTAGAATTAGTTCACATAGATGTGTGTGGACCATTTCCAGTTGAATCAGGGTGTGGGTTCTTGTATTTCATAACTTTTACTGATGATTTTAGTAGATATGGATATATTTACTTAATGAGGTATAATTCAGATTCTTTTGATTGGTTCAAAGAATATAGGAATGAAGTTGAGAACCATCTTGGTAAGAAGATTAAGAAACTCCGCTCAGACATAGGAGGAGAATATCTTAATCAGGACTTCATTGATTTCTTATGGAATTTTGGGATTCTATCTCAACTCACTCCTCCTTAAACGCCTTAGTGGAATGGTGTAAGTGAAATTAGGAATCACACCCTATTGGATATGGTGAGATCAATGATGAGTCATGCGAGTATTCTATTATCCTTTTGGGGATATGCATTACAAACAACAACACACATACTAAACCAAGTACCAACTAAATCGATAAATTTTATTCCATATGAGTTATGGAGTACATGCAAATCCATGTTATCAAATTTACAAGTGTGGGGTAGCGAAGCATTTGTTAAGGCCTCTTCAGGTAAAAAACTTGCATCTCAAGGCACAAAGTGTACCTTTATAGGATATCCCAAGGAAACAAGGGGATATTACCCATAAAATCCCTCAGATAAAAAGGTTACAGTGGCAAGACATGCCATATTCCTTGAGAGTGATCACATCTCCAAAAGATATAGTGGGAGCAATATAGACTTCAATGAAGTCAAGGCCCAATATACATAGGAGTTGGTACAAGAACAGATTCCATAAAGCCCCGTGGAAGAATAATCTGTTCCAGAGACACAAGAACTACGTAGGAGCATGAGAGAGGTGAGAGAACCATAATGATATGGTTTTCTTATCACTAAGTATGGTGACTCATTATTGGTTGAAAATGATGATCCTATTACCTACAAGTAAGCAGTTGGAGGCACAAACGTTGCCAAGTGGTAAGAAGCCATGAATTCTGAAATGGATTCCATGTACCAAAACCAAGTCTGGATTTTGGTAGATCCTCCAATTGATGTAAAGAATGTTGGTAATAAATGGGTATTCTAGAAGAAACTGGACATGGAGGGACAAGTCATCACCTATAAGGCGTGACTAGTTGCAAATGGTTTTAGACAGCGTTAATGAATTGACTATGATGAAACCTTTTCACCGGTTGTGATGCTGAAATCCATCAGAATCCTATTGGCCATTACCGATTACCATGAATATAAAATTTGGAAAATGGATGTCAAAACAACATTCCTTAATGGGAACCTCCAGGAAGATGTCTACATGACACAACCTGAAGGTTTTGTGACTCCAAAGGATTCCAACAAGGTATGAAAGTTTTATAAATCCATTTATGTATTAAATCAAGCATCAAGGTCATGGAACATTCATTTTGATGAAGCTGTAACGTAATTTGTATTTTTTAAGAATGAATTTCATCCTTGTGTCTACAAAAGGTTTAGTGGAAGTGCAGTCGTTTTCCTAATAGGATATGTTGATGACATATTAATAACTGGAAACGAAGTACCTATCTTACAGTCAGTTAAGGCATGGTTGGATAAATGATTCTCTATGAAAGAATTGGGTGAGGCAACATATATTCTTGGGATCAAGATCCATCGTGATAGATCCAAAAGAATGCTGGGCTTGAGTCAAAGTACATACATTGACAAGATACTGAAGAGATTCAATATGGAACAGTTCAAGAGGGAATTGTTACCAGTGTCACATGGCATTCATATTTCCAAGAAAATGTGTCCTCAGACACATGAGGAAAGAAAGAAAATGGTACGGATCCCTTACGCATCTGCGATTGGGTCATTCATGTATGTTATGCTATGTACAAGGCTATATGTTGCTTACGCATTAAGTGCGGTAGGAAGATATCAAGATGATCCAGGAGACCGCCATTGGATGGAAGTCAAGACTATCCTTAAGTATCTGAGGCGTACTAATGATATGTTACTGGTTTATAGAGAAGATGAGGAACTAGTCACTAGAGGACATGTAGATGCTAGTTTCCAGACTGATCAAGATGAAATGAAGTCGCGGATTGGATGAATCTTTAGTTTGAATAGAGGTTCAGTGAGCTGGAAGAGCTCAAAGAAAGGTGTGGTCATAGATTCTACAGCAGAGTCCGAGTATATCGCAGATTCTGAGGTAGCTAAAGAAGCAGTATGGATGTGAAGTTTCATCCAAGAGCTGGATGTAGTACCTAGCATTAAAAATCCTATCACGCTCTATTGTGATAATACTGCAGCGGTGGAACTTGAAAAAGATCCAAGGTCACATCAGCAGACAAAGCACATACTTCAGAAGAATCATCTCTTGAGGGATTTTTCTTAGAGAGGTGAAGTTGCAGTGAGTAGTATTTACATGGAAGACAACGTGGTGGACCCCTTGACTAAAGCCTTGAATCAAAAAAAAACATGATCATCATGTAAGGTCTAGTGGACTAAAAGTCATAGGAAGTTGGCTCTAGTCCAAGTGGGAGTTTGTTAGAGTTGGTGTCCAGAGAACCAACTATTTATACTTTTATTACATGAATTTACACTTATTATACATTGTTCATTGTTCTTCATGACTATAATATAATAATGTCCTGGAATATTTGTTACATTAATAAGGTCATGGAAGATCCCCGCTATGATGAGAACCTTGAAATTCTATAACAATATTATTAAATAAAGTTCTACGGTTGGATGACATACTACGATAGGACACATAGTATACAGACCATCATGTGTGAGTACTCGTAAGAAGACGAGACTCTCTCTCATGGAGTTCGCACTTGGTAATCTCCAAGATGGGAGATTATGAGAACAGACCCACCATTAGTAATTCCACATGTCTTGGTGTCATCAGACATTTCTATCTACGAGCGTTTTTAATGGTCCTTAGACTAGAAGATTATCATTAACTCATGTCATGACTCACACACTTAGATTTGCTGACAAAAACCATCACGAAGACAGTTGGTGTGAAGTAGGGTATATTGGGTGCGTCACGAATGACATGTTGTTAATGTATAAGTCGAGGAAGAATTTGTCCCTTCCATATTTATGGAAGTAGATATCTTGGGCCCTTTTATTGAAATAGAATTGTCACCCAAATTCCATGGTCATGGTTTCACGATGAGTTTATTTCTGGAAGTCAAAGAATGACGGATCAAGCATATAGGTTTATGGCACTTCCATGAAACTTGAATGATGAGATATTGAGACAAAGGGATTAAATCACATAGTAAGTGTTCATATGAGTTGTCATGTCAATGCGACATCAACTTATTTCTCTTGGGTGCCTTGACCCGTTGCTAGATAGTAATCTTGGAATTTAGGAAAGCCCGCCTAATGCCAACGATAAAGAGGCCTAGAGGGTCACACACTAAGTGTATCCAAGTATCTCAAGTAGAATAAAGATTATTCCCATATGTGGTTTAATAATTATTCAAGGAATCCTAAATCGTTTTAATTCTAGAGGAAGAATAAAATGAAAAAAATATATACACGCTGTGTACATTGAATGTACACGCCATGTAGTTTTCATTTTGGAAAGGAAATGAAAAAAAAGTACATGCAGTGTATTAATGATTACATGCCGTGTAGTTTTTTCAGTCGGGATTTTGAGGAAATAATATTGTTTTATTAAATGATATTTATCATAATCAGCGTGGGTGAATGTCAAGGAATTAATGATTCGACATGAGGGTTTTCAATAAGAGTTAATGAAATAAATAAAATGCGTAACGTGTTGATTTATTGTCATAATTCTATAACCTTAAATCCAATTATAAATATCCTCAAAACCCCAACACTTTTCCCTAATCATTGTGCACAACAATTCTAGAGAATTCTCTCAAGGCAGAAAGAACTCCTTCCTCCAAGAACACTCTCAAGATCGAGATTGATCCTTCTCCATCAGATCAAGGTGATCTAAGGCATACAACGCAAGAAAAGGCTTCTTCATGCTAGCACCCAGAGATTCCTTTGGCAATGTCTAGAGATACATGGTGCACGTGTGGATCACTGCTAGAGGAATTCTACACTTGTATTCTGTGACGCAATGAGGAATCACATCGGAACGTGATCAGAAATATCAACGAAGAAAGAACACCATAACAGGTACTTCTTCTCAATTAATTAAATTAATTATAATCAACCTGTGATGATCCTTCTTTATGGTTCTAGGACTATTCTTCTTCTTTGTCTATTTTTTTAATTCGGTCTATGGAGTCTGGTGTTTATCATCGTATTGATCCTGGATTGATCATTGCTAATGACAAAAATCCAATTGGGCATATACACCCACGAGCTTCTGTTACGCCCGAGACCTTCAATTATCACAATAAAGTGTGATGAGATCTTTACTATTAGGCACCACATCCAGATCTTGGATGAAGATTCACATATAAACTTCTTCTTTAGATGCCTCAAAAGTTGCAATATAATTGGAATCTGGTGTAGAATCTGTAACAACCATCTACTTTGAGCTCTTCCAGCTCTCAATATCTCCATTCAAAGTGAAGATGTATCCCGTCTGTGACTTCATGTCGTCCTAATCATCCTAGAAACTAAAATATGAATATCCTCTAATGACTAGTTCCTCATCTACTCTATAAACTAAGAACATATCCTTAGTACGGATCTGATACTTAAGGATATTCTTGACTACCATCCAATGGCGGTCACCTGGGTCAGCTTGATATCTGGCTACTACACTTAGACATCTAACCTGGTACATAGCATGACATACATGACTAACCTAATCACTGATATGTATGGATTCCTTTCCATTCTCCCTCTTTCCTTATGCATTTGAGGACACATTTTCTTAGAAAGATGAATGCCATGTGATGTTGGAAACAATCCTCTATTGGATTATTCCATACTGAATCTATTCAGTATGTTGTTAATGTATATACTTTGACTTTGGCCCAAAAATCTCTTGGATATATCATAATGGATCTTTATACCAAGAATATATGTTTACTCACCTAATTTCTTCATAGAGAAGCATTGATTCAACCATTTCTTAACATGTTGTATGACTGGTATCTCATTTCCAATAAGTAATATGTCATCAAAATATGCTATTAGGGAAATGACCACACTCCCACTAAACCGTTTGTAGACATAAGGTTCACATTCATTCTTTATAAAACCAAATTCCATTATGGCTTCATCAAAATGAATGTTCTATGACCCAGATGATTTCTTTAATCCATAAATGGATTTCTACAACTTTCATATCTTATTGACATCCTTTGGAGTCACAAACTCTTCAGGTTGTTTCATGTAGACATATTCTTGAAGGTTCCCATTAAGGAAGGTTGTTTTGACATCCATTTTTAAAATCTCATAGTCATGGTAAGAATCAATGACCAATAGAATTATAATGGATTTTAGAATCATAACTGTTGAAAAGGTTTCATCGTAGTCAATGCCGTGACGCTGCTTAAACCCTTTTGCAACCAGTTGTGCCTTATAGGTACTGACCTGTCCATCCATTTCTAGTTTCTTCTTGAATACCAATTTGAAACCAATAGGATTTACATAAACTAGAAGATCTACAAATATTTAGACTTGGTTTTAGTACATGGAATCCATTTCATAATTCATATCTTCTTACCACTTGAAAATATCTGTGCCACATACTACTTCCTTGTAGGTTATAGGATCATTATTATCGACTAATAATGAGTCACCATCATCAATAATTAGAAAACTGTACCATTCCAGTTCTCTAACCTCTCTTGTACTCCTACGTAGTACATGGGTCTCTGGAACATATCTTTCTTCCATGGGGATTTGTGGAATATTCTTTTGTACCAAATCTTGTGTACCTTGAGCCTCGACTTCATCGAAGTCTATCTCGATCCCACCATCTCTTTTGGATATGTTCTCTCTCTCAAGGAATATGGTGTGTCTTTACACTATAAAATTTTGTGTCTGAGGGGTCATATAGGTAATATCCCCTTATTTCCTTCGGGAATCCTATAAAGGTACATCTTGTGCATCGGGGTGTAAGGTTGTTACCTGAAGAGGCCTTAACAAACACTTTGCTACCCCACACATGTAAATTCGATAACATGGCTTTTCTTTCACTCCAAATATCATATGGAATACCATTTATCAATTTATTTGGTACTTATTTCAGTATGTGTGCCTCTATTTATAGTGCATATCCCCAAAAGGATAATAGAAGACTTGCATGACTCATCATTGATCTCACCATGTCCAACAAGGTGAGGTTCCTCCTTTCGCTTACACTATTCCACTGAGGCGTGTAAGGATGAGTGATTTGGGATAGGATCCCAAAACTCTGTAAGTAATCAATGAAGTCTTGATTAAGATACTCTCCAAATTAGTCTAAGCGGAGTTTCTTAATATTTTTACCAAGCTATTTCTCAATTTCATTCTTGTATTCCTTGAACTTATCAAAAAATCTGACTTATACCACAGTAAGTAGATATATCCATATCTACTAAAATAATCAGTAAAAGTTATGAAGTATGAGTACCCACCCCTTGCTTCAACTAGAAATGGTTTGCACACATCGGTATAAACCAGTTCAAGAAGCTCTTTGGCCGTTTCACCTTTCCCACTAAATGGGGCTTTGGTCATTTTACCTTGTAAACACATGTGACATACACGAAGTGGTTTTAGTTTGAAATAATCTAAATATCCATCTTGATGTAACTTTGCCAGGTGTTTTTTGTTTATATTACCTAGCTGGTGATGCCAAAGTTGGGTGTGGTATGATCCATGTGAAGTGTCTTTGTTATCGATTTCCATTACTTGGTTTGTGTAATCCAACACGTAAAGACCGTTGTATAAATGTGACCTACCAAAACAAATGCTATATTTTTAAAAGAAGCAATGTTCGCTTTCAAGCTTGAAAAAAACCATCTGTATATAGTCTAGATATAAAAATAATGTTTTTGGTTAGAGAATGCACATAATAACAACCCTTTAACACCGAGATCATTCCAGTCGGTAACGTGAGGTGGTAGTCCATGATAGCTACAACAAAAATTCTAGCTCCATTGGCTGCTTGTAGATCCACCTACCCTTGGTCAATTTTTCTAAATCTACTTGTTTCCTATATTTGAATACATATGTGATCACCAAAAGCTGTATCCAATACCCAATTTTTAGAAACAGATAAATTGAACTCGATAACAAACTCACCTAAAGATTCCCCTTACTTCTTTGGTTGGGTGCATTTTTTCTTCTAGTGGCCCTTTTTTCCACATGTGAAACAAACAAATTCCTATTCCCTCCCCCCCCCCCTTGATCTTTCTTTTCTTGGAAGGGAGTGAAAAATATTTGGGCTTAAAGCTCTTTGTCTTCCCTTTCCTCTTATTCACCATAAAGATAGAATGATTTTCATGATTTATATCTTTTTTCCACTTGGTGAATGAGGATAATATGATCAGATAGAGACATCTCAATGTTTTTCATATTAAAATTAACAAAAAAATTGGAGAAGCTTTGAGGGAGTGATTCAAGAATGAGACTGGTACTCAGTTCTATAGGAAGGTTAAACTCTAGAACCTCCATGCGCTCAATGTAGCCAATGATCTTGACTATGTGAGGCCCAACTGGAGAAGCCTCTCCAAGCTTACTCTAAAAGAGTGACTTGGAAATCTCAAGTCTTTCCTATCTTTCTCTCTCCTAGTAATGACCATAGAGGTGCTCAATTATTCTATACACATCCATGTTTTCATGAGACTTCATGAGTTCAATAGACATTGATGAAAGCATCAAACATTGAATGTTGACCACATCATTCATATGTTTCTCATAGACCAGCAAATCCTCATCACTCGCCTCTTTAGAAGGTAGATCATGTAATGATGACTTAGACATGTAAGACTTCTGTTCATGGCATAGAATAACCCGAAGGGGTCTAAACCATTCATGGAAGTTACTACCAGTGAGGATGTCACGACCCGACCCTACCCGGGCTTGATCCGTAACTACCCCAAGCCCGCCTCCATAGGCCAGGGGATGGCGACCAATGCCAAAGGCACAAAAAATCGGGGAGGCCTTTTCCAAAGTACCTGTACACACACACGCATCACACTCAATGTAAAAGTGCATAGTAAAAGGAAAAGTAAAGTACCAACTGTTATAAATAAACCAAAAAGTGCATCGACCTCTAAACAGTACAAAGCAAGCGCTGAAAGTAAACTGAAAAGAAAAGGGAAAAACATGTGCCCAACCAGAAAAGTGCCACAACCCGGCAACAGGTGAAAAAAAGTAAACAGCTGGAAGGGTCCCCCACCTGGAACCCAACTAAGACCACCGCACACGGTCCATGCTCCCAATCTCATAAGCTCATCTGACGTCACGACTAACCTGACCGTCGTCTGCAAGGGCACACCAAGTGCAGGCAAAGCCCAAGTAGGGGTGAGTATAAAAATACTCAGTAGGATACCCCGAAGTCTCGAGGGAGAAACAAAGGAGGTACCAAAGGGTGAGCAGTAGAGAGAACAGGGAAAAGTAAAGGAGTACAACCGAGAGTGTAGTAGAGTAACAATAGAGAGTCCAGCTCAACACAATAAGAGAAAGGAGGTAGACTCGTCCAGACACAAGGAGCTGGAAACGGTGAGAAGATAAACTTCTCATCGAGTCTTCTCTACCTATAGCAGGAGATTAGACTCGTCCAACCATGAGAAGTTAGACATGGAAAGCATGTGGCATACCCCGCGCGTCTTCGCCTCTCCTGGAAGGAGAGTAACCAAAACCCTAGAAGTGGGTACTGGAACAAGGTATATACATATCCATATGCTCAAACAAGAATTTCGAACAAGATCGTAAGGGGATCTCGATCCCGTAGCTCATCCCAAGAAAGTGAGTAGCCAACAGTCCCAGAAGTAAACACCATTGATGCCCAGCATCCCGCACGTCTGCCCCAAACTGCAAGTCAAGGGGCTCAAATCACCGCACCTCGACACTATCCACTTTGGGTGGCACTGACTCTCCCACACGGTTTTAGGTCACGTCACAAGAACGCATCTCGGTGGGGAAAGTGCCCCTCGTACTTGAGAGTTCTGGGGAAAGTCGAACCACACCTCGTCACTGCCCTGCAGTCGAGAGGTATTCTCAAATTCAAGCCGTCACAACATTAACCCGTACAACCAAGGGTCCCGCTCTGGTAGTCACGGAGAAAAGCCACAGACTATCCTAGTGGGAAGGACTGATTCTAAAAAGCCAACGGGTGACCCACTGCCCAGCCCTGCTGGAGGGTAGTTCATAATAAGATATCGGGTGACCCACTTCCCAGCCCTGCTGGAGGGTAATTCCTAATAAGATATCGGGGGACCCACTGCCCAGCCCTGATGGAGGGTAAACCCTAATACATCATCAGGAGACCCACTGCCCAGCCCTGCTGGAGGGTAGACCTAGAATAAGTCGACAGACAACCCACTACCCAGCCCTGCTAGAGGGTAGACCTGGAATAAGTCGACAGGCGACCCACTGCCCAGCTCAACTAGAGGGTAAATCCTAAGAGGTCATTGGGTGACCCACTGCCCAGTCTCTACTGGAGGGTAGACCCTAAGAGTGTCGAGTGACCCACTTCCTAGTCTCTACTGGAGGGTAGACCCTAAGAGTGTCGGGTGACCCACTGCCCAGTCTCTGCTGGAGGGTAGACCCTAAGAGTGTCGAGTGACCCACTGCCCAGTCTCTGCTGGAGGGTAGACCCTAAGAGTGTCGGGTGACCCACTGCCCAGTCTCTGCTGGAGGGTAGACCCTAAGAGTGTCGGGTGACCCACTGCTCAGTCTCTACTGGAGGGTAAACCCTAGAAGTCAGTGAGCAACCCACTGCCCAGTCTCTATTGGAGGGTAAACCCGAAGAAGTCGACAAGCAACCCACTGCCCAGTCTCTACTGGAGGGTAAACCCAGAACTGCTCTGTCCATCCCTACCGGATGGTACAACACTGGCCAACAGAACTCGGAGTGGGTGTCTCGCCACCACCCAACTCCAGAACAAAACTAGGGGAAACCACTCAACCCTGCTGGTCTAAACCATTGTGAACAGGAGGACCCTCTATGTCGTGAGAGGTCGAAGGTACGTAAAGTAGAACACGACACACACATGGGGCCCACAAGAGGTGTGGACCCAAGTCAACTCCAACCAAGTGCACAAACGTTCTCAGGTACAAACAACAACATGTACCTCCAAGCATTCCCGTATACTCCCAGAGTATACTGCGTTTCCAGCCTAAAGGCTATCGTGCACACGACACCCAACGTCAACGCGAAGGGCGTAAACGTAACAACTCCAACATGACACCTCATCGGCCCAGGCACGACCAACTACATCTCTTCAAGAATTCACTTCACTCTCCCAAGAGTGAACGCGATCACACGCCAAGGGTTCTCTGCAACCACCACAGGAAGAACCTCCACCAGTACACCTTTTATTCTTCCACATTTAAATGAGGTCTCGAATGAGGCTCCTCAAATCCAAACAGTTTGCACCGTTGTAATCCTTGCAGAAAAACATGCGATATAGACTACTTACTCGCCTCAAACGGATATCCGACGAAAAAGTCACCAACACCGCTTTACGCCCGAATGACGTCGCATGATCCCGATCCTCGGCCCCGAAAACAGTCAGGCGCATCACACCATTGCGATCCCCTCGGGAAAACATGTCAAAAGAACTGCTCACTTGAGTGTAACGGATATCCAGAGAAAAATATGTGTTCCGACATACTGAACATGAGCGGTGCTGTGTGGGACCTGCATCCCGGTCCTGAAGCACAATGAACAGATCGCACCATTGTGATCCTCTCAAAAAAGTATACAAGATGGACTATTCACTTGTCCAAAATGGACACCTGGTGATAAAGCTAGAAATCACCACCAACTCCCAAAACGGACCTCGTGGGGCCCACACCACCGTACAGAATTAAAGCGGGAAGATTGTGCCAATGCAATGCCCTCGAAAAAACACCCAAAAACGACTGCTCGCACGCCCCGAACAGACGTCCGATGAAAAATGTGCAAAAAGTTGTGTGCAACTCGAAAGACGGGCCGTGGGGTCCATGCCTCAACTCTGGTTTCAACACCCGAAACCACACTGGAAATCTCCATCTCAACGCCAGGGTCGCAACGCCACTGACATTGCTCAATTCGGACATCAGATGTGTCCGCGTTGCCCAAAACAAGAACCTACGAAAAAATGCTCATCCACTTAACGGCGTGTCGCGCCACCAAGGCCCTCGTATCAGGAATTAAAAATTCCCGAGACCATCTCAAAAAGTCCATCTCGATCCAAGGATCGCGTCGCCACAGATGACACGTGAATCCGACACCCGGTTTAGGAGTAACAAAGTTTTAAACGTCATCGGACTGAAAGGGGTGGACCGGACCGGTCTGGCCGGTCCACAGCCCCTGAACCGGCCGGTCCGCGGCTCAGCCTCCCGGTTCGCCGCGGCCCGCGGTCCAACCGCGCAGACCGTGGCTCAGCCTCCCCGGATCGGCCTAAGCCGGTCTTTTTGTTTCCACGCGGACCCGCATTACGCGGGTCCGGTCTGCCACCCGAGGTCGCGTCACGACCTCGGTCTTCCGCGACGACCCGCCGGCACAGCTGACCGTTCTCCTCCCGAGCCACTCGTCTAAGGCTGCCGTGCCAGTCGCCGAAGCCTGATGCCCTGCCGCCGCGCCAACCGCCTGGAGCCACCGCCTCGCCCCGCCTGGAGCCGCCGCTTGGCGCCAACGCCCTTGCTGCAACCGCCTGCTCCGCTCAACCGCGAGCCCCCCCGGCCACCTCCGCTGAAGACCGGTCGCGCCGTTGCGCTGGGAGCCTACCGCCGCTGCCTGAGCTCGCCGAAAAAAAAAGTAAACCGCCGGAAACTTCAAAAACTCGCGAACTTTGCCGGATGTTTGCGAACACTTCGGGACTCGGATTTTAAATTCAAAAAGTGCGTTGGGGAGCTCAGATCAGCCTCTTCACAACCACAACCTTCACTCAACAATCTGACAGCATAACGACGCTATAATTGGGATTCAAAGAGGGGTTCAGAAATTAAAAACTGAAAACATTGACCGCCTACCTGCGAGGGCATAGCCCGGAGCTTCGCCGCACGTGCTGCTACCGCTCCCGCCACGCTCGATGACGCCTTGATTGGAGGAGGGAGGTGGAGGAGGAGGAGGTTGAGAGGGAAGGTGGGTTTCACCAGGGGAATAGAGATAGGGGAGGAAGGGGGTGAAGGGATTAAATAAGGGAAAATTAATTAATCCCTTAATTAATTAAAAACTCAACCCAATTTAAATCCACATCTGCAACCCCAAACGCAATCGATCTTAGGTCATGCCTAGGGTAAAAACCACCTCCCGAGCACAATGGCGGTCTTTGAAATTTAATCCGGGGCCCCGTTCAAAAGTTATAAAATTTAACGTCCGAAGCCGCTAAATTACGAAAACGCCCCTGGTGGCATTTTTCATAGAAGGCCCGCACCCGGGAAAGTTACACCTCTACTAGGGTAAATAGCACACTCCGGACTCAAAGGTGCCATCAATTTTCCAATACAAGATACCGTTTAATAGATACTTTAGTTTCACCATTAAATGAATAAATTAATTATTTAATTTATCCATTTCACGTTCTGATAGCGAGCGAGGGGTCCCAACGTCCCGCTCCGACATTATTTATGTCGTTCCTAGGGTAAAAACCCTATTTTGGACCCATTTGTACTCTCATATTTCTGATCTGAATCACCGTTTAGGAGTTATCCCATTTATTTGGCATGTCAAGTGTGAACGCACTGAAAATTTAATTCCGGCCACACCAGGGCTCGTAATCGCACGCCGTCTGAAGGAACCGCTCTGGAATAACATCAAGAATATTCCAAAGTCTTTTATAGAAAAAATAGGGTTCTTACATCATTCCTTACTTCAAGATTTTCATCCCCGAAAAGCAAAACTAGGGAAACAACTCAGGGTACTAAGCCTACACCTGGCTCTTCCGTACCCAGAAGAACTCTTGCAAAGTCCCACGTCACCACACACATACCAAAGGGTTGGATCTGTTCATGTGAGGTATTCCCTTTCTGAGGACGTGCATAGGAGAACGCACACTTCTTCTCAGGTAAGCCACACGGGAGACGTCGTGAACCCACTCCAGACTTTGGGGTTAGGGCAAGGCAGTAGGGAACCTCGCCATCCCTTCGCACATTCTCAAATGGTCCGAAGGACCTCGGGGGTAGCTCACCTACCCGATCAAACCTCTACGTCCCATGCCGCGACTGGAATCACCACCCTCACCTGGAACAAGGCCCGGTGATTCCCTCCTTCAGAATATCCATATGGTGAAACACCCAAGGATATCTGGTCACGCAAGATTTCACAGTCGATGTCCCATGGCCCAGACTCTCTTATACGCTCGTAGAGCAAAGGAGTAGACACCATCGACTAAAGATAAAGGTTACACGCCTTTTATTCCACTAACACAGGGTTACACCGATGCCCCGCGTCACCCTGGTAACAACCCAAACAAGGAGCGGGGATAAAAGCATTTCACACACATAGTCTAACAATTCTACTTGCAAAAAGTAGAAGAGCTGTAGAGAATACCTCTTACCACCTCATGCTCCGCAGGATTGTAGACATCCAAAGCTCGCGGCTGTCCGTGGTCCCAACTATCAGCTCCCAGAGCCTGACGTGGACTGCCTGGTGGTGATGGGAAGACCTCGTAAGGTCATCCTCCACTTCCAACTCCTCCCGCTCTTCTTCAAGCACCACCTCTTTGGGTACTACTCTGATCACGGCGTTGTCTCCGTCATGATGGTGCACCTGCTGCCTGCCCGATATTCTCAACGTGCCTGGTCGGGCAGTCCCGCGCCAGGTGACCCCACCCATCGCAAGCATAACACCGAATCTATCCGGGCTGCACTGATGCCCTCCAACGCCACTGTGGTGTACAACCACACCCCTGAGTCCGATTATTGGAAAGCCACCTGTGTCGAGGTTCTACTTGTCGATGCCCGCTAGCTGCGACAGAAGTCTCGGCTCCATCGTGCCTACTACCACCATCAAATGCAAAGTATGACAAGAATATCTCTGTCACCCACGCCTACTCTAGCACCCTGGCATAAGTGGGAATTCCCAATGGTACTATGATGCCATGAATCTCTCGGCGGAGACCCTGCTCAAACTTCCGCGTTCAGAAGTTGCTGTCATGGACCAAGTCTGGGTAAAAGCATGCACGGTCTGCGAAACTAGCCGCGTACTCGGCCACCATCATCCCTCCCTTCTGAAACTACAGGAGCTCATGAATACAAATGGAGCGTAAGTAGGAGGGGAAAAACTCCTCACGAAACAACAACTGAAAGTCACTCCATGAAAGCGATGACTCGTCAAGAAACTGAGCCACCAGACTCCACCAATGCCAAACTGCTCCACAGAAAAGGTTGGTGGCTAAATCCACCATAAGATCTGCCGGTGTCTGCATAATCCTGAAAAGGCGAACCACTATCTCTAGCCAAACCTCTGCTGCCTGAGGGTCTGGCTCACCACCGAACCTTAGCGGTCTCTACCGCTGGAACTCAAGGTGTGCGCTCAACCTGCGCTCAAGCCCCGTCTACTATGCTAGAGCTGTCTGCTACTCACCAGGTGGGGGTGCTACTACTGGCCCACCCGGAGAAAGGGGCTCACATGATGGGTCCTGGACTGAGGCCTCGTAGCCCACAGGATTGTCGTCACGAACCAAAGCTGATATCTTGGCTGGCTGTCTTCGTGGAGACATCCTGAATATTATCAAGGAGTGCCACGATCGGATGAGAATATATGTATATAACAGTAACAACGATGGGGAGATGACTCAAGAAGGGCAGTCAAAGACTCAATCCTAGGTGATGCACAAACCAATTTTCCCTTCAACGAGTGTCTTAGCATGCCGAGTTGACAAGAGGGTTATCAGGGTCCTGGTGAATGGATACGTCGGCTGCCGCACCATCACTGGACTCCCTAGACTGAGAGCCGCTCTCAAGACAAGTTAACACTTTTTCCCTAAATCCCAACCAATTCCTTTTTAGGGATGTCCGAACAACGTCCCAAGGAATGAACCACCTCTGATACAACTTTGTCACGACCCGACCCTACCCGGGCTCAAGCCGCAACTACCCCAAGCCCGCCTCCATAGGCCAGGGGCTGGCGACCAGTGCCGAAGGCACAACAACTCGGGGAGGCCTTTGCCTAAGTACCTGTACACACACACGCAGAAAACTCAATGCAAAAGTGTAGAGTAAAAGGAAAAGTAAAGTACCAACTATTATAAATAAACCAAAAAGTGCATCGACCTCTAAACAGTACAAAGCAAGTGCTGAAAGTAAAATAAAAAGAAAAGGGAAAAACATGTGCCCAACCAGAAAAGTGCCACAACCCAGCAATAAGTGAACAAAATTAAACAACTAGAAGGGTCCCCCACCTGGAACCTGACTACGACCACCGCACGTGGTCCAAGCTCCCGATCTCCTAAGCTCCTCTGACGTCACGACCAACCTGTCTGTCGTCTGCAAGGGCACACCAAGTGCGGGAAAATCCCAAGCAGGGGTGAGTATAAAAATACTCAGTAGGATACCCCGAAGACTCGAGGGAGCAAAAAAGGAGGTACCGAAGGGTGAGCAGTAGAGCGAATAGGGAAAAGTAAAGGAGTACAACCGAGAGTGCAGTAGAGAAAAAATAGAGGGTCCAACTCAACCCAATAAGAGAAAGGAGGTAGACTCGTCCAGACACAATGAGATGGAAATAGTGAGAAGATGAACTTCTCGTCGATTCTTCACTACCTATAGTAGGAGAGTAGAATCTTCCAACCACAAGAAGCTAGACACGGAAAGCACGTGACATACCCCGCGCGTCTTCGCCTCTCTTGGAAGGAGAGTAACCAAAACCCTATAAGTGGGTACTAGAACAAGGTATATACAAATCCATATGCTCAAACAAGAAGCCCGAACAAGATCATAAGGGGATCTCCATCCTGTAGCTCAGCCCAAGAAAGTGAGTAGCCAATAGTCTCATAAGTATACACCATCGATGCCTAGAATCCCACACGTCTACCCCAAACTGCAAGTCAAGGGGCTCAAATCCACGCACCTCGACACTATCCGCTTTGGGCGACACTGACTCGCCTGCACAGTTTTAGGTCGTGTCACAAGGACGCGTCTCGGTTGGGAAATCACTCCTCGTACTTGAGAGTTCTATGGAAAGTCGAACCACACCTCATCACTGCCCTGCAGTCGAGAGGTCTTCTCAAATTCAATTCGTCACAACACTAACCCGTACAACCAAGGGTCCCGCTCCGGTAGCCATGGAGAAAATCCACAGACTAGACTAGTGGGAAGGATTGAGTCTGAAAAGCCAACGGGTGACCTACTACCCAACCCTACTGGAGGGTAGTTCATAATAAGATATCGGGTGACCCACTGCCCAGCCCTGCTAGAGGGTAATTCATAATAAGATATTGGGTGACCCACTGCCTAACCCTGTTGGAGGGTAGACCTGGAATAAGTTGACAGGCAACCCACTGCCCAGCCCTGCTGGAGGGTAGACCTGGAATAAGTCGGCAGGCGACCCACTGCCCAGCCCAGCTGGAGGGTAAATCCTAAGAGGTCGTTGGGTGACCCACTGCCCAGTCTCTGCTGGAGGGTAGACCCTAAGAGTGTCAGGTGACCCACTGCCCAATCTATGCTGGAGGGTAGACCCTAAGAGTGTCGGGTGACCCACTGCCCAGTCTCTGCTGGAGGTTAGACCCTAAGAGTGTCGGGTGACCCACTGCCCAGTCTCTGCTGGAGGGTAGACCCTAAGAGTGTCAGGTGACCCACTGCCTAGTCTTTGCTCGAGGGTAGACCCTAAGAGTGTCGGGTGACCCACTTCCCAGTCTCTACTGGAGGGTAAACCCTAGAATTTAGTGAGCAACCCACTGCCCAGTCTCTATTGGAGGGTAAACCCGAAGAGGTCGACGAGCAACCCACTGCTCAGTCTCTACTGGAGGGTAAAACCTAAACTACTATGGCCATCCCTACTGGATGGTACAACACTGGCCAACAGAACTCGGAGTGGGTGTCGCGCCACCACCCAACTCCATAACAAAACTACGGGAAACCACTCAACCCTACTGGTCTAAACCATCGTGAACAGGAGGAACCTCTATGTCGCGAGAGGTCGAAGGTACGTAAAGTAGAACACGGCACACACATGGGTCCCACACGACGTGTGGCCCCAAGTCAACTCCAACCAAGCGTACAAACGTTCCCAGGTACAAATAACCACCTGTACCTCCAAGCATTCTCGTATACTCCCAGAGTATAATACATTTCTAGCCCAAAGGCTATCGTGCACATGGCACCCAACGTCAACGTGAAGGGCGTAAACGTAACAACTCCAACTTGCCACCTCATCAGCCCATGCACGACCAACTACATATCTTCAAGAATTCACTTCACTCTCCCAAGAGTGAACGCGATCACATGACAAGGGTTCTCTACAACCACCGTAGGAAGAACCTCTACCAGTACACCGTTCATGCTTCCACATTTAAATGAGGTCTCGAATGAGGCTCCTCACATCCAAACGGTTCGCACCGTTTGTAATACTCACGAAAAAACATGCGATATAGAATACTTACTCTCCTCAAATGGATATCCGACGGAAAAGTCGCCAACATCGCTTTACGCCCGAGCGACGTCCCGTGATCCCGATCCTCAGCCCCGAAAATAGTCGGGCGCATCACACCATTGTGATCCCCTCGGGAAAACACGTCAAAGGAACTGCTCACTTGAGTGCAAAGGATATCCGAAGAAAAAGATATGTTCCAATATACCGAACATGAGCGGTGCTGCGTAGAACCCACATCCCGGTCCCGAAGCACAACGAACGGATCACACCTTTGCAATCCTCTCGAAAAAGTACACAAGATGGACTATTGAATTGTCCAAAACGGACACCTGGTGATAAATATGGAAATCACCGCTAACTCCCAAAACGGCCCTCGTGGGGCCTGCACCACCGTGCGGAATTAAAGCGGGCAGATTGCGCCACTGCAATGCCCTCGGGAAAACACCCAAAAATGACTGCTTTCATGCCCCATTTGATGAAAAAGGTGAAAAAAGCTGTGTGCAGCTCGAAAGACGGGCTGTGGGTTCTATGCCTCAACTCCGGTTTCAACGCCTGAAACCACAATGGAAATCTCCACCTCAACGCCAGGGTTGAAACGGCACTGACGGCGCTTAATTAGGACATCAGATGTGTCTGTGCCGCCCAAAACAAGAACCCTCGGAAAAACGCTCGTCCACTTAACGGTGTGTCGCGCCATCGAGGCCATCATCTCAGGAATTAAAAATTCTCGAGACTATCTCAAAACGTCCGTCTTGATCCAAGGATCACGTCGCCACAGACGGCATGCGAATCCGACACCCGGTTTAGGAGTAACAAAGTTTTAAACGTCGTCAGACTCAAAGGGGTGGACCGGACCGGTCTGGCCGGTCCACAACCCCTGAACCGGCCGGTCCGTGGCTCAACTGCCTAGACCGCCCAGATCACCACGACCCGCGGTCCAACTGCGCGGACTGCGGCTCAGCCTCCCCGGACCGGCCTGAGCCGGTCCGTTTGTTTCCACGCGGACCCGCATTACGCGGGTCCGGTCTGCCACCTGAGGTCGCGTCGCGACCTCGGTCTTCCGTGACGACCTGCCGGCATAGCTGGCCGGTCTCCTCCTGAGCCGCCGCGCCAGCCGCCGAAGCCGGATGCCCCGCCGCCGTGCCAACCGCCTGGAGCCGCCGCCTCGCCCCGCCTGGAGCCGCCGCTTGGCGCCGACACCCTCGCTGCAACCGCCTGCTCCGCTCAACCACGAGCCCCCCTGACCACCTCCGATGAAGACCGACTGCGCCGCCGTGCTGGGAGCCTACCTCCACCGCCTGATCTCGCCGGAAAAAAAAAAAAAAAACCGCCGGAAACTTCAAAAACCCGCGAACTTCTCCGGACGTTTGTGAACACGTCGGGACTCAGATTTTAAATCTGAAAAGTGCATTGGGGAGATTGGATCAGCCTTTTCGCAACCACAGACTTCGATCAAAAATCCGACAGCATAATGACACTATAATTGGGATTCAAAGTGGGGTTCGGAAATTAAAAACTGAAAACATCGACCGCCTACCTGCGAGGGCGTAGCCTGGAGCTTCGCCGCACGTGCCGCTACCGCTCCCACCACGCTCGATGCCGCCTTGATCGGAGGAGGGAGGTGGAGGAGGAGGAGGTTGAGAGGGAAGGTGGGTTTCTCCAGGGGAATTGAGAGAGTTGAGTAAGGGGATGAATGGATTAAATAAGGGAAAATTAATTAATCCCTTAATTAATTAAAAACTCATCCCAATTTAAATTTGCGTCTGCAACCCCAAACGCAATCGATATTAGGTCACACCTAGGGTAAACACCACCTCCCAAGCACAACGGAGGTCTCAGAATTTTAATCCGGGGCCCCGTTCAAAAGTTATAAAATTTAACATCTGAAGCCGCTAAATTACGAAAACGCCCCTGGCGGCATTTTTCATAAAAGGCCCGCGTCCGCGAAAGTTACACCCCTACTAGGGTAAACAGAATGCTCCGGACTCAACGGTTCCCTCGTTTTTTCAATCCAAGCTACCGTTTAAGAGATACTTGTGTTTCACTATTAAACGAATGAATTAATTATTTAATTTATCCATTTCACGTTCTGATAGCGAGCGAGGGGTGCCAACATCCCGCGCCGACATGCTTTATGTCATTCCTAGGGTAAAAACCCAATTTCAGACCCATCTATACTCTCAGATTTCTGATCTGGATCACCGTTTAGGATTTATCCCATTTATTTTGTGTGTCTAGTGTGAACGCATTGAAAATTTAATTCCGGCCACACCGGGGCTCGGAATCGCACACCGTCTGAAGGCACCGCTCTGGAATAACATCAAGAATATTTCAAATCCTTTTATAGAAAAAACCAGGTTCTTATAGAGGATTTTATCTTTATACAGAATTGATCATAGGGATAATGTGGTTGACGATATTTTCATTTTATTCTATAATTAAAAGAGTAGATTATTATTATTTTCTTGATTACTTTTTATAAGAAATAAAAAATTAATTTTATTAAGTTTACCACTATTTTATCAAGTCTCAATGGCCCTCACTATTGAACTCAGAATATATAGTTGCTATGACATTATTGTGGCAAGGATCCATATTCCCTTCTCATAACCCCTAGAAGGGTAGGTCAGGCTATTTGAAGGTATTTAGGTAGGCATGACTTTTATAAATATAGGCTTTCAGCTTCATGATCCATTGAGTGGACTCCCCAATCCTGAAATCTTGACTTGGATTTCCTCAACACTTGCCTTCAATATTACACCAAGTCAAGAAAGGGTTACTCCTCTTGATGTAATATGGTTAAGTCAACTTGAAACTTTCATAAGGGATTCATGTATAAGAGTAAGTTTCCCAACAAGGTTTGGTCAAACACATAGTTTTATTGAGTCTTTCCCTTAATCAAGTAACAGAAGGCTTAGTCTAACTTGATATTTTATTGAGGGATTTTTATCTCTTATGCATAAATTTTTTATTATATTTATCACATGCTTGTTAATATTTAAGTGGAACTTACTTAAGTGATTAAACATGTCTTGATAATATTTATGCATAATCCTGGTTTATTTTAGTTCCATCTCACGTGCTCATTTAATTCAATAATTATGGGATCGTGAAAACACATCCATAATGATAAACCATGCAACTGACATAAATAAAATAAAGCAAAGGGAATGATCATGAGCTTTTATAATGGTTAGTTTATCTAGCGGTTGATAAACTAATCTTGAACTAGGGGAGAAACACCTTGAACCTTTTCAGTTCATGTTTACAGCTTTCCACATGTCCACCTTTGTATCTCCTAGGATTGTGTTCATCTCGACTCCAGCTTGAACCTCCCCCACTAGCTTGGGAGCTCCATCCATTACATATGATTTTTAACTCACATGCAGGTGAGGGGTAAAAAAGGGGGTTTACATAAAAGAAACCACGGGCACATGGTCCTTATATATTAATGAGGATAGATGGCTTGCAATCCAACAATTTAATTTAACAAATAAATTAAAAGGGAAACCAATCACATACCAAGGCCTGGTCTAGCTCATGATCATCCACATACATGCAAAGAGTTACGCAATTAATAAAACTAGCATTCAATTATTTAATCATTCTTATTAAGATAAATCAAGCTCGAATTTATTATATTTAATTAATCAATCCTTTTATCCTAATTCATTTTCTGAATTTCCTTGAGATTCTCATCCTTGTACATAAATGTACCTTGGAGGTAATGTGGTGAATACCTATTTGAATCTACCCAACATTTATTATATTTATATACTATTTATATCTTCTAACTTATGGAATACATGATGCTTCAATGCATAGATTAACAACTTGTAGTATGATTTGTACATGATAAGTAGTTATGACCATTACACAAACATTAAAGTTTTAACTTTGTGTAGTTTAGTAAAGTACAAGGTGTGTAATTCTAACTAAACGACATGTAATACCTTCATTATATTTCCTGAAGTACAAACCTAGGGACTCAGTGTGTGAGGCATACTTTGGATATTTCAGAGTACATGACGTGTCCAGTGGGCCACATGCCATATTGTCTCCGCGTTACATGGTTACCGATCAATTCAATTCATGTATGGGATACATGGATTGGCCCCTGACCCGAAGGGACTACATGTCGTGTTCAGTGGGCCACATGATGTGTAATCCGGTAAGCATGTGCCTATATGTCCTGGTCAACATGCGGTGTAAAATTAATTACATTTCATGTAATAAATGAACACGACTTTAGTAATTTCCGAATTACTCTTGATGCACTGAACACGACTACAAGATGTGTATTCTAGATTACACGGCGTGTATGGAAGAGAACATGATGTACAAGTCTGAACACATGACGTGTACTTTTGTGTCATCTGTATAGAATCATCAGCACCTCCTGATGAGTTCCTCACTTTAATTTTAATCCAAAAATTATTCATTTATTTTAGATCTGCAAGAAATGAAATAGGAAGAACAGATCTTGAAATCCAGATTACAAGAACAATTAACCTTGAATTGACAAACTAAATTATTAAAGCGTAAATCATCAATAAATTATTTAAATAATAATAAACGATGATGACCTTGCTCTGATATCACTTGAAATATCCAAACATAGTAGAAGTGTGGCGGTTGGGAGGGCCCAACTTTTCCTTTACCATAATCGATGACCAAGAATCAATACGAAGATAAACACTAGTATCTATAGATTAAGATCAAAGATCTAGACAAAAGAAGAAAAGGGTGCCAGATCCTAGAGAAAGGATCTTGAATATCATGTTTATAATTAACTTAAATAATTTTTGCAGAAATTAAATACCTGGATCTTCGGTACTTTCTTTGTTGATGATGTTGATTGTCCAGAATGACCCTTCTGAATTGTCTCATTGCACTTGAAAGGATCCAAACCAGAATCCCTCTAGCGGTGATCCACATGTGTTTTGATGGCCTTCAATTAACACCACTAGTTCTCTGGGTGTTAGCGCATTGAAGTGAGTGTCTTGTGTCAGTCTTTCTTGATCACATGTTCTTTGGTCTTGAAGAACGTCTCTTGTTCATGAGAGGGGAGATGATATAATTCAAGAGAGAAATTGTTTTGGTTCAACAATTCTCTCACCACCGACAATTCATTTCACCATGCGCAATGGAACAATAGACATACCTATCTATTTAATGACATGGGGTTTCAGTTACAATATTTAATTATATAACAACAATTAAATACATTCATAACTTTAGAGAAAACCCATGCTACATAATAACAATAATAATACTATTATTCGTGGTTTTCCAACTTGCTCAAGACAGAATAATAAATGAAATCCCGTGCTGCATAATGATAAAAACATTATTATTATTTTGTCTTGTGTCAACTAGTTAAATAATTATTTACCATCTTGCAAATAATTATTTTACTACTGGACCAACCTTGGTCTTCTCGAACTCCACTTTCATTTATTAAACACCCAAATAAATAAATAAATAATTTTTTCTCTTAAATAAATATTTTATTTACAAACTAGTAAATAAATATTTATTAAATGTTCAATAAAATACATAAATATATTTTATTTAATTTATGCAATCATTTTAACTTGAATAAAATTATTCCACGATCTTGATAATAATATTTATTCCATTAATTAAATTCAAATGGAATTTAATCGAGACCACAAGAAACACTTAGTGTGTGACCCTCTAGGATTCTTTCTTATTGGCATTAGGCGGGCTTGCCTAAAGTCCAAGAGTACTATCTAGAAATGGGTCATGGAATCCAAGAGAAAGAACTTAAAGTCATAATGAAGATATCCACATACAAATGCTCATTGTGTAATATAATCCCTTTGTCTCAATGTCTCATCAAGCAAGTTTCATGATAGTGTCATCAACCTGTTTTCTTGATATGTATTTCTTTGAATACCTAAAATAAACCCATCGTTACAACATGGCCATGGAGTTTAGAGTGAAGGTTCTATTTCAATAAAAGGGAAAAGATATCAACTTCCATAAATGTAATGAACTAATCCTTCCTCGACTTATCCATTAATAACATGTCACTCATGACACACCCAATGTACCCTAATTCCGACCAACATATGGCATGACCATTTTCATTAGTAAATCAAAGTTCACAAGTCATGATACACATTAATGATAATATTAAATTCTAAGGACCATTACACATGCTTGAAGATAGGAATATCTGATGACACCAAAACATGCAGAATTCCTATAGGCGAGTATGTTCTCATAACCTCCCATCTTAGAGATTACCAAGTGCGAACTTCATGAGAAGAAGACTCATCTAATTATGAGTACTCACACATAATGATATGTATACTATGTTTCCATTCATAGTATGTCATCCAACCGTAGAACTATATTTAAGAATATTATCATAGCACTTCAATGTTCTCATCATAGTGAAGAACTGCTATGACCTTGTCAATACGACAAATACTCTAAGACATTATTGCATCATAGTCATGAAGAATAATGAACAATATGTAATAAGATATTTGATATTTAAATACATTAAATATTCATTCAATCAAAGTACAAATAGTTGGTTTTAGTACACCAACTCTAACACTTTGTAGGTGATGGTAAAAGCATTGAAAGGGGTTTTTGGTGTGATTAAAATGTAAATAAATGGTTTAGTATTGGCATGTAGATACTTTTTTGTGCACTTTTAGTATGAGTTGTGAGTTGTTTAAATAATGAGAATCATGTTTTGGAAATGAACTTATTTTATGTTTGGATTCAAATATGGGGTCTTAGCCTGTGGTTTTGAGTGAGAAATTGTGTACTTTTTTTTCATTCCAAATAGAGTTTTATGAAATTAAAATGCATTTGGAAAAGGCTTTTGGCATGTGTAAGATGAGAAGTTATTTTTTTTCATGAAATTGGTGAATTATTAACATGATTGATGTTGGTTTATGAAAGTAGTGGTGTGTGTGATATTTGAATGTAAAACTGGTTTGAGCACAAAAATGGAATCTTGGGTAACTAAGTATATGAACTAGGACTATCCAGCTAGTGATTCAGAAGTTTCTATGACCCAATTTCACTTAGTAGGATTGATGAATACAACACTAACTACATATTTGGATGGTGATTGAAGACCACTAGGGTTACAAGGATTTCCTCTACTAGTGGCTCATGCACAAGAACACAGGTTGTCGTGGTTTCTATACCACATTTTCACCATGATGTGAGGTTCCTAGAATCCCACTTGAGCTAGTTTGACCCTAGGGATTTACCCATGGTACTCTATCTTATACGAAGGGGTTCCATTCATAGGAATATGGTTGAACTCTTGTGTGTGTATGTGTATGTGTATGTGTGTGTAATTTTAAAACTCCATTTTTCTTTCAAGCAATTGGTTGTATCGGTTTTCCTTGTGAGTGGTTTCTTTTCTTTTCTTTAAAATGTTTACTCATGAATGTTTTCACAGAAATGTTTTAAACGTTTTTATTTAAATTATAATGTTAGATTATCTTATTATGTTTTGGCATGAAATATTTTACCCGAGTTTCATCCTACTAGGCTTTGTCTCACACCCTACATACACCTTTGGTTGTATATAGGCCCTGTTGTCTATTTGTTTCAGGCAAAGGCAATATGGTTAGTGTTGGAAGTTTGAGTTTCTAGAGGCATCTAGTGTTGTTCTTGGTGGTAGAGGCTTGAGGATCTAGTTCCTCTCATTTCATGGAGGTTGGTTTAGAGTTTTGTTTTCCTTATTTCACAGTCCTTTTGAGGTTTTTTCTAAAAGTTGTAATCCTTTAACTATGAAAGTTGTTAAGGGCGCATTTGGATGAATTTTTAAGATATAATTTTTTAGGTTTTTGTTGGTCATTTTAATATGATTAATTTAGGTAAATAATTCTCAAATGTTTATTTGATACCTGAGAAATTGTGCCAGCCCATGGGGATTGGGAACACCCTTTGGGGCTTGCTGCAGACCGGGTCGGATGTCAACCCAGCTTGGTTCATGAAAAAATGGTATCAAAGGAGATTATGATCTTTTGAGTCTTGTTCCTCAAGAAAGAGTTTGGGTAGACAAGAGCTAGGATTGGCGGGACTTGACGTTCTGTTCATGAGTGCGGTGCCCAACCATCACATATCGTGACGGGACCCAAGTCACCAGGGGAATTCGGGTTTCATATGAGTCTTTTGGTTCTTGAAGTTCATTGATGTTTGGGAAAATGAAAAGAGAGTTGTTTCAATGGTCTCTATGAGCTCACAGGGCTGGAAATGCCATGTGGAGCTGGGGAAATTGTCTTAGAAACTCTCTGTGACGGTGGTGTGACCAGCGTATGAGTGTCAACCATATGTCTGATTCACCTATCGACACTAGTTTCCACTTGAATCATCTTGTGACCCCTTCCATTCTGAAAATTATTTTTGAAAACCCTTGTTTGAAAAGTGCGGGAATTAATTTTTTTAAAAATAGAAATGGTTTTATTTTCAACGGATTGAAAATGGGTTTTCAAGTTTGTTTTGAATAAAGATTTGGAAAAGAGGACTTTCATGAAATGGTTTTGAGTGAATGGTGTTGAGTTTATCAGGATTAGTTTTAAATAACTTAGACTTGTGGGTTAATTTTTGTTTTGGAAAATGGAAAGGTTTTGTTTTGAACCTTGGTGTTCTCACAGATGACCACATGCATGGGTTATGTGAGGAAAGCAGATGGGTGCCAATGGTGACACGAGAACATGCATGTGTGAGGCCCATGTGGCACATTTGGTAAATATGGACCCATAAGACTTGTTCTATTTCTAAACATGCCTTTTAAGAAAATATGGGGTGTTTGATAACTGATGACTGTGTGATGTCCTTTGTATTTTTAGTAATATTGTTGTGGGGTGTTGTGAGTTTGAAAACCCCCCTTATTTGAGTAATGTTTCTAGTTTGTGTTTCTTTGATAATTTGTTTTGAGATGTTGGTTATCAGTCTTTTTCGAGGATTGTTTCAGGGAGCCTTAGTGGTGGTTTCCTTAATGTGTTCTAGTGATAGTTCATGGAATTGTTAGCCAATGGACTGGTTTGATTAGGCTCTTGGGTCTCCTCGTTAGCTAGTGTATTCCCCATAAAGAGTTAGTGCATGATTAAAGTGCGACCACAGGTGATTCTCCATGGGAAGATCCTCTTGTTGATCAGTGTAAGAACCTTCTTCTTCTTGAACATCAGAATATGAATCCACCTCTCTTTTAGTGGTCTAGTGGATCCTCTCGCAGTGTGAGAGTAGATGTGAGAGGATTTGGAAGAAACTTTGATCTCTTGGGTTTCTTAGGTTGTTGACTGTGGTGTTCGACGTATAGGTCATGTATGGAAGTATTCTGGAGTTTTCAGTGTGGGATATTGTTTTAAAAGGGGATTTGGGTCTTTCATTGGTTTTGTATAAGTAAGAGATCGTGTTAAGTCGCCAGTGTGGAGAATCTAGTTATAAGAGGTGGTTATGGCTTCTTGTAGTAATCGTATTCTATTAGGGACTCAGGTTAAGGTCCCTCTCTTTGAAATGGCTTTGTAGGTTTCAAGGGTCATGTTTGGTGACACTTTGTAGTGTTGTGTTCTCGCTCGATGTCAGAGGTGATGGTTGTGCACCCTTCTCAGAACCTCAGTTCTGATGATGGTGTGTTTCCTTCGGAAAATCATTAACTTCTCTATTTTATAGGAAGGTTTCTTCCATGTGTCCTTCCTCTCAAAGTTTCTTATTCGAAGTAAAAAGGGGCGATGCCTACACATCTTCTAAGCCTTTATTTTGGTGAAGTGTTGTGTGGAAGTAAATGGATGCCAAAGCGTGTTGTGTCTGATGGTGCTGTTTAGGTCATGGTATGGTTGTTTGTGGTACTAGAAAGAGAAGTTTCATTCAGGGGGGTTTCTGAAGCCTGACTGCGAGGAAAAAGATGCTTCAATCAGTAGCGCTTCAACCATAAGTCTTAGAGTGGTGCTAGTACGTAGTCAGGAGAAACCCAATGGTGTGAAAGGTTTGGATCTGAATTTTGTTCTTGGTATGGGAGATAGAGATAGTTTAGGCCTTTGGTGTAGTTATTTTGTTTTAATTGTTCCAGTTCGGTTGAAGGAGGTGAGAGGACCTCGTTTCCATGTTATAACCAATTGGGGTATAGGAGTTTCGAATTGGTTATAAGAAGGTACAATCGTCTTGTTTCCTTCAAATCCTGGTGGTTGTGTTCCACCAAATGTGGGTATTCTTTTAATTGCCCCCGTGTGGTCCATGATTATAAATCGAGAGTAGTTGGATTTGTGTTCTTCTAGGGAAAATAAACCATTGGGATGTGTCAGTGGTGATCTTGTTGGTCCATTGGATGAGCCTCTTCCCTCCCCTCCCCTCATGGTTGGGGTTCTTGGTCTGTGTAGCGAAGTACTTGAGTTTAAACAATCTGACCAATTTTTATGGTGGGGAGACCCATCACGAGTCTCGCTGAAATTCTTGCGGAGTGAATCAGTGTTAGGCTAATTCTTATGGTGGGGAGTCCGTTCGGGCCTCCCCATGTTAGTGTCCTGGTTTCTTCTTGGGTGTAGGTTATTTCTTATGGTGGAGAGTCCGTTCAAGCCTCCCAGTGTCTGCAATTAGGATTCGTTATTCATTTTAGTTGGACTGCATGATCTCTCGAGAATGTTTAAAGTGTTTTTTTCAGAGTGTTGAATTGTTTACCATGAGAGGATCCTTTCTTTTGACTGATCAACTGGAGGTGCTTTCACTTTTGGGGGTAGGTGACACTTAGTAGTGATTTTTTGGGCCTCTGAGTTCAATTGGTAAGTTCTTTTCTTTGTTGGTTTTGTTCTTTCCTTACTCTCGTTTATTGTTCCTTCGGGAATCTCCTTGTGTTGTAATGGAGTACAAGTTTCTTCTTTAAAATCAACCTTAGGATGACTTTTCGGGGGGAAAAGCGTTATGGTGAGGGGAATTGTCACACCCGAACTTCTAAAATAATTTTATTTGATTATTTTAACTGGCCTTGAAATATTTTATCGAGGTGCAGGTGGAACCCGATTGAGATTTTTCATTTTTGCCGATAAATGAAGGTTCTAGGCCTCTCAGTGCCCACGAGCAGGGCACGATTGAAGTAGCGCGGCTTCGCTAAATCACTGTGCGACCTGCTCGGTGCATGGTTAATTAATTAATTACCAAAATGAATGAAAAAGTGGAAATAAAATAAAACAAGGAAAGAAAATAAAATTATTTAATAATGGTTTTAATGATAATAATAATATTTTTATTATTTAAGATTATTATTATTATTATTATCTTGGTTAATATTTTAATTAGGATTATTATTATTATTATTATTACTATTATTATTACCACTATTTATAATAAATATTATTGTTATAATTAGGGTTAATATTTTTATTAAGATTATTATTATTATTATTACCACTAATTATAATAATTATTATTGTTATCATTATGGTTAATAATTTAATTAAGTTATTATTATTATTATTAAATTATTAATGTCATTAATATTGTCATCATTTATTATTATTATTAACTTATTTTTATTATTTTTTATTTGTTTTGGTTAGGGTTAGCTCCCTTATCCCGTTGCATCTCCTCCCCCGCCCCCTTAGGTCGCGCCCCAACCCTCCTCCCTCTCCCACATCATGCTGTTCTGTCCCCTTGGCCAGCCGCCGTCGTGCCCCAACCCTCCCCCTCTCCAATGTCGTGCTTCCCTACACCCTTGGCCGCTCCTATGGCCGGCACCCCATCTCCCTCCGGCGGAACTTTCTCCGGTGCGCCGCCTGGGTTCTCTCGTGCTGCGACCCGTGACCTCCCTTCCCTCTAGCCGATTGACGACCTCCGGCCATCCACCTCTCCGCGCGACCTCCTTGCCGACGCAACCCCTCTAGGTAAGTCTCACCTCCTTTTTTTTTTTTTGATTTGTTGGTTTCCAGCAGGTATGGGGTTTTTTTTAGGGTTCGATCTTGAATTCTTTTGATTCAAATACTTGAACTAGGGTCCAATTTGGTTCCTCATGGTGCGACTATGGTGCTACTACGGTGCGATTGAAGAATTTGAACCAATTTGGGGAATTTCTACACCTGAGGTAGGTGGTTTCATGCCATTGCATTATTTGATTAATTTAATATGTTTATTTGATTTTATAAATAAGTTTTATGATCCAATTATGTGAGGAGAAATATATTTTTTGAATGTTTTGGCATGCGTTCAAGTGGAAAATGGATTGTTTTGATGTGTTAGCCTTGTTGTGTGCCTTTAAAGTTGAACTGCAAATTATCTTATTGATGGAAAACATGTTTTAGTGTGGCTTTACTGCCTGTTTGGTTTTGAAATGAAATTTATGCATGAAATTGTGGGTTTTATTTGTGTAAACCCTTGAAGTACTATTTAGAAATGTTTTATAAATGGTTTAAGTGATTCATTAAATTATGCATGTGATGTGAATCTTGTTGTGAAATGGTTTTGGCGCGCGTTTAATTTTAAAAGAGAATTTTGAGTACCTATATGGTGTAAAACCCTATGGTACTTCTTGGAATTCCTTTATAAACATTTTAAATGATTTATTAAATTATGTGAGAGGTGCAAATTATGTTCGGCAAGAGTTTTGATGTGCATATGTTTTTAAAATGGATTACCTTGGCGCGATGGTTATGTTTTTCACCCTTAAATATGAAGTGTACATTGTTTAAATTATGAAAAGCATGTTTAAAAATTGACTTTGGTTTTTTTTTGGATTTAAAAAGGGGTAGGTCCATTAAATTGGTTGGTTTTAACTGTGTGTTTTTCTTGTGTTTGTTAAAAGGGAATTGTATGAACTTTGTTAGGTGATGGTAAAAGCATTGAAAGGGGTTTTTGGTGTGAGTAAAATGGAAATAAATGGTTTAGTATTGGCATGTAGAACTTTTTTTGTGCACTTCTAGTATGAGCCACGAGTTGTTTAAATAATGGGAAGTATGTTTTGGAAATGAACTTGTTTTATGTGTGGATTCAAATATGGGGTCTTAGATTGTGGTTTTGAGTGAGCAATTGTATGCCTTTTTTGTGTCTTGTCAAATGAAGTTTTTTGAATTGAAAATGTATTTGAAAAAGGATTTTGGCATGTGTAAGATGAAAAGTGGTCTTGTTCATGAAATTGGTGACTTCTTGACATGCTTGATGTTGGTTTATGAAATTGGTGGTGTGTGTGATATGTGAATATAAAACTAGTTTGAACACAAAAGGGAATCCTGGGTAACTAGGTGGATGAACTAGGACTAACTAGCTAGTGATTCAAAAGTGGCTACAGTCTGGTTTCACTTACAGGATTGATGACTACAACACTAACTACATATTTAGATGGTGATTGGAGACTACTAGGGTACCAGGGATGTCCCTAAGGGTGTGCGGCCCGACAAAAAATCGGGCTGCTGACCACAATTCAGGTCGAGTCGGGCCGGGTCGGCCCGAACAACCCCATGAACCAGCCCGAGCCCGACCTCGTGCCGGCCCAAACCATCACGGCGGGCTAGGCTTTTTTGGGCTGTGCCGAGATTTTTCAAGTTAGGTCATGGTGGGATTTTATTTTTTTTCAAAATAATTCTTTGTTTTAAAACTTTTTTTAAACATTTTTATTTAATTATTTTTTTAACATTTATTTAAAACGTTTTTTTGTATTTATTTTTAAACGCATGTTTTTTGTAAAAATGTTTATTTTATTTTTTATTAACATTTTACAGTGGGTGGATATGTTATTTTTTTTGTATAAATAGATTTATATATTGTGAATCGAAATATATTATGTGCAAATTGTAAAAAATAAAATTAATGAAGGGTTGGAGGGTGCGTAGCAGTGGGTGAGTTTAAAACGTTGTTATTTAAATGTTTTTTTAACATTTATTTAAATTTTTTTTACATTTATTTTTTTTAACTTATTTATAATTTTTTAAGCGTTTTTTATTTATTTTATTTAAATGTTTTTATTTAAATCGTTTTTTAACATCTCTTTCAAACATTTTTTTTTACATTTATTTTTGAATGATTAATTTGAAATGTTTTTTAATTTTTTTAAATGCATACTTTTTACCAGTATTTTTTTAAAAACATTTAACTTTTTTTCATTCAAATTTTAATGTAAAAAGTTTTTCTAGTGTTTTAAAAAAAAAATTAATTTAAATGTTTGTTTTAATTTTTTTTAATTTTTTTTTAATTTTTTTTAAAACAATTTTATTTTAACCTTTTTTTGAACCATTTTTTAACACTTGTTTAAAACGTTTTTTACATTTATTTTTAGACGTTTAATTTAAAACGTTTTTTTTGAACGCATGTGTTTTAAACATTTAACATGTTTTATGTAATTTTTTTTATTAACATTTTATAGTGGGTGGGTATGTTATTTTTTCTAAATAGATTTATATATGCATGTGAATTTATATATATTATGTGCATATTGAAAAAAAAATAATGAGGGATTGAGGGTGCGTAGAACTGGGTGGGTTAAAAGCGTTGTTATTTTAACATTTTTTATCATTTATTTAAAACATTTTTTACATTTATTTTTTTAAACCTTTTTATGAAAAGTATTTTTAAGCGTTTGTTTAATTTAAAACATTTTTTAAACGTTTTTTAGACGCATGTTTTTATATGTATTCTTGTTAAATGTTAAACATTTCTTTTTTGTAAAAATGTTTATTTTCAATTTCATTGACATTTTACAGTGGGTGGATATATTTTTTTTTCTAAATAGATTTATATATGTGAATCTATATATATTATGTGCAAATAAATAATGAGAAGTTGAGGGTGCGCAACAGTTGGTGAATTATTTTTTTCTAAATAGATTTATATATGTATATATAGTATATATAATATATGCAAGTTTCATTAAATTTAAAAAAAATTTAATGTGGTTGGGGGGTGTGCAAACATCATTGGGTGGATAGTTATTTTTTTGTTAATATATAATAAGTTATTATATATATAATGTTAAATGATTGATATATATATATAATATGAGAAAATTGTAGAAAAAATAATTATGGGTTTGGGGGTGCGCCGCAGTGGGCGGGTTAATTTTTTTTTCTAAATAGATTTATATATAATATATGCAAGTTGTAACATACTTAAAAAAATTAATGAGGTTGGGGGATATGGACGAACATCATTAGGTGAGTGTGTTATTTTTTTGTTAATATACAATAAGTTATTATATATAAAATATTAAATCATTGATATATATATATATTATTAATATCTTTGTTTATATATATATTATATTAATTCATTTATATATAGATAGATACATATATATATTATTAATGGATTTTTAAAAGCCACACTTAATTTATATATATTATTAATAGCTTTATATATATATATTATTAATAGCTTTGTTTATATATGTATATATTATATCATATCATTGATATATATATTATTAATAGATTTGTTTATATATCTATATATACATATATATAATATGCAAGTTTTATAATATTTAAAAAAATTAATGTAGTTGGGGGTGCGTTATTTTTTTTGTTAATATATAATAAGTTATTATATATATATATATATAATGTTAAATGGCCGATATATATATAATTAGGTGTTGGGGGGTGCACCGCAGTGGGTGGGTTAATTTTTTTTTCTAAATAGATTTATATATGTACTATATATATAATATATGCAAGTTGCAACATACTTGAAAAAATTAAAGAGGTTGAGAGATGTGCACGAAATCATTAGGTGAGTGTGTTATTTTTTTATTAATATACAACAAGTTATTATATATATATATATAATATTAAATCATTGATATATATATATATCAATAGCTTTGTTTATATATATATATATTATATTAAATCATTTATATATATTATTAATGGATTTTTAAAAGCCACACTTAATTGATATATATTATTAATGGCTTTGTTTATATATATACATTATTATATATATATATATATAATTACATATCGTTGTATATATTATACACACACACATATTATAATTATATGTATATATAGACATTATTTTATATATATATATGTATATATGTACATATATCGTTGATATATATATATTGTCTGTTGGTGTTGGTCCAGGCGCTGCCTTGGAAGCTCGAGGTAGGTGGATAGAATATCCCTACCAGCAGTTTCCCGTTATATATTTTTTTTCAGACAGACTTCATGCGGGCCGGACATTTTTAGGCCGGCCAGGCCTGCGGGCCTTCTTGGATAGGCCGATGCCCGACTCGACGCGGGCTTTGCCGGGCCGGGTGTGTCAGGCTTTCGGGCCGCCAGACCAAAATTACACCCTTAGATGTCCCCTACTAGTGGATCGTGCACGAGAACGTAAGTTGTCATGGTTTCTATACCACGTTTTCACCAAGATGCGAGGATCCTAGAATCCCACTTGAGCTAGTTTGACCCTAAGGATTTACCCATGGTGCTCCACCTTATATGAAGGGGTAACATCCATCGGCATATGGTGGACCTCTTGTGTGTGGATGTGTATGCACTTTTAGAACCCCTTTTTATTTCAAGGAATTGGTTGTACTGGTCTTCCTTATGTGTGCTTTCTTTTCTTTTCTTTAAAATGTTTACCCACAAATGTTTTCCCAAAAATGTTTTAAAAGTTTTTATTTGAATGAGCATGTTAGATTATCTTATTATGTTTTGGCATGAAATCTTTTACCCAGGTGCTTTCGGTGTATGTAGAACCTGTTGTCTATTTGTTTCAGGTTAAGGCAAGACGGTTAGTGTTGGCAGTTTGAGTTTCTAGTGGCATCCGGTGTGGTTCTTGGTGGTGGCGGCTTGAGTATGTGGTTCCTCTCATTCCAAGGAGGTTGGTTTAGAGTTTTGTTTTCCTTATGTCATTTTCCTTTTGAGGTGTTGTCTAAATGTGGTGAAACCTTTTACTATGAAAGTTGTTAAGGGCGCATTTGGATGATTTTTTCAGATCTGAATTTTTAGTTTTTTGTTGGTCATTTTAATATTATTAATTTGGGTAAATCATTCCCAAACATTTATTTGATACCCAATCACTTGTTCCGGCCTGTGAGGATCGGGAACACCATTCGAGCCTTTTCGCGGATCGGGTCAGGCATCGGGTCAGATGACGACCCGACTTGGTTCATGTCAAAATGGTATCAAATGAGGCTATGCTCTTTTGAGTCTTGTTCCTTGGGAAAGAGTCTGGGTTGATTGGAGCTAGGATTGTTGAGACTTGACGTTCTGGTCACAAGTACGGTGCCTAGCTAGCACACCTCGTGACGGGACCCAAGTCACCAGGGGAAGTCATGTTTCTTATGAGTCTTTTGGTCTTTGCAATTCATTGATGTTTGAGAAATGAAAAGAGAGTTGGGTCAATGGTCTCCTTGAGCTCGCAGGGCTTGGCAAGCCATGTGGAGCCGAGGACATTGTCCTAAAACACTGTGACGGTGGTGTGACCGGTATATGGCCACCAACCATTTGTCTGAGTCGCCCATCAACACTAGTTTCCACTTGAATCGTCTTGTGACTCCTTCCATTCCGAAAATTATTTTTGAAGACCCTTGTTTGAAAAGTGTGGGAATTGAATTTTTTTAAAACAGAAACGGTTTGATTTTCAATGGATGGAAAATGGGTTTTCAAGTTTTTTTTGAAAAAATCTTTAGAAAATCAGACTTTTGTGAAATGGTTTTGAGTGAATGGGGTTGATTTTATCATGATTGGTTTTTCATAACTTATACTTGTGGGTTTATTATTGTTTTGGAAAATGGAAATGTTTTGTTTTGAACCTTGGTGTTCTCATAGGTGACCACATGCATGGGTTATGAGAGGAAAGCGGATGTGTGCCCGTTGTGACATTGGAACATTCATGTGTGAGGCCCATGAGGGTCATTTGGTAAATATGAACCCATAATCCTTGTTTTGTTTATAAACGTGCCTTTCAATAAAGGATGGGGTGTTTAATAACCGGTGATTGTGTGGTTTCCATTGTATTTTTGGGAATGTTGTTGTGGGGTGTTGTGAGTTTGAAAACCCCTCTTATTTGAGTAATGTTTCCTATTTGTGTTTTGTTGGTAAGTTGTTTTGAGATGTTGGTTAGCGGTCTTTTTCGAGGAGTGTTTCTGGGAGCCTTAGTGGTGGTTCCCTTTTTGTGTTCCGGTGGTTGTTCGTGGAATTGTTGGCCAATGGATCGGTTTGATTGGGCTCTTAGATCTCCTTATCAGTTAGTGTATGCCCCCATAAAGAGTTAGTGCATGATTGAAGTGTGGAAACTGGTGACTCTCCATGGTCTGATCCTCCAGTTGATTAGTGTAAGAACCTTTTTCTTCTTGAACATCAAAATATGAATCCACCTCTCTTTTAGCGGTCTAGTGGATCCTCTTATAGCGGGAGAGCATATGTGAGAGGAGTTGGAAGAAACTTTTGTCTCTTGGGTTGCTTGGGTTGTTGAATGCAGAGTTCGACATCATCAAGTTTGTAAGTCCTGTCTGGAAGCAGTTTAGAGTTGTAGGTGTGGGATGGTGTTTAAAAGGGCCTTTGGATCTTTCGTTGGTTTTGTCTAAGAGATAATGTTAAACCACCCGTGTGGTGAATCTAGTTATAAGAGGCAGTTATGGTTGCTTGCAGTTTTCATATGCTATTAGGGACTGAGGTTAAAGTCCCTCTCTTTGAAATGTCTGTCAGTTTAAAGGGTTATGTTTGGTGACATTTTGTGGTGTCGTGTTCTCGCTCGATGACAGAGGTGAAGGTTGTACACCCTTCTGAGAACCTCAGTTTTTGATAATGGTGTGTTTCCTTTGAAAAATCCAGAACTTCTCTGTTTTAGGGGAATGTGTCTTCTATGCGTCCTTCCTCTCAAAGTTTCTTATTCTATGTAAAGAGGGGCAATTCCAACACATCTTCTAAGCCTTTATTTCGGTGAATTGTTGTGTGACAATAAATGGATGCTGAAGCGTGCTATGTTTGATGGAGCTATTTAGGTCGTGGTATGGTTGTTTGTGGTACTAGAAAGAGAAGTTTCATTTGGGGGGGTTTCTAAAGCCTGAATTTGGGGAAGAAGATGCTTCAATCATCAGTGTGAGAGGTGGAGATATTTTAAGCCTATAGTGTAGTTGTTTTGTTTTAATTGTTCCAGTTCGGTGGGAGGATATCATTTCCACGTTATGACCCGTTGGGGTGTAGGAGTTTCTCATTGGTTATAAGAAGGTATAGTCTTCTTGTTTCCTTAGAATCCCGGTGGTTGTGTTCCACCAAATATGGGTCTTCTTTTAGTGGTCCATGTGTGGTCTATGCTTATAAATCAAGATTAGTTAGATTTGTATTCATCTGGGGAAAATAAACCATTGGGATGTATCAGTGGTGATCTTGTTAGTCCATTGGATGGGGCCCTTCCCTCCCATCCCCTCGTGGTTGGGGTTCGTGGTCTGTGTAGAGAAGTACTTGAGTTCGAACAATCTGATCAATTTTTATGGTGGGGAGACCCATCATGAGTGTCGTTAAATTCCTCCAGAGTGAATCAGTGTTGGCCTAATTCTTATGGTGGGGAGTCCGTTCGGGCCTCACCATGCTAGTTTCCTAGTTCCACCATGGGTGTAGGTTGTTTCTTATGGTGGGGGGGGGGGGGTCCGTTCAGGCCTCCCCGTGTCAGTAATTAGGATTCGTTATTCGTTTCAGGTGGACTACATGAGCTCTCAAGAATGTTTAAAGTGTTTGTTTCAGAGTTTTGAATTGTGTACTGTGAGAGGATCGTTTCCTCTGATTGATCAAGGTGATTTCACTTTTGGGGGCGAGTGACACTTAGTAGGAATTTCGTTTTGGGCCTCCGAGTTTAATTGGTAGGTCATTTTCTTTGTTGGCTGCGTTCTTGCCTCACTCTCGTTTATTGTTCGTTTTGGAATCTCCTTGAGTTGTAACAGAGTAATGGTTTCTTCTTTAGAATCAACCTTTGGATGAATTTTCGGGGGCAGAAAGCATTATGGTGGGGAGAATTGTCACACCCGAACTTCTGAAATAATTTTATTTTTTTATTTTAACTTGCCTTGAAATATTTTGTTGAGGTGCGGGCTGACCCTGATTGAGATTTTGCATTTTTTATGATAAATGAAGGTTTTGGGATTGTTAGCGCCAAACACACAAGAAGGGCACGGTTGAAGCCACGCGGCTTCGCTAAATCACCGTGCGACCTTCCTAGTGCATAATTAATTAATTAATTAATAAAACGAATGATAAAGTGGAAATGAAATATAATGAGGAAAGAAAATAAAATGAATTAAGAATGGTTTTAATGATAATAATAATATTGTTATTATTTAAGAATAATAATAATATTATTATCTTGGTTAATATTTTAATTAAGAATATTATTATTACTATTATTATTACCACTAATTATAATTATTATTATTGTTATCATTATGGTTAATGTTTTTATGAAATTATTATTACTATTATTATTAAATTATTAATTTCATTATAATTTTTATCATTTATTATTATTATTATTCACTTATTATTATTATTATTTTTTCTTAGTTTTGGTTAGGGTTAGTTGCCCTATCCTATCACGTCTCCTCCCTCACCCCCTTGGGTCGCGCTGCAACCTCCTCCCTCTCCCACTTCGCGCCGCCCTATCCCCTTGGTCAGCCGCCGTCACGCCCCAACCCTCCTCCATCCCTCACGTTGCACTGCCCTATCCCCTTGTCCATCCTCCATCACACCCCAACCCTCCTCTCTCCCACGTTGCGACCTCCTCCCCCCTTGGCTGCTCCTACGGCCGACACACCATCTCCCTCCTGTGGAACTTTTTTTGACGTGCCGCCCAGGTTCCCTCATGCTGCGACCTACGACCTCCCTTCCCTCCGGCCAGCCACCTCCACACAACCTCATTGCTGGTGGAACCCCTTCGGGTAAGTCTCTCATCTTTTTCTTTGAGTTGTTGGTTTTCCAATAGGTATGGGGTTCGTTTTAGGGTTCGATCTTGAATTATTTTAGTTTGAATTCTTAAATTAGGGTCCAATTTGGGTTTCTTGTGGTGCGACTAGGGTGAAATTGAAATATTCACACCAATTTTTAGAATTTCTACACCTTATGTATGTGGTTCCATGACCTTCATTATTTGATTAATTTAATGTTTATTTGATTTTATAAATATGTTCTATTATCCAATTGTGTGGTGTGAAATATATTTTTGGAGTGTTTTGGTACGAGTTCAAGTGGAAAATGGATTGTTTTGATGTGTTGGCCTTGTTTCCCACCTTTATAGTTGAACTACAAATTGTCTGATTGATGAAAAACGTGTTTTAGCGTGGCTTTGTTGTCTGTTTGTTTTTAAAATGACATTTCTGCTTGAAATTGAGGGTTTTATTGGTGAAAACCCTTGAATTAATATCTATAAATATTTTATAAATGTTTTAAGTAATTTATTAAATTACTTATGTGATGGGAATCTTGTTGTGAAATGGTTTTGGTGCATGTTTAATTTTAAAAGAGAATTTTGAGTGCATGTATGGTGTAAAACCCTTTGGTACTTCTTGGAATTGCTTTAAAAACTTTTCAAATGATTTATTAAATTATGTGAGAGGTGCAAATTATGTTCAACAATAGTTTTGATGTGCGTATGTTTTTAAAATGGATTACCTTGGCGTGATGGTTACGTTTTTGCACCCTTAAATATGAAGTGTACATTGTTTAAATGATGAAAAGCATGTTTGAAATCTGACTTTGTTTTTTTTTTGGATTTAAAAATGGGTTGGGCCATTAAATTGGTTGGTTTTAATTGTGTGCTTTTCTTTTTTTTTTTGTTAAAAGGAAATTGTATGAAATCTGCAGGTGATGGTAAAATCATGGAAATGGGTTTTTTGTGTGAGTAAAATGGAAATAAATGGTTTAGTATTGGCATGTTGATCCTTTTTGTGCAATTTTAGTATGAGCCATGAGTTTTTTAAATAATGGGAATCATGTTTTGTAAATGAACTTGTTTTACACGTGGATTCAAATACGGGGTCTTATCCTGTGGTTTTGAGTGAGTAATTGTGCTCCTTTGTTGTGTCTTGCCAAATTGAGTTTTATGAATTGAAAATGTATTTGAAAATGGATTTTGGCATGTGTAAGATGAAAATCGGTTTTGTTCATGAAATTGGTGACTTCTTAACATGCTTGAAGTTGGCTTATGAAAGTGGTGGTGTGTGTGATATGTGAATGTAAAACTGGTTTGAGCATAAAAAGGGAATCCTGGGTAACTAGGTGGATAGACTATGCTAGCTAGTTAGTGATTCAGAAGTGTCTACGACCTGATTTCACTTAGAAGGATTGATGAATACAACACTACATATTTGGATGGTGATTGGAGATCAATAGGTTTAGGGGATGTCCCCTACTAGTGGCTCGTGTCGGAGAACGTACATTGTCATGGTTTCTATATCGCATTTTCATCGAGATGCAAGGTTCTCCACCTTATTTGAAGGGGTGACATCTGTTGGCATATGATGGACCTCTTATGTGTGGATGTGTATGTGTGTGTACTTTTAGAACCCATTTTTCTTTCAAGAAAATGGTTGTACTGGTCTTCCTTGTGAGTGGTTTCTTTTCTTTTCTTGAAAATGTTTACTCACAAATGTTTTCCCATAAACGTTTTAAAAGTTTTTATTTAAATGATCATGTTAGATTATCTTATTAATGTTCTGGCATGAAATCTTTTACCCAGGTTTCATCCTACTGGGATTTGTCTCACACCCTGCATATACCTTTGGGTGTATACAGACCCTGTTGTCTATTTGTTTCAGGTAAAGACAAGACGATTAATGTTGGCAGTTTGAGTTTCTCGCTGCATCCGGTGTGGTTCTTGGTGGTGGCAGCTTGAGGATGTGCTCCCTCTTATTTCATGGTTGTTGGTTCAAAGTTTTTTTTTCCTTCTGTCATAGTCGTTTTGTGGTTTTGTCTAAAAGTTGTAAACCTTTAACTATAAAAGTCGTTAAGGGTGCATTTGGCTGAATTTTTTAGATATGAATTTTTAGTTTTTTGTTGGTCATTTTAATATGATTAATTTGGGTAAATTGTTCCCAAACATTTTTTTTTGATTCCAGGTACTTATGGCAGCCCATGGGGATTGGGAATTCCCTTTGGGCTTTGCTGCAAACCGGGTTGGGTGCTGGGTTGGATGACGGCCTAGCTTGGTTCGTGACACTAGTGAATGTGTCTGCTCTGAATCCTCATCTGGAGCCTTGTTCCTTTGAAATATGTCTGATTGTATCTATATTTCTGTTGGCTCAAAGGCCTTGAAGTGACTTGAAGGCCTTGAGGTGGCCTGAAGGCCTTGAGGTGGCCTGAAGGCCTTGAGGTGGCCTAAAAGCCTTACTGGCCCAAAGACCTTGGGTGGCCTGAAGGTCTTGAAAGAATCCACAACCAAACTGACGAAATAGATGAATAGTTTTGTATGCTCCTGTACCCAACAGTACCTATTATAGTAACCCATAAAATATGCCTCCACCTGGATTTGATCTCGGATCTATTGGATACACTTGAAGAGTCATCATCAACTGGGCTAAGGCTCATGTGCAAGCGGGAAAAGTTCCTTACTGAATCGAGTTCACTGCTCGCTCCAGTCTTGTATTATTGAACCAAGTTTATTCCCATTCTAGTCATATATTACTAAACCAAGTTTACTCCTGTTCCAGTCCTGTATTACTTAACTGAGTTCAATTCCCATTTTAGTCATGTCTATCTCATGAGATATAAATATTTACCTAATTCATTTGAGGGGGATATAGGTCCTACCCATCACATAATGAAAACCATACATATGCATGATATAAAAACATAAATCATTCATCATATCAAAACCCATAGAATGAAATGAGTTTCATAAACATCATTCAATCATAACATAACTCATGGAAAAGAAATGATTTTCATAAATATCATTCCATTATAAATATAAACCATCCTTAAAAAGAATAGGATTGGTAGAATTGAATCATATCTCCAGTAAAACATAAGTAACATCAAATAATTCTATCTTAGATGGAAAATAATTTTCAGAGATCACTTGAAGACAATTAATGAAGAAAATATCCTTTCCGCTTTGAAAAAGTTTTCTTTCCTTAAAATGACATGTAATTTTAAAAGAAAACATTTTCTTTGAAAATAACCCTAGAATCTTGTAAATCAAAATTCAAAGAATTAAGGATTCATGATGATAGAACATTCTGTTTATGTCGTATAATTTAAAAAAACATTCCTTTAATACTTTTTTTTTGGAAAAGTCACAAAGTACCTCATTTGGAAAACCAAAAAAAATATTGCTTTCAAACCATAAAAAGTCAAAAATGATTAAAAATAACTTCAAATATTCATAGGAGAATAGGAAAAAAAATTTTGAATTTTTTTTAGAAAACATGGATGTAGAAGATAAATATTCCACAATGGTGATTTAAAACAAAACAATCCCATTTATTGATGAGACTATGAAATAATCACATATCACTTTATAATTAGTAGAATCGTAAGCCCCATGAAAGAAAGAAAATTATATGGATTTGAAAATACCCTAATATTCAGAATAATACTCATAAAATACATTCATAAGCAATATATACACCACATAAAAGAAAAAAGTAGTGTAGAAGTCATGTGTCCCATAAAAATAAAAGCGAGACAAAAATCACTCACTATAATGCCCCAAGACTTTATAGTATGCCTATTTTAAAATTTGACTTCTTTGATAGCTTACCTGCTTAAAAAATGTTATATATATTATTATTTAATTATTATAGTTATCTATTAGATGTTGGGAATGATGAGAATGAATAAGATTAATTAAATTATGAAAATATATAATACACATGTTTATAAAATTAATTAATTGGTTACTAATTAATTAGAATTGAAAACCAATTGAATATAAAAGATGCATTTTTATAAGAACAATTTTTATGCTCACAATGACATTTTATATTAATAAATTAAATTAATCACTATTAGTTAAAGATATTAATGAAATTTATATATTATATATTCAATCAAATATTTTTATATTAATCCAAAACATTTATAGAGGCATAAGATAAGGAAAAAAAATCCAATTGTACACATAAAAAGCTATATTTTTCTAAACGTAGTTTTACCAACTTTTAGTGGAAAACTTGTTTTATATATAAATATAAAAACTTTTAAAAATTATATTTGAAAAAATAAACATTATTTTTGAAACCATAATATCAAAATTTACTTGGAATAATTTTTTGGTATTTTTATGACAAGTTTCATTTTTGATAAACAGTAATGTCACCGTTAGTATAACAATATAACCTTTAGGAATAGTAATATGAACATTATTATAATAACTTTACCTAGGAAAATATAAATAAAATTTATTCATCTTATAAATGGAAATATGATATAATTATATCATAGTATAAGTAAATAAATGTTTTAGAAATTATTAATTAAGTGTTGATATTTTTATAAAACATAAACGTTTTTTTTAATTTTATAATTAATATAATGATTTAAAAGAAAATTAATACTCAAGAAATGTATTCAAAAATTAATATTTTGTTTTCTTATGATTATAAGATAATTTTTTGTGACATTAATTAATTTTTTAAATTGTTATAAAATCAGTTATAATTTTAAAATCAATATTTTCCCAATAAATGATGATTTTAATTAAAAATTAAATTTATCATATTTTTTTTATTAAATGTAGTTCATATTTGAATTCTACATGTTGAAAATGGTTATTCTGAATTTTTGGGATTTTTCTAAAATAGTTGATTTTTTGGTGAATAGTGAAATATGGTAATTTAAGGTATATATACATTACAAGTAAAATACACTATTACTTGAGTCATGGCTGATGTAAGCACCATTGTTTCGAACTTACATCAACTATTTACTATAATTAGTCACAAGATTCAAAACTATTCATAGTCTTGAACCAAAATAATAAACAATTGAATACAATTTTCAAAAAACACCCATCTCCTCCACGATAAATACCATCCATTCTCCTCAAAACTTCCAAGCTTTGTGCCTTATTAAATTTCTATCCAATACTCTTCCTAAGAACCTCCTCCACAGCCAAGATTCTTTGGTCTCAATAAAATACCAAAACCAATCACCTTAAGGAGGTTCTCAAGGAGGGGAATTCAAGAGGTAAAAATCATCTTAATTTTATTTTATTTTCTTTTCAATTTCTTTTATATTCTTGTCCTTCCGTCACCCCCTATCCAAAGAGACATGATAACTCTAGCATCATTTATATAATCTAATTTTATCGTGATAATGGAAGATCCATCACTAAACTCCCCCCTCTCTTTTACCATATAAATGGAAACATCATCCGTGATGTGTCAATTTACCAACATCATGGATGATGTATTTTCATTTTCCATTAACGCCTTATAGGCTGGTCATAAAACCATTTTTATGGTTAAAACAAATTATAAAATATGGATTATAACCTATTTAATGTTCTATAACCATTATATACACATGATGTTAACTAATAAGATAAAACTAGTTCGTAGCGATCGAAAAACCGCAAAAAATAATCTAAACGATTATCACTAACGTCTTATCTAATGATTCGTCCTCACCCCAAATAACCAAATGAGTTATATAACCATTTAATCTTCTAAAATTCAATTAATAACATATAACTTTTGGAGAAATGAAACTTAATTTTTTAAATTTTTATTTCATGATTATATTGGAGTGAATTTTTGATATTTTTATGAAATTATAATTTTTTTTATGAATAGTGAAAAATTATGGTTTTTATTAAGAGTTTTAATTTATTTTAATGATTTTTAATACATGAAATTTCTTTTAATGTGGATTTAAAAGAAATATTAGTTGAATTATACTTCTATTATTATAAATTATGACATTTTAATCTATTTCATATTGAAATTTTATTTAAAAACATTTTAAACATTTATAAATTTTCTCTCTTGAAAATTGTTTTCTCATCAGGTTTAGAGGTTTCATTTTAAAATATTTTTTTCCAACATTAGTTAATATAATTTAGAAAAATAGATTTTATAATTATATTCATAATAATTTGTATTATCTAATATGTTCAACATAAATTTTTACTATTATGAATAGTGAAAAAAAATTAATTATCACGTTTAAGATAAAAATGTATTTACTAGGATAAAATAAGGAAATACGGGTTAAAATGACTATAAGACTTTTCAAATTCATTTTTATGTCAATAATTAAATATTGCCTTGTCTATGTTTGAATCTATATTCATTTGGAATATTTCTTCTTAGGAATTACTTCATTATTTTAGATTCTTTAGAGAAATGTTAAAGTTAGTTTCAAATGGGTTTCTTTCCCAAAATTATAAAAGGATACTACCACACTTCACTTATTTACACCTATCAATACATCTATATCACTAAGCAACCCAATTTTTCCCCAAACCGGTCATCCAAACTGGCCCGTGAATTAGCCGGAGAGGCATTCCCAATCCTCTCGGGCATGAAACTAGCACCAAGAATCAAAGATAATCCAGATGGGAATAATTTTCCCAAATTATAAATAGATATAAATAGTCCAAACATAGTAAAAAACATAAACCAATAATAATCAAACATTAATAAAAATAGCCAAGTCAAAATATAACTAAAGAGGAACCAAAATAGAAATCTAACAAAAATCCAAAAATAAAACTAGAACATAACCAAGATGATCTCATTATGACCTCTTGGTCACCACTATCCATAAAAAAGGATCAGTCCCAAGGAAAACCTAATAAAAAATGAACCTGCCAAATATCTTGTATCTACCAATTCCATTTGACATAAGTAGGGTGTGACCATTAAGAAACTCATTAGTTTAGCACCACGCAATCCACACATGTCCTTTCCCCAAAACCATCCATAAATGATTGTTTGAAATAAATTTAAAAATGTTTTAGTTTTATATTTAAAATAATCAATACCCCTTTTCTAGAATCCCAATTTCCAAATAAATCGTGGTATTCTATTTTAAAACAATTTCTCATTTTAATACCAATTTTAAATCCAAAGACAAGGAAGTAACATAACCCACATAATGAATAAAAGAAAGAAACCATGAACTATGAAAAAGATGTAGGGAATAAATAGTAGATCCAAACATGAAGTAAAAAATGTACACAATAATATAATAATACTTATTAAAATAAGACACTATAGAACTTGAAAATAAAATAAGAGAATATAGGTACGTAATATTGGGAATGTCCAAAACATACCTAAAATAAATCCACGGATGTTCCCAATTTGGATGCACCTTCCTGAGTATAGTGCAACTCTATAATCAATAACCAAACTGGATGCTCTAAACTAGCCTTAGTATTGGCGACAACCACGTAGCCTATGTTCTATCCAAGGGGTTCCAATTCGACTAATCTGGACTAGAACCCAACAATCACTTGACCCTCTATGAAATCATGGAATTCCATGAAGATAATATAAAAGTAAATGAGGAGGTTATCAAACACAGTATGTAGATGCCACCATGCATGCCTTGCCTAATCCCTAACACCAACTATATGAAGGCCCTATCATTAGAAGTATGACAACAGGGGTTCCAATAACACATTGAGCCATTCCGTGGTGATAGAAAGGCATACACATCATACATTTCTTAAAATACTTTCTAAAACATAATAAAGTACCAACTGGTCCTTAACATTTACAATTTCAGACCATTTTCAATCAAAATACATTTTTCCCAAAATCATATTTCAAATCAGGGTGATAATGCAACTCATTCTCAGAAAATTCCAAATAGGGATCTAAATTCATGGGGTTACCAAAAATGTTTCATAATACCTAACAAATATGTTTTTGATAACACAATCAGAGTGGGAACTTGCTTCCCCTACAGCTCCTGCTTCTGGTGATCCTGTTTCTTCAAATATCGAAGTAGGAAACTTTCAAATCCCTCTTCGCAATATTCTTGTCTCCATCCACGATTTGCTAAAAGGTACTAATCTCAGTAGCGGGAAGGATAACAAGCAACCTCTCTTCAGAAAACTGGATGACGGTGGTTTTTGGGTTTATGCTGATCCGGAAGCTCTGAAACAGAGGGAACAATTATTCAGGTATTTAGTCCTTGGTCAAATTTCTTACAACACAGGAGATAAACCATGGCCTATCTTCGAATTAAAGAATAGGATTTCTCATTGCTGGAGCTCTCCAAAATGGAAGATGGTCCCCTTAGGTAAAGGATACTTCCACATTCCCTTCAACTCTCAAAGTGAGCTTGAGTAGGTATGGAAGATTGGCAATTTACATCTTAAGCCTGGTTTTTTTAGAATCTCGGATTGGGATCCTACTTTTAACCCATACACACATAAAAACCATTTGGCACATGTTTGGGTTAGAATTCATAGGCTTAATTGTTTTTTTTTGGCATCTGAAGATTTTAAATGATATTGCTTCTTGTTTAGGATCCCCTATTAAAATTGATCATAGAACCTTGAATGGGGATCTTGGCTTATATGCTAGAGATATGGTGGAGATCAACTTAGCTAGTGACTTACCATCTACCATAGTTTTTAACGTCCCTGATCACATAGTGGAGCTCAGTATTGAGTATGAAAAGAAACCACCCTTCTGTGAAGTTTGCCAATTGATTGGGCATAATTTTTCCAGTTGTAGGGTTGCTAGGAAGCAACTGGACCCTTCAATTAAAAATGATTGGCAAGAGGTTAAACATACCAAAAAAGGGAAAATTTTTATTGATAAATCAGACCCCCCTACAAAAAAGAATGATATTTGGGTCAAGAAATCTAGTGTCCCCTAAACCTTAGAAGGAAAATATTGGGCTGTCTTGGTTGAGGAAGAGGAGGATTCACAAAAAAATGATAAACCCACTGGTTTAAAAGGATCAGTTGATGAATGTAACAGAGGTTGTTCTAACAAGAGCATCCCTAACCCTATTTCCAATTCTATTAATAATGCCTCTTCCTCTGGTACTTCATGTTTAAATGAGAATCATTGTAGGGACTTGGAGGAATCAGTACCTTCTCCCAAGGAGAATGTTGTTGCTTCCATCATGATACATAGTTATAATGTTAACACTGCAGATCCAGGTAACACTGTGCTACTTAATTCTGATGTCAAAAGTGTTCCTATTGCTACTGCAGTTCCTATAATTGAGACTCAATCCGATATTGGATCTCCGAGAATCATTGATGATCACATTTTATCACACACTCTAGATCCTACCCTGATTTTACATGCTGAATATCTCCCTGTTCAGAAGGAGGTGTCTAATCCCCTGACTAACATGCAGATTCCTGCTCCTTTGCAGAAACAGTTGGATAATTCTATTACTGTTCTTGTTGAAAATTCTGATAGTTTTGTTAATAACTCTGTCACACATGCTGATAATGCTGCTCTCGACCATATTCAATTGGCTCACAATTTTCCACACACCCCACTACCTATTCCTGAATCTGTCCAAGATTCTGCTCACTGTTCGGTTAACAGGATGGTTCCTAACTCTTCTCCTGACAATCAGAACAATGCTCATAACTCTCTTCCTTTATCTGATCACTCAAATCCTGCTAAACTTGAAACTATCCAGAATGTGACTGAGCTTCATTCTCATCCTGAGCAATCTCCTACTCATGATTCATTTTTTGAGACCATTCAGACCAGCTCTATTATGCCTCCTGTCTTTGAAAAGGACTCTGCTCATAGAGCTGAACAGATTCACACACTGGACAGTACTGCTCCAAAGTGTACTTTAGATCCTGTTTCTATTCCAAATGCAGATCTGAATTCTGATTTCTCTCAAAGTTCTGAAACTGATGGGAGTCCAAAAAAATCTTCTTCTTTCTCAATGGTTATGAGATCCCAAAAAAAGAAGGGTTCTGGTAAATCAAAAAGGAAGAAGGTTTCTAACCCAAGACACAATCGGAAATGAATGTCCTCTTCTAGAACTGTCAAGGGGTGGCCAACAATGACACCTCCACTACTCTTAGGAGGTTTTTAAATACTCATAAACCACATCTTTTTTCCATTGCTGAACCTAAAGTCAAATTTAAAATGAACTTTATGAGATTTGGAGCTCTTAATTACAGTTTCCTAGGTTCTTGTAATAACAGTCCTCATGTTTACTCTATGTGGATTTTTTGCCATAACACTTTAAAAAATATTAACATTTTTTGAATTACTGATCAGCAATTTACTTTTGAATTCTTATGGAATGGTCAGAATATCTTTTGTACTATGGTTTATGCCATGAATAGGTATCAGGATAGGAGAATTTTATGGCTTGAACTCCTTGATATTGCTAATAATATTCAAGATTCTTGGATTGTTTTAGTAGATTTCAATGCCATTCTTACCCCAACTGAAAAAATTGGTCCCTCTCATCTCTCCATTTCTTCTAGAGAGTTTAAATCTACTATTGATGACTGTAACCTCTTTGAGATCAATCTTATCGGTGCAAAATACACCTGGTACAGAAAACATTACAATAAGAACGTTGCTAGTAAACTTGATAGAGCCTTTGTTAACATGAAGGCTCTTGATATTTGGGACAAAATATCCAGTGTTAATCTCCCTAGAATCAATTCTGATCATCAACCTAACCTTTTTAATCTTCTCATGAATGATCAAAAACCTTTCTTTCCCTTCAAATTTAACAATGCTTGGTCTTGAAATCCTTATTATGTCACTTTTATTTTTAACACTTGGAACTCCATGAAGCATCATAAAGATTATTTCGCTTGTTTACATAAATTGAAAGTTCTTAAGCAGGCTCTCAAAGGTTGGTGTAAAAATTCAAACTCCCAAATAGATCTAGACATCTCCTACCTCGAAGATGAACTCAGTCGCTTCCAAACTCAGAACACTAATTCTGATTTTATTTTGGATCCTCAGTTGGAAGTTAATATCTCTTCTAAACTTAATTCCTTACTTTTAAGGACAATATTCGTAAATAGATGTTTAGAACTAAATAGCGTACTGATGGTGATCACAATACTAAATTTTATAATTGTCTTCAAAGAATTAGAAAGGCCAGTCAACCTCTTTCTATGCTCATTCATAATGACTTTGTCATTGATTCTGAAGAATCCATTACAGATCACGTTACCTCATACTTTTATAACATTTTAAATGGTCCGGATAGAAATATTGACCTTAAACCTGACATTATTCCTTTAATGGTTGATGAAGGAGTCAATAAGTCCCTTTTAAGCACTCCTCCCGATCATGAAATTAAATACATTTTTTTGGGCTAAACCCATATAGTGCTCCTGGTCCGGATGGATTCAATAATGGTTTTTTCCAAAATCATTGGGATATAATACAAAATGATGTTTGTAACCTTGTTAAGATCTTTTTCACTCATGGATCTCTTCCTCATGGAATCAATGCTCAATTTCTAACATTAATATATAAGGTTGAGAATACTGATGAGATCCATCAATTCAGACCTATAGCTTTGATTAACACCATCTAAAAAATCATCACCAAAATTATTTCAAATACACTTGCACCTATCTGCAATATAATTGTCTCTTGGAACCAATTTGGTTTTATTAAAGGAAGATCCATTCAGGACTGTATTTGTCCTGCTTCAGAATGTACGAATAATTTAAACAAAAAATCTAGAGGAGGTTGTCTGGCCATGAAAATGGATATTAGAAAGGCTTTTGACCCCATTGATTGGAATTTTATTTACAAAGTTATTAAAAACTTTGGTTTTAATGATTCCTTCATTGGTAGAATCAAGACTCTCTTTCACTCAGCTCATATCTCTATCCTGATTAATGGTACACCTAGAGGTTTCTTTAAATGATCAAAAGGTGTCTGGCTGGGAGATCCCCTTTCTTCCATCCTCATTGTTATTGCTAAAGATTACCTTAGCAGACTCCTAAACAATCAGTCTGAACAAAATTTGATTAAACCTATTCAGGTGGCCAAGAACTTAAATGCCCCCACCCATCTTTTATATTCTGATGATATTATCTTATTCATAAAAGGGTATCAAAGAAATCTACATGCTCTCAAGCAAACTATATCTCACTATGAGGATGTCTCTAGTCAAGCAATTTCCTGGATCAAATCTTATATCTATTTTGGCAAGAATTTTCCTGTAGGAAGGAAACCTGATATTATAAATTATCTGGGTATTAAAGAGGGTCTTTTACCTTTCACTTATTTAGGTGTTCCTCTATTGTGGGGTCTTCCCAAAGCTACCTATTTTTCTAATATCATTTCTCATATAACAAATCAACTAGCTAATTAGAAAGGGAAGTCTCTCTCCATGGCTGGGAGAATCTGTTTGGTTAAATCGACCATTGTTTCTAAAATGGTCTATTCCATTATGGTCTATAAATGACCCATTGGTATTTTTAGAAAAATTAATACTTATATTAAAAACTTAATTTGGTTTGGGAGCATTTTTGAAAAGAATCTTGTTACAATTCCTTGGAATTCTTGTTGTAAACCCATTGGCAATGGTGGAATTGACATTAAAATTTTAAAGACGTTCAATGATGCTCTTCAGGCCTGCCTTACTTAGAACATCATTAACTCCAATTCTAAAGCTACTGATTTTATAAAATATAGGTTTTTCTCTAAGCTTTCAAAAGGAAATATTAATTTCATTAACTCTTCCATCTGGCCTTCCATCCGAGACTCTTGTCACAAAATCATGCAAAATGCTAGATGGATTGTCAGTGTTGATTCTTCCATTAATTTTTGGTGTAGAAAATGGTGTGGTAGCCCTCTGATTTCTTTGTTACCCTTTAGCAATCTTTCTAAAGATACTAATCAGTCTATAAAGGAGGTCTCACAATCTCCTGATTGTGACCTCCCTGATATTATTATGCAAGCTATTGATAAGTATCATTTTTCTTCTGTTGGTGATTTCCTTGTTTGGGAACCTTCTACTAATGGAATTCTTGATTCTAAAAGTTTTATAAACATAATTTCTCTGATCATGAATCTAATTTTCTTTGGGTTAATCAATTTAACAAACCCTGGAATAATCCTTCCAGGCTTACCCTTATTTGGCGCATTGCGCACAATAGATTACCTATGGAAACTAGTCTGCAAACCATTGGCATTTCTCTTTGTTCTAAGTGTCGTCTGTGTAACTAGCATAGGGAAGATTCCAATCATCTCTTTATATCTTGTGCGACGACCTCTGCCCTTTGGAATTACATCTTTGATCTTTTTAATTGCATAAAGCCCTTTAATGATTCAATTTCGTTGTTTCTAAATAATTGTACTAGACATGATGCTTTTCTATAGGTCAAAAATCTGTTTCTTGTGGCAGTGGCGGAACTCCTGCATGAACTCTGGTATGTTAGAAATAATCTCATTCACAATAATCACTCTCTCAATATTAATGTAGGGAAGTCTCGAATTCTTCTTGCGATTCATGAAGCAACCTCAATTCAAAAGGACTGTTGCAATAACTCGGTTGGTAACTTTGTGGTCCTTCGTCAACTTCATGCACCTGACATCTTCCCAAAGCCTAAATGCTCCTTTGAAGTGTTCTGGAAATCTCCAATGACCGGATGGATCAAAGTGAACGTTGATGGCGCTTCCAAAGGCAACCCTGGTCCTGCCAGTTGTGGTGCTATCTTCAGAGACTCAACTGGTCAATGTCAGGGTTGTTTCTTTGTTGGATGTGGTCACTCTTCATATCTGGAGGCAGAAATGCTCGGCGTTATTCATGCTGTTGATTTTTCTCTTCAAAGAGGTTGGATAAAGCTATGGATTGAATGTTATTCAACCACTATCATCCACACCATCTGGAATGGCAACATCCACCTAGCCTGGTCTCTCACCGCTCGTTGGATGAACTGCCTTAATTTGCTCCATGGGATTGATTATATAGCTACTCATGCCTACCGTGAAGAAAATGTCGTTGCTGATTCTCTTGCCAACAAAGGAGTCCATCAAAGCATGACTTGGCTGGACTCTATTCCTTCTGACATATTATATCTTTTTGATAGATATTGTAAAAAAATCCCTTCCTTTCGCCTTTTGTAATCCTTTTTTCTTATCAATAAATTATGCTTTTGTCTTTGACCAAAGCATTACCTTTAAAAAAAAGAAATAATACTCCATTTTGAGAACATTAGAATTATTAAGAAAAAGATTTCGTAGATAAAAAGTATGGTAGTAAGAAAAGGAAGAAGGGAACTTTGAAAACTAGGTTCAAGATATACATTCTCTTTTATAGGATTACATCATCATGTGTGTTCCTTTATGTATGTTCACCCTGTGCACGTATGGATACTCCCACATCCAATGACATAATAATATGGAATGTCACCAAAATCCTCAATAATCCAATTTAAAAATCACATAGAGCTATAAAACCAATTACAAAGATTTTAACACAAGAATCAAACAATAAAAATGTTCATAAGACATATAAAAAGTCTCAATTTCATATTTCACCACACTACCATAACTCATTCATGAAAAAACCTCAAGGTAAACAAACTCATTCTAAAATAATAATTATCATTTCATCAAACACCTAGTGTGTGTACACCTATAGAAATAACTAAAAAACATTTTAAAAGACATTTTAATATAATTTACACCAATGAAAGAGAGTAAAAAATCATATTCTCACCTCAAAAGCATGAAAAAATAGATAAAAATTAGTTTAGAAAGATGAAGAATCAATTAGAATGCTTGGGATGGAAATGGAAGAAAATACAATCCTCAACGATGTACAAACACAATAAAAATATAATAAAAATAAGAACCAACCCGAGAAGAAAACCAAACACCACAGAATCAAAGAAAACATTATAGCATCCCGCCTTTTTATAACATAAACTTTCATTTCATTATACAAAACTGAGGATCTTTAAGGTTTAGTGTCTTGGAAACCAGGAACATAAAACATGAAAACATAAAACTTTCTTGTTAAACACTTGAAAGGATTCTCCTAATGTTCATCCTAGGTTCATTACTGCATCTCAAACCTGGGGACATACATCAAAAGGAAGGGTGAGCAGAAGGCCCAGTAAGAGAAACAAGAGAAACATTTTACATGTGAACTTGAGATACTTCAATAAGGACATGAAAAGAACTTTAAGGAATGAGAAAGAAATCATGAGATACATCATAATAAAAATAGCATTTTTCATAACTTGAAGATGTGGATACATCATTTAACATAGACAATCATGAACATATCACCAAGGTCCATCCCCAAGGTGTCATTTGAAAATTACCAAGGTTATTCACCAAGGTATTGTGAAAATTGTAATCTCTAGTGGTTACATCATTACCCAATGCATTGGAGCGCTATCAGGGAACACCCTTAAATTTGCCTTTATTATCATGTGAGCCACATATATCATCATCAAACATTTTATAAATAACCCATATAGCATAAAATAAATGGGTTTCATTTCATAATCACAACGTTTTAAAAACTGCTTTAAAGACATGATCTTTACGTCACTTTAAAACCCACAGAAAAGGAAGGTGGGTCTCATGTATGTAAATCCCAGAATTTAAAATAGAACATTTTAGTATATATGTGAATACCCCTTTAGAAGAAAGAGCTTTGAGTATTCACTTAATAATATAAAATAACTTTAGAAAAAGAGAGACATTTTGAGACGGAAATTCTGCAGCATAACGACTATGTTACGAGGTTTTAGAAGACATTAAAAAGAGAGGGAAAATGGGTCAAACATTCATAAATGACCCATAAAACAGTATATGGACAGAATAAGAAGGATACATGATCATGGTAATGAAATTTCAATGACATACCATTTGAAATGAAAAACATGGAAGGAAGACAAAAATTAGATTTCTCTTATGAAAGTTCGGCAGCCTAACAGCGTTACCTAAACTTCAACAAAAATGATTTGAAAAGATCAAATAGGGTCTCTAATCATGTGAACATAAGAGTTCAGTATGATAGATATAGAGATAATTCCCCAACATAATTAAAAAGGAACTTGAAAGACTTGACATGAAAGTAGAACTTTGAAAATAATGAGAAGGGTGAAAGAATCCCCTAAAAAATTTGGCAGCCTAACGACGCCACTTAAAACATCAAAATACTGAATTGAAGAGATCAAATGGGGTATCTCATCATATGAACATAAGATTCTAGTATGATAGATATAGAGATCATACCCCAACATAACAAAAATAAACTTGAAAGAATTGACATGAAAGTAGAACTTCAAAACGAGAAGGGTGAAGAACCACTTAAAAATTCGGCAGCCTAACGACGCCACTTAAAACTTCAAAATACTGAATTGAAGAGATCAAATGGGGTCTCTCATCATATGATCATAAAATATCAGTATGACAAATTTAGAGATCATACCCCAACATAATAAAAAGGAACTTGAAATACTTTACATGAAAATAGATCTTGAAAAATGAGAAGGGAGAAAGAATCCGTTACAAAAATTCCGGCAGCCTAACGGTGCCACTTAAAACTTCATAAAACGAAATAATGAGAGTAAGAGGGGATCTCTCATTATATGAACATAAAAAGGGAAGTAAGAGGATTATAAATGAACATCCTCCAACATAAGAACATGGAGCATAAAAGGAATGACATAAAAGAGATTACTTGAAATGAAAGAGAGAGGTCGGATCCCTTACCTTAAAATATAACTCTTAAAACTCAAAGGTTGTGACCTTGAAGGCTTGGTGGCACCTTGGGAGGACTCCTTGGGAGGTAATGAGACCAGAACTTTGTTGGGGGAATGTTGGGAGTGAAAACTAAAGGAGGAAGGGGTGGGTATTTATAGGGAAAGTGAGGGGACAAGGCATTAATGGCCAATGGACACCTCACAAGTGCTTTTCTCAAAACCATGTGCTCTCCCTTGGCATTTACCATGGAGTTAGGAAAAATGGGGCCCCCAAAACAATAATTCATCACCCTTGGCCGAACAACCCTTAAAATATCTCATGACATCATCATGACACAGTTATTATGTCATTAAACATACCAAAACCCTAAAACTGTATTTTTACTATTTGCTGAAAATTCAACTTTCTCAGAAAGATCCCAAAATTTCACCTTAACCAAATATCAATGCTCTGATTTCAAAAATGAACTCCATTTATAAAAATAATTTTCTAATTATTTTTAATTTAATTTTTAAATAAATACACTATTCACTGAAAATTCATTTTTTTCAGAAAAATCCCCCAAAATTACCATAACATAATATCGACACTCTGAGTTCAAAAATGAAATCCATTTTATAAAAATAATTTTCTAAATATTTTTAATTAAATTTTTAATTAAAAAACACTATTCACCTGAAAAACTAACACTAGAATAATAATTTATGGAACTGTTATTTACCAATTTTATTGAATCTCATTACTTAATCTAGGTGTCTAAATTATATTAAAACTTTCTTTGAGTGAAATTACTAATCCATTTAGTCACATTACTAATCCTAAGCGTAAAATCACTATTCATAATTTACTATTCATCAAAAATAAAGTTGGTCTTATTAGACTCTAAATTTTATACTGAACATAATTGTAGAAGACCATTTTTTTGAAAATCATTACACATTTTTATTTATTGAAGGTTTACATAACCATTTTTAAAATATCATTTTTCTAAAATTCATCAAAAATATGCATACTATATTTATCCGGACATTTGAAAATTCATAAACTTCATCATAAGAAGAAATCCCAATTTTTTTTAAACAAAGGATTACATAAGGCAGTTACGGTCTCCTTACATAGCCCCTTATCACACCAGCATATGACCTAAGTGTAAGGTGTGCTAAGGTGAGAGAATCTGAGGGAGGCTCGGCCAACATCGCACGTGTAGTAATTTCTATTAGTTTGAACTTCTCGTGAAGACGATCCCGTTCTAGCTTCACACGATGAAGTTCAGCTTGGGTTTGGTCCAGAGCAAAGCCCAGTGGTGCTACCTCCTTCCCAAGTTCTGTTAGATGGGCTTCGATCGGTCCAAGACTACTGGGTGAGGCCATCAAATCTTCTTTCTATATTAATTAACCAAGATTGCTTGTATTTAGAGACAATAATCAAAATGTTTAGTTTCCAGCGGTCATATTGACCAATGGTCAAATAACAGTCAAAACCCAACAGTCTCATTTTAATTATACTCATGTTATCAAATGAAATATTTTTGTTGAGTATAAAAATAAAATAAAATAACACATAAAATTAGGAAACAAGATTTATTCAAAATTTCGGGTCATTACAAACATAATCCCAACATCAACCCTTATACCAAGGATTCTTCCAAGAGAGAAACCACCCATGTAAAAAAATTATACAAAGAGATACGAAAAAGAAGAGGATGAATTTGTCAAAAAAAAACAATAGGAAATCTCATTTGAAGCTTAAGGGAGCATCAACAATGGAAGGAGAGGCCAGAGAGGAGGGGTTTAGGAGCCCCTAGTATTCCTTTCTAAATAGGGAAGGAGAAACCTGAGTTGGGGATAAAAAATAAGAGGATTAAAAATACGATATTTTAAGAAATTGGGTAAGTCACACGGTTTGACCACATGGTGTACCAAACCACATACCAACTATGCACACCCTACTAGAGAGAGGGGGAAACCATACGAGATGGCTTTATGGTTTGGGATATTGTTTTCCAATTATGAGAATCACCTATATCAATGTTTTAGTTTCCCACACATGTTTACCATACATTTTCTCCTAACAGTGTGCCATCATTGAGCCTTGTCTTAGACACCACCCAAGAGATTCACATTTACTCTTTTACATCACAAGGTTTGGGCCAAACCATGTGAAGGACATGCAAGTAAAGAAATAAAATAAAAAAATTAATTGAAAACATCCTAAACCTTAACTAACTGCAGGATTTATCCCCATACATGCACACAAACTACGCACATGACTAAAAACCACCCAAAATATCATACATAAAAAATATAAATGGTAAGTAAACCCAAACCTGAACAAAACTATCAAACATTAAGGAATAAATAAAAATAAAAGAAAAAAGTGGTCAGGGTGTGACAATTCTCCACCCAAAATAATATTCTGCCCCTAATATTTCAACAAGCCAAACAAAGTATAATGCCATGGTTTGAAACTAAATCAGGCCAAATGAAACCATAATACACAATGTAACTTTTTAACTACACAAGTCACACCTACCCAACAATAAATAAAACTAGAACTTTGGTGTGTCTTCCAATCATTTAAAAATTAAATAACATAAGGACACCACTATCAAAAATTATACATGAGGAGAAACCCAATGAGAAAAAATTTAAAAAAAAAACGAAACCAAAATACAATTCAAAATTCCATAGGACACAAGAATCACTAAGAAAGAACCAAAAAAACCCTATACCATTCCAAAATAAGATTAAACCTTTGAATTTATATATCCATAAAGAACGACTATAAATTTTATAGGAATACAATGTCACAAAAATCATCAAACGAGAATAAATTTCAAAAATATGGAAAAATAAAATAGGGAAATTGAAACCAACTCCACCCTATCATTGGGAACAAATCTTGGCCAGCACCCACAACACAAAAATTACTGAATACACGAAGAGATTCACACTATGGACTATGTCTTGATCCCTCACGACTTGATTAAACTACTTCCCCATGACTAGGAGCTGAGAACCTCCATCCGAGACATCCTGTTTTGGATGTGATGATTATAAAATTTCATTAGAAGATATAAATGGCCCCATAATTGAAAATCCTTTGGTGGATTACTACTAGACAACTACAAATTTCTGAACTAACCACACTAGAAGCACATGTGATAATGGTTTGATTAATAAGAAAGAGTAACCATTAATGGATATAAATTAATTATAGGTTCCTCTAGCCCACACTTCTCACACAATGGGGAACCATTACATCTTCCAATAGGAACTCGATTTCTAATAGCTATAGGCTGTGATCCAGAAATCAAGTCAGCTAAAAACACCTCATCCACTAGCTTTCTGAAAAAAACTTACTAGGATGAGCGAAATCACTCCTTAATATGTAGATAAAGACCATAGAAAAGTAGACGAGCTTTCAAATTATACTTTGAGGCTATATTTGGATAAAAACAAACAATCTCTTTAGAGTGATCAATACTGGAATTCACTGTATGCCAAAATTATTGTACGATATTGAGATCATTCACTTTATTCACCTTCACCTACTCATGTATGAAACATCATATGAAAGTGGTCATAAAATGTTCCCAAGACTTGAAAGTTTGTAAATATTATAAGATGATAAATTTACACCAATCCAAACCCAAAACATAAAAAAAACTCAAAACAACTCTCATCCGCATGGTTTCAAGAGTTCTCAAAGACATAAAAGGGGTTTAGAATTTCTCAAGGGACTCTACAGACTTTAAGGGACATTGATCACCACGGAAGACTATAAACAACCAAGAAGAAATTTCCTCTGCCACCACACTGGGAGTCTAGGCATGGTCAACAACTGGGAAAGACTCTCTTGAATCATTTGGGAACATTCTTGGTGGTTTACTCTAATAAAATAATAAACAAAAAATTAATCATCCTAAAACCAAAATTCAACTGAAAGAAAAGTTCAAACAAAAAAAATATCATAAATCAATCACAAAAAATAAAATTAGGATTCTCTTTAAAAAATAACTACTTCCATTCCAAATTCCAAAACCACCATATTCCAGGGCCACATTCCAAATAATAGAAGCCTCTTTCCAATTTAATTGATAAATCCCAAAAAAAATTAAAATAACACCACATATAGAAAATCATTTTTCTTTTGAAAACCCATTTTCCATAAATCATTTTTTCTTTCAAAATCCACTCATAATAATATGAACCAAAATATAACATAAATCACAATGCAACTTATATAAATAGGGAATTAGAGGTCATGAATATCCCAACCACATTGTTTATAAGACCATGTCATTGAGAAGGTAGAAACCATTGGAAGTATCATGAACCTTTCACTTAGGCTCCACATGGGTTTCTAATCCATTCAAGATCCCCATGTAGCACTAGTTAATTCCCATTTTCTTTCACCAAACCATGTAAAAAAACTCATATAAAATACTCAAGTCTAGGAATTTCCAAGTAAACTTGAGGATTAGAATGAGAAATAGTTCATGATTCAATTTTTGTACCTACCTCATATTTTCTAATAGTCTTATCTTCAAACTAATGAATTCCCAAAAATAATAAATGGCACCTATGATACAATTTTTTCACGAACTTATGATGGTCAACCCTTAACTGGTTATCGATCCAGCCTGAAACAATGATGGAGATGCATTCCTAATCCTACTTGGATGGAAACCAGTGCAGGGCTTCAAAGATAATACATATGGGAATGATTTTTCCCAATGATAAATAGATATAAATTAGAAAAATGGGGTATAAAATAAAAACCAATAATAACAGAACACCAATAAATATAGCCAGATCCATGCATCTACTATAGATCCATTACATAAAACTATAAGAAAATTCATAACTAAATGTAAAACATAACTGAGACGATCTCTATGTTACCTCTTGGTCACCATTATCCAAAAGACTAGCCCAGTGCAGAGGGAAACTTGAATAAAACTAGACCATAAAAATATTTTTTCTCTACTGATATCGAGTGGAACAAGTATAGTATGAGAATAAAATGACTTAGTTGGTTAACACTAGAAAATCCACACATTTCCTTTCCCCAAAACAATCTATAAATTATAGTTTAAAAAACATTTAATAAATTAGGTATTTTTATAATTAAAAAGTTCAATCCCACTATCTGGGAATCACAGTTTGAAAAAACATGGGTTTCTATTTCAAATCAATTTCTCATTTCAAACTGAGTTTAAAATAAAAAGATAAGATAGGAACACCACCCAAATTATGAATAAATGAAATAAAACCTCAATTAAGAAAATAATGTTATGAATAACTAGTAGATCTAGAAATAAAGGGAACAATTGATATACAAGCAGAATAACACTAATTAAAATAGGAAACAGTAGTACTAGAAAATAAAATGGGACAATAAATATATTTAATCATTGGAGTCTTCCAAACACATATATAAGAAATACCAATATGTAATTAGTTAAAATACTCCTTCTAGCATATGGTGTGACTCTGTAGTCAATTACCAACATGGATGCTGTAAACTAGCCTCACTAATTGAAAATCCCACACGACCTATCCTCTATCCGGGGGGCAATTTTTTTTGAATTGATACAAGAATGTAATTTTCGATCGAAGATCTAAATAATATCCAAAAATAGAATTCCAATAGTATAAATTAGAATGGGTAGATAATAACATGTGTGGAATCAAACACAACTCACATATTCCACCAGACATGCCTTTCCCAATCTCTGACACTAATAATTAGAAGGATCTATCATCAGTAGAATGAAAATATGAGAGCCTATCAGACATTGAGGCATTCCAACATACTAACTAGGCCTTCACATTATATTTTTTTAAAAAAACATTCTAAAACATCACAAAGTACCAAATGGGAATTAAAATTAACAATTTTAAACCATTTAAATTGAAAATACATTTCTTTTCAAAATCATCTTTCAAATTAGGGTGATAACATTAATCATACCCAGAATGTCCCAAATAGGCCATTAAATTCATGGGGTTACCAAATATTTTCAATGATTCAAAACATACAAGTTTTTTATAACATAATTTGAAAACACATTTGGAATTATTTAGGAACCACGAATCCATTTCGAGAACACTAAATTTTTTAATAAAACTGTTTTGCAGAAAAAATGGGATGAGAGAAGAATTGGGTGAATAGAATTTTGAAACCTAGACTCATTATAGGTATTTTTTTCTATATAAATCTATTGTCATGAATATTCCTCTCCATATTTTCACCCCACGCACATATAGATATGACAACATCCAATAGAATAATCATATGACACTTCAAAAAAATCCACAAGGTTAAAATTTAAATATCCCAAAGAGAATTACAAACAATTACAAGGATTTTCACACTATTATTAAACAATAAAAGTCACCGAAACAACACACCGAGTATCAATTACACATGTCAGTACACAGCCAAAACCAAAACATAAACAATCACAACATCATGGTAATAAAACTCTTTTTAAAATACATATTATCATTTCACTAGGCACCTAGTGTGCATATACTTATAAGAAAAACTAATAAAACCCTTTAAATATCCATTTCCATGAAAATGAAACCAATTAAATACTATAATATGATTATAATAACATATAGCTAGATTGAAAAAAATAGAAAAATTATGTAGGAAAGCTCAACAATGAATTGCAATGCATCAGAAATGAAATAGATGGAATCACCTATATCAACGACGTTTGAATGAAATGAAACACTAGGATAATGAAGAACCACACGTGAGAAAAAAATCACACAGCCTAGCAAAAAATAAAACACATTAAAACATCAACCCTAACCACTAGGGTTCAACCAAGAGATAAACTACCCAAGAAAAAACCAGAAACCAATATAGAGTGAGAATATGAAGAGAAAATTTAGAAAAAACCAAGATGAACTCACCTCCAAAGCTTGAAGTATCGTCAACCTTGGTAGTATAAGAAAGGGAGGAGGGGTTTGGTCACCCAAGGGAACACTTCAAGAGAATAGTGAAGTGTAAACCTAAGTTGGGATTAAAAAATAAGAGAGTTATAATAGGAAACTCCATATTTTAAGAATATCTATAAGTCACATGGTTTGTCTATATGGTTCACCAAACCATGTGCCAAATGTGCACACCCTAATAGAGATAATGGGGACACACATGGGATTGTTCCAAAATTTGTGAAATAAAAAAAACCATGAAGTGTTCTTGTATCAATATTTCATAAGCTCCCATGTGCTTGCTGCATAGTTTCACCTATCTATGCATAATTTTTGTGCCTTGTCATAGACACCACCCAAGGACTTTACTGTTAATCATTTTCCTTTCATTATTGTGAAAAATTTTCAGAAGGTCATGAAAGTCAAAGCGTGCAAGAACAAAATGAACTGAAAACATCCTCTACCTTAACCAAACATATTATTTCTTTGAAAACCATGCAAAAAAAACTATTCAAAGGTCGATATACCACTCAAAACCGCCAAAACCCAAGTACCATCATCATGAACGTAACTTAAACCTTAACCAAAATATCATACATCAATAAATAAATAAAAATCAAAGAAAAATAAGGTAATGGTTTGATAATATAGATCATCCCACCACTTCCAGAATTTCTCCCTTAAATACTTATTGATGTTCTAGAGCTGTTGCTCCTCTAAAAATACCAAAAATAACATCCTTTATAAAAGATCCAAATGACGTGCTTCTAAGTGAAGATAATTGTCTTAACTATTATTTGTATCTTTATTTCATGTTATTCAACCTTGAAATAAGTATTAACAAGTAAAATATAATAAAACGTAATATTATATATACAGATATATTATTATGTTAATTTAATAACCAATATCCTTCTCTACTTCTATAACATGGAAAAAGAAACGTTCAATCTTGTATTTAGGGGAATATCACTTCATAAACCGATGTAGTTTTTTTCAGTATCCAACATTAAAGGTAGGTTATAATAACTTATTTAACATATGTATATGATATTTATGAAATTATTATACCTTTTAAATTATGATATCACATTAAACATCATTCTTTCCACTCCATGAGGGATATAATAACGTCACATGTGTGTACTATTGTCTATTACCACGTGAAGTGATGAGATTTCCTTTAACTTACAGTTTATGGAAGGTAGTAAGTGTATATTTATTTAATATAAATTATATATGATATAATAATTATTATATAATGGTAATATATTATTTCTCTTTTTTTCTATCTTTTAAGAAAATGGAAATAATGTTAATGTGTATGTAGGACCAACCCTCTCCATGAATAAATTATTATATTTTCTATCCATAGATTTTATGCATTTATCAAAATAAATATATGATAAATATATATTATATTTATATCTTGGATATCATTATATAGATTATGGAACCATAATGGAGTTAAAATGATGGAAAATAAAAAATCAGAACATACACAAAAAACGAAGAAGTTCAAACTCGGAATGTGATTTTAATATGGAATGTTTAATAAAAGAGTTATAAAAGTTCATATATAAATAATACATGGTATTATATATATAATTATGATTCTATAATATATTTATAATAAACTTATTTATTTTATTAATAAAAAAAAATCTGTATGGAAGAAGTCGGGACTTAAGTTAATGGATTTACATCTCCCTTTTCACTTATGTGTGACACATTCCATATTCACCCTCATTTTCTTTATTGAGGTGTATATAACACCCATTTTACCTGTTATATTTTGAATATAATTCATTTAATTCCATTATAAGTTTTATTTAGTGTTATTCTTTCATTAGGATTACTATTTAAAGTTACTAAAGTGGTAAGGGTTTTATGTTAAAATCTCATAGTTTATCATGATTGCTCATAATTAAGCCACCAATGTTAAAATATTATTATCTATCTATAAATAAAATATTTTATTTTATATGTTCTATATATTTCTACAGAATATATGTTTTATCTTTATTTTTATCTATTTGTGTACTAAATTGTTGAATATAATGTTTTTTTAAAAATAGTCCTTATTTCTCAATTCGATCAATTTATTTCTTCCAAAACCATGTTTTATAAAAATGTTCTCATTTTTTTATCAATCTTAAAATTCTTGATTAAATATATTTTTAACCAAATTTTATTTTCAAATATTTTTTTGAAATTAATCATTATACTGTTTTCCAAATAATTAATTTTTGGCATTTACCAAAAATGTGAATGGAATATTCGTTTTGACGTGTACAACATGAATGAAATTATATACCACCATAAACAATAATTTATTTGATGAATACTTAATAATATTCCATGGTTATTTTTATGTCAAATTTCTTTTAAAATGTTTTATGTTTGAAAATGTTGTTTTCTAAAAGCAAAAATGATTTTTTAGAAGAAATGCTTTAAATGACTTTAATTCATTATTTATAAATTTTCATGGGTATTTTCAAAGAAAATTAATACCTAAATATTTTAAGAATTTATATATTAAGAAATTGATTTTCAAGGAAAATTTATTTTCCTTTAGAAATTTTCCAAGATATCCTTCAAAATAATTTTCTAGCTATGATGACATACTTTGATTTTAATTATGATTAAATAGGGATATTATCCAAGGTTAAAATTATTATTATTTCTCTAGCCTGTTTATTTTTATGATAAAAATATGGTTATGAATATAATTTATCTTCCATGGGTGATACCATCATAAAATTCTTATGAAACCCTCTTATTTTCATTGGTTATGTTGTGATGAAATGATGAAATGATTATGAAACCTATATCTTTTAGACAAGATATTATAAGATGAAATGTTCAAGAATCCCATTTTATTTCATGGGTTATGATATGATGAGTGCTATATATTTTTTTTCTACACTTACATATGATTTTTATTATGTTATGAGTGGGTCCTATATCTCCCTTCAATGTATTTATTAAGGATTTGTATCTCTTGAGATATGCATGACTGGAGTATGGAGTGATCCTGGTTTAGTATGGGACTTGTTTGTGATGATGGTCTTAGGAGTGAACCTAGACAACTATGTTGGTTGGGGAGTGAACCCATTCTACTATGATAGCATTGACAGTGAGCCTTAAATACTATGGAAATGATATTCTATACTGATGTGTATACCACAATTTCATGTCTTATGCCAATGTTATGCTATCATATCTCTTGTTATTTGATTTATTTATCATCCATGTCATATTAAATTCCAATATTTCTGCCATTACATGAGATTATTATCTTTTATATACAAGGTATTGTTTTCAATTGTTTTTCTCAGGTTCTCATACCCTTATGTTCATGTTATGCTTCGGTATCTCCCTTGTTTACCCTTACTGAGCATATAAGATCACCATTTATTATGTTTCCTCTCTAAATATATGAAGAAAGGTTTTAATTAGGGTGTATATAAAAATATTACTATATGTAAAGTCCTTTATAAGATATGTTTATAATCTTTCACAAAATAAGAATATTTTTTGTCTAGTCCCTAAAGGTACTATACCTTTACAATCCCCAGGCATGTGTTTGTATAATGTAATTAATATTCATATAAAAATTTATAATATCTATGTATGAGATGGATGGTTCAATATATATCTTGAACTATTTTTATCTCTCAATATATCAATATCTTCCAAACCCAAGTTTACAAACTTAATACAGTCTGATTCTAGTGATGAAAAACACAAAGAGAAGAGATGAAGCAAGTCTGAGTAGAATGAATATATAGATGTATTCTAGTTATGAAAGGAAAGTTTAGTAAGTTAAGGATGTTAATTTTGTATGTATTTTTCAGAAGAATATATTTTTGAAGCAGGAAATAAGTTTTTATGGAATTAAATACATTTTTTATGGTGGAAACACAAAGTATATAATCGAGAAATAAGTAAAAACATTTTATGTGCATATATTTTTCTGTTTTGGAGACACATATGATTTAATATCATTGATGTTAAAGGAAAATTAGTTTTTTTAATCATTGTTGGATATGAATAATATTTTCAAATTCCCCAATGAAGTAATTTTTTATTTCAATTGAGGATCAATTGGGGTTAGTGACCACTTATCCAAGGATGTTATGTATTTCTTGTTTATAACCTCTCAAATCAAGAAGATGTCAGTAAATGATTTGGAAGATGACTAGTAAGCATTTGCCTTTTTTTCAAACTAATATAGTTCGAAGGATAGTTGAGTTAGTGAAAATGTTCATCCCAAAATTGTAAATTATTTTTTATGCTGAGTGACATCAAACATAATTTTAGTAAGTATATGTTGTGGTATATGCAACATGATTTCTAGAAGGTTGAAATAATTTTTTTGAACCCCTATTGAAGGATGATTTCTCTTGTTTTATACAAGAGAGGTTGGATTGGTAACATTTGATCTGTGATGAGATGTCATCAGAAGAAAATATTTTCTTCTAGAACTCTTAGGAAATTTGTATTTTTCTGAAGCAAAACCAAGGGTAAGCTAAGGCATGTTGGTGATGAGAATGACCAGAAATTCAGAGATCATGTTTATGGGGATTATTAGATCTTGAAATCATATGGTTCTACTAGGAATGTTGTAGAAGAAGTTGGGGAATTATGATTTGAAGGAGATGGAGTACTGTTGGCGCCAAAATATTGCATGCAAAGAAGGGACGGAAAAAGCCCCACGCGCTGCCTCGTGAATCGCTGACGTGAAGTACCCCCCAAGCATCGCGACCGCCACGAAGCATAGGAGGCGGTAACACTCTGCAAACACACTGACGATTGCGAGACCACCGCGAAGCACAGGAGGCTGTAAAGCTCCACGAACACACTGACGTTCACAAGACTGCAGTGAAGCACAAGAGGCAGTAACGCTCCGCGAACGCCCTGACGTTCACGAGCCCACCGCGCAACACAGGAGGCGGTAACGCTCCGTGAACTCCCTGACGTTCGCAAGCCCGCCGCGAACCACAGGAGGCGGTAATGCTCCGTGAACGCCCTGAAGTTCGCGAGCCCTCCGTGAAGCACCCGCCGCACCTTCGCGCTGCATGAGCTCTACCTCACGGCGCCCCTTGCCTATAAGTACTGGGTTCCCCCTAAGCCCAGAGGACGGACGATCCGACCTTTCGGCTTCTCACCTCCCGAATCGCGAAGCACCCTTCGCCCCCGGGAATCATGAGCTCTTCGAGGTACTTCTACTTCGCGAGATGCCTTCACCCTGTCTCGTCTTGAGCCCCTCTTCCGATAGGGATACCCTTCGTGAAGCCTAAGGGAATTCGCGAAGGAAGGGGATTCCCAAGGGAACCCAGGCAGCCACGGAGCGCTTATGCTTTGTGAAACACTCATCCGGTACTAGTGATCCACATGCCAAGGCAGGGTCGCTGTACATCACGAAGCACACTGATTCTTAGCACCTGGCTTCGCGAGGTACCTCTGCTTCGCGAGGAAGTGCTCCATGAATACTATTCCACTTCGTGAAGCACCTCCCAGTCACACCCCTGCCCCATGCTAAGGCCGAGGCACTCCAGTTCGAGAAGCATACTCCTTTGCTTGGAAATTCCTCTTCCCGTGCAACCCTCCAGGTTCGCACGATGTGATTTCAAAATCCCATGGACCACACCACCCGTAGCGTTGCTTTGCCTAATGCTTGTTCGCATAGGCACGCTAACAGCTATTTCTTCTTCGCATAGCCACACTAACGTGGACCCCTCGATGGTTTGCTCCACGACCACCCTTTACCATGGCCTTGCCAGTACCTTCCCTCCCCAAAAGAACAGAGGGCACCGGTTATGTAAGTCCTAGGGGTGTGGAGTAAACCCACCTCATCTGAGTTACAGGACGTTAAACTGCCAAGCACCTCATCCTCAACACATGACATTAAACTGTGATCCGACCCCGTGCCTCGCACGCAGGGTCCCCCCAGCTGCGACATTTTTTACGCCACTTGTCTCCATAGAGACGGGGTCACCCCCTCCACAAGGGATGATATCCTCCTTCTTGGAGTAGTGCATGTCCATGGGAGAAGGGAAACCACCCCGGTATAATCCCCAAGCCTCTCTTGCGGAAGGTAGCACCCATGCACCTCCACACTTCCCCACTGCCAAGGCCAGCGGAGGGCATGATAGGGAATGAGGCACCTTCCATCTTGGGTCCCAAATCCCTCTCCTGCCGTGCTTTGTCGCACTTCAGGCCTCCATCCTGGAGCAAGTCCCAGGACCATGGGCCACCCAACGCCTAAGCCCCTCTTCGTTTCTCACGGATGCACCCTTCGCGATGTGACCGTCAGGTCCCTGCTGCCTCTTGTTTCTCACACCGAGCACGACTCACGTGGGCTTAGAGTAAGCATTGGCCATGACAACACCTCGTCCAGCATGATGTTAAACTGTATGCCCTCATCCAGCATGACGTTAAACTGTATGCCCTCATCCAGTATGATGTTAAACTGTATGACCTTGTCCCGTAATGACATTAAACTGCACGCCCATCCGAACTACGAGGACTTTGATCCATGTCACGACATGGTACGTAGGAAGCCTCCACGAGGTTCAAGCTCATCCGTTATTGCTTCACGTCGAGTTCTATATTCGTCCAGCATGACGTTAAACTGCATTCTAGTCCAACGGCAAGCTGTTGTGACCAACCCGAACTACGAGGACTTTGATCCATGTCAAATCATGGTATGTAGGAAGCCTCCCTGAGGTTCAAGACCATCTCCCATCGGACCAAGGTCCCTCATTTACGTCGGTTCGCCGACACCCACCTCCATTCCCGAACTACGAGGACTTTGATCCATGTCAAGGCATGGTACGTAGGAGGCCTCACGAGGTTCAACCCCACCACCAAGTGGACCCCTGGGTTCACCTACACGTCGGTTCGCCGTCGAAGCCCCTTTGAACTACGGGGTCTTTGATCCATTTCAAGGCATGGTAAGTAGGAAGCCTACACGAGGTTCAAGCCCACCTTTAATCATTTATTCACGTCAGGGTTCATCTTCGTCTCGCACGACGTTAAACTGCATTCTTGTCCAGCTTCATGTCGTTGTGACCAACCTGAACTACGTGATCTTTGATCCGTGCTAAGGCATGGTACGTAGGAAGCCTTCATGAGGTCCAAGCCCACCACCACTGGGACCCCCTGGTCCTCCTAATTCTCGTCGGCCTTCCGGTGTCCAACCTGAACTACGTGGTCTTTGATCCATGTCAAGGCATGGTATGTAGGAAGCCTCCCAAAGGTTCAAGCCCACCACCTGTTGGTCACTCCGACCTTCTTCACGTCAGGTCACCGGCACCTGGGCGGCCTAGTGTGTAAGCCCCGCACCATCCGGACCAAGGTCCTCATTTGCGTTGGTTTGTCGACACACCATTCTGAAATATGAGGTCTTTAAACCATGTCAAGGCATGGTACGTAGGAAGCCTCCATAAGGTTCAAACCCATTACCCGGTCGTTCCGACCCCATTCACGTCGGTTCACCCCCATCCCGCATGACGTTAAACTGTATTCCACATTCCACCTGAACTATGGGGACTTTGATCCATACAAGGCATGGTACGCAGGAAGCCTCCACGAGGTTCAAGCCCACCACCAGTGGACTCCCAAGTTCACCTCCACATCGGTTCTCTGATGATGCCCATCGAGCCAAGGTCCACCATCATGTCGGCTCGCTGGCACCACCCCGAACTACGCGGACTTTGATTCCCTGCCACGTGGATACGTAGGAGGTCTCTTCGAGGCTCTAGCCCAATCTCACTGTCGCCCTTGCGATAGTCCAATCTCAGTCCCCCTCTGCTTCATCCATCTATCCATCATCCACCCTGATTCTCACCCAGACCACCATATCCTGGCGAGATCATGCCATTCCTCTCCTCTTCACAACATTCAGGAAGCCGCCCACGGGTTGGCCCCGATATCAGCATCCCTTCAAGGGAAATTCGTCAATCTGATCCACTGCAGCTAGCATTTTGATCATGCCGACCCGTCTCCACTGGACGTTAAACTTGCGACCTACCTCGTGATAAACATGAGATGCCTGAAGAAAACCTTGGATGGCATGCCCTTGGCATAACCGTCTCCGCTGGATGTTAAACCTGTGGCATACCCTGTGTCAAACATAGGAAGCTGAGGAAAACCTCAGATATATGCCTAGGGAATATTATTCCCCGCACTCAATGTGGGATGCCTCGGGCTTCCACGCCCTCGAGAAGACCTATGGCAAGGGACAAAAGACAGAAACCCTAGTTCCCCAGCATTTAGACACGCTACTGATGCCTCGACGTGAATACTCCCCCGACTGAAGGTTGCTGCCCTGACCGAACCCTTTGGAATGTCCTGATAGAAGCAGTGTAATTAACCAGCGTCCATGGAAACATGGCACTGGGAAGAGTTTCACGAACAACGTATTAAATCTATGAGGGAGACCCGGACTAGGTGACGAGTTCCGAGGAGGAATCCACGGAAGGAAGAACCCAAATCCCATCATCCCGGTTTCGATCTAGGAGCATACGTCCCTGAATAAAGAGCAAATGCTGCCCACCTTTGGAAAGCGGGAATGCGGGGCAACAGCAGCGTGTCCTCCACAGACGGATGCGCACGCCCTGGTGAAAGCGTCAGAAACAGAAATGGTGAACCCGATGTGAATCTATTATCCTCAATGTGGATATTAGTAGCGCTCGAGACACCAGTAGATTAACATGTCACCGGATCCAGATATCCGGCACCGGGTCCCGCCAAGCAAATAGCGGGCCTGGCGTGAAACCCACTGGAAGTTGGGGTAGTATAACGTGGGGCGTTCCATTCTGCAACGTGTTGGCGTAGATCCTTCTTACAGACGTGGAGAATGGAATGACGTTGGGGCACTGGTTGTCAATCCTTTTCCTCGCAGTGCTGATGAGTTAATCTCTCCGTTTCCCAGGAACTAGGTTGCTGCTATGGAGACACGATCACCGCCCGCTTGCCTACGCAGGGGAAGGGGAAATACTGGCACAACCGCCCCACATGGCTCCGCTGCTGCCACGACGGCCTCTACATTCGTGAATATGAGGCACCCACGTCCCCTCTCCCCATCAGAGATCATCCAGCAAAGGGTGATCAACAACCTTGTACGCAGGTACGAGGAGGAACGGGTCATTCCAACTCGTGATATGGCCCACCTAGACCTGGAGGCATCCAGGCCCCGCCGTCAACACCGCCCTCAAAGGCCGCGTAGAGATCCCCTGCTCCCCACCCCAACATTCAATCGTTTTGGGAGCCTGTCCCCGGAACGCCTCGATGACTTCTCACCTTACGCTGATGAGGCGGGTGATGTCGGGCTCGACCCGCTCAGAGTCCCAATTCAGGGGCTCCAGGAAAGGGCTCCCATCCGGATGCGTCAACGTCGTCGACCGGCTTTGCCAGAACAGCAGGTAGGCCATGCCCCTACACCACATGCACCGGCCCGTCTTACCCGACATCAGCGTCGGGCCCGAGCTGAGGACGCTCGTTAAGGGGTGTCGACGTCAACAACTACTATGGCCCGAGCCACCATCGACGTGCATCATGGAGTCCCTGCACACACTGAGCAGGGGCACTCCTCACCCGACCAGGACCGAGGCTCCAACCGCCCCATGGGTAGGTCGGGTTGGCTCTCAGGGTTGCAGGTCCGAGCGGTGATCACCCCGAACCAATTCGCGGTAATGTCACCCCGTACGGAGGGCCTCCCCATACCACTATTCCATAGAGCGTGGGCCTTCCCCGCTCCGAAGTTTTTCACGGATGTATGCCTCGTGCTACCCCCATCTCAAAGAAAGACCTGCCCCACGACAGTGACGCTCGGCGCGGAATCCTCTCTCGCACCCACTATGCAGGGTATGGAGTCCCACCTCCTGCCCCCGACCGTCGATGTGAAGGAACCGCCCATCCGGTCCCTCTCCAACATGGGGGTCCTCCCTACATCCTCTCTATAACTGGAAAAGGTCCTCCTAGCCCCGACAACTCGAGGAGTGAAGGTCAGCCTCGCTCTGCCCGCACCGACCATGGAGGTCCTCCCCATGCTCATGCAGGTTCCAACAGAGGTTCCACCCACGTGGGTACTTTCCATGAAGGCCCTCCCCATGTGCCCTTCGACATTTTCCCTTGTGCCCCTCGCACCCCGGTTATCTAAAGCTGTAACCCTCTCCACCATAGCGTCAGCGCCGCCCCGAGACCACATGTTGAGGATCAACCTTGTCCCGAAAGGCCATCTAGGGGTAGGAGAGTGGGTCATCTCCGCCACAAGAAGAGTCCTGGGAAGGCTCGGTTGGAGATCGAACCTGCTCGTTTCTTGGACTCTGAAGCGGAATGCAACTCAGCGATGGAGCCTTCTCCCCGCTCCTCCATGTCAAGGACTGGGGCAGGGAACCGGCGCATCAGCCTCATTCTCCCAGAATGTGAGGTCCACTGGATTCCCACCTCTCTCCGCAGGTACATCCAGGATGAAGAAATTCTGGAAATTCCGCAAGTCCCGACCGTGCAATCACCACCGTCGTCACTAGAGGCGCCCTCTACCTCTACCAGAGATCATTGAGAGCTATTGTGGGGAACAACAATGGTAGAGCAATGACATGACCTATCACCGACAACCACAATTCTTGTGCCAGAAGTTGTGGCTATCAGACCATCGTATCGTGATATCGTGGTCAGGTCGCCTCACTCTTCAGAGGATGGCCCTGAATTCGGTGGCCAGTCAGCTCGTTCGCCATATTCTCCGCCGCCAAGTTTACCATCCTAGTGTTCCGCCTCGATACCGCTACCAATCCCTCAGCCGCCTCCGGTTGACGAGTGGGGAAATACGTGGCCAAACCCTGAGTCTAAACCCAGGAGCTTCTGAAATATTCTCATAGTGGATCACTTCCCAAAGAAGTTTTGGCCGACGACAGCGCTGAACTTTTGCGCACCAGAGTCCCTTACCCCAGAGGAAGTGGGGTGCTTCCGTCGAACCCTATGGTCAAAGCACTTTCACCTTCGTTATGAGTGGGGGATGTACCCCAGGAGTCGAGAGCACTTTGAAGAAATCGGCGAGCAATGCCGCCTGGCAGATTTGGCCGCACTCCCTGTGGCCCAGCACCCTGAGTCACCATGACATCAGAGCACCCTTCAACAGAAATGCGTTCAAAGATTCAAAGTACTCCTCAGAGTCATCAGGGAAGCTACCCCCCATGTGCAAGTTCGTGACTGGGATCACTATGCCGCTCTCCTCTTCAGCCCTATCTGACAGCAACCCGATTCGTTATGCGACATTGAGGACTTGCCCTCGAGAGAGGTCATGGTCCACATGGCGGACGTGGTGGACAAGGAAGACGAGCTTGAATTTCTCGATGGAGACTTACCCCCCGAGGGCGTACCGCCACTGTTATACCCATCAGGGAGGGTTACCCGTCAGCAGAGGAACCTTTTAGGCCTCCCTGTACCCACCGAGTCGCTGGTACTTAGTTGAAATGCCGTAAGGGTAAGGAGCACGTCAGAACTGTCAGGCACTCCGACCCGTCCACTTCTGTACAGAAGACAGATGAAGATCTCAAGAAGGTCGCGTTATGTCAGCAGCTTGCTGAGCAGAAGAGGCTGGTTGACGAACTCTTGGCCAAGCGCGCTGCAGAGCGGTGACCCGACTGTGGTAATCCCAAGCCGGGGTAGAAGGGGCAGGAACAATTCCCCCCGGTGAGATGCCTCCGGGAAACCCTGATCACGCTACTTCCGAAGACAAGGCAGAAGCCGAAACTCATAGTAAGAGGGTGCGATATATCTCGCCAAACCCTCCTTAACGATGGGGCAATCAGAGGAATCCAGCCTGGGTTCCCCCAGCCGCCTGATGTTATTAATATTTTCACAACTTATTATATTCCCCCTTTACTTATTTTATATGAAATGTGCATAATTTCTGTGAAATATTAATGTTTTAATATTAAGTATAATATTTGAGCATTTTTAGAAGTAGTCAAATTGAGTCAGTTTAATGTTTTAATTATAACTATCACTATACTGATCCAAATTGTGTGGTTTTTGTTTTGTAGGATTCTCCTTTCAATATACAACATTTCATTAGAAGGAACCATGATCCAATTCTGCCATTTGAAGGGTCATATGGTCCTCACAAACAAGACCAAAGAATCTGTGAAGAAACTGGACTATTCATGAAGATTGATTTACTGGGCTCAATCTAGAAGTTCAAAAACCTTAACTCTCCACCATAATTCGGGGGACACTACATGTCATCTTGGATAAAAATTTCATGGCCCAAATCCAAGTACAAGGGGCCCAAATGAATCTTTTAAGTCCAGCCCACCATTCTGGCCGAGAATGAAAATCAGTATAGTATGCATGACATATCTCCTGATGTAATCATCCAAGCGAGCTGAGATTTTGCAGTGTGAAATAGGGGATGTAGGCGGCCGACTTTGTTGAAGAAACCATTCGGATTTGAAGGCATCTTAATATTCAAAAACCCTTTCACATTATGGACTTCAAAAAGACTGGATTGAAATGGACAGTTTAAGTTTGTTTATTCAACCGGCCATAACTTTTTATCCTTACGTCCAAATGACTCCAAATTTTGAGAGTAGTCGGCCAACATTATTGCCTACAACTTTGAAGAAGAAGATATGTGAAGATTCGGCTGTCTGAATTGCCAAATTGGCGATGCAAGTGGAGGGACAGATTGGGAATGCAAACAGTCCACTCCTTGGGATATAAATACTCTTCCCTTCTCTCCTTGAGAGGGGTTGGCATTTCAGAAGAGAGGAGATCACATTGGCACGACCAAAGCTTTGCCAAAGGCTTGGGAGGATCTGCCATACTCAAGTTTTCACTTGAGAGACCTTTCCTCCTCTCTTTCTTTTCACTTACTTTTGAGTTCTTCATTTTTGTAATCTTGTAATTCTCTTTCTTTGTAATTCTGTTTTAATGCAAGTTACTTCTTCAATATCTCTTATTCTCTTCCACCTTCTGTATTTTAATATTAATGTTCTTAAAATAGTTTAAATTCAGTTCAATCCCCTTCCCTTCTTAAGCTTCCTCATTCAATCGAAATTCCATTTTTGATTCTTAAATTATTTCGTGTGTGTGTTCGGCACACTACTCTTATCTTGTCCCTTTCTTTTTCTTCTCTTTATAATTCATCACCATAAACATATATTACCAGATTATTAAACATCCAAATGGCTGAGTAAATCTCTCATTGGGGTGAGTTATAATTTGGGGATGTTAATTGATTGAGAGTTTTGCTCGATGAGTATTCTTTAAATTAATATTGTGTATGTTAAACTTAATATGTCATGGATTAATGATATGTTTTGTTTAACAAGTGGTTTCCATGGATTATTGGAACCATAAATACACTACCATAAATAAGTTTTGATTGAGATTAGAACCCTAAGTTAAGTTAAGGCTTGGATTAAAGCCTTCACACTTAGGAATTCCAATCAACGTCAACTTATGACATGTGTGTTAATTTAATGCAATACAAAGTGAGGCTCAAGGATATCACATGCTTAACTCCCCAATGATGAACTCACCCCAATCTTTATCAATTTGGTAAATCAAACATCATCCATAAATCATTTCAATTAAGCTCTGCAAACAAACTCCCCTAATCAAAATACAATCAACTAAAAACAATCGACTATTACGAAGTACCATCACCGAGGATTCGACCCGAGTGCTGCTATACACATTAGCAGAGCACCAGAACTTTGAACGGTCGATAGGCGACAATCGGCCGTGCGTTTCAAATGGCGCCGTTGCCGGGGATGGTGCTTTAAGTAGTCATTAGTTTCTGGTTATTGTAAAAAAAAACCCAAAAAAAATACAAAAGTTTAAAAAAATTGAAAAAAAACACAAAGAAAAACCCATCTTCTCATAAAAATCATAAACTGAAAAAAATACAAAGAAAAACCCGTCTTCCTCTTTCTTCCAAAATCTCTCTGAATGCCCCGTAGCCTTCCAAACAATCCTTCGGATTTGTTTGACCCTGAAATTGAGCGAACACTTCGCCAACTTAGGAGGAACATAAGAGATACTCAAATAATTCAAGAACCAGTCCTCATTCAACCAATTGAATTAGATATGGCCAATCCTAGGGAACAAACATTGAAAGAACTTGCTGCCCCTGATATGAATTACCAACCTCTTGGTATTCAATATCCAAACATAGAGGCTGACTTCGAACTCAAGTCGGGTTTGATTCATCTTCTACCTCATTTTCACGGGCTAGCCGGTGAGGATCCTCATCTCCACCTCAAAGAGTTCCAAGTGGTCTGCTCAACCATGAAACCTCAAGGGGTTTCTGAAGAACAAATCAAGCTTAGAGCTTTCCCCTTTTCCCTAGCGGATTCTGCCAAGTCTTGGCTCTACTACCTCCCACCTGGTTCCATAAACTCATGGGTTGACATGAAGAGACTTTTCCTTGAGAAGTTCTTTCCCGCTTCCCGAACAGCTTCTATCCGAAAGGAAATAAGCGGCATCCGTCAATTCCCTAATGAATCACTCCATGAGTATTGGGAGAGGTTCAAAAAGCTTGTGGCAACTTGTCCACACCATCAAATCCCTGACCAACTCCTGATCCAATACTTCTATGAGGGGTTATTGGCTATGGAGCGAACTCTCATTGATGCCGCAAGTGGCGGTGCTCTTGTTGACAAAACTCCTGCAGCTGCAAGAGAACTCATAAGCAACATGGCTGCAAACACGCAGCAATTCCATACTCGAGCACATGCTCAAGTGAAACAAGCCCAAGATAATCAATCCATAGAGCCCAACAAGATGACTGAGTGGATGAGTGAACTTACAGGTCTTGTGCGTCAACTAGCGGTGGCTACCAAAGCCCCAACCTCATCTTCTCCACAGTCACTATTCCCTGGACCTATCAAGAATTGTGGAATCTGCAACTCTCCATCTCATCCGACTGACACATGTCCACAACTTCAAGATGATCCATCTGATTCATCTAGTCCAATGGAGCTCAATGCGGCATATGCTCAGCGAAACTTCAACCCTCAACAATCAGGTCAGTTTGTTAGAAACTTCAACCAACCCCACTCTGAGCCCTTCTCTTCTACCTTTAACCCACCTCTGAGGTATGGTAATCCCATTTCTCATCCTCCTCAATTCCCTCCTCAAAATCCAAACCAGTTCCAATATGGTCAAAGTGGTGGTATCCATCAACCTTATCCTTTTGTTCCTCAACCCCAAAGGAACAATCCTCCTCCTGGATTCCACTATCCTAACGAGCCTTCCCAATTCCCCACCCAATACAATCGCTTTCCCAAGAACCAAAATCAAGGCCAACCCAATTTGGGACATGCCTCTTCTTCTAAACAACCATGGGAAAGTGCTGTAGAGGATCTTGCTTCCTTCACCCGTTCTAGCCTAAAGAACATTGAAACCCAAATAGGTCAACTTGCATCCCACCTTAGCCAGCAACAACCATCAAATTCTTCCCAACTCCCAGCTCAACCATTACCCAACCCCAAGGGTAATGTAAGTGCAATTGCACTTAGATCAGGAAAGCAACTTGCTATGCCTCAAGATAAATCCTCAAACCCCCCTTTCGATGTTGATCTAGAAAATGAAAAGAACAAAAAGCTGGAAAAGGAACTTGAATCCACTCCTTCACCTTCTTCCATTCCACTTAGGAACCCGATTCCTTTTCCTCAAGCCATCTCCAAGCCTAAGAAGTCCTTTGAACCTGATCCGGAAATGCTTGACATGTTTAGACGTGTTGAAGTGAACATCCCCCTCTTAGATGCCATCAAACAAATCCCTAAGTATGCCAAGTTTCTTAAGGAATTGTGCACCCATAAGAGGCAACTTAGGAACATTGAAAATGTTTCAACTCAACAGTCCATTCCCATGAAGTGCAAAGATCCAGGGACCTTCACGGTTCCATGTCAAATAGGGAGTTCCAACTTTGATGATGCACTCATAGACCTTGGAGCCTCAATAAATGTCATGCCCAAATCCATTTTCTCCAACCTTGGTCTAGGTCCCTTGCACCCAACAGGTATTGTCATTCAATTAGCCAATCGAAGCACTGCCAGTCCTGAGGGGATAATTGAGGATGTTCTTGTTCGGGTCAATGATCTTATCTTCCCAGCTGATTTCTATGTCCTTGACATGGAAGGTGAGACGACCTCTTCTCGATCTCCCCTAATTCTAGGAAGACCATTCCTCATGACTGCGAGAACCAAGATTGATGTCCACTCAGGCATCTTATCCATGGAATTCGGTGACCAACTGGTCAAGTTCAACATTTTCCAAGCCATGCGATATCCATCTGAGGATCACTCTGCATTCTCAATCCATGCTTTTGAGGACACTTCTAAGATTCAATCGAACCCCAATCCACCATGTTCTTCATGTTCTAATGATAAAGGATCTTGTGAAATATGCACCATGATTAACAAAGTCATAAATGGTGAAGTTGATGTGGACCTCTCATTCATAGACTCCATCAATCTAGAGGAACTTGAAAACTCTCTTGAATCCCACATCAACTCTGATCTCTACTGCTCCACCTTGGACAGTGTTGAGGAAAATGATCCAAACCCATCTAGAATCCCTTCTCCTACTCCTAACTTGTCTAGCTCTCCAATAAAGGCTGAAACTGATCTAAAACCACTTCCTTCACACCTCAAGTATGCATTCCTTTTCCATGATCCCTCCTACCCTGTCATTATCTCTGCTGCACTTTCTGAAACTGAGGAGTCCCAACTTGTTCAAGTGTTAGAGGAAAACAAAAATTCCTTAGGTTGGACCCTAGATGATATTCCAGGAATCAACCCTGCCCTTTGCATGCATCACATCCATCTAGAGGAATCATCCAAACCAATTAGGCAACCTCAAAGAAGACTCAATCCACTCATACTTGAGGTAGTTAGGGAAGAGATTACCAAGCTTCTTAAAGCTGGTATTATCTACCCAATTTCTGATAGTGAATGGGTTAGTCCAATTCAAGTCGTTCCTAAGAAGGGCGGGATAACAGTTGTCACAAATGAACATGGAGAAGTGGTCACAACTCGGGTGAAAAACAAATGGCGTGTGTGCATCGATTATCGCAAATTGAATGCTGAAACACGAAAAGATCACTACCCACTTCCTTTCCTTGACCAAATGCTTGAGAGATTGGCCGGAAAGTCACACTATTGCTTTCTTGATGGTTACACCGGCTACTTCCAAATTCCAATCGCACCTCAAGACCAAGAAAAGACCACATTCACTTGCCCCTTTGGAACCTATGCCTATAGGCGAATGCCTTTTGGCCTTTGTAATGCTCCTGCAACATTCCAGCGGTGTATGATGAGTATTTTTTCTGAATTCATTGAGAATTGCATGGAGGTCTTCATGGATGACTTTACCATTTATGGCGAGTCATTTGAATCTTGCTTACATTCACTCTCTTTGGTCCTTCAAAAGTGTGTCAAGTGCAACCTTGTGCTGAATTTTGAAAAATGTCACTTCATGGTTTCAAATGGGATTGTTCTAGGGCACATAATTTCTCAAGAGGGTATCCAAGTTGATCCAGCCAAAATTGAGGTGATCCAATCACTTCCAGAACCCAAATCAGTTCGAGACATTCGGTCCTTCCTTGGTCATGCCGGTTTCTATCGGCGATTCATTCAGAACTTCAGCAAGATTTCCCTCCCACTCACTCGTTTACTTCAAAATGATGTCACATTCAATTTTGACGAGGCTTGCAAGAGAGCCTTCATTGAACTCAAATCTTCTCTCACATCTGCTCCAATAATCCAACCCCCAGATTGGTCCTTACCATTTGAATTGATGTGTGATGCTTCTGATAGGGCCATTGGGGCTGTTCTTGGTCAAAGAAGAGAAAACATTCCTCATGTCATCTTTTATGCCTCAAAAACATTGGATGAAACTCAATCACACTACACTGTGACTGAAAAAGAACTTTTAGCTGTGGTTTTTGCCTTGGATAAATTCCGGCCCTATCTCCTAGGTGCCAAAATCATCATCTTCACGGACCACTCAGCATTAAAGTTCTTACTTAAGAAAAGTGATTCCAAACCAAGGCTAATAAGATGGATTTTAATGCTCCAAGAGTTTGACCTTGTGATAAAAGATAAACCTGGAAAAGAAAACCCTGTGGCTGACCACCTGAGTAGAATTTCTAATTCTTCTCATTCTGAAATAATTGATCCTGAATTTCCAACTGAACACCTCTCATCTCTCACTCCAAAGTTACCATGGTATGCCCCAATTGTCAATTACTTGGTTTCTGGTGTTTTCCCTGAATATTTTTCAAAAGAACAAAAAGAAAAGATGAAAAGTGATTCAAAGCATTATTTTTGGGAAGATAATAAACTTTGGAAAACTGGGGCTGACATGGTAATTAGGAGATGTGTTGATGAAACTGAACAATCCTCCATCTTGGAATTCTGCCACTCAATGCCTGGAGGTGGCCACTTTGGACCACAAAGGACTTCTCGAAAGGTCCTAGATTCTGGATTCTTTTGGCCTTCACTCTTCAAGTACTCACACGAGTTTTGTCAATCATGTCCCACTTGCCAAAAGTTTGGCACAATTTCCAAAAGAAACGAAATGCCTCAAAAGCCATTAATCTTCTGTGAGATTTTCGATGTTTGGGGCATCGATTTCATGGGACCTTTTCCCCCTTCCAATGGATTATTCTACATTATCCTTGCTGTTGACTATGTTTCTAGGTGGGTCGAGGCCAAACCCACTAGGAAAGATGATGCTCAAACTGTGATTGAGTTCCTCAAAACCCATATCTTCCATCGATTCGGAACACCACGTGTTTTGATAAGTGACTTAGGAACTCATTTCTGTAATAGAACCATGGAGTCACTTTTGAAAAAGAACGGGGTTGTACATAAAACATCCACTGCATATCACCCTCAAACAAATGGAATGGCTGAACTTTCTAACAGAGAAGTGAAAAGAGTGCTTGAAAGAATTGTTAAGCCCACAAGAAAAGACTGGCCCGATAGACTTGGTGAAGCACTTTGGGCCTATCGAACAGCCTATAAGACACCCATTGGGATGTCTCCATTTAGGCTAGTCTTTGGTAAAGCCTGTCATTTACCAGTTGAAATCCAACATAAGTCATTTTGGGCTGTCAAAACATGTAATTTTGATTGTGAAAAATCTGGTGAAGAAAGATTGTTGCAGTTGACTGAATTGGAGGAGCTTCGACTCGATTCGTATGAGAACTCCATTCTCTACAAAGAAAAGGCAAAGTCACTCCATGACAAGTACATTCTTCGAAAGGTATTTCATGAAGGTGAAAAGGTAATGCTCTTCAATTCTCGATTTCGACTTCACCCAGGTAAGCTCAATTCTCGTTGGGATGGACCTTTTATTATTACTAATGTTTACCCATTTGGTGCAGTGCAAGTCGAAGACCCTTCTTCAAAAAGAACATTCACGGTAAATGGACACCGGTTAAAGCATCACCATGAGAGGCCATTCACTTCAGGTTCCACATCGACTTCCATTGACCCACCACTAGATGGAAATGGCGACCCACCAAATCCAAACCAGGGGGCACCTCTTTCCCTTTAACTCTCTCTCTATCTCTTCCTCTCTCTACCTATTTCTTCTTCTTCCTCTCTCTTTCATTTTGTTACCACTTTATTCATCAAACCCTTTCTTTTTATCTTTCTTGTGTGGGTGTGTATTTTAAAAAAAAACCTTAAAAACTAAAAAAAAACAAAAAAACACAATTACTTAAAAAATTACAAAAAAAGAGTCATGCTTACTCACCATCTAGTTTTGAAATTTTGTCCAACCATTTTGGGGAGTCAAAAGGCTTGTTTTAAACTCAAATATATTGAATTTTTATCTCAAACTTGGGTAAACAATTTTGTGTCAATAACAAACATTTTGAATGAACAATTTTTGGTGGAAAATGATTCTCCCCTACCGTGAGGAATAACATTAGCCTTCATGCCAAGGTCATCTATGGCCATCTTTTTCATTGTGTGTCTTCACCACTGATTGTGAGTCTTGCGTTTGTGGACCTTCGAGCTGAATTTCCATCTTTTGTGTGCATTAATATGATAGAGGCATTTTCTAAGCCACATGAGAATCAGAATAGCCAAATAGCCTCTCGTTACCCTTACATTGATCCTACTTTTGAAAGCCCCTTTGAGCCTATGAAAACCTTTCTTTTGATAGCCACATTACAAGCCTAATACCTTGTCCCACCCAACATCTTCATGGATTTTCATTGTACAATTTATTGAAATTTAAGTGTGGGGGGAATGGACTTCATTTTTGGGCGTACTTTCATTGATTTCCAATGTGTCATCATATGCTTGAGGGCAAGCATCCATTCAAGTGTGGGGGAGAGGTTGTAATTCTGTGAGCTTTGGGGTGTATATGTGTAATTTTCATTTGTACAAAAGTCATTGAAAAGTGTTCAAAAAAAATGAAAAAAAATTATATTAAAAAAATGATGAAAAAAAAGGAATGGGTTGTGTCTTGGGTGGGTCAAAAATCATTCATCATCAACCTTTGATCGTGTTATAACTACTAAAATTAGTTCCATGAGAAGATCAAACATGGGTTGGGAGATGACTGTGAGACTTTTTTCAAGCACAACTTTCGAAAAAAAAGCAAAAAAAAAAGAAAAAAAAGAACACTTGAATCATCTTATATTGTGTCATTATTGGAAGTCTTCCATGTTGTACATATTCCATCATCTCACCCTATTCCATTTTCTATCTCCATCACTTTTCATTCATCACACATTCATGCCCTTGTAAATATGTGTTTCTATTTCCTTTCAAATCAAATTTCAAAAAAATGTGCATTGATTTTTCCATGTTGGTGTTTTTAACCCCTCTTTTCCTTTGGACATTATATACCTACCGTCCCATAGCCACTGAAAAACCCCTTAAAAGACCTCTTGATTCTTGTACACATTAGATTTGGGAATGGAAGCTGAGAGCTCTTACAAACTCTTGATTTTCACTTTTTGTTGGTGAATGAGTGAACCTCCTAAAATACATTTTTTTCATCTTGAGAGGAGTAAGTTTTGAGTGCCTACATTTTCCAATTCAAACCTTGAACATGAAAAAATGAATTGTTTCTGATGCATTATTGTGAACCAAATTTGTGATGGAATTCAATATGGATGAGTGAAATAGTCTAAACCTCCCCTGATTGGAGAAAACAAAATTTTAATATTTGTTGGTGAGTGAAAATGATTTTGTCATGTTTTTATATTTGTTGCACATGAGGACACACACAAATCTAAGTGTGGGGGAGTTGATGTTATTAATATTTTCACAACTTATTATATTCCCCCTTTACTTATTTTATATGAAATGTGCATAATTTCTGTGAAATATTAATGTTTTAATATTAAGTATAATATTTGAGCATTTTTAGAAGTAGTCAAATTGAGTCAGTTTAATGTTTTAATTATAACTATCACTATACTGATCCAAATTGTGTGGTTCTTGTTTTGTAGGATTCTCCTTTCAATATACAACATTTCATTAGAAGGAACCATGATCCAATTCTGCCATTTGAAGGGTCATATGGTCCTCACAAACAAGACCAAAGAATCTTTGAAGAAACTGGACTATTCATGAAGATTGATTTACTGGGCTCAATCTAGAAGTTCAAAAACCTTAACTCTCCACCATAATTCGGGGGACACTACATGTCATCTTGGATAAAAATTTCATGGCCCAAATCCAAGTACAAGGGGCCCAAATGAATCTTTTAAGTCCAGCCCACCATTCTGGCCGAGAATGAAAATCAGTATAGTATGCATGACATATCTCCTGATGTAATCATCCAAGCGAGCTGAGATTTTGCAGTGTGAAAGAGGGGATGTAGGCGGCCGACTTTGTTGAAGAAACCATTCGGATTTGAAGGCATCTTAATATTCAAAAACCCTTTCACATTATGGACTTCAAAAAGACTGGATTGAAATGGACAGTTTAAGTTTGTTTATTCAACCGGCCATAACTTTTTATCCTTACGTCCAAATGACTCCAAATTTTGAGAGTAGTCGGCCAACATTATTGTCTACAACTTTGAAGAAGAAGATATGTGAATATTCGGCTGTCTGAATTGCCAAATTGGCGATGCAAGTGGAGGGACAGATTGGGAATGCAAACAGTCCACTCCTTGGGCTATAAATACTCTTCCCTTCTCTCCTTGAGAGGGGTTGGCATTTCAGAAGAGAGGAGATCACATTGGCATGACCAAAGCTTTGCCAAAGGCTTGGGAGGACCTGCCATACTCAAGTTTTCACTTGAGAGACCTTTCCTCCTCTCTTTCTTTTCACTTACTTTTGAGTTCTTCATTTTTGTAATCTTGTAATTCTCTTTCTTTGTAATTCTGTTTTAATGCAAGTTACTTCTTCAATATCTCTTATTCTCTTCCACCTTCTGTATTTTAATATTAATGTTCTTAAAATAGTTTAAATTCAGTTCAACCCCCTTCCCTTCTTAAGCTTCCTCATTCAATCGAAATTCCATTTTTGATTCTTAAATTATTTCGTGTGTGTGTTCAGCACACTACTCTTATCTTGTCCCTTTCTTTTTCTTCTCTTTATAATTCATCACCATAAACATATATTACCAGATTATTAAACATCCAAATGGCTGAGTAAATCTCTCATTGGGGTGAGTTATAATTTGGGGATGTTAATTGATTGAGAGTTTTGCTCGATGAGTATTCTTTAAATTAATATTGTGTATGTTAAACTTAATATGTCATGGATTAATGATATGTTTTGTTTAACAAGTGGTTTCCATGGATTATTGGAACCATAAATACACTACCATAAATAAGTTTTGATTGAGATTAGAACCCTAAGTTAAGTTAAGGCTTGGATTAAAGCCTTCACACTTAGGAATTCCAATCAACGTCAACTTATGACATGGGTGTTAATTTAATGCAATACAAAGTGAGGCTCAAGGATATCACATGCTTAACTCCCCAATGATGAACTCACCCCAATCTTTATCAATTTGGTAAATCAAACATCATCCATAAATCATTTCAATTAAGCTCTGCAAACAAACTCCCCTAATCAAAATACAATCAACTAAAAACAATCGACTATTACGAAGTACCATCACCGAGGATTCGACCCGAGTGCTGCTATACACATTAGCAGAGCACCAGAACTTTGAACGGTCGATAGGCGACAATCGGCCGTGCGTTTCACCGCCCCGCAGGCCGTTCCGCCAGTCGCTCCACGAGCTGCCAAAGCCATCAACCGTGTTGAAGAACCTGGAAACACACTTGTGATTTGGGATCCCCATCAAGACAGGGACTCCCACCCGGATGATCTTATAGCGGCACTCATCTCCCACCTTGAAGCATTGGAAACGCAGCAGGTGGCGGTCCCAGCGGATGGCAAGCCATATCCCGCGTGGGTGGATGACATGCCTGCAACCCTGGGTATTGAGAACCCCACTTTCTCTCCCTTCAACGGGATAGGGGACCCGCCGCAGCACTTGGCCCACTTTTCTTCCAGGTGTGGCCCTATGCTGGGGACTCCGACCCATCAAGAAGCCGCCAAGCTCCAATGTTTCGTACAAACATTGGATGGATGCACATTCGTCTAGTACAACCAGCTACCTATCAGATCAGTGACCGGTTGGGAGGATCTCCGCCGATAGTTCCTATACCAATTCAGCTCCACCACGTGAAAGACCAACATCACAGACCTCTTCAAGTGCATACAAAGGCCTGGTGAGTGAGTCGTAGACTTCATCGCCCGGTGGAAGGGACTTACATACTCCCTCGACATGCCACTGTCTCAGGAGAAATTACCGATGATGTGTGTAGGGAACGTTAAAACGGAGCTGGTTCCTTCACTGATCACCCAGAACTACCCTGGAGGGTTCTGGGATTTCTCAGATAAGGCTCAGCGCCATGAGGAGGCTTTGCAATAGGCTAGTTAGGCACATTTGTTGCCCCCTGTGATCCCATCCAGGAGGGCTGCCAGAGCCGAACCCACCACGGTGGCCCAAATAGAATCCCCCAGATAGCTGGAATTACTGCTAGCGGCACCATACCCGCAACCCCGCAGAGGTCCTCCACCTCAAGCGCTGGCTCCTGCCCAGCAGCGACTGCCTCAGAATCGACAGGTTCCCCCGCGCAATGCACCACCACCACCTAGGAGAGACAATCTAGCGCCGCCTCCTCGGCAGGCCCCTCTGGCCCCTCACCAGGGCCCCCTATCTGGAAAGAAGGCACTAGACCTATTAATTCAACGAAAATCAGGTCCCTGGCTACATCCGAAGTGCTCTAGAGCAAGGGATTGTGCACCTACCTGAGTGTAGAAGGCTGACAGAGGTGAATCTCACCGATCACCCCAACTACTGTCCTTATCATCAGATTCTGGGGTACACCCTCAAACAATGCTATGTGTTTAAAGATTGGATTCATGAACAGTTCGACAACAACATAGTCAGGTTGGGCCCGACACCAACACAAGTAGCGGGTGTATTTGTAGGGTCAGAGATCGGTAGTGACAGTGAAGGTGGGTGGCAGCAGGTTCCCAGTCGTGGGTCCTAGAAATACGATGACTGGATGGATCGAAAAAACCATCACCCATGCCCATGGTATCATTCAGGCACGCCTAAATCAGCCGGAGCCTTCGGGGGAAGTAGCCAGTACCTCTGCATCGTCTTCACAGCCGACCTCTTCCCAAAAGGGCAAGCAGTGACGATGCAAGAAAAAGAAACGCGCTCCACCACTGTCATCGTTATCCCGCACTCTTGGAGACTTTATACCCCATGAAATGGGGATTCCTCCCAGAATCTGCCCGGTGGTGGATGACTCATCGACCGAAAGCCAGGGGTACGCTTCAGTTAACACAGTGGAGCTGGTAAAGCCCTATATGACTCCCGACGAGGGGGGACGCCAGGCAAGCCTACCCAACATTTCCAGCTGGCATCAACGTCAGCAGAACCACAACCATGCCGGCCGTCGAGGCACGTCAGTGGGCACTTTCTGCCAGGTCGTGCATACTACTGAGACCAGACAGCTAGCTCAACGCAGAGCTCAGCACCCGCAACCTCATCTGATGCCCCCAGTTCTACATCCACCGCCGTTTGTGCTACTAGATCAGGAAGTGCTGCCTCGTTCATATCACAGTCAGTCTTGCCCGGCTAGAGGCCAATCTTCGCTGTCCGATCCTACTCTGGCGACTACTCTCCAGGCTTCAACTAGTAGGCAGCAGGATGTACCCAGCACTAGACAATCGCCGGTTCAACCGGCAGGACCCACTATGCCTCCAACTGCAGAACGACCTCCTATAAGCAGAGGCTCGCACTTGGCACGAAAGTATGATGTCTTGATGCACCTGGCTGACATTCCAGCAAGGCTTTCTATCCTTGAGGCACTTCGCCTATCATCTGAAATGCGCGAAACACTTTCTGAGGCCCTAAGGATCCCCATTCAGTTTGAGATGGAGGTAGCAGCTGCAGAAGCCTTCAACGCCGAGGCAATTGAGAATGCCGAATGCTAGGAAGTTATCTCATTCTCCAGTGAAGATGAAGACCCTCCCATACAGGGGAATATTTTCCCACTATACATCACTGGCCACTTCAATGGTGTGGAAGTCCGCAGCTGCCTCGTTGACATGGGTTCCGGGATGAACCTAATCCCAACTCGGACACTGTGAAAGCTGGGTCTGTCTGAAGATGATTTGACACCCTCCGACCTCAAAATCCGGGGATACGACAGGACCGAGCAATCCCCAATCGGCAAGATCCGCCTGAAGACCCAGTTCGGCGGCCTAATTTCCAGCACCGAGTTCATAGTTGTCTCTCAGGACACCGCCTACAACGCATTGATGGGTAGGACATGGCTCCTTCTGCATGCGGTGGTCCCTTCGTCGTATCACCAATGCCTCAAATACTCCCTCAATGGTCGAGTAGGCGTGCTCAAAGGATATGCGTCTCCTTTCCCCTCTTGTGAAGCCCGCTATCTGGACGCCGATTATTACAAGATCAAGGATAAGAAAATCCTAGTTAGTGAGGATGAAACCGCCCTAGTCACAAGTGACCCACGGGAATGCCTGGATGATGCCTACATCTTCCCGATCCATCGATTGGAGGCCATGAACCTAGACATGGGGCAGTGTTTTGTTGTTTTGGGTATGCAAGGGAGGCGTGTTCCCATGTCCAAGCGACGACGGAAAATCACCTTGTACTCCTACACCAAACAGGATCAGGTGATCCCAAATCCTCCTACCCCTGTGCGGTACTGGAATGTCAAGCTTATGACAACAACAGTACGTCATACGTGTCTCTTCTGCTGGACTGGAATCAACTGACTCAGGCCGACGCGTCACCACTGCTTCTATGTCATGAAACGTGGCCCCTTGGGCCGAAGGCCAGATGGGATAGGATCGACTGCCTTCATTGCTATGGTCTCAGTGGTGAGTGGGTCTCCTGATACGATGACCACTGCTGCCCAAGCCGGCACCAGCTACCCATCAGGGTTTGATAGCCCAGTGGAAGCCTCCCTTGCGGGAAACCCCTCCACGGGTGGAGAGGAAGATCTGGAGGATGCTCCCCCTGCATTTGAGGAACGCGTCTCTACCACGTTTGATGAGCTAGTACAGGTGAACCACGGTAGTGAGGCAGATCCGAGACCCACATTGATCAGTGTAGCCATGTCCCCCGAGGAGCAGTAGAGGTACGTAGACTTTCTCAAGCAACATCGTGATGTGTTTTCCTGGAGTTACAACGAGATCCCAGGACTAGATCCTCAGGTATCCATTCACCGCCTGGGCCTCCCGTCAAACCATCACGGGTTTAAGAAGCCTCCTAGAAAGATGCACCCTTCTCACGGTGCTATGGTTGAGGCCAAAGTTGACAAGCTTATCAAAGACAACTTTGTCAAGGAAGTCCAGTACCCCAAGTGGCTTGCCAACATTGTGCCAGTCAGGAAGAATAATGGGTAGATCAGGGTTTTCATTGACATCTGCGACCTCAATCGCCACTGCCCAAAGGATGACTTCCCCCTCTCGGTGACCGAGTTATTAATTGATGCCATGGCCGGGTTCCAAGCTCTCTCTTTTATGGATGGGTATTCTGGGTACAACCAGATCTAGATGGCCCCCGAGGACAAGGAGTCCACTGCCTTCAGGGCTCCCCAAGGTACCTTTTGTTACCAGGTTATGCCCTTCGGCCTGAAGAATGCAGGTGCCACTTATCAGAGGGCCATGCATCGCATTATCAGGCCGATTCTCGGGACGCTGGTGGAATGCTACGTGGATGACCTAGTGGTCAAATCGCGCCACTGCCAATACAATCTTAAAGACCATGAGAAGGTGTTCGGTATCCTCCATTCCCACTACCTAAAGATGAACCCTTTAAAGTGTGCCTTCGGGGTCACCTCTGGGAAGTTTCTTTGCTTTTTTGTTAGATACCGGGGCATTGAGATCGACCCTGAGAAGATCAAGGCCATCAGCCAAATGCCTCCCCCGAGCAATATTTTGGGAACTTCATGGTCTCCAAGGCCACTTAGCCTATATATGTCGATTCATCGCGAATCTGGCCAAAAAGTGTAAGCCCTTTTCCCAGCTCATGAAGAAGGGCGCCGCCTACGAATGGGATGAATAGCGTCGGACCACCTTTGAGGAAATCAAGCAGTACCTGCTCCATCCTCCGGTTTTGATGCCACCCATCTCCGAAAAGCTGCTGGTCCTTTATGTGACGGCCTTGGAATGATCCCTCGGTGCACTTCTCGCCTAGAAGAATAACGAGGGTTTGAAGAACAGTCTCTACTATCTCAGCCGCATGCTTCTCGATAAGGAATTCAGATACTACCCTATCGAAAAGGGATGCCTCACACTTGTTTTTTCCATAAAAAAGTTACGACATTACCTGCAGCACCATGAGGTACAATTGGTCTCTCGAGTAGACCCACTGAAGTACATCCTGAACCACCCCATGTTGACTGGCCGACTAGCACGGTGGGCGGTGATCCTCCAGCAGTTTGATATCAGGTTCGTACCTCAAAAGGCCATTAAGGGACCGACGTTGGAAGACTTTTTAGCTGCCCATCCAACCTCCGCGGATCAATCCCTGGACCTGGATTTTCCTGATGAGACGATCCTCTCAGTCGATCCTGCCATCTCATGTTGGCAAATGCACTTCGACGGTGCCTCCCAGATCCCCACCAGTAGGAGGTTCAACAATCCTAATCTCAACAGAGTGGGCCTAGGTATCACCTTTATCACCCCGGCGCAAGCCGTCCGACCATACTCATTCCTATTGTCAGAAGGCTGTACCAACAATGAGGCAGAGTACCATGCTCTCATCACCGGCCCCGAGTTGGCCCTTGAGATCGATGTGCCTCATCTACATGTGAAAGAAGATTCTGAGCTGGTAATCAAGCAGGTCAATGGTGATTATTTCGTTAGGAAGCCAGAGCTTGTGCCATTACTGGAGTGCACCCTCCGCCTAATGGCCCAGTTCTCCTCTTTGCTAGAGGTCACCCATGTCCCTCGGTCACAGAACGGTCGAGCTGACGCTTTGGATGGCTTAGCTGCGTCGCTTGCGGAACCCGAGCAAGATGATTTGATCATACATGTGGCCCACCGGAGAGTCATTTCCCCCGTCACCCAAGAGGACAATGACGGACTGTAGGTAAGTCATCTCACCGCCGTACCCTCTACGTCAGGGGTCCCGGGTTTTCCAGGCACTATGGTTGAAGCAACCCCCTACTAGAGGGCACCTTTTGTCGAGTATCTCCAAAATGGTTGCCTCCCAGACGACCGGGCTGAGCACAAGTGAATCTGACGCCGCGCGCTGCAATTTACCCTCTAGAGTGGTCTCAGTCTTGACCAGATCCTCTATAAGCGGAGCTTCGATGGCGTTCTCCTCCGTTGCATTCAAGGAGTCGTGATTTCTCAGGTTATGCAAGAGGATAACGCCGGTTCCTGTGGTGCACATCAAGCTGGGCCAGAGCTATCCCATCAAATTCAGAGGTTGGGGTACTTCTGGTCCTCTATGATCCATGATTGTATCAAGTTTGCCATGAGATTCCACGCATGCGAAGTTCATGCCAACTTCCTGCATCGGCCGCCGGAACCCCTCCACTCCACCAGGTACACTTGGACATTTTCGATGTGGGGACTTGATGTAGTTGGACCATATCCACCAGCAACAGCTCGCCAGTGTAGGTTCATCCTAACTGCTACAGATTTCTTCTCCAAGTGGGCAGAGGCAGTTCCACTCAAAGAGGTCAAGGCCCGTTCCATCGTCGACTTTGTGAGCTCTAATATCATCCACAGGTTTGGGGTCCCTCACGCTGTCCTCACCGATAACGACACCAACTTCCGAGCGACTGAGCTAAAAAAATTTACACCAAGTATAATATCCGTTCGAACCATACCTCCCGCTATCATGGACATGCAAACGGGCAGATCGAGGCGTTCAACAAAACCTTCTCTAACATTTTGCAGAAAATGGTTGGTCAGAACAAGAAAAGATGGCCGGAAAAGCTCCCCAACGCCCTCTGGGATTATTGGACGATGACTCACAATTCTACCCAGGTGACCCCATATTCCCTGGTGTATGGGGCTGAGGTCGTCCTACCCATTGAGATCCAGCTGCAATCGTTACACACTACAGTCTATGACCAGCAAGCGCCAGATGAGGTGGCCAAAATCCGTCTAGCTGAATTGGATGCACTGGACGAGAACAGGCTTCGTGCCCTGCACAATCTGGAAAGACATCAGAATAAGATAGAAAGTGCCTTCAACAAGAAGGTTCGCCTTCGCTCTTTTTTGCAGGGCGATCTCGTTTTGGCCCTTCGAGCGCCAATGATCCCCGGTAGGAAACCACCCAAGCTAGATCCCAAATGGGAAGGACCCTACGTCATCCACAAGTTTTACCCCAATAGAGCATACTCCTTGGAAACCACGAATGGTGAGCGCATAACTCCTCCCACCAACGCCAAGTTCCTCAAGCGATACTTTGCCTAGGGCAAAATGGTCCTGCACGACCTTAAACTGCATCCTCGTCCTGAAAGACAATAAACTGAAAAATGGTCCTGCACGACCTTAAATTGCATCCTCGTCCTGCAAGATGATAAACTGCAAAATGGTCCTACACGACCTTAAACTGCAGCCTCGTCCTTCTAGACGATAAACTGCAAAATGGTCCTGCATGACCTTAAACTGCATCCTTGTCGTGCAAGATGATAAACTGCAAAATGGTCCGGCATGACCTTAAATTGCATCCTCATCCTTCCAGATGATAAACTGCAAAATGGTCCTGCACGACCTTAAACTACATCCTCGTCCTGCAAGACGATAAACTGCAAAATGGTCATGCACGACCTTAAACTGCATCCTCATCCTGCAAGGCGATAAAATGCTAAATGGTCCTGCACGACCTTAAACTGCATCCTCATCCTGCAAGACGATAAACTGCAAAATGGTCCTGCAGGACTTTAAACTGCATCCTCGTCCTGCAAGAAGATAAACTGCAAAATGGTCCTGCACGACCTTAAACTGCATCCTCGTCCTACAAGACGATAAACTACAAAATGGTCCTGCACGACCTTAAACTGCATCCTCGTCCTGCAGGATGATAAACTGCAAAATGGTCTTGCACGACCTTAAACTACATCCTCGTCCTACAAGAGGATAAACTGCAAAATGGTCCTGCTCAACCTTAAACTGCATCCTCGTCCTGCACGACGATAAACTGCAAAATGGTCCTGCACGACCTTAAACTGCATCCTCATCGTGCACGATGATAAACTGCAAAATGGTCCTGCACGACCTTAAACTGCATCATCGTCCTGGAAGATGATAAACTGCAAAATGTTCCTGCACAACCTTAAACTGCATCCTCGTCCTGCAAGACGATAAACCGCAAAATGGTCATGCACGACCTTAAACTGCATCCTCGTCCTGCAAGACGATAAACTGCAAAATGGTCCTGCACGACCTTAAACTGCATCCTCATCCTGCAAGAAGATAAACTGCCAAATTGTCCTGCACGACCTTAAACTACATCCTCGTCTTGCTAGACGATAAACTGCAAAATGTTCATGCACAACCTTAAACTGCTTCCTCGTCCTACAAGACGATAAACTGAAAAATGGTCCTGCACGACCTTAAACTGCATCCTCGTCCTGCAAGACGATAAACTACAAAATTGTCTGAGCTCTATGACCTTAAACTAAGATATCTCCCCATCCTCATTGCAAGACGTTAAACTTCAAGCTGGTTAGGTCTCCCTGACCGCGGCTTGGCCTCATGCCCCTTGGTTTTCCCCGACTCACCCACTTGCAGGATTGTACGGTGTGGTGTGGGACTACGTCCTCATTCACGTCGGATTACTTGCCGTATCATACATATCCCCAAATGAGATGCATCCATTGTACAACACAACATTAAACTGCATGGCCGTCAAGAACTACATATAGCTTGATTCCCATCCTAATGGGATACGTAGGAACGCCCAGACATTTCGTCTGTTGGCCCAACCCAAATGCCAAAATCTTCCCCTTGGGTCAAGACATACGGAGTGGTATAGGATTACGTCCTCTTTCGTGCCGGGTTACTCACCGCGCCGTACACCTCCCCGGATAAGATATAGTTATCTCTTTCCCCGTCCTCATTGCAAGACGTTAAACTGCAAATTGGGCAGGCCTTCTTGACCGAGGCCCAACCTCAGGCCCCTTGGCCTCCTTGGGCCCACGACCCTCATCCTTACTACAAGATGTTAAACTGAAAGTAGGTCAGGCCATCCTGACCGAGGCCCAACCTCAGGCCCCTTGGCCTCCTTGGGCCCATGACCCTCCTCCTTACTGCAAGAAGTTAAACTCCAAGTAGGTCAGACCTTCCTGACCGAGGCCTAACCTCAAGCCCCTTGGCCTCCTTGGTCCCACAACCCCCATCCTTACTAGAAGACATTAAACTGCAAGTAGGTCAGGCCTTCCTGACCGAGGCCCAACCTCAGGCCCCTTGGCCTCCTTGGGCCCATGACCCTCGTCCTTACTGAAAAATGTTAAAATGCAAGCAGGTCAGGCCTTCCTGACCAATGCCCAACCTCAGGCCCCTTGGCCTCCATGGGCCCCTGGCCCTCGTCCTTACTGCAAGACATTAATCTGCAAGTAGGTCAGGCCTTCCTGACCAATGCCTAACAATCAGGCCCCTTGGCCATTTCGGGCCCCTAACATGGGTCCTCTCTTATGGGAGTGTATGGTGTGGTGTGGGATTATGTCTTCATTCACGTCAGTTTATTCTCTGTACCATACACCTACCATGTTTGGGGGTATATTACTCCCCTCCTCGTCCCGCATTACGTTAAACTGCATCTAGAGAACTACGTGTGGCTTTATTCCCATCCTCATGGGATACATAGGATCACCTGAATGTCTATGCTTCATGTCCAGCCCCATATCTTGGGAATCTTCATCCCACCTTGGCCCCTTTGTCTACCCTTCCTTCACGAGGGAATTATATGGCATGGTACGAGATTATGACCTCTTTCATGTCAGTCTTGTAATAACCACACCATGTGCCTCTCATTCTCGAGTTTTTTCGTCGACCCTTTCTGACGGTTCACCAATGTGACTAAGGGTACTCCGGTTTATTACCTGGAATGCCATACTTTACTCAGACACGTCCGCACCCGCCTTCCACGCTTTGCGAATCCCTTCATCAGGGCTTCCGTCAACTTTCACACCCGGAGGGACCCCCAAGAATGGCCGGGATACTACGCCCAAGGGCTCTCCTACCGTTATGGGCCAACTCCCCCGAGGGTTCCAGACAACAAATTGATAAAAATCCCACGTTTCGAATATGGTTAGCGGTCGATGCTCGTTTGGTGTTCCCACCTCAGGCTAACGCGATATGAAAACTTTTTTTTTCCGGCACGGTTAATGGTTATCCTCTATCACCAAGACAACCCCATTAAGCCCGAAATGACGGTTACACGATTCACATCCTTCTCCAGTCTCATCGTGTCCAAGTAGAGTTTCAGAGCTCTTGGTACTATTCCTCTGTGCACGTCTGTGCGTTGGGGGAACAAAGCCATGTCAAAGGTGTCCTTTGGGAATCTTCACTGACTCCCCCTAATGGGATGTTTTGGGTTTTGCGATAAGTATCTTCCCCCCTAGTTTCCCACACTAAGTTTAACTCATGTGGGATTAGGGATCGGGCCGAGGTCTGTGCTTACCTGGAAAGTTTTCACCCACTCATGGTTCGAGCTCTAAGACCATAAACTAGAATCTCCTCGGAACTACGCTCAGCCAGAAATCCCATCCTCATGGGATACATAGGACCACCCGAACGTCTCGTTTTCGGTTCCAGTTCATCTGGGAGCTAGTCTCTCCACCGTTACCTTTCACCTCCATGTGGGCCCCTCGGCCTGAGGTTCCTCTCTCGGGACTACATACGGTATAATGTGGGATTATGTCTCCATTCACGTCGGTTATGCCGCGCGACACCATACACATTCCCCGCCTAGCATCATCTCTACTACGTCTGCGCTGCATGGCATTAAAATGCATGCTTGGTCCTGTCACACGACCCTAAACTGTGACATTATTGTCCTGGCCGCACAACGAAAAACGACACTGCATTGTGATGACCTCATTGTAGAGGACATCACGTTGGGTATTGGTCATGTGCCATGCCATTTGTCAATGCCTATCACGACTTGATTCTTGTGGCCACACCAGGGCCTGCTACCCTAGGCCTGTCGCTTCACAAAAAAAACCACTCACCTTAAAGGACAAACAAGATTTATCAAATTCCGCTTCTTTCAGTGCAAGGGCCATGCCCAAACTTCCCCTTTTCCCCTGGCACTGGTATCTTACCATGTCACCCTTTAGAACTATGTATGGCTTGATTCTCATCCTCATGAGATACGTAGGAGCGTCTGGGAACTTCCTCACAGGCCCAGCCTAAACTTCATGTTCAGTCCCTCGACTCAAGAATTTCCCCAGAGAACACATGGTAAGTAGGCCTTAGGTCGTCATTTGCGCCGGGTTTTGTAACCGTCTTTCCATGTGTCCCCTGACCCCCTTACCCATTCATGGTCCGAATTCTACAACCTTAAACTAAGATCTCCCTATTAGAAAGGACTCTGCCCCCTCTATCTAATACGTCTAGTTGTCATTTTCATATGTGTTTTGACAAAGAGACCGAAGTGTGGGATTTTCATGGGGACATTCCCCTCGTTCCATGAACAAGCTTCATGAGCTCGCTATTTGGATCCTCATCCTCTTCCACATCCAAAAGGACCCTCAGACGACATGGATACTAGGCTTAAGGGCTCTCTATGGAAGTTGGGCCTAAGGGATCCCCTATCGTCTCGGTCCAACGTCCCTAAGGACATCTGACAACATTTGCGACATGGTCCCATGTTTCGAACATGGTCAACGGTCAACCCTCATTTGCATGTCCCCATTCTAGGTTAACACAATATAAATGCTACGTTTCTGTCATGGTTAACAGTTATCCTCTATCACCACGCCGCCATCATTGTGATCCAATTCTCGAGCGTCACGATTCACACATTTCCACTTCCTCATGTTCAAGTGGAATTCCAACATATTCGGCTCTATATCTTCGCGCATCTAAGTGAATCACATGGGCGTGTTAGTATCATGGGGATGGTATTCACCGAGTGTCCCTTCACCCTAACATGCCCTTTTCTGTGTCGGGAAATTCCCACCACTACTTCTTGTTTCCCACACCGAGCATGACTCACGTAGGCTTAGTAGTTTTGGCTGGATGTGTACCAACACGGCCAGGCTTCTCATTGTCCTGCATGACGTTAAACTACGCTTCCATAACTACGTATGGCTTGATTCCCATCCTTATGGGATACGTAGGGACACCCTGGTATTTTTCGTAGGGTCCAGCCCATAGGAATTTTCCTATCCGTTCTCCTCTAGAAGTACGTATGGCTTGATTCCCATCCTCATGGGATACGTAGAGACACCCTGGTATTTTGCTTAGGGTCCAGCCCATAGAAATCATTAATCCCATCCTTCCCCTTTCTGGCCCCCTGGCCGGACCCCTCGCTAGAGAGGCCCTGTCCCAAAGAATGAAGGATCCATAACCAAACCAATACGCCCATCTGGCGTACTCCCACCATGGTGGTGTAACTACCTAAGTGTTGGATTCTGTTCGGACAAACCATCACTCCACTTCCCATGCTTTGTGTGCTCCTTATTCGGATCCCCATACTCTTTCATGACTAAAGGGACCCCCTAACGGCCTGGTCCCATGCCGCATCGGCTCACATACCATCCTGGGCTAGCGTTCCGGAAGATTGGTCGTGTCTGAAAGGACCCCCTAACAGTATGGATGCATGAACTAGGGTCCGCCAACTGTCCTAGGCCAACGTTCCGAAGGATTGACCGACAACATTTGTGACCTGGTCCCGTGTTTTGAACATGGTCAACGGTCGACCCTCATTTGTTGTCCCCATTTCAGGCTAACATAGTAAGGATATTGTTTCTCCGCCACAGTTAACAATTTTCCTTTACTGTCATGCCATCCCCGCAGTGTTCCGAATCTTGGGCATCGTGATCCACACTTCCCATTTCCATATGTTTGGACCGATTTCCGCACCCCTGGCATTGCACCGTTCATGCATAAGAGCACGCTAATGAAACAGTAATTCGGCAGTTCTAAGAACCTCCTTCTCCGGCCAGGCCTCTCCCACCTTCAGGAAATCCGGACTGGTTATCCAAACCCCAGATGCCCGAAGCTTGTTTTCCAATCCCATGTTGGGAGGGACGATGAGGAAACTATCTCTTGTTTCTCTCATCGGGCTTGACCCACGTGAGCTTGGGGAATTGCCGCCGGATGTCCCGCCAACATTATAGGGATGTAATGAACTGATGCAAACAGTGGAAATCGTGCATGCTACAATATTCAAAAGAAGAAAAAATTGATGCACGAAAGTACCATTAAAAGGATTGTAATTTGTTACAATACCCGGGGGTCGACTCCCCCCATGGACGGGTTGACCCTTTCAAAAGAACGTTTCAGCTCCGCCACCCTTCGGATTGTGGTGTCCAAGACTTACTACCTCCAACTCAACTCCCGCTCCTCCTCAGCAGCGGCAGGCCACAGTTCGTCAGCCTTGGCTCTGGCCCTTTCTACGCCTGCCTGAATGGCAGCCATCTTTCCAGAAGCCTACCTCATACGCTGTTCTGCCTCTGCCAGCTGGGCCTTCAACCATGAGATCAGCTCAGATTGTGCATTAAGAGAGTCTTAGTGCTCATCTTCCCGGGTCTGCATCTGTTGGACCTCGCTTTCAGCCTCCTGGAGCTTCTTGATGTTGGTCGCCTTCCTCCGCTGATAGCCCACGCTGAGCCTGCGATCATACTCTCGAATCTGCTCATCCATGAGATCTCGGATGAGCGCATGAGGATGTTGGGGATATACTCCCCCAACGCACAGTTCGCGCAGCCGTGAGCGAAGTCTGTCCATTTCGTTCAGCCATAGTATTTGGGGGGTGTCCTTGATGAAGCGCGTGATTAGCTTCTATGATCGGCGACAGATTATGCTGTTGTCCTCCTCGTCGGAGGCTATTTCATCCCAGTCTGCACGATTGGCAGGCTCATACACAAGATACGACCGTAGGAAGTCCTCAGCAGGATCTGCATCTGGTGTTGAATCCGGCATGACATATGGCGCCGGAGCAGGCGTGACGGGACTTGGGTCAGCCGATTGATCCTCGTCATCAGACTCCACTTCAATAACCTCAGGCACGAACCTGCTGGTGGCCCCGCCGGTGATCGTGTGTGTAGCTGCTCGGGGAGATGGGGGGACTATCTCCACCATCAACGGCATGACCCTAGGAGGGATGCTGCCAGACATCCCAACCAGCCTTTCCGCAGCAGCCCATGCCAGTCGAAGAAGTGTACGACAGAGAGAGACTCAAACATTAGATGGAACAATCTACATGTGGCAACAATGAATATAGTAGAGGAAACTTACGGAGATCGATCTCCTGGTGCTGCTCTTGAGTCGATGCTGACAAGACCCCGAGGCGTGGCCCTCTGTATATTGTTGGAAGGTCAAGAGATTCCTGAGGATCCATCTCGGGTTCTCTAGCCCCACCAGACGCAGAACTGGACATATTCGTAGGCGCGGCTTCTGAAGGTCCTGCATCGTCACCCGCCGAGGGGCGAGAGCGATGAATGCATACAAGTTCCTCATGCATGGTTTAAACATCGGTGAGAAATCCGTGATGGCCCAAGAACAGACCGTAAGGAAAGAAGTTCGGAATGCTACCTTGAGAGCCTCTGTGAAATCATCAGAATCTGAGTCTTGGACTCCATCTTCTCCCTCCTCCAACGGGCTCCCTCCACCTGCCTCATCCTCTTGAGAGGAGTCCTCTGATTATTCCGGCAGGGGGAAGCGCTCCCTCATATCGGTGGCTGACAACTGTGGGGGGACCGTCCGATCCAGCAGTACCCTCACCTGGTCTATCATTGGGCGTGGGACACCACTGGAGTGGACATAGTCCTCCATCTCATCCAAGTATCGCTCTGCCTCCGCCGGAGACACCGTGAAAGCAGCCCGGACTGGGCATATGCTCGGTAACTCCATCCCAAGGCGATTTAAGTGCGCCCATATCTCGGGTGGGCTGAGGAATTTCTGGTTGACATCCCAAATGTCCCAGGCCTCCGGGAAGACCACATCCTCTGCCATGTCGATATGACGCAGCCGCTTCCCCAGATCCTGAGTGGATATCCTACGAAATCCCTTTGGTGGACGCCCCTCCGAATGGCCCTGCTCTTCCAGAATCACCGGATCTGCTGCTGCTACCACGCCCTCAGCCGATGAAGGTCTCGCCGCCATGGCGTCCCCGCCCTCATGAGAGGCCCTTGCTGCCATCCGACCCTGACCTCGGGATAGAGGAGGCCCACCGTCACCAACCCGAATAGTTGGCTGCCTCAGCATCTCCCCCGGATAAACAGCCTCCCAGCTAATGGTATACTCTCTCACCAATCCGAAATCGGTGGTGGATGGAGGCAATGCAATTTGAATCTTCTCGTCTTCCTGTGTGAACCTGAGCCAAAACTGCCTCATCACACACGGGTGCTCCTCGTGATGCACCTCCTAGTAGACCTGTGGGGTCAGCCGCTGGAGGCACCGGAACTACCTCGCAATGCGATGCGGGATGTACGGTTCACAGAGTGGCTCACGATCCACTCGTGCCACCAAAACTCCGCCTCGAAAGGCCAGGAGATAAGCTCAGTGCTCTTCCGTTCCCCACCCGTCGTCAGTGAGTATCCCCATCGACAACAGAAATGGGTGGAAGTTAAACTCATCCGTCCTCCACACCCAGTTCAGCACCATCGACATGGTTAGTTTGAATGGGAAGCTCCCGACCACATTCAGAATGGAGGGGTGGAAGTTCGATCCCAGCGGTGAGATAGGGTTTGGATACTCATAAATCCCCCTGATGTGCACCACAATCCACCCATACAGAAGGTGGAAGGGCCCGAATATCCTTGGCAGATTCTTGCCCTTGCTAACGTGCCCTAACATCCTATACAGCTTGGCAAGCATTGGAATCCCCAGATTGACCCGTTGCCCCATGGCCAGCACCGACGCCATGATAAATGATCTGGGCCGCACCCCCATGCTGGTATCCCTCACCGGTAGGATCCAACCGCAAATAAGGGCCTCAATGAATGTCGTCGGCCTGACTATCGCCTGTTGTTCAGTGCTGACACTGAAACCCCAAGTCTTCCATTGGCTGTCCTCCAAGACCCGCGAGTAAGAGTGATCCTTGCCCCGTTGAGCCACCTTCGGACAAGTTCTAGGCCTCAGAGGAAACTCTAGATTCTCCAGGAAGTTTAGGAACTGCTCAAACCACTTCTTAAAGTGGACATCCCTCACTGCTTCCTTGTCCTCTCTAGGGACCAGTGCCATCAGCGCCGACGCCAGCCGCGACATCTGCTCCGTATCCTCCCACGCGCTCATGACGGGGAGGAACTCATCATACATGGCCCCCAAGATCAGAACCCCCAAAATCTGGTGGACACCCCACAGGCTGATGCCCACCTCCCCATTGTGCAGTTGGAAAGTATTGGTTCTAGACGACCATCTTCTTAGCAGCTCCAGCATCAACTATTTGGGTTGGTAAATGTGGAATTGGGAGGCCCATGCCGCCTCATACAAACCCACTCTCCTCAGCTCAGCCCCAAAATCCTCACATGAGTTGCTACAAAGTAGGCCCATGCCCAGTCATTGGTGAAGTTGCCGCCCTGGCGTAGGTCGCACTCATCGGACCACCCCTTCTTTGAATCGTGCAAAGCCGCCTTTAGCATGGTACAGTACAGAGGAGGGGACGTCTCTGGTTGCAGTGGCTTCCCATCAATATTGTTCACATGGTTGTAGAGACAGTCTCCGGTGAAGGGTTTGAAATCCTCCCGTACATGACCATCGGCCGTCCTGAACCATTGGCGCTGGCATGACATGCTCTTGAACCAGCTAGCTGGTTCATCCCTACTCGCCTCTGGGATGAAGACGTCATCCCTCAGCCCGAAGCCATACAAGGGAAGCTTCTTGCACTGTGGGTAATTCATCTGACTCTCTGATAGAAGTTCTATCAAAGAATTATGGTCCGAGTGATTTCAGACCATCTCTCCAAGGCCCAGACAGTTAGCCATCTCATCCCTCTAGGTGGCATCTGCAAGGACCTCCAATACGGCCTCTCGATGGGCCATTTCGATTTCGGCACTCGGAAAAGGATTTTTGTTCAGACTAGATCGCAAAGCTTGCTCGCGAAGATCCCTCGCAAAGTTTGGGTGCAAAACTAAGCCACGGAGTCTGGCCTAGGCTGGCAAACAGAAGTTCGCTTGGCGCGGTCGCGGAGTCGGAGACCCACGGTTCACAGCGAAGCTTGATTCACGAAGAGTAGACGCCGAGTACGTGGAGCTTCGCAAAGTCGAGAGCACAAGAGGACAAGAGTCACGAGAGGAGAAAAGAGAGTTCAACCCCCATATTTATAGGCAGCGACCCCGGAGCTTCACAGCACGTCCCGCCCGCGTGGAGCATCGCAGTGCATCCGGACCGCGTGGCCGCCGGCAGCTCGGTGGGCCCCTTCTCGAGGCCGCATCGCAAACCGCCGATAATTTTGGCGATTTTCCCTCATACTTTGACCCTTCGTCCCTCTGTGGCTCCAAGTTCGAGGGGGGACATTTCTTGGCGCCAAAATATTGCACACAAAGAAGGGACGGAAAAGAAGCCCTGTGCGCTGCCTCGCGAAGCGCTGACGCGAAGCACCCCCCGAGCATCGCGGCCGCCGCGAAGCACAGGATGCGGTAATGCTCCGCGAACACACTGAAGTTCGCGATCCCGCCTCGAAGCACCGGAGGCGGTAATGCTCGACAAACACACTGACGTTCGTGAGCCCACCACGAAGCACCGGAAGCGGTAACGCTCTGCGAACGCCCTGACGTTCACGAGCCCACCGCGTAGCACAGGAGGCGGTAACGCTCCGCGAATTCCCTGACATTCACGAGCCCACCGCGAAGCATATGAGGCGGTAATGCTCCGCGAACACCCTGACCTTCGTGAGCCCGCAACGAAGCACCCGCCGCCCTTTCGCACCGCGTGAGCTCTACTTCGTGGCGCCCCTTGCCTATAAATACTGGGTTACCCCTAAGCCCAGAGGATGGATGATCTGACCTTTCAGCTTCTCAGCTCCCAAATCGTGGCGCACCCTTCGCCCCCGGGAATCATGAGCTCTGTGAGGTACTTCTACATCGCGAGATGCCTTCACCCAGTCTCTTATTGATCCCCTCTTCTGAGAGGGATGCCCTTCGCAAAGCCTAAGGGCATTCATGAAGGAAGGGGATTCTCAAGGGAACCTGGGTAGTTGCGGAGCGTTTATGCTTCGCGAAACACCCATTCGGTACTAGTGATCCACATGCCAAGGCAGGGTCGCTGTACATCGCGAAACACACTGCTTCTCAGCACCTGGCTTCACGAGGCCCCTCTACTTCACGAGGAAGTGCTCCGCGTATACTATTCCAGATTGCGAAGCACCTCCCAGTCACACCCCTGCCCCATGATAAGGCCGAGGCACTCCACTTCGCGAAGCATACTCCTTTTCTTGGGAATTCCTCTTCCCTTGCGACCCTCCAGGTTTGCATGATGTGATTTAAAAATCCCATGGACAACACCATCCATAGCATTGCTTCTCCTAATGCTTCTTCACATAGGCACGCTAAAGGCTATTGCTTCTTCGCATAGCCACACTAACGTGGACCCCTCGATGGTTCGCTACGCGACCCACCTTTACCATGTCCTTGACAATACCTTCCCTCCACCAAGGAACAGAGGGTACTGGTTATGTATGTCCTAGGGGTGTGGAGTAAACCCACCTCGTCCGAGCTACATGACGTTAAACTGCCAAACACCTCGTCCTCAACACATGATGTTAAACTGTGATCCAACCCCGTGCCACGCACGCAGGGTCCCCCTTGCTCGGACATTTTTTACGCCACCCGTCTCCACAGAGACGGGGTCACCCCCTCCACAAGGGATGATATCCTCCTTCTCGGAGTAACGTATGTCCATGGGAGAAGGGAAACCACCCCGGTATAAGCCCCAAGACTCTCTTGCGGAAGGTAGCACCCACGCACCTCCGCACTTCCCCACTGCCAAGACCAGCGGAGGGCGCGATAGGGAACGAGGCCCCTTCCATCTTTGGTCCCAAATCCCTCTCCCGCCGCGCTTTTTCGCACTTCGAGCCTCTATCCCAGAGTAAGTCCTAGCACCATGGGCCTCCCAACGCATAAGCCCCTCTTCGTTTCTCACGGATGCACCCTTCGCGGCGTGATCGTCAGGTCCGTAATGCCTCTTGTTTCTCACACCGAGCACGACTCACGTGGGCTTAGAGTAAGTATTGGCCATGACAACACCTCATCCAACATGATGTTAAACTGTATGCCCTCATCCAGCATGATGTTAAACTATATGCCCTCATCCAGCATGGCGTTAAACTGTATGCCCTTGTCCTACAATGACATTAAACTGCACCCCCATCTGAACTATGGGGAATTTGATCCATGTCACAGCATGGTACGTAGGAACCCTCCACAAGGTTCAAGACCATCCGTCATTTCTTCACGTCGAGTTCTATCTTCGTCTAGCATGACATTAAACTGTATTCTAGTCCAACAGCAAGCTGTTGTGACCAACCTGAACTATGAGGACTTTGATCCATGTCAAGTCATGGTACGTAGGAAGCCTCCCTGAGGTTCAAGCCCATCTCCCATCAGACCAAGGTCCCTCATTTACATCGGTTCGCCGACACCCACCGCCATTCACGAACTATGAGGACTTTGATCCATGTAAAGGCATGGTATGTTGGAAGCCTCACAAATTTCAAGCCCACCACCAAGTGGACACCGGGGTTCACCTTCACATCGGTTCGCTGACGAAGCCCCTTTGAACTACGAGGTCTTTGATCCATGTCAAGGCATGGTACGTAGGAAGCCTCCATGAGGTTCAAGCCCACCTCTCATCGTTTATTCACGTTAGGATTCATCTTCGTCCTGCATGACGTTAAACTGCATTCCGGTCCAGCGGCAAGTCATTGTGACCAACCAGAACTACGTGGTCTTTGATCCGTGCTAAGGCATGGTATGTAGGAAGCCTTCACGAAGTCTAAGCCCACCACCACTGGGACCCACTGGTCCTCCTCATTCACATCAGCCTTTCGGTATCCAACCTGAACTAAGTGGTCTTTGATCTATGTCAAGGCATGGTACGTAGGAAGCCCCCCAGAGGTTCAAGCCCACCACCTGTTGGTCACTCCGACCTTCTTCACGTTAGGTCACCAGCACCTGAGTGGCCTAGTGTGTAAGCCCCACACCATCCGGACCAAGGTCCTCATTCGCGTCGGTTCGCCGACACACCATTCTAAACTATGAGGTCTTTGATCCATGTGAAGGCATGGAATGTAGGAAGCCTCCATAAGGTTCAAACCCATCACCCAGTCATTCCGACCCCATTCACATCGGTTCACCCCCGTCCCGCATGACGTTAAACTGTATTCCACATTCCACCTGAACTATGGGGACTTTGATCCATGCAAGGCATGGTACGTAGGAAGCCTCCACGATGTTCATTCCCACCACCAGTGGACTCCCAGGATCACCTCCGCGTCGGTTCGCTGATGATGCCCATCGGGCCAAGGTCCACCTTCACGTCGGCTTTCCGACACCACCCCGAACTACGCGGACTTTGATTCCCTGCCACAGGGATACGTAGGAGGTCTCTTCGAGGCTCAAGACCAATCTCACTATCGCCCTTGAAATAGTCCCATCTCAGTCCCCCTCTGCTTCATCCATCCATCCATCATCCACCCTGATTCTCACCCGGACCGCCATATCCCGGCGAGATCATGCCATTCCGCTCCTCTTCACAACATTCAGGAAGCCGCCCACGGGTTGGCCCCGATATCGGCATCCCTTCTAGGGAAATTCGTCAATCTGATCCACTCCATCTAGTGTTTTGATCAGGCCGACCCATCTCCTCTGGATGTTATACTTTTGACCTACCTCGTGATAAAAATGAGATGCCTGAGGAAAACCTCGGATGGCACGCCCTTGGTGTAACCATCTCCGCTGGATGTTAAACCTGTGGCATACCCTGTGTCAAACATAGGAAGCTGAGGAAAACCTCAGATATATGCCTCAGGAATATAATTCCCCGTGCTCGATGTGGGATTCCTCGGGCTTCCACGCCCTCGAGAAGCCATATGAAAAGGGAAAAAAGACAGACACGCCAGTTCCCCAGCATTCAGACCTCCTACTGATGCCTCGACATGACTACTCCCCTGACTGAAGGTTGCTTCCCTGACCGGACCCTTTGGAATGTCTTGACAGAAGCAGTGTAATTAACCGGCATCCATGGAAACATGGCACTAGGAAGAGTTTCATGAACAACGTATTAAATCTACGAGGGAGACCCGGACTAGGTGACGAGTTCCGAGGAGGAATCCACAGAAGGAAGAACCGAAATCCCATCATCCCGGTTTTGACCATGGAGCAGATGTACCTGAATAAGGAGCGGATGCCGCCTGCCTTTGGAAAGCAGGAATACAGGGCAAAAGCAGCACATCCTCCATAGATGGATGCACGTGCCCCAGTGAAAGCGTCAGAAAAAAGTTCCTCAAGTAATTATAGGATTGGAAGGCTCATCTACTGGCACTTCCAATGTTCCAATTAGTTCTAGGAGAAGTAATGTGGTGGAAGATAATATCCCATCCATTTTATGTGGGGTTATTTAATTAAGTATAACATTTAGAGATACTTTTTCTAATATACACAATGGATTTATACAATTTTAGAGGCCCATAATAAGAGAAAAACCTATTGATTAGGTTTTAGTTTCTACATATGAATATATTAATCATCATATTTCTACCAAAAAACGATTGAAGAGGCTGACGTTCTAGTTTTTACTAAGTAAAAATACAATCAAGCTACTCAAGCTGTGTAACATCTTAAAGAAGAAACTCATTTGGGTGATATTGATAATTATCCAGTAGTTGAACCAACTAAAATGATTAGGGTTCATTTAGTGTCATTTATTGAAAGGAACTTGTAAATGATAGTTCAACATGATAGATAAGAAATAAAAGTTCTTGGTCTATTATCTTCTCCCTCAGTTGAGGAATTATAAGTTCATTATCATCATTTGGTGGAAGTAATAGAGCCTTCTATGAGGCCTTATAAAAATTCATCGAAATCTAATAATATTTTGAATTTTGAGGAGAAAACTTATTCATTTTTTGGGTATAATTTCCAATGTCAATCAGTTGAAAGGAGGAGGTGTAAAGTTCAATGTAATTGAATGTTTTAGTAATTCTAACTATGAGTTGAAAATTAATTCTATTTATAGAACATAATTTGAATCTATTTAAAATCAGTATCAAATTTTGAAGTAAATTTCAATATCAAAGAACTATTTTGGTAATTTTATGAGTGTTATAAGTAATTTGGTTAGGAAGATCATAAGTGAAAATGTTTCTAAATTATATTTTAGTGAATTGAATATTTTTTATTGCAGCAATTTGAGTTTTGAAAATCCCTTTTTAGAAAAGGGAGAGCTTCTACTAATTATAGATGATGATCTAGAGATGTGATGAGGAGAGTAGACTAGCTATCAGATGATCTTGATGCTATAGATGAAAGGGTTTAGAGATGACAATGTTATAGTGTTCCCTTTCACACTTTTGTTGAAAATATGAAATATAACATTGAAAAGTTAACTTTTTTTTTTTCTGAAACTAGAGTACAATTTTTGTCAAATATAAGGGAAATATGATGAGAAAATATGTTCATTCTTCTGATTATATTCGTAATTTTATGAAAATAAATCTAGGGGAGTCACTAAAGATGTTCTCATAGTGATGGATTTTTATGATGGATTAGGATGATCTAAATAATTCTAATTTAAATATATTAATGGTGGATTTAAAGGTTTTAAATCAAACTATCTATGATTCTCAAACCATAGAGTCTGATGAGCATGGACCTTTTTCTCATCCTACTCCATAACCTATAAAACCCTTGGCCATGAAATTTTTTTAATCCACGTAAATTTATAAAATGAGGTTCTTTTTTACATTTATTTTCTATTTTCTATTTACTATTATTTTATGTTTCTAATCCCATTTATTTTCAGAATGCATTTTTTTGGCTTACCAATAAATTCACTAAAAGTTTTGTGCTACATTGAATGTGTCTTAAACAATTTTTATTCTATAATTTTAATTTCAGAAAATAATGAAAACATTGGATAAATACAACATTCTAATATTTTATTCAATGTTCAGAACTTTATTTTATAAAATATTTTATTATTATTATTTAAAACCTATATTTATTTTTTAATTTTTCTATGAGTTTTGAGATCATTAAAAAGGGGGATATTAATGTGAATATTATTTTTGATCCAATAATTTCATTATATTATTATTGATTTTGATTCTTACAAACATGATAATTTTTTTTAATGATGAAGTTTCACTAATAGGGTTTTATGATAATATTTATTAGAATATTAATTTCATTTTTCCTTGTAAATTTTTAAGTAATTAAGTTAGTTTAGATTAATTTATTCTAATTATTTCTAGTGTTTCAATGTAGTTTGGAATCACTTTTGAAAATTAATATTGAAGCCATATGTTTTTGAAAAAAGTTATATTTTAGTACTTAACTCTTGATAAGGAATGTTAATTTTGGAACCTTATAATTGATGTTAATTATAGGATTGGGAACCAAATTTGTTTGAAAAACCTTATATTTTATCATTTTATTTATGATTTGTTAACCCAATGTTTGGAATCAATAGTTTGTTGTCCAATATAATTTTGAAGACTTCATTTATAGAGAAATGATAAATTTAAATAGTTGTCTATGGGATTTTAATTCAAGATATTTTCTATGATTTATACAGTTATTTATTCATTTTAAACTTCTCAATAAATATATCCAGAGACTATTTATAAGGTTCCTCAAAAAAATTAAATCGTTCATCTTTATAAGGGAGGTTATGATTTTCAATTGGTGATTAAATTTAAATTTAAATCATATCTATCATTTTGAATATCCATATTTATACTGAAATATTCTCGGATCCTTTTGCATAAAATCAAAATAGATTTATTATTTAGCTTAAATGGATTTTATCTTTGAGAAAGATGGATATAGAGTGTGAATAAAGAATTGATTATAATATCAAATATTTTTAAATCAAATCTCTTAAGTTTCGAAATTTTACCATCTTATTAATTCCATAAGGACTCTACCAGATTAATTTTAAAACCACTTCTCATATACCTACCTATAGTTAATCTTCTACATTTTATGAAATCTCTTTTTTAGGAATACAATATGGAGAAAATCATGTTATATTCTTCCACTATATATATATATATATCATATTGCTGAGGAATTTATTTTTCTCATACTATACTATTGAGTTAATATCTACTAAAACCTAATGTTTCTTCAGGTGTAATATGCAATGAATTACATTTATATTTCTCTAAATATCTTATATTTTTTTGTTTTAGGGGGAACTATGATCTAAACATGAATTCAACATATCTACATCAATTTTCCATTGGAGTAATAACTTCTCATAATAAGCTATGATGTTCATTGTAAAAGAAGTTGATGGGCATATAAAATACTTGTTAGTTGCTGCAAGCTATTAGAACTCATTTATTGAGGTCCCTCGTGAAAGGACTTATTTGGATAAAATCTTTAATCTCATTGAGAGAGTGTTGGTGAAGTCAACTAAGGGATATTTATTCCCTTAACACTATAAAAATTTTTGTGATATTTTTTTATTATTCCATTGTCTAATAAATTTTAAGAAAATAAATATATAATCACTTCACCAATTGAAATGGGGGATCAATTTTACAGTATGCATGTGTTTTTAAAAGAACACAATTCACCCCCTCCCATGACATCATATATATTCCTACCAATGAATCTATTTTATCTTTTTTTTAATATGATATAATAGAATGCCACTCTTATTTCTAAACAACTACAAGTAGTATTTATAGAGATCATACAATATTTATCCAATGATTTAATTTCATTATAATTCGAGTCATCATCTAGAAATATCAAGCCTAAAGCATCTATTTTAAATATAAATAAAATCTAAATTTTTACTATTACAGTCTCCTTTATGGTTTCTATAGAATTTATTGTGGAATGAAACATATTTTTAACTAAAAAATGTGGTGTTATATTTATGTTTTGTGGTGTAACATTATTTTTATCCTGAAAACAAAAACTCACACCTCTGCTAATTTAGGAACCAACAGGGCATACATTATGTAGTTCATTATACACATTGAACATATTTAAATTAAAGTGTGATAATTCATAATATTTTAGTTTGGAACATCTAGTTGTTTCATGATATATGGTCAAACTAGATCCAAACATCCGATGCCTTCCCCCCAGAATATGGAAACATTATCATCCTAGATTTTTATTCAATGGACTTCTATTAGTCCATCAACATCAAGATTCAAATATGGATTTAGATTTTTTAAATTTTATCCTCCATAAATCTCAAGTATTCATCCCTTTAAATCTCTATTATTTTATCCATGAATGTCTCAATTAAATGTTTTGTTCATATATTTCATGAGATTTAGATTGAAATACTTTAATTAATTACTATGATATTTCCTTTGACACATTCATAGATTATTACCTTTTTAATTATAATTAAATTCTATAAAGTATGTTGAGCCATCAATTTAATATAATCTGGGAGATAAACTGTCAATTTTAATCTCAAACAATTTTTAAATCATTTTACATCAATTTTAAAAATATTTAGTTAATATCATGTACCACATTTTAAACTCAATTTAATTGAAAGAAAGTTAATCTATCACATGATCTATTTATTCATCCACATGGAATATTATTACTAGATAATAGTCAAAATAATTAGTGTTAACCTTACATAACACTTTATGATTCCTTTTATTTCTAAATTGTTGGACACCTCATAGTTTTAATCATAATTACTCTTTGATCTATATGTTTAATTCTTACACGAGCCTAAAATATTCATGGGTCACATGAAAGAAATAAAAAATTTCAATTTTAATGTCACATAGTACATTACCCTAGACTTTAACACATAACATAACATGATTTTATGAATAATAAAAAAATCATATTATAATCCAAGGATCGTGAAATTTAGTGTCTTTCAAGACTATGTACATAAAATTGAAAACAATGGAATAAATTAAACATTTATTTATTTAATCTTAATATGGAGATCCTAAATTCATCTATGATTATATTTAATCATAGTATAATCATGTGATAATATGAACAAATGGATGAGATAAACTCTCATTAGGGAAAAAAATAGTAATAAAGCTTTAGCACATGGGTTAGATGTCATGGAAAAATGAAAATGAAAGGCATTGAACACATGGAATCATAACATATAATTATGGGATCATATAAACATGGATCCATAGTAATGGGGAAATGATATAAAACACAACTTTATCATGATTCAAGGATCCTTGCACATAGAGGATAACAAGTCAAGGTTAACCACCAAGATTGTTTCACATGGTTGCACAAATCAATGCTACCCACCAAGACAATTGCACATTACGTCTCATGAGACTCAACATTACCCAATGAATTTGAGAACTATTGGGACACACCCATCTTAACATGTTAATGAATTTTCTTTCCATTTATATAATCATAAATTAACAATCATAAACATAAGGTCTCCAATGGAATGAAATGGGTTTATAATCATGTCACAAAGCACAATGAATGGGTGTATCATAAAGGTGTCCATGACAGAATGTAATTAGAACATACAAGGACACTAATAAGGTAAAATAGTCATATATCATGGAAGGATATGTCAACCAGAAATTAAAACATGTAAAAAGAGTATTTAATAATTCTTATCATAAAACATTTTACTGCGGTCTTATATAACACACTAACATGAATTTAAAATAGAAAAGTGAATAATATTTTCTAAAAACCCAGGAGTGATCCAAGATGGTTTTAATAATAAAATCCCTAGTTTTATTGAAAAAATGGTTGATTAAAACAAATATTAGAGTGATCTTGATGTTGGGTACGAATTCGGGAAGTTCCTTTAAAAGGGGATTGCTTATCGAAAATTATTGGGGATTGAATCATTTAAATAAATGTATATCCCTAAAAACTAATAAGGGATATATATTGAAACAATATTTTGGATCATATAGAAAAATATGTAGATGTTTTAAATAAAAATAAAAGACTACTTATTTTGGGAACAAATAACGATGTATCAACCCGATGGAATATCTGAGGTTTCGGTAGCACCCCTAGTAGAATATCGGCATGGAATCTGGTGTAATTAGCATGGATTAATGAGATAAAATGGGTTTATAATATTTTATACATCATTAAGAAAGTATGGGGGAGAAGAGAAATCATACCCCGTTATTAGGAATTACACACAAAATGGCATAACATAGAGGGCGTTCATGAATAAGAGTGAGATAGAGAGAATCCCTTACCTAAAGTCTGATGGTGTTCATCGCTGGATCTTAATGACTTGAGTTATAAAATTAGGTTAATTAATTAATAATTCTAGAACCTCTAATACATGTTATTGACTTATTATAACCTTATTAAGTTAATTCATGTCCTTTTTGATGAGTTAAGTGGTTTAATTTCATTGTTTGGGAGCGTTTTTCTTGATTTTAATGAATTGTTCACTTATATTCTTGTTCGGAAACACATGTATAATGAGAGTGGTTGAGAATAATTGAAGTTATATGAAATTATTAAAAATAAAAATTATTACAAGGTTATAAAATTTGTTTTGTTATATTTAGTGATGGTGAATCATTATATAAAACATTAATGATAAAAGTTTGGATTAATTTGTAGATTTTAGCATAATTAACTTGTTTATTATTATTATTTTACATCATGTGTGAAAAAGGATTATAGAAAATCACATACGACAAAATAGATATTTAATAATCTTGTTCAACTATAAAAATTATTTCATGACCATAATTCAATATTGTAATAGAAATTGATAACCTTTCCTCCTTGAATTTGATAATTTAACACATCTCAGACGATTTTTTCATTTCTTTCGTATAAAAGGAGCAGAATGGCGTGATGATAATGAATTATACCATTATCATAACAAATTTAAATTACATTAATGTTACTGTAGTTTTCATACCATTTGGATGAGAATATATTAGAAAGAAAAGAGAACAGAGTGACATGAAAATAAAATGAATGAAATGAAATGAGGAATTTACCTCTTGATTTAAACTTTCTGGAGAGCCTCTTTAGGGGAGAGGATTTGGAATTTTGAGGAGACCATGTGATGATGGATGTGGGAAAGGATATTGGAGAGAACTTTTGGCATAATTTATGGAAAGCAAAAGGCTTGAGAGGAGTGAATAAAAGTGGAGAGTGTGGGTGGTATTTATAGTGGAGGGGGAAGGGTTTTCTTAATATTTTAATCATTAGTTTAATATTATTCCATAAGAAAAGAAATAGAAAATCTTTTTGTGACAAAAATTAGAAATACGTGAATTTGAGATCAAAACCATGGTGATTACATCAACCATGTCTAAATAGATAGTGCATTTAACATATAATACATATACATATAATAAATTACCGTATTTTACGATTCATAAAAATGAATGTATTTCAGGAAAATACCAAAAATTAATCAGAACCATATTTTGACATGTTGAATCATAAAATGAAAAAAATTCATAAATTATTCTCTAAATATGATTAATTTAATTTTCAATTAAAATCATAATTTGCAATAAAAATATTGATTTTAAAACTATAATTTATTTTATAATGCTTTCAAAAATTACATAAGGTCTTATGAAGTTATATTAAAACTATAAGACATAAAAAAATTAATTTACGGAAACCTTTTAGTAAAATAAATTTTATTTTAAGTTAATTAATTGATTTTAATTAATTATGCATGACTTACAAAAATTCCAATACTTTTACTATGGTCATATTATCACTTATAAGATGCTAAATTTTTTTATACATTCATGGGTGATGATACTATTCTTTTGGTTGGTTTACTATTCATAATGGTCATATTAATATTCATAAGGGTAAAATTACTATTTATAAGGGTCATTTAATATTCAACAAAATATTATGTTTGTCTTATCACACTCCAAATATGTTACTGATCACAACAATGTATGTCCGATTTTTGAAATTCAAATAACAGAAGTGACAATATTGTGTTTAAGGGTCACATATTACTTAGTAGTTCATTGTGTTTTAATTTCATGTGATATTATGACATAATTATAAGAATGGAATTTCAATTGATAAAAAAATTGGTCTTTACATTATCCCCCCTTATGAAATTTCAGCCTAAAAATTTCATTTTACAGTCTATGTGATAAATAGGTGTTGGTAATTTTCCTTTATTACCTTCTCCAGTTCCCATGTTTCCTCTTTGTAATTATGGTTCGACCATAGTACTTTGACCAGGTGAGTAGTCTTTTTCCATTAATCTTTATCTCTATAATCAAAGATCTTCAATGGATAATCCTTATAAGAATGATCATTCTTCAACTGACCACCTATGAAGAGAGTACATGTGAAGGATCTATTATGTAATTTCTTAAGAGGGATACGTGGAAGACATCGTGTATTTAAGACATAGTAGGTGTAAGTGTTAGTCGATAGTCCACCGACCCGACATGATCAAGAATCTCAAAGGGACCAATGTTCCTGGGAATAAACTTTCTTTTCTTCCCAAACATCATGACCTTCTTCCATGGAGATATGCATAGAAATACCATGTATCCATCTTTGAACTCAAGGTATCTTTGATGATTTTCTGTATAGCTCTTGTGTCAACTTAGGGATGAATTGATGTGTTGCTGAATGGTTTTCAACTTCTCCACCATTTCTTCAAGCATTTTAGGTGCTAGTTGCTTACAGTAACTAATTTCATCCCAACACATCGGTGTACTTCACCTTTTCCCATAATGGTCTTCGTATGGTTCCATTCAGATGCTGGGGTGGAAATAATTGTTGTAGGAGAATTCAACTAGTGAAAGATGTTGGTAGCGTCCTGTTTTGAAGTCCATTGAACATTCTCTCAACATATCTTCTAGTGTCTAAATAGTTAGCTCAGATTGTCTATGAATTTGAGGATGACAAGACGTTTTGAATTTCACGTCATTTATTAGAGCATGTTGGAGGCTTTTTGCAGAATATTGAGGGGAATCTCAGATCTCTATCAGATACAATAGAGAGTGGAACGCCATATAGCCTTACCACCTCTTTGATATACATCATTGAAAGTTGATCTAATGAGAATTCCACTCAAATTGAAATAAAGTGAATTGCCTTTATAAGATGATCCATAATGACCCATATAACATTGTTTTATCTAGATGTCCTTTGATGTCCAGTGAAAAAGACCTTGGTGATGTTCTCCCACTTCTATGTTGGTATGTGTAGTGGTTTCATCATTCCCTTAGAATTTTTCCTTTCAGCCTTCACTTGATGACATACCAGGCACATTAATTTATACTCAACATTCTGATTCTTCATATTGTCCCACCAAAGTTATCTCAGAGATCTCAAAACAACTTTGTAATCCCTGGGTGAATATACAATGTTGAGCTATGTGTGACATTAAAAATATCATTCTTTATCTCTAGATTGGATGGTACACATAATTGTGACCCAAATCTGACAACTCCTTCTTTATCAATCATGATCTCAGAGGATTTTGAATTTCTAATATCTTCCAACCTTTTTTGTATTTCCACAGATTATTTTGATCATCCTATATTTTAACCATGACGAATGGTTGAGAAATCATTTGAGAAAGGATTGATTATGTTCCTCCCATATTGATTCATACCCATCCTCAATAAATCTAAGATTATTGGATCCTTTTCAATTCTCATCGTTGATAAATATTCAGGATTCTTTCTACATAGAGAATCCCCCACTTTGTCATCCTTACTAGGATGGTTGAAGATTTAGGAGTCATAATCCTTGATGAGATCTATCAATCTTTTATTGTTCATATTAGTCTATTTTTGTGTGAATATATACATGAGACTCTTTTGATCAGTATGTTTCTCACAATTGTCCCCATAGAGATTGTAGAGACCCGAAGCTTATCGTACATGGACATTACATTACTTTTGCGGAATACTTAGTACATAACAAAAACACACACACAAGGATCGTAATAGTTTAGTGTCTTTGGAAACTCGGAACGTAATCTTCTAATCGTGGTGAAAGATCTTCAATATCTCCCATAAAGATCTTCCCTTTTTTTCTTACCTAAAACCTTTCTTTATATCCTGGGGAAAACAAAACATAAAAGGGTGAGCTCAAATGCTCAGTAAGGGTAAGAAAAAGAAATATCAATCACATCATATACATAAGAACATAGATTTTGGAAATCTTAACCTGCAAAAGAGCTCATAATATCATAACATGGGATAAATCATAGAAGTGAAATGTAATCCCAATAATCATAACTTAAAACATGAAACTTTGTGGCATACACACATAATCATAGAGAATCATTTCTTGTTAGTCAAGACTCATTGCCAAGACTATCTTAGTGGACAAAGTCCCTTTCTGAATCGAGTCACCCTCGTTCCAGTCCTGTTTCACTGAACCGGTATAACCCACCGTTCCGGCCATGTCTATCTCATGAGATATAAAATCTTTACCCAATGCATTGGAGGGAGATATAGGTCCCACCCATCTTATAATGAATCCTTTCTTATGTGTGCCACATAATCATAAATCATAAATCATAGCGTAACCCATGTAATAAAAATGGGATTCTTAAACAACATGACATCATAAAACAATTCATATAAGATAAAGGAATTCATAAAAATATTTCCATCACAACATGATCAAATCCATGTAATAATAGGGATAAAACAGAACCCTTTTATTATCTTAGATGGAAAATAATTTTGATAAAATACTTGAACTCCATTCTTGAGGAAAATATCCTATCTACTTCAAAAACACTTTTCCTTTCTTAACATGTCATACAATTTTAAACTAAAAGAAGTTGATTAAAAATAAACTTGAATAATTGTAAAGGAAGCTTTTTGGAAATAATGTTTTAAGAATCCATTCATGCCGTATAAGTTAAAAAAAACATTCTTCGTACTTTTGTCGGAAAAGTCAAAAAGTACCTCGTACGAAAAACGACAAAAGATTCCTTTCATATCTTTTACTAAAAACTCACCGAAGGGTAAAATTTGATATAAAATATTTTAGAAGGATGGAAATAATATTAAATATTGAGGGAACATGGATGTGGATGATAAAATACACCCCAGTAATAACCAAAGTAAAAACAATCTCGGATAAATGTGAGATTGTGATATTTCCCTTACCTTAGGTCCGACTTGCTTTGTACGTGTCCGAACCTCCTGTATAATGATTTAAATCATGTTATTGACTTATTCCAGAATCATATTCATTGTTATTATATCATATATTGTCCACTTATGACTTTATATAACCCGTTCTTTTGTAAATTCATGTTAAAGTAGCGTTTTGGGTAAAATCGTCTCATTTGTCGTTCGTGTTTTTAACTTGTAATTATTAATATGATCACTTGGATCATGATTACTTATATCCATAATGTAAAACATGATTTATATATAATCTATATTCAGAATATACATATATATAATATATTGATAAATGGAATGAGATACACCGTTCATGGAGATGGTAGTCCGTACGTACGCATGAACGCTGTTTTCGTTTCCTTATTGAATTGAATGGAATTAAGTAGATGACATAAATATAAATATAAATAAATCCAGTATCATTATTATGTCATATATTTAATTAGTACTTATTATATATACTTTATAATCATTCATGAATGGTTAATCATTGAGAATGAATCTCATCACGTCGTGGAGACGGTAGTTCGTACGTACGCACGAGCGATGATATCGTTCCCATGGTCGTGGAATTGTGTTGAAGTGTTTGTATACTATTTAAGTATCAATATCACTTTATAATAATCATATATAGTTACTCATTAAACCATTATACCCATCCAATTAATGTGGTGGCGGAAAATAGATTACACCACGGCGTGAAGACGGTATTCCGTACGTACGCACGCGCGGTGATTTCCTTTTTCCGTAGGATGGATAGAAGGTTAATTAGAGTTGTTTCATATTTATAATAACATATCAGTATGTAAGTAATACTGATGTTATTACTTTATCATGAAACAACTAAAGAAGAAGAAGTTGAAGAAGAAAGAAATTGAAAATATCGGTAATGGATATTACCTCTTCTTTGAAACGCCTCTTTGAATCCTCAACTTAGGGAACTAAGATTGGTATTTGAAGAAGACCATGACCTCTAGGATTATTCTAGGGAAGTGGAGAAGGGATTTTGGCAGGGGTTGGACGAGCTTGAGTGCTCAAATTGGTGTGAGGAGGAGGAGTAGGTGCCCTTTTATAAGGGAGGAGAGGGGCACCTTAGGAATATCTCAAAATATTATTTTATATTAAAGTCAAAATCGATTTATAATGGTTCCAAAGGGTCTTATTTCGAAGCTAAAGTGGGGATGGGTATAAATCCTATCAACCAATAGGATTTAGACAAGTTTAGGTTATTATTTTAACCTTATCAATTAGATTTAACTCTAAGTTAAATAATTTAACTTTTACCGTGTCTTTTTGTTTTCTTAAACTATATGGTTAATACACTTACTATAACATGCCAAACGAACCCCAAATTGTTTATTATTAATATATATATCCTTATCTAAGTCATTTGGCCGAACCTTATATTTTTAGGAATAAAATAACAAATAATAATATAATATTTGATTTAAAAACAATTTTGTGTCAATTTTGACACTATTTGATATATGATTTTTGTGAAAGTCATAACAGAATTATATGTTCGAACCAAGTTGATTAAATCAACACTAATATATCATAGTAACCTAGAAAATTAGTGGTATTCATAAAAAGTCTCAAATTAAATTTATTTTGGTATTTATAACATCAATTATGTCAATATTTCATTAATAAGATAATTACAACATCATCTTTGTGTCATAAATAAATTAAATTATTTGATCTCTAAAAATTACAAATAAAATACCATTATGTAGGAAAGCTTTTTATATTTCTAATGAATATTTACAATTGAATTTATCTTATGTATAACCCTATATTAAAAATGTTTTAGTAAATAAACTTTGATTTTAACTCTTTTAACTCTTCTTTGAATTAAATAATAATAAATGTCCTAATCTAATCCAAGTGGGCCTAAATGATAATATTTTACACTTAAGGTTGTTTTTGGTCGATATACACTTGTCCAATAGGGTTAGGACATGTGTTAGGGTAATATTAATATCATTTTTACCCTTAATTACCCTATTTACTTTTAACCGTGGTAAAAAAAAAGTAAAAAAAGTTACTATTCACCAAAAATTATTTTCATCTCATTGAACCACATTTTACTTACTGAAATCAACCGTGTCTCTCGGATTTTTGAAATTCCATTCACAGAAGCGGTAAAATTAAGATTTATGAAAAAAATAATTTTTTTAACTTCCACTTAGTAGTTTCACTATTCATCAAAAATTGAAGTTTTTCAGAAAAATGCCAAAATTTCACCCTAAGATATAATTGATATTCCGAATTCAAAAATGATTTCTATTTTACAAAATTCCCAACATATAAGTTGCATTAATTAATTTTATAATTAATTTCCGCTGTCACAACAAATAGCGTGTTTTTAAGAGATAATAACTATCAAAAGATTAACACTTGTTTATGTCTGGTGTAAATGTGAAATTACATCCAATGACCAACATTGTATTGAATTGTAAAAATATATTCTAAATATACTTTGAAACCACTCAAATTAATAATTTATCACTATTAATTATTTCGATTAAAAAAGTTGTTTTTAATTAAAATTTAGTAATTTTCACTATTCATCAGAAAATAAAAGTTATCCGAAAAGTACCAAAATTTCACCCTATGCTAATTTCGATATTATGAATCCAAAAATGGATTTCATTCTGAAAAATAAAATATACAAAATTTCAAAAAGTGGTTATTACTATTCATAACGGCTAGTTTTAATAATATTTTAATAGCTTATTGTTGTTTAGTGAAACTCATTATTGCGTACTACACACACTATCAAGGAAGGTCACAATTGCGTGTAATGCAAGGCAAATCAAGGATGCGTGTTGTGCAAGCTTCTTTTGGTGTAGCGTACAACACAAGACATTAGTGAAATTAAAAAGAATATTTTTCATAAAATCTCAGGGTGTTACATTCTACCACCCTTAAAATGAATTTCGCCCTCGAAATTCGTCGGGGTTATAAATGGTTTACTATTCGAAAGTTTCTTTAATAGAAACCCACATCGTAAAAAGGAATACCAAAACCAATCTTTAAAAACAAAAGTATGAAACTTAATGGTTACCCAAATAAACTAATCACTGGGTTTCTACATAGGTGAAAATATGGATATGGAAGAGAAATCTAACCATCATGTTCTGATGGGGAGTGGTAGAGAACATGGCTATAGAAAATCCACCAATCACAAAGCCATAAATTTGTGACGATCTAAGGTACCATCTGATTCATCAGATATAAGATCACTAGGACAACATTTTTGGTTTTCAAGATCATTTCCCTAAAGTTGAAAATTTGAATTAGAATAAATACTTACTTTATTTTGGTACAATCTCACTGTTGTTCGTGCCTTGAACAATTTCCACTTCATCTCTTAAATAAATGAAGTTGAATTTGTTATTCGTGAAGTGTTAGCAGATCATGTGATAGAATGACGGGTCATTCCATTTGTCTCAAACAAAAGGTTAGCAAAAATTATATACATAAGTCGATCTATAGTGAGATTAATCATACATGGCTCCTAAAATGGACTTATACATCATATATCATACAGCTTAATATAATAAAACTAGTTTCTACTAAACAAAGACTTCCTGTAGGCCAGTGGTAGGCGATAAAGGCCAGTTGCACTTCGGTTGTGGGTTCGATTTCCACAGCCTTGTCCGAAGCGATGGGCTATTGCCCGTCCTGCAGGTTGTCCTTTTTCTAAAACTACATTACTATAACATCCCATCAATAATATCAAAAAAAAAACTTCTATCCTTAAACAATACTCAATTATGTCCAACATAATCCATTTCAATCTTTAGGCTTATCCATAATACTACAGTCCACTCTCATAACATAGTGAAAATGATTACCAGAGATTTAATACCATCGTTGATCCCCATATATCATAAGATATGTTTTGTTGGTCACATTCCAAACATTCAAAGGCCTTAATCATGTATTCTCTTGAATACCCATCGAACCTTAGTGAAAACATGAATGCAGTTAAAAGTTAACACTTTCCACATACCAAAATCCTCATAATTCTATATACTCAAACCATGATATCACTTAGTCCTTATATCAATCATGAGCTCATGAATACTGTCGAATATTTAATTTTCTCGTTTTCCCTTCATTATGCGCATATCATTCTTTTTCCAAAAATATCTCAATCACTTTCCATGGTTACTGGTACCATAAAATTATTGAAAACCACAATAGACCAATACATAAATATTCCAATATTCCACGATACTATATACAACACTATTTTGGAATCCCATTACATAAACACTTAATCATTCCACCACATCGTTGTCATATTCAACATCGCCAATAGCGATCGCATGTGACTTACCTTTGTCCTTTGCCTTAAGTGGTTGCTCATGTTGATCATCACTAACCCTTGGATTAGGGCATTTATTAGCATAATGCCCCATTTCCTTGCACTTGAAGCATTGAAGTGTTGGTTGTGCGTTCTCTGCAGTGTTTGCTTTATTCACATCATTAGAATCCCTTTTTCTATTACTTCGACACTCAGCTTCTCGATGACCTTCTTTTCCAAACTTAAAACATTTTCTAGTCCCTTTAAGACAATCTCCACCATGCTTCTTTCCACACTTTGTGCATAAGGAAACATTCATCTTATTTTCACCATTATTCTAAGATTTCTCCTTGAACTCTATCTTTCGTTTCTTGTCAAAACCATGAGATGGATATGTAACACCAACTTCCATTTCTACCTTGATAGCACAACGCACAATTTCTTTATAGCTACTGAAGTCTCTTATAGCTAATGCCCTTCGAAGACTTGGTTTTAAGCCACTGAAAAATTGATCAACTTTACTTTCAGGTTGGATGATAATGCCAGATGCATACCTTGCAAGTCTTGTAAAATTTGCTTCGTATATACCAACAGATTCATCATCCTTTTGCTTTAGTTCAAGAAACTCCTTCTCCATCTTTGTTCGAAGAATACGAGGGAAGTACTTATTGAAAAATAAGTTCTTGAACTCGTCCCATTCCATGGACTCAATTTCATCTCTTGGCCTCGTATTCTTGATAAGATTCCACCATTGATCAGCTTCATCTTCCAAACGATATACTGCTAAGATGACTTTATCATGTTCAGAACATTGAAGAACTGAAAATATCTTTTCAGTGGTACTGATCCATTGTTCAGCAACAAGTGGATCCGAAGTCCCACTGAAAGAAGGTGGATGTTGCTTCATGAAGGACTCAATAGAAAATTGTTCCCTTCTCTGCTCATTTGGAAGTCCAGAATGATTCATAGCTTGTGTAAGTATAGCAATAAGATTTTGCACTCCATCTCCCATAACATTTGTTTGTTCAGGAGGACAATCATTGCATTGTCCATTGCATTGATCAACACGGTTCCTTCGGGTTCCAGCCATCGTCTAAAACCCAAAAAGAATAGTGTGAGAGGCAAAAATCATGTTAGGGAAAACAACATAATAAAGGGGGAATAACTTTAATATCTAACATCTTAGGTTTAATTTTATGATCGTTAGCGTAGTTCTAGTACTATAACCTATACGTATACTTAACCTTAGGGACATCCCTAGACAACACCGTAGAAATATCTCTAGGGATCTCACTAACGTTTTCGCATCCTAGTTTCCAAAGGTTGACTAAACCTTTCCTCTGATACCAACTGTAGAGACCCGAAGCTTATCGTACATGGATATTACATTAATTTTGCGGAATACTTAGTACATAACAAAAACACACACACAAGGATCGTAATAGTTTAGTGTCTTTGGAAACTCGGAACGTAATCTTCTAATCGTGGTGAAAGATCTTCAATATCTCCTATAAAGATCTTCCCTTTTTTTTCTTACCTAAAACCTTTCTTTATATCCTGGGGAAAAGAAAACATAAAAGGGTGAGCTCAAATGCTCAGTAAGGGTAAGCAAAAGAAATATCAATCACATCATATACATAAGAACACAGCTTTTGGAAATCTTAACCTGCAAAAGAGCTCATAATATCATAACATGGGATAAATCATAGAAGTGAAATGTAATCCCAATAATCATAACTTAAAACATGAAACTTTGTGGCATACACACATAATCATAGAGAATCATTTCTTGTTAGTCAAGACTCATTGCCAAGACTATCTTAGTGGACAAAGTCCCTTTCTGAATCGAGTCACCCTCGTTCCAGTCCTGTTTCACTGAACCGGTATAACCTACCGTTCCAGCCATGTCTATCTCATGAGATATAAAATCTTTACCCAATGCATTGGAGAGAGATATAGGTCCCACCCATCTTATAACGAATCCTTTCTTATGTGTGCCACATAATCATAAATCATAAATCATTGCGTAACCCATGTAATAAAAATGGGATTCTTAAACAACATGACATCATAAAACAATTCATATAAGATAAAGGAATTCATAAAAATATTTCCATCACAACATGATCAAATCCATGTAATAATAGGGATAAAACAGAACCCTTTTATTATCTTAGATGGAAAATAATTTTGATAAAATACTTGAACTCCATTCTTGAGGAAAATATCCTTTCTACTTCAAAAACACTTTTCCTTTCTTAACATGTCATACAATTTTAAACTAAAAGAAGTTGATTAAAAATAAACTTGAATACTTGTAAAGGAAGCTTCTTGGAAATAATGTTTTAAGAATCCATTCATGCTGTATAAGATAAAAAAAACATTCTTTGTACTTTTTTCGGAAAAGTCAAAAAGTACCTTGTACGAAAAACGACAAAAGATTCCTTTCATATCTTTTACTAAAAACTCACCGAAGGGTAAAATTGGATATAAACTATTGTAGAAGGATGGAAATAATATTAAATATTGAGGGAACATGGATGTGGATGATAAAATACACCCCAGTAAATGTCAAATTAAAAACAATCTCGGATAAAAGTGAGATTGTGATATTTCCCTTACCTTAGGTCCGACTTGCTTTGTACGTGTCTGAACCTCCTGTATAATGATTTAAATCATGTTATTGACTTATTCCAGAATCATATTCATTGTTATTATATCATATATTGTCCACTTATGACTTTATATTACCCGTTCTTTTGTAAATTCATGTTAAAGTAGCGTTTTGGGTAAAATCGTCTCATTTGTCGTTCGTGTTTTTAACTTGTAATTATTAATATGATCACTTGTATCATGATTACTTATATCCAGAATGTAAAACATGATTTATATATAATATATATTCAGAATATACATATATATAAAATATTGATAAATGGAATGAGATACACCGTTCATGGAGACGGTAGTCCGTACGTACGCATGAACGCTGTTTTCGTTTCCTTATTGAATTGAGTGGAATTAAGTAGATGACATACATATAAATATAAATAAATCCAGTATCATTATTATGTCATATATTTAATTAGTACTTATTATATATACTTTATAATCATTCATGAATGGTTAATCATTGAGAATGAATCTCATCGCGTCGTGGAGACGGTAGTCCGTACGTACGCACGAGCGATGATATCGTTCCCATGGTCGTGGAATTGTGTTGAAGTGTTTGTATACTATTTAAGTATCAATATCACTTTATAATAATCATATATAGTTACTCATTAAACCATTATACCCATCCAATTAATGTGGTGGTGGAAAATAGATTACACCACGGCGTGGAGACGGTATTCCGTACGTACGCACGCGCGGTGATTTCCTTTTTCCGTAGGATGGATAGAAGGTTAATTAGAGTTGTTTCATATTTATAATAACATATCAGTATGTAAGTAATACTAATGTTATTACTTTATCATGAAACAACTAAAGAAGAATAAGTTGAAGAAGAAAGAAATTGAAAATATCGGTAATGGATATTACCTCTTCTTTGAAACGCCTCTTTGAATCCTCCACTTAGGGAACTAAGATTGGTCTTTGAAGAAGACCAGGACCTCTAGGATTATTCTAGGGAAGTGGAGAAGGGATTTTGGCAGGGGTTGGCTGAGCTTGAGTGCTCAAATTGGTGTGAGGAGGAGGGGGAAGAGGTTCCCTTTTATAAGGGAGGAGAGGGGCACCTTAGGAATATCTCAAAATATTATTTTATATTAAAGTCAAAATCGGTTTATAATGGTTCCAAAGGGTCTTATTTCGAAGCTAAAGTGGGGATGGGTCGAAATCCTATCAACCAATAGGATTTAGACAAGTTTAGGTTATTATTTTAACCTTATCAATTAGATTTAACTCTAAGTTAAATAATTTAACTTTTACCGTGTCTTTTTGTTTTCTTACACTATATGGTTAATACACTTACTATAACATGACAAACGAACCCCAAATTGTTTATTATTAATATATATATCCTTATCTAAGTCATTTGGCCGAACCTTAGATTTTTAGGAATAAAATAACAATTAATAATATAATATTTGATTTAAAAACTATTTTGTGTCAATTTTGACACTATTTGATATATGATTTTTGTGAAAGTCATAACAGAATTATATGTTCGAACCAAGTTGATTAAATCAACACTAATATATCATAGTAACCTAGAAAATTAGTGGGATTCATAAAAAGTCTCAAATTAAATTTATTTTGGTATTTATAACATCAATTATGTCAATATTTCATTAATAAGATAATTACAACATCATCTTTGTGTCAGAAATAAATTTAATTATTTGATCTCTAAAAATTACAAATAAAATACCGTTATGTAGGAAAGCTTTTTATCTTTCTAATGAATATTTACAATTGAATTTATCTTATGTATAACCCTATATTAAAAATGTTTTAGTAAATAAACTTTGATTTTAACTCTTTTAACTCTTCTTTGAATTAAATAATAATAAATGTCCTAATCTAATCCAAGTGGGCCTAAATGATAATATTTTACACTTAAGGTTGTTTTTGGTCGAGATACACTTGTCCAATAGGATTAGGACATGTGTTAGGGTAATATTAATATCATTTTTACCCTTAATTACCCTATTTACTTTTAACCGTGGTAAAAAAAAGTAAAAAAGTTACTATTCACCAAAAATTATTTTCATCTCATTGAACCACATTTTACTTACTGACATCAACCGTGTCTCTCGGATTTTTGAAATTCCATTCACAGAAGCGGTAAAATTAAGATTTATGAAAAAAATAATTTTTTTAACTTCCACTTAGTAGTTTCACTATTCATCAAAAATTGAAGTTTTTCAGAAAAATGAAAAAAATTCATCCTAAGATATAATTGATATTCCGAATTCAAAAATGATTTCTATTTTACAAAATTCCCAACATATAAGTTTCATTAATTAATTTTATAATTAATTTCCGCTGTCACAACAAATAGCGTGTTTTTAAGAGATAATAACTATCAAAAGATTAACACTTGTTTATGTCTGGTGTAATTGTGAAATTACATCCAATGACCAACATTGTATTGAATTGTAAAAATATATTCTAAATATACTTTGAAACCACTCAAATTAATAATTTATCACTATTAATTATTTCGATTAAAAAAGTTGTTTTTAATTAAAATTTAGCAATTTTCACTATTCATCAGAAAATAAAAGTTATCCGAAAAGTACCAAAATTTCACCCTATGCTAATTTCGATATTATGAATCCAAAAATGGATTCCATTCTGAAAAATAAAATATAAAAAATTTCAAAAAGTGGTTATTACTATTCATAACGGCTAGTTTTAATAATATTTTAATAGCGTATCGTTGTTTAGTGAAACTCATTATTGCGTACTACACACGCTATCGAGGAAGGTCGCGATTGCGTGTAATGCAAGGAAAATCAAGGATGCGTGTTGTGCAAGCTCCTTTTGGTGTAGCGTACAACACAAGACATTAGTGAAATTAAAAAGAATATTTTTCATAAAATCTCGGGGTGTTACAGAGATAATGTTCCTGGATCTTTAATATAAAGATCACAGCTGACAACTCCAGATCATATATAAGATAATTTTTCTCAAGTATTTTTAGATTCCTTGAGGTGTAGGCTATTAATTTATCATTTTGAATGATCACATATCCTAATACCTTCCTTGAAGAATCAATATACACCAAAAAGTGTTCTCCATTTGTTGGGGGGTGTGAGTACTGGCACATTGATAAACCTCTTTTTCAACTCCTTAAAACAGTATTCACAAATCTGAGTCCAAAAAATATTTCCTCCCCTACATTTAATCTTGGTCATTGTGTTTGAAAATCGTGAAAATTTATTCAAAAATCGTTGATAATACACAACTAGAACCAGAAAGTTGTGGATCTCCATTACAGATGTTTCCCTACGCCACTCATCAATTTCCTTTTTCTTGGAAGGGTCCACAAATTTCTCATTACTGGTGATAGCATGCGCCATGAATGATACTTACTCTATCTAGAACTCACATTTACAATACTTTTCATACTTATTCTCCCTTTGAAAATTAATTTTCACAATCTTCAAATACTCCTCCTATTCCTCCTTGCTCTTGGAGTATATCTAAATATCACCAATAAAGACCACCGCAAATTTTTCACGGTAATCTATTAAGACTATATTCATTAAATCCATCAAATTTGCTACATAATTAGTGAGTCTGAAGGGTAAAACTATGAACCTATAGTGTCCATACCTCATTTTGAAGGTAGTCTAGGGAATATTTTCCTTCCTCAACTTTAATTAGGGATTTACCGATTGAAGTTCCACCTTAGAGAAATAACTATCCCCATGAAGGTGACCGAACAAGTCATCTATTTGTGGAAGGGGATTGTTATTCTTTATCATCATGTTATTGATCACACGATAATCAATGCAGAGGCACATTGATCCATCCTTCTTCTTGAGGAAGAGGACTGTCTCACCCCATAGTGAAGCACTCATATGTATAAAAGCCCTCTCCACATTCTCCTATAACTACTTCTTAAATTTTTCCAGCACTAAGGTGGACATTATAAATGGTGTCTTTGATATTAGTAGGGATCCTGGAATAAGTTCAATTGTGAACTCAACCTATCGATCAAGGGGAAGACCAGAAAACTCTTCAGGGAATACATCAGCGTAATCCCTCATGATGGGCATATCTTCAAGAAGTATCATTTCCTTTGTCTCAATCATTTTATCTAGTCATGCTTGCTCATAAGGTAGTAATATCCACAATTAAGACAATGATTCTAAAGAAGATTCATCTTCCTCCTTACACTTGTAAATAATTATAGGATGCTTAGGGATGTGAAGAGAGATATCCCTTTCCCAACAATTGATGATGTATGTGAATAAAGATAACATAAAACTATAGTAAAGGATGTATGAAAAGATTTTCTAGGAGGTTTAGTGCACAAATATTTATTAGGGATGAGTTATAAACCTGGGACACAATAATTTCCAATTTTCTATTCTCACAAATAACATATATTCCAAAATTTATGGTGGTGTTTTAATAGTTATACTAAACCTGCAAGATATAAAAGAATTCATTGAACTCAAATCAAATAGTGAATTCTATATTATTGAATGAGTAATTAGCATACCTATGACTTCATAATTATCCAGCTCCACCTTAACATTGGTGATAGCATAAGCCCTTAATTATTTCCATGGAGGTTGATGTTGATTTCCTTCGACAACCCTTTTTTTTGGGAAATTGATCGCATAATGCTCATCCTCCTTGATGTTATAACATTGCACCACTAGCTGCGAGTTTATTGGAACCTTTGTTTCACCTACCACATTGACAAGATTCTTCATATCTCGTTGGTAGTTTTTATCCAAATGTACAATATTTCCACATTTGATGAAATTCATGGTTCCCTTTAGACAGTTCCCAGGATACTTATTACCAAAATTTTTATATGTGGGATTGTTGGGATCCTTTCTATTAGGGAATTTATTTGCAGAACCAACCACATTAGATTCCATTTTCCTTTTTTTGACTAGGCACACAATACCACTAAGAGTTTCTAACTTCCATTTCCACTATGATGGCACAATAAACAATCTCCTCATCACTTCCAATGCATTTAATCACCAATGATTTTATTGGAATCATTTTTAGTCAACAAAAGAAGTTATCCCCCTTGATTTTGGTGTTCATGTCAAAGCCATAGGTGTATCTTGATAGCCTTGTGAGGTTTTCTTCATACACCCCGATGGGAGACCTTTTGTACATTAATTATTCTATGAAAACTTTTTATTTCATTGGGGGAGGAGGGAGTTCCGCATGATTTAAGTTATTATTCATAGCTTGAGCCAGCCGAGCAGGTACTGGCATGATGTTTTGAGCACCCGATCCCTACATATTTGATATATCATTAGGGAAATATTCATATTCTCTGTCACATTAATTTTTGTGGCGTGTTATTCTATTTCTCACCATTAACTATGAAAATTAATGTACAATTAGAGGACTTTAATACTAATCTATTGAGCATAAAAAGAGAAATTTGAACATAAAAGGATAAACTTGTAATGGATAAGTATATCCTAACTTGTGATTCCCTAGGCTTAAATCTAGGTTATCCTTGATCTAATTTTTAGCTTATATTCTTATGGTATCTATTTTTGTTCCCTCAATATTGGTCTTTACTATTATCATGAATTTACCAAAGCATATCCCCCAGGAGTGGCATACTGAGAGTGATGTTAGGCTCGTTGTTATCCACCCATTCCAATTAAATTATAGCTCAAAGCGGTGTTTTCGGGTTTTACACATAGATACATCTATTCCAGAGCCACCTCTACGTATTTTTATCTAGAAAAGGATGTATTTTCCTGATAAAAATCTTACCCTATACTTACCAAAATTTAGGGATGTTTTTATATACTTTGTATCATCCTTAAGGTTCTTACTAAAGTGCTCCATTCCTAATCTCCATAAATAACTAGACCATCCTCTAATAACAAGTATAGTGTCCCTAGCCTTTAACACACAACATTACTTGATTTTAGGCATAATAAAATATCATATTACATGCCAATGATCACAATTTCTATTGTCTCTAAAGACTAGGTACATAAAATAGAAAACACGGAACTAAATGAAACATTTCATTATTTAATCATAATATTGAGATCCTAACATACATTATTCTCATACATCCTCATAGGATAACCTGTGGATAACATAAACAAAATGATTAGGTAAATTCTCAAGAAGGGGAAAATATTCTAATATTGCATTAGCACATGGGTTAGAAGGCATGGAATAATGGAAATAGATGGCATGGAACACATAAAATCATGACATATAATCATGGGATCATATAAACCTGAATTCTAAGTAATGTGGCAGCAATATAAAACATAAATTTAGCACGACTCAAGGCTCGTTTCACCTAGGGGAGCACAAGTAAAGGTTATCTACCAAGAGCATTGTACATGGTAGCACAAATCATGGCTAACAACCAAGACTCTTCCAAATTACGTATCAGGAGACTCAACTTTACCAAATGAATTGGATCACTATTTGGGCACACCCATATTAACATGTTCATTAATATGCTTCCCATATATAGAATCATACATAAACAATCATAAACATAAGGGCACCCATGAAAAGAAATAAGAATAATTATCTTGTCCTAAATCATAATGAATGGGCGTTTCATAAAAGTTCCCATAAGAGGAAGGAATTAGAAAATACATGGAAATTCATAACGTAAAATAGGAATATATCAGGGTAAGTTATTTCAAACATAAGTGAAAACATGTAAAAATATTATTTAATAATTTTAAGAATTAAAACATTTTAGTGAGGTTTTAAGGAAAACACTGACAACACTAGTAAAAGAATGACCTTTAGCGGCCGCCAAACGACGGCCGCTTTTGCCCTGTCATTGTTACTATCAGTGACCGCCATTTGGCGGACGCTGTAGGCAAGCCAGGATGGGCTTTAGCGGCCGCCAATTGGCGGCCGCTTTGGCGGCCGCTATAGCCCGGACCTATAGCGGCCGCCAAATGGCAGCCTCTAAAGGTGTCCATGGAGACACCTATAGCGGCCGCCATATGGCGGCCGCTATTAAATTTTAATTTTTTTTAAAAAAATTCAATTATACATTAATATACAAAATAAATCCCGGCTGTCATCTTCCAAGCTCCGCATCCAACATCACATATAACTGCATAACAAAATTTAATAACAAACTTAGTACCGAATAAAACCTAGAAAACAAATATTTAACTTCATACTTACTGTAACAGATATAAAGTATTTGATTTTCAAAATAATATTCATAAATTTGATTACCGTTTTATAAATTTAAAATCATTAATTATATTGTACTAATTGGATTGTTGTCCTGTGATTTCAGGTCAATCCGATGTCATCCGCTAAGAGTTTGACCGTTAGATGCCAGTTTTGGCTGTTTATGACACCAGAACAGCGTTCCTGGTCACTGCGGGCACACGGCATGTCCGACTAACGTGTCGTCTGCTCGACCACATCACAATTCACTCACCCTTTGATGTCGTCCGATTTCAGGCCATTCGGACATTGTTCGGCTGGTTTGGACAACCCCATGCGCGTTTAACAAGAGCGCACAACTTTTAAAGAACGCATAATGAACCCTACCGCGCAGACCGCACGTCCGATGGACGTGCCGTCTGTGCATGCATGTCGCGAATAATAATTGGATTGTTTTCCTGTGATTTTAGGTCAATCCGATGTCATCCTCTATGAGTTTGACCATTAGACGCCTGTTTTGGCCGTTTGTGACACCAGAACGACGTTCCTGGTCACCGCGGGCACACGGCACGTCCTACTGACGTGCCGTCTACTCGACCACATCACAATTCACTTACCCTTTAATGTCGTCCGATTTCAGGCCATTCGGGCATTGTTCGGCCCGTTTGGACCCCCCCACGCACGTTTATCAAGCGCGCACAACCCTTAAAGAACGCATAATGAGCCCTACCGTGCAGAACGCATGTCCGATTGACGTTTCGTCTGTGCATGCACGTCGCGAATAATAATTGTATTGTTTTCTTGTGATTTTAGGTCAATCCGATGTCGTTTGCTAATAGTTTGAACGTTAGACGCCAGTTTTGGCCGTTTATGACACCAGAACGGCGTTCCTGGTCACCGTGGGCACACGGCACGTCCGATTGACGTGACGTCTGCTCGACCACATCAAAATTCACTCACCCTTTGATGTTGTCCAATTTCAGGCCATTAGGACATCATTCGGCCAGTTTGGACCCCCCACGCGCGTTTATCAAGAGCGCGCAACTCTTAGATAACGCATAATGAGGCCTACCGCACAGACCGCACATCTGATTGATGTGCCGTCTATGCGTGCACATCGTGAATAATAATTGGATTGTTGTCCTGTGATTTCAAGTCAATCTGATGTCGTCTGTTATGAGTTTGACCGTTAGACGCCCGTTTTGGCTGTTTATGACACCAGAACGGCGTTCCCGGTCACCGCGGGCACACGGCACGTCCGATTGAAATTCCATCTACTCGACCACATCACAATTCACTCACCCTTTGATGTCGTCCGATTTCAGGCCATTCGGACATCGCTCTGCCAGTTTGGACCCCCCACACGCGTTTATCAAGCGCGCACAACGCTTAAAGAATGCATAATGAGCTCTACCGTGCAGACCGCACGTCCGATTGATGTGCCATCTATGCGTGCATGTCGCAAATAATAATTGGATTTTTGTCCTGTTATTTTAGGTCAATCCGATGTTGTCTGCTAAGAGTTTGACCGTTAGACGCCAGTTTTGGCCGTTTATGACACCAGAACGGCGTTCCTGGTTACCGTGGGCACACGGCACATCCGATTGATGTTTCGTCTGCTCGACCACATCACAATTCACTCACCCTTTGATGTCGTCCGATTTCAGGCCATTCGGAAATTGTTCGGCAAGTTTGGACCCCCCCACGCGCGTTTATCAAGAGCGCGCAACTCTTAAAGAACGCATAATGAGCCCTACCGCGCAGACCGCACATCCGATTGATGTGACGTCTGTGCGTGCATGTTGCGAATAATAATTGGACTGTTTTCCTGTGATTTCAGGTCAATCCGATGTCATCCTCTATGAGTTTGACCGTTAGACGCCCGTTTTGGCCATTTGTCACACCAGAACGGCGTTCCCGGTCACCGCGAGCACACATCACATCCGATTGACGTTCCGTCTGCTCGACCACATCACAATTCACTCGGCCTTTGATGTCGTCCGATTTCAGGTCATTCGGACATTGTTCAACCAGTTTGGACCCCCCACGTGCGTTTATCAAGCGCGCGCAACGCTTAAAGAACGCATAATGAGCCCTACCGCGCAGAACGCACGTCCGATTGACATTCCGTCTATGCGTGCACATCGCAAATAATAATTGGATTGTTGTCTTGTGATTTCAGGCCAATCCGATATCGTCCGCTATGAGTTTGACCGCTAGACGCCAGTTTTGGCCGTTTATGACAGCAGAACGGTGTTCCCGGTCACCGCGGGCACACAGCACGTCCGATTGATGTGCCGTCTGCTCGACCACATCACAATTCACTCACCCTTTGATTTATTCCGATTTCAGGCCATTCGTACATCGTTCGGCCAGTTTGGACCCCCCACGCTCGTTTATCAAGCGCACGCAACGCTTAAAGAACGCATAATGAGCCCTACCGCGCAGACCGCACGTCCGATTGACGTTCCGTTTACGCGTGCATGTCGTGAAAAATAATTGTATTATTTTCCTATGATTTCAGGTCCGTCTGATATCGTCCGCTAAGAGTTTGACCGTTAGACGCCTGTTTTGGCCGTTTGTGACACCAGAACGGCGTTCCCGGTCACTGCAGGCACATGGCACGTCCGATTGAGGTGTTGTCTACTCGACCACATCAAAATTCACTCACCCTTTGATGTCGTCTGATTTCAGGCCATTCAGACTTCTTTCGACCGGTTTCGACCCCCCCACGCGCGTTTATCAAGAGCGCGCAACCCTTAAAGAACGCATAATGAGCCCTACCGCACAGACCACGCGTCCGATTGACGTGTTGTCTGCGCGTGTACATTGAGAATAACAATTGGATTGTTGTCCTATGATTTCAGGTCAATCCAATGTCGTTCGCTATGAGTTTGACCATTGGACGCCAGTTTTGGCCATTTATGACACTAGAACGGCCTTCCCGGTCACCGCGGGGACACGACACATCCGATTGACGTGTCGTCTGCTCAACCACATCACAATTCACTCACCCTTTGATGTTGTCCGATTTCAGGCCATTCAGACATTGTTCGGCCGGTTTGGACCCCCCACGCGCGTTTATCAAGAGCGCGCAACTCTTAAAGAACGCATAATGAGCCCTAACGCGCAGACCGCACGTCCGATTGACGTGCCGTCTACACGTGCACATCGCGAATAATAATTGGATTGTTTTCCTATGATTTCAGGTCAATCTGATGTCATCCGCTATGAGTTTGACCGTTAGATGCCTGTTTTGGCCGTTTGTGACACCAGAACGGCGTTCCTGGTCATCATGGGCACACGAAACGTCCGATTGATGTTCCGTCTACTCGACCACATCACAATTCACTCACCCATTGATGTCGTCCGATTTCAGGCCATTCAGACATCGTTCGGCCAGTTTAGCCCCCCCCCCCACGCGCATTTATCAAGCGTGCACAACACTTAAAGAACGCATAATGAGCCCTACCACGTAGACCGCACGTCCAATTGACATTCCGTCTACGCGTGCATGTCTTGAATAATAATTGGATTGTTGTCCTGTGATTTCAGGTCAATACGATGTCGTCCGCTAAGATTTTGACCATTAGACGCCAGTTTTGGCCGTTTATGACACCAGAACGGCGTTCCCGGTCACCGCGGGCACACGGCACGTCCGATTGACGTGCCGTCTGCTCTACCACATCACAATTCACTCACCCTTTGATGTCGTCTGATTTCAGGCCATTCGGACATTGTTCGGCCAGTTTGGACCCCCCACGCGCGTTTATCAAGAGCGCGTAACTCTTAAAGAACACATAATGAGCCCTACCGCGCGGACCGCACGTCCGATTGATGTGATGTCTACGCGTGCATGTCGCGAATAATAATTGGATTGTTGTCCTATGATTTCAGTTCAATCCGATGTTATTCGTTATGAGTTTGACCGTTAGACGCCCGTTTTGGCCGTTAATGACACCAGAACGGCGTTCCCGATCACCGTGGGCACACGACATGTCTGATTTACGTGCCGTCTGCTCGACCACATCACAATTCACCCACCCTTTGATGTCGCCCGATTTCAAGCTATTCGGACATCGTTCGTCCAGTTTGGACCCCCCCACGTGCGTTTATCAAGCGCGCACAACGCTTAAAGAACGCATAATGAGCCCTACCGCACAGACCGCACGTCCGATTGACGTGCCGTCTGCGCGTGCACATCGCGAATAATAATTGGATTGTTGTCCTGTGATTTTAGGTCAATCCGATGTCGTCTTCTAAGAGTTTGACCGTTAGACGCCAGTTTTGGCCGTTTATGACACCAGAACGGCGTTCCCGGTCACCGCGGGCACAAGGCACGTCCGATTGACGTGTTGTCTGCTCGACCACATTAAAATTAACTCACCCTTTGATTTTGTCTGATTTCAAGCCATTCAGACATTGTTAGGCCAGTTTGGACCCCCCACGCACGTTTATCAAGAGCACGCAACTCTTAAAGAACGCATAATGAGCCCTACCGCGCAGACCGCACGTCCGATTGTCGTGCTGTCTATGCGTGCACGTTGCAAATAATAATTGGATTGTTGTCCTGTGATTTTAGGTCAATCTGATGTCGTCCGCTATGAGTTTGACCGTTAGACGCCTGTTTTGGCCGTTGGTGACACCAGAACGGCGTTCCCAGTCACCGCGGGCACACGGCACGTCCGATTAACGTGCTGTCTACTCGACCACATAACAATTCACTCACCCTTTGATGTCATCCGATTTCAGGCCATTCGGACATCGTTCGGCCAGTTTGGACCCCCCCACGCGCGTTTATCAAGCGCGCACAACGCTTAAAGAATGCATAATGAGCCCTATCACACAGACCACACGTCCTATTGAGGTGCCATCTACGCGTGCACGTCGCGAATAATAATTTCATTGTTGTCCTGTGATTTCAGGTCAATCTGATGTCGTCCGCTATGAGTTTGACTGTTAGACGCCAGTTTTGGCCGTTTATGACACCAGAACGGCGTTCCCGGTCAGCGCGGGCACACGGAACGTCTGATTGACGTGTCGTCTGCTCGAACACATCACAATTCACTCACCCTTTGATGTCGTCCGATTTCAGGCCATTCGGACATCGTTCGGCCGGTTTGGACCCCCCCACACGCGTTTATCAAGCGCACACAACGCTTAAAGAATGCATAATGAGCCCTACTGCACAGACCGCACGTCCGATTGACATGCCGTCTATGCGTGCATGCCGCGTATAATAATTGGATTGTTGTCCTGTGATTTCAGGTCAATCCGATGTCGTCCGTTAAGAGTTTGACCATTAGACGCCAGTTTTGGCCGTTTATGACACCAGAACGGCGTTCCCGGTCACCACGGGCACACGGCACGTCCGATTGACGTGCCGTCTGATCGAACACATCAAAATTCACTCACCCTTTGATGTCGTCTGATTTTAGGCCATTCGGAAATCGTTCGACCAGTTTGGACCCCCCGCACACGTTTATCAAGAGCGAACAACTCTTAAAGAACGCATAATGGGCCCTACCGCGCAGACCGCACGTCCGATTGATGTGCTGTCTGCGCGTGCACATCGCGAATAATAATTGGATTGTTGTACTGTGATTTTAGGTCAATCCGATTTCATCCGCAATGAGTTTGACCATTAGATGCCCGTTTTGGCCGTTTGTGACACCAGAACGGCGTTCCCGGTCACCGCGGGCAGACGACACGTCCGATTGACATGCCGTCTGCTCGACCACATCAAAATTCACTCACCCTTTGATGTCGTCCGATTTCAGGACATTCAGACATCGCTCGGCCAGTTTGGACCCCCCCACACGCGTTTATCAAGCGCGCACAACGCTTAAAGAACGCATAATGAGCCCTACCGCGCAGACCGCATGTCCGATTGACGTGTCGTCTATGCGTGCACATCGCGAATAATAATTGGATTGTTGTCTTGTGATTTCAGGTCAATCCGATATCATCCGCTAAGAGTTTGACCGTTAGACGCCAGTTTTGGCCGTTTATGACACCAGAACGGCGTTCTCGGTCACCGCGGGCACACATCACGTCCGATTGACGTTCCATCTACTCGACCACATCAAAATTCACTCACCCTTTAATGTCGTCCGATTTCAGGCCATTCAGACATTGTTCGGAAAGTTTGGACCCCCCCACGCGCATTTATCAAGAGCACGCAACTCTTAAAGAACACATAATGAGCCCTACCGCACAGACCGCACGTTTGATTGGCGTGCCGTCTCTGCGTGCACGTTACGAATAATAATTGGATTTTTGTCCTGTGATTTCAGGTCAATCTGATGTCATCCTCTATGAGTTTGACCGTTAGACGCCAGTTTTGGCTGTTTTGACACCAGAATGGCGTTCCCGGTCACCGCGGGCACACGGCATGTCCGATTGACGTGCCGTGTGCTCGACCAGATCACAATTCACTCACCCTTTGATGTCGTCCGATTTCAGGCCATTCGAACATCGTTCGGCCGGTTTGGACCCCCCACGCGCGTTTATCAAGAGTGCGCAACTCTTAAAGAATGCATAATGAGACCTAACACACAGACCGCACGTCCGATTAATGTGCCGTCTGCACGTGCACGTCACGTATAATAATTGGATTGTTGTCCTGTGATTTCAGGTCAATCCGATGTCGTCTGCTATGAGTTTGACCGTTAGACGCCAGTTTTGGCCGTTTGTGACACCAGAACGACTTTCCCAATCACCGCGGGCACACGGCACGTCCGATTGACGTGTCGTATGCTCAACCACATCACAATTCACTCACCCTTTGATGTCGTCCGATTTCATGCCATTCGGACATCGTTCGGCCAGTTTGGACCCCCCCCACGCACGTTTATCAAGCGCGCGCAACGCTTAAAGAACGCATAATGATCCCTACCGCGCAGACCGCATATGCAATTGATAGGCCATCTGTGCGTGCACATTGCGAATAATAATTGGATTGTTGTTCTATGATTTCAGGTCAATCTGATGTCGTCCACTATGAGTTTGACCGTTAGACGCTGGTTTTGGCCGTTTGTCACACCAGAACGGCGTTCCCAGTCACCGCGGGCACACGGAACGTCCGATTGATGTGCCATCTACTCGACCACATCACAATTCACTCACCCTTTGATGTCGTCCGATTTCAGGCCATTCGGACATCGTTCGGCCTGTTTGGACCCCCCCCCCCCACGCGCGTTTATCAAGCGCACGCAACCCTTAAAGAACGCATTACGAGCCCTACGGCACAGACCGCACGTCCGATTGACGTGCCATCTACGTGTGCACGTGATGAATAATAATTGGATTGTTTTCAGGTGATTTCAGGTCAATCCGATGTCGTCCGCTATGAGTTTGACCATTAGACGACAGTTTTGGCCGTTTGTGACACCAGAACGGCGTTCCCGGTCACCGCGGGCACACGTCACGTCCGATTGATGTGCCGTCTGCTCGAACACATCACAATTCACTCACCCTTTGATTTTGTCCTATTTCAGGCCATTCGGACTTCGTTCGGCCGGTTTGGACCCCCCACACGCGTTTATCAAGCGCGTGCAATGCTTAGAGAACGCATAATGAGCCCTACTGCGCAGACCGCACATCCGATTGATGTGCCGTCTGCGCGTGCACGCCACAATTCACTCACCCTAAAAAGATACAAATATTGAAAGAGTTCTTGGGCTTCTCCCAAGAAACAACTGTCTGGAGTTTCTCTCCATCCACTGACACACCTTCCTCTGAAATTATTTGACCCAATAACTATACCTATATAATCAATACAAAACTGACATATATATAGCTTGACGTATAGTCAATAAGTGTAATCTGTATGATGTCAAGATGTTGGGTATGATCATAATCACTCTTGGAGTGCACGAAGATGTCATCCATAAATATTAAAACAAACTAATCTAGGTAAAAAGGAAAAATATATTCATCAAGGATATAATAAATTCTAGAGAATTCATCAAGACAAATGAAATTACCTCATACATGGGGTTCATTCTCATCTGGATCACCAATATCACTGTGATGTCCACCAGATATATTCGGAGCCTACAATATATATCAATATTATGTATTTTAAACGTATCAATAAAATTCAATCTGAGTATGGTTTGTTTTATTGTTTACCTATGGTGCCACCTGTTGCATCGTCATTTCATTGATACGTGATGACATCTGTGACAACCTCTCCTCATACTCTGCACATAACTGCTGAAACTGTGAATCAAAATTGCGCTGCATATCCTGCATGGAAGCATCTATCTCAGCCTGTGTGTGCATCCCTGACTCTCTGCATGCACTCATCATATCTTCTCTAACAACTGCACGTCGTGGGACACTGCCGCCATAAGTCAAAGAATAACCATGACCGTCACGCCCCACGACAGGGTGAAATATTTCATCTCTAAGAACAATACTACGACGTTGCTCCTCTGGCAACTCTGCTAACTGAGCGTCAAACTGAGCCTGTAGCATATAATGAATCAATGAACAAATATGCATATTTATATAAAATAAAAAATACATTTATTAATTAGTAAATAATTTTCTTACTATAACACTGACAACATCGGGATCACCCTCCCTACGAGTCCTCATCCATATGAACATCCAATCGATTAGATCACCACTTTGGTGTTACTAAAATAAAGGGGTTCACCATGTTATACTATAATATTTTTAAAATATGAATGAAATAGTGAATTCTGAACTTACATCATGTCTGAGCTGCGACACATGTCGAGTGCCAAGTCTGGAAGGCGTGGCCTGCATCGCCCGATTATGTGAATGACGGGCAGACTCAGTCTACATTCAATGTATTTACTTAATAGACATTTGAAAAATTAGTCATTTATAGATTAAAAGTAATAAATCTTACCATCGCTGCCTCACTCGACCAAAACGCAACCAAATCCTGCCACTACGTAGGAAGAATGCCCGGAGGGACTCGCTGTAGAATGTCAGGCACACCTGCAAATGGTGTCCAGTGATCTCTCTTCACCCTTGACTTGTAATCCTTCCATATTTTTCTTCATTTCGACATACAAACATCCCAAAACTCCTCTGGAAAGGATGTCAAATTATCCTGTTAAAAATATTGTCAGTAGATGGGACAATAATAATAACAATATCATGAAAAATTAAACAGTGAATTTACCTGAACCTCCCTCCATAATTTGTCCATCGTATCCTAAGGGAAAGAACTCCTGTCACGAGTTGTTAGAGGGAATCTGTGTGAGTCTCGTATCATATGCCCAAACTGACGACTAAATGCAGTAGCACCATCTCCAACTGGATGAAATGTGTCGTCAAATAACACATCCAATTGGGCTCTAGAGTTCCAGGATCGAACCCCTCTACCAGGACCCCTGCGTCTGCGGGAATAAGCAGTAGATCCTGATAAACATAAATTCATAATTCAATTACAATATAAATTAATGATTAGAAACAGTTAGGGAAATATACACAGAAAATTGCAATCAAATAATTTAGAAAAATGAAAACATACATACCAACAACATCAGGTGAACCACTGTGACCACCCTGTGACATACCTGCATTAAAAGAAATTATAGTTCAATCAAGCAATTTTTATACATATATAACTGATAAATATTTTTACAGATAATAACGAGGAATATAATTACAATTTCCACTAATCATGCAAGTCTATCGTATCTCCTTCAACCGTCTCTCTGGTCCATTGTATATCTTCATCTCGTACAACTACTGTTGTTTGGTCAAGTGTTTGATCAGTAAATGCGACAACTTTAGGTTCCTCTTGGTCAATCAGAAAAACCCCTCTTCTAGACATTTTCACCACAACTTTCCAATCAGAATCAATGCCGACAATGTAAACTTGTTCTGCCTGCGATGTCAGTATGAAGGGCTCATTGCTAACCCGGTCATCTTTATATAGCATATTGTTAAAGTTTACTAATGTAAATCGGAAGTTATCAACTTTCGTTCCACAAACTGGATCGACCAAATCACACCTTAACAATATGTGTTTTAAGCCATGATCATAAATGACCTCAATAATATCTCTCAACAATCCCTAATAATAACCCGCACCAACAAAAGAACAACCAACGCTACTATTTTGTGTGGCTCAGTTCATGTCAACATCGCTAATACGAAATCGGAATCCGTTAGCATCCAAAGACTTGTAGCGACGAGTTGTAATAAATGGACCATCAGCTTGTTGGTTGAGTTCTTCACTCACATGCTGGGTTAAATCATGAAACTTTTGAATCTACAAATTTCACATATATAGTTTAATGGATAAAGGATTGTGAAAATACAACTTAGTTGCGCTATAAAAATATTAAATCAATTTTACGTACATGAGTCTTGAACCACTCATGAAATGTGTTGAAATGATGTTTTTGGATTTGATACACAGTTTCATGGGGCCTTTCATGTTTCAACTCAGCGATATGCATCCTAAATCACAACACAATATAAGGTAAGCAATAAAATAAATATAGAAACAAAATACACATCAACTATGAAACTTACTGTATCAATGGAATAACTGATGGAGTGTTGAACAACACATATCGATGAGCTTGAAACCACTCGTCGTTCCACATATCAAATGTTATTCCTTCTCTAATTGGACCCTCATCAGTCTGGGACAGTTTATCTATCTTTGTTTCAACCTCATCAATATATGAAGCACAGAAATTAGTACACTCATCCATTAAATATCCCTTGGCAATTGATGCTTCTGGATGAACTTTGTTGCGCACATAGCATTTCAATGTATTTAAGTATCGATCTATTGGATACATCCACCTGAATTGAACGGGACTGCTAGCAATGATATCACCATTTAAATGCACGGTCAAGTGAACCATGACATCAAAAAAAGACGGCGGAAAGAGTTTTTCTAGGTGACATAGTGCAAGTACAATCTTATCCTGTAGCTTTTTCAAATCACTCATGTGATGATTCCTAGAACAGAGCTGTCTGAAAAAATTAGAAACTCCAATCAACAGCTCAACATCCTGGGAAGGTAAGCAATAACGAATTGCTATAGGAATTAACTGTTGATGCAGAATATGATTATCGTGACTTTTCAAACCCTGTAATGTCATGCTCGTCATATTCACGCGCTTCGAAATATTAGAGCAATAACCATCTGGCACCTTAACAGTCTTCAAAATTGATAGAAATGTTTGTTTCTCTTTTTTACTCATTGTGTACTATGAAGAAGGCATGTAGGCCCGGTTACCTTCACCCAGCTGTAAATGTAAAGGTTTTCTCAATCCCATTTCTTGCAAATCACGTCGAGCATTAGCACTATCCTTTGATTTCCCCTTGACGCATAAAATAGTGCACAAAATATTATCACATACATTTTTTTCAATGTGCATCACATCTAAATTATGCCTTAAAATATTATATTTCCAATAAGGCAATTAAAAAAAAAATACTTCGTTTCTTCCAATTATGACTTCACTATCTATTTGCAGCAGTAATAGAAGGCAATGCAGGAACCAATAAATCTTGAAAATCATACATTGTACAAATGTTTTCTTCATCAAGTTGTGCACAAATTTCAACCCCAGACAGTATTTGTGGTGATGGCTCAAACTCTCTATTCCAATCAAATGATACACGGTCGTTTCTGAACCTGTGTAATGGAGGAAGAAAGCATTTGTGACCAAGATATGCCCACTTTCTACAGTGCTTAAGCCATATAGATTTCTTACTCTTATTACAACAAGGGCAAGCAAATTCTCCTTTTGTACTCCAACCTGATAAGTTATCATACGCTGGGAAATCATTAATTGTCCATAACAAAGCGGTCAGAAGTCTAAACATTTCATTTGCTGTCGAGTCAAAAGTCATTACACCATCAGCCCAAAATTCTTGCAGATCATCAATCAAAGGTTACATATAAACATTGAGTTTATCACCAGGTCCTCTCGGTCCATCAATTAGAATTGACAGTAACAAAAAAGGTTGCTTCATACATACCCATGGGGGAATGTTGTATGGAACCAACACCACTGGACATGTACTATGTGTCGCACCAACCATGGACCTAAATGGGTTAAAACAATCTACTGTCAAACCAAGTTGAATATTACGATCATCTCGGGAAAAGTCTGGGTGTCTCTGATCAAACTCTTTCCATGCCAAAGAATCTACTGGGTGAGTTAATTTATCAACCTCTTTGTTTCTCTCTGAATGCCAAGTCATCAATTTAGCAATTTTAGTGGACAAGAAGAATCTCTTCAGTCTCAGTTTCAGTGGGAAATAACGCATTTGTTTAGCGGCAACTTGTTTCCCTTGATTCAAGACTCTCCCAGGAAGAATCTGACTACCATGATTAATCTCATTGGTCTTCCACCTGGATGTATAGCAAACAGTAAAATTATTTAATTGCACATTCTCTTTTCTGAATAACATACAATTATTGCAACATGAATCAATTGTATCATATGTAAAACCAAGATCATCGATTAACTTGCGAGCTTGATAGAATGACTCCGAAATCTTCGCTCCAGTAGGGAGTACCTTCTTCAATAATACCAACAACATGTCGAATGAGGTGTCTGACCACTGGTTCAAGGTCTTCAGGTGTAACAATTCAATGATGAATGACAGTTTACTAAATTTATTGCATCCAGGATATAATTCAGTACGCGCATCGTCAAGAATTTCAAAGAATTTCAATGCTTTTCCATCTGCAGAAGAACGAGGATAAGTCAATCCAACGTCGTCATTTATGACATTACTGTCTTCAGATTGAAACTGACACATCATATCATTCATCATTATGTTCATTGGATCAACTGTTCCCGAATCAACATTCATATGAATATTTTCTGAGCAATGAAATGAAACAAAATCTTCTCCATGACGCGTCCATGTCTTATAGTTTTTCAAAAACCAATTCAAAAACAAATGTTCTCTAACACTATATCGTTTGAAGAGGTATCTATTTTCACATTTTCTGTATGGACAACTAATCATATCGCTTGGAAATTTGTTGGTGAAATCCATAAATCGCTTAATCCCCTCATAATATTCAGCTGAAAATCTATCTAGCATATCAATCCAACTCCTATCTATATCTGTATTTAATAGAAATCAAAAGTGAAATATCTTATTTAAATTCTAAAAAAAACACATATCATTAAAATTTAAAATCCAAATTTGGATAAAAACATTACCTGCGGAGGACTCGACCACGGGTAACGGGGTCTGACTCGATTGCGGATCCATGACGACGTAGTGAATTGACGACAGAGGTTCAACGGCCGGACTCGAAAGGAGCGGAACCATTAGACTGCGTGGAGGGTTCTACACGGCGGGGCACAATGGACCGGAAGGCTCCAACGGAGGCAGGAGGACTTGCCGGAGGGATGCAACGGGGCCGCGAGGGGACAGCAGCGGCGGGGCTGTCCAAAGGTACAGTGCGAGCAGGGGTGGGGGTTGCCTGGTCGCGGGGGGTGTCGGGGTCACGGGGGCGCAACGCGGAGGCAAGGCGGTGGGGGTCTCCGGGGTTCAACATGGGCAGGGGGTGTCGGGGTCACGGGGTCACAGGGGCGCACAGTGGAGGCAAGGCAGTGGGGGTTGTCGGTGGCGCAACATAGAGGCAAGGGGGTGGGGATCGCCGGGGGTCGGGGTCGCCGGGGGTCGGGTCACCGGGGGTTGCCGAGGTCGCCCGGAGGTCGAGGGTCGGGGGTCGAGGTCGACGGGGGTCGGGGTCGCCGGCGAGGTCGGGGTCGCCGGTGGTCGGGGAGGGTGGCCGGGGGTCGGGGTCGGGGAGGGTCGCCGGGGGTCGGGGTCGGGGTCGCGGGGTCGGGGAAGGGGGGGTCGCGGGGTCGGGGAGCAGAGGGAGGGTAGGGACGGTAAATTAGAGGTTTTTTAGGGAAAATTGCAGCGGCCGCCATTTGGAGAACGCTGTTGATAGTATTAGCGGCCGCCAAATGGCGGCCACTATAGATGCCTCGCCTCCAAAACAAAATTTTCTAGTAGTGCAAACATTGAAAATAGAAAAGGGAATACTCTTTTGTAAAAAACCTGGAGTGATGCAATAAGGTTTTCATAATAAAATAAACAGTTTTATAAAAACAATGGTGGATGAAAACAAATATAGAGTTCACTTGATATTGGTCACGAATTCCAGATGTTCCTGCAAAATAGGTTTGCTTATCGAAAAGTATTGAGGAGGGAATCATTTAAATACATGTATATCCCCAAAAGAGAATGTGAAATGTATATTAAAACATGATTTTGGATAATATTCACAATATTTAGAAGTTGTACATGAAAATATTAGACAACTTCATTTGGATAAAAATATATATGTAGTAACCTGAAAGAATTTATGAGGTTCGAGTAGCATCCCTTACGGAATATCAGCATGGAATGGGCTGTACTTAGGAGGGATTAATGAGAGAGAAAGGGGGTTCTCATCATTTATAAATCATGAGGTAAGTATGGGGGAGGTGAGAAATTATACTCCATAATTGGTAATTACCAACAAATTGTCATAACACAGTGGACGTTCTTGAATAAGAGTGAGATAGAGAGGTTCCCTTACTTTAAGTCTAATGGTTTTATTTGCTTGATCATAATAACATGAATAATAAAATTAATTTCAATAATTAATAATAAAAGAAACTACAGATAATTTTATTTTTTATTATAACCTTATTAATTTAATTCATGTCATTTTCCATGAGATAAGAGGATCAATTTCATTGTTTGGGAGCATTTCTCTTCCTTGGTTTTAATGATCGACTCACTTATATTAATGTTTGGACACACATGTATGATGAGAGTGGTTGTTCAGAATTGAAGTTATTTGAAATTATTGAACATCTATAATATTACATGGATATAAAATTAATTTGGTTATTTGGAGTGATGGTGAATCATTATATAAAACATTAATGATAAACACTTGGATTAATTTGGTGATTTTCTCATAATTAACTTTTTTTGTATTATTACTTTACATCATGTGTGAAAAAAGAATCTAAAACATCACATAAGATAAAATACAAATTTAATATTCTGGTTCAACTATAAAAATTGTTTCATGACTAGAATTGAAGATGGTAATAGAAATTGGTAACCCATTGTCCTTAAATGTGATAAATTAACAGATCTCAGATAATGTTTTCATTTCTTTCATATAAAAGAAGGGGAAACGAGATATGATAATGAATTATCCCATTAGAAAAAAAAAATCCCAGTAAATTTATGGTACTAGAGTTTTCATACCATTTGGATTAGATTGTTTAGAAAGGAAATGATAACAAAGGAATATGAAAAGAATATGAAGGAAAAGAAAAGAGAAATTTACATCTTTATTTAATATTCCTTGAGAGCCTCTTAAGGGGAGATGATTTGTCCTTTTGAGGATACCAAGGGAAGATGAACGTGGGGTAGGAGATTTTCTAGTGATTTGGGAATAATTTAGGGTAGTCTCAAGGGTTGAGAGGAGTGAAGAGAAGAGAAGAGTTTGGGTTGTTTTTATAGTGGTGGGGGAAAGGTTTTTTTAATATATTTATAAGTAAAATAATATTTATCCATATGAAAAGCAATAGTAACGATTATTGTGACAAAAAATAATAATATGTTGATTTTAGTTCGAACCCAAGGTTCTTAGATCATCCATGACTCAATAAACAGTGTGTTTAACATATAATATATATATACAGTAAATTATTGTATTTTACTATTCATAAAAAATTCACGTCTTTCGGAAAAATCCACAAAATTCACCCGAACTATTTTCTGATATATAGAATCCAAAAATGTTTTTTTAAAAAAATAATTTTCTAAATGTGCTTAATTTAATTTTTAATTAAAATCTTAATTTTCTTGAAAAAATACAGATTTTAGAACTATAACTGATTTTATAATGCTTTCAAAAATTACATAAGGTCACATAAAAATATCTTAAAAACAGAATACATAAAATTATAAATTTATAGAAATATTTTTGGAAAAGAAAATTTCTTTTAAATTAATTAATTAATTTTAATTAAATATTTATGACATACAAAAATACCAATACATTCTTTATGGTCATATTATCACATATTAGATGCCAAAATTTAATTTTTAAATTCAGGGGGTGAGGTTACTATTCTTTTGGAAGGTCTTCTATTCAAAAAGTTCATATTACTATTCATAACGGTAACATTAATACTCATAAGGGTCAGTTACTATTCACTAAAAGGTTAAATTTGTCGTATCGAACTCCAAACATCTTACTGATCACAATCCTGGTGTTAGATTTTTGAAATTCAAATCACAAAAGTGATTATACTATGTTTAAAGGTCACATAGTATTCAGTAGTTCATTGTTAGGTGATTTCATGTGATCATGTGATATAATTATAATAAATGAATTTCCATTGATAAAAAATTGGGTCGTTACACATAGATTCTCGAATAAAGGTTCAATGCCACACAACATTTTGTGACATCTCTTTCATCATACAAAAGAATTAAAAACCATTATCTAAAATTATATAGGTCTATCTTCATTCTAGATTTGAATCCACCAATATCTTAAGCCTTTATAAAATGATCTAAATTCACATTAAACAAGAATAAGAATAACTCACTTATTTAATCATCCATCCCAAGCTATAATAAGACATCATACTTCAAACTGGTCATGAAACTACAATTATTGATCTACAAAATCCTCATGTATAAATTTAATGCATATTCATACCACAATGTATTGAGGAATTATTCTACTAGTATTATAAAGTCACCATCAGGCACTCTTTTAATTCTTTAACACCATGACTCATGATTCCAGTGATTGAAAAATATTCCAACACCGAACACACAATTGTTCATATATTCTCCCATGTTGTATTTTTAATCAGTACTATCATAAAACCATAATCCAGAAAAATTCCAAATAACTCCAAATCTATGGACCTATAATCTCATGATTTCCTCCCAATTAGGATTCAAAATTCAAAGGGAAAAAATATATAATATCTCTATGACATACACTCCACGAATTCAATAAACTCTGACTCATTATTGAATCCATAATTATGAAATTAAACTATTTTAACCACTCACTTCCTCTTTTAAACTTGTAAGATATTTTAAACAATAAAACTATTATATTATAATTGAAAATATCATTTGTGAAACCATTATAAACTCTAATTTAACGACATGAAAAATTTTCATTATCCACTTATACTAATCTTACTACTTGTGGAACTACATATTTAACTCGTTAGGTTTTATCAATGATTTATATCACTAGATGTTTTTTCTATGTCTTTATACTCTGCATTACAATTTCCACTTTATTTAAGAAAGACTTCTTTTGGATAAACCATTTGTTTTATTTACCATTTAACATTATACACTTCAAACTATATTTTTTATTTTCTCTAAGATTTCTGTGTGCTAAATTTACACTTAATAATGAGTCATTTGGAAATCCTATTAGCTTAAAAAAATAAGAAATTTTTTTATGGAAAAGAGTTTAGTTGAATAAAATAAAAGATATCAATGTCACTCACTTCCAAAAATACTATTCATATTGAAAAATTTCTTTCTTCCAACGTTTATTTATGTGATATCAATCACTCTTACACAAAACATCATCAAATAAAACTTAAATAATTTTATGCATGAGTCATAAAATATATAAATTATTATCTATAGGTATATAGAGAATAAATATAAGAACATGAAATTTCTTATTAAGATGATATAAACTAATCAATTTCAGTAAACTCTCCCTAAATAATATTCTCTCCAAGATTACATAAAATGATTTTAAAGATCATCCATTAACTAGGGAGTTCTCCCCACAAAGTTTCCATTAATATCTTATATTCATATATGTGTTTACATGATAAAAACTCATATATTATTAAAAATATATCAAGATCAACCAAACTCTATGTTGTTATAGATACAATTTTTTTTTTCATAATTAGTGGTTCTCTTTATTAATATACCAATAACATAAGAATTTTGGATTGATTTTATTTTTTGATTCCAAAATTCATCTTAGAAAAACATCACTAGTTATATAGGGATATAATTTGTCTTAAAATTCTAGACCATGAAGTATATCAGTTTCATTTCTTCATCGAATCATGAAATTATTTACTCATCTTTTGATATCCATAATAAATATAAAACATAAATTATTGATTTTGATTAGTACTTGATACCAATAATGACTTCTATAATACCACTAATTTAATTTATTTTGTTTCAGCATGTACACCTAATGGATAATATCTACCACTTAATCTGATACCACATTATCAACTATTATAAATACTAAATCTATGGGGAGAGGGGTACTTCATGTTAATCATTAACTAGAGGATCATGGTTATTGATGGGGAACCAATTTTTTGATTTCTACTATATTTCAAGTATTCTTAGTTGTTATCCTTTTGGTGATACCACCCATTTAGAATTTATCAAAGATTATTTCATTGGTATTCCCCAAATTTCTTTTCTTAGGATCCATTTATATTGTGGGATGAATCAAACTTGTGTAATTTTCCTTCATTGAAGCACTTTTATTTCAACATCCACCATGATTTTTCCACCATGAAATGGATATTAAACCTTTTTTACCTCTTTATTTTTTTGTATATTTTATGAAACCACTAAGGCCTGCTTTTTTCTTTTCTTCATTGAGATCCATTAAATCCACCTAATATTTATCTATTCACAGTTATTCTTTCTTCAAGTGATCTTTATCTATTTTTATCAAGAGGAGATTCATTATCTATTTTATTTATTTGTTTTTTATCCCTCCATAAAGGATTATATTAATAATACATTTTTGGTTCTTGATCCAATCTTAATTACACTCATTTTTCTCTCTCTAAATATTGTGAATCTATTTTTCAACGAAGAATATTCTTTTTTATTTCAATTCAAGCCTCCACATTGCAATGATAATAGGGTTTCCCTTCTTATAATCACTATTATTTATCATATTGAAATATCATTACATAATAATTTGGTTAATTAATATAAAATATCTCCCAATAAAACCATAACACATATAACCATGTATTAATTGAGATGATGTAGTATAATTTGTTCCATAATTTATATTTTCAGTTTGAAAACACTCAACAATGGAATTTCTTATAGATCCACAATATTATAATCTTAATTCAATATTTTATTAAAGACATTATCATTAATATTTTATAAGAATTTTCTTTAATATTTTTATGAATTCTCAGTTTGTCAATTGATTCCTGATTACCACTTTTTTGTAATTCAATTATTGATGCTTCTTTAATAGGGATCTTATATTTCATCCATTACCTTAGGGAATTTTAGCTTTGGATCTGGATCTTTTCTTTTCATATCCCTATGCTTTAGTTGGGAAATTATGCATTCCATCCTTGATCCAACTTCTTTTATATATTTTATTACATTTTCAAGTTGTTTTTTTGAGGGATAATTATTGATTTAATATCCATCTCTATATACATTTTAGTATTTAATTCTTACAAGAAATATTTAATAAGTTCACTTTGGTTCCTTATTTTTTAACCCTTTATTGAAATATCTCTTTTAACACCAATTATTCATTCATAAAATGTTTATTTTCAATAAATAATTTGTTATAAATTTATAATAAATTCCATGAGTTATCATTCATCAATACACCATTCCCTGTAAGGATTGGATCACATTTTGATTGCTTCATGAACCCTCTTTGGATTTGAAACGTGAATTAACATCCACTTTTTACATTAAATGATAATCTAAATCATTATTTATAGAGGAGTATCTATATATAAATCGAAAAGTATCTTCCACAATTATTTTCATATAGAAGTTATGATAAATATTATTTACACATACCTTAGTGGGTGTGTCCTTTAAAGGAGTCTTTTTCCAATTCCTTCTATTTATTCCATCTAACAAAAGGCAGTCTTCATACCCTTTTAATGATGATAGATGGATCTCATTTTCTTCGATATATTTTACATAGATAAAATCCAAATTTTCCCATACCTCATAGAAATACATGAATTAGAGGTGTTATTGTATACCTCAATATGAAATTATTTAACCAAGAACTTATCTCTATCTAAATCACAAATTATTTCATTAAGATTTATTAAATCAATATTCAGAATTATATAATCCATGATAAACTTTCCCTAATCCTATAGGAAAATAACCTTCTATTTATTCTAATAATCCAAATTTTTGACAAGAAAAACTAGAAGCCTAATCATTGATTCAACATGTGTAAAAAATCAATTCTTTTTGAAGATTGGACACAAAAATAGAACCTTTAGAATATGATCTCACCTGTTAGGTCCAAGTTGAATGTAATAACCCTAATAGGGGAAAAGTAGGTGAATTAGGGTGTACACTGATTAAAAATTTAACTTTTTATTTTTGTTCCCCAGGTCGTATGAATCTTCTTACCTCATTTAAAGGATCAGATTCAATATCACAACCTCTTGATGTTGTTCTCACCAGAAAATTCAACACATATATGGAAATAAAACAAGGTATAATATTTCACTAGTTTGAAAAAAAATATCTAATCTAAGTAGAATACTTTGATAGTGTATTGATATACTAGGATATAACAACACTCACTTTAAATATTACAATGATTTTGTCGAGTCCCACAATCGATACTATGGCCACTCCTACGTAATATCCATTTTGAAAAACTTTGGTGAAGGAAAATTCAATTAGTATACCCGAGTATTTCTTCATCTATATATAGACGTGATGGTGTCTTCTAGATTATTATAGGCTGCTGAGACACATTACACCCTCCTCTCTAAATATACAATCCATTAAGCTACATTTTTATTTCAATATTCATCTTCAAAGAGATATTGTGGTATTATTTTAATGTGAGGGTCAACTCTTTGTCTTCCACATGAATGTAGAAATAAGTACTTATTCAAGATGAATATTGTTCCATATTGTAATGATCTCTATTAAACTTTTTCTTTAATTCCTCAAGAAAATGTATGCATCAATGAAACTACTCCATATTTTTTAATCATAAATTGTACAATTATATCAATAATCTGCTCTTACCTTCAAGTTATGTCACTAAATAGTATCTGGAAATACATTATATTATCCATTTTTTGAATTAAATATGGATGTTTTTCTCCCTATTTTCAAAAATTCTAAAAAATGTATTTATATATAACCTCTAATATTTATGAAATGATTTAGATCAATTCAATTCCACATGATCATGAAATTTTTTTGTACAATTAATTCAATCAAAACATGAAATAAAATCTCAGTCAACCTAATAAAATCTCAAGAACAAATCATCAATTTTAAATAATAATGAAATCCATATTTTTATTAATGTTATCTTATTTATAGAGAAGGAATATTTATTGAGACATTAAACTTATTTTGGACAAAAAATATACTATTATGTTGATGCTTCATGAATTTTTATTTGTTTCCTATATAAAATAAGGACATACACTTCTTCCAATTTTAGCAACACCAAGACATGACTTATTCCTCAAGACACAATATCCGTAAATTGGGAAGATCCTTCAAAATCCATTTTTATTCTCTTCATATGGATTAAAATATTTACAGGGTTAGTATCCAAATTGTATCATGATACTTATTCAAATTATAACATGGAACCTCAAATTTTAGTAAAATATCTAATATTAAGAGATCTAAAAATCCAATACCTATTTCTAGAATATAGAAAAATTATCAATATATATTTTCAATTTGAATAACTAAGTAAATTATCTAAACTTCATGTATCAAATATAGATGGATATTTTTCATTAAATGTATCATAAATATCAATTCAATATTCATTTAAATCACAATGATTTTCTATATGAAAGTTTCAATTAAAATATATATTTAAATTTTCCTAAAGGATCATCCTAAAATACCTTAATAATTCTTGTGATATTTCCGTCAACATATTACCAATGTTAAACCCAAATTCTCTTAGAATACTATGTATAAAGTTTATCCTTTAATTTATTCTGATTTTATCATTGAATTTTTAGTTTTAATCTCATACAAGACACAAATAATTCTTACATAACTTTTTAAATTCTCAAGTTACTCTCATATACCCCCTTTAAGGTTCAAGTTAATTACAAAAAGATAATTTAATGTGGGATATATTTAATTATCTATGATCCAACTTATTCAAACATAAATTTTATTTTCACCAGGTTTCACCATCTATAGAGTCATGTGTTATTAAATATATTGGTACCCTGTAGTTTTAATCATATTTTAGCTTTTATTTGTGTATTTTTTCTACGTGAGTATAAAAAATTTGTGTTTCACCTTACATATATTCATTGAAAATTATTTTAATTTTCTCTTGCATCTAGAAAAACTGTTTAATGCCACATAAGCTTTAGAGAAAGCTATATGATTATATAAGAGGATTATTTAACGTTAAACATGTACGAGTTTATTTCATATTTCATTCCAACCTTCTCAAAATTTCTTCCAACCTAAAAAAATCCATGTTAAAATATATTAAGCACAATTCTACTCTTTAATCATCTAATTCATTCCATTTATATACATTATACTGAAAAATTATCATGCCATTGTAATTATTGATCTCCTAAATGCATTTGTATCAAAATCATGCATATTTATTCAACCAAGTCTTTAATGATTCTTATCATGGTATTCTAAAAAAATCCTCAAGTAACCCTTTCCTTCTTCAAAACCATATATCATGATTTTAGTGATTGATAAGAATATAACACTAAGAAGACCTTTGGTTCAATAAATTTCATTTTAAGAAAACACATGTCAAAAAAATAACAAATGAAGGGACATAAGATTTTTTCATGATCTCTAAAAATATTTTTTAAAAAATAAAGAATCATGTAAATAAAAATTGATATACATTCCATTAAAAATGTGAAAATAATGATGTTTTATAATATGTAAATTCTATTTTATATATTTTGAAACATTTAAATTTTTTTATTAAAAAGGTGTTGTCAATGAAAAATGATATAAATGAAAAGTTACAAGTGGACATAACATTATGAGAAAAAAAATTACATAACTAGTGGCCATGTAAAATGAAAAAACCTACAAATCATTATATAATTTTATCTTAAAAAAATCTTAATTATAAAAAATGATAAAAATAACTTGAGTAATGACGTGAAAAATGCTGTAACTATGTAATAATACTCATCCATATAGATATTGTTCAAATTCATTGAGGCAATTTTTGATTCCTTATATTTTTAAAATTAATATTAAATTAATAATTTGACAGTAAATTTTTTTTGGTTTTGTTGAATGGGGAATATATGATCATTTGTGTAATTTTGAGAGGGTCAAATGTCTAGAAAAACACAAATGATATGTTATATATAATTTAAGAGGTTTATGATAATGTTAAGAATTCAAAATGGGTGAAAAATTAGTTTTGGTCATTTACGGTTTGTGGAACAATTTATAAACAATATTAGAGGGTCTATAAACTATTAAGGGTCCCAATTATTGGGTTTTTTGAGAAAGACATTTTTAACACATTTAATAAATAATTTTACAATGGATACCACCCTTAATACTGGTTTATTTTTTACCTAAATCTACACATATCCCATTGATTTCCCCTTTCACTCAAACTGAATGTCCTATTATCTCATTCCTCATGTTCACCCTTAACTTGAGGGTATATCTCAATTATTTTTCATTTTTCATCGAGATCTCTACTTTATACTATTTCTTTATGTCTCCTTCATCATAGTAGATTTTAACTAATCTTGATAAGGATAAAATATATTGGTCCCATGTCCAAAAATAGTTTTCATCAATTTGCTCCTATAAATACTAATGAATTGATGATATAATCCTTAAAATATATAAATATAGGATATTTTCCCATATTATTTATAATAAATTTAATTAAATAATTAACTTATCTTGTTAATTATTTCATCAATTATGATCAAACTTACTAACATTATTTTTGGTATTTTTGTTGCGATAAAGAATATAAATTAGAATTATTATAGTAGTATTCACATATACTTTACAATCTCAAAACATAACTGATGAAACTCTAGGTGCTAGAATAGAGTTATAGATCAACTAGTTTACTTCTCCATTGATTTAAATTAGAATTCCCTGAGCTTAAAAAATTAATCTTATTATCATAGTCTTGTAGGGGAGAATGATGATAATAAACTCTCATTATTTAGATAATTATTTAGATTCTCCCTAGGGTTTCAATTGAATTTTTTTGAGGGAATATTTTTTATGAACAAAAATTATCATTCACCTTCGAAATGATATTATGTGAAATAAAAAATTTCCACTGAGACCTTATCTCGACATATCAACACTCTTCATCATTTATGAAGCCTCTAATAGTAAATATTAATTCTATATAAACATCATTTTATTATTCATTTAATTAAAAAATAATTTTTCTATTAATTAAACAATGGAAATTGATTTATTAACATTTAACTCACATATATTCCAGACAAGAATAATTTCTGATTGAATTTATTCAATATATAGAACTTAAAAAATTATTGTTCTCCATTTTCAAGGATAATATTAATTCCATTATAAATTTCATATAGAATTTTTCTAAGATTCTATATTAAATTAGTGTGTGACCCTCTATGCATCTTTCTCAATGGAATTAGTTATTCTTTCTTGTTATCTAAGATTAGAATACATGAACACATCAAAAATACCATAAATAAATATTTTAATGTCATACTGAAAACAACCTCATATGAACCCTTACTTGGTAATATGACCCCTTTATATCAATATCTCAATAATCAGGTTACATAATTTTGTCATAAACCTATATAATTGATATAAATTTCTTCGACTATATAAAATGAACTTATTATTAAATGTACACAAACGAGAAATTAAATAGAAAATTTCATTTCTATCAAAGGGAGGTAGATATCAAATTATGGCCTAAGAGGGAAAGAACCCTTTCTTGACATATTTAGTCAATTCTATATAACTTATGACACACCCAAAGTATCATACTTTTTCATTGTCATATGTCATCACAATTTTTGAAAATACATTAAAATATGTGATTCATGGTATAAATTAACAATACTCTCATATCTAAGGAAGTATTCACACATACATATTTTGGAATATGTAGTGAAACATTTAACTTGTGGAATTTATATTGTTGGGCTTGTCATTATAACCTCTTCTCTTGGGGATTAATAAGTGATAAATGTCATTAGGTGATTCCTTTTCTATTTATGAGCATGAAACACCTTATAGTCAAGATATAATATGTCTCAGTTTATATATATGTCATCTATATGATAAGATATATGTTTAATAAAATTGTTATAACACTTCACTATTGTATTTATATTAGAGAACAATTATATCTTATTTATGTGACAAAAACATTAAGGAAATTACCACAATAAGGTTATAATAAATAATACTCAGAATTTGGTAAGATATTTATGAATCTTCATGTCAATAAATATAAATTTCATCAAAATTTCAAAGTCAGTTCATTCTAAAGAACCAACACTAACAAAATCCTACCAGATCTAGATCTAAATGCTATGATAGAGATTTATTAAATAGGCCCAACTAGTTCTCTTCCATGTAGAATATGATTATAATGACCTCCCATAATCGAGAAAAATCAATTAAGAGGTGATAAATCTAAATTATATTCTTCATCCACTAATATAACTTCATCTCCTTGGCTAAGACCACTACTGCAGTATTATGACAATACCAAGTGATAATATCTTAATTTATAGTCACCACATCAAGCTCCAAGATAATGATTCATATCAAAATTCTTCTCTAGATACATTAGAAGCCACAATATACTCATAATCTATTATAGAATCGATGTCCTCTGGATCCTTTGAGCTCATCAATCTCATAGATCCTCCCTTAATAAAATAAAAATATCTAGTCTATGATTTTAGATCATTATGGCTTATCTACAAATTTGGATTTGTTTTTCCCATGATGTTTAGTTTATTGTATTCTCATTATACCCAGATCATGACTTTATCATGCTTTAGATAATTTAGTATAGTATTTAGAGTAGTCTAATTCCATTCTCCTTGGTCTTGTTTATATATTTATACCACGCTCAAGGCATAGGAAACATCCTGTCTGGTCCATACCATGAAAAACATGACTGATCCTATCATTATGGAATAAAGAATACATATAATCTTCTCTCATATCTTGTGTTAGTGTGCCCTTTTCTTGTAGATATTCATACCATGTGGCCCTAGAAACAATCCCCTCTTGGATTGTTTTGTACTGAATCTATTAAATACCATGCTTATGAATGTACCCTTACTTAGTCTATGAAAACTCTTCAATTTATTATGATGGGTAGTTATCCTAAGAATGAATGATACATTTACTATGACTTTATGAAGAATCATTTGTTTTTACACACCTTAATAAAATACAAGACTAATATCTTTCTTCCCATTATAATTATATCATCAATATATACTACTAGGAAAACGAATTGACTTCTATTACTCTTCTTATACAAATAGGGTTCACACTCTTTACTTTTGAAACCAAATTGTCTTATGGATTCATGAAAATTAATGTTTTGTAATGTTGATGCCTAATTCACCCTATAAATAAATCTATGAATCTTTTATACTTTTTTAAAAAAAATCAAGAAAATTTTATTCAAAAGAGAAGAGGGAGAAAGGTTACATGAAACAGAAAGAGGGTATCTTATACTATGTAACATTTATACCATATTACTATCCATTTTATTTATAGTCCATATTTCTTTGTCATTTAGACATATTTCACATTGTTCTAGTTAAGGGAAGATGTTTTGATATCCATTTTAATAATTTTATATTCATGGAAATCTGTTATGGGGAGAAACATTCTAACGTATTTCAACATAGAAATTGGTCAAAAGGTTTTTTCATAATCTATGACTTTAAATTTCTTATATCCTTTAATAATAAACCATGTATTTTAGTCATTTACTTTACTATCCATGTATATTTTTATCTTAAATATGAATTTACACCTAACAGAGCTTTCATCCAATGGAAGATCTACCAAAATCTAGACTTGGTTTTGGTAGATAAAATATATCTTAGAATTCATTACTTCTCAACACCTAGTAACTATTGAGCTACTGCTTATTTATTTTTGGAGATATGTTCATCATTATAAACAAATAATTAGTCACTATATTTAGGGACTAAAAAACCATATCTCTCTGGTTCTTTAACCTCTTACGTTCCCTTATATAGTTCAAGTATTTCTAAAACAACATCTTATATGGGGATTTGTGAAAATTTTTCCCATTTAAACTATTTTTGGTCTGGAGACTTACGTTTATTAAAGTTAATCTTTCTCCCAAAATCTCTTTTTGAGATATAGCCCTATCCAAGAAAAGGATTTGTGTATCCTGTAACATCCTGGACCTAGTTTACTCATAACAACCCGAGATTAGTCTATCACATGACCTCAAACACACCTTCCCATATCCCAGAGGATACCAACTTATATCAAGGGTCCAAGGTGGTATAGTGGGGGTGATTATACCCTCTTGATCAGAGTAAAAAAATAGTATAATAAATGAATAAATACAGGGGGAATTATACAAAACTAAAGTGGAAGATATGGAATATAAATTTGATAAACATACAAGTGTAATAATATCTAGATCTGTGTACAAAATTATGTAATGTAATGTCTCTAAACAAATGAATAGACAAACATTGAAGTAGGAACACATAAATATACTTATATCAAATGAACAAAAATGTCCAAATGAATATTTCTAGAGAGAATAAAAATATAAAGGTTGGTCCTGTGCTCCCTTTCTCCTCTGATATAGTCAATATATCATTAAAAACATGGTGCTTACTCATATCCAACCTATATGAATGAAGTCTATTTGGGTAACAATATTCAACTGAAATAGGGTTTGAGATACATTTAGTAGGCCACCACTAATGATATTAAAAAAATACAGCACGTGAATACAAATGTTACAGTGTGTAGGTGTAAGAAATAAACAATGATGTATAATGTATAACATAAACCATTTGAGACCTAATCATAATGGATTCCGGAATAACCATAAATAATTTATCCTTGGTTGAAAATGACTCTGAACCCCTACTATCATATGTATATACTCATACCCAAGAAAATCATATGAAATATTGTAAATGTACCAGCATGGAACCATGACTATGTTCCCTTATTTCCACATAGCATGTTAATATATCATTTGTCTGAGATATCTAAATAAATCATAATAATGTATATAATATAATAAAATGATCTGAGGTAATACTAGGGAATCCATGACCTCAATGGTCAATCCGAATCATAGTATTAATTCATGGAGTCCCTATATAATGGTCAAAATGTAATCCAAGGGGAAATCCCAAGTAATTCCATTATAAAAGAACCTAACCAAGTCATTGGAGAACATATGCTGTAATCTCAGGCTAAGCATGACTAGGCACAGTGGGTCGAATCCATGACACCACATTTCAATACACATCAAAATTAATTGAAGGAGTGTATGAAATTAATTATAATATCTATATGATGGACAAGTTTACCATAGGTACTGTGATGATGTATTGACATAAGAAGAAAAAGAGCATACTTTTTGGTGGGAATCTCCCACAAAATTCAGCCTAATTAATCATCGTGGAGTCCTTATAGTGATCAAGGGATTCCCTTAGGAATCCAAGGTGGTATGAAGTTTTCCCACTCCTATAATAGGCAAAAGTTATATAATATTGGAAAAAATCATACAAATGAGAACATAAAGTGTAACATTGGCGACATAATAATCATGATAATTTTCTACTTCTATTTAATCCATATCATTAACATTGATTTATGGTTGAAAAGTTTTAAGGATCACAATAATAGGTACCAAGTATGTTAGTATGTAGTGTAACATTGTCCACATAATAATCATTCCAATTTTTGAATTCAATTTAATGTATATAATTACCTTTATTTTACTCATGAAAAGGTCTAAGGGGGGAGGGTAACATTGGACATATGTAGAAATTTTCAATTTACATATTCCAATTACACATTTGATTATTAATTATCAAAAATATGTATGTGTGTTAGGCACGCTACATGGCTATGATTTATCCATTTTTATTACTGATATCTCATTTTAGAATTCAAACCACACACACTGATGTGTATTTTGGTTTTAAAACCATATAGGTAAAATAGGTATATAATGGGTACACCCATAGGGGAGGATCACATTGTGGTTGATGAAATCCAATGTCATTAGGGATCTAAAAGACCCATTAGTTTTGAAATTGGCCAACCAATTTAAGGAATATTAATTTTTAGGGCAATATTATGTGAAACTGGAAGATGGGACGACATCAAAAAAATATAAACCAGAAAGTATGATGGAAAAATTATTGGGCACCTAAATTGTCTCTATGGTGGTACACACATCTAGTATTAACCTTTGGATTGGTATGAATTAGGAGATAATTTAAGAAAAGTCATTCTCGTTCGAAATAGGGCATATGACCTCATAGAAAAATAGCACCAATGATGTTGAGATAAATGAAAGAAGAAAAGAACCATATTAAGGATCTTACCAATGGCAATCCAAAATGATAAAAATCACATGAAATAGAGGATGAATGAATAATATACATAAAAGCCTAGAAAAAGGAGTGGATAGCTTTCCCTAGCATGAAGTCTACTGGAAAATAAAGGAGGTGGAAAATGACTTATCCTTTTTCAAATATGGAAGGAAAAAAAATGTAATTTTTCATATTTTTTATGTGGAGAATTGTTTGGCCCCATGGTTTTCCAAAGTGTGAACCAACCTTGTAGCTGGTACTATCCAAAGACAAACCCCAGCGCGTGATGCTCTAGTCTAGATCTAGTTTCCTGTACATCAAATTCACACTTGTGAATATAACTAGCACCCTCTGGTGATGTAAAGGATACCCTGCGATTATAGCAATCAATATTAGCATGACAGGGAACCAACCGGTCCATCCTGAGAATGACATCAAAGGCTGTCATCTCAAGGATGAATATGTATAATAAGAAATGATAACTACCTATCTCAAGGGGGAACTCCCTACAATTGATTAAAATATATTATTAAAATAACAAGAGAGTATCAAGTGTCATCAAAAAACAAAAATATTTAATATCAAGGACAAGTATTTCCATAGTAGACATAGATATAAATTAATGTGAAGAGACTATATCAAAATGATTCGATACTGATGTAGTAGCTACTAAGATTTACCACTAACCATAGATGGTTCAGAATCCTAATCCTTTGGTTTAGGTTGAATGAAATAAATATGGCCTGATCCATGGAACTACTCTATAACCAAACTACATAGAGTAGGGTTTCTCAGTTGGTGTTGTGCATCCTATGTTTTTTCTCCTCGAAAACCCCCACACCCAGGTCCGGAACGTCTATTGGTAGTCCATATTCTGGCCCAATGCAGAACTGCTGATATTTCTCTCGGAGGCATAGCTAGTGAAAATCCTCTCACACATGGAATTGATGAGAATTTTTGATAGAATCTCAAAATATTATCCATCCTACTATAGGCCTATAATTACACTAGTTCTAGATCAATCTATTGTTTTACATGATCATGACCACTACAGTAATAGAATATCGCTGTGCTACCTGAATAAGTACTGCGGCTGCCACGAAATTATTGATAATCCTCCAAATGATGTTTCATATGGCTGGATGAACAACTACTATACCTAATAACTAAACCTCCATGTCCTATACTTCTGACTTCTCTTAAAATTTACTCAGTAAAAAGGTTTTGGTTCACAATTATTGAGATAATATTCAGGCATAAAACATTTCCATGAGACCATTTGGAATACCTATGCCCATCCTCAAAGAGTCTCACTATTGAAATCTCATCAGTAATGAAGGATGTAGAAAAAACACCGAATCTTGTCAAATGTGGTGAATAATCCATAACTGGAAGGTTTCTTACTATAGATGTTGGAAATAACTATCTATCTTGTATATCAACATCTTTGGTAAGAAAATTAATAAAATGTAGCCTAGAAGTCATTCCAAACCATATTTGGATGCTGTCCATGTTGTGTAATAATGCCCTTCTAATTCTTGATAGAACCAAAAAGTGTATAAGAGGTGATATTGGCCATCAACTATGGATGTATCTCTAGGTTCTCAAAGATATATAACATGGTCTCTATCCATGTATCACTTGACTGTGGACCACCTTCCCCCAAAAACATAGGTAGATGTCCCTATTTAAATTCTTGCGTCAACTCTTCCATAATAGAGGTAGGATGTCAAGATTCTTGAATAGTCTACAGAAGTTTAAGGAAACCCTCATGGAACTTGTTTCCAGCACCCATGTTTGGTATAACTAGAGGTGTAACAAGTGAAACAACTAGTAGGTTAAGTCCCACCACATCAAGAGCATGGTCATTTCCACCTTCCGAAATCTCAACTCAATGATTTCATGGTTTAAAAACTCTAAAATTTCCTAACACGCACTTAATATATGATTCGACAATGATAAGATCATAGATACAATATTAGTATATGTATTAGCCTTCCTATATATGAGTCATACCCCTATTCCTTCTCACAATGTCAAGCATGCGAATTATCTAATACCATGATAAATCACTAAAGATACTACCTACTACCCACTACTACAGTCAGGTATAGGTTATGTTCTCTCTTTTTCAAAAGGGTTCCAGTATACAATTTATTAATTTCATGTTATATTGGAAAAAAACTATTTAAATTGAAATTGGTGTCACTATTTAATGGAAACCATTTACATTTACATTTAGAACTCAACCGTTCTAAAATATTGAATTCATTATATATATATATATATATATTTCATGATCTAGTTTATTCATATATCATTACCATGTTATAAATTACTATGCTTTAGACATTGAAAATGATACTACACGTAACTACAACTTGTATTTTAAGATGGATCAATTAGATGGATCACCATTCACAATTTATAGAGGCACACACATCCTTTAAATTTAAATTGACATAAATATAATTGGAACTAACTAACACTTTATATTTTAACCAATAGTACATGGATCACACTCAATATAATTAGATAATTAAGGTTCCATCATCACAAAATATAGGAAAATTATATTTATGTTGATGTATACACTTTAATTATTCCAATTATTTATTGTTGTAAGAAACACAAGCATTGTTTCAAATATAACTACAATGGCCCAAGGAATATGAAAAAACAATACAAGTGGTAAGTGAACATGGAGTGGAATAATAAATGACATGTGAATCACTAATGTGCATAAAATGATGCACAAGACACCTCCTCCTTTCTATAATGAGCCTAGGGTAAAAGAAGATTCTACAATAATAAAGAAATATATAGTCCATGTAGATCACCCAATGGTGAAATCTATACAACCATAATAATAATAATTTAGAACAATAAACCCCATAACATACAATTTGTATTTTCCCTCATACATGGGTTTGTTACTCTAAATAATAGGCTCCTTACAATTTCCAATACATCCTTGTATCATATCTGATAACCCAAATAGTAATATTGAATTAAAATAAGGCTCTCAAACAAATTTGTAACATATTAGACCTGGTTTACTCATTAGTAATTGAACTTGGTCGGTTACATAGCCATAAGAGCACCTCCCCATATTCCAAAGGCTTCTGAATAGCAGCAATGGTCTAAGCTATTATAGTGGGGATAATATACCCTCTTGATCATAGTATCACAATGACATAATAAATGAATAAATGGTGGAATCATAATACCAACTGATAATGGAAGGTAATTCATCAAATTATAATAAACATAGAATTCTATAAATATCCATATGCATGTAAAAAATTATATAATGTCATGTATCTAAACAAGAAGGAACTAATAAACAAGGAAGGAGACAAACATACATAATGGTATATCAAAAGAACCAAAAATAGAAAAAGAGTATTCTTATATATCGACTTGCTCTAAATCTCGGTCCATTAATACTATGCTCCCATGCTACAATCAATCAATCATCCCCAACCAAGCGCTTTCTCCTATCCCTACACACAACTATGAAGTATATCCATGTACCAATCAGAGGATGAAACATGGTGTGAGAGACACTTAGTAGGCCACTACCAATGAAGTCTACCTAAATAGAACCTATGAATATAAATGTAACAATGTGAAGGAATAAGAAATAAATAGTGATGTATAATACATAGCATAAAAAATGTTAGAGTGGATCCTATGGGATACCAAACTAATCATAAATACTTCAGGATTATACATTAATGTCTTGGAACCCTTTCCATCATGTATATATATATATATATATATTCATATGTAAGACAATCATATACATAGATATACATACTCAGATGTGGACCCATGGCTTAGTTTATAGATGTCCATATAGTTTGTCATTATGTTATGTGTCTCAGATCTCTAAACAGTGCATCACAATGTAGACAATATAATGAAAGATTCTGATGTAAGACTAGGGAGTCCATGACCATAGGGGTCATGAAAACCCAATGTAATACCTCATGAAATCTGGCTATAAGGGTCTGAATGTAATCTAAGGGGTACTGCCAAGGAATTCCACTATAGAAGAATCCAACCATGTCTATGGAGCTTGTATATAGTAATCATGGGTTAAGCATGAATGGGCCCAATGGGGTGAATCTATGTCGTTGCATGTCCATAGATGTCAAGATTCATCCAAGGACTGTATCCCAGGAATTATAATATATGGATGATATATGAGTGAATCATCAGTACAATGAAAAGTCATTCACATAATAAGATAGATACCAGATTATATGGTGGGTATCTCCCATTGAAATTGACATAATGAATCATGGTGGTATCTTCTAAGTGATAAAGTAATTACCTTATGAATCCATGGTGGTCTCAAGTATGAACACTAGTATAATAGGAAAAAGGTTCATAAAAAATTCACCAAGCATACATATGAGAATATGAAGTGTATCATCGGCCATGTAATAATTATTCCAATTTACTAATTCCATTTAATTTATATAATTACCTTTCATCTATTGATGACAAGGTTTAAGGTCCATAAAAATTAGAACTATTTATGTGAATATATGGTGTAACATTGGCCATATAATAATCAATCCAATGTACTACTCCTATTTAACATATATCATTACCTTTCATATAATGACGACGAAGTTTACGGGAGGAAGGGTCACATTGGCCATATGAAAAAAAATCCCAATTTATCAACTCCATTTACCCATTTTTTTATTAGTTATCAAATCTTAGAAAGTATTTTATTCATGATACAACAATAAAATTTATCTATTTTAATTATTGATATGTAATTTTAGAAGTCAAACCAAACAATCTGATGTGTGTTTTGGTTGTAAAAAAATGGAGATCAGATATGAATATAAGAGAAACACCTAGATGGGTGGATCACATTGAGGTTGATATACTCCAATGTTATTTGGGATCTAAAAGAGTAATTATTTCCCATATAGGGAAACCAATTTAAGGAAGATTTATTTTAGGGGAAGGACTCGGTGAAACCAATGTGTGACACAAAGAAAAAAAATAAAAACATCAATACTTTGATGGAAAATTTATAGACCACATACCTAATTCCTATGGATGAACTCTCATCTAGTATAAGCCTTTGGTATGGTCCAGATCGAATGAAAGGAGAATAATATAAAAATTACATGAAAATAGGGAATATGATCATACACCAATATAAAAATGAATATGTTTAGGTAAAAAAAGGATGGTATGAAAGAGATTAAATCTATTATATATGGTGATCCAATGCGATAAATGACAATCAAATTAGTGGTTGGATTAAAAAGAGGCTTGAAATCCTAGAAAGAGGAGAGGAGAGATATCCTAGGCAAGCGGTATGCTGGAAAATAATAGAGGAGGATAAAGTGTTTGCCTTTTTAATAATATAGAGGGGAAAAACATAACTCAACCCACGTTTTAAGATGAACATTGTTTAAATGGATGGTTTTTCAAATCGTGAAGTAACTGTGAAGCTAGAGCTATCCAAAGATATACCCATCATAGAGTTTATGTGAATGGTATTTCAAACTATGTTCACTCTATGCACTTGACTCTATCCAGATGACAATACCACTTTTATGGTCTTGAAATATGGTTAGACAAATCATTCCCAACCCATGAACACCCTCTACTAACCCCTAGAACACATCGTTTGGTTTTCTAAAACAGTGTGGCCTTAGAGGAAATTTTTTGAAAAACCATGTTCCTAGTTTTTCTTCTTCCAAAACATGATGTTACAGGTTCCGAACAAGCATTTTAAACTCCCAATTATTTCTTTATTCCATAATTCAAAATTATAAGGATAAAAAAATGAAATTAAACCAATAATTAGAAGTCTCTAACTGATATGAAATACATATTTGTTAAATATCCCCTATTACCTTTTCATCTCACGATTTATATAGATAATATTACTTTGTTTTTATGGGATATCATTAGATATACACTCTATTTTTGTCATGACCAGCCTTCTTCAAGTTGATGGAAGGGGAAGAAAAGTTCCACACCCATTCTTCCTGAGGATGAAGTTGAGATAATTACCCCCGATTCCCACCTTCAATAGGCCCTAGAGCGGCGACTAGTACCAAGGGTATATAATCTCACACAAAATGGAAGGCATTACAAATCTTTTTATGAAAACAAGATCAGGAGATAAGATCAAAAAATTGAAAACGACTAGAAATATTTCTAAAAAGGAAACCAAAATCCATCATGTTGGTTATAGTAGAGTACTCAAGAGGGTGGGGGAATTAATTGAGTATCTATTCAAATGTTTTGTCAAAAGGTTTTCTTAAAAGTGTTTCCCAAAAAAATGAATACATCCCAATTAATCGAGGTAATACGGTTACAAAAGTCTTACTATTCAAATATAAAATTAGAGGATTGATTAATTCTTAGTAATATGTATATAAATTATTGATACAACTTTTTGAGTTATTCTAATAAGGGAAAAAATTATAAATTCTATCCAATACAAACTATTAAAGTAAAATCTAGTGATTTTTGAAATATACAGTAAAGGAGATAAAAACTAAATTAAATTACACAGCTGATAAAACAAGTGTTTCAGTCTTAAGACGAGACCTAATCCACTCCACTTGGTGAACACATGCCTACATGAAGTTTATTTTAATAGACTTTATTCAAACCCTAGATCTGCATAAACAACAGTGTGCATGACTTTTTAGGTCACATGACCTCTTGTACTTTTCATTGTGGGTAAAAACTACTAGGTCACACAACGACCTCTTCCAAACTTATTCATTGGAGTCAAAAGATTTAAAAATATTCAAGAGGAAGGATATCTTGTATCCTTCAGTTTAGTGCAGGAGACAGTGTATGTTTTAATACAAACATATACACACTACTCGAAAGCTAATAATAATAAAAAATATAAAAAATCGATGAAAAAAGGGTTAGAAGTGATCTGGGTGTTATTCTATGCAGCTCTAGACATTTTGGATGAGGCTGATGAAAGTATCGAGTCCACTCATGAAAAATAGATTATCATGAATCTGTAGGTATGAAGGGGTATGCTGCCATGCTCATGTTTTTCTTGAAGGCAGTACTACAAATATGTTTTGTATCTGATCTATAGTAGTCCAGCCTTTGGAATAGAAAGTGACTATTGTGTCCTTCAGTTTCTTCTTGTTGCATGTATCAGTTCTCCTTTTCAAAATATTCGTGCGTGTGCTATTCGACTTCTTGTCTTCTTGTCTCAGTTCCACACTTTTCTATTTATTTTAGAGTACATGTGTTGGATCCAATAGGATGCATATATTCATTACCTCCTACTTCGTATTGGCAGGTGACATGTCTACAAAGAAATATTAATTATGTCAGTTGATTTAAATGAATTAAATATATATGTTATAAATTAAATTTAAAATGAAAAACAGATTAAAGAACATCGTCTCAGTATATCTAGAAATGGTGTCACTTGGAAACAGTGCATTATTCTTCTTTTCATTTGAGATGTGAGATAGTTATAATGCCATAGTTGTGTTAATATTAGGAATTGGTTGAAGAGATGTGATATTTGGAAACTATGTCTTGGTGATGATATGAAGGAATAAGTGTTAGATATTTCATTAGATCTGAAACTAGTTATGGTGTCTGAATCAAAGTGTCAGTGTCACTATGTCTCAGTCATGGTGTATGGGTCATGGTGTCTGGGTCATGGTGTCTGGGTCATGGTGTCTGGGTTAGCGTGTCTGGGTCATGTTGTCTGGGTCACAGTTCTTATGGTTACGGTGTCTGGGTTACAGTGTTTGGGTTACCGTGTCTGGGTTACGGTGTCTAGGTTACGGTGTCTGGGTCACGATGTCTGGGTCCTTTTCCAGAACACTTGAACGGGTGACAGACTCAAGGTTTCTCAGAATTATCCAAATATCTGTAAATAGTCTTAAGTAGTAATATTCATAGAATGAATTAGACTCAATAAATCATATAAGAAATCATTATAGAACAAAGTTAAATATAGTTTAAAATAATCACACATGATTTATGATTAACAAGATATAGTGGATGTTTATTTAATGAATAACGAAACCAACCATCTCTATACATGATTTTAGATAGATTAAACATGATATACAAGATTTAATTTTTTTTAGGATTTAAAAGATTTGTGATAATTAAAAAATGATTTAAAACATGAGGATTTCAACGATCTCCTACTTTTTGATGATCACAAATCATATGAATTAGATATCTCTTCTTAGTGTATTTTCTAGTTTCTTAGTGTGATGTTCTCCCTTAGGGACTTTTAGCATTCTTTCCACACTTTTGGGATTATCAAAATAACTATAAGAAAATTAAAGAGAATTAATGAATGTAAACAAGAGAATAGAAAACAACAATTCACATTGCATCAGATGAAAAATTATGTGTCATTAAAAATAGTAGGATATATAAAACTACCCAATCAAAATATAATTTAGGCTATTCTTCAGTACCATTCTTCCTATTTCCCCTTGGCAGAAACATGAGAAGGAGCCACATGAGTAGAATTAGATGTTTAAGAATGGATTGAGCCAACTGTCAGAGAAGGAAGAGAGAGTGTTTCAAAACTAGAAGGTGCCAAAGTAAGTTTGGTGGAATACCAAGGAATGTTTTGGTCACCGCTAACCAGTCTGATCGGTCTCAGAGCCTGAAATATAGAAAATTTTGTAGAGGCAAAGGTAGTGGATGAGGAAGGTGGTAAATCAGATTGTAAGGGTGCAGCTTCAAGATCCACAATAGCAGTGCTATGCACATGAAGATAAGGCTTTAACAACTGAATGAAGTAAGTAATAATCTCACCGCCATACTGAATTGATTTCTCAAAATAATCTTTGTTCTCCATGAATTTTTCCATTATAGGAGTGAAATTATTCATCTTTTTAACTTGGTTCTTGAAGGCTTCAGTGACAGGATAGATTTTCAAATTCTCTACATGATACATGTAGTGGTTGGTCATATCATGCTTAGAGAAAATACTATTAAAGTAGAAATCCAATTTCTTAGTGAATTCCTCCTATGCATCATTTATAATATTTGAATGAATCCTCACCAAATCAAGTACTCTATCACTATTTGTGACAAATCTAGATAGAATATTCTTTTCAAAGAAACTGAACACTGAATGAAGTTCCTCCTTAACAATAGTTTTGAGCATATCACTATCAATGGTTTGAGATGACAGTCCAGAAGCACTAGAGGTTGTAATAGCTAAAGTGAGGGACTTGAGATGATTATGAAATTTTTGTAGACATCCTTTATACTCATTAGTTAGTTTTTTTGAGATTAATAACAACCTCATGCATCTCTTGGAATATCTTCTTATTTCTCTCAGCCACATTGTCAGCTAATGAAGTCAAGTTCGGTTGACTCAGAGAGAAAACTTCCTATGGAATCTAACCAATAACATCCTCAATAAGATGAGAAATTGGATCTGTCTGATTTCAAGACTTTATTCATATCTTCAAAAATAGATATGAAAGACTTCACTTCATCACTTATGTGTTTGTCCACAATTATAACCTATTGAATTTATTGAATCATTTTTTGCCGAATATTCCATATGATATGCTCTAACAGCAAGGTAGTATATCATTCAATTAGGTTTGTTACAAGACCAGGTTGGGTATTCATTAGCTTTTAAACTCTATCTAATAAAGTAACTCTAAAGGATTTAAAATCACTCTGACTCACTAAAGTAGGAGATTCTTTTGAAGGTTCATGAACATGAGTTGAGACAGTCTCAAGTTCCTTTGTAGGGATTACTTCTAGAGAAAAAACTAGTTTCAATTGAGACACAATAGTCAGGTCTATGACTTTAACCGAGGCTTCCTAGGAATCATCCACATTGAATTAGCTCAGGGACTTATATTGGGTGTCCACAATTCTTTGAAAAACAAGTTTTGGAACTTCAACACTTTCTAGACTAGGGGGATACTGCCCCTCAACAAGTGCATCTCTCACTTGACAAAGAGATTCATTTCCTAGAAACGGTTCTAAAAGATCATCTATAATACTTTCACCCATTACTTTTTATCCAATTTTAATTCATGTTCAATTCATTCCTTACCATAAAGGATAATTTTGGTACTAACCTGTTCCTCTAAATTTTCTTCAACCACAGCTTCTTTCTCATGAGAAATTAATTCTTCTATATAATAGATTCTTTTCCAGAAGCAGGTTATTATTCGAAATCAATACATCTATCAGCAACAGGTTCTTCCTCCTCAACTATGTCTTGTGGAACATGCCCACTGTCTTCCTTATCAAATATAGTTTCTTCTTGAGGTGCAACAACCACCTATTCTAAATCTTCAATAGAATAGTCATCAATTTCATCTGGATTCAAACCTAGATAATATATGTTCTTAGGTATTTAAGGATGCTCAACTAGATTAAACCTTTCATATAATCTTTCATTATCCTCCACCCAATCCTTTTTCCACAGATTCCATCAAATTTTCATCCTTTTGACTGTAACATTTGAGATAAGGAGTTCACATTCCTTGATGACTTCTTAATTTGGTGCAACCATTCCATTATCATATAACATAGAAATGATTAACCTTGAGTAGAATAAGGAGGTATACTTTGAGGTTATTTTAATCTACTCACAAATATGAAGTATAGCATACTCTCATAGGTTAATATTGTGTCTGTTATTCATGAGATGTATCAAAAATACATCGGGATATTTGAGGGTTGAAAATAACTTTTTCTTCGATCAGTCAGATTCTAGATAAACTTAGTCAATAATATTGTTTCATCATCCAATTGAACAACAATATCTCTTCTATTTTTATCACATGTCAAGCTTCCCAAGGCCTCTTCAAAAACAAAAATATCATAAGGAGGAGGAGGAACTCTCTGGTATTCATCAAAAATTCCTTCATGGGGTATCCCTAGGAAAGAATCCCATATCCTTGAGGAAAATTTGCATCTTTGTCCATTTATCAATCTCCACACATCAAAACCATCTTTGAGTATTGAAAGAAAACTGAAAAAGTGATACACTGAGCAACATGATTTGGAAAAATAGACCTTTTCTATTTTTTGTACCAATCCAACCATCCATGTTCTTTCAGTACTTTCATAACTGAAGACTTACTTGACAACCACCACTTAGGGAAGATTTAACTTTCTGGTACCACTATTCTATCAACAAGATTCGTGTTCAGTGGCCCTTCGGGTGCTACCATCAGTGATATTTTTACTTTATTTTTAGATCTATTCTTTTTAGGAGTTGAAGAAGATGGGTGCTTCATTCTGGTCATTCAATGGGCTATTCAAGAGAGAGGAAGATATATGAAATAGGTCTTACGGTTTGAGAGAGAACAGTTTTAGTTTGGAGAAAAGTGATCTTGAGTGAAGAAAAGAGTGAAACATATTTCGTTTTTATCATTTATGTATATCAAGAATCACCAATTCGAAAGCACATGATGAATATAATAAAATAATCAATATTGCAATATAGGTAATAAAATACAAACAAATTTAAAAATTCTCATTATGGTGAGACTAGAATAGATTTTCATGGTGAGACTAGAATAAGTTCTCACAGTGTCATATTTACTATGTGTCATTACAGGGTTTGACTCTATTATTTGAGACAGTAAGTGAACGACAGTAACCGAGAGATAGTAATTATGAGACCGTAAGCATGAAACAACAACTTCAAGATAGTGACTTGTGAAACATTAAACTATGAAAGAGTAAGCTTTGAAATAGTACATTTTTTAAAACAATATACTTACTACTTAAGATTTATCATTCTTAATTCATGTATGATTTAATCTATCCTTTAATAATTTAATGGTTTAGTTAATATATCATCAAGATGATATTAAATTCCAATAAATTTCAAAGTGATATCACCTTTTTGATAATGGTCTCACAAAAAGTGATGTATTACATCCATATGTTCTGTCCTAGAGTGTGAAACAAAATTTTTTAGAAGATAATAACACTTTTATTATCACAATTTATAGGTACATTCCAGAATTGAAATCCATAATCTAGTAATGTGTGTTTCATCCACAAAATTACAGCACAACAACTACCAATAGCTATGTAATCAGCTTTGATAGTGTATAATGCAACATAGTTTCATTTATTACAACACCATAATACTAGAGAATTTCCTAAAAATTGAAATATTCTAGTGGTTATTTTTCTGTCTAACTTAAAACCACCAAAACCAGTATTAAAATAGCTAAATAACTCAAATGATTGTCCTCTGGGATAGACTAGTCCAAGACTGGGTGTATGTTTGAGGTATTTGAAAATCTCATTTAACATAATTTAAATGATATTCCTTAGGGTTTTCTTGAAAACTAACACACATATATACATTAAACATAATGTTAGGTCGACAAGAGGTTAAGTTGAGTAATCTTCCAATCGTTTCTCTGTAAGGGGTTTGATCAACAGATTTTCCATCTTTAATCAAGATCTAACTTACAAGTAGTACCCATTGGAGTATCACAAATTTTAGTGATATCCAAGCCAAAATGTTTTATAAGATCTTTAGTATATTTTTCTTGATTTAAAATAATACCATCTTTATTTTGAAACATTTTAAATAAAAGAACGAATATTAGTTCTCCCTTTAAAATCATTTCAAATTCATTTTGATTCATTTTATAAAATTTAATACATAAAGAATTTTTTGAAGATTCAAATAGAATATCATCTACATAAATTTGAACTAATAAAACATCATTTGAAATTAATTTTATAAAAAATGTAGGATCAACAATACCTTTTGTAAAAAAATTTGAAATAAGAAAAGTACTTAATCTATCATACCAAACTCTTGGATCTTATTTTAAACCATAAAAAGATTTTGATATTTTGAAAACAAGATTTGGAATGGGAGAATTTGTGAAACCAAAATTTTGTTTAACAAAGAAATCCTATACTATATACCCATTTAGGAATGCACTCTTGACATCCATTTGATATAGTTTTAAATTCATATGTGCAGCATAAGAATGCAGGATTCTAATGTCTTCAAGTCTAGCTACTGGTGAAAACATCTCCTCATAGTAAATTCCTTCCTCTTGACTATTGCCTTGTTCAACTAATCTAGCCATGTTTGTAACTACATTACCAGCTTCATCTACCTTATTTATAAACAACCACTTAGTGTCTATGGTCAATATTTTTTTGGGTCTATCAACAAGTTTCCAAACAATGTTCCATTCATTATGGTTACCCTCTTCTGGCATAACCACCACCCAAAAATTATCATTGATAGCGTCATTAATTATTTTATGATCATGTTGTGATAAGAATACTTGATTTTCAACATGATTTCTAATAGAATCTCTTGTTTTAGTTACATTATCTAAATCTCCTACAACAACATCTAAAAAATGGTTCTTAAGGGTTCTAACAACTCTAGAAAAAGAGGGTCTAGTGATTTCAGGTTTTTCAACAGGTTCAGGTTCATTATGACTTGAATCTTAATAATTTCTAGAACTAGAAGTTTTCAAAGATTCCTTTAAAATATAATTAGAGGATTTATCATTGATTTCCAGATTTTACATATCATCCTGAATAATCACTAGAGAGTTCAAGGCTCATATAGATCTGTTTCACCTAACATTACATGGACAAATTCTTCCACACATTTAGTTATTTTGATAAACACTCTATAGGATTTAATAGAGATTGAATATCCTAGAAAAATTCCTTCATCACTCTTAGAAGAAAACTATCGAAAATTGACCTTAGTATTTATGATATAGACATTGCATCCAAAAACATTGAAGTTTCGTACTTTGGGTCTTCTATTATTTCATAAGTCATATGGAGTTATTTTAAGAATAGGTCTAATCAATACTCTATTAATAGTATAGAATGATGTATTTACAGCTTCAGCCTCACAAAATTGGTAAGTCATATTCACTAAGCATGGTTCTAGAAAACTCTTGTATGATCATATTTCTTCTTTCTACAAATCTATTTTTAGGTGTTCTAGGGATAGAGAAGATGTGACCATAGCCATTTTGTGAGAAAAAGGATTGATACTTTTTATTTTCAATCTCATAGCCATGATCACTTCATAAGGATTTAATTATATGAAAAATAAAATGTTCTACAGTTTTAGCATATTTGGTGAAATGAGAGCTGGATTCACTTTTGTGAGCAAAAAAGAAGGTCCATGTATATCTATAAAACTCATATACATGATCATAAATGTAGTTCATCCCATTTAAAATAGAAACCATGTGCAGTCCAAAAAAATCCATGTTAACCAACTTAAGAGGTTGAGAAGTTGACACTTCTTTGTCTGGTTTGAAGGAAATATCTGTTGCTTTCCCTTTTGACAAGTATTACACAATTTATCATTATGAAACTCAAGTTTGCTTAGGGCTTTGACTAAAATAATTTCTAGTCAGATTTCTGAGTGAATATTTTTGTGTCCTAGTATTCTATGCACATTCTAGGAATCTTTGTGAAATACTAATAAACATGAAGAATTTTGAGATACTAAATAATCTATGTTAACCGAATATACATTTTCATTTCTCAGTGTACAAAATGCTAATTCTTTTTTATAATTAAAAACATTGCAAGCCTCATCTTCAAATATTACGTGAAATCCATCAACACATAGTTGTGAAATACTAAGCAGATTATATTTTAGTCCATCCACAAAATGTACTTTGGAAATTAAAACTATGTTAGAGCTACAGATTTGGAAGGGACAATGATTTTTTCCTTTGGAATTTTCACCAAAAGTGACATGTCCACCATAAATTTTTATTATGCTCTTGTATCATGAATAGTCTCTGGTCATGTGTCTTGAACACCCACTATCCAACTACCATAATCTATTGTAGGAGCTCTTTAAATAATTTTTCATCAAAACAGTAAAATAAAAATAGAATTTGGTATCCATATTTGTTTGGGTCCAGTAATACTAGTAACTAGTGATTTAGGAACCCATATCTTTTTCATAGGATTCCTATAAGAATTATGTAAAGTATTAGAGAAATAAACCATATTTGGTCTAGAAAATCTTCAAATAGTAGAGAGTGTATCATAATTTGAACTTTCAGAATGTTTTTCTGAACTAGGGGTAAAGCTGTATGTTCTAGATTTAGAAACAAAATTGGTTTTTCCAAAATTTCGTTTACCAGGTTGATAGCCAAAAACAATATTGTATTTAGGGGAAATATATTTACCTAGAATTTGTACCAAGATATCTTTACCATTAGTAAACCTTTCAATATAATTTTTCAATTTCTCAATAGATATCATAGGTCATTGTTTTATTTGTCTAATTGAAAATTTCTCTCTCTTTCTATAGTAAGTTATAATTTTATAGTTGAGGTAAGAACAAACTATTTCTTTAAATACATTTATTTACCTTTTAGTTCATTACATTTCTCTTCAGGAATATTGAAGTACTGAAACATTTCTTCTTTAGAAATATTTTCAAAATCACTTCAATCTCTAGAGTAATAGGAATTTTGTACTGAAGATTCCAGTGTTACCTCAGATGTATTTTTCGTAAAACACATATTGGATTTATTAGCCTATTCATCATGTAAAGACTCTATGTCACATGAACTATCCTCAAACGCACTCCACATTTCTTTCATTTCCTTTTTGTAGATTCTACCTTTATCCTCATATTTATTATTATACATGAGATTGGGATATTTATCCTTTACATGTCCCTTTATCTAGAATTCATAACAGACTATATCATCAGACTTCTCATTTATTTTCGAATATTTATTCTAGCTTCCATTTTGATCATATATTCCTTTGAAGTTAGGATTTCTGAAAAAATTATTCCATTTTTAAAATTTCTTAAACCTTTTTTCAAATTATGCCATCTTCTCATCACTACCAGGTGATGATTGTTCACTACAGGTGATTTCTATAGAGACATGTAGTTTCTCCTTTTCTTTGTGTTTAGAGGTGGTGGTCTTGAATGCTAAATTTTTTTGGGTTCATCATCCTTTTCCTTGTTAACTTTAAGCTCTTCTTCATACATCATTAGTTTCCCAATGAGTTATTTTACAGGTAATTTTTTAATTTTGCATGACCCTTTAAAAGAGATAGAGGTTCTTCTCCATCTGTCAGGCAGGCATCTGAGAATCCTCATAATTTTTTATTTGGTAGTAACTTCTCTTCCAAGAGAAATTATTGTGCTGAAAATTTAATTGAAACTAAGATACATGTCAGAAATAGGCACATAAGGATTCATTTTAATTATATCATATTTAATAGTATATGTATTAAGTCTAATTTCATTCACAGTAGACGTTCCTTCATGTGAAACAGACAAGGTATCCTGAATTTCATGGGTAGTTTAACATGCAGTCATTATGTTAAATTCCTCATCTCCTTAAAAGAAATATAAAGCATTCATGGATTTGCAATTTTTATTGTTGGTAGTCTTAGTTGGGTCATCCCATGTAATTATATCAGTATAAGAAATTTTATACTCATCTTTAATTGAAGACCAAATTTCAAAGCCCATATATTCTAAAAGCACTTTCATTTTAATTTTCCATTGAGGATAATTAGTTCCATTAAAGAATGGAACTATGTTTGTTGCCACACATTCCAGTCTATTATCTATAATAAAGAAATAATTTTAATGAGATAGAAATTTAGAGTTAAAATAAATCTATAGATCTTTAAATTAAAACTAAATTCAAAGTTGAATAGCTTTTAAAAACAGAGTCTTAATAAGAATAAACACTCATTTGATACCAAATTTTGTTTTGAGTAGAGTACTCAAGAGGGGGGAGGGGTGGGTTAATTGAGTATCTATTCAAATTTTCTTTTAATTTTTTTCTTAAATATGCATCCCAATAAAAATTAATACAGCCAAGTAAATCAAGGTAATATTGTTACAAAAGATTGACTATTCAAATAACCTCCCAGAAGATTGATTAATTATCATTAATATTAATATGAATTATTGATACTACATTTGAAGCTATTCTAATAAGGGACAAATATTATAACTTCTATCCAAGACTAACTATCAATGTAATATCTAGTGATTTCTGAAATATACAGTAAAGTAGTGAAAAACTAAATTAAGTAACACAGTGGATAAAATAGCTGGTTCAGTCTCAAGAGGAGACCTAATCCACTCCACTAGGTGATCACCTTATACCAAAAAATTTATATTAATAAACCTCATCCACACCATGGATTTGGGTAAACAACAGTTCACAAGACTATCCATGTAACATGACCTCTTTCACTATTCTTCATGGGTAAAAATTACTGAGTCCCACAAGGACCTCATCCACAATTATCCAAGGGAGAAAATAGTTGTAAAAAGATGTAAGAGGAAGGATATCTTGTATCCTTTAGTTTAGTGCAAGAGACATTGTGTCTTTTAATACAAACTTACACACACTTCTTGAAAGCTAAAAACAATTCACAATAGAGAAAAAATGATGGAAAAGGTTATAAGTGATTTGAGTGTTATTTTATAAATCCATGGACTTGTAGGATGAGGTTGATGCAAGTATCGAGTCCTCTTGTGAAAAACAGAGTATTGAAAGTCTGTAGGTTTGAAGGTGTAAGATATCTAGCTCGTCTTCTTCTTGAAGGTGATACTGTGAAGATGTTTTTAGCTCTGATCAATAGTATTCCAGCCATTGTAATCAAGAGTGATTTGTGTGTTCTTCAGTTGATTCTTGTTTCTGTTATCAGTTCTATTTTTAAAAAGGCTAGCCCATTTCTAATTCGAATTCTCGTCTTCTTGTCTCAGGGCCACGTTTTTATTTTTATTTTAGAGTTCATGTGTTGGATCCAACATTATGCACATATTATGCACATCATACCACGTATTTTAAGGTGACACATCTAAAATGAAATATTAATTATGTCTGTACCTATAAATTACTCAAATATGACCATTAGAAATTAAATTGAAAGAGACAAAATTGATTAAAGAACGATGTCACAGTCTATCTGGAAACAGTTTCACATGGAAACGGTGTCCTCTTCTTCTTTTCCTTAGAGTGGTGAGACATTCATGAATCCATAGTTGTGTTATGATCAGGAACTGGTGGCACATATGTAGTGTTAGGAAATGGTGTCCTTGTGATAGTAGAAAGGAATCAGTGTTAGAGACTTCATGAGATCTAAAACTGGTTATGGTGTCTGAATCACGGTGTCTGGGTCACGGTGTCTAGATCATGGTGTTTGTGTTACGAGGTCTGGGTTATGTTGTCTAGGTCACAATGTTTATGTCACAGTGTCTGGTATATGATGTCTAGGTTATGGTGTTTGGGTTACAGTGTCTGGGTTACGGTGTATGGGTCAGGGTGTCTGGGTCCTTCGCGAGAAAACTAGAACTGGTGGTAGAATCACAGTTTCTCAAACTTTTCCAAATATCTATAAACATTTCTAAGTAGTAATATTCATAGAATAAGTTAGACTTAATCATTAATATAATAATCTATTATAGATAAAAGTAAAATATAGTTTACAATAATCACACAAGATTTAGGATTAAAATGATTTAGTTGAAGTTTATTAATATCATAAAGAAACCAACCACCTCTACACATGATATGATATAGCTTAAAAAAGATGAACAAGATTTATCTGATTTTCGGGATTTGTAGGATTTACAGGATTTGTGATCATTAAAACATGATTTAAAACATGTGGAGTCCAACACTTCCCATGTATGATTTTAATGTAAAATTCAACAAATGTAGAACCAAGGAACCAATGAATGTACCAAAAGAAAGAAACTAAACTGTAGAACAACAACTATCCGGATGCCCGAGCTAGTAAAGACCAGAACAATACCCAATTTCCTCAAAGAATCCTAAAAATAGTTTTAAAAATATAGGGTGAGTATGCATGTATAACCAGTAGGAAACCAAAATCCACCCGTGCCAAATTGGGGGAACATACTTATTCCCCTATGAGAAAATAGTAGAACCCTAAAGCACCTACCAAGGAGTACTAAAAATCCCATCCTGACCATGGTAAACCAAATAAAACAAGTCAAGTATAGTAGTATAAGAACATCAACATTTGGGTACCCCACACCACTTTCCCACCGGTAAACTTCTATTCCTAATAGAAAACTTATTGATGCTACCATTCTTCCAAAACATAGTCCCACTACCAAGAAATGACCGCACACACATGGGCCTCAACCACACCACACATATTGAACATCGGCACCTGGTTCATAAAAACCATGCCTCTCACCTGAAGACACCTAATAATCATCCAGAAGACACATGGGAAAACAAAACTGGCTGATAAATACCTGGGCCACTCATCCACAAAAAACCTGGCTGAAGTATATTGGGATATTGTAATCCTTAATCCATTTCATCTAGCCCAGATATACTCATGAAGTAAGAACCCAGAAGTGGGTGCGTGGAAGAAAGTTAGTAACCAACCATCCGTCCTCCCATCAGGATGTTGGTAAAGACACCGTACCCCATGAAATTTGTGTGTTCGACACATGGTTCTCAACCAAGGTGGGGTACGTATTGTAAAAAAAGGAACTAAAATTTATATATATAAGTAAATAAACACTCAACCCAACCAACGTGTCCCAAAACAAAAAGCCAAAGAACACATAACTACATTTTCTGCTTCACATATATGCACAACCATTCAAATAGTCACTTCCACAACATAAAACCAAACCATTTTTCATTAAAAAATTTTCCATTTATTTATTAATGATTCACTTTAATATATTCTGTAACTACCCAGGGAAACTAACAAACACCACACATGAAACCATTTTCAGAAGGTAGAGAGTCTGATTAACTAAATACACAGTGACCAACCCACCTTGTTCTTCAGTACTACCAAAATAGAACATGGGAAGAAGGACCCAGGTAAATCATTTCCATTTTAACACCCATTCACAAAAAGAATAGAGAATATTGAACCTGCAGTCCCACTAAAACCCCCTTTTTCCCCAACACCCATTCAACCACTACCAACTATCATTCTTCAAGGTTATACCACACAATCATTCCCTCACAACCAAAACTGATAGCTCCACTGCACAACAACAACACACTTGGAACAAATATTAAAATGAATTCACAACACAACCCAATCCTACAGCCCCTCTACCCAAACATTTCTAGATATAGTTCGAGTGAATAATAAGTCCATAACCACATTGAAGACCCACTGTCGAATGTCTCTTGATGGTCACAACACAAACAAAGGCAGTCTCACTGCCTACAAGTCTGTCCATTCCAAAATCAACTAGTCATTCAACATGTGATTCCAACACACCAGCCGTATTACTCCATACCGAAAAACTCAAAAAGCACGGTTAAAATAGCATCCTCAATACAAAATCACACCACACCCCTAACATTGGAGCATCCCCTCTTTCCACCACAATACCCATAACTCTATTCCAAATAGCATCACGACACGACCCACACAAAGTCACAAAACCCAATAGAACACATCAGACAACCACACATATCAAAAAAGATATATTCATATTTTGTAAACAATATTCTTTAAATCCAGTTTGATAAATAGGGGTGACCACACAGAAATATTCATCCTAGGGAACCATTTCAATTAACAATGTACATGTGAATAATTAGATTTCAGGTTACCGAATTCCCCTCATTTATTACTTGTTAAGAAAAAGTATTCATCCATTATTTATGATGAAAAATTACTATAACCAACCTATATGATACAGAATAAATAGATGCAGAGGAATCCATACCTGAAACAACATGTGATGAAGAATCCTCCTTGCGGGAAGAATAGGTGATCATGCGCGAAGTGGGAATCTCCAAGGATACTGAACAATGGGGGATCTAGCATTGACACATGACTCCTCTAGAGAGAAAGACATTAGGATCATGAAGAGGGAATGAAAGATGCATTGGGAATGGAATATACAAGATTTGAAGATCCAGATCCAATATTAAAGGAGGAATGGTTTCAAAAGTCATTAACATGGGATCTTCGTCCAGATCATGCGGTTTGAGTTTCTTGAAGTCCCTGGGGCATTAGGAATTTAATGACATAATTAATAACCTTTGAAACACCATCCAAAATTCCCAAACAGGTATTTATGCTCGGTTTATGTCCCAATAGCTGTAATAGGGGAGAAACTCAAAAAACATAGGAAACTAGATATTTGGAAAAGGGCGAGACACCATTTAAGTGTGACACCATCACGATGCCGTCATTACAGTTCCATAGTTACATTTCCTCTGTTTCATTGTGTGACCATTATGGTGCCATCGTTATGGTGCCACCGTTTCGGTGCAACTGTTACGATGCCACTGTTTTTGTGCGCCAGTATTATGGTGAAACTATTATGGTGCCACCATTTTAGTGCAACCTAATTTTTGGAAAACTCCCAAAATAGACAACTTGTACCCCCAAGAACACCACAACCACTGGATTTTCACAAAGGAATGGCCCAATGAAATCTAGGTCATTACATCAGATAACTATCAAACTATTCTTGTCCCCAATAATTTTAAGCCAAACTTTAGAAATGAGAGGTCTAAACAACCATGAATTAAGATACCTCTCACAGAGAAACTACCTTGTGTTGTTCAAAAGATGGAGTGAAAAGCCTAACATCCAAGAAAACCCACTTTAAATCTATCTCATGATCAATTGAAGAAACACTATGGTCCCAATCAACCATGCATACACCAAAGTCACAACATCTAGACACATGGATTATGGAGGTCCTTCCTCTATGTAAGGATACTATCCGCTTTGGGTGAAACTGACTCGCTTGCATGGGTTTCATCACATCCACATTAATTCATCTTGATTAGGGATCATGAATTCCCCTCCACACTGTAAGGAATTTCAACACACATTCAGAGAACAACGAAACAACTCATCTCACAGCAACCGAGGTCAAGAATTACATCATAAAATTACATGAAAAAGTAAAACACAAAAACAAAACTCATAAAATCTCTAGGTATTGGGAATTCATATGTGCCTCTCACTGCGAAGTACTCTCCTCGATGCCACCCTACCTCCATAACACATGGAAAAAAGGAATGGTACCTCCATGATGCACGTTCTCCACACAATCCCAAATTCTTACTTTCCACTCCATGAACATCACATTATCCTCGATATCAAAATCTCCCCAGTCGATGACGTGGGGGTTATTATATAAATAACGATGGAGTTGAGAGACATGGAAGGCATCATGGATTATCTCCAACTGTGATGGAAATGACAACTGATATTCCACCTTTCCAAGTCTTTCCAACACCTCGAATATTCTGATGAACATGGGAGAAAGCTTTCCCCCTCTACCAATCCTCCACTTACCATGTCGAGGGGAAAAATTAAAGAAAACATAGTCCGAAACCTTTAACTATAAAGGAATCCTCCTATGATCAAAATAAAACTTTTGTCGGTCCTTTGATTCCTTCATCCATTCACGGACATGATTCAACTTCTTTATTATATTCTGTATCACGTTCGGATCAAGAATATATGCTTCCCCAACATCCATCCAGCATAAGGGTAAATGAAACAACCTCCCATATAGGGATTCAAATGGAGACATACCAATGGAAGAGTGATAGCTATTATTGTAAGAAAACTCTATTATGAGAAAATGTGGAACTCAAGACCAACTAAAGTCTAGACCACATGCATGTAACATTTCATCCAACGTCTAGATGGTCTTATGTGTTTGTTCATCCGTTTGAGTGTGGAAATAAGTGTTGAGTCGTAACTGAGTGCCAAAGGCATGCTAAAATCCATTCTAGAATCATGAAGTAAAACATGTATCCCGATATGAGACAATAGATTGTGGAGCTCCATGCAGCTGCATGAACTCATCCACTTACCTCTATGCTAAGGAATCCCCTATTCTCATCTTCTTGATCACTAAGAAGTGAGATGATTTCATCAACCAATCCACTATAAATCGAATATAAAAACATCCTCCATGAGTCCTAGGTAATTATCTGATGAAATCCATCAATATTTGATCCCACTTCCACTCGGTAATGTCTAAGGGTTGTAACAGACCACCAGGAACACAATGCTCAACCTTCACCTACTAAAACACTAGGCATTTTTCCACAAACTCAACTTGTGCCTGCTTCAACCCAGGACACCAAAACCATTCCCTCAAGCCTCGATATATCATAGAAATTCTGTGATGCACCACCAAGGGTAATCTATGGAACTCATGAAGATCTTCCCCACATATTGCAACTCGAAAAACAACTTCTCTCAAAACAACATTCGATTCTCAATATCCTCTAACCATCCCTTTAGAGCATCACCCTGGATAGTGAGATCATGCATAACATTAGTATTTATGTCTCCCCCATGAGCCTCCTCCACCTATCGCATCAGGGAAACTATATTATCATCTGAAACATACAGCCTCATCTACCATCCACTGTCGCATCCAGACACAAAGTGGACAACTATTCAATTTCCTTCCAAGAATTTGTGGATTCCCAAACTAATTCCTTCTGTGACTTCCAGATTAAGGCATCTGTCACCATGTTCCCCATTCCTGAGGTGTAAGTGATATCAAATTTTTAGTCCTAGAGATACACCATCCACCTTCACTACTACACGTTCAGGTCTCGTTGGGAGAATAAATAACTCAGACTCTTTTGATCCTTGAGGACCAAAAAGTTCTCCCCATCAGGTAATGTCACCACAACTTCAGTAGAAACAATTACCGCTGTAAGATTCATATCATGGGTGGAATAGTTACATTCATGTAGACACAACTTCCTAGACTCATAAGAGATCACTCAATACTGCTGCATTAGAATACATCACAATCCTAGTCTTGAAGCATCACAGAACACCTCAAACATTCCCTGACCTCTGGAAACCTAAGCACCGAATCACTGACTAAATTACACTTTAGGTAGTTGAATTTTGCCTGACACTATTCATTCAACATGAAGGCCTTATGGTCAATGATGTCAATGGAGAAACAACTCAAGAGAAGTAAGGTATGAACCTACTATAACATCCTGATAGACCCAATAAGCTAGAAACATCTTCCACATACATGGGTGTTTCCCATTAAACAATTTCCTCAACCTTTGATGGGTCCACTTATATCCCTTGTTATGGCATCATATTTCTATGGAATTGCACATCTCGCATCTAGAATTTTCTGTTGGAAAATTTCCCATAGAGTTGGTGGTACCGAAGGACCTCCAAGAATGTCCTAAGGTGCTCAGTGTGCTCCTCATATGAATTTGATTAAATAAGAATATATTTGATGAACATGATGATTAACCAGTATTGGAACATACAGATGATAAAGTTAATAAGGCTCGTTAACACATCTAGTGCATTCTTGACACCGAATGTCATGACCATGAACTCAAGGTTCCCATTCCATCACCTAAAAGAAGCCATTATGATGTCACCCCCATTCACTCGAAAATGGTGATATCTAGACATTAGATTGATCTTAGAGAACCAAAAATCTCCCCTTATCTGGTTGAAAAGATCATGTATCCTCAGAAGGGATAAAGGCTCTTGAACATTACCTGGTTCAGTCTCCAGTAGTCTATGCAAAACCCTAGAACACTATCTACATTCTTTTTAAACAATATTGAAGCACAAAACAATGAAACAATGATCTAGCTAAAATTATTATTCATCTAGTCATCATCATGAATATGAAACTCCCACAACTTAAAAGACGTCATATTATAGGGAGCCATTGAAATCAGATGAGCACTGGGTTGAAAGCCTATTCCGAACTCAATGTCACGTCAAGGGGGTGGAGTCACAACATTCTATGGGAATAAATATATGAACTCTCTAAAAAACCAAGTACCTACATTATTTATGTGTATTCTGTTCCGACTAACAGCTCGGCCGACAAGGAGAGAAGAGGCTCCCCACACCGTTTTCCTATCTGACAGCTCCCCTCACCAATGAAAACTACATGCTAGCCATCCATACCAAAAAAAGACTCTCTTCCTGAAGCATTCGATAACAACGTGAATAGAAAAAACCAGTCAATTCCTAGGATGACATCATAAAGCTACATTTGTAGTAGAATAAGATCCCCACAGGACTGATGAGGCCCCAACATTAGTCTATATACCTGAAAAACAAAAAACCGACTGGTCTAACCTCAAACTAGCATGCTGAACACCAGGGGAATGGAATGTATCTCTACATCTATTTCCAAATAATGGGCTAGACTGGGTGCGACAAAGGATTGTGAGGCTCTTAAATCAAATAAACCACACACAAGAGTACTAAAAAAACTGATCGTACATCAAAGAACCTTCAACCCCACTTGAACTGCTGCCTTAGTGGTGCGAAACTTTCCATGCATAGCTCCTTTCCCCCTATTCTATCAACCGCATCCCCAAACAAGTTGTGGTTGAGGTCACTAAGGATAACCCTTGGGTTGGACTCTTCCAGCACCATCCACCCTAGGTGGAGAGGGAGCTCGCTGCCCCAATAGTTGGAATGGCCATACTAGAAACTGTAGTTACTGGGAAGGGTGTTGAACTATCCCACCCCCACCATACTTCACTAGAACTATCCTTTAGTTCCGAATATTCCCATAACCACCACAGACAAAGCACCATGGTCTCGAGCACATGGGGAAAGGGTGAGGACCTGAAGATCAAACATGGAACTAGTGAGGACAACTTACCACTAGTTGAAACCAAGAAGTCCATAATGTCGGACACCTACTTTTGACTACCATCCCCTTCAATGAACTTAGCTGAATCCCCTCTCATGGTAAACCTCCCAATGAGTACATCCTCTCCACTACATTGAAATTCTTTTTAACTTCTATGTATGTCGTTAGGGTAAAGGGTGCGATGACATGATGAAGAGAAGGATGGAGTGTCTCCACCAAGCATCTCAGTCGTGACTCCTAATCCGGAAAGAGATCCGGAGATAAGTGTTGGTGGTCGTTGAATATGATCCCTAGTCCCCTCACAAAAATACTCCCCTAATAGAGGGAGATAATCTCTTTCCCCTTCTCAGCCTTCATCATTGAAGAAAGTAACTATGTCTGCAACTCCTTTTCAAAGTCATCCTCGGAGAAATCAGTCTCCTTACTCTCCCAAAGGTAAAGTATCCACCAGTAATGCGCCACTCCTCACATCTGTCTCACTAATAAAAGAACCTACTAGTCCCTCAAAGCAAAAAATCAAAGTAAAGGTGATTTTCATCTCTTAAAGCCATTCCTCTATCTCTGAGTCTGAAATGCTGCCTTCATACTTCCCCAGGGTCTATTGCTAGAAAGAACAAAGCATCTTTGCAACAAGTCATCTTACTCCTCTGGATCGTCCCTCCACTGATCAATTTGGGTCATCCTTTTGGGCCTCAACTACTCATACCACATGTGGGTGTTTTCTGGGTTCCATAAATAATAAAGGGTAAAGAAGGAACTTCTAAGCCCGAGTAGTATGAAATTTATCTTTTAAATTACTTTTAAATCAACATTAACTTTAAATTCCTAAAACACCCAAGACACATAAGAACACAAGTCATTATGATTCATGTATCTTTCATAGGGTCTCATCCCTGCAATCATTGTAGCCTCACATGGTCATTCAGTAGGTCCAGAGTCTTTGCATCGGATCATGGGGGGGCCTAAAATCCCATGGCCTATCTGGTCTTCCTTGTCCTATTTCACACTCCATGATTGCCTAAAATTGTTTCCCTACCATACCATGAAATCCTTACTATGCCTAACTCCAAAATCCATCATATCTCTCAACCATAACCTCTGATACCATTCTGCCATAACATACCTTCCTCAAGATGAGGGAAGGGGTGGCAAATTGACACACCCTTTATTCTTTAAGATGAATGAGATATAATGACCCCCCCGAGTCCCACCTTAAATAGGCCCCAGAGTGGAGACTAGATCCAAGGGTAAATAATATCACACAAAATGGAAGGAATTACCTTTTTTATGAAAATAGTATAGGTAGATAAGATGGTAAAATGTAAAACAATTTCAAACATTTATAAAAATGAAACCAAAATCCAGCCCATGTTTGATTTTAATGTAATCCATGAAAAAAGAACAACCAAAGCACCCAGGTAAGTACCAAGAGAAAGAAGCTAAGAAGAATAAATTCAAATATATTGATCCCCAAGAAAGTAAAGTCCATCACAATCACCAATGTCCTCCTAGAAATTAGAAAATAGTGTTTCAAACATAGGGTTAGTATTCAAGTATACCCAGTAGGAAAACTAAACTGACAAGTCCAAAAGTTGGGGAACATACTAATTCCCCTATGAGAAAATAGTAGAACCAAAAAGCACCTACCAATGAGTACTAACCATACCATCCTTACCAAGGTACACTCACAAAATAACACATGTCATGTTATGTAGTATAAGCACATCGATATTTGGGTACCCTACACCACTTTCCCACTAGTTAACTTCTATTCCTAACAGCTGACATCTTGATGCTACAACTCTTCAAAATGTAGTCCCACTGCCACAACTCGCCTACACACAGCTAGGCCTCAACCACACCACACATCTCTCCCATAGACACCTAGTCCATTACAACCACATGCTTCACCCGTGGTCAACTTGGCCTCATCTTGAAGACACTTGGGAAAAAAACCTGGCCAGCAAACACCTGGTCCCCTCACCAACAACAAACATACCTGAATGATCTTGGGATATGGTAAGTCTCAACCCATTAAAGACTACCTAAAAATGCTCGAGTGGTAAGAACAAAGAAGAGGGTGTGAGGAACAAAGTCAGTAACTAGTCGTCCTTCCGCCCACATGGATGTTGGGAAAGACACCTCTCCCATGAAATGAGGGTGTTCGGCACACGGTGATGAATAAAGGAGGGGTGTGTATAGAAAACAAAAATAACTAAAATTTATACATATAAGTACACAAACTATTAACCCAACCTACGTGTCCCAGAAAAAACAACCAACCCACACAGAGCCACATTTTTTGCTACCTCTATATGAAAAACAAAACAAATAGCCACTACCAAAGCATAAACCCAACTCCTTTTTCATTAAACCATATTCCATTTATTTATTATGGGTCCACTTTAATTTATTCTAGAACAACCAAGGGAAACTTCCAAGCACCACACCTACAACCATTCTCATAAGGAAAAGTGCCTGATTAAGTAAACACACAATGACCAAGCCACCTCGTTCTTCAGTACTGCCAATATTGAACAAGTGATGAAGGGCCAAGGAAAAACATTTACATTTTAACACAAATTCATAAAAAAATAGAGAAATACCAACTTGAAGTCACATTGGAAACCCCCTTTTTCCTTAGACAACAATTCAACCACTGCCAACTGTCATTCTTCAAGGTTATACCACACTGTCATCCCTCGTAACCAGACCAGACAACTCCGATTCAAAACAAAACCACACTCGACACACCTATTAAAATTAAGTTATGTCATATCCCTAACCTACAGCCTCGCTTCCCAACCACTTCCAGATGCTATCCAACTGCATAACAAGTTGACAGTCACATTACAACCCCACTAACCAATGTTTGTTGATGGTTACAACACAAAAGGCAGTCCCACTGCCAACAAGTCCATCCATTCCACAATCAATCAGTCTCTCAACATGATATTATAACACACCACCCACACCACCGTACACACAAAATCTCATTGAGAACCATTAAAATAGGATCCCAAATGAACAGGCACACCATGCCCCAAACACTAGACCATCCCCTATGTCAACCCATGTACCCATAATTGTGTCCCCAAAAACCGCACCGCAAAACCCAAAAAATGTCACAAAACCCAACATAACACAACACACAACCAAACTTATCATACACAATATATTTAGATTCGTTAAACACTATTATTTATGTCCAATTTTAAAACCAGTGTAATCACATAAGGGTATTCATGTTGGGGCATCAATTTCAATCAACCATGTATATGTGATTAATCAGATTTCTTGTTATAGCCTTTTATCAAGAATCATGAAAAAACAAAATATAACTAGTGCAAAATAAAATACAACCAACCAAGATGATTGTCAGAAGGCATACTACAACAAAAAACCATAAAATATGCAAAGATATCCCAAATAAAACAGGAGATCAAATATCATCCCACTCCCATCCCATTGTTTCTTTAACCCCTGTCACCTTTTAATCATATTACCTTCCCCTAATTTATTACTTGTTATGAAAAATGATTTATTTGTTCTATATAAAGGAAAATTTATACACCCAAAACACATTATACATATTAAAGAGTGGAAGAATAATCTCTACCTAAAACAAAAGGATATCAGGACTCCTCCTTATGTTTAGAACAGGGGATCGTGCGAGCATCATGAAACACCATGAAAACTGAGCAGAAGGGGGATCTAGCATAGGCGTACGACTCTTCTAGAGAGGAAGAAATTAGTCACACCAAGAGAGAATAAAAAACCCATAGGGAAGGGAATATCATGCCTTTGAAGATCCATATCCTATATTAAAGGAGGAACAATTTCAAATGTCATTAATACAGGATCATGATCAAGATCATGGAGTTTGAGTATCTAAAATTCCCTGGGCTGTTGGGATATTAAATATACACATAATAGACTTTGAAATTCCCTTAAAAGGGCCCAAACATGTCTTTAAACTTGGTTTACGTAAAATAAGACGTAAGAGGGTCGAAATTGGAAAAAATCAGAATACTAGAAATTTGGAAAAAGATGAGACACCATTTCGATGTGACACGGTCATAGTTCCTCTATTACAATGCCACTATTAAGATGCCACCATGTTAGTGTGAAACAATTACAATTCCCCTATTTTGATGTGATACTGTTACGGTGACATCGTTACGGTGCCACAACTTCAGTGCAACCGTTACAGTGCCACTGTTATGGTGCCAACATTTTGGTGCAGTGAATATGGAGACCCCATTTTGATGCACCACCATTTTGGTGAAACCATTAAAATTCCGCTATTTTGGTGTGTCACCATTTTGATGAAACCATATTTTTGGAAAAGTCTCAAAACAAACGGCTCCTACCCCCAAGAACACCAAAGACTTTGGATTTGCACAAAGGAATGGAAAGGGGAAATCCTGATCATTACAGTTTCTGAGGTAATAGTTTGTTTAAACCAGTGGTATTTACTAATTTTTTTATCCCTTAAAATGAATATTTTAAAACACGTGTTTAATCCCACACAAGTTCTTATATTGAACACCATTTTCCACATTAGTTGGAACTTGTTTTAGTGTGTATTTATTAGTATATAATAAATATCCCCAAAATTATAGTGGAAGACCCCCATGACTGATCATCAATCTCACCATGTCCAATAAGTGGTGCTTCCTCATTTCACTAATACCATTCCACTATGGTGTATAAGGATGTGTGATTTGAGATGGCATCACAAAATCCCTTATATTATTGATGAATTCCCTTAAAAAAATAGATAAAATATTAGTTAAATATTTTCACACCCTTTACACTAAAGGTGGATTTGATCATTTTATCTTGAAAACAATATATGATATATATCTAAGAGTTTTATTTCAAAATAAAATAAAAATCCCTATTAATAAATATTTGTCATTTTCTTCATCTTTACATAACTTAGCTGTCTATATGTTAACTGGGTGTGATATGAGTCATGTGAACTTGATTCAACATAAAATTTCAACACTTAGTTTTCATATTCTATCTTTATTATGTAAGGGACATTACTAAAATGTGTTGCTGTGTAACATATACTATCATTACCCAAGAAGAAAATACATGTTTGGAATAAAAAAATAAATCCATACATACCTAAACTAGACATAGATTAGATTTTTTGGTTACACATTCCACATAATTGAAATCATTTAAAACTAAAATTGAATGATTTGAAAAAATAATATTGTAGTCTTAAATAGTCAGTGAATTTAGTATTACTTTTTTGGATACTCAAAGGTCAACCTCTCCTCTAGAAACCTTCAAAAATTTACATGGTTCCTTTTTTTGTGTTAAAATATGAGTAAAAAAATAAGTATCTAATAACCAATTTTTATAAATAGAAATTTTACATTTGATAATTAACTGAACTAATGCTTATGATTTCTTCTTCTATGAGGTTGATTTCTTTATCAAGTGGACCTTATTTCCTGATAAAAAATAATACATCTTATTTCTAGCCCACCCCTTGATAAATACCCTCTTGGATGAGTGGGTATAAGGTTCCATAATCTTGGTTTTAGTCTCAGTTCCTTTCTTCTCTCCATTCATCATGTTCACCAGAAGTAATGAAGTCGATTCTTACCTCATTACTTATCTACCTTATGAATCAATGTTTGGTGATCTAGAATTTACTTATTAATATTGTTTACATTATAATTCAAAATAATAATATAGTATATATGATGTAGTGAGGGGATAACATCTTTTGTGCATAATTATTTAGGTTTCATAAAACTAAAAAATTCTAGTCACTTTATATTGACAATGATTTTCAAAACATGAGGCCCATATAGTGAACCTTCTCTAATCATTCACATACAGATATCCATGGAGTCTCATACCTCTCCAATCTAAAATTCTATATATAAATATCATGGACATAGGACAATGTAGTTTATGAATCCATATTTTATTCTAGTTTATAAAGATCACTAGTCATGGATTATAACACATGAAATTCAAAATCCAATGCGTCATCCACATGTTTATTGAATAATGAAATCTCTTAATAACGTGCCTTTATAAAATGATCATTAGGAAATATAGACTCTAACTTGTAAAACGTTTTCACATAACATATTATTTGCACAAGCCCCCATACCACTCATAGAGGTTCATACTGGTAATTAGATTGTCTTTCTCCAATATCGATCATAGGTATAATGTCATAGTTGAATGAATTTCCCTTTTATACACCAAATAAAACTATATTTTAGTTGTTTATATTAATTACCAAAGTTCATGATGTAATAAGTTTAATTTTATTAGTCTCCCACAAGGTCATTAATTACCAATATCCCTCACAATTGAGTTCAAAATATCCTATTACATGGATATTATAGTGTAAATGATCCATTTTTCCTACTCAAAACCCAAAATATGGTTTGGTATAATTTATAAAAGGTATTTAGGTGGGAGGTATTTTCAACTACATTAACTAAAAGCTTTTTGAATAATTGATTGTTAGATAAACACTTCAGGATATAGTCAACACTAAGAGGCGGTGAATCAGTGTTGGGAACTTTTTAACTAATTATAAATTTTTATCCCTATATCTCTTAGACAGATAAGGATAATAATTCTCATATTCTCTTTTCCTTTTCGTATGCATGTATTATAAAGAAGGTAAAAGTTGGAAAATGTTATTTTTACAGTGTTCACTACTCAATAAGAGTAGCCAGTCCGTAGAATTTTTGGTGATGACCAATATATACATTCTCCAATATAATGTGATACCAAGAATAGTGGTTTGACTGGAAAAAATCCATAACCTAATTTTTGGTCCCTATACTTTTGGAGGGGTTTGGAAATAATTATATATACTTTAAATGTTTATAGGCTGATCAAGCTTACAAATCCTCACAGGTTTCTTATACTACATGTGTAGACATTCTCCAACTACTTTCTTTTAATAATTATAAATATCAGGAATGTATTCCACATATTGAGACCTATATTGGATCTTATTGTGCTATATTATGCTTCACCTATTTCTTCTTTTAATGTTACTTGCACAGTATAAGGCATGAAACTCGTGTTCTTCTTCCCTCTCTTCTTCCTTCACCCTGATATTGTCCACTCAATAACTTCATTTGATTTTGTCCATCTAATGCTAATTTTTATGGAATATTATCTAATGACTTTTCATTACCCTACTCTTCGAATCACAAATTTATAGGAAATACATATCTCATATATGGAATATCAGTTTTCCTTTATCTTGAACATCTAATACACATTCATCCGGTGCTACCGATTTTCATGATATCTTCTGCTTAGTAAGGAACCTATATATCTAATCACTTATTATACTCTTCTTCATCCATTGGTTAGTTTATTTTTTATATGTTTGATGCTTTCTATATATTCAGTTTCCCCTACTATGGATTGTAAATATTCTCTTGAATTTTTTTCCCAAATAGTAATTATTCTCAAAATTCATGTCTAAAACATTCTTCTAGATTTTCAATTATTTATCATAACACATAGTCAGACTACTATATTCTAATCATACCTTGAAGATAATTCATTGCACATTTATATTGAATGAAGCTATCCAAAATTTTAGGGTGAGGCACATACTTCAATTTCAAACTTCCCACAAAATAATTCCAACCACTTACTCGAAAACTTCTTCTTGTTGAGTACCTTTAAACTTTCTATAATATAACAGTCAACCAATATTCCTAGGAAACCTCATTAGATATCAGCATCAATGTTATCATTGAATCCTCCTAAAGTAAGGGATAGAATAAAAAATTCATTTGTGATTGTTGAAACCTTTAACATCCATCTCAACATCCCCATAAATAATATCTTTATGAAATCATTATTAGGATCTTTGAACATTCCATATGGTACAACATAGTTATGCTCATTCCTCATGGTAAAACTTCATTGTGTGTTTTCGAAATTTTAAAAAACATCAAAAAAGTAATTCAAATGGATTTTAATTCTTCAAATAACTACTTTATTTTAAAAATATATTTAATATTCCAATTTAATGTCTATGATGTATTGTTTTGGAAGGGTTTTACACCATATGATAGATTCTCATATTTTTTTTTCTTCAGTTTTCATCCATATGATGAAGCCTAAAAGAACAAATTTTTTTCATTATATAAAATAAATTCATATAATTATCTCAGATGACTTTTTAATACTCATCCTAATATCTTTATGACACTTTTTATTATGAAATATCTCAATTAATTTTGTTTAATGATACAATTTAACAACCATCTATCCAATGTATTTTCAAGGGAAATTCATTGCGATGAATGTCACTCAGAAACCATCCATACAATGACTTCATACAGAAAAATATATCTGATTAAACTAATCATAATCCTCTATCCCTCTGAATGATGTTCTTCACATATTTCCTCTAACTTTTTTTACACAAAATTTGTCTCATCATTCAAAATACTTTATCTTCTAAATTTAAAACCATGATTCGATATGAAAACCCTATTTGGGAGCTTCATCTCAATATAATGATTCAAAAAAAAGCCATTTTTATCATTTGAAAATATTTTCATTCCATGATCGTCACATGATTCCTCTATCTGATTAATTTTATTGTAAAATATTCATATAATAATCAATAATATTATGTATGATATAATCTATTTTATAAATCACAAAGTTAATATGAGAGACTATATGTTTCCTTTCTTATCATATAAACTCCTGAACAAATTTTTATTCATTATCCATACCTTCTTAAATTTGTATAGCTTCAATCAACAAATTACATCATTTCCAAACCATCAAGTTCCTCTAACCACTCTAAACATCCTTTTATTGAAAAACTCCATACATGTCTATCTGATGACACATCCCACTGATAAAAAGGATTTTATCTTCTTTCAAAATTCAGTATAAATGATAAATATATGGAATTGTGATCATTGATCAATAATTAAAACATCACATAATAAATCTTATATAGTTTTTTAGATCACTATTTTTTATATAACTATAAATTAAATTGGTCAAACATTTATTTCCACTTATAGAATGATGAAATTAGTCCATTCACATTAGTTTATTATTAGTGTGAATGTTTACTTAATGGTCCCCCAAACATTCTGTGATCCGATTGGAATTTACATATTTGTCCATTGGATGAAAAAATGTAGATGACTTTGGAATGTTTTATTCTGTCTTTAGCCTCCATACGACCATATTTTCTATATAAATGTTTTAAGATTCAGCAAATTCTTAAGGAAAATTCTTAGAGAAACCTCATAATCATTACAACAAAGATAAAAATTCAACAATAAAGTACATATTTGGGGCATCATGATATGGTTATAAATCATAAAAATTAAACTAAAAATATTCAAAAGAACTATTTCATTCCATTAGAAAATAATATTTGATCACTTCATTCACTCTCCTATTATTCATCCAAGAAGGATCAACTTTGTTACCAAGCTTCGATGCTTCATCCAAACATTCAAACAAATTATTCATTATAACTTCTTCAATGAACTCTCATTAATGAAAACTATTTAATACCAATGAAATCTAGTAAAAATAGACACAACACATACACTAATTTGTCTCTTCAATATCCCACTTTGTATTTATTGGAAATACCTTCAAAGTAATTTTGAAATTAATATGTCAATAAGTGAATATTTCTATCTACCACCTTTATTATCAAACTTCTTCTCCCTATTTCTTTTAGAAATATTCATTTTAACTTATCCTACTCTTATTAACAAGAACTACAATGTTCATTGGAAAATATTATTAGCTCAATTATACAAAATGTGATATTCATCATTTCACTCTATGTATGTGAACTATACTTGGTGTAGAAAACAAGTGGATTTGATTCAAACAACAAATCCATCACATACCAATAAATCTATACACCTCATGTAATGAGAACTCATATACATACATTCAAGGGTTTTCCACTTTCATTCTATGCTAATGATATTAAATGAGATATGAAGGACTTGTGAGATTGATCAACCAAAATCTCTTACATTCACATTAATGAATAACTTTAAATCAATCAAGTGTAACTAATAAGAAAAAGATCCTTATAGAATTTTAATACTTACAATTTCTTTATGTCATTTCATAAGTCAGTTTCTACCACATTGTATTAAATTTATTATTTTTAGTTAACCAAGGATGCGAGATTATGAAATTCATACTATTATAATGAGTTTCCCTGGGATTTTTATTATGAGAAGTCTCTTTAATTGATATTCATTACAATATTTATGATGAGAAAATACCAAAATGGATGTTTTCTTATATTGATATCCAAATTCTAAAATTTAAAAATATTCACCATGGATGATCCCTCCATATAAATTTTCAATGAATCAACATATGGTACATTTCAATACAGATTCACCATAATCTTGGATTTCTATTGTTGATGACCATTCCTCCTACTCAATTTCTCCCCTTGAGATTTTTCTTCACATTCAATTTCCAGTTTTGAAAGAAGAAATAAAAAATACAAAGGTAAAGGGGAAAAGGGGAATCCCCAATTCTTATTAATATAAAAATTACATTTTATATGGTTTTATTAACCATGTTTCATTATTTACTCAATTCTTTAAACTTCTACAACTATACTTAAATTATTATTGGGGTTGTGTGGATCTTATTACTTATTCAATTTCTTTGTGTGTGAACATTCTCTACTTAATATCCTTTACGTTACTTGTATCACCTGGTAAAAAATTTAACTTATTTAATAACTCTTCTTATTATCTTATTATTATATAATAATCCTTCCATGGGTGTCTATCCATGTTGAACCTTACACAAATAATATTTTTACCTCTATGTGGAATATTTTATTTTCCCTTTTCACGAGCCTTTTCTTATACTTATTCCATTTTCTCCATCTTCTCTAAATATATTGGACTGATAACTAACAAAACATTTGGAACTATGGTTGATAGTTTGGATTTTCCATATTCATTTTTCAGAGTTCAATACTTTATATTATTTATTTTGGATGGTACACTTTTCTTGGACATTATAGAATTGTAATCCAATGTCTTCCCACTTTTCTTCCTTGATATATTCTTGGGATAATTTTTATTTATATATATTTTTTGATTACATTGTTTGGATGTTTCAACGTTCTTAATAGATTATTATGGTGTTATTTTCAATGAATATTTAGATAAAATTAAAGACAAATATTTTCTAACATAGTGACGACTATCTTTTTTAATTTCCATGTTATTTTAAAATTTTAAAATTCCATTAGATGTTTTTATATTTTTAATAAGTTGTGGACATTTATTATTCATCTATAGATTACCCCCTTATAATGGGATTACTTTTAAATTTCTCATTATGATGGTTTTAAAAATAATACAATTCACAGTACTCAAATCTATGGCTGCACAAACAATAATCCACAAAAATAGATAATCTAATTTATTATGCATGATGTTTTTGGAGTTTTATCATATCTTGTCTGGATTTTCAAAGGGTACTAGATTATTTTCTTTTATTAGCAACCTTAGATAACATGGTGGATACTTTCTCAAAATTCTCAACCCCTAATTATATATATTTTTATTATCAAAATTTTACTATTCAATCGAACATATTTAAATAAAATATTACTAGATGGTATGGATGCAAACTATTTCATAACTACTTCTTGAGATATATCATTGAATATGGTATACTCTTCCAATAAATTATTGGAGGTATTTTAGCATTAATATCCTTATAGAATCATTGTCCTCCTTATTTTGAGTATCCTAAATATGTGTTCTCTAGATATTATACAACTTATATTCCATTTATAGAGATCTAAGGTTTTTGGTGTTTTTATGATCATCAATCATAATCACCTCCTTATCAAAATCCTTCTTCATTATTTCAACTTAAACTTCATAAAACATAACTTTATTATATAATATGGTGTCATGTTCATTAATTTTCTTGTTTTTGAAATCTCATTTTAAATCAATGACATCAATTCTATTTTCAATTTTTATTCAAATGAATGAATATAATCATCAACATTCTTCTTTACACCGTATTTATGCACAACTCCTTTGAGAAATTTTTATTTGAACAATGAGAAATATATTTTTGGAGGCACATTTATTTCTCCATGTATCATTCTTTTTTTGGATATGTTTGTGAATTCTAGAAATTTTACTTTCCAATCCTCCCCCATGTTATTTAATTTTTCTTCAAGCTCGGTGATATCTTACTATAGTCTTAAAAAGAATCCACAAACAAGAGAGAATATTTATTTGGGAACTAAATATAAAATATTTATAAATCTAACATATGATATATATTGAGATGTTTTAGATTGTTCTTCATCACCATTTATACTATAATATATTTATTGGGGGTAGTTGTAAAATAATTTTCACATACATCATGATCACACAACATAATTGAGGACAAGCAGATATCACAATCCATGATGGAATCATGATCCACTTTCTCTTTAGTTTATAGGATTTATATATCTTATTTGATATCAAGTAGTTGAGAAAGTTATGATTCCTCTTCTTTATGAAATAGGTATAACCTCTTCATGTTTTTATTCCCATTCATTATCATGTTTATCATGGTCTTGGTAAACATAGAATTATTCTCAAGGATAACTAAATAATCAGAAAATCTAATCTTTGTTGTTAATACAGGAAGGAAACTCAAATATTCAAAAGTGATAAATCCAATGTAGAGATTCCAATAGAGGTTAAACTCGCTCAAATACAAACTGAGAGGTCCAATTCAGGATGTACTCAATAGTGAGGGTGGTTTTGGTGAATTAGTGTTTTGTACTATTTAACCATTTATAACTTTTTATCCATTTACCTCTTAATCATATTAGGATATTTATTCTATTATTATATTTTCCTTATTTTATGAATTTATATGAAAGAATATAATAAATTTCACATGATAATTTTAAAAGGTTCACTACTCAATAAGAGTATCTAGTCCATACTGCATATGGTGCTGATCGGTACACAATTTATCTAAAATAATGGGATACCATGTACAATGGTTCTGATAGAAAACCATCCTTAGACTATGTAATGCCCCCTAAATTTTATGGGGGGGGGGGGGGTAGAGATAATCCTAAATCCCTCGAATGGTGATTTCTTGGTCCAAATTGTAGCTCATCACCTGTTCATTATACTAAATATTTATAAAATATATAACTTATTCATTAGATACTTTGAAACACCAATTATGTATTCCACCTATAGATACTTTTGTTTGATGTATCAATGTTACTTTATTATAAACTTCCTTGTCATTATAATGTTACTTTCACAATAATAGGCAAACAAATCTTATTCTTCTTCCTTCACTTCTTCCTTAATCAAGAGATTTTTCTTCTGATAACTTAATTTGATCTTATCCGGACAATTCCAATTCATCCGATGAGAGATAATCTACTCCTTATTCCTTACACTATTTGTTAGATATCCAATTGATAGGGTATATATGTCCATTATTTGGAAGAACCCTTATTCTTCTTTTTGATCATTTGGTACATATTCATCCAGTTCTACTGATCCTTCCAATATATTTAGCATAGTTTGGTACCTAGATGACCGATCAATTATTCAACTCTTATTCATCCTTAGATCATTGTACCATTTCTCCATTTGGTTAATTTTAACTACCCTATTCCCCATGATAATTATACTACTTCTTTTATCAGAACAACATCCCAAATGAGAATTTAACTCAGGATTCATGGACAAATATTTCTTACGACTTTTTTAATTCTTCATTATAACACACATTAGCATGACTATCTTCTCATCACACCTTCATAATATAAAAATTCCCATTTTTATATGTATAAGATCTCCAATATTACAGGGTTAGGAAAATTATTTATGTTTAAACTTACTTCAAAATATTTACAGTGGCCCACTAAAAAACATCCACACAATGATTTCCTTTAACATATTAGTTGGCGACTTACTTCACTATGACGCAAGAGGGGTGTTAATTGAGTTATTGAAATTTTATTTAAATATAAAACAACCCACTTTAAAAATTTGATTACATATTATATTTTCTAAACACATGCATTTAATATATATAAAATTACAAATAAAGGAGATCACACATAAGAGATTTATTGTGGTTCAGGAGAAATATATCCCCAAGTACACTCCACCAAAGCTAAAATTAAAGAGGTCGGTAGTGTTCTCTACACTATTCCTTTTTCCAGGTAGTAAAAGGCCTTTTCCCAAGGATAACATGAATGAGTGGAAGTAGGTAATACTTGTCACAATGAAAATATATTTCAACCAATATCCACTAGGGTTTAACAAACATCAATCATCAAGGATCATTTTCAAGGAAACTTCAAATAGTGAGAGAGAATGAATAGAGACTTTAAAAATGAGGTTTATAGTAGAAAAATAAATCTGAAATAAGCATATGATTCTATAAAAGAGATGATAGGGAAAAATATATCTTGAGGAGAGTCCTTTGAAACAATAAAAATATGATCTTGAGAACACATCTATAGATCTTGATGTTTCTTCTTCATTTTAAATAAATGGAGAAACATACAGTGAACTCCATGAGTGAGTGATTTGTTTGACAGTGTATTTCCATCTATTATTGGTTGTATATATCTTATTCACCAATTTTTTTTTGAAAACCATATATTTTAATAAAAAAACATCTGATCCATATAATTCAGTCTTGGAATTATTTTTTACTCATTTTTTTTAGAATTACCGCAACAACAATATATAAAACTAAATTATCATTGTAATATTTTTTTTGTCTTGGTAATTGAAAATTTTTATAATCATTTTTACAATAAAAGGATAATACAACATTTAATGCATGCCAAAAAGCCTTAATTTCCTCTAAAAATACACCAATGGTTATAAGTAGCAGGTTCTCGAACCATATAGACAATTCTAGATCACCACACAACCCATTTCCATGGAATTGAATTCATGTAGCTGAATTCATCCATATATACATTCTTCACGTATTCAATTTATCAACATAACTGAATTCCAAAGGCGTTCCTTATATAGGATTCTTGCTCATGTATCTAAATTTTTTCTACGTTTAATGAATTACATAGACGCATGTAACCATCTATCTAAATTACGAAGCCAAATACGCTATGTAACCAATTCATGTAATCATTTGATATATTTAGTCGATTAACCACTTTGGTGACTCATTGAAGTATGTGATTTCTACATAGCTTATTTCATGACATAACCATTTCATGTACACATTTACTTCTTATAACCAATTTACATAACTGATTGGCTGATATAGATTTTTCTCCATAGATCCAAATTGATCATAGAGGTGATTTTATATACATAGAAACGTTTTCCATAATGTTCCATAAATTTCATATTTTGATAGAATGAACCAAAATATTGGAAAAACCTGAATAATATACCTAAAAACAATGTTTTCAGAAACATATGGATGGTATATTAGATAATCAAAACATTAAGTACATGAGGTATGTTTGGGAAATACTAGTTGTCGAAAAATATCCCCCTCTTTGATGATCATAAAATTCAAAAGTCATTAAACATAATTTTTTTATAAGCTTTGACAAGATTTTTCATAAAACTAAATAATTTATATATATAATGCTTTTTAAATTTGTGCGTTTATTATTTTATTCTCCCCTTTAATTAGAGAATTTTTCTCCCTTTTATTAAATTTCTCCCATATTTAGTAATCTTCTGCCCCTTTTTATGTCAATGAAAATGAAGGGTAAGGTAATAAAAATACTTTTAATTTTTCACTTAGTGTTATGAATTCGTTATGTATAGTGGTAAAAATGAATGGTACTTACCAAAATACTTGTAATTCAGTAAATAAAATAAAATAACAAATAAGTCAATAAATAAATCATTAAATGAAAACAATCACTAAGATACACATTAAAAGAAAATAATTGGTTATAAACACACATGTAATGGATAAATTAGAATGTTATTAATTATCAACATTTGTAAAGAAATACACCTATATAAACCGTATGAAATTTCATAGAAAACACACCCAATAGATGTGCTAGGATTATGGATTCGTTCAAATAGAGATTAATGTTTGGATGGAGGAAATTTGAATTCTAGAGAGGTTCGAGATGTAGTAGGGGGTCCATTACTTGAAGAAGCACTGATTTCTTAAAATCTATTATAGCACGACATTTAGGTCCAACTACCGATTTATTTATTAAATGTAGAGCTTGCATGATGATAAATCCTTAATGATTTCCTAAATTAATATTAATATTAAAGGAGCCAAAATGAACAAAATCCTACTTCATTAGACCTCTCGAAGGGGAATGTTCTTCTCCCGGACATTTAGAAACTAAAGTAATATCCACCTTATATTTCTCTTTTCTATAAATGATGTCTGGATTATAAACCATATCTACTCTATTTCTAGCACATGAAAAGGTATTTAGTGTATGTGGTTGGGGAGTATTCCCACGTCTTTGATAAAATATATCGTCTTTACACATGCTATTCCATTTGATGATATCTAACTTGTAGAACTCTAAAATAGCAGTAGATTCCCTTCAATGTATCAAGGAAAATGATCCTAAACCATTATCCAGACTCCATATAAAGGATTCAAGATTACTAGAGAAGTAACAATGATGAGAAATAACAAAAGGATCATGTTGATAATTGAATGAATATAATAAGAGTTTTTAAACTACTTCTAAATATCATAGTTGATGGATCATTTCACAGTAATATGTGTTATAATATTAGATTTCAACTTCCTTTCTACATTGGCTAGCCAGTCTATTAAAACTTGAGTTACCTTATAAACTAAACTAGGAATAATTTGAGGAACTATGGTACTATCACTAAGGAAAAAATATAAACAGCCAATATTTGGGGTAGTTGGTTGTAATATATGTATAATCTTGAGAGGACTGTAAAAAAATCTCTCTCACTATAGAAGAAACAGGAACTGATAGAGTTTCTCGAGATTCTGAGGAACTTGAATCCTCTTTTGAAGACTCTATGCACAACCATTAAACTTCCTCATAATACTTGGTCAACAAATTTATAATGTGATTATGATTTATATTTAATAGACTAATTGATCTAGAAACCATACCTTATATATCATAAGAGACTTTCAGGACATTTTTCATCTTTTTTACTCACTGATTTTAAAAGGTATCCCACAATTTCATTCAACAATACATCTATCCAAAAACATATATTTCAAAAACATATATGTTATCCTAGATGTCACCCCAAACAACTCTCTGGAAATCTTGAATCAGCACTGGTGTAAACATATAAAAATGAATAAATTGAATCAGATATGAAATAAATATAATTCCGAATATATCAGATGAAAATGATTTTGAAGGTCAGGACCCCCTATAGGTTTACCGACAATTGATATTGATGGATGAAAAATCTTGATAAAATCAATCTATTCTACCACTATACTCTTCTATGAATGAAATATATCCTTCATTTCACACTTAAAACTTTTAATTTTTTCTACGACATCTAGATACATATCATATTTAAGCATATGAAGACTCTGAATAATTTCTCTTTAATAATCAATAATAACAACAACCTCATTGATCTCAGATCTAGTAGGAAAAAATTCCTTGATCTCACCCACTTTAGATCTTAACCTTCCATGACTTTTAACTTTCACCTCAGAGCTAAACTATTGTTTAGTGGATATATTTGTGATCTATTAGGTTTTGTTTCCATCATCCCAACAAGCCTGTCAAAATAATATTTGGAAATAGATTTATCCATGATCTTTTTAATGTCATCCATAGAGTTATTATCACCATATTCAAATTATTATAATCTCACACGAGATTATAAAATTCAGTCATGATAGTAGATGGAAACGAATTTATATCATAACTATCATAAGTTTTACTTAAAGAAGGTGTATCATTCTGAATAAGAGGAGGTGGTGGAATATGTTGTGTATGAGAATGATCTATAGTATTGAAAACTATATCTTCAGCTTTAAATCAATCATGTGTAGGTGATCGAAGAGGGATTGGATCAAATTCAGGTTGCAACATTGAAACAGGAAAATATGGAACTATTCTGACTATCCATTCTACCTAATATATAATAGTTTCCACTGTAATTGGGTCAATATGTTGAGTAGGTACAATAGTTTTTTCTTCGCAACACTGGACTGGATCTTCTCCAAAATGTTTGATTTCTTGAAACTGGGGCTCTAATTTGGAAAATAATGACTCCCATACCTCCCTAGAAGAATAGTTTTCAATGGTACTACATCCTTTGGTGGTGATGTTTTTGATGGCTCCCCTTGATTTACACTTTCATATCGAACATTATATAAGGAATTTAACATTGTAACCTATGGTAGAAGATAATTTTTAAGAGAATGGCTGGAAGCATGTTACCTTATTTGAACTTAAAATCCTCCCCCTCATTGATATCCACCTCTTTCTTCTTAAACACTAGGGATATGAGCCTTCCATAAGGGTAATAATTTAACCTTACTTTTCCTTTACAACCAAAATTCATTAATTGAATCATATGCCTTGGAAGATTAATATTCTCACAAATGAACATGACATATAATAGATAAATGTTTTTAAACTACACTTTCTCCATTTCACCAGCCCTATGAAAAATCCCATTCAAGATAAACATAAAAAGAATGCCCAATTCAATCTCCAAGTGCATTAAATATTTATTCTCAATGGATGAGTTTGAAAATAAGGACATGAAAACATCAGTTGTATCCCCTACACTAATTACAAATAGAGTTTAACTAAATTGGATGTCCCTCTCATGGGGATTACGAAATATTGTGTCCATTTATGCATGTAGAATGAGAACACATCATCATTAACATTTGATGATATGATATCCAAAATTGTACTGAATCCAAACTCTACTTTTCTCATGAACTCATTTGATTCTTCATCAAAAAGGAATTATGAATTCTTCTTATAAAAAACGAATATTCATGAAAATGAATGGTTTTTTTAGAAAAATATCAATTCCTCTATGAAATATTATATATACAATTTTCCCAACAAGAACTCTATGCAAAACATTTCTTAATTTTTTTTCTCGAAAGAAAAAGAGATTTAATTTTCCTCATTCTAGAGTATATTGGAGAAGGTTCATAGAAATGTTAAAGGTAAATGAGAGAGATGAATAAGGGAATAGGCTGACATTCAAAATACTAAGAGGGATAATGTAAGTTAATTGCAAAAGGTTTATGTAACTATTTAAGATTTCAGGTTCCACACCCAATCTGAAAAGCTTTTCATACCCAATATAGGATTTGGGGTCAATTTTGAGTTAAAACGAATAAAATAAAATAGAATCTAAAATTATGAAATTTATTTTCAAAAAACACAACATGTTATATTTCAATATAAAAGAAAAATAAAGTTTCCATATAATCCAAAGAGAAATAAATAAATATAATTTTCATAATAAAATAAAATACTCAAAAATTAATAATTAATGTATAAGTTGAAATTGAAAGAAGCAAAAAAAAAATAATAATTTAAATTAAAATAATCCCAATTCTCATTCGATAAATGAAAAATTTTCATACATATGAGTCTTAGTAAAAATATTTGCTGACATGTTCTTAGTAGAGATAAATTAGAGAGTAATATCATTTTTTTGGGTATGTTATCTGAAGAAAGTTTTTTTTAAATCTATATTATTTATTCTAAAATAATTTATTAGATTCTTTGAAATGATTGTTACACTAGTGCTGTCAAATTTTATTGAAACTCATTTTTAATTCAATCCAAAATCCTACAATGATTGTTTCAACCACAACAATTATGTTAAAAACCTATCAGTTTCTATATATTCCTCTTCCAAAGTATATAATGATACAAACGACTTCTTTTTATTGCAATAGGATACAATTGATTTACATTGAAAATGGAATGTTCTAAAGCACTCTTCATATCTTGGCCACAACTACAAATGTAGGTATTAGAATAAGAAGATAAATTGAAATCAAACGATTCAAGAAAATGAACGGAAAATAAAATTATTACGTTTAAGTATCTTAAAATTATGTTTGGAAGCTTTTAAATGAGATCCCTTGACATTTTCATGTAATTTAGCATATAAGAGTATAAAAACATTATTTATGGTTGATTACAATTTATATAAGCATACATACTAGTATTCCTCTATATATATTATTTTCAACTAGTTTCTCAACTTCATCCAAATCATGATTTCCATTAGAACCCACATTAGTCTCATGTACTTTAATATTTTTGAGAATAAACTTTTAAATTAAGTCTAGATTGATTTACACTGATTTATCAGATTCCTAATGTATTTATGATAAATCTATAATTCTAGAATATAATTTTAATCACCTATCATTCTTATTTCAGATTCTATTATCTTGTGTTTTGAAAATTCATTACACAATTTTTTATCTCTATAAATATAAATAACATCATCATCATAGATATAAACTAAATAATTATACAAAGATAATGTTTTATTCAATAGTTTAGGTTATAAAAATACTACTAAAAAACATTTTATAAAATAATATAGATTAATATTTTATATCAATCTCTATGTTCTTGTTTAAGGATATAAATAGCTTTGCAAAGTTTGAAAACTGAATTTGGAAAAATAGAATTTTCATAACCTGGAGTTTGTTCAACATAAAACTCCTCGATAATAAAACCATTTAAAAATAATATTTTACATCAATTTGATAAAATTTGAAATCAATACGTCTTTAAAAATCTAAAAGAATCCTAATTACTTATAATATAGTTATAGGTGAAATGGTTTCCTCAAAATCTATACATTTCTCTTGGATATAACCCTTGGCTACTAGTATAAGATTAATTATAGAAATCAAAACATGATCATCCTATTTTTTCCTAAAACACTTCCTATAATAGGATAGTTAGAGGGTCTATCAACAAATTCTCAAACTTTAATCCTTTTGACCTGGTTTAACTCTTCTTTTGTTGTTAAAACCAAATATTCATTCGTTAAAGCTTCCCCTATAGTTATTTTTCTAGTTGGAATAGAAATGAGAAAAATTATATAATATTTACAATACTAATTATATTCCACATCCCTTTGTCTAGAATTCCTATAACCACTTCTAGGGGATGTTTCTTAAGGATTCTAGGCTATCTTGGAAGCAATCTTTCTGGTTCACTCATATTCATCCTTTTAGGATTTCATTCACCAAAATCAAGTTCAAAATTATCATCCTTTTTATTTTGAACGAGAGTTTTAGCTCTGAGGTTTTCAGAATAATCTCTTTTCTCATCAACTTGGTTCATTTTGTGATAAAAATTATCTCTTTTATCTAAATTTATTAGAGTCCATTCTTTAACAACCATTGAATATTTGTTATAAAATATATAATACATGGATTTCATAGAATATCCAAGGAAGATTCAGTCATCAGACTTTGGATAAAATGTTCCAATATTATCATTTGTGTATATAATGAAAAAAATTTCATCCAAGCACTATGACGTATCAAAATTTTGGCTTTCTATTATTCTACAACTTATAAGGTATTTTCTTAAAAATATGACTGAAATTTAATATTTTATTAACATAAACACCCTTTTATGGGTGGAGGGGGAACCCAACATGACATCATGGACTTAAAAGATAAAAACTATGTCACAATGATCCAAACATCATCAATAATCAACATCTAGTCAACAAAGAAGAGCTCCCCCATATCAATAAAAATGTTATATCCCACTTCCAACTTTTCATCACTGCTCGGCTAGCTATCCCATGTAGAGTTACATGGTCCTAGTACCGATGGCAATAACCATACCCTATTAAATTTACAAATCTGAATAGCAATGTTCTAGTGAATACTTCTTGCTCCGAACCTCATCTGGAGCATCCTTATGAAGAATAAATAGTTGCATATGACCTTGAAATGTGAACCATATTTCATACCACCACATATCACAAAACATATAAACCATTATGAAATTCATTCACTAAGTCAAAAAATAGGATTCAGAACTCAATAAATCTTTGTCCAAATTTTAGCATTCTGTTCATTGGAACCATTTCTAGAAGACCACCCTTCCACAATGAACCAAAGAGGTTCCCTCTGACTCTACACCCATAAACAATCAACCCGAAGAAAAAAAACAATCTGTGATGTGATAATTAAGTCCAACACCACCCAGGGCTTGAAGACGAAAATACCCCAACCGAGGAGCATCACCAATGAGGGTGGCTAAGGTGATCGTGGACTAAAAGCTTTACACTGGGCATGAATCAGGGAAGATTTGAGCAGAGGAACAACCTCAACTGGAAGTCAAATCAAGAAAACTCATGTGACCCTGAATAGTGGGGAACTCATAAGGAATAAGGGAAGGACCACACATGCAAGATAGACTGCCAAAATAAAGATCAAAGCTACTGTGAGAGTGAAATAACTAGAGGGGAAGACCCGAAGAAGACCTGAAAAAGCAGTCCCTACAAATCCAATGAAAACATGTCCATAAATCTAGACCAGTTCATAGATCCCTATAAAGAACAACCCCAAAACACCTCTCCAAAATCCAATCTGTAAAATCCATTGTCACATATATGAAAATCCCATCACCCAAAATCTACAAAACGCAGCGTGTCTATCAATTACGCTTGAAGTACCAAGGAAATCCACCCATAGATCACATCTGACATAAATCTATGAGACATAAACCTTTAGACCGCAAAAAAAAATGGAACTTGATGGGACCACACAGAACCACCTATCCTATCCCACAAAATGAGCCTTCGACGCCATCACAGTAAGAGGAAAAGCAGCCAAGAACTCACAGAGAAGAAGCACCGAGATGGAGACCCCTAATCATCCTAGGATAGTGGTGGCAACAAGGTAAAACCTAGCGATGCAGTTTCCCTTACTGGCTTATCCACATTTTATTCCAATCATTTTCTTGAAAATATTACCAATTCTAACTCTTTTTATGAAATAACATGTTGTATTTATAGATTCATACTAAAAATGATTGTGAAATGTATATTCACATAACATCATTCTTGAAATTTATCATGGAATCCATTTCATCATTCTAATATCACCATTTTTTAGGAGCCATGGTGGAATAAAATATATGTTTTGTTCCATATTTTTAATAATAATTATTGATCTCATGTTTTTCAAATTCTCCATTATGGTTACTTCTTACAAAAATTATTTTTTAATCTTTCCCTTTTTTAAAACATCTTACGAAAACTATATTAAATTATAATAGTATTCACTCTTGACACTCAAACATAAAACATATATAAATCAAAAAAATAATTAAGTAAAACATAAAAAATATTCTCCTCTTTTAATTGTAGTTATCTGTGGCCCAAAAAAATCCAAAGGAATAAGTTTTAGGGGTATAGATGAATAAAAATATTTAATTTTTTTGAACTTTTAGTTGTGTTTATTTACCATTTTCAAATCATCACATTGTTTCTTTTTATTCAATATAAGATGAGGTATTTATGAAACATAATTCCTGTTAGAATTTTTTTTTCAAATAATTATCATTAAAATTCCCTAGTCCTCTATTCGAATTTCAATATTTATTTGTTTCCACATTTATGAAGAATAATTTAGGTATACTTAAATAATTAATATCTATATTATAGATATTCTCTATACAAGGTTCCATAAATTTAAGAATTTTATCTTTGAAAGTATAAGATTCATTGCTCGATAAATATAAAAATAACATTCATCGCAATGTTTGGAAATACATATCATGTTTTTCTTTTATACTTCTATATAAATAAGTTTTTGAATGAGGATTCAGCCTTTATTTCCAACTTATCTTACTCTTATATTATTACCCTTATAATTATCACCAAATATGACATAACATACATAAAGTTTTGATAGGGGTGGAAATTAGAGAAATATCAACCCATATATCATTATAATCCACTATCCAAGTGTCATTTTTCACTAGTTTCCTTCAAGAATTTTCCCTATAAACAAAAAAAACAAGAAAGTTCTTTTTTTCCTATATCCTCTAAGGTTCTATAATGTTTTCAATTAAATTTTATGGAACTCAAATCTATTTTTGCTTTTAATAAAATCCATCTCTATATTTTTAGAATGATTTTTAGTGAAAATAATGTTTGATTATAAAAAATTGTTGGTTTATGAATATAAAATTGTTAGATCAGTTCCCGAATACTCTTTAGGGGAAACAAGTTACATTGGAGAGGTTTTTGTGTTTAAATCTTGGAAGAAAATAGTTTCTATAATTATTTGGTTTATCACTTTAAATTCCCATTGAAAATTATTCTTTATAAACTTTATTGTTTCCAATCACTTGAATCAATTAATTTTCACACTTTGTAAAATCACTTAAAACAAATTTAAAATATTGAAATTATTTTTTTTAACATTTTAATTTTATCATTATTTTTAGCATGAGAAATAATATAAGTTTCTAGCCAAATTTTATAATCTATAATTTGTTTATTTAATTCCTATTTTTCAATAAAAATATTTTCATATAACTTTATATGATTTTTATTTTTATGTTTCAATGATTCATATTTGGCTTCCAGAAAGATATAATATTAACTTAATTCAATGAAATATAAATTTTCATGCAATGATTCAAATTCATGATTATAGGAATGAAAATAATTCAGTTCACATAAAGGTTCTCTACAACACCTTTTAGGCTTTTGATTATAAATTTCATTTTTTGAATTTGATGATGTATCATCATTAGAATCTTTATAAGAACTTTATGATGATTTCATGGATTTCTTAAAAATATTCTTATAGTCAAACTTCAAGAAGTTATTATTTCTCCAATTTTTTTGGTGTCTTTTAACTTAGTTCTATATGGGTTGATGTATCATGAATTATAACAATTAGAACATGTGACATCATTATCATTTCCTTTTTATTATTGTACTTATTTAAGGGATTAGTGAAATCTATTCTCTTGTTACTGAAACATTCAAACATTCTTTTAAAATGTGTAATTCACTATATGTGGAATAAATTAATTGAGGCATTATCATGAGATGAAGTATCCTTTTGTTTTTAGTTTCTTTCATTATTATCTTTTAAAATTTATAATTTCAGAGTAGCATTATCCTTATTATCTAATCCAGGTTCAACAACTTCAACTTTGATCTCATCCTCATTAATCATAAGTGTTATAATAAGATATTTTAGTTTACAAATTTTTACATCTATAGATTTCCTTATGGTGAATGTGATTAAACTCTATCTTTGTGGAAGGATTTTTAGTATTTTCAAATCATGTTCTGGTTATCGAATGAGTTATCTTAAAGTATTAATATTATTTAAAACCTTAGTAAGTCTTCTATTAAGTCGGGTGATAATTTATCCCTCCATCATTTTAAAAGTATCGAGTCTAATATTTTAGTATTATATCTATTATCTTACACATTTTATTCTCCTTTATAATCCACTGATATAGTAGTCCACACATCATGATCCATTTCACATTGTGAAACTCAGTTAAACTCATCCGGACCTATTCCATATATGATTGAATATTCATGTTTTTATTTATATTATAGAAGAATTTAGTGTAAGCATCCTAAGAATCATGTTATTTCATGATAATTTCACAAGACTTCATGGATTTAAGAGATCTTTTTTGATAATGTTATTTTAACTAAATTACTATCCATGACTTTTGGTAACTATAATTTTCACAATTATAGTATGGATTTCTATCCAAAGTAATACCTTTTCTATTTTCATTCATAGTATCCATTTTTTAGGTGATCTTAATTAATTGAACTATGAAATATAATAATAGAAACTTTACTTCCTTGAATACTAATTATTTTTCAGACACTGAATTCACAAACACTCAAATGGGAGGGAGGGTGGGGGGTGAATTGAGTTATTGATTTTTTCTTCATTTAGAATCCACCCAATTTAATGATATAAATAATTATGTTATTTTATTAACATACGAAGGATAATAAAATAAATTTACGAAGTAAAATATCAAACATATTATATTTAAAATGGTTTGGGGAAAAGATATCCACTTTTCCAATTTTCCAATGGTCATCTCTAAGAGTTTGGTGATTTTAACTAGACCAGTCATTTTATATAGGATTTTCAATACTTTCCCATGGTCTGTATTACTATATTCTATCTATAGATATATGTTATATTATTACTATCATTCAAATGTGCTCTAAAAAGGTATTACAAATAATAGCCTTCATGATATTTTTTATAGGAACCTATACAAAGATTGAGAGAGAATAAACATAGAGTTTAGAAATGAGGTTCACATTTATAAGATACAACTAACATAAGAGAAGAAATATCTAGAAGATATAGTAAGAATACAATTTCTCTCATGTTGAGTCTTCTAAAACACAAAAAACTTGATCTTGATAACACAAATATAGATATTGATGCATATTTTTTATTTTAAGTAAATAGTGTAGCACACAAAGTGCTTTAAGAGTTACTTCTTAGTTTGATAGCGTAAGTGATTAAATTATTGAATACAAATATCTTCTTCTCTACAAAAAAAAAATCATGGAAAAATTATCTTTTTATCAAATTGAATGAGTTCTAAAAAGGTTTGGTTTGGAATTAATTTCCATTGGTCATTTTCATATAATTACCTCAATAACAATACTAACCATGAAGTTATACTTTAATAGTTTTATTTTATTTCCAATTTCAATTTTTGTATTCATTTTACCAGGAATTTGTAATAAAACATTTAATGCATACACAGAAACATTAATTCCATCAAAATGTATTCAAATAGTAAAAAATATCAGTTGAAAAACCATATAGCTGATTCTGGATCACCATAAAGAGGAATTCCAAAGATTTGAATGGACTTTACTAAATTGATCCACATAGCTATTCTTTACATAAATGAGTTACCCATGTAGTTGAATTGTATAACCATTAATCAAATAGAAAAATTAATTTATGTAGGATTATTTCCTATATAGATTAATTTTAACAAAGCTGAAATAATTACATAGCTATTTGTGTCCACATAGCCATTTGTGACCACATATATGTATCACATAGCTGATTACTCTATGTAACCAATTCACATTTTCATTTTATATACACGGATTCTTTCTCTCATAGGAAATTCATCAATTAATTTTATATTCAATTAGTTTATTTCTGGATATACTCACTTCACTTATGATTTTCCTTTTGAGGACCCAGAAATTTCAGGGAATATTTTTTTTATAAATACTTTGGAATTTATCAAGTCTGCGGTTTCTGACGGCACCTGATTCCGAGGCCCGGTGTGCCCAGAATCAATTTTTGAAGTTTTGTTTGGGTACGTTCAGTAAAAGTACGTGTGGGTTTTTCTATCTTTTGAACTGGTGCTCAGAATTTCAATCTGAGGGCACCGATGAACTTGCATCACCGGTATTCAGTTAAGGGGACCTTTACCACTGTTTCGTTTGCTAGGGAGGAGAATTTAGTAATTGGGGATTTATCTTAAATTAAATAAAAATTATGGTGGTCCACAATTTTATTTTGAGAGGCGGTTATGACCTCCAAGAGGAAGTTAGGGGTGGGGCGCACAACCCACATAACCTCCCAGAGAGGATTTAGTGTGGTGGGGCCCACAAAAACCCAAACCCTTTCACCTCCCCTCAACTCCCTTAAACACCCCATTAACACCCCCTTAATTAATTTGACAACTCCCCTTCTAATGTGATCTCTTCACCTCCCTCTCTCCCTATTGAATTTTTCCAACACCTTTTAATTAATTGATTGATCCACAATTAATTAATTAATTAAGATTTTGAATTTTGAAAATCATGTGAGAATAAAATTATAGTCTAATATATTATTTTGTTTTGGACTTGTTGTGTTGGGATAGCTTTGCGAGAAATAGAAAGGGAGAGTTCTTCCACGAAGAACACCATACTCTCTCGGTGAAGAACACTCCACGACTCGAAGGACGTGAAGAAAATTCTCATACATTCTCCTTCCTCTACGTCAAGAGAGATGACTTCTCTTGTGAGGAACGTCGCCAACAACAATGACTCTTCCTCCGATGTTGATGGATTGACGTCCGTATTCCGTGACGCCTGACCTCCGCGATGCTCGTCCTCCGCGGCTCGACGACGCGCAACGTCTTATATGAGGTAGGGGGTTTTTGTATAATTTTATATATGTGAATTATACCATCGATTTTGGATTATTATCTGTTGGGTGATTGTTTGAGCCTCAAATGAGGTGGGTACGGGCTACCGAACAAGCCTAGACCCTCCTCCATTTTGTTCGTAATGCACAATTTGTTGGGCGATGGGTGAACGAAAGGGCAATGATGTTTTGAGGCCGTCGTAGTGAAGAGAAAGGCCCAAGAAGGACGTAGGCACAAATGAGAGGCAAAAAGGACCTCCAGAAAGACTCCAATGGCCCGCTAAAAATCGTCGTGGCACGGGTCACCGACACGGCAGCACCGGCAACCGGAGGCTGCGCCCGGCACCGGCCAGCCGACTGGGGGAAGCGGCATCCCTCGCGCGCCACCGGGAGAAGGCCCCCGCAGCATCGTCCGCAGTACTGGAGCAGAACCCACTACCGCGGGTTCTGGGGAGGCTGGGCGGCGCCATCCTGCCGCCGTCGTTATGGAGAACAGGCCCCCCCCGCTCAGCCAGTTGGCCGAGCCGTGGTCGGCCACCGAGCCGGGACGCCTGCCACGTGGGCCGGGCCGCCCTTGCGCGGACCGGGCCTCTGCCGATGGGCCGAGCCACCCATACCGAGCCGAGCCGTGCCCTACCGGGACGATCCCGGATCTAGGTCGGGACGACCCAGTTCGGTCCGACCTAGGGCGGGTTAGGCCAGGTCGGACCGGGCCCAGACCCCCCTCTTCTGAACATTTTCTGTTAATCACGCATAACTTAATCTATGAACCTACGATCGATGCACCGTTGGTTGCGTAGGATTACTCGGATTGAGAAGGTAGTTTTGTCTTATTACACTCAAGGTTTTGGTGAAGTTTGGCTATGGACAGGTTGGTTCAAACCCGAAACCAACCGGGCCCTCAGAGCGGAAACATTTATAACATAAGGACCAGAGATCCGATTGACGTACCATCAACTAAATTTCATTCCTTTTGATGGGAGGGTACTTTTGGAATACTCCACTCAAGGTTTGAACATAGTTGGAGTATGGTCAGGTTGGTTTGAGCCTAATAACCAACCGGGTCCGAGGGACGGAAAAGCCAATAACTCTTAGACCCGACGTCCGATTTCCGCCCCATCGGTCGCATTGGGTTTCTTTTGACGAGACATAACTTCAGGATAAATCAACTGAGGACTTCATGATTGTTGATGTATCGACCCCTTTCTCCTTTAGGAGCAGGCCCTCTTGGATTCGAGCATGCTGTGTGCGGGAACCCTAGAGCTGGTTGCGACGACGACTACTGTACTGGAATCCTCCATGGGTTCGACGATGACGACTACTATACTGGAATCCTCCGTGGGTTCGAAGACAATAAGACTGGACAGTATCCTCTGTGGATTCGATAGCAATGAGATTGGACTGAATCCTCTGTGGGTTCGATAGTAATGAGACTGGACTGAATCCTTCGTTTGTTCGACAGCAACGAAACTGGACTGAATCCTCCATGAGTTCAACAGTAATGAGACTGGACTGAATCCTCTGTGGGTTCAACAGCAACAAGACTAGATTGAATCCTCCATGGGTTTGATAACAAAAAGATTGGACTAAACCCTCCGAGGGGTCGACAACAATGACATACTGCTGTTTAGGTTTCTGCAGGTATCTGCTGTTCGACAGTGAAAGATGATTCAGTGGCTAAAACTAATCATCTCTTACTCTCTTTAAGTTGTGTATACCTAATGTGAGCTGAGTCTTAACTTTCAATCATTATCATCTATGTGATTGACTTTACTTAATATGAGGACTGGGTTGTGCTTGGTCTCGGGAGTTGGAGCCGAACTTAGATTGATAACTTAGGTATATGTATGGGCATATACGAAATTAGGGTTGTTTGATACTTCGTGATTGTATTTTTCCTTTTCTTGTTTATCCTTCGTGGATTTTGGGAGACCTTCAGGGTCTCGGGGTCCCTACTGAGTATCGTTATACTCACCCATGCACGGGCTATGCCCGCACCACATTGTGTTGGATGTAGATGACAGGTAGTGTTGACCGAGGCCGAGGGTGAGCCAGGACCAGACCATAGCCGAAGGTGGACCACACGACAAGACGGTGCACGAAGCGGACCGATAGACTTGGAGTGCAGAGGTGGACACCTATACCTACCCTTCAGGTATGATAATCAGCGGATGTTACAGGAGCTGCCATTTTTAGATGTTGTCCCCTTTTCAGTTGTACTAGCTTTCCACTGTACTTGTACTTTACTGTTGGGATTGTATTTCTGGACCCTTTACATTCATAACTACCTTTTTATACAGTATTCACTTAGTGTTTACTTCCTGTTGTGTACTCTGTTGTGTTTGTTTTCTTTCATAAATGCAATGTCTTCCCAGTATAGGGATTTACGCCTTTTGTGCTAGTTGCCTGCCCCTGGCCTATGGAAGGAGGGCTTGGGGTAGTCACAGCACAGGCCCCGAGGACAGGTCGTGACAAATTGGTATCAGAGGAGTCAATTCTACCGTAAGAACATAGGACTCTGATCTTTCTTACTGTGAAGAAATAGTGTTAAGAGTATTGAGTGTGGTTTTCAGTCCAGGGAGTCCAGTGTTGGTGCGGCAGCCGACGTATCCATACAAAAGGACCATGACTTCTGATTTCAGACTCAATGCACAGAAACACTGATTGCGTGTGTGTTTCAAGAGTTTCCATTGTGGTCTCTTTGAGTTATCTCACCAGGTATAACTTTTTGACAGTGGCACACCTGTTCCTTATCAGGATTCTATTACAAAGAGATCCAGATAGGGTTCCTAAGAGAGTGTACATGATAATGCCCCACCAAGCAACGAGGCATTGGTACAGGGCCCTATTGCTATGTTGGCCCCTTCGGGTGGTGTACCAGCTACAACACCACCCACTGGGTAGCATATGCCACTAGACGTACTAGCAGACGGAGCACGCCGATAGAGCACGTTGCACAAGTTCCAGCAGTAGAGGACTGGATGGAGGCGATTACATGAGTTTTCCGCCTATTTGAGACACTAGTAGAGAAGATTTTGATCTTAGATACTAATATTTTTCAGCGAGTGACCCTAAGGATGGTCTGCCGAATGATGATGTTTTGGTACTTGGTCCATTTTCTGAGATGGTATCTTCAGGCAATGTGCCAAGTATATCACTTCCAGTTGGTCAGCAGACACTACCGGCGGTACCGGTAGAGGACACTTGTAGGCTTAATGACTTACATGTTTTTTTGCACTGGATATCCCTTAAGTTTCAAGGCGAGCCTGACCCTCAGGCGACTGAGGACTATCTTGAGGAGGTGGCTTAGTGTTTTTTAGAGCTTATACAGCTTCGACAAGATGACATGTAGGTAGAATAGTATTCATTGAGGAATATCGATCATTCCGAGTACTCGATGAATATGATTCGATCAGTGCATTAGAGCTCGGACCTCTAAGCAATGTGTGTTTAAGGATATCCAAGCCAAAACTTTTTCCTCTATGCATTCCTACTTTTGTTAGGGTGCTAGAGAGAATCTTTTTGGGTGTATGTTCATTGGCCGAGTGGATAATGCCAGTGAATAATAACAGTTGGAAAGCATGAAACTGGCGTTAGTCTTAGTGACTTGAGCATGTAAAATGTTTTAAGAATAGGAAGTGTTAAGGATAGATGAATCTGCAGGGTCTTTGACAAGGAAGCATAGTTAGGAGAGTAGCATGAGGTGGTGAACATCTCTACATGTTACAACCATCGACCTTTGTATTCCCTGCTAGGCTCTTGGAGCTGGAGGGTAGGGGAAGAGTGTATCTGCATGCAGTCAAGGAGTATGACCCAAGGGCTCTGAGAATGATTTGAGATATGGTCTATGTCTACTACTAGCTATTGTAACAATAGAAATGGGTACCAATCATTCCTTCCATCCACTAGTCTTGTCCCAGACCTAGAGTTTCCAGTTAAACCATTGACATGACCCTCACGTCTAGAGATACCTTTGGGAGGAGACTCAATAATCACAATTATGCCGACAGTGTGATTTGGACCTTGAGGAGAATGTTTCTATTGGAACCTCTTAGTGGCATCATCGAGGCCTTATTAACTTAGTTTGGGTGTGGACTAGGCAACCACAGTTCATAAAAAAATTGTCTGTATTAGGCAAAAAGGTTGTGGTTTAACTAAAACATTGGGATGGGGGTTTCCTTGGTCGGCGAAAAGGAAAACCCAGGCACCATAGGATGGAATCATGCATAATAGGGCGCAATCGATCTCTCAGGAGTTGGCCAAATTTACCTTTATTCCAGGATTCTCCAGAGTTGTAGCACCACTATCAGATTTGACGAAGAAGGGGCAACCCTTCATATAGTCAGAGAGATGCCAGCAGAGTTTGTCTCTCAAGCCCTCAGTTTTCAACAAGTGAAGATGGAGCACCAGATACCAGCAGGCTTGGTTCAACCCTTAGTGGTCTCAGAGTGGAAGTGGGATGGAATATCGATGGATTTCGTGATGGGGCATCCACGTATATCCAGAGGACATGACTCTATCTGGGTGATTGTATACTGACTCACTAAGTAGGCCCACTTCCTACCTATCAGAGAGTGGGGCTCAGTAGAGAGATTTGGATGCCTCTACATTTAGGAGATCGTACGACTTCATGGTGTGACATCGACTATCATCTCTGATCGAGATGCTCATTTCACTTCCCATCTATGGAAGGGATTACAGGAGGCTTTTAGGATGAAGCTTTTCTTGAGCACTACCTTCCATCCTCAGACGGATGGTCAGACTGAGAGGACCACTCAGACTCTCGAGGGCATGCTCCGTGCTTGTGTCCTGGACTTTGGTCGTAGCTGGGAGGATCACTTACCCTTGGTGGAGTTTGAGTACAACAACAGCTATCAATCCACCATCGGGATGGAAACTTATGAGGCATTGTACGTCCGTCCTTGCAGATCACTTCTATGCTGGACTGACCCTAGGGAGTCAACACTTGTTGGACCAAAGATGGTGCATGCTATGACGGAGAAGGTGTAGATCATCCAGGAGTGGATGAAGACTGCATAGAGAAAAAAGAAGTCCTATGCTGATAGGAGACGGAGACCACTGGAATTCGAGGATGGCGGCCACGTTTTCCTATGGGTCTCACCTCGGTGAGGTCTATAGAGATTCGTCTGGGGTGGAAAGTTATCCCTGTGCTTCATCAGTTCTTCCAAGGTCCTCAGTAGAGTAGGAAAGGTGGCTTACCGCTAGGCCCTTCCACCTGAGTTGCACTGGGGGCATGAGGTCTTCCACATATCTGAGTTGAGGAGATACGTGCACGACCCGTCCCACATCATCGACCATGGGGAGCTGGGCATCGATGATGGGGCGACATTCAAGGGGGTCCCGGTGGAGATATAGGATTTAAAAGAGCATGTCCTATGTGGACGATCAATTCCTCTAGTGCGAATTCACTGGCAGCAAGGGAACCTCCAGGAGAGCACTTGGGAGCGGTAGGCTCAGATGCATGTTCAGTACCCCCTTTTGTTTCCCTAGTGTGTGTTGTAGCTTTTTGGGGATGTAAATCCATGATGTGGGATTAATGTAAATACATTTAAATTTCAAGGGAATATTTTTTCGTAAATACTTTGGAATTTTACGAGTCTTCAGTTTCTGACAACCCCTGATTCTGAGGCCCGGTGTGCCCGAAATAAATTTCTGAAGTTTTGTTTAGGTACGTTTAGTAAACGTACGTGCATGTTTTTATATCTTTTGAACCGGTGCTCATAATTGAAATATGAGGGCACCGATGAACTCACAACACCAATATTCGGTTAAGGGGACCTTTACCATAGTTGCGTTTGTTCGGGAGGAGAAGTTAATATTTTGGGATTTATCTAAAATTAAATAAAAATTGTGGTGGTACACAATTTTAGTTTGATAGGTGGTTATTTCCTACAAGAGGAAGTTAAGGGTGGGTCCCATACCCCACATGACCTCCCATGAGAGTATTTAGTGTGGTGCGGCCCACACGAACTCAAACCCTTTCACCTCCCCTCAACTCCCTTAAACTCCCCATTAACACACCCTTAATTAATTTGACAACTCCCCTTTTAATGTGACCTCTTCACCTACCTCTCTCCCTATTATATTTTTCCAACACCTTTTAATTAATTGATTGATCCACAATTAATTAATTAATTAAGTGTTTGAATTTTGAAAATCATGTGAGATTAAAATAATAGTCTAAGGTATTATTTTGTTTTGGACTTGTTGTGTCGGGAGAGATTTGGGAGAAATAGAAATAGAGAGTTATTCCATGAAGAACATCATACACTCTCGGTGAAGAACACTCCATGAATTGAAGGACGTGAAGAAACTTATCCTACCATCTTCTTCCTCCGCGTCAAGGGAGAAGACATCGCTCATGAGGAACGTCACCAACGACAACAACTCTTCCTACGACACTGACGGATCGACGTCCATATTCCGTGACACCCGAAATATGAGATTCTCATCTTCCATGGCTTAACGATGTGAAAAGTCATATATGAGGTAGGGGTTTTTGTATAATTTTATACATGTGAAGTATACCCTCGATTTTGGATGATTATTTGTTGGGTGATTGTTGGAGCCTCTAACGTGGTGGGTATGGGCTAATGAACAAGCCCAAACCCTCCCCCATTTTGTTCGTAATGCACGATTAGTTGGGAAATGGGTTAATGGAAGGGAAACGACGTTTTGAGGCCATCGCAGTGAAGAGCATGAACTGAGAAGGCTGTAGGCGCAGATGGGAGGAAAAACGGACAACCTGAACGACTCTGGTTGTCCCCCCATAAAACGGATAATTGGAACGACTTCATAATTGTAATTTTACTTTTTTGGTTTGCCTTCATGGTTCTGGGAGACCTTCGGGGGTCTCGGGGTCCCTACTGAGTATCGTTATACTCTCCCCTACACAGGCTATGCCTTCACCTCATTATGTTGGATGCAGATGACATATAGTGTTGACGGAGGCCGAGGTTAAGCCAGGACCGGACGATACCTGGAGGTGGACCACATGACGAGAAGGTACACGAAGTGGACCAATAGACATGGAGTGCAGAGGTGGACACCTGTAACTACCTTTCAGATAGGATACTCAGCGGACGTTCTAGGAGCTTCCCTTTTCTAGTTCTTGTCCCTTTTTCATATGTATGAGCTTTCCACTGTACCTGTACTTTACTATTGGGCTTGTATTTCAGACCCCTTTACTTTCAGCACTAATTTTTTTGTATACTGCATTCACTTAGTTTTTACTTCATGTTTCATACTCTGTTGTGTTTGTTTACTTTCATAAAGGCAATGCCTTCCTAGTATAGGGATTTGTGCCTTTGGTGCTAGTCACCAGCCCCCGGCCTATGGAAGGTGGGCTTGGGGTAGTCACGGTAGGGGCCCCGAGGGCAGGTCGTGACATTCCTTTTCATAGTTTATTTCTTTATTTATCCGTTCTTCATGTAGCCAAATGACTCATATAGAAGATTTTCAAAACTTAGGAAGAATTTCATCAAACTTATAGAAATTGAATATTTCAAAAAAAAGTACCAAAATAATGAAAAACTAAGGAAAAAACATATAAATAAATCAATAATATATTATGGGGATTTGATATAATCAAAACCTTAAGAACATGACATATGTGGGACTAGCCCTAATAGTCCAAAACAAACTTCTTAAGAGATAAAAGTACACCAATATTTAAAGTAAAATTAATTAGATCGGGATATTAACATTCTTCCCCAAACCTCATAAAATATTAGCTAAAATTACCATATTCCTTTTTGAATATAGAAACATTTTATTTCTAACTCATCTTTACCATAGTAAATATATTTATAAAAAATTCAAAAATTGCTTTAAAAATTTCATCCGGTATAACTTCCTTACACTCATTCTATCTAGTGAAACATTATATGATGTTCTTTAACTTGGTAAGAATAACTGGAAAGACTTTCACAAGGATTTTATTTATTAATATATCAACTTTTTTCAATGAGAATATTCGATCTCCCCTTTTGAAGTTTATTAAACATACCTTCACTAGGTTATTTCTATATCTGATGGGTTCTCAGATGTTTATTTGTATTCATCCATGTATTGAACACTCAAAGTTATTTTTTGTTTCATATGTCTATTAGAATTATATATCTATATCGGATGATTTTTTTAATATCTAACCTGTTGTCCTTAGGACATTATGTTTGATGAAATCACTGAGAGACGTTTTCCCGATGATGCTGTTCAAAAACCTTATATCTAATGAGTTTTCACGGGAACTTCAATCTAATTAATGTCCTCTTAAAACCATATATTCATGTAATTCATAAAAAATATCTTTCTAATCTAAATGATCAAAAGCCTCATAAAACTCTAACTAATTATATACAACTATTTCCTGTATCTTTTTTTAGGAATGTTTTTTCCAATCATTTGGATTTATTTATTTGATATCTTAATAAGAATGATTATTTACAACACAATAACCCCATGTTTATTGGTAGGTGATATATATTTTTATCTTATGTGGTTGGGGTTTTATTCACAGCCACTTCCAACAACACTCCCCATTTATGGGGGGGGGGGAGAAGATTTCTTCCCTGTGTTGTATGAGGGAGTGATGGAATCAAAATTATTTTAGGGAAATGAATCTATTATTGTGAAACATCAGTGGTGTTTTCAGGGGTAAATCAGTGGGGATGACATTGAAATTTCATGGGGTGCATGGAAATGATAATGGGAGAGGACGATGGTGGTTTTCAAGTGCATATGGACAATAATGGGAGGCGACACTGGTGGTGTGTGGTGATGATTGGATAATTATGAGAGGTGATGCATGTGGTGAATAGGGTGAGAATAATGATGTGGAATGATGTCATTAGTTCTTGGGAAGCATAGTACGATGAAAGGGGATGAAATTAGTGTGAAAGGTGAGATGATGTTCACCACTTCGATGAAACTTCATGTTTGGTCCTACTAGCCACGATGTAAATATCTTTAATTCCAAAAATGTTTTTAGGCCATGTTCCTTCATATTTTGTGCCCCAATTCCTAAAATACATTTAATGGGTTCCCCTATATGTAGTATTAAATTTTTTATTTCCATGTTATAATAAAAATGGTATTTTCGCAACATGAAAAAAAATTCTTTGATTCTATCCAATAACTTTATTTTGAAACATTTTATCTGTCTCTTTATTCAAAAAGTACTTTTATATTATTCAAAAATACCTTTATTTTATTATCTTTATATGTTTCAATTATTTTTTTAATTTGATAAAAAAAACTTCTGATCATTAGGAAGACTCTTCTTGATGGAATCTATTAAATGACTCAAAAACTTCATATTAAATAATTTTTAATTCCTTATATCAGCAACATCCTTGTCGTCAGTTTGCTTCATCCATTCAATATAACCTCTTATATTCACATCATGATAATATTATAAGTACATAAAATGGATTTTTTATAACATTAATAATAATTCATCTTCATTCGATAACAATCATGTTTTGATAACCACTCTAAAATTCCTTTGATCGATAGACTTCATACATGTTTGTCTGATGAAACTTCCCCTGTGAAACACATGATTTTCTATTCATCTAGACATAAGATTGAATCAAAGCCAAAAGTAATTGTGATGTTTTATAAATTAATAACAAATCACTTAATAACATCTAATATAGTTTGTTCAATCATTATCTATTTGATGTAACAATGAATGTATTCAACCAAACATATATATACACCAATAGTTTGATTGGATGATTTCATTCACATATGTCAACTATTATTGTGAATATTCCTTTAGTGGTTGCCAAAATAATTCATCATCCTTATTGGTCTTTACCCATTTTTTAATTATATTTACCATGTTGGATGACTTTGGAATTTTTCTAATAGACACTCTTTTGGATGGAATTTTCTTCCATATGATTATGTTTTCTATCTCCATCCATTCATCTTTACAAAATTCTTAACGAAACATCTTAATGTTGGAAAAAATAATACTATTCCATCAATAAAGTACATGTTTGATACATTAGGATCAGATGATCAATCATCAAAATTAAACACAAAGTCTTCAAAATATCTCCCTCCTTTCTTGAGATAATAATACTTTAGAACTTCTTTCCTTCTTGATTTATTCATCCAAGAAGCATCAACTTTGTAACCAAGATTGGAAGCTTCAACTAAACTTTCATACAACTTATTCTATATAAAATTTTCATCATATTGACATCAATGATAACTATTTACAACCAATGAAAACCGTTGAAAAAAATATATGTTACTCAAAAAGTGGGATCTTCAAAGTTGACTCAAGAATTATAAAATCGAAGACTCATATTTCCTTAACAATGGTCTCTAAATTACACCATGTTTGTTGAGGGATATTACTATAGATTTAAATTTGTTTAATTCAAATAATTTTGTTATTAAAACTCTCAAATAAATAAATGTTTCATCATGGGGGATAAAATTATACATTGATATGTAGAAACATTTTTAATAATGTAATAGAAGAAATATTTGAAAAAATATTTATTTGATTGGTTTCTATATTATACATAAATATTTATTATTTTATACTTTTACATGATTTTTATTAATATATGGACTTTAAGTAATTAATTAAATATGTATGATAAGATAATCTACATATATTACAATTATTTTATTCGTATAAAGATTATTTTTGTTTCATTTTCATTATTTGATCATGTTAATATATTAAATAAACATTGTATCACTTTAATAAATAAATATCAGTGGAGAATAAAAATAAATAAATAAATATGTGGTATGATCATGAGAATTAACTACTATTTGGTTTGTTTATCAGATTAAAAACAAACCCTTGACCATCAGAGAATAACTCCATTATCTATATTGGGATCAATTTTAGTATTCATCTTTTATCCCACGTATCTCTGTGGTTGGTTTCTCCTCAGATCATCCTTGATCCATCTGCTCTTCCATAAAAGATAATTTCTTAACATTTTATTACTTTCTCATAGGTGATGGGGACTATATGCTTGGGGTCACATAAATAAACCATATACATAATGGAATGTATATAATAATGTGGGATGAATGATACATAGGTCGTTATATTTAATTTAATTACACCATTGTAACAAAAACACATGCAATAAATAATTAAATTAAATATAAACACAATATTTTTATAGGTCTATCTAGATCATGATCATCCACACATGCAATGAATATCTATTTAAACTAGCTCGAATGAATATCAATAAATTATTTATTAAGATACATTTCTAAAATTAATAATTAGTCATCATATTAATCAATTAATACATTATGATTTTTTAATTATCCAAAATCCCTTGAGATTCTCATCCACTATATTTCTAGATAAATTAAATGAATAAATTTTAAATAAAATTAAATAATAACACACCATTTAATAAAGGTGATTTATATTATACCTTTTATGATTATGATAAAACCCATTTATCGATTTTATGTGTTATGTGAATGTTATGGAAAATGAAATATCTAATGGAAGATCGAATAAAAAAATTAAAAATGAAATATAAATGTGAGGAAATTTATCAGTTCAGAGAGTTTACACATAAATTCACGAGTCACACCTATCTCTAGTAAAGGAAAAATTATTCACAGACTAAAGTCATATATGGTGATGAGGTGATTAATTCAAAGTGACTATGTAGGGTAGTCATACACTATGGCTTTGATGTAATTTCATACCCCCACATGGTTAATTCTTGGGGTTGATAGTATGGTTCTCGATAGTGAAAAAATTTCACAATATCCTCCCACTTTGTAGCCAAGTAATTCACACACATCCACCCATTCTAGAAATACCATTATAAATTGATTCTTGTAAATACCATGAACTTTCATATTTAGGAATAATTTTAGAAGACATAGGAGGAGGATTTTATAATTTAGAGAAGATTTTACCCATTTTTTGAGAGATAATTGCCCCTCCCACTTATATTGAATTCCCCTTTCTATGATAAAATCATATTTTATGGAATATCATGGTGATTACCATGAAAAATAAGGTAAACATGGAATGAAAATCCATTCCTGAGTCCTGTATGCTAGGTCACTATATGTGGGCTAGATTGAGAAATCCATTCCTTGAGGGATCCCTTGTGAGCCTTTACCATGAGCCTTCTATATGAGAATCTTCCATGGGCTTCTCCTATAAAAATACTCTATGAGGGAGCTATACAAGTGTTCATCTGGTATCCTTGACTACAAGCATTCTCCTTGAGCTTCATCCCTAGACTTAACCTCTAAACCTCCCCTATAAACTCCTTTTGTGTGAGTTCCTTTGTAAGGTGCCTCTATAATCACAATCCCCAAGACTCATTCATAAAATTCCTTTCAATAGGTTTCTTAGAGATCAAACTGAAATCATATCCTTTAGCACATACCCTACATGGGATATATCCCCATTATACTAGACATTGTTCTTACACTGAATGGGTGCAATCTAATGTGATACTCATGTTATTATAAATGGAAATCTGATAAGAAGTTTGTTTTTTATCTATTAAAAATTCATTATATAACTAAAATGAGGGTATCTAGGCCTTTATATAATATTTATTTCCCCCCATTTTATTTACTCAAGTAAGATTCATCCAAAATAATTTCTTGTCTTCAATTCTCCATGGTTAAAGGACTAGAGATCCAATTTTATTAAGGCATCCTCTATGACCTCTTGAGATACATGGTTAGGTGATACACATATTCATTTACCCCTTTATCCATTTATTACATTGATAAAAGGCCTTTTTTAATTTCCCCCATAACTAATAGGTGCTTTATGATGTTTACAGTGATGTATTTCCTTGATTAAAAGAGTCCTTATCATGAAGACACTCATGAAACCTCCCATGGCTCATGATCCTAATATTGAATACCCCTGTTTTGTGTTAGAAGACCTATTCCACTCAACATTCCATGTGGGAAAGGGCCACCTCACTAGGTATAATCACCATCCATGTTCCCACAGACAATTTCATCCCTATGTCTCATCAATGTGCCAAGGATAGACATATAATGGAAATATATACATAATCCCTCACTATATACTCAGTAAGATGGGTTGAGAATGAGCCATGTCATTATTACTAACCTTGTATATAATAGTCAGGAAGTGGGGGAACACTCATTAGGATAGAATATGAGTAATACCAACTGAAAAACATGCTAATGTTTTATAGCCACATCAGTTTATGACAAGGTGTAAGCCGAAAGTCTTCCAACATTCACCTAAGTCACCTATCAAGCTAAGAATATATAGGACACCGATGTGTAATCCCAATTCTATAAATTTTTATCTGTCATTTAGTGAAGAAAATTTTCCTTCCACAAGATATAATGTGTAAAACTAACATCCTTCCCATATAATGTTAAACTACCTGACATGAACTATTCCATTAAATTGAACTATACAACTAAAACTACAATGGATTTGATTCATGTTAATCAGTATATATTTAAATCCTTATGAGATTCAAAATCAACATCTAGAACAATAATTTCAGTAGGATATATCCCCAATTAATATATATCTTCACCAGCACATTCTTCATATGAACTATAAACTCTGCATTGGTCCATACTCCCCATAAATCAAATAAACCGATACCACTGAGGCCATATTCCCCTATGTGCCCATCATAACATCTCCTAGATTTTCACTAAAAAAATTTGAAACAAATATTTCATGATCATGCATATGACCCACACCTACCATTTATAATCATCTTACTACTATTAATCCATTTCATATGAATTTAAAATTCTAGAAATTATTATTTCCTGATGACTGTAAATGTCTCTAAAATGATCTATATTACATGACCTTAAAAGTTTTGTGGTGTAATGTTATGTGGCACCAAACTACATGGGTTATAATATCATGTATAGGAAAACATATAAATCCCATCACTACTGGAAAACTAACCTTTACCAACGGTTTGGAACCGTTGGTATAGGCCTCCAAACTGTTGGTATAGCCTATACCAACAGTTTGGAGAACCGTAGCCAAGTAAGCCGTTGGGATAGGTCTATACCAATGGTTTTCCAAAAACCGTTGGTATAGACCTATACCAACGGTTTTGGAAACCGTTGGTATAGGTAATATGAAATCTATATCAACGGTAATGGAACCGTTGGTATATAAATTCCAAAAATAAAACACCCGGTGGGATTTGATCCCAGGACCTCTAGTTTATAACTCAAAGACTTAACCACTAACCTAACATAACTTTTGTTTACATAATTCCATAAAAATATATTTGTATTGTTCTAATTATTTTAAATTTTGATATATATAATGTTCTCTGTAGGATGATTCCAAAAAAAAAACACTATACTTTTCCCAACGGTTCTGAAAACCGTTGGGAAAGGCCTAGACTTTTCCCAACGGTTCTCAAAACCGTTGGGAAAAGTCTAGTGTTTTTTTTGAAAAGTTTGGCCGAAGGTTGAATTGTGGAGGCCCTTTGCCAACGGTTTTGGCAAACCGTTGGGATAGGCTACCCTTTCCCAACGGTTTTCCAAAACCGTTGGCAAAGGGCCTCCACAATTCAACCTTTCCCAACGGTTTGGCCAAACTGTTGGGAAAGGTGGCCAAAATATGGGCTTTCCCAACAGTTTGGCCAAACCGTTGGGAAAGGGTACCTATACCAACGGTTTGACAAACTGTTGGTATAGAAGCGTTGGGAAAAATCATTTTTCCAGTAGTGCATCTTATTGAACAAATCATAACACTATGTACATCAACTAAATCCTAAAATAATGAAAAATTATTGACTATCTAGCTATGTGGATTTGAGAAATATCAGAATCAATTAGTAAATGAAATATAGAGACTATAAAATATATACATATGGTACTATTGATGGATAAACACTAATATATACTAATGGCTCCATTTATTGAGAACCTCTAACACATATATATGGTTTAATTAATGATTCTCGATGATTAATTGATGATATAGTGATAAGTAGTCTTATAATGGGATCTAAGAAGAATTAATGAACATAAGTTAAAACTATATTAGATTCTTGAAATATGTAATACTTTCCAATAAAAGGTGTGATGAGTGTAACCCACTACCCACTCAACCAATTAACACTCTACGTGTCACTGGAAGATACCCCAATTACCACAAACCGTTGAAAATAATGTTTACACCATATCATAGATGAGAAAGGGTCACATAGTGCATCAGAAACATAATGGAGAACCTAGAATTTTTTTTACCAATGAATGTGATTGATTATGCATGATCTTAATTTTAATCATTCAGGAATAAGTTTTATTTTCTGCAGTTATTAATCTACTCTATTTAATTTTTAGAATCCTTCATGTGCTACCTTTGATACAAACTATGGAATCATCAATACAACATTATCATCCTCAATTATCATTATAGACTAGAAGCCATAGTGCTTCCTCCATGGTAACATCTTTGAAAATGAGGCTCTCTACATTTTACATAGATAATAAAAATATTATAGACTCTTGAATATGAAGGAATTTGTCTCCAACACAACTTCTTTTAAAATAAGTGGTGAATATTCTAGTAAATTGGAATCATGGAAACGATAATATTCCCACTATAGATTAATCTCAAGAGAGACACCATGTGATCAAACCATGTGGACCAACCCATCAATGGAAAACCATAATGAATATAGTGGAACCCTTCATCACAAAAAAAATATTTTAGGATCTCATTCATGGAATGTGAAAATTCCATCATCCCTTTTCTTAAGGAGATAGAGAATGTGGAAAAAAACATCTTTATCACAGTATAGGAGTATCCTTGGATAGATCCTATAAACCAAAAAAATTTCAGTACTACATGAACTCAATTCCCAAGAGAAACACTGAGGATGATACTGAAGAGATCATGACCCCAGTTATTAAAACCAGGGTTCCTAGGAGTAATTTACACTGGTGAAGACATTCACTATAAGGTTGGGAATATTTCCATATTACGATTCCCATTGTGAGAGTAAGGTAGTATTACCTGACACTAAACGATCAGAAATGTTGACATTTTTCAATAATAAAAAGGGAACATGCTCGTATCCTTATTCATATTAATAATTTTTTCAAACAAATAGTGGTGATGATCATGGAGCATGCCAATATTCTTTGTCCCACATATGAAGAATATCTAAATATTTCAATGGAAATTTGAGTACTAGAGTGAATCCATACTACCATTCCCACTGAAGAATGATCATATATTTCCATTCCCACAGAAGAATATGGTTTCCATATCTTGGTAGTAATGGAATAAGAGGCTTATATCCCTGCTCATATATTGTATAATGGCTAACATATCCTTGTAGTTGAATTGGAGGAACCCCATCGGCATTTCTCGATAAAAAATAGAGAAAAGTAATATATTCCTCCTCCCATCATCACTGAAGTGTTTCTATAAAATTTAGTGGATACTCTAGATTTGGCCTAAATTCACACTACCATTTAAATGAATCATCACAATATCCCATTGAATAATAGATAATATCATCGGTCCAGTATTTTACTTCCAACTAGAGCATAGTGATGTGATCCAAACATAAATTTCGGTCTTCCTCATGGAATGATAACATTATAGGATCCCATTGTCATATTCTGAAAATTACTCTGGAGGTGGATCATATTCCAAATCCTTCCATTAGAGTTTTTTTTGGAAAATTCCATCAATTTCTCTAGATTAACCTGATATCCCTACTTCTAACAGAGAAGTTCACCAATATATTTCATAAAGTGCACCAGAGCATACTTATATCCTTGCTCACACTATATACGATTAAAAAAATATCTGGTGATAATGTAATGACAAAACAATAATCTTACATACATACTTGAATTCCATCCCCATATCATATCCCCCCTATCGAGGAGCAGGCTAATATTTGTGTCCTCACACAAGATGCATTTTGGCATATTCAGATAGTGTTTGAAGATAAAAAATTGGCTGAAATTACTATACCTAATCATACATGGGAAGCAAGATGATATATTGAAGAATATATCCATTTAAGTCATTTGAATATTCTGATGATAAGAATGAGTTTTCCCAAGATGTTTCATACACATGAGGGTTGCTCTCCCCATTCCTCAAATAAAAATATGATCGATGTTTTAGCCTCATTCACCTGAATATAGAGATCTAGGACTTATCATCATGGGTGATGAATAAATTAGTGGCAGGCCTATTCCCCCTCCCCGATCAATGTTTTTATTACTGAATCCCTCTAGTATCTATCAATAGTGTCTAAAGAGTATGATAACTCTTCATCACTAAGAGGGGGAAATGATATATTTATAGACCCTATATATAGTACCATAGTTATTATCTCTAGAGTTTATCCCTAGGGTACCCATTATAGAGGTGCTCCACAATATGAATATAATTCATGAAGGTCCTCCCTAAGACATCAATTATGGAGGTCTTAGTTATAATAGTAAAAAGATCATTCCCAAAGGACCTCCATGTTTTTCCAATTGTGGAGGTCCTCCATGTGAAAATATGAAGATCAATAATAAGGGTCCTTCTAATGATTTTAGTTTAAAAGGTACTCCCATAAACATGACGTTTCTATAGAAATATATTCTTCCCCATAATAATTCATCTGATATTAGTAACCACAAATGTCCTACCAATAAAAACCAATCCATCCACTATGGGGGTCATACCTAGGGAATATGTTGTAGACCTACTTCTTATAGCCAAAAATCAATATTGAATAGAAGTACTCATATCATTGGTGAATATGAATACAAATATATATTGTCATCCCATGGTTCTCATTATAGAGGTCCTCCCTATAATAATATATCTTTGGGACATGAATTTCATCCCCATTTTGAAATTATTTCAAGGATACCCTCATATTAAGAGGAACTTGAAATGTGGATTCCACCACTCCCAGTGCCTCATCATTTGCCGATGGTGTTTCAACCCCATCAATACATGATTTGGGGGCACAATCATTATCCATAAACACCACAATGCATGTGCCCTGATGTAGTTGAGATGATTTTAGACAATCTTACACCCTTATATATGGAAGGTAGGAAAACACCACATTAGATTGATCATATGGAATAACCCCTCTTTGAGTATGGGGATAACACTGCAGTTAAGTGGGAAGAACTCAATAATGGAAATAAATCAGTTATATTATACCCTATATCTAATTCCTGATATGACATTTCAGAGGCAATGAAATTGGAGTGAATAAATTATCCATGCCTAAATTAGCGGACAACTCCATATTGGCTCATGGAAAAATATATAACTCATAATGAATATACCATCCACATCATGGTAGTAAGTCATCTATTAATCCATGTTGACTCGGAATCCCACTCCAATTCATAATATATAAAGTTGGTAAAACAACACAATGACCTCTGACACATATTCCTTAAATATTTAAATAGTCTTTCCCAAAACCATGAAGACATAACACGAAAAATTCCCTTAAAATGAGGGGGTGAGTGCAGAACATTACATTTTACCTTAATCCTTGTCCAAAAGAGTCCATTAAAAAAGGAATACTATAATTTGATCTCTTCAGAACAAGTCATATTCATGGGTTTTATAATTGTTAGTGGTTCAATCCTGTATAATCTCACCATAATAAGATCTTAGAAATGGAGTATATGTTGGTGAAATTCCATTGATAAACTCCCACATCATGTTTCTAAGAAGGTTGAATGAGCCTCAAACTTTGGTTAGTTGAGATCCAAATCCACAGAGAAAGCCTTGATGGAAGAGATATCATTCCCAGATTGTTATTTACACACAACACATGCTTTGGTTAAACCATGAAAAGTCCATAAGTGTACAATAATGGCTGCCTTAGTAACATTGTGGGAGAAGAACTTGCCCATTGGGTTGGAAGAATTTTTACCACCACCATCACTGATGGAATAATAAAATAAAAAATAGGTCCAAGTTGTTATGGTGGAATAAATAATCCCACCACATCACATAGAGATTAAGGAAATATTACCCCCTCCTCCATATAATTTTTTCTTCTCCAAATTGGGAGGTTCTTTACATGAAAACAACTACATGTTTCTTCCATTACATGACAGATCCTTATCATAAAGAAATTTCTTAGTTAGAGATAAAATGGGATCCCTTAGGGACAAGCTATATATTTCATTTATAGGAGAAAATTTAAAATCATTAAAAATAATTTTAGGGGGTGTAACCAAAATAGTTCACTAATAATACAATGACTGGTGATGAGTTTGATTTTTCCCTTGAAAGATAATAAAAATGTTTCAAGTCCCCATACTATTATAATGGAAATATTTTACCTTCTTTGTTCAATACATAAGTGAATGTAAATGATTTAGTCCCCATAGATAACTCAGAGGACTATCTTGACACATAAGAATATAATGAATAAACCTCTGCCTAAAATATGTTCCAAAATGAAATAAATTAATATAGTGTGAATGGAAGCTCCTTAAAGTAGTCAACTACCACATTTCAAATGGACTTCAACTAATGATAAAGGAAAATGTGTGGTTATATTCCACTTACTTCTCAAAGAGATGGAATCTATCTCCAAAAAATAAAATTTGACATAGTATGAATTTTAGTTTGAGGAATTGTTGGGGCTTAATAATTAATATTTAGAGTTAATTTTACTATTGAGTATAATCCCAAGATGAATGCAAACATTGACCCTCCAGTACACATATAATGGTGTGGAATTAATAAATATACATGTTAATAGTCCAAAGGCTCAACTTTATTCAGGCTTAGGTAAACACTTTATTTATGACTATTTTGTAATGATTATCAAGATTTTCTACCACTGAGGTAGAATTCATAGACTTGTCAAGTAAGATACCCTAGGAAGGATCATACTAGATAATAATGTCTATCACATGAAATCCAATTATATCAAACTTTTACCACTACCTCTAATAAAGTCCCTTCCAATTTAGTAGTTCAACTAGAACTTCCCCACTCCATTATATCACTGGTTAATCCAAAAGAAAAAATGAAAGGGAAATTATCACATATGAAACTATAATGAAATTCATATCCAAAGTGGGTGGGTACAACTCATCCTTTTCCCAACTTCAAGAACCCCACCTTTATAATGATCAGTGGAATCATGAACCTAGAGAAGCAGCTTATAAATTATATATCTCTATGTGGCCCTATGATGAGAAAAATTGAAAAACGAGAGGCAATTAAACTAACATTATTTGTAAAAAATATGGGGGGTCTAATATTTCTTTTAGAGTAACTTACTTTCTGGGTAAGTTATAGTTTAAGAAAGCAGTCATTGGCAATTCATCAACCGTTTTATCTATTTATTTAGGTAGACGATTGTATTCAATATTTAAAATTGAAAATATCATGAGAATGATTGGAACTAAGATTTTATTATAAGATAAAAGAGTTTTATATACTTCTTGAACATGACATTATGATAGGAATAATTACTAGATATTTTTACACAAAATAACCAAGATGATCTATATATTCCACTGATCCCACTGAAATAACCTGATAGATTCTGGTACTTTACATTCGTTGAAAAACAGTTGGAGCATGATATCTAACATTCAAATGCTAAATTTCAATAAATTCCCACAACTTGTGGAAGGAGGTTCAATATAGAAAAAGTGATAACTGTTATGATTAAACCAACACCATATCCATCTCTATTACCTAGAACTATCCAATATCATGAGGTAATTCCTCTTGAATGAATGAAACAACAATAGATCCCTATTTAGGAGGAAAAAATAAATTTGTCTCTTCCATGGTTTGAAGAGAGGAAAAATAAATTTTATTCCTTCTAGAAAGAGAAAGTCATGGGGTATTTCATCACAAATATGGAGAATATCCTACTTAAATTTATAGAAGTTAAAAATACCAAGGAATCTAGTCTTAATGATCATCTATATTATTTCCCCATACACTGGATGTTACGACCAAACATATTGGATTTCTTATTCCTCAAATAAATCTCCAAGAATATGATTGGTTATTTGGAAGCTAAATTATAAAAATAATCAGCATAGTTTACTTGTGTCTCCACCATTCCACCATAATAGAATAAATAATGGAAGGAAGGTTTGACTAGTGGTGTATATTTTTTCTGATTATTAGATGAATAGAAAACCTGTCAACTGGGAAAATGGAATCCTTAGGGAATAAAAAAATCAACTATTCACAAACTTGATTCCCTCTATGATTATTTAGCAAATTATTGGGAGGACCAGTTTTGGATATTCCTATCACTAAGAGGGGGGGGGGGTGAATCAATGTTGGGGAATTCTTAACCCAATTTCTAATTTTATCCATGTACCTCTTGACCTGTGGGGATCTTGATTCTCTTATTTAATTTTCCCTATCGCATGGAATAATATGAAAGAAATAAAAATATACACATGATAGTTTTAAAAGGATCACCACTCAAAAATAGTAGCTACATCCTTGCCATGTATGGTAACGAATAATGCACATATTCTCCACTGTAATGTATTAACAGTCACAATTGTGGACTCGGAAATCAATCCTCTATTCAGGGTGGCTCCCTAAACACAGAGGGGAGATGGAAACAATACTATTCCAACTTGAAATGATTAGGATATACAATTACACTCATCGGTTTTTTATACTTCTGGTTTAGACAGTCTCTTGCAGCCTCTAGCTCGTTCTTTATAGTGCCTATGAAAACTATCTTCACTCTGTTCAAAAGGGTTTTCAAACCCAAAATAATATTCCACCTATTGAGACATGTTTGATTCTACAGTGCTACTTTGTTATTCCACAACCATATTCATATTCTTGTTACGTGCTTAGAATCATGAATGTAACCAACCTCTTCTTCCTCTAAGACAAACCCATAAGCTGCACACTCTTCTTCTTCAACTTCTTCAATGAAAAACCTGATGCACTGAAACCTTATCTTCTTCAAACATTCTTTTGGAGTGCAAAAAAAAAATACCCTGAACACTTATTCTTCTTCTTCCTAGAATCACAATTTCTCTTTTTTTATTATTAAGTCAATGATGTCCAGCTCAACATAGCATCATCACAGTTGTCCCGAAGCAGGTAAGAACTTCTACCACAACTCAAAAATTGCATGCCAATCCCTACTTGCATACCACCCTGCCTGCATGCCTTCCTGCTTGTGCACCTCCAACTACTTTTGTGCCACAATTGTGCAGAACTCACAACTTTCACACCACTTAGGGGTTAGAAAAAACACACATGATCTATAGAACTCCCTACATGCATGCCTCTTACAATTTGTGTCCCACTTCTTCTTGCGTTTAACTATGCTTGTGGGCAACCCTACTTACGTTCCACTCTACTTGCGTGCCTCTCTTCTTTTGCACCTTCCTACTTGTGCACCTTATAAATAACTCCCAACTTGCATGTCACTTCATCTTGTGTGCCACTTTCTACTACTTGCACGATCAGAGATCAAATTTTCTCTTAGGTGTTGAACTTTTAAAATTGGGAAGACTATTGGTCTATTTATATGCATTTTGGTGACTTGTGTGACATATATATTTGCGCGCCATTCTTACTTGTGTGCTGATCCATTACTTGCACACTGCTCCGTCACATGTGTGCCATTCAATCACTAGCGCGGCACTTTATTTCATTTGTCACATTTTGATATGATGATGCTAAAATATGACTTGCACGAATCATACACTTGGAAACCACTTATACTTGTGCTTCACACTTGTGAACCACTTATACTTGCATGCTAATATTTAACATGCATGCCACATTATTTCATTTATCATATTTTGATGTTATGATCTTGAAATATGACTTGCACGGAACATACACTTGTGCGCCACATACACATGCGCGCCAAACTTGCGCACCCCTTTTGACTTTCAGGCCACTTTATTTCCTTTTACAAAAACACATCTTTACTCCCCCAATCCTTCATAATGATTGCATCACTAGTTATCCAAACATATGATATTTTTGAAATACAAATCAGCAAAGAGTCATCATAGTTTTGGCCATTCTCATAGTGCCAAGCCAATGTACTACTTCTTATCTTCTCTTCATCTTCAACAATCATCCTTCTTTCTTCTTATACTCTTTGGAATATGTATTCTAAAGTACTTAATCATGCTCACTTCGAATACTTAATTCATTTCGGAATTGTAATTCCAAATAAATCCAATCATCTCTCTTCATCCAAAAGTGGAGGACTGAGGAATATTCAAATACCATCAATGTTGAAGACAATGTATCAACTTTGATACAAATATTTGGAACTTTAAGAACAGTTCATCAATCATCTAATTTCAGAGAAATGTGTAATGCATGACCATCTAAGAATAAAAAGCCCTTCCACACTCTCTCTTCTTCTTCAACCATCATTCATTACTTCATGATAATCATATGATTCTTCTCATCAAGTATGCTCTTTAATTGTTGTCATGGAATCGTGAAAAATTGCGTGGTATTATTCAAATCCTCATTCTTCTTCAATCATCCATAGATGGATGGTACTTCACCAATATTCATTATTGTAAATAATGTTCCACCTTTGAAAAAAGTTCTTTGAACTTAAGATATGTTCAAAAATCGTCTCAATTTCATTCACCATTAACAATGGTGTCCTACTTTATCTCCTTCTTCATTTTGACCAGTATTAAAAACAATGGGAAAAAATACAATATTTATACATAAAGTGGTTCCAAAAGTCTCCTCCTTTGTATTTTGTTTTCAATACCATAAATCTCACATTCAATGAATGTGTCAATTTCAAAATGAGAATATTCTCTCTCCCCTTTACTTCTTTCTCTCCCACATCACTTTTCAACTTTTATTTCACTTTCTATCCCCCTTATTGATAAGAAATAAAAATTCCATAGGAAAAGGGTATCGGTATATTATTAAGAAATGTACCATCAACCACTTCACTCTAAGTCTACTTGAGAAATGATTGGTGTAGAAAACAAGAGGATTTGATTTAGACAACAAACCTATCCATTATCTTTTGATCATGATACCTCATGAGATGAGAACTCATGTACTTTGTCTTTATGGTATTTCCACTTTCATTCTAAGTAGAGGATAATAAATGTGCTCTGAAATAACCAGCCTGAAACTACTACACTTAGTTAAATAAGAAGATCAAAACAATTCATGTATAATTGGCTAGATAAGCGGTATTGGGGAACTTTCACTCTTCTAATGTCACTGATTGAATTAGTAACTCCACCTTTGTAAAATAATTTTTACATTGAGTAACCAAGGATGAGAGGTTGAGAGATGACATTCCTTTCCAAATGAAATGATCCTCAAACAATCTTCAGAGAAATTGATTTTAATACCAACTGAAACTGATACTAATTGAGATAATGACTCTGGCATCTTCTTCATGTTTCTCCCCCTCAAGGGAATACTTCTCAGGTTCTCCCCCTAAGAGCTGGATTCCCCTTAAATTACTTGTATTATGAGAAAAAATACAATACATAAGAATTTAAGGGAATAAGGTGGATCCTCCTCACTATATAAATTTGAACAATAAGGTTGAGACTATTTTCTCAACCCAGATGCTCCATCATTCACACTATCACAACTGATATTTAATGATGACTGTCATTGTGCGGACCTCAATATTTTTTCCATCTCTTTGTGTGTGAGTCTTCTCTCTTGAAGAGTATTAGAATTACTAGAGTTTCATAGTGAAACATTCATCTTATTGAGAAATTCATTTTGGGATGGAATTAATTCCATGCAACTTTTAAAAGTGTGAACGTCCTTGTTGGACATCACACATAGATCTTCTTTGTCTTCATGTGAAATCTTATATTTTCCTTTTTTAATATACTTTGCCTGTGCATCTTCCTCCTTTCTCATTATTTCCAAATGATGAGGGAAAATAACCAATATGTCTTTAGGAAAAGTTGAATCATGTTTGTAATTTCCAAATGTCCTCTTTAGATTGCCATCCCTATTTATTATTCTTTTGGATACACTACCCATCAACTTCTTGGATTTAGAATCCAAGGACATCTCAGTTTTCCTCCTAAAAATCTTCTTGAGAGAATTTTCTTTTGCATTGTACTTATGATTACTTTCCAATATAGATACTTCATTCTTCACTAGCTTCCGTGACCTTCTTTTTTTATTATCTTTGAATACATTCTGAGATTAGCATGAACCATTCTTGTGACCACTCCCATTGCATACATCACAAAGGTCTTCCAGCATTCCAAATTCATTTACAGTATACCTATACTTATGGATATGTGGATTTTTCTTCTTATTTTATTTCTTTTCCCCCATTGATATGGGATTTATCTGTGGTTTTTCATTTAAGGCGTTGTAGATACAAGTCGTTGAACAATGCCCAAATCTGTTGAAACCCCAATATTAAACCATAAATCTTGACTTAACGATATCTTCTGTATTAGATTGTTGAGCCTTCTTCTTGATGTGTGGTGCTCTTTCTGGGGAACCATCTTCCATATTATTATTATTTTCCACCATATCCATGGTGATAGTCATCTCATCACCTTTCCCCATCCATACATGTTTAGAGTTTTTCTTGCAACCTGTACTTTTTATAGAAATAGTTTTAGAAACATTGGTACGGGTTGGAATGGATGGTACCTTAAAATTCTTAGAATCTTTTGTTAGATCAATGAGTGAAGCCGTGATCTTCTTATCACATGTTGGAGGTATTTTGACAATAGAATCCTCTAGGGATAATTGAGTACTATCATCAATTGTTTTTTCTTTTTTGGAGACTCAATATGTGTCTTCTCAAGATTGGTCAACTGAACATCCAAATCAAGACATATCATATTGAGGGTGAATATTTGGTCTTTAATAATAGTCATATTATCTTCACATACCTTCTTTAATATTTAAACTTCATCTTCATGCATCCTTACTTTGTTTTGTAACAAAGAGTCAAGTCCATTGATCATCTTGGAATCTTCTTCCAAATATATCTTTTCGATTTCAGTGATCTTTTTCAGCACATCTACTAGTCCATGGATCTTATTTTCTAGAGTCTTGTTGAATCCCTCATTTTATTCAACACCTTTGAGACACTTTGAAGAACATACTAAAAATACCCTATTTGTTATTTCAAAGGCTCAAACATGTATGGAGAGATCTAAACACTGAACATTTTTTTGCTTGTAAGAATTTCTCAAAAACATTAGTTTCTTCTTCAATATGAGGGATATTTTCATACATGAATTGAAATACTCCACAAACTGGGGATGTAAATTCTTCTTGAATACCATGTAGAATCATTCATAATCTATCAACTGATTTTTCATGAGTTGTTGTAGATTGATTATCACCACTTGTGCTCACATTTTCGTAATGGTAATAATTTCCAAATGTACTAACACATACCTATTGATCAATTGAGGTAGGAAGGTTTTCCATATTTATTATGGGAACTTGATACAACTTCTAATTACTTTCCAGGTTTGGTGTGTCTTCAATGTGATTTAGATATGGGGAACCAGATGCTTACTCTTCTTTAGATAAGAGGGACTTCTTCTTCAACATTCTCTTCTCCTTATTTTTCTTATTCATCATGGGTTTGGTAGATATAGAATTATTCTCAGAGATAACTTACTCTTCATCAATAATACACTTCATTGTTAACTCAAGAAAGAATCTCAATTCATAAAAATCATATATATTCAATGTAGAGAATCCAACAGAGGTGAACCGTTGCCTATAATACCAATTGAGAGGACTAGTTTGGGATATGCCTAACACAATGAGGGGGGGTGGTAATCAATGTTGAGGAATTTTTATACAATTTTCTTCTTTTTATCCTTGTAACTCTTGACCTATTAAGATCGTGATTCTCTTATTTTATTTTCCCTATAGCATGAAACCATATAAAAGTAGTAAAATTATACAAACGATATTTTTACAAGGTTCGCCAATCAATAAGAGCAGTTACATCCTTGTCGTGTATGGTAATGACCAGTGGATAGATTCTCCACTATAATGTAGTAACTGTTACGATTTTTGACTAGGAAAAAAATCTGCTAGTTAGTGTGGTTCACTATACTCGGAGGGGGGAAGGGACAAAATCATCTTACAACTTTCAATGATTAGGATGTACCCTTAAACTTGTTGGTTATTTATATTGGTAGTGTAGACAGTCTCTTGCATCCTCTAACTGGTTCTTTATACTGCATCCAAAGATAGTATTCTCTCTGTTCCATGATTTTTCAACAGTAAAATAATCTCCCACCTATTGAGACCTATTGGATGATACAGTGATACTTTTTTTTTCTACAAACTTATTTGTCTTCTTATTACTTGCTTAGCAGAATTCAAGTAACCAACCTCTTGTTTCTCTATAGAAAACCTATAAGCTTCCCACTCTTGTTCTTCTACTTCTTCAATGAACTACCAACTGCACTGAGTCCTGCTCTTCTTCAAACATTCTTTTTCAGTGAAAAAAAACACCATCACAGAACCCTTCTTCTTATTATTGTAAGAATTAGAAGTTATCTTTGTGATTGTTAAATCAATGAAGTCCAGCTCAACATATCATCATCATAGTTTTCCAGAAGCTAATATGAACTTCTAGAACAACTCACAACTTGCGCGCCAATCCATTCTTACGCACCACCCTGCTTGCGTGCCACCCTGTTTGTGTGACACCAATTAATTGCACACTATAATTGTTCACAACACACAACTTGCACGCCACTTCAGGGTTAGACACAACACAATTTTTGAACAGAACTCCCTTCTTGGGCACCTCTTACATCTTGCATGACACTTCTGATTGTGCACCACTCTTACTTCACACTACTTTGCTTTTGTTCCTCTCTACTTGGGAGCCTCTCTGTTTGCGTGACTTCTTACTTACACACCTTATAAATAGCTCCCAACTTTCATGCCACTTCAACTCACATGCCACTTTCTACTACATGCTTGATCAGAGCTCAAAATTTCTCTTAAGTGTTGCGATTTTAAAATTTGGGAGGCTAGTCATCTATTTATAGGAATTTTGGTGACATCCACGCCACATACATTTGTGCGCTATTCCTACTTGCATGCCTCTCCATCACTTTTTCACTGGTCCATCACTTGCACGACACTACATCACTAGCATGATAATTTTGTTCATTTGTCAAATTTTGATATGATGATGTTGAAATATGACTTGTGTGCAACATACACTTACGCACCACTTATACTTTCACACCACTTATACTTTCGCGCCAATCATTAACTTGCACACCACTTTTATTCCATTTCCATATTTTGATTTAATGATCTTTAAATTTGACTTGCGCAACAATATACACTTGTGCACCACATATACTAGCACACAACACTTGCACACCACTTTTGACATGAACGCCACATTATTTACTTTTCCAAAAACACTCCTTTACTCCCCCTATCATTCACAAGGATTGCATCATGAGTTAATCAAACTTATGATATTTATGATATAGAAATCAGCAAAGCATTGTCATAGTTGTGGCCACTCTCATAGTGCCTAGCCCATGCACTACTTCTAATATTCTCTTCATCTTCAATAGTCATCCTTATTTCTTCTTATACTCTTTGGAATATGAATTCGAAATTACTTCTTCATCCTCAATTCAAATACACAATTCCTTTTGATGTTTTAATTCTAAAGACCTCCAATAATCTCTCTTCATCCAAATGTGGATGCCTGAGGATTCTTTAAATACCTTTAATGCTGTAGACAATGTATCACCTTTGATACAAATATATGGAACTTTATGAATAGTGCTACAATTGTCTGATTTCAAGGAAATGTGTAATGCACGACCATCTAAGATTGACAAGCCATTCCACACTCTCTATTTTTCTTCAACCACCATTCTCTACTTCATGAAAATCATATGATTATTTTCTTCATGTATGCTCTTACAAGGTTCTCATGAAATCTTGAAGCATTTCTTAGTCTTATTCAAATCCACATTCTTCTTCAATCATCCTCAGATGGATGATACATCACCATTCTTTATTGTTTTAAACAATGTGTCGCCTTTCCGACAACTTCTTTGAACTCTGGATCAGTTCAAAAATCATCTGAATTGTATTCTCTATGAATTATGGTGTTTGACCGATATTGACAATTATTGACAACAAGTACAATCATCATACAAAAATTGGCCCCAAAAATTATTTGGAATAAAATTATTCTAATATTTTGGGATAATAAGAAGATAAATAAAAAAAAATTAGAAAAAGTAACCTAAGCCAGTTCCCAATCTGGTCCAAACTATTTAGGACTTGCAACCTATATCATTGGTGAATGAACATTATTTCAAAAAATGACATAATTGGAACCACCCCATAAAATGAGATCATCATCAGATAAAGATTCATAATATGTATCTATAAATACGATCCAATTAATGGAACCTGTTTTGGTGATGAATAAGAATATGAATCTAGGTTCCCTAACCATAATCTTGGAAGATGTCATATAGATCAAGGAGATCATGGAAGAAGTGGTCATATAGGGACATGATGCTTATGCAGTAATTTTATGAGGTCATATATTATATAGAAACATTAAGACCAGTAATTTAGAAAGCTCAATAGAAGCATCAATGCACTCTTGAATCGTCTTGGACACATTTAGTTCTAATCAATATGGAGGACAGATTTGAAAAACTGAAAATGCATAGATATCATCGAAACATGGTAATGATTTCTCAATATAACTTTATTTCTTTAAAAAAGTCCCAAAATGTTGGTCATGTATAGGAACCACTTACATAAGTTGAATTAGCCTCTAAGCCATATAAAAAGGAGTGACGTCATGATAAGAGGACATTCCTAGGATCTAGATTAAATATATCCTAAAATAGATGGATTTTTCCCAAATAAACCACAATTTGGAATTCAATCTATACCTCCATAGTTCTTGTTGAGTAAATCATTGTGGCTCCTTTAATCAATCATGATATAGAAGATGAAGTCACTATAGTAGAGGCATATCATGTGGGGAAAAGTTCCACTAAATGTCATAATGTCATCTCTTATATAATGGATGATCAAAACCCAACATACAAGGGAATATAAGACACATGTATATATCTATAACGCTATGTGATATCAATATCCATTAGAAATTGATTGATAATAGCACTCAAATTAATCTCATACCCATATACACCTGTATAATATTGGGTTACAATGATGATGATATGTCTCTATCTAAAAAAATCATATAATGGTATGACATGAGCGAGAAGTGACCTCTAATTAGAATCAATCTCATAAAATAGTATTATGAACTCATATATGATTCAATGTTTATTTTTTTTCCACTAATAAAAACCATTTTACACACTACTGTTAAGGTCAAGGATCTATATGAACATGGAATTCCCTTCATCCTACCATCAATGCCATAAATACATTTTCAGTGGATATATAAAAGTGTTGTATGGTGGTAATATACCTTTCATGTGATTTTAATATCAATACAAGTATCTAATATTCTGTAAAATTGAACGAATGTTGCCATTGGTAGACTACACCATCAAGAATACTTTCCCAAATAGTTTGGAGATAGATTGCATAAGTCCGTGGAGTGAACTTTTCAAGGAATATAGACTACTGATCAATAGAATTGAGACAAAAACCATTGATTTGTTTTGTTATCAAGTCATAAAAATTCCATTTTAGATGTTAGATAATTTAATAAGATTCTATTCATACGAAGGTTATGAAAATGTACCTATTGAGGAACCATCACCAATAGTAAAGTACTCCATCTAACCATTCATTCAGATCAATCTCATTGCTAATAACCTCTACACAAGGGCTAATTTAACCAATATTTAGGTAAAAAACAATGGATATTCAATAAAATAGTCCGAATCCTTCATAAAATGAGGATGACATTGGTCATGGGTAGTTTTTTCTCGAATCCTCATAAAATTAGTAGAATACACTGAATCCAGTAATGTATAGGAGTGAAATAATTTTTTAAAAAAATAATAAAATCCCTAATTACAATTGAAAAAAATCATTTCATAAATCTTAGGATATTGGGAAATCTTATACCCTTGATGATAATGAAGTGGAAGGTGAATATATTCAATATTCCAAAGATAATGATGCCCATACAGTAACATCATTAGTATCTAAAATTCAAGCATTCCATTTTACTAATCCTAAAATTTCCAATCCTTTCAACCTTCAATAATTTTATGGTAGATGATGGAGAAGAAGAAGATATCAGAGATGTGGTTCTAGCATTTGAGTAAGGCATATCAACCAATATTGATGAGATCATACATGTCAATATATGAACTATAAAACCCCATGATTTTTTATATTACGTCCTTTAAAAGATCCAAATGTTTTCGGTATCTTATTACACATGAAACACACTCATAAAAATAAATCGATAAAAATTAAGATAGAAATAAAAATATTAAGTATGAATATTAAATCATAGTCACTTTGTTAGTGAAAATGAAAATTTGTATTTACTCTATGAATTATATGTTTATAGAAAATAAATTATACTTTAAATATGAATAAAATTCAATTAGATAATCTAAAATGGGTAATAAGATTATTTATTATTTAAAAAAGTTTTTCTGTAAAAAAATGTATTTTATGCGATGAAGAATTTTATTTAAAGAGACATATGTTTACTAATAAATTATTTTGCTAATAATAATTTGTTAACCCAAAATTATTTACTAAATGATATGATATGGTAATAATAATAGTTAATATTTGAAAAGGTCATCTTCCAATTAATATAGATTTTTGATTATAGATTTTTTATTTTATTAAGAATTGAAATTTATAAATGTTTTTATATTAACTTAATAAAAATTATCTTTATCTTTTAATTCCTCATATAAAATTTGAATTATTTTATGTATTCGATATTTTATTTGAAATGGTTGGTTTTTAGTCGAAAATATGGTTTCTCGAAACATATAATTTATATAAATTCACTGTTATATAATAACAACCAAGATATTTTTAAAATCATTTATATTATAAAATTTTTATTTTAGAAATAAAATTATTAATTTTAAAATATTATTAGAAATTATGAAACCATTGAAATATATTTTTATAATGCATCAAAATGATACTTTTATATAAAAAGTACTTTCATTCATTTCTTTGAATGATGTTTTATCATGGGAGATTAAGTTTTTTCTTGAATTAATGGCCTCTTAATGTTTATTTTTCATATATTAATTCAATTTATCTCATTGAAATTAGTATTAAAAATAGTTTTAACATATATATAAAAAAATCTTAAAAATGTTACTTCTCTAAAAAATATTTTTATGCGATTAAGTGTATTTTTTTAAAAGTATCTTTTTCAAACCATTAGAAATTTTATTTGATATAATGATATTAAAACAAAAAATTTTATATTTATAAAATTAGTTAAATTGGTTGATCATAATATTTTTCATTACAATGAATTACTAATGTTAGAAATAAATTACAGTTTTAAAAATAAAGTGGGGTAAAAAAATTATAATATAAAATACTATAAAAAACTCAATATTATCACAGAAAGAAGAGGTTTTGGGGTTTTGTGAACCACAATCATTTTATATCCTCTTTTTTCCATTTTTTGGCCATTGACACTTGAATAGTGACCTTACAATATTATAAATGCAAGGGTTACTGCAAAAAAAAAACTATTTCCGTAATGTATAAAAGGTAACATATTAACAACTTCATGAAAAAATGTTTCATCAAATATATTATTGAAACAATGACATTTTATCCTCCAAGATTCATCTATGACTTTTAAAATCTTCAAGCACCATTGTATAGAATAAGACAGTCATTTCCAAGGAGACTTCCAAGGAAAATTGTAATCCATAATATGAGTATTAGAGACTACATAGTTTTTCTTCTCATATATATTGTTTACATTTTATTTAAAACCACCCAATATAATTATATTAGAATAATTTATAAACTATAATGAGATAATATTATTGGAATTATCATAGTTTATTCATATACCCCATCCATTAGAGAAAAATATACCGTTGTTCATGTGTTGTGCGGACTATCAACACCATGAAGCAACATGTTCATTTTTACTACGCAACATTCCTAGGATAGATATAATAATGGAATTAAAGGATAAATTTGGTATTATAACAAAAATACCACAAAATCCTTCATTAAATCATTGTATGTTCTTGTTAGGGTCAGTATAAACACTAAATCGAGCTATACTATGAATTGATTTCTTGAATGTATATAGGTGATTTATTATATTTATAATATGAAATAAATGTGTGAATAATTGTTTGATTTTAGTTTGGGAGATTTTATGTAAATATTTTATTCCTTAATTATGAAAACACACTTTGATTATTGAGAACCGCCAAAACATGATTTTCATCGGTTTCATTTTCATATATAATCATCAATACCCTCATTAATGGAGTTTAAAACAAAATAAATAATTATAAACCATCCCTAACACAACATTAAATGTTTTAGTATATATGAACTTTGAAATAAGTATGAACATGGACACCTCTATTAGTAACATGTATAGATGATCAAAACTATATACACATGCTGTGAAAAATCGAATGATTTCAAGTAGAGGATGGATATTTATGAAGAGTGTGAATAAAAATTCATATGAAAAATGTTATAAATCATGTAATTAACATACTTTTGTTTGTGTTACATGTGGTTGAAGTATGTTTGTGGAATTCAGGAACATGTGGTAAGGGTTTCATCTAAAATTCATCGCATTGATACATGTTTGGTATTATGCACCAAATATCACATTTTTGTTATATATTCTACCAATTTTAGATAAAATGTTGTGAAATATATTTTAATCATGGTATTTTATGTCCAATTATAAAACCTATATTTCAAGGGATTTTATTAATGTGTTACTCAAGCTTGATAGGTTTTTTGGTCAAAATTATAATTTGTTGAGACATGTTACATGTTATACATCATGTTTAATTTTTATATTTTTTTGTTGACTTACTATCCCATTAATTTTATATAACTTATTTCATTTTTTAATGGGATTTAATATCCAAACCATATTTCCTTATACAAGTAGATATTGATTTAGTTGCATCCCAAGTTGTAGGGATTTAAAAAAAAAACATTTTTTGTTCATTGGGTTTTGATCATTCATTGATTTATTTTAGATAAGTTGGGTTCATTTTATAATTTTAATTTTTATGTGGTATTATAATTTTTCATAAAGATATACAATCCCACTACATAAACCCTTTGGAAAATATTTCTCACTTCTTAGGATATATTCTTTAAGAATGATCTAGTTTCATTCTCTAAATGGATTATGATATGTTTATTCTAGTATTTAATATGTCATATACTCAATATTTTATATGAAATGAACATAAAATTTTACATAAATCATATATTATTATGGCCATCTAGAGGGAATGATATTTTATTAACACGAGGAGATGTATTTTTGTACCATATATTGTTATCCGAATACATATGATTTTTGGTATGTTTACTACTTGTTGTTTGGACATACACCTTATTTATTAGGATGGGTTACGACCATTTTATCTTTTTATTGATATGGGAAGGGGTATTGAAATAATTGATTACTATTGGTTACTAACAGACATTTATCATGTATTGATATTCAGTATTCTTTATTATATTGATAATGATGGTTTTACTATACCAAAGGTTCCTTGAGGAATAATATGAAAGGTGTTGTTGACTCTTATAGTGAATGAATAATAATTAATCAGGTTAAATGTGGGGCCCAAAATATTTATTACCTCTATTCATCGGTATGTCTCATGAGAAAAAATTACTTTTGGTATTTTGTGTATGCCTGCCAAATTCTGCATGATATCTTAACTTTTGACTTAAGGACAAGTAATGTTTCTTGGAATAAGACCGTTAAAATAGGTTTTTGATGTCTGAAATTATGCATTACATATATATGAGATCTAAATTACTGATATCCATATTTTTTATTTGTTTCATGGATATAACATTCATTAAGTTTCATGTATATTTTGGATTCATGACGTGCACCTATTCATACCATAATATTTTTTCCTTTTTTATGATGTGATTAATTTAGTTATATGCTTCCATTACAGTGAATTGTTCTCACCACTTCTTATATTTACATTTAATTGATTATTATTAAAATTAGTAAAATTGGCATGTTTATAAGGATATCATGTGTGGAATTATTTTTGGGAGATGTTGAAGATTATAATGTGAAAATGCTCCATTTAATATAAGGAACTTGTGACTTAATAGTTTATACGTTTATCATAATTTCATAAATAGATAATCATGAAATTATCCTTACGATGTATGTGATACATTAATAATTACAGGTTTTTTTTATTAATGAGTGTTATTTCTAGGATTTTACAGTTGATATCAATGTTATTTTTTAATGTATGTATCTATGAGCATAGGATCAGGGGGAATGGGTATAGGGTGTCAAAGTTCCCATCAAAGGGAAGGTTTAGATAACATTGGTGATTAATATGTTTTTTGAGGATAATATAAGGGTCGATAAGTTAAGGATGATCAAAATTTGATGGTATTGATTACAATTTTGGAAAGTATATGATTTAATGATTTAGTAATAATGTAAGTTTTTATAGAAATTAAGATATGAAAAAATTAGTGAAAACTATAGTAATAAGTATATGAATTTTTTAAAATCAAGATATATTGGTAAATTAGTGATTAAAAGATTTTTACTAGAATTAATCAACATGTAGATATTGAAAAATGGATAGAGTTGTGGTAAATATGCTCCACAGTTTATCATGCTGAAAAGGGTTGGTTAAGCATTTACTCTGTCATCAATATGATTCATGGTGAGTGTGACTAAGACTACTGAAATTTTGAGACACTCACTAGGGATATTCTTTGGATAATAAAATCCTCCTTACAAATTGTTATAAATTATTTAATAATGATATTATGAAATTAGGGTAGAGGACCTAATTGGAAATGACAATGTATAACAAAGGTCTGAACAAATAGATTCATTGTTTGATCTGAACATATCATATGATAAAAACAACGCTGTCATAATGGAATACATATATGGTTCTATTTTTTCTTATTCATATTTTGGTTATTTTTTTTAACTATTTTTGATTTAGAATTTGTATGAAACCGGTTCCTAAAGATAAAACTAAGAAGGGTACACATATAAGAACCATTATTTAATAACCAAATGATGGAGTATACATAAAGGGTTAATAATTAGAGCTTATGAATAATATTATAGAAAACATAAGTTTCATAGTCTTACCTATGGTAATGAGGCTTATTTCAAAATAAAAAATAATTATTGATACTCATTTTTGTTGTCGATAGTGAAAATATTTATCAATGAAATTATAGTATATTCTAAATGTTTTGAAGCTTATGTGAAACATATAAGGATTTTTATTAAATAAATATACATTAATGGTTTGTAAATATATATTAAATGGTATCAATAACATTGAATAGTGTTTTTATTACAAGGTTTTATTTTTGGGTATTACTATTGCATAGAAAATGATTGATTTATGAATAAAAATTATGTTTAATAAACAAGTGATGTGGAGATAACGAAGGTTGTTTTTATTTTGATGATTTAATTTTTATTTTTTAGTGTCATCTGTATTTGTAAATGATATATGATATTTTTTTAAAGTTCATTGCACTTTAGGGACATTGACATATAGTTACTAGTGTTTGGAATTAAAAACATGTTGTCCACTCCATTTGAGGGTTAAATATAGAGTTAATTTTGGGAAGGAAATATAATTTCATTGTTATTTAATTTTTTAGGATTAAAATAGGTTTTGGTAAAGGCCTTTTATTGATTTTATATGATTATGTTATATAGAAACTTGGGTGTATGATTTTAGGAATAAAAAGTGTTTTTTGAGGATGGATAAGTTGGATTTTGAGTGAATATATTTCAATGATTTTTGGGTTTAGAATATTTTAAAAAGTTTATAGAAATTTGGGATTACTATTCATAGTATTATAATTATAAGTATTATAGAACCGAACTCAATGTGACCTAGGTTCAACCAATAATTATATCTAATATGCTAAGAGTTATATAGGATGAACCAAGTATGATACATGTTGGGTTTTTAGAACTATAAGAAAACTTGATAGTTTTACAAAGCGATACATATTGAGGTTGTGATTTACTATGAACATTTATTATAATTAATATATAATTGTTACCAATCATGGTAAATATTTGGTTTTAGAAATGGATGAAGCTTGAACGAACCAATTTAACAATAAACAACATGAATAATGTGGAAACTATCCCAATGATAAAATAAATGAGATAAGGTACTAAGTGATAAATATTACTACATTTAAAATTTGGCTCTCAGTAATCTTGATTAAAAATATGAACATAATTCAATTCCCAAATATATTAAATAAGATAAGTATTAAATATCATTGAAATTAGAGTGACCATGAGGGTAATGATTATAAGATTAAATTTATTACATGTCAAAAATGTGGAAAGAAACAAGGGGGAAGTTAAAAATATGTTTATATATGAATGTATTTAGACTCAAAAAGTGCAATAGACTTATATAAGATAAAAACCCCTTTCTTATAACACCGTAAAATTTAAAAAATAAAACTTTTTTTGATTGCACAAACGATAAGCAACACAAAGCCTTAATGAACCATGATTATTTCCATATAACCATTATAACATAGCCATTAAATTGAAACATATGAGTAAGATTAAATAATTTATAAAATATATAAAAATTTACTAATAAATATAAAATTAGTGATAAAATTACAAGGAAATAAGCACTCAATTTTTAATGATGACATTATATTACTCAAAAATATATGTTTTCATCAATTTTTGTAATTTTTTTTGTGAGAAAAAATTATAATTAATTTTGTGATATTTTATAAAATGAATTTGATAAAATGAAAATAATTTTCTAAATTTTCAAATAAAAATTATTAATGGTTGATTTGTTTTAATTTTCTGAAATGATTTATTTTTCATTAAAAAGTAAAAATTAAGGATTTTCCAATTACTAAAATAAATTTTCATTGAATGATATAATTTATAAATACCTATATATTATAGTTTTTATGTTAAATTTAAATATGATGCATTTTATTTATAATAATATGATTAATTTCATTTGAATAGTAAATTTATATGATATACATATAATTATATTTTTATTCTTATAAATGCAGTTTTCAAAATATTCTTTTTATGTGCGTAATGTTTATCCATTTTGGTTAATTAAAACAACCCCTAATAAAAAAAAATATTTTAATTAAATGTATGTACTATATATATCTTTATATTAATTGAAATTCATTAAATCATTATTTCTAAACAGTGAGTCAATATAAACCATTCATTTCTTGAAAAATGTATTTCTCTAAAAAACATATTTTCATCGCCTCTTATGGGTTTAATTTTAAATTAAATTCTAAAAATTAAGTGAATTTAATTAAATAAATATGGATTTATATTATGAATATATATAATTAATATTATTTAATAAGCTTAACATAATTTTTTCTATAATTAGTAGTGATTATAGTAAAATTTTATTTCCATGGTTACGGGTAAAACATGATTACCGGATGTGGGGTTAATAAATAAAGATAATGGTTAAAATAAAAAAAATCATTCAAAATCCCATTTTTGGTTTAATTATAAAAAAATACTTACCACCTTATAATATCATATATTTTGGATCCATTTTCCATTATATTGACAAGACTTTGAGTTAAAACTTTTAAATATTATTAGTGTGCCACTACCCCCACTTATAAGAGGACACCTACTATCCTCTTCTATGCACACTTCAGAAGCCTATTGTATTGGAAAATAACTTCCCAAATTATTTATTTAAGTCCATTTAAATTTCTTATAATCCCTTATTTTTTTAAAACCTTCATAGGAAGGATTTTTGTGTAAACATAAAGAATGTTTTTGACGAAGATGTATCATTCTTAACTTATAATTTTTATTTTATTACATTCCACATCCTAAAAATATTATTCAACCACAATTATATAATAATTTAGGATATAACAAACACATATATATATTTTATGGTATTACATATATAATCTACATCTATATCCTCTTCCATTAAATGTGAAATGAAACCATTATTCATGTGTACATCGGACTACCGCCTCACGAACCGATGTAATTTGTTTTCCCTAATTGGATCTCAAAAATGTGTATGATGATGGATTTCATATATATATATATTATATGAATTAAAAATTTATGGTTCTAAAAAATTAATATATCATATATGTTTTCTACATTTTCATTATTTAAAAGATAACTATGTTGTCCGTGCGCTTGTATGGATTACCACATCTATGTTGTGATGTGACTCATTTTTCATTTTTCATCACATGGGTGGTATATATAAGTTCATTTAAAGAAATAGTATGATATTTATGATATAATTATAACTATATAAATTTAAAATAACACTTAAATTCATTCGATCATGATCATTGAAAAAATGAAAAGTCACTTATGTATATGTATAAACTACCATATTCTTGATTGTAACAATGTTTTTTTTCATCTATAATCATATTTATTGGTTGGTTTTATAAGTAAAATTAATATTTATTTTTTTCAAATTTTCAAATTTATTATTTTAGAGATGATGAATTATTAATTACTTTGACTATAGTCATCTTACCAATATGATTTTGGACATATGATCCCAGTATCATCAAAAAAATCGACATGAACCTAAATGATTAATAAATTGCATATAATGTAGTAATGAAAAAGGAATACTTATGTTTTATAAGGTTATGAGTTAGGTAAATAATTAATATAATTTTATCATATTGGAAGATAATTAGTGCACATGATAGGCTGGGCACGTGGAAAGAGAACTCGTTAAACTTCCCTTTTTCTTCAGGTTTTGAGAATTATCTCACAAAATAACTTTCTATATCTATTTAATGGTATGGAATGATTATAAGTTATATATCTATTTCTCACTAGTATAAAAAAATTATTCTCGATTCCATTGATAAGGTAATATATACCAAATATTCTTTTCTCAAATTCAACCTATTTGTTTCCATTGGTATTTTTTTATTATAACTTATGATTAAATTCAGTTTGTGGAATACATATGATTGTAAATGTAATGATGAATGAGAAAAATAAAACATAAATGTATTGGATAATGATTTTTTATCATGAGTGATTTTTTATGGAATTGTGGAGGAAACATACTCTTTTATGGGACTTTGTCCACAATGTAATATTGTCTATGTAGTTATCCTTGAATCATGTTTATGTCATATTATATGTCACTACCACATTTACTATATTGTTATGATCTTATGATTATATGTCAATTATTTCTTTATTACTTGTTATTTATGATTAATCTTCTATTTTATTATATCATGTTATCATATTTAGTTAAACATTGTGTTTCCTTATCATATTTATAACCTTAATCAGATCTTTAGATCACCCAATTATTTTATTTATTACACAAGTTATGTAAAGAATTTTTAGGATATTGAATGTATTTTGAAAATAAATATAGTGAATAAAATTAGGACATCATGTTTTAGTTACCTTTTGATGTAATATTAACCAAATCATCTAAATACACTAGGACTAACAATATTTGGTTGGTACTTACTGGATATTCATATCTAAAAATCTAATAATAATATATATAAAAGGACTGGTTAAATATATCTGGTATATGAAAAAGGAATAGTTAACTTTGGGTATTAACACTATAATAATTTTGTTATAACCCAAGGAATAAGAAAAATAATTGGAAAATATCTTGGAATTTTAGTGAAGTATAGAGTGCGTGGTTTCCAAGCAATTAAGAATCTTTCTAGATACTATAATATGATGTGTATTTGGAAACATTATACCTATAGTCATTAACTTTATAAGGGATCATTTTACCTTTAATTGATCTTCACCTAGTTCATTAAAATGAGGCCTTGTTTCAAAAATGGTTTAACATTCATAGATGATATGTTTTGTAAATTCAAAAAATCTATATGAACAATTTTCAAAGACTTTAAAAAATTGTTAAGTTATAAAACAAAATAGGAAACATTATCTTGTATAACTTATATTCAAACCTATTGAATCATAATTTAGGATATACATAACATTTATACATTGTTATTTATATTTTTATAAGGTACTCTATTTTATGTAAATGTATTCTTATCTTTTAGTTTTTTTCATTTAAGTTACTAGTATAGAATATGAAAAAGTATGCCAAAAACAAATGTAATTCGAAATGCGATGATTTTCCCAATGGGATTCCAAATCATATTGGAATGATATTTGAGAACATCAGGGAATTACAAGCTTAATGAGTTCAGGTTTTGAATAATAACATGGATCATTTGGAACTCTCTCTTCATCATCTGAAAGATAAAGTTATAGTGGAGTCTTTTATGAAAAAAGGCTCTATAAAAACATTGCATCTTATGAATCCCTCATCACGGAATAATGATTTCACTCTATTGAGAATATATTCTATGTACTACAATTCTTAGTGTAATAAAAAATTATGACATTTATTTATCTCATCGAAGGGGAATCAAATCAGTGGTGGAAACTGAACAAGAACAAAAAGTCCAAAGATGATATTTATTTCATGGAATGGGTACACTTAAAGAAAATATTTTTCAAAAAATATTTTCACCATGCTCTCTATCATAAAATAGAGTGGTATTTCCTTAGATTAAATAAAAAAGTAGATGTTTTTATTAAGGAATATCAGTAAAAATTCTTAAGGAACGGGTGATATTCCTCTATATTTATAATTAAAACCAAAATTAATGTGAAAATTTTATTTAATGGGTGAAATCCATGTATACAAAAAGAATTTTAAATTGAGTGATTTGAAAAATATGAAGAGATTTTTTTCTTTAACCTAAATATTGATATAAAGATTTATGAATCTCAGTGGTTTCCTCAGATTGGAGAAAAAAAAATCATAAAATGAAGTTTTATTTTGGAGTATCAACTGATAAATCTCATGGAGGAAAGAAAAAATTATATCCCAACTTCAAAACACATGTGAAGAAGAACCCTAAATTTTTTCTTAAGGGAACCATAAGATGTATTAAATTTGAAAAATTATGGAATTGGGGAAATCAGTGCAAAAGGGAAATGAAGAAACCCACTAATGTAGAAGAAGAAAATATGGTTTAGATCCATCCAAAGCTCGAGGTGTAGCATTTAAACTACAAGGATAATAATAATTATGAAAACCAATTCCCAAAGAAAAGAGTTATTAGGGACAATAAATGAATAAAATCCTACAAGGCATAGGGAATTAAGACAGGAACATGCTATCACTTATGGAAAGGTGCATCCAAAAAAGATGCAGTGACTAGTATGATAGTTATTAATTCAAAAATTCTGAATATACTATTTTATTTTTGTTCTATTCATTCATTTATATCTTTAAAATACTGTATAATTATTCAAATACTACCTCAAAACACGAGGTTTTTGCTATCTGTGGGAACAACTAATGGATAATTTACACCATCCAAAGTATAACACTCATCCCAGTCATTTTTTTGTGCGTTGAATATTTTAGAAAATATCATATTACTTTCTTTAGTGGAGTTTTGTGAAATATTTTTGATGGATTTATTGTAATTTTATAAATACAACCCAAATTGTTGAGTGAGTGAGATCACTCTTCTTGTTCCAAGTCATCTCTAATTCTGTACAAGTTTATGGAGGATGTTGAATCTACCAAAGATATTTATTTTCAAGAGTCGGTATTATTGCCTTATGAATAATATTGTCTATCCTATATGAATGCGAAAATGAGGAGAATCATTGTGGAAAACATTCATGTTGGGAGGGACTATGCAGATGTATTACCTGAAAACTTTCATAGAATTCATCTCGATTAAGAGGTTGAATCCTCATTCGAATTTTCACCTGGATCTCTTCCAATATCTAAGAATCATTATAGAATGAGAAATGTTGATTTATAATATCTGAAAAAGTAGTTATAAGATAATTTTAAAAAGGGGTTTATACGTCAAACTGGTTCCCCAAGTGGCGAACCATTCTTATTCATCATGTAAAAAGATGGCTCTATTTTCCATTTCGTTGATTACCATTTACTCAAAAAAGTCATAATAAATAAGATGTATCCCCTAACTTGGATAAAATAATTTTTAAATCAACTATGTGGGATTGAAAATTTTATTATGGTGTAATTTAAATCATGATATCACCAATTAATGGTGAAGAAGGAAGGTATTCCCAAAATTACCTTTCAAACATGGTGTGAACACTATGAGTTCATATTGGCACCTTTCAGACTCACTAACCCTCTAAAAATCATCATGGGATTAAATAATAGAGTGTTTAGAGATAAATTTGACAAATTATTGGTAACATTTATATGTTATATTATAATATTCTATAAAAGAAATATGGATCATGGGGATATTTCAAATACTATGAAAAATTCTTTATGAAAGGAAAAGCTATATAAAAAGTATTGAAAATGGGAGTTTTGGATGAATGATGTAACATTATGGGGGGATGTTATCGCCAATAATGGATATATGTGAACCATTTAAAATAATGGAAATTACGGATTATCTTAGACTAGAACATATAATAGTGATATAAATTTTCCCAAGACAAGATATAAATTACCTTTGATTTGTGAGAAACTTATTAAGATTATAACACTTACTAGCTATATAGACGCATAATGGTTTATGGTTTTTTGGGAAAGTGAATGAGAAGATAAATTTAGTGAGTTTAAAATATGGATTATCGTTGCACCATTACTTATACTACCCTCAAGTGGGAAAATTATTTGTGGTATATAGAGATTATTAAAATAAGGGTTCATGTTGTGTACTAATGAAAAATGATAATGTGAGAGCCTATTCCACAAGAAAAATAAAATTTCCTGAGAAGAACTATCCAAAAAAAAATATGGATTTGGTTGTAGTGATATTTGCATTGAATATTTGGAGACATCATCTCTATAAAGAGATGGTTGAAATATATAAGGATTATAAGAGCCTCAAATAAATGTTCAAACATAAGGATATTAATATGTGCCAATGAGGATGGTTAGGGCTAATTAAGGACTGTGACCGCTCAATCTATTACCATCATGGGGAAGTAAACAATGTGTTATATGTTCTAAGTAGAAAGGACATGAGAACCTTATCATTGATGATAATTAAGAGTGATCCAATATTTGTATACTTGTAAAGGATCAACATGGGAATCATGAAAGAAGTAATATAATCGTTCTGTTCTCAAATGATTTATTAACCATCCCATCTAGATAAGAAAAAGTATGCTCAACAAGAGGATATAGAAATTCATAATAAGATGGAAGATTTAAGAAAATGGAATTCATTGGAGTTTCGAAATTATGAAGGAGTTAAAAGATTTGTGTCTTGACAATGTGTACCATAAAATCATGAGATAATGAAAATGTTGATGAATATTTCACATAGCTTGAACTTCTCTATACATCTAGGGATACAAAATATATATTAAGGTATCTAAGATAACTATTGGTGGGCCCATATGAATTAGGATATTATGAAATATACATCAAAGTGTATGGTATGTCAGCACATGAAGGATGGAAGGACAATTTATTAGGGGATTATTCAACCACAACCTTTACATATAAGGAAATGGGAAAAAATCACCATGTAATTTGTTATTGGTCTTCCAAACACATCAAGCGGAAATTATTTCACATGGGTTGTGTTAAATCATCTTATAAATATTACTGACATCATTACAATTTTAGAGGACTTCTCAGTTGATATTTTTTGAGGATATATATTAGAGAGGTGGTAGGGATTCATGGACCACCACTATAGATTTTATTTGAACAAGATATTAGATTTACCTCCATGTCTTGGAAGAGATTACAACATGGTAGAAACACTAAGGTGAAATTTGGTACCACTAATCACCTAAAACTGATGGCTAAATTGAGTGGACTATTTACAAACTAGAATACATGTTAAGAGAATACATAATGGACTTCAAAGGATGATTATATAGATATATTTATTTGGTCTAGTTCTCACCAATTAATAACTTTCACTCAATCATAAAAATGGATCTCAGGACGTGATTCATGGGAAGAGATGTATAACACCTATGTTTTTTGATAAATTTAGTGAATAAAAGATATTGGGAATGAAAATGTTTTAAGAAATGGTAGAAAAGGACATGACTATTCATCAATAGATCTGGACTACATAGAGTCAACAGAAGAGCTATGTCGATAATCATTGAAGAGACCTAGAGTTTAATATCAGGGATAAAGAGTTTCTCTATATATCTCTATATAATAGAGTCATGATATTTGAGAATAATGGAAATGTAATCCCCAATGGTTTCAAGACCATTGAGATTCTTAATTTCATCAGAGCCAACATGTGTCAACTACACCTCCAACTAACCATTTCTCATATACAAGATGTATTCCTTGTATCACTCTTGAGGAAGTACATACTATATGCCTCACATGTTTTGAATTATGAGGTGGAATAGTTGGAAAATAATATCTCATATAAGGTGAATATGGTGAATATCTTGAACTGTAGAGATAATATTCAATGAAATAATACAAATCACTTTGTCAATGTATTATAATATATCCATAAACATGAAGAGGAATCATAAGAAACATAGGAATGTAGGAAGCCAAAGTACCAGATATATTTTCACCTTAGCATGTAATAGAAAAATTTCATGTAGAAATTATTTAAATGGGGAAGAATATAACACCATAAGATATAACAAATAAAACTATGTTCAATAGAATATATGACACACAACATCGAGAATAAAAAAACCATGACTATTTATATATGACTGTTACAACCTAGAAATTCAATTGAGATATTTTAATAGAATTAATTTATTTATGAAGTATATATAATTTCCATAATCAGTATAAATGTATTGGTAAAATATTAGTAAATAAGCACTTAATATTTTATAAATACATTTTCATCTTCGAAAAATAGATTTCATTCAAAAAAGTTTTGTATTTTTTATGAGAAAATATTATAATTAATTTCTACTAAATTTAGAAAATATATTTGATAAAATTAAATTAACCATTTAAATCATTATATTATAATTAATATAGGGTAATATATTTATATTTTTTTAAATGTTTGATTTTTTATTGAATTGTGAAAATTACATATTTTTCAAATATTGTCATTTATTTTAATTAAACAGGGAAAAATAAAAATAACATAATATTTTAAATATGGTATTAAAGTTAAGTATGAACTAATTTATTTAACATAATATGATTAGTTTAAATTAAATCTCAAATTTTCATGGTTTTGTTATTGGTTAATTTTTATACAAAAAAATATGATTCTTTATATACAATTTTTATGTGCATAAAGAATATCAATTAATATTAATTAAAATACCCCTAGTAAAGAATTTTGTTAAAGAATTTTAAATATTATATATCTATTTATATTAATTTAAATTTTTATAATGATAGTTTTTAATAATATACTTAATATAAGACCATATATTACTTGAAAAATGATTTTTCCTAAAAAAAATATTCATCATGTTTTGCAGGTATAATTTTAAATTAAATTCCACAAATGATGTGAATTGTATTTGATATATTTGATTATATATTTGGAATAATAATAATTAATATTATTCAATTAGGTAAACATAATTTATTTTATCATAACGAATAATGAGAAAGGTGAAAATTTACTAATCTCATTTTGGTTAATACAAGTTCACTTGGGGTTAACCAATAAAGATAAGAGTTAAAATTGTATAGAAACATGATTCTATAATATTTTTTATTTTTATTTCATCATTAACAGGATATAATTATAATATGATATATTTTGTATCCATTTTCCAAGAAATTTTTAGGACATTATTTTATTAGTTGGAAAAATTGCTAGTGTGGCGCTTTCCAGCTTATAATTAGACAACTCCTCTCACCTCCTATCCTCATATCAGAAGAATTTTATTTTTGAAAATACCTACAAAATTAATTTCCTTAATTCCCTTAAATTTTTATAGAATTATTTTTGGATTATAAAACCTCCTTGTACGGCTTTCAGTGCAAACCTAAAGAGGTTCTCTAAAGAAGTGGTATCATTTTAAATTGAGCATTTTTGTTTTATATCTTCTTCAACTCATTAATAAATTATTAATCTTTGATGATATAATAAAATAACTATATTCTATATAAATATATTTTATTATGTTAATATCATAGCCTATATCCATATACTCTTCCATCAAATGGGTAACGAAACCAATGTTCATGCGTATGGAGAACTACATCGTCGGGAACAGATGTAATCCATTTTCATTAACCATCTCCCATGGATGATTCTGATGATTGATTTAATTTATTTATATTATATTAATGAAATATTTATCCTTATTTAAAACTAATTTATCATATATTTTCATTACATTAAATTCATCAAAAGATGATAAATTCGTTTGTGCTCAAATGTGGATTACCACATCCATGAAGCGACGTGATTAATTTTTCATTTTCGCATAAAATTAAAATAATATATAATTATATTCAAATAAATAATATTTTATTATATTATAATTATGTTTTCTTAAATACAAAATAACACTATATTTCTTTCCATCCCTTTCATTGAAGAATCGAAACATTACTCATGTGTAAAACTGACCAACCATATTTATGATTATAACATTGTTCATTTTTCTTAAACATATTCAATGGTTTGTGATAAAATATAATTTAATAAATATATATATATTTATTTATATATTATTATTATTATTGAGATTATATGTTAACAATATATTAGACCTTTGTCTAGTAACCAATGTCATTTTGGACAATGAGCTAAATATTTTCAAAATGCCCGACATGAACCTAAAAGATTTTGTAATTAACTACCACATGGTAACAAATAAATAAAATTAATAATTAAAATTAAAATGGCAACTATGTAACTAAGTAATTAGCATATGTTTATTTTTCGTAAATATAAAAAAACATGACAAGTAACGCTCTAGGTAAGGGATCTCTCTAAAAATCCTTTTTTTTTGTATTTGACCATTATATCTCTTACACTCATTATCTCTCATTTAATGTTATGTAATGATTCTAAATAATGTATTTATTTGTATCTCATATGTTACATGATTTTGATACCTTTATTTTTCATGTTAATATATTCCATAGTTTTTCTCTCAAATGCATCTCATTTCTCTATATAGGAAATTTTTATGTTTATGCCTTAAGATTGATTTTCCTTTTTGAAACACATAATCATGTACATATTATGATGGGAAAGAACATAAATACACAAATAAAAAGGGCAAATTTTTTTTCTCATGTGATATTATTTATGGGGTTGTGGAGTAAACCAAAACCATTTTGGGACTTTTTACAACACATGATTTTATCTAAGTAGTTATCCTTGGTTCATGTTTATGTCATCCTATTTGTTGCTTCCACATTTCCTATATTTCTATTATCTTATGATACCATGTTATTTATGTTATTATTCCATGTGATTACTCATGATAATTATCATTTATTATATCATTTTATACTTTTGACTCACACGTTATGTTTCCTTAACATGTTTATTCTCATTCTGGGCGTTTTAGCTCACCCCTTTCTTTTATGTATTCCCCAGGTTATCCATTTCATTTTTAAGAGATCATTGTTTCAAATAAAAAAAATAATTCATATTTATTTTAATTCTAATATATTATGAACCTAGTATTATAAATACACCATGAATCTTAATATTTGGGTGGTACATATTGGATATTTATGTTTAAAAATCATGTAATTATACATGTAAAAGGACCGGTTCACTATATTTCATCCATTTGAAGATATTTGAGTGTTATATGACTCATTTTACCAATATTAGGACCAATAATGGATATAATCAATAAAATCCACTACTGTTGTAGCTGATAGTGAATTTTAACTATAGAATTTTTACTGTCCTAAGTCATGTAAGTTGTAGAAAATTGGTTTCCTCTATAAAAGAATTTGTAATATTTCTATATATATTTCCAAAGTTAGTTGATGAGATGGAGTGATATTCCAATGCTGATTGTGCCTAAATGTTTTTAAGAAAATAAATATATTTTATATTAGGCTTGTATATTTTCTTAAAGAAAATGGGATAAATCATAAAAGGAAGATCGTATCTAAAATTTGAGACCATTATTGGGTATAGGACATGTTTTTTACCCTATTAATGACCAAAATTTTGTTAGAGTGGGGAATTCAGACATCTGACCCATTGGCGGTACATTTAGTGTATTAGTAAATTAATTCATTTTAACTAACCCAATCTTTTACAAAAACATTACTATAGACAATCCTCTACGGTTTGGCACAAAATACCTAGGAAGATTTTTGAGTTTATTACAATCTATCCATTTGTGAAGAACCTATTATAATGAAAAAATTCTAGATCAGAGTAGATTGAGACATCTTGAATGGATGACTTCCTTAGATCATTGTAAACCGCGTTATGCGACAGAGAACATCCCAATCTCTAGGTTGGACTGATGAATTTGTGGTTTATACCCTTTTGATTAAATTTATTGAGATGATAGATTCCCTCTAATGATCTACAAAAATTATGTATCCTTGTAAATCACATATTTTTATCCCCGAGATTTTATAAAATATATTTTTTTGAAATAATTTGTCTTTTTGATATTTTTCAATTCATGTGAAAATGTAACTAGTTATATATATATATATATATTTTAAAAAACTATTTCAAACCTTAATTTCACATAGAACCAAATTGTATTTCACTACGCAGAACACCAACTTGGTTTGCGCTACACACAACACTGACATGGAAAGCGTTACACAACACTAATTTGGAACATGAGACATGGAACACCGACTTGGAGTACGTTACACGCAACACCGAGTTTCTACAAAGCACAATTTTTTTATAATTTCGTTAAATGATTTAATTATAACTTAGTCGTTAAATGTAGTGATATGAATTTTAATAATTATATTTTTTTAAAGGTTTTATAGACATAAAATATATTGATAATGAAAGATATGATTTCAATTCAAATACATTTTTATGGTTAAAATCCCATTTCCTCGAATGTACCGCTTTCAATAATAAAATCAATTTTTTAAAAATTTATAAATTTAAATTTATAAAACAAAATTCATTTTTTAATTTATAATTTCAAAAATTATTTTTGAGATAATTTTTTTCCTTTTTATAAGAAACATTATTTTTTATCGAATAGTGAAAAATACAATATTTTAGTTAAAAACTACTATTTCATTTAAACAATTATTAATTTTAAACTATATTTAAAATTTTTTAGGTAAAATTAGATCAATTATAAATCTATTAGTACAATTTGGGTCATTATAATCAATTTCACTTTAAAAATTGAATATAAAAACATAAAAAAAATTGAACCTCTTTACCTAACAAACCTATAATTTCGTCCCGTCTATAAGATTATAATTAATCTTAAATTTTCCACATATATGAATTTAATTTCTAAAATAATCATAAAATATTTTAAAAGTTTTTATATTTATATTCTAATAATATCAACTTAATTTTCAACCAAAAATTTATTAAAATAAATTTAAATTAATCAGAGTGATTAAGGTGAAATTAATCTTAAATAGGGACTAAACCTTAATCTTATGGTCCCAAATGACAAAAACACATGCCGGAAATCTATTGTATTGACATATTTTTTCCATAAACCTTGTATTTTAGATTTAGGTAGGTTTTTATGACTTTTTCTTAGTATGAACCTATTTACACCTAACTTGTTTTAAAAAATTCCACGCCAGACATTTTCCTTCCCTATAAAAGGACACCACCTCTCCAACTTTGTAAAACCTATCAAACCTCTTAGGTTCATTAATGATCTGCAAAATACACATCTAAAAATAAATACATTCTTCCTAGAATCCTATTCTTGAAAAAAAATAAATCCATGGAAGTCTTTTGTCACAAACCAAAAGGAGTCACTCGATTAAGAGGCAACCTCTTCTCTCAAGTCATTTATTTTATTTTATTCTCCACCAAATAAACTCTTTTTATTCCATGATTTTATTAAAAAAATTATATAATAAATATAAAATGCTATTTTAATTCTTTTTTATTGACCTATATTTACACACAAGCCCATCTAATGGGTTAAGAACATTCAGTTTACATGTACGACGAACAACCGACTCATTAAACGATGATTGTTCAATTATCCTTACTGCCTCTAATGGTGGAAATTATGATGGGAACTATGTTTATATATGTTATATGTTATGTTTAGTTTTTATAATCTTTTATATTCCTTTTACAACACATAAATTTTTTAATTTCTATTTTTTGTTGATATGATAATTTCGTTTGATGAAGTGTGGACTACTGCCCCCTCAAAGAGATGTGATTTGTTCACACACTACATGAAAGGAATTAAGGATGTATTTAGTGAAATTTCATGCTATTTATGATATAATAATGACTTTTTAATAGTGATATATATATACATACATATATATAAACATATGTCATTTACCTTCTTTCTTTCAATAGGACAGTAAATACGGAAACAACGTTCACACATACATATGACTTACCGTCTCCAGGAACGTTTTATTCCATTTCAAACTTATATATTCTTTTTATTATTATAATAAAAATATTCAACATATATATATTATATTTATATCATCGTTTACATTAAGTAAATCATGATATAATTTTAAGGACCAAAGATACAATAAATTAAGACACATGTGAAGAATAAAGCGAATATTACCTGAAGTGAAACCTTAACATATGATTGTTAATTAGAGGGTAATATAAGGTCATAAAAACCATATATGGTATTAGATATAAGAATATGGTTCTTTAAAATATTTATAATAAATTTATATTTATTATAATTGTGGTTGGAATAAGTACAATGAGAGTTAAGATGCAAGGTTAGAGGATTTTATGTCACTTTTTATTTCTGTGAGATAAATATGATATTACCCACTCTTTAATTTTATATGGTGTATTTTATTACAATTATTATATAAAATATATCTTATACATAAATTTATGGGTATTAAAATATCTATTTTATGATATTTCATTCATGGAGAAGAACGTTTAAAAGTTACCAAATTGATGAAATATTTTTTTTCTCAATTTTCATTCTCTGAGACTCATGATTTTCTATAGACATAAATTCTATTTGAGGTGTATATACATAAATTTTACATGATATATCATGAATTTAATTCATTTATTGTAATTAGAACTTCACAAAATCTTCTCTTATTACAAGGAGATTATGATCCCAAGTTACCAAGTTATGAGAGTTTATTGAGGCAATCATATCACTTTTAAATATTTTTTATGTTTATTCTTACTTTTATGAAATATTTTAATAAATATCTTATGAATATTGATTAATTTTATTATTCTATGGTTATTAATTAATTATTCATAAATTTATACCATTTATTCCTCTTTTTGTTACATAATGTAGTTAATATAGTGTTTCTATGAAATCCCAACTTTACCTTCATTTTTTTTTTCTGAAATCTATGTCCCTTTAAGATCATGTTTTCCAAAAGGATTTCCTAGAATATTCTAATAATATCCTACGATCATTAAAAAACCTTTTAACCAAATTTTTCTTTTTCCAATTTTTTGGAAGGAATCTGATTGTAACTTTATGAATGATTCATTTTTCTATCCTTTTTATCATACAAAAGAAATGTCCTTTTCTCCATAAAAATTTATCAACCATCAATCCTTTGTACCTATAAATTCATGTTTAAGGGTTAATTTTTAATATTTTTTTAAAAATAGATTTCAAGGAAAATGTTTTTTCAAAATTTTTCCACCTTCTTTTATATGTTTTAATGAAAAATTGTTTTCAAAATGTTTTCAATCATTATTTCTATGTTCTCAAAGTATTTTTAAATAAATGATTTTCAATACGTTGTCAAGAATTATTAATAAGTTTTCAGTATATTTTTAATGAAATGGTTTTTAGAACTTTTTCAATATTTATTTATAAGCTTTCAAATTATTTTTAATGAAATAGTTTTCAAAAAATTTTAATTATCATTCATATATTTTCAAGTAAAAACGTTTGAAAAATATTTTCAATTATTATTTATAGTTTCTCAAATTGTTTTTAAAGAAATAAGTTATTAAATTGTTTCGAACATATTAAATATGTTTTCAAGGAAAAATGTTTTCAAAATTATTTAATTTCTTATTTATTTGTTATCAATGTTTTTTTTATAAGAAAATGGGTTTAAAATGGTTTTATGCCCTATTTTTTTTTAAAAATAAGTAGGGATATTTTTCTTAAGAAACGTTTTTGAAATATATTCCAAAATTAGTTTCCATCTAGTATGAAATTTGTTGATGATAATCATTCCCTTATAGAAAATGATCTAAAGGTTCCATTCATACTCTTTCGATGAATTGGTTATTCTTAATGTTATGGTCTTCCTGAAATCCATTTCTCTTTGATGTGTTATAGGTTTATGAAATCCATTTCCCTTTAACGGGTTATGCTTTTGGTGAAATGATTATAAAACCTATATTTTTTTCCATAGGATAGGATATAATATGTTTATGTTTATGATAACCATTTCATTTCAGGGATTATGATATGATTATTTTTTATCTTGTGGAACATGTATATATGATTTCATTGTTAGATGGGAGAGACCTATATATCCCTATAATTCATTGGGTAAGTATTTAAATATCATGAGATAGATGTGTTTGTAATGAGAAACGAACTCAGATGTGTATTACAAGGATGTAATGAGAAATGAACTTAGTTATGCATTGCAAGTCTATAATGGGAAATGAAATATTTCAGTAATATAGTTCCCGAATGAGTGGTGAACTTTGTTCAGTAATACAGGTCTAGAAAGGGGTGTGACCTCTTTATGGTAAGTTAATTTTTCCAAAAAGATGTCCCTTGAAGAAATGCCTTTAATAATATGGAAATTATTTTATATACTTATACGTCAACCAAAATTCAATGTTTTAATTATATTATTTTTTCATGGATTATGATCATTATTTACTTATGATTCATGTCTTATGAACTATCATTCATTATTATGATTTATGATAATCATGTTATGATCTTGAAATATTATGTTGATGGTCGATACCATATTGTTCATGTTATGCTTACACATTTCCTTTATTTACCCTTAATGAGCATCTGATCTCATATATTTTGTATATTTACTTTCTCTAGGTAATTAATAACGGTTTATGTACAATTACTAAGGGTAGATATCTTTATGGGAGATATTGAAGATCTTTCACCAGGATAGAAGATTTTTTTTCAATATTTCCAATAACACTAGACTATTTGTGTCCTTGGGAATCTATTTTCTTAATTTACGTAATGTTCATCTAAATTGATGTAATATCCATGCATGTTAAGCCAGTGTCACTATATATATGTATCGAATAAATTGGTTTTTATTTTTTCTAACCTAGATATCACCATTCATGATTATTTTCTAAGAGAAATTGGCCAACAATGGTTAATATTTTTCTTATGCATTTACACCTTAATTGCATCACATTATTCATAGGCAGGACCCCACGGTACCTGTTTGAATTTTTGAGTAGAATTGAACCCAATCATACCCCTAGAATCACGATGAAACAATTTAAGAGGCATGAATTAGTGATATATGTTAAAATATGTGATGTTTTTTTGATGTGGGCGATCATTTTGATAATTGGGGATAACACCAGGGAGGAGGAGGTATCAACGACGTACATTTCGAGTAAAAACCACCAAGGATCAAAATAACTCATTTTTAACCATAGGATGGATAGAAATGAAAAATACCATCAATATCCACTAATATTAGGCAAAAAATAGGTGAAATCTATAGCAGAATGTCCTAATTTGAATTGATGAGTGCATATTTAGTTTCCATGAAAATACCATCTACATTCCATGTATTGTGATGTACAGATGATGTGTATCCCCTTGGATATAGTGTCTAGGAAATTAATATTTTATAATGATCACACATCATGTATACTCCCTTTATGCTATGTACACTATTTCTTCTGTGGATGAGACAAGTGACAGAGGAAACGACTAGGCTCACACCATGTGGAAAAACACATTGGTATGGTTAGGGAATATGGGAAACACCCCATGTGATGTGGGACACCATTTTCTAATGTACAAAGACACTTGGTATTTTACAAGGACAGAAACCAAATACACAGGCATGAATAAGAACTCAGGCATGGCCCCCAAGTGGCATCAGAATTGCATATATATTACCCCATACACAGTGTATATGTACATGTTAGGCAAGTTGTGCACTGCTAGGGACATGACCAGGTGAGTGAGTAGGACCTCACACTGTGTGGATCCCATCATTCGACTTATACCCCTAGCACCTTTTTAGTAAATTTAAATTTCTTATATCGAACTCATTTGGAATTCGATTTTGCCTGTGAGTATCCTATCCATAGTGTTTTTATACGTAGAACGTGATGGTTACCAAAGTTTTGGATTTTTAGATATGATGTGAAATGTTCCAGGCATGGTACTTATTTAATGTGACACCTGATGATAATAATGATTAGATGAGATCAGTAGTGGCTTCCTATAGAGTGAAACCCCCCAATCAACTTGTGCATTGATCCTCTAATAGCATTTAGGCTCCCAAAAATTAAATAGGGTGTGGGTCCTTAATGACTCGAATGGAACCCCTATCACACAAGGGCACACTTCCTTGGAATATAGACTGGACCCCCAAAAAACATTGGAAAAGGTCCACTACCTTACTAAGTGGAACCCCAATATCGGATAAAGAGTAGGTCCTCATGAAACTATAGTGGAACTCCCATCAGCTTTCACATGGGTCCTTTATGGATACATATAGTGTGGAACCCCCTGAGGTATAATGATGTGAGTCCTCTACTTTGAGTGGTGTCCCCTAGACTATGAGATATAGTGATGCAGCATGGTTTCTCTTGGATGGTTAATACTGAGAAGATTCATGAAATGCTAGGTATCATTGATGAACCTTTGGAACTATAGTGGAATCTTATTATTAGTCTAATATATGAGATAGAGACCCCCCTACACTTTGAGTTTGGTTTCTTTTGACCGAGCATATATATATATATATACTTATGTATCCATACCTTTGGATTGGGATACTATCCTACCATGGGTAGAGAAGATGTGTGGTGTATGCCGCCATATTTCTGTGTTTATATTCTCATGGTTGGATGGGTTCTCTCTCTTAATATGGGTTGGAAAGACTTTATGTGTTGTTCATATAGTAACCATGTTTATCCCCCTATATTAGAATGAGATTACTCTTTCTCTTACTTGGGTTGATCTTCATATTGTTTACTGTCTGCCACATTTTTATTCCTATTGTATCTATTACTGACCCGTGTTCAGCTTTCGAGTAATTCTACTAGGTATGTATATAATCAAACATAGATGGGATTTTCTTGAACATGTCATTTAATATTCAAATAATAGATAGGTCGATGATGACTTTATAATTTTTTGGGAAACCAAGTAATTTGAACCGCATAATGTGGTCGCATATTGGAGATCAAGAGAAGGTTACTCTCATCACTTTACCTAGTAGTTTTTTTGGGTTGGGAAATCATTCTGGTTAGGTATGCATTTTTTCTAATTACTTTGCAGTTTACACTACTACTATAATCTTATACATTCTTGAGGTTTTACATACATGGTTATTCACATATTATTTATCAACATTTACTATTTTTACTCTATACTTATACATTGAGTTAGCTACATGTTTCTATTCATATTTCATTGGAACATGCCTCCCAGTATTATTTATACCTTCATCATTGGTCATCGTCCCCTTGCTTACATAGACTTTCTTAGGGTAGTTATGGCTCAAGCCCCAGCCTGGGTCTGGTCATGACATATTTGTATCAGATATGGTTCGATACATTGGTTGATGGATTGAGTATCCTACTTATGAGGGTTTGATTGGGATTTTGGAAACAATGTAAATGTTTATAGAGTTTGGATATTAGGTGAGTGAATCTAGTGATCGTGCAAGAAGTTGATGTATACATTCACCAAGACCCTGACTACCTTATTTTCAACTCAGCATACTACGAATTTTGATTCTAAGATAAATGGAACACCCATGATATAGGATTTATTCTTTGAATATCCTTCTTGAGTCATCTCTCCATTTTTATAAAAATATATTCCTTTGACCATGGTACATCTTGATTGCAATTTTAGGATGCCTTTGTGATGATATCCAGTCAGGATACCAATTATAGGTGGTGACGATAATACGATGAGCTATGAGGACTCAATTTAGGGTCCATCCCTCATGTTTGTTACTATGGGTAAAAATGTAGTGGATCCTCAAACCATGAAGAAGCAGATCAGCCAAACATAGTAGGTTGAGGATGCACATTGTCTTAGCGAAGTCTGTGGGTTCCCGTGCATGAGACCACCGAGGTTATGTGGTGAGGTAGATCCTCAAGCAATAAAGAATTTTAAAGGGTTAGAGGTCCTTGTTTTCAAGAACATATTGAAACTAAAGGATAAAGTGGTTTCATTGTAATATAGCATTTTCTATAGAGCAGTTAAAAATTTGTGGAGTCCTTTTACTAAGAGGCAAGGTGATTCAACACTCTCATTGATCAACTTCTAGTAGCTATTCCATGAAGATTAATTCCCCTCCGGTTTATGATCAGTTAAGATTAAGAATTATTTAGAGTAACAATAGGGTGGGATGATGTTTTTTGATTATGATATATTGTTATTAAACCTTACACGCTATTCCCTTGACATGACCTGAGATGGATACTTGTGAGCACCGAAGATTGATTTGGGACTCCACAAAGAGGTCTATCCAAGAATGGTAACATTGTGAATCCAAACATGTGCCAGGGTGTTGGATTGGGAACTAGTGATAGAATGATTCCTATTAGAGGGAATCCGTGAAGCAAGAGTGGGTAGTGGAAATTATAGGGATGATTGCTCTATAACACCCTGTAGGTTCCAGGTGATAGAATCTCAAAGCATGAGACCTCCCCTTGATCCGAGTTAGGCACATGGTCAAGGGATACATATTGGTCTAGGGTATCCCAAAGAGGTGGTTGTTTTTTCTTGTGAAGGCATAGGTCACATAGCATGTGACTTCTTGACTAGATGATCTATGGAATGAAAGCATATAGATGACATACTTCCACAAAAAAGGAAACATCATGATCAGAGATCTCTCAGGTGGGGGAATGGTGCTCCCCAAGGAGGCATATAAGAATAGTATTTGGACGAGATATGAGTAGTGGAAAGTGAAATGATACCCTTCCACCACCACCCCTAGGCATCCCACATCAGGATCATGGAGATGGTGGCTAGGGCCGCAGATGACAACAAGCTTTGGAGACATATGAACCCACTGTGCATGAGATGATTAGAGGTACGATCTATGTTTATTATACTTTTTCTCTAGTTTTAGTAAACATAGGTTCCTGTCATTTCATCATCTCTATACTCTTGGTGTGATATTTAGAGCTCCCAATTGACATGATAGACCAATAGTTTCATCTTGAGGTTCCTATATAGAATGCTTCTTCTATTTATTTAAAATACAGAATGTGCGACCAATCGACTGGTAGAGAGAGTTTCACTTGGGAAATTTTGGTCAAACCCATGGAATCCTATAACTTCATATTCTATATGTATTAGATGTACATTGTATGATCCTTGATTTACTATCAGAAAAAACTATTTAGATGGATACGCACTAATGTGATGAAAATTTCCTTTTTGTGAGAGATAGATCTCATGAAAGGGAGAATTGGTTTTCAGAGAAGGAGGCTATATCCCATCACCCATCAGTTAGCGAGTATATCACTTTTTATAGTAGGATCTTCATGAAATTGGATTCCTTTATTTATGGAAGATTATATGGATGTCTTCCCTGAGTATATTTAGGGAGTACCTCTGTGGCGGGAGATAATCTTATGTATTGACATGCATCCCGAAACTACTCTAATATCTTCTAAAGCATATCAGATGTACCCTACTGATCTTAGAGAGTTACGATTGTAGTTGGGGGACCTTCTATAATTTTGTCTTATTAGGACCACTGTGTCCTCTTGGGAATCTCCAGTGTTGTTCGTGACAAAGGTTGATAGGATTTTGTAGCATTGCATGGACTATCGTCACCTAAACTAGGCCATAATAAAAAACAAGTACCCCTTTTGAGGATTGATGACATATTTTTCCATTTTAAAGGTTAAATATAGTTCTGTATGATCAATCAGAGGTTCTTCCACCACTAGTTGAGGGTTCAAGAAGATGATATCTTGATGCTACCATTTTTATGTTGCTATAGACAATATGGGTTCCTAGTGATACCATTTTGTGTGACGAATTCCCTTTAAAATTTTAAGGATTTGATGAAAAAAGTATTCCTACTGTACTTTGACTTGTTTTTGGATGACATAATTGATGAAAAACTCATATACTGTACATTAAAGGAGGAACATGTAGGGAACTTGAGGCCTATTCTATATTTTTTTGAGAGCACCACCTTTATAGAAATATCTGAGGGTGTTAGTTTCAGAATGAAAAGTTTCACCTTTTGGGTCACGTTATTTCTAATAATTATATAAAAATGGATCCAACAATGGTAAAAATAGTGATTTCTTGGGAGAAAACCAAGATAATATTAATGGTGTGGAATATTAATTGTTTGATAGGGTACTACATAAGGTTTTTAGAAGACTTATCTAAGATTGTGGTCCCTTTTACTACCCTAACACAGAATGGGAATCTATTTACAAGGCTTGAGTAGTGATATAGGTCCATTGGGGAGTTGACGTTGAGGAAAAAGAGTGCTCTTGTGTTGGGAATACTAGAGGAGGGTGTGAAATACTTAGTGTATCATAATGACTTGGGAGATATTCTTGGATGCGTATTAATGCAGCATCAAGCAGTTATCACATATAGGTCAGGGAAGTTGATGCCCCACGAGTAGAAATATATGACTCGGGACCTTGATATGGAACCTGTAGTCATCACCCTCATTATTTGGAGGAACTATCTTCTATAGGAGCTTTTCATGGTTTACATAGATGAATAGAGTATAAGGTACATTCTAAAGTAGAGGGACTTGAACATAAGAAAATAGACCTAGTTGGAGTTTCTATATAACTAGGACATCGAGATAGTTTATACCTTTCAGATTGGAAATTTAGTAAATGATTCCATTAGAATGAATTCACATTCCAAATTGGTGCATGATATGTCAGAGTAGTTACCTTCCATGTAGCTGATCCTAGTGGAATAGGATAGTAAAACCTTTCTTTAGTAGATGGTGTTTACTCCTCAAATTCTCTAGAGTGTGTGAAAGTCCCAACTAGGAGACATCAATTGATAGGTATTACAATATTGGATATATATGGGGGACTCAGGATATGAATATTCTTAAGGATGGAATCATTTTATATTTTTCATTGGGTAGATAGTGGTTCCTGTCATGATGTAGAAGGAGGTAATGTCAGTGTTCTGCAATTCTACCCTAGATTTACATTAAGTTGTGGGTAAGATATAGACAGACATTAAGATTCATTTTTTATGGTCTAACATGAGACGAAGCATAGATGATTTCATCCATCAGTGACTCAGTTATCACTAACTGAAGGTTCTGTACCATGTTTTCACATGTTTTTTTGCAGACCATTGAGATTCCATAGTTTAAATGAGATGACATATCCAAATACTTTTTGATAGATATTTGGTGCACAATAAAGGGCCATGACACCATATGGGTAATATTTGACCAACTCATGATGTCGAAACATGTTCTTTCTATCAGGGAGTAGAGTTAGGTGGAGACTTTGGGGAAGTTGAATGTATAGGAGATCATTCACCTTCATAGGGTTCTCTCACAATTGTCTCTAATCATGGTGCATAGTTTATGTAATAACTATGGATATGACTATCAGAGTAATTTGGGAGCCTAATAAGGATGAGATAATCCTTTCACCCCTTGAATTTTGGGTCAAATGATCAAATTATCCATGCATTGCAGGATATGCTGAGGGATTATATTTTGGACTTTAGTCGGAGCTAGGATAATTATTTTCCTATGGTAGAGTTTTCATTCAACAATAGATTCCACTCTACAATTAGCATGATAGATTTTCAGGTCCAATATAGAAGACATTGAAGACCACCCTTATACTGAAAAAAGATTAGAGAGATATCTCTTGTGGGACTGTAGAGGGTGAATGTAATGATGGATTTGGTCTAGGTTATCAGTGAGTGGATGATGATGGCCTAGTTTAGATAAAACATTAATGTAGATATCCTTCATAGGCCCTTGGAGTTAGAGTAGAGAGACTAAATTTTCCAGAGAGTCTCCCCATGATGAGAACTAAAGAGTTTTTACCAGGGAGGAATGATATACCTGAGGTTTATTTGGACATTAAAAATAGTGCAGAGGGTTGGAGTGGTTTCGTAATGCCTTTCCCTTCCCCACAACTGGAATAGGTGCACGACCACTTCCACATGTCATAGTTGAGAAGACATGTGCATTACTCCATGTAAATCATAGACTGGGGAGAACTTAACATCATGTATGGGGCCACATCTATGTTTCACCTAGTGGATAGACGACATTGCATGAATGAACCATCCCATTGGTTCTTGTGTTGTAGTAGCATGAAATCCTTCAGGAGAGTTCCTATGAGTGGTAGAGCCATGTACAGGATCAGTATGCTGAGTTTTTTTAGTTTTTATTTATAGGGATGAAAATATTGATTGATGGAGTGATGTTGGGACCTGATTTTCTCCTTGTAAGTATTTTAAAAAAAAAAATATATATATATATCCAAATCTAGCTGTTGAGACAGAGTGTGATTTAATGGAACAATGTTCCCAAAATTAATTTTATAAAAATATTTAATATATTTTAAATAACGGGACAACATCTTCTTAAATTAAATTTTATAACCATTAAAAAGAATCTTGAATTAAAAATTGGAGACCACAATTCATTCTAGAATGCATTTTTTACCCTAAGAGAGATGTAAAATAGATCATAACAGGGCATTCATACATCTCTCCTACTGGAAGTACATTCAATGGATTAATTAATTAATTAAGATCATTAATTAATTCATTTGACCTAATCCAATTTCATACAAATACATCTCTATGGAGAATCCCCTAGGTTTAGTCGGATAATCCTTGGGTGGATTTTAGATCTTCTTCACCTCATTCTATTGGTGAATCACCACAGATGATGACAAAATTATGAATCAGAGAAGATGAGGACACCAAAAATTCAATAGATTACTTCAATCATTGGTGAGAATGTTCTTCAATGGTGAATGATCCCATATATAGGTAGGAATCACTATGTTTTTTTTATTCCCTTTTTGATTAAATTCATTTAGCATATCATTCCCCTTTACTAATATGTACCAATTGCAGATCCTTGGTATGCTCCTATGTTCCAATTCAATTGGATAATCTAGTTTTTTAACGTGGATATCCTTGTTCTTTATTTTCGGAAAATCAATCTTGGACGACGATGGTTAAAATTTTCTTATTGTAACTTTAAATCTCAATTACTTCGCATTCTTTGTTGGTAGGACCCTGCAGTCCTGGTTTAACATTATCGGGTGATACCAAGCCTGATCAGACCCCTATAATCATATTAAAATGATATATGTGGCATGGATTGATGAAATAGTGGAAGATATGGGATTTTTTTCTGGATGTGTGTGATATTTTTAAGGAATAGATTTCAAATCCAAGGGGGAAGAACAATTATCATCTTTCTGTTCAAGTGAAGAACCATCGAGAATCGAAAGAATTTATTTCTGGCTACTAGATGGCCCAAAATGATAGATCTAGCCAAGATCCACTAATCTATTGTAGAAGCGGCACACAATATTTTACTGAATAACCTGATTCTAAGTCTGTACAAAAAATATGGATTCCTATGAAAATATTGACTATTGACATGTACTGTGATGAACACGGGACATGTAGCCCCTTGGTTGTGGTATCTTGGGCTTTGAGATTTTATAAGGTTGACATGTAGTGTATACTCCCTATATGCCATGTGCCCCTTTTCCCATGTGGATGAGCCACATGATAGATCACATGACCATGCTCATGTGATATTCTTGAATACATGGGCACAACCAGAGAATAGGGGCAACACCTCGTGCGAAGTCAAATTTCAAGTACTAATGTACACATGCATGGGGTAAATGAAATATAGATGGCTCGGATACATGGACATGGACAAGAACATGGGTGGTACCCAAAGTGCAATCTGAACACTCTGTACATTTCCTTACATTCCACGTAGACGAATACACTTAGTGAGATGAGTAGCTATACATAACGATCCAGGTGATGGATCAGGAACACATAAGTTTTTGGTCAATTGACAAGCTGTATACCCCTTGGATCTTTTTTTGAAAATTTTCATCTCCCATATATCCTTTGTTTGAACTCATATTTTACCTAGTGGGTAGCCTATCCTGATTTTTTTTCATGTAGAACATGGTGGATCCATCATTTGTGGCTTTCAAGGAATGATTTGTAGTATCTCAAGCATAATGCTTATTTTAGGCGATGCTTGACGACAATAGTGACCAGTCTCGATCATCAGAGGCTACTTGTATGGGGGAATGGCACCTCAGATTGGGAATAGGTACTATAAATTTCAAGTTAAACCCCCTATCAGATAATATTTAAGTCCTGAATGACCAGAGAGGAATCTCCTATCACTCTCGAGTGCGGGTCCTCAACCTATAGAGTGTAACTCACCATCAGTTTGTGCCCGAGTCCTATACCTTACCGAGTTGAAACCCTTACCGGATAGGGCGTAAATACATGATTTATTACATAATAATACTCATAATACAACCTAAGTGATCATGATGTATAGTGTATTTTGGAATTAGGAATATTACATGACAACATAAAATATGGAATAAAAAATCCTTGTTAAAACATTCCTTATCATGCTCAAAACACCCCTTCAAACATAAAACAACATAGGATAACCAAGATGAATACATACGATACGGGTGATCTATAAAATCCAGTAGAGTAATACACATTAAATAAGTGATTAATTTTCAAAAGTATGGATATAAATGAGTAAAAATAAGAATACAAAAATAAGGAATAATAAAGCATGATTATCATGACAAGGGAAATGTGGAAATAACATAAAACACTGAATCATAAAGTTAGGTCAAGGATAAACCTGAAAATACAAAATCATGTAAAATGTACCATAAAAGAAATAGTTTTAATACCTGTCCCAATGTTATTTATCATGATACTAAACATTACCTAATGCATTGGAGTGCCATCTGGGAGCTACCATCATATTCATTTCATTCTCAAGCTTTACTGTTTCACTTAGATCATTCAACATGGATTCATTCACTATTATAAATTATTCCATGATCAATGAATGTGGAATACATATATGTATTTCCTAAATAAATATATAAATGTATATTCATAATGGTTAATACCCTTCATATAAAATTTTTAATGGCATTCACTGCACATTTTTTTGGTGTGGAAAATTACTGTGAAATATTTAAAGCATAAGGACGTTACATAAAAAAGATTTAGAAGGGCTTCTGGAGAGTTTGGGGGAGCCTTGAGAGGACTCTATTGAGTGGATGTAAGATTATGTTCATCCTAAATGAAGTTTTAGTTATTATAAATGGGATTTTGGGTGGGGTTATGTTGGAAATAAGGGAGATTTATTTATTATTTAGGTTTTGGAATTTTCTTAAACAAATATACAAAACCACAAACCATTCCATTGATTTTCCAAGGTTTCTCCAAAATGGGAGTGTTTCTTATTATTTTATAATAAAAAAGTTGAAATTATTAAAATAATTCGCTTTCTTATGTCTAGGGGAAACAATCTCTTAATGACATGATTTTAAATTCATAAATTATATTATACGTTTTAATGAATCATAGTTGATTTAAAAAAATAAATCAAACAAAATTAAACTCACATTAATTTCAAGGTACAAAATTTATTTTATTATGTAACCAAGTTATATGAATTATTACATCACTTATCGGTTATTATGATTTTATAAAACACAGTGAATATTGGTATGCTATTTTATTTTTACCCGAAAATTTGACTTTTTGAGAAAATTATGGGAAATTCACCATAGGATAATTTAGACATTATTATTAAAAAAATAATTTTAATTTTATATAAATAACTTTCTAAAATGTGAATTTTCACTTTTAAAATAAAATGAACATTTATTTTGGAATGTTGGTTTTTTTTACGATAAAAGTTTTTGAAACATTTTAACAATTAAATTTTACCTCATCAAATTTATATGATCATTAGTACATAATAAAAATTATTTAATAATATTAATTTATTATTTATTTAATATATAAATTAATTAATCAAAATAAATTCTTTAATGAAATTTGAATATTATCCAAAAATACCATTAGTGTTTTATTGAATCGAAATAAAAATCAATTACAGAGTAAAAATAATAGGTTGAAAATAAATTCATTATTATATATAAAAGAATAAAATATTAATATTTTTAGGGTCTTGGTAAATATCAATTTAATATACCATGAAATTTCCCATGATTAATGTTCACAATGGTGGGGCTTTTATGGCATGGTTCAATGAACACAGTTTGTGCCGTGATCTTGATGATCAAGAAATTATACCATAAACAGTTTCATTCCATCTTATGTTTTCGAACCCCAACTTTATGTTGGAAAAGGGTAAATCCTAGAATTGAAATCTCTCACGAAAGAACCATTAAATGGGATTCATTTGTTAGGATCCTATTGGCTGATCCCATCACTTTCTTTTTCTGTGACAATTGGATTTGTTAAAACCATATATATAGAATCCCGCCTTTTATCACATAAAATTTCATCACATTACACAAAACTGAGGATCTTTAAGGTTTAGTGTCTTGGAAACCAGGAACATAATACATGAAAACATCATAAAACATTCTTCTTAAACACTTGAAAGGCTTCTCCTTATGTCCATCCTAGGTTCATTACTGTATCTCATAACCTGGGGACATACATCAAAAGAAAGGGTAAGTAGAAGCCTCAGTAAGGGAAACAAGAGAAAAATCTTACATGTGAACTTGAGATACTTCAATAAGGTCATGAAAAGAACTTTAAGGCATGAGAAATAAATCATGAGTCATATCACAATAAAAATAACATTTTTCATAACTTGAAGATGTGGCTACAACATTTAACATAGACAATCATGAACATATCACCAAGGTCCATACCCAAGGTTTCATTTTAAAATTACCAAGGTAAACCACAAGGTGTCATTAAAATTGTAATCTCTAGTGGTAACATCATTACCCAATGCTATGGGGTGCTATCAGGGCGCACCCTTAAGTTTGTAGTCTGCAGTGGTTACATAATTACCCAATGTATTTGAGCGATATCAGGGCGAAACCTTAAATTTGTCTTTATTATCATGTGAGCCACATATATAATCATAAAATATTTCATAAATAACCCATATATCATAAAATATATGGGTTTCATTTCATAATCATAACGTTTTAAAAACTGCTTTAAAGACATGATCTTTAGGTCACTTTAAACCCACAGAAAGGGAAAGTGGGTCTCATGTATGTAAATACCAGAATTTAAAATAGAACAACTTTTTATATATGTTAATACACCTATATAAGAAAGTGATTTGAGTATTCACTTAATAAAATAAAATAACTTTGAAAAAATAGAGAGACATTTTGAGACAGAAATTTTGCAGCACAACAACTATGTTTCAGGGTTTTAGAAAACATTGAATAGAGAGGGTACATGGGTAAAACATTCATAAATGACCCATAAAACAGTAGAGGGACTGAATATGAATCATATATGAACATGTTAATGAAATTTGAAAGATATGCCATATGAAATTAAAAACCTAGAAGGAGGACAATAATAAGATTTCTCTTATGAAAATTCGGCAGCCTAATGGCGTCACATAAAACGTCCAAAAATGGATTGACGAGATCAAATAGGGTCTCTCATAATATGAACATAAATGATCAGTATGATATAAATATAGATCATACCCCAACATAATAAAAAGGAACTTTAAAAACTTGACCAGAAAATAGATCTTGAAAATGAGAAGGGTGAAAGAACCACTTAAAAATTCAGCAGCCTAACGACGTCACTTAAACTTAAAAAAAACCAATTGAAGAGATAAAATAGGGTCTCTCATCATATTAACATAAAAGATAAGTATGATAGATATAGATATAATACCCCAACATAATAAAAAGGAAAATGAAAGACTTGACATGAAAGTAGAACTTTGGAAAATGAGAATGGTGAACGAATCCCTTAAAAATTCGACATCCTAACGGCGCCACTTAAACATTCTTAAAATGAATTGATGAGAGAAAGAGGGGGTCTCTCATCATATGAACATGAAAAGGGAAGTAAGAGGAATATAAAAGAACATCATCCAACATAAGATCATGGAGCATAAAATAAATGACATAAAATAGATTTCTTAAAAAGAAAGAGAGAGGTAGGATCCCTTACCTTAAAACGTAACTCTTTAAACTCAAATGTTGGGACCTTGAGGGCTTTGGGGCACCTTGGGAGGACTCCATGGGAGGTAATGAGACCCGATATTCGTTGGGGGAGAGTTGGGAGACGAATTGATGAGAGGATGGCTTGGTATTTATATGGAAAGTGAGGGGACAAGGCATTGATGGCCATGGGACACGTCATTGGTGGTTTTGGAAAAACCATGGGCTTGCCCATGGTATTTTCCCATGATATTGGCCACTTGAGACACCTCATACCTTATATTACTATTCATAAGTTGACCGTATTGATTACATACTTAATACATCATTTAATGATGTCATTAAACACCAGTAACTTAAAAACTGTATTTTCACTATTCATCGAAAATGCAACTTTCTCAGAAAAATACCAAAATTTCACCTTAACCAAATATCGATGCTCTGATTTCAAAAATGAACTCCATTTTATAAAAATATTTTTCTAAATATTTTTAATTTAATTTTTAAATAAATACACTATTCATAGAAAATTCATTTTTCTCAAAAAAATCCCAAAAAATTACCTTAAAATAATATAGATGCTCTGAGTTCAAAAATAAAATCCATTTTATAAAAATAATTTTCTAAATATTTTTAATTTAATTTTTAATTAAAAAACACTAATCACTCGAAAAAACTAATACCTGACTAATAATTTATGAAACCGTTATTTAACCATTTTATTGAGTCACATTACTTAATCATGATGTCTAGATTATATTAATACTTTCTTTAAGTGAGATTAATAATCCATTTGGTCACATTACTAATCCTAAGCATAAAATCACTGTTCATAATTTAATATTCATCAATAAATTAAGTTGATCTTATTAGACTCTAAATATCGTACTGAACATAATTATAGAAGACCATTTTTTGAAAATTATTACACATTTTTAATTATTTAAGGTTTACATAATTTTTTGTTAAATATCCTTTCTCTAAGATTCACCAAAAAAATGCATACTAAATTAATCCAGACATTTGAAAATTCATAAAATTCATCATAAGAATAAATGAATTTTTTTATTTAAAACAAAGGATTACACAAGGCAGTTACTGTCTCCTTACATATCCCCTTATCACACCAGCATAGGACATAAGTGTAAGGTGTGCTAAGGTGAGAGAATCTGAGGGCCGTTTGGCCAACATCGCACGAGTAGTAATCTCTAATAGTTTGAACTTCTCGCGAAGGCGATTCTGTTCTAGCTTCACATGATGAAGTTCGGCTTGGGTTTGGTCTAGAGCAAAGCCTAGTGGTGCTACCTCCTTCCCAAGTTCTGTTAGATGGGCTTCGATTGGCCTGAGACTATTGGATGAGGCCATCGAATCTTCTTTCTATATTAATTAACCAAGATCACATGTATTTAGAGACAATAATCAAAAAATTTAGTTTCCAAAGGTCATACTGACTAATGTTCATATAATAGTCAAAACCCAACAGTCTCATTTTAATTATACTCATTTTATTAAAAAAAGTTTTGTTGAGTATACAAATAAAATAACATGCAAAATTAGGAAAAAGGATTTATTCAGAATTTTGAGTTGTTACAATCTTCCCCCCTTAAGAAATTGCGTCCTCGCAATTTTTAAAATTGGGTTTTGAAATTTCATTGAAAGTCCCACATTGAAAAAAGAGTCAGTAACACTATTACATTAAAAGAAAGAACAGGAAGTACAAAGGTCACCCGAGTTAATCCATACTAGGATTCCATGTAGGAAAACATGGACATTTAGGAGAAAACAAAGGGTCACGTTCTGAGGGAGAGTGATAGAAAACATTATTTGGAGAAAGGTAAAAATAAGAAAATCACAAACTTATGATGGGTCAAATGGTATTTGATTTCCTAGTAGGAAACTTTAATAGACAACATTTTTGTTTTATGTTTCTTTTCATAGTTTTGAGGAATTAATTTACCACATATAATAAAAACATAATGAAATATACCTATCTTCAAGTAGAGTTTAATCCTTTAATAAGTTTCTACCAAAACTATTCTTTTCTCCAAATGATGAGAATTCAAAAACACTTAGTCTCATCAAAATCACAAGAATCATCTCCTTGAGAGTCACGTAATCCACAAATGATTAATTATCAATTTATTCTATCTTTAAACATTATCCCAAAAACAGAAAGTGTAAGACAAAACAACTCTTCAAAAAGAATCCCATAGGAAGGGAAACTATTTTTAAATCTCAAAAGTTCCATGGTACTACCTAAAGTTCATCATAGACCGTTCTATAAATAACTTTCCTTAAAATTCGTCCAAATAAACCAAACTAAGATTGAAACCCAATTATAAAAATGATCTCATAACATAGTCTTCCAAGATAGACTTTATCGTTCATCTCCAAACAACATCAACCACTCTTATCATCTTATAACAAAAGTAACTAACTTAATCACATTTTCCCCAAGACAGGTTAATCATTTCCATATGTAACCTAAATTAATATAAGTTCACCTTAAATTCACCTATTCTTCAAAATATAATTCAACCTTTACTCTTCAAAAAAAATACCGTAGTAATCTATTTACCTCGATCAAATAGGGTTCCAATAATAGTGAACGTCTTCCAAAATAATAAGCATCTTTTAATCCCCTAATCATCTCTGTCATATTAATACAGAAATCATCACATTTCCTATCACATTGGTTGTTGCGACATGTAATTCCATTTCCCTCCATTAACTAAGAAACGAAAGTACAATTAGGAGCTTAAATACTTATCTAATAATCATAAAAAGGAACTTAAAACATAGAAGGATAACTTGTAGAAGAAAAGTATATCTTAACTTCTGATCCCCTAGGTTCTAATCTAGGTTATCCAGGATCATATATTCTTATGTGAATATTTATTTTATTTTATATTTGTTCATTTAATAATGGTTCATACTAAGATAATGAATTTACTAAAGCATATCCCCCGGGAGTGTCGTAACCAAGAGTGCAACAAGGCCCGTTTTTGTGTACCAGTTCCCATTAGAGTCTAGCTCAAAGTGGTGTTTTCAGGTTTTACCCCTATGTAAATCTTTGCCAGAGCCACCTCTACCAGCTCGTATCCAGACAAGGATGTATTTGCTAGGCAACCCCTTACTCAATACTCACCAAAATACCAGGAATATTTCTTGTATTTAAACTTTTCTATAGGATTCTTCCTAAATTTTTCATATCCTAATTTACACAAATAACTAAACCATCATTTGATACTAACTATAGCATCACACCTTTTATGATATAAAAATTCATTACATTACACAAAACTGAGGATCTTTATGGTTTAGTGTCTTGGAAACTAGCAACATAATACATGAAAACAACATAAAACATTCTTCTTAAACACTTGAAAGGCTTCCCCTTCAGTTCATCCTAGGTTCATTACTGCATCTCATAACCTGGGGACATACATCAAAAGAAAGGGTGAGCAGAAGGCCTAGTAAGGGAAGCAAGAGAAACATTTTACATGTGAACTTTTGATACTTCAATATGGTCATGAAAATAACTTTAAGGTATGAGAAAGAAATCATGAGGCATATCATAATAAAAATAACATTTTTCATAACATGAAGATGTGGCTACAACATTTAACATAGAAAATCATGAACATATCACCAAGGTCCATCCCCAAGGTGTCATTTGAAAATTACCAAGTTAAACCCCAAGGTATTGTTAAAATTATAATCTATAGCGGTTACATCATTGCCCAATGCAATGGGGCGCTATCAGGGCGCACCCTTAAGTTTGTAATCTCTAGTGGTTACATCATTACCCAATGCATTGGAGCGCTATCAGGGAACAAACTTAAATTTGTAATTATTATCATCTGGTCCACATATATCATCATCAAAAATTTCATAAATAACCCATATATCATAAAAGAAATGGGTTTCATTTCATAATCATAACGTTTTAAAAACAGCTTTAAAGACATGATCTTTTTGTCACTTTAAACCCACGGAAAGGGAAAGTGGGGCTCATGTATGTAAACCACAGAATTTAAAATAGAACAACATGGTATATATGTGAATACCCCTATAGAATATAGAGATTTTAGTATTCACTTAATAAAATAAATGAACTTTAGAAAAAGAGAGAGAAATTTTGAGACAGAAATTCTGCAGCATAACCGCTATGTTTTGGGGTTTTAGAAAACATTTAAAAGAGAGGGGACATGGGTAAAACAATCATAAATGACCCATAGAATAGTGGAGGGACTGAATATTAATGATATATGAACATGTAAATGAAATTTTAAAGATATACTATATGAAATGAAAAACATAGAAGGAGGAAAAAAATAAGATTTCTCTTATAAAAATTTGGAAGCCTAACGACGTCACTTAAAACTTCCAAATATGGATTGAAGAGATCAAACATGGTATCTCATAATATGAACATAAATGATCAGTATGATATAAATAGAGATCATACCCCATCATAATAAAAAGGAACTTGAAAGACTTGACCATAAAATAGATCTTGAAAACGAGAAGGGTGAAAGAACCACTTAAAAATTCGGCAGCCTAACGACATCACTTAAACTTCAAAAAAAATCATTTGAAAAGATAAAATGGGGTCTCTAATAATATTAAAATTAAATATCAGTATGATAGATATAGATATCATACCCCAAAATAATAAAAATTAACTTGAATGACTTGACATGAAAGTAGAACTTTGAAAAATGAGAAAGGTGAACGAATCCCTTAAAAATTCGGCAGCCTAACAACGCCACATAAACATTATTAAAATGAATTGATGAGAGAAAGAGGGGGTCTCTCAGAATATGAACCTGAAAAGTACAGTAAGAGGAATATAAATGAAAATCCTACAACATAAGATCATGTAGAATAAAATAAATGACATAAAAGAGATTACTTGAAAAGAAAGAGAGAGGTAGGATCCCTTACCTTAAAACGTAACGCTTTAAACTAAAAGGTTGGGACCTTGAGGGCTTAGGGAACCTTGGGAGGACTCCTTGGGAGGTAATGAGACCATATCTTTGTTTGGGAAGAGTTGAGAGTCGAATGGATGAGAGGATGGCTTGGTATTTATAGGGAAAGTGACGGGACAAGGCATTAATGGCAAAGGGACTCCTCATTGGTGGTTTGGGAAAAACCATGGGCTTGGCCATGGTATTTTCCCATGGTATTGGCCACATGGGACACTTCATACCTTATCTTACTATTCATAAGTCAAACATATTGATTACATACTTAATACATCATTTAATGATGTCATTAAACACTCATAACTTAAAAACTGTATTTTCACTATTCATCGAAAATTCAACTTTCTCAGAAAAATACCAAAATTTCACCTTAACCAAATATTGATGATCTGATTTAAAAAATGAACTCCATTTTATAAAAATAATTTTCTTAATATTTTTAATTTAATTTTTAAATAAATACACTATTCACCGAAAATTCATTTTTCTTAGAAAAATCCCCCAAAATTACCTTAATATAATATCGATGCTCTGAGTTCAAAAATGAAATCCATTTTATAAAAATAATTTTCTAAATATTTTGAATTTAATTTTTAATTAAAAACACTATTCACTCGAAAAAAATAATACTTGACTAATAATTTATGAAACCGTTATTTATCCATTTTATTGAATCACATTACTTAATCAAGGTGTCAAGATTATATTAATACTTTTTTTAAGTGAGATTACCAATCCATTTGGTCACATTGCTAATCCTAAGCATAAAATCACTATTGATAATTTACTATTCATAAAAAACTTAAGTTGATCTTATTAGACTCAAAATTTCTTACTGAACATAATTGTAGAAGACCATTTTTTGAAAATCATTACAAATTTTTAATTATTTAATGTTTACATAATTTTTTTTTAAAATATCCTTTCTCTTAGTTTCACCAAAAGAAATGCATACTAAATTTATCCGGAAATTTGAAAATTCATAAACTTCATCATAAGAAGAAATCAAAATTTTTATTTAAAACAAAAAATTACATAAGGCAGTTACGGTCTCCTTACATAGCCACTTATCACTCAAGCATAGGACCTAAGTGTATGGTGTGCTAAGGTGAGAGAATCTTAGGGCGGTTCGACCAACATCGCACGAGTAGTAATCTCTATTAGTTTGAACTTCTAGCGAAGGAGATTCCGTTCTAGCTTCACATAATGAATTTCGGCTTGGGTTTGGTCCAGAGAAAAGCCCAGTGGTGCTAGCTCCTTCCCAAGTTCTGTTAGATGGGCTTCGATTGGCCCGAGACTACTGGATGAGGCCATCAAATCTTCTTTCTATATTAACTAACCAAGATCACTTGTATTTAGAGACAATAATCACAACATTTAGTTTCCAAAGGTCATAATGACTAATGTTTATATAATATTCAAAACCCAACAGTCTCATTTTAATTATACTAATTTTATTAATTTTTTTTGTTGAGTATAAAAATAAAATAACACACAAAAATTGGAAAAAAATTTATTCAAAATTTCGGGTTGTTACAATATACTTACACTAATCATGTGATCACTATTCAATGGTTATATTATCAATGATAATGATTCTTTGTAGTCAATTAAATCTAATAGGATACAAAAAATGGGGTGAATTTGTATTCTCTAACCTTCTAATATAATAATTCATTTAAATAAATGAAAAGGGGGAATTTTATTTATTAATGTTTGGGCTATCACAATCTTTTCCCATTAAGAATTTTTTCCCTTCAAGTTTTCATTTTCACTACTAAATTAGATGGGGGTAAACCTTTTTCATCACATCCTATGGTTTTCATGTTTCTTATTCAAACTTTTTGTTTCTCCACAACACCTTGAAAAGGTACATTGTATTATTTTGTATAACATTTTTTCTATACTATAAGATATTCACAAGATGCTCCTCATAGGAAAGGTATGTAAAGACCCATAAAATTCCATGAATTTATTTCTTTTTCTCCAATAGATGAGTGGCACTGGTAGTACCAATGATAGGTCAATCAATTATGTGTATTGACTAATCAATTGTGTAACTGCATCATTGTGAATTATATGAGGTTCATTAATTACTCATTTAATGAAACTCTTTAATTTCTTTCTTGTGTTACTGCGCCTTTCCCCCTCCTACATATGTGCGGCTCGGGTATGAGTTTTGTTACGAGTTCACCAAGCAGGAAAGCTCTGGAAAAGTACCATGAAACCATCCACCAACAAAGGATGGATGCTTGGGAGGCAATGATCTAGGATCGACGAATACTGACAAATCCTTCCAACGAGGATGATCCTCCCGCCGCATACCCCCGAACGTGGAAGTACTTCCAACCGCAATAGTCACAAAAAATCATCGAGGTAGGGGGTCTAATTATTATAGTTTGTCTATGATGATTTCTTTGCTTCCACTTTTTATAATATTAATATAGAGGGTGCAAAAAAATAAAAAAGTCCCAGACCATCCATCGCTCCTCTCATGATGCCTTCTTTGGGGATGGTTTTCTCAACTCGACAGAAACATGAAATAGTAGCCACACTATGATGTCAGCACTGAGAGTGCCGTAGGAAAAAATAGAACCACCGGTGCACCCTGCAAGTGGCTGCCGACGGTGGCTGGAGAAGCCCCCTAACAACCATCTGCATGCGGTGGGAAGGCAGTGCACCTTTGCTTACTGCGGTCGGCCCAAGACGACCATGCGGGATAAGGGCGGTGACCGCATGCTCTGCCAACGGTAGGATGGGGGTGGAATGGACCCGCCAGACAAAATGACCACACATACACATGGCCAGCTAGAGAAAATGGTCTGCCTTTGTGTGGACTGAGCCGGACGCAGGCCGACCGAATGGGACTGACCCGCGGCCCAACGGGCTAGTGGGCCCACACATGTGGGACAAGCCCCACCCGGCGGGCAGGACCAACCCCGACATGGGGCCGCAAACCACCAGGGATGACCCCAATGGGTTGGACCTAGTGAACTGGGCCGACCCTTAACGAGCCGGTCTTGGGTGTGGTTTGGTATACCCCGGGACCCGTTGTGTCGTGCCGTCCTGACAAAGCCGGATCGGGTCGAGACCCAACCGGCCCTCGAAAAATGAAATGCCCATAACTGAGGAACCGAGTGTCCATTTGACACGCCATCGGTGGATTTGGTACCCCATTTAGGAAGTAGTCCCTTTGGCATATTTATGGCGAGCTTGATCGAGCTGGGCCAGACCGATGTGGGATCACCCCGGTTTCATGGTAAGGGGTGTAACTAACAGACCGATCATCCAATCGATGCGTCATATGTGGAATAAGGACCCTTGTGACAAGATGGACCATTGGAGATTATCTAAGATTGTTTTGATAGATTTTTACGTGTCACCTTGGTTGGATCAGAGTTGAATCCAAATGGGCCCTTTTTACAAAAGTGCACATATCTTACAGACCAGGCATCTAATCGATGTGCATTCTATCATGTTGGGACCCCTATGGAGGGGCGGTACATTGGGTATGATTTTTTAGGACTTTATACAGGTTTAAATATGACTGACGGCTTGATGAGAAGAGTCTTTCGGAGAACATGCATGCTTCATGTGGGAATCCAATGGCTGGCTTGGACATGAAGAAGAAGAGAGACCAATACCGGTTAGCATCAGAAACTCCAGAGTGGGATAATCAAGTTGTACTATTAATCATCCCTACCTCTAAACCAATGACCAATACTGGTCAATACCAGTATCCAATACAGGTTAGCACCAGCAACCAATATGGGTCAGCACCAACAACCAATACAGTTCATCACCAGAATCCAATACAGGTCAGCCCCAGCAGCCAATACAAGTAAGCACAAGTGATAAATACGGGTCAACCTCTAATGATAGATACAGGTCATCATACATTGACCGATACATGTAACCGTTAGATTTACTATGGATAGGATGATCTTGCTTTATGACTAGTCATCTTCATCCCAGTAACCTTGAAGTTATATCATTAGAGGGATATGTCTCTTTTTCTTTGTGCTTCATGATTTAGATCATGCTTGTTATATTTACTTTGTGATAATTCATGTGATGTTTTCCAATGTGGATTACTGAGTGTCCATTGGGTGTCTCAGGGTCCCTATTGGGTACTGTTTTACTGACCACTTCATTGGCTACACCTGCACATGTGTGTCTGGTGTAGACTACTGACACTCCGAGGAAGACTTTGGATGTTTGGGACTTGGTGGAGCTTGGTGCGACTGGAGCAGTCAAGATCCTCTTATTCGACTTTAGACTTATAGCTACTACCCTCCAGGTATAGCTCTATGGCAGATGCAACAACTGTTTATTTTCTTTTCTGTTTCTAGGGCATGTATTTTGACACACTGTTTTCAGTTTGCAGTTTTACTTGTGGATGTACTTTAATATCATGGTTATACCTTACTTTTATTGGTTATTTACTTCATTTGAACTTTTTTAGTGTGTACAGATCTCTAAGGAAATGTCTTCCCTATTCGGGAAAATTATTCAGGTGCAAGTCCCCAACCCCTGGTCTATGGAGGCAGGCTTGTGGTACTCACGTCTGGGCCCCATGGGGTGGGTCACGATAAAGTGGTATCAACGGTTGGTCAGTTCTACCCATAAAATTAAGATTCTAATTTTAATGTGGAAATCTTGAAATGTATATTGAGTTCAATTTTCATTTCAGGGAGTCCAGTGTTTGTGCGGAAAGTGATGTATCTATACACTAGGACCCCGAATTTTGTTTTCCAACTCAACACAAGAAAACACTAGTTTTTAGTGTTTTGAAAGGATTTCTTGATCTTTCATGAGTTAGGTCACCAAGTATAACTTATTGACCATAGCACATATATTTCTTATAGGATTCCTCCATGAAGATAGCCATCAGGGATTACAAATAAAGATCGTAACAATGGCCCACTGAGCGACGAGGCATTGGTACAGGGACCACTAATAGTGATGGAAACTTCAAGTGGTGTAATAGAAGCACCACCAACCATTGAGAAGTAGATTCCACTAGTGGATCATGCATGCTGATTGAGAATGTTTCATAAGTTCTAAAGATAGAGGCCTTCGAGGTTAAGAGATGAGACGAATCCCCAGGAAGCATAGGATTGTCTTGAGGTGGTTTTGAGGGTCTTTCACTAAGTAGATACACTTCTGAGCATATTGAAATCTTGGCCCCTAGCCTTCTTATGGGATCGATAGGACGATGGTGGTGATCGACGCCCCAGTTTCATTTGGAGATGACTCTCACCTGGCCTAACATTGAGAGCTTTTTCAAGGCATAGTTCATGCTAGTGACACTATTCTCTATGTGTATTCAGGAGTTGTTGTATATGCAGTAGGGAAGCAAGACCGTGGCTCAGTACATGGAGAGACATACTGTCCTCTACTGATACTCCATCGACATGGTATGATACCTATACTTCATGTAAGGACCCGCACTTATTTCATACATAATCTTGAATTTATTCAAGAAAACACTTCATTTTACATTGAGGATCTTTTCAAGTTTAGAGCTTTAGAGAATTAAGACAAAATATTCATAACATTACACATTGTTACATAGTGGATACCATAAAATCAGTTTCCATTTTCCTCAGAATATAAAACATTAAAACATAAAACAAGACTCCTTGACAATTCTTCAACATTTAACATGTCTTCCTTCCTTGTATTATTCATCCATTAACCTGTGAAAAATCATTTCAAAACTTGGGATGAGCACAAAAGCTCAGTAAGGTATGAAAAAGAAGGAAAAATATCATTAGTCCATGAATACACAAGACATATGAAAACATTTTTAAAATACATGATTTACACCCATAAAATCTTACTTTGTGTAACATGAGATTTAAAAAGATCCATACAAACATAATTATAATCATAAAGGTATATTGGGGCATTACTTACATAATCTTGTAACCATCTTGGCTACCTTAAAATTTGTAACCCTCACGGCTACCTTACTTTGTGTAACCATCACAGTTACACTTGGAGTAACCATACGGCCGACCTCCAACTTACTCATACCCAATGCATTGGAGGGAAATATAGGTCCCACCATTCATCATAAACAATGCCCAATAGCCAAAACATAATCATTCAACATAAATAATAGCATAAAAACATTGCCTTTGAATCTTATAAAACAGAATTTTAAAAGAGGATTTTAGAAGAAAAGTCCCTTATAAACATCATATACTTGAAGTGATACTTAATTGAGTGGATGGAATATGTATATACTCTGTAAATACACATAATTAAACATAATATAAACAGAACCCATCACACAAACAATTTAAATAGCACATAAATTATAAAGTAGAAGGTTAACCCAAAGAATGGAAATCGGGTTAAGAATTTCCTTACCTTGGGCTTGTCCTACTTCAAAATTGTTTGAACCTCCTGTATAATGGTTAAAGGAGTGTTAATAGGATTTTAAAGAAACGTGTTCATGTTTATAACATCTTATATGGTCATTTCATAACCTCATTTCACCCCTTATTTGTTAGTATTTTGTTCCTTGCATTATTTTGGGTGAGGTCTTTTGTGATTTTCACGATCGGTTCATGATGAACCGTTCTTGTTGATTGGAAGTGAAACTCCAGAATTGGAATGGAGTATTAGTTACATAACTCCAGTACCATAAATTATACCATTCATCACTTTGGTGCCTTATATGATGATGATTTATAAGTTAAAACATTAATTATGTTCGTTTAGATAATTTAAGTGGTTCTTTGATAATTACAATTTCATTTAGTCTTATAAGTTTGAATCATGAGTACAAAAGAATTACAGAACCTTATATGATTCATATATTATAACCTGGTTCAACCACATAAATGGTTTCATGACCAGACTTGAAATAATTAATGGAAATTGAAAATACATCGTCCACGATATCGGTAATTCGACATAAATGGACAATGTTTTTTGATTCTTTAAATAAGTGAAAGAGGAGAGGAATAATGATTTGTAATTTTCCATAAACATGAAAACATCCAGAATATACATGATTCTGGAGATTTCATGCCTCTTGGATAAGAGGGGGTGAAGAAAGAAGTGGAAGGAATCATGAAATAAAGAAAACATGAGAAATTTCTTACAAAAAATTCGGCAGCCTAACGGCGCCTCTAAAAATTTCATAAAAACAAGATTGATGAGAGGAATGGAATATCTCATCAATCATACAAAATTTGGACTGTAAGGGAAAATATTTAATGAAATATCCCAACAAAAGACAAAGGGAAAGGAAGAGAATAACATAAAATGGATGGAAAGAATGAAAATGAAAGAGGATGTTTACCTCTTGATCTCTTCTCCTTGAGATCCTTCTTAAGGGATTTGATTTTGGTCTTTTGGTGAGACCAGTAGCTCTAGGACGTGGGGAAGAAGATTGAGGAGGGAATTTGGCAGAAATTAGACAATGCTCAAGGCTTGAGAGGTGTGGGAGGAAGAGGGGAGTGAGGGTGGTATTTATAGTGGAGGAGGGGAGGTATTTTAGATTATTTTAATTATTATTATAATATTTTTATCAAGACTATGAATAATCTCAAATAAAGTGGCCTTAATTAGTGAAAATATCATGTGATTTCGAAGCAAGTGGCCTTGCATCACTTATGATGTCATAAATAGTGCATTTTTACTGATAAATTGATTATACGGTATTTTACCGTATTTCACTATTCACCGAAAATTCAAGAGTTTCAGAAATATACCAAAAATTTACCCCAACCATTTTTCGACGTGTAGAATTCAAAAATGAACTCCATTTTTCAAAAATAATTTTCTAAATATTATTAATTTAATTTTAAAATAAGGTCACAGTTAATTCGAAAAATAACAAAATTGAAGTGCAATTAGTTTTATGTGACATTGGAAAATTAATTAAGATCCCATTATCCTATTGCCATGGGAAAATAAAATAATAATATTATTTACTATTCATGAGGTCATATTACTATTCATATTACTATTCATATTACTATTCATAAGGGCATGTTACTATTCACCAAAAAAAACAAGTTTGTTCCATCAGACTCGAAATAACATACTGAACACAATTGTAGATGATAGTTTCTTGAAATTCAAAACATAGAAGAAATAATATTATGTTTAAAGGATACTTATAAATATATACCTCAAACAAAATTTCAAGCATTTTCAATTTATTTTTAGAAAACCTTGGGATGTTACACTTCAAGACCCAGACCATTGAGCAGGGGCTCCAATGAGAGATCAGAGCTGTGATAGTTTCTCTCAGTATCTCGACACAGGCTGGGGTGCTAGAGTGATTTTTGCTGGTGGATAGCTTCCTTGATGAGTAGGCACCAACATTAAGAGACCCTACTAGATGACAGGTAGGAGAGTCATCTGCAGTTGGTAATAGAGAAATGACGGAGAAGCCCAAGTAGGCTAGACCTTTTGGAGGGTAACTCGAAGACGCAGGGTAAGATGTGTGGGGATCGAGAGGCCGAGGGAGCCACCAGGGAGGCATGAGATGTTTTTACTATAGGGGATAGGGTTACAATGCTCATGACTGTCCGACTCCCCGCACTGAAGATTAGAAGAAGATGTAGGGGCCCCCGAGGTAGTGGTAGTGGCAGGAGTATGAGCATCAGCTAGGAGGCGGGTGAGGCATGGGGCAAGACGTGCAACGAGAGGTGTTAGGGGTCACCAAACACTACAACCACTACCCCCAGGTGGTCCACCATGAGTTCAGAGAGTAGGAGTATTGGGACAATCCCATCGACAAGTATTAGAGGCTCATGATCCAGATGTCCCTGAGATGATACGAGGTACAATATGTATCTTCTGAACTTTAGAAGCCCTGCTTATTGACACATGTCCCAACTATTCATTCCTTTTCATGGAAATATTTTGGGACACTGAAATTCTGACAGAACTTTTAGATCGACATTTGCGTTTGGATACTCCTATGAGAGAAGATTCAATGGTCACACACAGGTGATGATAGTGTGATCTTACTCTTAGAGGAGACATTTTTAGATGGGATATTCTAGTAGTGGCATTAAATTGCAATGACTTCATTCTAGTCATGGACTGGCTATCAGTAGATCATGTGTAAATTGACTGCTTGAGAAGTATGGTGTGTTGTACGCGCATAGAGGGTGTCCAGTTTTCCTTTGTTGGTGAGTTGGAAAACAGAGTAGAATGAGATGAACATGCACTCAGGGGGGTGCATCGGATAATGTATCTGATATCTTTTTTGACTTTCGACACCATGGATGAGGGTAGTCCATAGTTCCCGGTCGTGGTGGATGATTTTGAGTACATATTTCCAGAATATTTCCAGGGGCTACCTCCTCGCAGAGAGGTAGACTTCTGCATTGACTTATACATAGGAACATCACCAATATCTACACCGGCATATCAGATGGCCTTTGCAGAGCTCCAGGAGATGAGGGTATAGTTGGAGGACTTACAGGGGAAGGTATTCATAAGGCCAAGTATTTCTCCATGGGAATCCCCGGTGTTGTTTTATAAGATGGTAGATGGAAGTTTGAGGATATGAGTGGGATTCAGTTCCTAATCCCGGTGACCATAAAGAACTAGTATCCTCTGCCGAGGACTAATGATCAGTTTGATCAGTTGAAATGAGCAAAGTGGTTCTCGAAGATAGACCTCAAACTAGGATATCATCATCATTGGGTACTGGAAGATGACGTACCGAAGACGCTCTTCCAATTTCTGTATGGACATTGAGATTTCTAGGTGAGGACTTTATGCATGACCAACACTCTAGAATTGTTGATGGGTATCATGAACATGATCTTTCATTCATACCTCGATCCCTTTATGGTGGTCTTCATCAATGACATATTGGTGTACTCAGCGTCTGAGGAAGAGCACACTGTACACTTGAGGATAGTTCTGGACACACTCTAGGAGAACCGATTATATGGGAATCTTTCGAAGTCTGAGATCCAGATACGGATGGTCCACTTATTGGGACACATTATCTCAGAGTATGGATTTGTGGTGGATCCCGTTAATATCGAGGCAGTACTTGCTTGGGAGCTGCCTATGAGTGTTACTAAGGTGCGACATTTTCTTGGATTTACATGCTATTTTCAGAGGTTCGTACCATATTTCTCCAGAGTAGAAGCACCTATAAAAGCCTCGAATATGAAAGTGAAACACTTCCTATGGTCAGAGACATGGCAGTAGAGGTTTCAATAGCTGTGGAAGAGATTGGGCATTACACCCATCATAGGGTTGACGGAGGAGTGCACTGACTATGTGGTTTTCTATGATGCATCAGGGACCAAACAAAGTATCATTCTAATATAGGGTGATGCAGTGATTGTTTGTGGCTCATGATAGCTAAGGAATCATGAGTATAATTATGCGACTCATGACAATGAGTTTGAATCATTTTTCTTCCCATAGAAGATGTGGTAACACTACTTGATGGGAGAGCACTTAATTGTTTACTCAGGACACAAGAGCCTCAAATATATCTTCACCCAGAAAGATCTAAATCTAAGATAATGATGTATGCTAGAGTTCCTCCAAGACTACGAATTTGAGATAGTCTATACTCCAGGGACGGGAAACATAGTGGTAGATGCACTTAGCCGAAGATCGAGTTTGCAGCTACTGAACGAGGCTCTAGAGTAGTTATCCTTGCTTTAGATATTCATCATTGATAGAGATGAGACAGTCTACCTCTAGTCAATGGTAGTTTACCCTCCACTCCTTCATCGAGTCAGGGAGGCACAACTTAGAGACAATATCTGTGAGACAACACGAGCTCATATATCCTCATTTCATGAACCTGACAGATATTTTGACGGTGGGGAGCACAATATCCTTTTTATAGTATGTACATTTGTACCAGTGGCTCTATGAGAGGAGGTTCTAAGGGGGTTATATACACCGCCCTTGGTAGTACATCTACGAATGGAGAAGATTTATTTGAACCACTGGTGTCAGTACTGGTGGAGAGGGATGAAGATGGTTTTGGAAGAGTTTGTTTCTAGATGCCTCACTCGCGAGAAAGTGAAGGTCAAGCAATAGGTACTAGCAAGCTTGACCCAAACTATTTAGATAGTAGAGTGGAAATGGGAAGGGATATTGATGGACTCTTTTTTGGGGTTACCATGTACATCTAGAGGGAATGACACCATCCAGGTGAACGTTGACCGAATCACCATGTTGGACCACTTCCTTTCTATTCGAGGGAAGGGTTCAGTAGAAATCATGGGTTATATCTACGTTAAGAAGATCGTGCGACTTCACGGGGTGCCTTTGATTATAGTCTCAGAATGTGATGCACACTTCACATCTAGGTTGAGGAAAGGATTATAGGAGGCTTTTGGTAATTGGATTCGATTGAGGAAAGTTTTTCACCCTTAGACCGATGGTCATACTGAGCTGACTATCTAGACCATGGAGGACACGCTTCATGCATGTGTACTAGATTTTGGTTGCAGTTGGGAGGAACAACTACCCTTGGTGGAGTTTACATACAAAAACATATATCACACTACTATTGGTATGACTGTGAAGATCACCCTTGGGCTAGACGGATCCATGAGAGCCAACACTATTGGGCCCAGAGATGGTACATGATACCACTGATAAGGTGAAGGACATACCAGAGTGGATAAATACTTCACAGAGCTATCATAAGATCTATGAGGATAGGTGATAGAGACCACTGGAGTTCTAGTATGGGGACAACGTATTATTGCGAGTCTCCCCACAATGGGGACTATAGAGATTTGGATATCTCAAAAAACTCTCACCGAAGATTATCAGACCATTCCTGATACTTCGAAGGATTGGCAAGGTGGCATAAAGGTTGGAACTACCTTCATAGTTGGAGAGGGTGCACAACATATTCCATGTATCCCATATGAGGAGATGCGTTCATGACCCATATCACGTCATCGACCATGACGAGCTGGAGATTGATGACATGGAAACTTTAGCAGAGAACCTAGTGGAGATAGAGGATCGATATGAGTGGATCCTTTGTGGGCGGTCGATAAATCTTGTGCGCGTTCTATGGTAGAACGAGAATCTCTAGGTGAGAACATGGGATAGAGATGCTCATATGAGTTCCTATTACCCCTCTTTGTTTGTGTAACCTTGTTTAGATTTTGGGGATGTAAAGCCCCACGATGGGGAGTGTGTAAAGACAAGGAAATTTCCATGTAATGATTTATAATTATTTGGAATTATTACGAGTCTGTGAAAATTTTCGGTGCTTGATTCTGAAGAGCGGTGTGCCTGGAATGAATTTATGATCATTTTTAAGGTATGTTTAGTAAACACGCATGCAACATTTTATATGTTTTGAAACAGTTCTCGGATTGGAAATCTAATAGAACTATTGAATTCGCAGTGCTGAGATTCGCTTAAGGGATGATTTTCTTTGATAGAAGTTGGATGGGAGTAAAATATAGTTTTTGGACATTTAAAGGAATAATAAAATAAAAATTTTGTTGTTGTTTTATTTTATTTTCAACAAAGGATGAGTAGAGTTGGAGGGAACAACGACATGTCATGCCATTAAGTGTCTTGACTCATCAATTGCATAACCGTACCCATTGTGAATTAAATGAGGTTCATTAATTACTCATTAAATGAACCTAATTAATTTATTTCGTGTCTTACTCTCCCTTCACCCCTTCTATATATGTGATCCTCAGGGATGAGTTTTGACATGGCTTCACCAAGAGGGGAAACTTTGGAAAAGTACATTGATGCCATCCGCTGAAGGAGGATAGAATCTTGGGTGGAAAGAATCTGAGATCGACGAACGCCGACGACTCCTTCCAGTGAGGATGCTCCTCCCGCCGCATACCCCCGAAGGTGGATGTATCGACGACTACAGAGGTCACCAAAAATCTTCGAGGTATAGGTTTTCATTATTATAGTTTATCTGTGATGATTTATTTTCTTCCACTTGTTATCACATTAATGCAGAGGGCACACGTCTAATGAACAAGGTCCAGACCTTCCGCCACTCCAATCATGTTGTGTTTTTTAGGGATGATTTCCAAAATTCAACGACAACTCGAATTAACAGGTCATGCTATGACAGTGGCAGATCGGAAGAGCCATAGAAATATATGACACCATGAATGGACCACCAGAGCATGTTTGGTGGCCCGTGGAAAGAACCGCTGGTGCGCTATGCCGGCGGCGGCCAACAGTGGCCAGAGAAGGCCCACGGAAACTGGTCGTGGGTGATGCGAAGGCGGAGTGCCGTCATGCGCCGCTATGGCCAAAGGCACCCAGCCTGATCCGGCCACGTGGGAGAAGGGTGCTGCCAGCGGCAGTAGCCGCGACCCACGACCTGTGGTAGGAGAGTGTGTGGGGGGGGGGGTGGTCACAACACTATGCCGCACCACATCACGACAGATGATATAGCGTTGCATCTCTAGATCCAACTAGAGAAAACGGTCCACCTTCGGGAGGACCATGCCAGACGCGGGTCAGGCCGGACACGAGGCCCAGTGCGGGTGGGCCCAGCATGACCCGGCGGGTCGGGCCAACCGCAGCCTGGAGCCTTAAACTAATAGGGCTATCCCTGACAGGATAGACCCACTGAACTCGTCGAACCCTTAATAGGCCGGACTTGGGCAGGGTCAAGTACACCCTGAGACCCAATGCATCGGGCCAGCCTGACCGAGTTGGATCGTGCCCAGACCCAACCGACCCCATAATAAAAAATACCTGTTACTGACGAATATGGTGTCTGTTTGAAATGTCGTTTGTGGAATTGGGACCCCTTTTGGGAAGAGTTCCCATTGGCATATTTCTAGCAGGCCTGACCGAGCCAGGCCATACCAAGGTGCGATCACCCCTATTTCGCAGAAATGTGTGTAATGAAGTGATTGGGTGTCCGATCGATTCCCTGTCTATGGCATAAGGACCGTTGTGACAAGGTAGACATTTGGTGATACTATAAGTGAGTTTTGATAGATTTTGGCATGTGACCTGGGTTAGATCAAACTTGAATCCATCTAGGCCCTTTTTAAATAAGTTCCCATATTAGATCTTGCATGTGATATTACCTTTGTTGAATTTCTTGTGATTTTTTCCTTTGTGGATTACTGAGAGACCATCATGGATCTTGGGGTCCCTACTGGGTAATGTTATACTCACCCCTGCACAGGCTCCTCCCACACGTGTGTGACTGGTGCAGACTTTTGTCACTCCAAGGTAGACATTGGAGGTTCAGGACATGGTGGAGCTTGGTGATAAAAGTGTAGTCAAGATCCTCTTATTCAAAATCAGACTTATAACTACTACCATCCATGTAGATCTCCAGGGTAGATGCAACATCTATTATTTGTTTTTTTTCAGTTTTTTGGGATTGTATTTCAGCCCACTCTTTTCAGTTTACAGTTGTACTTGTGGTTGAACATTACTCTCGTGGTTATACCTTAATTTTGATGGTTGTTTACTTCATTATACCTTTTTGATTGTGTACAAATACTTAAGGAAATGCCTCCCCTGTTCGGGAAAATCCTTCAGGTGCTTGTCACCAACCCCTAGCTTATAGAAGTCGGGCTTGGGGTAGTAACGTCCAGGCCCCGTAGGATGAGTTATGAAAAGGTACTTCACCAATGGCACCAACTCTAGATTTAGTTCTTGTGAGGGGTATGGTATGTACTTATTCAAGAGGGATACATTAAATACATCATGTCCTAGAGATAGGTTCTGTGGGAGTGTTAGTCGATAGGACACCACTCCTATGAGATCAGATATCTCAAAGGGGCTAATGTATCTTGGACTAAGCTTTACTTTCCTCATAAATATCATCAATTACATCTATGGAGATATGTAGAGGAATACCATGTATCAAACACCAATGTCACGGTCTCATCGATGATTTTCAACATAACTCTTCATTTGAATCTGAGTAGAAAAGATGTTCCACTGAATAGTTTTAACCATTTCCACAATTTCCTCAAACATTTCACAGCCATGTAGTTTTTGTTCCTCAACTCATCCCAACATGTAGGTGTTATTCACATATTCCTATAAAGGGCATGATAGGGATCCGTTTGGATGATTGATTAGAAATTTATGTTTTATGTGAAATCAAACTATGTATGATATTGGCCCCATCCTCCATTGAAGTCTATAGAGCATGCTCAGAACATGTCTTCTAGTGTTTGAGTAGGCCTCTCAGATTGGTCATCAATTTGAGGATAATAGCCTGTAATTTAATTTAGTTTAGTGCATAGAGAATGTTAGAGACTTGTTTTAGATATTGGAGGCGAATCACAGATTTAAATTGGATATAATTGAAAATGGTACTCCATGCTGCATTACCACTTCTCTGCTGTATATCCTTGCATGTAAATCCAATAAAATGTCCTCTCTAATTTTAATAAAGTGACTTGTCATTGTAAGATTTTACACAAAAACACTACTGGAAAACATACCCATTCCCACGATTTTGGGGAAAACTATGGGCACAAGAATCTTTATCGTTTCCAATATGGTTGAGAAATAATTTGTGAAATGAATGATGATGTACTTTCCATTAAGATTCCCATTTCTGTCATTTATAGGTCTATGGAGAATGACACCTTCTAAATTATCTTCATTGATAAAGATTCCATGTTCTTTTATGTTTTGGAATCTTCCACTTTATTCACTTTAACAGGATGGTAGTGGATTGGGAATTCACATTCCTTCATAAAATCTAACCATCATTATTGGATTATATTCAGATCATTCTGTGTTAATATATTCTTAAGGCTACTGTGATCAGTATATATCTCACACTTCTCCCCATAGAGATAATTCAGACATATTTTTGAAACAAAGACCATAGAATCCACTCAAGATCATGTTTGGTAAAGTTTTATATATGAACATTCAACTATCTCGAAGCATTGGCTATGCCATTTTCATTCTACATTAACACAAAACCCAATCCCTTATTTGAAGGATCACTGAATACTACAAAGAGTTCTCTAATTGTGGGTTGTGTGAGCATATGTGTAGTGATGAGACTCATTTTTAACTCCTTGAAGCTCACTTCCCATTAATTATTTAAAGAAATCATGAATTCCTTATGAGATATATTGGTAAGATGTTTTGAAAATCGTGAGAAACTTCTCAAAAATCAGTGATAATACCCAACTAACCTAAAGAAACTATGGACATATGACATAGATGTTGGTGTCATCCATCCTTCAATTGATTATTTATTTCATGGGTCCATAGATATCCCATTTCTTGTGATGATATTTTCCAAGGAGACTTTATTCAACCAAAACTCATAGTTTTTGTACTTGGTTTAAAGAATCTCTTTTCATACGGTCTTTAGCACAATTCTGAGATGATCCACTTGACCCACCTTACTTTTTTTGTATTTTAAAATATCATATATAATGACTAACAAAAATTTGTCAAGGTAATTTCTAAACACTATATTTATCAAATCCATGAATATACTTGGATAAATAGTGAGTCCTAATGGAATCACTTTGAACTCATAGTTCCCAACCCTTGTAGGAAAAGTGGTTTTGGTTATATCTTCCCTCTTCATCCTTACTTAAAAATATCTCAACCAAAGTTCCTACTTGGAGAAGTATTATGCTCGTGGTACCTGATAAAACAATTCAGCAATCCTAGGTAGAGGAAAATTGGTATTTACTATGATTTTTGTGTGTTCAAATAATCAATAAAATTCCGCATTGACCCATACTTCATGATGAAGTGGACTGCTGCACCCCATCGTGAAGCACTTGGGCATATGAACCCTTTATCAAGATTCATATATAGTTGTTTCTCCAGATCCTAGGTTCTATAATGGATATTTTATATAGAGTCTTGGAAAATAGAAATTCCCCAGGTATAATATTGATTGAAAATTCATCCTATCAGTTAGAAGGAAGACAAGACAATTCATCAAGAAACACATCAGAATATTCTATCAAAATATGAATGTATTTGTGGGTTATTATTTCATTAGAATCCATAATATGAACTAGATATGATTTCTTGTAGGGTATTAATATCCATAGTTTAGATTTTGGTGATAAAGAATATTTATCTTCCTCTTTGCACTTCTACAAAATTGAGGGTTTAATCACAATACGAAGATTTATTTCCTTCCAATATAAATTTTTTCGATCTATATAGGGATATCCTATTGATTCTCATTATTTCATAAAATTCCACCAAAGTAAGTATCAAAAGGTTCACTATGATTCTTATCCCACAAATTATGATAGGGGAGGATTTATAAACATTAGAAGCAATAATTTCCATCTTTCCCATTTTCATCCACATCCCCATCTACTTGCTTTATGGTGGTGTTTGAATAATTACAGTAAAAATTCATGATATGAATGAATAAATAGATATATAATCAAAATTTTCAATTTCTAATAAAAAATAAATAACTAACATACCTATCATCTCTTCATTTTTGGGATCCACCTTTGTGGGAGTGATGGAAAAAGTTCCGCCTTGCTGCCTTGGAGGCTATTCATTATATTTGAAAACCCCTAGCTTAGGGAATTGGTTTTCAAAGTGCCCATGTTCCTTGATGTTGATGTAATGAACATTGTGATGACGGTTTACTAGAACATTCAATTCCTCCATCACATTAGGGAGTTTCTCTTACTGTGAATTTCTAGCTAGGTTTCCTTCATTCCCACACCTAAATCCTATCTCGGTTCCCCTTAGGAAATTTTCAGGGAGTTTCTTCCTACAAATTTGACAAGTGGGATGTTGAAATTTATCAAAACTATTTTATTTCTCTATTAGAACCCTAGAAATAAATTTCACTTTATACAGATTTCCCCATGATTCCCTTGAGAATCATCAATCTCCATTTTGACATTGAGGGAACATTATGAAATTTTTTCTTATCAACTAAAGTCACAGATTGCCAGGTCTTCTCATACACTAGGTTTTAGCCCATAAAGGAAATGTAAAACCATTCATTCTGGGGTAATGAATAAGATATTGGCGTATTGTGTATGTCTTGTGAATTTTGGATCGGACGCCCCAATAAATGTTTCAGAATTTTTCTTGGGGGAAAGTAAATCATATTCCATATAAAGTAGGAGTGTGTGAGGAAAATATTTATCAAAAAACATTTTCTTGAATTCCTTCAACTCCATTGCCTTAATATCTTTATCATGTTTCATATTTTTTATCAATTTAAACCAATGATAATTTTTTTCATACATTTTATAAACAAATGGATGAACCATATCTTGTTCATAACATTGAAGGATTGAGAAGATCTTATAAAAAGAGATAATCCATTATTTCGTGGTTGTGGTATCATATGATGCATTGAATGTAGGAGGCCTTTGTCACATGAAGTTCTCTAATATGTCCTTCCCTCTTAGGGGGTTTTGGGTAATCTTATTGATCCATGTTTCTCTTTACAAACTTATTTATATGAGAGTGTATCGTCATAATGTTCACAATTCCTACTCCCATCGAGTTGAGCATCTCATGGGGGAATTGATGACATTGCCCGTCGTATTGAATTTTAACTAGATTCATCATATTTCCGTCCACTATCTAGAATAAGGGGAAGACCAGGGATGTGTATTTTTGAACTATTAAACATATATAAGGAAATACAATGACATTAAAGGGTGATGAAATAAATTTTATTTATTTCCTTAATTTATTAATTTCTAGGATTCAATCTATATTATCAATAGTATAGTTCTAAACATATATTCTTAAGGTATTTTTCCTTAATAATGGATTTTTATGATATCATGAATTTACCAAATAATATCTTCAAGGAATGTGATCGAAGTTGTGTAGTCAGGCCTATTGTCGTGTACCACATTACCCTGGGTGAGGAATGGGACCCCATGTCAGAGTTTTTACTCATGGGTACATCTTTGTTAGAACAATGTACACTTGTAGTATCTAGATAGAAATATTTTTTTGACAAAACATTAACTCTATACTAACCAAATTTTAGGGATATTTTCTTTTATATAGTCTTATCCCCGTGGAATTCTCTAGAGTTTTCAAATAGTAATTCCAAAAATAACTAAAACATTTATCGGATGAAAACTATTAAAAGTAGCTATTTATATCACATTAATAATTTATTTATTAAATAAAACTAAAAATAATACTTTCTAAATAATTTATAAGTATAGTTTCTTTAGGAATTTGGTATATTACAGAACAAATTAAATTAGTGAATACACCATCTTTATTTAAATCATTTTAACATGCTCAAAATACTCTTTCAAACATAACACTATATGGGATAACCTGGGGAAATTCATATGGTATGGTTAAGATATAAATAAAAGTAAGGGAATAAATATTTCATATTTGATTGATGTTAGACAATAGACATATTAACAAGGAATGAAATAAACATGAATAATAAGGCATGATAGAGCATGATAACCATAACCTGGAAAATGTGGAAACAACATGAAACAAGGAATTATAAACATCGGTCAATGATAAACCCTCCAATTAATCATGGTAGAAAAAGTACAAAAAAGGAATTAGGTTCAGTCCCTATCCCAATATGAGGTATCATGATACTAAACATTACACAATGCACTGAAGCACTAGCAGGGCACACCCATTATATACATTTCACTCTCATGCTTAAGTATGCCACATTGATCATACAAAATGTATTCATTCATTATCATAATTTCACACATGATAAATAAATGTGTAACACATCAATTTAAGTACCCAATAAATAATAACATTTTATTTAATGTGAATACCATTGATAGATTAATTGGTATGGTATTCACTACACAATTGTTTTGGCCTGAAAAATCGCGGTGATATTCTAGTAGTATAATGACTTCACAAAAAAATTCATAAAAGGGATTGATGAGAGTGAATTGAGTCTCTCATAATTTTGAAATAAATTTTAAAGAAAGGGGGATATATAACAACATATTCCATAATAAGGAAATGAAGAAATAAATCATATGATATATAAGATACTTGAATAATGAGGATAAATGAAAATATCCCTTACAAAATTTCTGCATGATAGTGAGTGTACATAAAAGATAATTAGAGGGTTAATGAGAGTGTAAATGGGGTTTTCATAATTTACAAATTAACTGTAATGTAAGGGGGATATGGAGAAAATATACCAACAAAATAAAATTGAATTTAATAGACTTAACATAAAATAAGTTCTTTAATGTAAATGATAATAAAGAAATCATTAAGTAAATTATAGCATATTAATGACTTAGGTGATGGTAAAAATAAGAGGGAATAATTGATAAATAATTAAAATAACATTATTTTTACATTATGGGATGTTTATAAACAAATAAAAGCATATAAAATTTCAATTAGCAATTCAAATTCAAAAGAATTTGCTTGAATTGAAAGAAGGATAGAAAGGTACCTTACTTGATTCTGTCTCTCCAAATGCTTGGGAGGGGATTCTCGAGTGCTTGGTGGCACCTTGGGAGAACAATAGAGAGTGTATGGAATAGTATGGTTATAATCCATGGATTTTGAGAGAATATAAATGACATCTTGAATGGGATTATTTAATAACTGAGGGGGATTTATTTATTATTATAGTTTTGGAATCTACATTATAAAATATCAAAAAACAAAAACCTTCCCTTGGTTTGGCCATATTTTGTACGAAATTGTAGTAGTTTTTTATTTTATAAGTCCATGGTCCTAATATTTTAAAACAATTCCCTTTTTATGTGGCGGTGAGTCACACTCTTAATGAAATGATTTTAAAACCTTAAAATATATTATAGTTTTTGGATGATTAATAATGGATTTAAAAAATAATCAAAATTAACTAAAATTAAGAGAATTTTAAATTTAAAAAATTTATTTTTTGGTGTCTCCCATTTATAGAAATTATTTAATCACTTTTGGGTCATTCTGATATCATAAAACACAATGTTTAATTATGGGATATATAGTTTTAACCCGAAAAATCGACTATCTTAGACAATTATGAAAAATTCACCATTGGATAATTTTTAATTTTTTTCGCAAATATAACATGATTTTTATCTAAACAGTTTTCTAAATATTTGATTTTTAACTTTTTTAAAAAAATTGACATTTATTATGAAATGTTTTTTTACAGTAATGTTTTTTGAATCATTTTAAAAATTATATTTTATGTTATAAAAATAATATGATCATTTATATTTGATAAAAATAATAATATAATATAAAGATATTTTTTATATAGAAAATTAATTAATTCATCCAAATAAATTCTTTAACTTAATTTTAATATTATCCAAAAATACTATTTGTGTTTTGTTGTATCAAAGTAAAAATAATTTATAAAGTAAAAATAATCAGATGAAAATATATTCATTAATCAATAAAAAAATTTACATATTCATATATTTTGGGTCTTGATACCTATCCATTTAATACACCATCAAATTTTCTATGGGTAAGGTGTGTGATGGTGAGTCTTTATTATGGTGGTTTGACTAACATTGTTTGGGCCATGATCTCGATGGACTTGAACTTCTCCCATAAATGGTTTTTCTCATGTTTATGTTTTTGGATATCTTCTGGGGTTTGTTTATGGGAAAATACTATAAATGACATCTTCCTTTAAATCTCCCATAAATGGGTTTCATAGGGTACGATACTTCTGGTTGAGGCTATCACATCCATTTTCTGTTCGAATTGGATTTGTTAAAACCCTATATTTATAATAACCATAGGATAACTGTTCAATGACTATATAATCAATGGTAATGATTATTAATAGCCATCTAAATATGATAGGATAAAAAAAAGTTGTTCATGTGTTTTATATATCCATATCACACAATAATACATTCAAATAAATCCAAATGGGGAATTTTATTTATAACTGGTTGCGTCGTTACATGGCATATGTCCTCATGACACAAGAGTGGAAGCCCCATTTATCTTGTGCGTGAGTCCTCTAAAAATACATATAGAGTGGAACCTCTTTGTTACACTTGGGTATGGGTATTATAATTTGATTGATTCCCCCTCTACTGTGAGACAATGTGATTAAGAGTGGTTTGACTTGGACTATTACTTTTGAGAAGATGGGTGAGATACTAGGCATTGATGGTATTTTGAAAATGTTGGAGTCTATGCTTCATGGAACAAGCTACGATATAGAGATCACCTTGACATAATGTTCAGAATTATTTTTAATGCACACGTATATATATATATACTTATGTATCCAAACATTTGGATTTGGTTACTCTCCATCCATGGGTTGCGAAGACACGCGGGGTATGCTACCTACAATTTGTGTTTAGCATCTCGTCGTTGGATGAGTTCACCCCCTACTATGGGAGGAAAATATTCAAAATATATTTTATCTAATCACTATTTTGAGCCACCTATTAGAGGATTAGGTTACTATTTCTATTTCTTGGGTTTATATTCATAATGTTTATTTTCTACTATCTTTATATTATCATTGTATCTCTTACTACCCCCTTCATCATTCATGGAAACCTACTGGGTATCTATATACTCATGCCTAAATTGGAGTTTACTGCACAATTCATGTCTTATAATGATGATAGACAGTTCAAAATTGAATTCATAGGATCATAGAGACACCTATTACATTAGATCGCATACAGTGGTCACAACAAGGATATTATGATATAGGCACTCTCAGTATGAACCTTTCCAGTTTTTTCAGATTGGGGAATCATTATAGTTGGGTATGTATATTTCTATTTTAATTTTATATTTACACTATCGTACACTTGTAATATATATAAATTTTACATGAATGATTGTTCCCCTAGTATTTTTTTCTTTAACAATTATTCCTCTTTAAATATGTATTGAGATAGTTACGTGTGTGTAAGAGTATTTTTAGGTAAATGCCTCCCATTAGTAGATATCACATAGGCATTGGTCTCTATCCCCATACTATGGTGGCATTCTTTGGGTTTTTTCAGCTTTAGCCTCATCTGGTATTGGGCTGTGAAATAATTTTTCACCAAATACGACATATTGAGTTATAAAAACCCATAGTGTTTTGATTATCATATAAGTCATTTCAATGTTTATGGGATGTTTTTTGTAACATACTAGGTAATTAGAAAATAATAAATTTTAATATCTTTTAATATTTTTGAATTATACATTAATTTTACATTAAAGGAGACACTATGTATGATATTATTCCTAACACACAACGATGGGTTTCTCCAAAATCTTTTGTTTCACACAATATTGAGTTATACCAAAAAATAATACATTATTAACATTATTATTTTAAATGGTAGTTATGGACATGAAATAGTTGTGGTGGGAATTAACATAACTAAAAATATTATGTTTTCACATTTTTATTAATTGTTTTTTCTTTATTCTAATAAATTTTATGAACCTAAATTAAGAAGGAATCAAATTTTAGGATTAAGAGCTAAAATATTTGTGAGAGGTACTTTTACCACCTTTTGATGGAGAACCCATTTCATATATATTGTTTTAATACTTAATATGTTAAATTTTACAAAAAAAAAACTTATTATACAAAATCGGGACAAAAAATTTAGTTAGTAATAATTTTTGGCATTTTTCGATAAAATTTATATTTTAATGAATAGTGAAAAAATTATGTATTTTAATTCAAAACTATTTCTTCATATAATTTAGTAAAACTATTGTATTATCATAAAAATTTGTTTCAATGTATATTTATATTTTTATTATCATTTAATATAATATTTTTCATTAGAAAAAAATTTCAAATTGATATTAGATTTAAAAACATTTCAATCTTTTGAACGATTCACTTTTAAAACCCAATTTTTAGTTTTGTCTATTGAATTAATTTTAAATATAATTTTAAATTTTTTTTGAATTGAATTAGGAAAAATAGATTCCATTTTTTAATAATATGGTCAAAATTAGGTTTTATGGTAAAATTATTTTTTGGGTGTAAAAAATGAACCATGGTAAAAAAATTATTTTCTGTAGTAAAATTAAAATTTAGATCGGGGTTAAAATTAAAATTTAAAAGTTTTAAATACCTAAAAAATTCAATAATTAACGGGTTTTTGAGGTGTGTATCTACCCTAAAAAATCTATAAATAATTAATTACAATAAAATGTAATAGAATATATTGCCACCTTTATATGGTTTACTTTTAATTTAAAATAATCAATAAATTAGTCACATGAGCCCACCTCTTCCCAAGTATAAATACAACCTCTACACCACCTTATTTCAACCCAAAAAGTCTTTTAACTCCTCAAAATAACATACTGAACCCTTTTTAGTCACTCTAAATTCGTCCATGTGCTTCTGGTATCACCAAATCACTAAATCCAATGCCATCATGTGTCTTTCAAGGAGGGGATATTCAAGAGGTAATTTTCACAAAGTACCTCTCTTAATTTATTATCTTTTTGAACTTTTCCCTCAACTAATTTATCTTTAAATGAATGGTAACACCAAAAAAATGTAAATAATAATTTTTTATGTTTATAATTTAATATCTCATATCCATTTATTATATAACATCCTCTTATTTGATGAAATGAAATTTTTGTACAAGTTATACCGATCAATAGCCTCCTTGAATAATGATTTTGTTTCTTATCCATTTCCACCTTCATGGATGGTCATAAAACTACTTTGAGGTTTGATAATATTTAATTAATTATATTTTAAACTATTTTTTATTATGTAATTTTTAAATTAAAAATACCTTCATTATTTCTATGTTGTTGTTATACGATGACTTCATTTAGGGATGTGTGGACTACCAATTCCTCAAAATGATGTTATTCGTTCACACATCACATAGAATTTATTAAGGATTTTTTAAAAAAAAATATATAATTGAAATGAAATATTAATCCTAATGTAATTATATTATATATTTATACATATTTATATACCTTTAATTTAATTTCACTCTTTCAATATGACAAGAAAAACAAAAAGATCATTCTTGCGCACGTATGACCTACTATCACTATGAAAGGTGTTTTTTGTTTGTATTAAAATATTATTATAAATAATTATTTAATAAATATATAAGATACTTATATCATGTTTTATATTCATGTTATAATGGACTTATGACAACAAGGACTATTTACATCATACCAGGTTTATTTTTGACTCAAGTACCAAATCTCAAAAAAAAACCCCCAACATGGACATAAATAAATATGTAATTGTTATAACCTGGATTGAAGTGATATAAAATTAATTGTAAAAATGATAGAGGTTATCAAGAAAGTATAAAATAAACTATTTTTGTTATTTAGGATGATAAAGAATGTATGAGACAAATTAGACTCGAGGTTAGGAAATTTCTTAATCCAATTTTTATTCTTTGGGTTGAATAATTACTTTTGATTATGTTATTCAAATGTTACGGTTGAAATAAAATATTAATATCTTATATTTTATTTATATCTTTAATTTCATTAAATATTTTTTATAAGGACTCTTTTTAAATGTTGTGTTTGAATTTCCATGCAAAATGAAAAAAAAGAATGCTTTTTAACATATACGGGGAAAATGAGTTCTTTGTCGTCCTAACCATTATATGATATTTGGATTTCTCTATAAGAATTATTATTTTTAAATGGAAAATAAATACCATATTATATTTTCATGTATTTTGGTATTGAAAATGGTTTTTATAAGGGATTGATTATCTCAATATTTTTTTAATTGATATCTAGTGATTGGAATATGTAAATGTTATTGTTCCTTTATACATGATTTATGTGTTGTGATTATGTTTTGGTTAGTAGTGATTTCTTATGTATACGGGATGTTATGTGATAAACCGAGGGAGAGTGAACTCTGGATAGCTCCAAAATGCATTGGCTAATGAGACAGATTTAAATGATAGAGTTTATCTTAATAAATCATGGGAATATATCATGATAGGTATTCTACACATAACCATGAAAGTTACTCCCTATGTAAATGTGAATGCTATAATGTATGTATGGTATAAATTATATAAATTAACTTTATGATTTATGATTTAACATAAGTATTATTAATAATCTTATCATTTCATGAGGTATGTTTTTTGGGTAAAAAGTATTATTTTGCAGAAAGGTTTTCCTGATTTTAAAATATTTTGGGACTACCGGTTTCATTCCTAATTTTATTGGAATTTCTGGTATTTTTATGCTCTTCCCATGTTTTTGAATTGTTTTCCACAAGGTATAACATTGGGTAAGATAAAAGAATAAGTCTAGAAGATTTTTATTTTGAAAATAATTTTTTTTTGTTTTTAAAGTTTTATATTTTGAGAAAGAGTATACTATTTTGCTTTTACCCTCTTGTTTGATTATGGGATGTTATGTATTAAGGATGGCCATATTCTATAAAACTTTGAATTATAAAATATCCTAAATGTGAAGGAATTTAAATTATCTATTAAGATTAAGATTATATAATGTTTAAGGCTGGGGCCTTATATTTTTACTTATTGTTATATATATACATATCTTCCACCCATAGTATAATCTTATGTGAAATTTAGAATTGGTTATCAATATTTATAAAGAACATTTAATTTTTTTGTGTATTAATAAACTTCATTTCAAATCCAAAATAAACCCATGATCAACTTGTAGTGTATAGTTAATTATGACTTACCTATAACAATTACTATGATCATATGTATCCAGTTACTAGAAATAAATTTATTTATTGTTGAATAATGTAACACACAAATATTTTAATATATAATTTCATTAAAATGATCTAAATAGGTTCAATATTCTACTACACGTGATATAAAAAACTGAAATGAAACTGAAATATATATGGATAATAATATAAACATTTTTTATGAGCACTAAATCCTTGAAATCTTGATAGTAAGAATGAATAAGAGTAACCATTTTATGAATTATATGTATAATTACCCTTTCTTTTAATATGAATTAAATTCAATTAGTTTACCCAAATTTTATAATATGATCATTTATTGTTTATAAAATTATGTTTCTAAAAATTTTTCTTTTATTTTAAACACATTTCTATTTCAAGAATCATGTGATTAATGAAAACATATGATGGATTATAATATTTATTTAACAATGATCTTGTTGGTAAATGATATGAAATAAGAATAATTCTAGTTGATAATTGAAAATTTCATTTTCCAATTAATATATGTTATCATCATATTTTATGATTTTATTAAAATATTGAATTTATTAATTATATAATTTTATATTAATAAAACTAAACTTCATTTTATAATTCCTCAATTCAAAGATTACTAATTATTAATTTTGGATCTTTCTCTAAAATGGACAAAATTCAATCAGAATATAATTTTTTCACAAAACATGTAATTTTAACGTGTTTACCTTTATATTAGAAAGAAATCGATATTCATGTAACTATTTAATTAAAAAATACAAAATTTAGGAATAAAATTATTAACATTAAAATATTATTTGAGCACAGGAAACCTATAGAAATCATTTTTAAAACTAAATATTGTATTACATTAATATGAAACTACTTCTTGTATTTTCTTTTAATCTAGTATTGCTCTTTGGAGATTATGTTTTGTATTTATTTATAAGCTTCATTTATTTTTTTAAATATCCCAACCCTGTTATCCTAGATCCATTGTTACTTTATTAAATTAGAATTAGAAAAAAACAATCCCATCCAAACACGAAAAATGATTTAATGTTCTTAGTGATCTGTATACAAACATGAATCGTGCATTACATTTGAAAATATAAATTACAACATAGTGAATGTATATATTCTGTATAATTGAAATAATTTTAATTACAGGTTATTTATATAAAGGGGAGAGGAAAAAAATTAAAAGGTATTCTTAAATTCTTAGTTAGGGTTACATACAATAGAAAATATAATTTTTAAATAAGGTATAATCAATATGGAAAGATAAATAACTAGAAACACATTCCATTTAATTAGTAACTTGAGTATAAAATTAATCATCGGATAAAATCAATTCAATCATCTCAAGGATAAAAATATCTAAATTTTTAAATAAGGAAATACATAATATTTGATTTCATGATTTTAGACATCATTATATCTATACAGTCAAAGCCTTGTGCCAAGATAATTTTAAACATTCTGTAAAGACCCATTTAATTTGGCCAACTTATTTTTATCTTGAGACCCATCACTGAATTAAGAGGATATATAGTTTTGGCCTTCACCCTTCATTGAATTTCCAATTGATTATGCATATTTTAAATGATCGATTTAGTTCATGAGCAATTTTAATTATAAAAAAATATCTGTATTGAGTAAAGAATGAAAAATATAAATATTTCCTCATTCAACTGAATAACATTCAAAGTAGAAAACCATATGATAATATCATATGTGGTTCTAGAAATAATCATATCAATTAGACAAATAATAAGTATATATAAGGGATTTGTAATATATCATGATCATAAATATGTTATTATTTAATGATAAAGTTAATACCTTTAAAATTAATCATAAATGTGAATCTCAATACTATGCATGGTAAAAATGAGAATAAACTATCAAGAAAAATAAAAATTATGGAATCATTACTATTTATCCCAAATATTTTATAAATAAAATAAATGGGGTCTATCTTCTATGAATATAAATACCATACAAATATTATTGAGAATAGTTTTGAGAAAAATAATATTTTTCAATTGAAAATAAATTTTTAAAATTTTTTTTCTTAAAATAATCATATAATATTTTAAAGGAAACATAAAATAACTTATTATTAATGAAATTGTGAAATTATATCCATGTTCTATAATTTTACAAAATTCCTTTCACACTTTTCTAAGAGAAGTAAAAAAATTACATTCTGAAACTGATAAGAAGTTTAATTTTATTTTTTTATAAAAACAAAAAATGTCTTAAAATTTCATTGATAAATCCATGTACAAAATTAAAAAAAATTAATATTTTTATGAAAATATTGACATTGACGCAACAAATTCCTGACCAAGTAAAAAAACAAATTCCATTTTCTTTAAAAACATTATTTTGTTATCATGAGTATTTAAAAGAGTAGATTTAAATTAAGAAATATAATTTTAATAAATAACCAAATAATTATAAAATATTTTGGGTTTAATAAGGAAATATTAAATCATTATACCATTAAATACCTAAACATAAATGAATATTATCGAATGAAATATTAAATATCCTAAAAATAAGTAGAATCATGATATACCATGTCATGGGGGATGTATATAAATCATATAAAAATAAACAGGCTCATAACTCCAAATATTTCTCATGGATTGAAAATTGAGATCAAATCCTTTACAAATATCGTATCATTGGACTGGGAATGAATCTATGATGTGATTTTGTACAACAATTTTAATTCCAAAAAAAAAAGTATTGAAGTAAAAAATAATATAAAAATAGGTAATTTTACACATAATCATAGCATTACATAGTCAATGAAGTATTGGTATTTCAAAATGATTGGATATTGCTATAAGAAACCCCTTACCTTGAGTCCACCCAACATGTATGTTCCTATTATTATTGAATAAAAAACTTATGTTAACTACTTAATTTATTAATAACATTTTGGTAGTATTTATTCATTTTATTTTATTCATTAACATTTTCTTTACAATTACTTAATCAATTAATTTTCTGTTAGACATTTTTGATGATATTTAGTTCATATCTCAAAAATTACTTCGGTGGGATGACTTTGGTCATTAGGGTCATTATTACATAATACCCAGAATAATAATCATGAAATAATAATCAATTTTATACATTAATTATACTTTTAAAACCAACCATGAAATAAAGTTGTTAAAAAAGAACTACGATAAAATCATCGAGATGGCGGTCCATACGTATGCCTGAGTAAATTTTTCATTTTCAACTATCTTGATGGAAAGTGGGTAAGTTTTATTTTATCATTAAATAATTATAATTATATCATAAATTTCATATTTTTTCATTAAATACACTTGTATATACCATCAATGTGATGCGGTGATGGAAAATGAATCACATCTCCTCACAGAGGTTGTAATCCAAAAATATATACCTAATAAATTATCAATTTTCAATGAAAGGAAGGGTAAAAATGTATATGATATATTAAATGTTCATAATAACAATTATTTCATTATTATAATACATATACATTAGATATATAATTATAATAATCAATGAGAGGTGATGATGGAAAACGAATCACGTCAGTTCGGAAGGCAGTAGTCCACCATACACAAGATGGATATTAGTTATGTAATTAACATAATGATATATATTGTATTTTGATTTTATTATCTCATCATGGTTGGAGTTGATTTTAAGGAGGAGTAAGAAACAAAAAAAACACTCAGTGATGAACTATACCACTTCTTTAAACAATTACATTTTCTTTACTCCTTAAGCTCTCTAATTTTGTTATTATATCAAAATTGAGACCTCTAGAAGTTATGGAGATATGGTTTTAATAAATTAGTTCTAGTATTTTCTGAACTAGAAATCTATTAAACCAAATACGACTCAGTTTTTAGAATTTAATATTTTTATAAAATATAAATAATTTAAGGAGAATCCATTTATTATATAAATAATTTAATTATGATTTTAATGACTGATATTATTTTTTGTTTCTGATAATATACATTTAATAAGAATTAAAATAGGTGAAACAAAAGTTAAATTCAAATTTAACCATCTAAACCTAACATAAATGTTCATATAGATATATAAAATATCTAGGATACAATAATTTATTCAAATTATATCACATTTGATATTTTTAAATTCATTTATTTTAATTTTCCAATTAATTGAATAAAAACCATGTCAGTGTTGCATTAGTATCTTAGGTAATTAATTTAGTAGTAGAAATTTTAAATATATGAAAATGATAAAAAAATTAGTTATATTTCAAATAAGTTTTTATAACTCAAGAAAGTATCTTATTGTCCTTTTGTAAAAAACATAATGATAATAAAGCTTTGAGAATAATTTTTTTGAATTATTGTTAAATAAAATAATATAAGAGTTAAACTAAATTTGAAAATTGAAAAAATCTCATATATTATAATATTGGACAATTATATATGAAATAAGATCTTTAAATAAAATTAATGTAAGATTTAGTTTCATTTTCCAATCCTTATCATATTATTTTTAACCTTAATTACCTAATTTACCCTTACATTTGTGAAAATTATCTACTATGGTTACTATTCATAATGAAAAAAATAAATGGGTCATATTTAAAAAAATATTACCTCCTGATTCTAAACATGGGTACCAATTATCCTGATTCAATTTCAATAAGTGGTTGTAATTAATTAACTGTCAAAATATAACATGCAAAGATAGATTTTTTTTTCAAAATAATGTATTTTTATATTAAATAATGTGTTTCTACCAAATTAAAAAATAAAATTAATTTCATTTAAATTAATTGGATTATGAATAATATAACAGAACTTATTTTCATATTATGAAAATGCAAAACCAAATGTTACTTTTTAATTTTATGAATAAAAAAACATATTTCAATAGAAATCTATATTTTTCGGTCTTGACTGGATAATAAATCCTTTCAGAAAAATTAAAATTTTTTACTCTTCTATAATTATTATGTAATCATATTGAAAATTATATTATTTTTATTGAAGATAATTTATTAAATTTATAGAAATTAATTATATCATTTTATATAAAAATGTAATAAAAATTATTCTTGAAATACCAGTATTTCGGAATCATAAAATAACATTACTAAAAATTGGGAACTTATTAATAATAATTAATGAATTTATTTTTATTTATTAAATAATTTTCATATATTTTAAAATTTGGTTTATACTATTCATACACACCAATTCAATGACCCTATTGTAATTTTCATATTTAAATAAAAATATGTTGTAGTTTGTTTAGGCATGATATTGTGTGTTGTACATGTTATCAAACACAGTGTTCATTGAAAATATATAGGTTTTAAATTATTTGTGTTATTATAATTCAATTTATTTCATTAATATATGTATCAAAGATAATTTTATCTTATATATATGAATTTTAATCTAAAAATGTTATTTACCAAAAAACGGTTTTCTGTGATATTGTGTATTTATTTTAAAACCACATTTTCACACCATTATTGATAAAATTATTTTAAAAATTTTAAATTATAAGTATCATATTTGTTAAAATTTTTAATCCTAATAATTTTCTATAAATATTAGTTATATAGGTTAAAATTAATTACCAAGGTAAAATAAAATTAGGGTAAAACATAAAACAATTAATCAAAATTCCTTAAAAAATAAATGATTTATAAAAGAAGGTGTTTTTTGTAATCAATTATATTCCAATTTGTTTTACTCTCATACTTGTTTCTTTTTTTTTTGGCCTTTGAAAATTGAATAATTACCATAATTTATTGGAAATGTAATGGTTACTCCCAAAACAACCACTTCCTCCACATTTAAAAGAGTAATATATCCACCATATAATGACACCCATTAAATTCTAATTTATACCAATTTTATCCAAATAAATAATCTCCCATATTCAAATGATTATAGTCACCATTAGTTATAATAAGGCCTTCATTTTCAAGGGGGCTTCAATGAAAAAATGCAGCCCCCAACTTGAGTATTATAAAACAATTAGTTTTTTATTTGTAATTAGATTCTTTTAAATTTTTTCTAATGATGAAAATATAATTGTATTAGAATAATTTTTATACATTAATTTTATTATATTATTTTTATTTTCATTTTTTATTCACATACCCCATCCATTAAGGAAAAAAATGATTTGTCATGCGTTGTGTAGATTACTGCCTCCATGACACAACATATTTTTTCCTTTACCGCCATAAAACAATGGATCTAAGGATGGAATAAATGGATATATAGATACCCAGGCATTACATAAATGGATATTAAATAATTTTTGTTAAATATTATGTACATTAAAAAAATAAATCCACGAGGACCATATTAGTTTAGTGTCTTTTGAAACTTTGAAACAAAATATTCTATCATGGTAAAAGATATTAAGCATCTCCCATGATGATCTCCACTTTTTTTAATTCTTCCTAAAACATATCTTTATAACCTGGGGAAAGGAAACATAAGAAAGGGGTGACCTTAGATGGTGATTAAGGGAAAATAAATGAAATGTGTAAGGATAACAATAAAAAAGGGTATGGAACATGAGTATAAAATTAGAAGATTATAACCTATATAACCGAGATGATAATAAAGATTAACAGTTCATAATACATGAATAATAAGGAAATAAGAACATGATCCATGAAAAAATAATATAGGAATAAAGCATGGAATTTTTGAATAAAAATATAAAAGCCCTATGTCAAGGAGGCCTACCTAGGACTTTATACCATGTTAGGCTTTGGTTAATCAACCATATACTTGCTACAGACATGGGATGCCCTCCCATGTACCCTCTTGTTTTGAGATTGGGATGTCCTACCATTTACCCTCTTGTTTAGGGATTGGTATGTCCTCCCATATACCCTCATGTTTTGGGCATGGGATGTCCTCCCATGTACACCCGGTTTTCAAGATTAAGATGTCACCTAGTGTAATATATTGTTTCGAGCTTTGGATGGACACCCATTTACCCTATTTTTTTGGTATTGGGATGTAATCTTGTATATCATCATGTTTTAGGCTTCAAATGTTATCCCGTTTGCCCTCTTGTATTGGTCTTGGAATGTGCCCTTGTATATCCTCTAGTTTTTTGGATTGAGATACCCTACCGTATACCCTTTGATCTCATAAAACATTTATCATTACCCAATGCATTGTAGGTAGTTATAGGTCCCACCCATCTTATTTTAACATCATTAAATTCTGTTGTAATAAATGAAAGATTCATCATATCATGACCCATAAAAAACATTGGTTTTATAAACAACAAATCATAACCCATGAAATGAAATGTGTATCATTAATATTTCATCAAATCACAAATAATGAAAATAGATATGTTCTTTAATCACTCCATGAAAGCATAAGCCTTGAAAATAAGTGGGTTTGAATGAATATTACTCTTTTAGGATAAATTTGTTTCATACACGTCATGACATCAAACATAAACCATTCATAAAAATAATATGAATTTATCCTTTTGATTACTTCCTTTAAAGGAATAAGTAACATCAACAGATGTCACCTTTGATGGAATTTTTTTTTGAAATATGTTTTTAAAACATATCTTTAGGAAAATATCCTTTCCACATTATAAATAATATTTAAAAACATTATAGATTTTGATAACCAATTTCCTTTAAAAAATAAATTATATGTTATATTTTTTTTGAGAATCATTTCTTTAAAAGTACTTTCAAAACATATAAATAAATCTAGAAATGTTTTGAGAACCATTACGTTTAAAAATATTTCACATCTTATAAATAAATCATGATTTTATTTTGAAAACCATTAATTTTAAAAAGATTTGAAGACTTATAAATAAATTTTGAACTTTTTTTTGAAAACCATTATCTATGAAAACTTATAAGAGAATATTAAATATATTTTTGAAAAAATTATCCTTTAAATATTGATTTGAAAAATTATAAAGTTAACTTTGAAAACCATAAAAAATCCTTTAAAATGGTTTCCCTTAGAATGGTATTCAAGGTTCATTTGAGTAAATAATTAAATCATTTCTGAAAACATGGTTTCTGAAATAAAATATATTTCTAGCCGAAGAGATAAATAGGATCATATTTATTTAAAAAACTTTATTACTTACATTATGTTACAAAGAGTGTAAAAATTTTACTATTACATATTTATATCATGAATAAATATAGGACAATAAAACTCATGAGTGTTTTTGATAGATGGATCATTATATTTCTTTAAAAAATCCTAATCTTTAAAAAACTTGAAAAGAGATGAGATTGTTTTAAGTAAATATTATAACTTGGTAATATGGGATTTTACTCTCCATTGAAGAAAGGTAAATTAAATGAATCTAAAAATAGAAAAAAATTAAATTTATGATATAACATGTAAAAGTTAATTATATAAACCTCAAAATAGAATTTACTTACATTACAATACAAGAGTCTTAATGAATTCAAGTTGAGGGAAAGCTATTTTACTGATTTAGTAATTTTTTAAACATAAACCCCATGAATAAAAGATCATAATATGGATGTGATAATGCCCTTAAATTTATGTATAAAATATATATAATAAAATAATGAGAATTACATACACCATACAAAAGGAAAGAGTGATGAACATAGCATGGATATCATGGAAATAAAAAGTGACATGGAATCCCATTACCTTATGTGTTGGCTCTATTCATAATTAATAAAAACAAATGTCTAATAAATATTAATCTATGATATGTCTTTTAAGAAAACATATTATTTTATTTAATAATGTATATGGTTTTATTATGACCTTATATTACCTTTTTGTTAACCATCATATGTTATGGTTTCACTTTGAGTAATATTCGCTTTGTTTTTTGTATGTGTCATTATTTGTTATATTGTTGGTACTTAGGATTATATCAAGATTATAGAATGTAAAAAATGATATATATATCATTTTTATACATTATATTTTTAATTTAATAATCTATTTAATATCTAGTTATGAAATGAAATACATAGTTCAAGGAGACAGTAGTCTGTATATACGCTTGAACGCTATTCCTGTTTAATTATCACGGTGAGAGAAATGAAGAAAAAGACATATATATATATCTACTAATTATATTAGTTTTACTATATAATATATATATATATATAATATAATAACTAAAAATATCCCTAATACAATTTATGTAGTGTGTGAATTAATTATATCGCTTTTGGGGGTGGTAGTCCACACTTCCCCAAATGAAATTATCATATTTACATATGATGTAAATCATAATGGGATGATATAAATAATTATTAGAGAATAATAAAAACATTATAAATATAATATATATAATATTAAAAAATATTTTTCATCATAATGTCTATGATTATAGGTGGTAATGAAGAAATGGATAATCATCGTTTCATAAGGAATTAGTTCGCTATACGTAAAAACATTATGTTTGTTACCCATTAGATAGATATGCGTGTAAGTGTAGGTCGAAAAATTTACCTAAAAAATCATAGTATATTTAGGATAATCATTTTGTTATACAAGAATAGAATAAATATATTTTTAGGGTGTGTAGAAGGAATATAAATGGAATGAATTTAGAGAATATGTTACCTCTTAATCAGGAAACTCCTTTTGGTTTGTGCCAAAAGACTTCATTGGATGCTTTTCTGCCTGAGGGGATAGCTTCTAAGAGGAAGGGTTGGTTTCCAGGAAGTGGTTTTTTAGGTATTTGATGAAATTAGGTGGTTATAATTGTGTTATGTAGTGGTAGAGGTGGTGGATTTTTATAGGTAAGGAAAATGAGGCACTTGAAATTTTTAGAAAAGAGTTAGGTGTACACTTGTTCTTATATAAAAAAATTCATAACAAAAAAACTCGATAATTTAAGGTGTATGAAAGAAATATTTATAGAAAAAGAAGTTTTTTATAAGTGGATAGATCATTTAGGACCATAATTCTTAGGTTTAGTCCATAAATAACATTAATTTGGCCTTAATCGATGTGATTAATTTTAATCACTTATACTAATCATTTTGGAAAAAATTAAATTGGTATCATTAGACTCTAAATATTATAATAAATACCATTGTGTATGTTCTTTGTTCAAAATTAAAATAATAGAAACAGAAAATTTAAGATTATTTTTAATCCCACATAATAGACGAAATAACGAGTTTTTAAAGTAGAAAAATGTTCACAAGTTTGTAATGATTTTGTAATCAAATTCAAAGTGAAATTTATTATAACGAGTAAAACAATATTATTAGATGTACTATTTATCTATAGTGAACTTAAAATGAATTTATAACAACATTTAACATTAATAATTTATTAAACAAAAAGGCAGTTTTTAATAAAAAGTAGTGTTCTTCACTATTCAACAAAAAATGAAGTTTATCAGAAAAATATAAAAAATTAACCCTATGATAATTTAGACATTCAGAATTAAAATATGATGTTCCTTTTATCAAATTAAATTTATTAATTTTTTTAAAAGTAATTCTATTATTAAAAGTGGTTCATTCAAGAAAACAATATATTTAACAAAAAATGACATTACCAAAAATAATATCTTAACTATCAAGATGTTTTATTTACATAAAAATAATATAAAAAATATTTTAAAATTTGTTATTACTATTCAAAAAAGTATTTTTGATGGCTATGTTATAAGTGTATCATTTAAATAAATGTATTAAATAATATATTTCATATAAAATAAGTGTTGGGTGCATTGTACTCTATATCGATGTTGCTTGTAATTTACTCCAAGACGGTTCCATGTGAAAGGAATGATTGAATTAGAGCATTTCTAGAATAAACTATTATTTATTTCATTAGGGTAAAACATCTTTTTTACCGTAATAACATTTCCTATTATTTTCAATCTATTTTCATAATCATTAATAATTAAATTGTAAACTATGAATTCATATTATATTTTGTAAACCCTATATTTTCTTAAATTAGTTTATTCTATTATAAAATATAATTTAACATCAGTGTTTTATCTTATTATATTAAATAATAATATTTCAATAATATATTATTGTCTGGTAAACCATGGTATTGCGTGTTACGTAAGCCATCGAGGAAAGTCATTATTGGGTATTACATAAGCTAACCTCATTTTTCCATATAGATAAAGCAAAAATTTATGTTTGGTATAATGAATGATTAAAATTGAGCTGTGGTTAACACAATCCAAACATAGTGCTTTAATAAAATAAACTATCTTTAGTGTTTTATAAAATGAACAAACATAAAAAATGATTAATTATTTTGAAAAAATAATTCACAAAATCTTGGGGTGTTATAGGATTGATAAGTTGTTTTTGAAATCACTTATGTTTTTATAAAATATTAGATAACATATTAGTTTTATGATAAAAAAATTACCACCACTAATATAATATTTAAAGTTAATTATACTAAGAGGATAAAATTTTATTTTAATTGTGTAATATTTTCATATCCTTTATACATCCTTACACTTCCTTAAAATTTTGATAAATGACACTAATAAACACTAAATAAGATAAATATTGTTTATAATGATATAAAACCCAAACCAAACAATAATCATTCATTAGATAAGGGTAAATTCCTATATAGGTCTATTTAACCACCTAATTTAACACAAACTCTAAATTTATATCATGAATTACTATAGGAAGATAATTATTGGAATAACATGATATAAATTTGCAGATAAATATTTTTTTTATCTTTGAAGATTCTATATAAATATTTAATTCATTAATTGAGAGAACAAAAATAGATTATCAATAATCACTGAAACATGATTTTTATCTATTTCACCTTCAAGGGTAAAGACAATAAAACTAATGAAAGGAGTTTTAAACATCATAAATAACCATATGTCGTCCATAATAGAAAATTTTATTATATATTAAAGATATAATTTTATATAAGGATGAAGAAAAACTCCTCTATTTTGACAATAACACAAATGATTAAAACTAAAAACACATGAAATGAAAATTTGGATGAGTTATTGTAGAGAAAGGTTTAACCTATTATTATCTTAAAATCTATTCACCCATTCATGAGATGATTTATGTTCAGATAGGGCTCGAACTCACATTGAGTTTTTTGTTGAACTATTTATATGGATAGTATGACATGATGGTCAATGTTTTGAGGCCTTAGGTTATCTCTATCAATAGTCTAATATAAAAGAACCTAAAAATGTAAATTAATATATTATCATGGATTATCAAATAAGAAACCCATAATTGGTAGCTTTATAAGACAACAAGTCTTCATTCTCTAATTCAAATATTTTTAAGACATGGACATAAATTATATATCAAGTTAGAAAAGGTAAAAAATTCTGGGACCCCATTATATGATCATAGAAGATGTCTATATAAACCTACTAGATACACTGATTTAGGAAAATTTTTGTGATGTTTCATAATATAACAATTTATCCCAAAAACTTGTTCAATGCATAGGGGAATAAACATTAGGGTTCCTGAATACTTCTCTTATATCTTTTTCCAGAAAACTCACTCCATTCCATAGGTGTTTGAATAATATAAATACTTCTATGGACACGAGAATGTAGAGTATATAGATCAAAGGGATACATACTCTCTCTAAGGTTTCTGTATCTATATTCAACAAATAAAGAAAGGGGTATATTAGACTTGAGGGGATGGTCCTATAATCTATAAACACACCGAAAATATCATTTTGGATCCCACTATTCAAATATTTCCCAAATACATCTTATAGTCACCTATTCTAATATATCATATACTGATTTAAATGGTACAAGTTATTATTTACAAATCAGTCAATCTAAGTATTCATGTGGATTAGAACACCCTCGATATTACACCATCATGTATCAGATCCATTTTAAGTTATGAGTTTAGTGTATTACTCTTGAACATCATCATGTCCTTGTGAGGTAAACTGAACTGTATGAAATAATGTTTAATGAATCATGAACCTAAAAAAATCTGCACTCTTCTATGAGGAGATTTATATTTATGACATTGAGACCTTCACTCAGGTCAGTATTTTCCTTTATCTCTCTACTAGATACACTATCTCACCATTTGTTCAAATCTATCCAAATATGACTCTATCTATATTGGTCAAACATTTGATACGTTAACAACTCATTAAAAGAGGCATAACACGTGCCTATTCGTTATCCCATAAAGTTTAACTTTGGAAAATTTTGAGCCTCCATTCATTGGGAAAGAACCACCCATCTCCTGGACAAAAGTGAATGATTGAAAAGGAAACAATCACCCACTTTGGCCACTAAAGCCGCACCTAAACTTATGTATGTGGCATAATATATAATTGATTTGGAAGAAAAATTTTATTTGAAGGTTGATCAGTTAGACTTGAGCTAGTAGAACTTTTATCCCTAGTGATCTAACCCTAAACCTATGTAGGCACCCTCAGTCAGGAAAATACAACATCTCGAGAACATGAAAAAGAACACCCCTAGTCAAAATATTTCATTAAAAGTTTATTAGAATATGTACACCCATGATGTTTTTGTCATGTTTCCTTAGTATCCCATTACAAACCCTCAATATTCCTTGGTTCTATTGTGGGAAAAATTCATGAGTTCCTATATTCTAGGCTTGGTCTACTAGGTTGAAATAAGATATCCCGCAATTCCCCATAGGGGGTGGTTGAGTATGGATGGAGGGACTTCCTTAATTTCTCATATACTTCAATCAATAAATACATTATAAGAGGATTGGTCAGTTCCATACCCTCCAGAACATTTTCCATGGGTAATAAGTCATTGTACACCACCATAATGATTGAGAACACCATTTTTGTTGGATGTCTTATAATCTAATGCTTACCTCTCCATGTGATCGATGAAAATTATTGGTTCTTAGATACCAAGGGCAGAAAAGTTATGGAAAATGTTTTATTGGTAATTAATTTATTAATTATGAGATCCATACTGCCTTATATATATATATATCAACTACATGCTGCTACCGAGTAAATTATGCACAATCATGGTTTACCCAGATTCATCAATCCCAATCCTCACAAAATCTACCACTACCCTTAAGTTCCCACTTTAGAATCCATTCCCCCTAGCATGTTTTAGTAAAATGGGGAAGATGGATTAATAGTTCTAAGAAATATGATAATGAAGTGGATCATGGTTTTCTAGAGTGAATGTTGATCTCCCTAAGAGTTAGGATCTTCTTTGATACATCTCTGGTATATTATGACCATTAATGATTATATTTTCCTATATTTACAATATAGGAGAAAAAAACCACAATAAATCACCAATTATTTTTAGGAATATGGACACTGTTGTTATCTTTAAGCTTAGAGTTTTTAATATGTATCCTATCAGACAATGGATATTCACAAACATCATGTGTGTGAAAATTATTTAGGGATCCATTCTAGAGAATGAAATGACATAAAACATTATCTATAATCTTTCTAGTGATAACAATAATATTTTTTTCAAAAACGTCAAGTCATAATGGTGATAAGATCAAAGACCTATTTACTCTAAACACCGAAAATTATTGTTTGTTTTTTAGAAGACAAAAAGTAAAAATATAATAAAATTAGAGTTGTATTGGACTCTATATAGAACTCTCACACATATTTAACCTTTTAGATTCCACATGAGGAACATTCTACATAGGAACTATTTGAGAAATGTGATTCCTAGGAACTGGATGATTAGTAGTGTGTCAAAAAAACCCATTAATGAGAGGCTTCACACTATTTGTTTTTGGTTTCCAACCTTCAGGAAGGTAAATGATTCCCATAATATTTCTTGGTCATTGATAAAGATTACCATTAATTTATCATATCATGATCCATCCTGTTGTGTTTTGAGAGTGATCATACATATGTTTGTGTGTGTGACTAATCATTCTTGATGTGAGATTCATCGATCATTAATGAAAAGTGAAAAATAATATGGGACAATTTTGTCCTTTTATAGTTGGCTCCTATTACTTAGAATGCATTAATCCAATATAGTTTAGCTTATATCTATATAATCACATCTATTTGATACTTATCAAACCTCATTTATATAGAGGCCTGGAGGGTGAACTGTTTGTGTCCAAGAAAATATCTATTGGGAGATTGTAGAAAAAATGAAAAATGCAATATTTCTATGGGAAAATTTATAAATTCAGAATTTTTATCCTTCACTTAAAAAATAACTCCTATCACATGAGAAGGATAAATACTTTGAAAATAAAATTTATATTTGATAGAGGGGTGAGAATTTCATTCCATATGAATGGTTCCTTTATGGAAAATACAGTGTGGTCCTCGACTGCGATCCAACTTCATGGGCATATCCCATATTAATTTTATGTACTTCTTATGTGGCCTCTCATTTTAGAAAGGAAGTTATTGAACAATGCCTATACATATATACGAATTCAATTATGAGGTTTAATTTTAAAAGATATATGTGGAATATTTTCGTCCCTAGAGGAACATTTAGAGAGATTTCCCCTTTAAGAAGAGTGTACATTCCCATTTGGATAATAAAATAATCTATGAATGAATCTCCAAGAATTACATAAGATAAAAGAGGGAACCAAAAAAAATGAACTCCATCCATGAGAATTGTTTATGAATATACAAAATGACCCATACATGAGGTGAATACTATTAGGAAACCCATGTGATCATTAAACATTAGACTAATTTGCGAGACATCACCTATAGACATCCTATATGATGTCCCTATAGGAGATATACTCTATGTGACATAACTATGAGCCTATTCTAGGGTATTTACCCCCAAAAACTCCTTTGAGAACACTACTCATGAGGGATCCTACATAAGAATCCTTCTTGATCCCCATCTTCATACCTCATTTGTGGACTCCAATCATGTAGGCTCCCCCACAAGATTTCTAAGAACATAAGCATTATTGGAGTCCTTACATGGGATATAGCCCTCCCTGTTGTAATATTTTCCTATGAAAAATGGGGGCCTTATCTTGTGATAATCAAACTCTTCCAAATTTTACAAGGACAGAAACCATTTAGTCAATCTATGATCACATTTTGATGTAACTATGATGTGGGTAATTGAGTTTCCAAATTATCATTTTTGACCCATGTTATATACCAGAATTGAATTCATCTAAATGAATTTCTTTGATTTATTTTACTAATATCGGAGTCTCAAATATCATATGCTAGTAAGGCCTCCTCCGTAGTCACATGAGATACATGTTCTATCCATATATATCAATATTCACAACATTGACAATATATTACCTTAATGAGCAACCTTTACTACTCAACCCCCTAAATGATGAGGCCCTCATGTGATTTAAAATCATGTATCCCCTTGACAAATAGAGTCAATATTGGGAGAAACCCATGAAACCTCCATTGGACCAAGCTTCTCATATGGACTACCCATGTTTTGAGTTTTCCACCTTGGTTCACTGAATAAGTGATATTTCTATGGGTCTCATTCCGAAGTATAAGTCTCATTCTGAAGTATATGTCTCAATCATGTTCCCATTTATGATTTCATCACCATAACTCAATAATGAGCCAAAGACATTCATATAAGGGTAGAATACATGTAATCCTCCTCCAACTCCTCACTTGAACATATTACATGCATTATGTTTCATCCCTCATAGTCTTGTTACTAATATATATGGAAATAGATGACCAAACATTATGGTAACATATCCATAAGACCCACACATACCCTTGATCTTTATTAATGGTGCATGGGCATCTAGGTTGGTGAAATCTTAAACACTTTTTTTCCTCACCAAACTCACTAAATATGATTGGAATCTATGGGACACTTAGGAATATTCCCTATTCGATTATATGGTTTCCTCCATTTCATAAAGAAAATTTTATTTCTGTATTATGTAAAATTTCATGACACTGTCCTTACCACATAGAATAAAACAAGATGATACAGTTGAATCACATGACCTTAAACTATTTACAAAACACTATGTTGGATCTGATTCATTTTAATCAAGATATTTGTGATGGTTATCTGAGGTTAAAACCAAATATCCAAAACTGTAATTTCACTGGGCCATATTTGTTAGGTACGAGTTTAGATAATTTAATTTTACAGGGGGTAGATTGAATAGACTAAATTAAAAAATTTAAAGAATATAATAAAAATATCTAAAAATATTTAAATTTATTACAATTAGTCAGAGGTTATTAATTTTTTATGTAGAAAAATATTAAATAAAACCAAATATTTTATATTAGTTTAGATTAATGCAATTATACATCAAATATTCACACCCCTATACTCATTGAGAGGTATAGAATGCACTAAATTCACGAATTTTTATGGGATGTCACAACCCCATTGCAAAGTAAATTTTTATTATAGAGGAACAAACACACAACAACATTGAATTTTAGTATGAAATTAAAACCTAATCACAACACTATCCTTTACCCTAAAGTCACATAAAAATACCTATCTTTTGAAGGAGGTAAAACCCAACATTGACTTTTTATACTAGGAGTTATAACCTAATAAGTAGAACTATTTTGTAATGGAAAATAATATACCAAAATACAAGCTTAATCACATGACAAAGATAGAAGAAATTAAGAAGAAACTCATAGATACCAGGTCAAGGATATTGATAGAGATTGTTAGAGCACAAGATATGGTTATATAATAGTGGATAAAAATTTCTCTTCAAGTTATTATATTTTCTATAGTTTATTTTTCATCCACAAGTTTCATCCATCATATTAAAAATAGTTCACATAGTATCTAAAAATTCATTCATTGGTTCAGTGAGATGCAATAGGTATGATCGTTTGTAGTTTTTTGTTTTACTTATTGTTTCTCCATTTTATTTTTTAAATTGATTCTTCAAAAATTATAAATTAATCTATATTTTTTTTCAAAAGTTTGTTATAAAAATAAAATAATTGCTTATGTGATTATAAAATATTCAATCAACTTCGAAAATAAATTATATTTTGAATGAAATGAAGCATATTAAAAAAAACAAGCACATAAAAAGAGAATTAAATACTTCAAAATCACATTGCATTAGATTACTAAAAATAAAAAATAAATTATAATAAAAAATAAGTATAATCATAATCATATAATAAATTTTAAAAATATAACTCAAATGTTCATTTTCTTATATATAGAGTTTCATGTAAATATAAATCATCATGAGTATATTTTGAGTAAACATTAATTCAGATATACAGAATTAACTTCACTTAAGAAAAATTGACATCACATTAGACTCATTTCACATTATTTTTTTATTAAACAAATATAATTAAATATAAGAATAAATTTAAAATAGTGGTTCATTAGTCTATATAAAGAGTATTAAAATTTATGTCATGTTAAAAAAAATTAGAAGCTCATATTCATAAAGGTGAAATAGACTTGTATAATGGTAAAAACACATGAATGTAGTATTTAGTTTGTATAAAGGTCACATAAAAAACACTATCGATTTCATATTTTTAAAGGTAGTATTATTTTCAAATAATGTTCAATTTCATTATTTATAATATTTTCAAAATTTTTTTTATGACTTAACAAAATTAAAAAACATTAGAAAAATAATCTTTTAAATATTACGAACTATATTAAAAAATATAAAAAACAAATTTAAAAATTACAAAATAAAAAATTAAATAATTAAAATAGGATTAATCAAGAAATAATAATTCTGTTCAATCAATAAAATAATTAATTTTTTATAAAAATAGTTTAATATTTAATCTTGAATGAAATAAAATACTTTATCATCAACAAACTATTGAGAAACAATAATTATACATTATAAAAACACCAATACAATAGTCAAAACTTAACTCAAATTAATTTTTATTTTCTTGTAAAATATTTTCATAAAAACCATAATTTTTTTGAATAACTTGAAAATAAGGAGTGGGATTTATGGAATATTTTTTTTATATAAGTGAGTGATTTCTATGTTTTAAAATAAAAACAAATAAATTAGGAAGGATAAGGATCTACTACAGTAATCTCCATATTTTAATAATTTTCGAAACCAAATATAATTACAAAATTTTTACCCCATTATTATATTAATCAATAATAATTAAATCCATATTTAATTCTTTCCATTTTATTCAAACTAATCTACAAATTAATTTAAAATAATTTTAGTTTCAGTATGCTCTACCCGAAATTAAAAAAATTCAGCATTCTTTTCAATATATAAGAAAACAATTTAAAACTATTATTTTAATAACATGAACAACAAATAAATATAATAATCCCCAAGAAATGTGAATTCTGAATAAATATAGAAATTTATATTCAAAATTAAGAAGATTAATAATATTAATAAAAGAATTACATTAATTTCTTCTTATATTAGAATGAGTTTGAGAAAATTTTAATATATGAGGTATTGAGGAGTGAGAATAATCTCTAAAAAATCCTAGATAGCTACATGGATCCACATGATGTGTTAATATTTTAAAATAATTATAAAATGATTTTAATGAGTTGAAATTAGTAACCAAAAGTTAACATCAAACCTTGTAATCCAGAAAAATATATGCAAATTACATTTATACAAACCATAAAATTAAACTATGTTTATCTAACTAAAAACATTTAAATATTTAATTTTCTTCCATTATATAAAGATCAAGTTTAATTCCTTCAATTAATTTTTGAATATAATGGTTTTGTAAAAATATGATCTTGATTAGCTATTGAAAATAATTCCCAAACAGTGTCCCATTTATTAACATTACGTCTAATAAAATGAGATCTGACATCTATATAATTTGTTTTTGAATGTTACAATGGGATATTATAAAAATAATATCATATTTGATATCTTAATAAATATGGGTCCCATTAAAAAGGATTAAATTCAGACATAGATTTACCAATCCATAATATTTTGGAACAATAATTAGTAAAAACTATATATTCAACTTTTATTATTGATTAAGTAATTGATAAATATTTCTTCTAATTCCGTGTCATTAAAATTATAATAATAAATTGAGAAACTTCTGATGTATATTTTTGATCAATTTTTCAATGTATAAAATATAAATTAGATTAAGATTTTAATGAAAAATATTTTTGTCCAAAATAAATGATCTAGATTTTAGAGTTCCTTTATTATATCTAAAATTATTGGAACATCCTTTAATTGATATTCCTTAAAGACAATCATACACACAAAAAAAAATATGATTTTAGGTGTGTATGTATTTAGGTAAAGTAAACTATTAATAATTCCTCCAAATAAAATATAATTAATAATGATTTTGGAGTAATCAAAATATATTTTAATATTTTTACTCATTGGGGTTATGAAATATTTATAATAATTAATACTAAATATTTAAACTGATTATTTAGAATACTTATTTTTTTTGAAACATATTCCACATTAATTTGAAAAATATGATGGCCTAAGTACAAAAATAATTATACCATAAGTTTCATGTAAAATTATGCAGTAATTAAACCTGAAATTCCAATAAAAAACTAGTAGTATTACTAAAAAAATATAATCTAATTAAATTTGAATTGTAAAAATATCATTTTAGATATTTATTTAAAAAAACTAGGATAACAATTTCCTTTATTAAAACCATTATACAACTAGAATGAATCCTATCATTCATAGCAATATTTTGTGTTTTATTAAATTTCTTATATTGATTTAAATAATTTAAAAACCTGATGAAGAATATTTCTATGTTAAAAAACTTGTAACTTATTTACCAAAGCATTTTTAGAAATAGATTCATTTTAAAAATAATGTTTAACATTAATTTAACAATGTTAAATACTTAAAAAGTACAAAATACATTAATATTATAATAGGTTTGATCTTAGAAATAGGTAGAAAATATTTGTCAAATTAAAATCATTCCACTTGAAAATATTATTGAGAAATAAGCCTTTATTTATAAATATTTTAGTAGAATCCTCATATTTATTCTAAAAAAATATTTCATTACAGTAAGATGTCTATATTTTTGGGGTTTAAATGAATTCTATATATTATTTCAATAGAACTATTTATGTTTTTCTTCTATAACAACAACATAATTATTATCACTTAATGATTTATATATATTACAGGAAAAAAATATGAAATAGAATCAGAATTATCAAAAAAACTAAAAATAGATTATATGGTTTTAATTCTAGTATTATATGACCAATAATTCAATAATAGTGTGACCTCTTTTGAATTTTCTATGAATATGTAACATATTGTGTATGAATATTCTCCCCATTAACTAATACATTATTAATTTCAGATTCATCTTCAACAAAATTTAATTTTTTATATTCTTATTAAATGTTATGTAAATTTTAATTTTGTTTTACCCTATGATCGTAGGATATTACATGAAAAGATTATTCAATTATCATATTTATTTTATTATAATATTTACAGTATTTTATTACATTATAATATCTTAAGAAAACTCCTTCATCATATTTAGTATGATAATTTTCTAAAGTATCTTTATCATTTTAAACATAATTTTATATTAATATTTTTTAAATTATACAATGTTCAGTTTCTTTTCACTCCATAATTTATAAGAGATTTTTATTTTAAAAAGGTCCAACTATAATTATATTTGAAATATAATAATTAGTTAAAAAAAATCCACGACAAAAATAGTTAGATAAACTATATTCACATAACATTGTTATATCCATTTATGTCATGGTTCAATTATTTATTTAAAAAAACACGTGTTTTCTATGGAGTTCTTAGTGATGAAAATTTATGTAAATAACTTACCGTTTCAAAAAAATTTCAAATTCCATATATAAAAAATCAGAACCTCTATCATTATAAATAACAGTAATCATGAATTAATTTTCATTTTATACTAAATTTAAAAAAATCATTAAACTTTGTTGGGTTTTAATTTTAATTAGTGAGAATATATACCTTATAAAAACTATTAAAATGAAGTATAATAAGTATTGAAAATTTATTTCATCAAAGGCCTATAGTTTGAGGATAAAATATGAATTCACAATGGATTATCCATATTGGCTAGTCCGAAATTATCTGTTTAATCTGACTAAAATAAGTTTATATTGTTTCCCTTTCACATAAGAGTCAAATTACCACCCAGAACCATATTTAATTTTTTTAATTTAATGATATTTAATTTTTATCTTGAGTTATAACACTGGTCCTTTAATTTTTTTATCTTTTATGTATTCTGAATAGGTTCACAACATGTGCATGGTTAAAATAAATTGTTTGAAAAATTTTAACCTATGAATAAATTTTTGATAGTGGAGTTTCACATGATTAGATAAAAATATCCCAAACCATGAAACAAAACTGTGAAGCTGAATTTGCATAATCAATGAAGGGAATATTATTTGTTAAACCATTAAGAGTTTATGTGTGGCACCTATAAATTATAAATTGGAAATTCAAATTCTAACCCTGCGTAAATTTCAACCCCAAAAATGAAGACCATTCTCATGGGATGACCACACTAGTGCAGAAAACGTTTTTTACGTCACCATTTTTTACGTCGGTTATATAAAACCGACGTCATAATATGTAAAACGAGGTTTTTTACGTCGGTTATTTCTTAACCGACGTAAAAACCTGTGTTCGGTACACATTTAACGTCGGTTATTTTTATAACCGACGTTATTAATCGCGCGGCTTCGTTTTTTACGTCGGTTATTTTTATAACCGACGTAAAAAACGCGGTTTTCGAAGGCCCTTTGACGTCGGTTATTGAATACCCGACGTAACAAACGCGGTTTTTGAAGGCTTTTTTACGTCGGTTATTATATAACCGACGTAAAAAATGAATCGGAGGAAGGTTTTTACGTCGGTTATTGAAATAACCGACGTTATAAATGTTTTTAAAACAATTATCACGTCGGTTATTGAATAACCGACGTGATAACTCATTTAAAAATTTACCCAGACCCGTGGATTGTCATTCGCGAGTTTACCTTCGACAGTCGCGACTCGTCTCTCTCGCGCGTAAACCCGTATCGGCTCGTCCATTTCGTTGGTTTAGATTCGTTTTGCGATCATCGTTTCTCATATTTAATCTCCTCGGATCAATCATCTAAACTCGCAGCACTCAGGTAATCCTCCCACTCGTTCGTTTTTTTTCGCGGATAGTAAATATATATGTATTGTGATTTTTTTGTTGAAACTAGCTAAGATTCTTCGATTGCGAACCCTTTTAACTCGTTTTGGCACCATAATCTTATTTATCATCCCTAGATCTATTTGTTCGACTTGCAATATTGAGTAATTTTATGATTTCACTAATTTTTCATCGTTTTCTATAAATCCCCGAGAGGGTTGGGGCGTGTCCATTTGGATGGGTTGCCCTTTTACAGTTGTTACTACTTTATTCACACACAACCATGGCATAGGTGCATGGATTTGGGGTCGGGGGGTGTCCAGGGGGGTTTACAAGGGGGTGGGTGGGTGTGGGGGGCTGTCCAAGGGTGTGGGTGGGTGTTGGGGGGTGTCCAGGGGGTGTCCAAGGGGGTAGGGGGTGGGGGGTGGTGTCCAGGAGGGGTGGGGGGGCTGTCCAGAGGGTTGGGGGGTGTCCAGGGGGGTTTCCAAGCAGGTCGGGGGTGGGGGGTTGTGTCCAGGAGGGGTGGGGGTGCTTTCTAGAGGGGTCGGGGGCTGTCCAGAGGGGTCGGGGGGTGTCCAGGGTGGTGTCCAAGGGGATGGGTGGGTGTGGGGGGCTGTCCAAGGGGGTGGCGGCCTGTCCAGAGGGGTCGGTGGGGTGTCCAGGGGGGTGTCCAAGGGGGTGGATGGGTGTGGGGGGCTGTCCACGTGGGTGGCGGCCTCTCCAGAGGGTATTTGGGGTTGTCCGGGTGGGTGGGGGGGCTGTCCAGAGGGTTGGGGGATGTCCAGGGGGGTGTCCAAGGGCGTAGGGGGTGGGGGGTGGTGTCCAGGAGGGGCGGGGGGCTGTCCAGAGGGGTCGGGGGTGTCCAGGGGGGTTTACAAGGGGGTGGGTGGGTGTGGGGGGCTGTCCAAGGGCGTGGGTGGGTGTTGGGGGGTGTCTAGGGGGGTAGGGGGTGGGTGGTGGTGTTTAGGAGGGGTGGGGGGGCTGTCCAGAGGGTTGGGGGGTGTCCAGGGGGGTGTCCAAGCAGGTCGGGGGTGGGGGGTTGTGTCCAGGAGGGGTGGGGGTGCTTTCTAGAGGGGTCGGGGGCTGTCCAGAGGGGTCGGGGGGTGTCCAGGGTGGTGTCCAAGGGGATGGGTGGGTGTGGGGGGCTGTCCAAGGGGGTGGCGGCCTGTCCAGAGGGGTCGGTGGGGTGTCCAGGGGGGTGTCCAAGGGGGTGGATGGGTGTGGGGGGCTGTCCACGTGGGTGGCGGCCTCTCCAGAGGGTATTTGGGGTTGTCTGGGTGGGTGGGGGGGCTGTCCAGAGGGTTGGGGGATGTCCAGGGGGGTGTCCAAGGGCGTAGGGGGTGGGGGGTGGTGTCCAGAGGGGTCGGGGGTGTCCAGGGGGGTTTACAAGGGGGTGGGTGGGTGTGGGGGGCTGTCCAAGGGCGTGGGTGGGTGTTGGGGGGTGTCCAGGGGGGTAGGGGGTGGGTGGTGGTGTTTAGGAGGGGTGGGGGGGCTGTCCAGAGGGTTGGGGGGTGTCCAGGGGGGTGTCCAAGCAGGTCGGGGGTGGGGGGTTGTGTCCAGGAGGGGTGGGGGGCTGTCCAGAGGGGTCGGGGGGTGTCCGGGGGGGTTTACACATCAATTTGTTTTATATTTCAAAATTGTTATATTCAAATTATGATTTTTTTCATATAAACATATATTTGTCTTATCTAAAAAATATATATATTTTTTCTATTTGTTATAGGTAATAATGAGTCGAAGTTGGATTACGGCACATCGAATGAGCAATGAATATGAGGAAGGTGTTGATGCCTTTTTGGAATTTGCTAAACGAAATGTTCCAAGTAGTGACATTTTTTTCTGTCCATGCCTGAAATGTCTGAATATGAAGAAGTTGAAAAGTAGAGAGATAAAAGATCATCTGATTTGTCATGGTTTCAATCCGAGTTACAACCCTTGGATTTGGCATGGCGAAACTGGACAGAATGTCACTGATGATAATGAATCGCAAGATGGTAACTCCGATGGAATTGAAGAAATGATTCGCGATATTGTAGCAGAACAAATTGAGATAGAACCGAGAGTTGCACGTCTATATGGTGATGCCGAAAAACCATTATATCCTGGTTGTACAGATTTTACGGTTTTGTCGGCGGTGTTAAGATTGATTAACCTGAAGGCGAAACATGGATGGAGTGACAGAAGTTTTACAGAGCTGCTACAATTGATGAAAGACATTCTTCCAAAAGATAACGATCTTCCAGATTCACATTATAAGGCCAAAAAAATATTATGCCCGATGGGATTGGGATACAGTAAAATACATGCATGTCTGAATGACTGCATTATATATAGGAAGGAATATGAATTTCTGAAAGAGTGTCCCAAATGTGGGACATCACGGTATAAGGTGAAAGAAAAATCACAAGCTGATGTAGAGATTACAAAGCTCCCTTCAAAGGTATTTTGGTATCTTTCTATAATTCCTCGTTTCAAACGTTTATTTGCTAATTCACATGATGCAAAAAGGTTAAGATGGCATGATGATGAGCGGGTATGTGATGGAAAAATACGTCATCCAGCTGATTGTCCACAATGGAAGAAAATTGATGCCCAGTACCCTACATTTGGAAATGAAATTAGAAATCTGAGACTAGGCTTGTGCACAGATGGAATGAATCCATACCGAACCCTCAGTAGCACACATAGTTCATGGCCTGTTTTATTGGTAATTTACAACCTCTCTCCTGAAATTTGTATGAAGCGCAAATATGTCATGTTGAGTATCATGATCTCTGGTCCAAAGCAACCCGGCAATGATATTGATGTATACTTGTCACCGCTGATTGATGATTTGAAACTTTTATGGGCTGATGGTATTAGGGTGTATGATTCTTATAAAATGGAATATTTTCAACTGCATGCAGTGCTTCTATTCACTATAAATGACTTCCCAGCATATGGAAATTTGTCTGGATACAGTGTTAAAGGGCATAAAGCATGTCCAATTTGCGAACAACAGACGTCATATTGTCAATTGCATCATGGGAGGAAAACAGTGTACATGGGTCATCGAAAGTTTTTGCCTATGGATCACCCTTATAGAAGACTAAAAAAGGCATTCAATGGCTCACAAGAATTTGATACTGCTCCTCAACCTTTATCCCTAGAATTGTATTTTGAGAGGGTGAAAAACCTTGATGTGACATTGGGAAAGACACAGAAATCTGGTAATGATAGACATATTTGGAAGAAAAGGTCAATATTTTTTGAGCTACCATATTGGAGGTATCATGAAGTCAAACATAATATTGATGTCATGCACGTGGAGAAGAATATCTGTGATTCTTTGATCGGAACATTGCTAGATATTAAAGGAAAGACAAAAGATGGGTTGAATGCAAGGTTAGACCTACTGTCAATGGGAATACGTTTGGAGTTAGCTCCCACTCCTAAAGGAAGACGAACATTTCTTCCCCCGGCTTGTCATACATTATCGAAGAGGGAGAAAAGTAGCTTCTGTCAGTGTCTTCATGATATCAAAGTGCCTCAAGGTTATTCTTCAAATGTAAAAAATTTTGTCTCATTGAAAGACTTGAAGTTGATAGGTATGAAATCACATGATTGTCATGTCATGATGCAACAAATTCTACCAGTTGCACTGCGTGGAATATTGCCCATCCATGTCAGAAAGACTATAATGAGGTTGTGTTATTTTTTCAATTCAATTTGCAACAAGGCGATTGATGTGAATGCTTTGAACATTTTGGAAAAGGATGCAATTATTATACTTTGTCATTTGGAAATGTATTTTCCTCCAACTTTTTTTGATATGATGGTGCATTTACTGATTCATCTGGTTCGAGAAATAAGGCTTTGTGGACCTGTATATCTTCGTTGGATGTATCCTTTTGAAAGGTATATGAAAATATTAAAGGGATATGTTAAAAATCCATATCGACCTGAAGCCTCCATTATTGAAAAGTATATTTCTGAGGAGGTAGCAGAGTTTTGTACGAGTTACTTGGCTACGGCGCAACATATAGGTTTGCCTCCATCTCGCCATGAACGGGTTAATAATGAGGGAAAGGGGATTCGTGGCTTGAAAGTCAAATCACTGTCAGCTGAACATATGAAGAAGTTAGAATCATACATCTTGAATAACATAGCTGATGTTCAACCGTATATCACATTGCATATTAATGAGTTGAAACAATGTCATCCAAAGAAGAAAGAAATGTGGATTTTGAATGAGCACAACAAAACTTTTTTGCCATGGTTTAAAAAGACCTTGCTTGGTAGATCAGATGTATCAGAGACTTTAAAATGGATAGTGGGTGGTCCATCTTTAAATGTGATAACATGGTCCGCTTATGACATTAATGGCTATACATTTCATACGAAAGCTCAGGACAACAGAAGTGCAGTTCAGAATAGTGGTGTATTGGTGTTTGCAGAAGCAATGCATTTTTCGAGTGCTAAGGACAGAAACCCAATTTCGGCATCAAGTGCATATTATGGAGTGATTGAAGACATATGGGAGGCTGATTACTTTAAAATTAAAGTTCCCGTTTTTAACTGTAAATGGTTTATCGGTAACAATAGTGTCAGACACGATGAATTTGGAATGACACTTGTTAATCTGAATAGATTGGAAGACACAGCTGATTCTTTTATAATGGCAACACATGCCAAACAAATTTTCTATGTAGTAGATCAATCAGATATGCAATGGGCTGTTGTTTTACAAGGGAAAAACCAATATGTTGGTGAGGATGAATTTGATGAAGATGCTGATTTATGTGAGATCCCTACTTCCATGGAAAGATTAGCAGAACATAATGATGAGTATGTTGAAGACATGGTTTGTGCCATAAGGAACGATCACGACGAAGGAATTTGGGAAAACAATCCAACTGTACATTCCTAAAATTACAGGTAACACAAGTTTATTTCTTGTTTACATTTAGTTTTTTCATATAATGTTAGATACTGTAAATTTTTTACTTATTAAAATATGTATCAAACCAAAACGATAAAACAATAAAAACCGTAAAGAGGAGAAGTCCTGGGCGCACCGGCAACCGGTCCTCTCTGTCTGAACCACCGGCCGGCCGCTGGCTCACCACCGGCCGGCCGGTGGACCAGACAGAGCCTTCCTCTCTGTCTGGATCACCAGTGGCCGGCCGGTGTTGAGCCAGCGGCCGACCGGTGGTTCAGACAGAGAGGAAGGCTCTCTGTCTGGTCCACCGGCCGGCCGGTGCTGAGCCAGCGGCCGGCCGGTGGTCCAGACAGACAGAGCCTCTCTGTCTGGATCACCAGCGGCCGGCCGGTGTTGAGCCAGCGGCCGGCCGGTGGTTCAGACAGAGAGGAAGGCTCTGTCTGGTCCACCGGCCGGCCGCTGGATCACCACCGGCCGCCCGGTGGACCGGACAGAGAGCCTTCCTCTCTGTCTGGATCACCAGCGGCCGGCCGGTGAGGAGCCAGCGGCCGGCCGGTGGTTTAGACAGAGAGGAATGCTCTGTCTGGTCCACCGGCCGGCCGGTGGTGAGCCAGCGGCCGGCCGGTGGCATCAGTGATTCCACTTTTCAGCTTTCTTATGCCAACTCCTTGGCAACATTTTGCCTGTGTTTACCATGTTTATCATTGTTTAACATGCTTACCATATTACCGATGTTTACTATTATGTAATTTAGTACACTTTTCTATTTGTGAACTAATGTTTGTTTTTTTTATTTGAAGGAAAATGACAGATCAATCAGTTGATCAGCCACATGATTCTGGAGATGAGCATATTGGTCATACATCTGGGGAGGAACATTCACATGCTCCTATTACGAAAAAGAGTTCAAAGGTTGGTAAGCGTGGGTGCACACGTTTACCAAAATTATCACTTGCCCATACGAAGGAGGAGAGGATAGTCGTGGAGTTTGATGAGGATGATCTTCCTAGAGGTCCAAATGCTAAAGATTTTAAGGGTTTTGTAGCAACTCAGGCTAAGAGCAAAGTATGCATTCTCTATGATGATTGGAGAAGTGTGGATAAGGCGATAATTTCTCAGCTGTGGGAGACCATTTTGGTAAGATCTTTTGCTATTGTTTGACTGTTCTTTAAATGTTTCTAGTATATATAATATTTTTAACCTCTTTTTTATCAGATGACATTTGATATTCCTGACACTGGAGGAGTCAGGAAGAAATGCTTATCGTTGGCTGCTAGGAGATGGAGGGATTTCAAATCTACCCTCTCATCTGATTTCATTTATGGTCATAGGAGTCGTGAGAATGCATGTCGTATATATCCTTTTATAGATGAAGACACATGGAGAGAATTTTTTGAAAGTAGAAGAAAAGAATCATTTTTGGTAAGGGCAATGTAAACTTTTATAAGCTTTCTTATATAAATGATCTTATTATTGTTTTGTTAATGATTACTTATTCTTAATTTACAGCAAACAAGGAAAGCTCATCAAGAGATCCAATCTAAAAATGTATACCCTCATAATTTATCTCGGGGAGGGTATGCATTATTGGAAGAACAAATGATGGCAGAAAAATTTCAACAACTAAGAGCCGAGTCTTCAAGCTCTGGAGAGGTGGCCCCTCCATCCCCTCCATCTAGACATGAGAAATGGAAAAGAGCTCGGAAGGGAAAAAAAGGACAATATCTTTCGGAAGAATCGAGAATCGTAGTTGAGAGGATTGTAAGATATCTATTTTATTTATTTAAGTTTACTATTTTCGTCATATATTTCCAATCATTATAGAAAAGTTCAATTAATTATTACAGGACTCTCTTGAGGAGCAGAGTTCACAGGGGACATTTACACCATCTGGGAGGGAAGATATTTTATCTGTGGCATTGGGAAAGCCCGAACATCCTGGCCGTGTAAGAGGATATCCGACAGGTGTATCGGTAAGAAAAGTGTTGCCACGTTCCTCAACTTCTAACGTTGAGGGAGTTTATAAAAAAAAATAGAATCGTTGGAGGCTGAAGTCCATAATATTAATGCGACAATGGAGGACAAGATTAGAGCATCGGTGCAGTTAATGTTTGCAGACTTGCAAAGACAATTTCAGGGTGCAGCTCCCACTCCACCTCTCCCAGTAGCTCCCATTCCCCCACCTCAGCCTGCGGACCCCATTTTTGATCCTCCTCCTCCGCCGCAGCTACCTACTTATTGTGAGTTGTATGTTGATGATCCTCAACATCATATAGTTGCATATGGGATGGTATATTGTATAGGAGATACAGTTCATCATCAACAGTTAGAGGTAGAGAATCAGAGGGTCACTGTACAGGATATTATAGATAGATCAGCTCGGATACCATTACCTACAGATGAGGTGACGACAGTTGGACATAGTATCGGCCATTTTTTACTTTGGCCATCCAGACTTCTTCGACTCATTACCATAGAGGTATGGATGTTATATCTTTTATTTTATATTTTTATTAATGTTTTATCATTTGAAAACTAATATATTTTTCAATTTATTTTTACAGGAATACTTCAAAGGTAAAGAAATACTGTATAGACAACAACAAAGACAGATAGCTATGACATCAGATGCAGATACTAGCAGTCTTGACAAATTGTCAAGATATTCAAATTTGTTGGCGGATCATTATGACTTTACAATGGAAGCTCATGTCTGTGGACGTGAACTATGTGTGGGGATTATGAAAACTGATATCATGGAGTTTGTCACTGGAGATAAGTTGGGCATCAACGTGGTGCAAATTTTTATCATGTAAGTCTTAACTCCTTTTCCTTGCGTTATATTTATTAAAAATGTATACTTATGTCTGCTTTGTATTAGGTATATGTATAAAATTTGTGAGAGGAATGAGCTGACAGATGTATATGGATTCGTGGACCCACAATTGATTTCCCCTGAAGCATGTGCATTGGATGAGGAACAAAGAATGCTTTATATTGCTGATAGATTTGAAAAGAATGTAATCACACAGTGTTGGATGATGCCTTTTTGTGAGAGGTATGAAACACATCCCTCTCAAAGAGTTAATTATCTTTTAACATAAAAAACCACTAACGTTAAATTTCCTTTTCTCAGGGATCATTGGATGTTAGGGGTTTTTTGCCCTAGGGAGAAAACACTTTATTGGATATGCTCTCTCCATGATGATGTGCGAGAAAGTTTTAAGAATATATTGGAAACGTAAGTTTCAATTTCACAATAGTTTTATATATTATAATGAATTTTAAATTTACCCCATTCGTATTATTTTCTAACAGGGCATGGGTCCACTTTCGAAAAAGCGCAAAGAAAAGGAATTACAAGATCAAATATGTACATGCGAAGGTAAATATCCATTTATAATTTGTACATTTTGATTTATTACATAAAAATAATATATTGAATTTACACTCATTCAAACAGAAATGTCATGAGCAACAAGGCATCATCGAATGCGGATATTACATGTTAAGATTTATGTATGAAATAATAACAACTGGGACAGTTCTGAGTTTTGACCTGGTAAGATTTCCTTTTTCTAATAATATTTCAATTTGATTTATTCATTATACACGTTGACTTCTATCCTTTTCCTTTGTAGCTTTTTGATGACCCTAAACCCTTTACTGCTGAAGATATCAAACACTTACAAGTGGAGTGGTCAAATTATTTTACAGGTTTGATTGACTTTTAGTTGTTTGTAATGTAAAATGTAATTTTGAATATTGTCAATGTAATTGTGTATTTCGTAGGCGTTTAGGTTGGATTTAGTTTTTTTTGAAGTTGACATTGTAAGTTTTGAATGTTATATAAGTGAATGTTTAATTTTTCTCTACTTCTTGTTTTGGTCTACTGTTGATGGTTTTTCTGGTCTGGATTTTGGTATGGGGGGAGAGGTTCCAAGGGGGTGGGTGGGTGTTTGGGGGGTGTCCAAGGGATATGGGAGGGGTGTCCAAGGTGTGTTTGGGGCTGTCCTAGGGGTCGGGGGGGGGGGGGGGTGTAAATGAGGGTGGGGGGGTGTCCAAGGGGCGGGGGGTGTCCAAGGGATATGGGAGGGGTGTCCAAGGTGTGTTTGGGGCTGTCCAAGGAGTCGGTTGGGTGTAAATGAGGGTGGGGGGGGGGGGGGGCTGTCCAAGGTGTGGGGGGGTGTCCAAGGGATATAGGAGGGGTGTCCAAGGGGTGTTTGGGGCTGTCCAAGGGGATGGGGGGGTTTCCAAGGGGTAGGGGGGGTTTCCAAGGGGTCGGGGGGGTGTCCAGGGGGTGGGGGGCTGTCCAAGGGGTGGGGGGGTGTCCAAGGGGTGGGGGGGGGGGGTGTCCAAGGGATATGGGAGGGGTGTCCAAGGGGTGTTTGGGGCTGTCCTAGTGTTCGGGGGGTGTAAATGAGGGTGGGGGGGCTGTCGAAGGGGTGGGGGGGTGTCCAAGGGGCAGGTTGGGTGTAAATGAGGGGGGGGGGGTGTCCAAGGGGTCTGGGAGGGCTGTCAAGGTGTGGGGGGGTGTCCAATGGGTGTTTGAGGCTGTACTAAGGGGTGGAGGTTGTCCAAGGGATATGGGAGGGGTGTCCAAGGGTTGTGGTGGGGCTCCAATGTGGTGGGGGAGGGCTGGCCAGGTTGTTAGGTGGGTATAGATGAGGGTGGGGTTCAGTTGGGGCTTGGGGGAGGGCTGGCATGGCTATTTTTGTATGGTTTCTGGTTGCTTTTTGGTGAGAGCAGTGCAATTATTTAAAAAAAAATAATTTCTTTCACGTCGGTTATAAAATAACCGACGTGGTAAATAAATCGGTAGGGGTTTATCACGTCGGTTTTTTCTAGAACCGACGTGATAAACCGTTCCTGGGGATTTTATCACGTCGGTTCTTAATATAACCGACGTGATAAAAGGCCTGGGAATCTATTTACTACGTCGGTTATTGAATAACCGACGTGCTAAAACGTTTCCCAGGCCTTTTTATCACGTCGGTTTCCTAAATAACCGACGTGATAATAGGCCAGGGGAAGGGTTTATAACGTCGGTTATGACATAACCGACGTGATAAACGATATCCCAGGCGTTTTATCACGTCGGTTTAGGGAATAACCGACGTGATAAAGCCCCCCGCGCATATTTATCACGTCGGTTATTATATGAACCGACGTGATAACCACCGTGATGTTAGGGATATTACATCGGTTTTAAATAACCGACGTAAAAAACGTTATTTATAACGTCGTCCGTATTAACGTCGCCTAAAAACCGACGTAAATAATAAAAAATAACCGACGTAAAAAACGTTTTCTGCACTAGTGCCATGATATGTCCATCTACCTCCCACATTCTTTCCTTATGATGGCCTACTCTCATACTAAAATTTCTACGAATATCTTTCCCAGTTGGTGATATTCTCATCTCTCTCCTTATTACTCTTACTTACACTTTCATCTCCATTATTCCCCCTTTCCATGTGAACTATATTCCAAAACCTAGGTTGTAAGATTGAAAAATGATTGGTGTTTTTTCACACCTAGTGTGTGAATGCCTTTTTCATGGATTTTTTTCTACAGGTGAGGTAGTAAATGACCTTATTTATTAAAAAACAAACCAGTTCTAGTTTTTTTCTTCAATATTGGATCAATAATTTTAGAACCTCAATATTTTGGATGCTATTTTTTTAAATCCTAATGGAATTATTATGTATGTTTGTGGTATTTCTAGAGAAAAATATTTTTCAAAACTGTTTTCCCAAAAATATGTAATTATATTTTTAATTAATAAGTTATATGTAGTTTTTCTTTTACCATACATACAAGACCATGTGAATGAATGAGGTGATTTTAATAGGCATTCTAGGTATTTAAAGTGAATTATCAATTGAATCTTATGCTTACATGGTTTTACATGTAACACATGAAATTAAAATCATTGATATAATATTTCATGTTTGGTTTTGAATAAATATATGTGGGTTTTAAATGTCGTTTAATTTCATAGAAGGTTATACACATGTTTAAGGGTATACAGATATATATATATATATATATTTAGAAACTTACATGAGTATACATGAATTTATGAATTGAGACAAACACACACACACACATATATATATATATATATATGTGTGTGTGTGTGTGTGTGTGTGTTTTGTAAATGTATATGTTCATAACGATTGGGAACAATTAAGAATGTAAACTAGGACCTCAAACATAGTCCTCAAACATCTTTTTAAGTGGATTTATCTATTACATTATGAAGGAATTATTTGCATAATGTACAATTTTTTATATGTTTTATAAATTTAGTTTTAATTGTTTCCACATTATGTGAGGAAATAGATGGTTTCAAGTGTCATGCTATACATAAAAACGGGACTGATTTTCAATGAGTTGATTAGAAAAGTTCAATCAAGAGGGAATCCCAGGTACCTGGGTGGGATGGAAAGGAAATATATGTTAGAAAATGTTTTACCCTATATAGATTTTGAACTATGATATATCATTAAATAAACATCATATGATTGTATAGATGTGGTTACTATAGAGACAGTTGGAAAATTTCTCTTTATAAGATCATCTATGAGACTAATTTTTCCATAGTTCAACTACTAAGAGTACAAGGATAATAGGATGAACCTTGTACTTAGATTTACATAGGTTTAACCCAATATTATTATTCATATTTGAATCTAATTTTAAAGTGGATTATTGATCATATTGTCTTGGAATTTCAAATTGATAAATATTTTAAAGTTTAATTAACATAATAGGAAAGACCCTAGGTTATAAATCATAGATCATTGGAATTTACAGAGTTTATATTTAATAAAATGTACAATTATGCAGGGGTGGGGGTGGCGTTGTAAACTATTATAATAATAAACTGACTTAATTATAGAGTTTAATAATTAACAAAAAATGGTGTCATTTTTAGAATTGTTATAGATGGATTCCATTTCAATAAAAATACACATATTGGATTCTTCATTGTTGTGAAAATTACACATTTCTTAGTGAAATTATATTGTTGAGGGTAATAAAGATATTGATTCCCCTCATTAGTTTTTAATATGATGCACAATGAACCTATCCTTGGAACAAAAATCATGTTATAATATTTTGGATATTAAGCATTGAATGAGGGATTCCAAAGAAAACTGAAATATCATGTATGTTTGAGAGGTGAATGATGTTTATGTTGCCCAATCAGAACAAAAAATGATTCCCCATTTAAATCTCGACCAGATCGGTTCTGAGAGGAGAAGTGTTTCACATTATTAAAACAAAATGATTCATTAAAATAAGAAGAATGTTAATATAAAAAATAAATTAAATGTTTTACCCACAAATAAAAAACAATTAGAAGTACATGGTAGAAAACTCCCTCTCCATGTGTTTTTAGCTCCCTTGAAATGATCTCCCATTATTTTTCTCACCATTAAGTGGAGGAGGAGGGACGGGGGAAACATCACCTTTATTATTAATCTATTAATTATTATAAGTACCTCAAAAACTTCTTCGTTAAAAACATGACTCCATTAGGTCTCTAAAATAGTAGACATTTTCCTCCTAGTCTAACTTAAAATTCTGTTTAATAAGGTGCCAATTGATAATAAATGTGGAAGCTGGTTCTGGGCATCCAGATTTTAAGATACCAATTGTATCATATATTTTAGTGACCACACAACCTTATCTCACATTGGAAAAAATTAAAAATTTGTTTTTATGATTCTTGGATATATATATATATATATAAATATTGGTCTAATTTTGGGTGCTAAAACCCATGATATGGTTGAATTTTATAAGTCACATTGAGACTATGAACAATATAGATTTTCTCCATTGATTGAACATTTTGGGCCTCAAAATAGATGAATTGGGATTCTTATACTTCTAGATAAATGTATACCACATAGTTTTCATTCTCCCACAAATATAATACCCAATTATATGCACATATGAAAAAAAGTATACATTTTAGTAAATATAAGTTTTTGGGATCTTTCATAGTTATGATCGTTTTGATTGAATTTCATTATGATATCCTGAAATTTCCTCTACATCCAACATAAAAACAAGTAAAATTTACCATTTTAAAAGTGATAAAAATTCAATAATTGAACCAAATGTGATGTAAAATTTCTTTTGAATTTTTTAATAAATCTTAGAATACTAGTTTAACATAGTGGTATAATGGAGTAAATGAACATTGAATTGTTATGAAATCACACCTCTACACATAAACATTTCCCCACCAAGGAAAAGTCACACTTTCAAAAATACATCATAGTTATGTTTCCAAATTAAATATTATTTAAATTTAAAATGAAAATTTAATTCATGATAGTAATGTAACCAAATTAAAAAAGTCATTAAAGAGTTATTCTAAGTTTTCATGGAATAATATTTCTCATCAATTATATCAATGTTAAATTCAAGGAGAATTATGATCCTAGTATTAGAGAGGAATTCATAGGTCAACTATGTCCTTAACTCTGCATGTGTGTGTGTGTGTGAAAAATTGTTCATGCTATTCTCTAAACTTTCCATACAGTAAATATAGGTTATTTTAGAATTTTTCTATATAACTAATTCATTCCACCAAACCCACCCTAAATCTATTATAATAAAATTTGAAGACCCAGTCACATATGTTTTTTCAAAAGTAAAGCCTTAGTCTCCTGACTGAGATATCCCCATATGTTTTACATTTCATCACTCATGTAATTATTTATTTTTGTTGTTATTATTATAATTTTTTGGGTGTATAATGGAAGGATAATAAGTACTGTAACGCCCCGACCCCAGCTACCCAGAGTCGGTGCATTACTTCGTAACATTGGCATGATCACAAAAGATCAAGTCTCGAAAGACCGATTAGTTTAGTAGCCTTGAAAACACTAGATACATTCATAAGTCTTATATTACATCATAAAGTGAAACAAAACTACAACATCTTCTCTTCATATCCCCTTATATTATCCCTACAGGTCATTCATAATATACTTCTTCACATCCTGGAAAAATTAAAACATTGAAATGGGTGAGCTCAGATGCTTAGTAAGGATAACAATATAGCGGAAGCTTTCATAAATAAACATTAACATTTAAGGCAATGTATAACTAAAACAAAATCCTTTTAAACTTGAACTTTAGCATAATGTGGAAAAAGTAAACTGAAATAATGCCATTTACTTACTCAAATGGATATTCTACTAGTCGAATAATCACATGAAATATCAATAACCACTATCATAATGATGGAATGCATAATGCCAGACTATCATAACCACGTAGTCAAGGCCTCATGCCAGGACCACAAATAAGATTTTGTCAAGGCCTCGTGCCAAGACACTAGTTTGTCTCATGAAACCTACCGATGCATCGAGGAGCTATAGCGGTCTCCACCCGTCACTTATTAAGTCCAATGAATTCCTCATATGAATGGGTTTAAACATATCATAAACCATAACATAATCGTATAACATAAAACATGCATAAAGGAAACATAAAATTTCCACATTTCAATCACAAGATATCAATACAACACATTGATATAATAAAAACACTTTCAAAACCATTTTCAATACCAAAATAAAAGAAAGTTAAAACTTTGTATTTATTTTTCATTAAAAAAACGTGATGGCTTGTAGAGGAAGCCGAAACTCAAATAATGGTCACGGCGGCGGAGAAGTCGTTGTCGCCTCATATGTACGGAAAGAAAAACATTCCCTTTTTGTCGTTTTGTAAAACTCTTCGTATAAAAAAGATTCGTTTTGAATAAATGTAAAAGTCAAAGGGGTTTATACACCGTATAAAAGAAATTTGTGTATAAAACAAAATATGCCTCAATGAAAGGAGATTGAGACGAAGTCCTTAAAAAGATCATTTTTAAAATGAAATAGATCTGTTATGTGTATTCACTATATGTACACATAAAGAAAGTACAAATACAATATTGGATATAATAATATCATGACATAATTTGAAAGTAGGAGATTAACCCAGAGATTGGAAATTGGGTTAAGAAATTCCCTTACCTTGCGTCCTGTCCTGACTCGACCGTTCTTTAACCTCCTGAATAATAAACTAGAGTTAATATCTACCATTTTCAATTTCATTATCCTTTTAATATCACTTATTACAATGTTATGAACATTATGTAATTATTTAAGTTAATAACGGTCGTTTTGTCGATTTTTGGTACTTGAGTCAACAATAAACTTCTTATAATTACAAGTTGTTTATGTGGTAGAATATCCATTATCTCCAGAATTATATTCATGATTTATATGTCATATATATCATATATATCCAGTATATACATTTATTCATAATATTACGTAACAATTAGAGGTAAGAAATGAAATGCACCGTTCATGGTGACGGTAAGCCGTACGTACGAATGAATGCTACTTTCATTTCTATTTCATATTTAATGAAATCATAATGATATAAAGGTATATTATAATTCCAGTATAACATCATATATAATATCATTTACTCCATCCTTTATACATCCCACATATGGTATTAACGATTCAAATCACTTTGAGGGGGCGGTAGTCCGCACTTCCTAAAATGAAAATAACACGTTTACCCATAATGGAAATAATAAAGGTATGAAATAAATGAAAAATACAAAACCTTAAGTAAAAAAAAACATATTATATATCATTCATAAATAGAGTGACATCTTAATGGCCACCTTTGAAGGTGTTTTATGAGTGTTGAACAATCATCATTTCGTGAGGCAGAAATTCTCCATCCACAGAAACCGTATGTTCTTCAACCATTAGATGTAGGTGTGTGTAAGTGTAGCTCTAATAATTCTTATAAAAACATCCTAGTACATTTAGGATACTGGTGTTGTTACAAAATAAATGAATAAAAAGAGTTTATGGGGTTGGAGAAGCAAAATAAAACAAAATAACATAAGAGAATACATTAACTTAAAATCGGGTAACTCTTTTTGATTTGAGCCAAAGGCTTCCTTGGGAAGAGTTATGCCCAATGTGAGTCTTCTAGGAGTAAGAGGGGGAAGTTGGGAGAGTATTTGGGCAGAGTTTGGCCGATCCAAATGGCTTGAATGTGTGAATTAGGTGTTAGAGGTGGGGGCCTTTTATAAGTGGAGAGGAGGGGCACTCGTGGAAAGTAAGGAAATTTTACATTATTATACAATGATTTTCGGATTATAAAGGTCCCACACTTATATAATTCGTGGATAAGGTGATAAGGGTTCTAAATCTACCCATACAATAGTCTTTGGACAAGTGTAAGCTTTGTATTGTACATTATCTTTTCATTTTATTAAAATTGTTAAATAATGAGGTCATCGCTGCATCATAATGATGTCATATATAATTTAATTTATTTAATGTATAAAAATTATAAAAAAATACTATGATGTAGGAAATATTTTTATCTTTCCAATGACTATTTATAGTAAAACATATGACTTGTATAACCCCATGTAAAAATTGTTTTAGTAAAACATTTCATTTTTGTGTCATTTTTTACTTTAACATTAAATAAAAGGTATTTATGTCATTTTCCAACTAAAGTGGATCCATGGGGTCCCCAAGTTGACCCATGGATTTTCTTGGTCGGCCATGGAACATCCAATGAGGTTAGGACATGTGTCATGCTCATCTCATATTATTAAAACATTATTTTTACCTTAAACTACACTAATTACCTCTAATCGCGATTAAGAACTTAAAAGTTATTATTCACCAAAAATTATTTTAACCTCATTGAACCACATTTTACTTCTTAATGACTACCATGTATGTCATATTTTTGAAATTCAAAACACAGAAGTGGTAAAATTTCATTTAAATGAAAAATCAGTTTTTATAAATACCACTTAGTGGTTTCACTATTCATAAAAAATTGAAGTGTTTCAGAAAAATCCCAAAAATTCACCCTAAGCTATATTTGATATTCCGATTTCAAAAATGATGTCTATTTTACAAAATTCCAAACATATATGTTGCATTAATTAATTTTATAATTAATTCCTGCTGTCACAACAAATAGCGTGTTTTTAAGAAACAATTTATATCAAATGATTGGCAATTGTTTATGTCCATTTTCAATGTTAAATTAATTCTAATGACCACCATTGGATAAAATAGTAAAAATATATTCTAATTATACTTTAAAACCACTAAATAGTATAATTTATCATAATAAATTATTTTGATTAAAAAATTTGTTTCTAAGTATTTTTCACTATTCATAAAAAATTAGAAGTTCTCAGAAAAATACCAAAAATTCAACATAGGCTAATTTCGATATTCAGAATCCCAAAATGAAGTCCATTTTGAAATATAAAATTTCTATAATTTTAAAAAGTGGTTATTACTATTCATAACGGCTTCTTTGATTAGTCGCGGTGTTTTAGAACTCGAAGTTGCGTACAATGCAAGCCATTGCATTATTGAATGAGAAGCGTATCGTGGAAGATCGGGGTGTTACATTCTCCCCTCCTTCAATAAATTGCATCCTCGCAATTTGAAATTTTTTTCTTTGAAAATAAAAGGTTGAAAAGAGAAAATACCTTTGTGGAAAACCCACATCGGAAATAAGATTAATAAAATTTAGCCTTAATAAGAGGGAAAGGGAAATGAAAAAGTCACCACCCAATTATGATCTCGATTAGGAGAACATTGGTGGCAATTTGAGACATATAATTGTTGGAAAAATGTAAATATTTGTTGGGAGTGATTGAGCTCATCAATCACAAACAAGTGTCAAATTGAGGGCCTCAAAGCCTTCAATCTATGTTGATTTAAAATATCATCAGTTCAACAAGACATAAGGTATTAAGATAACACATTTTTTTGTTTTAATATATCTTTACTAAAGTTTAGGAATTAATTTATTAATTGAATAAGAGATAGGTATATATATATTTATGCTTGACAATTTGAGTTTCAACCTTCAACTCATCTTTCACTGAAAAAGATAATAGAACTCAAAAATATTATACTTATCCTAATTGTATAAGGTTCCAAATATTAACACATACTATTTAGATTAGTAAAACAATTTTGTAATAACCAGGGACTTCATGTAGGCTCGTGGTAGGTAATAAAGGCCTGTCAAACTATGGTTGTGGGTTCGATTCCTACAGCTTTGTCCGACGCGACGAGATATGCCCCACCCTGCAGGTTGTCCTTTTCCTAAAACTATAGTATTATAATATTCCAAAAATAATCTTCAAAAATGTTTTAACCTTAAACAATACTATCCAAAGATCAACTTAATCCATTCCAACCTTTACAGTTATCCAAAATACCTCTGTCCAGACTTTCTCTAAAAGGTCTCTAAATTCCAAAATCAATTGTATCATCAGATTACCCAAAAAAGTAAAGTTTCTCTTATTGTCACATACTAAAAATATGATTACCTTCATCATATTAAAACCTTACTGAAACAAAAAGTACTGCAGTACAATCCTTATATATATATCACATTATTCTAATAACCAGAATATAATCCATGAGTCCAAAAGCACCAATACATTAATCATTCACTTCAACTGTAGTAACAACATAAGATTGTCCTTGATCCCTTGGCCTTTTCTGAGGTAAGTTTCCCTGACGCTTAGGACATTCATTTGCATAATTCCCCATTTCCCTACAATTGTAGCATTCAACATTGATAGCCTCTTTCTTTCCCTTGCAATCACGCGCCTGGTGACCTTTTTCTCCACATTTATAACAAACTCCCATTCCTTTTAGGCAAGTACCAGGGTAATTCTTCCCACAATTATCACATATTGGAAAATCCTTCTTTCCCTTTTTCCCTTTATCTATCTCTTGTTCCACCGTTCTCTTCTTATCTTGCTTTACTTTATTGTCATAAGATTTAGAGAATTCCTTTTCTATATTGATAGCACACGAGACAATATCTTCATATGATGAGAAGGATTGTGATACTAAAGCTCAATGGAGAAATGGTTTTAACCCATCAAAGAAACGATCAATCTTACTTCTTGGGTTACGTATATAATCTGTAGCATGCCTCGCTATCCTTGTAAAGTTAGCCTCATACTTTGCGACATTCTCATCCTCCTTCTGCCTGAGACTCAGAAATTGCCTTTCCATATCTGCTCGAAGGTCATGAGGAAAGTATTTTTCTAGGAAAAGCTCTTTGAACTCCCTCCATTCCATATTTGATACGTCATAATCTTCCTTTGTGTTTTGAATCAGCGACCACCACTGATCGGCATCTCCAGTGAGGCGGTAAACTGCCATGACGACCTTCTCCATTTCGCTACTCCCAAAGGCATGGAATATTTTCTCTAAGGAGTTTATCCATTGCTCAGCTACTAATGGATTTGTACCCCCATTAAATGTTGGCGGTTGTTGCCTCATGAAGCGGTCTAACATTGATCCTCCACGTTGTGGATCAGGGTGATCCATACGAGTAAGGTTATTATTCATAACTTGAGTGAGTTGTTCTAGTATGGCAATAAGTTGATCAGAACCAGTTGTATCTCCAGATCCACAATAATTATCTTGAGCAGGAGGGCAATCCCTATACGGAGTGCGTGCATTGATACAGTTTCCATTCCTTCCACTAGGTGCCATTTCTAAACAATGGCATAAACTATATTAGTTTATGAATCAAAATACATAATTCCATACTTGTAAGATACTTAACATAAATTGATCTATTTATGGATATAATCCATAAAAATGTTTTCTTTGAGGAAGTATATACTCATAACCCTTCATAGTGGTTTATAAAGAAAATGAGAATTATCCAAAGCATATCCCCCGGGAGTGTCGTAACCAAGAGTGCAGCAAGGCCCATTTTCGTGCACTAGTTCCCGTTCGAGTCTAGCTCAAAGCGGTGTTTTCGGGTTTTACCCCTAGGTACATCTGTGCCAGAGCCGCCTCTACCTGCTCGTATCCAGACAGGGATGTATTGCTCGGAAAACTCACAACATCTTTACAATACCAAAATTCTAGGAAGTTCTTTTATACTAATCCTCAAAGTCTATCTTTGGGCTATGTGCTCTAATCAGGGTTTATCTAAATCTAGCTTCCAAGTTTAGTACTAAACTTCCTTTGATACCAACTGTAACGCCCCGACCCCAGCTACCCAGAGTCGGTGCATTACTTCGTAACATTGTCATGATCACAAAAGATCAAGTCTCGAAAGACCGATTAGTTTAGTAGCCTTGGAAACACTAGATACATTCATAAGTCTTATATTACATCATAAAGTGAAACAAAACTACAACATCTTCTCTTCATATCCCCTTATATTATACCTGTAGGTCATTTATAATATACTTCTTCACATCCTGGAAAAATTAAAACATTGAAAGGGGTGAGCTCAGATGCTCAGTAAGGATAACAATATAGCGGAAGCTTTCATAAATAAACATTAACATTTAAGGCAATGTATAACTAAAACAAAAGCCTTTTAAACTTGAACTTTAGCATAATATGGAAAAAGTAAACTGAAATAATGCCATTTACTTACTCACATGGATATTCTACTAGTCGAATAATCACCCGAAATATCAATAACCACTTTCATAATGATGGAATGCATAATGCCCGATGATCATAACCACGTAGTCAAGGCCTCGTGCCAAGACCACAAATAAGATTTTGTCAAGGCCTCGTGCCAAGACACTAGTTTGTCTCATGAGACCTACTGATGCATCGAGGAGCTATAGCGGGCTCCACCCGTCACTTATTACGTCCAATGCATTCCTCATATGAATAGGTTTAAACATATCATAAACCATAACATAATCGTATCACATAAAACATGCATAAAGGAAAAATAAAATTTCCACATTTCAATCACAAGATATCAATACAACACATTGATATAATAAAAACACTTTCAAAACCATTTTCAATACCAAAATAAAAGAAAGTTAAAACATTGTATTTATTTTTCATTAAAAAAAAGTGATGGCTTGTAGAGGAAGTTGAAACTCAAATAATGGTCACTGCGGCGGAGAAGTTGTTGTCGCCTCATATGTACGGAAAGAAAAACATTCCCTTTTTTTCGTTTTGTAAAACTCTTTGTATAAACAAGATTCCTTTTGAATAAACATAAAAGTCAAAGGGGTTTATACACCGTATAAAAGAAATTTGTGTATAAAACAAAATATGCCTCAATGAATGGAGATTGGGACGAAGTCCTTAAAAAGATCATTTTTAAAATGAAATAGATCTGTTATGTGTATTCACTATATGTACACATAAATAAAGTACAAATACAATATAGGACATAATAATATCATGACATAATTTGAAAGTAGGAGATTAACCCAGAGATTGGAAATTGGGTTAAGAAATTCCCTTACCTTGCGTCCTGTCCTGACTCGACCGTTCTTTAACCTCCTGAATAATAAACTAGAGTTAATATCTACCATTTTCAATTTCTTTATCCTTTTTATATCACTTATTACAATGTTATGAACATTATATAATTATTTAAGTTAATAACGGTCGTTTTGTCGATTTTTGGTACTTGAGTCAACAATAAACTTCTTATAATTACAAGTTGTTTATGTGGTAGAATATCCATTATCTCCAGAATTATATTCATTATTTAGATGTCATATATATCATATATATCCAGTATATACATTCATTCATAATATTACGTAACATTTAGAGGTAAGAAATGAAATACACCGTTAATGGAGACGGTAAGCCGTACGTACGCATGACCGCTACTTTCATTTCTATTTCGTATTTAATGAAATCATAATGATATAAAGGTATATTATAATTCCAGTATAACATCATATATAATATCATTTACTCCATCCTTTATACATCCCACATATGGTATTAACGATTCAAATCACTTTGAGGGGGCGGTAGTCCGCACTTCCTAAAATGAAAATATCACGTTTTCCCATAATGGAAATAATAAAGGTATGCAATAAATAAAATATACAGAACCTTAAGTAAAACATAAAAATATTATATATCATTCATAAATATAGTGACATCTTAATGGCCACCTTTGAAGGTGTTTTATGAGTGTTGAACAATCATCGGTTCGTGAGGCAGAAATTCGCCATCCACAGAAACCGTATGTTCTTTAACCATTATATGTAGGTGTGTGTAAGTGTAGCTCGAGTACTTCTTATAAAAAAATCCTAGTATATTTAGTATACTAGTGATGTTACAAACGAAATGAATAAAAAGAGTTTATGGGGTTGTAGAAGCAAAATAAAATAAAATAACATAAGAGAAGACATTACCTTAAAATCGGGTAACTCTTTTTGATTTGAGCCAAAGGCTTCCTTGGGAAGAGTTCATCCCAAAGTAAGGCTTATAGGAGTAAGAGGGGGAAGTTGGGAGAGTATTTGAGTAGAGGTTGGTCGAGCCAAATGGCTTGAAAGTGTGAATGAGGTGGTAGAGGTGGGGGCCTTTTATAAGTGGAGAGGAGCGGCACTCTTGGAAAGTAAGGAAATTTTACATTATTATACAATGCTTTTCGGATTCTAAAGGTCCCACACTTATATAATTCATGTCTAAGGTGATAAGGGTTCTAAATCTACCCATCCAATAGTCTTTGGACAAGTGTAAGCCTTGGATTGTACATTATCTTTTCATTTTATTAAAATCGTTAAATAATGAGGTCATCGCTGTATCATAATGATGTCATATATAATTTAATTTATTTAATGTCTAAAAATTATTAAAAAAAATACTATGACGTAGAAAATATTTTTAGCTTTACAATGACTATTTATAGTAAAAAATATGACTTGTATAAACCCATGTAAAAATTGTTTTAGTAAAACATTTCATGTTTGTGTCATTTTTTACTTTAACATTAAATAAAAGGTATTTATGTCATTTTCCAACTAAAGTGGCTCCATGGGGTCCCCAAGTTGACCCATGAATTTTCTTGGTCGGCCATGGAACATCCAATGAGGGTAGGACATGTTTCAAGCTCATCTCATATTATTAAAACATTATTTTTACCTTAAACTACACTAATTACCTCTAATCGCGATTAAGAACTTAAAAGTTACTATTCACCAAAAATTATTTTAATCTCATTGAACCACATTTTACTTCTTAATGACAACCATGTATGTCGGATTTTTGAAATTCAAAACACAGAAGTGGTAAAATTTCATTTAAACGAAAAATCGGTTTTTATAAATACCACTTAGTGGTTTCACTATACATCAAAAATTGAAGTTTTTCAGAAAAATCCCAAAAATTCACCCTAAGCTATATTTGATATTCCAATTTCAAAAATGATGTCTATTTTAGAAAATTACAAACATATATGTTTCATTAATTAATTTTATAATTAATTCCTGCTGTCACAACAAATAGCGTGTTTTTAAGAAACAATTTATATCAAAAGATTGGCAATTGTTTATGTCCATTTTCAATGTTAAATTAATTCTAATGACCACCATTAGATAAAATGGTAAAAATATATTCTAATTATACTTTAAAACCACTAAATATTATAACTTATCACTATAAATTATTTTGATTAAAAAATTTGTTTCTAAGTATTTTTCACTATTAATAAAAAATTTGAAGTTCTCAGAAAAATACCAAAAATTCAACATAGGCTAATTTCGATATTCTGAATCCAAAAATGAAGTCCATTTTGAAATATAAAATTTCTATAATTTTAAAAAATGGTTATTACTATTCATAACGGCTACTTATATTAGTCGCGGTGTTTTAGAACTCGAAGTTGCGTACAATGCAATCCATTGCATTATTGAATGAGAAGCCTATAGTGGAAGCTCGGGGTGTTACAAGTACACACTTGTAGGTAAATTCATTATAATAATGAAATAGATCATATAAGGAATGGAAATTTTAAAACATTACTTTCAAAATTTGATAAATATTTAGATTACTTATATTTATTTTTTATTAATCAATAAATATTCACACTTCATGGTTGGGTGTAATGATATATGGAGATGTTAAGTGACACAATTTCCCCATAAATTACTTACAATGTGGTTATAAATCATCAAAATGGTTTATAGGGATAAAAACCTTAATACTAACTAAAAATAACTAATTTAATTGAAAATAAGTCACATTAATTTTAAATTCCTGATACAACTCACATGACATTAGCAAAATAGTTTTTTAAATTGATAAAATAAATATAAATAGTGATATTTGTCAGGAATTTAAATAATTTACATGATTATGGAGGCATAAAAAATGAGTATTGTAGCACAAGAAGCTAGGGGAATGAAGAAGAGCGGTGAATAGTAAAAACACTATATATCATGTGAAATAATGAAAAAGATTAATTATGGTAAAAATCATAAATAACACAGGAAAGTACCCTCCCACCATGTAGATTGTACAATATCCTCACTGAAATAAAAGAGAATGATGGATGGAAGGATGAAACTTGGAGGGTGTAACTTGTTGGTTAGTTTTTGAAGGTCGAGTTCATCTACTAGGGACTCTATAATGGGTTTGTTAAAGTGATTAAATAACTTCCCATTGAAATTAAATGTTTGATTGGGTTTTTTTGAAGCTATACAGTACTAACTGGATAGACATTAGTAATATTTTATGGGCCTAACTAGTGGGAATGATGTATAAATAGGTAAAAATTATTCATTGTAATAAAAAACAGGACATTATTCCAAGTGTGGAATTAATGAAAATAGATGAGGTGGCCACATTGTATTTTCATTACCTTATTATATATCCATGGGTTCTTATATGAGCCTCTTTACATTTCATCCAGCTTTCGAATATACAAATTCTTATGCTCACCTGCATATGTATGATTCATAATACTTAGATTCACAACCCAATATACACAGTGTTGCACCTTCAAAAGGGAGTTGGAAAGGCCTTAAGAAAAAAAATCATATATTAAGACAGTATAATTGGGGTTTTAAAAGCTATCTGGCCTGACCAAAGTGAATCATCTATGAAACAAAATTCAATATTTCCTATTGGGTTGTACTTTTTTTCCTAGATTCTCATGACTTCTTGATTTGAAAATTTTTAATGATGAATCATACCAATCTAAACCTATGGAAAATCAATTGTCTCACAAAATCAAATACCACTAGAGAGTCATCAGTTCTAGTAGATCCTTATCCCACCAATTTGGAATCATATTCAATAGTTAATAAGATTTATAGAAGTCAATTTATTTTAGAAAAGACCCTATGAAGTCAATTCCCCATGAATTGTAGATCTTACTAAATAACATTGGTTTTTGGGACATTTTTTACTCTTGGAGATATTCCTTATGAATTGACCTTGTGTACATGACTTAAAATACCAGTGAGCATATATATAATTTTTAGACAATAATGACTTGATTCAATGACCTTTTATGCTGTATGCTAAGGTCCAAATTGGCTTATAGAAGCTAAATTGTAGAAGAATCTCAAAATAGAGGTAAACTCATGGAATGAGACACAACGATGAACATCATAGTCCCAAAAATGTGTTCATATGTATGGGTCATCTCATATGTACCATCATGGATCATTCATTACTATTTGGGATTATGATGTTCTAAAATCTATGGGAAACCTATATTCATAAAAATAGAAAAAATGTCCACATACCAGAGGGTAAGGTGTATGAAATCATAAATGTGATCATCAATGAAGAATTATTTAATGGGGATGGATAATTCAATATAGTGGGCCAATGGTGGGTCAATCCTACTAATGCGGTCAACTGTCACATTTTCCACTCATCTTTTATCTTGAATCTCTAGGTCAACCTCTTTGAGTAGGACCTTCAACAATATGAGATGATTAATAACTTTAGGTTTCTTAAGGAGAAAAAGGATAGTGTGATCAGAAAACACAATAAATTTTAACAAAATTTGATATGAATGGTTTTTTTCAAGGAAACCACAATATAAAATGTTATCATTCATTGGTCATGTAGTTTTCCTAGGCAGGGTCATGTTTAAGCGAGTCATACATGATGACATGAGGTTCCATATCAACTATTTTTTATATAACTACCCCAAATAATTTTTTAGTAATCCTTAATAAGTTCAAATGGGATATCTCAACTTACTGTTTGGATGGTGGGAGGTAATGTGAGAATAATTTTTAGTGAATTAAATGAATCCACATTTTTTTAAAAACCATAGTTTTTTTAAAATCATGATAAGGGATATTTGATCGTTCTAAAATCATTAATGAATTGGTGGTAAAAACAAGTATGACCCAAGAAAAATCTTTAATGAATTATAGATTTTTGAAATAGAAGGGGTATAGTTATTTCAATTTCTGATTTATAAACATGAATTACCTTACTCAAAATAACATGCATAAGAACTACCCCACACTCTACAAAAATATCTATTTCTCATAATTTAATTTGAGATATTTCACAATGATATATTAGAGGATAAAACCTACGCATGCCAAAAAATCATCCTTATAAGATCCATTACCTTTTAAATCATCCATAAAAACATTCATAAAATTATCAAAGTACTCATAAAATTTAATCATAATAAAATTCTAAAATTCATTTAAATAATTATAGAGAAAAAATAGAATCATCCTGTCAAAAAATATTCCAATTATTTTTAGTAAATTCTATATTTTCTTGATCCTAATGGGATATTTGGATTTGTGAATAACCTGAATACCCCTAAAGGATATAATAATGGTACTTAATAGTGAATCTTTATAAAATTTTGTTGATGAATGATGTAGGAATATAATCCTTTCTTGTGGCTTTATTTTGTTAATGATAGTAAATATATACTCAATAATTTTTTTCTCCATGCATGAAACAATTCACTCCTTCTATTTGACATTATCATTATTATAGTTTTCTTAGCCGCAATTTTTAATGAGGTAACCCCTTTACTACCAAATATGCGGTGGATTCTCCCAGGAAATATTAATTTACTCATTTATAATTTTACTACTTGAAATATGGTTGTATTTAACTAGAATTTAAATTTATATGAGTTTATAATCATGATATAAAAGTATATAGTCCAGGTAAATATATTGGATAATCATGGGAATATCATCTATTGTCTATTATATCACCTTTTTACATTCAAGTAAAATTTCAAGAAGTTTTGTGTCATGATCCAAAGGGAGGTTTTTGTTCATAATGATGGGAAATATGAAAATAACCTCATGATTTGAATAGTTAATATTATATAGAAATGGTTTTAATTCCAATACAAATGGGTTTTTTTGTATTGAGGGAATGGATTTTTTGAATGTGAGGTTATTTAAAATATCAATATTATCATCTTTATTCACTATAGTATCATAATCAAGGGAAATGACATTTTAAGAATGATTGATAGTCATGTGTACCTTAGAGTGAACACATTCATGATTTAAAACATAAAATTTTCAGTTTTCCAAAACCATAAATCATTCCAAATAAGAATTTCTATCGAAACCCTTAGATCAGAAAGAGGATGAAAATGAATTCGAGTATGGACCAATGATATTATGTTTGTTTTGTGAATAATTAGAGAGATAATCCATTTAGGGGATAGGAAGAGTAATGTTAACATTGATAGGGTGTTTCATAGCTTCATGTATATTGAAACAAACCTTCTCGCTCCCAACATTCATAGAGTAAATTCCATTGTGGACATTAATGGATGTATTTGGGATTTAATGAAATGTGATTCCATGTATGAGAGGAGAATTTCATTGGGTTTGGGTATCATATATATCCATAATATATAAATATGTAGGGATGATGATGTTATTTAAATTTATAAGGGTTTCTCTGATCACATTTCTTGAGTTTTTTGGGCTCTGGTTAGTAATTTCTATGATGATTCTATTTAGTTGAAGGTAATCAACATGCATGTAAGTATACATAGAGTGAAGAATCACATTAAGTGATGCACTTAACCCATGAATTGCATAAGAAAACCAAGTATCCCCTATAGTGTATGATTTTGTAATAGTTCATAAATCCTTGAATTTGGTTGGAATCACTATTTTTATCTAGGCTAAAACAATCAATCCAATATTGAATTTTCATTCCCCTTCAATCACCATCTACGGGTGAAAGTTTTTTTTTGAAATATGGAAAAATGAGGATTTTTTGTAATTGAATCTAATAGATAATATATACTTGAACATATTTAAATTTACACAATATATATTTATTGAAATAATTATTAATTTTTTTGTATTACTAAGAGAGTATTTGAGGAAAGGGAAGGGGAATGGACTATTTACAGAAATCCCTAATGATAACTTTTTTTAAATTTTTGTTTTTTTATCCACTTAAATATTTTTAGGGTTGTGAGAGAGTTTTCTAGAGGATGAAATACCTATTGTGTAATATCACTAGAAGGGGGATTTTCTTTTCCAGTATGTTGTGTGATATCATGTAAATTAAGTCTATATTTGGGATTTTCAATAAGTTATTATTGTATTCTTTTGTACCCTTCACTTTTTATTTCACCCGTTGAGTTGTGGAGTTTTTGTAGATTATTTTTTACATCTTTTATTGATTCTAAGGTGGTTTTTTTGATTTAGGGATTTTTTATTTCCATTTTGATCATCATTTGTGAATTTTTGGTCTTGAGGTTTTGTAGATGTTTTTGTGAAGGACATTGTCATGGTTGAGGGTTTCTAGGTGGTGGTGGATGATGACTACTCATACCTTGGTGGTTCGAGGATTGTTGAGGTTTTTTTAATAAAAATATTTCCTGTAGGATTATTTTTCTTTACAACCATAGTTGGATGGATTGTTTGGTTCATGGAAGACATGTGGATTATAAGGGAAGGATATAGGGATTTACCCTCAATACATAGAAATGCCTCTTATTTGAGGGAACTGTCTGTAATAGAGGGTGTTAATGACATTGATACTATAATTAATTAGGGGAGGAGGTTGGTATTTCCCAAGGCAAAAAGAAATGTTTTGGGGGAGGGTACTAACCTCATAAAACGATTCTTCTAACTTCATTTTGAATTTAGATGTTTTCACTTAATGGAAACCTCTGATGGGTACACTAGACCTTATGCATGACTATTTGGTATTTGTTGTTGTATTTTCAATGAGATTCATTATAGTTATTGAGGTCCTTTCCACTTAGTATCCACCTACAAATGCATCAATCACATTATGATCATTTATAATCAAACCTCATAAAAGTATTGTATTAAATGATTAAAACTTATTTGATAGTATGGGAAACATAGAAATGTATTTTAAATTTTTTTTATAATATTCATGAACTGTTTCCCAGTTATATTTTATTTTACAATAATTTTCCTTCTGTTTTGTTATAGTTTGAGAGGATAAGAAATGTTTTTAAGAGAACAGAATTAACAGTCTGCACAAAAATGATTCCCAAATTTGAAAAAATTATAAAGAATCATCAAATTGAGTAGGCTTTTAATGTTTATTTATTGAAAACATAGGAAAATTGGTCATCCTTCAAAGATCATTGGAGGTTTAATGACCATATCATTATTAAAATATACTAAAATAGGGGTGTTTTTGAAAGCATTTTTAAAAATAAAATGGAATAATTATAAATTTTAATAGTTGAAAGGGGTATCATTTTTAGAATTATGGGAGAAGGAGGTCATTTATTTTTCACTATAAATATTGGTTAGTACATTACATGGATGATTTAAAATTGTTTAATGTAATCGTATGATTGAGGGTAATCAATATCTTTATTCCCCTCATGCTTTCAAAATAATACAAAAAGAACCAGAACACAACACCAAAATAATTATTAAAAGGTTTTGACATCAAGTAGGGAATGAGGTATAAAAAATATATTGAAATCACATGTATGTGTGTTATAATATAATTCTTGTATTTCCTAATCAGAACAACCCATGATTCCCTCTTAAAATCTCAACCTAATCGGTGTTGAGATGAAAATTGTTTTAATTCATTAAAAAATTATTTATTTAAAAGAATTATCATGGTAAGATAAAACTAAAATGAAAATTTTCACACACAAATTACACATTACCTGTAGAAGAACATGTTCCAAACCTCCCACTCTATTTTCTTGAATCTCCCAAGAAATTCCCTCAAACTGTTTAGCTTACAATCGAGAGGAGGTGGCTTGGGTGAATCTTCACCTTTATCCTTTATCTACCAATGAGGATAGGGGACTTTAGAACTTATATTATGAGGATTGAAATACTTTGGGTATCCAAAATGGCATATTTTTTCCTCTAGGTCTAACTTACAAATGGGGTTCTAAAGGTTCCAATTTATTTTCAAAGTGGAAGGTGGTTTTGGGCCCCTGGATTTCAACACACCATTTGTATCGAGGTTTTGGGTGATTGTAAAGTCATATATATTTTAAAAAAAAACATAAAAAATATTTCACCTCCTATTGAATATATATAATTAATATTTGAAAAAATTTATATGTCTAAGGACTAAGATGTGTGAAAATTACATAAGATAAATTTTGACAAAAAAAAGTGAATATTATCTCAAAATATTGCACAATTTGGGAAACAAAATAGATTAATTGAGATTCCTAGTCATCTAGATAAATTTATAATATATGGTTATGGATTTTCACACTAATAATCTTCTGTATTGGTTACACAGATTAGCCATAGTATTCCTTTCATTCTATATATGTGCTTGGTATGGTTTGAAGTTTGGAATATTTTTCTTGAATTTTTTTTATAATCTCATTAATTAAAATACACCTATAATGTAATAATAAAAAAGTGAAATTCAACATTTTGAAAGTGTTAAAAATTAACTAATAGAACTGAATTTGATGTAAAATTATATATTAAATTTGTAATATGTATTACAATATCAATTTAACATATTTTATAACGGTGGAAATGAGTAGTGAATTTTCCCACAGACATAAGAATTGTTACTCATTGGAAAAATCCTATTTCCAAAAATTATGAATCAAGATATTCCCATTTTATGATTATTTATAATTAAATGATAATTTAAATTTTTATAGTAGCACAATCAAATGAAAAACCTCTCCAATGATTTATTCTCTATGATCATGGAGGATGTTTCATAAATTGTATTATAATGAAATTATAGGAGATACAAGATACTATTATTAGAGAATAATTTACAATTTCATTATTTCAGTAACTCTCCCCATTTTTTGTAAAAACGATTTCATTCTATTCCTCGAACATTCTATCAGGTAAATATATTGTATTCTAAAATTTATCTAGTTACCTAATTATTTCCACCAAACCTACCCAACATCCTTTTGTGATAAAATTTCAAGACCCACATAGTTAATCATTATAAAATTCAAAAATTAATAGTTTGACCAATATACACCGATGTCATGTACATTTCATCACTCCTGTCATTATTTCATTTTGTTGTTCATTTGTTTTTTTAAGGAGTAAAACTGTTAGATAATATGTATATATGTTTATGTCAATTAGGTACAGTAATTAAATAGATCGGATAAGTATCTAAAGTATGAAAAAAACATTGGTAACTCTAATAAATATTGACATAACTTTTATCTTCCATGTATGTAGTATGAAATATTTACAATTCATTATTGCGTGTAAAGATGTGTGGAGATGTTAAATGACACAGTTTTACTATAAACTAATCACAAGTATGTTATCAATCATCTTAAAGGTTTCATAGGGATAAAACCACTAATATCATAAAAAATAACCAATTTAATTTCAAAAAAATCACTAATTGATTTTACATTCCAGAAAAAACTCATATTCCATCAACAAATATTTTTTTAAAAACATAAAACAACTTGAAAAAGGGAAATTCATCTAAAATTTCAATAATTTTCATGATTATGTCTTAATTATTCGAATGAGGGGGGGGGGGGGGGTAGATTGTATAATATATGGGAAAAGTAAAAATACTATGTAGTATGAAAAAATAAAGAAATGATGAAAGATGATGAAAATCATAAATAACTCAAGAATATACCCTTCCCTACACCTAGAGTGTGTAGTGTATTCATTGAAAAAATAGAATTTGGGATAGAAGGATAAAATATGTTGGGTGTCATTTGAAGGTTTCTTCTTTAAAGATTGAGTTCCTCCAATGGGGAATCATACTAGGTTCATGAAATTTCTTCAACAACTTATCATTGATATTGAATTTTTGTTCGATTTTTTCATTTTAAAACTTTACCACACTAAATGTATAGTTATTTGTAAAAATGTATAGGGAAAACCAATGGGAATAATGACTAACTAGTTTTAACTTTATCCATTCATTGAAAAGGAGTACCTTCTTCCCAATGTGGAATTAATGAAAAAGGATGTGGAAATCATGGGTAGCTGTGGTCTTTCTCTTCCAAATCTAACAGTTCTCTTATTAGCTTCGCCTCATTTCCTACTGTGCATGAATATTATAATTCATTTTATCAACTGCATATGAAAGATTCAATTTACATTATTTAATATTAGAATATGAATAGTTCCCTACCACTATTTTTAGGTGATAATACATTCCAAAAACAATCGAATATGGTGAAAATCAAATTGGATTTTTGAAATTATATAATATTACCAAAGTGCGTAATCCAAGTCAAAACGACAGTATTTATTATTAGGTTGTACCACTTTTTCCAAAATTTGAGTTATTTCTTGATTTCAAAATTGTACTTTCCCTTCAATTTGGGGTATGTATGTAGTGGATTATTCCTAAAAACCCTATACTTATGCATCATGTTTTTCATTTTGTGATTAAAAAAATGTGAGTCCACATCAGTAATGATCAATCATGGAAATCCAAACCTAATTAAAACATAAGATGTCACAAAATCAATAACCACTCAAGAATCATCAGCTCTAGATGCATTCTCTTCCACCCATTTAGAAATATATTCAATAGCAAATGATATGTATAAAAATACAAATGAATTTGGAAAATACCCTATGAAGTCAATTCCACATGCCTAAAAAATATAAAGGTATACATAATGACCAGAGGATCCCTCTCAACCATTTTATTATAAAATTAAACCAGCTAGAATGTTAGAGTAATCATAGAAAATTCGTATGTGGAGACTACAACTTGGGGGTTGGATGATTGGAGGTATTGTGATACTCTATTTTAATGAATTAAATGCATCCACACAATTTATTTCAATAAAAGCATAGAATATTTTTTGAAATTAGTATAATAAAATGGTGATATTAGTAATGTCCTCAATGAATTAGCAGTGAAAGTGAGCATGCACTAAGGAAGATGACATGCACCTCATGAACTCATTTTGGAAACATATGAGAGAAAATTATTTCAATGTTATATTAATTAACTAGAATTACCTTACTGAAATATCATGTCCAAGAAATATCCCATAATCTACCATGAAATTGAATTTATCATAATTTAATATGAGATTTGTTTCAATGAAACATTGGTGGAAAAGGACTTGATTTGTAAAAAATCCTCAACATAAGATCCATAAACTATTAAATCATCTACAAAACGTCCACACATTTCTAATGATACATAGAAAATATATTCAACAGAACAAGGATAAAAAGTACCTGGATCATTACAGATACCAAACGACATTCTATTGTATGAAAATGTGCCCAATGAACATGTATATGTTGTATTTCAGTATTCATTAGAGGCTATATAGATCAAAAATTGAACCTAATAGCCATTAATGGGAAATAAAAGACAATAATTATTCTATTTAGTCAATGATAGGATAAAAAAGTGTCCCTTTCATGTGGTGTGATTTACTCAACAATTGTCAATACAGGCTCTCAAACTCTTTGTGTCACATGTTGGATCCAATTAATTCATTTCATTTGACACTACCATTATTGTAGTTTTCAAAGGGACAATTTTCACGAGTCTAAACCATTTACTATTATATATGGGATAGATAATCCCATTAGCAATTTATTTAATAATTTTTATTTCTACTTATCGAGGAGGCTGGATTTCAGTGGAATTGATTTTATGATATGATTTTATTTTTATCATATAAAATTATACGGTGCATGAATATTTCTTGGTTAATCCCTAGAATATCATCAATTATTCATTATATTGAATTTTTACACTCTAAAAAAAGTTTACATGGATTTGATTCATGTTCTAGAGATATTTTTTGTCAATAATGAAAGAAAATTGGTATATAACATGAACATATGAATATTTTAAATAAGATGGAAGTGGTTTCAATTTCAACGCTAATCGTTTTTGGGTAGTGGTATTGGATTTAGGTGGAGTGAGTTTTTTGAAACCATCCATCTACTCATGTTTATTTTCTATAGATAGGGAAATAATTGAAATGATATTTTCAAAATCCTTGATGGTCATTGGTAACTCATAATGAAAACACTCATATATTAAAAGACAAAATTTTCATTTTCTAAAACCCACAAAATATTCTAAAGATGAATTACAGCCCAAATAATCATAGAGTGAAATGGACGAAAACAAATTAGAGTATGGGATGAGGAGAGACCATTGGTTGTGTGTGTTACTTGATAGAACATCCATCGAGTAGATATGTATAGATGAGTTCACTTAAACAGGTAGTTTCCTAGTATCAAGAACATTGACTCTTACCTTTTCTAAAAAAAATCATTACAAAACATACCATTTTGAATGTTGATAACTATTAATTATGCTTTCAGGAAATTCCTTGAAATTATTATAGGATCACATCCTTGAGTTCCGGTATTGTCTAGTACAAGACTATATAATCTTAAAGGTACAATGATATTCTTTGCTCACACAAGAATGTCCTCGATCACTACTATTGGGTGTGTTGTAGTCCGATTAGAAGTTTACATAATGATGGCCATTGGTAGAATCTCTCCAACTTGATGACATATATACATAGAGTGTGTCATCACTTCAGTCTCAGAACATTATTCAAACATTACTTAAAAAAAGAAAGCATCCCATATGGTGAAAGGTATGGTAGAAGTGACTATATCCTTTCATTTGGTTGGAATTTATGACTTTATCAAGGCTGGGAAATTTATTCCAAGGTGGAATTTATTATTCCCCACAGTCTCCTTCTATGGGTGTTATATTCTTTAATAAATTTGACATTACAATGAATTGTCTTACTGCATCTAAGAGTGGAATGTTATGTTTTACCCTTTTTAATGTATCCAAGATATCTTTATCAATTTACTGATCAAAAATATTTATTTCCCAAAGAGAATCATTTAGGAAAGGGAAGAGTTATATATTTATTTGGTTAATCCTCATTGATAACCATTTTATGAATTTTGTTTTTTAGGTGAATCTTTTGTGTGTAGAGAAAGTTTTTTTAGAACGAAGTCATACTTGATGTGTAAAATTAGAGGTGGTTGATTTTTTTTACTAAAATGATTCGTGGTTGAACATACATCACCTTTGTCTTTGTTATTGGAAACATGTTGGTATTATAGTCATCCAAAACTCTGAATTTGGATTTCACCTACCTAGTTGGTGAGTAAAAATAATTGAGTTTTCCAATATCATATGTATTAATAGGTGGATTTTTATAATTAGATATTATTTGAAGACATTTATATCACCATGTACCTAAAGATAGGATAATGTTTTGTAAGGGTTTGTTGGAAATAATTTTTTGGTGGTTGAGTATATTTAGGTGGTAGTGGAGGATGACAACTCCTATCTGGTGTTTCTATAATTATTGTTGTTGGTTTGAATACCCCACATTCAGATAGTCATGGTTTTATATCCACCCATTGTTATATGGATAGTATGGTTCTTTATTAATAGGTTCCTTATAGGGGAATCCTGGGAAGATTTCCAGAAAACTTTTAGAAGGGCCTCTCTATTGAGTTAACTGGTCATAATTAGTGGTGTTAGTGGAAGTGATAACCAAATGAATTGGGGGATGAGGTTGGGATTTACCATGGGAGGAGTAATGGTTTCAGAATAGGGTTCTTATGTCATAAAACATTATTTCAAATTTCATTTAGAATTTAGAAGTTTGAAATTATTAGACACCTCTAATGGATACACTAGAACTTTTACCAAACTAGTTAGTGTTTTTACATGTTTTTAATGAGTATTCCCTTGAATTCATTGGTGTCTTTTGTCCTTAGGATGAATCTATTGTAGTATAAATCATGTTATGACTGATTGGAATTAAACCGTCATAAAATTAATTTATTAAATGTTTATATCTTATTTGGTATTGTGGAAAACATGAAAAATACATTTTAAAATAATCCTAATATTTAGAATGTGTTTCAGTAATAGATTGTGTTACTTGAAAAATATTTTTCTTATTGTTGTATATTGAGATGCAGGGAAATATTTTTCAAGAAAAAGGAATTTCATGTCCTTCAATCCCCTAATTGGGGATTTAATACAGTATATCTGGTATTTTTCTGTGTATTCTAATGAAAATTGGAAAGAAATAATATTAAAAAATTATTTATCTACATTAAAAGGTTTTAATATTAAACATATAATATGTTATTACTTTATGTTTTCACGTGGTCCTTCTCCAACTAGTCCATGAAATTTTTATAATTAGTGAATGATTTCATATTTTAGTTAAAAATTTGGTGCCTCTCCTTGTATTGAAATATTTACAGGTTGGATAGCTACAACTAGAGATTTTAGTTTTTTTAATTTCCATTTATTTTCAACCATATTATGAATTTTTATTTCATTCTTAATGTTAGTTTGAAAATAAGAATAAGGACTGAGAAATGTTTCTATTTTTTAAGTGTCCTCATTTAGTGGCTCATTTAGTGCTACTTGGTGTGGTTGAGGTAATATTTTGTCTTTTTCTTGGTCAAAAGGAAGTAGTCCACATGATGATGATTACATCATGAAGAATTATTGAATAGAATTTTTAGATCAAAACAATATATAAATGTTTTTGTAATTAAATAATTACAAAAATGTTTTAAAAATATATTTTTTAATGAAAAAGGCACATGAAAAATTGATTCCCTCACAGAAAAAGGTGTAAACATTGACTATGTTATCTTGATAGGTGAAAGTTATTAAGTTTATAAAGTTTATTTTTAAAAAAATGTGTAATATATGTTATCTCTCAATGATTATTGGGGGTTTAAAGTGTGTATATTTTTTAAAAAACACTAAAATAGTGTGGTGGGTTTGGAAAGAATTAAAAAAAATGAATTAATTAAAGTGTTTAATAGGTCACAAACAAAGGTTGTGTTTTTATATTGACAAGAGAAGGAAGTAATTTCTTGTTTACGATGAAAATTTTTTGTTCATTGATTTGGAAAGTATACATGTTTTAATGGAATCCTTTTGTGGAGGGTAATTTAGATCGAAATTCCCCTCATTCATTTTAAAATGAAGCACAAATTACTAACCCTTGATACTATGATAATGTTTTAAGTTTTGGACCTCATGCATTGGAAGAGGGATTCTAAATAATATAAAACTCTCATTTATTTTTGAGAGAAAAATGATTATTGTAATTCCAATCGAAAAAACCCAAGATTACCACATGAAATAAAAACCCAATCAGCATTGAGATGAAATGTGTTTTTGTTGGTAAAACAATAAAATTTCATTAACATAAATAAGTGAATATGAAATGTAAATGAATTTTTTCACAAAATAATTATAGAAAACTAGTAGAACAAAAAATCATAACTTGATCTCTATATATGTGTTTCTCCCTTGAAATGACCGCCCAATGTTTAGCTTTTCATTGAGAGGATGACGATACTAGGGTGGAACTTCTATGTCATCAAAGATCACCCAATGAGGATAGGTGAATCCATGACTTATATGATAAATATATGACTCAAAAGAGCCAAAAAATGGTATATATTTTAGTCATTTTAGAACACAAAAATGGAGTTCCCAATGTGTCCATTTATAGGAATAGTGGAAGTAGGTTTTTAGCACCCAGATTTCATTATACCACTTGGATCATGGTTTCAGAGAAAAATAATATTATAGCAATTTTTAAAAAACTAAAAACTAATCTCACTACCTTATGAATATCTCCACAAAAAAATTTATTCATTATGTTTCATACATGATGATATTTAGATGAGTTCTTCAAGTGACCTTGAGACTATTAATATTAAATATTTCTCTAATGATGGAATATTTAGGGCCTAAAAATGGGTAAATTGATTTTTAATTAATATATGTATATTTATAACACACTATATTTAATTATCCAATCAATATTCATCAAAATTGGTTATAATAAATGTACACAAAATTCATTTCTGTCCACTTATTTTCTTGGACTCTTGCGCAGTTTACTTCATTTTACATGAATATCACTATGGGAAATTTAATTCACACTCACCTTAAAAGTAAACTTAAAAAAGGGAAATATACTATTTTAACTATGATAAAAATTTACATAATGGACAAAATGGTATGTGAATTTTTTTAAATATGAAATATATAAAAAAAGTAGTTTAACATAGTGGTACCAATGTGGAAATTAAAAGTAAATTACTTCATGATCATTTTCTAGTGAATACCTTGTATTTCCATTAAAATCAATTATTAGTATTTTTCTAATTATCTTATTTAAATCGTGTCTATAAAAATTTGAAATGAGGTATTGCTAAATTGGGTTGGAAAGTGTTTTTCATGCTGATGCTGCATGGGATAAATCATCATACATAAGTCGCATAAGGCTATATATGCATTCTAATAATCGTAGAAATAACCCATATAAAATATGAACTAATATTATGGGATTTTTGCATTAGGTAAATGAAAATTGATGGAAAGGGTAACTTAATGATTTGAAAATCACAACCATGTGTTAGAACCAAAATGTTATTTTTGTTCAATGAATCTAGAGCCAATTTTTTTAATCCAATAGAAAATAATGAAATCTATCAAAATTAATAATGACCTAAAATTATTTTGAAATTATAATCAATCCATAGTTTGCATGTCGAATGAAGGAGTTAAAAGGGGATATGTGAGACTAAAATCACTTGGAGAAGGATAATTGGGTGTTGAGGTCAGATTATGTCATAATAATAAGAAAAAATTAGCAGAGGTTAGGTTTTTAAAACTATTCATATATACACCATGTTGTTTCCTGGCTTTATCGGTTACCAACAAAGAGTCGATGGCCTCCACCGACCGAACACTAGTTTTTGTGGAAAACTTATTCTAACCAAGTTAACCACTAGGGGGACAAAGTGACTCCTTTAGTTTACAGGACTATATCATGTCCAATGACTTATCCATCTTTCAATTTTTCGTATCATGATCAACTCTAACACTCAAATAGTTACATTCAAACATCTTTAAAAGCTATGTAAAAGTCAAAAAGTGGAATAATCGAATTAAATGAATAAAATTTCTATAACCCTTTGTAATTATAATCCTAAAGAAGTATCCATCGATGTTTTATAAAAAAACTATATAAATTACACATGAATATGTTCTTACCACTCCCATTTTCCATCATGTGCATGTCTATGATATGAAAAGAGAAAAATAGGAGGAATTGTTTTCCACATAGTACCTTCTTACTATGGTCCTCTGTCTAAACAATCCTATCCATAGAATATGAACCCATTTCGAATTCATTATCCCTAAAGTCAATCACATTTCTAATATTGAGATACTACTTTCTATGTTCCCACAAATGGAATATATTATGAATACATTGATATTTTCTAGTTGGATCCACCTGATAAAAGACCATCTTGATGCGTTTGAAAATATAAAATGTCCCTATATACCATGATGAAAACATTCTATTCCAATTTTAACACATATTCCCTAACCAATGAGACACCCACAAAAAATCCTTATTTTCCATAATGAACCCTATGGGTGTTCTTCTTCATACGACATGAAACCTCTTTTAGTTATGAGATGTAATTAGCCATTTACAAATCAAACGTACCCACTCAGTTGTTTCCTGTACTATAATCAAACCAATAATTGAATATTACCCTATGTCATATTATTTTCATATTAAATGACATGTCTACCAACAAATATCTTTAAATAGTATCATTTGAATCTAGTACTATAAGTTGATATTATAAGAGAACTCTACCATATCCAATTGATCATCTCAATATATAGTGATGTAAATAAAACAAGATTGAATCATAACCTCTAAAATATTGATTATTCTATATGACTAACCATAAATATAACAATAAAAAATATATACCATTCTTCAACTAAATCCCCAAAACCATTTTTATACCTATCAAAAACTATTATGTGAATTGAGTGACTCTATTAGATACCACACTTAAATGAACTCTATGGAGCTACATGATACTCTAAGTGTAGAGATTGTGTAACTTATCTATTGAGTTGGTATCATGGATTGGTATTAAGTGAGCCTCCATGTTCAAAAAATCCAATATAACCCAAAAGGTATCCATACCTCTCAGGGCCGTATGAAACTATTTCCCAAATCTCATAGTTAAATCAACCCACTTATATATAGTAAATGAATGTTGATGTAGTAACACTCCCTGTCTCGGATTCTATGTTTTGATCTTCTAAAAAGACCTAAAGTGGGAGAAAAAGAAATAAATTTATCTATTCATTCTTGGCGCCTAGAACTTCTATCTAACTTCATGGTACATCTTGGACTATCTTGTGTGCATTTATATCCTAATACCAAAATTAAATAGAACCATTTTCTATTATCCCCTCATACAACATGAAACAATCTGTTTAAATCCTTTGACTAGACCGTATTCATTCAAATAATGTGTATTTGATCATTAAGTGTGTACAATAAACTTCCCCTCTATCCATAGATATTCCCACATATTAGTCTTCTAAAAAATCCATGATCTTCCACTCCACTTATGATTTCCATTATCCCACTTGTTTCATCTTCATACTCTAAAAATATACAAATACATTTTTATTCCTGGGTACACACTATATACTTATATAGAAAGTCTATACGTACTCTACCAAATGGATCTTATAGATATACATTGTATGTTTCAATAAGATATACCACATAATATTGTTGTCTGTATACATGGAAAATCACTCATTGAAGTAGTTTCACCAACATTTCAGTTCAAAGACCACAAATGTCAACTCTAAGTCATTAGTGTGGTTGTTTCTATCATTGTGTCAAAAAAAAACATAATCAAGTACATTTTCCCCATGCATTATTACATCACCCAATTCAATAAAAAATTCCTCAAAATACACCACATAACATACTTTAAGATCAAGTAGAAACAAGATTAGATTTGATCTCAACCACTTCTTGATACCTAGGAATATTTCTTCATACTATTATATTCATTCAAACAAGACCCCCATACTTTTTAATTCTTTAATGTGTGCTACCATGCATGGAATGTTTTTTAATAACCCTCATATAGTAACCAGCAAACCTATGGTAACTCTGGATCTCGTATATATGATACGATTGTGTTGAAGATGTGACTGAATAAACCTTCTCTGGATAAATTGATATTACCTCTTTGAAGAACATGTAGCTAGGAAATCATACCTCATATATCTAAAAGTGACACTTCATGTTCTTATTGAGAATATGATGTGATGTATGTGTACCCAATATGATCTCCAGTTTTCTCACATGTGATCCTAATTTAAGGGAATATATTAGGATGTCATTAAGAAGAAAAACGATGAAGTAGTCCAGGATCGAGTGAAAGATCATGTTCATGAGAGCCGTGATCACTTCAAGAAAAAATAATTAGTCCATAATGAATAATTAGATACTCATCTAACCTGTATTTCTATTAAATATCTTCATCAGTATATATTGATCTTGAAATGAAGATAATGGTAGAAAGACCATATATCAATATTAAATAACAAATTGGATCCACATAATTGATCAATTTTTTTACATACTGGAAGTAGGTACCAGTCTATTAGCATGATCTAATTTAATATCTTATATTCTAGTCAAATTTGAAGACATCCATTCTCATTCTTGTGAAAAAACATTATATAAACTGAAGGGGAAGTGATGATTATAGTGATGCCTTTATCCTCATGTTTACCCATATTCTCCTTGGGCTCTTCTTACTCAGCTGATTCAATGTGATCCAATATTTTCAATATAGGTTTTGTACTAGTTATCAGGTCAATATAAAAATAATATCCTATATATGGAATGAACATCAATATATCCAATGGAAAAACATATTGGTACATGTCTACCATTGAAGGGAAAGAGGAGGGTGTTTCCCCTGAATCTAGTGCAGGGATCAAACATGCCACATATGATGAAAATACTTCTCTCTAAAGAGGATCTATTCCCACTCTACAGACCTTAATGTCCCACTCATTAATCAACATGAACTTATCCCCTTTTGGTGATGTGAAAGTTTCTCATTTCTGATAATAGTTTATGTTTACATGGTAGGTGGTCAGCTGGACCATTCCAAGGATCAAAAAAGAAACATTCATATCTAGAATTGTGAATTACCACACATGTTCAATGCTATAAACTTGTATTGGACAATCTGGATAGATATGAAAATGATCCACTTTATTTCCCATGGGTCTCTTGATCGAAAACAACTCTGAAGATAATTTAACCAGTAAATACTACCCAACAACCATTTTAGTGGATATAACTATATGATATACACCAATAAAAAAACCAATTAATTTTGTAGAATAAATCTATACTGCATCATACACCATGTAATTTCCATATTCACCATCCTTCAACTCTTAATCAACTACATAATCCTTGAAAAAACCAAGACATGAGCCACTAGAGGCTTATGATCCAACTGATTCACTGAACCTTTCATGTCCAACACCTGTTACTAAGGTCTTATGCTTGGTTTTGCTATGCTCATCCATGAAGACCCATCACAAAACTACCTTAGATTCCAGACCTAACAACACTAACAATAATTATTGAGAGAAAATGTGTTTTATTTGATGATGCGTCTCTTCAACCCCCAATTATATCACGTGACAGAGTTATCTTCTATAAAAGGAGTTGAGGAACCATTTATATTCTTTGACTATTGACCTCTACTATGGTGTCCATCCTATGACTTGAATTTTTTATTTCTAGAGTAATAAATAGGTACTACACTGGAGAAAACATTTGTCAACCCATTGAATGTAGGAAGAAGACGTATATCTCTATCTCTCTCATATCCCTTCAATACTGTTTGTCCCTTATGAAGAATTACAGCATAGGTCATCAAATTGAATTTCCTAAAATATATTTTCATTATGGATGAAGACTATTGTTGAAATTAGTGGCCTTCAGTGAATAATTCCACACTAGAATAAGATAATGTGAATCATGTCAATGAATAGTGATGAGCTTGAGGGCTATATCATCAACCCCTAAGAGAGTTCCATTAACTTCTCAATATGGTCTACATTCAAGTTATTTTGGATGAACACCTCAAATAATAGGTACTTGAAGGCCACTCATGTCATCCCTTCACATCTACTATCCAATAGGATTGCATCCCACCACTATCCATCTTCTCCTGAAACAATTATGGATAAAATATTATCCTTTGGATCCTCTAAGGCATTCAACAAGTCAAAAATCATCTCAATGATCTATATCCAGTCCCCCACATCTTGAGGTCCTCAAGTTACTTAGAAATATGGAGATTTATGGATCTAGATGTCAAGTGTGTAATTGACAATTAACAATATTCCCTTGTGGGATCTTATATACAGAACATGGATTAGCTAAAAAAGTATTGTATAGACTAGTTCAATATCATGGACCACTGATGGAACCAAATAGTCATGATAAGCTACATCCTCTTAAAAAAATGTTGTGCGACTGGTGGCATGAGACATCTAAGGGAAATTTTTTCATAAAACTCTATAAAGTACATTATAGAAGACCAAACATATTAATCAAGAAGACCATTTGTATAACATGAGCAAGCACAATTGTTCATGATAAGGTTAAACCTTTGAGGACAAACCAAGATCCAGTATTACCATGGTAGTCAGAAATAAATATATACTCTTGAAAAAATATTTCACAAGAACAAATAAAATAATAGAATAAATAATTCGCCAAAAGAATATATCACAATTTCAATTGGTATTTAATTTTTTGATATCTATTTAATGCAAGAAAAATTTATATTTTATGTGAAATTATTTACATAAAAATTATGAATTAATGAACCAAAAATCCCATAAACTAGAATACCAACATCACATGCATCAGCTAAATTTAATTTAAAGAAATGTATCATTATACTTTACGAACACCAATTCCCACTTTATGGAGTATCTAAGGCCCACTATATAGTATTGGACAGGAACTGACATAGTTCCCCTTCCTGAGACCCAACTATCCGATCTCCGATTTATACATTCCCCAATCAAGTTAAAAATTTTAAACAAGTTAGTGAATTTTCTTCTCAGATGCAATTTTATTACACCCCATCCCAGACCACTAGATTCGATTTGGGATGCCAAAAAACCTCCTATGCCCCTGATAGTCAAGAAGTTACTGACTAGATGTCCGAGCCTATAGGACATCTTGGGTGTTACTATTCCATAGGTTGTAGGTAAACATCAGAGTATAATAATAGAATTAGAAACAATAATAAAGAAACAATAAAAAAACAAATAGTCAATCCTAAAGTAGTAGCAAACATATGTAAAACCATCCCATTCTACATTAATATGGAATTATATAATACATAATAAAAAATTAAAAAATGATCCAATGTGTGAGGTAAATCCACTAAAAAAGAATCATTAGATATTTAGCTTCAGGTCTACCCATCAACATCTACATACCCTTACTAATTTTCTCAACCACCACCATATGTCCATTTCCCTTTTAGGGATCCCAGAATATGAAGTCCACAACCAATCCAAAATTCCTATATAGGGTGTGAGTATAAGAATTTTTCGGAAACCACTAATGTACCCTAAGATAATTTAATAAGGTAAACTGGATCATATTAGTAAATAAAATAGATCAAATAAAACAACAACTACATTTTACGAAAGTATAACACATAATCCAGGTTGTCAAAGGTTGACTCTACCTACTTCGATTCCATGCTACAAGAAATATCAACTAGTTTATTGAAACATCCCACTCAATAGGATAGTCCAAAAAACTTCTTACACATCAACCATGATGGGAATGTCTAATTTATGATGATATATTTCTTGGAACATCCATATCGAGGGTTAGTAATAAAGGATCCACCTATACTCTCAACTATATAAGATAGAATGATGAAATATATGATATAATACACTAATGATATATCAAAATCACATCAAATGAATCAAGTTTCATAATCATCACAACCAACATTAGAGGAAACAAGTATATGTCTTAGTGATATTATTTAACACCACATATGATTATGAAACACTGGTCTCATGGTCTATATACATTGAAAATCATTATATGAACTCATATAAAGCATGAATTAAATTTAAAGGCTTCCCACCTTTGGTGAAAGGATGATCCATGGAAATAATCACCATATGACTCAAAAAGAACAATCAAATTATATAACCAGAACCAAATCAATAAGATTTATAATATTATGATCGAAGTTGAGAAGAAAAGAAACCCTAAATGTTGGTTAATGTAAAATATACCTGAGAAGTTCCACATTCAATAATGATATAGATCATACTCATCTATAGGCACTATGTACTTGAATCTGATTTCCAATTCATTCAAATATCAATAATACATATCTTTATCATTCCAAAAATGTTATATTAATTTAATAAATCATAATTATATTTGGGTATGCCCTAGGAGAAACAAGGGAATTGATCTAAATTAATAATTAAGATACCTGATTAAGAATGTAATATTGATCCATTGTTCAGTCATCAAATAACAGATTTGTAATTGGAGTGGGGATCCCAACATCACTATGATAAGGGTCCTAGGGTATGAGGTGTAAATGAATATCAAAGTAATGGAAAAAAATTGATTGGATTCCATGTAAAAAAATTTCTATAAACATAGCATCCTTATTAGGATTCATCAGATTCCACCAGTGGGATGCTGACTTCTAGTAATAATTTCTTCTTCCCAGGGGCCCACCAGATTGACTGTGGGACTACTATAGTCTAAAAATATATAATCATGTCCACATACCTATCCTATTTCTATTACCAACCTTCTGAGTACATATAAACTTCCCCATGTTATTTTAAAACATGCTTAAAAGCTATGTAAAATTTATAAAGTGGAATAACTAGAATAGTGGTGTCACATATTTTAACCATGGTTTAGTACCATTTGGTTTAATTGGAATGCACCTAGTAAATACCTCCTCAATTTTTATTGTTGGTTAGGAAGGTGTGAATGAATTAATTTTTAATCCTTGTATTAGTATTTTATTTTGGAATGCTTTGTGCCTTTCATTCATTTGGAGTGTAAATTGTTGTTTCAAGATTTTTTGAATATGTGTTTTATTGGAGTTTCAAGGTTGACTCTAAATAGTTTAGGGTTTGGGTTTTGGTCTATAGTAGTTTAATTGGAGTTCCATTGTATTTTCAAACCACAATAACATTGAATTTCTTAAATGGTGGGGAAACCCACTATGAGTTTCTTTTCTATGATATTTTCTGAGAACAAGTTGGGTATTAGTTTTCCTATAAAATATTAAGGTTTTAAGGTTTTTTTATATACTTATATTATGTTGGTCTAGTTTTTCTTGATGTATCTTGAGGATTATATCATGAGTTGTTTTTCCATTTTGTATAATTTTCATCCATGAGCCATATCCCATATCACATTGGATTAGGGGGGTTGGGTGGGGATGGTTGTGGTAGGGATAAAATTCACACCATTAAATATATTTATTTAATGACTTTAGTTATTTATTGATATATATATTTTTTCATGAGTTTTTTGGTACAATCCATCAAATTTATTAATTTTTTTAGTTTTCACCACAAACACATAGTTTATGTATGGTTAGTAGAATCCATGTGATAAAAATTTATTTTTGTCAGTATATTTGATATTTGTGTGTCACACAATTAATGATTGGTTTCCCCAACATAGTGTCAAACTATGTGGGTGTAATAATGTACCTAACTAATGGAACATTTGGTGTATGTTTTGGTAAACCAATAATAAACCATGTGATTATACAACAATTTAAAACATGGTAAATAGAAAATTTCCCATGCCTGTTTTCTTCACCAAAATTGATCCCCCTCTTCTCCCACCCATTTCATGAGATGACCAAGAAAACACCTTCTCTCTCATGTGCACCTATTCTCCTTTGGCTTCCTATCCTTTGGCGATTCCACAGAAAATATTTATAGTTATTTTGTTCCTCCTCTTTCTATCTCTTACCCTCCCATAAAACTCTATCTCTATTTTCCACTTTTTTTGTGCATTATCATCCAAACCCTGCAGTGTAGGATTCGATAAAGTTTGTTTTTTTATCTAAACTTAGTCAGGAAATCCCTTTTATTAGTTCCTTTGTCCTGATTGTGGTGGAGTGAGACCGTGGTTATTTAATATAGTATGTTTTTGTTAAGTTTACTCCATTAATGGCTCTTTAATTATTCAACCTTTAAATAATTTCCTCTTGGAATTTTGTTTTTAATTCCATATGGTAGAATCTTAAAAGTTTAATGGATTTTTAAAAATAAAATTATTTTATGGTGTTTTTGATAAAAAGAAAAGTGTATTTCTATTTTGGATAATTTTTTAAATCTTTAATTTCATTTACTGGAGACACCATGTGTTTTAAGAATTTCTTAAATGCACCTTGTGAATAAATATTATAAGTTTAAAAGATGTTATAGTTCTTTAAAGTGAATTCCCAAATAGATATTAATTTTTTACTTTTCATTTAAAGATATAATTGATATTCCAAATATAGATATAGTATTTTTAGATTGTTTTTGAATGAAAATTTGTGGTTTAAAAATTTAATTGGTACTTTTAATAGGTATACACATATACAAGGGAATAAACATGCACACACACACGTGAAAAAGTTCACCTGAAAATATTTTAATTTTTCAAATAGAGAAATATATATATAAATATTTGTGTGTGTCTCTATGAATGTATATTGGAATAAGGATAGGTAAATATTATAAATTTAAATTGGTCACTCAATATGATTTTTCAAAAATGTTTTTTATGTATATATCTAAAGTGAATTATAAAGAACAATTTGATATGATTTACCTTCATTTATATGTTTTATAATGGGTATTTAATGTCGTTACCCTTGATTTAAGGAATAAAATTTTCCATGGATATATGTGATATTCGATAAATTGATGGGTTTTCAATTAGTTGGATAAGAAAGGGGTAGAACTTAGGAACACCAATTAACTTGTTTGGATGACTTGGATAAGTGTGCAAGAAAAAGGACCTCCTTCCCAAGACATTTAATATTTCTATAAATGTAATTAAACATCTTGTAACTGTATGGATGTGGATAATACTTGGACCTTTTAATATGTTCCACCAAGAGTCTTGTGCATACAAAAAGTGTGTTATAGTTTAATCACATAGAGAACGTGGATCAATATATACACCCTAAATTTATTATTACCTTGGGGTTTCCGATAGTTATCACTCTTATATGATTCTTATTTTATGGTTGTTTATTAGTTATAACATTTCAAAACCATGTATTTTAGTTATTCTAAATTTTTATTTATTTATTATTCCTTGTTCTTGTTAACTTTTTTAAAATTGTTTCCAATAATACTTGAAAATAGTTTTCACTAAAATGTATTAGAAAGTGGTCTAAAATGGGGTTTTCAATAATAACGGAGTTTTCTATTGAAATATTTTCACTCTGATTGTTTCCATTTATAAGAAAAATAACGGGGAATTAAAACAGGTTAGTGATGTGATATTGGTTTTTACTAAAAAATGAGAATCTTATTTTTTATTTATAATTTAAATTTAGCATGAGAATATATATTTTATTAAAACGAAGGAATATAAAAATGAGGGTGGCGGAATACTAGGAATTTTTAGGATCACACCAATATTATATATCTCAATTTCTATTTTTGGTTTAGTTCATCATTGGAAATATAAGTAGCCTTGTTTGAGTATTGATAGGAAGTTATAGAGTCACATGGGATTATATCATTCCTTTTATTTATTTATATTCCATATCACATTTTCCAAATCAGACATTTTGATTTCTTTACATTAATAATTGGATGTATTTATATATTGAGTAATGGATACCTATGTTGATGGATTTTTGTGTGTGGGAGAGTTGGAGCTATGTTATGGGAAATTATATGCTATGTAACTATTTCATTTTTTTCTTGTGAACGCTTATTTGGTTTGGCATGTGAATCTAACTTACGATCATGTCAAGCCAATTTTTTTTCATAATTTATACTACTTGTTTAATTTATATTATGTGAAAAATATTTTCTTATAGCTCTTATTTGATTCTTTTTGGAGATTTTCACTAGTATAAAGAAATAAGTAATATTCCTAGGGTTAGTTTCATTATTTACTAGGTTTTATATGTATGGATGACCCAGGTTGGTTAATGGCACACACACATGAAACTTATTATTATTTAAAATAGGTTATTGAAAAACTCTTTCATGATTATAAAATTTATGTAAAAATCAAAGAATTACATGTTGAAGTAAATTATTCAAATTTAAAATAACATTATTTAAATAATTTAAACACTTTACATGTTGTGTAGTTTTTTATATAAGATAAATTATATAAGGTTTTTCCTTGTGGTTATTATAAAATAACAAAGAATCATTCATAAAAACTGAATGATTATCATTTTTAAGTTATTATTTCATTTTATTAAAAGAAAATTGATATATAATTATTATACTATGTTGTAAACCATTAACATATAAAACATTGGAAATAATAGTATAGTTAGACATATGATTTTATCCAAAACAAATTTCTTTGATTATGGAATTATCATCAAAAGTAACTTTTCCTATATCAGATTTTTATGAGAGATAATTTTTTCATAGTCTCTTGTCATATTATTAGAGTATCCATTATCCATTTATCATAAAATTTTATTGATACATCCAAGGAAATTTTACTAAATATTTAAGTTGTAATGTTTTGGTACCCAACATCGTTGGATCCAAAAGGAGTTATAAAACATTTCTTATGTTTTAAAATACATTTTAAAATAGTATTATAGGGTATTTTAGAAGATGATTATTTAGAAGTATATGTTTTAATAAAACATAGGGAATATTGAAATCAAAGTGAAATTTCATGTGGATAGTGTCCTTTCATTATACATCAAAAGAATATAACATTTGAAGCATTTGTTTTTCTACTGATAATAAATAATGATTTATAAAATTTTGGTTGTTGTTTATTAAGACCCAATCCAATATTATCTTTATTTTTATTTATCATTTACTTGGGTTTTATAATTTTATTTTACCTAAAAAAATCTTGTAATATTTGGATTTAAACTGGAAATTTTGTTTTTTTGCATTCATTTAAATATTTTATCATTTTAATTACTTTATACATATTTTTCATTTGAATAAGAAGCAGTATTTTTGAGTTTTTAATTTTCCATTAAAATAAACTATTTTATCCATAAAAATATGACTATTTTTTTCTTTTGAGTTCATTATATAATTTATAATATTTGAATATATATTTTCTAAATATATTATTTTATTTATTTATTTAAAAATGTATTTTTTGATAAAATTAGAATATTTTCTTAAAATTGAAAATATATACTAGAATTTATAACCTCATTTAAAAATTTCATAACAAAAATGTTTGTTGATTCCTTTTCATTGTTACTTAATTTACTAAAATTATATTATTTTGTGAAAATATAACTTTTTTAAAACCGTTTAATATCTATTTCTATATATTTTATCATTCTTTTCGCATTTCATTTTAATAGAGTTTGGATTTATATGCCCTATTTTTATACTCTCCAAAAACATAACATTTTAATTATTATGACTAAAATTGATTTTACCTTGTTTTTCTACTTTTCGATTAGCCTTTAGATAGTTCATTTTAGGTTAGTTTTTGAATCATTCATTTTTCATGTTTTTTTAATAACCAGTGACTCATTAAGCCATTTATTATTTATTACACTCATAAATTTAGGAATCATAAGTAAAAAAGGGAAAATATTCATAGGTATAAATGACACAATTTTTTCTTTGATGCCACTTTATCAAATATGTTCTTTATTTACAATGTATATTAGAGTAATGAAACAATGAGTTCATCTAGAGTACATTACATAAAGTTTTCTATCTCATCAATTGAATCATTTTTTTCATGGAATTATTGGTTATATATTCTATGATTATGTAAAATTGGAAAATATTTTTCATGGAAAATTGACGAACATTCAATCTAATAACAATTCTAGTAAACCTACAAAATATCTTGTTGACCTTTTCATCATCCCCTATATTGAAATATTTCTTCTCATCACGAATAATTCCATGTTTTTTCTTTTCAACTTATTAGATCCATTGTGAGTAGGTAATAAAATTATTCATATTTTTTGAGTAGTCCTACAAGAATAAAAATAAATTACACAAATTATGTTAATATCATAATCACATATATTTATATAATTATAATTTAAAATATATAGAAAAAACACATCCTCTAAGATAATTATGTTGATAATAAGATAATTTTTAAGATTTTACCATAGTATTCCAATGACTAAGTCTATGTTAGTTAAGGAGAAAATATATTAAAGTCATCCAATAGACATATCTAGTACTATCAAAGATAGACGGTCTCTTGGGAATCCATGCATCATTTGAAATTGTTCCTTCCATCTTAAAGATAAATTACTTAGGATATGAGTTCTTTTAAGAGGTTTGAAAATATAATACAAAATAAATAAAAATAAAATTATACTCAAATGGTCTACCACTTAAACCAATTATGGTATAATGATAAAAGAAACAAAGCACAACTATCCTTAAAAGGTATAATATTTGATACCATATATTAGGTACCAATTAAGATATATGAATTGTGAGGAGGGTTGGTGGATAGAACATATTAAAAATTTTAATGAATCAAATTAAAATATCATAGAATAATTATGATTATATTTATTTATCAAAGTAATTAATTATTTTAGATTATCAAAATTAAAGAACATAATGATTTTTACAGAAGTTCAGTTCATTGTTATCCTACGTAAACTCTTAAAAATGATATACTCATGAAGATAAATGATATTAACTAAATACATGAAATTTAAAGGGGAGTTAGAAACTAATTATATATTAACTTTTCTAGTGGAGGCATAACCACAAAATAAAATAAACATTTAATGGGGAGTCATCAAAATTACAACACTAGACTATAAAGGTAAGTCACAATAAAAAAATATACAATTTGAAGTAGGTATAACCCAACATTGAAATATTTTATATGGATTCACTAACCGGTAAAAAAAATTTATATGACAAAAAACTAACCGTATTGCAATTTTAAGGTTAGGATAGTGATAAAAAAATTAGGAAGAGAATAAGAGAGGTTGGGTCAATGTAATTGATGAATATAGTTGAAGTAAAATAGTTGGTAATCAAGTAGTGGACTAGTCGTTCTATTAAAAGTTATAAATATTGTACAATTTTCAGTTATTCCTTAATATTTATCAATAATAATGAAAACTATTCATAAAGGATCAAAAAAATATTCTATTGGTTTAAAAAGGTGAATAAGTTACTATCATTAAAAAACCATTTATTACTACATACATCTTGTGTTCCACTTTTACACTATGTTTTAATTAGTTATAAAACAATATATAAGGGTTGAATGTACTAAAAAATTATTAATAAATATACTATAGTTATCCCCATGATTCTCACATAGTCAGTCATCTCCATATTTTTTGAGCAAATCAGAATAAACTACTTTAAAGTTACTTGATTCATAAAATAAAATTTATGACATTTGAAAATCATCAAAATATGCTCTATATTAATTAATCAAGGCATCACATGAAATATAAAAATCCATTTCTAGAGACCTTGGATACCCTGAGAAGTGGTTGGGAGGGGGGGGGGGTGAATCAGAGTGTTCGTTGAATTTATATTTTTTCAAACTTCTTTCTTTATATTTAATAATTTAGATATTATTCCAACATTTTAAGAAACATTATTCCTATTTTTTTCTTTCTTGTTTACTCCATTTGGAAAAGAAAAACAGGGATATGGAAATTTCAATGGATGAAACATAAATATTTTACATTGTAAACCAATAAATGGATACTCAAAGGATCATACACTCAAAATTTTTCAAATTTATGAGGGATAAAAAATAAATCACTATTTCTATGGTCACACATTATTGGAAATGAAACTCCTCACCAAGGATCAAAACTTATTCTTCTTTTTCACTCATTTCATTCAATAGGGTTATATGTTTTGGGATAATAAACTAATTAATAATGGTCACTTCTTATCCTCCTCCCCCTCTATTCACTACATTGGTTAAAGTATCAGTTTAGAGAAATGATTCTCTCTTCTATTTTAAAGGGCCCAAAGGATAATTCAATGTTAATACATGAAACATGTATAAAAAATCCTTTATATTGATGATTTAGAGTATTTTAATTTAATAATCAATTCCATATCAAGATTTAAAGACTCATTTTTTTATATTTGAGTCTTTGATTTTCAATATAAATTTATATAGAAGTAAGACAAACCTCTAATAAATTATTAAAATAATGAAATTAGTCTTATATTTAATCAATAATAATCCCATAAATGGGAAATTTATACCAATGTTATTCAAATATATTCCTCTATATCATTCTAGATTATTCAATTGAAATTCTCAAATCTCAATCATTATAAATATTCACAAAAGAATTATTCACTTTGAAATATGATATTCAGTGTAAATACATTCAGTAATGCTATACTTCTGATAATTAGACCTTCAATTTTCTCCTTATTGTAATCTATTTTTCATTGGAAAACAATGTGTCACTTCTTCTAATAGAACACATAGTTACCACCCTCTCTATTATTATTTTTAAAAATTTATCTCCCTTTTAATTCTAAGAAAAATATATTCATATATCTATAGATTAGTTTGAATGTCAAAATGGAAATTGAAAGTATAATTGAATTCATATTCCTCTAAATAAAATCTATCCTGTTGATTATATTTACTCAAATAATATCCTTGAAAATTTTAAACTGTTCACCTCATAAATTAGAGTAACCACTAAACTCTCTAGAAAAATCTATATCATTATTTCTTTTCAAACTACTAGGAAAACTAATTTTATTATTCGGTATACTCTTTTATAGTGTGATGGACTAGTTTTTACTCTATTGACATAAAAATTCTCAAATCCTTGTGGTGTTGAACATGTATTACAACATGAAGGTACTTGATTTACTAGAACTATAAAACCTATCCTAAAATTCCTATATAGTACAACATAATACCTTTTAGAATATAACTATTTTCAATTCGTTGTGTATAGTCTAGAGGTCCTCCATTGGAGAACTCTATATAGATTTGGTGATAACCCTATTTTAATAAAAGTCAAATATAGATTCACTATGGTGAAATATCATTATGTGGAGTAGATTACTTCTTTTAATTTTGAAATTGGTGTATTCTTTTAATTGAGTTTGGATAGTGGAATGTATCAAATAAGAGTTATAATATCATAGATATCCATTAATATGTAAAATAAAAACCCTCCATGATGTTTTCTTCTTCTATAGGTTGGAGATACTCCTTATATTTATAGGTGTATCCATTTATGTTCCACTATAAAACAGGTTTACTACCACTAAATTGAGATTAATTTAATTATAAAAATATAGAATTATATCCAATAAACATCACATCTCGTAGTCCAATTATTGACCTTAAATTCTAAAAAAATTGTGAAATGTTGTAATTTTCAATATTGAAAATTTTAAAACATTTCTATAATTCATCAACATCATCATATATTCGATGTATTTACTGTAAAATCACTACCATGGGTAATTCCATAAAACACCTTTGATCTTCAAAATAATTAATTCCGATCACTTAGAATTCTTCCATTATCTTCTAAGGCATATGTATATTTATATCCAACATTTAGAGTCACCAATCATCAATGAATGATCTTTAATATAATGAAGTAATCTCCATTTCATCCATACCTCACACAAAATGTAAAATCATTTCCATGTCTCTTCAAACATATAATCCAATTATTTTATATAAATATATCTCTTCCAGAATTATAATATACATATTAATAACTCCATGCAATTCACCATAGATGATTAAATTAAAGAACTATAAATCCTATAAACATAAAACCATCACTAAATATTTATTTTATAAAAATATAATAGAGATTTATAGTTGAGAAAATCTCCCATAGTAGATTTTTTTGACAGTAACCCATACATCCAGTATTATCCTCATTCATAATAATAAAAAGGATTATTTATCGTAATTTTTTACTTAAAGAATTATTTCCTGGGTTAACATACTTTATACACATGATTTTAGTGAGAATTTATCATCTCATCACATAATTATAGAAACTATATTTAGTATCATCATACTCATATTTAATATTCACCTTTAATGTTCTTTACATATCAACTTTAGAAATAATATAAGAATATTGTAACCAATATCAATTATTAATTTTCTACTTACACTCAAATTACAGTGATAGATACAATTTTTCAATTGAAAAATCAGTGTGGGTATTTACTAAATGGAAATTAATCCTTAATATACTAGTCAAGAAAACTATTATAAAACTCAATATAGGAAACATTTGTCAAATATAAACAAAAAATGTCTTCATATAAATCACTAATTCTAATACAACACTTCAGTCTTATAAAAGTTAAAACATTAAGAGTGAATCTTCCAATGAACTCAAACATATATAACAAAAATTTCTATTCACAAAAAATTAAGCTCGAGATTATCAGACACACCATATATAAAATCAACTGATAAATATTATATGAAATTGATACCACTTGATGTGAATTTTATTCATTTATTCATAGGGAATATTTTTAAATATTGCTAAAATTTCATTGAATTATCATTATAAAAAAACCATTGAGTGAATCTAAATTGGAATAATACCAATTGTAGAAGTAATATCTATAATGGGAATACTTTAATTTTTTGAAATCACTTTATAATATTGAAATATACTCATATGTTACCAAATTTGATTGTGTAGAAATGTTATATAACACATAATCCTTGAATTTTATTATTTCTTCTTCTATAGGATAACCATAAAATTCTTCAAGGATAACAATAATTTATTAAGGATTTATAACATGAAATGAATTAAAAAAGGGTAATTCCATTTCGGAAATTCATGTAGGGATTCGATGCTGATTTTACTTCTAATCAGTTTTCCACCCCAATTTTAGATCAACATTCAAAAAAACTCTTACTAATACTAATTATGTATGATGTTTGAAAGAAATTATGAATCATGATGTTTCCTAATTGAACATGAAACTATTTATCACTGTATGTATTTGAATATTCATAATTAATTAATTTTATCTATTGAAATAACTCCTCATATCACATTGTACTAAATGACTAGACTACTTGTAACATTTAATTATTTCATGAGATTATAAATTTATGAATCTTCACCTAATTTTTCAAACAAATTATAGTTATCTAAACCTTTGTTTCTGTATGAAATTATTACACCAATTTTATGTGATGAAACTTTTATAAACAAACTATTAATTTGATATCAAAAAACGATCTTATTCTATTTCACACACAATGGATTATAATATTTTATCACAACACTCATAGTGCATCTTTAGATTTCATGATAGAATCATCCCTTTTGGATGAATACACCCCAAGGATTATATATCCCAATAAATCCTATATTAATAAGATATATATATATATATTGTGATGAGTTGGCATATATCCATCAATATAATTATTAGGATTGTGGTTGGTTTTCACAAACCATCCAATAGTTTCATTTTCATATAAGACCTTTTAACAATATTTCCTTCAATATTTCTACTAATGTAATATTCATCAAATATATATATATATATATATTTATTTTTGTTTCTTGTTTTTCTTGCATTTTTATTTTCCTTATATGATGGTTGAAGTGTAAAATCCATCAATATTTGTTTAGGAACACTATTTTTCCTCCTCACTTCATAATTATCCATCATAATGAATCTTTTCATTAATAAATGATGTTTTCCTTCCATAATATCTCATCTGATATGGGTCATTTAACCGATTTTCCTCCCCATCACTTTTAGATTACAGTAATATTACAATGCCTGGAAATATATACCATTTACCCAAATTGATAATACCTTATGAAATGATAATAATTGATTATTTTTTCTCCGATTTATTCTTTCCCAAAAATTCCTTTCTCTAGTTACTCATAATGTTTCCTTACTTTATTTAATGTTAAAAACATATCCCTATATGTACAATTTTATTTAATTGGGTTATGAATAACCATTTTTCCCTACTTTTATATTTTCTTGAAACCACAAGAACCACTATTATAAATATAATAGTTTGAAAAATAATAATTGTAACTTATTTTACATGGAATGGGAAATTCTCTCTTACACTTTATTTCTCAATAAAAAATCATCTCAATGGAATCTTCACAATAGCCAACAATATGACTAAGAATTCTATAATAGAAACATATATTGTCCCAATTATCTACTTGAATATATTAATATGATTCAACAACATCCTTCATTTTCTGATTAGGGTGAAATATATAATTATTTATTTTATCTTATTATGTTATATTAGTTATAAAATTTATCTTAACCATAAAATATGTTCTTTCAAATTTAATATATTCCTCTTACCTTCTTGAGGACTCTGCTAATCCACATCAGTCATTCTTATTTATTACCACTGAATCAATAATATAATTTACAATTAACTCCAAATTTAAGCACTTAATATTGATCCATGATCTCTAATATAACATAGGTTTTATATTGTATTCACATTACCATTTAGTTCCTTCATGTAGGGATATTAAATAACTCTTTATTTGTTGAAAAATTTTCCATTCACAACTATCCAATCTTTCTTGATAGCTATAACTAACGTTAATAATCCTTCCAAAAATTTTATTTTCATTATAATAACACCTATTGATTAGTATTTGTTCTATAAATTTTAATATATATAGAAAAACATTTCTTAAAATTGTTTCCCCAAGATATATTTAGAATTCCCTACTAAAATATAATCAGACACATTCAATAAATTTTTCATAGATTCAATTTTTTTATCTCATCCTCACTAATATTCATTTATACCATATAAAATTATTTTTTATCAGAACTTTTATCATAATCATGTCACTCATTTACACAATTTAATCCTTTAATGATTTTATAATCATAAAATCCATCTTATGAGGATTTGTGAGACATCTTCATATAAAACACAAACTTATTCTACAAGAGACACAATAATCTCCTACCACTCTTAAATTGGATCACTAATACATTCAATAATCATTGTATTTTACCATTTAATTTGATAATAAATAATATCTGATATTGATTTTTTGATGAATTTAATCATATTGTTAAAGTAACTATTCAATGTAGTTAAGTTAGGCTTCAAGTTGTTCATCAAAAATAAAAGAGAAATTCAATAGTCCTCAAATATTTTATTTCTTATTCCTTTTAATATATAGTTAATCAATAGATCAAAAAATCTATAATATACGATGCAAATATACATCCTGTTCATCTTGATATTGAACTATCATTATATCATATTTTTAAGTGAAATCCCTACTATTCTGATTACAATTTTTTATTTTTGAATTCAATAAACATACCCTAATGTCTATGATACAACTTTTAGGGGCATATATTAACTTGATATGTGATTTTGGGTGTCTTTGGGGGGGGGGGGGGTGGAATCATGGCGTGAGAAGACTTTTTTTTAGAAATTTTCCATTTCAGGCCCATACTTTAAGAACTAATTCCTTAATTGTATGGAAATCAATTTAAACTTATTATTATTCCTTGGTTACGCATCCAAAAAACTAATAAATATATATGGATATATATATTAGGGGAACAAAAATATTTAATGTTCTAAATCTATAAAAGTTTGATCCATGCATCATGTAGTAAGTATTATTTTGGTGTAATAGGGGTCCACCACAAATCACTACTTTGGAAGATAATATATCTAGGTAATGGTACGGTTCACCAAGGATCACAACATATTCATATATTCCGCTTACTACATTCAATATAGATTTAGGTTTAGCGATAAAACACTAATTTCTATGGGTCACTACCTCTTCATCCCCACTGTATACTACTATAGTGAAGGTATTAGTTTATGCATATAAATGTGTGTCTTTTTAGTTAAAGGACATGAATTTACCTTAAGGAGTTATAATTTTACATTATATAAGAAAATACATATTGTTGATGCTTTAGGAAATTACAATGCATCAGAAAATTGCTAATTTTGATATAAAGAACTGTTGTATGTATAGTTGAGTTTTTGATATTCAATATGACTTTATTCAATATTAAACCAATCATATATTTAATAGTTCTAGAAATGATCTTTTTAATCTATTCTTTTTTCGTTATTCAAATCAACAAGAAATACATAAATTGATAAAAACATACATACCATTTACATTAGACTAATAGATTCTTTGAGGATATTTCACTAGTTTGAATCGTTCAAATTATTCATAAAGTCCATTCACATGAAAATATATTTTCTTTATAAATACATATAACATCACTATACTTATTCAAATCATATAATCAATGATCTATTTGTTGTATTATATTTCACATTGGAAGATAGAGTTCCAGTCCTTTTAAAATACATAGTCCCCTATCTTTGTATTTTTATTTATCAATATTTATCTATATTTTCATTCTAAACAGTAGATATCCCAATATTTAGATAATAGTATTAGTTTCAAATTTTAAGTTTAAATTATAAATATTATACAAATACTCTAATTAAAATCATGAATTTGGATTATCCACCATCAATTATCTGACACTTAATTTCATAATTGTTGTTTTCAAACATTAGAATAAATACTATAATCAACAAGGAAATCCATATTAGAAATACTATTAAAAAAATGCATGAATTATATTTTATGATGTGCTATAATCTATTTCGATATGATTTAGTATTTTTTTAATGTTAACTCTAAACAACTCAAATCCATATTGTGTAGTGAATGCATTTTGTTTTGAGGGTCCTTGATTTTCAATAACGATAAATATATCATAATCTCACATTTTATTTTGAAAATTCATTCCATGTGAATCCTAAAATCATTTCATTAAACAAGTTTTGCAATAGAGAGCCTCCATGGTGAAACTCATCTTATATTTTTCGAGAATCTTGTTTGACTCACTGTATAATATATACAAAATAAGGTGAAATATATTTCAATAGAATATAAGTGTTATTATTCATTATGAATATGGTGTATTCATTGAATATATCATAGACACTTCAAAATATCAAACATGAATGAAAATATCTTTTATATCCTTTGATACAAAAAATATAGACCCTGTATAGTGTAATATTATCTTATAGAATGGAGCTACATATGACATTTATAATATAATATATCTTTTTAAGATGTTATTTACAACTGGTCTCCTACCTCCAAATTATGCTATAATCACTATTGAACATCCATAATGATATAAAATGAACATTATATAAATTTCTCCAATTTTTCAAATAAAAATATAGTAACCACTAGTAAATGTTTTCATTATCATCACCCCATATTCGAAACATTTCTATGAACCATTAGCTTCACCATAACTTCAATGGATTCAATATGAATTATCGACCATGTTTACTTCCATAAAACATAATTAGTTATCATGATATTTAATTTAAATCACTTGAAATGATCCAATTATATTCTAAATCAGAAGAATAATAAATCCATACATTAGAATCATCAACCTTGAATGGTTGATCTTTAATAGTATCCAAAATTCTCCACCAAAATCCATACCTTACACAATCATTATTTTCATTTCCATAAATCTCCAATCTTGAAATACAATGATTATACGCTAATATATCTTTTTCATAATTTTAATAAATATATCAATAACTCCAAGAAATATTTTTTTTTAAATTTTCACCTCAAATAACCATAACATCATTCAACATATAAAAATTTTACAATATAAATTTTCAACTAATCTAACACATTTTAAATGATTCTATAACCCTCATTTTTTTTTCAAATGTGTCGCATACTTATATCTTTCTCCCAATTTTGCAATAGAAAATGTTTCATTGATATTAATGTTTGACTTTATGATTTACTCCCTTAGTCAACATACATCTTTCATTATATTTGGATGTAAAATCATCATCACAAATAATAATTGATGAAATGAAATTAATGTTACTATTCTCCTACTTCAGATTCACCTTAACTATTTATAAAAAGTCTCTTATAGATATAATATGAGATCATTGGAACAAATTTCAGTCAACCTTCATTCAACTTATAGTAAACTTACTCTAATAGTTATATTATACTAAATAAATACCAATTAGTGTATTGGCTATATGGAAATGAATCGACAAAAAATCTGTTAATCCTATTGAGTTGGATCTTAGTTTATGAATCATAGGACAATGTTTATAGAACAATTATCATCATTTCTTTCACAAATTATCATACAACACTTGAACTTCAGAAATTTATGAAGTTAAACAGTAAAATTATTGGGATCTCTAACATATCATACAAAAATATTTATTAATTTCCTATTTATAACTATATGATGAGAGACACAAGATGTGAAATCAGCTGATACCACTTATAATAAATTTATATCCATTAAAGTGCATGATCTTCCTTTCTTTATCGGGAATTTATTTAAACAAGTCCATACAACGCTTAAATTCCCATCATAACCAAATACCCATGATTTATTTAACATTGGACTAATAGACATTGTATTTGAAAACTCCATAATGGGGTTTATTTTATTTTTAATATCCCTATAGTATCTTATAATTTACTTATATGATACCACATTTTTTATTAAAAAAATATAACAAGTAATCCTCCATTTATATAATTCCTTCTCAACATGTTATCTATAATTTTTTTCAATTTCTACCATCATGTAATAATTAATAATACATTATATAGAATTATAAATGTGTGTTAAAACTATTTAAAAAATTTGGATAGGTCTTTGGCACTGATTTCCCTCCTAATCGCGATTTTACAATAATAATTGTTCATCCTTCCTACATAGTGTAAATAATTCGACTTGTGGATAATTTTTGTTTTAATTTGTGAAACATGATGTGTTTTTATACACAATAAAACTAATTATCACTATTTATATTTTCTGATTCAATAATAATTCTTATTTTTTATCTCTTAAAATGAATCCTAATATTGATTGTAGATCCTTACCATCTTTGATTCTTATAACATTTCATCATTTCATGAGTCTAAAAATTTAAAATCCCTCTCTCAATCTCTAAACCATTTTTTGTTCGAAACTCTATATCTATTAGTGATGAGAACACTAATTTAATTTGATTCCAAAAATAGAAATATGTTTATTATTTGACATAAACAAATGAACTTATTATATTTCACACATAATTCAATATAAATTTCTATCATTACACTCATAGTTTATATTCAAATTTTACTATATGCCCATAGTTTTTAGATGAATACATCCCATGGATTGTATCTCCTCTTATTATAGCATCAATAAAAAATATATATAGAAACCAAGGTGAGAGGTTACCTATACCATCCTTATGTGGAGGATTATTGTTGGTTCTAAAAAATAAACGTTTGGATCCATTTTTCCTACATTCTCTTTTTTGAATATTTCCTTAAAAAATGTCAGTAATTCATTTTACCCATGTATATGATCATTCTCATTCATCACATCTTTTGAGTTCAATTAAATTCCCTAGGTGGAAATATCTTTAATGAATCTAATTTTAAAATATTAAATTCTTATTAAGATGAGATATCCTATCAAAAACCCTCCCCATAAAGGTACCCATATAGGATGGAATTACCCTATTAAAGAATTTGTGGAATGAGAGATAAGACAAGTACAACAATCATCTCCTTCTTAGATATTGGTAAAAAACCCAAGTACACACATGTAATGTCCTATAAAACTACTCCATCTAAAAAGTAATTATAATAAATAAAATATAAAAATGACAGTGACTAAAAATTCCTAACACATCACCTAAAACCATGAGCTAATATTATCCATTTGATCACATAAATTCTCCCATTGACCTAAAAAATAATATATTTATATTCAGTGTGAGAATAACATGTATACTCAGTCGAATCCCCCAGAGAATATTTTAAAAGTCATAAATAATGTGTACTAATGGGTAGTGAAAAAAGTGATACTTACCTATCGCCAAAACATATAGAGTAAGTTACTAGCCTCACAATGGATATATTTCTCCATTTAATTTATTAAAGATGATATATTATAGTAATAAGAATGGGTACCCCTCTACCACTTCCCCACTAGTTTTCCACTCTATCCAAAAATCGTACGTCCTAATCCATCAATCTACTATATAATCCACCCATAAGACACTTGAGATAACATATTGGAACTTTCATCTCATGAATCACATCATCTAATCATCCCTTTCACATATCCATATAGAATCTCAGTAGCTATCAAGATCCAACACTTCTTGTACGTAAAGTATCACATTTCGAGTATTGTATCTCATACCATCGTAACTTATAAATAGGGTAATGTACCCCAAAAATTTATTTCTTATATAGTAAATATATATAATAATACTTTGTAAACAATTTATAGGGACATATGTGTGTATAATGACCAAAATTGTCTCGACCCATCCCCTGGGGCATGTGCCGTGACTACCCCAAGCCTGCCATCCATAAGCCAGGGGCTAGTGACTAGCACTGAAAGACGTATACCCTAAAACCGGGAAGGAATTGCCTTTATATCCTATAAAAAAATGCAAACCAGAACATAGCAAGATACAAACATGAGTAAACTGAATAGTAAATATAGTGAGTAGAATATGTAAAAGGGGCCAGAATACAAGCCCAACTAAAAGTACAAGAAACTAAAATGAACAAGAAAATTGAGATAGCTCATGTGAACACCCGCCAAGGATCCCACCTAAAGGGTAGGTACATATATCCAATGGCCATCTTTGTGGTACACCTTTCTTAATTTCCCCCTCTAAGCTACCTCCAGTCCTGGTACTCTTGTCCTCAGTCAGCACTGTCCGTCATCTGCAACAACCACAACAAGGTGCAGGTGTATCCTAAGCATGTTTGAGTATAACGATACTCAGTAGGGACCCTGAGACCCTCATGGTCTCACAAATTCCACAAAGGGTAAACCACAGAGCATGAAATCAACTGAAATCCCTACTTAGGTATATGTATATACATATACCTATGTCATCAGGTCAACCCATCTCAATCATGGGGAAACACAAGGTCTAACTCAAAATCCCAAAGCTAAAATGTTCCATTATGGAAGTAATATGACGTAGGTAAGTACCACAAAGGTACGCCACACAAAAGAATACCACCAAGGTATTACCATGAAATAAAGCACCATAATGTACAAACTCAGCTCACACAGGTACAACATAGGTACAGTACTAGAGATGATTAGATGTAACAACTAATTCATCGTAATCTGTTAAGTGGAAGACCCCCTGAGGATCCTAAATCATCATCAGACACACAGAGGATGGTAGTATGTCATCCAACCCACACAAGATCTGAGTACGACATCAGACCCACACAATATCCCAGTACATAATTAGACCCACACAGAATCCCAGTACATTATCAGACCCACATAGGATCCCAGTACAACAGACCGACGGAGGATCCTAGAATAATCCTGCATGGATTTGAAGAGTGGATCCATGTGGGACCCTCAATCACAATCCCACAAAGGATCCCTTTATCATCTCACAGCCAGCTATAGGGATCCCACACTAAGCTTTCTTGTCTCTGAGAGGGTCCACTCCTGAAGCCACTGGTTGATCCTCCAACTGCTACAAATTTCCACGAAGAAGTATCCCAAAGGACTGAAACTTCATAGGGGTATCAATGAAACAAATGGCACGTTAATTGGACACTCGATCTATATGTAATTAGCCATTTAGTACCTAGGGCTTGGTTGGATTCGTGCCCAATCCAACCTGACCGCACCCCAACTTTATCCAACTCTCATGTGGGGTGTACTATGAGGACCATCTTGCTCTAAGGTTTCTGACACCATAGACGGTTCATGAGACAAATGATCTTAGCTCATGTTAAGGTGGATAGAACCTATAGGGTCGAAACCGGTCCGGGTCCGGTCCGACATGGTTGGTCCGACCCATCCTGACCCATCCTTTTCTGACCCGACCCAGTTCGGGTCGACCCGGATCGACCCGGGTCTGGACCTGAGTCAGACCTGACACGTGAGATCCAAACCGACCCGCTCGGTTAGGCCCGTGCTGGGCGGCCTGGCCCAGACGGCCTAGCCTGGCCGCTTACGGGGGGAGTCGTGCACCCCCACCCTCAATCACCAAACAACCAAATCAGTTCAGTCACCAGGAAGCACATGGTACCCACTGCGGGTCCTACTCGGTCCAGCTCGACTGGCAAGAATGGTTGGCGCCTTCTCCTCCCAGAGGTGCGTCGTGCGCCGCCCCTCCGCGGTCGGCCGAACGTCGAGCGACTTCCCTTTTCCATCATAGCACAAAGCCGCAACCCTTGCTCACTGGGCGGCGCAGATGCATGCGACCACCCACATCGTGTGGCGAGCCTCTGCTAGCTTCCTCCCTTACTACGCCATGGCCAATGGGCTGCGACACTTCTTTGACGGTGCGTTTGGGCCACCGTTGTCTCTGTGGCCAGCCGTGGTGTTGCCCCCTGTTCCTGAGCCCTACCTGTGTCGGTTTCCATCCTCCTCCATTGTGAAGAACACTCTAATAACCGCAATGATTTTGTGGTGATGTTGGGCCATGTTCATTTGGCTCATACCATCCACATTAGGGTGGTAGCAAGTAGTTCAATTATTTCTTGAATCACAAAGAATCTTCATGAATAGGTAAAGGGAAAATTCACCACAATAAACCCTACCTCGAAATTTTGTTGACATTGGTGAGGATTGAATAACGGATGTCAGTTCTTCATTATTGAAGATGTCTGACATTAGAGGTGGCACATTCTTTGTTGGAGAAGATAGTGCATTCTACATTGATTAAGATCTTCATTCGGAGGTGTTCTTCATAGACAGGTGTTCTTTGTTGGAGAGAGTGTTCCTCCAAAAGTTCTCCCCTTATCCTTTTCCCACCAATCTTCTCAAAGGGATATGGTTCCACTATAAATTAAATTATGTTTAACAATTTAATTTGTTGGAATAATTAATTGTCCCAATTAAATGGGATAATAATTTAATGGGGAGTTGAGAGGTTTCTCCACCATTTAGAGGGTTCGGGAGGTCCCCTCCATTAATTTCAAAAAGGGGGTTTTAGGATCGGTGCACCCCACCCCCAAAACATTCTTATGGGAGGTTTCAACAAAAAAAAGTTTATATTAATTTATTTTTATATATCTGAAAAGCACAAAATCTAACTTTCACCCTTGACCTACTTTGATCAAGGTGAAGGTCTCCTTAGAGAATACCGGTGCTATGAGTTCAATGGTGTTCTCCAATTTCAATTCCGAGAACTGGTTCAACTGTTACAAAAACCTGCTTGCATGTTTCTGAATGTACCTGAAGAAATGTTTAGAAATTCATTCCAGAAAAAACGGGCCTCGGAATCACGATTCGTAATTTTTTGCAGACTCGTAATATCCCATATAATTAAAAAACATTACATGGACTTTTTGGGTCTTTACAAAAATACACTAAATATCTCTACACACATATATAGGCAATTATAATCATAGTTTATACCAGTATATAATACTACCAAGAGAAGAGAGTGGAGGTATAGGGAGTAGTTAGTCATCATCCCCTTACTAACATGACTACTTTGAAAAAACCATCCTAGATTCAATAGGGGTTTAGTTTCCATTCATAAAAGGGTGGGATAGAATATTATTTTATTAAATATTTGGAATATAATATAGCTCACAACTTCACCATTGGAATTAACATAAAATTTGGCTCAACTATGGCTATCATCACTTTGATACTATACTTCCACCACTCTAAACGAGATATCCTATAAAAATTAAATCATTTTAGAAGTCATTAATTAATTATTTATATTATTGTAATGTTACTATTTTAACTTAATAAATCATTATACATTAATTAATATTACTCCAAATTACATTAAAATAACTGTCAATGTGACGTCCATGCCCTCTAGGCATAATCCAACAGAGTCCATGATATCTTAAGATTATGTTCTTTTTCATTAAAATAATTAACAATCCCGGGGGTTTAAAAATATATTATTATTTTTACATTTTATAATTCAAGGTACTCTAGGATTCATCCTAAGCTTCCACAAAAGAGATACAAAACCAAGCACATCCATATGACTCTTGTAGTGGGTAAAATAATAAAGATAAATAAGAAACACGAACTTCCACCCTTGAAATAGGTTTATTAGTAATAAATCATCTAAACATCATTATAAAAATGATAAATCCAAGATTTAACCCATTCCATAAATATACGTTCCATCACTGAAACTATCATATATATCACCATGCATATCACTATTAATAACTTAAACTATATTAATAAACCTAAGGCACCATAATGATAACCAACAACAACCCCATGGTCATGTCCAATCATATATCATCGATCATATGCATAGTAAAAGAGAAGGAAAAAAATAAAGACAACTATGTAAACGGGCCTAGAAAATAACGCTTCTATATATCATAAGAAAAATAAGACCACCTATCCCCAATCATTTTTCTTTATCAAACAACCATTTTTTATTTCTTCTTGAATTAACTAATTCATTTTTTGAATGTTACAACTATGTGTAACCTAATTATTTAGATTCAAATGCTACAAAATTTATTTAAACATACTCTTTAGCATCAATTCTATTTTAAAAAAATAATTATAAGAACAAATCACATCTAAGATTGTTTTTATTACTATCTACTACAAGAATTATAACATTATATTCTTTGTCCAATTCCATCATCACTCTAAAGAAAATAATTTAATTTAAACATGAATCAATATTCATTTGTTTTCCATCATATTATAAGAAAGAATTGATTTATTAAACTTACCTCTTTAATTCATTATCCAACCAAATCATTTACATATTTACATTATTTACCATATTTAAATCAATTTAACTAGGAAAACCCAACAATAAAAACAATATTATCAATGAATGACATAGATAACACAATATATTTTAAAATAAGGGGAAAATAATTATCATGGGGGACAACATGTGATTAATTCAACCATAAAGTAGTTATTGTCTTTATATAATTTATTATTTGTTAGGATTAAGTCTCCCACTGACTAAAGAAGTAAAATTATGAAAACCTTATGATTTAATGTAATATTGATGGAGAAACAAAATGATTCCCCTACTTCAACTCCTTTAAAATCCATAAAATGGTAACAAAACACAAATTTGGATTTCTAATCACATCTCCTTTGAGGAAGATACAAAAATATGTAAATTTCATGCTACAATTACTCCAAGAAAGAAGAAAAGAAACTCCATTATATAAATTGATATCACATTCCATCACATGGAAAGAAAAACATGAGTAAACAAGATTGAATTGAGAATAAATATTAAAAAAATAAGAATTCAGATTGGATCACCACATATTATTCTATATAAGGTGGGGTTTATTCCTAATAAAAAGTGGTTTCAAATGAATTCAAAAATATTGCTTGGATTCCAAGGATTTTGGAGTAATATGTTGTTGAAACAAGTGTTATAAGGGGCTTGGGTTATTTATAGGAAAAATTAAAGATAAAAGACCATGGTGTAATGTATTACACCATGTTACAGAACGAGGTGAAACAAGAAATATATTGTAATAATAGAAGGGGGTACGCCATAAACATACTTGTCAAACTGCATACGAGGAACATTATTTGGACCACATCGCAAATCATATAAACATGGGACATACTACGATGCACTTGAGACCACCATATAGTGTAACTCATCTTCCTAAAGGGGAGGCTATACTATTGCATACATCTATAGAGACACTACACAGAAATTGGAAAAATACACATGTAACCCCAAAACTTCATCGAACATATCTATGCCACTAAACTATAGTTCGTATGGCACAACCTTTCTACATGCTGCAACTATGATTAGAATGGTAGAAGTTATGAAAATTAAACATCAAAGTTCCTACACCACAGATGGAAGACCACTCCGCATACATGATTGATTTTGTGGAGCCACCTCTTGGATATACGATGTATCCCAAATCAAAACCCCATAATAACCATATATATCTGAGTTTTTAGCTTTAATTCTACTCTTTCTCCCTCAAATCCTTCTCGATTATCATCCCAAAACCTCGAATAACCTAGACTCAAACAGTAAAGGTCTACGAGGATATGGGACCTGGAATTCAAAACATCACAAACTAATACCATACTTGACAGTTTAAAACCAAACTTGAAGATAAATAATGAAATAGATTCATCAAAATAACCCCCATTAGATACCACTCAAGAAGCACCCCGGCACAGGTGGTAGACCACCCCACATAGAAGAAATAAGGACAAACCCCTATAACACCAAAATCTAGTTCATAAAATCTCTATAGGGAAATACACATTTCAAATGAGAGAAAAGTATACCCATAAAACATTGCAATAAAACCATATCACAGCTAGATAAATGTTATCAACCACAGTTTATCATTACTAAAATAGAATAACTAAACAAAAAACATCATGGTATACTAGTTGTATATTTGTGATTCACCTCCCAAGGTTCTCTCCTCTATGCCACTTTTCATCTAGAATAAATTAACCATGGGAATAAAATACTTATAAAAAACCTTATCTTTGTGGCCATGGATATCTAGAGGGGGATTCTTGAAGCTAGTATCATCTTTAAAGTTTATCTATCCCCAATTTGTGATATAAAAGTCACCATGAAGGTAATTATGGAGCTGCGAAACTTAGAAGACAAAATTTATATAGTTCATTTATGGTGGAAGTGATATATGATACATCACGACTCTAACATGACCCAAAACCAAAGAAGGCCCAAAAAACAAGGGAAAAAGATTACTCCCATGAGAAAAACTTAACAACCCATGATAACATGCAACCTTTGGGAAGATATGATCTTTGATGATAAACCATAAAAGTCTACTCCTATGATTGTAATGGGAGTTTCTATGATCTTATGCTGTTTTTATCCTATCATAAATCACCTATACCATCTCTATAATTATATGCACTATTTATGATGCAATAATTTTGACTCTCCAACCCCATAATAGAAAAATTAAGAACGTAAAGGCCTGATATAAAAATATTAAAGTTGTTTCATGCTAATGGTGGATTGAAAACCATTATAGAAGGAAAAATAAACCAAGCGAAGGTGAATCAACAAAGAACCTCCAAAATATAAGAAATAAGAACATAAAATGTCTATAAGAGTATGGATAAACTACAATATCAAACTATTACTATATAGATGAAATGTAGTGCTATGGAATAAGAGAGAGTAAATAGTTTGGTAGATTCTTATTCACTCTATAGATGGAAAATGAGGAAGACGATTAGTGTTGATCATCCATGGAACTTTTGGAGTCTCACCAACTCCACAAGATACTACCATAAAAATACCATTAGTCTGTTTGATTCCTTAACTACTATCAAGTTTGATGATTTCAAAAATTGTCCATTATCACCCATATTGCATCTTATCCTACTTGAGATTGAGGTATACTAGTAAATAAGTCTATCAATGTGTCCTCCCACTTCTAATGAGGAATATATAAAGAAAACAAGATAATGATCATGAAGTCGATGCTCAACCATCAGCTTATAGTAGAGAAAAATATCTAGATATAAGCGTTGAAACTAAGAACATCAACATATGACACAAAAAATCCATCTCAAATAATGGTACATCCTTTTCATTCGTGGATGTACAACCAAAGGCGAGATATGGAAATCATAGATACCATCTGACACATCAATAAACAGATGATAAGTATTCCAAAAAAACATCTCCTAGTTCTAAGAATCTTCCAACTAAACATCAAAATCATCACCAAAGAAAACCATGTCTCTCAATAAGTCCACCTTGGAATACCATTATAGAGACACCACCATCCTCTACATGAAATTATAAATATGTCATAATTTGTAAAAGAAAACACCCAACACCAACCTATCCTATATAAGGATTCATTTTCGAGGATTATTCCCCCACCCTTTAGGAATCCCCAGAGTTACGTATAACATTACTACACGACTTCCTACTCAGCACATGGGCTAAAATATTACCCTTTCCCAATATATATGGAATCTAAAATTCATAATCCTAAAATAATTACATACACCATAACCATCAGAACTACAAGTCACACTATAAGAATACATATCCCATGATTATGTGATCTCTTAAAATCCTAAAACACTCACCAATGATGTAATATCTCCTTAATTTCCAAGAAAACAGAATTTTCACCCACTCAAGACTGTGGGTGGCATAATTTTTCTCAAGGGGATGTAATGTCCACGATTCCAAAGAAATAACTAATAACTATTTCATTAGAAAAAACCCCAACCCAATATGAAAATAATTACAAAAAACATCAAACTAAACTCCATAAGATGGTAAACAAATAACTAGATAGCTGATAATCGTCTCATTCAAGCACAAGAAGGTTTCTCAATATTGGTTGGTACACAAGAATAACATATCCTTTCTCATCATTGCTATTAGATGAGTGAAAAATCCAGTGAAATCATCTATGAACCTCCATTGATATCCCTCAACACCAAGTAAACACAACACATTGTATATCTTATGAATACCTAAGAAATGTCCACCTTTAACATTATAAGATCTATAAAATATCCTTGATCAGATACCGTATGCCCCAAAAATACATAAAATGTCCATATCTAACACTTTAAATACGTTACAAATAGATGAAGATAATGAAGAACACCAAAAACTACATATATACTCTATATTCTCTTCCATATACACATTTTTCACAATGATGTAATCGATGATAACCAACAAGAACTGATCCAAAAACCACTTGAACAATTAATTCATAAAACATGTCAACATGACTAGAGAATTTTTTACACCGAATAACATTACAAAAAACATGTAATTCCATTATCAAAATTGGAAAGTGGTCTTATGAATATCCTCATCCTTTACCCATAATTGATGATATACTAACCAATGATCGATCATTTTGAACTAACTATATCTCTTCAGATTATCAAATAAATCAAAAATCCATGGAGGAGGATAATGGTTATATACTATAACCAGAATCATGTGATGAAAATTTATACATTGGTGAAACATTTCACTAAAATTCTTTACAACCAAAACCAGGGGACCCCATAGTGACATAAATTATTGAAAAAAACCTCAATAAAAGATATCTTTAAGTGGTACTCATGGATGTTTTAACTTTGGTGGCACCATAATATACAAAAACATCAAGATAAGAAAAATTAATGAATGTAGATTCATCCAAAACTAAATCTTGCATGGAGAAAATAATTACACAAACTCTTCAGAAAAAACATTGTGATACTCTTCAATAACATTGGGATCCACCATCGACAGAACCTCTGATGAACTCAACAATTGTAACACCCCAGGTAAATAAAGAATATGACATTTTTATATTTACCCATATTTGTGGAAAAAATGTCAATATTAATTTAAATGGAACACTATGCTCTATGGCTTACCCAATACGCAAGAACGAGTTCCTTTGGAATCTTACGTTACACTCTAATAATAAAATAATATTATTTTAAATAGTAGTTAACACATAGTTGTTTTATTGGCGGGAATGAATATAAATAACTAAATTATGATTATATATGTGTGTTAATTTTTTTTACTTTTATCCAATAAATTTTAGAGGCTTAATATACAAATGAATCCAATCTTAAGCATTGAATACACTAGTATTTTTAAAAGATTGTTTTACTACCTTTTGATAGAAAACAATTTTAAGTCAAACTTTTGAAAATTTTACAAGCTATATTTTTAAAAATAGACATATTATTTATGATTGGGACATAGAAATTTTCCTTGGGTTAATTTTTGGTATTTTTCTAACAATGATCATTTTTCAATGAATAGTGAAAAATACTGCATTTTACATCAAAACTGATTTTTCATATAATTTAATTATATGGTTATATTATCTTTTTAATTTGTTTTAAAGTTTAATTGTAATATATTTTTACCATTTAATCCAATTTTGGTCATTGGGATTAATTTCACTTTGGAATTTTCATAAACAAGTGCCAAACTTTTCATAAATATTGTTTCTAAAAAACCCGCTATTTGTTTTGACAGTGGGAATTAATTATTAAATTAATTAATGCAACTTATATGTTTGTAATTTTGTAAAAAAGACATCATTTTTGAATTCATAATATCAAATATATCTTAGGGCGATTTTTTGGTAATTTTCTGATAAACATCAATTTTTGATGAATAGTGAAACCACTAAGTGGTACTTATAAAAACTGATTTTGCATTTAAATGAAATTTTTCCATCTTTGTGTTTTGAATTTAAAAAATTCGACATACATTGTTTTCATTAAGAAGTAAAATGTGGTTCAATGGGATAAAAATATTTTTTTTGGTGAATAGTAACTTATTATGTTTTTAATCGCGATTAGAGGTAATTAGTGTAGTTTAAGGTAAAAATAATGTTTTTATAATATAAAATGACCTAGACACATGTACTAACCTCATTATATGAGTCATGTCCGACCAAGACAATCCATGGGTCAACTTGGGGACCCCATGGAGCCACTTTGGTTGGGAAATGACATAAATAACTTTTTATTTAATGTTAAAGTAAAAAATAACACAAACAAGACATGTTTTACTAAAACAATTGTTACATGGGGTTATACAATTAATATTTTTGACTATAAATATTAATTAGAAAGATAAAAATATTTCCTACATCATGATAGTTTTTTTATAATTTGTAGACATTAAATAAATTAAATTATTTATGATATCATGATGATGCAGCAATTACCTCATTAATAAAGGATTTAAATAACATGAAAAGATAATGTAAAATCTATGAGCTAAACATGTCCAAAACCTATTGGATGGGTGGATTTAGAACCCTTATCTCCTTATCCTCTAAATTTATAATATTGCGACCTTTTGTATCCTAAAATCATTTTATAATAAATTATCCTTTTATACCTTTCCAAGAGTGCCCTACCTCTCCTCTTATAAAAGGCCCCCACATCTACCTCCTTAACCACACTTCCGAAGCCTTTGGCTCAGCCAAAACCTGCCCATTTTGTCTCTACAAATCCATCTATAACTCTTAGAAGCCTCACATTGGTCAGAATTCTTCCCAAGGAAGCCTTTGAGCTCAAATCAAAAAGAGTTACCCGATTTTAAGGTAATGTCTTCACTTGTGTTCTTTTGTTTTTTTTGCTTCTCCAACCCCCTAAACTCTTTTTATTCATTTATTTTGTAACAAATACAGTATATTCAATATACTAGTATGTTTTTATAAGAATCATTCGAGCTACACTTACACACACCTACATCAAATGGTTAAAGAACATACTGTTTCTGTGGATGGCGAATTTCTGCCTCACGAAACAATGATTGTTCAACACTCATATAACACCTTAAAAGGTGGCCATTAAGATGTCACTGTATTTTATATATGATATATAATATGTTTATGTTTTCCTTAAGCTTCTGTATTTTTCATTTATGGCATACCTTTATGGATTCCATTATGGGTATATGCGATATCTTCATTTTAGGAAGTGTGGACTACCGCCCCCTCAAAGTGATTTGATTCGTTAATACCATATGTGGTACGTATAAAGGATATATTTAATGATATTATATATGATACCATACTGGAATTAAAAAACTATTAATAATCATTATGTTTTAATTCCATTAAATATGAAATAGAAATGGAAGTAGCGTTCATGCGTACGTACGGCTTACCGTCTCCATGAACGGTGCATTTCATTTCTTACCTCTAAATGATTATGTAATATTATAAATACATGAATATTCTGGATATATATTATATATATGATATCAAAATCATGAATATCATTCTGGATATAATGAACCTTTGTCCACACGAACAACATGTAATTGTAAGAAGTCCCCATTCGACTTAAGAACCAAATATCGACAAAACAAACATTATTTACTTAAATGATTACATAATGTTTATAACATGGAAATAACTGATATAAAAAAAATAATGAACTTGAAAAATGTTCTTAATCAAGTATAAATTTACTCAAGTTTATTATTTAGGATGTTAAAGAACGATCGAGTCATGTCGGACCCGAGGTAAGGGATCCTACTCCTCTCTTTCTTTTTAAGTACACTCTTTTATGTCATTCCTTTTATGCTCATCTTTCTTATGATTGGGATGTTATTTTATATTAATAATACTTTACTTATTTTGTAAATATGATGAGATAACCTATTTTCTCTCATCAATCCATTTTGGAAGTTTTGAGTGGCGCCGTTAGGCAGCCGAATTTTCGTAAGAGATCTAACCTCTCTCTTTCTTTTCAAGTACTCTCCTTTATGTCACTTCTTTTAATATACTCTTTGTTATGTTGAGGGATGTTCTTTTATATTCCTCCTGCTGTACATTTTATTTTAATATGATGAGATACCCTATTTGATCTCATCAATCCATTTTTGGATGTTTTAATTAGCGCCGATAGGCTGCCGAGTTTTCGTAAGGGATTTTTCATCTCACTTTTATTCCCGTGAGATTTGTGCTACATTTGCCACCATTTCCTTTGAGTGGTATATGTACTACCCATTATTCTACTCTTTATGTTATATACTTTCGTTTATGAGTATTTACATCGATGTTGTATTTTCCTTCTTTCATGGGGTGTATGTTTCGAAAGATACCCAAGTCGGTAAGGGAACCTTTCACCCACCTCTTTTTAAAAGACTTCTTTTGTTGGGTCTTTTAATTTACATATTGTAATGTTGGGATATGTTCTTCTATAACCTTATTGATGTAAATTTTATGTCCAAGTGATGATATACCCTTTATCTCTCTCATCAACTCTGTTTCTAAAATTTTATGTTGTGCCGTTAGGTTGTCGAATTTTACCAAGGGAACTTCTTAACCCAATTTCGATTTCTTTGGGTTCAAAATGTAGTTATTGAATATGTCATCCTTTGAATATGTGTGAATGACCTTTGATTGTTTTACACTCAATATCCACTTATATTGGGTGTATTTATATTTGTCACACATAATTATGAGATTGATTTATCCTTGATTTAAGGATACCTTCTTTATTATGGATTTCATCTCATTTTACATTTCTATTGAGACTTCATTGTTTTTATGCACCATTTCACTCTTATATGGTGTATATAATATCCTTTGGAATATTATATCATGAATCCCTCTATTCTCATGATATTATAAAGTTCTAATTAAAAGTTATTCCTCAGTTATTGTATTCAAGTGTCTCTCATTTTGTTAAAAACACTTTAACTAAAATATCATTTTAAATGATTTAATGATTTATTCTTATAAATATTTCTCATTAATATCCATGTTTCAAAATGGTTTTAAGGATTTATTTATATGGATATTAATGTTTTAAAATGTTAAAAGCTTCAATGTGGTATGGTCCACTTTGATTCAAAAATATCTTTATTAAATGTTTTATATGGTTTGGAAAATGGTTTTTAGAATGGATTCATTATTTCAATGTCTTAAAATGTTATATTTTTATTACAATGTGGGAATGTTATCTTTTTTTTGTGATTAGGTTATGTTCTATGATTATGTTATGGTTCTTGGGCATTGTTTATGAATATGGGTGGTTCCATGATAAAATAATGGCAGGTGAGCCTGATATAGCTCTCCAATGCATTGGGTAACGCGAAGGAGTGAAACGTTAAGGTTTCTCCGAAGAGATTTAGGGAATATACTATGGAGAGTATTCCAAACGTAACCAAGAGGGTTACTCCCTACGTAAGAATGTTATGAATGCCTCAAGTTACCTTTTATGTCTTATGATTTCTATGATTTATTCAGGATTTCATATGATTATGTTTTATGGGTAAAGTATGATTTCATTCTTATGTATACATGTACTCATGTTTCCTTTCCATATTTTTATATCCCTTACTGAGCATTTTATGCTCATCACAAGTTTTTGAAATGTTTTTCACAGGTCAAGGGAAGGGTACATGATATTATGATAGTGCCAAGTAAGTGTCAAGAAAGAATCCATGTTTTATTTTAAATATGTTTCCGTTGATGGGAAAAATGAATACTATCTTTTATGTAACCTCTTTGTTTAAATGTGGAATGTAATATAAGTTTTATGATCTAATTCTCTAAAACTCTAAACCTGAAAAGATCCTCAATGTGTAATCTTGTAATAACTCAAGATTAAGTATGGTTTAAGGCTGAGGCCTTATAACAATACCTCATCCACTAAGTTAAAAAACAATTAAACACACCTAAAGCCCATCTGAGGGGACCTCTCATCAAAGAACATGATATAATCTCTTGAATCATCATTGAATGCAAACTAAATCCTGATGAATTCCATACTATATTGAATAAGATATAGCCAGTCTATACAAATAATGATTTCATAGGGTTATATTCATAATCATTGGATATATCCCAAAGAATGGTTCTACACCAACAACAACTCATAGTCTCTATATACGTCAAAGAGATATTCTCAATTTACAATTAACATCATAAATTACATGATAAATAGAAGTATATATACCTCAGTTACTAAACCATTTAATAGGTTTGGTGATATGAATAATTGTTTAGCTCCTGAATCAAATAATGAAAGAACATATGTTGTATCCAAAAGAGTGGTGCAACACCATCAGTAGCTCAGAGTCTCTACATACATTATATATAAAATCCTGATTTCCAATTAGCATATTTAATTCCAAAATAATGGAATTATCTCTACCTCAGGTCCTAAATAATTTAGTAGGTTAGGTGATATGAATAAGTGTGGAGCTCCTATAATAGACAGGGCAAGAACCCATGTAAAAAACATGCCATGAGTACCTCAAATGAATTATGTCCTACCTTGTGGTGGAAATACAGAACATTAATACGATCACATCATGATCTATAACCACTCTAACCTTGATAAAGAAAAAATACAAGGCCACAATATTCTATAGGAGGATTATAAACCACTTAGGTTAGTTCTCTTCCTACCCTATCTCCTCTCAACAAATCCCAAAAGGTGGTATACCACTACTATTACATCAACAGACACATACACAATAGAGGAACCTGTCGTTGGAAACCTCGTGTACAATACCATCTTATAAAGTTCATGAAATCTCACTAATAATGTCCTTTTCCACCACAATAAAAACAAGTATATAATTCCTTGGAAAATTACCGACTTCCAAAACTTCCAGTGAAATGAGATGATGAGGGATGAGACCTTCCCCTAGCTATATAAAAGATATTATTTCTAGGAAATTTGGAACTCAATTTAAAAACATTACTTCATGAATAATCTTGATGATTTGTCTCTCATGGTGACTTAATTCTAGTTAATATACTCTCAATAACCTCTTATCTCTCTAGCACCAGGAGATATTTTTATAACATACAAAATTTGACCTAGAGATGGATCGATGGATGAAAACCCTCACCACAATTCCTTAATCTAGAATAATCATATGAAAATAAGTTTGAATAATATTAGAGAAGTGTCTTGACATGGGTCCCAAACTATCGTATGTTAGAAATGCCCCCATTGAATGGTAAGATGCTCTTGGAAATTGGAAACCTTCACGTTGGAAGAAAGAAACAATACACATCCCTGGTATCTAAAATTCACCCATGAGACAACCTAATCCACATGATCTAATAGGGAAATGGTACATAATTACATCACTTTTAGTCAATGTGCGGTCCAGGTTGTTTTCGCTCCCATTGCAGTGGGTGGATTTCATTTTGAATTTTGTAATTGGGATGTTTCACAGAATTTTGTGTGATTTGGACTTTATGGATTTTCTGAGTGGGTTTTAAGAACATTGGCCATGATACACTAGATTGTTTTCTTTTTGGATTTTGATTGTGGAAGCTACCAGTCTCTTCAAAAGAGGTTTCAGTGCAGAAAGCAGTCACCTTCACATAACTATTCAGATTTGAAAAATTGAGAGGGTATTACAATAGTCATCAGTATTTTTCTCATGCATCTATGATCAGGAAAGTTAGCTGAGCGGACATGCGATGGTGGAGGCTTGACATATGATCTAAATTCTTGGAAGGGGCAGTTCATGTTTTCTTGAGTTCGGATGACATCTTTTATGGTTTTTATTTTGATGAAATTGCTTGGGTTCACACTTAGCCTTTAAAAGAGTAATTTAGAAAATAAAAAACAGGATTTGGCCATTAAATTTATAGGAAATATCCTCATAGAAAATTAATCCTTGTGACCCTTCTTAGAGAAGATCAAACTAAAGAAACATCAACCTCCTCCAACCAGTATTCTGTCACTAAGTTTGAAATAGATCCCTGATACTTATATAAACTCTACCAATGAAACTCTCCATGTTACCTCCTCCCTTTTCCAATATAATAATCCTATGCTCTGTGATGTCCTACTAGTATATATTTCAAAACATATTCATCATGAACCTGAAGGGGATGTCAACCTAGATCCGTACCTTGAAAATAAAAAATTGGTAGGGACTCCCACACATGAAAAATTCAAATCTTGAATTAATTAATTAATTTATTATGTATTTAAACTAATATGAAGGTCCACACATTTAAAATATAAGAGAAAAAAATAATGATGTACAATTCCTTCTTGGGTCTCTAACGAGAGACTTTTATCACATAACATAGTATAATCAGTAAACATAATGGTCTTTGCATCATATCACATGAGGGCCCTAAATAACAATGTATAAGTTAGTAAAACTTATTCACATTGAATACTATGCTTATATGAAATGATTTCCTAACAACACATGTATTATCTAAAGTGAATAACTCCAAATTACATCATAACCCCGAAACCAAACCTTTGATACCATTATGTCTTGAATGCCTCCCTACAAAAGGTACCCTTCCATAGAAAAGAAAGAGATAAACGAGGTAATTTTGTGCAAAATATTTCTCCAATAGGCCATGGGTTGGAGATATTGATTGAGGCTATACCATGTATACAAATAGAAGGCATTGAACTATAAAAGAAAATTAGGTAAATGATATAAGTCAACTACACCAATCAACTCCTAGTCAGATATATGTAATGAAAACCCATGTATATACACGAAGTGCCATAAAAATTAGTACAAATGGAAATTAACAACCAAAAAAAAAAAAACTAATTAATGATCACAAAGTCCAAACTAATCACATAGAACCATCATCTAGTAATATCCATACCAATTTATATGTTTCCCCTACTAACCTAAAAAATAGATTATATATACATTGGATGATTAAAACTAGTACATTCAGAAGGATCATCCACAGAGCCTCCCATAAAAGAATGAAATAGATCACACTAACTCATGGTGAGGAACAAGGGAAGCTAACTCATCAAATAAATATGTGTACTGATTTCCCAACATTACCATGATGATATCTCATAAATTAATGCGTATAAGATATCATATGTCTTATTAACAAGATAAGGGTGTACCCTTACCAATTCCCAACTATTTTGATGCTCTACCCCAATATCTTACATAATGAGACATAAATCTCTAAAAGAAGCTATCCCAATGTTATTTGGGATAATGTATCATAACGTGAAATCATGGACGACAACATCTCATCATCCCATTAATATATTGGTATAGTAATCGACTAGTTTTCGGGATCCACAAAACTGATAATTCATTTACCATACACTGGGTATTGTAAATCAATCCACCATGGCCCATACACTGAGTAATGTCCCTCAATACATCACAAATCATACATGAAATTCGATTAATAATTTTTAGGAAACTATTTTTGTAGAAACATGTGTGTAAAATAACCTCAATCCATTATAGACATCTCTCTAAAAATATATGGAATGATAAAAACCATTTATATCGGAACATAATAATATGAAAATAAGAGTGTGGATATAGATGGGGTTGTCATCCATCTATCACATTCAATCATGGATATTGGTGAAAACAACATCTGAATGTCCATTGGGAGTTATTTTCCTACTGAAAAGGGTGTTGTAGCATCTCAAATCCCAAAAAATACATGATATAATATATCTAAAAGAAAAATTGGGTGTATAACCAAGTGTTAGGCTCAACTATAGATATATTCACTTTTAGACTCAACTAAAATCACAATGAACTGGATATAATATAGACACACAAGAATTTAAGAAGTATTTCATTAATCCTTTATTTTTTGTAACATTTCTATAGTTTTAAATTAATTCATTAGCCATTAATTAACATTACTTAAAATTACATTTAATTAACAATTAGATTGATTTCCATGCTCTTCAAGCATAATCCAACGAGGTAAATGGTTTCTCAAAAATGACATCTTTTAATATCCCAATACACACCCACCCAATGGGTTAAAACTTTAATTATTATTTTACATTTCCATAATTTTTTTAATTGTAGGAAACTTCCTAAGATACTGTAAAAGATATGCATAAACATAAATATTGAGCTACATAATGTATTGGGAAGTGGAATAAAAATATAAAATTAACCCACCCTTATTGCATTTCATTTGTTTTTCAATTATCATGCATCCATTATTTTTGTCAACAACGAGAAAGACTAGCTTCAACCTTATTCATCAATACCAGTGTTATCCCCGACTCCACCTTGTACGTACCCATGAATCTCACTAGCTCTGGAGTAAAATTAAACTATAAACATGGGAATCCAAACTTGTAACCAATGACTATCCCAAGATCATATCACATTACAGATCAAGTCTCACATTAAGAGAAACATATAATGTAGTAAAACAACAATAGTTTCAAAAGGGAAAACATGACAAAAAAACAAGGCATCAAGCATTTATAAGAAAACAGATCACTGCACATCAATAATTTATATTTATAAAATAGGTCATTTATATTCCCTATTAAAGTAATGAATTCATTTTTCATATTTTATAACTATAGGAAACCTATGGAATTAGATTTAAAATTAGAAAAGTTTATTTAAACATGTTCTCTGGAATCAATTATATTTTCAAAAAACCCTCCGATGAATAATTATCAATTGACACTAATTTTATTATAATCCATAAGAAATATTAAAAATATAAGTTCTCTAGCCAATTAAATTAAACAGTAGAAGATATAATTCAATTAAAATAGGAATCATGCATCATTTTATTTCAATCAAATCATATTAATGGAAATATTTAATAAATATTCATCATTAATTCATTAGGAAACCGAATCATTTCTGGGATCATGTTATTTAACAATTTTCTTGAAATTTTATATGAAAAATCCAATAAAAATAATACTTAATATCTCTAACATAGATAACATGCTATCTAGTAAAACATGAGGCAGACAGTTATCACAATATGATACATGCAATCACTAACACTAAAAATCATTTATTTTCATTATATATTCCATTAAATAATATGATTAATTACACATCTTTATAAATAAGATAAATTATCATAAATTTGTGATTTCACATAATATAGTAGGATAAGAAATGAATTCTATACTTCATGGATTCCATTGACCTTCGATTGAAAATAAAATATCAACCCAAATTTATGATCACCTTTATAATGAGGAAGCAAAAACCCTCTAGAACATCCCACAACAAAATAAATAAATAAATAAACATGATTAGAATAATGAAGATCCAAATCCAAAACATATAAATAAAGAAAATCAGGTAAAAAGATTAAACTAATAAGAAACCATTTGAAAATAGGAATAAAACATCTTTGACCACTATAAATTGATATCTAAAAGGTGGTTGTTTAACATGATTGAAATGGGATTCAAAGGCCTTCAAAAATATATATTGGTCACCTCAGGTTCAAGGGTCAAATGTGTGATAAAATTATTTCATAGGATTTTAGGATATTTATAGAGGAATTGAATGTCACATTTCTATTACGCAGTCCCCGTGACCATTCCATATAACCAATTAATATATGATATATTATAATGAAATGGAAGATCCATGACCCCACCTATCTAGTCAGAACACATATTAGGAACATGGTGATAACCACACGACATAAGCTAAATCATATAGTGAGACTACAATGTTGTTGAAGCCACCAAGCTGTTGAGATCATATACTATATGGGGAGGCTATGCGGTAGCCTACCTCTATGACACCGTTTCCCCAAAAAAATAAGAACACCCATAGAACCCCGATCGTGTATCTATCATATCTACAATTTATTACTCAAGGGACTATTCCAAAAACCAACTATATTCTTTAGCTAGGAAAAAATAATAGTATTTCAAAAATAAAACCTCTATGGTCCTCCATCATAACCATGAGACCATGTCCCAACAATCCTATATTTGGTAGCGCAACCTCAAGGACGTATGGGATATCCTAATTCTCTAATCTACTTTAATCCTATGAAGCTTATATGTCAATTTCAACTCTAATATTCCATTTGAGCCTTATTGAGTATCCATTAGATACCCACAATTCCAAAAATTACAAAGGAATGGTGCTACTATGATCAGTATCTTATACATCCTCTTATAGTAATATAATTCTCCTATTTGTTCTTTTATATTTTAATCATATTCTCTATTCATAACAACTGACTCATCATTATTTTAGGAATTCCATAATGGATTTTATTATATTTTTTATGTAATTTTAATGATTCCAAATCCTACTTGATTTCAATGTGTGTAAACTATTATTTTAATTTTTTTACTTTCTAATCTTTATTCCTTTCTTTATATGATATTTACCGAGAATAATCCATCAATGTTTTTTGAGGTACTCTCCTTCTTCTCCTTACTTATTAGTTAACCATTATAATGAATATGTACTATTATATACTATGTTTTCCTTCCTAACCGGGTTATTTTCTACTAATCAATAAACTGATTTCCTTATTATTTATTCCCTTGCATTAATATTACAGAATCATTTAATATATCACTTATAACCAGAATGGTAACACCTTGTGACATGAAACTATTTAACCATTATTTTATTCCCTATGTTAATACCCACATATTACATTCTTTATTTACACATCATGTTTACTTTATGACTACAATGATAAAAATTCTGCAATTTGTAAAATTTTATTTCATTTGGTTTGGAATAAACTTACAACTAATTTTTTTAGTTCACGAATCAAAGAAAACCACTCTTAATAGGATAGAAGTTTGAAGAATATGATTTTCACCTTCTTTTTTACTGTTTGGAATATTATGATTTCTTGTATCTAAAAAAATATAAAAGAATTTCAATATAATATCCATAAAAATAATAATATTACCAAGAATTTCATAACAGATACATATATTTTCATACTTCTATAATTGAATATATTTATTCAATTGAACATTTAATTCATTTTTTACTATTCTCCACTATATAAATCATGATTTTATTTGATGATGATGTACCATTCATCAAATATTCCACATCCATTACTTTTTAAATTTGAATTATTAGAGGTTATATTTCCTTATGGATGAACCAAAAAATACACACTATGATTTATTATTTATTAAAAACAAATATTCAACATTCATTAACATTATATCCAAACAGAAGCACTTTTTATTGAACTGAGCTCCTTTATCTAACCAATATTTTAAATTTTCCTTATATTATCTTTTTAGAAGCCCCAATTAATCTTAATTACCTTATTGTAGTGATATTAAATAAATTTGATGTTCTTATTCTCTTTTCCATTCATATATAACATATTAATATTGACATAAATACCTGAATTTAATATTCATTCCATTATTTTAAATTTCACTTTAATAGTATTTATTTATAATTCTTTCTTACCTACCTTTAAATGATCATGTAAAGACATTTCTCAAACTTATTTTGGAATTATATCTTTATAAATTCCTACTATAACATCATTTGATTGTTCTAGTAATATTTATGTTGAATCAATCTTCATATGAAGATCTTACTCACTACTATTAATTGAATATTTTTATAGATACTATTCATCTGTACATTCATGATACTCATGTGAATCATATTCAAAAGTATATCCCTTAAATATTTTACATTAAAAAATTTAACTTTTGATAATCATCAGATGTATTCCTTCAAAACCTTGTAATTTATTTTTAAGGAAATAGAAGAATATCTTCTAACAAATCATCTAAAGTACTAACTATTTCAATCAACATGAAATGTTCTCTTTTTTTAGGAAAATCAATATTTATACTATTTTTTGGAAAATTTAATCTCAATATTCAACTAATTGTTCAAGACAAGTAATTCAACTTCAGTTTGTTCAATATACACAATGGACACTTTTTAAAGTCCTCTAATCATCAAGATATTCTTACTTTTAATATCCAATTCATTAATATCACCCACATTATCTACATTCTTATACAAAACACCTTTCTTTTTGTCCCCATATTGAACTATAATTATATCATGTTAAGAAATATATTTCATACTATTATGATATTTTTTTTGAACTTCCATATCATACTTGAATAAAAAAATCTAAGGTATTGGTTATGATTCCACATATGAGGACTGGTAGATCTTGGGGGGGGGGGGGGTGAATCTTTGTGTGATTAGAATGAAAAAAATTATTAACTTGTCCCTTTATATAAAAAAATAATGATATATTCCCCTCTTTACGTGGAATTTAATTCAAACCTTTTATCTATTTAGTTTACCCTATCCAAAAATAGAATCACAAATATGGAATTAGAAATTGCAAGGAGACAATGATTCTAATTAGTCTACCTATAAAAGGATAATACATTGAAATTTTTTCTAGTGTAGAAGTGATACACTATCAATAATAGTTTATATGGATACAATTTTTAGGTTAGGGAACTCATCACCAGGGTTCACTACCAATTCCTCTATTCGAATTAATAATTTCAATATCCTTATATGTTTTGGGTTATGAAACTACTTCAGAAGGGTCTTTCTACTTTATTCTTTTATACACATTGGTTTGGAGTTCGCATCAATATATAGGCCTGTAGGTCTCTTTAATTTCCATGTACATAAAGGTCCCATCAATATTTATTCTTCAAATCAATATAAGTATATCTCATATGTTGACACTTTAGTGAATTACAATGCTACAATCCTTTAAATTTCCATAAATAAACAAATAATGATGTACATTAGAGTATTTTATTTTTATTCTGACAAAATAAGACAATAAAAACAACAGTACAGATAATAATTCAAATAAAATAATTAATATTAAATGCATTATTTCTTCTTCACATTAAAAAAACCTATTTATTAATCATATTACTAAAAATACTTTTAATTTCATATAGAAGATTATTTACAAATATTTCACAACTATAATTCTTCCTAAATATTCACAAAACAAAATTTAACATAGAAATTATATCTCCTATAGAAATACATCTAGTACACCTTACTATTTATACTTAGATCTTCAATGATCTCCTGGTTTCAGTCTCATTTTTATTGGCACACACAGTTCCATTTCTTCTTCTGGAAAACATAGCCCCCAAACTCACTACTATTGATTTTAAATAATTCTACATCTTTTAATTCTCCATAAAATAAGTAACAACCATATTTTGTAGGAATTATTTTTATGAATAAAATAAATTTCATTGATGGTTTTCAGTACAAATAATAATGAGTTTTATTAATCCATAATATACTATTAATATAATTTTTTAAAGACGAGGACTATAAAATATCCTTTAATTTTATGGTAATTAATATGGGAAAAATTGTAAGAATAAAAATTATAATTGTTTTATATAATAAAATCATATTGATAAAAAGTACATAATTTTCATTAAAGTCTTTATATGTTTTTAAAATATTAAATTCACATTTGTTTCTTTGTAAGAAAATAATAAATTTATTTTTTTCCACTTTTATGAAAAACAATTTTAAAAATAAATATCATTTTTTATATCCAAATGTAATAATAATCTTTTAATGGGGTTTTTAGAATTTTATGAAATGAATAGTTTTTTAATTAATAATAAAAATTGGGATTTTTATTAAAAATAACCTTTTTTGTTTTAATAATTGGAAAGATCCAATTTATTTTGATGTTTTCTTAGTAGTAAAATTTGTTCCATTATATATTTATTAATCCAATTTAGTTAATGGAATCAACTTCATGTTGAATTTTTATATTATAACTTTCTATATTTTTGAAATTTTTCTCTTTTGAAATCCACCTTTTCATCGCATACGAGAGATTAAAATTAAATTAAATTATGAAATTTCTATGATTTTAATTTGATAAAATTAAAATAATATTTAGAATAAGAATAATTTATATTATATGATAAGTTAAAATTAATCTTTGGTCAAAAAAATTAATAGAGTTAATGAAAATTAGTTTACACGATTATGTTTAGAAAGAGGATTATTGCGTTATGTGCACTTGTGTTGAAATTAATTTTCCCTAAAAATATGATATTTAACTAATAAATTATATATAATAAATAAAATAATTGTTATAAATATTATCTAATAAGTATCATTTTAAATTTATTCTTTTACTATAATTTAAAAATGTAAATAAAAAAATAAAAGTTAATATAATAAAAACTAAAATGATAAAATTAAGTAAAAATAATGGTTATGCAACAAAATGATTAAATCTTTTGTTTTTTTGTGGTGGTTTAGATAAACCATATAATTCCAAAAATACATTATTAACATTTTTTGATGCACTTGAGGTGAGAGTGAATTCCCATTATTGAATAATTTTTATACTAATAAAAAATACACTCCTCCTCAACAATAAAAGGTCACTTACCCCCCACACATATTCACACATATTAAAAATTTTTTAATTAGAAAACCCTAAAAAACTCCCCAAACATGATTTTCAAATTCAAAAGTTCATTATATTCCAAGAAGACTGAACCAAGGGTCATTAATAAGTTATCCAAAGAAGGCTCTTCTAAGAGAAGGAAATTGTCTCCCCTATTTGTTTTTGTTCACGTATCTTCTAACCAAATTTAAATTATGTCCTAATAATTAAAATATAATAACAACCTTATATACAAAATATTTTTTTGTCCTTATGTTAATCGTGTATCATATATCTATCTCCTCTACCATCAAAGGGGGAAAAGGATCATCGATCGTGTCTGCGGGGGACAATGGCCACACATAAATATGTAAATCATTTTTTACCATAAAAATTCATGGGGGGATATAATTATGTATTTAAATTATATATATTATATAAATAAAATATGTAAAACTATTTAATTATAATGTAATATACACAACTTCTTACTTTACAATCCCTGGGAATAAGATAACGACACTCCTGTATACGATAGACTACCACCTCGTTAAGCGATGTGATTTATTATTCACTACAAATATAAATAAAGGGTAATAACCGTAGTTTTAATGAACATATGTGATATATGTGAAAAAATAATGAAACAATAATGGTTATAAATTATCTTCTTTCCTTTTATTCCATCCTTTGGGAAAATTGAAACAACATTCCTCAATTTGTACACTCTACCATCTCCATGAACGTTGTATTTCATTTAATATCTCACTATTTTTTGGATTATTTTAAATAAATATATAATGAATATATATTATAATTTTTTCATGTTTAAATTTATAGATAATATGTAAAAATAATAAAATTAAAAGGTCATAAAATACTAAATAAAAACATACTTGAACAAAAAAACCATTATGACAAAAAACCTGATTTTAACCTGAAATTATTAATTAACAGGTAACAAAAGATCATAAAAAATTATATATGTTATTATATATATAATTATGGTTCGTTTATATATTTATAATAAACCTATATTTATTATAAATTTGGTTTTAACATGCACGATGGAAGTCCAAAATTAATATAAGAGATTTTTATCCCAATTTTCCTTCATTGGATGCATATGTTATATTATGCACCAATATAATTTTATGCGGTGAATATACTGAATATTTAAAATATTATACCATTAATAACCTTATATGTATTATATTATATGTTTCAATTGTTTTTATGATTTAAATTGTCTAAATATAAATACTTTTACAAAAGTAGTAATGGAATTTCATCTCAAATGTTTTTCTTCGATACATATGTTATATTAAACACCTATATTATTTTATCTACATTATATAAATACATTATTATATTTTATATCATTAATTTATTTATTCTCATTATATTTGAAGTTTAATTTAAATTTATTATTTCATGGGGATTATGATTTTCAAGATATATAATTGCTAAAAGTATTATGTTTCAATCTTAATATTTTTTAGGGTTGTCTATCTTTAAGTTTATGTAGACAAATAAATATGATATAGATCTTAAGAAAATAATGATATCTTTTATACTATGTTTATATCATGATAATTCATGTTTTCTATTCATTTTTCTCCCTTTAAGTACTCAATAGTAAAACAATTGTTTTCATTGACAAATCAGTATTATATCTCTCTTTAGTCGAAAAACATTTTTCATCAATATCCATATTATATTGAAATGTTTTTAATAAATTGTTTACTATTCACTATAGGGTTTTGAAAAAATTTATAACTATTTTTTATTTTGTTTACAAAATCATTTAAAAGGAATCTTTATGTTGTTTTCCAAACAAGATCCTTTTGGCTTTTTTCATCAAATGAAAAAGAAATATTCATTTTTACATTTACGACATGAATGGTATGTTAAAGAGACATGGTAACCCAATATTTTTAATTTAATTTATCATGTTTAAAATAATATTATCATTGAGAAGGATTCTCAAAATGTTTTGATAACTTTTAATTTTAAAAACGTGATTTTCAAAGTGAAAAAGTTATTTTTTTAAGAAATGTTCCAAGTGACGTTTCAAAAATAATTTTCTAAAAAATATGAACATAGTTGATGCTACAAATTATTTAATGGGAGTATAAGCGAAGGATTCCTTTATAATTATTTATCTTAATTGTTTATGATTATGATGATTAGATGTTTAAGAAATATTTTCTATTTTCTATTGTTTATGTGATGAAGAAATGTTTATGAAATATCATTATTTTCCACATTATATCATATAATTAAATGATTATGAAACCACTTTTTTATGAGTTTTATAATGTAGAATAACTTAGGTTTTTTCCACACATATGTATGGTCTTCATTATTTGATGAGTGAGACATGCATCTCATGTTAATTATTTTGAAAAATATGGATATCTCATGAGATAAATATGAATAGAATGGGGGTGAACTAAATTACGTATGGTAATTTTTAAACTATGATTTTTGTGGGAGTGAAACCCAAGAACTATGATAGTTTATAGTGTAAAATATCTATTATGATAGTATTGGTAGTTAAAATTGATTACTATAATTGTTTCCGGAGAGAACCCAATCAACTATGATATCCCTATATGTAAATTCTAGACTAATATGGAAATAATTTTTTATTGTTATGTGTATGCCATAATTCTATTTCATAGGAATATTTTATGATTTTATTGAATATGTTTCTTGATTCCTTTATGATTCATGAATTATGAACTGAAAAGATTATTCTATTACACAAGGTTATAATCCATGTTAAACATACTGTTGTTTTAAAATGTTATTCTGATGTTCTCATACCCTTATACTCATGTTATGTTGATATCTCTTTTTTTATTACCATTATTGATCAACAAAGGTATTATGTACGATATCTCTAAGAAGGGTGCTTGTTGTGAAGAATTTAATCAGATATGATGTAGTTTAGTTATGAACATGTTCATTCTATATCTATGTTTCATGAAATCACCTGAGATAAATGATTCTTGTGTGGATCATTATGTTATCGAATGAATATTTATCTATTAATATGTAATATTTGGGAATTATATGTTTAGTTCACTACATAAGATCTACATAAATCCATATAATAGTTTGAAGTTCCAATTTTACATTCAAATTATTATTTACTTCTAAATCCCAAAATTGAAATACATTCTTGAGGTTATATTCCATAATATATTATACATTAAAATTATAAATTGTAGTTTTTAGACCCTAGATGAATTGGAAAACTCTCCAAAAGAAAATCATGTGTACACTATTGTTCTAACTACCCATAAAACCCATAGTAAAACAAGGTTAAACTATTTTGGTGAAATGGGGATGTTTTTCATTATATGAATCCAAATTCCTCAAATCCTGGTGTCATATACCACATGTTATGGTATGAGGATGATTTATTGACAAAAATTATAAAATATCTACAAATATTCCTTTAAATATTATCATAATATCTTGGGGTATGAAACACTATTAAGTTAACTGATTGTAAAAAAGTGGTCTGCCACTGTGCTACTCTCTTAAGCTTTGTTGAGACCCCTCTTCAAATTACTATCATATAGTTACACACAGTTATGAAATGTATAACTAAAACATATAAGGCTTCCTATTAATTCTTACTTTAACATAGTCGTTGACCATGGTATGGACACTAGAAAATCTCTAGTGTGACTTCAAATCTATTGGATATCCTATGACCTCTAAAGGACATACCCTCCATGGCATAATATCCTACTAATGTTTATAGCAACACATAATAATTATACTATGATTTAGAATTTAGTTTCATACTTAAATTGAGAAAAAATGGCTTCTCAACCTCCAAAATGATCTCCATGTAACATCACATATCATGCTTTAATTTTTCAGCTAAAAATATTGAAAATGTGATGAAACAGTTTCATTCTCAATATCACCATATTCATAAATTTTCTATAAATCATCAGTATTATCATATTTTCACTGACTTCAAAGTTTATTCTTTTCCATATGTATTTTATTTAAACACATTTATCAATCATGATACATCATTTTAAAAATGAAAACAACTTCATTTATCTTCCAAGGTAGCATTAGATTTACATCAAATATTGAGAATCATAACACTCAGTGAAAAATATTAAATAGTATAAAACATTCTATAAAACCATCTATATACCACATAATCGTGGTATTAATTTCCATGGATCTGTAATAATAGAATCCAATTATTATACACTGGTATCTTTATTTCAAAATTCTAGGAAATATATCCATAAATCCCATAAATACATTATATAACCTATCCACCTCAATGAAAAATCACTCCATCCACCATATAAATATTCATTAATAAATATTTTAAACTATTACAATAGAACCAAATGATTAAATATAGTTTCTTTATATAATACAAAAAAAATGTAAATCCTTCCAAAAACATGAAACTAATATATAAAATTAAAAATTATAAAATATTCATTATATTCATAAGCCACAATATAAATATGATCATTATAAATAAAAAATAATTTAGAATAAAAAACTATTTTATTCATAAAATGATAAGAAGTATGAGAAATATAAATTTTGAGTTTATTTTCACATAAATATATTTTCACATAAGCATAAAACATATTCTATAGATATAAGAATTCAAGTATGTATAATTAAAATCATGTTAGAAAAATTGAAACCATTAGGGTTCATTTAATATTAGGGTAAACTACATAATGGTATCTCAATATATGTATAATGGTAAAATCAAATTTTTTTTAAAATCTATTTTGAATTTAGAAAATTTTAAGTAAAACAAAAAATTCATTTTGATAAAAGTAAAACCAACATTCATGAAGGTAAATGAATAAGGAAAGAATATAAATTTTATAAATTTATTACACAAATCCTAAATTATGTTAATCTATGTAACCATAATATTGATTTCACATAATGTTTAATTTCATTCTTCACAAGCCCTTGAAAATAGTTTTTATTTGGCCTAAAAATAGAAAAACATTAGGAAAAATGATTTATACAAATTTTGAATTATTAAAAAAAATTATATGAATAAAATAAGAGTATGAAAAAATAAAAAATTAAACATTTAAATAAAGAATAATTTATAAATAGTAATTCAATTTCAACAACAATGTAACTACATTTACACAAGTAGTGTAAGCATAAAATATGAAAAAAACTGAATACATAAATCCTAATAAAGTTGAGATAAATTATAACTATCTATATAAAAAAATCCATATATGATTCAAAACATAACTCATAGAACTGTATATTACTCTCTGTTACATGTTCATAAGAATAATAAAATACATATAGACATTGAAAATAAGAAGTGGAATTTAGAAAAATTACATTTTTTAAAATTTTAGGGATTTTATATTTATAAAGAAAACTAAATAATGTTGGACAGTAATGTAGACACTATAATAGTATCTTTTATAAATACATTTATTTGATGGTCTATTCTAACTGTTATCTATGAACTTCTCATCAGACCATTCTACCTATAAGCTATCTTATCCAATACCATTGGGTCCATATTCACTTGTATGACCACTATATCATCTCCTATCTAATTAAAAGCAAAATAGGGAAACCGGAAAGGTCAAATCATGTTCATGTCTCACACAAACCAAATATAAAAATCTATATCATAATATTCTATTCCATAAAACATTAAACTATTTAGAAGCTTTCCTTGATGCACAACCCTTAAAGGTACTATAATTGTCCTTATTTCATGAACTTAAATGGTAATGTGTGTCATGATAAATGGAAATTATCTACATAAGTTCTTATTCTATTCAGAGTTATACTTAGAAATCCCCTCTATTGGGTATGATCTTAAAAATATCGATAACTAACACCTTCCAGGATAATCGTATACTCTAGAGTGCCCAACTACATGCATTTAAGAAATATAAAATTCTTTTAGTAAGAAAAAATTGGAGAAATTAATATATATATATATATTGTTTCATAATGGAGAACTAATTATATCTATATATGGTTCCATAGATGGAGAACCTTTGATGCAAACTGATCTTGAAATTGACCCATGTCACTTATCGCTCATTAGCATGGTGGTAACCTGTAATGCATAAGTATTTTCTAAGAATTCACGAACATATCTTCAATCTATAATGAAGTATCAAAATATGAAAAAACATTTCTAATGATTGTGTTGTTCCCATCCTCTATCCTCTCCAAAAATTCATATACCATGTGTTTTGGAATAAATCCCAATGACCACCTACCTTTATAATTTAGGTCTATATAGAAATATGGATGGTCATGGGTCATTCTCTGTGTTAAAAAAAATTATGATCAGCATCATAGAATAAGAAATGTGATGTATTTTTTATTATCCATATCTTATAATATTTAGTTACATGACATGTATGCTTACATGGAATTTCATAAAATATAAGAGGTTTTTTTAGTTGGAAAGCATCTGTAGTCTGTATGATGTGTCTTACCACATAACATTCACACACACAGATATATATATATATGGTGTGTACAACTGAAAATTAGTTTTATGTAAATTGAATTAAAGATAAATATACAAATCATATATAATTCTAATAACACGAAAAATAATTAATAAATCATTTAATATCACACATGAACTGTAGAAATCAGTCAACGTGTAATATTTCTAAAAAACCCTATTAGCATGTACAAAAATGTATAATATATGTAGTTTAATTTTTCTTTCATTAATTAATTTCAACAGATGTTTGAATCAAAAATAATTATTTTCAACATTTTTAGCTAGTGTGAGTTAGCTCAAATTACATTTATTATACATTGTTCCGTACAGTGTGTGATTCTTTACTCACAGACAACATTATACAGAAAGGAATTCAGTATATATTTAATACATTTTTAAATGACACTTGAAATTTAAAACCCTATAAAATATGTGTAAATTTAATAATGTGATGTATCTCAGACGGAAGTAATTAAAGGTCATGTATTAATTACTAACAATGTATTTTGACCACAAATCATCCATTATAAATGGTGGAAAAAACTATGAGAGGTTATATGGCATTCACACCAACTAGATTCCAAGTACACTTTGTAATGTTTGAAACCAACTAATTTTCAATCTGTAGAATGTAATGATCATTCATCCCAAACCCCCATATGATGCACAATGATTTTCATTACTCATCATTTTTTGGTTTACGACAAGTACACAATGATAACTCTTCAGTACACACCATGTATCCCTGACTATATATAATCATTCTCATCACATATGGAAGTGTTTTTGAAGTCCTTTTCATATGTTCTTATACTTTTTTTGGTGATAATAAATTTATTGATCATATTATACAGACTTTATGATTTAAAAATGACAGCAGTTGGAATGAAAATTACCACAAAATGCATAAATGTTGAAAAAAATCATTATATATAAATATTTGACCACTTGGATGACTTGAATTCTTTGGAGTTCAATAGAATCATTTTCTCATATGCACCCTAATTGTTTTAATTTATTTATCTAGATAAATTCCCAGAACTGGATGATGGTCACAAAAAAAAAGTCAACGGTATGATTATTCACATATAATTAAGAATTAATTTCACTAAATAATTAGCTTGTCTAGAAAATTCATTCATCACTAACAATCAAACCAGTTAACGTTGATATTCTAATTTCTATATGGTGAGGAATATAACATATAATTACATTTTTGGTATCTTTACTTGTTACAAAATCTTGTAATTTCACTGATGGAATTATGAGTGCTTCCAACGATGTACCAATTATCTTGTATTGTTTGTGTTTGATGATAAATAGAATTCCTTTGGTCTTGAAAAATTATTATTATTCTCTCAGTTACAATAGATAAAATCGGGAGGGACTACTTTGATTTTTGAGAGAATTCTAGAGATTCACACTATATATTTGAAAAGAATATGTTCATAGAATTTGGTTAGTAAACAAAAATTCTCTAAACTCTTAAGGATAATACAAGTTGGGTTTCGTACTTTGGGCTAGAAAATTAATAATTTAAAAAATTCAACCATCTTATTATTAACTATAAATAAACCACAATTAAATTATAATAATTATATTATTAGTATATTCCTTGACATGCACATCCTCATGAATACTTAATTATCATTTTCTTAAAAAAACATGTTATTGTTTATCTAAATGATATTAAAGTAAACGTGTCAATTCTATCATGCCCTTATGTCAAATAATCATTCCTAATATCTTTTTTCAAAACTAGGATAATAAATATTTATTAAAAATAAATATCACTATATTATTAATTCAATTAATACATTAATATTATTTTTTCTGTTTGGAGAATATATATTTTTTAATATTTATCCCACATATATTCCAAACTGGTAAAACTGTTGATTGATTTTATGTGATCAAAATTATCTATATAATTATAATCCCTCTATTTTGAGAATAATATTTATTCCTCTATTAATTTAAAATATAATTTAACATAGATTCTAGATAAACATATTGTTTGACATTATGGGTCTTTATCTTAGTGTCATTAAGTTGTCTTGCCTAATGTATATGATTATAGTCTAACTACATGTTAGATAACCCACATAGAATGTTATCAATATCACAATACAAGCTACTTATTACAAAATTTTAATGTGTAATATAATCCATTTGCCTATATATCTCATCAAGATGGTTTCATACTTTTCTTATCATATTATAATCTTGAAATATCTTTATTTGATTACACGGAATGAGATCGTCCTTAAACCTCCATGTCCATGGGCTTAATCAGATAACTCTATTTCAATAAATGGTCATGATATATCAAATTTTCATCTTGAAAGGGGAAAATACTATTTTGACTTAGTCAATCAATTTCATATCAATTATGGCCTTGCCAATATATCATACTCTTCACTGAGCATACATCATCATGGTTGTAAAAAAATACATCAAAGTTCATGATTCAAGATATAAATTGATAATAATATTAATTATAAGGACCATTGTATATGTCTATATGTATGAATATTCAACGACATATTTAACATGTTGAATTTCTTTTACCAGTCATGTCCTTGTGACCTCCCATCCAAGTTGTTACCAAGTGAAAAACATCATTAAGTGGATCCTCGTTCTCTAGAAATCATCCAACAAGTGAAGAAATAATCAATCTCCCTTAATATAAATTTTAACAAGACTATATAACAAATATTTTATAATAATGATATTTAACATCAAGGTTATCATTATAACAAAAAAATTCTATAATATTTAAATAAAAAATTACTCTATAGAAATTTTTACCTTAGTGTTACATTGAAAAGTCCTTAATACATTAAAAGATATTTGTAAATATTCTAGTCATTGAATATACATGTGATCAAAAGTTCAATGTTAGTTGGTTTTAATGCACCGACTCCAATATATTTATCTTGTTTCATTATTGGATTTTGGAATTATGTTTTTGTAGATAATGGTGAAACCATTCCAGATGATACAGACTTAGTTAAGGATAGTTAAATGAGGATATAACATGGGTAATTCAATTAGATGTAATAGGATTCAACATCATTACCCAGATTGATGATTTTTATTCCACAATTTTTCTTTAATTTATAGTTTTAAGGGATTTTTTAAAATGTAATTTGGAGGTTTTTTTGGATATATTGGTGTTGTGTGGTGATTTTATCACCATAGATGTGTGTAATTTAAATTGTTCAATTAATATAAGGTGGGGGTCATATACCCTTATTTATTTGTTATGGTAATGTTTTGATTGTTAGTTCTACACCATGATTTTAATCGTATAATTGATTATTATTTTTATTATTAATCATATTATAATCAAGTATCAGTGAGTAGTTTTGTGTACCTAATTATGTTTTGGAGATTATAAGATGGGAAATGTGTCACACCAATTTTGTATTCATCAAAGGATATTTTTAGTAGTGTTAAATGTTTTGTATTGGTGACCTAATTGCTTGTGTTCTATTAATCAACATTATCTGCTAGTTCATAATTTATTTTAATGAATTTTTTTATTCATATTTATTGATATTAAAATCAAATTTTTTAAATTACATCCAGTTTTTAGATTATAATTTATATGTAGATGATAAAATAAAAGAGCGTGGGGGGGATTGTATGTTTAAAAATATTCATTTTCATTCATAGAGGAAACTTAGTTTAATAGATTGAAAAAATCGTATACACAAACCTATTTTGTATTTAAACAACAATTTGAAATGGCCTCAGTTCACTAGACAAGTTAACATAATCAATTGGTTATGATATGTCTTCTATAGATTGTATTTGAAATTAATTGTATTCATACTATGGAAACCATTTAATATAAGTAAGTGATAAATGTATCATAATCAAAATGGGTACGATTAATAGAGTGATACAAATAATCATTCCATAAAAAATAATAATGAATCAAACTAGGTAAATAAAATTATCATATTCAATAAAAATATAATAGAAAGATGAATATTTAAAATGAGTCAATTTATATTAAAATGCAGCAGAAAATTTAAAAAATTAAATAAATACAATTATTTTAATCCAAAGAGAATGGTTTCAAATAAACCTGGATAGAGGTCCCTTGATTTATACATTCAAAAAATTCTATCATACCCACACCTAGGTAATCCCTCAATACGTTGATCGGTCAGTATCTATCTTTGTATCCCCTTAAGCCCTCTACTAAGAAGGTGATCAGAAACTATATCATCCTATCCTCAGAAGCCCTTAATCCACCATAAAACATCCAAAATGTATTCCTATCGATGGAATCCCTTAACCGTGTTCACAATGATCAACATCACACAAAGAAAAATAAAAATTCTTGAGAATCACATGTTTGTAAATCATGAAGTTGACTACTTGGAATTCAATGGTTTCACACAAAGAAAGAATTTTGTAGATCTCTTTTCGGGTGTCAAAATTATGTAGAAACCACAACCAAAACAATAAAATCAGCAACCCAAACTCATTCAAATGATCTGGTATTTATTGTTGTTTTTCCAATGGTCATCTTGACATCAAAATATCTGATTTTATCATGAAATCATAATGGTACATAGACACCAGGAACTCAAACGATCATCTTAACTTTGAAAAAATGACATCATTTTAAATGCATATTAAAACAGAATACAAGACATTGTTTTGATTTGATGGTTTTCCATTCATTAGGATACAAATTTCTAGATATTTTGAACTAAATTAAAAAGACTCTGATGAATTTAAAAATGATATTTAGTAGGATTTATATAATTAAAGAAATATTATTAGTATGAAATTGGAAAATGTGAATGATAAAAATCATATTCAGTGTGTATGATTAAAATTGTATCTAGGCTCATTACAATAATCAGAGAATGAATTATTTCTAAAAAACTATTTACTATCATTATTATCATATGAATAATAAATTATGTTAGAAAATGATATATTATTATATTCTTAGACGCATTGAATATAAAGGAGTTAGTAATTAGATAGACAATAAAGAGTTTGTGATTTTAAAAACCAAAGGAATAGAGAAGTTAAAAAATAAAAATTTTTAATCAAAAATCTCCCCCCTTTTGTAAAGACCAAAAGACAAGCATAAAATGAAAAATTACTACATAAAACACAAGATTAAAAGATATTTAATGAAATATTGCATTCTGAAGTAAATAATTGAACTTATATCCCTTTGAGTTTTAATACTCTTCGGAATATGATGTTGAATACAACTGACTCCCCATTGGGATAAAAAATAACTATTGATTATATTCTCTTTATCTTAATAGAATAACCCCTTCACTAAAGGCATTATCATATTGTTATTTTTATTTTCCTATTCTCCACTTATAATATACATCCTTCCCCTTTATAAATCACTCTCCCCCTTTTTTATTTGAAAAAATAAATAGGGATAGTCTTCTAATTCCTGAAAAATTGTTAGTGAGGCAGAAAGACATGAAATATAAAAATTATCATCTATAATAAGTAAAAGAAAATTCATTAAAAATGGAAAAAATTAAGCCATAATTTTTATAGTTGTAATATTATTTCATTTATGTCTTAAAAAACATAACAAGAGTGAAATATATATATATCATCTCCTTTTCCTTTTCATATATATAAATATCTAAGAAAACTGCCCTAATTTTTTAGACATCATTCTTATTAAACATTAGCTGATCAAGAAATTCCTTCTAAGACAGAAAAAATCTTCCATTACTTCAAACAATTGGTTCTATGTATGAAGTTTTACCTCCAATGATTTCACTTTTTCTTCTAGAGTACAAATATTTTCATCCTAAGATGTTATATTCTAATCCTAAACAGAAATTCTATAAATCATCATGAAATTTTTATTTTTCAAATATAATATGCCATATTTGTAAAAAATCAAATTTGATATTTCCAATTGAATAATTTGTGGCTTGAATTCCATCTATCTGAATTATTCATATTGAGAATCATCTGAGCTTCTTATGTCTTTAATTTTTTGAGCTGTATCACTTTCAAAATGGTTGAAAAAATATTTTACTTCATTCAGAAGTCCTTTAAAGTATTTTATTGAATTTTCATGAAGTTGGATACTTGAATTAGATTTATTTTACCAATTCAACACTATATTACATGCATTTTTTTGATCCTTTAATCATTATTCAAACACTTTGAAGTCATCATCATGTTTGATGCACCTTTTTCTTAAAAGTATGATTGAGTATGATTTCTTGTTTTGGTTATCCGTAACTAAATATATTTTCCCTTCAATCATTAAGAGATAAGGAATTTCCTTTTCAATTATCATTAGTTATTAAAGATGATAAAAATAAATTTTTAAATAAAATATTTTATTTAAATAATGTTCCTCTGCATAATCAGGAAGTTATCCCTAATGACTTAAGAAATCATCTCTTTCCAATTTCGGGTTATAAATGTCACTGGTCCTATCTTTAACATCTTTTTTTGAAATATGAATAAATTTATATGTTGTTATTATATAAGTATCTTGTTCCAATGAATATAGTACTGGGGATGTTACTTTATAGAAATAATATTGCTATGATCCTACTGGTATTTTACAATATTGGGATTTTTATTCTTAATTAGCATCGTTATCAAAATAATCATCATGTTTTTATTCTTCTTATTTTTCTACTACTTATTTTTCTTCATCTTCATCCTCTAAAATTATTTATTCTTCTTCTTGTTCATTTCATTATTCCTCTTCCAAGGAATACTAATATATTTATCTCATTTCTATATCTTCTTTTTATTCTGAGAATTATTATTGAGTATCCTATGGTGGTGTTGATTCATCATCAACTTTTTTTCCTTTCCCTTCCCCTGTCTTGGACAGAGGGATTGATAGTTCCTTCTTGAATTTCTTCCTTGATGTAAATTACAACACTTGATATTTCAACAGCTTTCAACAACATATCAACATACAAAATATAAAACATTCTATTTTTAAAATTAATTTTCTTCTCTTATTCTATACGAGTTTCTAGTGTCTTTCTTTTCTTGAAAAGGGTTCAACATGATCAAGAAAAAACTATGGGTATCCATGCTTTATTTTGGTTTTTATTTTTCACCACAGATAAAGACAATTCACTACTATAAATTTTTTTATTCTATGGATTTAATGGGAAATCATACTTTGATGTATTTTTAATCTCCAATAGAATAGACAAATTTATTTTTGAATTCCATGAATTTCTCAAGCTGTTTATTTTAGAGCTTCATCCTCTACATTTTTATAAAAATCCTCTTATTTTGAATCGAAATGAAATTTCATCCTCTTTATCATATCACCACTAATAAAAGGGACTTTTAAATTTCTAGCCACTGACTTGAGTGGATGATTACAAAAATTCCAACTTTCAAATATCAACCTACTCAAAATTGGTATAGATATAATCAGTCAAGAAATAATCGATCCTAATATAAAACAGTTTATGGTTATGAAAATATAACCCATCAAATTTATCTTTATCAAATTCACTAAATAATCGAGGATTAATACATCTAAAATTCTCATGGTTTCATTATCTTCTTTTATATGAATTAAGAGTCCTTTAATCTAGCACCCATTAAGATGATTGTTGAGTAAAATATGAGTAGTTTTCCTATTGTATTCATGAATATAAAAAAGATATTACTACTCTATTTCCTTAATTAAGGTTCCTTTTACATTTGTAAGCTTATGAGAAGAATAATAATCATCACATTCAAGAATTAACACTAAGAAATTGGGCGGCTAGATTTTCTAGAATAGTAATATCTCTATCATACATTGAAAAGGATAGTTTAAAATCACTATAAAATTTTATAGTACTAGAGAATTGGATGAATTTATAAAAAATAAGAGGACCTTGACATGCTTAGGGATTTTTTCTACACAAATAGATTTATATCCTTAAAATTAAAGAATTATTTTCAATGAAGGATCATACTTATCATATAATTATATGGTAATAACCATTCTTTAAAAAACATCATCAGTGATAAATATTTTTGGGAAACAAGAGATTTCATTTCTTGAGACACGTTTTGATCGGTTTTAGTTGTTTCTGACACGAGTATGATTAAAATCATAGGGCATGAAAAACATTTGACTCAGATTCTCGAAAGTCATCAGAGGTTCTATGAAAAGAAGTGACAATCAATGTGGGATTGGGTAGGCATACCATTATATAGTGGAATAAATATATGACCATTGAGAATATACTATTATGATTATATCAAAAAATATCCAATATTTGATTATATATGAACTCTTGAGTGTGTGTTGCATCCAAAACACTTGAGAATAACAACTTCTAGCTACTACATATTAATCATCAATTGTATAATGTGCAACTCCATTTTGTTTATTACAAAACCAAGAAACTAAAGAATCACCTTACAAATGACAAGCCCCGAATGAATGTTTCATATCCTTTGTACTGCCACCAAATTCATCTTCTGAAAATCTTTTTAATTGAAAATCATTTCAAGAAGAATAGAATAGTCCTAAATCCATTGTTACCTTTAAAATAATGAAAAATTATTTTGAAATTTTTTAAATGGGATTCCTTTTTATTTTCTTAATACCTTGAACATAATCATATTGAGAACATTAATTCAGGATGACTAGGTATTATGTATAGTAATCTTCATATCATCCCTCTAAAATTTGATTGATTTACTTATTGTGAAAATTCATGAAGTTCAAGACTTTTTGAGGTACTGATTAGAGTACTAATACTTTCATTGTTTTCATATCTATACTTTTAGAAAGGATCTTTAATATACTTAATTTTTGGGTATATAAGTCCCTTCTGGTTTATGAGATGTTTGAATACCATGAATGAATATTCACTAACCTATCATACTCATTTCAAACTCAGATTTCATAAGATTCTAAAAAGAATCTACTATAGATTGTTGAGTTGATCTGGATATAATTTCATCAACATAAATATGAATGATAAATTTTTTTTACTTTCTTTATGAAAGGGGTTGGATCAAAATTTTCCTAAACAAAATTGTTTTGTGAAAAAAATCCAACTAATCTTTCATATGAGGCTCTAGGGGCTTGTTTAAATAAATATAAATCTTTAGTAAATTTATAAACATATATAGGATGTTTTGTTTCTTCTTAAGCATGAGGTTGTTGAAAAGAAATTCCTCTTGAACATTTCTTTAAAGAAATGCACACTTCGCATCTACTTGATAATGTTTGAAATTAATGAATTATGAAAAGTCTATAATATTCAAGTACATTCGTGTCTGTATAACAAAGCATAGGTTTCTTCATAATATATTCCCTCTTGTCGATTGTAACCATTAGTAACTAGTATATCATTATTTGAAATGTTTATTCCATTTTAGTCACATTTTTTCTAAAGTCCCATTTAAATCTAATTATAGATATTTCTGTATGCCTTTCACCCAAGGTCCATACTTTATTCCTTTCGAATTCATTTAGTTCATATTTTATTTCTCTAAACCAATATTTTTCACCAAAATCCCCATCAATACTTGTGGGTTTTAATTGAGAATGAAATTCTAGAAGTTATAATTCATTTATTGATGAACTTTTATTCCATAGAGGTTTATTTAGATCACCAATGGTAATATCACAAGGAATATTCTGAAAAAACAATTGACATGGGTTTTGTATAACCAGTTAATCAACATAAATTAGATTGTCTTCCAGAATGGAAACATCAGAAATAATTTATTTGGTATTTTCCTTATTAGATGAGTCTTCTATTAATGATTGAAAATCAATTTTAGAAAAAATATTAGAAGATTTAGTTTTGGGATGTTTATATATAAATGGATCAGTTTCATCAAATTTAACATCTACTATTTCCTCAATAATACAATAGTGATTATTAGAAACTGTATAAGAAATAGAAGTAGTGGAATAGCCAAATGGTATACCTTAATCATATTTGGATATGAATTTCTAACAATTATCTTTTGAATTTAAAATGAATACTTTGTATCTAAATACTTTAAAGTATGAGATATTTGGTTTTTAGTTAGTCCATAACTCTTAATCTATTTTATTAAGAAAAGGTCTAATTAAAACTCTATTTATAATATAGAAATATGTAATAACATATTCATCCCAAAAATGTATTTTAATATAATATTTACTTAATAAGGATAAGGTTTTCTCTTGAAGAATAAAATGCATTCCTTCAAAAACACCATTTTGTAGAGGAGTTCTGGGAGATGAAAAGTTATGTGTAATTCATTTCTTACTAAAAATGTTTAAAAATCAAAATTTAAGAATTCTACCCCATTATTACTAGTAATAGCTATAAATTGATATATTGAATCATTTTTAAATCCCAATTAATTTTTTTAAAATAAAAATAAGCTTCAGATTTAGTATCTAGGAAATAGTTTCATGTATATCTAGTGTAATGATCAAATAAAAAAAATAAATAATACAACCCTCTGATACATACAGTTTGAATAGTACTGAATAATTCCTTGTTTACCAAATATAACTCACTAGTAGTAGATGATTCTCTAATAGATTTAGATCATGACTTATGCTACTTTCCATATTGACAGGGGTCGTAGACTTTTGAAGAATAATATCTCTGTTCCAGTAGATCCCTAAAAATTATTTTCTTAGACAATTTTTATAAGTTCATAATGTTAAATTGTCTTAACATTCTATACCATAACCAAAATTTATAGTCCATTTCACTATGTCAAGTCAATTCTAGACTCCTAAGGACTTCTAAGTTGAGTGTGTAAAAATTACCAGGATGATCAATCGAAAAGATGAATTCGGACAAGGAATTTTGTACTATATATTTATCATACATAAAATTCAAAATGTAACCATAATTAAAGAATTTAATTATTTATATAAGGGTTTTCTTGATTCCTTTATCAAATAATATATTTTAAATCAACGAAGTTTATAGTAGAATAATATTCACCCATACGAACAATATTTCCTTGATTATTACCAGCAATGGTAACTCCTCCACCTTTCATTTAAAAAATTATTCAATGAAATCTTTGTTACCATTAATATAATGGGAAAATACACAATCAATGTTCAATATATTCATATTTTTGGTACTTTATTTTTTTTCTCGAAAATAATACAATTAGACTTTCCATATCCAAAATTTATTGTATCTAGTAATGTTAGAAAAAATTTAGGAATCCATTTTTTTTGAAAAATGGGTTTTGTGGAACCCCAATGAATGAATTTTATTTTAGGAATAATTTTTATTCCAATGAACTCCACATTATGATTTTGTGAAAATGGGATAATTTAAAGGATCAAAATAATTTTCACTAAAAAATTGTATTGAATTATTATATACCATTCCTAAAATAATACCTTGTGGATGGAGTTGTTTTTACATTTTTTGAAAACCATCCATTCTAGTGGTAAGTTTTTTTAAAAGATTTATTAATTTTATAATTTCAAACTTTAATTTTATAACTAAATTATTATCCATAATATTATTAGTTTAATAATTTATGTTTTTCTAATTTTTTTTTGAAATGAGTTTTTCAAAATCTTTGAAAAGGTTATCGTTCTTAGAATTAGCTTCCTCATGGTTTTTTTGAAATAAAATCAATTTCAATATATTTTTTATAATAGTTTTTGATAGATATGATAGTTTTTTTGAAATTTATTTTATTCTAGAACGTTCTTGATCTTGTCTATTACTAAATTTTCAATTTTTATTTTCACAAAATTTAGAAAATCTAATGACTTCATTATATGAAAAAAAAGAATTATCTTATTCTAGGAAATTTTCATCATTAGAAGAAATATTTTCATTCTTTTAATGATAGTTTTAATTTAAAGTCATATTTTTAATGGAAATAGAAGTGTGTACTATTTCCCAAAAACAATGACATTCAATATGTATTCTAGCATAGAGACCAATTTTCTTATGTTTCAAATTGATATTTTATGAATAATCAATAGAAGAATATCCTAAACTTGCACTCCATGATTCATTGTCTTTCAATACTTTCTTTCCTATTTGATTGTAATTACTTCTTTCATTTATTTCTGAATTCCATCCCTTTCTGTCTTTTCTTTTGAGATTTGGATAATCGGGTCATATATGTCCAATATTGTTTCATTAATAATAGGTAACATTTATATACATAATATCCTTGATAGTTTTCTTGTGTAGATAGTGAAAATCATTATTTCTAACCATCTATTTCATCCTTTAAGAATGATTGGATAATTCATATTTATAATGTTCTGAAAAAATTGAGTTTTATTGAACAACAACTTTCTTTTTCTTTAATAACTTTACTATATTTCCAATATTTTGATCATTCATTTGAGTTTATGTAGAAGTAAAAAAAATCCTCTAATATTATTTTCAACTTTTCATCATTTCATTTAATCCTTTTCTTTTATTGAAAAAGAGTTCCAAAAAACTCATCAAGAGTTAGATGTGAGACCTTTCTTTACTGATCAGCAACTGGATGTTTCTGATTACCATTCATTTGGAATAATATCTATAATCATTTATTCACTAATATACTCACCCAATACCTTATATCCAATAGATTATAAACATTTCACAACTTTTATGAACCATTATTGGACCTTAATAATTTGTTCTCCATAAGGAAATTTAAAGGCCCGATAATCTGATCTTAGCATGGATCCTATAGTTTCAACAATAATAGATGTACCAAAATGGGAAATTTATTGATTCTTATAAATAGTGTTGGATGGTTCAGAAGGTGAAATATGAATATATATATATATATATATATATTTGTAGTCATAGAACAATGTAAAGTATTCCATACCATATAATTCACATGAAATTCCTACTTCTCTTGATTTGTATAGAGTCTAACTTCCTGGTTAGGAATTCCATACTATTCAGTCAGTATAAATAAATTATCAACGTTAGTATTTATTACCAAGGTAATCATTATATCTCTCCAATATTCCCAATCATTTCTATAAAAAATTGGTGATCTTTTAAGATTGAGATTTTCAATTGATCTAACATTAAGTCCTTTCATATTTACAATAATACACAAATACTTCTTCCACAGTATTTGATACCATAACTAATATTTTTAAACAAAATGTTTATAAAAGAATAATAAATAACCTGAAAAACTAATGAATGAAAATATATGAGCAGTGGAAACCTCCTCTGATACAATTTATTTTATCGTAATGTATATGTAGATGAAAAAATAAAAGGAGCTGGGGGTGAACTGTATTTAAAAAAAATTAATTTTTATACATAGGGGAATCATAGATTAATAGAAATAAACTTATCACACTCACAAAAATATTTTGTGTCTAAATTGTAATGAGACATGGCCCTAGGTCCAATGGAAAAATTATTATAATTAGTAGGTTACGAAAAGTATCCCACATGTCATATTTGAAATTAATCGTATTCTGAATAAGGAAACAATTTAATCAGTGTAAGTGAGATATGGATAGTAATCACAATGGTTATGATAAAAATAGTTAAATAATTAACGATTATATCATAAAACATATAGAATTGTGTTGGGTAAAATATTCTTCATAGTCACTAAAAAATGGAATATAATTATGAATAAATAAAAATATTCACTTTGTATTAAAATGAAGTGGATAATTAAAAAGAGTAAATGAATAAAATTATTTAAACCCATAGAGAAGGGTATACATTAAACTTGGATAAAGATCTCTTGATTTATAAATTCTATCAAGTCTGTCTTACCCACAATATGGTAAGACCTCGATATGGAGAATGGTTTGTCTCTGTCTTATTATCCCCATAAGCTCTTAATAAACAAGGTGGTCAACACCTCTGCCATCCTAGCCTTAGAAGCACTCAATCTGAAAAATATCAGCACATGTGTATTCCTATCCATGTAATCCCTCAATCTTATTCAAAATGATCAACATCTCATTAAATAAATATAATAAAATTGAGCATCAAAAGTAAGTAGAAAAGGAGTTCACAACTTGTAAACTCAATGGTTTTCACACATACCAGTAATTTCGTAGAGCTCTCACAGGTTGACAAAAACCAGCAGCAACCACAACCACCAAAACAATATCAACAATAGTTGATCAATAAAATGATATAGTATTTATAATTATTTGTCAAAATAGTCATCTTGGTCACCAACGTTCAGATGTTATTATGAAATTGTGGAGGGAAACTCTCTAATTATAGATTCCAATGATCGTTATCTATATTGTATCATTTTAAAATCTGTAATGTTATGTAATATATAGTTTAATTGGATTCATATTTGGTAGTTTGATTCTTAAAGGGAGTTTCTCCAAATCATTAGAGAACACTATATATCATCAGGGGCTGGAAAGCCATACTTCATCAGGATGTACATATTCGTCAATCTTGGAATATAGTGAATATTGAATCTTAAAAAATTTCATCCAATGATGACGAAAGTAAAATGGTGATAATTTATCTAATCATTGGCCCACTACCATTGTATTTTGGTTTCATTTTTATAGGGATTCCCTAAATCCATTACTTCATTCATCCATGATTTTATTCTTCTCTAAGTTTTTTATAATAAAAATTATTAAATTTAAACTAAAAAAAGAACTAATCATCACTAAATAACATACTATACATAAGATTATATTAGAAGTAAATGAATGTAATAATTTATATGGGGAAATCCAATGTTCATGAGGCAATAATCAATTGTGAAAAAGTGAATTATTTGCAAGAATCATCTTTATAAATTCATATTGTGTGGTTATGAAAGCCCACATTAATTGTTGGTGTATATATTTTCTCTTGATAAAACATACATTTTAGTGACTTTTAATATGATAATTACATTGATTTTCCATTATTTAAATCTCATTAATATGGTTTTTGTTAGTATGGGAGTCAAAAAACATGTCTTATTCTCTCAAGACATTGGGAAGGTGTATATTAAGAAAAAATTAATTTAAAAATATGTCAAATAAGAAGTTATAGTAGGGTCATAATAACATAAAAAATAACACAATCCTCTCATTACAATATTCCCAAATCATATAAATATTACCAATTTTGTTTCAACTTATAATACCTTATAATCAATAGACATCCCATATATTCCTTCTTAGTTCCATTAGGCCCTTTTTACATGCTTAATTTCTTGGTATTGTTATAACATATCTTATTGAATTTATCTTTGATCATATTCTTATTATCATAAATATCCCTGATAAAAAACATATGATTTTCTTTAATCCTATTTATTTCAGACTTATCCATGGGGGATACTTGAGATTATGATACCAGTCAATCATGTCAAATCTCAAATCACTGAATCACTAATATTTAGGACTCCAATCCATTGTTATAGCCTTTATCTTGTTAAATAGAGTAGATATCTATATCCTTTATCCTCACCGTCCTTCTTCTTCTTTAATACAATGCATAATTTTACTAATTTCACATTCTCAAGTTTTGGTTTTTTTGGATCAATATCATTTGATTTATCAAATTTTTTTGGATTCATTAGTATACAAGGAGGGTTCATCTCTACTCACCCTATTTATTCACACTAGTGAAAAATGAAACCCTTATAGTGGGATACATATACATGTATTTTATTAATAATAATCATTTTATAAAAAATCTATTGTAAGAGTTTCAAACATTAACATTTTTACATGAAAATGATACTATGAGTTTAATATCAATACCCAATGTATATCCAATAAAAAAGAATATTTTTATCCCATTTAATTAGATGAATATATATAATTGGTTCTAGAAAAGTTGTTATATAATCATGATTTCTTATTATCAAGGTTTTAGTAATCATTACATTAAATAAGCAAAATCAATGATAACTATCATATTTTCATTACATAAATCATTAATATTGGGAGTATTTGATCTCATTCATTAATGTTTTATTTAATGGAATGGTTTTATACTTTTTAATGGGTTGATAAAAAGTTATTAACAATTTAATTTAATTGATCTTATCATCATCATCATAGTTTTTTTATCAAGAGAAAATTATTTTTATAAAATGTATTTTTGAAATATAATTTTGGTTATGATAAAAGACAATAATTGCATCAGAAAAGAAAAAATTATTACATAAAAAAATATTTTCAAGATAATGATGATGAGGATGTAAAAATATAAAATATAATATATGAAAACTATAAATATTAATCATCATTGAAAAAAGGTGTTTTAAATTACTGTTGTTCTTAAAACCCATGTTTGGCCATAAGATTCCTTCAAACCGGGCCCAAATAGAATGAAAAATATTATAGGTAATGAAAGTACGATTAATGTTTTAATTATTATTCTAACAAATTGAAGACTTTTATATAATATAAATTGATATTTTATAAGGAATTACCTCAATTGGTATATAATCTTGAAGGCATACTAAGGTTATGATAAAAATTGATTAATATGGGTTTGTTAGTAATAGTGGGTACTGTGGGATATTGATGAATGATTTTGGATATAAAAACAAAATATTAAGACCCATAAGAAATTTCATATGTGTAACTTTTCAAATTATTATTTAAAGAATTAACATTGTTAAAATTTTGTTATATATAATTTCAAATAGTATATTATTTATAGTTAGTGATGTGATGGACTTGTTCCTCATGAAAACTATATAATGATTTGAATCATTAATAATTATATTTCCTAGATTAATATATATAGTGGTAGAGTTTTTATTTCCATTTTTAATTAAGTGTTTATTATTTTAGGGAGATGAATCCATTTAGCAGTAAAAAACATAGAAATTTTATATTTAATAATGTTACATTTTGGAAAATTATTTTCTAAAAAATGAGAATATAAATTTTGATACCCATAAATAATTACAGTAAAATATTTAGGTTTATATGAGTTTTCCACACCATTAGTTCTAGAGGATGTAATAAAAATCATTATTAATATTGAGGTATATATGTTTATAAAAAAATATCCCCACAGTACATAAATGTTTTGTAATAATAAATAAATAAAATAAAGCATCCAAATTCGAAAAATGTAATTTTTTCAATCATTATCAAATAATTATATGAAAAATAAACCAAAAAACACAAAAAAGAAAACTGTTCAGAATAAACTGTTAATATTAAAATATTAACAATGAAATCAAATTGAGATGGGAAAAAAATTGTTTCACACATGATCAATAAAGATTATTAAAAATATATGGTAACAAAAACTAATAAATATGAAAATAAAAATAGTTGTTTCTAAAAACATATTATAGATTAAGGAACTCACCGATAAATAGTAATATAAATCTAATTACATTTAATAAGTGATTCAAATTTTTGACCATATGATATATAATAAAAAAACCATTAATCAATATTTTTTCTAATTAATAACATAAATTTTAATTTCTTGTAAATATGTTTTAAAATAGTGTGTAACATATATATATATATATATATATTCTAATACATGATTCTAAATTATTTTGATAAATCATAAAAAAACATACGATTAACTAAAGGTAATATTTTTGTTTATTTTAAGGTCATGATTTATTATTGTTTCGGTTTCATGTCCATTCAAATTATTTATGAAAACTATATTTTATAACAAGACATAAAAAATATATTGACACAATAAACTGGTAATTTATTATAAAGATAACAGATGTAATAATTTTATAAAATTATCTTTCATAATATATTAGAAAAAATATATCCAATATAATTTATATATATATGTGTATACATTTATAATTATATGACTAATATTGGAAATAAAATACCATTCATATGTGTATGAATATTTTTTTATAAATTAGAATAATTTTTTTATTTTTATACTATATTTTAATATTTTAAAAGTTTCATTCATTATAAATTTATAAAAATGTGTTGAGACAATGTTTTATATGAGGCTATTTATATTGTATTGTAAAAAAAGTTTTTCATCTTATGAAGATAGTGATAGGGTTTTCATGCCATTAAGGAGTTCTATATATAGAAACCTTTTTATAACCTTTTTTTATGATCATTCAGAAAAATATTAAGAGAATTTATATAATAAATAATATACCTAAAACTTATAGGTTCTTTTTTATGTTTTCCTGAGTGTTTAATGAAAATAACTTAACAATAGTTGAATGACTATTCTATATTAATGTAATCAAGAAACTGTAAAATCATTGTTCACAACTGCTGCTATCTATTTCATGTAGTATAATTTCACATTGGAAGGAAGGTAGAGTTGGTAGAATGCTAACAGATTAAATAAATAACATTCTAGCTTTGAGAGAGATGTTGTTGTAACTCTAGAGTCTCTTTTCAATATTATACCTTCATTAAATAATGTATAGTGTGAGAGTATTAGTGTTTCATTAATGGTCTTCTAAATAAATAAATCCATAATTACACAAATAATGTTTTATTTAAAAAATTGAGACCATAAGAAATCATTGGAGTATTAATTTATTAATCAAATGGGACATAACTCTCCTAAATATAGAATCTAATAATGTAGTATCTATCTATACTCATAACCTGTCTAGATTAAAATATTCTTTGTGATATAACTGTTTAACTCCAAATTAAATGTAAAATATACATACCATAAAACATGATAATCCATGTATGTATTGTATAATATAACTGAAACACAACTTAAAACAATTCTGAAACCCACCCATTGAGGCAAAGATGACATAAGACCAAAATATTTCTCCCAAATCACAATATATTAGAAACTAGAGCTGAGATTAAAAAACCATCATTTTTATGTTATTTAGCCTCAGTTCTTATTAAAAATCCTACTAATGGTATGAAATAAGTAAATAAGAACAATAACAATATAGTAAAATAATTCCATACTAAACCCCTATGCATGAAAGGCCATAATATTAAATAAAATTAAATATACAACCCTCATGCCATATTGTGAAATTTTATATAATAATATATCTCTTTTTTATCTTATGGTATGGATGTGTATAATGAAGTATGATAAAATAAACAAAAATTACGAATACACCATTTCCCAAAAGATCTTTTCCTATATTTGATTCTATGAACTCAATTACTCTCGCTAGGATCCAACTAGATAAACCTCATATCATTGGTCCTTTTCCATTAACTATATCATTTAAAATTAATTTTCTGGTCCATCAAGTTGTATGTGATGGGTGATATAATAAAAACTTATAGGATACCATCCATGACCCCTAAAATATTTCTATAATTTATATGAGCACATGTATAATGATGAATGTGATGTGATAACCATTTGAAAATATCAACCACACAATAAGATTAGATAACCATGTTAATTGAAATATAGTTATATTGAAAACCCCACAATATTTGTCCATTTTCAGTCAACCATGTCTAGGGTGGCATGTAATGATACATGACATTATTGTAAGTGAGATTAGTATTGGTCATGTGTTAGTGGATAAAGATATTAAATAATTTAAATTTTCATAATTTGTATCATAAAATTGTTATTTTAAACATGATTGGACTATCATTATTTGTGTTTTAGTGCATAAGATGTAGGTAGAAAAGTCTATGAGAGAAATCAAAAGGTTATTTTAAATTTATGGGTCTTAGTGGGCCACAGAAGAACCCCTTGGGATCCCATTTTCTACCCATTGAGAGTTCGGTGTGCTAGGTAGTACTGTGGTACAAATACCCTTGTCACAAGTAACTTGGTGGTAGTGTATTCAAATCAAAGTGGCTCACTAGACCACTGAGGAGGAGTAGGGGACTCTAGTGGAGTATTGAAATATATTTTCTGTAAGGGTTGATTTTTTCTAACTTTTGGGGTTCTATGTATAACCACAATGGCCTCTCATTGCGCTAAATTTCCAAGCAATAGAAATTTTCTCTCCCCATCCCACTCCTTCTCTTTATTCCCCATAGATCTGGGATTTCATGGTATTATTTGTCACACTGAAGGATATATGATCTTACCTAATCTTCCCTTGTTCCCATTCTTGGTTTTTTTATTTTGACAGTCCTAGAATAGATATTTAATAAATAATTTCACTAAATAATTTTAAAATACATCATAAAAGATGCATATTTTATATGTAAGGGATAGAAGCGGCTTAAGAATAGTTAACACACACCATTATGAATATTTTTAATGGAGGAGTAGAGATAGATCTTCATTTTCCATCTGTAATATATTGTATATGGTTTTGACATCTCTTTTCCACAAAAAATGTTTTCATGGTTATTGAGAAACTAAATTAATTGTTGATATTTATTATATTTTTTTAATTAGTAAATTGATAACTGGATGCGATAAGGCTTCGAGTGCTGAAGAATGGTTGGGTGTAATCAAATATGATTGGTTAAAGTACTAGAGGGACTAAATATAATTAATGGGGTATGTTATCCCAAAATTACATTATTATGTATTGGGTGCTTAATGTGTTATTTACTATGTTAGTGTGTAAATTCAGGTTGGTGATATTTCGAATAGTGTTGAGAGATTTTGGACTCATGTGATAGAAAATAGATCCTATTAAGACTTGAAGAACAGTTCCTTTCATGGTGGCATATTATTAAAATTATGAGGCAATCTAGTCCCCTTATGATCCTTAGTTTAGTTGGGTGAGATAACAAATGAGGGGTTTAGGGTGACATTTTGTGTCAACATTAAAGGGTCCACAAGGAGTGGATCATGTAGATGATTCTTTGGATGTGGTTTTTAATTATGTTTTATGGTTTAATAAGTGGAAGAGTAATTTTATTTGGACCATAGTTATCTCCCAATAGGTGAGTGTATAGTATTGAATGGGTGGTATTATAATAGGACCCCTAAGGTCATGGGTGAAAATAGTAGATAAAATACAATTAGTTTACTAGTATGTGAAATTTTTATATGTGGTATTTACAAGGATTTCAGAGCGTGAAATGGATAAATGTGGAATCAATGTGATGTAAAATTCCCAAATATGTGATTTGGTAAATCATATGAGATCATTTTTGGTTCTATGTGATTGAGTGTGGTGTCTTCCAAGGATGAGATGGTTAGTAGGTTATATAGCATAGATAGACCTAAGAGTTATAGTTTAAGAATTTTTAATGATGACATTTGTGTTTTGTGTTTATCTAATATATGACCTGTTTCATAATGAGATGTGAATTGGATTATCATGCTCTGAGAACTTCATTTAGGTGTGTTAAAATCAAAATATGAGATTAACTTTTCGAAAGGACTAGGGGTGAGAAGTCATAATATTTGACATATGGGATATATTGAGGTATGGTTGGGGGAGAATATTTTTAGATTAGAAAACTCCATGTCTTAAGTATTTACCTTGATAAAATTCTAGTATAATATGTATGTTTATAAATATTCTTAAGATTTTGGCTCTGATGCTAAAAAATTATTATGAGTTCCTAGGATCCTTGCGATGTTGGTTCTTCAGAACATGTGTTGATTCTTAGGTGGCTCATCAATTCTATGATATACTAAATTATAGATTTTATTATGGGATATGTCTTTTTTCCTTATCCTCTTATTAATAAAATTCATTCTCGAAGGAGCTAGATATGTTACAAATGTATGATTATTTGGTCTCGCTACATAAGGGAGATATCTATGTTAGGATATACTGTGATAGTGATTCTCTGCCAAATTTATAAAGATTTTTCAAACTGCTAAAATAATTTTGAATAACTTCTTTAATAATAGGATATGTTAAAACTAATCAATTATTTACCTATATCTTTTCGAGGATAGGTATATTTCCCATGACAACAACTCTTTATCAATATTTTTCTATATTACACAATTTCTAATTATTCATATGGACTTTCTAATGGGTTTGGATAATGGGTGAGTGGGTGGGGAGAGGTGACATAAGTTATTTGGAATGCCTATGTGTTTATTATGATCAATATGATTTTATAGAATGAGAAAAAGATGGTAGGGTTGGGAGCCATAGTGGATTTTTTATCACATAACGACTCTAATTGTCTATTATGTAATGAGTGTTCTGGATTTTTCTATAAAATTATACATGATAATACATAAAAACAAATTTTGGTAATTTTTAGGTAATTTGTTTTTCTTATTAAGGTTCATTTACGAGCACTTCATGTACATTTAAGTGGATGCGCCTACCTTGTGTTGATATATATGTTTTATAATGGGATGGTGAAATAGGTTAGGTTTCTAGAGTGTCTTAAAAAGGATAAGTAACTTAGTCAAAGGTGATACCATGATTTATTTTTATTTCCTTATGATTGACCGACTATGTGAAATATTTTGTATGATTATGTTCTATAACACGAGTTTATTTTCAGAAAAATATTATATATTATATTTACAGTATAGTTTTTATTATGATCCCATAAGTTTAATTTAATATTGTTTGTCAGTGTTATTTTTTTTAAAATATTATGTTCATGATATAAATGAAATATTCCCCTAGATGATGTTTAAAATTACTCATCGCTAACCAGTTTACTCAATCATATAGAGAGGTATGCTTGATGTCATTTGGAGATTTAGATTAGACAGTATTTATGTAAACTAGGATGAAGATGTAACATGTCACAAATCAATGTCACATTCATGTACTTATATTCATTTATTATAGGCATATTTTTGTTTTTAACCTTTCATAGGTTCTTGTTGTTTATTTTTTGGAGTTTTTTGTTTTGTGTTTTATGGGCATGTGAATGGTTGTTAGACAATTATGAAAAACCATGCATTATTTCCTTGAAACTATGTTTTATGAGGTAGTTTGGGATAGCAGAGTTCACACAGTTCATGGAAAATTATCCAAACTATGTGACCAAACTATAATACTTCACCCAGTGGGAAAAATATGGTGTGCATTTAGGGTATGGTGTTTTAATTCATGGGTCCCAGCTGTGCGATAAAAATTAATTAATCTAAAAATTAATTTTTGAACCCAATACGCCCCTTATTAACCACATTATTCCTCTTAAAACATAGACCCCAGACCATATGGATTACTCTTAGATTTTTTGGATATCCCATACCTTATTGAGAGTCACACCAATATATTATGTGGGGTTGGATCTTGGAAACACATGTTATGAGTCCTTTATTCATTGTTTATCATCATTCTTCTGGATCTTCTCACTTTTACTTTATAGGAACCATAAATTGGGGATATTATGGACATTTCATTGGGTTGTTTCATGATATAATGGGATTTCTTATAGATTTATTATGATAGAGGAATGTAGAGACTATATATTCCTAGATCATTGTGCATTTATTTGAGAATTTCCTTATTAAGATGTATTCCAAACATACATCAATCTTGGGATTGTTGAATCTAGGGTTCCTGAAATCATTTCAATGGTATATGGACTTTATTTTCTTTTTTATTGTTATTCATATCTTTTGGAGTACATATCCCCTTGGTTAATTGTGAATAACATATTTTTTAGGTGGGTGGTTTCATAAAAATCAATTATTTTATAAACTATTTTCTCTCCCATTTTGAACTAGTAATATAAATTATCTGATGAAATGTTATAAAATTATTGAAATGATATATCTTTGGATTATTTTAAAAATGGATTTCCCCTCCCGTATCGATGATGGTAAATGATAATGAAAGAGGAATCTTTCATGAAATTTGGTAGTTTGATTACTGATATGTTATATACCTAGAAATGATTTGAACTATGAATCTGAGAGCCTCTAAGTGAGAGATATTCATGAAATTGAATGCCTCCAATTATGGTATGTTTGAGTAATTAAAAGTCTCCATGTGTGGGATCTGGAATAATAGATCCTATGGTACATAGTAGGAGTACAGATTTGCGATAATCATTCTAGGATATTTTATATTTTTGGGTGTCACCCAAATTCTTAAGAATCATCAATTTATTTTTTAAATAATTTCAAAATGGCATGTTTATTGGGTATTACTTATATATTCAATAAAGTGTGGACTTCCATGTTTTATTGAAAGTAGTTCAATTCTATATTTAACGCAATCCCTTTAATTAAATGTGAATAATTAGTAATTATTATTAAATAATAACTATGGAAAACTATGTGGGATCCTATGGGGATTAATTTTCATATCCAATATGAATAATTTTTTTTAAAATTCTATTTTTTCTAACACATATTATTGGAATAAATATTAGAGAGGTGACATGTGTCTATGTTTGAAGAGTTTGTGTGTATGGATATGTAATTTTGGCAATTCTATCCTTAAATCACATGGATATGGGTTGTCTTTAGACTTAGTTAAGTTGGATTATTTATTTTGGTCCATAACCTATTTTTAAATATTTTCATCAACTTATTCTTCAAAATTTTCTCTTTAAATATAGTATTTATTTAATAAAATCCCTATATTAATTATTTTTATTTTAGTTATTGTCATTCCCAATGGTAGTTTTTAAAGGCTAGGAACATTTCGCTAGAGCATGGGGATTGTGAACACTCTTTGGGCCTTTAAGTGGGCCAAATGCGATGTCCAATTCAAGAATGACTAGGTTTAGTTGATGATCAATTTTTATCATTGAGGGAGATTCCTTTTTTATGGTTTTCTTATCAAGGGACATTATGGTGGACAAGAGATATGTTTTTTAGAGACTTATGGGGTACTCTATGAGTGATTTCCCAGCAAACTGTCATCGTAGAAAACCATCAATTTAAATGGGATGATGGGAAGAATGTCTCTCATGCTGAGTTATGGTCTAATAAAAGTTATTTATTGTCTTCTCTTGATTAATACTGATATATATCTCTTATTGGATGATGTAACTTTTATTCTTTAATGTAGCTTTATTCCCCCTGGATGATTAGCTATAGTTCCTCATGAGGGTGAAATTGTAAATACTCTATAAGAAATCACTCTAGTCAATCAAAATCTTTTTAATGTAATAGTTCAAGTGGTTTATTAAATGGAATATGTATTTATCCCCTCCTTGACTCAAGATAGTGATGTGTAACCAAGGACTGCTAGAGATAAATATCGACCCTACGAGGTTATATTCTCAAAACCACCATCCTACCTTGCATCAAATGATACACATGAATTAGAGGAATAGTCGGGAGGATTGAATGGATTTTTGAAGTTATAGGAATTCTAGAATTTTTAAAAGTGAAATAGGACACCTTTAATCTTAAAGGCCCATGTAGGAGAAGGTGGGACATAGTGTCTCAAGAAAAAAAAATGAAGGTTTGTAGTGGAGAGACTTCAATAACATATTTTTAATAATTTTTTGCACTAAAATATTATCAATGGATAAATACATGGATTTTCTCAACTTCCTATAGTGTGATCAGAATTTGAACGAATATGGAAACTATCTTCCAATATTTTTCGATTTCTATCTTCTATTGGTATCAAAAGATAAGTTAAAGGCTCAAAGGTTCTAGATGTTCTTACAAATTGATATTCATTCATAGGTTTTCAGTCTAAATTTTACCTCATATATTAATGTGGTTGAAAAATCCATGATGGTAGAAACATTCTATGAAGTAAAATTATGGTTAGTTAGAATTCAACATAAAACAAGTGGTTGTTTCATATGACCCCAAATAAAAAAAGTGAAAGTGGAACACTTTTCAAATGGGTGGTGGTAGTGGTCCCAAAAATGGTCTTATACAACATAACTTTAATGGATAATAGTGGTTCTATAACTTTTTTCCAGTTTGTTTTCATAGGGAACATAAATCATAATTTCCCTGCACCTAAAAAGGATTATAACTTTTGTGGATAGAAAATTAAAATACAGATGTTTTTTCAGGTTCTCTACTTTTTACAATATATAATAGGATCGTTAGACCCTAATGTATTTGTGGTTTAATTTGAATCCTCAATGATATAATGGTTTTACAAGTATGCCTCTCGAATGAATGAGTTGCATTTCGTGGATGTTTGTTTAGTGTTTGTTAATATAAATACTTCGATCATGAGTTGCACTATATTTTTGAATTCAACTTTAGATAATTCTTTATTTGATACTCATTCGTGTCATTATTTTATATCAACCCACTTTAGGAATCTTTTAAAATATCTATTGTATGTAATGATGTTTTTCATATATTTGATTAAAACTATTAGAAAGAATTTAGAGCATGGTCTCTGATTTACATCATGTCCTTTTTCATTAAATGAATCTAAATTAGTTGGTATTTTCTAGTTCTCGACATGAATATATTTGATGTTATTATCTATATTGATAAGTTGGGGGCCCATAAATCTAAATATGAATATTCTCATCAGTGGGTATCCTTTTCAATAAATGATAGTGGCTCTCAGATGATTCAGATAGAATGAAATCAATGATATAGTCAAGAAGGACCTCATTTACATATTGGTGGGATATTATAATATTCTTTCGTAGATGATTTTTAATATGGACAAAAAATTTGTGAGTCAGTACCAGTGGAAATAGAATTTTTTTAATTATTTCCAGCTGATTTATTTGGTCATCCTATAGAGGGGGATGTAGAGTATTCAACTGATTTGGCACCAGGATAATAGATTATATCCTTTCCTCCTTATTTTATGGAACTAGTTGCATTGATGGTATTGAAGCTTTAGTTGAATTATTTTAATGCTAAATGCTTCACTCACCTAATTGTATACCCTGTGAAAACACAAGTGTTTACCTGTGAAATTTGATTGATCGCTCATTTTATGTGTCAATTATTATAAGATCAATATGGTAATGATTAAAAATAATTATTCTTTTCACCATATCAATGTCATGTTAGTTCATTTATTGTGAAGACGGTGGGTCTTGAAAATTGTCCTCCAATCAGAATATCATCATCTTCGAGTTATGGAGATAGATTTCCTGATGACCAACTTCATGAGAAGTAATGTTTTAATAACTTATGATTCCTTTTGGGATGAATTTTTTTTACAATTATTTACATGTCCTTGATGAATTGGATTTAAAACCAATACATGGATTCATTATTTTTGGTATTCTTTTATGAAATTCTTAATTTATCTTCAAATATAGATGAGAATTTTCATTACGAGATATCTATTTTAGGAATATAGAGATATAACAACCATTAATATATGTTATAAAACTGTAATTTCTAGATTCAATAATTTTTGTTCTTAGGATTTTTGGTTTTAAAAGTTTTAATCATAATTGATATTATAAAGGGGAAATATTTATTTTCATGGGTGGATACATGAAAAGTCTTACGATATTCCAAGTTAACTGGGTTTGGTATGATAGTAGATGTGATTTTTGAAAGACTTATCAAAGATTTCAAAATTTGATGGATTGAAGTAGTGTAGGAACTCATTACTTATTTTGATTTTACCGTATAAGGGAATGCAATTTGTAGAATTTTTTGAAAATTTAGGTACTAGATTGGGATAGGCTATTATTCAAAAAGATCATTTTATGGAATAAAAATATTTTCAGAATATCCCATAGGAGAAGTATTACCCCACCCATGATATATAACCCACAATACTTATTTATTCCCTCAAGATTTAGAGACACTATCCCTTTGGGTAAAGGTTCACTATCTATTTTGAGCATAAGGGTTCAAGTAAAATATTTTCTTAGAAGGACCTGAACCATAGGTTGTGGGAAGTGGAGGATAATATTTAGACTTTCAACTTCAAAATCACCTATACTCTTTGAAAGGGTAATATAATTGTAGATGAAAATGGAATGAAGAGTTTATGATTATAGATAACTCTTCATATAGTGTAAAACCGTTATCGAGCAGTATCTTTCTTGAAAGTGACTTCTTTGTTTTAGAAATTGAAATTTTGTTCATTTATATTGAGGAAGGTTTGGGGGAATGTTTTAATTATTTTTAGTGATATGTTCATATAGGTAAACAAATTGTAGTATGAAATGAATCATCGTTTTTAACGGATAGGTTTGAAAATCATCATACATGATTTTATTGTTTCATTGATATAATTATTAAACAATTAAGAAAACAACATCAAAAGACTTTTAGTTTTATACAACCTCTAATAATTCATTTATTTAATTGCGATGTGGTCTCCATGGATTTCATCATCGTGCTACCATAGACTCATAAATGGAATCATTATTTATGGGTGTTGAATTATTGACCAACCATTCTGGGTTACATCATTCTAATTCAAGACACAACAAATAATATGGATTTGGGAAAAATCTATCTTAAGCAGATTGTAAGTTTGTACTATTTTCTAGCAACTAATATTTTAGATAGTATTTGATGGTTTACCTAATGTTTTTGTAAAGGCTTCCATGACGTAATGGGTTATCATGTTAATTTATGTATGGCTTACCATCCTCAGATGGGCGTACATTCAAACTGAGTAATTCATATGTTAGAGGATATTACTTGTGCATATATAATGGAATTTAGAGGATCTTGGTATAAATTATCAGGATTGGATTAGTTCACTTACAATAATATTTATCTATTATCGATGATAATGGATACCTTTGAGGCATTGTATGGTCAACATTGTAAATCACCTTTTTGATAGCTTGTGACATGTGAAATTTCTCTCATGGGACCAAGAATTATTTATGAGAAACAGAAACAAAATTACATTATTCATCAATGACTAGAGATAGCTCAATGCTAGGATAAATATTAAGTGGATCGTCGAATCCTACCATTTCAATTTTTTGGTAAGAGGCCGAATATTCTGGAATGTCTTACCTTATTTGAATCACTATAGGATATAGGGGAAGTGTAATTTAATACCATGATATGTGAAACCTTTTGAGATCTGTGACCATATTGGAAATATAGATTATCAATTATATTTTATATCTTATTTAACTTCTATCCATGATGGTTTTTACGTATAACATCTTATTTAGTTCTATATTTTTCCTTCTTATGATCTAAACTAATAAGATATTATTTTGAAACAAGATATATAAATAGTAAAATGATCAATTTTGATTGTTCATTTAGAGGAAAATATTATTTATGGGATGTGTATTTTTTATTCTACGTGTTATTGAAGGAAATAACATATAATCCAGATATATGTTAGTTGTGATCAATGATGAGGGAGAAATTGTCATCTTTTATATGATCAAACTTCATCTACTTGAATTTATTGGGGGTGAAATTTGATATGGTTTTGTGAATTAACAAAAATATAAGTGACTTTTAGGTACTTATATTTTTTGGTCCATATTATGATTTGATTCATTCCTGATATGTTCGTGGGGGGGGGGGGTTGGGAATGTCTAGATTTCATTGGGCCTGTGCATGGTCAATGTAGAGTTAGGAAACAATGTTCTATTCCATGGAATTCCTGTGACATGAGGTGATTTGGGAAAGTGTAATTGACATGGATGGTTCATTGATATCTAAACTACATGTGAAAATAGTTTTTATTTACAAAGTAGATATAACTAGATGTGCGATTGGCCCATATTTTTCCAAACAAAAATCAGAACCATGTGCTAAAAATTAATTAATTTCCAAAAAAAATATGAAACCAATTCACCACTCTCAAAAGAAATTATTCAACCAATATCATATTCTATGAAATAGAGTTATTAGACTTTTATTTTTAGGATCTCTTAACCCTTTTGTTGAGTGATACTAATTGATAATGTGGTGTTTGATTTGGGAAACACAATTTTTGATTTCCTTCTTCATTATTCTTCATTGATTTTCTAGATATCATCCCTGTATCTAATAGAAAAGCATATATCAAGGATTTAATGTATATATATATTGGTTGTGTCTAGATATAATGGGGTTTGTTAAAGACTTATTATTATAATTGAATACTGAGATGTAATAAACCTTTATCTTTAAGTGTTTCTTTAGAAATTTTTATAATAAGAGTTTTTCTTGCATATATTAGTCTTGGTCTTTTTAACCTATATTTCATGATATTGGTTCCATGGTTTAGGGATTTTTTTCTTCATATTATCCTGCAAACATCATAGTTTGGGGATCCAATTCAATTATTGGGTATTACAGGTTTTTGAGCATACTGGTTTCATGGAAATCCTTTATTTTATAAACCATACATTCATGATCAATTGAAGTTGGATTTTTATGATTATTTAATGTCAGGATATAAGGTTATTTAAATTTTATGTTTCATCTTTCTTTGGTGAAATTTTTCACCTTTGGTTATGATAATGGAAAATGGATTTCAAGGAATGTTTTATTGTGAATGTGGGGATTTTATTATTGTTATGTTTCCTTTCATGAAATTTTTTGAACTTTCGAATTGTGATCCTCTATGAATTGGTTGTCTTGGAAATTTAAGGGCCCCATAACTATCATATTTGAGAATATTAAATCATCCATGTTGGAGATATGTCAAATGGGGACCTATGGTGCTCTAGATGTGGATAGATTTGGGAAAATCATTCTAAGATGGTTTTTAGATTTTCATCACAATCATATAATTCAACTCTATATAAACTTTTTATGGCTTGGGATTCATTTATAAATGTGTTTTACTCACCCCTAGAACTATTATATTGGGATATGTTGAAATTTTTTCATTTGATAACTAATTTATGAGCATCTTGTCTCACCCAGACTGAATTGAACCTAATAGTAATTTCCATGGTGCTTATTTTTGATTTGTTATTTATAAATTCTCATAAGAATAATATAATGTCCCTAACCCTAGAGAAACAAAACTAGTGCTCCAAACTAAGTCACCACACGACATTATGTGAACCTCCTCATATGTCAGAGCATTCTGAATAGTGGTGAGGTACTAATTCATCATGTGGGGAGACTATACCTTCTTTGTTAGAGTAAGTCATAAAAGATAACAAATTAAATAAATGATATTATATAATATGAATCAAAAATATTTATTTAAAAACACATCCCAAATAGGTTAAACACTAAAACAAAAAAATTGATCATGAAATTTCATGATAATAATGCCAAATGAGAAGGAAAACCCAAAAAACGACAAACAACTAACTCCCAATATGGGTCCTGAATCTATGTATGGATCAACATCCATGAAATTTCTCTACCCCAGTCATCTTTGTAGCATAGTGACTTTTCCCTTTTCCCAAACCGCAAAAATGAAGTCTTCTTGGGTACCCAATGATGGCCTGAGTAAGGTGGGAGTACAACTTTGTAGTCCACCACCAACAATTTCTACAATATATCCACTCTAAAATGATAGGGAATGCATGTATAAAATAAATGATAAGAAACCAAAGTCAAATCAAGTACCACAAGCTAACAAAATTCCTTCTGAACTATTTCTGAAATTATTTTCATTTCCACCACCTATAACATTTTCATTACCCAATTTATATTTTTCACATGTTCTATGGAATATGCATTTAAATTATTTTCAGAATATCTTATGCCAGTCAATTTTCATACATAAGGTTATAAATCAGGTTCCCATTCTCCCTAGGGTTAAAATTTCATATTCTAATTGTAACACCCCGAGATTTTATGAAAAATATTCTTTTTAATTTCATTAATGTCTTGTGTTGTACGCTACACCAAAAGGAGCTTGCACAACATGCATCCTTGACTTTCCATGCATTACACGCAAACACGACCTTCCTCGATAGTGTCTGTAGTACGCAATACCGAGTTTTACTAAACAATGATATGCTATTAAAATATTATTAAAACTAGCCGTTATGAATAGTAATAACCACTTTTTGTAATTTTTTAAATTCTATTTTTCAAAATGGACTTCATTTTTGGATTCAGAATATCGAAATTAGATTAGGGTGAAATTTTGGTACTTTTTGGATAACTTTCATTTTCTGATGAATAGTGAAAATTACTAAATTTTAATTAAAATCAACCTTTTTAATCGAAATAATTAATAGTGATAAATTATTAATTTGAGGGGTTTTAAAGTATATTTAGAATATATTTTTACAATTTAATATAATGTTTTTCATTGGATGTAATTTCACTTTTAAACACGACATAAACATGTGTCAATATTCTGATAGTTATTATCTCTTAAGAACACGCTATTTGTTTTGACAACGGGAATTATTTTTTAAATTAATTAATACAACTGATATGTTTTGAATTTGGTAAAATAGACATTATTTTTGGGTTCATTATATCAAATATAGCTTAGCCCTAATTTTTGGTATATTTCTGGAAACTTTCATTTTTTGATGAATAGTGAAACCACTAAGTGGTAGTAAAAAAAATGAATTTTTCATAAAACATAATTTTAACACTTCTGTGAGTGGAATTTCAAAAATCCGAGAGACACGGTTGATGTCAGTAAGTAAAATTTTGTTCAACGAGATGAAAATAATTTTTAGTGAATAGTAACTTTTTACTTTTTTTTACCGCGGTTAAAAGTAAATAGGGTAATTAAAGGTAAAAATGATATTATTATTACCCTAATACATGTCCTAATTCTATTGGATAAGTATAATTCGACCCAAAAAAACCATAGGAATAAAATATGACCATTTATGCCCACTTGGATTAGATTAGGACATTTATTATTAATTTATTTAATGAAGGGTTAAAAGAGTTAAAATAAAAGTTTAATAAGTAGATAGTTTTTAATATAGGGTTATACCTAAGATAAATTCGACTACAAATCTTCATTAGAAAGCCAAAAATATTTTCTACATAATGGTACTTTATTTGTAATTTTTATACATTAAATAATTTAATTTATTTATGACACAACGATGATGTAGTAATTATCTTATTAATGAAATGTTGACATAATTGATGTTATAAATACCCAAATAAATGTAAGTTGAGACTTTTAATTAATTCCACTAATTTTCTAGGTTAATATGAAATGTTAGTATTGATTAAAGTTACTTTTTTAGAACTAATAATTCTGTTATGATTTTCACAAAAATCAATTACAAAATAGTGTCAAAATTGACATAAAATAGTTTTTAAAAAACATATTATATTATTAATTGTTATTTTATTCCTAAAAATCTAAGGATTGGCCAAATTACTTATATAAGGTTTTATATATTAATAATAAACAACTTGGGGTTCGTTTGTCTTGTTATAGTAAGTTTATTAACCTTATAGTGTAAGAACACAAAAATACATGGTAAAAGTAAAATTATCTAACTTAAAGTTAAAACTAAATGATAAGGTTAAAATAGTAAACTAAACTTGCCCAAATTCTGTTGGATGAGAGTATTTCGACCCATACCAACCCTATCTTCAAAATAAATCAATTTTGATCTATTTAAAACCGAATATGGCTTATAATAAAATAATATTTTTAGTTTTTCCAAAGGTGCCCCTCTCCTCCCTTATAAAAGGGCACTTCCTCCCTCTCTTCCTCACACCACTTTGAGCCTTCAAGCTCGGCCAAACCCCACCAACTTCTTTTCTCAACTTCCCTAGCAGCATCCTAGAGGTCCCGGTCTTCTTTAAAGACCAATTTTAGTTCCCTAAGAGGGGGACTCAAAGAGGCGCTTCAAAGAAGTGGTAATGTCCGTTACCGATTCTTTCAACTTTATTTCTTGTTCCACTTCTTATTCTTAGGTTGTTTCATTATGAAGTAATAAAATCAGTATCACTCATATACTTATATGTTATTATAAGTATGAAACAACCCTATTTCACCATCTATACATCCTACGGAAAATGAAATCACCGCACGTGCGTACGTATGGAATACCGTCTCCATGCCGTGGTGTAATCTATTTTCCACCACCACCTTACATGGATGGGTATAATGGTGTACATAATAACTATATATGAATATTGTAAAGTGACATTGATTCTGAAATAGTATACATACACTCCAATACAATTCCACGATCATGAGAACGATATCATCGCTCGTGCGTACATACGGACTGCCGTCACCACGACGCGATGAGATTCATTCCCCACGTTAACCATTCATGAATGATTATAAAGTATATATAATAGGTAATCATGAAATATATGACATAATAATGATACTATATTTATGTGTATATAAATGTATGTCATCTACTTAATTCCATTCATCTTAATAAGGAAATGAAAACAACGTTCATGCGTACGTACGGCCTACCGTCTCCATGAACAGTGTATTTCTTTCTATTTACTGATCTAATATATATATATATATATATTCTGAATATATATTATATATAAATCATGTTTTATATTCTGGAATTAAGTAATCATGATCTATGTAATCATATGAATAATTACAAGTCAAAACACGGACAACAAATGAAACGATTTTACCCAAAAAGCTCTTTAACATGGAATTTACAAAAGAACGGGTAATATAAAGTCATAAGTGAACTATATATGATATCATAACAATTATTATGATTCTGGAATAAGTCAATGACATTATTTAAATCATTATATAGGAGGTTCGGACACTTACGAAGCAAATCAGACCTAAGGTAAGGGAAAATCTCACAATCTCATTTTTATCCGAGATTGTTTATACTTTGGTATTTACTAGGGTGTATTTTATTATACACATCCATGTTTCCTCAATATGTAATATTATTTCTATCCTCCTACAATTTTTTAAATACAATTTTACCCTTCGGTGAGTTTTTAGTAAAAGAGATGGAAGGATTCATTTGCTGTTTTTCTTACGAGGTACTTTTCTAATTTTCCGAAAAAAGTACGGGAAGAATGTTTTTTTAACTTATACGGCATGAATGGACTTTTAAAACATTATTTCCAAGAATCAACCTTTACAAGTTTTCAAGATTATTTTTAATCAACTTCTTTTAGTTTAAAATTGTATGACAAGTTAAGAAAGAAAAATGTTTTTGAAGTAGAAAGGATATTTTCATCAAGAATGGAGTTCAAGTGTTTTATCAAAATTATTTTCCATCTAAGATAATATAGGGTTCTGTTTCTATCCATATTATTACATTGATTTGATTATGTTGTGATGGAATTATTTTTATGAATTCTTTTATCTTATATGAATTGTTTTATGATGTCACGATGTTTAAGAATCCCATTTTTATTACATGGGTTATGCAATGATGTATGATTTATGATTTTGTGGAACACATAAGAATGGAATAATTATGAGATGGGTGGGACCTATATCTCCCTCCAATTCATTGGGTAAATATTTTATATCTCATGAGATAGACATGGCTTGAACGGCAGGTTAAACTGGTTCAGTGAAACAGGACTGAAACGAGGAGGGAACTCTGTTCAGAAGTGGACTTTGTCCACTAAGATAGTCCTGGTAATGAGTCTTGACTAATAAGAAATGATTCTCTAGGATTATGTGTGTATGACACAAAGTTTCATGTTTTAAGTTATGATTATTGGGATTACATTTCACTACTATGATTTATCCCATGTTATGATATTATGATCTCTTTTTCAGGTTAAGATTTCGAAAATGTTATGTTCTTATGAATATGATACGATTGATATTTTTTTTGTTTACCCTTACTGAGCATTTGAGCACACCCTTTTATGTTTTCTTTTCCCCAGGATATAAAGAAAGGTTTTAGGTAAAAAAAGGAAGATCTCTATGGGATATGTTGAAGATCTTTCACCACGATTAGAAGATTATATTCTGGGTTTCCAAAGACACTAAACTATTACGGTCCTTGTGTGTGTGTTTTTGTTATGTACTAAGTATTCCGAAAAATTAATGTAATGTCCATGTACGTTATGCTTTGGGTCTCTATAGTTGGTATCAGACGAAAGGTTTAGTCATCCTTTGGAAACTAGGATGCGAAAATGTTAGTGAGATCCCTAGATATATTTCTAAGGTATGCCTAGGGATGTCCCTATGGATAAGTATACGTATAGGATATAGTCCTAGAACTACGGTAATGATCTTAGAATTTAACCTAAGATGTTAGATAATGAAGGTACTCCCCCTTTATTGTGTTGTTTTCCCTACCATGATTTTTTCCTCTCACGCTATTCTTTTTGGGTTTTAGATGATGGCTGGAACCCGAAGGAACCGTGTTGATCAATGTAATGGACAATGCAATGATTTTCCTCAAGAACAAACTAATGTTATGGGAGATGGAGTGAAAAATCTTATTACTATACTTACACAAGCTATGAATCATTCTGGACTTCCAAATGAGCAGAAAAGGGAACAATATTCTATTGAGTACTTCATGAGGCAACGTCCACCTTCTTTCAGTGGGTCATCTGATCCACTTGTTGCTGAACAATGGATCTGTACTACTGAGAAGATATTTTCAGTTCTTCAATGTTCTGAACAAGATAAAGTCATCTTAGTTGTGTATCATTTGTAAGGTGATGCTGATCAATGGTGTAATCTTATCAAGAATACGAGGCCAAGAGATGAAATTGAGTCCATGGAATGGGACGAGTTCAAGAACTTATTTTTCAATAAGTACTTCCCTTGTATTCTTCGAACAATGATAGAGAAGGAGTTTCTTGAACTAAAGAAAAAGGATGATGAATCTGTTGGTATATATGAAGCGAATTTTACATGGCTTGCAAGGTATGCATCTGGATTTATCATCCAACACGAATGTAAAGTTGATCGATTCTTCAGTGGCTTAAAACCAAATCTTCGAAGGGCATTAGCTATAAGAGACTTCAGTAGCTATGAAGAAATTGTGTGTTGTGCTATCAAGGTAGAATTGGAAGTTGGTGTTACTTATCCATCTCATAGTTTTGACAAGAAACGAATGATGGAGTTCAAGGAGAAATCTCAGAATAATGGTGAAAAGAAGATGAATGTTTCCTTATGCTCAATGTGTGGAAGGAAGCTTGGTGGAGATTGTCTTAAAGGGACTAGAAAATGTTTTAAGTGTGGAAAAGAAGTTCATCGAGCAGTTGAGTGTCGACGTAATGGAAAAAGGGTTTCTAATGATGTGAATAATGAAAAGACCGCAAAGAACGCACCAACAACACTTCAATGCTTCAAGTGCAAGGAAATGGGAAATTATGATAATAAATGCACTAATCCAAGGGTGAGTGATGATCGACATGATCAACCACTTAAGGCAATGGACAAAGGGAAGTCACATGCGATCACTATTGGCGATGTTGAATATGACAACAATGTGGTGGAATGATTAAGTGTTTATATAATGGGATTCCAAAATAATGTTGTATATAGTATCGTGGAATATTGGAATATTTATGTATTGGTCTATTGTGGTTTTCAATGGTACCAGTAACCATGGAAAGTGATTGAGATATTTTTAGAAAAAAATATGATATGCGCATAATGAACGGAAAATGAGAAAATGAAATGTTTGACAGTATTCATGAGCTCATGAGTGATATAAGGACTAAGTGATATCATGGTTTGAGTATATATAGAATTTTGAGGATTTTGGTATGTGGAAAGATTTAGCTTTTAACAGTATTCATGTTTTCAATAAGGTTCAACGGGTATTCATTTTTTTCAAGAGAATACATGATTAAGGCCTTCGAATGTTTGGAATGTGACCAACAAGGCATATCTCATGATATATGGGGATCAAAAATGGTATTAACATGCTAGTTGTATGAACTCTTTGGTAATAGTTTTCACTATAATTAGATAGTATTATTTTAGATAAGCCTAAAGATTGGAATGGATTATGTCGTATATAAGTTAGTATTGTTTAAGGATAGAAGTTTTTCCAATATTATTTATGGGATGTTATAGTAATGTAGTTTTAGAAAAAGGACAACCTGCAGGATGAGTGACAACCCATCTCGTCGGACAAGTCTGTGGGAATCGAACCCACAACCGAAGTGCGACTGACCTTTATCACCTACCACTGGCCTACAGGAAGTCCCTGTTTAGTAGAAACTAGTTTTATTATATTAAGCAGCATGATATAAGAAGTATATGTCCATTTTATGAACCATATATGATTAATCTCACTATATATAGACTTATGTATTTTTTGATAACTTTTCTATCCTTTTGTTTGAGACAGATGGAATGACCCATCGTTCTATCACATGATCTGCTAACACATCACGAATGACAAATTCAACTTCATTTCTTTAAGATATTAAGTGGAAATGGTTCAAAGAACGACCGACGGTGAGACTATACCAAAATCACGAAAGTATTTCTTCTAATTCCAATTTCATTAACTTTAGGAAAATGATCTTGAAAACAAAAAATATTGTCCTAGTGCTCTTATATCTGATGAATCAGATGGTACCTTAGATCGTCACAAATTTATGGCTTTGTGATTGCTGGCTTTTCCATAGCCATGTTCTCTACCACTCTCCATCAGAACATGATGGTTAGATTTCTCTTCCATATCCATATTTTCACCTATGTGGAAACCCAGTGATTAGTTTATTTAGGTAACCATTACGTTTAATACTTTTGTTTTTAAAGATTGGTTTTGGTATTCCTTTTTACGATGTGTGTTTCTATTAAAGAAACTTTCGAGTAGTAAACCATTTATAACCCCGATGAATTTCGAGGGTGAAATTCATTTTAAGAGGGATAGAATGTAACACCCCGAGATTTTATGAAAAATATTCTTTTTAATTTCATTAAGGTCTTGTGTTTTATGCTACACCAAAACGAACTTACACAACATGCATCCTTGACTTAACTTACATTACACACAATCGCGACCTTCCTCGATAGTGTGTGTAGTACTCAATACCGAGTTTCACTAAACAACGATATGCTATTAAAATATTATTAAAACTAGCCATTATGAATAGTAATAACAACTTTTTGAAATTTTTTAAATAGTATTTTTCAAAATGGACTTCATTTTTGGATTCGGAATATCGAAATTAGATTAGGGAGAAATTTTGGTACTTTTCGGATAACTTTCATTTTCTGATGAAGAGTGAAAATTACTAAATTTTAATTAAAAACAACCTTTTTAATCGAAATAATTAATAGTGATAAATTAATAATTTGAGTGGTTTTAAATTATATTTAGAATATATTTTTACAATTTAATACAATTTTGGTCATTGGATGTAATTTCACATTTAAATCAGACATAAACAAGTGCCAATCTTTTGATAGTTATTATCTCTTAAGAACACGCTATTTGTTTTGACGACGGGAATTATTTTTTAAATTAATTAATGCAACTGGTATGTTTTGAATTTGGTAAAATAGAAATAATTTTGGGTTCATAATATCAAATATATCTTAGGCCTAATTTTTGGTATTTTTCTGGAAACTTTCATTTTTTGATGAATAGTGAAACCACTAAGTGGTAGTTAAAAAAATGAATTTTTCATAAAAATTATTTTTACCACTTCTGTGGGTGGAATTTAAAAAATCCGAGAGGCACGGTTGATGTCAGTAAGTAATATGTGGTTCAACGAGATGAAAATAATTTTTGGTGAATTGTAACTTTTTACTTTTTTTTATCACGGTTAAAAGTAAATAGGGTAATTAAGGGTAAAAATGATATTATTATTACCCTAACACATGTCCTAATTCTATTAGATTATTTTAATCCGACCAAAAACAAACCTAGGAATAAAATATGACCATTTAGGACCACTTGGATTAGATTAGGACATTTATTATTAATTTATTTAAAGAAGGGTTAAAATAGTTAAAATCAAAGTTTAATAAGTAGATAATTTTTAATATAGGGGTATACATAAGATAAATTCCACTATAAATATTCATTAGAAAGATAAAACGATTTCCTACATAATTTTATTTTATTTTTAATTTTGAGACATAAAATAATTTAATTTATTTATGACACAACGACGATGCAGTAATTATCTTATTAATGAAATGTTGACATAATTGATGTTATAAATACCCAAATAAATGTAATTTGAAAATTTTTATGAATTAAACTAATTTTATAGGTTAATATGACATGTTAGTATTTATTTAAGTAACTTTTTCTGAACTAATAATTCTGTTATGATTTTCATAAAAATCAATTACTAAATAGTGTCAAAATTGACATAAAATAGTTTTTAAAACAAATATTATATTATTAATTGTTATTTTATTCCTGAAAATCTATGTTTCGGCCAAATGACTTAGAAAAGCTTATATATATTAATAATAAACAACTTGGGGTTCTTTTGGCATGTTATAGTACGTTTATTAACCTTATAGTGTAAGAACACAAAAAGAAACGGTAAAAGAAAATTATCTAACCTAAAGTTAAAACTAAATTATAATGTTAAAATAGTAAACTAAACATGTAAAAATTCTATTTTATGAGAGTATTTAGACCCATACCCATTTTAGATTCTAAATAAATCAATTTGGAGCTATTTAAAACCGAATATGACTTTATAATGAAATAATATTTTTAGTTTTTCAAAAGGCGCCCCTCTCCTCCCTTATAAAAGGGAACCTCCTCCCTCTCTTCCTCACACCACATTGAGCCTTCAAGATCTGCCAACCCCTACCAAATTCTTTTCTCCACTTAGAAACATCCTAGAGGTCCTGGTCTTCTTCAAAGACCAATTTTAGTGCCCTAAGAGGAGGACTCAAAGAGGCGCTTCAAAGAACAAGTAATGTCCGTTACCGATTCATTCAACTTTATTTCTTCTTTCACTTCTTCTTCTTCTTAGGTTGTTTCATTATAAAGTAATAACATCAGTATCACTTATATACTGATATGTTATTATAAGTATGAAACAACCATATTTCACCATCTATCCATCCTACGGAAAATGAAATCACCGCGCGTGTGTACGTACGGAATATTCTCCACGCCATGGTGTAATCAATTTTCCACCACCACCTTACTTGGATGGGTATAATGGTGTACATAATAACTATATATTATTATTTTAAAGTGATATTGATTCTGAAATAGTATACATACACTCCAATACAATTCCACGATCATGAGAATGATATCATCGCTCGTGCGTACGTACGGACTACCGTCTCCACAACGCGATGAGATTCATTCTCCACGTTAACCATTCATGAATGATTATAATGTATATATAAAAAGTAATCATGAAATAAATGACATAATAATTATACTATATTTATGTGTATATATATGTATGTCATCTACTTAATTCCATTCAACTTAATAAGGAAATGAAAATAGCGTTCATGCGTACGTACAACCTACCGTCTCCATGAACGATGTATTTATTTCCATTTACTGATCTATTATATATATGTATATTATGAATATAAATTATATATAAATAATGTTTTATATTTTTTTATTAAGTTATCATGATCTAAGTAATAATATGAATAATTACAAGTCAAAACACGGACAACAAATGAAACGATTTTACCCAAAACGCTCTTTAACATGGAATTTACAAACGAACAGGTAATATAAAGTCATAAGTGAACCATATATGATGTCATAACAACGAGAATGATTTTGGAATAAGTCAATGAAATTATTTAAATCATTATACAGGAGGTTCAGACACTTACGAAGCAAATCAGACATAAGGTAAGGGAAAATCTCACAATCTCATTTTTATTTGAGATTGTTTATACTTTGGTATTTACTGAGGTGTATTTTATCATCCACATCCGTGTTTCCTCAGTATGTAATATTATTTCTATCTTCCTAAAATTGTTTAAATCCAATTTTACCATTCGGTGAGTTTTTAGTAAAAGAGATGGATGGAATCTTTTGTCGTTTTTTCGGACGAGGTACTTTTTGACTTTTCTGAACAAAGTACGAGAAGAATGTTTTTTAACTTATACGGCATGAATGGGTTTTTAAAACATTATTTCCAAGAAGATTCCTTTACAAGTTTTCATTTTTATTTTTAATCTACTTCTTTTAGTTTGAAATTGTATGACATGTTAAGAGAGAAATATGTTTTTGAAGTAGAAAGGATATTTTCCTCAAGAATGGAGTACAAGTGTTTTATCAAAATTATTTTCCATCTAAGATAATATAGGGTTCTATTTATATCCCTATTATTACATTGATTTGATTATGTTGTGATGGAATTATTTTTATGAATTCATTTATCTTATATGAATTGTTTTATGATGTCACGATGTTTAAGAATCCCATTTTTATTACATGGGTTATGCAATGATGTATGATTTATGATTTTGTGGCACACATAAAAATGGTATCATTATGAGATGGGTGAGACCTATATCTCCCTCCAATTAATTGGGTAAAGATTTTATATCTCATGAGATAGACATGGTTGGAACGGCAGGTTAAATCGGTTCAGTGAAACAGGACTGAAACGAGGAGTGAACTCGGTTCAGAAATGGACTTTGTCCACTAAGATAGTCTTGGAAATGAGTCTTGACTAATAAGAAATGATTCTCTATTATTATGTATGTATGCCACAAAGTTTCATGTTTTAAGTTATGATTATTGGGATTAGATTTCACTACTTTGATTTCTCCCATGTTATGATATTATGATCTCTTTTGCAGGTTAAGATTTCCAAAATGTAATGTTCTTATGAATATGATGTGATTGATATTTCTTTTGATTACCCTTACTGAGCATTTGATCTCACCCTTTTATGTTTTCTTTTACCCAGGATATAAAGAAAGGTTTTAGGTAAAAAAAGGAAGATCCTTATGGGAGATGTTGAAGATCTTTCACCACGATTAGAAGATTATATTCCAAGTTTCCAAAGACACTAAACTATTACGGTCCTTGTGTGTATGTTTTGTTATGTACTAAGTATTCCACAAAAGTAATGTAATGTCCATGTACGTTATGCTTCGGGTCTCTACACTAATACTTCATACCGAACTTGGATCCTTGGTCCAAGTAGTTTCATCAAATTCATCTATTAGAGGTATAGAGCCTCAATGCCCTTTTCTAAGCCTTGCGTTACATGGTGGGGTTTGGAGCCTCACTATATCTTTACATGTTGGCATAAATCTGAATGTCTAGTACCCCACAACAAACAATCCATGTGAACATGATTATTTATCCATTTATGACATATATCATATTACAAACCATACATAATCCAAATCACATAACAATCACATTTGAGATTTCATTTAACATATAAATCACCCTTATAACTTTATCCATTAAAACAATTACTATTTAATTAGAATACCCCATTTATCTCATTTCCATTTTTATGCCATAACAGATTTAGTATATTCAAAAAATTCTATATGTTAACCAACTTAATTTAATCATCAGTTCCCTTATTCTAATCAATTTAATTCAACTTCCAATTAAAAAGAATTTTCCCATTTAATATGTTCACCATTTAATTTGAATTATCCCTCTTATTCAATTTATGTAGAATTCATAAATCACTTATCACAATTTCCTATATTACTTCAAACTCAATCCATGTGAATCAAAACAATCCCTCATAAAATTACAAATTAATAGACACAACTATCCATAGTTCTGTTTTAATTAAATAAAACATTTAAACAAGTTATTTATGTGATCTGCCTTATCCAAAATCAATTTCAGGATTAACATAATGATTTTGTATGATTAGGTTCATTGGAGCACCGAAGGGTCGCGTTAAATTTGTATAGACAACTTCAATGCACCCCAATGGTATCATGAGGGGTTTAATTATCTATTTCGAAATCCATTTTCTTAAATACTACTAATGTAATTAAATGAACAATAAGAGAGAAGAAAAAACATTAACATTAAATAAAAAATATAATTATAGACTATGAGATATAACATGTACACCATGTACATCAATTCCAATGATGAATAGACCCTTATCCTCATCCTTATGTCTAGATTCAAGAACTGTTTTAATCCCTAACATAATATCACCCAAAAAGATGGTTTTAAAGATTCAGAATAAGAAGAAAAAATATATAAGCCCTAATCCAGAAATGAGAAGTTGAAGGAAGAATAGACTCTCCCAGAGCATCGATTCACATCCAAAGACACTTCAAATGACCTAGATTTGAAGGATAACGATCCTTCCGAAACATGGAGGCGTTTGGTTCATCACTAGTGTTGAGAGGATGATAAATGAGGATTCAATCGGGTGAGATACTTAAAATCGCGAGGTGGTTGTTTGGTAATTTTTAAACTTTTAATTTGGCATATGGTTTGGCCATATATTTTTTCAAACCATGTAATGCCCGTTTTCTATCCACTATTTAATAGGGGTTAAGAAACAAAGATACCTAGGGATATCAATATGGTTTGAAAAACTATTTTACAACTAGGCGGGAAGCCTCTATCCATGTTTTGACGATTTGGTTTCCCCCTCGCACGATGTACACCAACCATCTTCCAACCCTACAATATACATTCAATGGCCCGATTCTCATTTATTTAATGTCTCAATCTTTCATAACACCCTTGTGCATTCCTAAAATCCTTGTAAACATTAAATTTTAAAAAATAGGATATTTAATATAAAGATTAAAAAAGGATTTACCTTCACGATGTCCAGGATCTTACAATCTCCCAACCTTGTAAGTGATCATCCTCAATCCGCACTTCCAGGCATCATTGATCTTCTTAAGAAAAGATATCGGGAAACTAGGACCATATATCTGACTACCATTCGAATGAATATTCCTAAAAAATACCATTTTTCCATAAAATAATTACCAAAAGCACAATCTTTAACCATAATACATTGTCACTATTATCCACAATTTGAACAAGATGACCCTTAAAGGACACATCAACCTCATTCTCTATATCCTCAACATAAATCATGTGAGATGGGTAATGGTGACACTATTAGAGATGTGAAACATAAAAAACTTCATCTACAACACTGTACCACTATGGAAGATCCAAAAATTATTACACTAGTCAAATCATGTCCACAATCTTAAACAGTACCACTTACCTGAGTGCCCACTTGCACTGTTTCAGAATTTTATGGTGACCTAACCATGGAAACTCCCGAAGAAACATATGATCACCCAAAACAAATTCCATAGGTCTATGATGTCTTACCACAGAAAAATTCTAACCACTTTGGTCCATTCCATAGGATTTCAAATCAACTAAACTTGTTATGATATCTCCTTCATGAAACACATTCCCAAAAACTTTGATTCCTGAGCTTCTAACTAACGCAGAGGACATCTACATGGTCTATTATAGAGCTCCAAAATCTGTTCCATATGAATTTTAGATGGGTTATTATTAATTTAATAAAACAAAATAATAAAAAAGTTCTTCTCCCACATGCCACAAAATTATAGGAAATGAGGCCTCAACTTATCCTCTAATACCTGAATGGTATGCTCTAACTACCCCTCTATCTAATGGTGAAAATTCATACTCAAAAACACCTAGGTACCAAGAAATTTCTTTAATCTCTACCAAAAGAGAGATTTATAATTTGGCTCACAAATTAAAACTATGGTTCATGGAAACCCATGAAACTTCATTATTTCATGAACATACATCTCTCCCAAATTATCAATAGTGACTATCACTTGAATTAATAAGAAATGTGCCACCTTGGTCAATTGATCCATAATAATCTAGATTTAATAATAATTTTGAGGTATCCTAGAAATACCTACAAAAAATACGTCATTAGTTATTCCCATTTCGAATCTAGAATAGAAAATTGATGAAAAAACCACCTAATCGCTGATCTCAGCCTTCATATGCTAGCTGGTAAGGCATTGTAATAAAAAACCTACAAATACCTTCTTAATTTATGGCGCAAAATAATGTATACAGAGAACTTGATACATTTTGGTAAGATGAGGATGCACAACCCACTTTGGTGTATGATACTTTTGTAATAAATCTTCTCATAGACATGTTGGAACAACCACCTGGACACAAAGATTAAAAACCCCTTCACACCCAACAACCCAACTAGACGATGGCTCCCCACATCTTCAACACACCCTTAAAGACACACAATCATGATCACCACACTTCCATTTGTCAATATGGGTTAGAAGCATGGAATGAACTACCAAGGATTCGAGGTTCACATACCCTTGACCATCCTTCACCTCAAGATTACTCTAAAAAATAGTTCCATTGTCTTCCACACCGAACATGATTCCTAAACCACCTAATTCTATGTATTTCAACTCAATGATTATGTGACAATGTTTCCATTTATTAGTGTGTATACTGGATAAATGTCCCCAGATTTCATTTATTGAAACCATATTCTTGTAAAAATATTCATATAACATGGAGAGAAAATGTACTTCAAAATTTTAGGATCTGTATACATCAAAATAATTTCTTCCAAACAATAATGTCACCAACATTTAAATAATTAATCACCATGTCCAATTGAAGATCAAGTATTGTGTAATTAAATTCATAAGTCTCATGTATTTTGATCCATAAACCACAACTCGGTCATCCTTCATCAAAACAAACAGAATCCAAACACCAGATGCATCAAAAAACAAGGTATACATCATACTTCAATCAAGTAAGATCAAAATTGATGTTGTTGTAAACCTTCAATTTAATTCTTTAAAATCAATCCCAAATTCCCCAAACCATTATCAATTTAAACCCTTCTTGGTCAATCCTAAAACTAGCACTACCAAATGAGAGATATCTTTGATGAACTATTTTTAATCACCCACCAAACCCATGAAACTTCAAACATCTACAACATTCATAGGCTGATCCCAAGGCACATCAACATCCATGTTCTCCAGGTACACAAAATTTTGTTCATCAGAAGTGAAATCACCCAAGAAATGTACTATCTCAATTGAAAAACTATAGTTAGATAGCTTGATGTATAACTTATTCTCTCTTAGTGTAAACATAATGATATCAAGATTTTCGGAATGATCTCCATGTGTTTTGGAATACACCATGATGTCATGAAAAAAGAAATCCATGTAATGATCTTGGTACAGATGAATGATTGTCTTCATTAGGGCTATAAACACTACCTTCACATTAGTAATTCCGATTAAAATCACCAAAAACTCATACAACGCATAACTACTCTAGATGGAATTCCCTGATACATCATGGGGTCTCACCCATAGCTGATGACACCTTGATCTTTGACCAATTTTGGAGAATATTATTGAACCTCTCAGCTCATCAAAGAGATCATCAATATGAGGTAGAGGGTATAAGTTATTAACTATCATCTTATTCAGCTTCCTATAATAGACACATATTCAGAAAGATCCATCATCCTTATGGGAATACAACATAAGATATACCCAAGGTGAGTTTCTATGATAGAATAAACATTTGTTTTCTAACTCCACCAATAGTGTCTTATGCTCCTGGGTTTCTGATAGCTCTATTCTATATTGTGGAATGGATACTTGTTATACTACCAAATTCAACTCTATCATTCACTCCACATCCCTATAACATGGAATCCTATATTTTTTAGGGAATATATAATGAAATTGATTAACCACCAGAGGATTGATAGACTACTTTACACCCCCATCATCTATAATTTCAAAAGTTAATTGGGCTGCGAGTGAACCCATATAAGGAAAAAAATACCCTTCACTGCTTGCCAAGACATCCTATTCTCTATGATGAACATATGTGTCTCCCTAATGAGATGTTAATGTTACCCTATGATGGTAATAATCAATATGGAAATTCTATGTCACTTCTCTGTCTGTTGTGAAAATTAGATCTAATCTTGATATCTCAAGCATGAGAAAATTACATAGGAAATGGTACCCAATAGATTTTTTCTCGCACCCCTTACATTGTTTAATGATCTTTGATAACACCCCTAATGGTGTATCATTCGACATAACCCTTTAAATACACTCCACTACTATTCCTAACACAATCTCAAACAAATTATAAATAAAAGAATGTGAGACACCCTTATCAAATGCCAGACTTGCAGGTGTGAATGATATAAGGACTATACCTCAAAAAGTTGGGGGTTCAACCTCCTCACCTCATAGTGTAGATTGAATTTCATGAATATGACATTCCCTTCTCTAAGGGGCCCCAATATTAGTTCCCATCATTTCAGTACCATGTTTGTATTGATTCCCTCACCCCAGAGTACCGCGACCACCACATCCACCTGAACAACCATTAAAACTCTAAATACCTTAATTGTAAGGGGTAATTGATCATTAAGAAGAACTCAGATTCACCCTTGATCCTATTTCTGTTTCCAAATGTCGAGGTTTCCTATAGAACCTCTACACATGCCCCATCCTGGCACATAACCGAAACTCAACTGGTCCTTGGGGAAAATGAACATGTATGTTCCCCAACCTGTTACACTAATAAAAAAACACCTCATCACCACTATGGGAGGCTATTATTCACTTCGTATCACACTGCACACTTCCACCATACTGAATATTTTAGGAATTATGCTTCATACCCAAGGAAGTCACACCACTAATTTGTTCATCTGGATCCATAATCCCATAGCACGAATCCCCATTCAAGATCCCTTCTAAAATATGGGCTCGATCCTCCACCTGTACAATCCTCTTCATAAAAGGATATTTACCTAAGACTTGATCGCTTGTCTAATTTCATCTCCGAAACATCTCACTTTTGTTACCTCATCTCCTTATAACACTAGAATGAAGCATTGAATGTCTGTAAAATAGACTATATAATCCATCACTATGATATATTAACACATCAACCTCATTTACTCTACAACCCACACTAATCGACATGTCTGTAGAAAAAACTGTTTCATAAAAATTACATGTAAACCCTTCCACAAAATACCTTCATCTTAATAGGTAAGGAACTATATATTCCACCAACACTATAGTTTCCCCTTTAACATATTGGCTTCCAACATAAATCTCTTATCTACAAGAGTCTGCATATGATCCAAAATTATCTAGATGGATTCTATCAAAAACTCTAAAACCTCAGGTCCACCCTGTCTAGAGAACATTAGAGGGTGTTCCAACTGAAACTCTCTAGTCAGTTCTAACACACTCTATACCAGGAAAGTTCAGTCAGAGGAATAACCTATGACCATTTATTAAAAGAAATAAAAAGTACAGTAAATAAGGAGATGGATGAGGGAGAACATCTTGCCCAAACCCAATCAAGAGTCCCCACCAAGCATAGCCAATTACAAGTCAAACCATAACACCCAAAACCAAAGACCCATACTGCTGATTCAACACTTTAACCAGCAGTTCATCATCTTCATCAAACAAAAACATCAAAACTTCCAGCTTTCAACAGCATATCATCACTGCAATTACTGCAGCCACGACTTCATTCCAGAGATCTTCCCGAAAACAAATCCCGAACCACATCAACATCTTGTCATCGACGTCAAAATCAGAAACCATCATCTCCGATAAGAAAGACCACCATCGTCGTCGACCACCCACATCGCCGGCGACGAACGAAGTGTCCTCACCCGACCTCCCGTAGAAGAACACCAGAAAATAAATAACCACACGGATACAACCAGGACCAAACAAAGCACCAGTTGAAACCGTCGCAGGAAAAATTGAAAACATGAAACAGAAAGGAAACCCTTCATCCTTGTTGGAACCTCCAAGAGAGAAACCCAAAGAACCAAACCTTAAAACCATCGTCTTCATCACCGCACACCATGAAATTAACAACGAAAAAAAGACCAAAAACAGCAATGGCGCCTGAAGAAGGCCCCAATCCGTTCCCAAACCACCAAAAAGAAACACAAACCAGAGAGAAACCATCACCACATCGAGCAGAAACCTTCAGAAGCCAAGAAACAGGCCCCCCGCCGCTTTCGGAACCGCACCCGAAGGACAGATCGACCACAAGCACTCTCAGACGCCGCTAAAAGCAACGATGCCCCCAAATCGCTACAACAGAAACCCGCATCCGGGTCCGCATCACGCTGCCTTGAGAAACCCTAGCCAAAACCACAGGCTAGAGTGGGAAGGAGGCCAAGCGACGATGTAAAATACCGAGGATGATAACGAGCTCGTGTGACGCCACTGGAAGAAACCGCATCTCAAGCGCGCTGAGAGGAATGCCGATGGGAAGACAAGCCTACCGGGGACCGGGGAGAAGAAGGCGGCGGCTTCTAACACACTCTATACTTCCTTCCCAGGATGACGTTCCATCATCAATATAAAATGAGATAATTTCTCACAAAATTGTAGCTATCCTCTATTACAGTGATCTACCAGAATTTCCTACCCTAGTTCTAGAGGTGCATTCTCAATGTCATCCACTTATTACCAAACTAACATGCATCAATGTCGTGGAATATTCCTAAATTTTCATGTATGAGTCTTAGAACATATAACATAAATATTCTAGAATTTATAGAAAGGAGAAACTTCACTAGCCATCACAAATCATTTCATAAACTTTATCGCATTGTCCTGACCAAACATAGAACACCACCCATGACCAATCCAACTGTGGGTCATGGATAATATGGGATAAAACAAAAAAAATAGCCATAATTATTTCACTAGGTACCCTTTTAAAATCACTCCTTAACTCAAAACACATAACTTTCCCCTTAACCACATTTCACATTTCAAAATTTATTACAACCAGTATGTTAAATCATTTACAACTATTAATTGAGCATATTTATTTAACCATTAAATAAAATTATTTCCATTTACGCATTACATCAACCTTATCAAACACAATTTTATATATATATTATGAATGTAAAATACATCATACCAATCATGCCCCACACACCCAACCCATGTGTACCTATCACGATGCATTCCGCATGTACACCAATGTGACAACAATGATGCATCAATTCCAAAACTTGTTCCATTCCATCCATGAGTAAAATATAATAAAACAGTTAGATCACACTAAAAGTGCATCACCCAATGATGAAATATCAATAAAGAGTAAAAAATCACATTAATAGCAATAATTTCATAGCCCGTACACTTGGGAATTCCTTTGTATATGAGAAACCTACTCCCAAGAACGAGCTCATTTCCATGGTCTCACACTTCCTAACCTATTGTCTAGCATCCCAAATAAGAAGACCCAAAAAACCACTTTGGTACCACTTTGTAATGTCCCTGACCTAGGATCCACTAAACCAGTGCTCTGAACCAGATCACCACATTACCTCGAGAGTGCCTCCCTATACGCCACTATTTTTTGACTAGTGTTGAGGGTCCAATGTATCATGTTGGGAGAATATAAACTCTCTATAAGAGTATGAAAAATCAGATAACATATGAAATATAGTATACAATATCAAATATAATATAAGCATGCATTGATAAGAAAATCAAAAACATGGTAAAAACTACAAAAAAACAAGTGAACAAACCATACCATGATAATTGTGATAAATGTGAAAGAAAATCCCAACAAAGATAAACATTTAACTAAAAAAAGTTGGTCCAGATGCTAGTTCTGGATCCCCATCCAACACATTCCTTTCCCAATTGACATCCATAGAATAGTTCCTTTTCCCTTTTATTGACCATTAAATATGATGTCTGATCAGGTACGCAATGGTGGCCCAAGAATGGAGTGAGTACAACTTAGTAGTCCATCACCAATATTAATTACAAAACATATATTTTAAAAAGATTGTGCTAGAAAGTATGAAATAAATGGCAAAAAAACCAATGATATCTTTTGTGGCAGAAGTTTAAAATATTCATCTTAACTAATTCTAACATTATTTCAATATTCATAACCTATACCATTTTCATTAGTCAATTAATTTTCATCACAAGTTCTATGGGTTAGGAATTTATACTATTTACACAATGGCCTAAGATAATCAATTATCATGCATAAAGGGATAAATCTAGTTCCCTGTCTCACTAGGGATAATATTTCATAGTTAAATATATCACACATACCATAGAGCCTCAGTCTAGGTAGTTTCATAAAATGAATCTGTCAGAGGTAGAGTGCCTTAGTCCCCTTTTCTATCCAATGAATTATAGGGTGGGGTTTAGGGCCTTATTCTAATCTGACCCATGTGCGTAGATACTTTTGTCCAATACCCCACAATAACCATGCGTTTTACACATGATTATTTATCCATTTGCCACATATACTATACCAAAAACAATAAATAATACAAAGAACATAAAAATCACACTTAGAATTTTATTTAACACATAAATAACCCTTTTTTGATTATCTGTTAACTGAATTACCACATACTTATGATTGCCTATTTATCCTAGTTCAATTTGTATGTCTTAAAACATTTATCAGATTCGAAAGTTTACAAATGTTAAATAATTTAACATAATCATCAATTCCATTATGATATCGCATTTAACACATTTACCGCTTAAAAAGAATTTACCAATTTTACATTTTCACCATTTAATACGCATTAAACCACATATGATTATCAAGTATAATTCAGAAATCACATAGCACGATTTCTATTATTACACCCCTCTCAATCCATCTTACGCAAAACAATCCCTCATCCCATTAACATCATATACACAAAACTACCCATATTTATCTTTTAATGAGATATAATGTATCAATATATTTTTCATGGGATATACCTTATCAAAAATAAATTTCGGGCTTTACATTACCATTTTCATTGTTTAGGATAATTGGTGCACCCCATGGGTGTCCCTAAATTGTTCTAGTCATCATCAATGCACCCCATGAGGATCTGGATGGTTATAGTCCACATTTAAACATCCATTTTATTAAAATTTACTAAGGTAATTAAACACACAACAAGAAGTAAGAGAACACAAAAACATGCATGAAAAAAAAACAATATAAAGGAAATGAGATATATCTTATAGACCACATACTTCAAATACGGAGATGAATACACCCTTTTCCTAAGCGTTAGATCCAAATTAGAACAACCTTTTAAGCCCAAACATAATATTCAAGATTGTATTGGAGGATTTTGGTTCATTCCTAGGGTTGAGAGGAAGATAAATGGGTTAGAAATCGAGTGGGAGACTTAAAATCATAAAGGGGTAGTATTTAAATTTTTCACTTTTGACAGGGGCCTTGGTTTGGCTGCACGGTATTCCAATCTATGTACCAACCATGAATTAACCTCTTCATGAGCATTGTCAATCCCCACAATAATGTGGGGAGGTCTGCGTGGTTTGACAAACAGTGTGTCAATTGTGTTAGAACACTCTATGAATGGATACACTGTTTGTCATTCTAAATTTCACGGTTTACATTATCCTCATTCCAACCGTGAAAGATACAACGAATTGACTGGTTTCACATTATTTTGTGTCCCAAATACCCGGCACACCCCCATGATTTCTCGAACACCCAATTAAAATTCCACTAACCATAAATAAATAGATTCAAATGAAAATTTAAACAAGGAAATATCTCCATGAAGTCCATGATCGTACAAATTGATTTTTATAAATTCAATAATAATGGTTTTTTAATATTGTTTATTAAATTATTATAAAATTGTTGTATTTCAAATTTTTATTGAAAATTTTGTAAAGATATTTTTCGTTCTTTATATTTCATTAAATGTTCATGCTTTTTTATTAATGTTTTTATATGGAACACATGGTGGGATCCTAAAATGATTTTTTATCACACATTTCACAAACATTTGAGTGTGCATTTATCGTATTTTATCTTACATAGGTAATGTCAACATTAATCATAGTAGAGGAATGATTTTTTTAATAGGGTGGGAGAGTTGGGAAGTTACCTAGTGGGATGTTTTCATTTATATCACATGGATATGGGTTGTTTCTAGTATCAGATACTTTGGTTTTCCTATTTTGTGTTGGAACATATATTTACTTTTCTAATTAGAAATCCATTGTCTGACATTATATTGGAACATTCTCTTTTTTTTTATATATTACATATATTTATTTATTTTATTGTGTTCATAATCATTCCCAAAGGTAGTTTTGGATTCCCTATTTATTTTCACTATCCCTTGGGGACCAGGAACACCCTTTGAGACTTATGATGGGCTAGATGCGACGTCCAAATTTTTGATTACCATGGTCCATTCATATATTGAAAAATTGAATATTTTTTTGGGGTTTTCCATTATTTTGGGAGATTTATATGAATATATATAATCATAAATTGGAATGGAACCTACCTATACAACTACCTAACATATTCAAAGTAGAAGAATAGGTTTTATGGGTATATGGATGTGATTTTATTGATTATTCTTTCAAAATTTAGTTATTTTTAATGAAATAAATGTTTTGATGTGTTGATTGATATAATATTCCTCTAAAATGGAAAGGGAGTGTCCATACTTGAATCATATATGGCTCATATGTATACATGACCAATGAATTTAGGTGTGTGACTCATTATTTTTTTTAGAAAAATATTTTTGTTAATTAAAAAAATAAGAATAAATTATTCTATTATTTCTTGATGGAATTATTGGGGGTGTTAACTAGCCAAACCAATGATGAGATATTTAATAATAATTAATACATTCATGTTAATTATTAAAGATAAATTTTATTTGGTGTTATTATCAACCCAGAATAGATGGTTAATGAATTATACGCATTGGGTATGAGTTAATACATGCATTGTATGAAATGGTTAGTCAATTTTATAGTAATGATATGCCTAGGTGGATTTGAATCCCATGTGGGAGTATATTATACATGTGAAAAAAGATATGAACTTTATAGATTAGAATAATTTACATTTTTCTACGTATGGTTAATAGATGAATTGTGTAATTGATTTCACACCTTGCCTCGACGATTAGGCATATGAGCCTATGGTTGGTGAAATAAGAACCATTTGAGTGTGAGTTGGGTGTTTTATCTATTTAGTACACGATTGTGTAGAATGATGTTAATCAATCTTTATTGAGATCATATTTTAGGTTACTAATGTTTTTTATGTTTTTGGTTGAGGATGGTTCTATATTGACATGTAGGTTATAGAGGGTGGGTTGACTCATCATAAAATTTTTATATAATTGAATGATGTGGAATTTTTTTAATCCCACTTCGTGTTTTTTATATTTGTTTTCAATGATCCTAATTTTAAAATTTTTTATGATGGAATGATTTGAAGGATTTTTTACCCAATAATATTGAGTTAATTACCCCAGAATGATGTTAATATTTTTTTGAGTGGAATAATGGAGGGTGGTTTGTGTACCAAAGAATATTGAGTTATTTAACAATTAAAAGTTTCATTATATGATGATATTTGAACAATAAATGTGGTTTGAAGAAATTCCATGGGGCTTATAACAAATATATATCATTAGGAAAAAGTAATATATACCATTGGACATGTTTAGAGTTCAATCCATGTATGGGTAAGTATGAAGAAATTATTGAGTTTTTTCTAGGGATTGAAAATATAGTTGATGTTTATTATGGTTTAAATTTTATATTACCAATAAATTTTTATTTTTTTCATCCACATATTTTGATAAAAAATTAAAATATAAGAAGAGTTACATGTAGTGTGGTGATTGATAGAAAATACTTATCTATGAAGAAGTTGAGAATCTATTTGAGAATAAAATCTGGATCATTTCTCAATTTTGATCTATAACTATAAATGTTATTCACAAAGGATACAATACATATGGATATTTAACGTGAATTTTTTTCCCAAAAAATATTAATTTTATTATGGAATTGGAATGATATTGATGTTTTATTAGAATTATTTATATGATGCATATGATTTTGAATTACCCTATTGATGTTCAATGATGATTTGAAGTCATTCTAGAGTGACTATATGTGTTCGTAGATGCGATAGTGTGGATGGAGTATCCATTGAATGTTTTTAAGTATTTTTATAAATTTTGAAAATGTTATATCAAAACTATAGTGTTATAAATCAAGGAGTGTTTGGATAATTTATAAATATATAAGAGTAACATTTCTAATATGCATGTGAGAAACTACTGTTGAGTAGAAAAAGTTTTAAAAATTGTATAAGTTCTTTTATGTAAGGGTATATATATGATGAGAAGACATACGTAATAAATATTGAGAAGATCTACTAAGTGAATGATTGTCTAGTTATGATCAAATGGAATTTGTAAAATTTATAAATTTTAGATCATAAGGTCGACTTTATTTAACGTATACTATCTGGAAATTGCTAAATTATTAGCATTTAAGATTGACATTAATGGATATGTAATAGTTATGATTTGGAAAATCATTGACCACCACTGAGACACATAATTTTCCTGATATAGATTGAAATTTGTAAATTGGAATTATGTAAGGGTTATATAGAGGTGGTTTTTATAGTAACTCTATTGGCCAAGTAAGATTATGTAAATTGCCTAAAATAATATAATATGTAAGGGTTAGAAATGAAATCATGATTGGAAAAAGTCACTGAGGAAAAATATATGCTATATAAGAGTAGTCTATATGTAGATTCAGGAAATTAGTGATTATTGGAAACAAAAAATTTGATGATCCTAAGGAGATATTGAATGTATAAACATTATAATTCCTTTTTGAGTAAGTCATGATTATGGCATCTAGTTTTGGTGATGATGAATGGATAAATTGAGTTGTCTATGTTCTATGAAGAAGTGGATTATACCATGAGTCTAATTTAAGGTGTTAATAAATAGAAATATGTTTTTAGAATTTAATACGAAGTCATTCAATAAGGATAAGGCCACTTCATGGCGTGTGATGAAGAGGAAGTTTCATGAGAACTTAAATATGTAATTTTATTCCATGAATGTTACAAATTTCAATGGAAGGAGGTTATAGGCCAAGGAATTCCATGATTCTAGATTCCATGAAGCAACCATGAAATTTTCTAAAATACTATGTCATGAGGAATTACTTCTTTACATGATAATATTGTTAAAAGATATCGTACAAGTATAGAATTAATGGCTTATTTTTTAGAATATTGAAGGATATGATGATGAAATTATTAAGGGGTTTCATAATGAATTAAAATACGATTTACATGGATGAAATTATAGAGATAATATCTATGTGATCTTAAATAGAAAATTAAATAGATAATTGATTGTTGAGAAAAAAATAATGATTTTGAGATTTTCCATATTTAATTATGAAAATAAGATTCATTGTATTATGAAAAGATAACAAGGTGAATAATAAGAGAATGAAATTATAATAGGGTTTTATAATAACAAGATATTGAATACAATAATGTATATCTTATGTATCTAATATATAAATAAATCTACATTAATCATTACAACATTCGTGGAGGGAACACTATGTATCAAAGATTGATAGAACAAAACCTTAAATCGCATTACTAATTCAATTTTTCAAATAAATAGACATACCCATCATTTATATGAAATATATCTATCCTAGGTTTTGAAAAAGAATAAGAAGAATATGATAATTGGGTAAGGAAAATGCTCCTGTTAGTAAATACCCCAAGCATCAAAGTTCACCGAGAGTTCTATCCTGTGATATCTCTATATCGTAAGGATTGAATCTTACTAAACCTCATATAAAAAGGTTTGGCAGAGGAACATTTCATACATTAAAAATATATTGTAAGGATAGAATTTTTTGAAACCCAAATATTTATTGTGGATGTGTGAACTTTGAGATTTCTATATTTCTGAAATGTTTAAATAGTAATTTTATATTTTTTCTATTAGAGGTATCCCTTGTAACTAATGAATATTGAGGTAGAAGATCATTGAAATATCATGAAATAGAAAAATAATATTAGGTTGTATATCATCTTCAATGGGAGTTGTATACATCAAAAAAGTTATATAGGAGGACCTAGTTGGTTCCAGATCCTGATACTAGCAAGTGGGTACATACATTATACTTGGTTGTTGACAAGAGTATATGTTCAAGATTATACCCCTTTCTGAGATTCATCTAGATAATAAAGTATAATCTACATGTTATTGCGATGAAAAACACCGTATGTTGGGAATATAGACACCCAATTTATATGTGAGAACTTTCTGAAACAATTGATGTTCCTTGTTGATTTATTATACTATTTTTACTATTGATGTTTCAAGTAATGTGAGAAACACTGAGAAGTAGGGGGTGAGTGGGAGGCGGGGTTGAATTAGTGGTGATATTTTAGAATTTATTTTCTGTTTGATTTACTACTAATACCTATCATATTTTATATCATTTTAGACATTCTTTCACAATCTCACTTGAATTTAGAGATAAAAATGTAACCTAAGGCATAAAATAGTTACAAGGTTCACAACCATTGTGTAAACAATATCAATTACATGGAGACTCCTTTTAGTCGACAAAAAATTAATATGATATGAATTGAAAAAAATTGGAGAATACGTACCATGATCATTATATTTTATGTTGAGTTATGATATCAATTTCCTATATTTATAATGTTTACTTATACATCAAGGGAAAAAAAGATTATAATTTTTTCAAAATAACTCACAATACCATTTTGGATATACTCTATGTAGAGAGATTCAGGGATTGGAAAGTAACATTAATATTATAATAAAAACATAAACACATATTCTATATCAAATTATTGTACAATATGACTTCATATGGATCCATCACTCTATTATATTGGCCCACTTCACTAGAAAATGTAGGAGATATCATTGGATCCAAAAAAATCAATTTTTAAATTTCCTTCTCAATTAAAGATTGATTAAATTCCTATAAATCCTTCTAGAACTTTCATTTTTTTCCTTGAAAGATATGGATCAACTACATTCATAAAGATTAATCAAATCATGGAAATAGTAAGGAAAATTGTATGATTATTTCTTCATTATTAGGATATAGTGTTTTATAATGTTTATTTAATGTTTCTCAGAACTCTGTCTGTTGGATGACTTCAAAGTACATTCACATGAACTCCTATGTATAGTAATTTTCTATTTCGCTCTGCTCTATATGATCACCATCATTTAACTGAACCATTCCTATAAACATAGGTTTCCTTTTTTTTTTCTTGTCATATTTACATGCATCTTCTTTGTAATGGATATCACCTATGTTTGTTAAACATAATTAGTATTACTATATAGAATGTATTCATTCATCTATCCTGTATATTATAAAATTTGATACATTAGTTGCTATGAAAAACTCAATCTAATAAATCATCAGTGCAACATTATTCTTTAGATATCATATTTAACTATTCAATTATTATCCATCTAATGTATATTTTTCCAATCAAATTGTCTTGGACAAATAATCTAGGAAGCCTTATTGATCATAAAGACTCTCTTACCATTAAAATTCCTTATTTTATGTGTAGTATAACTACTCAATTTTCTCTGTTTGACCACCTTTAACTTAAATTCTCAAACAACATAGTCTGATGGACTTCGAAGACTTATTTACGATGGAAATTAGTCTTGGAAATTTCAAAACATCACTGTATATAGTGATACATAGTCATATCCTCTTGATGTAGAAATATACCAACCCATCTCCCTACCATTAGAAAAAATTTCATCTATAATTGGACCAACATACCTATTTAACCACTCTTTTCTGATGAAAACATTATAGATCAACATTCATTTAATATGTAATTTATTAATTCATAAATTTTAACTATAAGCATCATAAAATTTAATCAAATTTTATTTAAAACATTGTATAAAATACCTATCCATAATCATTATATGCCTCTGTCCGATTGACTGATTTTGTTGGACTTTATATTGAACATTCAAATTTTTAGTTTCAACTTTACCACATTATAGATTGAACTATGTACAACCACAACTCTAACATTGAATTTTTTTATTTGACTTCCCCTATTTAAAAAAAATACATATAAAATCTACTATAAATATAAGTATCTCCGTGATGTTAGAAACATGTGGATCAGAACAACATCATCTGATATATAAAAGAAACATCCATGAACTCTATTAGGAAATCATTATTAAATGAGACAAAAAGACATTTAGAAAAATTATTTTCAGAAAAAATAAAAAGCTTATTATAAAACCAGCCCAAGTAATCCTCAATTTAACCCATTAGATTTATTGGAAAAATTATAAACATGTAATTAACAATTTTTATAAAACCACAACCTTTCTCACAGGGAGTTTTAAAACTCTATGATTTTAGATAGTGTAATATTTTTTATGTAATTCCACACATCGCAGATAAGAATGTTTGTGGACATGATAAGTTAAACACCACAACAAACATTTTATCTCAATTTTTATGATGACACAAGATTTAGATTAAAAATGATAGGGAATAATGTATGTATATATTTTTAAAAAGATATACTTATTTTCATCCTTTGATAATATAATCCAAAGGATAGTCGGGGTAATATTATAAGAATTTACAAGTCATTGGAAGAGGATTTCCATATTTTTTCAATGTAAATTTGTGAAATTTATATCTCAGAATTTATTTTTTTTAAAACATCAGAAAATTTTAGTTTTTTTAAATGTATTCAAGAAAAGTATTTCAACTAGAAACATTCATATTTATGAAGTGATTTTTAATATCAATGTGAATTGTTCTGGAATGTTTTATAAGATATTTTGGAAGATCAATTACAATAAAATTATAACAAACAATTATGAATGATTTATCAAAATTACCCATAAAAAATTATATCTTAAGTTTCTTCAACATCGCATTTATAAAATTTTGGCTATAGAAAACTATGATCCATGAATCAAATTTTTTTCATCACATTAATTTATCCCAAGAAGAATGATCCTCCTGATATTTTCTTTAAATCATTATTATATTTAGAATAATTATAATCACTATCCCATGAAATCTTATCTCAATAATTCTTTAATACATAATTTCATAAATTTATATTCGTTTAAAATAATTGAGAATTCTCTTATCATTCACCATTCATGTTTCCTTTGGATTAATCTGATATCTTACAAAAAAATTAGCAACATATAAAATATATATTATTGAATAAAAATATTGAGTAATATTTTTATCAAATTTATAATTCTTTATGATTCATTATATTCCATGATTTGTCTGTACACATCTTCATATCAATAGAGATAGATGTATAATTTTTTTGAATCTCCTATTTCAAATGTTTTCAAAAACACACTGGAATACTATTCTTGGAAGAGGAAGATGTATATTTATTTTTCATAACATTAAATTTAGAAATATGTTCCAATAGATAATTCATGACATACCAAATTTTCATTTTTCGCCTTTAGAATATTCATCACAAGTTTTATCCCCATCTCTTGAAGGAATTATATCTTTAACATAAAAAATTACTATAAGGGTACCTATGTTAATCTCCTTCACAAAAAAGATTCAACCACCTTTTCCTTTTTATAAGCTAAAAATCTTATTGAAGCTTACATTATTTGAATACTAGGAATGATTGTCCTATATCAACCCAAAAAATTCCCTCTTCAGTTTATGATCCCTGGTTTCATCTTTAACATATATTCAAAAATTGGGATTCTTATTATAAACTTCCTCTTAAATTTCTCCATATATGAAAGCATAAATAACATAAATCTAGTAGACTTTGTAATTTTAATTATCCACATATACCAATAATATTATTTTAGTTTAAAATATCACAATATGGAAAAAGATTCATCAATATAAATACCTTCTATCTATGAGTAACAATTGTAAATAATCTGTGATTTATTTCTAGAAATTTCTTTATATTGATTAATCTTATTTATAAACACCCATTTTATCCCTATATCATGATTTATGGATGGTTGAGGAACATGATCGTAGGTTTTATTTTTCTAAATGTGATCAGTCTCTTAATTCGTTACATTAATAATATCTTAATGTTTAAGAACCTAAAAAATAGACTACTGTTCATCATATGAGACAAGAACTTTCTAATTATCAATTCATTATTTCTGCCTTGATTGAACATGATCTTCAAGATTTATAAAGATGTTATTGGATCCATCATAATTTTTTGAAATAAAAAAACTTTACTAATTTTCACGTTTTCTTAATCTCCTCATCACTAGAATTATATGAGTCAAATTGAATAATATTAATGTCATAGTCATATTTCTTTTCATTATCTTCTTTAGAAGGCATAAAATTTACTCTCATAAAAGCCTCATAATAATCCTAAATTATTTTTTTGGTTTATAGTTTATAAATTACTTCTACATCAATAGAATGAATCAAATTATGTATCCATTATTCTATCAAAAATAGATTTATCAATCTGAAAACTATTCCATGAAACTTCAACCTTCTATTTTTTTCATCAAACCTTCTGTAATATGGATTTTTTATCCTTATTAAGAAATGAATTTGAAAAACCTTAGAATATTTCATTTTATGGTTTTTATTATACCAAATATTATATTTAAAAATTTTAGTTCTATCAAAGTAACCATATGGTTTGATAATGAAATTCTATACTTATTTATTCTCTCTAAAAAAATTGACAGCTTAAGTTATGTGAGCATGCTTCTTCTTTTTCAATTAAACTCCTATTTTTCCTTTATGAAGATATTTATTTGTGAGGAGTGTGGGGATATGTATATTGGTTTTTAGTTCCCTAATTAGTTTGATAGAAATTAAAATAGTTATTTTTTTTCTCCGTTCCATTGTCTATACTTAGTTTCATAATATAAACACATGGCACATTGGTAAAATATTTTATAATTTTTTTGAAAAACACTACATTCTTTTATTTATGTTTCTTGAATGCAATGTTGGTAAACAAATTGAATTCATCATATAATTTATAATGTAAATATTAGTTTTTTGATTTATGTATTATCAGTTAAAAGAATAATAGATCATGAGTTTAAGCGGTCATCTGGACTGAATTTCATCATTTTTAAGTCTTTAACTGACCATAAATATTTTTTGTAACACTTTAAAAAAATAATATTCTATAATTTTTAGTTTTGGTAAAACTGTTACATTATTTTTTGTATAATAGTTTCTTATACTCTTTTAATAAAATGCCCATATCATTAGTTCCATAATGTGTTCTGATACACAATGTTTATGTAACAATAATTTCATGGATCTCCAATCAAGAATATATTATCCCTGGTTATTCCACCCTTAGTAACTGATTTTTCACATTTCAAACATTGGATAATACAAGAATATTTTATGAATATAGTTTCCTTACCATCATCAAAATATTTTGCAACACATAGAAAGTATTTCTTAATCACATAAATAAAGACAACATCCTTTAAATTTAAATTTGAGATTCAATATTATTTATTCAATTTATTGTAATTTTTATTGAATTATCATTTGTAAAAGTAAATGAAACCCATTATGTTTATCAATATTCCTTAATATTTCATATCACAAATAATATGTATGGAATAACCATTATCTAAAATTGTTAGTTTATTCATTTTTCTAGCTTTTAGATTAGTCTTGAAAATAAATGTTTTGTATTCGACATTTCTCTCTCCAATATTAATTTGGTTTTTGTTATAACAAAATATTTTTTGGGAAAAATTGGGAAAAATATCTGATGGTATCATTGAATCATTTTGTGGGTGATTGTGTTTGTTGAAAAAGTGGGACTCCATGTTGTGTTTGTCGACAAAGCAGACCAAGATGTACAAATTTTTTGATAAAGGGTGTTTACATGGTGAGTTGTTAAGTTCAAGGGAATTTTTCAACAATCCATTATTGATTGAGAAACCTCAACAAAGGAATGAACGATCTGGAGCCGGTATAAAAATGCCTACAAATTAGGTGATAGAGACTCAGACGGTTGGACTTGTGTGCTTATGCTCAGGGTGTCCAAAATGCTTATAAATAGAGGTCCACACCTCCAAATTTTTTTTGGAGTTCAACACTTAGAGAAAATTAGAGCCAAATCATGCAGGTGGTTTGGTCGTGCAAGTGTTGGTTTGGTCGCACAAGTATAACGATACTCAGAAGTTGTGCGCCAGTTGGTAGTTGTGCGCCAATATTTGTTTGGGCGTAAAAGGGTGTGAGTCACCCATGTTTAGAGTTGAAGAAGGGGGTGTCGAGCAAGTGTTTTGGTGATACTTTCATGCCAGGTTTGGAGAACATGCCAAAGAATAGAAAAGTGCACCAAGCATAGTGAAGCTCGCCAATTATTCTGGGGTTTCACGAATGATGGAAGACTTCCCAGTATATCCATAGTAATTTCATATTCATTAGTGGATGAAAGTGGAACATCAACAGAGCATATACATATAGAGGAAGATGAAATCATTTGTGATAATGAAGGGACCTATTAGTAATTAAATGGTGACTGGATCTTATGAAGAAGAAGTGAGCACAATTCAGTTTAGAGAGTATTGAGCTTTAATATTGAGATTTGTTGTAATCCAAGTGGGATAGTGAGTCCACTCCAAAATTTGTAATCAGGAGTGCACTTTTATTGGATTTGGTACATAGACATATCCCCGGTGTGTGCTCCTTGGATGTAGCCCATTGACAGTGAACCAAGTAAAAATCTCTATGTCCTGTGAATGATTTAGTTTCCTATCTGTACATTGCTACAGGAAAGAGAGAGAAGAGAGGCCTTCTTAACAATGGAACAAGACCAATAGGGGTAGTTTTTTAATCAGTCATAACCTAATTCACCACCCTCCTAGGGTATCTAACCCAGTAGAGCTATCATAAGTCTTTGAAGTGTTGTTATACATCATTTAAAATAGTGACCTTATTGGTTATACATTCTTAAATCATCCTCCAATTTGTTATATCAATATATCATAGAGATATTTTTTTTATTTCTAATGACTTTTCATTTATTTCATCCTTTAGAATTAGAATATTTAAAGGTGCAATCATGAGCGCTATCAAAAGAAGTGGGATTTCATGTGTACTTGGGAGCTGTAGAGTGGCTGACCAAGGTTGTCTTTCAAAGAGGATGTAAATTAAAAAAAATAGTAAATTTATTATAAAAATAAAATAAAAAATAAAAAAAACTACTTGAAAGAATGGGGTTTTTTAATCATTTATAAAGCTAGAATATCTTTGCTGGAAGAATATTGTAATTTTCTTGTTTGTAATTTTGAATTGAATTTTGATTAAAAAGATACAATAAGAAGATGTTTTTCTTAAAAAATATTTTAAAAGGTATAATCAATGTAACTATAACTTTTCATTTACATATTAATCATTATAATTAAAATTAAAACCCACTTAATTATGATCCCCTAACTAGTTCACCCCCGAAACCTATGAGAATTAACCTTACCACAATGATGAAGTGAATTAAACCCTATGATATCTTCAAAACATGAAATCACAGCACCCTGAATTTATTGATGTTCTGTAGATTGATTATGGTTAGTGGCAAATAAATGTACACAACCATTCTATAAATGAGTAAATATTGAGTATAGGGATTATTTTTGAACTCTAAAAATTAATCCAATGTGGTTTTAAATTATCTGTTACAGTTGTGCTCTCACAGTTCACATAATTTCTGACCTCTCGTGTTTTTTTAACTGTTCAATTGCTTGATTAGTTTCATATAAATTAAAAACTCAATTAATATATCATAATATCTAAATTATTGTAGTTCATTAATTAAAAATAAATAAAATAATTAGGATAGATTTCGATCAATTACTAAAAGTACTACTCTTCCTTGGGTGGCATAATCATCGTAGAAACATATTTCATTTGAAAAGGTTTAGAAAGGGTAAAACCCAATCTCGTTTGTACTCTTTAGTCCACCCAATAAAAATGATTAAGGAAGAATAAAACAAAGTAAAATAGGGGAATACAAAAGAAAATATAAGAAATAGAAGAGGAATATGGATGATTATTATGAAAACATAAATATTACAAAGCAAGAAAGAGAGGAAGGCTTCGATGAAGGGATCCTTGCTTCAAGATCTCCCCTTATGATTATAAAGAGTTCTAGAACCTATAAGGATGTGAGATTAATCCTCTATATCTCCAAAATAGAAGAACATCACTCCTTGTACAAACTTCTAAATGAGGTGCCCATGGTGTTCTTTATAGTCAAATTGAAAGGTGGTTTTAAGCACACAAATTGTGTAAATCCAATTGGATCATATTCTTCAGCCACTAGAAAATAGAGTCTCCCTATGGGAAAAACTAGAAAGATGTATCCCCACATAAGGACAATCTCCAATGAAAATTTTTCTCCATTAGGACAATCAAAACCAAAGATATTGATAAAATACAGATCAAAACTTTTAACTTGTGTAGATTTTATTTCCTTCAAAGATCAGTTAGGATGGGAATATTACATACCGAATGATGCCTGGGTTTCTTCATATGAAATGTTTCCCATTACGTTTTGTAGGGGACAACAAAATTCATCCCATTTGGTGGAACAGATTTTTCGAAATGTGCAAAATAGTTGAAAGATGTCTTTGGTCTTCCGGGCAGTTTGGCCCATTACCCTTCTGGATCAAATCTGACCGCCCAAATCACCTCCTCCTACAAATAAATCACCAAAAACTGAATAATATCCCTTTTTAATAGTAATAAAAATATAATAATTGAATCAAATGGGATGTGAAATTTGTGATAATATTTGTAATTTTTAACACAAAACTAGTTTAAAAGAGTGATGTACGGGTGAAATAATGTAGTGAATTATGATGAGATCAAATATCTAACTATTTTAGGCCATTATTTCCCCTAGGATTATGCATAATCCTAGGGACAGACATGTTGTGAAACAAATAGTACACCATGTCCCGATATATACTAGAACCCTAATAGAATCTATTGAAACATGATATTCAATATAAATATGGTCTTTTATTATGATGAATTTTTTGATTCTTAACATATCATTCCATATCATGTTTCCCTTGGCATGAGGAAATATTTTTTCAAAGAATGTTTTTAAAATTTTTAATGTTTTTTTTCAAAACTGTCTTCATCATATTATTTTTCATATTTGTTTATAACGCCATTATTTATATTATATTTAGTTGAACATTTTTGTTTAGTGGTTATAGAAATCAAGTTATTCTTAGCATGAGTTATTTAATCTTATTGATTTGTTTCAAGGCTTTTCCTCTAAATATTTTTTAAAATTTTCATTCATTATTTAGAATATATTTTCATCATAGAGAGATATTGATTGAATCATACATAAATTTTGATTCATTGTAGTATATTTTTCCATAGGATAATTCCCCACCTTTCCTTATTATGAAACCTTCATGTTAAGGTTTTTTATATTCTCACCATACTCATATTTATTTCAAAAGTGTTATTAATTTAATCCAATATAAATCTAACTTCCCTTATTAAATCATTTAGATTATTTCTTAAATTTTTTATTTTTTCTCATATAATTATTTAAGTTATGATATTATCTTTTTTTCACTTACAAGTCTCTTAGAATTATTTTTCTGAACTTCTAAAATAATTTTCATTTATTTAAATAACAAAAAATATTGTTATAAACATATTTTAATTTTCTTATTCTAATGAACTATTTCCAATTCAGTCATACTCAACATTCTTACTCAACATACTTATTTTATTCCATCATAGTAATATTTTCATTCTTCCAATGGTCTTCTTATATTCCTTGGATGTTTTTTTCTATTTCTTCTCTAATAATTTTCTATAGAGTCGTCATCATATTCCATATAATTATTCATCAAATATTTAATCAAGAAACATAAAATACCTATAAACATAGAATAATTATTATTTTTTAAATAGTACCTTACTCTATCATTCTAGTGATATTTAGAGATAAGGGATAGAATGCTATCATTAAATTTATTATAATCTTCCATATATTCTGATTTATTGAGGCCCAATGTGTAATCTTCATATTCATGAATATTATGATTCACTATTTCATTAAAAAAATTATTCCTTAATCTATTTTTTGAATGTTGTATAATTCCATATTTTGTATGCAAAAATAATGATATGTAATTCATTTATAGATAAATCAAAATTTTCTTCTAACGAAAATATTTTATGATCAAAATTATCTTAAAATTTTCTCATCATCTTTTTAAAAATGGTTTTATCTTCAAAGACATTCCCAAATACTTTGATATCAATAAAACATCAGTAGCTCTTGAAAATTAGTTATCATTAGTTTCATGTTCCATTATTATAACATCATTGAACATGATTCTCCATGTTATAGGATTTTACTTATTCACTTTAATATTTCCCTAAAATTTGATTTTGTGTTCTTACCTAGTTAATTTTACTATCAAAATCCCCACCATCTCCATATAATCATTTTTAGATATGATATATTATATAAATATCAACATTTACCAATAAAATAAAAATTTATTTTTTCAAAAAATTTCATAGTAAAATATTTATAAATTAGTGTAAACACAACTAATTTTCATAACTAACTTTCCATATAAAATACATAATATATGGTATCATTGTATTTTTTCCATTTGTGAATATTTCCCCCTAATTTGGGTTACTATGTACTTTCCTTGGTGAGGTCCTTTAGTAAAAAAAATTCAATATGATATGGAGTGAATAAAATTGATCAAACACATTTCAATATAATTTTTTTATTTCCAAAGGAAATTATACGAATTACGAATAGTTACAGTTTTTCTTGTACTTCACAAAGCAAAACAAGATAATAAATTTTTTTAAACAACTCATGATTCATTTTTTGGGAATACTATGTTTGGTAGACTCATAAACTATGTATGATAATTCTCTATATGGTTCACCTCCAGTCAACACTACTAAGTCTGATACACTTTGTCTAGTGACTATATTCATAATCTCCACGCAATACAACTATATCTAATACACCTCTATTTGATTTAAATGTTCATATTAATAAATGATATTCCATAATTGGATACTCATGTGTCTATTCTAACAATAAAATCTATGATTTTTCTATTTATCACACCAATTTTTTTTATTTTATACAACACCTTTACCCCTTCATATAGGATCACAAAATTTTAAAATATGGAAGAAATTGATGGATAAAAAAAATCAAATTATATTTTCATCACTCAATTCATCTTTAATATAATGCCTCTTAAAAATTATATAATAGTGTTGAAGTTTCTTGAAAACTCATCCTCAAAAACATTATTCCAACTTCCTAATATATTATAAGGATTACTGACATTGAAATAACAACATAAAATTATCCTAGTATTGTACTTTACGTAGTTTATGTATAGTATTAGAAATCTCATTAGTGAATATATATATAATGAATTTGTAAAAAATAATTTTTCTGGTAATGTTATATCTTATTCTCATATAACTGATATACATCTATATATTTACCCATTATAACATAAACATGATTTCTTTATCTAATGATATCCACATGTGTCATGAACTAGACCAGGATTCAATCCAACTCGACACCAGACCCAATCTAGATAACGGTGGAGGTCATTCCTGATCCCCACTAGATGAAAATTAGTTTCAGACATTATTATAATCGAATGGGAATAATTTAATTTTTTTAAAAATAATGATAAATAACAAAACTAAACAGGAAAAAAACCAACTATAATGAAGCATTAAAAAAATAAAAAAATAATTCCAAATACCACATCTAATGAACATAAACAGTAAATTGAAAATGAAATCTGAACCATGAAACATGATAAATATGTTACCTCTTGGTGGCCACCAACCGCAAGACCGACAAGTTCCCATGGAAAATTGACCATAAAACTTGAACCTAAAAAATAGATCCAGTCTACCGATGATGAGTGGAATAAGTAGGGTGTGAGAATTCATAAACATAGTAGGAAATCACCAAAAATTTCATACACTTCCTTTCCAAAAATAATCCACAAAAAATAGATTGAAATAATTGTATAAAATATTTATTTATCATTTCCTAGTCCTATAAAACTTTTAAGAAAATTACACATTTCTAAAAAACAAAAAAATTTCCATTTTAAAATAGGTTTCCATTTTAAGACACAATTCAAAAAACCCAAAACTAGTGAGAAACCATTGAAAGAATAAAATATTTTATTCTATAAATGAGATGAACAGAAAATGGGAGTAAAAAATAAAAATATCTTAAGAAACCAAGTGCAAAAAATATAGTTTGATAATCATGGGATCTTTTTAAACATTTCTATAAAAAAATCCCTAAAATTACCCATTTTATACTCACCTATCAATGTATGATAAAGCTCCATAGTAAATAACCATATAGGTACCATAAACTAGCCAATCCAATGGCACATCCCACATAGACTCGAAAAATATAGGGGTATCATCCCAGCATATCGAGGTTAACTAGAAACCATTACTCAACCCTCTTTATTATTCCTAGGAATCTGATGATAATATTAATGGTGAATTGGGATGTCCTCACATTCATGGCTCAAAATAAAACCCACAAACATCGGGTTTTATTTGAACAAACCATAACACAACCTATGCGATGTTGCTCAACCAATATGGCCCACCATAGAGGATTTTATTATATGTACTACCAGACAAAAGTACTAAATAGGAATTGAGATTAAATAATCTTTCAAAACCATTTTATAACCATTATAAACTACCATTCAGGCCATGACATCACATCGTGTAAAAATCAAATATCCTAAGGTGACACAAATTAAATACTAGAACATTAAAGTTTCTGATTCAAATACATTTACAAACCATTTCTAAACCATTAAAAAATTCCTCACAAAACACCACTATATGTGAAATATTCCATACAATCCTTTAAATCTATTTAGATATTTCTCCACATCATAAAGTTCTAAATGGACCAAGGCTTTGAGAATGCACTTGAAAACAAATTTAAATATATTTAGAATACAAATTCCCCAAATAGAATCCATGGAAATATTTTTAAATTGGTAGGAGTTTGAAAGGGACATTTGTGATGAGTAAATGAGAACAGAAAAGGATAAAAGAGGATGAAGCCTTTTCAAAACTAGTGTTTAAGGAAAACAATATTATGAAATAACATTATCATTTTTGTGAAAATCCCTACATGTAACCCTCTTAACATATGAATATGAAAACATAAAATAAAACTCTTCAATTATCCATAAAAGCACTAAAACCCATTTTAAAGAAACAATAAAATCTTTACCACCAATCACAAAAACCCATTCCTTATAATCAAATATAAAATTTCAGTAATTCACACACTCCAAAATCTATTTTCAACTAAATCAATTTAAAAAATCCTTAAAAGGGTAAAAACCATCCCAAAACAGCCAATTTAATGGTAAAAAATGAATTAACAATTTAAAAAAGACCTAATGTGCATTTACACATAAATATAATTAATGAAACCCATTGAAATGAATTTCTATCAAATTTATCCAACATAGAAACACCATAATCATCCAAAAAACACATAAAAGAATGTGAATAAAATGTATAAGTTATTTAGGTACATAAAAGTATCAAATGGAATGTGATATAAAGAAAATGGATGGATACACATACCTCAACAATGTGTGAACACAAAGAAACATTGGGTGAAATAATAACTGAAATCAAGAGACGAAGTGGAAACTATAACATCAAATAAAAACAAACCACACTTGATTTTTATCTCATTGGGTTTGGCCAAGAGTGAACCCACCAATAAGTCCCTGAGAAATTGATAGATTCAGAAGAGGATAAGATTAAATTTTCCAAGAATCATAATAAATCTTCTTAAATCTAATGGAGAAGCTCTAAAAAGGTTATATGAACCATGATAAGGGATACCAGGAGGCCATTATTATGTATAAAATGATCCATTAGGGAGGAAAAGAAAAATTTGGGTTATAAAATTAGACGGAAAACATGGAATTTCATATTTTATGCAATCTGGGTAACTCTCATGGTTAGGAAACACAATTAGATATATCATTCATCTAACATGGACACCCAACTGGAGATATGGGGAACCCCTCATGGTTTTTCCATGTAGTTTGCGAAACTCTGAACCAAACGTGTGATTTGGTTATGTCAAATTGTAGAGAAACCCCCAAATCTTTCCACTACGTTTCCTCTAATTTTTATTCCATGATCCATACCCTATAAACTAACACGTAAACCACAAGGTTTATCTTGGGCCTCACACGATTATCCCAAAGTATGATCATGTTATGAAATTCAAACCATGAAAGAATGAATTTGACTGAAATCTCATTCTCCATCAACTAGACACAATATTAACCCTTAAATCATGCATTCAAACCATAAAAATCCAAAATTCCTCCCAGAAACACCAAAACTCAACAATTGAAACCAGTTATTCTATGTAAAACCCAACCAAAATATCTAGCATAAGTAAAATAATAAAATAAAATAATATTTGATGTTGGGGTGTAAGAGTTCTCCCTACCTCAAACATTTTATGCCCCAAAAAATTCACCGAGCCAAATGATAAACAAAACATGATCATCGGGGTGACCTTTCACTTCAAATGTCACACATGACCAACTATAAGATAAAATTAAACAATAAGAACCATATGTAAAGAATATGGTTCTCTCCACCACAAAAATCCAACTACCATATCCAACATTGTGACACCTATAACAACTTGAAACTGGAAGCTCCCAACACCACCACCCTAAGACGACCACTATGAGAAAACCCATAAAGAACCAAAAATCCTGACATATGGAAAAAATATGGAAGGAACTCAAACCATATAGGGTAAAACCCATGATTCATTAACTCCCCATGACTCAAACATCTATAAATCAAGCATGTGTAAAAACTAAAACCAATCCAAAAAAAGGATAAGCACACAAAATAAATATTTAATTGTCAAATAATCATATTTCAAAGGAACAAAAATTATAACTACAAAATAAAAAAACAAAAATTGTTGTTAAAAAATTGGGAACATATAATAGTAAGGAAAACTATATCAAAGAACTTAAACCATATCCACTTCAATGTTGTCAAAAAAAACTAGGAAAAGGTTTCTCACACCCCCAAATATTTCTTGACTACATTAAAAGATTCACACTATATTGAATGGATGGAGACAAGATGTATTGAATCTTTTGATGCCCAAAAATTAAGAGAATACACCATTTGATCATGGTGTATTATTGGGAAACACTTCAAATAAAGCTTCCTTAGAGGTCTCAAACAGACATAATGATGACATGTGTTCAGAGGATTGCGGCAAGATATCTTAAAATTAAAAAATTGGAATCACTAATATCAAAACTGTGAATAGTCGAACGAATGAGAAGATGGAGCTAATGAAAGAGGTATCTCAAAAATATGCTCCTATAACACATAACTCTTTCCAGATGGGAAACCATCAGGAGCACCACCTACAACCGAATGCACCATGGGAACTAATTTGGGTAAGAATAATTCATCCAATAACTTCTAAAACAAAACATTAATGGATGTGATGACATTATCCTTGATCTCTAGATGAAGAACAAAAATTAAAAGATGATATTTCAGTTGATCTTGCGATGATGCCTCTTGAGAAAGAGAAACCACCTTAATGAAGTGGTCAACATAGTCCTTCACTATATGCTTTCCTTGCAGAACATTCTTGTGCTCATCAACCTTCCATGTCTTTACATAATCAGGTATAATCCATCATATTAATTTTGTCATATAAACATCTAATGTCATAATAACTTAAAAATAAGTGGGAATGATTACCATGCATTGGTCCAAAGTCGAACCCTCTAAAAAATTCAATATAGAAAGAACTATCACATCTTCAGGAGTTCCCAATGACATGAAGATAGTCTCGTATTCCTTAAAAAACTCCACTGCCTCTAATGAAAGAGATTACGATGAAAAATAGGGAGAACCCATTAATAACACAATTCATCCACTCCAATAAGAACATTGGCAGAGTCAATAGTAGGAAAATACTCGATATAAACATTGGAGAACTTTCTAGGAATCACACTATGAACAACATCAATACAAGAAATCAATTTTAACAACTAATACAAAATTACCCAAAATACCACTCATTGATAAAAAACCAATCTCATATGTCAAAAACCACAATCATAAAAACAAAATCTGATTTCCAAAACTTCAATTTTGTGATAATTTCCAAAACTATATAATTACAAGATCTCTATCCCAGCACCAAAAGACACTTTTTATAAACAAAAAAACTTTCCAATTTTTGGATTAAAATTTGAATCCCACTTTTTAAATTATAACACATCCCAAAATCATTTTATATATAGAAATATCCTTTTCCATGAATACATTTTTTTAAAAAAAATTTACCCCTATGAGACTAAATCAAACTAAATAAAATCTCATGTCAAAACACCTAGGATTGGGAACTTGAATCTATGTATAAACTTGTGACATGGTTAGTGGAAAATTTTACAGGAATGAACCAATCACTAGGAGGAACCTAAACCATGAACTAAAACCCCACATTGGTCACTTCTCAATGTGGGATCACAATAAGTCACAAGTTCACCTCCATAATCATTCACCATCCCCAAAAATAAAACAAAACATCGACTCAAATATAGGGCAACCCCCCACAACATAACACCATACCTAGTCTGGGACAGTGACTGAAGGGAAATTTAGATCACCATAGTTTGGAAACTAGGGTATGAAATCAAAAAAATAGAATGGGAATGATTTATCCCAATTGATAAGCCATGATCAATGACCAAACATAACATAGATAAAAATGAACAATATATAAACCTCATTAAATACACAAACCATTTAAAATGCAACAACTAAAAAACGTAACAACAAACTAAACACCAAATAAAAACTAAACCACACTAACACGATCTCGACATGACCTCCCAGTCACCACCAACCATAAGAACAAGCTGTTCCAATGGAAAACTGAACCATAAACATGAACCTAAAAGAATATAGTGTCCACCAATGTTGAGTGGTACATTAAGGTTCTGAATAGAAAACAACTCCATAGGAAATCACTACATATTATATATATTTACTTGCCAATAATATTACACAAACACTACTCTGAAGTGCATGGATAAAATTGTTTTGTATCATTTTAAAATCCAACACATCATTCCATAAGTATATACATTTCTAAAACACACACCACATTCCTTTATAAAATAGGTATCAATTTTAGAACATAGATTAAATTATGAAAACCTAGTGATAATCCCAACAAAGAACCTAGAGGCTATTCTACAAGTATGAAAAACCCATGGTATAATTAAACAGAACCAATAAATCACAAATCCAAGTACAGGAAAATAAAACATATCATATATATTGATAATAATGGGAACTTCCTAAACAACTTTAGAATCTATCTATGGAAGTACTCAATTTGGACCCACCTACCGACCTTTTGTGCATCTCCACATAGAATAACCAACTGGCCACTCTAAACTTTACAATCCAGGGGAACACCCCACCTATGCCCAAAAAATCCATAGAGTACCAACCCTTTAATTTTCATTGACAAAAAACTATCAATAAAACCTCTAGATCATTCTCATTGATCCCATGGTAGTAGTACAGGGTGAATGGGGAGGTCCTTACATGTGTGTCTCAAAATAAAACCCAGAACCACCATTTGTTTCTATTCCAAATTCTTTCACCACCAATAAGATGATCCCCACCTAAGAGGTTACACTATAGATGTGACCATCTCATATAAAGCTACAAAAGAGGCCTAACTAGGACATTACATCACATGAGATTTCAAAACCATTTTCCTACCATTATAAAAATCTAACCAAGCCCTCACATCTCATCACATAAAAACTAAATTTCCCAAGGAAACACGAAGTAACACCCAGAAATATAACATTTCCCATTCAAATAAATTTACAAAAAATTTCAAAACCATTTACAAATCCCACATTAAACACCACTACATCTGAAATATTCTAAATGGTCCTTTATCTCAATTTATAAATCCTGCCACATCACAATGTGAAAAATGGTCCCAACCGTAAATAATACATTGGAAACAACCATTAAATTCCTTTAGAATACCATGTTACCATTTAGTAAGCAATGATCTATTTTTATAATTATAAGAGTTTGAAATAACCAATTGAGTTGAATATATGGGAAAGGATATGTAATAAAAGCGGAAGAAGCCTTTAGCAAACTGAGGTTTAATGACAACATCATTATCACATTCCATTATCATCTGTGTTACCATACCTATGTTCATTCCATGCACATTTGGATGTGCCAACTTCTAAGACACTCATCAAGTATCCATGAATTCCCTTAAAAATCATTTTAATGAAATACCTCTTTCTTTAGCATAAAAAACCCAAACACAAGCATGAAATTAGAAAAGTCACTTATTCCGACAATCCATAGCCAATTCACAACCAAATCCATTTACCAAAGCTTAATAATGTCTAAACACTATTCCAAAATACCTAATTTTATCTAACACAAATTCTCATTTTAAAAAACCCCATGTGTGTATTTACACATTTACATTATTAAAGAAACCCTTTGAAAATAATTTCTATCAAATTTTAACAACATTGAAACAAATGAATAAACCAAGAAAAAATTTCATAATCACAGGGATCACATTTTTAAATTATTTATAGAAAAAAATTCAAATGGAATGTGATGTAATGGAAATTGATAGAATCACCTACATTAGTGACGTGGGAACATAACAAATATTTGGGAGTTGGAATAATCGAAGATGATATATCATACTCACACCCAAACATCAATGAAAAATGACCGAAACATGAACCTTATCTCATAGGGGTCACCTAAGAGTGTAACCAACAAAAAATAGAATGAAAATTAGATAGAAAGAAGAAGAGTAGATTAATTTGACCAAACATCAAAAGAACTCACCTTAAATCTAATTGAGAATCATTAAAAGGTGGATAGAAACCATGGGAAGGGATCTTGGGAGCCCCTTCCTACACCACAATATATATAAGGGGGGGTAATTCCTGATATAGGGTTAATAAATAAGTTGTAAATATTGCAATTTTATGTTTTATTAAATATTGGGAGCCTGAATGGTTAAGCTGCATGGTTAGACAAATTGTGCACCAACCGTGCACACCCTAATAGAGATTAGGGGAACCCAACATGGTTTGGATGTAAAATTTGGTAAAATAAGTTCCAAATATGTGATTTAGGTTTTTCAAATTCCGGATCCTTCTTGCACGATTGTCGCATGGTTTCCCTTAACTATGAAAACATCGTGTTCCTTAACCTAGACACCAACCCCCAAACCACACTGTTTGTCATGGGCCTCACATTGTTTTTCCAAACAATGCATAATCCATGTATTTAAAAATAATAAAAAATAAAATTAACTGAAAACATATATTAAATCAACATACTGCATGGTTAACCCTTAAATCGTACAGTCAATCTAGGCACCGGTAAAAAAATCTACCTGAAAACTCCAAAAATATAAAATTCACACAAGGAAATCAACTGAAACCACAAAAAAAAGATCAAATTCAAGGAATCGAATGGAATAAAAGAAAATTTGAGTCCAGGGTGTGACAACATGGATCTTATTTTCAATTTACTTAACATATGTTCATCAATTATCATATGAATGATGAGTTGTTATGTCACCATCCGACTATCCCACATCCACTAAAATATCATGTAGTGCTGTGTAAAAATTATCATTTTGCTACATCATTATAGAATCACCCAAATGATGAAATAATATTTTTTCAGATGATTCCCATCCGTCTAATGGATGTTTGACTGATAAAATTTATTTTCCAAACTCATCATGGTGGCTTCGTTGATAATTATCAATTTCTTCCCACTGCACTCCATTCTATCTTATAAGGTACAACTCCCCATATTTATCTATCTGATAACATATAGATTCATTACTTAAAAAAATTGGTCAGATAGACATTAAAAAATTTTCCCTTAGAAAACATTCTAGATTAATTTAGAACATTAATCTATCTAGAGAACTTCATATATCTATGTCTGATGTAACATTGTTCCTCTCCATTTGGTATACTATAAAAAATTATTTCTCTAATAGGGTACCAAATTATCTATATGCTCTATTATTGTTTTATTGTAAATTCATATATCAAAATATATTTTTTAGGGACTTTACAACATCATATATTCAATATATAATCATATTTTAACTTTGTAAATTTTTAATTGAATATTTATAAAAAACATATCTCTTCTTAAACTCCATAAGACTCTATACAGTAGACTCCATTGATTTTACTTTATAATGACTTATCCAATCATCCATTTTATCTTAAAAAATCATATATTAATCTATGTATAATGATGAACATAGAATTTTAGGTCCACCTTTTACTTCCCCCCTTTGAGAAATAACATATAAGTGTGAATAGAATTGTGATTATCCTCGTGATTTTAGAACCTTCAGGATCAATATAGTATTATATCATGTCTTAAAGAAACATTATTAAACTACTTTAATGACTCATGCATACCTAAAACATAATATAAATTAAAAACAAGATGTGGAAAAATTATTCTAAATTTATTAAAAAATAATCCCCAATGATATTCAATTACATACAAGAAAATCCACTGCGAATAGAGGAAAACATAGTGATATTTATTCACCAAATATGTGTAAATGTATGAGTGGTAAGATATTATAATTATTAATTGGTCATTCAAACTAATTCACCATCTTTAGTGTTGAAATATTAATCCTTTATGAAAATTTATTTTTGCAAAATCTATAGTTACAATTCTGAATCGATATTAAAAAATTTTGATTCAAGGATTTAATGTTATTATTTTCTCTTCCAAACAAATCACGAAGTGTTGAAATAGAGAGTTATCACCAACCACTGATACAAATATCATTGGTTCAATGACCATAGAGAATATGAAGATGGAAAAAATTGATGATATTAAAAAAGTCACCCCACTAGTATAAACGGGAAAATGTTTTATCTTTTAGTTACTGTAATAGTATAGAATACATTATATCATGGAAGTCAAAGAATTGGTGGTAAAAACTACAACCATTTATATAGAAATCCCATCATATTCATAGGGTTTAAATGATTCATTTGATGAATTGGTTACATGAATGGTCTTACTAATATTTTCGTCTAAAAGAACCTAGTGAATAATGGGAGGGCCATATCTTAGAAGAATTGAATGATGGTTCATATTATATTTTAAGAAAGTAAATACAATGAATTTTTGAGTTAAATTATATATTTTTATTATATTTTAAATATTTATAGGAGGACATCACCTATGTTGATGTATAATCATGGAAGAGGGGGAAACCACTGATATTGTATGTAATATTTAGTGTAGATCTCACAAATTAGTTTAAGACAAAAAGTTTTAGTGTTAATAGTCATGATGAAAAGTGATCCAAAATTCTGAATGATTGGATTGATTAAATCATAATGAAAGATGAATCCATAGAAATTCTTGAATAGACAATCTATGCATTAGAGGGAAAAAAGTATTCAAATGATGTTTTAGATGAAATAAATGGATTTAAATAAAACAAGATAACAGTGATGGTAATCTATTTTAATAATGTCACAACATACATAAAGGTTATTTTTGGTGGATAAAAATAGAATGTAAATATATATAAAATTATATTATAGATCATAAATTCACTATTAAATTAAAATGTCTAGATATTGATGTGACGTTGATAAATCTGGAAGGGATATAATATGAAGCATCATGAAAGAATGAGAAGGCATCTATTATGAAACATAATTATTCATTGGTTCTTTATGATAATGGATTTAATCTTATTTAAATAAGTTTTTGGAATCATTCACTTAAAAATCCATTATACGAACTAAATAAAGGAACCATGTTTTCAATAAAATGTTATTTTTTTCATGTTGTATTTGTTTAAATAGTGTTGTTTTAAAATAAAAATCATAAAAACTGTGGATGAAGAAAATTGGTGAGAATCCCACCACTATAACACCGGTTGAAGTGATAATGTAAAATACTAACAAATAAAATATCTAAAATATAAAAATGAAAAAAATTATTTATAGGATTGTTTTGAATAGAAATAAATCTTGGTTAGTTGGATACTGATGGAGTAGAAAAATATTGAGGAACAAATATCTTGACCATTGGCATAATATTCCAACTCATGGAAGAAAAGGATATCCTACATAATAGGGGATAAATATTTTTTTACTAATAATACATAGAAGGTGGTTAAGAATATTTATTTCTTAAATAGATGTAAATATATTATAAATATCTATGAAATTTACATTAATTATGGTTATATTGAAGAATCATGTTTTTATAAAAAACCAAAAGTATTCCCAAATAACTGTAATAAATAAGGAGAAATCCATAAGTTGAGGATAATAAAAGGATATTTTACATAGGAAAAAAAAAATAGAAGATATTTTTCTCAACATATACCTATGAAAACCCAGAAATTTGTTACGCAAGAATTTGAAACATATTATAACATGGAAGAGGAGGTCACAATATTGACTATTACAAACATAAAATTGAAATAAATTTTGATTTAAATAAATTAAAGTGAGATTCAATCCAAGATAGGAATACTAGAATTTCTATAGTTGAAGATATACATGACGTTGAATTCAAGTATCATAAAAATGTTCACAATGTTGGATACATAATAATTCTTGAGAAACCATATGGATGTCCCAAGAAGGATGAGTATGATATTAAGGAGTGTATGCTCATTTAACCATCTCAACTGAATATGGAAAGAGGTATTGAGAAATCGTAAATAAATATAACCTATAGTATAACAAAATACTAAATCCATATATAGAAATTTAATTTCAGGACAGCTTGTAAAAAGGTGTTGACCGATGAGTTCAGGAGATTATCCTTTTAAGGCATCTATAGAATAGTCACAATTCTAATGATTTTTTGATTATATCACTATCCCAAATACAGACATTTATAATTAATATTATATAATGAAGAAATTCATGTTCATTGAATGATGAAATTAAATATGTAATTATATATAAGGATGATTTTAAATAATGAAATAAGACCATGATACCCATGGATGGTACTTGGTTGAATAAGAATTCAAGAATGATGTTTATCCTAAATATGGTGTAAATGTTGGGATAATATCATGGTTTAGATTAAACTATCAATCTTGTTTCCCCCAATAAGGATTAAAAATAGAATTTCGAAATAATTATTGATTATTCCTTCATTATATGGAATTAAAGGTGATTCATGTATCCAATTTTAACATGTGGAAATGAAGATGCTATTAAATCTAGACAACAGATTAGAAGTAACATTCTTAGAGTTATTTCAACATTTGGTATCCTAAATACTATGTTTTTAAAATATATCAACTGTGATATATGTAGGTTGATTGTATCCCTTGAGAGGATGTATTTGATAAGATACATGGATTATAATTTCAGGTTTATATGAAATTTTAAAAAATACCAAAAAAAATTCATTGAAAAGTTATGTATTAATATAACGTCATATTTTTATTTAAAATTGTGGTTTTTCTTGATTAAATTAATGGATTTCTTGTGCTCTATAACATCAAGTATAAAAATTTTATATGTTCAAGGGTTGATTTAGGAAACATTTCCTAAAATTTATTTTTGAGTGTTTTTAATCGTTTTATTAAGATGTTTTTATGAATTATGGTTGAAAATATCATATAAATTTAATCTAAAAATATCATTATCCTTAATTTTTTTTGAACAAATCCAAAGAAAATAATTCCGTTTAGTATCATATTCTTAGTTATTTTTGGACACAAATTTTTACTAGTTCACACCATTTTATTTTCTACACAAATCATTTCACACATAGTGTCAGAGTGAAATAATTTATTGCACATTGATTTAAGTGAATTCATACCACCCAATTTAAAGTATCATTGTATATTATATATATATATGGGGGGGATAAAATGAAAAGAAACATATTTAACTGAATTTTCTATACGAGTAAAAAAATAAATATAACGGTAGATATCATTGAACCCACTTTGTGTATGTTATATTTATTATCAATGAGTACATCATAAATATATGCTATTGAAAGAATCATGGAAGGATTTTTGAGTACCCTAGAAGATTATGAGAGGTTCCGAATCTTGATGTGAATATGTGTTGTGAATGAAATCATTTATGTATTTCAATTTAAGTAAGTATATTAAGTTATGTAAATAGAAAATTTGGCACTATATGTTTATATCTTAAACATGAATGAGGATCATAGAAAAACCATGGAACTTGGTTACTACTACTCATATTTTATCTGATAAATAAATTTATAGGTTACACAATCCACAATGTTGTAGGGAAGATTACAATTTGAGAAGTGTTCAAAGGATAACGGTTATTTATGGATACTATATCTACAAGGTTATGGTATGAATATGTATATGAATAATATATGGATTATATTTTGGTAAATATAATTCCTTGTGAATAACATGCATGAATACATTAGTATACATAGAAATTAATCCTTGATGTTGTTTAAAGATGAGAAGATGTTTATTGATGTAGTGGAAGAAAATTAATTACTATAAGACCTCTTTAGGAACTATATATGATTTGGAAATACTCTAATTATGTTTAAAATTTATTTGAATATATTATAATGTTTATTTATGTGGTTTTAGATGATATTTAGAAAATGGAGTTTCATTTCTAATAATTAATTATATTTCATAAAGTTTAAAGATGTTCCAAGAATTTTTTTTGGAGTTGTAGATCTTGATTGGGTTTCTAAGTACTTTATACATAAGAGTGACATTGCTAATATGAATGGGACATTATATTGATGAGTTGAAGAGGCTTGAAAAATAATATAAGTCTAAGTACGTATGGGTCACTCTCTTCCAAATATACATTTTGGCTACAAATTATTGAATTCCAGTACACAAGGGTCCCTTTGGTGATGAGCTAGTTGAGTTTATAAAATTAGTACAATTTAGTATGTCTGGGTAACTCTATGATGATTGGATTATATAAAGATTTGAAAATTTTCAATGTGTAATAGTAAATATGAATGATTTGTAAGAGTCAATATTTTGTAAAGTACTACACTTCACCAAGGTTTGTAAATGTCCTCATAGATATTGTAAATTTCAAAATGATAATTATTAAAGCTTATCACATTGGGGATGCCTAATGTTAATATGTGTGTAGAGTGTGATTTGATAAATATCATGAGCAACTATTATATGTAAGTCTTAGAAAATTAATTGGGATTTGGAATATTAATTGACACACAATACCTTATATGTAAGAGTATTCTTTCAATAGTTTGATAAAAATGAGAAATTCCTAGAAACTAAAAAAATGACAATATAGAGCCTATAATTAATGTCTAACCATTTTGATATTTTTATGTTTAAGTATTTATTCAAGAAACTATATTCCATTATAATAATAGAAAAGACGAGTTGGTTATATACTGTGAATAATATGATCATTATATGAACCAATTTGTGGATGCAAATCAATCTATATATGGTTCTATAATTTAAGATAATGTCACGATGAGAGGATATGGGAAGAAAATGTTGTGTGATGTAGAGAATTTTCCAAGAGAACATCACATCACATTCTCATTCCATGAATTGTTAGGAATTACACTGGAAAGATATAATATATTAAGTCAATCCATGATTCTAGATTCCATTACACAACCTTCCAATAATGTAAAAAATACAATGTCATCAGGAAAATCTTCACACCATGGTATTACCACTTCATGTTTAAATATAGAATAAAATTAATGTCTTTTGATTTTTATAGAATATTAATAGAGAGAATACAATAATTATAAATAGAGATAGTGATGGTGAGAATGTGATTTTTAATGATTGGATTTGTTGGATATTCCCGATATGATCATATTTATTAATTTAAATAGATAATTTTAGGTTGATACTGTACTTCAAATTTTATAGATTTTTCATATTCCAAAATGAAATTAAAATACATGCGATTCTAAAAAATTAAAAAAGGTAATAAAGGTGAGAAGGAAAATATAGATGTATTAGAGATGAACCTGGTATTGAATATAATATTGTATATACATATTATTAATTATATAAAAAAGTGATAGGGTTGGGATATGTTATTCCTGGAGATAAATTTGTATAGAAAATATTTGGAAGACTGAACCTACTATTAAATTAATGATTTTTTACTTCATGGAAATAGAGATATCCAATCATTAAATTAAAGATAAATTTATTTTTATTTAGATAATAAAAAGAAAAGGATAAGACAATGAAGCTAATGAGTGGTTAATAAACATCATCAGAATCTAATAAAACCAATCATACCAACCTAAGATATCAATGTATCATAAGGATTAAGGATTATGATATCTAATATTATAATGTCAGATTGATTAATTCAACCTTTGAAAACACTATATTATAAGGGAAAACGTTTTGAGGATAATAAATAATTTTTGTTTATGTAGACTTGTTGAGATTTCTGCAGTTGAGAAATTTTGAGACATTCATTTGATATATATATATATTGTTGTCAAGAATTGGTATTTCTCTATAATGAGGTGGAAGATTATATCTATATTTTGAGGGATATACAGAAATTGAAATTTATGGTCAACATCAAGAAGAGTAGGATGAAGTCTCTATTCTGAAGAGAAATATCTAGTTGGTTCAAGATCTTATTAATTTTAATTTCTTCCTTCATTGTACATGGTTGGTTCTTGAGGTATAGGTTCAAGGCCATTCCCTTTACTGATTATCATCTTCATAATAAAATACAAGTATTGTGGGAGTTGGATAAAAACCAATATTCACTAGGGATATAGACATCAATATTACAAGATATACTTATTAAAAAATTATGAATTTATTGTTATTTATTTATTATACATATATGAAAAAATTAGAGTAGAGAAAAGGAGAGTGAGATTAATTCATCAAATATGTGTGAATGTAATAGTCATGGAAAAACGTTTATCTGGTGACAAGGTAATCACACCAGTTGACCCATATGGTTGGTTTCACAAATCATAGTGGGGAAGTATATAGAAAATGTAGGGTGGGATTAATAGAGATTATTTTAATATGATTATTTTGGATAATATGTTTTTTATTTTTTTAGATAGTGACCATAACATGAAATTTAGAGCTAGTTTTTTGGAATGTCTTGTAAAACCATTTACAATGGATAATGCCTAAAAATTAATGTGAGGCATGAATTTGAAATTTTGGGATCTAATTAATCTTATTTAGTATTTTTTATTGGTCTAAGTTCCATAACCTTGAGTAATTAATTGAATTAAGGTATTTGTTTTTTGCGACTCTTATTGAAGAGATTATAAAAGGGATAATAGTTGTGACAATGGTTATTATAAATACTAGGGAAAATACACCATATCATTTGAGGAATATATTTTTCAAAATATTGGATTAGTATATTTAGTTAATGATAAATTTTAATAATATTGTGATAGAGAGGTTCATTGGCTTATTTTTAAGCAATATTTTAAATCAGGACTTGTGTTTGTTTGAGGAATGTAGAGTTAGAATGTATATGTGTAATGACATTATTTGAATATTTCATTGACCTATACAAGAAAACTAACAACCCCAAGTACATTTATTGATCTCCAAGGGGTGATAAATTTCATATAGGTTCATAATTTATTTTTGGAAATTTATTTACCAAGTAGAAATGTTAATATTGACAAGTAAAATATTTCAAAAAGAACCCTGCATGACTCCTTCGTATTCGATATACATTAACAATATAACAAAATACATATAGGAAGAAATGGTAAACTCAAATGTAAAGGGACCTATTATATATATATAATGATATAAAATAAATAAATATTTATGAATATAGAAAAAATTCATCAAAAGGTCAAACATATACAATAAAATAGACAAGATATTCCAATAAAACTAGTAGAATCTAAATAATATCAAATAAACACAATGATGTACCAAAACATATCATACCCTGAATAATGGCCTCTCATGCTTTAATTTCTAATGGAGACTAAAACATATAATGTGATACTAATTTAAAATGATCCATAAAACATCAAACACATAACAATATTCCTAATTATAATAGAAATAAGAACTATGAAGATATATCTCCATCAATGATTTTTTGTTGGTTGTGAGTATAAAAAACTCTATAAAATAATTAATAATTCAAATCTTTATTGTAATATTTTGGTTTATAAATATGAAATTTTCTAAAACATTTACATATAGAATAAGATTCCAAATTCACATACAATATACAAAGAATTCCTCAAGTACAAACATGATTAACAGACGATCAATAACAGTAATAATGAATAACTTCCATCCCACTAGGTGGATTAAAACTCACCATAATCCATATTAAAAATATAATATACGGTATTTTTTCTCCAAAAAAAACATGTCTTCCATTTCATACCTTCATAACCCCATCCTCTATTAGAGGCTATGACACACACACACACACACACACTCAAATGTATCCTTCATCCCTTTATAGGACACTATCCTCATAGGGAGTGATGGAAATATATATTAGACAATAGCTGCCTATATTATCATATGAATGAATATATATATGTGTGTGTGTAGGGATACATGTGGTCCTACACATATATTTTTACTAACTTGTTAAATATAAGAACATAATTATATATACATAAATTTCTTCACATATACATGTTATACATATATCTATCAAAAACCATAATTATTAAGTCTGAAATGTTACACCCATAGTTTTTATTAACCTTTTTTCAAATAAATTAAATATTCATTCTTATCATGAAACAAATTAAGTCAAAAAAATCATTTCACAGGGCACAAATTGACATATTATACACAAAAAACAGACTTGCGATATGTTACTTGTAACAACAACATGGAATACATTACACACAACACCAACTTGGCGTACGATATATATAACACTTACATAGCACACGTCACACACAACATAGAGTTTCTACGAAGCCTCATTTTGATGATATAATTATTTAAATGATATTAATATAATCTAGCTATTAAAATTAGGAATATGAAAATCAATAAATACTTTTTAAAAATATTATAATTGTTCTATATAAATATAACATATTTATAATGATATATATAATATTTGGTAAAGTCCATTTATGTCTAAAAATACTGATTTTCTCGATTAAACTACTTATAATGTCCTTATGTAAAAAATAATATCACTAATTCTATAAATGTTTTGAAATTTGATTTGATAAAATAAACATAATTTTCTAATTTAGATCATCAAAATTATCTTAGGGTGAATATTTTTTATATTTCTAAGAGATTTCAGTTTTTGATGAATTGTGAAAATACTACTTCATTAGTTAAAAACTAACAGTTGTTTTATTAATTATTAATGTTAAATGATATTATAAAATTTCTCTTTAGTATAAATTATTTAAATGTTACACATATTAATACAATATAATTCACTATAATCAATTTTAATATGAAATTGAATATAAAATATTAACAATCTTTTGAACATATTTCTACTTTAAAAACTCGATATTTCTTCCCATCTATAGGATTAAAATTAATATTAATTTTTCCAATTATATTATTTTAATTTATAAAAACTAACATATAAAATTTTAATCAGTATAATATTTTGATTCTAATAAGCCTATGATAATTTTTTTACCCAAATGATTAGTAAATGGGATTTAAATTAATCACAACGATTAAGGACATATTAAGCTTAATAAGGGACAGAACCTAAAATTTAATGGGAAAATGAATTATATGATTTTACAAAACCCATTATCTATAAATACTTCTTCAATACACCTTCCATTATTGATTTTTTTGGTTTGATATGTAATTTTTTAGTTAAGCAGGTGTGCACACCTTACATGTTTCTAAAAATTCCAAGGGAGTCGTTTCCCTTCCCTAAAAAAATACACCACTTATACCTCATAATCAAACCTATAAAACCTATTATTGTTGGATAATATCTTCCACATACACATCCCATAAATCTTATATTACTACTAGATACCTTTCCTTGGGAAGACGGAATCCTAATGATGCATTCTGGCAAAAACCAAAAGGAATTTCCATATTAAGATGTAATGTCTTTTCTCAAGTTTTAAAATTTTCAATTTCCAAACATATAATCTATTTATTTTATTATTGTATGAAAAAAGTATCCTAAATATACTATTATGTTGTATGATAATGGTTATACATACATTTACTCACACCTCCATCTAATGGTTAACAGACATACTATTTCTATCTACGATGAACTATTGCCTCACAAAATGATGGTGGTTCATTTATTCCATTACCACCTATCATGGAGGCCATTATGATGGAAAATATATTTATATATGATATATATTATATTTAAAAAAGATTTATTCTTAAATAATTTATATTTTTAACATACCTTTACTCACTCCATCTAACGTAAATATGAAAATTTCGTTTGAGGAAGTGTGGACTACCTCCCCCAGAATGTGATAAGATTCATTCATACACTATAAAGATTGTATTTTAGATGCTTTTAGTGAATATATATGATATATATGAAATCATAAAACTAATATAATAAATATATACATATTTTTACACATGTCACAAACCAACCCAGGTCGACCCTGAACCTTTCACCCGAACCGGTCCGCGACATGGCCCGAGAGGCGTTCCCGATCCTCCCGGGCTGGCAACATGTGACAGGGCATCAACCGAAGCTATGTGAATGGTTTCTCCCAATATAAATTATTAAAGTAGTACAAATAATATAGAGAAACACAGAATTAAGAAACCAAATAAAATGACTAGACACGTACAAAAGAAAAATAAAACTAACCAAACACGATGTCTGAACTAACTTCGTGCGACCTTACGGGTCACTCTCTGACTCAACAATTAAAAGTCACCCTAGGCGAATGAAATCAAGTTGTAGCCTTCACAAACACTACAAATAGAAAAGATCTATAGGCATGAGAATTAAAACTCAGTAGTCTAGCATGATATCTATTCTCAATGGAGTACCTTTAAAATAAAAGAAACACCATTGCAAGTTTGAAGTAAAATTTATAAAAGTATGTTTTTCTAAAAAAAATTACTCAAATGAAAAGTAGAAACCATTTCCCTTAACCATTTTCTAATTTGGGTTCATTTCATTAGTGCCAATGAATTTTAAGAAAGGGAATGTGATAATTCCAAATTTTTATAAAGAGGATTAAACAATTTCATTTGAAAACCATTTCTAGAAACCAAGTAAAAACCAATATATCACTTTCGATAGAAAAAAATATACAAAAAATGCACAAAAGTAAGTACACAACAAGGGAAATGTAGAAATACATACAAGTACAAAATCATCACTACAAGTAACTGAGATGTCAAAGACATGGGTGAACCTAGGAGATCAAGAATAATCGACAAGACACCAATACATGAGATATCATCCCCATTTACATGTCACACATGATGAAATCAAAATGCTCAATACACTCAACCATCCATTCTCAGGCAGGCTGAGAGAAAAATCCAATATTAAAAAACCCAATATATCCACCTACCATGGGACACTAGTCAGTATCATAACCTACCAGGGTGACACTCATTCTTAGAATATTCTCTCAATATGCATGATTCCCATGCCTCAAGTATTGGGAAAGGGGGTGAAAAAACGGATGCTAGCCGAGCATCCAATCATAGATATATATATATACTTATAATGAACAACAAGCATCACCCCAAGTAACTCCATAGGACAACCTCTTGACTCTAAATAATTCAAGCACCTGGGAGCCTCTAAGTGTGGGCTCCCAAACAATCAGTCGGAACTAAGGTAGGAGAGTTATCCTAGGAGGGTTCTTCATCAAAACAATTACATCATTTTCCATAATGCGCCAAATGGGTGTTAATCACCTTTTAGAATCACCACTTAAAAGAAACTACAACTTCTTTATAAGACCAGAACTAGTTTGAAACCATTTACAGAGCCCCAAAATAATACTTTACAGGTTGCCAATATTTTTATAAAACCAAACCAAAACATTCTATTTTTTTCCAAATAATCCTTAAGTGACAACCGGGAAATTTCTCAAGAGAAGAAGAAAACTTGTTCATGCTTCAGAAAAAATAATTTATCATTAAACCATAACTACACTTAATATTATGTGATTTTTTTTTAAAAGCCAAATAATAATTCTTTTACTATTGAGTGTCCTTTCATCGAGAATGTATTTCAAGTGTTGTGTATAAAATAAATAGAACATTTTTACATCGATTAATTATTTTAAAATTAATTATCAATTATTTTTTCACATTTATTAAAAATAATAAAATGTTTAATTGAAAATTAAACACGAACAGACATAAAAAAAGACCCCATTTGCACACCAAAGGAATAGAATTATAAATTTTCATAATAATCAAATTAATAATAAGTTGCGCAAAAATATTTAGCACACACATATATATTGGTCGTAAATTGCAGTAAATAATGTAACATAAATTTTAAATGTAGTGCAATGGGAACCTACCTCGAGGTCAAAGCGCGAAGACAACATAACTTCAGAAATAAGGCGCGACGATGGTGCTCCCTCGGAAACACCACGTTCGAGTCCTAAAAAGGCAAACCGACCTATAAAAAAATTTATGTAATAAAACCACTAATAAACCAAGGTAACACACACACACACATCAAATAAAAATATTATACGATCATAAAACAAATGGGTACCAATGGGGGTCGAGACTGGAAACAGACCGCCAAAGGCCTGGTCGGGCAGTGCCGGCAGGGTGTGGGCATCGAAAAAGGGCAGAACCAGCCAGGTGGGTAGTTGAACTCATGATCAGATGGTGCACTGGTAGGGTAATTTCCTTCAGGGGCATGCTCTATCAATGGAGAAGGCTGGAATGTCGAGGGGGAAAAAGTGTCGGACCAGCGGAGGGGGGTCCACATGGTTAGATGTAGTCCAACCAATCGATACGGCGACGGTCGTTGGACAACAGTAGTGCGAGGAGGAGAGGAGGCCGAGCTGGGTTCTGGCTGGGGGTTTCTATGCGGACTGCTACAAAATTTAGGAGGGGAGGAGGGGGCCGAGTGGGATAACTAAGTGCATAGGCGGACAGAGAGGGAGTTGGGACGGGATGGATGTGTAGCTGCAGACAGAGGAGAAGGAGCTGGGCGGGCTGGCTATGTTGCGGTGGACAGAGGAGAGGGAGTGGAGGTGTGTTTCTGAGCAGGACGGTGCACGCCAGACTGCTGCACTGAAGGAGGGCGTCCTGTAGGGGGGTGAGGAGGTCCGACGACAGGAGGGAACCTGCGTTGGATGGGTGTGACGATCAGGCGATGCAAGGGAAGGGGGGCCAAGGGCCCGCACGGGCTGTAGGAGGAGAGGAGGGGGCCAAGGTGCAAGGCAGCAGTGGCATACAGGAGGGGAAAAATAGCAATGGGGTGTAAGGGAGCTGAGACCAAGCATGGGTTCGGCGGTGGACAAAGGATAGGGGGAGAAGGGGGAGGGTCTTTGCTCTTCACACCTTGGGAATGGGGGCCCAACCAAAAACCCTAGAACATAAGAAAAAATAAAAACAATAAACACAACCAATGGAAAAAAGAATAAAAATAAATACAAAATAAAATAGTCATAAAATAAATAATAATAATAATAATAATAATAAGAGTAATAATAAAATTATTAATAAGAATGATAATAATCATAATAATAATAACAATGATAACAATAGTGGTAGTAATTTTAATAATTATAAAATGAATAAAAAGAATAATCATAATAATAATGTTAATACTATTAATATTAATAATATCCTTAATGATAAAATAAAAATAATAAATGAATTCATATCATTTTAATAATAAGATAATTTAAAAAAAGGTCATGCTATTGCATGGGCGGAGCCGTGTGGTGTCGTGATCTTCCCGTGCTTCCAACGATGTTGAACCCAAGATGCACACTTTTTTATCAAAACTCAAGAAACATAATCTAAGACTCACCCCATACCACAAAATATATATATAAATACTGTAAAATAATTAAAATAAAATAATCTCATAGGTTGGGGTGTAAAAATTATCCCCACCATAACAATTTCGACCCCCGAAAAGCCACAAAACTATCCAATCGATCGATCAAAACATAAAAAATCCACATAAAAACGATCCCACCTATTATATCAAGGAAATTCCATCAACCACCAATAGGAATCATCCTCATTGCTCGAAATAGATCTCCAACGGAGGGAATGTCTGATCGGAATCCCCTCCATAAGAACACAATTAGAATTTGATAACAACTTAATAAGAACACCAAATAGACGGTGGGTCTCCCCACCATAAAGGACCAACCAAATAGCGACAAAATGGAAACCCAACATAGACCTTCACTAGGCCTAACTCAATCTAGAAAGAGAACAACAAGGACATTTAAATGACTCACTCCCCTCCGAATGGGATAAGAGCTTAATCAAAAACTCTACATGAACCAAAAAATCCCATACCCCATGGGCGGGGATGTAGGGGCCAGAGGATTGGATCAATGAAACCCCGATGGATAGATACTCACAACAAACCACTTCAGGATGGATACAAACCAAATCCACAACTGTTTCACATGGGTGGTCAACGTAAGGTCACTAATCAGAAACTAGCATAAAAAAATGCACAATTATTAACATTGCGTAATAGATAAGTCTATCACACCCTTTTGTGATGAGAGAGAATTTACAATGATAGAGAAACTACAACATAAATTCTAAAACTGTCTCACTACAACGCTAGAGGCACAACCTTAACAATACTCCTTAAAATTTCCCGAGGTTCCTGGCTACGCACCGGCTTCACTCCAAGGAATTTTGGCTAGAGATCTGATGGATGAAGATAATCCTACCACACAGTTGGGTTCTGATAATCCCAATAAGAAACATACACCAATTTATTTGACAAAATAAATGGCAAGATTTTGATATAATACCCCGCTGCCATTGAAAACTGGAGTTCATCATAACCCACGACATTACTGTACCATTCAAACCCAGAATAACACCTTTACAACATCCAGGATAAAATATCCCTTACATTGGAAGGAAACATACATAAAAATATTTAAACAAAAACCCAACAACACATCACTTCTAAGGACTTCCTCCATGATGCTTTCTAGCGATTCCTCGACAGAACTGCTGAAGTGACTCAAACATCCACAAACATGATAGGGCTTAGGAGTACTTGGGAATGAAGACTTCTTCTAACCTAGCTTTCCACACTGATAACACACAAATATCTCTCACTCTGAATAGGTTGATGAAATATTCTGAGGCCTTTTTATTCCATGACCCGCTCCATCGACTTTTGATCACATAATCATCTTCATGTTGGATATCCCCCCTCAACTCCAAAGAATTAATGGAGGGAGGACCACTTAGAGCACTCCCACAATAATGGATTCAACATGAAAATCCTTTCTTCCTACATTGGAAAATGAAGCTAGGTTGGATGTTGACACCTTCGATAGTAGATCAGGGCGGAGACCCACCTCGATGTGTTGATCCTTCATGGAGTCATCTGTGGAATACCCAGAATCATAAGGGAATTGCTCCACAAAGGGCTGGAAATATTCCAACACAGATCTGTCACCTTGATGCAAACCACACATCTCCATCCTCTTGCTCACACTTTTTTCTTTAGAGAAATAACGACGAATGAACAAAGCCTTGAAAAACTCCCATGTAAGATCTTTATGGGGCTCGTTCCGAAACTCCCACTTCCACCACATCCACAGTGAACCATCAAGCCTGAAAGTTTCAATCTTGAACTTCAACGTCTCTTGAAACTTAATGAGTTTAAAGTCCCTTTCAATCATCTTCATCCACTCCTCGGCAACGGAAGGGTCTGCTTGACCACAGAAGAGAGGTGGATCTAGCCTCTGAAACTCAAGCATAAAATCCTTAGGTTGATCAACTGCACTAGGATCACCCCTCAAAGTATCAAAGGAATAACACTTGAACATGAAAATTAAATAACCCAATTAAGTCTAACTCAATGAGTGAATAAAAACCTCAAAATCAAACACTTCATATGTTACAAGCTCGAAGCACAAGAAACAATGTTATCATAACATCAAAAAATTTCTCTTTGAAAAAATCATTAATTTAAACAGGCCTGTTGGGATAAACCCTCACCTGGTATTCTTTAGGGTCTGACTCACAAGCATGTCTCCATGACACCTCGGGCATCCATACAACATACCAAAAGTCCATTCACATACCAACATACCATTATGCATGTGATCACTCTTCAGAACACCAAGTCCAACACAATGAAACGTTATTTTCAAAAAACAAATCATTCATACCACGTCTTTTAAAACCATACACAAATTAAACATGTCATTACAATTAACCATTTTTCAAAACCAATTTGTAAGATAACAAAAAATTCTAGAAGTCAGAAGAGGCCCAAAAAAACTCAAAAAGAGAACTAGTGCCAGTGGGTGACTTGACCATATGGTTGGCGGCCATATGCCAAACATGTCAACAACACAGAGAGCCTTTTTGGACCATACCCCTAGCTCCACATGTCTTTCCAGGCCATGTGGCTTTGGAGGACTAGTGGTCCAACTCCTTTTTTGTTTCCCAATAACAAAACACTCCATAAAAAACCCAAACAGACAAATTAAACCAGACTTCCCATAGAAACCTAAAGATTAGAAAGAGCAAGAGTTTGTGATGCTCTTCCGACACCTACCCCTCGAGTCCCGACAATCCTACTCCATCTACCTTGACATCCAAAATAACAAATGGCGCTCTAAAAAGCGAGGTCTACTAAGAGCCGACTTCCTCTGATTCCATTTTTTCATGAACCAACCTAGCTCGGATGCCCGGTTAAGGGTCAACCTGGGCTGGTTCGTGACGACACATATATATTTATTTTATGATAATTATCCAACCCTGATAATTAAATGGTCATAGTGTTCAAACATACGTATGACCTACAGTTTCCATGAATGGTGTATTCTGTTTCATACCTTTATATTCAAAAAATTCTAATTATAAAAATATAATTTATATACATGATATTTATAAAATGTTTTACATTCTATAAATCATTATATATGTATAAGGATCAACAATATAATAGAATAAGACACAAGTGAGGAATAAAGTGAATATTACCCAAAGTGAAACCTTAACATATGATCGTTAACAAGAGAGAATAATATGGTCATAATACAAACATATAATGTATTATATATAATTATATGGCTCTTTGAAATATGTATAATAAATTTAAACTTATTATATAGGTATTGTGAGTGAGTACGATGAGAGTCAAGAAAATGTGTTTTGTGATTTATTCTCACTTTTTATTTTCCTGAGATACACGTTATGTTCGCCAATTATTCATTTTCTGTGGTGTATTAAAATATAATGATTCTATTATATGTATATTTAACAAAAATACTTTGGTATTAACATATCCATTTTATTAAATTTGTTTCATGGGGTTTATGATTAAAATGTTACCAAATCTATAAAAAAAAATTTTGTCACAAATTTCTTTATTTTGTAATCATTTATTGTTATGCACCTAATATAATTTAAAGGTGTATACAATTCCATGTTATTTCATGAATAATCATATATTCATGATTTTTTTCGCTTCTTGTAATTTAATTTTACTACATGAAGGGTATGGTCCCAAGTAACCATGTTTTGAGAGTTTATTAAAATAATCTCATTAATTTTAGAGAATGTTAATTACTATGTGTCTTTGTTGAATTATTATGATCCATATCTCAATAACACTGATGTTTTTAATTCTCCTATATTTACTCTATATATCTCCATGTGTTAGTTCAATCTTTTCGATCATTGGTACTAAAATATAATATTTTTATGTAAAATTTTATCACCCCTCTATTTGGTCAGAAATCTATTATAATGAAAATGTTATTTTCAAAAATTATTTCATAAATGTTTTAATAAATGTTTTCAAAATATACTTGAAGATAATTTTCAAATGCTAATGATTTTAAAATGGTTTTATTTTTTTCAAGGCACCCTTTATACGTTTTGAAATCTATTTTAAATGTAAAATGTTTTCAAAAGTTTTGTTGTTATAAAATGCATATTTTCAAGGGAAAAAATATATTTTAATCATGAAATGGTTTTAAAATATCTTTCAAAATTATTTTACAACTAATATAATGTTCATTGGTGTTACTCATGACTTTATGGGAAAATTACTCAATTCTTCCATGAACATTATTTCTCTGAATAGTTTATGTTTTGATGAAATGATGTTTATAGAACATATTTCATATTCACAGGTTATATGACATTGAAATATGTTTCTCTTCACGATTTATTTTCATGATGCAATGATTATGAAACCTATCTCTTTCCATAGTTTATGATATGATTACCTGTTTATAATTCTCATTTCATTTCATGGGTTTTGATATTATTATTTATGATACTGTGTCACATGTATGGATGACTTCATTGTGAGACTAGTGGGACCTATATCTCCCTCCAATTCATTGTGTAAAGATTTATATCTCATGAGATAGACTAAGATAGTTTTGGGAGTTAACCTTGACTTCTAAGATGACCATGTTAGTGAAACATGACTACCATAATGGTATGAGTAGTGAAGTTTTCTTCTATGATGGCTAGGGGATTTAACCATGACTACCAAGATGGTATTGGGAGTGAACCCATTCCAATAATATGGTCTTGGAAGCGATCCCTTAGCTACTATTCTCATACCATTATTCTCATGATTATTCTTACATATCTCCCTTGTTTACCCTTATTGAGAATTTGAGAACACCGATTATTTTATGATTCCTTCCCCTAGTTATGAAGATAGGTATTATGTTTGATGTGTCTAAAAAGGGTGCTAGTCAAGTAAATACTAGTAGGAGATAATATGGATTATTTATGTACCTGTGTTTATATTTCCATATTTCAAATGAAACCATACTAGTATGTTATTTATGTTCCTGTTATGTAATATTATATGTATTCCACAAATGTTATGTAATATTAATGTATTTCATGACTGGGTCATTATAGTTTGTATAAGAGGAAATTTTTAGATAACATTTTTAATTTGGATGATAAAACAATTGTGAGAAACCTATGAATGTGTCTAAGGACTGGTATAAGGACAAGGATAATTGTTGGGAAATTTACAAAAATTTTGGTGATGGATAGATGTAGTGGTTACCTAGAAATATATCCCAATATAGATAATACAATTGGATGTGGATCTCAAAATGATGTACCTAGGGGTAATAACTCGGACAAGATTTTATGGACTTGACACTAGGTAATCGGTTACACAAAAAAGGGCCTTACTGTTCAATAGTTTTGATACTCCCAGGGGATATTCATAGGGAATTCACAAACTATTCATGATCCATTATGAAGGATTTAATTATATGTTTGATATGAATAAAATTGCATCGAAAAAAGTTCCCTAGATTAATGAATCTTTTATATGTTAGAGATAATATTATCAATTTTTCATTATTATGTGGTTCCTCATTATGATAACTATTTCCGACATTATGATTTTGGTTTTAGTCAATGGATGGAACTCGGAAGAACCAAATTAATGGTGATTGATATTAAAAATGAATCAATATTCCTCCTATGAAACTGAATGATATGGGATATGGAATGAAAAATATTGTTTCTATACTCACAAAACATTCTAAATCTATGAATCAGGGTCGACATCCAAGTGATCAAATGAGGGAAGAAGTTATATAGAGTATTTCATGAAGCAACATCCAACTTATTTAAGTAGGGTTTTTGCTCCACTTTTTTCAAAACAATAGATCATTACTTCTGAAAATATATTATCTATTAACAAGTGTTTGTAGCATGAGAAATTTGTTCTCACAGTCTACCAGTTAGAAGGTGATACAGACCAGTGGTGGACTCTAATCAAGAAAATGGGGTAGAAAGATCCTTATAATGGGATGCATTTAATAACATATATTTAATAATTTAATTTCCTCATATTCATATTACAATGATGGAATAATATTTCCTTGAGTTAAGGTAATGGGATGATGATTTCATTGGTACCAACAAGGCTAATTTCAAGAGATTTTCATTTTATGCTTTAGGAATTATCATCCAAACCAAAAGTAAAGATGTTATGTTTTTAGGGGATTAATTCAAAGTCATATAAGGATATCACCCATAAGATATATTAATATCTATGAAGTGATTTTGAGTTGTGAAATCATTGTGGAAATAGAGGATGAAGTCACATATCAATATCATGGTTTTGGAAATAAGATAAAGATGGGGATTAATGGTAAATATAAAAACCATGGTGAATAGTAGATGTGAATTCACTTATTCTCAATGCGTGGTAAGAAGAATGGAGGAAATTGATTTAATGGGTCTAAAAATGTTTTATTTGTGGAATGGTTGGTCATTGGGAAATTGATTTCCAATGTGATGGGAAGATGTTAACTAACATTGAAAACGTGTAAAAAGTGTCACCAAATGTATCTCCAACAATTCTGTGATACAAGTGTAAGAAGAATGGGTATTATATTGACCACTTCCCAAACCCAATGGTTGGGGATGATGATCGACGTATGCAACCTATTATGCGTAGGGACAAGGGTATATCTCATGAAATGGACACTTCTGATGAGGGGGTGAAATAATAATGTGATTAAAGGTACACTTACCATACACTATTTGACTACTAATTTCATATTCGATTCTATATCTATCCACACATTCATAGATAAAAAATTTGATAAGGGTTTTTTTATTGCACCAAAATAATTATATGTGGAATTAGCAGTGCAGACCCCAAATGGTATGAAAATCACATATCAAGTCTATTATTCTACTTCTGATGATGTTTGTTGGAAGTTTATTCCTACAAATATTGTCATTCATCATTTGGTTGAATTTTATTTCCTATTAGGCATGTATTGGTTTTCTCTGCATAAATCCCACATCAATTTTCATTGAAGGGTAATAACTTTTGATATTTCAAACCCTCCTACAATCGTATATCAATGTAACGATAATAATGGACTTCCTATGGAGATTAAATCCAGTGTATGGATCTTAATTACCATTTTGATGGTTTGTTTATCAAAAATGGATAGTGGGAAAATAGACATTGATGATATTATTGTAGTTCATGATTTTTTGTATGAATTTTGAGACGAGTTTCATAGTCTTCAACCAAATCATAATGTTTGGTTCTCAATAGAATTCATACCTAGCTCCACATCAATTTCAAATACCCTTTATAGAATGGCCCCAGTTGAGGTGCATGAATTGAATAAGTATCTCCATGAAAACCATGATAATGGATTCCCTCAGATATGCATGTCACGTTGGGGTGCACCAGTCATTTTCGAGAAAAAAAGGATCAATTTGAATCAGCATTGATTATCGAGAGTTGAACAAGATCACCATAAAGAACAAGTATCCTCTTCCTCGTATTAATGATTTGTTTGATAAACTGTGTAGAGATCAATACTTTTCCATGATTTACCATCATTATGGATATTATTAACTGAGGGTCACGAAAGAGGATATACCAAAGACTACATTATGTACAATTTATGGACACTGTCAATTAATATTGAACCATTTGAGCATAAAAACACCCTTAATATATTCATTTATTTAATGAATAGAATCATTAGATATCACCTTTATAAGTTTAGGTTAGTCTCTATAGATGATGTTCTCATCCATTCAAATAGAATGGATGAGTGTAAAGTTCACTTGAAATTCTTCTAAAAACCCTAAGGAAGTAGAATCTATATAAAAAATTTACAACGTGAGATGTTTGGTTTCAAAAGGTTTCATTTTTGGGTCACATAATCTCAATATATGGTATATTAGTAGATCCATCAATGAAGGAGGCTATTGACTGCTAGCCTAGACCAACCACGGTGACTGAAATATAAATATCTCTTTGTTTAAGTGCATATTATTGATATTTTTTGGATGATTTCTCAAAAATATCTAATCTATTAACCAAGTTAACTTGTAAAGATGTCAATTACCTCTAGATAGATGGATGCGGGGTAAATTTCATGGAACTGAAGAAGAGGGTGTTCAATACTCATGTGACTAGATTTACCAATATTCAAAAAGGGTTTTTAATCTGCAAAGATACATCCAAGAAGGGATTGGGATGTATTTTTATGAATAATAACATGGATATATCTTATGCATCACAGCAGTTGAAGATCTGTTTCCAAAATTAACGAACTCATGATTTGGATTTAGCAACATTATTTAATTCATTAATGACACAGGGGAGTTATTTTTATAGAGAAAAGTGTGATTTATATACATATCATAAACAATTAAAATTAATATTTACATAGATGGAGTAGAATGTGCTCCCGAGAATATTGTTAGAGTTTAAAAAGGAACATAACTGATCAATAAATTACCACCCCAGGAGAGAGAACAAGATGTTCTATGCTTTTTGTTGGAAGGATCATTCTAGATTATCTATGATGAGGATCACAAAAGATCTAATAGTTTTGTATTTTCAATGGCTGGATCTAGAAATCCTAATGGAAGCAGACAATCATATCTTTATTAAATGAACATTCAACACTCTATCCTTGTTTAGATTAAGGAGGCACAAAAGTAAGATGAAGAGATAAAAAATAATTTATGAAATGTTCCTTAGTTTTACCTTGATTATGATTGAATGATATGGTTCAAATATTGTGTTTGTGTTCCTTACATAAAAGATTTTTAGAAGGATCTTTTAGAGGAATCTCCTAGTTCATCATTCTGTATTAATACTTGAAGTTCCAAGATGTATAAAGACATGAAAAAATACTTCTAGTGGGAGTGTATGATTAGTGATATCATAGAGACTATTTCTCATTTCTTGGTATACTAACAATTGAAGGTTTACAAAAAACATTATGCAGGGATTTTTCATCCATTACCCATAACAAAATGGAAATAAAAGAATATCACTATGGATTTTGTTGTTGGACTAACCAAAATCTCTAATTTTTTAATTTGATATGGTTGGTAGTCAATTTACATAATAATTCAGAACACTTTATTGTGTTTAGAGAATAAATCTATCTTGATCAACATACCAAGATATACATTAAGTATGTGGTAAGGTTCCATGTATACCACATTTTATTTTCCCATTCTAGGATATGATGACTACGTCAATGTTATGGTGAATTATTCTGCAAGGACATGACAAAGAATTGAGTATTATCACTACTTATTATCTTCATAAATATTGTCAGTATGAATCAACAATTCAAACATAATAGGATATGTTGAGATTTTTGTCGTTTAATTTTAAAGGTGTTTGTGATCAACACCTTCCTATAAATGGGATTTCTTACAAAAATATGTGTTATTAAGGCATTAAGATGACACCTTATGAAGCCCATTATGGAATGAAATTTAGATCTACAACGTGTTGGGATGACGTTGGACAACCAAAGGTATTGGGACATGATATTGCCAATGAAATGGCCAAGAAGGTTAGAACCATTAATCAACATATCCATGCAGCTCAAATTCAATAGAAACGTTACACAGTTAAATGTCTGCATGTTGTGGAATTTGATGTTAGTCGAAAGGAGTCTCTATGAATCTAACCCTTGAAGAATGTTAGGATATTCAGGATGAATCAAAAAGTAATCCATAGGAATATCGGTCCCATTGCGATTCTTGATCATATCAGGACGGTAGCCAATCACTTAGAACATCATACAAATCTCTATAATGTCCATGATGTGTTCCATGTATCTCTCTAGAAATAATAAATTCAAGAAAATTCACAATCACAAACCTCATAGTTCATACTATTGGAGTAGGATCTATCTTAATTAGAATAACCAGTTGAAATTATGGACTGATCAAAGAATGTTCTATAAATCAGGAGCACTCACCTTGTCAATTTTTTTTGGATAAATCAACTATTAGATGATGCTATGTGGGACCATAAGGATATTATGAAGTTGAATTTTCCTCATTTTGTTTTACCAGAGAAATGAGTTTCTTCTGAGAAATTCAATTTAATGGGGGAAGATTATAACACCCTATGTTTTTTGTATCTTCTTTTCGAATAAATTAAATATTCATTTGTTTCTTAAAACAGATTAATTAAATCATTAATTTTTATTAAATTTTTATTTATATTTTACATGAAACACTAACTTTTCATTTTTTACACACAACATAAACTTGGTGTACCTTAAACACAACACCTGCATGGCGTACGGTACACATAACATTGACTTTGCGTATATCATATGCAACATAGAATTTATACAAAATATAATAATAATGAAATAATTATTTTAATGAGACAATTATAACCTTTCAATTAAAAATATTAACATGAAAATTAATAACTAAATTTATTATAGTTTTTACTATATTATTATATACAAAATTTATTGACAATAAAAGATATGATTTATGGTAATGTCCTTTAATGTTTAAAAATATTGATTTATTAAATAAACTACTATTTATATACTCTGGTGAAAAATAATAATAATAATTTCAGAAAAATTTAGAATTTTTATTTGAAAAAAAATTGATTTTTAAATTTTTTATTTTGAAATTAGCATATGAATAATTGTTGATATTTATATTAGAAACATCATTTTATGATGAATAGTAAAAAATAATGCTTTTTAATTTAACACTCTCCTACATTTTAAATATTTATTAATATTAAATTATATTAAAATTTTGTTTTATTGTAAAAAAAGATAAATATTAAATCAGTTAATACAATTTAATACACAAGAATCAATTCACTATGAAATTTAATATAAAATCATAACAAACTTTTGAAAAAAAATTCTACTTTAAAAACCCTTTATTTAGTCCCATTTGCATGATTATAATTAATCTTAATTTTTCCACTTCTGTGGTTCCCCTTAAAAAATAATGACATAATGCATTTTATTCATAAAAATATATATATTCTAATAATATCAATTTAATTTTTTTCCAAAATGGTAATAAATGTTATTTAAATTAATCACTGCAATTGAGGCCAAATTTAGCTTAATTAGGGACTAATCCTTAAAATTAAGGGCCCAAATGACCTAAAAACTTGTACAACACATATTTAATGTCCATATTTCATTAATAAACCTCAAATTATTTATTGTTTTCTTTTTTTATTAATTTTTTTATTATATAACATATGTTCAACTAACTTGTTTCTTAAAATTTCATGCAAGTCCTTTTCCTTCCCAAAAAAAATCCTCCAACTTCCCCACCTCCTCACACCTATAAAACCTATTTTTTGATCCATTACCTAACCATTTAACATACCATAAACCCTATCTTACTATAATAATTCTTTCATTGGGTAGAATGATTCCAAAAGAATCATTTTGGAACAAACAAAAGGAGTTACCCGATTAAGATGTAATATATTCTATCAAGATCCTTTCTTTTATTGTATAAAAAATTATAATAAATATACTTGGATGTTTTTATTCTAACTATTTTACCTATACTTATACAAACCTATATCTAATGGGTAACAAGCATACTTTTTCTATGTTGGATGAACTACTGCCTCATGAAACGATGATTGTTCATTTTCTATTTTCCAAAAAACATGGAATAAATTATGATGTAAAATACATTTATATGTGATATATATTATATTTCTAAATTTTTTATGATTATATAATTTTTTTTATAACATACCATTATTATTTCCATACTATGTTAATAAGATAATTTCCTTTGAGGATGTGTGGACTACAACCCCTCAAAGCGATATGATTCATTCATACACTATATGAATTGAATTAAGGATTGTTTTAGTGAATATATATGATATATATATGATATCATAAAGATAATTTAACAATTATATATATATATATATATCTTACTTTCATTCTCTCAACACGACAATTAAATGTAAATAATGATCATGCGTCAGTATGGCCTACCGTCTCCATCAATGTTGCCTTCTGTTTAAGACATATATATATTATAGATTTTTATAAAACATAAATAATATATATATAATATAATTTTATCATCTTTTAAATTATGTAAATCATGATATAAGTTTATGGAACAATGATATAACAAATTAAGGAACATGCAAAAAAGAAATCGAATATCACCCGAAGTGAAACCTAAACATCTTATCATTAAACAGAGCATAAAATAAAGTGATAATAAAGAAATATATGGTATTAAATATAATTATATTGTTATTTATAATATTTATAATAAATTTATATTTATTAATCATTTGTTTTGATCAAGTATGATGAGTGTTAAGTCATTATGTAATGGGATTTCTTCCCATTTTTTATTTATGGGAACACACCCTTTGTTTGCCACTCTTTCCTATTGTGTGGTGTATATACTGAACATGACTTTATTCTATATATCGTGTAATAAAATTTATGTGTATTAACATATCCATGTTTTCAACATTATATCTTGGTGTTTATGTTTCAAAAGATACTAAATCGGTAAAAAATGTTTTGTCTCAAATTACCTTATTTGGGACTCTTGAATTGTTATACACCTAACCTATTTTTAAGGAGTATATAATTCCATGTTACATCATGAATATCCCGGTTTTATTGATATTTTTTTCTTAATTTCAGTTATTTTAAATTCATGAAGATTATGTTCTCATATAAACAAGTGGTCAGTGTTTATTGAAAGAATCTCATCTCTTTTCGTTATTGTTAATGACTATGTGACATTGATGTAATATTATGATCCATCTCTAAAAAATAGTTGATTTTTTACTTCTCTTTTTATTCCAGATATTCTCATTTTTTATTCCATTTTTACACTCTTTGGTAATTAAGACACTATATTAATTAAAATATGGACGCCTCCCTCATTGGTCAAAAATCTATTATATTAAGAAATCACAATTTAGAATAAAAATTTAAACAAATTTCAAATAATTGTGGTTGATTGTTTTCAAGGAAAATAAATTTAAAATTGTTTAATTGTTTTAAATGACTCCTGTATATTTTAAAAAAAATCTATTTTGGAATAAAAATTATTTCAAAAGGTATTTTTTATTAAAATAATTTCTTTTAAAAAATGAAGGATATTGTCTTTAAGAAATATTTTTGAAAGGTCATTTAAATTTTTTTCCCATTTAAGATAACATCATTTTGTTTTTCTAATGCCATTATTGGTAATTTATTCAATGCTTCCATTAATATTAATTATATGAATTGGTTATGTTTTGATCGGATTATGTTTATAGAACATGTTCCACATTCACAAACTATATAATTTTGAGATCCTCTTCTTTTCACGGGATATGTTTCTGGTGAAATGATTATAAAGCATATCTCTTTCCATAGGTTATGATATGTTTACATGTTTATAATTCCAATTTCATTTCATGGTTTATAATATGATATTTTATTAAATTTTATTTCATGTATCTATGTTTTCATTTTGATTTGTATGTGACCTAGATCTCTCTCCAATGCATTGGGTAATGATTTATATTACATGAGATATACTAAGATGGTCTTGGGAATGAACCTTGGGTACTATAATGGTCCTCAGAGTGAACAATGACTACCAATATTTTTTGAGGAGCGAACTCATGCTACTAATATGGCTATGATAGTGAACCATGACTACAAAGATGGTATGGGGAGTTAATTGATACTATTAACATGATATTGGCAGCGATTCCTTGGATACTATGGAACTCATTATATGATTATGTGTCTACCACAATCCCAAGTTTCCTTCTTACGTTATGATAAGTCTTATGTTATTTATTTTGTTATCATTAATGTATTATTATCTTCCATGATTTATGACATGATTCAAATATATGACTTTTGATATGCATGGTATGAAATTTTCTTTTCATTATCATGTTGTTAAACCCTTATGCTTAGAATTATGCTTACATGTATCCCTTTTCCACCATTACATAGCATTTTCGCTCACCCCTTTTTATGTTTATTTCCCTTGGTTATGAAGATATTTATTATGTTTAACGTGTCTAAGGGGGGTTCTAGTCATGAATAACATTGTGGGAGATAATGAAACACATTTATGTACCCATGTTTTTTGTTAATATATTCTAAATTCTCTATAATAGTACAAACTTCTTGAATCTATTTTTGTAATGTTTTATTTATTCTATAAAATTTATCTAATGTTAATATATGTCAAGAATGGGTCATTATGCCCAAAATTCAATATTAGAAATATAAACCAATTCCCCCATATCAAACATCATATTTGACCTCATCAAGACATATTATAAATTTCAATAATCACGTATGATAGTTCAAAAAAATCCATAATTAGAAATAAATGCATGATAAAACATTGAACATTGAAAATTAACAATAATCATATATTCAAGATATCATAAATATATTTTACCTATCAAAAACATGTATATATTTATAATGGATACTTAAAATAAAATCATATTTTATATGAAGTGGAATATTGTCCAAAAAAATAAATATTCTTTTAAAGTAAATTTCTTGGAGAATATATTGTTTTTAAGAGAGTTTTATAATTAACATAAATCTAAATTGAAACCAGAAATCTCTAATATTTGGAATATCATAAAAGAGGAATCCATTAAAATAATATTATTGACGGAATCACATGGATATTCAATCATGAATGCCTACAATGACATACTATATTTAATCATATGGTATCCAAAACATAAATATAATTTATAAATGGTATATAAACCAATAATACAAGTGAAATAGGTAATTAAACATCATAAGGTGTTCAAAAATGAAAATAAAACTCAAAAATTACATAACCAATAAATTATTCACTGTCACCTGGCAGGGTAAATACCTATCCCACATATCCTTACCCATCATATAAATCATGTCAATCATATCCAAGGGAAATCATCTTCACACATTGAATGATATCAGACTAATAATTTTTCCATTTTTTAAAGAGATGGATTATGTCTATTGAAATAATGAAGAATATAAAAGGGATGGGTATAAAAAAAGATATATTATATAATTATTGTCTATTAAATAACAAGAACATACTCATAAATTTATTAATGTTAGTGAAACAAATTTTTATTTAATTATTTTTTAATTTAATAAAATTTACACACAACACTTTATCCATGTAAAAAGAAGTAGAATAAACATACATGTTAGAAAAAACCACATTTTATTATAACATATCCACTAAAAAAGTTATTTATAATTATTCTAATGTTTCATTTAATTAAAGTCCTATCAATAAAACATTAAATTGAAATATTACAAGTCATATGGATGGTGGAAACTTAAGAAATTGGAAATTCTCATTGTGTTATTGTAAATAATGAAATAAAAACCCTTTTATTAATTTGTTTAAAAGTAATGATGGTTTTACCATTATCTTTAATTAAAATGAAAATATATTTCTCTAAAATAATATAAAATTTACAAACTCAAAATCATAATTAAATTTATATAAAATTTCCACAAAAATAATAAATGTATACATATTAATGTTTACTTGAAAACATACATTAAAATTACAAATTTATTTAGACATTATTAAAGAATTTAAAAATAAAAAAGATCTCATATTACTCAAAGAACAATATAATGTGGAATAGATAGCTTAGATCACATACTAATTTAATCCATAGACGATCTCTTCACAATTTAGCATTAATGAAACAACATCAAAAAACAAATACACATAAAATACATAAGAAAAAATTAACATGTAATTTTAATAATAGGTTAATAAAAAAATGAATAATGATTATGAAAAGATCACTTAAATTACACATGGAATCAAATTAAAAAAATATTTAAAACCCATAAATTTTGTGACACTAAGACCCCCAAATAGTGTGTCTTATTTTTTTTATATCTATAATATATCACCATCCCCAAATTACTTGTTTTATAATAATGATAAAAATATAATGAATAATTAATAATTATTAGTGGGGATATAAAGTAACCAAAAACACACACACATCCATTTGGTGTACATGGATTATATGTCACACCTAAGGATTGTTCCACATAATGATGACCCTCAGTACAATTTATTGATGCATAAAGGGCCGCCCATTTCAAAGGCCTAAAGGCCCAAAATTTTTACCCCCAAATGTATAATCATTGAATAAAACACCCAAATTACTAATTTTATTATAAAAATTCACTATTATAAGTTCAAAGATTCTATAAAATTTTTTTTAGTACACCCATATTTTATAGTTTTTGGTGTAGTTCCCACCATCCATAGTGTTATAATGCATACTACGGTAGTAGTGTAAATTCCCCAAAAAGGTGTTCATCGAGGCTAATCCAAAAATAGTCAAGATATAGATCAATAGCCTCCACCACTTAGACAGCGATTGGAACACTTAAAAATAATAATAATAATAATAGTAAAAGATATAATAATAACTGTATAATAATGAATAATAATAATCCAAAAAATCATGGGTCACAAGCTTTCTGTATTCCAAAAATTTAGTATCCAAAAAATAAAAAAGTGTCATTGAGAGGGAAAAAACATATATAGTTAAAAATATACCTCTATTACCCAAATATACAAAAATAAATATGAATGTCCTGTTTTTTGAAGGTCTATACTCAGTGAGAATCCATCATTACATTATTTAGAATATATCTTAAATCTAGAATGCCTCATAATAGACATAAATTACCCATACATGAATTTTTTCAATGAAATGGAGACATTTTATCTATTTTGGAAGTATCCAATAAGTAATAACCAATGAATACATTATTATAAGACAAAGAAAAACTTTTGAATCATTTTCAATGAAAATTAAGCTGAAACCATAATTCATTGCATGATTCTTAATAATGATTATTTAACATAATCTATCCATGGTGGTTAAGAAATTATTTTAAAATTTAAAGAATCACCCCTTCATAAACCTTATTTAAGTATTACAATCACCCTCAAAACATGTGATTCATTATCACCAAAAAATTATCTTTAACCATTCAATTCAATCCTTGATGGAGTTGATAGTATACATATACCAAATTTTAGGATTAAAATAGTTATATTAATTCTTGAGACAACAGGAATGTGAAAATCACTAATATCAAATACATAATTAGTCATGTAGACCCTTTGAATGTTGGAAGTAGACAAGATATTATTATATATGTCTTAGAAACCATATATCATGTGTTTATTTCATTGATAAAAATGAAAAGATTTATGTTTTTATATACACAATAAAATATAATCAAAATTATAACCATAAAAAAGTTTCCACTGATTTTATGAAGAATATAAGGTCATTATCAAAAAATTATAATATTAAAGATATATCAAACATATTTTCCTAAGTAATAAAAATATTACTATTTTAAAAAGATTTGATAGGTTTACTTTGAGTATGAAATTAACCAAAAATATATACAATGGGCACACTAACACTTTTCATATGATCACAAATAAATATATTGTTTCATCAAATAATCCATAATTAAAGGAAGGAAATTTGAGAAATTAAAGACTATTTGAAATTAATTACCCATCCAGAAGATTACAAACTGATATCATTTTTAAATAGACAATGTTATTTTTTATTCATCATTCTATTAATAGTTTAGTTATAAATGATAGTGTCTCTATTAATGATTTAACAATTCAAAAAATGAAATAGCGAATCAAGTAAAACTGTCTTATAAACATCAATGTGATTATTCTTATATTCTCAAATTGTCATGTTCACTAATATATGTCAGACCAGTGCCTCATATTCCAAAAATATATCATGAATATGGGTTTTCAAGATGCTCATAAAAAGTTACATGGAATTAATCCACCTATAATATATCATAATGTCAAAATAGTAATGATTTATTATTGGATAAAAAAGTATAACAAGTAATAATGTATAAGCATGTGAATATTTATTGACAACTAAACTTCTTCAAAAGAATAAAATTACATTATAACTAATAAAGAGTTTCTATATCAATTTAGTAACTAATGAATCATTAAAGTTTCAATATCCTTCAAAACCAACCTAGCCAAGAAAAAATGGACATTTTCATTTTATAAATGAAGTAAATATAAATTACGTTTTTTATAAAATAAAGATTTTTTGTCAGGATACTAAGCCATCTAAAAATAAATATGGAATAAACAAACCTAGAAGAGATAAACATGTTTTCAAAGAAAATATTCTATGATTGATACCTATATTTAACATTCTAATTTTTCGACTATCTTATGATTTTAGTACATGTACCCTCAAGATTACATGTCTTCTCCTTTCTCTAAAAAATTGGATTTATGAGGTTTCGAAATAGAATTTCTCTATTATCTATTTGATGATCCTTTAAAAATTTATTTTTCATTGATATTTGAATCCCATTTCCAAAATAGTTAATGATATATTATAGTTAATAATATTAATAGAGACACAGTTATAGTTTTGAAATGTTATTTAATGGAATCCAAATTCATAAAATTTCACTCCCCAAACATATAGTGATCAGGAATACAAAAGACATATAAAAGAGTAGAAAGGTATATTCAAACTTTATTTTATTACTCAAACTATATTATTTTAGATTAATAATCCACATAAATAATCCATATAAATTATAAATGGAATCCCAAATAAGGGGTCCCATTTTTAACCACTATAATGGACCTAATTAATCTTTTAGGGAATCTATTTACTAGTATTGATAGTGTTTTATTTTGAATAATGCATGTAATGAATTTGTCCAAATAATTAGATAATATGTATCTTTTATAGACTAAAATAATTATGACCCATTTATTACTTTAAAATATTTTTAGATATCACGATTTAAAGCAAAACCACCACCATTTTATTTCTTACTAAGAAGATAGAGGCACTGAAAAGCTATGGAAATTTATATTTGAATATTTATGACAGGGAAAAAGTCAAATTGGATATGAATTATGAGCCTAGGAATAATATTCCCCAGTCTGATTGAAATAAATTTTTTGATTGTCTTGGAAATATTATTTCCAATGGAAACTAGCTTATAATACATAGTATTAAATAAATTATATTTTTTTGAAGAATAGAAATGAAATTCGAGTTTAATCAAAATGGAATGAAATCTAAATGAAAAACTTCCCTCATAGAATTTGTGACTTCCATATTAACAATAAGTCAATAGAATGAAAATATGTTATTACTAAAATGATTAGGTCCTATCGAACTATTCATACTAAGGGAGAAGGGGACTATGATAATTTCTTCCTCCAGAAGTGTCTTGGTAATTGAATTTTAATTTTAATAATTAATGTAAATGGAATTAAACATTTAAAATATATAAAATCAATATTAATGTTTTTTCCTTATCTTTAAACATTATTTTAAATTAATTAACAACATCATTACTAATATATATTTTTACATTATAATATTAATAATATTAATATTATATACATATCATATCATAATAATTATGATAATTATAATAATTTTAATTATAATATAACAATTATATAAATTGTAATATAATTATATTACCCATAGTAAAAGTAATAATAATAATAATAATAATAAATATGTATATATTAATAATGATAATACCAACACAAATTGTGACATAACAAAATAATGACAGTGACATATATACATATATATAACGAATAACACCACATATCATAGTGATATTTCAAATACACCCCAATTATTTAATCCTAAATAAATTCCATTAATAAACATTTATACACATTATTTATCTAACATAAAAATTTAAAATATCAATTTCCATAATATTTTTCAAGATTTTATACTCATAACTAAACAAAATAATATAATATTCACCCCCATATTTTCCAAATATAGTATCAATATTTAATTAATACTAAACTTTAAGTATATTTATATTATATTAGATAATATAAGACATATTTTATTTTAAAATATCCAATATAAAATTTCATATAATAAATATAAAAATAAAAATCCTTAATTTAATAAAATTATTACAAAATAAAATACATTAATGGTCGTAGAATTTTTTTGACCATCACCAAAATTCTAGTGAGAGCACATTGTCACTAGTGCACAATATAAGACTCTTAGAATAAAGGGTATATTTCCCCTAAAATTAAACTAGACCTCTAATGGTTTCCACTATCACTTCATTAGGAATCATTTTCTACCAAGAACCAATATAAATTACACTTTGTTATGAGTTTCACTCTACTAATTTATTTGATCATCCTATCATGTAAAAACATCACTTTATAACTACTAAATACAAAAAGCTATTACACTTTATCTAATTAAATAAAAATTTTTAATCATGTACTGATTTATATATATTGTATTCAAAACAAATAATCAATCCAATTCTTAAATTGTTTCAACTAAGAAACAAATCCTTAAAAACATCCTCCCATAAAAGTTTTCATCCTCACAAGCTAAACCGATTTCTTACTCCAGAATATACAGACATATGAATCCATTATTAGTAGTTCATAATCTAAATTCTCTAATAAATAAGTTATCCTTCTCCCTTTTCCCATTTCCCTTAGTCATGAAACAGTTCTAAATATCTAAATTTTTAGTACTAAAAGGCTTACTAATGTACCTATGACATTCCATAATGAGGCACATATATGGTCTCTTTTTTTATTCTAGGCCACTATATTTTAAACTTATCAAAAAATGTAACATAATAAAAACATTTCCCATACATTAAATATTTTTTTATGAGTGGTAATTTAATTTTTTTTGATACATTCAGTTCCATAAAATGAAATTCATTTTCTAATTTATTTTTAAAAATAAGGCACACAATAGAATAATTTTTGATAGTTAATCATTTATAAATAAAAAGGATATTTTGAAATTCACATTCCATTAATAACATAATTATTGAAATCAATTTTCCCTTATTTTTGAAAAACCAAAAAATTTTAGAAATAGTTAAATAATATAATTCATTAGTGAACCATCGTTATATGTCACGAAAAAGGGAACAAATCACCAACAAGAATAATAATATACATATTAGGAACTATATCTAGTTACATTTTCCGCAATTAGATGTTTTGGAAATAATATTTTAATTAATTTGTTACATAAAAATAATTCAATTTGTTGACATATAACATTCGAGAACTAAAATGTAATGCACATATATTAGTGTGGTAGTGTATATATGATGCAAAGAAATTTCAAAATTATCTTCTGGTTGAGGCCTATGAATGTTTCTGACTTATATCATATCATACACAAGACAATTAAAAAATAATCAAGCAAACTATTGTTTCAATTTTAATACATTTAAATTCCCTAAAAATTTGAGATTCCTCCATAAAAAACTTACTAAAACATCGTCACAGGTTAACTATCAAGTCTCAATATCTTATAACTTATTTATAAAATAATTGAAAACCCAAATAATTTCATTGATGTTTTCTATAGCTTCATTACCTAGTTTTCCCACTAACGTAAACCAAACAACCCTTAACCCCACATATGTTCAATAGTTGTAATTAATAATACCACATATCATTATGTTATTTCAAATACACCCGAATTATATAATCATATATCAATTCCAAAACTAATCATTTCACACGTGTTATTTATCTAATATAATAAATCAAAATATTATTTTCAAATTAATTAATTTTATTATGTACTTATCAGTAAACACAATAATATATTCTAATCCATGCACACTTTCCCAAAATAATATCACTATGAAAATAAATTATGTTTTTAAGTAATTTATAATACAGTAGAAAACATAGGATATATTTTATTTTAAAATATTCAAGATCATATTCTAAATTATAATTATGAAAATAATAAGAAATAATTTATTAAAATAATAACGAAAATAACACACCAATTCTAGCAGAATTTGGGGACCATCACCACAATTCTGGTGAGACCATGTGGTCTCTAGTTCTGAGTAGAAAACTCTTGTAATATGTGGTATATATCCGCTAAAAGGAAACATTACATATTATATTTTCACCATGGTTTTAGTGGGACTCAAATTATTTTAATAACACATGAAAATTATACTTTATGATGATTTTATTAGATATAGTTCTTTAATCACCTCACCCCTTCAAAAAACCACTTTAAAAATCCTAAATATACCACAACCATTAATAATGGTCAAATTAAGTCCAAAATTTTAAATATGTCATGTTTCTTATTTATTATATACAAATTCAAAAATATAAAAAATCCTTTAAATAATTAAACTATGAAATAAGTCACTAAAAACATCAACCCATAACAATTTTCATCCTCAAATGCAAATCAAATATATTACTCAAGTATTGACATCCATATAAATCCATTATTAGTGGATCATAATATAAATTATACCCAAAAGAAGTCTTCATTATCCCTTTTTCCAACTCTCTAATTCAATAAAAAATCATAAATATCTATAATTTTAATACCAAAAGTCTTCCTAGTGAACCCATAGCTTCCTAAAATAAGACACAAGTATTGTTTCTATTTTTAAATTTTACCACTATATTTTCAACATATCAAAAAATATAAAATAATAAAACTATTCCCCATACATTTAATATTTTTTATGAATTTTAATTTAAAATTCATTTTCAATACACTCAGTTCATTGAAAATAAATTAAATTTTTAATTCATTTTTTAAATAAATCACACCGTCGATTATTTTTTGAAAATTAATCATTCATCAATTAGAATGATATTTTTAATTTCGATTTCTATTTTTATCATAATTGTCCATATAAATTTTCCCTTATTTAAAAAAACATTTCACTAATAGATTAAACTTTTATGTCCTTAATCACTATTGCAGTATGTCACCAAGTAGGGAAAAATCATCAACAAGAATGAAAATATTCATATGTTAAAATTTATATAGTGACATTTACCATAATTAGTTGTTTGAAAAATAAATGATTACTTTATTTTTACCTATAACATGTTCAATTTGTTCATATATAACATTCAAATCATAAAATGAAATACACAAGTTTTTCAATGGTAATGTTTAGATTAGGTAACGTAGGCCTTAGTTAACTCTTGGATGAGGCCTATGAATGTTTTTGACTTATATAATATTTTATATAAGAAACAAAAAATGGAATCTCCCTTGCCAAGGTCTCCATTTGAATATATGGAAATCCCATGATAAGTGGAGATTTCTCAATAAATAGGTTAATAAAACGTGTTTATGTGTAAAATCATAGTGATCAACATACTATAAATGGTTTATAAAATAAATTAATATCCAAATATTTTATTTTTTATTTTTTATTCTTTCCTTATCAAATTCCCCCATTACACCAAACTATACTGCCATTAACCCCACGGGTATTCCATAGTCACTATGTTCTAGATAATATAAATGTTGGTTCAATTTTACTTTTGTGTGACAATTTATCCAAATGAAATTAAAAAAATTATAAACACTGAATTCTAGAAAAAAATATTTCATGACCCATCCATATGTTAGAAATTTACAAAATTTAATGCGAATACCTAGACATTAAAAGGAAGGTCTTATAAACCGAGGAACCTATAATATCAATGTAATGATAAAACTTACAATATCATAATTAATACGTGTATAACACTATATCATTCGAAACTTATATAATAAAATAGACCACAGATGGAAATAATACTTACATAATATAAATAATACTAAATAAACTCAATGATGTGATAAAATATCCTCTCAATAATAGTGGCCTCTTGTTATCTAACCCCTTATTGAGAATAAATCATATAACTTTTACCAATGTTAGATTAATTTATAAATTATCAACTAGGTATTAATGTACTAATTCATACTTTAAATAGAAATAGTGAAGTTTCATGTTCACGAATGTTCATGTGGGGGTTCGAGTATAGGTCTATGTGGGAACTATCAAAGATGACAAATATCTTATGTAATATTTTTGAGTATGTATTGAAAAGTGTCTGAAAACATTACCTGTAAAATAAGTTAAAAACATTATAAATAATTTTCAGAACATGATGAAACTATTAATAGTGTATTTCATATATGAATAATAGTAATAATGGATATCAAATTTTTCAGTATAATGATCCCAACCTTCCTCAAGACCTGATCAAAATCCAATATATATTATCTTCCCACCATAAAAAACCTATCTTCTATAGGTGAATTGTATAATATCATCATCTGTACGAGTCCACTATACACACACACACACACACACAAATGTTTCCATCCTCACCGAGGATGCCTCCTTATATATTGGGAGTAATAGAATCTTATATAACTAGGAATCTATCCTTACATTGAAGATGTATCTTCTTATAGAAAGGAATATGTATTTTGTCTACTCACACAAAAACACACATCCCTCATCATATATGAGGCCTTAATACACATGGGAAGGAATATAATTATAATTATATAAATAAATATCAATATGTATTTATGATATTCACATATCTATATATAACCACTATTATCAAGTATTGTAACTCCTTTATGGGAAACATAAAGTAATAAAAAGGTTCCCCAGACCCAACTGAATATTTTTTATCATCTAATTATTGAATAATTGTTAATAAGTATGAAATTACAGCAAATAATCAAAGCTGGTTTCAAACAACTATGTATATTAAAAAAATCATATATATCAGAGCATGTAAATATAATATACATGTAAAAGAATTCATTAAAAATAATGTAAAATTTCAAATGAATTATACCATATATTATTGAGAATATTAACTGTAAAATTGTTTTTAGTTTATTTAAAATTTAAATAATGTGAAAATGTTCTTAAAAAAGTTCTATAACAAAAAAGTCATATTTTTACCAAATATTGTCTCTTACATTAAGATTACTATTAAAAGGACTTAACATTCAATGACGATTCCATGTAGTGATTAAATTGAAAAACTATTAATAAATCTAAATATATTAGAAAGTATTTAATATATTACTAACAAATATTACCCACTAAAAAAATAGTGATATCGAAACCATTAAATGAGCTGAAGGAGGGAATACAATGGAGTAGGGTGATAAATATCAGGTAAAAAAATCCAAAAAAATTTAACTAGTTAATTTCCAAACGTTAGATAATATGTTGAATCCATATCCCATTTGAACTTACCTAATATATCACCCATGATATCCATATTCAGGGGAAGAATTTTTTTTGACAATGTCCCCTTTTAACAGAAATAGATTTTCATTTATGAATGATTTGGGTAACCCATGAAGAAATAATAATGATTATATGAGGGTATAGTTTCATAAATTATATATAAAGAAGTAAATATTTTATCCAAGAACCAACCCATACTCAATACATTACTAAAGTAAAAGAAATATATGTTTTTTAATTAATGTACGATTTAAATTTTTCATTCAATATAAAGATTATTTATGTAAATAAAATTCATTTTTATATAGTTAATGATAAATTTAGAAACTAATTTAAATCTCATTTAATATATAAATTTTTATATGAGTGTGTGTTATGGAATAACATCTATTCAAATTACTTATTTATTTTCATAACCCAAGACTATACTCAATAGAACTTGTTCAAAACATTATTTGAGTAAACAAAGATTAATTCCCATAAACAAAATCCAACAAATCCTCTTTTTATATAACAAAACCACTTTAACATTTCATTAATAAGTCATGAATAGTATTATTTCATTTGATTCTAATTAATGGAATAAAAATTTTGATGGAAATATTTAATTCTATATTATCAAGGAACCACCCTCACTAGAACCCAATAATAGAAAAATGTAAAGACAATTATGCCCCAAAAGGATTACCTCCAATTGGTAAAGACTTAGGAACTTACACCAAAGATATAAAAAATATATATTGGAGGAATTACCATTCAAAATTACAGGTTAAAATAATAAAGACTACATATAATATTCAAAAAATTCAAGTAAAACAAACCCCATAATTATTGAATTGTCTTACATATGACAATTTTCCACAAATAAATACAAAAATGTAATTAAAAATGCATTGAATGTATCAATACTAGTTAAATCCAAATTAGGATCTAGTGATTTATAGACTTATAGAAAACCCCTCTTTAAATTTGATGAAAATATAGTAAATATAGTGGTAGTCATATAAGCTTATTCAGTAGGACCTTCCCAAAAACCTCTAGTGAAATTGGAAAAAAAGCATAAAAATAACTCAATTTATAAACATCAAATCTTACTCATTACCTATACCATCTCAACTAATTTCTCAAGCCTCTCAATGGACCAAAACCCAAAATCACACAAAAGTAATGTAATATAATATCTGTAAAATAAATGAGAGTTCCCTATATGTAAATTTCCACTAAACCAGTTTCCTTAATGCCTCAATGACTTACGTTCTAGTGGTCACATCTTCTCTATATCCACATGAAAAAAATCAAATCCAAACCAAATCCATATAATTATAACCATTAGTATATATCCAAAATCCAATAATAAAAAAAATCTAAATATCACATCTTGGAAGAGAATATAACATTTAAGGACATCAGTCATGTACCGTCTCACTTCCTTCTATATTTCCACTATTCACCCACATCATATCTTTGACATTCTAAATTTGTGTTACATAAATGTTTCATTACATGGAAGAAAATACATGATCTTATAATGTTTAGTTTATTGGAGAATAAAAAAAATATACATAACACAAAAAATATTCTAACAAATCCACTTGGATGAAAATTTCATGGGTTCAACCTAGGTTACATTTACTGTACCTTGTATCCAATGAAAGAACATCAATGGAAAGGGGTGAGTATAATCCATGTATTTTAATAAGGAAAGAATACATTTATCATGTGATAATGAGTCATATAAATAATTACATGGGAAATAAAAATATAACTTTATCAAGAGAATATGTAGTATATCATTAAAAAAATGAATCATAGCATAGAGATATTTCTAATAAATATAAATTATAAATTCATATTTATATCATCAATGTTTATCAAAAATGATTCATTAATCACAATTACCCTGGTTTTTCACCAAGTAAAAGTAAAACACATCATCTATAGAGATTAAATTCTTTACCCAATGCTTTGGAGCACTATCATGTAACACTATTTGTATGTATTAATTAATGTGATCCATAGAGATCCTAAAAAATCATTTACCAATAACCCAAATATAATAAATAACGAGATTCATATGTAAGCTTTTAGTATGTAAGTCGTTAATGTATTGGCCATAACATCAATTTTAACCCATGTGAAGGGAATTTGGATTTTTATATGAAATTAAAAAAATAAATAAATCATATTTATATATTAATGAATACCCATGTACTATTGGATTTTTTATTCATAATATATTAATCTAGTATGAAAAAGAGAAATTTGAGAATTAAAATTTGTAGCATGACAGGTATAAATCATATATTTATAAATGGATAAAATGAGACAGAACAAGGGTATCCCATTGATTAGAAATTATTTTAGCAGTAAGGGTACGATAAAATTTATAATATTGGAATATTAAGTACCATTTTTAAGACACATACAAAACAATTCATGAATGGAAAGGGTGATGATTAGAATTTTGTTACCTTCAAGAGTTTATCCTATGGAATTGAGGATGGATCCAAGGTGGATTTACAAAATATTGTGGGGTATATTCGTGAGAAAAATCACTAGATCAATCTGAAGAAGGTATTTTGAGTAAATGATAAGGGTGAAATGGGTGGGTGTTTTTAGAAAAAGTGGAGAAATGTTTAAATAATTCTCAAATATGGTTCTTGGAAATCTATGTTTTGGAAAAATAAGAACCATTATCTTAAGTCTAGTTTTTGCTCATGTATTTGGACATTAGCATCAACTTTTAGGAAATTTTAATTGATATGAAACAAAAAATATTTATTAATTCTTCTTTGTAAATGGAATGAATAATTTTCTAAAATGTTTTGTTTTTAAAAACAAATTATCTATTATAGAATTTGGAAATAAACATATTGGTTTTCAAATAGATTAAATAATTTGATTATAATTATTATTAGAACAATAAAAATAAATTATCACATGTATTGTGATTAATTATTTGTGACATCGTTATATAATTAATATGAAATCATTATAAATTTCAAAAACTTAAAACATTATTTTTATTATTAATTGAGAAATAAAGTATATTATAAAATTCATAAAAACAACAATAACCTAATTTTGATGTCTTCATTTCAAATATAATAACTAATTTAACAAAATAAGTAATAAAATATGATAATTTTAACTTTTAAATAAAGAAATCTTTATTTATTGAAAAGTAATAGTTTTTATGGCCTAGTCAAATTACTAACACTTCTAAAAATATTCTCTGTCATTTTAACAAAAGTTTATTTATATTTATATAATAGTATTTTAAAATAATTTTTAATGATTAAAATAATATTAATAATTCCTTATTTTTTTTAAAATATTATATATAATTTTCTAAAAATATATATTTATGTTTTATATGTTTCCAAAAAATGAAATTTATTTATTTTTTCTCAATGAAACATTTATTTTATAAAAAAATATTCATAAAATACAATTGATTGAATTAATATTTTTAGAAAATGTAAATTACACTTTATGAAACTAAGGCATGGACCCATAATCCCTTATTACACCCACATACACCCTAATGGTAAGGTGTTCGGTGGTGGTAGTTTTATGGGGTGGCTTAGATAACATCGAGAAACTGGTAATCTTCACTAACATGAAATTCTCTTTTAAGAATTGTTTCCCAATACTTACTCATTGAAGCATAGATTAGGATTTATCAAGGGAAAACCCTTGTGATTCTAGCTCCCTACCTTGATCTGATAAATTGGATTCAAATAAACTTAATCTATAGGTTTAGGCCATCGTTTCTCCATTGGAAATCAATTTTCCATATTCATTACTATATATAAACACTAATTATAATGGTGATTTTTTTACTAATGGGTATAGATCCAAATGATAAAATTTACTAGTATTTATATTTAACAATAGTCATAGAAGTATTATAATGGTCACATTTCTCCATATAAATATCACTTCCTTCATTCACAAAAAATTAACTATAATTTCTCCATAGGATTTATTTTCATTTTTTAGTATCTTGATTGGTTTAATAATATTTTTTTTCATTTATATAGTGTTGGAAAAGGGAGTTATGACCCTAACAGATTGGGTAATCAATATTTCTCTATTTTTACTTTATTATTTTATATTTTTTTAGTCCAATTGCAATGTCTTGAATTTTAAATGGTTTAATATATGACTAATGTAATAATATATAATAATGAGATATTATTTTATTATTTCCTCTATATTTTTAACAAGTATAGAGTTATATAATATAAGACACATTTTATGAGTGAAAAAATAAAATTTATAAATCCTTGGTATTTACATTCTTATCCCCTTAGGAAATATGATTCCCTGAATTTTAACTCATTTTATCATTTATGAAAAGAATAGGGTAATTATATAACATTGAATCGTCCAGTTCCCATGTTGCTTCATGATATTTATGGTATTTACACAATATCATTACAACATGAGTTGTCTAGTTACATAGAACTTTTTCTCTATGTTCTAAAATCTTTGATGGATGCACCCGAAATGAGATGTCATGCTCCAGTTGAAACACCTACAGATTTAGTACATGTGAGTGTCCATGTATGTACTTCCTAAAAGTGATCTATGTAATATATCAAGAACATTATTTAGATTTTTTTGTAGTGCTATCCAATTTTCCAATGATCCTATATAATCGAGGATTTCAAAGGGGCCAATATAAATCATGTTAATCATTCCTTTCATTCCAAATCACATGAATCTCCTCAATGGTGATATCTTGAGTAAATTTTTTTCCCTATCCTAAAACACTGTATCTGATCGATGATGTTCAGCAATGATCTTATATTGAATATGAGAATCATTTATATTTTGTTGGATGGAAGAAACCTTTTATGTCATCTATGAAATAAGATATTTCCCAAGTATATTTCTCCCACAATCATCATCCCCACAAGAAGGAGATCTACTTAGCTTCCCATATAGATATCCATATGGATCCATTTGAATTCCAAAGTTGAAGATATTATTGTATGAGAACTCAAATAATGAGATTTTTCGATCCAATCCACCTTTAAATTCAATTGAGCACTTTCTACACAAGTTACAATATTTCTGAATAGTAATATTTGATTGGATATTAGTTTGGGGATGATTGGAAATACTGAAATTATATTTAGTATCAGATAATGTTGATGAATTATCTATATTATATACTTAAACTTAGGAACTAGATAAAAATGGTTGAAACTAGTTCCCCATACAAGCTCACCACTTCCTTTAAAAATTTCATGAAAATTCAGTTAAGAGATTAATATTCTAAAATAGAGATGAAATGGGAAGTCTTGGTGAGTCTATACACTATAAACTATATCACATTGTTTCCTTTGGATGTACATGGGTGACCAGTGATAATGTTCATAGTGATTTTTTTCCAATTACATGGTGGTATGGGTAGTAGTTTCAATACCATTTTAGGATGTTGTCACTCCTTCAATTGTTGATAGACCAGTAACCTAAAAGTTTATTAAGAAAATCCCATTTCATATCATCCCACTAACAATAATTATAATGGTCCCTATAAATTTTATTACATTAGTATTTATAGAGAATACATAATGTGAAGATCCATCCATCAGATTCTTATTTATCTACGGGAAAGAAGGGACACATAGAATTGTTTGAAGATCCACAAAAACTTATTGATTAATATTTATCTTAGGAAACCAACACTTCTTAATTGCCTAAATATCAAGTTCTATCAATGTATCATATGATTCCTATCACATTATGATATCTAGTAGTTATGGTTGAGAAATAATTTCGGAGAGGACTGATAATGTCCCTTCACATATAATTTCATTATCTAGACTAACTATGTCCTTGATCAATGGATCTCATTGAATCATCTTCATTTCCTTCATAATAGGGATATTCATACTTAATGAATCAGTGATTTTCTTCCCGTTCGTGGTGATAATGAATTAAATAGTCATAGTCTTTATGATGCTCAATCCATATCCCCGGTTTCATGTTCAATTACTCTTACAAGTATATATATTTCGAATTATAGGAATGAATTCATATATCACATTTCATCCCATAAATATAGTTCCTCAAAATATCCATATTTAAAATAAAATTAGAAAAATCTAGGTCATGTGTTGGATAATTCTACTCATGATATTTTAACTATCAATTTTCATAGGCAGTCATCTTATTTTTTTTCATTTTGACACATCCAATTCCTTTCATAGATACATCAACATAAATAAAAACACCTTATATGATAGAGTGTAGTGATAACATAGGTGAAGTATCGAATCACTTCAATAGCTATTGGAATCATTATTCACACTCTTTTATCAAGATAAAATTATCTCCATTAAAAGGTATCATGGTTAGTTATAAGGCCCCAGCCTTAAACCTTACTTAATCTTGAGTTATTACAAGATTACACATTGAGGATCTTTTTGTGTTTAGAGTTTTAGAGAATTAGATCATAAAACTTTCATTACATTCCACATAAAAACAAGGTAGTTACATAAATATAGTATTCTTCTTTCCCATCAATGGAAACATATTTAAAATAAAACATGGATTATTTTTTGACACTTCTTTGACACTTTCATCATATCATATACATTTACCTTGACCTGTGAAAAACATTTCAAAAAACTTGGGATGAGCATAAAAAGCTCAGTAAGGGATATAAAAATATAGAAAGGAAACATGAGAACATATATACATAAGAATGAAATCATACTTTACCCATAAAACATAAGCACTTTAACATACCTCATCAAATCATGAATAAATCATAGAAATCATAAGACATAAAGGTAACTTGAGGCATTCATAACATTCTTATGTAGGGAGTAACCCTCTTGGTTACGTTTGGAATACCCATCACAGTATATTCCCTAAGTCTCTTCGGAGAAACCATAACGTTACACTCCTTCGTGTTACCCAATGCATTGGAGAGCTATATCTGGCTCACCTGCCCTTAGTTTATCACGGAACCACCCGTCTTCATAATAATGCCCAAGAACCTCAACATAATCGTATCACATAAAACATGCATAAAGGAAACATAACATTTCCACCTTTGAATAACAAGATATCAATACAACACATTGATATAAAAACATTATGAAAACCATTTTCAATACCAAAATAAAAGAAAAGTAAAACATGGAATTTATTTTTCTTTTAAAAAAATGTATGGCTTGTAGAGGAAGCCGAAAATCAAATAATGGTCACGGCGGCGGAGAAGTCGTTGTCACGACATACGTACGACAAAAACATTCCCTTTTGTCATTTAGTAAATTCTTCATATAAAAAATATTCTTTTTGAATATATGTAAAATTCAAAGGGGTTTATACACCGTATAAAAGAAGGTTGTGTATAAAACAAAATATGCCTCAATGAAAGGAGATTGAGACGAAGTCCCATACCTCGGGTCCGATTTGACTTGGTTGTTCTTTAATCTTCTGAATAATAATCTTGAGTAAATGTCTACTTGTTTAAGAACCTTTTTCAAGTTCATTATTCCTTTTATATCACTTATTTCCATGTCATTAACACTATGTAATTATTTAAGTTAATAACGGTCGTTTTAACGATCATTGGTACTTGAGTCAAAAATAAACCCTTTATAATTACAAGTTGTTCATGTATCCATTATATCCAGAATTATAATAATGATTTATATATCATATATATCCAGTATATACATGCATTTTATAATATTACATAATCATTTAGAGGTATGAAATGAAATGCACCGTTCATGGAGACGGTAAGTCATACGTACGCATGAACGCTACTTTCATTTCTATTTCATATTTTATTGAATGGAATCATAATTATATAAAGGTATATTATAATGACAGTATAATATCATATATAATATCATAGTTCCATCCTTTATACGTCCCACATATGGTATTTAACGAATCAAATCAATTTGAGGGGGCGGTAGTCTGCACTTCCTTAAATGAAGATATCGCATTTACCCATAATGGAAACCATAAAGGTATGCCCAAAATGAAAAATACAGAAGCTTAAGGAAGACATAAAAATATTATATATCATATATAAATATAGTGACATATTAATGGCCACCTTTTAAGGTGTTAAAAGAATGTTGAACAATCATCGTTTCGGGAAGCATAAATTCACCATCCACGGAAACAGTATGTTCTTTAACCATTATATGTAGGTGTGTGTAAGTGTAACTCGAATCCTTCTTATAAAAACATCCTATTATATTGAGGATACTGGAGTTGTTACAAAATAAAAGAATAAAAAGAGTTTAGGGGGTTGGAGAAGCAAAATAAAACAAAAGGACTCAAATGAAGACATTACCATAAAATCAGGTAACTCTATTAGATTTGAGCTCAAAGGCTTCCTTGGGAAGACTTATGCCCAAAGTGAGGCTTAAAGGAGTAATAGAGGGATGTGGAGAGACAAAATGGTCAGAGGTTGGCCGAGCCAAAGGCTTTGGGAGTGTGGGTAAGGAGGTAGAGGTGGGGGGCTTTTATAAGAGGAGAGGATGGGCACTCTTGGAAGGTAAAGAAAAGTCACTTTATTTTAAAATGGTATTCAGATTTAAGAGGTACCACATTGATTTTTTTCGAGGATAAGGTGATAAGGGTTAGAAATCCATCCATCTAATAGGTTTTGGCCATGTGTAGGTCTTATATTTTAAATTATCATTCCATTTTATTTAAATCGTTAAATAATGAGGTCATCGCTACATCATCATGATGTCATAAATTATTTAATTTATTTAAAGTCTAAAAATTATAAAAAAATACTATGATGTAGGAAATATTTTTATCTTTCCAATTACTATTTATAATCATAAATCTGATCTTTATAACCCCATGTAAAAATTGTTTTAGTAAAACATCTCATGTTTGTGTCATTTTTACTTTTACATTAAATAAAAAGTTATTTATGTCATTTCCCATCCAAAGTGGCTCCATGGGGTCCCCAGGTTGACCCATGGATTGTCTTGGTCTTCCATGACACATCCAATGAGGGTAGGACATGTGTCAAGCTCATCTCATTTTATTAAAGCATTATTTTTACCTTAAACTACACTAATTACCTCTAACCGTGATTAAGAACTTAAGAGTTACTATTCACCAAAATATTATTTTAATCTCATTGAACCACATTTTACTTCTTAATGACAACCATGTATGTCGGATTTTTGAACTTCAGAACACAGAAGTGGTAAAATTTCATTTAAACGAAAAATCAGTTTTTATAAGTACCACTTAGTGGTTTTACTATTCATCAAAAAATGATGTTTTTCAGAAAAATACCAAAAATTCACCCTAAGAAATATTTGATATTCCGAATTAAAAAATGAAGTCAATTTTACAAAATTCAAAACATATAATTCACATTAATAAATTTAATAATTAATTTTCGCTGTCATGACAAATAGCGTGTTTTTATGAAACAATAAGTATCAAAAGATTGACACCAGTTTAAGTCCAATTTCAATGTGAAATTGATTATAATGACCACCATTGGATTAAATGGTAAAAATATATTATAATTTCACTTAAAAACCAATTCAAAAGATAATATAATCATATAAATAAATTAGATTAAAAAGCAGTTTTGATGTAAAATGCAGTATTTTTCACTATTCATTAATAAATGAACATTGTCTGAAAAATACCAAAAATTCACACAAAGTAAATTTTGATGTCCCAATCATAAAGAATAAGTTTATTTTGACAAACATAGCTTATAAAATTGTCAAAAGATAGATTTAAAAATTGTTTTCCATCAAAAGGCAGTAAAACAATCCTTTAAAAAATATTAGTGTATTTCATGCTTAAGATTGGATTTATGTTCATTTTCCGCCTCTAAAACACTATCTAATTAATTAATAAGCATAGATAAAAATATATATTATTCATTACTTACTTGGGATGTTACATCCTTCCCCCCTTTATAAAATTGCATCCCCGCAATTTTTTTACTTATCGAATAAATGGGGGTACTTATCCCTCATTGCATTTTCAGATTCCCATGTTGCCTCTTCCATCATGTGGTTTTTCCACAAAACCTTTACCTGATTAATCACCTTATTCTATAACACTTGATCCCTGTGGTCAAGAATCTGGACCGGTTGTTCCTCATAAGATAGGTTCTCTTCCAGCTGAACTACCTCTGGACTCAAAACATGAGATGGATCTGGCATATAGTTTCTCAACATCGAAACGTGAAAAACATTGTGTACCTGAGATAAACTCGGAGGTAAAGCCACCCGGTATGCAACTGATCCAACTCTCTCCAGAATTTCATATGGTCCAATAAACCTTGGACTCAGCTTTCCTTTCTTACCAAATCTCATTACACTTTTACAAGAAGAAGCCTTGAGAAAAACATGATCACCTACCTCGAAAGATAGATCCTTCCTCCTGTTATCCGCATAACTCTTCTGCCTGCTCTGAGCTGTTCTCATGTGCTTCTGAATCAGCTGAAATTTTTCTGCCATCTCTTCTACCAATTCAGGTCTCATCAACTTCCTTTCACCCACTTCATCCCAGAAATCTGGAGTTCGACACCGCTTCCCATATAACGCCTCAAATGGTGCCATCTGTATACTAGAATGAAAACTGATATTATATGAAAATTCAACCAAAGAAAGATGTTGGTCCCAACTTCGCTAATAATCCATTGAACAGTCTCATAGCATATCCTCCAAGGTCTAAATTGTTCGTTCTGACTGCCCATCTGATTGAGGATGAAAAGCTGTACTAAAATTTAATTCAGTACCCAATGACTTTTGAAAGCCTTTCCAAAAGTTAGAAGTGAACCTGGGATCACGGTCAGATACAATGGAGAGAGGAACTCCATGTAACATGAATATCTCTTTAAGATACAAACGGGAAAGTTGATCTGGGGAAAAGTATCTCGTATAGCAAGGAAATGAGCAGATTTAGTCAAGCGATCAACAATAACCCAGATTGCATTATTACCTCGAGATGTCTTCAGTAATCCCACAACAAAGTCCATGGATATATTCTCCCATTTCCACTCTGGCACTGGTAAAGGCTGAAGCATCCCTTTCAGTAACTGTCGCTCTGCTTTAACCTACTGACAAGTCAAACACTTCATAGTAAAATCAGCAATATCTCTTTTCATTCCATCCCACCAGTAATACCCCCGCAGATCTCTGTAAATTTTTGTACTGCCTGGATGAACTGAAAACGGAGAACTATGAGCTTCACATAACAAGTATCTCTTAAACTGTGAATCACAAGGCACACACAATCTCTTCCCAAATCTCAAAACGCAATCATTATCAATGTTGAATTCCGACAACTTACCTTTCTGAACCAGCTCTACCTTTTTCTGCAACTCACTGTCTTGCTTCTGTGCTTGCTTGATTCTATCTGATAGATATGATCTCACTGATACCTGAAACAAAACAGAAGAACTTCCTACACCAACAAATTCTGTGCCAAAGTTCATCAAATCCTTAACCAAAGGATCACGTTCCAAACGCAACATTTCTAATGAAGCATTACTTTTTCGACTCAAAGCATCAGCCACTTTATTTGCTTTTCCCGGATGGTAATGAATTGTACAATCATAATCCTTGATTAGTTCCAGCCATCTCCTCTGTCTCATGTTTAACTCTTTCTGAGTGAATATATACTTTAAACTTTTGTGATCAGTATATATTTCACACTTTACTCCATAAAAATGATGCCTCCAAATTTTTAAAGCGAAAACAAGAGCAGCTAATTCCAAATCATGTGTAGGGTAATCTACCTCATGAGTTTTCAACTGTCGTGAAGCATAAGCAATTACCTGATCATTCTGCATTAGGATGCAACCAAGTCCTTTCAATGAAGCATCACTGTATATAACAAACTCACCATTCTTGGAAGGTAGTGCCAAAACTGGAGCATTCACCAATCTTCTTTTAAATTCCTGAAAACAATAATCACATTCTTTTGTCCAGATAAACTTAACACCCTTCCGAGTTAGCTTAGTCATTGGACTACATAACCGTGAAATATTTCTAACAAACCTTCAGTAATAGCCTGCCAAACCATGGAAGCTATGAATCTCAGTTACATTTGTGTGTCTTGGCCATTCTTCAACAACCTTTGTTTTTGCAAGATCAACAGATATCCCATCTTTAGAAACAATATGACCAAGGAATGAAATTTGTTGCAACCAAAACTCACACTTGCTGAATTTTCCATACAGTTTCTTTTCTTTTAAGGTTTGCAAGATAACCCTTAAATGTCTTTCATGCTCCTCTTTACTTTTAGAAAACACCAAAATATCATCAATGAAAACCACCAGAAACTTATCCAAGAAATCATGGGAAATTCTATTAATTAAGTCCATGAATACATCAGGTGCATTGGTTAGCCCAAAAGGAATTAATACAAATTCATAATGGCCATATCTTGTACGAAACGCATTCTTCAGAATGTCCGCTTCCTTTACCTTCAGCTGATGGTACCTCGATCTCAAGTCAATCTTTGAAAAATACTGAGCTCCCTGGAGCTGATCAAACAAATCATCAATATGAGGGAAAGGATATTTGTTCTTAACAGTGACGTTATTCAAGGCTCTATAATCAATTCAAAGTCTCATTGAACCATCTTTCTTTTTAACAAATAAAATAGGAGCACCCCACGGTGATGTGCTAGGTTGAATGAAACCTTTCTCTAATAAATCTTGTAATTCCTCCTTCAAATCTAAAAGTTCAATTTGATCCATTCGGTAAGGGGGTGTTGAAATTGGCATAACATCAGGAACTAAGTCAACAGTAAACTCAACTTCCTGATCTGGTATTATTCCAGGTAACTCATCATAAAAAACATCAGGATACTCATTTACCACTATCACATCATTAATCTGAACAATTCCTTTATTTTCAACAATGTGTGCAAGGTAACATTCATTTCCATATTTTACAAGTTTCTTGTCCTCTTGATAAGTTATCAACAGTAAGGGTTCATTCTTGTACACAAACTGAAAGTCTTTCTGAAAAGAAACTTCTTTATCTCTACAGTCAATCTTAGCATGGTAAATAGAGAGCCAATCTATACCCAGGATAACATCAAACTCTACTAGAGGTAGAACAATAAGGTTTCCAAGTAGGTTCTTTCCACATATAAGGATAGGATTATTCTTATAAATTCTTTTTGCCTCAACATTTTCCCCAGGTGTTTTTACCAAAAGTTCAAGAGTCATTTCTTGAGATGGTATTCCCATTTTACTAGAAAAGGTTTCAGAGATGAAAGAATGTGTGGACCCCGAATCAAACAACACACTGGCATAATCTGAAAAAACAAACAAAGTACCTGATACAACTTCATTTGATGGCCCGACATCTGCTGAAGTAGTTGCAAAGGATTTCACCACCCCTTTCTGCTTTTAGTCTAACTGCTTCTCATCACCCAAGCTCTTTGTCGGACACTCATTTGCATAGTGACCCATCTCATTGCACTTATAACATTTCAATAACTGTAAATCAAATTTGGTCTTACCATCACCCTGATCTTTTCCAGTGCAATCACGAGCCTTATGTCCCATCTTACCACATCGGTATTACTCTCCAGAATTTAGAAGACATTCCCCAGCATGCCTTTTGCCACATTTATCACAAACTGGAAACTTAGTTTTCTTACCGTCATAATTTTTTGAAGAATTCTTACCTTTCTCCTGCCACCTCGGTCTCTTCTTCTGTTGGTTGTTATAGAACACTTGATCATCGGCAAACTCCATTTCCACCTTCTCATCACATAGAACAAGCTTTCCATAACTTTTAAACTCACGAGAAGCTAATGCCCTTTGATATTTTGGATTTAATCCTGAGTAAAAACGATTGATTTTACTATTAAGGACTCGGATAAAATTTGGAGCATACCTTGCCAATCAAGTGAACCTTTCTTCATAGGTAGCCACTGAGTATTCCTCTTGCCTCAATTCCATGAATTTCTTTTCCATCCTAAGTCGAACAGCCTTACGATAATACTTCTCAAGAAACATACCTTTGAATTCATCCCAGTCGAGAGCATCAATCTCATCAGCATCCCTGATATTTTTAACCATCAACCACCATTGATCTGCTTCACCCTCCAAACGATAAATTGTAAGACTAACCTTTTGATTGTATGGACACCCCATGACATCAAAAATCTTCTCTAGTGCTTTAATCCACCCTTCAGCTAGCACAGGGTCAGATGATCCTCTGAATGATGGGGGATATTGCCTCATGAAATGTTCCACCACTGACATGTTCCTCTGCGGTTGATCTGGCTGATCTCATGTATGGATACCACCGCCATTTATCGCTTGAGTCAACTGCTCCATTACTGCACCAAACTGTTCAGTTCCAATTCCGACCATCTCAGGATGCTGATTCGGAAGGTTATTTCCTTCTTCATACCTTCCTAGCACTGCTTTTCTATTTCCTCTGCAGAAAACCATTCTGAACAAACATGTCTTAGATGAAGCAACATGGTAATCTTCAAATACTATATCACTTCAGTTTTACCATAAAAAAATATTTTTGGATAATCATTTAATAGAATTCAAACTCCTAAAGTTATCTAAACCGACCTTTGACACCAACTATAAGGCCCCGGCCTTAAACCTTACTTAATCTTGAGTTATTACAAGATTACACATTGAGGATGTTTTCGGGTTTAGATTTTTAGAGAATTAGATCATAAAACTTGCATTACATTCCACATATAAACAAAGTAGTTACATAAAGATAGTATTATTCTTTCCCATCAATGGAAACATATTTAAAATAAAACATGGATTCTTTCTTGACACTTCCTTGACACTATCATCATATCATGCACCTTTCCCTTGACCTGTGAAAAACATTTCAAAAAATGTGGGATGAGCATAAAAAGCTCAGTAAGGGATATAAAAATATGGAAAGGAAACATGGGTACATATATACATAATAATGAAATCATACTTTACCCATAAAACATAAGCACTTTAACATACCTCATCAAATCATGAATAAATCATAGAAATCATTAGACATAAAGGTAACTTGAGGCATTCATAACATTCTTATGTAGGGAGTAACCCTCTTGGTTACGTTTGGAATACCCATCACAATATATTCCCTAAGTATCTTCGTAGAAACCTTAACGTTACACTCCTTCACGTTACCCAATGCATTGGAGAGCTATATCGGGCTCACCCGCCCTTAGTTTATCACGGAACCACCCGTCTTCATAATAATTCCCAAGAACCTCAACATAATCGTATCACATAAAACATGCATAAAGGAAACATAACATTTCCACCTTTCAATCACAAGATATCAATAAAACACATTGATATTAAAACATTATGAAAACCATTTTCAATACCAAAATAAAAGAAAAGTAAAACATGGTATTTATTTTTCTTTTAAAAAAAGCATGGCTTGTAGAGGAAGCCGAAACTCAAATAATGCTCACGGTGGCGGAGAAGTCGTTGTCGCCACATACGTACGACAAAAACATTCCCTTTTGTCATTTAGTAAACGCTTCGTATAAAAAAGATTCCTTTTGAATAAACTTAAAAGTCAAAGGGGTTAATACACCGTATAAAAGAAGGTTGTGTATAAAACAAAATATGCCTCAATGAAAGGAGATTGAGACGAAGTCCCATACCTCAGGTCCAACTTGACTCGGTCATTATTTAATCTCCTGAATAATAAACTTGAGTTAATTTCTACTTGTTTAAGAACCTTTTTCAAGTTCATTATTCCTTTTATATCACTTATTTCCATGTCATTAACACTATGTAATAATTTAAGTTAATAACGGTCGTTTTAACGATCATTGGTACTTGAGTCAAAAATAAACCCTTTATAATTACAAGTTGTTCATGTATCCATTATATCCAGAATTATAATCATGATGTATATATAATATATATCCAGTATATACATGCATTTTATAATATTACATAATCATTTAGAGGTATGAAATGGAATGCACCGTTCATGGAGACGGTAAGCCGTACGTACGCATGAACGCTACTTTCATTTCTATTTCGTATTTTATAGAATGGAATCATAATGATATAAAGGTATATTATAATTCCAGTATAATATCATATATAATATCATAGTTCCATCCTTTATACGTCCCACATATGGTATTTAATGAATCAAATCACTTTGAGGGGGCGGTAGTCCGCACTTCCTTAAATGAAGATATCGCGTTTACCCATAATGGAAACCATAAAGGTATGCCCAAAATGAAAAATTCAGAAGCTTAAGGAAAACATAAACATATTATATATCATATATAAATATATTGACATCTTAATGTCCACCTTTTAAGGAGTTAAAAGAATGTTGAACAATCATCGTTTCGGGAGGCATAAATTCCTCATCCACGGAAACAGTATGTTCTTTAACCATTAGATGTAGGTGTGTGTAAGTGTAACTCGAATCCTTCTTATAACAACATCCTAGTATATTTAGGATACTGGAGTTGTTACAAAAGAAAATAATAAAAATAGTTTAGGGGGTTGGAGAAGCAAAATAAAACAAAAGGACTCCAAAGAAGACATTACCTTAAAATCAGGTAACTCTCTTAGATTTGAGCTCAAATTCTTCCTTGGGAAGCCTTATGCCCAAAGTGAGGCATCAAGGAGTAAGAGATGGATGTGGAGAGGCAAAATGGGCAGGGTTTTTCTAAGCCAAATGCTTTGGGAGTGTGGGTAAGGAGGTAGAGGTGGGGGCCTTTTATAAGAGGAGAGGAGGGGCACTCTTGGATGGTAAAGAAAAGTCACTTTATTTTAAAATGGTATTCGGATTTAAGTGGTCCCAAATTGATGTGTTTCGAGTATAAGGTGATAATGGTTCGAAATCCACCCATCCAATAGGTTTTTTACATGTTTAGGTCTTAGATTTTACATTATTATTCCATTTTATTTAAATCGTTAAATAATGAGGTCATCGCTGCACCATCATGATGTCATAAATAATTTAATATATTTAACGTCTAAAAAATTATAAAAAAGTACTATGATGTAGGAAATAGTTTTATATTTCCAATTACTATTTATAATCAAAAATCTGATCTTTACAACCCCATGTAAAAATTGTTTTAGTAAAACATTTCATGTTTGTGTCATTTTTACTTTTACATTAAATAAAAAGTTATTTATGTCATTTCCCAAAAAAAGTGGATCCATGGGGTCCCCAAGTTGACCCATGGATTGTATTGGTCGGCCATGACACATCCAATGAGGGTAGGACATGTTTCAAGCTCATCTCATTTTATTAAAGCATTATTTTTACCTTAAACTACACTAATTACCTCTAATCGCGATTAAGAACATAAGAGTTACTATTCACCAAAAAAATTATTTTAATCTCATTGAACCACATTTTACTTATTAATGACAACCATGTATGTCAGATTTTTGAAATTCAAAACACAGAAGTGGTAAAATTTCATTTAAACGAAAAATCAGTTTTTATAAGTACCACATAGTGGTTTCACTATTCATAAAAAAATTGATGTTTTTCAGAAAAATACCAAAAATTCACCCTAAGCTATATTTGATATTATGAATTCAAAAATGAAGTATATTTTAAAAAATTCAAAACATATAAGTCACATTAATTAATTTAATAATTAATTTCCGCTGTCATGACAAATAGCGTGTTTTTATGGAACAATAAGTATCAAAAGATTGACACCAGTTTAAGTCTAATTTCAAAGTGAAATTGATTCCAATGACCACCATTGGATTAAATGGTAAAAATATATTCTAATTTCACTTCAAAACCAATTCAAAAGATAATCTAATCATATAAATAAATTATATTAAAAGGCAGTTTTGATGTGAAATGCAGTATTTTTCACTATTCATTAAAAAATGAACATTGTCTGAAAAATACCAAAAATTCACACAAAGTAAATTTTGATGTCCCAATCATAAATAATAAGTTTATTTTGAAAAACATAGCTTATAAAATTGTCAAAAGATAGATTTAAAAATGGTTTTCCATCAAAAGGCAGTAAAACAATCCTTTAAAAAATATTTGTGTATTCCATGCTTAAGATTGGATTTATTTTCATTTTAAGCCTCTAAAACACTGTCTAATTAATTAATAGACATGGATAAAAATATCTATTATTTATTACTTACTTGGGATGTTACATTAGTGGATTAGAATTCTATGAATAGTTTTTCATATACCTCCAATAATATCCTAATAAACTAGAGAAACTATGAATATTAGACAGTGTAATAGTATGAGGCCACTACTCTGCAATTTTTTTATTGGAATCATTAAATTGGATTAATTTATTTGGTACAATGTGAAACGAGAATGAAACTTATGGTAACCAGAATTTACATTTTCTGAATTTTTGAAATGGTTTCCCCTTCCTCAGAGCTTAAAATATAACCCTTATATGACCCTGATGCTCCCAAGGACTTTTTTAATATATCATAATATCATGAATAATAACTCCCATATATTTTTCAGTGTATTCATTGAAGACTCTATTCATAAAATCTATTCATATAGTAGGAGAATTAGTTATGTTAAAGGGAAAAACAAAAAAGTTACAATTCCAATATATTATTATGAATTATTTATTTGGAATATCTTATTTCTTCACCCTCAATCGATGATACCCATATTAGTATTCAATCATATAGCATAATTGAACCCTAAAAATCTGGTCTAATAAACCATTAATTCTTGGGAGGGGAGACTTGTTCTATGTTATGATCCCATTAAGTCATCTATAATTAATTAATAGAATTACTATTCACATCATAGTTTTTTGAATAGAATATGTTCTCCCCAAGGAAACTCCCTTTGTTGGAAAAATCCCTTCCTCAAATGATAATGATGTTGATTCTTTAATTCCTATAACTCCATATTATTTATTCTATATGAGGTGTTCAATATTGAATTTGATCTACGTCTGATTTCAACAGAGAACACTATCACTATTATGGGGGAGGTACATGAAACTCTTAAGGAAATACATAAATGTATTCTTGAAATATTGTGTATAGTTATAACATTATAATTTAATTTTCTTATCCCTCTTCACTGATCACCTCCATAAATATTTATATGGGTGGTGCTTCTAGACCAATATTGGGACAATATATCTCTCTCTTTAAAATTAATATTGGCCTTCCCTTTATAGTTTTTAATTCAACCATGGAATTTGTTAGTAAGTTTGTAATTGTATTTTACTTTCCAAATTTAATACAATAGTTTCAATAAACTATTATTACTAGAATAATACCTCCATTATTCGGGATAAAAAAATCTACTTCTAGAATATCAAATATTGATTAAATATTAATTTAAAACATAGATTAAATAATGTAATTAATAGAACAATAATAAAAAATCATTTACTAGATTTGAGAGCACACTGAGTACACCTTCTAGCATAAAATATAGATCCTTTACTTCATCCATTGTGATATAAAATTATGGATCTTTCTCTATTTTCCTATGCATATATTGATGGTGATTTATTTATATTGTCTTATAATTTTGAAATTAATTATAAAATTCCCCAATATTTAAACAAATGAAGAATTGAACATCATTTGCGCCAACACCATCTTCTCATGGACATTAGTGTTGAGAAGTTGATGCTTAATTTCACCATCATAGTTATGTGATATATGACCATCTATTCAAAACTATTATCACTTTGGAATCTCAAGAAAGTATTTCAAAATATACTACTTATAAAAGATGATGCTAATGTGAGGTTTTATGTTCATTCATCCACTTCACTGATCAAAATTACTCCCTATGTTAGGCTATATTTATATATTTTTTTAATCAACCTATGTGCCCATTATTTCTCTACAAACTTTAATTAAATATTTATAGGACTTAAAACAATCTCATAATAGATGTTATAGTACTAATTTGATAAATTCCACTGGATATGGGGTCCTCGTCCACTGATGAATCTATCAATGTTTCCCATAGGATCCATAATATATGTATAGTCATATTGCGAATGTCTTGTGAATTTTAATTCATAGATTCCGACATATTAATTTTACTTTAAAATCGTCCCTATAAATACCTTCTCTAATGTTTTCACATCGAATATGGAGATTATTAATTGAAAAATATTTATTTGAACACTTTCTACTCAATATAATTAGTATCCATTCTTGGATTTGTGTTTTTGACTTGTTTCCACCCTTGACCTGATTATTGTTTTATGATGTATACATCTAAGGTGAATTTCCCTAGCTGAGAATAGTGGAGTACATAAAAGGGTAGTTATATAGTGGTAATCCATTTTTCAGCAATCATGGGTTCGAATGTTGACTAAAAGAAGGTGGTTGTTGATGCATGAAGGACCCAACGACGTGTTTTTCTCTTAATAGTGAATTAGGTATCCACACATGATTCATATTATTATTCATATCCCTAGAAAATGTATTCATCATGCTCATGAAGTCTTCTTTTCTAGTATACAACATATTTGGATGGTTTTCAGTGCAACATCTATTACATTCAACATCTAAGTGGTTCCTCCAATTTCATTAATTTGTTTTTCATAAGGACGCTAATAGTAGTGAGAAATTTGTTAATTAAAAGAATGGTATAGTTATAAACGTAGTTTATCTCTTAAAATATCATGCTTAGATATGTTATTCAATAATATTGTCTAATTATTATTATTTTTTCTATATATCCATAATAGTGTTCCATAAAAATCATGTGATTAATCAAACAAATCCCCTAGGAGTGCCAAACCAAGTGTGTGGTAAGGCCCTTTATCGTGGACCTATTCCCAATCAAGTCTATCTCAACATGTAATTTTTAGTTGTTACCACTAGATATATCTATGCTTGAGCTAAATATACTTGTAGTATCTATGCATTGATGTATTTTCAAGGAAATAACTTGTTTGATACTAACCAAAATACATGGATGTTTTCTTATATTTTTAACTTTTACCCATGGTTACATTAAATGTTATAAAGTAACAATTTATACAAATAACTAAACCGTTATATTATACAAACTATGGAATTCCACATCATTATTATGAAATATTTTCAATACATGGAACAATATAAAGGATCAAATAATTTTTAGTTTCTTGTAAATTAGAATCATAAAAGAGAAGACATGAAAAAAAATTATTTTAAATTCACCTGAAATAAATCATTATGGTTTCACCCATGGTTAAATTATCTACATCACATATCTTAGAGAAATACATCAAGGTATGGGGTAGAACATGATCCCACTAAGGGAAGAAGTATATAGACATTTGACAGGTGATCACAAGGCATATCAAAAAGAACAGGGGGTAAAAAAAATAACATGATCAAGATAAGATGAGGTAAATCATAATAAATAAAACATGAATCATAACATATAAATTTTGATATAACAATTAAATAACACATTTATAATAATATCAGTATGCTTTCATAAATCAAAATTACCAATGTTATTCACTATGGAATCGTAACACCTGTCATCTGTAGAGATTAAATTCATTTACCAATGAATTGGAGTGATGTAATTGTGCATACATAATATGTATTAATTAATCTGATCCCCATAGATAATAATAAATCTTTTTTTCAATAAACTCAGGATAATATAGTATGAGATTTATATAAAATCATTGAGTACGTATGTTCTAAAATAATTGATCATAACATCATTTTTATCCCATGGTATGGGGTTGGGGGTTTGATATATGTAAATGAAAGAAAAAATAAATTATATTAGAATATTTTTGAATACTCATGGATAAATAATTGGATATGGTATTCTTAAATCAATAATATATCTGTACAAAGGGAGAAATTTGATAAGTAATGTAGGCAGCAAGATTTGTATAAAATTTTGATTTTGAAAATCATAAAATGAGAGAAAATGTGGGTCTCAATTTGATAAAACATACTTTTAGAATTAAGGGTATTTTCAAAATCATAATAAGTGAATATAACATAATCTTTATATGATGAACACAAGAATATTTCCTTGAAAGAAAAAGAATATAACTTGAATTCCCTTAACATTAAGAGTTGTTCATTATAATCTGAGGACGGAACATTGGGGGATTAATGACTACTTGGATGAAAAATTTGGGAATAAAAATAACTATAAATTCATTGAGGATAGATTTTTAGGTATGGATAAGGGTAAAATCGTTGTGAATTTACAAAAAAAATGGATGAATTTTTTAATAATTTTCAAATACATGTCTTGGAAGTCTATGTTGTGGAAAATTAAAAACCATTAGATTACCAGTGGTTTTTTCTCCAGGTTTTAGGAATTAGAGTAAAATTTTATAATATTTTAACATATAATAATAGAGAACCATTTTTTAATATCTCTTTGGACATGTAAGCAAGAATTCTCCATAAATTAATGTAATTAAAACCTTTTATTCGCTTTTTCACTTTGCAAAGTCACTTACGATTATGGAAATTAATGAAAACATAAAAAAATAATTAATATTAATAAAATAACATTTTTTAGGTTGTGGGTTATGGTTAAAAAATTATTACATCATTATGATGTAAATATGAATTCATTAAACATACCAGAAACCCATAACTGTACATTTCACTATTGAATTAAAAATAACTTATTTTAGAAAATTCTCAAAACCCACCTAACCAAATTTTCAACCATTTGTTTCAAATATAATATTTATTTTATTAAAATAATTATCTAAATTTGATATTTTTAATTTTTAATTTTAAAAATCCTTATGTATGGACAAATACCATTTTTAAGCATAACTCGTATATCTGAGAATTATAAATATTTCCTAATTGATAATAGAATTATTTTATCATTAATATAAAATTAAGAGTGTTTAAAAAGAAAAATTAGTTAAAAAAATATTATTTATAATAACATATATTATTTTAAAAATTTATGTAATTCCTAAAAAAATACATTTATGTTTTATTTGCGTCCAAAAATAAATTTATCAAACTTATCTCAATTAAATATTTATTTTATTATGGAAAACTACTGATAAAATAGAATTTATTGAATTAATATTCTATTTATACAAATAAAATTACACATTAATTAACCAATACCATGAAACATAACCACTAATTACACCAACATAAGCCCTAAGTGTAAAGTGTGTGATTTTCGTAGTTTTGTGGGGTGGCTTGGCTAATGATGACCAAGTGGTCATCTATTCTAACTTGAAATACTACCCTATGTGATTTCTATCAATCCCCTCTTTTTGATGTTATAATATTTATTGATGAAGGGTGAACCCCAGTTACTCTACCTTCCTTTATAGTTCTAACAAATGGGCATTAAATGACATGAATCTACTGGTAAAGGCCATCATTTCTCTTTTTTGAATCAATTATCCTTTTCCATTACTAATTAGGATCAATAATTATAATTTTCAAATTATTACCTATGGGTATATTGTAAAATTGACTAATGCATATATTGAGAAATGATCAAATTCACATTTCATCAGTCCCATTACTCCATAAAGGTACCAATTCATTCTTTCCCTCAAAATTCACTTCAATTTTTCCTTATCCAATTTATTAATTCATTATTATTTTTATTTCTTGATAATTTTTTTCATTTATATAGAGTTGGATATGGGGGTGATGATCTTAATAGATTTAAGTGATCTATATTTTATTATTTTAGTTTATCAATATTTAATTTTCTTCCAAATTTATTGTTTTTATTTTTAATTGTTTTTATAGTTGACTAATGTAATGATCATTATTAATGAGTTATGTTTTTTTGTTTACTCAATGTTTTCTACATGTATAGTAGAATATAACATATATTTTCTCAAGAAATAAATATATTTTAAACATACTTGATAATTACAATCACACACCATATCCTCAAAAATTAAAGTTTATAATTCAGCAAGCGAAGATAGCGGGGAATGGTAAGTATTTAGGTATTCATATCTTCTACCTATAGGATATTGGGGAAAACACCTAGAACTCATAACCTCTAATGTGTGTCAATTTCCTTACCTGAATTGGGTTGTGGTGCATAATAAATAATAAACCATGATGCATACATGCGTGTATTTATATGCAAAATATACCCAACATAAGGGTTAACTACCTGACACAACGAAACATAGAATAAAACATTACCCACCATACAAAAACATCATTTTGACCACTATCCACAACGTAATACAAATCTATTATCCCCACACAAAAGATATAGCTATTATTATTAAATATTCTATATTCCTTTTAATATTCATCACTTATTTATAAATTCAATCACAATTTAACATTTAAAAAACATACTATATTCATAATTACACATATAAATCCATATATTGAATATACTTTTAAGAACGTATACTTAGTAATAATTACTTAGATTTAAAACATATTATTAATCTAATAATTCAGTCATTATGAAATTTTTTATTCATTTCTATATTCATATCCAGCCCCTAAGACTTACACAACCATCAACTCATCAAATATTTTGTCTTCACACAAACCACACATTAATTGATTAAAACAATTTTTATTATTTACATCGCCAAATTAAACATTCAAAATATATTAAAATTTCAATTTATTTATTAATTTATTCACTTATTCATTCATTTAAACATATATTTAAACACCATCAACATAATCACAACCCATAGCCATGAATTATTTCACTAAATTCATCATTATTCTATATTTATGGATACTATGATCGACCTATACATCAGACACTATAACACCACATTAATAACTTAAATATCGTAAGAAAATATATAAAATATTAATTCCAATATGTTTAAAAAATCAACAACTTTATCTATATCAATGATTTGAATCCATCACCTTAGTAGGAATTTTTCATTATCCCAAATTTAAATAGAAAAAAATCCACAGAAATACTATTCTTACCATAGAAAGGAAAAAAAATTATTAGAGAAAAGGAAATATCTAGAAAAAATGAAACAACCTAATTTATTCATCTTTTATTTCTCATAAATTAATTATTTTATAAAAAAATTCATACATTAACTATATATTGCAATATACTCATTTTATGACCATAACTAAGTTACATATCCAATTATGAATGTGATAAGAACATCATTATAATCAATAAATATGACATAAAAAGAACATATATATCATTCCATCTAAACAAAAATATATAATGAATATAATTGAAATCATATAAGAAAAATGTGATTTAATGTTTCCCTTTCACTTCCTTAAAATTATTTTATTATATTTATTAGTTGAATTAGTTTCACTAACACATTGGAAGAATGGAATGATAATTATATATTTAAAAAATAGTAAAATAAAATATATTTTAAATCCCATACATCAAAAAAAAATTCAATGATATATGAGAAAAAACGTGAAAAGAAAGACTACCAATTCCACCAAGAATCATAATGGAATGTAATGGCACCAACCCTAAAATCCCAATGATTGAGTTAATTAATTATACTGGTTCTAAACACAATAAATGACATCTCAAATGACCAAAATAATTCATTATTCATGGTAAAATTGATATGTTATTATGTATCATATTATAAATGGAAACATATGATAAAAAAAATAATATTTTCATTAGGATCATCTTTTCTCCCCCGAAAATATCCCTGAATATAAATTATAAAACATTTTGTGGGATCCAATGGAATTTAAATATAATAAATGGGTGTTATCAGATTCTCAGTAAGGGAATTAATACAGTAAATGTTAAATAAGGCACAAATAATATGGATGGGATAAGTAATGATTAAATAATACCATATAAATAATCACATGAGTTTGAAACATACCATATATCTAAAAACAATTCATTAAAATCATGGAAATCAATAATTAATTTCATAATATTTTGATTTATAGTTTATTACCTCCAAAACATACTATCAAGGCCTTATCTAATGATATATAAAAATAACATCAAGGCCTCCGGCCAATGCATCATCTTAAATGTGTAAGGAATTAGAAAATACCAAATCTGGTTTGTCTCGGGATACTTTCCAATTCATTAAGGGGAAATGTGATTTTAGTCACTACCCATAACTATATAAGTCCAATTAATTGATCATATGAATAAATAATATCACATAATGAATAAGCCCTAAAAAAATAATTATTTTCCATAATTAATAGACTAGCATTCAAAATATCTACACATTCCCTAGTCAGGCTAATCATAATCTGGCTAGAGAATATGGAGGATGGTTTCATAAGATCATGAGATTATATAAATGTCCTCACCAAAAGAAAAATGGTTATAGTGGATCAAAAAAATGATGCAGAGTGATGCAATGAAGAAAATATACACCAAGAGGTGGATCTGGATGTATATACTAAAGCTGTATATACCTAGAACTAAACGGGGATCCAAAAAATAGAACCATTGAATTTATAGGTTCCACCTCTATAGTTGAACAATTGTATTGATAAAGGTGAAGAAGTGAACATTCCCTACTCATCACCTAGAAGAATCATTATTCCTTCCATAGATGATCAGTTTGCAGAATATGAGTATGGGATTTAGATAATCAAACAACTCAATGACGAGTTAATCAATGGAAACCTTCTTAATAGGTATCTTCTTTATCTAGAATTGAGTATTCCCCCTCTCATACGCTGAGAAATAGTCTATCCAACCATAAGAATACCACATGAGCATCATTATGTCTTCGGATATATGCAGATGGTCTACATAAATGAGGATGTAATAAATTATTTCTACGTCCCTCCACCGTAGTGATATTCTGTCCCGCACAAGGTTGATAATTTAGTATTCAAATAGATCAAGAGTTAGTGTGGAAAAATACAATTATTCCTTTTAAATCCTCAAATTCTCCCTATAGATGGGATGTAGCTCAAATAACAGTACCTTTGGAACTTATCAATGTCATCAGGTCACTAGATACTTGATTGGAAGCCTTGGAAAGGATATGCACACCATTGCAACATGAGAGAAGGATATATTCCGAATTGGTGGGTGACATATTTCCATGAAACAGTTTATGAATTCCCACCCTCTCCAACTTTGATGGCTTGGGAGACCATAAAAACATCTCACAAACATTGTATACCGATAATGTTCAATGATAAGACATTGAGATCAATAGGAGGTGAGCAAGATGACGTCTTTAAAAAATACCCTATTAGGTTTAGCCTATCATTGGTACAACAGTATCGTAGTAGGGTCTGTTTCATAATGGGAAGATCATCTTCATTAACTCATTTAATAGTTTAGAACGAGACATGGGGAAACCTAGAATTAAAGACCTATAAAACTATAAGAAACAAAAAAATGATTGGGTTTATTACTTCCTATCCATATGGAAAGGTTTAAAATATTCACATAGCATCCCTCTATTATAAGAGAAATTACAGGTGATCTTTTTTCAAAATATATGGGACAAGATGCATAAACCATTGGTCCTAATGAAATATCCAGGTGGATACTATATGTTATTAGATATGGAAAAACATTTAGAAAATTACATTTAGTGAGCCTAATCTATGTCTCAACTCATACACTTAGCACAATAGAAAATTATCAGTAAGGTATAAAATGATTCAATTTCTCTCAAAACTGTGGAAATTCCCATTAAATTTCCTAGGAAGGTCCCAAATTTTCTAGTGGATCATGTCAAGTGGAATAAAAAGCCAAATAACCCTCCTATAGAAGCCAAAATATATTTGGGTAAACTAGGATTTGAAAAATAGATTAATAAATCATGCTCCTTTCAAAATGAAAAATTCCTTCGTTACATCCTTAAAGATATGGACAATAACTTTCTCATGATTCCATATACCAGAAATCCTAACAAGGATTTCCACATCGATCATCCTGACTACTACCCTTTTAATAGAAGGCTAGGTCCCAACATCTAGTATTTCTCCATCTTTAATGATGTTCTCAAAGAATGGGCTATTATGGATTTGTGATCATTGATAAAACATTATACTAGGTGACCATTATAAATTATTCAAATTCAGAGGAATAATGTGAATGGAAAAACATTCTAGCCATGAAAAGACCAGTGATCAAGAACTATATGACAATAAAGACAATTGATTGAGATAATTTCACCCTAAAACAATATATTATAAGACTTTTTATAGTTAGAAAAATTATGAAGGTGAAATCAAATATTCCACCCAAAGTTGGATGGGACTATTGGACACATGATGATAGAGAATAGGAAGAGTCATATTTATCTCTACCATAATCTATGACTCTTGTAGATCTATTCCAAAAATATAACTGTAGAATAGGAACCATCCCACCAAATAGAACCGTCATAATAAGAGGAGACAATAATTGGTTTTTATTATATGATACACTTGGACTACCTCATCACTAATATTGACTATTCCTTCAAGTATGAGTTTGTCATTCATGACCCTGGAATAAGAAGATTCTTGCACAAGAATTGAGGATACGAGGGACAACTTGGGAATGATCACACCCAATATTTTGGTCACGTCAATACGAAGGACATATATATAGCTGATACCCCTGGTAAAGAACTCCAGAAATCCCAAAATAGACATGGATGTTTCCTGGAACACTCCATTAGTCATACATTCCTAGTCATATAACATGACCGAATGGCAAGGTTGTGTTAGTCTAATTAGCCTAGAAAATTAAATAGGTATTCACGGGCTATTACTCTAGTAATAGATGCTTTATCTAACTATATTTAAGTACCAATCCTATCTTCAGAAAACTTCATTTCTTTTGAACAAAATAATAAGAATAAACCCCACATTTGGAAGCATCGGGATATGGGAAAAAAAATATTAAATGCTAAAATAGATAGTGGTTGGTTAAACAATGCTCTCAATCATGGATGTGCTCCGCCTATCAAAAAAAATAATCTAGGTACTATTTAAAGACCTTTATATCCCACAATACATTGAGAAATTAGTTTCTAAAGAATTGTTTTATTTATTAGAGACCATTCCCTTAGGAAAAAATTTCATCTTATAACATGACCATGAAGATGTCATCTTGGGACACATCAAACACCTATATGATTCAGAAATACATGGTAATGTCAACACTAAAATGGAATTTATGTAAAATATTTTTTTGATCACCCTAATATTGATTCGGACCCTTCAATATTTTTGGATATAGAGAGGTAGATTTATCTGACACAAATCTGACCATCCATGCGTATGATAAGCATGAGGAAAGACATCTCAGGAAAATCAAGAACAAAACCCAATTTTGAGATCTTACATTTAACAATATGTTAACTATTACCATGAAAGACACCACATAAAATTTACTACTCAGAAGGGCTTTGATACATAGCCACAATGTGGTAAATTCAATATTTGATTAATTTTTGAAATACCCCATTGATGGAGTGGTCAACATAATACATGGTGATAGTTCCCCCATGATTAATTTGAAGAAAAATATTTTGAGGTACGATTCTATAATGGGGATGGAAAATAGGCAATGATGGATGATAACATATAGGAGGATTCACCCAATAGATTGGGGATAACCAATGTAAATCTATGGAGTATGGTCGAAAATGATTATGTTCTTCCAATTAACATGATTTAGGCGATATAATTACTCTCTGATATCTTAGGTCCTTCAATAACCAGTTAAAGTGTCATATGAAATCATATCCAAAATCACTATGCAATGAATCTGGTAATAAGGGATAATAATTACACTTCTTATGACCTCTATCAACTAGGAATTTATAGAGATTCCCTATTTTTTTAAAAATTTTCTGAAAATGAATATATAGACATAGAGGTGGAAGAATAAGTGGATTCATCCGGAATGCCCTTCCCATATTTGAAGAAAGAATCTACACCACTATTTGTGAGATTATCCATATAAATATACCAATAAGACCTGAACCAGGACCTATATTTATTATTTCCACCATTCCACATGAGGATCAAGAGATATATCTCTCATTTCATAAACAACATCAATATGTGTGCTATTGGAAGTATAGAAATAGTTTCATAATTTATTCCAAATGTGGCTATGCACAATCTCCTCTTACCCAATACCAATGAGGATTTAAGTAGGAGAATATGAGTATTAACACCTCTCATGAAACAAATGTAGTGGAATATGTTCAGACATTAATCAAATTTATTTTTCTCCTAGTAGTGCATCACCAAAGAGGGCCCACTAAACTAATCCTCTCAATAAAATTAATGGGATGATTATGGTATGAATCAATTTTGGAGACCTTAATCGACACTTCAAAAAGTATTAATTCTAATATTAGAACCCAAAACACATGATTGAGGCGACTTATTTCTTCCAATCCCTATCTTTTTGTGATGGGTACTTAGGGTATAATTAGATAAATATGGCCACTAAATATGAGGAAGCCACGAAATTTTGAGCATTCATAGGGATCTATTTCAATTAGGTCATGGAATTTTGTTTATGGAATTACGACTCTACATATCAACACATCATGTATAATATTTTTAAAACCTTCTTTGTAGGAATGACTATATTTTTCACTGATAAACTTGTTGGATAATTTCGAAGGTTGTGTCATCACTTAACGGATCATCAAATAGTTTCTTAAATGTTGTGGTAACATAGTCTAAAACGTTTCTGTTAAAATTTTCTTTTAGGTTTACATCAATAATTTTCTTTTTATTTATGGTAAACTGCTAGCATTGAGGTTTATCCAGAAATGTTTAGTGTAATCCGAGATATTTCACACCCTAAAAATCTCAAAGAAGTGAGGAGGATATAAGGTCATGAAACCTACATTCATTATTTTATATCCAACCTGGATGGAAAATAAATAACTTTTAGAAATCTAATCAAGAATGGAATCACCTATCAATGGGATGGGTACTAAAAAGAGGCCTTGGAGGGTCTGAAGAAGTACTTGTTTTTCTCACCGGTCATATTGCGGCCAGTGGAGGAGTGTCACTAATCTTATATGTGGCTACCATGGAATGACTACTTAGTGAACTATTCACATAGAAAATTGATATAAAGAATGATAGTAGTCTCTAATACCTCACACAATTTATTCTATGACTTGATACATGATAATATGGTGTTAAGAATAATTCCATGACACTCATCTTTGTAGTACAAAATCTGCAGAATTACAGGAAGCACCTCTATGTCCACATATTATCTCGTATTTACCTCATCAATTTAAAAATTACTCCTCTAAAGTTGAAATATAATTTATCATTATGGGTGGTCATTCTATTAAAATATCACATTCAGTTTTCTTCAATGAATTTAGTGATTGGGTAATCCCTGTCTTGTTTCCTAAATGCACATCCTACACCAGAAAGTATAGTAGTTGACCCTGAACTTTAGGACAATGAGATTTTATATTCCCATGAAGCTCCCTAGTTATGAGAGATGTATTTTTATTGTGTCTACCATATTAACATCATTTAGATATAATCAAATTCATGATTTCCCATATCATCACCATGTTTGTAGTCCATCACACGATACTAAAGGAAAAAAATAACCATATTCAATTCTACTGAGTGGAATAAACTATACCAAGATTACACCATTTAGTCTATTCACTCATTCCTCTATCTTAAAGGGAAAATATTTTTATAGATAGAGGCCTCTAATAAGACTATATTGAAAATACTCTAAAAGATTTGGAATAGGGACAGGAAGTCCAGGCTTGGGAAGATCCTTTATTCTTTATGGGACTATCATACCACTATGTGTACTTCTACACAAGCATTTCTATAGTCACTGGAGTACGAAAATAATTTAGTATTTCCCTTGGAATTCTATTTTCCCTCACATTGAATATCCATCCATGGAAAACTCTCAGATGAATAAAAATAGAAAATATAGTTAGATTAATTGGAGAAACTCATTGAGAACATGTTTCATACATAACACAACCTTAGAGTCCATTAGAATCAGATTTCATAAGCCTTTAATAAAAAGGTCCATCTCAATTCATTCCTTTAAGGAGAATATGTATTTTAGTTTTGGACCCCAATGCTACTAAGAATGAATCCTTCAACATTGGAACCTAAATGGGAAGTAAATTATATCATACATATGTTCTTTCCTAAGAAACTTTCCCACTAGAAATAATTAATGAGGGACATGCCACACCACCCACTAGTGTAAGGTTTCTCAAGAAATACATTTCATGGATAACATTTTTTATTATGTAATTTTTCAACAATGGATGTTACACTATATAGAAGATTAATTTAATACACAATGTTAAGCTATTTGGAAGAAGTCCTGAGAACATGTTGTTAAAATATAAAGAATATGCACTAATCCCGTGATACTAAAATACATGGAACATGTCATGATGACTTGACTTTAAACTGCACCATTGATTTCCTTACCAAATTATCATAAAAAGAAAAAAACAATTCCCCTCCAAATGTTTTAAACTACACTAGAAGAACTATATCACCAATGATTCATGGAAAATGATCTAGATATGTGTGAATGAAAAAGAAAGTGCCTCTATTTCTATGTGAGAGAAAGATCTAAATAGGGAATATATTCAACAAAGAACTATGTATGGATTGATTCATAGTATCACATGATATGTAGTTATTCCCAGACCTTGATTCTTGGAGTGGACCACAATATTCATTTTCTTCCAATTTGGATGACCCTTTTTGTTATAGTATGATATTAAACTGCGCAGATGATGTCCTCTATAGAAGACTCTGAGCTGTACAATTTGTAAGTCCTACATGTGGCTTGATTCCTTCTTTAAAAAAATTCTTATAGACACTTAGAACTTCATTCATGGGCTAATCCGTGATATTTCTATTTTTCATGATTTTTCACATTCATCCTTAACGCATGATCTTAAACTATTTAGATGACATCTATTCTTCATAAAACAAAACTACTTGAGTTTTTCAAAGGTAATTACATTTTTATTCATATTTAAATGTGACAAATAGGGATACATCAATTTTATATCTTGTTCCACACACCACGTGATATAAAAAACATTTTCATTCACTAATAAACTCCATTTCATGAGGATTACTTTTGAGGATCCTTGCTTCTCACTCCTAAAATAGCTCAAGTGAGCTTATGAAATTTAGTAGTATGATTATCCTCATGGTCGAGACATATCATCTCAAGATAGAGTTAGCATGGTCTTGGAAAAATGACCTTAAAAGGTATACCATAAGACCTTTCTAGATGATGTTAAACTACATGGTTGATTACATTTACATAACACAAAATTGTACGTCATTATGGACCTTTCCCAAGAGGACCACCACCAATGGGGTTGGTATCACACAACAACACTTTTCTAGATCTACAGAAGATTGATTCCTACCCTCAGAGGATACATAATGATGCCAATACCTCCATAATAATTCCCATCTATAATATTCTTAGTTCACATAGGGGAGTCTACATCATTTCCACAAGACGTTAAATTGAATTGTTTCTTGGGATCTATACCTGGATTTATTTCAACCATTAAAGGATACATAGTGACATTCTGATCTTCATTCATGGATCCACCTAAAACAATCAATGAGTAAAGTTCCCCCTATCTATACATGTCCTCCCTATGTATAGATTTTCCCATATAAGAACAATGTGTTGGTTAATTAATTTAACCACATGTTATATAGTGATTCCCGAAACTCCAATACTGGGCCAAAGTAAAAAAATAGTCATGATAATTCAGGCCCAACATCATGCGGGATAGATCTATGTAGTAAATTTCTTAGTCTCATGGAATTAATCAGTATAAATAAAAACTTGCACCTATTTTCAAAGATGGATTATTCATACATGCTCATTTCTTATGTATGAGTCTTATTTATATACATATTTCTTGCACACATGATATATCCATGCAAATGGGGCCCCAACAATGGCTACCCATGAACAAGAATGTGCATGGATACAATAATACCCCTATATTTAAATTCAATGAAAATTTAAAAATTCTTCAAAGAAATCATGCATAAGTTTCACATATGTTCCCACATAATTAAAAAATGTTTTAAACTGAAAGACAACAAATATATCCTCTCTAAATGAACTTATAATAGAATGAAATGGTCCTAGGGTCTTAACCTTAAATGTTTCGAATAAACACATCCCCAATACATAATGTAAAATAATTCAGGCTGTCACCCATTATCATCCCTTATCAAAGGACCACAGGAGCCTTACTCCAGTAAACCATAGAATAGAGTGCTTATGTCATCTTATTATCCCCTAATCCTATAATCCAGAGATATCTTATATTTATATGAGTGAATTTATTATCATTTTGAGACGAATGTCATCATGGTAGAACCCATCTACCGAGGGAGTTCTAGGATATCCCTAACATTATTTTCCTATATCATTACTCATGGAATGAGAACCTCGAGAAATTATTTAGAATGTTTTAATCCCTATCTCAAATGTATAATTTAGAACTATTGACCTATGGTATCCTAATTATACCTTTTGTAACATTCCCCTCATTTTAGGTCTATGTGCATCATGACTATAAATTTCCTGCACATTGGTCAAAGTTGTATGATATTAAATTATATTCTTTTATGGTAAAAATTTCAATTCGATATACATTGAGAGAAAGGAAAAAACATGTTACATTGAAAACCCATAATTTGTGTCCTGATAAAAAGTCAACTCACCACTCACTAAACACTTTATATATATTGTTTAGGGAAAAAATCATTGCGTAAATGAATGATTCCTAAAGCACCCACTATCCTCTCATTATCCCTAATAAAGAAACCTATGCTCACTGGATCCCCTAGAATATAAAATGGTTAGATTAATTTTTTTTCACTTCTCCTCTACTTGATAATGTGTTCACTAGTGCTAGACACAACTTTTATTGTGTTGTATTTCTTAATGAATATTAAATATTCCCAAAATAAAAATTATTGATTTGAGTGCTTCGGGTTTTCGAAAACCATTCATGGTACTTTTAATGGAGAATATATCTCTTTTTTACCTTTATATAGTTTAATAAGATAAAAAAACCACGAACAATAGATATATTTTCCTTATATGAAGGGATTTGTGATTCATTTGAGCCTAACACCACCACGAAATATCTCAGAATTTGAAAATATTCGACAATATCCCTAGAAATATTTCTACATACCATCCCCATGAACCTATAAAATTTAAACATGTTTTTATATCCCCAAATAAAAACTATTAAATTAGATTAGTCAAATAAAATGTTACAACACCATGTATTATACCCTTTCTCAAACAAGGGATATGACACTCTATTACCCATTCTATTGATGGCCCACTGCATCTCACACAAAAATATATAGAATAGGTCTTATGGTACCAAAATAAATGCTAATGTGACATAGGATTTGTGAACGCTTCTTGAATAATTTTTTTCTCCATACCCACTTCATTGACCAATAGTTTGAGTCTTCAAAAATCATTCCCGACCTATGGTAAAGGGGGGATGAAATCTAATTGACCATGTTTCTAAGTCCTATAAACTCATAGATAATGGAAATTAGCTACAAATTAGAGGAATATAATCCCTATATGAATGAAAATCATATAATTTTTGTAAAAGGTGAAAACATAGTTGAACTCCAAAATTTATGGTGTTTTTTTTCACTCAATATGCATTCCCCATTTCACAACTGATCAATTCAAGCTCCGTGGTGCATGATTTACACAATGCATATTACAATAGTCTATATGGAATCCATATTAACTTTATTTAAACTATAGACCCATAAATTCTACAAAATATTTATTAAACCTTTTTAAATAGTAAGGATTCTTTTTTTAGATATTAAAACCATTTAATAAGGGATTTTACCCAAAACCTATGGTATCTCTTCATTCTAGGAAAGGAGATCCAATAATTAGGAGCCTTGGAAACACTACAGTAGAACTCAAATCTATAAGGTGAACTGGTTCATTCTAGTCTTGTATTTTCTATATTCTATATTCATTAGTCATGCCATGAAATCTATACATTAACCTATGTTGAATGTAAATGTTTGAGATAAAATACCCTAAACTACATTAATTGAATGTCCGAGAAAAAAGTCCAAAAAATAAAATAATAGATGGTTCAAGTAAATATTCCCTAAACATAAAAAATTTATTTTACAATCTAGAAGAACCTAAAATACAAAAAAATAACATCTAACTAAAAAACCCATAATATACAGCAATTGAATGTATGAGAAAAAATACCTAAAGTACAACAACATAAGGACTAATCTAAAAGACCATAAACTACATCAATATAATTTTTGAGGTAAAATACCTTAAATAATAGTTATAGAAGATCTGGTCTATATTTATGTAATATAAAATGATATAATTTTAATGCTAAAAGACCTTAAAACTAAAAAATTAGAAGGTCCATGCTAAAAGACCCTAAACTATAGTAATTGAAATCTAGAGCTTGAATCTCTTAAATAACAACAATAGACGGTCCAATTTAAAAGACCCTAAACTATAGAAATATAAGGTTCAAGAAAAAAGATAAAAAACTATACAAATATATTTTCTTAGAGAAAATACCCAAAACAGAAATAATATAAGGTCCAAGAAAAAATAACCTAAACTAAAAAAATAGAAGATCTAAGAAAAAAGGAATTATACTATAAAAATATAACGTCTAAGCTAAAATACCCTAAACTACATTTATAGATGATCCAAGCTAGGAGACCCTGTACTACAAAAATAAAATGTCTGTGGTAAAAAACTCTAAAATACAGAAATATAATGTCCAAGCTAAAATACACTAAACTAGAACCGAACAATGATTTAGTTTTCAATACATAAAAAAGGAAAAAAACCTTTGAGGAAAAAACCCCTAAAATGTTGTTTCAAGAAAAATAATCTTCCAAACCCTTTAATTCTTCCTCCACACAAATCTATGGAAAAATTTAGGGAAATATAAATCAAATAGATAAATTTTTTTGGAATGTTCATATATCATTATTGAAAATAAATTTATACTCTTCACGCCCTCTTACTTCAGAAAAAGATACAGAAACCTATCTCTAGGATCCACACCCTAAATGAATTTATTATCATTAAAATATAAGTCAATGTTTCCTGTATTTACCATAGAATATATTTTTTCTGAACAAATCTAATTATAGGGGAAATTTTTGGGTGCCCATAACTTTGTACAAGGTAATTTTCAATCAAGGATATGTAATGTGTGAATTCCATGAAAATATAATTCATTTTTTGTAAGGATTTGACATGAACCATTGGTCATATAATACCTTAAACAATATTGGGTTTTGTGATATTCATGTGATATCTTAGAACACTATCTATGAATCCTTTTTCATATAAAATGGACTTGAAAATATCCTCAATGAAGATATGAATCTTACAAAATAGGAATACAAGATAATAAATGATTATTAGTGTGAATATCCCTAAAAATTCCCCCATTCCATCATGAGATACATTTTTGAACACATGACACACCATAGACATGTAATGTGGATTAACATGAAAATCATTTTATATTACCACAAGATCTATTTTATTCACATGACATGTCACATACATGGAGTGTGATTGTATTAAAAAACGCTCATGCAAGTTCATGAGATCCCCAAGCATTAAAAAATAAATAAGGAAACAAATGGTGAATAAGAGGAAGATTACTATTGAGTGAGGATACATAGATAATCATATAAAAGGGGTTATTCACCAAAGAAAATCATTTTTGATCCCATGGAGGCCCCCATCAATACGGGTTCATGATCCCAATGAGGTCCTCTAGAGAGGGATCATAATCTCACCAAATCCCCAAGAGTGTTTCATTTGTCTCTTATATGACCCAATACAAGTCACCTTCAATCATGAGTAATCCCTCATAATGAAATAATGATTTCATGATGGCCAATATACATGTTATATTTTCCATGTAAAATCCAATGTAATTTCAACATGGTCAGGAAAAATACATTTGATAATACTAAACCTAATTAATGTGGAAAAAGGGGAATATTTTCATGGTATATGATCATCTTGAGACACCACTAAAATTACCCATGATAGGATCATCCAAATAGAGTAACATAAAATCCTTCCATTTACTAAAACCAAAACATTCAAGATAAATGTCACATAAGGTGGCATATAACTGGAGTTGATGGTCTTATAAATCAATCCCCATCACATACTCAAAAGCACAAACAAGGAGGCTACCAACTATGTATCAATGATTAATTAAACACTGGATCATATAGTAGAGTTGTTGGAGTGGAAATCCACTTTATCGTAACAATTGTTTTCCAATTAAAATATAGGTAATAACCTTCGAGATCACAATCCAGGCATAGGAACTATGTGTTACCAATTAAGCTCAGATGGTGGATTTTTTGTGTCTAAACTGGATTATGTGATAGATACCCCACATGTTAGTGGGGTCACACAAATCCTATAGTATTCCAAACCTGAATAAAATTATGGTATATATGTAATAAAATCCTAGATAAATGAATACAACATGGTATAATTTTGAAAATATCATATATGATGGTCATCATCTGTTTCACATGACTCATCCAGATCGTGAGACACCACTAGAAAACACCACACAAATCATTCCATCATCCCATGAAAAACTATATGTATCAAGAGTTGTCCCGTAAATATGAAAAAGAAAGTAACACGATGACCTCTGATAATACCCCCAATGTCTTGTGAATTCCTCTAGTATTCCCATGCCAAATATTTTGATGTCATCTAGACATGTAACCCATATTATGAGGCAATACAAAGACATGTAATCTTAGACTCTCATTAGTATCAAGACATTTCATCTATATCATTCCACCATGTAATAATCCCACACCAGTTTAAATATAGGCATTCATAAGGATCCATCTAAATATATAACTTTTTTTTAAATGTTGGGGTCGAAGCCTCAATTTATTATTAAAGAAAAGACCTCTTTAGACAGTGTAGAGGGTGACCCATTACATAGCCCTAAGTCCCAAGGCCAAGTGGCCTGCATACAGGGCTAGAAAGATCATTTTTTGGCCCAAAGGACCCTCAGTGAACAGTACTGTTACAGTAACCGCGCTGCTATAGTGCCTGCAACAGTCCCTCCGCAGCTACAGTGGCCTGCTACAGTGCTGTTATAGTACCTTGGGAATTCTCCCTTGCCCGGATTTGATCCTAGGTCTTTTGGATGCCTAGCAAGAGTCTGAACCACTAGGGTACAAGCTCATTGGCATCCATCTAAATACTTAAGTGAAAGCTATTATTGTAATAAAATATCACTAAAGGAAGGTTTTCATCCCAATATGATTTGGAACCCACAACAATAACACAAAAAATGTCTTTTAGAGTTTTAATGGTCCTCTCAGACTCACCATACATTTAAGGGTAACACAGTTCTGAAACAAAAAACTATATCCACATATTTTTGTATACTTTTCTACATAATCAAGGTAAACCTCAAATCCAGATAAAATACAATATACAATGTTACTCAATGGACTCTTACCACCTCTATATTATTTATACTGGAAAGTTCATCAAGAGATGAATCCTTTATAATTGAAATCATGGGTAATGAATATTCTGGTGATTGACAATATCCCAATTAGAATTAATATATTTCGATTTTTTGAGGAGTTTTATGTCAAAATCCATTGTTCTGTTTTAACATTTTCATTATGATATGGTTAATCGTTATAACAATACATGTATCATTTTTCTCTTAGCCTCCACATTCTGAAATATTATGTAGTATGATACATAGTCTATGATATATATCTTCATGTTGTCCCAATAAAAATACCATTATATATGACTATATATCTTCATACTTTCAAGATGAAAAGAGAATGATTTATGATGTTCCTCACTCAATAGCTCCTTCTTCATGTCTGTATATTTTGGGAATCATGTTTAGTTTCATAACATTTTAATTCCATCATATTCAAGGATTAACTCATGTGAATTTGATATCTTTTTCATTAATTTAACATTTCTTACTATACATTCTTAGTTCTATTATGGAAGGATGGATGAGTATTCATCCCTGAATGATAAGTCATTTCCCATTTCCTCATTATTTCAAAATTCATATTTTTTAAATCCATAAATATTAGATCTCATTCAATTATTATAATGTAAAAACATCAATGGTCATTCCAACTTATAGTATCATCCTCCTTATTAAACCCCTTAAGGTGGTAATTTATTGAGGCATCACAATATTTATTAACTCCAAGCATATTCTCTAGAAAATATTCAAATATTTTTTTTAAATATGTAGTTTATGATTGTATGATTAGTAAATATATTACAAATATCACAATAGAGATAATGCATATATATTTTCAATGGAAAAAAATACCATTTCCAATTCCAAATTCGAAGTTAGTAAATTTCTATATGGAACCATGAATTGGTGTGGGAATAAGTTATCACTATATCATTTTTTATGAGGACACATCCCAAACCCTTCTTTTATATATCAATATAGATTAAAAATACTTCTCAACTACAGGGTAGTATAATTAAGGGTGCACTAAACATCCTTCAATTTAGATCCTTGATATCATATTCAAATACCTATATCCATAAGAACATTACGCTGTTCTGAGTCAAAATTATGAGTGGATATGATAGTCATTAGAAATCTATTAAATAATTCTGGTAGTATCAAGCGAACCCAAGGAAACAATATATTTTGTTTAATGTGGTTAGTGCATTACATTTATCAATATCTCATATCTTTATGGGAACCATTAATATACCCTCATTTTATATTATATGACCCAATAAGGAAACATTTGGAAACCAAAATTCACACTTATTAAATTTAGTATGAAAATTTTCTTTCCTTAGGATCTTTAGAACAATTATCAATTTTTCATTATGATATTCCTTTCTCAATGAATATATTTGTATATTATATGTAAAGACTACCAAAAACAAATAAATTAAATATCTAGAGACTATATTCTTTAAATACATAAAGACACTTGTATCAATGGTAACTTAAAATGTAATTTCTATGAATTTACAATCATTATAACTCCTAAAGAAGTTCATCTTGGGTGTATCCCGCTTCTTGTTCCTTATTTGATGAAATCCAGATCAATGATTTTTTTAGAAAAAAATAGTGATAGATATAATTAATCAAACTGATAATCAATATGGTCTAGAGTATACTTGATCTTAATAGAGATTTTTTTTATGTTATATATAATCAATTCAAAGAAACATTGAACCATCTTTCTTTGTAATGAAAATTATTGGTCCACCCTATGGTGATGCACTTGGATAAATGAATCCTTTAACTAGATTATATAATATTTTCTTCTTTAATTAATGAAACACAATCGAGCCCATTCTATATGAAGTATTTGATATAAGTGTAACACTGGTTATGAGTTAAAATGAAGAATAAACATGACAATGTAGGGGACAACTAGGTATGTACTTTTGAAACAAATCAACATATACAAAAACATGGAACATTTTCAATATTGTGTTTCTCCCCAACCATTTAAGATAAATATACCAAATTAATAGGTTGAAAATCCCGAATGATGATAGTAATTTTTTGGGTGTCTAGGTTCATCCCATCAATAATAGATAAATAAAAGCTAATTTAGAATATCAGATGCAACATCACTTTCACAAAAATTTATATGGAATATATACATGGATAACCAATACAAACCAAAAATTATGTCAAATTATACTATAGGATGAATAAAAATATTCAAAATAATTACAACCCCATAATATTTTTCTGAGAGGATTTAGATATTTGATATACAACCATCCCGCCATTTGGAGAATTGAACAACATCTCAATATCTAATAATTAATGTGGCTATACGACGCCCTTAGAAAATTATTAATATATAAAATAGAGGGTAGAACTATAATAAAATAAAACATTTTAAATCATTGAGTTGAAGAAAAGTGATCCTTTCAATACATTTATAAGAACTTCAATGTCTATTATAATACCTGCATAGGAAATGAATTTTCCCTTTATCTCCTCTTGTGTTAAGTTCGCTTGATATACAGATCATTGGTTGGAATATTTCTCTATATCCTATAGTTATAAACCTAAAATTTGATTTATTATCACTTAAAATGTTATTCATTATGATGATTCAATTTTTTTTGTAGACATTATTTTTACTCCTTTTCCTTTTTCACAAGTACTAATGTGTTTCCTTCAATAAGTATCAAGGGTAGAAAAAAATTCTTTCTCTTCGTCCCATTAACAAGTTTTTCCACTACTATCATTTTTTCACTCTACTTATTTCTAGGAAATAAAAATTTGAGAATTATTTCCCTATCTTGATAGCATATTATACAATATCCTCACATGATGAGAATTATTAGTAAATTATCTCCCTTTTATGTATTGGATTTAACCAATCATGTAAATGGTAAATATCACTTTTTAGATTATATATATAGTCTTCATCATGCCTTGATAACCATATAAAGCATCCTTTCTAATTAGAATCAATTTTCTCTTAATTTTTTGTTTGATGATGAATTCTCTCTCTATATCTGTGGGTTTTTTACGAGGAAAATATATTTCTAAGAATATTTTATTAAAATACATCAATATAATTTTCATTAATTCCTCCTTATCCTAATTGTTTTGAATCAAGGGCCACTATGGATCTACATCCCCTGGGAGATGATATGAATCCATGACAACCATCCCCATTTCATTACTCCCCAATGCAAGATATATATTCTCTATGGAACATATCCCTTGATCATATGAAAATAGTTTTTTAGTCCCATGAAATGATGGAGGTTGTTGATATATGAATAAATATAACATTGTTACACCTCATTTAGGAATAGGAGGATGCTCCATACATATATTCTTATTGGTATTAAACTGAGTCAGCTGCAACAATATAGTTAATATATTCCCAACATCAGCTAGAGATCTAGATCTAGCTTTATCATATTTTCCAGGAGGAAAACCCATACATGAATTAAAAAAATTAATTTTGTTTACATTCTTTCCACTAATAGCTATTTCCAAATAATGGTACAATTAAGATTGGATCATAACATTATGAATCGTATTGTATACTTTCAAAACTAGTAAAACAATTAATATAAATTTAAAATTTATATATAACTAAAATATAAATCAGAGGACATGTGTATTAGAGATTATTATCAAGGTACATCATTGGTTTATGTTCCATAATATATGTTTTCCTCAATAGATCTCCTAAGGACTCTATTAATTTTCTATGATTCCAAATGTAATGTCTCTAACACTAGTATCGTCAATATGGTGGTTAATTTTATTACATTGGAAATAAATACAATCAATCACATCCCAAATAACCTAAGAGTATATTAGTATTTTTAAAATAGATACATTATTAAATCACACATTAAATTTGATAACATGAATTATAAAATTGTTTTTTCGTTGATTTCGTCATTATTCACTCTAGAATATTACCTCAGATAAATCACTAATCATTTCCTAGATTCCTTGGAAAAGGTAACTGAATAAATTTGTGAAACGAGATGCTATATGTGGGAAAGCATTCAATGTATGCTAAATATAGCATGAATAATATTTTTGGAATAAATTATGATCAAATAATGACAGAAGAATAATCAAATGAGAATTAAAATAATGAAACGAAATAAAAAATAAAAAAATAAACTCATGGAGATTCATAAATGACTTTATAATAATGTCATGTTCAATTTTGGACGTAATAAACAATCCATTTTTTCCATGTTCCAAGAAATATAAAATTACCATCAAGGCATTATCCCAAGACATATACATAAATGGATAAGGCCAAGGTCATGTATCAAATATAGTTTGTCTAATGAGATCAACTGATGCATAAAAAAACTATTAAATTTTAGTCTGAACCCATCACATAATAATTCAAATGCAGTCATCATAAGAATAAACAACATAACATAATGTACACAACATAAAAATATCATTATTGTAAAAATAGAATAAATAATACCAATACTTTCCCCAGTAAAACTAATCAAAAACCATGATAATTAATATAGTCGATGGTATAAGAAGAGTATATCTTTAGTAAATAAAAAAAATTCAAAAATATATATTAACTGAGATGAAAATACATACAAGAAATCACATGAAAATTATTCATGAAAATCCCCTTTTTCATTGAAAACACATATTTAAAATGTATAATTTTCACAAATATAAATGAAAATATTTCATTCGAAATTAATCATGTAAATTTTTTAAGGAATACTAAATAAAATGAGTGGTAATAATTGTGATAATGTCCACTAATGTTTTCTATGATTAAAAAATATTCCTTTCACACTTTTGGAAAAAGTGAAAAAATTAAATCATTCATAAAATGACAAGAAGAATCTTTTTTAACCATTTTTTAACAATATCAAAAATGGGTAAAAATTAATTTAAGATGTGACTCCCTAGAAAACTAAAGTACGAACATTGTATTCGATAGCGTGTATGGAACATGACTACAAGCATGTAAAGTAAAATAATATCTATATAGTATATAATATACTTACTATTTACAATATAATAAATTCATTAAACATTATGTTAGAGTGTGTTACACACAATAGTGTCCTTTTTTGATCGCATGCATTACATGTAATAGTGACCTTCCTTGAAAGCATGGGTTGTACAAAAGGCCATGTTTCACCAATTAATGACACATAATTAAAATAATTTAGGATATTATGTAGTCGTTTTGAATAGTATTAACTAAATTACAAAAATATATGGTGTAGGAAACTAAATGGTTTGTTAAAAATAATTTAGAAATGAAAATAAGAACCAATTGAATATTAAAAGGACATTTATATAGAAATCTATTTTTATAATCATGATGTTGATTTATGATAATAAATAAAAGTAATTACATTTAGTTAAATATTTTAATAGATAATTTATTTTATATATAGAATAAAGTATTTTTTATATTCATCCATTGTATTTTGAAAGAATTATTTAATAAAAAATAAATATTTCACAAAAAAAATCTTTATTTTTATAGAGGCAATTTTACAGACTTTTAATGGTGAAACAATTTTAAATATTAATTTTGACACTTTTATAAATTATTTTTATTAAAATAAACTTTAATTTTGAATTAATAATGTCAATAGTATCTTATGTTGAATTTTTTGGATTTTTTGAGAAACACTATTTTTTATGAAGTGTAAAAACCGGGTTTTAGTTAAAAACTACATTTTCATTTAAATAATTATTAAGGTTAAATTATATTATAAAATTTTTAACATCAAATTTGATCAATCATTAATCAATTAATACCATTTAGTTCATTATAATCAATTTAACATCTAAATTAAAAAAAAAACATAACAGTCATTTTGACAACGTGCTACTAAAACTAGTTAATTAGTATGTCAACGATATTAGCGTTTATCATGATTTTTTCACTTCTCTGTTTTGAATTTTCAAAATAATACATAAACCATTGTAATAAAGATTATATTTGGGGTCTAAATATATCAACATAATTTTTTTTTAAAAAAAATTAGTGAAAGAGATTAAAATTAATTGCAGTGATTCTGGTGAAATTAGGATTAAAAATGGACTAAAACCCTATGTTTAATAGCCCAAATAACCAAGAAACGTGTCCAAAACCCATTGTATGGATCTATTTATGACATTAAACTTCCATTTAATTGTTTTTATGGTTTTTATTAATATTTATAGGTAACAACAAGTGAACACCTAACTTCCATTCAAGAATACCATGTGAGTCCTTTTCTTTCCTTATAAAAGGTCACCACATCTACCCATTCCTCACACCTCTACAACCTCTTATGACTGGACATGATCTTGAAAAATGGAATAAAAATATCCATAACTTCAAAATAGATTCCTTAATTCTGTAATAATACCTTCTATGGATGCCTTTTTGTTAATCCAAAATACGTTACCCAAATAAATGGTAATGTGTTTTCTGAATCTCCCTTGTTTCATTCCAATTCTACAACCCCTAAATTGTTTTATTATGATATTGTGTAAAAAACTAGTATATTATATATAGTAGTATGTTTTTATGTTGTGTTTTATTCTTTCTAATACTCACACCACCATCTAATGGGTAACAGACAAAAAGATTATATGTATGACTAACTATTATCTCAAAAAACGATGATTGTTCAATTTTTTCTTATCACCTCTCATGTTGTCCATTATGATGGAATAACCATTTATATATATTATATATGATATTTATTGGGCCTTAATACATTTTTATTCATTCAATTACACCTACATTTAATACTTTTCATTTTACATTAATATGATAACATTGTATGAGGAAGTGAGGACTACCACCCCATAAAAGCATTGTAATTCGTTCACACTGAACATAAAACATTTAATGGATGGTTTTGATTATGCTTATGATACATAACCAACATATATATGATATTCAAAAAATAAATATATGCCTATAAATATATAATATATATATATTTATATATTTCTTAATTACCCTTTCACGGATTTAAAATGGTATAACTTTATTTGTGGATGTGTGGACTACCAAATCCTCAACATGATGTGATTAATTTTACACCATAGAATTAATTATATATGTATGTATGATTAAATAATATGGTATTTTTAATATAATTATCATTATGGAATGATATGTTGTTACATACCTTCTTTCCATAATGACCATTGAAAATGGAAAAGTTACTAACGAGTATGTATGATATACGATCTCAAATATGGTAATAATATTTCATTTTTCAAAACCATATTTAATAATTGATTTTAAAAGAATAAATGATGTATTAATATGATAATTAGGTCATGGATATTTTTGGAGATGTTATATAATTAACCATGTTACCATAGTTTACCAATAATAGTTTTTTGACACATAAAATGAATTTGGTTAAAAACACCTGATGTTAACCTAATTATCTGAGTAGTTGTACACAACATGGTAATAAGTGAATTAAAAGTAATTGTATATAACAACAGCTTTTAGAATCAAGTTTCAAATTTAAATATATTTATTATATAGGAATTAAATTGTCATTCACTTGAATGGAAACAAAAGGTAAGGGATTTATACTCACTTTTTATATTCGTGAGATAAATGTCATGTTCACTAATTACATATTTTTTGTGGTGTATTTACCTCCCATTTCTATATATCATACAATGAATTAATTTTACCTCATGGTATTAAATAATATCATTTAATAGTATTATTTAATGAGGTTTATGACTTAACAATGTTTCAATTTGGTATGGGACACTTTGGAATGCTTAAACATTTGTTTCTAGAAGACTAAACATCACAAACATTCAATTGAATTACCATTTGAGGAAATTACATAACCAATGTTCAATAAAAAATTCATTATACTATGGTTATTCCTGACCATTTTCTGGTATTATTACGATTTTCCACTCTTTGGTACTCAAGTGTGTGGGAAAATGTTTTTCAGAAAACCTAACATTGTATCTCTCTTTAGTCAGAGAACATGTTTTATTCTAAAACCCTTGTTTTGTTAAATGTTTTTAAAAAATGTATCTAAAATGATTTTGTAAATAAATTTTTACACATTTTTTATTTTAACTATTTTTCAATGTAAAATAATCATCTCTACCCTAATAAGACATTTTCTAACCATTTTCCATACAAAAGGAATATTAATTTTAGCTCGTACAACATGTATAAATTAATCTTCCATTATTTATATAAAGTGTCAATTTCAAAAGGTTTATTTTTAAAGAAAAATATTTTTAAAATAATAGTTTATATTCCTTAAGAATATTTTTAAAATATATTCATTCATTTCATTAATGATAACATCCCTCTATTTCAACAACACATGGGATTTATTTTATTGATACCATCCTTAGTATATATCTTGATGGTTTATAATTTTTTTATCCAAGGATAGTATTCATATTCACTAACATGATTTTTTTATTAATGCCCTTGAAATATTCAGTCTCATAAGAACATTTAGCAATGAATTTCCTCAAAATTATCAATTTCATTTGTCATGGATATTACTATTTCCAAAATGGTATAACATTTTACATTTAGTAACTAATTTGATAGTTAATTGACTCTCTAGGATAATATTGATTAATACATATCTATTTGCCCATATGGATATTTTTTAAGGAATATTTCTAAATATTTTATTCGATATATGAGAAATGTTTTAGACTTGTATGACATAGTGAGTCCCAGTTATAGATATCCCCTTGATGCATCAGTAGTCTCACAGGGCAAGTCATTTTTCTAGACACTATATATGGGGGTTACCATTAATTTTGTAAACAATATTTGGAGTGGTCTTAATGGTAAATGTACCTTATACCTAAGAAAAATTTCGTCCAATAATTAAGAATTTTCATTTTTATGTATTCAGATATTATTCATCCATGAGATTTTGTGTCGACATATCTATGGATGAATTTCATTTTTATGATTTACTAATTATTCATCCATGATATATGGTGTCAATATATCTATTGATAAATTTATATTTCAGTTCATTGAATTAATGTCATGTGATTCATTTTCCAAACATTCCATATTGATATTTTCTTATCTAGTTATTTAAATTACATGTGATTCCAGTTTTCACATTTCCATATTCCATGCATACTTCAATTCAATTTATTGACTACATGGAATGTGAGTTCAGTTATTAACCATTCTATATTTACTATTCTCATTGATTGAATAGTGATTCTGCTATATTTTTCTCTTACTGAGCATTTGGTCTCACCCTTATATTGTTTCTTTCCCCAGGAATCAAAGAATATTTCTATTAATGATATGCATGCATTTATATGATGGGTTAGAGTCATCATCAATGTTAATTATTTAGAATGAAGAGAAAAAATTATGTTTTAATCAATGTTTTAATATATAATACAGTACTCATTAATGTATTTAGTTTACCAATACAACTAAACTGTTCGATCATTCGGGGCTTGATTCCTTGTAATCATGCCAATGTATTTAGTAGAGGACACCATATCTGAGCTATCTAGGGATGGGTCACTATAGTTGGCATTAGAGGAAGTATAATAGTAACCATGAGAATTATGTTTAAGAAAATTTAGGCTAGAGAACATTATAAAATCCTATAATTTTAGTATAAGTATAAATTAAAACCCTATAATTTTGTTAAATTATAGATTGTGTGGGTATCCCAAGCAGTACATCACATCCTGGATAATACAAGTTAAAATTTATTTGACACAAATGTACATAGGAGTAACAACTATGATAAGGTGTTATGGGCTTTACTAGGGGTAACCTAGTACACAACAATGTGCCTTAATTTTAACCCGGTTTGACAGTCTAGGGGGACATGCATTGGATAATCCATTACATCTATATAAACCATTATGACAATTATGAAGGATTTGGATACATAATAAGTAACCTTGGTTAATCATAAGAATTTTCATATTAAAGATATGTTATCATGATTAGGAATCATACAAATGATATTATGGATAATACTTAGACTAATAAAGAAACTATGTGGAAATAGAATGGATGACGAAATTATGTATCGATGTTTTGTTGAAAACCATAGATAAAATGCTATTTATAGATTAAGAAAATTTCATTAATGTAGATCATATCTATTTATGGATGTTATATTTTTATGGTTCTGTAAAAAGAAAACATACAATCCAAGTGACAAGCAGTCAAATATTGCAAAGCCTCAAGACCAGAACCAATGACCAAAGGATGATAAGTGTTCGACGCCAACCACTGAAATTCAAAATTTCAATGTTAATTTTGATTGTTTTTATTAGAAAAATATATTAAATAAATATTAATGATGGAATAGTAGTAACACTTTTGATGATTGGAAATCAATACATTATCCATATTTATTTTGGGATATAGTTAAAGACAAATAATAAGTCTGGTCATTGTTATAATTATTTAATAGTTTCATTTAGTGCTTCAAGTATACATAAATTCATTATTGGTAATTAATTCCTAATAGTAAAGGAAATTATTATAATTTTATCGAAGCACAAAAAAATATTAATATTGTTCATATGAAATTGAAACATACAAATTAATAATATTTCATTATATTCTTGGTCAGTAATAGAATAACGTAACTTTAAGAAAATTAATTTGAAATAAAATATGATTCTAAAACATTAATTTCTGTTGAATCAATGGTCTTCAAAATCATAAAATATTTATTACTTTGAGGCTCTCAAAATTCAATTGATCATTCAATTTTTTTCTATTTATAACGTCATTCACACAATATTATAGTTATGCCTTTACTCTATGTATGTATCTCAAATTTCCACTTATGTTATCCAACTTAGAGACCTAGTTACATGGTATTCCATGTGACCTTTGTACTTTAGAATTCTCTATTTTCTAGAGGATGTATCATGAAACCTCTAATGATGTAGGATTTAAATGTATGAAATTTCAAACAATATATTTTTAATATTGTGTTAAAATTGTGAGGAAGGAATTTAAATAAGGTGGGGAGAATGTTATGACCCAAAAAACATATGTAAGAACCCTGTATTCGATAACATGTGTGACACGCCAAAACAAGTGCATAAGGTAATATAATATCATGATAATATATAATATATTTAAAATATAAAATATATTCCATTAATGAAACATTATGTTCGTGTTTTTTACATGTAGGAGAGGACATTCTCGATAGCTTACTTTACACGCAAGACCGACATTCCTTGAAAACCTGCGTTCCACGCAAGACCTAGTTTTACAAAACAATGATATATTATTAAAATGTTATAATATATAAACAAGGTTTTATGAATAGTATTAACTAACATATGACAATATATGGTTTTGACAACTAAAATGTTTGTTATAGATAAATTATAAATGAATATTATAATCAAATGAATATTAAAAGGATATTTTTATAGAAAACTATTTTTATGCTCATCAATCCATTTTACCATAATAAGTATAAATTAATTCCAATTATTAATTTTTTGATGGATAATATTTGATATATATTCTATCAAGTTTTTTTTATATTACTTCATTATATTTGGTAACCATAATATAAGATCAAACCCAATATTTCACATAAAACCCAATATATTTATAAAGGTAACTTTACATCCTTTTAAGGGTGAAAAAATATTAAATACCAATTTTGGCACAATTTTAAATATAAATTAATAAAGAAAACTTTATTTTTTGAATTTTTTATGTCAAAATTAGCTTAGGATTAATAATTGGTATTTTTCTGAGAAACGTCATTTTTTAGTAAATAGGAAAAAATATCGTGCTTTAGTTAAAAACATCCATTTCGTTTAAATAATTATTAATGTTAAATTATATTGTACAATTTTTTAAAATTCACATTTGATAAAATATTCCTCTATTAATTAAATTATGTTCATTTTAAAAAATGTATCTTTTAAATTTAATATAAAAACATATGAATCCTTTGAGCATTTTTCTACTAAAACCAATTAATCAGTTTGTCTGTGAGATTATCATTAATCCTATGTTTTTCACTTATTTAATTTAAATTATGAAAATATAAAATACACCGTTATAATAAATATTATAGTTTTATTCTAACAATATCAACTTATGTTAAATAAAATGATCAGTGAAATTGATTAAAATTAATTACAACGATTAAGGTGGAATTAGTCTTAAAATAGACTAAAACCCATGTTTATAGGCCCAAATGACGAAAGGACTTTCCCAACACCCAATTTATGGACCTATAAAGGTACATAACCTCCGATTAATGTGTTGGGGTGGTTTGGAATGTATTGTTTTAGGTAAAAACTTGTGAACATCTAACTTCTTCTCAAGAATACCATGTGAGTCATTTTCCTTCCCTATAAAAGGCCACCTCCCCTACCCATTCCCCACACCTCTCCAACATATTATGATCAGACAATATCGATTAAAATGGAAATCCAAAATCCCTCACCTAAACCTAGAAGCCTCCCTATGGGATTGATACTTTCCATGGATGCCTTTTGGTTAAACCAAAAGTAGTTGCTCGATTAAAAGGTAATGTATTTTGACAATCTATCTAGTTTCATTTCCATTCTAAAACCTCCAATATCTCCTCATTATATTATTATGTAAGAGTACTAATATCATAAATATAATAGGATTTTTTATGAAGTGATTTAGACCTACACATAGACACACCACTGTCTAATGGGTAATGAACCTAATGTTTTTGTGTACGGGAAACTACTAGCTCACGAAATGATGAATTTTCAATTTTACTCTACCACCTCTCATGGTGGTCATTATTATAGACACTTTGTTTATATATCTTATATATTATATTTATTTTCACTTAATACTTTTATAATAATTCTATTATACATACCTTTAATACATTTCATTTTACGTTAATACGAAAAAATCGTTTCAGGAAATGTGGACAACCACCCCCTCAAAGCGTTGTGATTCGTTCACACAACTTGGAATATATAAATGATGGTTTTATTTAAACATATGAGACATAAAAAAATTGATATTATAATCATTAAATAATTATATTTATATAAATAATATATATATATATATACATACAATTTTTATTATTACCCTCTACACACTTAAAAAGTGATAACGTTATTCGTCGACCTGTGGACTACCACCTCCTCAACATGGTGTGATTCCTTTTACATCATAGAATTAGTTATATATGTTTTTGTTATTAAATAATGGTATATTTATTATATAATTATCATTATGTAATTATATTGTGTTACATACCTTTTTTCCATAATGAACATTGAAAAATGGAAACGTTGCTTTTGTGTATGCACGACCTATTGTCTCCATGACTGTAACGTTAATTCATTTTTCTTAAGAATATTTAATGATTTTTTTAAAATTATAATTGACATATAAATATTATAATTATATAATTTTTATTATCATGTATATGTTAGGTAATGAACCATATGACCATATTTTACCAACAATTGTTGTTTTGACACATAAACTGAATTTGGTCAAAAAAACACCCAATGTAAATTTAATTGTTCGTGTAGTTGAAAAAAACATGGTGATATGTGTAATAAAAGTAATTATAAACATTAAAAGGAAATTAAGTAAGTAAAAAAATTAACATGATTTTATTATACAAGAATTTAAAGGTTGTTCACCCAATAAGAATTGCAAGGTAATGGATTTCCATCTCACTTTTTTCGACCATGAGATAAATGTCATGGTCACTACATATGAATCATGTATGGTGTTTCTACTAACCATTTAATTATATCATATAATGGATTCATTTTATTTCATGGTATTCAATAATTTAATTTAATAGTATTATTTCATGAGGTTTATTATTTATAATTGTTTCAAAGTGTTATGGGACACATTGGAATTCAAAATGATTATTTTCCACAAGACTAATCATAATGATATTTCAATGGAATTTCATTTAGATGAAATTACATACCATTATTAAAAAAAATCATAATCCTCTGGTTATTCATAACCATTTTCATGTATTATTACCATTTTCCACTAATTGGTACATAAGTGTTTTACAAAATGTTTTTTAGAAAACATGACTTTATATCTCTCTTCATTCAGAGAACCATTTAATCCTAAAAACCCTGTTCCATTTATGGTTTTCGAAAATATTCTGAAATTTTTTGGCAAATAAATTTTAACACATTTTTCTTTTAGCAATGTTTCAAAAGAATATTATTGTCACATTCCTAACGAGGTATTTTCTAAAATTTTTCTATACAAAATGAATATTATTTTTTACATCATACAACATTTATGAATTATTCCGCTTTCATTTCGTTGAAGAGTCCTTTTCACCAGGATTATTTTTGAATGAAAAATATTTTGAAAATATTTTGAAAATGACATGCATATTTTCGTCAAAATTATTTTTGAAATCAATTGTTTTATTTAATAAAAAACAACAATCCTCTTGTTTTAATATAAATGTGATTTGTTCTATTGATAATATCCTTATTCTTGATATGAATGGTTTATGATTTATTTGGGAAAGTATAGAATTCAAATTCACTTCCATGATTTTTTATTAGTCCCCATTAAATAATCAATTTATTTTGATCATTAAACATTGGATTTCACCAAAATTATACATTTCATTTATCTTGGATATTAATATTTCCTAAAGTGTATACCATTTTAAATACTAAATCTATTATGATACATTTCATTTTCCGTTCATTGAATAAATGTAATGTTATTCAGTTTACAAACATTCCATATTGATATTTCCTTATCTAGTTATTTTAATTTCATTCGATTTCATTTATTACCTTTTCATATTTCTTACATACTTGCATTGTGTATATTGATTACATGGAATGTGTGTGCAGTTATACTCCTTTCCATAATGACTATTCTTACTGATTCAATATTTCTTTAGCTATGTTTTTCCCCTTACTGGGCATTTGTCCTCAGACATATATTTTTTCATTCCATAAAAATCATGGAATCTTATTATGAAATATATACATCGATTTTCTAGATGTATTAGATTTATCCTTAGAGATACTTATCTAAAAATAAGAAGAAAAATTATTTTGTAATAAACGTATTGATTACTAATAAAATACATATTTATTTATCTTGTTTACTAAGACTACTAAACTGATTAGTCATTCGAGGATTGATTTCTTATATTCATGATAATATATATAGTAGTACACACCAAATCAGGGTTATTTGGTTATGCTTCGCTACATAATAAATCAATATAGAATTGTAAAAATAATTATTAAATTTGTTAAGGAAAATATTGAAATGAAATAAAATATTCCCAGATGAGTAGGGAAATAATTTTAATTTCACTTAAAACATAGTTCGGTATCTTGAGTAGTAAAAATTATGATGATAGAATGAAAAATTATAAAAATTATAAATAACCATATTATAATAAAATATATTTGTTTATGATAAAAAATAAAAATTAGTTCTCCTAGTGGATATTTAAACATAAACAATCCCTATTAATGATGAGATTGTGAAATAAACACTTAAATTAGGTTCAACTTCTTGTATATGTTTCTAAAACACTTATATCATCCATATATAATATAAATATTTTATATAATAATATTAGTACATATACTATAATAAATTATATACTTATAATATTTTATCACCCATTTACGAACAATTCATTGCTAAAAGAACTATTTTGGGTAATAACTTCTTCTTTTTTAATATATGTTTTGGGTTTTAAGTTTCATTACATTTAATTTTAATATGGTTGAAGCATATAAATAATATTAAAAATTATATGTATACAATTTATACTCGTTATATATGTATTTAGAGTAATCCATAAAATTTAGATATAAAAATATAAATTACATCATTCATGGATATGATAGACTATACGTACGCATGAAAGATGTTTTCAGTTTTAGATGGATGGGAAAAATGAGACTAAAATAATAATTAACATTGATATAAACATTGTTAAATCAATTAAATAATTTATATTAATTAATTCTATTATTTTGACTATAAAATTAACACATAAATGTAAATAAATCTCAACTCTTCATTGAGGTGGTAGTCCACATGTATGCACTAGCAACGTAACATCCCAATATTATATGGTATGCTTCTCTTTGAAAAATACAGTAGTGTGCGATGTAAGCAACACCGAGTTCCAGTGCACCATGACCTATAAAACTATTTTTTTAGAAAGTAATTGGGAATATTAGTAACCATGTTTTGAATTTTATAAATATCCTATATAATTTTAAGATTAATATTTTGTGTTTTATTGACATAATAAAAAGACTAATTCAATTTTTTAGGCAAAAGAAGTATTCTTTTTAAATGCATTTTTTCTGCATTTTAATGGAGAACCCTTTATAAATAAAATATTTGAAACTTTTATATGTTAAATTTGATGAAAATAAATTCTTCTATATAATAAGGGATAAATATTTAGTTAGGATAAATTTTATGTATTTTTTGATAACTATTATATTTTGATGAATAGTAAAAGATGCTAAATTTTAATTGAAAATTCATTTTTAATCAAAAAAATATATAGTGTTAAATTATAAATTTTAAGGGTTTTTACATATAATTAGATTGAGTTTTTATCATTTAATACAATTTCGGTCATTGGAATTAACATCACTTTTAAACCGGACATAAACACATATCAATCTTTTGATAGTTTTAACTTCCAAAAACTCGCTTTCTAGTTTTGACAATAGGAATTAATTTTAAATTAATTAATTAAACTTCTATATTTTGAATTTGGTAAAATAGAAATTATTTGTAGATTTAGAATATCAAAATTATATAAGGGTGATTTTTTGGTATTTTTCAGAAAACATTCAATTTTTGATGAATAGTGAAAAAATTGCGTTATTGTTAAAAAACCGACTTTTTATTTAAATAATTATTTATATTATTTTAATTTAATTCAAAATAGATACATAATACCTATGAAAGATTCATAGTGGAAATCTATAAGAAAAATGAGGTTCAAAAAGATGAAAATAATTTTCTAGTGAATAGTAACTGTTGAATTTTAATTACCACAGTTATAAGAAAATAATGTAATTAAAGGTACAAATGATATTATAATTACACTAAAACATGTCATAATTCTATTAGATAAGTTTATTTAGACCCAAATAAACCTAATTATTAAAATGTGTTACTTTTGGGTCCACTTGGAATAGATTATGACATTTATTATTATTTTATTTAAAGAAGAGTTAAAAGTGTTAAATTCAAATTTTAATAAATAAAACATATCAAATATAGGGTTATACATAATATAATTTCGACTATAAGTATTTATTAGAAAGATAAAAATATTTCATACATCATGGTATTTTATTTATAAATTTTAGACATTAAATAATTAAATATATTTCTTACACAGTGATGATGTAGTGATTACCTCAATAATGAATGGTTAAAATACATGATATTATAAATAATAAACTAAATGTGAATTGAGATTTTTTATGAATTACATAAATTTTCTACTTTCTTGTTACATGATAGGGTTGATTCAATTTATTTTTTTTTTTGAAATTATATTTTTATGACTTTCACAAAAACCAAATACTAAATAATGTCAAAATTGACACAAATGAGCTTTTAAAACAGATACAATATTATTAAATGATATAAAAGACCCAAAAATTTAAGGATCGGGAAAAAGACACATATAATAAAATATATGTCTATAATTATCTACTTGGGGATCTTTTTTCATTTATTGTATGTTTATAAACCATATAATATAAAAATACACGGAGACATGGTAAATGTTAAACTATTTAACCAAGAGTTAAATATAAAATAAAATGTTAATATGGTGACCTAAACAAGTCTAAGACCTATTGGTTGAGATTTTTTCTACCCATAACCACCATATCCTAATAATAAATCCTTTTAGATCCATTATAATCTGAACAAAATTTTATAACAAAATAATATTTCAAGATTTTCAAAAAGTGACCCTCACCGCTCTTATAAAAAGGCACTTCCCGTTCTCACAAAATCACACCTCCAAGCCATTTGGCTCAACCAAACCAATGTCAAATGTCATCCCAACTACCCTAAATTCAACCAAGAGGCCTTACATTTATCAAAATACTAACCTATGGAACCCTTCAGATCCAGTAAAAAGGAAGCACTCAAAAAAGAGGTAATTATTTCATCACCTATTTCAATGTTCTTTTCTACACCCACTTCCTCTTTCATTGTTGTTTCCATACCAAAATAAGATACCCATTAACTTCTACATAACGTAATGTTATTATAAATATGTTACAACCATATTCAGTATTCTATCTATCCTATGAATGAAAAACTCACCATACGTGCATACGTATGGCTTACCATCTCCACGTCATGGTGTAGTTGGTTTTTAAACACTTTATTATTTGGATGTGTGTAATAATGAGTATAATTGATGTAAATAATAAATATAACATGTTTATTATTCATTATATATAATATAGAATCCAATTACATACGATTTCACCATCAATAGAATGGTATTGTCACTCGTGCGTATGTACAGATTACCGTCTCCATGAACGCGATGAGAATCATTCCCCATCGTAACCATTCAAGAATAAATATCATTTCATGGTTAAAAAATATTGGTTAAGAACATAATATAATTCTGGATATGAATCAAATATATCATATTCATATCAAACATGACTTACATTACAAAACATATAGAGAAAACAAATCAGTTAACATCAGAAACAGTTATACTACTGAAGCATTATTAACAAAGAAATTTTAAAAGATTATATATGATGTCATATTTATGTATATGGTTATTTTATAATTTAATAAAAATTATCTCAGCCTTATAAAATAGGTTAACATACCCTCAACTAAGGAAAAGTACAAGTAAATGTGTTTTCATTTCACTTTTTATTCCTGTGAGATTCATGCTATGTTGCCACTATTTACATTTGTGTGGGGTATGTACATCCAATGATTTTATTATTTGTGTAATATAATTAAATTTATGTGCATTTAAATATTCATTTTATGATCCTTCTTCCATGGGGTGTATGTTTCATAAGTTACCAAATCGGTAAGGGAAATTGTAATTTCAATTTTCACTCATTCGGTTTTACGCAAACATCATTGTTTATTTTACTCCAAGATTATCTGTGGAATCAATAATTATTTATGAAGTGATTTACACTCCCCTTTTTGTGGATATACTTTTGATACACATAATCACTTCATTTATAAATTCTCATGTCACCTATATAAACTTGATAAGAGTAATCTTAACTCAATTTCCATTCATTGGGTAAAACATCCAAGTCATTTATGCTGTTTTTAAAAGAATATGTGGGAATGTCCTGTAATTGATTTACACTAAATATCCAATCATATAGACTGTATTTATATTACTCACACATAATTATTTCATTTATTTATCCTTAATAAAAAAGATATAGTATTTAAAGGGATTTCATCTTGATTTACATTCCATTGAGACTTCTTCGATGTTATGCACGAATTCAATTTTATATGGTGTACTTATTGTACATTGACATAATATACCATGAATCCCTTTATTCTCAAGATATTATAATGTTTTCATTACCTAAATTATTTCCATTCTAGTGTCTCTCTTTTGGGTTGGAACTCTAACTAAAATATCATTTTAAATGTTTTAAAGATTTATTTTTTTAAATCATTATCATTTATGTCCATGTTTAAAAAATGGATTTAAAGATTTATTTACATGGACATGAATGTTTAAAAATTAAAATTCCTTTTAAAAGTTTCAATGTGGTATGACACACTTTTATTCAAAAATCTATTTTTATCAACTTTATGATAAATAGTTATACATTTGAATGTTTTAAAGAAAAAGATGATATTTTTCTCAAATAATTTTAATGATTATTTTCATCTATGTCAATATACTTCATTATTTATGATTGAGGAAAATTTATTATAATAAAATATTCCATATTGTGTTGAATGAGATATGTTTGACTATGGATGTGATCTTTAGGGTTTGTGGTGAAAATATCGACATTTAGTATGCTAGTTTTAAAATGAATGTTAATATTATTTTTCCACCATTTCATATGAGGAGTGCATTGGACAAAGTAAGTGACGGGTGGTGCCCGCGATAGCTCCATGATACATCTGTAGGTCTCATGAGACAAACTAATGTCTTGGAAGAGGCCATTGAAAAAATCCTATTTATAATCTTGGCACAAGGCCTTGACTATGTGGTTATGATGTCCGGAATTATGCATTCCATCATTATGAAATTAGATATTGATATTACATGAGATTATTCGACTAGTAGAATATCCACTTGAATAAGTAAATGGAATTATTTGATTTATACTTTTCATATTAGGATGAAATTTAAGTTTAAAAGGCTTGTGTTTTGATCTTATACATTGCCTAAAAAGTTTAAGATTATTTATTAATGTTTCTTCTATATTGTTATCTATACCGAGCATCTGAGATGGCCTATTTATATTTTTTTCAAGATGTGAAAAAGTATATCATGATTAACATGTAGGAATAGGATAAGGGATTTGAGTGTCATTAAAGGTGAAAAAATGTTTTTTTCTTTATTTCATGATGTAATGTAAAACTTATGTCTATATCTAGTACTTCCAATTCTACAGAACCAATAAATATTTCCTAACCTGATCTCTTGTGATCATGAGAGTGATATGTAAATATTCATTTATTCTAGTAAACAAGGGTCATGGAGTTATAATTGGTAATAGAAGAAATTTTTGTAAACCCATGGAATTTATATTTAGAAAAGCTCTAATTAGTGAACATTTCTCTAAGATGGACTTTTGGGATTAGTGATGAAAAAAATCCAAATTTTTTTGTAATGTAATTATAAATTGAGTTCTTGGAGAAATAAATCATCGTCTGGATATGAGCAAGTAGAAGCATCTCTGACACAGATATACCTAGAGGTAAACCCTGAAAACAACACATTAAGCTAGACATTAATTGGAACTGGTCCACAATAATAGGTCTTACTGCACTTTTTGTTATGACACTCTCGGGGAATATTCATAGGATAATTCACATTTTCGTTACAATCTGATTTTATGGATTTTAATATAGGATGATAATAAATAACCTTGGCTAATCCGAAGGTTTTTTATATTGAAAATGAGGTGCATGATATTATGTAATTGATTTTATCACTATTGTTACTCACACAATTATTTATAGTTTTAGTTAATTACTGGATTCCAAGGAAGTCATGGTAACATTGAACATGATGCTCAAGGTGGTCATGGTGGTGTAAATGAGAAACAGAATGGAATTTTGAAATGAATAAAGGATATCTTTTAAATGCCGAATAATTTTTCAAAAAATATGATCAAAAACATATATATTAACCAACTCATGTACTCAATAAAGAAGAGAATGACAGTGAATGATATGAGATCCCATAGTGGTGACCATGGAGAAATAAAACCTCAATTTCCATCATATAGGAAATGTGTAAGGAGACACCCTGGAATGTGTCCCAATGGAACAAAGAAATGATATATGTGTGGGAAAAAAGGACATAAGGTAATGAATTTCCATGGAAAAATAAAGAGTACTATAGAAGAAAATAAAAATGATCGCAAGATTCTATTTACAGACTTTTTCCGTAAATGTAGGTGACCACAGAATTACCTGAGTCAATTCCATATTGTTCAAGGAAGAACCTATGTTAAAATAAATGGATGATGAAATTTTTAAAAGTATTAGTGCTCTTTGTTGATGGGATTACTTTGGAAGAGTTTATCTTGTATTTGTAACCCTACAATTTGTTATGTGAAAATGATATCCATGGAAAATTTATCTTTTCTTTTGTGGATATAGTTATAAATAACCATTTGGGTTTATATAATCCTTGAATTTGGGGAAATTATAGGTTATTAATTTTTGGGATGAAAATGCAAGTTATGAGATAACAATTGTGGTAAAATTATGTAATGGTTGTTTGGAGGAATTAATCCCATTTTGGGAATGTTATAAAATATTATTTTTGAAATAGTTCAACATACAAACCATGTGAAAACCTGTTGCATCATACAAAGCAGTGGGAATCAAAGTGATAACCAATGTGCGACTAGGATTTATTGCCTTCCACTGGACTACATGATGTCTTGTGTTAGTGTGATAGATTATTTTTAGTGAAATGATTTTATTGATTAATAATATTTTGGATTGGGATATTATTTTCAATCAAATGGATATCCTTAGTGTAGAAAAATAATTTTTTGATTATGTGATAAACGTTATTTTTGAAGATGTTCACTCTGTAGGGAACACTATTTCCTAAGGAAAATAGAATACTATAGGATTTCATTTGAGGATTAATGGTGTATTTTTTTGTATTTTTTTGTGGATTTATAGCAATTTGGGTTATTTATGTAAATTATTAACATATCTTAGAGATTATTTGATTAGGATTATTACTTTACATATGTGACAATAATAGTAGTCAATGTTTTTTGGAGAAACAATTTAATGTGGAAGACTACGTATTCAAATTATTCTATGTTTTGGGTTTCAATCATTTTTGGATTTTATTTAAGGATTTTAAGAATAATTGTTTATTTAATGGTATTTATTCATATTTGGGTATTGATGGTCTAATTTTAGAAATTAACATTTGTATTTCATTCTCTAATGGATTATCCATTTTGGGGATCATCACATCTGGTAAAACCATTATGGTTTAAGTTAGTCTCTAAAGAAAAGGGAAATATATAGTTCATCCTTTGTGGATAATGTGATTCTCTATAAGTTGATTCTAGCGCTTCAGTTGTGACCATGTCATCTAGAATACTCATCATTTGGAGTGAAATATTAGTTCATGGTAGAAATAAGTTATAGGATGAAACTCTACTTATAATGTATTTTATTTATTATTATATAACGAAATAAATTCTTAAACATTACCGAAAGGATCTCAAACCCAAAAATGTGGTATCCTAGTACCTTATGTTATTCATCAATGATTTATGGCCTTAAGGCCATCAATTTTACATTCACTTATTTTTTATTGATGAACTCAATCACTCCCATTAAATATTTATGTTTTTCCCTCCAATTATAATTTCCACCAATGTAGTCCTATTCTAAATCCTAATTTTGTGGTGACATTTTCATTTCACTTTCCTGCTTATTAAGACTATCTTTTATAAACCCAATTTCCACGGTGGGTTTTCAACAATGTTATATTCTATTTTTTAAACTTTTATATATGAATAACGATTTCAAAATGTGAGGACACAATTTATTGGATGGAAGAATGTAACACCCTAGGCTTCCATAGTATGCTTGTCTTTGAATAATACAATAGTGTGTGATGTACACAACAATGAGTTCAAGCGCACTACAACTTATCAAACTAGATTTTTAGAAAGAAGTTATTAATAGTAATAACCCCATTTTGAATTATATATATATTCCATATAATTTTAACAGTCATCTTTTTTGCTTCTTGGACATAACATAAGGACAAATTTAATTTTTCAGATAAAAGAAGTATTTTTAAAAAATGGATTTTTTTTCCACCTTTTAATGGAGAAACCTTTTATAAATAAAATATTTTGGACTTTTATATACTCAATTTGATGAAATGAAATTATTCTTTAGAATAGAGAAATTCAAATTTAGTTTGGATAAAGTTTTAGTATTTTTCTGATAACATTAATATTTTGATGAATAGTGCACTAGTGCAGAAAACGTTTTTTACGTCACCATTTTTTACGTCGGTTATATAAAACCGACGTCATAATATGTAAAATGAGGTTTTTTACGTCGGTTATTTAATAACCGACGTAAAAGCTTGTGTTTAGTACACCTTTAACGTCAGTTATTTTTATAACCGATGTTATTAATCGCGCGGCTTCGTTTTGTACGTCGGTTATACATTAACCGCCGTAAAAAACAGAAGCGGGGGGTGTTTGTTACGTCGGTTATACAATAACCGACGTAACAAATAGACATATGTACGAGTTATTATGTCGGTTATTAAATAACCGACGTAAAAAACGCGGTTTTTTAAGGCCTTTTTACGTCGGTTATAAAATAACCGACGTAAAAAAATATGGAATAACCGACGTAAAAAAACGCAGATTTTGAGCCCTTTATAACGTCGGTTATAAAATAACCGACGTAAAAAAAGAATCGGAGGAAGGTTTTTATGTCGGTTATTGAATAACCGACGTTATAAATGTTTTTAAAAAAATTATAACGTCGGTTATTGAATAACCGATGTGATAACTCATTTAAAAATTTACCCAGACCCGTGGATTGTCATTCGCGAGTTTACCTTCGACAGTCGTGACTCGTCTCTCTCGCGCGTAAACCCGAATCGGCTCGTCCATTTCGTTGGTTTAGATTCGTTTTGCGATCATCGTTTCTCATATTTAATCTCCTCGGATCAATCATCTAAACTCGCAGCAGTCAGGTAATCCTCCCACTCGTTCGTTTTTTTTGCGGATAGTATATATATGTGTGTTGTGATTTTTTTGTTGAAACTAGCTAAGATTCTTCGATTGCGAACCCTTTTAACTCGTTTTGGCACCATAATCTTATTTATCATCCCTAGATCTATTAGTTCGACTTGCAATATTGACTAATTTTATGATTTCACTAATTTTTGATCGTTTTCTATAAATCCCCGAGAGGGTTGGGGCGTGTCCATTTGGATGGGTTGCCCTTTTACAGTTGTTACTACTTTATTCACACACAACCATGGCATAGGTGCATGGATTTGGGATCACATCACCATTATCACCCCCTGCAAACAAAGTTTCACGAGGAGGACTCGCCAGATTTCCCCTCGGCATGTTAAAAATTTTAGATACCCTCTTTTCAGTAAGTAAATTTTCAGCGATTCCAGGGGGGTGGGAGGGCTATCAAGAGGGTTGGGGGGTGTCCAGGGGGGGTGTCCAAGGGGGTAGGGTGTGGGGGTGGTGTCCAGGAGGGGTGGGGGGCTGTCCAGAGGGGTCGGGGGGTGTCCAGGGGGGTTTACAAGGGGGTGGGTGGGTGTGGGGGGCTGTCCAAGGGTGTGGGTGGGTGTTGGGGGTGTCCAGGGGGGTGTCCAAGGGGGTAGGGGGTGGGGGTGGTGTTTAGGAGGGGTGGGGGGGGGGCTGCCCAGAGGGTTGGGGGGTGTCCAGGGGGGTGTCCAAGCAGGTCGGGGTGGGGGGTTGTGTCCAAGAGGGGTGGGGGTGCTTTCTAGAGGGGTCGGGGGCTGTCCAGAGGGGTCGGGGGGTGTCCAGGGTGGTGTCCAAGGGGATGGGTGGGTGTGGGGGGCTGTCCAAGGGGGTGGCGGCCTGTCCAGAGGGGTCGGTGGGGTGTCCAGGGGGTGTCCAAGGGGTTGGATGGGTGTGGGGGGCTGTCCAAGTGGGTGGAGGCCTCTCCAGAGGGTATTTGGGGTTGTCCGGGTGGGTGGGGGCTGTCTAGAGGGTTGGGGGATGTCCAGGGGGGTGTCCAAGGGGGTAGGGGTGGGGGTGGTGTCCAGGAGGGGCGGGGGGCTGTCCAGAGGGGTCGGGGGGTGTCCAGGGGGGTTTACAAGGGGGTGGGTGGGTGTGGGGGGCTGTCCAAGGGTGTGGGTGGGTGTTGGGGGTTGTCCAGGGGGGTGTCCAAGGGGGTAGGGGTGGGGGTGGTGTTTAGGAGGGGTGGGGGGCTGTCCAGAGGGTTGGGGGTGTCCAGGGGGGTGTCCAAGCAGGTCGGGGTGGGGGGTTGTGTCCAGGAGGGGTGGGGGTGCTTTCTAGAGGGGTCGGGGGCTGTCCAGAGGGGTCGGGGGGTGTCCAGGGTGGTGTCCAAGGGAATGGGTGGGTGTGGGGGGCTGTCCAAGGGGGTGGCGGCCTGTCCAGAGGGGTCGGTGGGGTGTCCAGGGGGGTGTCCAAGGGGGTGGATGGGTGTGGGGGGCTGTCCAAGTGGCTGGCGGCCTCTCCAGAGGGTATTTGGGGTTGTTCGGGTTGGTGGGGGGGCTGTCCAGAGGGTTGGGGGATGTCCAGGGGGGTGTCCAAGGGGGTAGGGGTGGGGGTGGTGTCCAGGAGGGGTGGGGGGCTGTCCAGAGGGGTCGGGGGGTGTCCAGGGGGGTTTACAAGGGGGTGGGTGGGTGTGGGGGGCTGTCCAAGGGTGTGGGTGGGTGTTGGGGGGTGTCCAGGGGGTGTCCAAGGGGGTAGGGGGTGGGGGGTGGTGTTTAGGAGGGGTGGGGGGCTGTCCAGAGGGTTGGGGGTGTCCAGAGGGGTGTCCAAGCAGGTCGGGGGTGGGGGGTTGTGTCCAGGAGGGGTGGGGGTGCTTTCTAGAGGGGTCGGGGGCTGTCCAGAGGGGTCGGGGGGTGTCCGGGGTGGTGTCCAAGGGCATGGGTGGGTGTGGGGGGCTGTCCAAGGGGGTGGCGGCCTGTCCAGAGGGGTCGGTGGGGTGTCCAGGGGGGTGTCCAAGGGGGTGGATGGGTGTGGGGGGTTGTCCAAGTGGGTGGCGGCCTCTCCAGAGGGTATTTGGGGTTGTCCGGGTTGGTGGGGGGCTGTCCAGAGGGTTGGGGGATGTCCAAGGGGGTGTCCAAGGGGGTAGGGGGTGGGGGTGGTGTCCAGGAGGGGTGGGGGGCTGTCCAGAGGGGTCGGGGGTGTGTAGGGGGGTTTACAAGGGGGTGGGTGGGTGTGGGGGGCTGACCAATGGTGTGGGTGGGTGTTGGGGGGGTGTCCAGGGGGCTGTCCATGGGGGTAGGGGGTGGGGGGTGGTGTTTAGGAGGGGTGGGGGGGCTGTCCTGAGGGTTGGGGGGTGTCCAGGGGGGTGTCCAAGCAGGTCGGGGGTGGGGGGTTGTGTCCAGGAGGGGTGGGGGTGCTTTCTAGAGGGGTCGGGGGCTATCCAGAGGGGTCGGGGGGTGTCCAGGGTGGTGTCCAAGGGGATGGGTGGGTGTGGGGGGCTGTCCAAGGGGGTGGCGGCCAGTCCAGAGGGGTCGGTGGGGTGTCCAGGGGGGTGTCCAAGGGGGTGGATGGGTGTGGGGGGCTGTCCAAGTGGGTGGCGGCCTCTACAGAGGGTATTTGGGGTTGTCCGGGTGGGTGGGGGGGCTGTCCAGAGGGTTGGGGGATGTCCAGGGGGTGTCCAAGGGGGTGGGGGTGGGGGGTGGTGTCCAGGAGGGGCGGGGGGCTGTCCAGAGGGGTCGAGGGGTGTCCACGGGGGGTGTTATATCTTACTATATTTTGTTTAGAAAATAATATTCAAGCATATTTGTTTAAATACACATCGATTTGTTTTATATTTCAAAATTTTTTACATTCAAATTATGATTTTTTTCATATAAACATATATTTGTCTTATCTAAAAAATATATATATTTTTGCTATTTGTTATAGGTAATAATGAGTCGAAGTTGGATTACGGCACATCGAATGAGCAATGAATATGAGGAAGGTGTTGATGCCTTTTTGGAATTTGCTAAACGAAATGTTCCAAGTAGTGACATTTTTTTCTGTCCATGCCTGAAATGTCTGAATATGAAGAAGTTGAAAAGTAGAGAGATAAAAGATCATCTGATTTGTCATGGTTTCAATCCGAGTTACAACCCTTGGATTTGGCATGGCGAAACTGGACAGAATGTCACTGATGATAATGAATCGCAAGATGGTAACTCCGATGGAATTGAAGAAATGATTCGCGATATTGTAGTAGAAAAAATTGAGATAGAACCGACTGTTGCACGTCTATATGGTGATGCCGAAAAACCATTATATCCTGGTTGTACAGATTTTACGGTTTTGTCGGCGGTGTTAAGATTGATTAACATGAAGGCGAAACATGGATGGAGTGACAGAAGTTTTACAGAGCTGCTACAATTGATGAAAGACATTCTTCCAAAAGATAATGATCTTCCAGATTCACATTATAAGGCCAGAAAAATATTATGCCCGATGGGATTGAGATACAGGAAAATACATGCCTGTCCGAATGACTGCATTATATATAGGAAGGAATATGAATTTCTGAAAGAGTGTCCTAAATGTGGTACATCACGGTATAAGGTGAAAGAAAAATCACAAGCTGATGTATAGATTACAAAGCTCCCTTCAAAGGTATTTTGGTATCTTTCTATAATTCCTCGTTTCAAACGTTTATTTGCTAATTCACATGATGCAAAAAGGTTAAGATGGCATGCTGATGAGCGGGTATGTGATGGAAAAATACGTCATCCAGCTGATTGTCCACAATGGAAGAAAATTGATGCCCAGTACCCTACATTTGGAAATGAAATTAGAAATCTGAGACTAGGCTTGTGCACAGATGGAATGTATCCATACCGAACCCTCAGTAGCACACATAGTTCATGGCCTGTTTTATTGGTAATTTACAACCTATCTCCTGAAGTTTGTATGAAGCGCAAATTTGTCATGTTGAGTATCATGATCTCTGGTCCAAAGCAACCCCGCAATGATATTGATGTATACTTGTCACAGCTGATTGATGATTTGAAACTGTTATGGGCTGATGGTATTAGGGTGTATGATTCTTATAAAATGGAATATTTTCAACTGCATGCAGTGCTTCTATTCACTATAAATGACTTCCCAGCATATGGAAATTTGTCTGGATACAGTGTTAAAGGGCATAAAGCATGTCCAATTTGCGAACAACAGACGTCATATTGTCAATTGCATCATGGGAGGAAAACAGTGTACATGGGTCATCGAAAGTTTTTGCCTATGGATCACCCTTATAGAAGACTAAAAAAGGCATTCAATGGATCACAAGAATTTGATACTGCTCCAAAACCTTTATCCCCAAATTTGTATTTTGAGAGGGTGAAAAACCTTGATGTGACATTGGGAAAGACACAGAAATCTGGTAATGATAGACATATTTGGAAGAAAAGGTCAATATTTTTTGAGCTACCATATTGGAGGTATCATGAAGTCAAACATAATATTGATGTCATGCACGTGGAGAAGAATATCTGTGATTCTTTGATCGGAACATTGCTAGATATTAAAGGAAAGACAAAAGATGGGTTGAATGCAAGGTTAGACCTACTATCAATGGGAATACGTTTGGAGTTAGCTCCCACTCCTAAAGGAAGACGAACATTTCTTCCCCCGGCTTGTCATACATTTTCGAAGAGGGAGAAAAGTAGCTTCTGTCAGTGCCTTCATGATATCAAAGTGCCTCAAGGTTATTCTTCAAATGTAAAAATTTTTGTCTCATTGAAAGACTTGAAGTTGATAGGTATGCAATCACATGATTGTCACGTCATGATGCAACAAATTCTACTAGTTTCACTGCATGGAATTTTGCCCATCTGTGTCAGAAAGACTATAATGAGGTTGTGTTATTTATTCAATTCAATTTGTAACAAGGTGATTGATGTGAATGCTTTGAACATTTTGGAAAAGGATGCAATTTTTATACTTTGTCATTTGGAAATGTATTTTCCTCCAACTTTTTTTGATATGATGGTGCATTTAATGATTCATTTGGTTTGAGAAATAAAGATTTGTGGACCTGTATATCTTCGTTGGATGTATCCTTTTGAAAGGTATATGAAAATATTAAAGGGATATGTTAAAAATCCATATCGACCTGAAGCCTCCATTATTGAAAATTATATTTCTGAGGAGGTAGCAGAGTTTTGAACGAGCTACTTGGCTACGTCGCAACACATAGGTTTGCCTCCATCAAGCCATGAACGGGTTATTAATGAGGGAAAGGGGATTCGTGGCTTGAAAGTCAAATCACCGTCAGCTGAACAGATGAAGAAGTTAGAATCATACATCTTGAATAACATAGCTGATGTTCAACCGTATATCACATTGCATATTAATGAGTTGAAACAATGTCATCCAAAGAAGAAAGAAATGTGGATTTTGAATGAGCACAACAAAACTTTTTTGCCATGGTTTAAAAAGACCTTGCTTGGTAGATCAGATGTATCAGAGACATTAAAATGGATAGTGGGTGGTCCATCTTTAAATGTGATAACATGGTCCACTTATGACATTAATGGATATACATTTCATACGAAAGCTCAGGACAACAGAAGTGTAGTTCAGAACAGTGGTGTATTGGTGTTTGCAGAAGCAATGCATTTTTCGAGTGCTAAGGACAGAAACCCAATTTCGGCATCAAGTGCATATTATGGAGTGATTGAAGACATATGGGAGGCTGATTACTTTAAAATTAAAGTTCCTGTTTTTAACTGTAAATGGTTTATCGGTAACAACAGTGTCACACACGATGAATTTGGAATGACACTTGTTAATATGAATAGATTGGAAGACACAGCTGATTCTTTTATAATGGCAACACATGCCAAACAAATTTTCTATGTAGTAGATCAATCAGATATGCAGTGGGCTGTTGTTTTACAAGGGAAAAAACAATATGTTGGTGAGGATAAATTTGATGAAGATGCTGATTTATGTGAGATCCCTACTTCCATGGAAAGATTAACAGAACATAATGATGAGTATGTTGAAGACATGGTTTGTGCCATAAGGAACGATCACGACGAAGGAATTTGGGAAAACAATCCAACTGTACATTCCTAAAATTACAGGTAACACATGTTTATTTCTTGTTTACATTTAGTTTTTTCATATAATGTTAGATATTGTAAATTTTTTACTTATTAAAACATGTATCAAACCAAAATGATAAAACAATAAAAACTGTAAAGAGAAGAAGTCCTGGGCGCACCGGCTGGCCGGTGGTGGATCACCGGTTGGCCGGTGGTCCAGACAGAAAAGCTCTGTCTGGTCCACCGGCCGGCCGGTGATGAGCCAGCGGCCGGCCAGTGGTCCAGACAGAGGAAATCTCTCTGTCTGGTCCACCGGCCGGCCGGTGGTGATCCAGCGGCCGGCCGGTGGTGATCCAGCGGCCGGCCGGTGTTCCAGACAGAGCAAGGCTGTCTGGTCCACCGGTCGGCCGGTGGTGATCCAGCGGCCGACCGGTGGTCCAGACAGAGGAAGGCTCTCTGTCTGGTCCACCGGCCGGCCGGTGGTGAGCCACTGGCCGGCCGGTGACACCAGGCAGTGGGCAAGTCTACTTCTTGGGTCCTCCGGCTGGCCGGTGATCTCACACCGGCTGACCGGTGGACTCAGTGAGTCCACTTTTTAGCTTTCTTGGGCCAACTCCTTGGCAACCTTTTGCCTATAAACAAAAACACTTGAAAACAAGTTAGAACATAATAAGAGTGATTGTGATCATTAAAATCCAAGATAGAGGGGTACAACAGACTGTGTTTACCATGTTTATCATTGTTTAACATGCTTACCATATTACCAATGTTTACTATTATGTAATTTAGTACACTTTTCTATTTTCTGATTAAGTAGTATTACAATATTTGAATTTGTATATTTGTGAACTAATGTTTGTATTTTTGATTTGAAGGAAAATGACAGATCAATCAGTTGATCAGCCACATGATTCTGGAGATGAGCATATTGGTCATATATCTGGGGAGGAACATTCACATGCTCCTATTACAAAAAAGTGTTCAAAGGTTGGTAAGCGTGGGTGCACACATTTACCAAAATTATCACTTGCCCGTACGAAGGAGGAGAGGATAGTCGTGGAGTTTTATGATGATGATCTTCCTAGAGGTCCAAATGCTAAAGATTTTAAGGGTTTTATAGCAACTCAGGCTAAGAGCAAAGTAATCATTATCTATGATGATTGGAGAAGTGTGGATAAGGCGATAATTTCTCAGCTGTGGGAGACCATTTTGGTAAGATCTTTTGCTATTGTTTGACTGTTCTTTAAATGTTTCTAGTATATATAATATTTTTAACCTCTTTTTTATCAGATGACATTTGATATTCCTGACACTGGAGGAGTCAGGAAGAAATTCTTATCATTGGCTGCTAGGAGATGGAGGGATTTCAAATCAACCCTCTCATCTGATTTCATTTATGGTCATAGGAGTCGTGAGAATCCATGTCGTATATATCCTTTTATAGATGAAGACACATGGAGACAATTTTTTGAAAGTAGAAGAAAAGAATCATTTTTGGTAAGGGCAATGTAAACTTTTATAAGCTTTCTTATATAAATGATCTTATTATTGTTTTGTTAATGATTACTTATTCTTAATTTACAGCAAACAAGGAAAGCTCATCAAGAGATCCAATCTAAAAATGTATACCCTCATAGTTTATCTCGGGGAGGGTATGCATTATTGTAAGAACAAATGATGGCAGAAAAATTTCAACAACTAAGAGCTGAGTCTTCAAGCTCTGGAGAGGTGGCCCCTCCATCCCCTCCATCTAGACATGAGAAATGGAAAAGAGCTCGGAAGGGAAAAAAGGACAATATCTTTCGGAAGAATCGAGACTCGTAGTTGAGAGGATTGTAAGATATCTATTTTATTTATTTAAGTTTACTATTTTCGTCATATATTTCCAATCATTATAGAAATGTTCAATTAATTATTACAGGACTCTCTTGAGGAGCAGAGTTCACAGGGGACATTTACACCATCTGGGAGGGAAGATATTTTATCTGTGGCATTGGGAAAGCCCGAACATCCTGGCCGTGTAAGAGGATATCCGACAGGTGTATCGGTAAGAAAGGTGTTGCCACGTTCCTCAACTTCTAACATTGAGGGAGCTTATAAAAAAAATAGAATCCTTGGAGGCTGAAGTCCATAATATTAATGCGACAATGGAGGACAAGATTAGAGCATCGGTGCAGTTTATGTTTGCAGACTTGCAAAGACAATTTCAGGGTGCAGCTCCCACTCCACCTCTCCCAGTAGCTCCCACTCCCCCACCTCAGCCTGCGGACCCCATTTTTGATCCTCCTCCTCCGCCGCAGCTACCTACTTATTGTGAGTTGTATGTTGATGATCCTCAACATCATATAGTTGCATATGGGATGGTATATTTTATAGGAGATACAGTTCATCATCAACAGTTAGAGGTAGAGAATCAGAGGGTCACTGTACAGGATATTATAGATAGATCAGCTCGGATACCATTACCTACAGATGAGGTGACGACAGTTGGACATAGTATCGGCCATTTTTTACTTTGGCCATCCAGACTTCTTCGACTCATTACCATAGAGGTATGGATGTTATATCTTTTATTTTATATTTTTATTAATGTTTTATCATTTGAAAACTAATATATTTTTCAATTTATTTTTACAGGAATACTTCAAAGGTAAAGAAATACTGTATAGACAACAACAAAGACAGATAGCTATGACATCAGATGCAGATACTAGCAGTCTTGACAAATTGTCAAGATATTCAAATTTGTTGGCGGATCATTATGACTTTACAATGGAAGCTCATGTCTGTGGACGTGAACTAAGTGTGGGGATTATGAAAACTGATATCATGGAGTTTGTCACTGGAGATAAGTTGGGCATCAACGTGGTGCAAATTTTTATCATGTAAGTCTTAACACCTTTTCCTTGCGTTATATTTATTAAAAATGTATACTTATGTCTGCTTTGTATTAGGTATCTGTATAAAATTTGTGAGAGGAATGAGCTGACAGATGTATATGGATTCGTGGACCCACAATTGATTTCCCCTGAAGCATATGCATTGGATGAGGAACAAAGAATGATTTATATTGCTGATAGATTTGAAAAGAATGTAATCACACAGTGTTGGATGATGCCTTTTTGTGAGAGGTATGAAACACATCCCTCTCAAAGAGTTAATTATCTTTTAACATAAAAAACCACTAATGTTAAATTTCCTATTATCAGGGATCATTGGATGTTAGGGGTTTTTTGCCCTAGGGAGAAAGCACTTTATTGGATATGCTCTCTCCATGATGATGTGCGAGAAAGTTTTAAGAATATATTGGAAACGTAAGTTTCAATTTCACAATAGTTTTATATATTATAATGAATTTTAAATTTACCCCATTCGTATTATTTTCTAACAGGGCATGGGTCCACTTTCGAAAAAGCGCAAAGAAAGGGAATTTCAAGATCAAATATGTACATGCGAAGGTAAATATCCATTTATAATTTGTACATTTTGATTTATTACATAAAAATAATATATTGAATTTACACTCATTCAAACAGAAATGTCATGAGCAAGAAGGCATCATCGAATGCGGATATTACATGTTAAGATTTATGTATGAAATAATAACAACTGGGACAGTTCTGAGTTTTGACCTGGTAAGATTTCCTCTTTCTCATAATATTTCAATTTGATTTATTCATTATACATGTTGACTACTATCCTTTTCCTTTGTAGCTTTTTGATGACCCTCAACCCTTTACTGCTGAAGATATCAAACACTTACAAGTGGAGTGGTCAAATTATTTTACAGGTTTGATTGACTTTTAGTTGTTTGTAATGTAAAATGTAATTTTGAATATTGTCAATGTAATTGTGTATTTCGTAGTCGTTTTGGTTGGATTTAGTTTTTTTTTAAGTTGATAGTGTATGTTTTGAATGTTATATAAGTGAATGTTTAATTTTTCTCTACTTCTTGTTTTGGTCTACTGTTGATGGTTTTTCTGGTCTGGATTTTGGTATGGGGGGAGAGGTTCCAAGGGGGTGGGTGGGTGTTTGGGGGTGTCCAAGGGATATGGGAGGGGTGTCCAAGGTGTGTTTGGGGCTGTCCTAGGGGTCGGGGGGGGTGTAAATGAGGGTGGGGGGTGTCCAAGGGGTGGGGGGTGTCCAAGGGATATGAGAGGGGTGTCCAAGGTGTGTTTGGGGCTGTCCAAGGGGTCGGTTGGGTGTAAATGAGGGTGGGGGGGGGGGGGGGGTTGTCCAAGGGGTGGGGGGGTGTCCAAGTGGTGGGGGGTGTCCAAGGGATATAGGAGGGGTGTCCAAGGGGTGTTTGGGGCTGTCCAAGGGGATGGGGGGGTTTCCAAGGGGTCGGGGGGGGGGGGTTTCCAAGGGGTCGGGGGGGGGGGTGTCCAGGGGGTGGGGGGGCTGTCCAAGGGGTGGGGGTGTCCAAGGGGTGGGGGGTGTCCAAGGGATATGGGAGGGGTGTCCAAGGGGTGTTTGGGGCCGTCCTAGTGTTCGGGGGGTGTAAATGAGGGTGGGGGGGGGCTGTCGAAGGGGTGGGGGGTGTCCAAGGGGTGGGGGGTGTCCAAGGGATATGGGAGTGGTGTCCAAGGTGTCTGGGAGTTCTGTCCAAGGGGCCGGTTGGGTGTAAATGAGGGTGGGGGGCTGTCCAAGGGGTGGGGGTGTCCAAGGGGTGGGGGGGGGTGTCCAAGGTATATGGGAGGGGTGTCCAAGGGGTGTTTGGGGCTGTCCAAGGGCTCGGGGGGGGGGGTGTCCAGGGGTCGGGGGGGTGTCCAAGGGGTCTGGGAGGGCTGTCAAGGTGTGGGGGGGTGTCCAATGGGTGTTTGAGCCTTTACTAGGGGTCTTGGGGGTGTAAATGAGGGTGGGGGGGCTGTCCAAGGGGTGGGGGGGTGTCCAAGGGGTGGGGGTGTCTATGGGATATGGGAGGGGTGTCCAATGGGTGTCTGAGGCTGTACTAGGGGTCGTGGGGGTGTAAATGAGGGTGGAGGGGCTGTCCAAGGGGTGGGGGGGGTGTCCAAGGGTTGTGGTGGGGCTCCAATGTGGTGGGGGAGGGCTGGCCTGGTTGTTAGGTGGGTATAGATGAGGGTGGGGTTCAGTTGGGGCTTGGGGGAGGTATAGATGAGGTTGTTAGGTGGGGTCGGTTATTTTTGTTGTTTGGTTTCTGGTTGCTTTTTGGTGAGATCAGTGCCATTATTTTTAAAAAAAAATATTGCTTTCACGTCGGTTATTTTATAACCGACGTGGTAAATAAATCGGTAGGGGTTTATCACGTCGGTTTTTTCGAGAACCGACGTGATAAACCGTTCCCGGGCCTTTTATCACGTCGGTTCTTAATATAACCGACGTGATAAAAGGCCTGGGAATCGATTTACCACGTCGGTTATTGGATAACCTACATGCTAAAACATTTCCCAGGCCTTTTTATCACGTCGGTTATTTAAGAAACCGACGTGATAATAGGCCCGGGGAAGGGTTAATCACGTCGGTTTAGAAATAACCGACGTGATAAACCCCCCACCGCATATTTAGAACATCGGTTATTATATAACCGACGTGCTAAACCCCCCCACCCGCGATTTATCACGGCGGTTATATAATAACCGCCGTTATAAATCCCCATCCCCCATCATTTTTCACGTCGGTTATTAATGAACCGACGTGATAAACACCGTGATGTTAGGGATGTTACGTCGGGTTTTAAATAACCGACGTAAAAAACGTTATTTATAATGTCTTCCGTACTAACGTCGCCTAAAAACCGACGTAAATAATGAAAAATAACCGACGTAAAAAATGTTTTCTGCACTAGTGGTGAAAGATACTAAATTTTAATTGAAAAGAACTATTTGAATAAACATAATTTATAGTGTTAAATTATAAATTTGAATTGTTTTAATGTATAATTAGATTATATTTTTTTTAATATAATACAATGTTGGTAATGGGATGCCATTTCACTTTTAAACCGGACATAAATATATATCAATCTTTTGATTGTTTTTACTTCTAAAAAACCCTCTTTCTGGTTTTGACAATGGGAATTAATTTTAAATTAAATAATAAAAAATATATGTTTTGAATTTGGTAAAATAGAAATCATTTTTGGATTCGGAATATCAAAATTTTCTTAGGGTGAATTTTTTGTATTTTTATGAAAACTTTCAATTTTTTATGAATAGTGAAAGACATTGTGTTATTGTATAAAAACCCAATTTTTATTTAAAGCATTATTTATTTTATAATTATTTTATTTCATAATACATAAATAATACCTATATTGGTTCAATTTAATTAATTGGAGTCATTTTATAATAAAAATAGATGTATATAATTTTACTAAAAGTTTTTAACGTCTTTTACCCACCTTATAGGCACATTAGCAAATTTGCATAAAACGTAATATTACTACTACTATGAATTGAAATTAAAAAATCCAAGAGATTTGGTTGACATAAGTTACTAAATTTTGTTCCATATTATGAAAATAAGTTTTTGTGAATAATAACTTTTCAATTTTATTTACCACATTTAAAAGTAAATATGGTAATTAATGGTAAAATGATATTATAATTATCCTAACACGTCTCATAATTCTATTGGATAAGTTTAATTAGTCCAAAATCAACCTCTGGAATAAAATATTATTCTTTTGGTTCCCCATGGTTTATATTATGACATTTATTATTATTTTATATAAATAATTGATAAAAGTGTTAAATTCAAATTTTAATAAATAAAACATTTTTAATATTGTGTTATACATTGGATAATTTCGACTGTAAATATTAATTAGAAATATAAAATTACGTCCTACATTGTGGTATTTTATTTTTATTTTTTTTACATTAAAAAATAAAATTTATTTGTGACATAATTAGGATGCAGTAATTAACTTATTAATGAATGATTAAAATAATTGATATTATAAATATCAAAATAAATTTAAATTCTGACTTTTTATTCTTTAAACAGATTCTCATGGTTAATATTACATATTAGGGTTGATTAAATTTAATTTTTTAGAATAAATCATGTTATTATGACTTTCACAAAATCGAAATACTAAATAATGTCAAAATTTACATAAATGAATTTTTAAACAAAATACTATATTCTTAAATGATATAATAGTCCTAAATATCTATGGTTTGGCCAGATAACTTATATAATAATATCTATCTCATAAATTAACCACATTAGTTTGGATTATAATTTTATAGTAATTTTATTAACCATATAATATAAAAATACAAGGAGATATGGTAAATGTTAATCTATTTAACCAAAAGTTAAATCTAAAAGATAAGTTTAATATGGTGACAAAAACTTATCTAGAACCTATTGGTTGTGATGTTTTCGACCCAAACCCACCTTATCCTAAAAATAAATCCCTTTAGAACCATTTTAAACCGAATATGATTGTATAAGAAAACAATATTTCATGGTTTTCTTAAAGTGACCCTCACCTATATTATAAATGGGTATTTTCCCATCTCTCAAAATCTCACCTCCAAAGCAATTTGTCTCGGCCAAACCCTAATACAATATCCTCCCAACTACCCTAACATCATCCTATAGTGCTAAAATGGATCATGAATCCATCCTATGGATCCCTTTTGATCGAATCAAATGGAATCACCCAAAAAAGAGGTAATTTTTTAATCAACTCTTTCAATGTTCTTTTCTTCTTCTACTTCCTATTTATTTGTTGTTTCAATAGCATAATAATAACTCCAGGAACTTCTACATAATTTTATATTAATATAAATATGGTAAAACCATATTCATTATTCTATCCATCCTTTGAATGAAAAAGTCACCATACATGCGTACATACGGCTTACTGTCTCCACATCGTGGTGTAGTCAGTTATTCTACACATAATTTTTTGGATGGGTATAATAATGAGTATAATTGATTTAAATAATAAATATAACAAGTTAATTATTATGTATATATGAAATATCATCAAATTACATAACATTTCACAATCAATATAATTTTATTGTCACTCATGTGTACGTAAGAATTACAGTCTCCAGGAACGCGATGAGATTCATTCCCCATCATAACCATTCAATTATAAATTCCATTTTATGATTAAAAAATACTGTTTAAGAATTTAATATCATTATGGATATGAATCAAATACATCCTATCCATAATAGAAATGACTTACATAAATAACATATAAAGAAAAACAAATTAGTTAACACCCGAAACAATGATACCACTGAAGTATTATTAACAAAGAATTATTAAAAGATCATATATGATATCTTATTTATGTATATGGTTATTTTTTTATTTAATAAAAATAGTATCACCATTATGCATGATTTTATGATACCCTCAACTAAGGAAATATACAATGTGAGGGGTTTTCATATCAATTTATATTCAGGTGAGATTCATGCAATATTGCCACTATTTCATTTCGTGTGGTGTATGTACTGCCCATTATTTTATTATTTGTGTAATATACTATTAATTATGTGTATTTACATATTCATTGTATGATCCTTATTTCATGGGTTGTATGTTTTGTAAGTTACCAAATCGGTAAGGGAATTTCTAATTTCAATTTCTACTCATTGGGTATTAGGCATACTTTATTTATTATTTTACTCAAAGATTATGCGTGGAATCACTAATTATTTATATAGTAATTTCCACTAACATTTTTTTGGATATACTTTTGATACACATAATCACTCCATTTATAAATTCTCATGTCACCGATATGAACTTGATAAGAGTAATCTTCACTCAATTTCCATTTATTGCGGTAAACATCCATGTTATTGGGGTTGTTTTTACAAGAATATGTGTGATAGTTCTATGATTGGATTATATTGAATATCCAATAATATTGACTATATTTATATTCTTAACACATAATTATGTCATTGATTTATCCTTATTCTATGTATACAGTACTTATAAGGGATTTCATCTCAATTTACATTCTATTGAGGATTCTTTGTTGTTATGCGCCAAGTCAATTACAAATGGAGTATATATTTTACATTCAAATAGTATTTCATGAATCCGTTTATTCTCATGATATTATAAAGTTTTTATTACCACAATTATTTTAAATCATGCATCTCTCATTTGGTTAATAACTCTAACTAAAATATCATTTTAAATGTTTTAATGATTTATTCTTCAAAATAATTCTCATTAATGTCCTTATTCTAAAAATGGGTTTAAGGATTTATTTATATCGATATGAATGTTTTAAAATTAAAATTACATTAAAATGTTTCAAAGTTGTATGGGACACAATGATTCAAAAATATATTTTTAACATCTTCTTGATAAATAGCGAGACTATTAAATGTTTTCAAGAATATAGGGATATTTCTCTCAAATTGTTTTAATGATTATTTTCATCTATGTAAATATACATCATTAATCTTGATTGATGTTAATTTAATATAATAAAATAATTCATATTGTATTGAATGAGGTATGTATGAATGTGGTTGAGCTATTCATGGTTTGTGGTTAAAATATGGATATTTAATATGGTACGTTTAATACAAATGTTCATATTATGTTTCAACATTTTCATATGAGTAATGAATTGGACATAGTATGTGATGGGTGGAGCCCTCTATAGTTCCTTGGTGCATTAGTTCTATGTGGTGGTTTTTCATCTCATATTATGTTTAAACATTTTCAACCTTTATGAATGTTTCCCCTATATTATTATCCTTAATGAGCACCTGATATCACCCCTTTCTTTGTTTCATTTTTCATAGGATGTGAATAAGTATAACATGGTTAACCTGAAGGAATATGCTAAGGGATATGAGTGTGTTCAAAGGGGACACAATGTAGTTTTTCTTTATTTCATGATGCAATGTAAAATTTATGTATATATCTAGTATTTCTAAGTAAACTAAGCTAATCTGTCCTTTTAGACTTTATATATTGTGATCATGCTAATGATGTGTAATAATGCACTGACTCTGGGTAACTATGTTCGGGGCGTTAGAAGTAACATTGTTTTTTTACAAAAGATTCGATGATAAGATGGTACATATTATATTATAATTAAAAACAATTAATTATGTTATAGACAGAATAATTTAACAATAAAACCATCATAATATCAATCGAGGAAATATTGTAGTGGAAAATTAATTTTATCCCAATGTGGAGATGGTAAGCCATACTTAAGAACAAGCGATACCACCACTTACCATTTGATGGGGAAGAGGGTGGATAATTAATTTTTCATAATAAGAATAAAATTATGTTTCATTATTTACATTAATTTATTTTTTATTATAATTACCAAATATTTATAACTATTAAAAGAAGTAATAAATTCAAAGATTTTAGGTGAGACAATTTCCACTTCATCAAGAGGCCTCTATTAGATCCTTTCTAATGCAACCTAGGGATTTTGTTTTTAAGAGACCAAAACCTATAGAATGTATGTAATTATATTTATAATATAAATTTGTAGTTATTGGGTGTGGTATGTTTCTTTAAGTCATGTAAAGAAGAGATGCCAGGGGGTGTCCATTTATAATGGATGGAATGGTCAAACCTAGAATAAAAAAACTAAAACAGTTCTAAATTTTTATATAGAAAAATTCAACCAAATGTCCATAAACATAGATATAAGATATTATATGGTTTATATATTTTCATATAATGAAATTTTGACCGGTTTATATGGTATTTTAAGCCTTATGATTTGGTATAATCCTTTAGTTAACATATTTTTATCTTTACTATGGTAATATCATTTTAACACTAAAGGGGTTATAATAATATTGGTAAGGTTAATGTTTTAAATTAAATATGAAATTTATTAAATGTTTGAAACTATATTATCCCCGCTATCCTCTTTTAATTCATTGATTTTTTTAAATAATTTAATAAAAAAATATTTTCATAAAATATATGAATTGTCATTTTTGATACTATTCATTTAATATGAATTAAAATAAAACAAGAATATTTTGTTATCAAAATTTAAACAATAAAGGTAAACATAATTTATTATATTTATCTAATGAATTCATGTATTGAAGGAACTCACCCTTATTTTATTATTATTAATATTTTTAATTTCATTTTTTTTATTTTTTGTTAATTGAATAAATATAGTGTTAGCATTACATAAGCATATAATGTTATAATAGAATACATAATGATTATAATTAAATTATCATTATGAAATTATATTTATGATTATCAATATATATATATATATATATTCCCCGCATTCAATGTGTCCAATATTTAAACATATGAGATATTTAAATGAAAGTGTCTTACATTATGTATTTTTTGACGTTAAATTCAATATTGGTCTTTTTTATGGACATGTGTCACTTAAAAAAATTATTTTTAAACACTATAGTCAAAAGAGTGAAATTAAATTAATGAATTAGTTATTTATTTTAAATATGATGACCATAGAATATATGTGTGGCCTAGATTAACCTGATATACCCATTACGAATGTGATAAATTTTACCGTAGTAACTAATCACAATGAAAAAAAATAAATTGGTTATATTTAATATATTTGAACCTCCTTATTTAAAATAATGAATATATTATATGTAATTCAATACCAACAATTGTAAGAAATAAATTTTTATATAAATGTGAACAATGTGATGAAAACAAATTCTAATAAAAATTCATTTTTAAGTATAAAACATTATTTAATCCAATATCATGACTCTGAAATAAAATTGAGCAATGTTAAAAAAGATATTTAATGTATAAAATAAAAATATATTTAAAAATATTCACAAATGGTGATTAATTGTATAAAAGAATGTTTTTCATATAATAACTATTTTTTTCAAAAAAAAACTCTTCTTTTCATTGAACTGGTTTTTGTTTTAATTAATAATAAATTGATAATCAATGAATTTTTTTTATACAGAAATATTTAATAATTATGTTGTTAATTTTAATACCCACCAATTTAATGGATTTATAATAATGATATAATATTTTATGTTTTATTTGGAATTGGGTTTTCATGTATCATAGGCTTTCTATGAAAATAAATTTATTTTAAATAAAATATTTCATAACATAAGGTGGTGTAGTAGGGTATCCGAATAGAACCTATGATACAAAAATTTCTATTAAAGTAGACCAAAAGAATAAAAAACAACGGAATTCATACCACAAACTGGATTTCAAAAAATAATGTTAGTGAAAGAATGAAAGAAAAGGGGTATATAATATAGAGAATGTGAGGAATTTTTAACCTAAGATTGAATGGGATTGGTAATATGAAGTGGAATTATTAGGGTTCATCATCGACAAAAAATACCCAAACAACGATCCTATAGTCATCTTGGGTTTGATAATGTAAGAATGAAACAAAAATTAGGATTTGTGTTTTCTATTAAAAAAATGATGATGTTATTACGATGACACGGTGTGGTATTTAACACAGAGTGGGAACATAGTTGAATAGATATAAAATAAAATCTGTAATGAAAATGTATCACCTCATCCTTTAATTTTTTTATTTTTCACTACAGGATAAGAATTTAATCACATACACACCGTAATTTCATTAACCATGGTTTTGTTTCAATTATTTCCCAAATCATTATATAAGCCTTAATAGCGTAGAGTAATCCACCATTTCAATTTTAAAACACACATAAGGAGTACAATTATTTTAAAAATCCTAATACAAATGATTATACATTTCTATGACCCCAAAAAAATTATTTCTACATTCCAAATTTCTTATTTTGATCCCTCTAATATTCCATTCACATTAAATCACATTCCTATAGAGAATATAAATTTACTATGAAATTATCTACTCCATAATAATTGAAAACATATTTAACAACATAAATCTAGAAAAGAACAACATAAAAGGCCGTATATGAGTCCAATACTTCAACGGTGACTTCTAAAATATGAAAATTGTTCTGTTGAAACTCAATAATATAGAACTCAAATTTACTCCTCCAAATATCATCTAAGATCTAATATAACTCATCTAATACCCTAGAAACAAATTTAAAGGACCATGAAATTTCCATTACATATATTAATGTAGAAAATTAATTAAATTTAACTTGATCAACATTTTAATATAATTCGACACTGAAAAGACCATTTGAATCAGTAATTTAATAAAACCTAAACTTACTAGTATCTATAACTCATATTCTATAAAATATATATTTCACAACAAGATATACATAAACTCCTCTACATCAAAAAAATAATTTCACATTTTTCTAGAAAATAATTTCAGTGATTATTTTAAATTTTACATGAACGATCTATATAATAGTTAGAAAAATGTTTTTAAATATAAATAATGTATTAAAAAATCAGTGGGTTTTCTCATTCAAGAAAAAACCTAATATTGTGACTAGGATGGTTGAGACCACCTATAAATTTATTCCATCAAAAACCACCACATAATTAGGTGGAAATGGAATTACATTATATATCAAATAAAAAAACAAAAACCCAATAAATATTATTTATTAAAATCTATATAAACTAATTAATAAAATAAAAAACTCATATATAATATTTCTAAAATATCCATGATTCCAAAATCCTCAAAATCTATAACCCATAAATTCCGTAATTGGGTCAAAATTTGTAAGATTCCCTTCGTTCTCCCATACGAGAAGCAATTTCCATCAAAATAGTACATAAATTAGTGAAATTTTCCTCACTCCATTACATTTACACCTAATATAGAACATTCTTATGAATCTAAAGTGATTATACCATGTTTCTATGGAATCATACATTGAATAATATAAAAAATTCATAATTAAATTAAATAGGAGTAATGGTCGGTGAGACAACTCAATTTTCCAACTCTAAACTCCAATAATTAAAGAAAAACATGGAAGGAATATTTTAAAGATAATTTTAAAGAAGGATAATTATCACACCTTATCCCCTAAATCATGTAGCACCAACAATACTAAATGAGTTGTATTCATTTATATTTCTATATTATATATCAATCTCCCAAAATAACTTATTTTAATAAAAAAACAACATCAAAATTTAAAGAAAAATACATTAAAAATAATATTTAATTATGGATACTCACACACACAGATAAAAATAAAATATGTGCACCGGGGGACTAAACACCAAGACTTGACCCTCAAAAAAATTCTTTACTGCCCTCTCAAAAACACAAGGGAAATAATAATAACAATAATAATAATAATAATAATAATAATAATATAATATTTCGGATTATTATGGTATAATATAGGGAAACACACCCACACACAAACACCTAAAGACTAGAAGGATATGATATAGACCCTTTTAGAGATAACATATCGAAATAGAAATTTTATTAAATTGATAGGCATAAAAACTAGTAAACTTGAAATCCCATTATAATTGTGTGGTCTATATTCCTAGTGTTTGAAGTTCAAATATAAACACTAAATCCCAATGGCTCATAATGATATGGAGAAATCCCAAAGGCCCAAAACCTTTTTGGAATAAATCATTGAAAATCACATGTACACCCACATTGTATCCTATGATTCTAAGCAACAAACCACCCAAATGGATGATCCATATCCAATAATGGTAATTGCAATAATTGTTACATATTGAACTAATAAACTGAATGTGACTGGGGTGTTATGTGACATCTAGCATACCTCATTGTAAAAAATGGCTACTGACTAGAATCAAGGTTTTTAATCTTTCAGTGGGGATGCTATACCCTCCATATCATTTCTTATGAAACTAAAAAAAATACACATAAATAATTAGATTAATCATAATGAAATTATTTTAGAACTGATAAATGTTAATTCACTAGGCCCCCAAATTGGTATCCCAACCTAAATAAGAAGTGTTGGAAAATAATAAACCATTATGACACCACCTGTTACCATCTCGATCTCCACTGAATCCAAGTTTCACTTCTTATTAGTTCCCCATGGGGTCCATTCCCTTCATCAGATCCATTATGAAATCTATAAGGACATCGATGTTCCAGAGTATGTTGTGTGTAAAGGACTCAGTAGGACACCACCAATGAATTCCCGCATGTTGTAATAAAGAATCATAGTGAATTTAATAATATTATTATTCAATGAGTAAAAACTATAAACATATAGTAAAAAATGAATGGTCAACCACTAAAAAATCATCCAAAAATCTATCGTAATACCTCATTTGGCCCCATTTCAGAAAATAATACTATATGTTTGTAGTGACAAAAATAGACAATTGTTTAGTGTAACAATTTCTCTTCATCCTCATGGAATCACTCCTCATGTTGAACATGAATCTCACAAGAGCACCTGATATATGATATCAATCTCACCCAAGCCCTCGATATGCCACATGAAACTCCTAGAAGTGGTCGGTATTTGGAATACACCTCATAGGGTTACCCATCATATGACATACAACAATGAAGACTGCCTATCATAAAACATGAAAATTGGGGAATTCTTGATATATCATTTGAAACTCTGGGGAGTTCTTGATACACTACATAATATAGTGTCATTATATCTCTACCATGTGCTCTCCTCCATCATCCCCATCATCAAAAATCATGAAGACTCCCCTTATTAAGGCTAATCATGCCAAGATGGTCTACCTATTTCATGAAATCGGAATGGTCCCTATAAGTAAGGAAAAATAAAAAACATATAAGATTGAGAATACATGGAAAATATTTCAACCTGAGAAATAAAGAAACAATACAGAAAAACAAGTAATCTTAATCAAACAAGAAAATAGGCTCCTCTAATATCACCAATGGAAGGAAAATCATAAAGTGTCTCATAGGCTATACACACAACCACACGTGATCATAATCAAGAGAAGTATCTAGCATGCCAGTATAAAAATCATATTATGGAAACAAGTGTGAACGCATGCCCAAGAAGGTAAGGAACCTTCCACCATTGGAACTGTAATGTCACAATGTTTTATAAATGGAAATCCCCTTCTTATAAATTTTTCATATAATCACATGAAATCACAAAATAATGAAAAACTAAGTGCTATGTGACCTTTAAACATAATTTTATAACTTCTGTGTTTAGAATTTTGAAAAATTGATACACACAATTTTGATCAGAAAGTTGATTAGAGTATGATAGAAAAAATATAATTTTTTGTGAATAGTACCCTTCTTTTATGAATAGTAACCTACCCTTTTGAATAGTAATATAAACAATATAAAAATTAAATAAAAAAAAATAGTGACCTTACTCATGGATAATTATATAAAATTTAGTCATCTTATAAGTGACAATTTGACCATAGTAAAATTATTAATATTTTTAAGTGAAAAATAATTATTTATAATTAACTAACAAATTAAAAATAAAATTTCTACATAAATTATGAAATCTATGTCTTCTTGATTTAAGATAAATTTATGAGACCTTGCATAATTTTTTATAGAATTATAAAATCAGTTTTAATTTTAAAAACTGTATTTTTTAAGTAAATTATGAATTTAATTAAAAATTAAATTAATCATATTTATAAAATTATTTCTGAAAAATGTACTTAATTTTTGGATTCTACACATAAAAAAATGGTTGGGTTGAATTTTTGGTATTTTTCTAAAATACATGGTTTTTTTATTAATAATGAAATACCATAATTTACAAAATAAGCTAAATAAACTAATTATAGTTTCATTCAAGATGTTCTACTGATGTAAGCACAATTGGTTCGGTTTCACATGATAAAATTACTATTATTGGTCCTAGAAGACTCTCTATTCTTTGTCATTTATGGAAATAATAAATTAACGAATTTTATATTGAGAAATCTCCTCCCCCCTCCACATTAAATACCACATCTCAGACCCTCATTTCCTCACACCTCTAAAGCATCAAGATATTCCTAAACTCTACCTAAGAATCTTCCCTAGGCCCTTTCACATGTCCTAGAGAATATGGTATCATCAAAAGATTAACATTAGGTCCCCTAAGGTGGATTCAAGAGGTAATTTCCCTTCACTTTCCTTTAATTTCCTTTCAATTTCGAGTTCTTTTATTATTATATCCCCACCTATCTTCATCTAATTGGTATGGTAACTCCAGTACCATAAATATACTATACTTTTATGATAAAAATGGTATATTATACTACTTAAACCCCTTCTCTTCTTCCATTTATTTTATAATGAAAACTTTGTTCTTGATGTGTTAATCTATCACATCCAAGAACAACGTGTTTTATTTTTCAATTTCTAAATTCAGATCCGGTCATGATTCCATTTTTATGGTTGAAATAGAATATTGTTTATTTATTATTTCCTATTTAATGTTCTGGAACTAACTTATGACCAGACAACTAAATGATTAATCAAAACAAGTTCATTGTGGTCGAAAAACCGCCCAAATTCACTCAAACAATTATCAATTAATTATTATCTTATGATTCATACTCATGTTATATTGTATAATAAAGTATATGATCATTTAAAATCCTGTAAAATAATTAATAAATTGTAATATCACTTCTATATGTTTACCCATGTTCTACCAGGACACCAATTTATGAATTCTAGGTAAACGCATAAGAAAATCATAAAAATGAACATTTTTAAACTATGTTTTTAAACATTATAACTCATCCAAAGGAACATAAAATAACTTCATGGAACCATAGTGAACAATATTCATTACAGAAGGTACTTTAATTGTTAGTTAATTAATCTAATGTGGTTATACATGATATTAAAGTGAATGAAGCGTTCAGATATAAGATTAGGGGAAAATCTCGAACCCAATTTACTTTCTTCCAGTTCTCCCTCTTTAACATCATATTTGGTATGGTGATTCCATAAAAATCAATTTTTCGTCATTATATTATGTTTTCTAGGATATAAATGACTTCTAATGATGTTTCTATCAAACAACTGTTTTCCAAATGAAGTCTTCATTAAAAAACACACATTTTACTTCTCACTCAAGGTTGATGGCTATCGTACTAAGTATGTTATTACCTCTTAATTTTGGGAACCCAATGTTTGTGAATGTTTTATTAGTTGATGAAACCCATTACTTTTCATGGGATAGTTATGTTCATTTTTTTATAAGATTATTTTTTCATGCCTGATAAATAATAATGTTATGATGTGATGGGTGTGCTCAGAATTATATAGTGCAATATGAATATTTCAATGTGGCAGGTGCGCATAGAATTATACAGTGGTCCAATGCATTGGGTAAAGTGATGAATCTCATTAGTTAATGTGAAATGTTTTTTGTACAAGATTCTAGATTTTTTCACAACTATGTGTGGCAGTTAACCACTAAGAAACGATGTCTTCATTTTTTATTAATTGCCACATTCAAGATTTTTATTAATGTTTCATCACATGATTTTTATGATGATGTTAGGATTATGCTCACTCAATTCCATATTTTTCTTATCTACCCTCTTACTAGGCTTTTATCAGACCCCTTTTTTATATATATCCTCAGGTTACTACATGTTCTAAGGGGAGGTCATGTGCCAATAAGAAGCAAGAGAAGAAGGAATTAAATAAATGTTTATGCTTGATTTTGCAATTGTAATGTATGGTCCTAATTTTCCCAAGACACTAATCCTTCAGATCCTCTATTTGTAATAATATTATGTTTTTTATCCTTAAATTGTTGTAATTTTAAGGTATGAAAAGGCTGGGTTGCTATAGTTGTTATCAGTGGTAATGTTTAGTTAATTTTAGAATTAGGATTTGTGAGCCCTAGGGAAAACCTTTAGTATGAGACTATATACAAATATTCACACAAGAGTCTGTACATAGGGATCCCATATGTTATTCTTTTATTATAAATCATACAAATGAATATGTTATTAATGAATTTTTGATATATGTTTTGTTCTAACCATTTCTATTTTAGAGAAGGGTGGGAACAAGGAGAAAACAGGCCAACAACCCATGCGATGACCAATGTAACGATTTCCCAAATGACATCCCCAATGATTTAAGAGGTGGAGTTCTAAACATCATGGAGACTATTACCCAACTATCTTAGGTTATTAACAATAACCATAATAATGGGTACTTTCCTCTTTCACCAAAGTGGGGGAAATGATTTATCGAATAATTTATGGGGAAATGACCACCGACGTTCAGTGGATCTTCTGATCTACTAGATGCGGAATATTGGGTCAAATCCATGGGGAAAATCTTTTTTTTAAACCACTATTCTAAGATAGAGAAGGTGAATGTTTCCATTTATCACCTAGATGTAGAGGCATATCAATGGTGGGATTTGATTTTGAACACCATACTAAGGGATGAAATTAAAGAGATAGAATATGAAGACACTAAGATAATGTTTCATATCAAGTATTTCCAAGAACTATTTGCACGAAGATAGAGAGAAAATTCATAGATCTAAAGAAAAATGAAGGATAATCTTATACAAACTTCAAATATTATTTCATAGGGATTTCAATGTACGATTTGGGGTATTTATCCGCAATGATATAAAAATTGATAGATTCTTTAGTGGATTAAAACCACACCTTCGAAAGGCTTTGAAAATAGAAACTTTGGGAGTTATGAAGTGGTTGTTCTGTGTGCTCTCAAAGTGGAGATGGATTTTTGAGAATGGTCCCATAGTCTATGGTGATATGAAATTACATATAGTGTTTCAAGCTGGTGGATCTAATGATAAAGGTGGGTTGAAAACTCAATGAAACACACGTAAAAAATGTGGGAAGTTGCACCATGGGAACTCCATAAAAGGGATGGGAAAGTGCTTCATGTGTTGGAAAGAAGGACACCATTTTCAAGTGTATCGAAAATACATGAAAATGAAGGAGATTTTTGTTGATGAAAGGTGAGAACCACCAATGGTTCAAAACTACAACTCTATGAAGCTATGACACTATGCAATCTAGTGCACTAAACCTCGAGTTCTTGAGGGTAATCAACATCAGCAGACCCCAAAAACAAAAGAAAAAAGGGATTATTGTTCCATCACTACTTCAGAAGTGGAGAAATATAATGAAGTCTTACAATTTAAACTTTCTATTCACTCGTTAATTGAAAAAGTCTTATATGATTCTGGTTCCATGCATTCCTTTATATCTTGAGATTTTTCAAGAACTATAGAATCAAAGACCCAAAACCATGATGTGTAGATATCTATAAAAACACCAAGTGGTGAAATTACTTCATCCCAAGTGTCTGACTCTTCTCTCATTGGCATATGTGGGAAGCTTCTTCCAACGAATCTCGTAATATTTCACTTGGTGGAATTCGACTATATAATGGAAACAGATTGGATCTCGTTATATAGAGCATGTATCAATAGTCGGGAGAAAAGAAATATGTTTTCATATTCTGAGCCATCCCATGATCCCCACCAAATTCATGGAAGATCATGAATATCCTTTGAAAAATAGTTCAATGGTGTGGGTTTTGATTCCTTATGAAGATGCATACCTCGCCCAAATGGTTGAGTCAATGGAAGGTTCCAACCTTGAGGAAATTCCCATCATGAGGGAATATGGTGATGTATTTTCTGAAGAGTTACCCAGACAATCCTTCGGAGCATGAGGTAGAGTTATCAAAAGAAATCATATATGGAGATCCTCTTATCTAAAAGTTCCCTGATAGGATGGCTCCTATCGAACAGGAGGAGTTAAAAAAGAAGTTGCAAGATCATATAGACAAAGGGTTCATACGCCCAAGTGCATCACCTTTTGGTGTGCCAGTGCACTTTGTGATGAAGAAGGATAGAACAATGTGGATGTGTATGGACTATCGGGAACTCAACAAGATCACCATAAAGAACAAGTATCCTCTTCAATGTATAGATGAATTGTTCGATCAGTTATGAGGAGTTACTTACTTTTCAAAGGTTGAACATCGTTCAGGATATCATCCGCTATAGTTTAGGATGGATTATATTTAGAAGAATGCATTCTGTAAAAGGTATGGGCAATATGAGTTTCTGGTGATTCCCATTAGACATACTAATTACCTTGCAATCTTCATTGATTTGATGAATAGAGTCTTTAGACATTACTTCAAAAAATTGTGTTAGTGTTTATTGATGATATTATCATCTACTCCAAGAGTAAGGAGGAACATGAAGAACAACTAAGAAATGGATTATAGACATTGATAATGATGAATTGTCACACCATGTTCAGAAAGTGAGACTTTTGGATGAAGCAAGTCACTTTATTGGGACATCTAATCACATGTGAAGGAATTTCTGTAGACCCATCAAAAACAAAGGCAATTGTTGAATGTCCTAGGACATATAGTGTCACATAAATCTATAGTTTTATTTGATTATCTGGGTACTACTGATGTTTTGTGAAATTTTTTCACAATTTTCAAGCCCACTAACTATGTTAACAAAGAATGGGGTAAAGAATGCTTGGATGGAAGAATGTGAGGGAAGCTTCAAGGGGCTAAAGGGAAGGTTGATCACTGCACCTGGACTCACACTATCAAAATGTGGATAATGTTATGTGATATAAAATGATGCATTAAAGAAAGGTTTGTGTTGTTTACTCACGTAAAATGATAATTTGATAGCCTATGCCTCATGGCAGTTAGAGATCCATGAGCAGAACCACCCGATGGATGATCTAGAGTTGGAAGCTGTGATTTTTTTGTTGAAAATAATGCGGCACTACCATTATGGTGAGAAGTGTGACATATAAACTGACCACAAGATCCTAAAGTGTATATTCACAGAAAAAGAGATCAAAATGCATCAAAGGATGTGGTTAGAGATAATCGGGGATTAAAATTTTTCTATTCTCTATCATTCTTGAAAGGCAAACAAGGTAGTTGATGCTCTAAGTAGAAAAGAACATGCAACTGTATCCATATTACTGATTGAGAAAGGCCATATCTTCTTGGATATCAAAAGGATGGATTTAGAAATCATAATATCAGGGGATACCACTTACCTTTTACAAATGATTGTGCAACCATATATCCTAAAGAATATTATGAAAGCATAAAGGTATGATGTGAAGATACAAAATACGGTGAATGAAGTAAAGGAAGGGATGTTTCAAGAGTTCCATATTGATGATGATGGTGTTATTCAGTTTGGAACATGGATTTATGTGCCTTCATCACCCTGGATAAACAATGAGATATTAGACAGTGCACATAGCTCAACATTCTCTATCCATCATGGGGGTACCATGATGTACGGTGATCTTCGAGAACCCTTCAGGTGGGATAACATGAAAAAGGAGATCGCAGAATATATCTCAAGCTACATGGTATGTCATCAAGATACATAAGAGGGGAAAAATTCGAAATGGATGATGCAACAATTTCATATACCCATATGGAAATTGGAGAATGATACTATGGGATATTTTATGGGTCTCTCGAAGTCATTGAACAGAAATAATGTGATATGGGATGTGGTTGACCAACTCACCAAGACTACCCATTTTATCACTATTCTGGAAGACCCCTAGCTTGAACAACATGCAAATATATATGTGAAGGAATTGGTGAGAATTCATGGTGTTCCACTCTCGATTGTCTCTGATCATGATCCAATGTTCAAATCTATATTCAGGAGGAGATTTCAACATTCATTGAGTATTGAATTAAAATTCAGCTTGGCCTATTACACCCAAACTAATGGCCAATCCAAATGGGCTATGTAGACAATTGAAGATATTCTATGAGCCTACTCTCTATAATTAAAAGGTGGATGGGATCACCATCTCCCATTGGTTGAGTTATCATACAACTTTAACACTCACTCGAGTATTCAGATGGCTCCGTATGAAGCTGTATATGGATAGAGATGTAGAACTCCAACTTTTTTGGATGAAGTTGGAGAAATAATGATACATGGACCTGATCTTGGGAAATTGATGACAGTGATGGTTCAAGTCATCTAGAAAGGCATCAAAGCTTCTTAGTGTCAGCAAAAGAGCAACGCTAACAACCGTCTGTGGGACTTGGAGTTTGACGTTGGAGATAATGTATTCCTTAGAATATCACCATAGAATATTTTCTTGTAGTTTGGAAGGAAAGGGATGCTAATAACAAGGTACATTGGCCCCTTTGATATCCTTTCCCACCTAAGATCCACGTCCTATCAACTTGAACTTCCACCGAATATGGCTAATGTTCATGATGTGTTTCATGTATCACTCCTGATGAAGTACAAACCAGACCCCTGACATGTTCTAAAATCAAGGGTGGTAGAGTTGGAAGATGATATATCTTATGTGGAGAAACCAGTAATATAAGGACCCGGCCTTAAAACATTACATAATATTGAATTAAATGAATAATTCACATTGAGGATCTTTTCAGGCTTAGAGTTTTAGAGAATTAGGACATAACTATTACATCACAAAAGATTACAAAGTGGTCACTTCTACTCATTTTCCATTTTTTTATAAAACAAAAACTCATAAAAGAAACTTATCTATTTCTATGTTTTAGATAGAATGTCTTTCTGTGATCCCATCCTTGACCCTATTCATCTTTAAGTCCTGTGGAAAACATTTCAAAAACTTTGGATGAGCTTAAAAAGCTCAATAAGGGATATAAAAATACGTGAGGAAAACATGAGTCCATGTATACATAAAAATCATTGAAATCAATCTTTACTCATAAAACCTAATCACTTTAACATACCTCATGAAATCATAATATTTTTGAATAACTCAAAGAAATCATAAGACATAAAGGTAAATTTTGGCATTCATAACATTCATACGTAGGGATAAAACCTCATGGTTACCTTTGGATTACCCATCACAGTATATCCTGTAAAACTCTTCGGAGAAACCTTAGTGTTTAACTCCTTCGCATTATCCAGTGCATTGGAGAGCTATCTCAGGCTCACCCGCCCTTAGTTTATCACAGAACCACCCGATTTCATAATCATTTCCCAAGAACCATAACATATTCATAACACTTAAAACATGCATAAAAGTAACATAAAATTGCCACATTTCAATAACAAGAGATCACATCATGATATTATCATAAATAAAAACATCTAATAAAATCATTAAAACTCTATGAGAGAAAAATCCCTTTATACTTTGAAAATATTAAAGGAATACATTTAAAAGAGATTTTAGAATCAAAGTGTCCCATAAAACTTCTAAACTTTTGAAAGGGTTTTAAAACATTCATGTCTATATAAATAAATCCTTAAAACAATTTTTAAAACATTGACATGGATGATAAATGTTTAAAAGAACAAATCTTTAAAACCATTTAAAACAATGTTTTAATAAAAGAGTCATTTTCCATTTTGAACATTTAAATTATAAGCCACATGAATGTAGGCCATTTTAAAACCATTTAAATGACTTTATTATAGACATAATATTGATATGGAATGAAAAAGGGGCTGTATATACACTTTATTAAAGAATAAAAGTTCATATCATTAAGAAATGTCTCAATGAGAAGAAATTGGAATGTAATCCCAATCCAGGATCATGCCATTAGAGAAAGGATAAAGAAATGACATAATTTTGTGTGGAAAATATAAATACAGAAAATATAAGTGAATAATCACTGTAAAACAATCATATTTCATCCACACATATTCAAAGCATGACAAAATCAATAAGTACAGGTTTAACCTAAAGAATTGAAATTTGTTTAAGAAGTTCCCCTACAAGAATTTGACAGCCTAACGCCGTCACATTAAATTTTTGAAAATGAGTTGATGAGACAAAAAGGGTATATAATCACTTGGAAATAAATTTTAAATCAATAAGGATATAGAAGAACATATCCCAACATAATAAGATGTAAATTAAAAGTAATATCAAAAGATGTCTTTTAAAAACAGGTGGGTGAAAGGTTCCCTTACAGACTATGGTAACTATCGAAATGTAAACCCCATTAAAGAAGGACAATAAAAAATTGATGTAACTACTCAAATATGAAATTATATTACAAAAAGAGTAGAATAATGGGTAGTGAATACACAACTCAAAGGAAATGGTGGCAAATGTTGCATAAATCTCACGGGAAAAAAAGTGAGATGAAAAATCCATTATGAAAACTCGGCAGCCTAACGGCACCACTTAAAACTTCCAAAAATTTATTTATGAGATCAAATAGGGTCTCTCATAATATGGAAATAAAAATTAAATAATGAGGAATATAAAATTACAACCTCAAAAATAATAATGATGAGCTTAAAAGAAATGACATAAAAGAGAGTACTTAAAAAAAAAGAGAGGTAGGATCCCTTACCTCGTGTCCGACTTGACCGGATCATTATTTAATCTCCAGAATAATAGACTGGAGTTAATTTATAATTTCTTAAGAACCTTAATTAAGTTAATTATTCCTTTTATATCATTTATTACCATTTTATGAACATTATGTAATTATTTAAGTTAATAACGGTCATTTTGTCGATCATTGGTACTTGAGTCAAAAATAAACTTTTTTTAATTACAAGTTGTTCATGTGGTAAAATATCCATTATATCCAGAATTATATTCATGATGTAGATATCATATATATCATATATATCCAGTATATACATGAATTTATAATATTACATAATATTTAGAGGTAAGAAATGAAATGCATCGTTCATGGAGACGGTAAGCCGTACGTACTCATGAACGCTACTTTCATTTCTATTTCATATTTAATGGAAATAAATCATAATTATATAGTGGTATATTATAATTCCAGTATAACATCATATATAATATCATTAACTCCATCCTTTATACATCCCACATATGGCATTAAAGAATTAAATCACTTTGAGGGAGTGGTAGTCTGCACTTCCTAAAATGAAGATATTGCGTTTACCCATAATGGAAACCATAAAGGTATTCTATAAATGAAAAATACAGAAGCATAAGGAAACATAAACATAATATATATCATATATAAATATAGTGACATCTTAATGGCCACCATGAAAGGTGTTATATGAAGATTGAACAATCATCATTTTGTGGGGCAAAAATTCACCATCCACAGAAATAGTATGTTCTTTAACCAATAGACGAAGGTGTGTGTAAGTGTATCTCAAATACTTCACATAAAAACATCCTAGTATATTTAATATACTGGTTTTGTTACAAAAGAAAGGGATAAAAAGACTTTAGGGGGTTGGAGAATCGAAATAAAACAAAAGAACACAAGTGAAAACCTTACCTTTAAATCGGGTAACTCATCTTGGTTAGAACCAAAAGGGCTTCTTGAAGAGCTTTCTACCTAAGGTAAGGATTCTACGATTAAGATAGGGATTTGGAGAGATAAAATGAGCAGAATTTTTCTAAGAAAACGGCTTGAGATTGGTGGTTAAGGAGGTAGAGGTGGGGGCCTTTTATAAGAGGGAGGAGGGGCACTCTTGGAATGTCTTGAAAAGTTACTTTATTATAAAATGATTTTCGGATATTAAAGGTCCCAAAAATATATTTTTTGAGGATAATGTGATAAGGGTTCGAAATACGCCCATAGAATAGGTTTTTGAAAAGTGTAAGTCATAGATTTTACCTTATCTTCCCATTTTATTTAAATCGTTCTTTAATGAGGTAATCACTCCATCATCATGGTGTCATAAATAAATTTATTTATTTAATGTATAAAAATTATAAAAAAAAATATCATGATGTAGTAAATATTTTTATATTTCTAATGAATATTTATAGTCAAAAATATGACTTGTATAACCCCATGTAAAAATAGTTTTAGTAAAATAATACATGTTGGTGACATTTTTGTTTTAACTTTAAATAAAAAGTTATTAATTTCATTTTTCTACCAAAGTGGATTCAAGAAGTCCCCAAGTTGACCCATAGATTGTATTGGTCGTCCATGACTCATGAAATAATGGTAGGACATGTGTCAAGGTCATTTCATATTATTATAACAATATCTTTACCTTAAATTACACTAATTACCTTTAATCACGATTAATAAAACTTAAAAGTTACTATTCATAAAAAAAATATTTTAATCCCATTGAAACACATTTTACATCATAATGGAAAATATGTATCTCAGATTTTTAAAAATAAAATCACAGAAATGGTAAAGTTACATTTAAACGAAAAATCAGTTTTTTAACTACCACTTAGTGGTTTCACTATTCATCAAAAAATTGATGTTTTTCAAAAAAATACTAAAAATTAACCCTAATCTATATTTGATATTCCGAATTAAAAAATGATGTCTATTTTAAAAAATTAAAAATATATAAGTTGAATTAATTAACTTAATAATTAATTCCTGCTGTCAAAAAAGTAGCATGTTTTTAAGAAACAATATCTACTAAAAGATTGACACTAGTTTAAGTCCAATTTCAATGTGAAATAAATTCAAATGACCACCATTGGATTAAATTGTAAACATATATTCTAATTTAACTTTAAAACCAATTCAAAAGATTTTATAAATATATAAATAAGTTATATTAAAAAGAGGTTTTCAATTAAAATACAACATTTTTCACTTATTCATTAAAAATGGTCTTTATCAAAAACAAATAAAAAAACCTACACAAAGTAAATTTTGATATCCAAATTATAAAAAAGGTTTTTATTTAGTCCAATATAAAATATAAAATTTCCAACAAGTGGATTTAAAAAGGGTTTGCTATCAAAAGGCGTTTAATCGACCGTTTAAAGAATATTTGAATATTTGCGCTTAAAATGTGTTTCATTCACATTTTAAGCCTCTAACATTTATTGGATAAAAGTAAAAATATTTGACAAACATATATAATCATTTTTTAGTTAGTTATATTCATTCCCTCTATTACAACGTCTAGGCGTTAACTACCATTTAAAATAATATTATTTTATTATTACAATGCAACGTAAGATTTCCAAGAAACTCATTGTTGCGTATTGGGTATGCCATGGAGCATAGAATTCCCTTTAAATTAATATTAACATTTTATTCACAAATATGGATAAATATAAAAATATCATATTCTTTATTTACCTTGGTTTTTACATCCATCCCCCCTTTTAGTAATTGTGTCCTCACAATTTTAAAATTGGGCTCAGATACATCATTGAAAGTCTCAAATCGGAACAAGAGTCGGTAAAACTATCACCTTAAAAGAAAGAAAGGGATGTACAAAGGTCACCCGATTTAACCCATACTAGGATTCCATGTAGGAAAATATTGATATGGAATAAAAACAAAGGGTCATGTTCTGATGGGGAGTGATAGAAAACATGTTTAGGAGAAAGTTAACCACCAGAAAATCACAAACTTGTGATGGGTTAAACGGTATTTGATTCCCTAGTATGAAGAATTTATAGAAAACATTTTTGTTTTAAGTTACTTTTCATTGAAGAATTTATTTATGAGCTTAACTAAAACATAAGGAAACATACTTAATTATTGTGTAGACTTTCATCTCTTACTATATTTCTTACACAAACTCGTATTTTCTCCAAAAGACTTGTATTTAGGATGACTTGTTCACATTAAGAGTGTTATAATCAACTTATAGAGAATCACCTAATCCACAAACAAGAACTATATATTTCCCATGTCTTTAGACCAAAACCAAAAACAATAAAAATTATTAGTATGAGATCAGATAATACCCAATAATAATCTTTTATAAAAAGAAAGTTTATTCTTAATCTCTAAAATTTGTCCAACAAAACCCAAAGTTCAACAAAGAGCATTAGATAAAAAATCGTCCATAAAATTATTCAATGTAAACCAAACTACGATTGAAACCCAAATCATTGAAGGAATTAATAACATATTCTTCAAAGGTAAATATTAACATTTATCACCAAATGACATCAGTTTCTCTTAAAGTCTCATATTGAAAAGTAATTAACCTAATCAAATATCCTCTATGATAGGTCAATAATTTTCTAGATAACCCAAAATCTACTTATTCTTGATTCATAAAATCATCTAACTAAATAGAATTTGTCATACTAACCAGGGACTTCACGTAGTCCGGTGGTAGGCGATAAATACCAGTCACACTTTAGTGGTGGGTTAGATTCTCGCAGATTTATCCGACGTGATGGGTTGTCACACGGTCTGTGTGTTGTCCTTTTTCCAAAACTATATAATTTTATAACATTCCTCAAAAGAGAAAAAATATTCAAAAATAACCATAACATAATTTAACCTCAATTTTACCACATTCCTTTCATCTTCCATCAAATAGTAACCCATAATTACCTCAAAGTAAGGATTATATAAACCCTAATGGATACCTTTATAATTATTACATGAACTTCCACATCGAGTTGGTTCTCCCGTACATGATGCATTAGAGAACTCAGCAAGGTTAAAGTGGTTGATCATGAATCCTAATAGTTGGTTAAGAATAACCATGAGATTTCTCATTGAATCTCCCATTTCATCCAGTCTCTTAATCAGAGAACCACCACAGTTTCCTTCAAACCCATTGTCACTTTGGTGCATGCTAGATCCATCCATTTACTAAAACCAAAATTTTCAGTGTGAGTATATCAACAAAATCATCATGTAATAAAGAGGAAGATAAACACTAAGATATAATTATTCAAGTTATCTCAAACTCATTCAAACTTTCATAAATAACAATGACTCTATCTAATATAATAACCATTGTGGTTATTCACAACCTGTCACTTATTCTTAAACAACACTCTAACCTCTAAAGTTATCTAAACCAAAATTTGATACCAACTATAAGGACGCAGCCTTAAAACATTACATAATATTGAATTAAATGATTAATTAACATTGAAGATCTTTTCAGGTTTAGAGGTTTAGAGAATCAGGACATAACTATTACATCTCAAAAGATTACAAAGTAGACACTTCTACTCAATTTCCATTTTTTTCATAAAACAAAAACTCATAAAAAGAAACATGTCTAGTTCCATGTTTTAGATAGAATGTCTTTCCTTGATCACATCCTTGACCCTATACATCTTTAAGTCCCGTGGAAAACATTTCAAAAACATGGGATGAGCATAAAAAGCTCAGTAAGGGATATAAAAATACGGGAATAAAACATTAGTTCATATATACAGAAAAAATCAATGAAATCATTCTTTACTCTTAAAACATAACCACTTTAACATACCTCATGAAATCATAATATTTATGAATAACTCATAGAAATCATAAGACATAAAGGTAACATGAGGAATTCAAAACATTCTTACATAGGGAGAAACCCTCCTGATTACATTTGGAATACCCATCACAATATATCCCCTAAATCTCTTCAGAGAAACCATAGAATTTAACGCCTTCACGTTACCCAATGCATTGGAGAGCTATCTCTGGCTCACCCGCCCATAGATTATCATGGAACCACCTGATTTCATAAAGATTTCCCAAGAACCATAACATAATCATAAAAATTAAAACATGCATAAAAAAAACATAAAATATCCACATTTCAATCACAATAGATCACATCAAGATATTATCATAAATATAAACATCTAATAAAATCATTAAAACTCTATGAGGGAAAAATCCCTTTCTCTTTTTAAAAAATTAAAATAATACATTTAAAAGAGATTTTTGAATCAAAGTGTCCCATACCACGTAGAAACTTTTGAAAGGGTTTTAAAACATTCATGTCCATATAAATAAATCCTTACAACAATTTTTAAAACATGGACATGGATGATAAATTTTAAAAGAACAAATCTTTAAAAACATTTAAAACAATGTTTTAATAAAAGAGTCTTTTTCCATTTTGAACATTTAAATTATAAGCCACATGAAATTAAACCGTTTTAAAACCATTTAAATGACTTTAGTATAGACATAATATGGATATGGAGTGTAAAAGGGGCTATATATACACTTTATAAAAGAATAAAAGTGAATATCATTAATAAATGTCTCAATTAGAAGAAATTGCGATGTAATCCCAATCAAGGATCATGCAATTAGAGAAAGGATAAAGAAATTACATAATTATGTGTGACGAATATAATACACCAAATAAAAGTGGATAATAAGTGTAAAACAATCAGATGTCATCTACACATATTCATAGCATGAGAAAATCAATAAGTAGAGGTTTAACCAAAAGAATTGAAATTGGTTTAAGAAGTTCCCCTATAGAAATTTGACAGCCTAACAGCGTCACATTAAAGTTTAGAAAATGAGTTGATGAGACAAAAAGGGTATATCATCACTTGGAAATAAATTTTACATAAATAAGGATATATAAGAACATATCCCAACATAATAAGATGTAAATTAGAAGGCATATCAAAAGAATTCTTTTAAAAAGAGGTGGGTGAAAGGTTCCCTTACTGACTTTGGTAACTTTTGAAACGCATACCCCATGAAAGGACTATAAAACATTGATGTAAATACTCATATATGAAATTATATTACACAAAGAGTAAAACAATGGGTAGTGCATACACCAATCAAAGGAAATGGTGGCAAATGTTGCATAACTCTCACAGGAATAAAAGTGAGATGAAAAATCCCTTACGAAAACTCGGCAGCCAAACAGCGCCACATAAAACATCTAAAAATGGATTTATGAGATCAAATAGGGTCTCTAATAATATGGACATAAAAAGTACAGAAGGAGGAATATAAAATAACATACCAAAACATAAGAAAGATGAGCTTAAAAGAAATGACATAAAATAGAGTACTTAAAAAGAAAGAGAGAGGTAGGATCCCTTACCTCGTGTCCGACATGACTTGATCGTTATTTAATCTCCTAAATAATAAAATAGAGTTAATTTATACTTTATTAAGAACCCTTTTTATGTTAATTATTCCTTTTATATCATTTATTACCATTTTATGAACATTATATAAATATTTAAGTTAATAACGGTCGTTTTGTCGATCATTGGTACTTGAGTCAAAAATAAACTTCTTATAATTACAAATTGTTCATGTGGTAAAATATCCATTATATCCTGAATTATATTCATGATTTAGATATCATATATATCATATATATCCAGTATATACATGAATTTATAATATTACATAACATTTAGAGATAAGAAATGAAATGCACCATTCATGGAGACGGTAAGTCGTACATACGCATGAACGCTACTTTCATTTACATTTAATATTTAATGGTATTATATCATAATTATATAGTGGTATATTATAATTCCAGTATAATATCATATATAATATCATTAATTCCATCCTTTATACATCCCACATATGGCATTAACGAATCAAATCACTTTGAGGGGACGGTAGTCCGTACTTCCAAAAATAACGATATCACGTTTACCCATAATGGAAACCATAAAGGTATAAAAAAATGAAAAAAACATAATCATAAGGAAAACATAAACATAATATATATCATATATATATATATTTACATCTTAATGTCCACCATGAAATGTGTTAAAAGAAGATTGAACAATCATTGTTTCGTGAGGTAGAAATTCGCCATCCACAGAAAGAGTATGTTCTTTAACCATTAGACGAAGGTGTGTGTAATTTTAGCTTGAATACATCACATGAAAACATCATAGTATATTTAATATACTTGTTTTGTTACAAAATAAAGGGATAAAAAGATTTATGGGGGTTGGAGAAGTAAAATAAAACAATAGAACACATGTGTTAACATTACCTTTAAATCTGGTAACTCCTCTTTGTATGAACCAAAAGGGTTACTTGAAGAAACTTCTGCCTAAGGTAAGGCTTCTAGGATGAATATAGGTATTTGGAGAGATAAAAGGAGAAGAATTTATCTGATACAAAGGCTTGAGAGGTGTGGGTAAAGAGGTAGAGGTGGGGGCCTTTTATAAGAGGGAGGAGGGGCACTCTTGGAATGTCTAGAAAAGTTACTTTATTATAAAATGATTTTAGGATATTAAAGGTCCCCCAATTATATATTTCTAGGATAAGGTGATAGAGGTTCTAAATTAACCCATCCAATATGTTTTTGACAAGGTAAGGCTTAGATTTTACCTTATCTTCTCATTTTATTTAAATAGTTCATTAATGAGGTAATCACTACATCATCATGGTGTCATAAATAAATTTATTTATTTAATGTCTAAAAATTAGAAAAAAATATAATGATGTAGGAAATATTTTTAGAGTTCTAATGAATATTTATAGTAAAAAATATGCCTTGTATAACCTCATGTAAAAATTGGTTTAGTTAAACAATCATGTTTGTGACATTTTTATTTCAACTTTAAATAAAAAGTTATTAATGTCATTTTCCTACCAAATTAGCTCCATGGGGTCCCCAAGATGACCCATGGATTGTCTTAGTCGGCCATGACTCATCCTAGAAGGGTAGGACATGTCTCAAGGTCATTTAATATTATTATAACATTAACTTTACCTTAAATTACACTAATTACCTTTAATTGTGATTAATAAAACTTAAAAGTTACTATTCACCAAAAAATTATTTTAATCCCATTGAACCACATTTTACATCCTAATGAAAACCATGTATGTCAGAGTTTTGAAATTCAAATCACAGAAGTTGTAATGTTTCATTTAAATGAAAAATCTGTTTTTTAACTACCACTTAGTGGTTTCACTATTCATGAAAAATTGATGTTTTTTAGAAAAATACCAAAAAATCACCCTAAGCTATATTTGATATTACGAATTAAAAAATGATGTCTATTTTACAAAATTACAAACATATAAGTTGCATTAATTAATTTAATAATTAATTTCCACTGTCAAAACAAATAGCGTGTTTTTAGGAAACATATCTATTCAAAGATTGACACTAGTTTAAGTACAATTTCAAAGTGAAATTAATTCCAATGACCACCATTAGATTAAATGGTAAAAATATATTCTAATTTAACATTAAAACCAATTAAAAATATTATCTAATCATATAAATAAATTAGATTAAAAAGATGTTTTGAATTAAAATACATCATTTTTTACTTATTCATTAAAAATGGACTTTATCAAAAAAATAACAAAAACCTACACAAAGTAAATTTTGATATCCCAATTCTAAATAAAGATTTTATTTGGTCCAATATAACATATAAAATTGTCATCAAGTTTATTTTAAAATTTTTCGCCCTCAAAAGGCGGTTAATCGACCTTTTAATTAATATTTGAATATTTACGCTTAAAATTGGATTCATTCGCATTTTAAGCCTCTAAAATTTATTGGATCAAAGTAAAAAAATTTGACAAACATATATAATAATTTTTTAGATAGTTCTGTTCATTCCTACCATTACAACGGCTAGGCATTAACTACCATTTAAAATAATATTATTTTATTATTAGAGTGCAACGTAAGATTTCCAAGAAACTCGTTGTTGCGTATTGGGTACACCATAGAGTATAGCATTCCCTTTAAATTAATATTAACATTTTATTCAAAAATATGGATAAATATAAAAATTTCATATTCTTTAGTTACCTGGGGTGTTAACATTAATGATTCTAGACTGGAGAGACAAGGTTCTGCGCAAAAAAGACAACCCATCTTGTCAAAGTGTTTTGGAGGAACCATATGTTTGAAGAAGCTACTTGGGAACCAGAAGAGGTGATGAATGAGAAGTACCATCACCTGTTTATAAATGAAAATTTATTTCTTATAAATATTTCATATAATCAAATTAAATTACAACATAATGAACTATTGAGTTCAATGTGAGCTTTAAACATATGTTTTCCCCTTACTTGTATGGAATTTGGAAATCTGACATATACGGTTGTGATCTGTATGTTATTTAGAGTCCGATAGTAAAATATTCTATTGGTTGAATAGTACCCTACCCTTATGAATAGTAACCTACCCTTATGAAATGTTAAACGAACCTTATGAATATTAAATCATCAAAAATAATAGTAACCTTATCCATGGATAATTAAATAAAATTTAGGCATCTGATAAGTGATAATTTGATCATAGTAAAAGTATTAGTATTTTTATAAGTCATAAATAATTAAGTATAATTAATTAACTTTTTTAAAATAATATGTATTAACAAATTGACAAATATATGTATTCTATATTTAAGATAATTTTATGAGACCTGACGTAATTTTTGAAAGCATTATAATATCATTTTCAACTTTAAAAATTGTATATTTCAAGTAAATTATAAATTTAATTAAAACATGAATTAATAATATTTAGAAGAACAATTTTAAAAAATGGTCTTCATTTTTATATTCTACACTTCAAAAAATGGTCTGGGTGACTTTTTGGGATTTTTCTGAAATGCGTTAATTTTTAATGCATAGTAAAATTCCATAATTTTAAAAATAATCAAAATAAGCTAATTATAGAGTCATGAATGATGTTCTGATGATGTAAGAAATTTTTTTAAAGTTCACATGATAAAATAACTTTTCATGGTAATTAAATATTCACTATTCATTGTTTTTGGGGAAATAATAAATTAATGAATTTTAAAGTGAGAAATCCCATCTCCTGTCCACTATAAATTCCACCTTCAACACCCTCATTTCCTCACACCTCTGAAGCTTCATGCCATGTCTAAAAATTGCCCAATAATCATATCTATCCCCTTCCCCAAGTCCAATAACTTCTCTTCTCATGAAAATAACAATCCTAGGTTACCTAAGGATGATCTCAAGAGGAGGATTCCAGAGGTATTATCCCTTCCTCATTCTGTTAATTTCCTTTAAATTTAAAATTCTTTTCTTATTCTCTCCCCACATTTCATTATCCTCATGATATGGTAACTCCAGTATCAAACATATACTTTAATGTTATTATACTAATGGTATATTATATTATCCAACCCCCTTATCCTCTCCTTTTATTTTATAAAAGAAAATGTTGTTCATGAGGTGTTAATCTATCACCATCAAGAAGGACATGTTTTTTTTCAATTTGTACATTGTTATATGGTCATGTAACCATTTTTATGATTTAAACATAATATTTTATATGTAATATTTCTTATTTAATGTTATGTAACTATCTTATGTATATATTACTAAATGAATAATCAAAACATGTTCATTGTGGTCAAAAAACTGCCCAAATTAACTCAAACAATCATCATTTAATTATTATCTAATGATTCACCCACATGTTATTTAATATAATCAATTATAAGATCATTTAAACTCATGGATGATAATTAATAACATGTAATATCCATTCTGGATGTTTACCCATGTTATACCCGAACATCAATTTATGAATACAAGTGAAACGCTCAAGAAAACCATAAAAACAAACATCCTCGAACAATGTTTTTAAACTCTATAACTCTTCCAAATGCACATAAAATAACTTAATGAAATTATAATGAACCATATTTATCTAAAAATGGTTCTTTAATTATTAATTATTGAATCTAATGTGGTTATACAATACATTAAATCGAACGAATCATTCCGATATAATATAAGGGTAACATCTCGAACCCAATTTTCTTTCTTCAGGTTATAAATTTTGCACTCCATATTTAATATGGTCACTCCATTAAAATAATTTTTTCATCATAATCATACCTTTTATGTGATATACATGTTTTATACTGATGTTTATGCCAAACAAAAGTTTTCTGAAATTACTCTTCTTTCAAAAACACACCTTTAACTTCTCACTCGAGGTTGATTGCTATCATATAAAGTATGTTATTCCCACTTATTTATGGAAACCGAATGTTTATGAATACGTTATTAGGAGATGAAACACATTAATTTTCATGGTTTAGATATGTTCATTTTTTATATATTTTCATTGTATTATGCATGATAAATGGTAATGTAATTATGTGACGGGTGCACCCAGAATTATACAGCGCAATATGAATGTTTCAATTTGACAGGTGCGCCAGAATTATATAGTGCTCCAATACATTACGTAAAGTGATTAATCTAAAGATTTAATGTGAAATGATGTTTGAAAAAGATTCTATCTTTTTTTACAACTTTTTTTGGTAGTTAACCATTATGACACAATGTTTTCATTTTTTATGCATTGCCAAATTTGAAGTCAATTATTAAAGCTTCCTGTCATGATTTTGATGACGATGTTATGATTATGATCACCCGATGAAATATTGTTCTTATATACCATATTAATTGGATTTTATCTAAGAAATGTTTTATGTATATCCTCAGGTGACTACATGAACTAAGGAGAGGTCATGTTCCAATAATAATCTGGAGAAGAAGGAATTAAATAAATGTTTATGCTTAATGTAGTCATTGTAATGTGTAATCCTAATTTTCCCAAGACAGTAATCCTTTGGATCCTCTATGTGTAATAATTATATGTTTTTTATATTTAAAATGATGTAATATAAATCTATGAAATGGATGGGTCGCTATAGGTACCATGGAGATTGATGAAAAGAGTTGACGTCTGAGCTTAATTGCAACACTGAATCATTTCTTCACAAAGAAGAAAAATTAGGTTAAAAATTATGGTCATAGGGATGAACCCAATGGAATTGATGATGAATCAATATGATAAATATCAAATTAGACATGGGAGAGTTAATTTTTGATAATTAATAAAAATAAAAATAATGAATAAGAGAGGGAAATACGAGAGATGAATCTTAGAGTGAGGAGGGATACTCATGTGCACTGTACACTTCCCCTATATCCAGTCAACTTATTTCTTTCAACCCCTTTATTCATATCTATATCTCTTAACATGGCCATGCTCCACCTTTTTTTATTATTGAATAAGTTTCCATGAAAATTTTATTTTAAAATTTTTTAACTCACCATTAATTATATTTAAAATGATATATAAAAATATATGATTTAAAAGATTTTCATAAGGGTAAATGCCCTGTTAGAGCCTTGAAATATTCAATGATATGTTTCTGGGGTTAGGAATTGAGTTAGCATGGGATCGAGTGTTGTGTGAGCCTTGGTGTTGGTAAATAAATATTGAATATATTATTTCCACATGATCAATTTTGCAAAATAATTGAATAACCCCCAAAAAGTGTCTCATATAAAAACTTAGAGTCAAATTTTAGATCTAAGATACCATATTTACACTACATGTGGCACAAAATTCATGCACATCACATGATTGGTCAAATCATTAGAGAGGATAATTTAATTAATATTATTAAGATAGTTTTTAGGAAGAGATTATTTATTCCATAAAATGTTGTATCATATGAGGTATCTAGGTTGATCATTAATTCCAGAATGTATGTTTTACCCTATACATGACACAAAAATTCTATATGTCAGTTCCTTAATTACATCGCACATATGTGCAATAATTATTATTTTTTGAATAACTTTTTTACATAATAATTGTATTATTATTATTTTTTTCTCTACAGAAATGTATGAAACATTACATGTGTAATTGATAATTATGTTGTGGTGTAAACAATGGGTTGTCAAAAAAATAACAATTAAATTATTACATGTACTATTTAAATGAAATTTTATGACTAATGATAACATATTAATCTATTTATTTTGTTAAACCATATATATAAACGTTATTTATATACATGCATATATATATAGATATACAACCACCCATATATATATATAATATATATATATACACACACACCAAAAATTATTTTCCCAAATTAATAATAATAATAATGACATTAATTTTTTTAATTTATTAATAATATTAATCACTACGATAATTAAAAATATAAATATAAGATCAATTAAATTTAGATATTAGATTTATTAATTTTCATTAATAACCTATTATCATTTATTTATCAGAAGTTATAATTTCATCATTATTACTTTTTTCACCCATTGTTTCCCCCATAACCTAATTATCAATTACATGTGTACAGTTTCATCTTTTTTCATCCCCTAAAATATTATTATTATTATTATTATTATTATTTTTATTATTATTATTATTATTGTGCCAAAAAATGTATTCATAGAATGAATATTATTTCCCTTACATGAAATGTAACAAAATTCCGAATGTGCATAAATTTTATGTTGTGTATGGGGTGAAACCAAAATTCCAGACCAAAAAGTGCCTTTGTATTTTTGATAGGATACATAGTTCGAGAGATAATTAATTTTTAATTTAAATAAATGTAATAAAAATTATTAAATTAGATTCACTTAATATTTAACCAACAATTAGATACATAAATATTTTGTGTAGTACCTAGGGTGAATCATATATTCTAGACCTACCAACGGTCTCAAATTTCTTTTTCAAGAAATTGATTGTGTGATATTTCATTTTTTTGGAAAAATCCATTGTGTATGATGTAATATGTTTAATATATATTCTATCAATACTGAACCACATGGGGACCTAGAATAATGTGCTAACTTATCACCCAACTCCTAAAATATTCTATAAAATATTTCATTGTGATAAAAATTATTTTATCATTATGTAAACCCATATCTCATTTATTAATAGATATTTTTTTTTGAAAAATTTAAATCTCTTATATAAATAATCCTATTTTAATAATAAAGAGGGAATCTATTATTATTAAAATTTTGGATATTAGAATAGTAGTAATAGTGGTTGTAGTATTACTAGTAGTAGTAGTTGTAGTAGTAATAATAATAATAATAAAATCTGAAATAGCATTGGAAATAGATTAGATGGTCGTACACCATGGAAATTTTATTTGGAAAATGAAATTTGAAGTGACTACAAAGGGGAGTGGGGAAGATGCATGTACATGTTTACACTAACATTTGACTATTGAAAATTCATGTGGTTATATGAAAGAGAAAAAGAATAATATTAGAGAATATCATCCACTGAATTCTTTAAGATAGCATTAGCCATGATTTTTACATCATTAAGAATTGGTGTAATAATAACATGTGTTCCTTAAAAATATTTTAGACATATAATTCTTTCATTGATTTGAGTCCATATAACCACCTGAGTGATAACCTCAATGAAGTGTATAGTATCCCTATTTTCACAATTTATCTAAATATAATTCTACTTGTGTTTCATACATTATTCAAATGATTATGTAGTCACCAATAGTTTTTCTTCATACAAAATTAAATTCATACAAAATTATGAAAATGTACCTTTAATGAAGTTATTAATGTTTTTAAGATACCACAACATCTTTCTAATCATTGTGCAGACATTGGAACACCGTTCAAATTAACCATAATATAGTTTCACCAAGGAGGGATCCATTTTATGTATTAGTGTGTATGTTACCTCCTTGGTATACAAGGGAAAATATTTTTTTGTAATTATCCTATATGTGATTGTGAAATCTCCACCCACCCCATTGCTTGTGTAATGTTCGAATTTATACTAGGCCTTGGAAGAAATCTCAAGATACCAATGGTTGGAAATAAATTCCAAGGGATTTAGTAAAATCACAGATTGATTTTCTATTTTTTTATAAAAATAACAACAAACAAGCATACTATAACCAAACCACTATATGATGCTCAATAATAATATATTAAAATTAAATGTAATACTAAAATATAAAAATACATACAATATCAGAGTATGAAATTGAGGACAAAACCAACAAAGATCAACGTCTCCATGACACCAACTCAACAGCTCCACAAATGCTCTATACTCAAAGTCCCCAATCCATTACCAAGAATCAAGAAAAATTTCTAAATAAATGTTATAAATTACCTTTACCAGTGTCCTAATAAATAAATTCATCAAATTCTCCGATGTTCCCAAGAAGGGAGAGTATAATGAAACTCATCAGGTTTTACCCAAATCGATTCCATACACACAACACTAGGATAGAACAAGTTATAATATTTTTATAAACAAATTTATCTAAAAAACATTAAAATGTATTTAACATCATAAAAAAGGTTAAGTGTTTTATCAATAAAACATATTATATGGAAAAAAAACTAGGAAATTATTTGAATCCATTTCAGAAATTAATTTTTCATAATGAAATCTAGTCTACACATTTAAACATTAGCACACACATTCCCAAGTGACAGTTCAATTCTCATGATAGGGTTCTCATCAATCCACTATGTTTTCACTATGTGGTCATGTAAGGACCCCATACATAAATAGATTCCCCTCCTATGATGCCAATGAGGAAAGGGATATAATGACACCGAGTCCCACATCTACTAGGCCCCGATGTGGCCCCCAGCACCACGGGTATACAATTTCACAAAATGGGAGGTGTTTACCTTTTTATGGAAAACAATATCAAGAGATAATACGGTTCTTCCCAAAAAATCTCCGAGTAGTATATATATAAAATAAACCCAAAATCTATCCCACAATAATTTTTATGAATACAACTATTAGGAATATAATGAAAACACAATTTAATTAAAAAAAGGCAAAGTAGTGACATGAAAACTATCCCAAATGTCTGAGCTAGTATGTATCAGCACGGTCCTCATTATTTTCATGGAAACTCGATTGAAATTTTAAATACAAAAGGTGAGAATAAAAATATACCCACCTAGAAAAACCATATACACGTGTGCACATGTGGAAGAAGCATTGTAATGCCCCTGTGAGACAACAGTAGAACCGAACAACCCCTATGAAGGTATATTAACCATCAAAACCCCACGAAGTCACTCTCTCCATGTAATGAGACTAAATTTAACTAATATAGTAAAAACATAAATGATATGGATACCCATACCAATTAAAACTAGTTTTTAACTCTTTTTTAATAGAAAATGTCCTTGTTCTCCTTTATCATCTAAAAGAACCACATCACAACCCACCCACACACACCATGGCCTTACAAACGACATCTCATCCCATCACCTGGGGATTGAGCCATATCACATCCCGCACATAGATACCTATGCCACAACAACACCATATACTTCCCATAGATTCCTAGGCATCATACTATGTCACATTCCACCCACATAAACCTGGGACAAAAAAACACATCATTCCACCCACAAAAACCTTAGCCAAAAACAAAAACTCATCCTGAAGACACCTAGGAAATCACTTAAAGTCTCATCTGGATGACACATGTGACATCACCACACACCTTCACACACATGAGCCTCACAAACCAAAACATTCTAGAAGAATCTTTGGATATCCCCGCCTAGAGGAGGGAGTATAGAAGAGCTGGTTGCCAACAATTCATCTTCCCATCGAATTGTTTGGGAATTGAAACCTACCCCATGATGAGGGGGTTGTTTAGAGAATATTACTCAATAAGGGTGGGGTGAAATTGGATATCACAAAAAAAATATAGGTATAAGTAGATATAACATCAAACACTCCCACCTAATTTATGGGTTCTCAAACAAACAAGCGGCTCACAATACTGCCAACTTCACTGCTACTTCTAAATACACCACCACACAACAAGACACAACACAATTCCAACACCAAAACGGTTTTTTTAACAAAATTTCATTCTTTAATAAACTATTTATTTATTAATTTGATCTTTACATGCACAACTACTGGGAACAAAAAACAATAATTCATGCAACAATAGTCATACAGAGGAAGAAGAACCACGTTAAATTAACCCACTTTACATTCCTCTCCATTTTACATCCATACCAACCATCTACATAATCATTCTTCAATTTCATCCTACTAAATCCATCCTACCACCAATGCAAACCCCCAACTCACTACCACACCCAACAAAAAAAACATAGAACAACCTGATAATAACCCCCCTACACAACATTTTCCATCTATTACACAATCAATAAATATATCTACCTGAAATTCCATCACACCTTCTAAACCACCCCACAACACATAACCATTCTCAAAAATGTTCCACCACATGAAACATATTTGGATTTAACAAGTAATCACATATTTAATTCCACTTATTATCTACCATGGGTATCATAGAAACAATATAATCAAAGGGAATCCGTTTATTATAGTCGAATATACATGGTTAATAGATTCCATGTATCGTTTTAACGAGAAAAAGAGAATTGTGAGTTCATAAAAATTATTAGTGCAACCAAGGACCCCCAATGAACATGGTTTTTAGTAGGAACATAGCTCATACAATTCACAATATTGATCAAAATATCAATAAAACAAAAAGATCATATGTCACTTTCCCCGGACCTTTTTTATTTATTTGAAACCTATTTAGTTTTATTTATTGAATTTGGATTCAATTATAATCATTGGGAGACATTCGTACACCCACCCTAAATTATAAAAAATGGACAAAGATGGAGTAAGCCTATATAGAAGAATAATTGATGAACACTTCTTCTTTTCCCCAATGTAGGGGGCGCACATGTATCTAGAAGATCCTATAAAAAACATGATCCATTTTCCAAAATATAATTTCAAAAATCTTCGGGGTGAGAAAGGTTGGACGAATCTCACACCAAGATAACGGGAAGATCAAAAGGAAGTGAGGATCTTAGCCTTAGGAAGTCTAGATCCAAAATAAAGGAGGGAAATAGTTCTTGAAACCCTTTAAAGGAGGATCATCAACCAGACAAAGCAATTTGGAAGTCAAAGGAAGAATCACATTCTTAGAAGAAATATATGATTTCATATGGCTTAAAAAACTATTAAATATGTTATTAATCTCATTTCACATTAAGTAATATATGAAAGGGGTGAAACTGTAGGAAGCTGGAAGCACTATTCATTACTCATTGTCGGAATGAACTACCATTTGATCACTCACTATTTGAAGACCCACTAATGAATGAATCATTGTTAGAAAACTCATCTCTGGAAGAACTATAGTTGTATGACTCATCACTGGCCAACTCACTATTGGATGACTCACCACTAGATGAGATACCATTTAGTGATCTATGACCCTGAGTAACAATCACAAGTTACTATTGAAACTCACTATCGTGACTCACAGTCATGAGTCACCAGCGTGAATCACCATCGTGAGTCACCATCATGAATCACCACTAAGTCCTTCTATCTACGAACTTCCATTAGAGAACCTAAAAAATAGGAAATTTTAAAACCTATGGACATAAGTCACTGTAATATTCTAGAAAACTTAAACCACCAAATATTCATAATGTAATGGATTAGGGATGTCCAAGAGATTACATAAGACACATCACAATCTATTCTCTCCCTTGATAATTAAAAACAATAAATAAAATGAAATTATGGGTATGAACAACAACCCCCAGCAAAACCTCTAAAGGATTTCCATATGATTTAAATATTGATACTCAAATAAATGTTCAACTATAAACCACCTTGTGTGGTTTGAAATATGGAGCGAATCCTCAGAATCCAACAACACCCCCTATGACATCTACTATCTGATCTGATTAGAAGACATAAGAGAAAATCACAACAACCATGGCATCCCAAAGACACAAAACTAGGAATTGAATTCTCAATGTCATGGTGCTATCTAGTGTGGGAGGAAATAACTTTCCCTCATGGGTTTAATTGAATCTCACTTAATGAATCTCCACTATGAATCATGTCATCCCCTTTTCACACGTTAGGAATACATCACACACTGCACCCCACACATTTCAACGTAATGGAAAACAATTTATTTCATAAAACAAAGTTAAAACATTACATCATAAGGCTAGATAGAACAAAAAAACATTAAAAAATGCAGGTACTAGGCACACGTCTTCATATCTCATTCATAAGTATTATCCTTTAGTCCACCATGCCTCCACATCACATAATTCAAAAGAATGCTTCACCTACGTAGAACCTTCTCCCAATCATTTTGGATATATACTGGCCGCTGCATCATTGTCACGCCATTATTGACATCAAACTCTCCCTTGTAAATGACATGGATGTCGTCATGAAGACAATGAAATAGTTGATATATGTGAATGAAGTTGTGGACCCTCTAAATCTGTAGTGGTACTATCAGCTTGTATACCTTCTCTCCAACTCACCCCAAGACCTTGAAGGGTTCATTATTCCTGGGATAAATATTATTCCACTTGTTAAACCTCTACTACCCATGTTAGGGTGAAATCTACTTGATCCCATGGTCCCGAAACATGAACCCTAAGGGCCTTCTCCTTTGATTAGAATAAAGAATATGTCAGTCTTTCACCATTTTAATTCTCTTGAGAACAAGTTGAATATCCTCAGTTTTTCTCTACACCATGTCAGGTCCAAGAACAACTATCTCCCCAACCTATGTTCAAAAAAATGTTGAACGACACCGTCTCTCATAAAATTCCTCAACTTGTGATATTGAAATGGATGGGTGATATATATTATTATAAAATAACAATACCATGGGGAACTGACCAACCCCAGATCCACTGAGGTCCAACTCACAAGCTTGAAACATATCATTGAGTGTCTAGACATTCTGTTCTATCTTCTCATCAGTCTGAGGGTTGAAGGAAAGGTTGAGGAGTAACTGACTACCAATATAATGATGGAATACACTCCAAAAGTTTGAGGTAAAATATGTGTCCCAATACCATATAGTGGTCCTCAGAACTCCATTCATATGCACCACCTCATCCTCATACCTCCTTCCTATAGCATCCACTGGACTGGATTCCCTGACCACTAAGAATTGAGCCGATTTCATCATCCAATCCACTTCTACCAAAATATCATCATAAATTAGCTAATATGTGGTTATCAATTTGATGAAATCAATTGATATTTCACCCTATTTCTTCTTAGGAACATCAAAGGGATGAAAAAATCCCCAGGCATTTGGTGTTCAGATTTTTCCTTTTGAAAAACCAAGTACCATCCACAAACTCTGCTACTACCCATTTCATCTCGAGCCACGAAAACACATTCACAATGCCAAGGTACATCATAGAAATTCATGGGCATAACATTAATGGTGAGTTATTAAAATAAAAAAGAATCCCCTCTCACATTCTTATGAGAGAAAAAAGCACCCATGAAACAACATTCGATTCTGAAAATCTTAAAATCATCCCTTCAGAGCATCACCATGGACAACACGATCATGCAACACATCCACCTTGAAGTCTCCCCATGGTGAATCCTCCACCTACCACATTGTAGAGTAGAACATATTCGTCTTATGTAAACATCCACTACTTCTTTCTGTCATTGCATTAAAGTGCATGGATGACAACTCCTTCATTGTCTTCCAAGGGTCCATAAATTCACGAAAAACCTTTTTATACGACTTCCTTCTAAAATCATCGGCTATTAAATTCCCCTATACCATGGTGTTGGAGATCTAACACTAATATTCCTACTGAAACTCCATCAACCAACACTTTCACAATTTCAGATATCATAGGGAAAAGATATACCACAAACCCTTGTGATATATGATGTGCACGAATTTGTCCATAATGAGGTAATGCCTCCACAAGATCACTGTAAACATAACTTCTACTAGATAAATATCATGGGTGGAATAGTTACATTCATGGGAATGTAACTGTCTAGATCCATAAATTATCACATCTAGTTACTGCATCTAGACACATCCCAAGACCAAATAGCAATCATCACAAAACACCACAGACATCACCCCTTCTTATGGAAACGAGAGCACTGACCAACTTCCCCTTCAGATAGCTGTATACAACCTATCATAGGTTTCTCTACACAAAAACATGGTCTTTCCTTGTTAGGGAGGTCAACATAGATTTAAATCAATACAAATCATGTACAAACCTCCAGCAATAGCTCCAAAGGCCATGAAAACTGTGTTTCTCTTCCACATTCTTGTGAAAATCCTAAGAAATTACTAGTTGAACATTTGAAGGGAATAATTCCACATAAAATTGGGACACCACTTCCCCGATTAAATGAAACTTTCATGTCTAAAACAATCCCCTGTACAATATTCTATAATGCTGGTTGCGTCGAAGAACATGTAGGATGGTTCTGGCATACCAAGTGTTCTCATCATACGAATTTGAGATGATTAGGATACCATCTATGAACACCACGATGAACCAGTCAAGTAACTCTAGGAAAAAAGAGTTTATAACCCCCTTGATCATGATGGGTGTGTTCATAACACTAAACTAAATGACCACAAATTTAAAGTTCCCATATCGGCATTTAAATGTAGTCTTATGGATATTTCTCTTCTTCACCCCCAACTAGGGATATCTAGACCAGATATAGATCATATAAAACCAACATTCCCCTCTCAACTAGTCGAATAGATCATCTATTTTTTGAGGATGGTAATATATTATGAACGTCACCTGATTTAGAATCCTGTTGTTAATGAGAAACCTCATCCCACCGACCTCCTTCTTTGAGAACAACATAGGAGTAACCCATGGTGACACACAGGGCTGAATAAAGCCCCTTTTTCATCAGGACACCAATATGCATCCTCAAATATTGTGACTCAGAAGGTTCAATATGATATGGATCCATCGAAATCAAATAATCTCAAGGCTATAAGTCTATCCTGATGTCAACCTTGTATCGAGGGGTAGATTCACATCCTCCTCATCTAAAAAATTATGGAATTCCTCCACTACCATTAGAGCCTCCACCATATTAAGATTCATTGATTCCACTGATAGCCCTTATAGTAAATATGGAAGAGAATCCACATGCCAACATCCCACTTGAATAATGTGCTCACCAACGATAGTCAAAAGGTGATCACTCATGGGTGAAAACATAACTCTTCTCCAGAAACATTTGATAACATCCCATAAATAATACAACTAGTCAATGATGTGAATGAGATCGTACAATATAATCTTTTTCAAGATAATATCTACATAGGATGGATATGGCCCTATCATTATTCTATATTTTTGACACAGATCAAAGAAGATTGTATGGACTTTTATTGTCATACTCAACACTAGGAGAACAAGAAGACTCTATATGGATTTTCCTAGAGCATGGGATATATCAGGTTCAAAAAAGGAGTTCTAAGATCCTAAATAAAACACTTCACATGAAAGGGTACTTAATATTCTAATAATAACTCTGATGATCTATAGAGCAGAAGAAAATACTGCTTCTGTGTCATAAAACTACTCACACTCATCTCTTCTACCCCTTTACTAATGACTAACTCCATGGCCATTTCTGAGTTGAGGACTCTGAGGAACTACCTGAGGTCGGCCTCTAACTACGCCATCTCCCCTCGATGGGGAATGAGTATATTGTACATGCTACTGAAATGGACAAGCTAGAAATTGTTTATGAGGTTAGAGTTGAACATACCCACCTCCCCAATACCATGATGAAATGGATATTGGGAACTAGTTTTGATGATGGCCATGAACTCTGCATATGAAAAAACTATGTGCCAAATTCACAGGAAATACATGAGCACCAGAAGGTTGGAATGAAATATACTGAGGTCGACTCCCCACCTGTTGAAAACACAATGAACTTGGAGAATGAGGTATGATACTGGTAACCTAGTCTCTCAAATAACCTATCTAGCTCCCATCTCATGGTAGATATCCTCGTGACTGCATCCACTCAATCACATACTCCTTCTACTGATCCTGCACGTACTTTAGTAACATAAATGTATTAATTTTTTATAGGATAGGCAAATAAAGTCTATCATCTAGGCATCTCAAATGAAACTCCTCATCTGGAAAGAGATCTAGGTAAAAATGAAGGAGATCCTTAAACATAATCCCCAGCTTTGGAATAGAGATACTTCCCTATCAAAGGTAGATTAGCTACTACCTCTACTCAGCTTTCATAATCAATGAGATGAAATCCACCCGGAATTTCTTTATAAATTTGAGACACAACACATATATCTCCATCGTATCCCCAGATAATGAATCCACCACTGATGTGTAGCTCCTCGCATTAGAATAACCGCTAATGGAAACCAATACTCATTCAGAGCTCAAATCAAACTGAAGATGATATCAGGCTCCTCGAGCTACATCTTCATCTACTTGTATGAAACACATCCATCATTATTTTCCAATTCATGCTACCAGAAATAATGTATTTTTCTCTACAACTGGTCATCCTCCCCCATTGGATCAACCCTCCAATGATCATCCATATCGACCTATTGAGCCTCAACTACCCAAGACACACGCAGACGAAGACTCAGTGTTGTAGCTGAAAAAAGTCAACAAGGAAATCCAAATCCAAATTAGTATGGAATTTATTTAACATTCGTATGAACTCGTTAAACTCATTTCTTTAACCATTTAAATTTCCAAAAAAAACTTAATATGATGAAAAAATATGTCTTTATGATGCATATAACTTTCCTAGGGTCTCTACCCAACAAATTGTGTAGCCTCACTTGGATGTTCAGTAGACCCAAATTCCTTGCGTCGAATCATGGGGGACCCTGAAATACCATGTCGTTGCCAGTCTTCCAAGTACTACATCACACATTGAGGTTACCTACCATTGTTTCTCTACAAACCCATGAAATCCACTTTGAGCCTAACTCCAACCTATATCCTACCTATGAACCATCACCATTGATACCATATTTTCCTCACCCCTACCTCCAAGGATTAACTTCCTTGGATGGAAAGGAGTAAAGAGAGATTATGGCCCCCCAATTCCCACCTCTAGTAGGCCATGGGGTGTCAAACAACACTAAGGGTATACAATTTAACCTAAGGGGAGGTATTTCCCATTTTGATGAAAACAATATCAGGAGATAATATGGTATATCCCAAAAATAGATTCATGCACTATATATATAAATGAAACCCAAAGTCCATCCCAAATTCAGGTTTAGGTATAAAATTTTCATGAGTAAAATGAAACTACAAAGTAAATATCAAAATCTTGTCTTTGTAGTGACAAGAAAACATTCCCAAAATTCAGAGCTAGTAAGTTCCAAGATAGTCTACGTAATCCTCCTGGAAACAATAATATATATTTTTATACATAGCGTTATCATAAAAGTAAAACTAGTAAAAATACCAAGGTATCTCATGCACATATTAATGAATCATGCTAAAGTTCCAATAAGAAAGATATAGAATGAAACAACACCTAAGTAGGTATACTGACCAACTCAATATCACAATGTAACAATCACTAAGTAACACAAGTAAAGTGAAGTATTATAGTAATAAAATCCATGATTTAGGTACCCCACACCACTTACCACTAGTTTAGACTCTATTTCTAATGATAATATGTCATCATGATACCAACAATTCTGATACAACCCTATTAGAACCCAACTAGTCACACATAGGCCACAAAAACCACATCTTAATACATCGCATAGAACATGAGCCATATCACATCCTGATTGAAGACACTTGGGCCATAAAATATATCACATTCCACTTGTAGACAACATGACCACAAACCTCACCTAGTTACACCCAGATTTACCAGGGACACAAACCACACCTCATCTCGAAGACACTTGAAAAAACCCACTATATCTCATCTTAAAGGAAATTGGTAGAGAAAAACACACCCACACACACCTAAGACTCAAAACCACAACCTCCCCAAATAATATTATGATATCAGAACCTAGAACAAGGAGCATGGAAGGCTGGGTGGCCATCCATCCATCATCCAACTAGGATGTTTGGGAAAGACACAATCCCCTGTGAAGATGGGGGGTTTTGGAACATAGTTTTTAACTATCGTAGGGTGTATATAAAAATTACATAGGAAATACAGTTATATATAAATATAATATCAAACACACCTTCCCAACCAATGTGTTATAAAACAAATAACTGGATCACAATACTACAAACTTGTCTACTACCTCTAAATGCACAACCACACAACCAACCCCAACTCAAATCCTATCCCAAGCCAATTTATATAACTAATTCACATTCCTTATTAAATAATTAATATAATCATTACGTATCTACCCAAACAACTATTAGAAACAACACACAACCAGACACAATAAAAAAGGCACACAAAGGAAGAAGAACCATGGTAAATTAACCCACTTCATGTTCCTCTATATTGAACTACCATTTCAACCACTTCCAAAATCATTCTTCAAAGTCATCCCATACAATCCAACTTCACTCCCAAGAAAACCTTGAAATAGTTTTCAGAACCAGAAAAAAAAACATATAACAACCCGATCACAACCCCACTGCACAACACTACTCATCCAATATATAATCTATCAATATGTCAACCTTTGATTCCATCACACCCTCCAAATCACCCCAAAACACATAATCATTATACCCACCTTACCACCATAAAAACTAATCCTTACAAATACAGATTTAACAAGTCATCCCTTCATTAATTGCACTTGTTAACTTCAAGAGTCATCTTTGAAATAACATAATCCTGGGTAATCCATTTATTTAAGTTGAATATATGTTGTTAAAATATTCCATGTAGTTATTTTATGATAACTAGATAAACATGCAGCCACAGACAATCCTAACGCACCATGGACCCCCAAAGACCATGATTTTTAGTGGGAATATATCCCAAATATTAAATAATATAGATCAAAATATCAATTAAAATGTACACTCATTCATCACATTCTCCATCACCTTTTTATTGATTTGAAACTGATTTGGTTTTCTTTATTTAATTTGGATTAAACTATTAACATAGTGAGAATTTCATACACCCACCCAGTGTGATACACAATTGATAGAGAGGATGGAAAACCTAGTCGAAAGAAGTGATGATCAACACCTCCCAATTGAAACAAAGAAGAGGGCATGAATGTAGAAGGAAGACCCTTAACGGAAAACATGGTCCAGAGGCTGCATCACAATTGCACAAATACTCTAGGGTATGGAGGAAGGCTCAGTACATTTCGAACCATGAGAAAGGGAAGAAAACAAGGAATATAAGATCTATTTTACAGAAAGGAAGGGACATAAATGAACATGAGAAATGTTTTTGAAATCCATTAAAGGTCAATATTGAGAAAGACCACACTTTTTGGAAGTCAAAGGAATCTATAAGGTTTTATATGAAATAAATGCTTCAAAATGGATCTAAAACCCCTTAAATCTGATACTAAACTCATTTTACATCAATTAAAATGTTAAAGGGGAAAAAGCATAGGAATCTAGAGGAACTATACAAAACTATCCATTGGAATGACCTACCATTGGATGAGTCGCCATTGGATGACTCAACTTTGGATGACTCACCACTGTATGAGAAATTGTTGGAAAACTGACCACATGATGACTCCCCATTGAAAGACTCACCGCTGGACAATCATCCATTGGATGACTCACCACTAGATGACTCACTTTTTAATGACTCTCCATTGGAAAAGCTACCATTCAGTGAGCTACCATCATGACTCACCATTGTAACTCGTCATCGTGAGTTGCCATCATGAGTAACCATCACATCTCACCGTTGGAGCCTACCATCATCGATCTACTCTAGGAGAACCTAAAAAATGGAATTTTTTCAAAGTGTTAAAATAATTCACCGTGAACTCCAAGAACATTTCAACCACCATATTTTCAAAAAGAGATGGGCTAGAGAGGTCCATGCCATTATATGACAATATCTATTTTTCCTATTGACACAAACCCCTAATCCTTAGGCATATCCCTAATATCCTAATAATACATGCTCCTTATTTAGGTTCACATCGAATGTATGGACTCATACTGAAATGTGTATTCCAAAAATATTCCAAATCATCCATTTCAATCCATTCTAATAAAACATTTCTTTTATTGAATGAATCACAATCAAATAATTTCCATGAATCAAATCAAATTCACATTTTAAAATCATCATTTTAAAATCTAGAAGTCAGAACTTTGTAGGAAAAAATTAAAAAAATCCATAAACCATTACTAAGAGGATTTGAATCATTTTTTACATAAATTTCAAAAATAATCATAAAAAATTAAAACCATTTAAAAATAAGATTTTAGGTTCTTGCTAGAGGAGTAGCGAGTGAAGCCAATGACCTCAAAAACATTGGTGAAAACACCGAACAAAACTAATATTTTCCAAAATATCATTTCCAAATTGAATGGAAAGGTCTCAACATCATTAGAGAGGAGAAACAACCATATTTGGGCAACCAGAGGGAAAATGAAAGTTGTTTTGAGGAAATTATGAGTTAGACCCATAATTTGAGGTTATACTTTTTTGCCATGCATGGTTTAGGAACATAGTTAAGAAAAAAATGTACAAAAAATGTGCTAGACACCATCTACATAAAAATTTGTAGGGTTGGATAAATTGTTTGAAAATACTTTCACTAACCATGTTTTCCCCTCTGTTACGATTTCAATGTTACATCAAGGTGGATGCATGGTTTGTCTAATGAATGTGCGTAAACGGGCACCTAAAAAATACACTATGTCTCACTTTTTATAGTTTTCTACCAAAGGTTCATGGTTTATACAAACATTGATAAAACCATTCACCTCCATAAAATCCCAAAAACATTCCAGATGTCCATTAAACCCTAAAAAAAATCACCCACACACTTTATAAACGTCAAATAAATAAATAAAGGGGTACTAACTAGAAACTGTGGGTGAAACATTCTCCCAACAATTGGCCTCTCCGTCATCAAAAAGTTTAAAACCACCAATGTCCTGAAATAGTTAGGGCTATTTGTCAATTATTTCCTTTTTCCATTCTGATGTTTCTTCTTGAATCTCAATATGTTTTCAAAATCACTTCACAAGACTAATTCTTTCATTATGTAATAATTTATATTTCCTGTCCACAATCCACATTGGAAAATCAACCAATGAAGAAACCATCTATAGTTCAACATCATCCCCTCAAATCACATGGTCTTGATTAGTCGGATTATTTTCAACTTAGATATATGAAAAACAGTGTGAACTACATTGAATCATTTTGTAAAAGAAAACTGATATTCCACCTCACCACAATGTTCACGTATCTCAAAAGGGATTATGTATCAAAGAGATAAATTTAACAATATTACAAAATTATGATGGTGAATCCTTATATATATTCTCAATAACACATGATCACTCACATAAAACATAAATGGTTGTAGATGATGATTCAGATACATTTTCAGGTGACTTTGATCCATTTCAATTATTTTCCTGATCAAATAAATCTTGTACATTGTCTCTTTGATAAGAGTCGGCCCAACTAGTGATGTCTCATCTATTTTCACCCAAAAAGGTGGAGAAAGACATGGATACCCATAAAATTATTCAGATGGATCCATACAAATCAAGGCCTTATAACTATTGTTATATAAAAACTGAATGAATTATATATTCCCTTCATATGAGCCCCTAAAATCAATGAAACTACCTCTTAGCTTTTCTTACATAATTTGTATAGTTCTTTCAAATTATCCATCCTTCTAAGGATTATATGTTGTAATCACGATCAACTGAGTCCCAAGGGATTGGTGTAAGTATTTTCAAAAACAATATTTAATCCTATGATATATGTCTAACAATATCAAAATTGACACTCCATGTTACATTACCAATTCCCCAATATTGATTCATTATATGTTCTCCACCATATAAGATTTACTAATAATGATTCAATGAGCCAAAATTGTGACCCTATCCACTATCACCCATACAAAATAATGTTTTTGAAATATTCTTGGCAGATAAATTACAAAATACATGGCTATCTTCTACAATTTCCTAAAAGGAATAGGTAAATACAGTAACATACCTCATTGCCTTGGGTGATCTAACGTAACTTACTAAGAAGTTATGCATCTCGAAATGAACTCAACAACTATTCGTTTCATACCAACCCATCAAAACTTTTCTTTAAGTGACTCATACATCATCTATATTCTAATATTAACATCCTATCTGGAATGGTGGTAAGAATGAATAAATATTTCCTAACAAGACCCGAGTTCAAAAATCCAATATGATAACCACAAAACATAATCCCAATCCATCTTCCTTCCCCATATAGTATCCCAAACATGGGTTTTTTACTTTATATCAACACATTATAAAATATATGTATGTTCTGCTTAAAATGTCTCCATAAAATTAAGAACAAAGAAACTAAAATGTTAACATAAACACTCTATCTTTCTTCACAATCCAAGTTCATGTCAACTATCAAAGAAATCAACTCCAATAGATACAAAGCATCTTTTACATTGGATATATGAATTTATCCTTAATTCATCAACCACTAAACTTCTTTCACCCAATATATACATGAAGATAATTTCATTCATTTTGAGACACTCCATCATTCTTCACTATCACAGATTCAAATACGTTTTTGTTAAATTGTTTTTCATGATATTATTATCCATAAACAGTATATATTTCACACTAAAAAGATAATGATTCTTATTCTTTGATTCATGTAATACGAAACCTGAATCAAAATCATTTGTTGGGTAGTTTATTTCATGTAACCCTATCTTCCATGATCCATAAGAAATAGCAGGATCTCCCTATATGAGAGCACATCTCAACCAGGATCCTCAGGTATCATTACTCACCATATAACCATGTCCTATTTAAATAAAAATTAAGGTCAATGCTGATGTAATGTGAAATTTATGCTTTTGACAAGACTTATGAAATTCCACATTCCTTTGGAATGGAAGATTATTCCTTGAAAATATGTCATTTGTAAGGCTAGTCAAGAAATAAAATGAGCAAGGCATTGATAATAACCTCGTAGACCATGAAATCATTGTATATCGAAGACATTATTTGGTAGTTAGATTGAAATATAAACTTTTATATTTTTTTGATAAAAAAACCTCGTTTAGAGATTATATAATAAATATAAATCTAATAAAAAGTGAAATCCTATGAAAACATAACTACATAAATAGTTGTAGAACATTATTTTCATATAAAGGATCAACATTGTCTTTGACCAAGAGGAGTTTTATGTTTAAATAAAAAAAGGAATCAACTAAAAATTTAAAACTAAAAGACCAAAAAAACGATAAGAAATAAATGAATGGGATAAAGTAGTATAAGAAATCATTGATAAGTGTTTAATTTTAGAAGAATTTAATATTTAACTATAAATGGACAAGATTTATCATCCATAATAACTTGATCATATCCATATAACTTCTGACTCACATTACATTTTTTTTATTTGCATATTTAGTTTTCCCTTGTTGTGGAGTCATGATATTCTTGGAGTCTCCAGGGATTGTGTGGAAATACTTAAAGAGGTATTCTCTCTCCACCATCCCATCGAAGAAAACAGTTACTCCAAAAGATGATATATTTCCCTACAACCCAACATTGGAGCAGAATGAAAATAGCTATAAAGACTTCCTATCTGATTGGAGTTTCGTAATTCTCTATGTAGTTATTTATAGTCTCACTTCATGTGATCAAAATATCCATGTCACAAACATAAGTCCTTACTCATGGGTTTTAGAGGCAGATCCACTGATATAGCTATATTATTATGATTCATTCAACTAACTTGAAAATATATTTCTATCTTCTGTGTGTTCCTAACATTAGAGTTCTCACAGTTTCCCATAGGTTTAAACAAGATCCTTCCACCCATATATCTTGAGGTGTACCTTTATACCATGATCACTCTATTGACCATGTCTATATAATCTGTTATACAAATAATGTTAAATTTCAAGTGAATCACTTGACTCAAACCTGATTCAAAAAATGTGGGTTGTAAAGGATGTACTGGTAGAAACATCAGGTGTAAAAATAACTAAATTAATAAATTTATCCACACACTCTTTCCCTAAAAGGATCTAGTACTTCAATATGAAAAGGTACATCATCCTTGTGATCCTTAACATGTGAGAATAATATTGTTTGTTGAAACACTCTTCAAAGACCATCTGTATGCTTTGGCCTATATTATTTTGAATGGCTAAATCCTAAAATTAGAGGGAAAGATATTCCATCATATATCATTCCAACTTGACATTAATATCTACTGGTCGTCCAAGGAAATTGAATATTGGATTGATCCTATTTATCCATACTTATTCCTTCACTAGTTATGGATGATCATGAAATATGGTTGTACCATGCTTCTAGAACTTAATGGAATGAACCACTTTCCTTGGTTCACCTATTGAGTTCCCTCTATCCATGTACTAAAAATCTTGGAAAACACATTCAACCAGCTATTGGTTCACTAATAGCTCAGTGAGAATCACATTTCCAGTACCGTCTTTAGATTAGTTTCTATAATCCCTACTAGATCCCATTTATATCAATGTATCTATTCCCACCTCATCATTTAAACCCATGTAAATGTGATTACAAATCCTATAAATTTCTCTAAACCCTAATATAACCAAAAATGGTAAATTTGTGATTATAATTAATTGGTTAGCTACACATTTTTATACACTACATTTCATTTTCCAAAAAAATGTACTCTTTTCTACCATCCAAACCAAAGGACTAATCAGGATTGATTTTCAAAAACCAGACTGACACAACCAATACAAATTTTCCAAAATGATTTGGACTGACTAAGTCTGATAACAACTATTACACCCCACCCCACCTGATTGTAATGATTCAAGGAATAATTTCTACGAGGACTTTTTCTACATCTCCAAGATGCCAATGGTTGGATGTAAATGGAAAGTTCTTCAATTCATTTGGGGGAAAATTTTCAATGTTAGAATAAAAACACTACCAAGCATAACATAACCATAACCACTATTTTATGCATTATAACAGTGCATTATAACTGAATGCATGAGTGAAAGAAAACAATACAAACTATATCAGTTTGCAAAGTGGATGAAAAAATCAAAAATCTTAAAGACACTATAGGAATCATTTACAAAGCTCCCCACATGGTACAAAATAGAACTCTACAATCCATTATCAATAATCAACAAGTATTAATAATTAAATAGATACATTACCTTTACATGGGTCTTGATTAACCATATATGATAATTCCCCAAAGTACCGAAGAAAGGGATGAGTAAGGTAACTTACTAGATTTTCCCAAAATGACATTCCTCCTCCAGCCACTAGGATAGAACATGTCTGAAAATATTTATAAAACAATTTATCTATAAACATAAAAATGTTTTAAGTGTTTAAAATATGGAAACAAATTTCTCATTAAAAAAATTTCTATGGAAACGAATGAAGATCAAACCATTTCACAAATCCATTTTTCATAAACCATTGAAATCCACACATTCACACAACCAAACATGCTTGAGTAGATAATTTTTACATAATAAAGAGTGTTTTTTAGTCCATCCACTATGTTAATACATTTTGGGCAATAAATTTGTGCCCCAATTACACGTGACCCTTATCCTGGGTTATTTCCATTTAACCAAAATAGTACACAACCCATATTCACGGTCACAACAAAAGCATGAACAAAAATCACTATTTATGTCAAAACCATGACAAATCCACCATTTCAATCCATTTAAATAAAACATTTTTTTATTTAAATCATATTAATCTATCCATTTCCATGAATTAAAAAAAAATTCACATTATAAAGTCATTATTTTAAAATCCAAAAACAAGAAAATTGTAAAATATATAAATGTTGAAAACCCATGAACCACCAAAAAAGAAGGTTACAATCCTTTTCTTATAAATTTCACAGTGTATATCAATAAATTTTGACAATGTGAAACTAATACATTAAGTTACATTAATATGAGTTAAGATTAAATCCACCTATATCTAATACTATATCAAAAACGAAGAATGACATGAATTATTCAGTAAAATAATATTGAATCTGGAAAAACCTATATACAAAAAAATATCATTAATATTTTCCCCAAATATGAAATATATATCTACAATATAATATAACTATGAATCTATGATGTTGATGAAGAAGAGTTCTAAGCATAAAAATTAACAGCATTGACTTACCAAATAATTAAAGCTTCAATGCACCATGTTTCTCCAACATATCCCTCCTGGATCAAAGGGGAAAGTCCACATAGCCATTAGGAGGGGAGGAAATCGAGTTAGGGTTATCAAAGAGAAAAAAATTGGTATTGAGGTAATGTTGAGTTAGAACAAATATTTAAATATCTATTCATTAATAGTTAATGGTTTAGGAAAATGAATAGGAAAAGTGTGTGTAAAACATTCTGTAGACATTATCTCCAAACTCTTTTGGCAGGGATGGCAGGCACAGTTAGACCAACCGGGAACTAACAATTCTTTTTCTCAATTCAAATTTTCTTGGTTACTCATCGATGGTTGTATTGTTGATCCAAACCATGTTTCTATATGGGATCCTATCCAATATCCTATGTATCACTTTCCATTTTGTAATATAGGAGTTTCATGTTCTCTAGAAACCATTCTCAATCTGGGCAACTAGAGAAAGTCCCTAAAACATTCTAAAAATCCTTATAGCCCTCCTAAACATCACCAAACACTTTACATAAATAAAATTCATAAATAAAGGGGTACTTAATTTTAATCCAGGGGTGCTATAGTGATAGTGTGATTAAAATATTCAAATTTAGTTTAAAGAGATAATTTCACCTCATTAATGATTCATGAAAATATCACTTGAAGGTGTGAATCCATATTCAATTATGATTATGTTCATAGTAACCTAATAAAAAAATCATGAGTATGGAAATAGAAATCAAAAACATGATTTTAATATACCTACTATGTTATAATTTTAACATACTTCTCATGAAAGAGAGTAGGTGAGTAATTACATGGAAAAAGAAAATTAACAATATAGATATCATCATCCAAATACATACATAAAAATATCGCTCATTGGGAAGATGATTTGTACACTCATAGGTGATCATATAGTGAAAAAAGAATGATGAAATGAGGATACCATATTCACATAGACTATCCTTAGAGTCCAGATAATTGGTCTTGATTTACCACAAATATAACATTATATATGGATGAATATTCTTTATTATGAAGTGCTTGATCTATTGTTTTAGAGAATTATCTACCTCACATGTATCTCTATAGTAGGTTCTTGAATTTAGAATCCCGATATGAGTAGGATACCATATTAAAATGGGCAATAAAAATTTCCAGAATTTCCAAATCATATGCTATATAACGATTAACATGACATGGTGAAATATAATATAAATAAAAAATGTGTTTTTCAAGATATACAACATCTTGAAATTTATCCTGGTATTCTGAGATAGAATGCAAAAAGTGTTATGGTTCACATCATTGAAGGCATCCAAATTATCGACCATAATATAGACCAAATAATGAATCTATTTACCACTGTGAGTTATTCAATTATCATAGCTTGAAAAAAAAATATACTAATTAGGTCATAGTATAATAATAATAATAATAATAATAATAATAATAATACAAATAATTATTTATATCCAAATCATCATAGTACTAAAACAACAGGTCCCTCTAATACCCATGTTGATCTTCTAGTAAGCTAAGTGTTCAACCGCATTATATCGTCCAATACAATAGGGTATGATGACTAGATCAAAGAATTTATATCACATACATGGGATTCCTAATTTTAAATAACCTATGTATAACACATATGTTTAGAATAATGTACTACTTTGTTGAACCAATCATAATTTCCTACTATAATATATCTAATATGAGAGATATGGTAAACATCCACAACTATTTGTAAATTATAATGCTTGAAAGACGGGGAAAACAAAAGAGGTTGTTTTCATGAAATAAGGATTGGACATGAATAACTAAAAAATGGAACTCCACGTCACACATGATCCAAATGAATAAACACTCACAACAATCAACATCATCACAAACTACTAATCTCAGAGTCTAGATGCTCTATATCCCCCATTTTCACCATAATATTGTGTGCCTACAATGAAAAACATGTGTGTGAAAGAAATTTTCTATAAGGGAGAGTATAAATATAATATGTGGTATATTCTAAAAAAATTGGATAAAAATTGGAATCTCACATGAAAAGTAGAATTATGGATAAATACATCAAAACCCAAAATTTTCATTAAGTATTGAAGAAACCGATGTTATAATTTAAACCCACATATATATCAATTCAATAATTCATGGTTCTGAGGTAAACAATTATGATTTATTTACCATAATACCCACAAATCCATAACATATTTATTCAGATTTATGAGTTTAGAATGTTTGATAGGAAGATCATGGTGGTTTTTTAAATGGAAAAAAGTACATTTTTATTTAATATTGAAAATGTTCCTTTAGAATATAGAAGGTATCAAGATATGTTTTTTGGAGAAGGATAAAATGAATATTATTTTATTATGCTTAATGTTATTGGTATACACTTAAATCCTATTCCAACTCTCCTAAAATAAGGTATATAAGTGTATATGAAGGCCTCTTATGAGGTTAATAACGATTTGATTTGATTTTGAAGTGATTTGATGGTTTTTTGAGAGGATGTATAGTTTGAGATGAAATAAAATGGAAATGTTCATAGGGTACACAATAATTCTATTTTTAATAGGGAACACAAGAATTCTAGACGTCATAGGGTTCATACTAGTATTTGTATTTGTTGGTAATTACCGAATTCTATTTTTGGTAAAGGATATAAGAGGACATTAGGTTCTAACTAGAATTCTTTAGTTAGAAAATTCATATTGTACAAGTGGGATTTCATAGGGGACACTCTAATGTCATTGATGGTATCTTCATATAGTTCCACATGGCTTTATGATATACCCTAAAAATCATTTGGTACAGATTTCATATGAAAAAATGAAGACTTCAATGAGTATATAAAAAAAATGATGGATTTTTAAATGCTATATAGAAGGTAAAAGATACTTAATAGGGTAAATCCATTAAATGGTTGGTATTTGATTTTTGTATTATTTTTTTCTAATTTTTAAGAAGTGATTTCTGTATAAAGTTATTATTGAATAATTCATTCTAAAGAATTATATATTTCAATTTGTTGGGAATTTATCATTAATTAATTAAATAATAATTTTAAAGGATTGTGGGTTTTATAGTATTTATGATTCTAAATAGAAAAGGTAGATCCATGAGATATTATAACTACAGATATATATACATAATGGATGAAATAGGTTAAATAAATAAAGTGATTTTCATGCAATACTTTTTAATAGAAAACTATACTGAAATATGTGGAATGAGATTAAGTATTAGATAATGGTTAATTATAGGCAGGAATTTCAAATTATAATTTAGTAAATTTATCTCTATGATGAATATAAATATGAATTTAGGTGATACTAACCATATTTGTAGTGAATAAAAAATAAAAGTGAAATTTACATAAAACATTTTTTGGATGTAATATTTAGGAATTAATTCGATTATAAATATATTATTAAATAACGAATAGAATATTTGAGAAACATTAAAGGTAAGTGATTCATTTTCTAGTTGAATATATCTTATATCAGAGAGGGAGAAAAGAAGTATGAGGAAAAAGAAGACATAGTTCACGATTTTTTTATTGTGAGAAATAGAAGAAGAATAAGAGGAATAGACTTTCTATATGGAAAGTAGAGATAATATAGGATTCATAATGAAAAAATATTTATGGTAGTTAATAATAGACTCTCATGTAGTTGCGGTAATTTTTATCAATATTTCCACCAGTCCTAATTCACATCCACTATTAGGAAAATAAATTGAAATTAAATTTAATAGATATGCTCTACATTCTACAACCCACATGTTGATATTAGTGGAAAATATGATCATAATATAATCCATATCATATTGAGAGATGTCATTCATGTTTTTTGTGGTGATCCTTATTAATAAACTATGATATTTTTTGTGTTCTTATGGGTGTATAGTAACATTGATGTAATAACTCTTTAATAAGAGATAAATGTTTCTAAATGGGAAAAATTATTAAATACTATAGTTCATAGATTACCAACCTCTTATTTTTCTGAATTAAATGAAAATAAAAGGATTTAAAATTTTATAAAGAAATTAATTGTAAAATATATAAGGAAAATACGATTCCATAATTCTTTTATATATCATTTTCTGTCTCGGAATATGGTTCTGATGATTACATGTCTCGTTTTGAAGGAGTTTTAGTGATAATTGCAGATAAAAAAATCTATATTATATTTTATCTGATCAAAATTATATATTTTAATATATTTTAGAGAGTTAATTATTTAAATTAAAATGATTTAAAACTACAGAATGAATATTGGAAAATATATTGAGTATTTTGGAAGGTATCACAAAAGTGAATAGAGAAAAATTAAATAATTAGAGATTGAAATGTAGTGTTTCAAAAATTATAGATGATAAATATGTGGATGGGTTTAAACATTTGAATTATACTTTGATCACTATTTAGAGTCTTGGGGAACAGTAATAAATTATTATTTTTTATTGATGTCATTTATATTCTACTTATAAAATTTCCTAAATTATTTTTTGACCCTCGAGGATAAACATAATGTTTATATCCTTTTTTATTTAATCCATATAATTCTAATTTATTATGATATGTGAGGAGGAAATATTATCATGAACAATGTAAAGGATGAAAATAATATATCTCTTAAAGAGTTAAAACTGTAAAAGTCCAAGAAAGTAGTAGTTGACGATAATGAAATTGGACATTATGAATCTTGGTATTAATTATGCCAAAAGATTAATGAAATTATATCCATATTCTATTGAATACAATGATTATTCACTTTAGTGTAAAGATGGAATATTCCAGCAGAATGGATTAATTTTGGAGCCGCTGACACTTTGTGGAAAACATTCCAAGATTACAGGAAGAATAATCCAGTGATGAAGAATATGAAAGATTGATAAGATCCTTGAAGAATTATAAAAACAATAGTCATATGAATAATGTAAAAGGTAGAGAAGTATATAATTATAAAATTACATAATTCTTATCAATGTGTGAAGGAAATTATATAAGTGAATACAAAGATATGGTTGAGACTTCTATGGATGAATTATATGAGAACGTACTCATTGATAATATAAATGATGAAAATTTCACTACTGGATAAAGTGATGATTCTAAGAGTGAATAATAAGAAAAAAATATAGATTTTTGGATAAGGATATAATTAATATAATGTCACTCAAAAATTTCAAAAAATTAAAAAACAGAATAATGAATTGAAGAAAGGTGATCAATATTTCATTAGTAAGGAATTAGGTTTTGTTGAATAAAAATGCAAATTACTAAAATATATTAATGATCTAAATAAGTTTCTTTTCAGTGATAATACTTTTAACATCAAGATAAAAGTGAATATAATGGATAAATAATATGAGTTTGACCTTTTACTATGGATTATATTCATGGTTGAAGATAATATGAAAATCACTTGACCAAATATAAAAAATTCTATACAATATGATGGTAATGTTAAATTTAGAAATACAATTAATTATGATAATAAAAATCCATTTTAAAATAGATAAAAGGATTTTTAAATTTAACATGAAAATTCTAATTAAGGGAGAACATGTTTATGGAAAACACATGTGAGTATTTATTATTTTCAAATTCATTGAACCAAAAATCGATCTAAAAATTACTATAATTAGTTACTATAAAAAGTTTAGAAATGATCCTAAGATTAAGTATACCATTTTATAATTTCATTATAATTTTGTATTTCAGAAACATGGAATAAAGTATTAATCAAAATGGGGATGAATTGGGTCTCTATTGTTGGATAATAAAAACTATTGATAGGAAAGTATAAATTTTATTGTACTATTTTTGTTGTTGAGACATTGTATATAAAAAAGGATATATTTGGTAAATAATCATCATTAATATGAATATATAATATTTGGGATGTATAATTTTATGGGGATTCACCCCACTCAATGAGGAGTGATTTAGAAGAAATATATAAATTGTAGAATAAATATTAAATAAATGATTTAAAATAGCCTAAAATTTTAAATAGATATATCTTACGGTAGATTTAATTCTATTATGGAGAGAAAAATAAGACAGAAGATTCTCTTTGGTTGTTGGGAATGATGGGACACTATAACTAAAAGTTGTTGGTTCATTTTTTGATTGGAAATGATAAAATTAAATCTATGAATTCCATGTATATGGGTGGGTTTAAACACTACCTTTTGAATGTTTCATAGATATATGGTGAATTTAATCAGGAAATTTTGAGGAAAAGAAGATTCTTAATGAAAACGATTTATATATGAAGGATTATAAATATTTAAAACTAAATTATGTTCAACTAATTTTATGTATTCTATTATTAGAATTCTGGGTATCTATGTGTGAATAATGAAAATGATTTGTGACATAAAAGGATTTATCATGTTTTTTGAAAAAAAAAATATTTTTTAGATTTCCTTAAAAAAATTAAAATGTAGTTTATAAGATAAAGGGTGGAAGGATCTAAATTTTCTATGCATACAAAAAGATATTGATACAAAATTCCACAAAAATTATTGTTAATATACACACTTCCAAACTCCTGTAACATTTATATTCCAATATCCATGGGTATATTATAAAATTACAAAAAAATGGAGAAAGATATTTAATTGACATCACTTACAATATTTCTCACATTATATGTATGAATTTAATAAAAAACAAATTAGAGAATCTTAAAATTATCAAATGTGTTAGAAGTGGTGAAAATAAAGAATATTGATTTTCCTTGATGAATATTTAAATAGACAATGCAATTGAGTATACAAATGGGATGTTTGAAGCATATCATGAGAGTATTTGTGTCCTTCATGAGATTAGTGAACCATATATAGCATAACAAATTGTATAACTAAACATAATGATAGAATCCTTGTGGTGATGAATATAAAGATATATTTAGAGTATGATACATGATAATAGGTTTAGAGACACATTGTTGAATACATAGTTCGTATATGAAATCAATGCATTTATAGGCTAAATTTTGGTATGTCATCATTAGAGATGCATTACAATAATACACCAAGATGGAATTTCTTTAGAGTTCTTTGAATTTATCCATTTTAAAATTCTATAGTGGGAATCATGGGATGCTCAAAAAAAGTGTTGTTGGTGGTATTTTTCTATGAAGTCCTCCAAATGTAAGTGGATAATGATTCTATAGTAAATAAATTTGAATGATTACTAACACCACTGATTTAAAATTCTAGGGAAATTTTATTGTGGTAATTAGAAACTTCTTCTATTTAATTTAAAAAAAATTACATTTTATATGAAACTAATTCAACTTGGGTGATTTATTAAGTTTTTATGTTTATAAATAATGAACATAAAATATTTAAAAAAATATAGAACTAATACTAGTTTATGGAAAAATAGTAAAATTATGTTTCATACCAAATTATATATATATATATATCATATTATTAAGAACTATCGTGGTGCTAAGATAAATAATTATTATATTTATATACATTCTATTTTCATATGTAGTTGAATTACCAATTTCTATCATATATAAAAGTGGCTCTATGTTTTGAAAAAAATGACCATTGGAGTTTTTATAGTGATTCATATAAATAAATATTCTCCTTGATTGTAGGAAAAACATTTTTTCACCTAAATGAACATCAGAATCAATCATTTTAAATGTAGTTATAATTTTTAATATTTCTTATTTTAATAATAATGAGGACACACATGATCAATGAAATATTTTTATTTTCTAGAGTTTCTATTAAGAGCTATCATTGAAAGGTATATATTATAAATAATATATAAATTTACATTTTAATTGTTCTATATTCTATCCTATGTTGTTGAAGTATTCCTAGGATAGAAATAAAAATTAATATATTACTTTATTATTGAGAGATTTCATTGGTAGGAATAAAGATCTCAATTACTTATGGTATACAAAATTGATCTACTACCGAACAGTTTTGCCTTGGGATTCTCGATATTGGACGATAGACCTCGTTATACGTATAAAATTAATATCACCAAATAATATTATAAATTCACTGATACAATGGATATAGTTGATAGATCTACCTTACAAGTTGGTTTAAAATGGTAATTTTATGTCCATCCATTTAAATGAGTATTTGGTAGGCTAACAAATATATTGTACTTTCTTTTTCAATTTCCACTCTATTACCTCTTTTATAAGAATTAATAAGAATATTAATATTTTTTTTCAATCTACATTTATTTTAAATAGTTTTTAATTTAGATTGTATAATTTATTATATGACTCATAATATTAAAACCACTAAACTTAACACCTAAAGAGGATGGAAATTGATAATTTTCATTTAAACTACATTTCAACCCACCTGTTTTTTATTTTCAAACACAATTATATTTAAAATTTCGTATTAAAGAATTTTTTTAAAATAATTATGAAATTTTCAAGAAATAGTTTACTTTTTATTGTTATTCCATTAATATATTGCATTATTATCTCATTTTACTTCCACTATCAATGTTGGTAGAGGTGTAATATTTTACGATGTAAGTATTGCATATTAGAACACATAAAACATAAAACTAACTAGAAAACATAATTTATATGGAGATGATTATGGTTATTATCATTATAAAATGAAATAATATATCATTAATATAAGATTTGATAACATTATTCAGATAATAAAAAGTTATATTGTTCCAAATAAGGATATCATTCAATTATCTCAAGAAGAAAAAATAGAATGTAAGGTAATCCATAAATATTATAGTATTTTATTTTTTTTCTATAAATAGTAACATCTATATCATTATATAACATTTTGAAAGTAATAAAGGAATTTAAAAACATTTATAGATGGAAAATTTTGCTACTTATTATTTTTTAATAACTTATAGATCTAGGTTGAGAGTTAGTTACCAAGACATGGAATTTATTCCTTGATAAAATTTTAGTCAAATTCATAAATTATTTATAACTACTAAAAATATTTTGTATTCATTTACTGAAAAATATTTATTAGAAGATCGTGTGATTGGAAAATGTATTTATATTTTTCTTGAAAAATGGGAGTCCAAGAGGTAAATAATTCAAAATACTAAACGTTTGACAAAGCATTGTCTATATGAGTTTAAAATGAATCATATTATCATATATTAATATTACATCTTATTAGATTAATATTCAATAAATAAAATTACAATTTGTACTAGAATTATATAGTTATAGTCTATATCGAAAATTGTATAGATAAAAAACATATTCATAAGAGATCTATATAATCTCCCACTATGTTCTATATAACAATCACAGTTCTTAAAAATAACATATTTAAAACAATTTTTACAACATCGGAAATAAAACATAAAAAATGATGATCTATGATGCTCAGTAAGGAAAAGGAGATATGAATGATCACATAAACATAAAATGAGTAATAGTGTATGACAACCTGGAGATAATATTTTATAAACATACCCTATTTTTCAATTATAATTATATTAATTCATGAAATAATTCAATTCTGTTCATCAGAGACGAATATAATTCAATCAAATTACTTGATACATGAGTGGATTATATTGGATAATTTTTTTAAAATATAAATAATTATTGGAACTCAATTTTTTTGTCAAGGATCAGGAGTGAGACAATCATTTGGGATTGTGTTCACTACCCATTATATCATATCATTAATTTAGTTTCACTTCAGTGATTATTATAGTGGACAGAGTCCGTTTCTAAATTGGGATCAGTCCCCATTCCTATCCTTATTACCTCATTATATATCCATATTTTCCCACACATTATATCAAAAAATAATTTTTGGACCACCATTGACATACATAAATTCATAATAAATATATTTGTGTGAAAGAAATCATAAATCCTTCATCATATTTCATAATCCATGGAAATAAATCATATTCCATAATGGTGTAGCCATTATATCATAATGGAACCATTAAAAAATTAATAGGATTCATTAAAAAATACATCAAAACCATAAATCATATATATATATATATATATATGATATGTATGGTATCATTGGATAATATATCCATTAACTCTTAAGTAATGTAAAATGAATTTCTCATTGATGAGAATGAGTTTAAAATATCAGTTCGAATATTTCTTAAAGAAAATTATCATATCACATTGAAATTACATAATTAAAATATAATGTTTCCTAAAATAATTATGTCAATACTTCAAATATAAAATAAAATTGGAAAATTTTAATTTATTATTCATATCATTGAGTTCTCATAATTGTGTTAAATTCAATTGATACCATGTGCGTTAAAAGAAATATTCCACACACATTTTTGGTAAAAAGTTAAATTTATCTCATTTTTAAAAATTAAATGAATATTATTTATAAATTATTTTTAAAAGGGTAAATCATGGGTTAAAATGACTTTAAATAATCATAATAGAACATAAAAAAAATTCTCAAAATGATTTTAAATAAATCATTTACATGGTGGAAAAAGGATTTCCGATCATAGTGGAAAATAAAGTTAATATTCCTTTAAAATGTTAATTTGGCATCCTGATTAATTAAATTGACAAATTTCAAATAAAAAATGTAATCACCACAAATAAAAATATGATATTTAAATTCAACATATTAATTTTATGTATATCATGAAATTTTTCATCCAAAAAAAAATCATAAAAATCATAAAAATTAATGATATTTTAACAAAAATTGGTTACCGATTTGCTTTATTCTCATAAAGAACCCATGAAAGAGATAAAAATATATGGACATGTATATCCCATAATTTTCATGAGTATCAAAATAAAATTCATTTTTGGGTATTTTATACAGCATATAAAATAATCATGTGATGAATATATAATGTGTCTCACCTAAATTATTATGGGGAAAAAATACCTAACAACTTTGGTATATTTTATATCACAATCACCAAGGAATAAAAAATCATATGAAAATAAAAATATCCTGACCATAAGTATATATAGGGTATAATAAGTAAAAATGGACTTTATATAATCATAATAAAAAAGGAAAAGTGTATAACATAACATATTTCCCAAAAATGAAATATTAAAAGGATAAATTCTTACCTCAAGTGTGGTTTGATAACCTCCTGTATAATTACATAAAAAATATTATAATTATATAACATAATCATGTACATAATATTAATATCATATATGATACACATATAACATTTAAGAACCCATTTGGTAATAATTACTTAGTAATAGCATCATTTTTGAGTGATAATTGTTTAGTTATGTAAGGACCCGACCCTAGTTGCTTGTAGCTGGTGCCTTTTTGGATTACATTGGCATACAGACATGGAATAAGAATCCCAGTGGACCAGGTAGTTTAGTATTATTAGAGACATTATACATAAATAAGTTAAACATTACATCAAGAAAGGAAATACAGCACTAATTTATTTCATTAGAAACATCATGTCTCCTAGATTATGCTTGCAAGTCATTCATAAATTACTTCATCATGTTCTAAGAAAAATGAAACAAAAAAATGGGTGATCAGAAACACTCAGTAAGAGTAAGAAATACAGTGGAAGAAAATATAAACATTAGAGAAGGTGAATAATTGAAAACACATACCTTTAATAATAAACATGAACACATTATGGGAGGAAAATGAGCTGAGTAAATAATGCCAAAATAATACATAATCATGGGTATTATACTAATCGAATAACCACATGAAATATCAATAACTAAACTCGTAATGATGAAATGAATAATTCTATAAATTCTGAAACATCTTGTCAAGGCCTCGGCCTAGACGTCTAATGAGTAAGTCCTCAGCCAAAATATATATATCACATTGGGAATGGCCTGAACCAATTCCACATATATTTGTCCCATGGGACCTACTGATGCATTGAGGGGCTATAGCGGGAAACACTTATCACATAATAATTCAAATTCATTCCTCATATGAGTGAGGATAAACATAAACACCCAATACATTCTTATTGAAACTATCATATGAAATGTAACTAACTTTCCCCAATTTCGAGCATAAACACTAACCATTCGGAATAATATGGTGAATGATTTTACGATAGATCATACACAATAGAGTTATTCATAAACCATTAAATAAAATTTGGTAGATGACTTCATAAATTATTAAACCCAACAATACTGTGGAATCCTCAAGAGTGTTTAATTAGACGGAAACACTCTTATAAAATCATTAAATAATTCTTGAGATAAATACTCATTTATTTTGAAAATAAGTGTTCTATTGGAAAAATCATTGTATAAAACCATAAGTGAGGTAAGATAGTATATTAAAAATAAAATGGGTGATTTTATAAAGATAAAGGTTTCCAATAACAAATTATAGAGTGCCTTGAAAATAAGAAAGAATTTGAGAAATTTCCTTGAATCAGACTTGTATTTTGGAAACAACATTGAAATTTCTTTTTAAAACGTGTAACTATCCATAAAATAATGGAAGTTTCTGGTTTTTAAACATATATATGATACTCAAACATAATATATTATGAGTACAAAATAATACTTAATAATTTCTTTGAGGTAATTATACAATGAAAGTATCCCGAATGAAAATGGATGTTCGGGTGGAAAACCCCTTACCTTAAATCCAAACATGTTCCACTCTTGAACATAAGGTACTGGAATATGAAATTATAATTATTAATAACTGATTTTAGAACCTATTAGAAATGTATTTAGTTTATCATAATTATTTTTTGTTCATTTATGTCCTCATTGATAAGTTATTATATTGAATTTTGTTATTCTGGAGTGTTTGTTTTCTTTATTTTCATAAACGGTTCAGTTATTTTTAAGTAATGGAGTTAATGTGGAATGGTTATAAATCTCTAGGACTGAAATTACATATTATTTAGGAACATAATGAATTGATAATCGTCATTTATATCATTTTTTTACATGGAATGATGATGAAACATTAAAGGATAACCACTTCGATTATTCGGTGGTATTTGGATTATTATGAAATAGTTTTGTCATATAACTTAATTATATGTACATATTATGGATCTAGAATATTAATTATGTTATAATACATATTTTATAGTCTAGTTCAACCATAAATATGGTTTTTTGAACAGTAATGAAGAAGATATTGAAAAATGAATAATCGTCGTCCATGAAGGGTATAAATTGGAACCTCTTGGATGTTGATTTTGTTTATAAAAATAAAAGGGAGAGAGAAAGAATATTTATGATGGTTCTTCCATTAATATGATCTAATTCCATTATATAGATTATACTGGATTTATCATGATCATTCTGACAGAAAAGGTGAGGAAAGGATAACAAAAGTAGATAAATTGAAATAAAACCAAATGAGGAAGAAGGGTGCTTTACATCTTGAAATAACCTCCATGAGAAACTCTTTAAGGGAAGGGGTTTTGGTCTTTTTGCAAGACTAAGAGATTCCTGGTCGTTGGGAGTGACTATGGAAGGGTAATTGGGCAGAACCTTGAGGATCTTTAAGGCTTAGATATGTGAAGAGAAGAGGTAGTGCTGGGGGGTTTTATAGTGAATGAGAGGGGTAAATTTTAAATATTTAATTTCATTGTTTTATTATTTCTATCAAGAAAACCAATAGTATTGTTTAATCTAACCCCTAAAACTAATAACATTTGGTGAGTTCGAATCAAGTGGCCTTACATCACTTATGATGTCATAAATAGTGTATTTAACTAATAAATTGAATAAATAGTATTTTACCGTATTTCATTATTCATCAAAAATTCAAGAATTTTATAAAAGTCCAAAAAATTCACACCTATCATTTTTTGACATGTAGAATTCAAAAGTGAACTCCATTTTTCAAAAATAATTTTATAAATATTATTAATTTAATTTTTAAATAAATTCATAGTTAATTTGATAAATAACAATCTTAGTGGTATAATTAGTTTTATGTGACGTTGAAAAATTAATTATGATCCCATTATCTTGTTATGTTAAGAAAATAAAATAATATAATTATTTACTATACAAGGGTCATATTACTATTCATATTACTATTCATAAGGTTCTGTTACTATTCACAAAAAATCAACTATGTTCTATCAGACTCCAATTGACTTACCGAACAAAACTCTAGATGACTATTTCTGGAATTTCAAAACATAGAAGTGGCAATGCTATATATAATTTATAGATTATAAAATTGGATTCTATATTTATTTTCAAAACCTTGCGGTGTTACATTCTCCCCTCCTTACACAAATTTTGTCCTCAAAATTTACAAAACATTTCATTAAATGATTTGGGTATGTCTTTAACATAAGCTCCTTAGGATCCCATGTTACTTCCTCTATCTTATGGTTCCTCCAAAGAACTTTTACCAGACGGGTTGTCCGATTTCTCAATACTTGTTCTCTAGTAACAAGAATCTTGATAGGATCTTCACAATATGATGGATAGGGCTCACATTCTAATTCTTCCCAAGTGAGTTCATGTGTTGGGTATGGCATGAACTTTCTTAACATTGACACGTAGAACACATTGTGATCCTTGGAGAGATTTGGCGGTATTACCAAATGGTAAGCTATGGCTCCAATTCGATCCAAAATTTGAAAAGGTCTGATGTCCCCTGGACTTAATTTTCACTTCTTACCAAATCGTATAATATCATTCCATTGAGATACCTTTAAGAAAACGCGATCACCTTCTTGAAATTCCAAATCCTTCCTTCGGTTATCAGTATATATATTTTGCCTACTTTGAGCTACATTGATATGGATTTGGATAATCCTCACCTTTTCTGACGTTTCTTAAACAAGTTCTGGGCCCATGATCTTTCTTTCACGAACTTCATCCCTGCAAGTTTGTGTATGTAATCTCCTCCCATATAATTCTTCATTTGGTGCCATCTAAATACTTGAAAGGAATCTATTGTTGTTGGAAAATTCAACGAGAGGAAAATACTGATCCCACATTCATTGAAAATCAAGTGAACAAGACCTCAACATGTCTTATAATGTTTCAATAGTCTGTTCTGATTGTTCTTCAGTTTGTGGGTGGTAGGCAGTGCTCAAATGAAGATCAGTATCTGGGGCCTCCTGAAGACTCTTCCATAATCATGTTGTAAAACGGCGATCATAATCAGAAACAATTGATTAGGGTACACCATGAAGACTTAAAACATCATTAATACATATTCTTTCAAAACATTCAAGTTGTAAATATTCCTTTATAGCAAGAATATGTGTAGATTTTGTAAGACGGTCAACAATGACCAAAATCGTATCATTCATTCTTGGAGTCTTTGGTAGCCCCATGACAATGTCCATTGTAATATCATCCCATTTCAACATAGGTATAGGAAGGGGTTGCATGACTCCACCCGGATGTTTCCTTCCATAATTGTCAAATTGTGAAAATTCAACTCTTCCATTCTTCCCTATTTCATTATTTCCTTTCCCATGGTTTTCAGCAGCCCTATTCTTTTCTTGCATTACCTTAAAGTCATAAGACATCGATAATTCTTTTTCTATCTTGATAGTACATGAAACTATATACTCATATGATGAAAAACATTGGGAGAGTAGTGTCTTCCAGAGGAATGGATTGAGGCCATCAAATAATCGATCAATTTTTCTCCTTGGATTTTGTATATAGTCCACAACATGTCCTGCTAACCTTGTGAAGTTAGCTTCGTACTTTGTAATATTATCATCTTCCTTCTTCCTCAGATTCAATAATTTCCACTCCATACCCGCTCTTTGTTCATGAGTAAATTATTTCTCTAGGAAGTTTTCATTGAAGTCCCTCTATTCCATATCCTCTATTTATTCCTCATCCTTTCTATATTGGATTAATGACCACCACTGATCTGCATCTCCTGATAGACGATAGAATTACATAAAGTCCTTCTATCTTTAATTACATCCCAAGGCGAGAAATATCTTCTCAAGGGAACATATCCACTACTCTGCTACAAAATGGTTTGTAGTACCATTGAATGATGGAGGTTGTTATCGCATAAAGTGATCTTACATAGCTCCTCGAAGTGATGGATCCTGATGATCCATGCGGGTAAGGTTATTATTCATAATCCGAGTAAGTTGTCTCAGTATAGTTATTAGTTGCTCAACACAAGTCACAGCACCAGAGCCAACTTCATTATCTTGCATCAGAGGGAAATCCCTACGCGCGTTCATGCAAATTCCAATCCTTTCACTAGGCACCATTTCTAAATAACTTCATACACTATATTATCTTATGTATCATAATGTATAATCTTATCTTAACAAAATACTTAGAAAATTGAGATCCTTTGAATGACTGATCCTATATTCACAAATATGATTTCTTTGAGAAATATTTTACATTTCAATCCTTCATAATGGATTGAAATGAAAATGTGAATTATCCTAAGAATATCCCCTAGGAGTGTCGTAACCAAGAGTACAACAAGTCCCGTTATCGTACACCAGTTCCCATTCGGGTCTAGCTTAAAGCGGTGTTTTCAGGTTTTACCCCTAGATACATCTATGCCAGAGCCACCTCTACCTGCTCATATCCAGACAGGGATGTATTTCTTGATGATCCAAAAAATCTATTCCTTACCAAAATACCAGGAAGTTATTGTATGTATATCATCAAATAATAACTTAGGGGCTCCTCCCTAATTCTACAATTTTTAAATCTAGTTTCCATGTATTCTACTAAACATCCTCTGATACCAACTATAAGGACCCGACCCCAGTTTCTCAAATCCAGTCCCTTATTGGATTACATTGGCATACAAACAAGGTATATGCATCACTAAATACTAAGTAGTTTAGTATTATTGGAAACCAGATACATAAATAACTTCAACCATACATCATGAAAGGAAATACAACACTAATTTATTCCATTAGAAACATCATGTCCCCTAGATTATACTTGCAAGTAAGTCATAAATTACTTCTTCATTTCCTGAGAAAAATGAAACATTAGAAAGGGGTGAGCTCAAACGCTTAGTAAGAGTAAGAAATATAGTAGAAGATAAAATAAAATTTAGACATGGTGCATAATTGAAAACACATGCCATAAATAATAAATTTGAACACATTATGCCAGGAAAATGATCTGAGTAAATAATGCCATAACAACACATAATCATGGGTATTATACTAATCGATTAACCACATGATAGATCAATAGAGAAACTCATAATGATGGAATGCATAATTCTGGACATTCTGAAACATTTTTTCAAGCCCTTGGCAAAGGCATCTAATGATTAAGGCCTCGACCAAAATCCATATATCGCATTAGGAATCGCCTTGGAAAATTCCACGTCTATATGTCCCATTAGACCTACCGATGCATTGAGGGGCTATAGCGTGCCCCACCCATCACATAATAAGTCCAATTAATTCCTCATATGAGTGGGTATAAACATAAACAACATATACATTCATATTTAATATATCATATGAAATGTAACTAACTTTCCCCAATTATCGAACATAAACACTAACCATTCAGAATGATATGGTGAATGGTTTTAGGATAGATCATCCTCAATAGAGTTGTTAATATACCATTAAATAAAATATGGTATATGACTTCATAAATTATTAATCACAATAATACCATGGAATCAACAAGTGTGTTTAATTAGATGAAAGAACTCTTATAATATCATTATGCAATTCTTGAGATAAATACTCTTTTATTTTGAAAAGAAGAGTTCTTTTGGAAAAATATTTGTATAAAAGCAGAAGTGAGGTAAGTTAGTATTTTCATAACAAAATGTGTGATTTTATAAAGATAAAGGTTTTCAAAAACATATTATAGAGCACCCTTGAAATAGGAAAGAATTTGAGAAATTCCCTTGAACCGGGCTTGTATTTTGCAAGCATCATAGAATGTTCCTTTTAAAACGTGTAAATATCCATAAAATAAGGAAAGGGTTCTGGTTTCTAATCATATATATGATACTCACACAGAATATATGATGAGTACATATCAATAAATAATAATTTTATTGTGGTAATTAGACAATGAATGTATCCCGAATGAAAATGGAAGTTCGGGTGGAAAAACTCTGACCTTAACTCCAAACGTGTTCCACTCTTGAAATTAAGCTACTGGAAAATGAAATTATAATTATTAATAACTTATTTATGAACCTATTAGAAATATATTTAGTTTATCATAATTATTTTTAGTTCATTTATGTCCTTATTGATATGTTGTTATATTGAATTTTGTCGTTCTGGAGTGTTCGTTTTCTTTATTTTCATAAACAGTTCACTTATTTTTATGTAATGGAGTTCATGTGGAATGGTTATAAATCTCCAAGATTGAAATTATATATTATTTATGAACATAATTAATTGATAATGGTAATTTCTATCATTTGGTTTCATGGAATGATGATGAAACATTAAAGGACAACCACTTCGATTATTCAGCGGTATTTGGATTATTATGAACTAGTTTTGTCATACAACATAATTATATGAACATATTCTTGTTCCTGAATATTAATTACATTATAATACATATTTTATAGTCTGTTTAAACAATAAATATGGTTTCATGGACAGTAATGAAGAAGATATTGAAAAACAAAACTTCGTCGTCCATGAAGGCTATAAATTGGAACCTCATGGACGTTGATTTCGTTTATAAAAATAAAACGGAGGGAGTAATAATATTTATGATGGTTATTCCATTAACATGATAAAATTTTAGTATATATATTATACTAGAGTTATCATGACCATTTGGATAGAGGAACTGAGGAGAGGATAACAAAAGTATACAAAATGAAATAAAACCAAATGAGAAAGAAGGGTGCTTTACCTCTTGAAATAACCTCCTTGAGAAACTCCTTAAGGGAAGGGGTTTTGGTAATTTGGAAAGACTAAGTACTTCCTGGTCGTGGGGAGTGAGTTGGTAAGGGTAATTGGGAAGAACATGGAGGAGAATCAAGGCTTAGAGATGTGAAGAGAAGAGGTAGTGGTGGGGGGTTTTTATAGTGAAGGTGATGTGTAAATTATGAATATTTAATTTCATTATTTTATTATTTTCATCAAGACAACCAATATTAGTGTTTCATTTGACCTATAATAGTAATAAGATCATGTGAATTTGAATCAAGTGGCCTTACATCACTTATGATGTCATAAATTGTGTATTTAACTGATAAATTGAATATACTGTATTTTACCATATTTCACTATTCATCAAAAATTCAAGAATTTCAGAAAAATCCAAAAAATTCACCCCTACCATTTTTTGACATGTAAGATTCAAAATTAAACTCCAATTTTCAAAAATAATTTTCTAAATATTATAAATTTAATTTATAAATAAATTCATAGTTAATTCAAAAAATAACAATCTTAGAGGTATAATTAGTTTTATGTGACATTGAAAAATTAATTACGATATAATTATCATATTATCTTAAGAAAATAAAATAATATATTTATTTACTAGTCAAGGCTCATATAAATATTCATATTACTATTCATAAGGGTATGATACTATTCACCAAAAATCATGTTTGTTCTAGCAAACTCCAAATGACTTACTAAACACAACTCTAGATGACCATTTCTCGTAATTCAAAACATAGAAGAGGCAAAGTTGTGTTAAATGGATAGTTTTGAAAATTTAATTCTATATTAATTTTAAAATCCCTTGGGTGTTTCAAGTTATTTCATGTGGAATTATTAATGGTATTTATGATCCTTTTATTTTGATCACGATTCTATAATATCCATAATTTTAAAAATTATACAAATATTGTATATATTGATTGTATGTATATTTATATTATTTTATTTTGGGTATAGAAAGAAGAATGAATTACACAATTTATAGAGACTATTTCCCACATAAACGCATGAGCATTGTTATCACCTTTAGACATATAGATTGAAAGAATGATAAATAATAAATATCCATTCCAAATTTCTATTATGAAAAATATTTCACATATATTTATTAAATCTATAATTACTACCATACATGTAAAGAGGAAATTAACACAAATCTCATCTCTTTGTGGAGGTGTCCATCCACAAGTACACACAAGCGATGTTATGGTTTCCAAGGGATATGAAGAGAAGAATTTAGATATGAAATTTTAATTATAGAAGAATAATTATATTATAAATTTTATATATGATATTTAAACACATAATAATAAAAACCAAGAAATATGGTGATGATAAATGAATTGTGTTGATATATGTTGGTGGATTCCCACATGTACACATGAGCAATACTTTCACTTCTGAATTGATTGAATAATGGGTGGATATTTGTGGTTACATAATCATAATAACATTTTAGTATATTTATTCTAGTGAAGTTATTATTAAATGATTAATAATTATTTTTAAGGTATAATCAGAAATATATCACAAGATGTCGGGTAATATGATTAAGTCTTCATCGGTAGGCCTCCAATATAAACATTTTTAAGGACCCATGAAATGGTATTTTTAGAGTACCAGAACCTGCAAATCATTTATAAGTAATATTTTAAAGGAATAAAATATGATAAACTTGTTTTCCTGAAATATTCCTCCTAATATATAGATAATAAAAGTTGTTATATAATTCATCCTAAGTAAATCTATAAAAATGGTTGTAAAAAATTTGATATATCAATCCTTTCCATCTCTTGATTTACCCCATCGGTAAACCCGTTTAACCATAACATTGGTGTAATGTTTTTTTCTATTAAAAATAAATAAAAATGAATGTGGAGTAATCAAAAAAATCCACAATGATTCCAAATATGGAATCTATATTATGAATGTATATATCTAAAAGTTGATGAAATTAATTTTAGAATAATATATCAATACATGGTGAAATATTGTTTCCCTGAAAAATTGTTTTATTATGTATTAAATGTTTTTATGCCAAAATGATCATAAAAATTATTCAAATCACCATAAATTTATTATTATCAATAATAATTAAAGAGTTATATTTTTAAAACCACTTAAAAAATTAACATTTAAAATTGTTTATAAAAACTGATGTTTCCAATAAAACATTTTACTTTTCACTATTTATCTAAAAATCGATATTTTCAAAAAAAAATCAAAAATTTACACTATTATAATTTTTAAAAATAAATTAAAAAAATTCAATTTTCAAAATTATATTGTGTATGGTGTAAAAATATTCCTTTTATATAATGGTGTAAAATGAAACAAGAAGAATTTCTTTAGAAAATAATTCGTCCTAATGCAATAAAATTATCAATTTTTAAAATAATTAATATTTGTGATTAAAATTTAATTACTAATATTATAATAATATTATTTCATAATATAATTTAAAAAAACATTCAAAAAATGTAATGTTAATTTTTGACTGCCTAATCTAATTAAAATAAATGAGATTATTTGAAAAAACAAAAATTTTTAGATATTCATTGAAAATGAATCATTTTAAAAAACTCTAAAATTTCAAAATAAGTTAATTTTGATACGATGATTTAGAAATTTATTATAATTTTTAAAAATAAATTTTTTTAAAATGGAAGAAGTAGATTATAATTTTCATGCCCAAAATTATGTATAAACCACTTTGTTATCCAATTTTTGAAGAAAATAACGACTTCACTATAAATTAAGTTCATATTTACTATGAATTAATAAATTAATTTTTAATGAGCTGTAAAATTAAACATGTATTTTATAATGTAGTAAATTATATTCAAACACAAAAATTCAATAGCATTATCAAATTTAAATAATTAAATATTTACAATATATCTCAATTTAGTTAAATCGTGATGTTGCATAATAACTAATCTAATAAGGTTATTATTATTTTAAACAAAAATTATTATGTGTTACATCCCCCATTAAATATATCACACCCCCAAAATTTTATCTCAGTTATTAAATGGTCAATATTTGAAAATACCTTTATTGAAAACCCACATAATACAGAGGAATAATAAATCATCCTCTAGAAATGTAATGTGGAAAACATAAAGGTGAACTAAAATTAAACAATATTATGCTCCCGAATAAGGGGAATATTAGTTGGAAGTGAAAATATACCAATGTAGGAGAAGTCATTTGTCCATGGGATACATATAGAGTAATTCGAATGAGGTCTTGAGAAGGTTAACAACCAAAATATAATAAATTAGTGAGGTGTGAAAAGGACATACATTCATTGGAAATAATGGTTAAAAGATTAATTTTTTTAATAACAATTTATAAATTTGATCGATTTTTTTATAATAAATATTGAGAGACAAATATAAATTAAATACATAATATAAATTAAATCCTTTTGTTATGATTTGGTCAATTTCAACTTCATCTATTACTCCATCTGTTGAATATTCAAGAGGAATTTATCATTCATGAAGAATATAAGGTATCTTCTAATGGATTATAATATCCATAAAATAATTACAAGGCATTCTAAATTTCTATAAATATTTTAGGAAACTAAAATTCCTAGAAGATTTTACCATATATGGATATATATAAAAAGTAATATCGAAAACCTAAACAATAAACCCCAAAGCTCAACATAATTTTTTCCATATGTTGTGATCCTTAAGAATCCTACAAAATATACCTTAACAAATTCAAAACCCAAATATAGGAATGAATTTATCAAATATATAATTTTATACAAACTTTTAAATTTTTCTCAGACAATATAAAGCATCTTATAAGAACACATACCAAACACATGTATTCCTTAATGAAATATTCTCTTAGAATATAATAACAACCAGAATCACCATAAAAACTCATTGAAAACATATATTCACCCAAAAACTGATAAAATTAATATTCCTTAATTAATATACCAAATTATTGTATATATTCTACAAATTAAAATTTGAAATAGTGTTTATCAAAGATGACCTAAATATTTTTTTCATTAAATTATTGACCAACGTAAATTATCCAATACTATAACATTTAATTCCTAAATTAGATTTATCTTTTTATACAAACTAAATTTTATTAACTCAAAAAATTAAGAACATTTTAATGGTTATCTTTCCATTAATCATTTGTTCTAAAAAAATATCGTTTTACCACTAAATAAATATTCTTGGCTAATGATACGATTGGAAATATATTTTTTAATCCCTAGAAAACAAATATTTGAGAAAAAAGTTTATATGTTTCAAGATTCTTATAACCTGAATATCATTTATATAACTCTTGTTATAAAAAATTTCTCAAATCCCAATACAAAAAAATCAATCCATTAACATTAACGATTTTCATAACATAGGTCATTCCTTGGTCATGGTGTTGACCCATTTATTTTTGATTTTAGCCATATGATTCCCATATTCCCCACACATAATACATTAAACTATAAATGGTACCTTAGGATGAACTTCATATGCATCCATCAAACTCTACATTTTTACTCAGTGATTATTTGGTCTGTGTCTTTATTTTTCACACAGAAGTCATCATAATTTTACACTAAGACATTTTCTTTAGTTATTTTTCCCACAATCATGACATGTAGGAAACCAAATCTTAATCCATAAATTCTATTAATTAAAATACCCCTTTATCATATTTCTGGTCTCATAAAACACACCAATTTTGATATTGTTTTTTAAATAATGTGATATATGATTTTAAAAAATCATAGGGTTTCTTTGGAAGGCTCCCATTTCAGTTAGTTTAGCATAAAGAAAATAATTTTATTGTCTATCACATTCAGTGTTGTCATGATTTCGCCTGGTTCCATATATATAATAATGAAAATTATAGTTTGAGATATAATTTACATTGTGTAAAACCACATAATCATGATAAATCATTTATGGGATGCCTAAATCATGACTCTTTTTAAATAAATGACTATGTATGTTTAAACTACCTAATTCATTGTCATCTTCTATTAAGATCCAATTTGCAAAAGAAAATACGATTTATCCCAAGCATATCCCCTTGGTGTTTCAAATAGGGTGCATAGTAATTTCACAATGATCATGAAATGGAATAATGATAAAGATATAATCAACCATCTCTTTTTGTGTTATTACCTCAAGATGCTTCTTTAAAAAAGCCACATATTATTTATGTATCCATATAATGATTTTTTTCATGTAAAACCATACTCCTTTAATTACAATTACATTACATGTTCTATTGTAATTTGTATTATCCTTGGAGTTTTTACAAAAGTGTTATTCGTATAATGCCAATAGGAAAGTATACCTTACTCGGGTACCTACAACAATGACAAATACATTTTATATCTAAATATAACATCTATTAGGAGAAAAATGGCTACATTAAATTATGGACCACAAAGAATTCTGTTGGTTTAGTGTGGAAACTTTTGTTCCTGAAAAATATCCTATAAAAAATCTATATCATCTCCAATTAATTTCCTCATAACCATCAACACACTAAGATATATAACACTTAATAACTTTCTTTATAAACATAGGAAATAAAACATAAGAAATGGTGAGCTATGATGCTCTATAAGGGGAAAAAGGCCGATGTCAATGGTCATATAAACATAAAATGAGAATAACGCTATGAGAACATGAGTGTAACAATTTAAAACCATAAACATAATTTCAATTGTCATAATAATGAGTCATTTCATATGAAACTGTAGTTCATAATTCCTAAATCATAATGGAATCAAAGAACATGATCCATGTGAGTATTAAGTTTTTATATGTTTATGGAATATAAATAATATTATAAACTCATTTCCTTACCCAAGGACCACTTGCAGACTATTATAAAGGATTGGTTTTACTAGCCATTCCATTAATTCATTAGTCATTGTTCACTCCCAATATGACCATAGTAGATAGAGTGCCTTACTGAACTAGGTTCATTCTCCATTCATGTCCTACTTACCTGATGAGATATACATGTTTACCGAATTCACTAGTGGTCTATATAATTCTAGGACCACCCCTCAAGTAATTAAAATCACAATCCATTCATATTTACATCACACTGATCATATATCATAACCTGTGGAAATTAAATTAGATTGATAAACATTTCAACATTTCACCATAGAATAACCCTATGAAAATGATCGTGTTTTATAAATTCCATTTCAACAAAATAGTAATCCCTTCATTCAAAGAATACGGATTGTTTCACTAGTTAATGTGACAATTAATTCATAAGTAACATAAAATTATTTAACCTTAGATGAAAACACATTTAAAATATCCCTTTAGAAAATTGTAATAGAAAATACCCTATTCACAATGAAATTATTTATTTAAAATATTAAACTATTCCAAATAATATATAATAAATTTATTTTTGAAAACAACCTTGGAAAATTTTAATTTAATCATAAATTCATTGAGAGGTTATGATAGTGGAAAATTATTCTGATTCCTTAAACATTAAAATAAACTTTCCCTTCACATTTTTAGGGAAAATTAAAAAGTAACTCAATCAAAAAATAATAAGATTAATATTAAACCATTTTTAAAAACAACCAATAATGGAGAAAATTTAATTTAAAAATTCATAAGAGAATAATGAATAAATTCATGGTGAATTTTTAATGAAAATAATAGAATTTAAGTGAAATAAATTTCGACTAAAGAGGAGAATAATGTGTGTTTTCCTTAAAATTATTCTTTCAGTACCTTGAGTACTTAAAATGAATAAAATTTTAAAAAATAATCTATAGAATCAAACTGAGTATAAGGAAATTCCTAAGATTATTATTATGTATATCATTTAAATTCAACGATGAAATATTAATAAAAAACAATACTGATAAAAAATGAGATTGTATAATAAATATATTATCAGATTGGTGACTTGTGAATCAAAACCACATTAAAGAGAGGAAGATAGATGTATAAGCATATCCCTAAAATTTTATTAATAATTGTTGTAATAATAATTCATGGTTATAATATACACCACATAAATGAATCAAGTTAAAAAAATATGTCATCTATCTCAATGAAATAAAATTTATATGAAAATCCATTAATGTTTTGGTAACATTTCAATCATTAGCCTCATGAAATAATATAATCAAATTTCAATATAAATATAATTATAAAAATTATATACCTGTTATGGCATGTAAAAATAGGCTATATATATAGCTCATAATATAATATAGGTGTATAACATTAAAAAAATCTCAAAGAAGACAATTTGAGATGGTAAACCCCTACCAAAAGTTTGAATTTCTTTGAATGTTTTCTGGAATAATGTATAATAAATTTGAATTTAATATTATTTTATAGCTGAATAATGTACATAATTATAATATTATACATGATCAAAATATAAAATTTCAACACCCATTTATTAATAATTTCTTATTGAAATCTTCATTTTTTGGGGTAAACTATTTCATTTTTTATGAGAATTCCAATTTAGTAGTTATGGTCCATGTACATTGAGAGTTTCTTCCACAATATTAAAATGATAATAATTATATTAATATCATATATATTCAATTTTTAAATTATTTAAGTCGTCAATAAATGTTAATGATAGAAAAATGAATTACATTGTTCATAGAGATGATTTCTTGTATGTTTTCATGAACATAGTTTTCAATTTTAAATGGATAGAATGAAAGAAAGTTAAATTGTAATTTACCATTAAAGAATAATTATTATTTCATATATATAACATATATTCATTAAATATATCCTTTTTTCCATTAATATAAATCATATATTGAAAATAATCACATCAATTGGTCGGTATGGTACTCCACAGTACACACGTATGAAGTTTCATTTTTCAATGAATAAGAAGGTAAGATGTTATTTCATTACGCAACCCAAGCCATGACTATAGCTGCCCCTACCCCTATCCCTCCTCCATTGGCCAGTGGGTATCCACTAAAACTGAAGGCATATCTATCTTGGGGAGATCATTTCGTAAAATCTTATAAACATGCACAGAACTAACTCAATCGAAAAGTGCATAGGGGTGGAAGAAATGATGAACAATTACTACAAATTAAACTATGAAATAATGAACCTCTAGATAGTAAAAAAATATAGTAATGTATTATGAAATGTAAATGGGAAAAACAAAATCACAACCAGAAATATTTCCCAACCTAACCTAAATGGGAATGAGAAAACATTTAAGAGTGCCCACCTCTAAAATCCCGTGATATAACCACCATACATGATTGTAGAAACTAGTTTCTCCAAGACACTATGAATTCAGGGTTGATCTATCCATAATATTCAAAATAAATGACATGTGTTGGTGATCTAGTGAATGGGTGGGTATATACATACCCATTAGAATCCCCCAAATGGGTTATGGGGGAGCAATAAGAGATAAAAATGAAGTGGAAAATTGTAGATTGAATAAGGTATATTAAAAGAGAATATATAAATTAAACAAGAGAGGGAAATAATGATCTTCCAAGCATATGGCGATAAACATCTTAGTAAATTAACTACCCATTGAGACATCACCACATATATAAGGAGAGTCGACTCATCTAACCCTGAGAAGCTAAACATGAGAATCACATGGAATACCCCAAATGTATTCAACTATCCTAGAAGGAGAGTGTCCAAATCCATGTTGTGAATCCAGATGAAGAAGTATATATATTCTCAGTCAGAGCATAACAAAAAAAAGTGTAAGGGGATCTCCATCCTAATACTCAACCTAAGAAGAAGTGTCCCCAACAATTGCAAAATCGATAAAAAAGGAATGAATCCCACACGTCATCCCTATACACACTAGTTTGATCAATTCAATCACAAATACTTGATATTATCCACTTTAGGTGATACTGACTCACCCTCAATGTTTTAGGTCACATCAAAAGATTATGTCCTAGTGGGGAAATCTTTCCTCTTCCTCATGAGTCAAATACTATGTCAAAACCATGTCTCATCAATATAATGAATATTCTTCAGGACATAATATCTTGGATAGGATCCTATACCATAATATGATAGGGGTCGTACTTTTCTGGTCAATGTGGACCTCTATTGAACAAACCAGTTGGAGGTTAACACTATTGAATATAATCAAGGAACTCCACTACCCAGCCCTACTAGAGGGTAATGCCTGAAAAAGTCCTCAGGGAAATCCATTGCCTAACATTGCAAAAGGGTAAGACCATGAAAGGAGTTCATCATGAAACTCCACTACCCTACCCTAAAAGAGGGTAACACCAGGTAAATGTTGTCATCAGGAAACTCTACTGCCCGGCTCTGCTGGATGGTAATTCCCATAAGAAACTATTTAGGAAGTCCACTACGTAGCCTTGCTGGAGGATACTTCCTAGAATTTCGTGCAAACCCATTACCCAAATGTACTAGAGGGTAACTCAGATATATCATTAGGTAACTCCACTGCCCTTCCCCAATGGAGGGGACCACCTAAAAATGGAAATGGTAATCTTGTCTGACTAATACCATCATCGATCATCACATAAGATGGTTCATAGATACAAAAAGTTAAAATATTCTCTTAAAATCCACAAATGATTGATCCAAGGTTTTAAATGTGAACAAAACTCAATATATCCTAGTCTCCTACAAAAATATGATTTTAAAAGAATGAGATATGGATGTTAAAAACCTCATAAATGGAATGCAAGGGGAACACAGTGTGTGAGGGGACCCAATCAGTGTGTGGCCTCACATAACCGCCTGGTTATGTAGCCAGCCAGTATGTTTCTCCATTTCAATGTGTTAGTACATTTAATGTAGGTGGGATACATGATTTTTTCATTCAAAACACAATTGATCTTTGTCTTAGTGGTTGTATTTGTGTACCAGACCTTATTTCTGTGTACAAGACACTATGATCATGTGTTCCATCATAAAGGTTACCATCTGTGGAAGGGTTACACAACGTGTTAATTATTTTCATGCAATGTCAACCTTAACTTTCCCAACCCCTAGACACTACCACAAAAAAGAGATATAATCCATGTGTTCATCCTTGAACCCAATGTGTAGTCCATTTTTTCACAAAAAAAAACATATGGAGTTTCACATTTAATAAATCATTTCTTCATATTCTTAAATGAAAATGTAATTTTTTTTGGATATGGACATGGGAAGTGGGTCTCGGATGATGATGATCAATAATAGGCCTCCACTATCCATGAGGGTTTCACTGATTGTTCTTCACACCATCGTGCCTTCATTCTTCCCCGATTTTTCTCTAAAAATGAATTAAGCATCATTTCCTTGTAATGATCACAAATCTAGGGTCATTTCAACAAAACATCCATGTTTTTTATATTCTACATGGATCCAGGATACTAATCAAGCTTAGGCTGCCCGATAATCATCGAAATAGGACTTCAGGGATCGAACTGGTGAAGAACGCGAAGAAACATGTGAGAAAAGGAATAAAAAGTATATTTTTAAACAACATTGGCGAATAATTATTTTCTGATGAAAATGATTAGGAACCAAGGTTGGATAAAAAATTGAGAACAGATTAAAATCTTATATAGGGTCTCATGAAAAGGCCAATAATAACATAGATCAAAAAAATATGAGTGATCTACTCAATCATTTTATATTAAGGGTGGAAAACTAGATATAATGAGTACTACCTCAAATTGGATTACTCTATGATGTATAATGTGTGGATTAACATAAAACATAGGTCCATTTCATTCTCCGTGCTTTGATTCGCATTTATATATGGATTTTTTTTAGTTAATCAAGATTCTTCAGTGGAAGGATGAAGAGATAACTCCTCTAGAATTTTATGAATTATTAGATAAACCTAGAAAATTATATTTATTGATATATTTATAAATATATAATTTATTATTAATTAATTAATTAATTAATTAAAGTAATCAATTAATTTACTTAAACGCCCACTGATGGGTAAGGGGTTGGAAGATCCGACGATGACTCATTTTATGTCACGCATAGGGTATAAACCATGTTTTGGATCCAACCGTTGTCTCAAATTTCTATCCAAATCAATATTTTTTGATTGAACCCATTTTCTTTAGGAATTTGTTTGAGTTCAATATTAAATATATAAAATATTTTAATAAAATTAATTTTTAGCACAATACACCCTAGAATTGGATGTTGTCTGAGTTGCTGGCTCTAGATAGAGATATATATATATATACATTCTCATCTCTTAAAAATGGAAAAATTGGTCATCGAAACATTCCGTACTTAAATATTTCCATCACTGAAAATAAAAACTAGAAAATAACATGGGGTACTGATCTTACACTTGTATTTGTTGTTCTGTGGAACTCTCCTAGTTGTTTCTATGATGACACAACACAAAAACCAAAGGGATGGTTCATCCATGTTGGGTCCTCACCTGCTAATCCTTGATTGCCACTAGGTGACATGCAATGGTGGTTCCTTCCTTGATTTACAGATCACCTCATTCGATGAAGTGCATAGGATAATTCATGTTTCTCCTCATATGTGAAACATGGAAGAAATTTTGAACCCATTATTGCCACGGGGGTAGGGAAAGGGTGTAATAAACCTTACCAACCCTATGCAAGATCACGAACAATCCAATAAACCATAGGGATAGTTTTCCTCCCCTACTAGTCATTTGAAATCCTAGTTTTGGGGAGAATATCAAGAAGAATGGTATACCTACTCAAACTCAAAAACCCAATGATGGTTTTATGTGTAGGATTTATATATTCTCTCGGATATCAACATCCGCTCATGGATGACTTGGACATTATCTGTAGCTTCCTACACCCTATATGGACCAACTAGAGATGAATCACCAATATTTTTCATCATAAAGGTGATATAAAGGATCTCTTGTACAAGAACTCAAAATGTGCTATGCCAGTTGTAGAGTGGTAGCTATTTTAGTACACAAAAAAATACATAGGGAAAGTGATTATACATACTCTAGAAAAATTCCAAAAGCCCCTAAATTTATCATCTACCACCTTGATATTTTGCTCAGTCGGCCCATTGGAAGGGGTGAAAGAATGTACAAATCCATAATTTGATCTTGAAATCCTTCATTAATCCTATATATAATCATGACATAAATTTCATGTAATAGTCAAAGAAAACTGTACAGGGTTCTCCGTGAAGGTGAATGATCTCTTGTATGTACAAAATCACTAAACTCTAAATTGAAATATGCTCCCTTATGGTAATGATATTCTCAAACATTATGATCCAGTCAACCATCACCCAGATCGTGTCATTTCCATTATTTTTGCACCAAATCCCTATGAAAAAGACCATGGATATATGATCCCATTTCCACTTTGACATATCAAGGTGATGAAACAAACCTTCAAGAATATTATGATCAGACAATAGTTGTTGATATGTGAGGCATCGAGAGAAAAACACATCTATGATCTATCACATTCCAAACTGCAAAAATGTCCATTGAAGGTGTATGTACATCATTACCACACAAGGATGTATTTCAAGGGTTGAAATTTGGACCAACCACATCACCTCCCCCCTCAACATATGTGAAACCACCTTTTACCCCTGGAATAAGATTACATGATTTGAAACATCATACTATACATCTACTGTGTTTCTTAGGGATATCTAATCATGTAAGATCTAACATTAGATATCTCCCAACTGAGTCAGCCTCAGATGCTCAATGATTGAATGAGTCAACACTATTGACTAAGGAAAAGTCTTACCTTCCTACTCCTCCAAGGTCAGCTGTAGAGAATCTAACTAATTTGATGGTTCCTACACTAAGCAAGACAGATACTTCCTACTAAGGTAACCTTCTACAACATTTACCACCCATAGAGTATAGACTATATCAATTTCATTGTCTAATAAGAACTATATCCAGCTTCACTATCACAGATTCATGCCTCTCTGGGTGACGATGTATCTAAGACTCTGGTGGTCAAATTAAAAAACAAATCTCTCTCCTAGAAGGTAGTGCCCCAAAATACTTATTGTGAAGACCACCATTTCCATATCTAGGTGATGAGTCAAATAGAATTGATTGTGGGGTATCAACTACCTCTACAAGTGTGTGTTAACTTCCTACAACTACATCAACATGAAACCGAGACCAAATCATGAGGTATCACATTACACTACCAACTCCATTCATTTCTCTGGTAGTCTCACCACTAGAGAACTCATTAAACTCTACCTCAACTACTGAAAGGAACTCTATCACTCTTCAGACTAGGTTTATTTCTAACCATTTCACATCAATTTTGTCAAAGGTGGTTCAGTTCTAGAGAAGTCTTCCAAAATCCTCTTGTACTTCCCCACCAAGCCACGAAATCTCCCAACCTCTAAAAAATTCTAGGGTGTCTCCCAAGAAATCGTAACTTCAACCATTAAGGGATACCAGTCTAAAGCATGATAAATTATGAAAATACATTGAAATTGATCATCATACACCCAAAACATCCAATTTGACAGATTCTGTAATGATGCACTTTCTAGGAATATAAATAACTTCCTCAAGGGATTTTTATGTTGCTCCTGTGATTCATAGTAGTTTAGTATGTCGTCAATGAAGACAATAAGAAATTGTCCCAGTTAGAGATCAAAAAACCAAGGTCATAAAATCCATGAAATTTTCAGGGGAATTTATCACACTAAACCTAATCACTAGGAATCCATAGTGTTTGTAACGACATTGGAACACCATATTCAGAATAGTACCCATGAAAATCCTTTGATAGTTGTATCTAGACTTGGGATTGATCTTTGAGAACAATCTAATTCATGAAAACTTTTCAAACAGGTATTCAATCCATACAAATGGGTACTTCTTTTATCATATCCTTGTTCAGGTCATGATAAAACAACAAATAGTCACAAGTATCCATATTCCTTTTTTGCAAATGAGACTGAGTCTTCCCAGTGTGGTACAATGGCACATAAGGTATACGGGTAGTCCCAGGATGCAAGTCAATGAAAAACTCTATATTTCTTCTCAGAGTTAGATGAAGAAGTTCTTAGAGAAAGATGAACATATAATCATATAATACATAAATAAACAAGATACATGAAGAGTCGGAAACACCTAGATCTATACTCTCCAACCATTGGTATATAGGATACAAAATCATGGTCGTAGCATCAACCAATCCTTTCATGTGTTCTCTCTCGATAGAAAAACTGAATCTTGTCGAATCGGTGTGTTTTCATTTGACTTGTCTATGGTTATGGTCCATCTATTCTCATACCATGTAAATCTAATAGAAACCCAAAAATTACATCATTGGGTTCCTTCATCATGACCAAAATTTCACATGTGATCCTATCTCAACCATGAAATAGATTGCACTACCAGAAGATGAATGACATAGAAGAATAATTCCCAGTAGGAATATGAAGACGAAGCTATAGTCCTAGTGCCTCTAGTGGGATCCCCAACTCCCATACAGTGTTTATATAGATAATGGAATAACTGGAACCCATGTATACCAATACTATGGGAAGAGTAGAATAAAAACATATTGAAACTCAAATCATCACGTGTGTTTTGGTGTCATTGACATCCATAGCCTGTATTTCTCGAAGACCATGGCTGCTAACTCACTATGACTGAAGTGGGCCGCATGGTAGTGGTGGTGGAAAGATATCATAGTTTCGTCCTCCACCTACAACTCCTCATTCTCATTTTCTACCTTTTCCTCCCTAGGGAGAACCATGTACCCATATGGGAGATCCCTGATCACGGTGCTACCTATACCTCAATAGTATGTCACCAATATTACTGGGATTCTCAACACATCTGGAAGGGAAGTTACATTCCATTTGACCTCAACCATCATATGAAAAACAACCACCCTCTATGGGAATCCCTGACTCAGCTCTCTACCTCATACGCCTAAGACTATGTGACAAAACCAACTTGATAACAGGCCTCCTATTCTGAGATCCTATCAACTGTCACATACTGGAAACTATAGAAGACTAATCTATGAGATGACCACTGCCATAAACTACTACCTATTGTCCTTCTGAATGGAATATCTCTATCATTAGAGCCCACCACCACTCACTGATATTGGTGGGGTTACAAAAGTTTACAACGTTGGACCATAACACTCTACATAGTCCTTGATAAAACATCCATGGTTGGATGTAGCCATCCCATATCATTTCAAAAGAGTATCCCATTAGGCCTATGAACCTCACAACATAATTATCCACTATCATCTTTTCCTACTAAAGCTCTAGGTGCTCCTAGATCCAAACTCAGTACATGAAGGAGGGGTAACACATCTCATAGAATAGTAACTAGAAGTTATACCATTAGAGTGTCAACCCACCATTAATCTTCATAAAAAATCTCCAAGAGTGCCTAATTGCTTCAAAAAAATGTTTTCCTTCCATTTTCACCACATGATCCATCAGTTTCCAAATGACCCTGAAGACATAGAGCTGAAACTCTAAAAAATACTCTGCTCCATGAGGATCTGGCTTGTCGTGGAACCTCAATGGCCTCTGGTGCTAGAACTCATGGAGTACGCTGAGCCTATGAGCATCCTCAAGCTTCTCTATAGAGATTATCTACTACTCAACATGTGGAGGTGATACTATATACCCATATTGAGGGATTGGGTTGTATGATGGGCCATGAACAATTTCCTCATCACTCAGAATTTCTTCGTCATGAACAAAAGCTAAAATCTAGATTGGCTATCGTCACGGAGCCATCATGAATGTTTTCATGGAGTACCACTTTCAGATGAGAATATATATATATATATATCAAAAAAAATTGGGAGAATGATTGAGAGGGATATTCAAAGATGCATCCAATGATTTATTATTATTTTTTCTCATTATTTTTTTCTCAAACCCTAGCAACCCCCATGTTTCTTTTTTTGTCCCTTTCTCGTAGCCCTACTAGATGGTAATTCCTGAAAAAGTCCTCAGGGAAATCCATTGACAAACATTGCAAATGGGTAACACCCTGAAAATAGTTCATCATGAAACTCCACTACCCTACCCAAAAGGAGGGTAACACCGGGTAAATGTTGTCATCAGGGAACACTACTGCCCAGATCCGCTGCATGGTAATTCCCATAAGAAATTATTTAGTAATTCTACTACATAGCCTTTATAGAGGATGCTTCAAAGAATTTCATGCAACTCCATTACCTAAAAATACTGGAGGGTAACTCAGAGATATCATTAGGGAACTCCACTGGCCTTCCCCAATGGAGGGGACCACCTGAAAATGGAAATGGTATTCCTCTCTGACTAATACCATCATTGCGCATCACCTAAGATGGTTCAAATAATCAAAAATTTAAAATATTCACTTAAAATCCACAAATAATGGTGTCAAGCTGTTAAATGTGAAAAAACTCTATAGAGGCTAGTCTCCTTCCAAAATATGAGTTCAAAAGAAGGAGATATGGTTGTTAAAAACATCACGAATGGAATGCAAGGAGAACAAAATGTGTGAGGGGACCCAATCAGTGTGTGGCCTCGCATAACCACCTGGTTATGTAGACAGCCAGTATGATTCTCCATTTAAATGTGTTAGTACATTTATTGTAGGTGGGATACATGATGTTTCCATTCAAAACACAACTGATTTTATGTCTTAGTGGTTGTATTTGTGTACCAGACATTGTTTCTGTGTACTGGACACGATGATCATGTGTTCCATCATAAAGGTTACCATCTATGGATGGGTTACATAACATGTTAGTTATTTTCATGCAATGTCAACCTTAACTTTCCCAAACCCTAGACACTACCACAAATAGGAGATATAAGCCATGTGTTCATCCTCGAACCCAAAGTGTAGTCAGTTTTTTCACAGAAAAACTGATATGGAGTTTCACATTTAACAAAGCATTTCCTCATATTCATCAATGAAAATGTAGATTTTTTGGATATGGACATGGGATGTGGGAATCTTATGTTGATAATCAATAATAGGCCTCCACAATCCTTGAGGGTTCCACTGATTGTTCTTCACACCGTCGTGCTTTCATTCTTCCCCGATTTTTCTCTAAAAATGAATTAATCATCATTTCCTTATAATGATCCCAAATCTAGGCTCATTTCAACAAAACATCCATGTTTTTTATATTCTAAATGGATCCAGGTTACCGATCAAGCTTAGGCTACCCGATAATCATCGAACTAGGACTTCAGTGATCCAACTCGTAAAGAACGCGAAGAAACATTAGAGAAAAGAAATTAAAACTATAGTTTTAAACATCATTGGAGAAGAATTATTTTACAATGATCATGATTAGGAACCAAGGTCAGATAAAAAATTAAGAACAAATTAAAATCTTATACATGGACACATGAAAAGGCCAATCATGGCACAGATCAAAAAAATATGAGTGATCTACTCAATCATTTTATTATAAGGGTGGAAAACTAGATATAATGAGTACTACCTCAAATTGGATTACTCCTTGATGAATAATTTGTGGTCCAACATAAAACAGAGGTCCATTGCATTCTTCATGCTTCGATTCCCATTTATCCAAGGATTCATTGTCAGTCAATCATGATTCTTCAGTGGAAGGAGGAAGAGATAACTCCTCTAGAATTTTATAAATTATTAGATAAACCTAGAAAATTATATTTATTGATATATTTATAAATATATCATGTAGGATTAAGTAATTAATTAATTAATTTAAATAATAAATTAATTTACTTAAATGGCCACTAATGGGTAATGGGTTGGAAGATCCGATGATGACTCATTTTATGTCACGCATAGGGTAAAAACCACATTCTGGATCCAACCGTTGTCTCGAATTTCTGCCCCGATCAAATTTTTTTTATTGACCCCATTTTCTTTTGGAATTTTTGTGAGTTCAATATAAAATACATAAAATATTTTAATAAAATTAATTTCTAGCAAAATACACCCCAGAATTGGATGTTGTCTAAGTGGCTGGCTCTAGAAATATATATATATATATATATATATATATATATATATTATAATCTCTTAAAAAGGGAAAAATTGGTCATAGAATCATTTCATACTTCAATATTTTCGTCACTGAAAATGAGAACTAGAAAATAACATGGGGTACTGATCTTACACTTGTATTTGTTGTTCCTAGGAACTCTCCTCCTTGTTTCTATGATGCCACAACACAAAAACCAAAGGGATGGTACATCCATGTTGGGTCATCACCTGCTGATCCTAGATTGCCACTAGGCGACTTGCAATGGTGGATCCGTCCTTGATTTAAAGATCACCAAATTTGATTAAGTGCATATGATAATTCATGTTTCTCTTCATATGCGACAAATGGAAGACATTGTGAACCCGTTATAGCCATGGGGGTAGGGAAAGTGTGTAATAAACCTTGCCAACCCTATGCATGATCTCAAACAATCCAATAAACCATAGGGATAGTTTTCCTCCCCTACCAGTCATTTGAAATCCTAGTTTTGGGGAGATTCTCAAGAAGAATGGTATACCTACTCAAACTCAAAAACCCAATGATGGATTCCTTTATAGAATTTATATATTCTCTAGGATATCAACATCTACTCACGGATGACTTGGACATTATCTGTTGTTTCCTACACCATATATGGTCCAACTATTGATGAATCACCAATATTTTTCCATCATTAGGGTGATATGAAAGGGTCTCTTGTACAAGGACACTAAATGTGCAATGCCAATTGTAGAGTGGTAGCTATTGTAGTACAGAAAAAACTACCAAGGAAAAGTGATCATACGTACTCTAGAAAAAGACCAAAAGGCCCTAAATTTATCATTTACTACATTGATAATGTGCTCAGTCAGCCAATTGGAAGGGGTGAAAGAATGTACTAATCAATAATTTGATCTCGAAATCCTTCTTTAATCTTATATATGATCATGACATAAATGTCATGTCATAATCAAAGAAAACTATATAGGGTTCTCCGTGAAGGTGAAAGATCTATTTTATGTACAAAATCACCAAACTCTACACTGAAATATGCTCCCTTATGGTAAGGATGTTCTCAATCTATTTGATCCCATCAACCATCAACCAGATAGAGTCATTTCCCTTCTTTGTGTGCAGAATCCCTATAAAAAAGACCATGGATATACGATCCCACTTCCACATTGACATATCCAAGTGATGACACAAACCATCAAGAATATTATTCTCATAATTTAATTTTTGATATGCAAGGAATCGAGAGACAAACACAGTTATGATCTATCTCATCCCAAACTGCAAAAATGGCAATTGATGGTGTATGTACATCATTCCCACACCAGGATGTATTTCAAGGGTTGAAATTTGAAACAACCACATTACCTTACCCCACAACATACGTGAAACAACCTTTTACCCCTGGAATAAGATTACATGATTTATAACATCATAATATACATCTGGTGCATTTCTTAGGGATATTTAATCATGTAAGACCTCACATTAGATATCTCCCAACTGAGTCTCCCTTAGATGCTCAAAGATGGAAAGAGTAAACACTATTGACTGAAGAAAATATGTTCCTTCCTACTTCTCCAAGGTCAGCTATAGAGAAGATAACTAATTTGATGCTTCCTATACTAAGCAAGACAGATACTTCCTACTAAGGGAACCTTCTACAACATTTCCCACCCCTAGAGTCTAGACTATATCAATGTCCTTGTCTAATGGGAATTATATCTAGCATCACTATCTCAGATTCATGCCTCTATAGGTGACGATGTATCAAAGACACTGGTGGTCAAAGTAAAAAACAAATCTCTCTCCTATAAGGTAGTGTCCCAAAATCCTTATTGTAAAGACAAACATTTCCAAATCTAGGTTATGAGTCACATAGATCTGATTGCGGGGTATCAACTACCTCTACTAGTGTGTGATAACTTCCTACAACTACATCAACATGAAACCAAGACCATATCATGAGGTTTCACATTACACTATGAACTCTATTCATTTCTCTGGTAGTCTCACCACTAGAGAACTCATTAAACTCTACCTCAAGTACTGAAAGGAACTTTTTCACTCTTCAGACTCGGTATATTACTAACCATTTCACATCAATGTTGTCAAAGGGGTTTTGGTTCTAGGGAAGTCTTCCAAAATCCTCTTGGACTTCCACACCAAGCCACGAAATCTCCCAACCTCTACAACATTCTAGGGTGCCTCCTAGAAAATTGTAACTTCAACTATTTTGGGATCCTAGGATAAAAAATGATAAATTATGAAAATCCTTTAAAATGGATCATTATATACTCAAAACAACAAGTTTTATAGATTTTGTAAAGATGCACTTTTGAAAAATATAAATAACTTCCTCAATGGATTTTTATGTTGCTCCTCTGATTCATTGTAGTTTAGTATGTCGTCAATGAAGACAATAAGAAATTGTCCCAAGTAAAGATCAAAAACCAAGGTCATAAAATCCATGAAATTTTTAGGGGAATTTATCACAATAAAGGTAATCACTAGGAATCCATAGTGTTTGGAATGACATTGGAACACCAAATTCGGAATATTAGCCATGCAAATCCTATGATAGTTTTAGCTGGACTTGAGATTGATATTCGAGAACAATCTAAATCATGAAACCTTTTCAAAGTGGTATTCAATCCTTACAAATGGGTACTTTTTTTATCATATACTTGTTTAGGTCATGATAAAACAAAAAATACTCACAAGTATCCATATTTCTATTTTACGAATGATACTGGGTCTTCGCAATGTGGTACATGGGCACATAAGGTATATTGGTAGTCACAGGATGCAAGTCAATGAAAAACTTCATCTTGCTTATTAGTGTTATGTGAATAAGGTATTAAAGAAAGATGTACATATAATCATATAATACATAAGGAAAAAAGATACATGAATAGTCTGAAACACCTAGATCTATACTCTCCAACTATTGGTAGATGGGATACAAAATCATGGTCGTAGCGTCCACCAATCCTTTCATGAGTTCTCCCTTGTTAGAAAAAATTAATCTTGTTGAATCGGTGTGTAGACATTTGACTTATCTACGGTGATAGTCAATCTATTCTCATACCATGGAAATCCAACAGAAACTAGAAATTACATCATTGGGTTCCTTCATCATGACCAAAATTCCACATGTGATCCTATCTCAACCATGAAATAGCTTGCACTACCGGAAGATGAAAGACAAAGAAGAATAATTCCCAGTAGGAAAATGAAGATGAATCTATAGTCCTAGTTCCTCTAGTGGGATCCCCATCTCTCATATAGCGTTTATATAGATAATGGAATAACTGGAACCCATGTATACTAATACTATGGGAAGAGTACAATAAAAACATAATGAAACTCAAATCATCTCGTGTTTTGTGGTGTCATTGACATACATAGCCTGTATTTTTCGAATACCATGGCCGATAACTCACTATGACTGATGTGGGCCGCATGGTAGTGGTGGTGGAAAGATATCATAGTTTCTTCCTCCACCTGCAACTCCTCCTACTCATTTTCTACCTTTTCCTCTATAGGGAGAACCACGTACCCATATGGGATTTCCCTGATCACGGTTCTACCTTTACCTCAATAGTATTTCACCAATATTCCTGGGATTCTCAACACATATGGAAGGGAAGTTACATTCCATCTGACCTCAACCATCATACAAAAATCAACTACCCTCTATGGGATTCCCTGACTCAGCTCTCTACCTCATACGCATAAGACCATGTTCCAGAACCAACTTGATAACGGGCCTCCTATTCTGATATTCTATCAATCGTCACATACTAGAAACTATATAAGACTAATCTATAAGATGACCACTGCCATAACCTACTACCTATTTTCCTTCTAAATGAAATGTCTCTATCATTAGATCTCACCACCACTCACTGATATTGGTGGGGATGAAAAAGTGTACAATGTTGGACCATAACACTCTGCATAATCCTTGATCAAACATCCATGCTCAGATGTAGTCATCCCATATAACTTTAAAAGAGTATCTCGTAAGGCCTATGAACCTCACAACGTAATTATCCACTATCATCCCTTCCTACTAAAGCTCTAGGTGCTCCTCGATCCAAACTGAGTACATGAAGGAGGGGTAATATAGCTCATAGAATAGTCACAGGAAGTCATACCATTAGAGAGTCAACTAAACATTCATCTTCAAAACTATGCTCCAAGAGTGCCTAATTACTTCAAAAATAGTTTTTCTTCCATTTTCACCACATGATCCATCATTTTCCAAGTTATCCTGAAGACATAGAGCTGCAACTCTAAAAAATACTCTACTCCATGAGGATATGGCTTGTCGTGGAACCTCAATGGCCTCTGGTGCTGGAACTCATGGAGTATGTTGAGCCTATGAGCATCCTCAAGCTTCTCTACTAAGATTATCTACTACTCAACATGTGGAGGTGAGACTAACTACCCATCTAGAGGGATTCAGTTGTGTAATGGGCCATGAACAATGTCCTCATCACTCATAATTTCTTCTTCATGAACAAAAGCTAATATCTAGACCGGCTATCGTCGTGGAGCCATATTGAATGTTTTTAGGGTGTACCACATTCAGATGAGAATATATATATATATATATATATTTATATATATATGTATATATATATATATTGGGAGAATGATTGAGAGGTATATTCAAAGACTCATCCAATGATTTATTATTATTTTTTCTCATTATTTTTTTTATCTAACCATAGTGCCCCCACATTTCTTTTTTTGTCCCTATACCGTAGCCCTACATGCCACCAACTTCTTCCCCTCTTCTGTCAGTGCAAGTAGGCCCTCGGCCTCCCTCCTTCGCACGACCAGCAACCATCTGCTCTACTCTCCTTATCACCCATGAGAAGCTGACCTCCCTCGCTACACCCCATCATGTCACCTACCTTAAAGACCACCGACCTCCCACTCCTCAGACCAGTAGCCGCCACCTCCTCTCTTTATTCCGATGCCACACTTCTCTGGTCCCTGCTCACATCGGCATTGTTCTCCCTTCTCTCGGACATCACTACAACCTCATGTTTATATTCATCCGACCAGTGGCAGTGGACTACTGCCCATCCCTTCGTCCGGTGCACACCCCTACTGGCAGTGCCACCTCCCTTCTCCGGCCAGCGGCTTCCTCTGGCTCTGACTCCTACCATGTGTGGTCCAACAGCCTCGAACCTACTGGTACCTCACCATCTAGTAGCACTGATGTGGTTCCCCTTCCCTGCTCCGCATGCCGGACCAGCACGCCCCCTCTCCCCTACCAACCAGTTTTTTATATGGCGAACCCTTGCCCCTAGGGTGTCTCCGGCATGACCCCTTTTGGATGGCATGAATCCCTCTGGGATGATCCTACTAGTCGACGAGTATTCCTTAGACTTTAGGCCCTCCTACCAATTTATCCCTGACGAGCTGGCATGGCTCCGCCCACCGCACACCCTTATTTCGGGTCGCCTTGTCTATATCTGGCCCGATGCACCTCCGAATCAGCAGTGCACTACCCCACAAACTTTCTGCCCAGCTGCACAATCCTCGCACAATACCTTTTTCAAATTCCGATCATTGCTCCATGCATCATGGCCACCACCACCGCTCCGAACAGCTCATTTGTCAACTGCGTCAGTCTTCACATAACTGTTGACGATGTTGGAGCTCTTCCATGCACACCACAACATCACACTGAACGTTTTCCCTTTTTCGCGTGACACCGCTGTTCGAGTACGATTGCACACTGAGGTAAGGTTAGTGTTGTTTCTTTGCTTGGACAATTAATTTGGCATGTTTTGTGATAAAAGTGTTTAGTGTGATGTTTAATTTTTTATGAACTTATTTTGTGCTTTATACCCTATATTAGGATCATGTTAATTAAGATGTGTTTTTATGAGAAACATTTATGATTTGTTTAATCACATGTAATAAATTGTGAAATTAGTTTATTTAACTATGAATGTGGGGCGTATTATGTTTTTGTAGGGTGTAGGTGTGCATTTGATCAAAAATTTGTTTGATGAATCAGTTTTGTTTATGTGATGTTGTGGGTTTATTTTTGGAAACTGTTTTATAAAGTTTTTAGTGGGTTATTAAACAGTATAGATGATGCAAGTTGTGTTTTGAATATGTGTCGAGGTGTTTCGATTATTTTGTCTGTTTGTTTGGGTTCTTTTAGGTCTGTGTTTATTTATTTTAGATGTTGTGAATTTGTTGCAGCATATATGGGGAGGTAATTCCGAGAAATTTTTGTCATCATCTTGCACTTTCTTGTACACCTGCATGAGGCGTGTCACGTCACTGTGTTTGGACAGCGAGTCAAGGCAGGGCCCCCACTGCACTCGCCTTTAAATTCAAAATTTATTAATTTCTTGATATTTTTTTTAAATTTTAATAAATGATAAATAATATGAGATAATTAATTTTAAAATGATTATTTGGTGTAAAGAGAGCCATCTATTTTATACACGACACATGAAATATTTTTTTATGATCAGAGACTCAATCGTTAAAGAATCCCCATTTGGCCTTTAAATATAATTCACATAATATTAAATGTAGTTCTGGTTTATTGATAAATGATTTACTTTGATGCGCGAACAAGTTTTTTGGTTCACTTGAGAAATGAGGATTTTCCTTAAAATTGGTGAAGGCATGTTTGGAACATTAATGAAATAAATTATTTTGAAAAAATCTATTTGGTGTGACACAGATGTGATATTTGGTGTTCGTTGAATACATGATTTGTGTGTGATGTTTTTATTTATTGATTGACTTTTTTTACTCACCCTATTCCTGTTTATTATATGTGTTGACCTGGGAACTTGGCATAGTAAGTGGATCTTCTGATAATGATTACTGCACTAGTTTAGATTACGCACTGGCTGGTGTCCCCTAGTATGGATGACACTCTGGTAAGAGATTGGTCCACATAGTTAGGCCATGTTGGGAACCCAGGGCGTTATAGTATTATGAATTCATCGAGAGAAGTCATGCCTTCAGGATGTGTCACATGTATAGCACGTTCTGGATTGTTCACGAGCTCCTAGGTTCAACCCATGTTATCTATAGTGTTTATCTGTATGTAGCAGACGGTTGAGAGGTGTATTTTAGTTGCTGGCCCATGTGTACACTTTTTCCATTGCCCATAGTGTGTGGTGTGTGTTGTGTGTCGTTTTCCTTTTGACTAAGAACTAATATTTGGATTTCCAAATTGTTCAAAAAAAAATTTAAAGGCAATGTACTTGATTCTTTCAAACACTAAACTTGATTTTATATTAAAAAGGGTAATGAACTATTACTTGTTTTAGAAATAAATCTTTTTGTGGAAACTAATATTTTATATCATTTAGTTCACACCTAGAATTAGTGAATTCTTTATTTTATGGTATGTGCATTGGGAATAAAATTAGTCGGTCCCACCTGCTGATTTATTAATACTGACGCTGATTGTGTTTTCCTGTTTTTAGTTTTGTTGTAGGTTTGACTTGAGCTTGTTCACCATGGGTGAGACTTGGTTGTGGTTTGGAGAGTAACTCTCGAGGTCACGAAGAGTTATAGTCGTAGTCATGTTAGTTCGTTATTGTTGGTCGTTCTTTCTTTTCATGTTGTTTAGTTACTTTTCATTGTACTATTTTATTTCTGCTAAAATATTTATTTTATCGGGTGAAATCATTCCCTCTTTCTCTCTTTTGATGCCCTAGTGCTTGTCGCCAGCCCGGGAGGATTGGGAACACCTATAGGGCCATGTCGTGGACCGGCTCAGGTGACCGGTTTAGGGTCGGCCCAGGTTGGTTTGTGACAAGCACCCATTATATATAAGATTATATAAATTCATGATTGATCTTCCAATAGTTTCCAAAATACTGGACATGTGTGGGGGAAGACCATGTAATGGTGAGTATATAAATACCTAGTTGAATTCTCCAAAATGATGAAGGGTAAGAAATAAGAGACACAACTAAAAAGGAATACCGTATATTAAACAAGGTAAAATGAAATAATATATAAACCCAACTTGTGTGAGAGAGAGTATGGGATCACCGTCTAACAAAACAACCAAAGAAGAAGGTTTTCCAAAACAAACAAAAGTACATCTCCAAATACCATCATACCAAACATCATTCTTAAGCAAATAAGTCTAAGGACCATAATCATCACCCCTTGATACTATATACCTTGGGTGGAACTGACTTTTCCACTTGATTATAGGTTACATCTCAATAACATTTTGTGGTGAGGAAGCTTTTCCCCTTCCTCATCAGCCCAAGGCTACATCAAACCACATCTTATCACTATGACACACAATCAAGGATCTGTAATCCTAGGTAAGGATCCAAAGCCTTGGTATGAAAGGTGTATCTGTCTCTACTAGTCTTTGGGGAAATCCACTGCCCTGCTCTCCAGTAGGGTAACACTCGAGAATGTCATCAGGTAACTCCATTGTCTGACCTTGTTGGAGTGTAATGATTTGGAAGGACCTCATGGAACTCCACGTCCCAACTCTTCTAAAGGGTAACACATAGAAAAAAGTTCATCATTGAACTCTAATACCCTTCCCTACTTTAGTGTAATGTGAAGAAGAAATCATCAGGGTGGTCCAATTCCCAATCGTGTTGGAGGGAATTACCTAGATGTTGAGGAACCCAACATCCCATCCATGCGAGACTTTAACTCAGAAAGATCATCATGGAACTCCCCCACCAAGCCCTATTGGAGGGTCCCACATAGAAATGTCTATGGAAATCCCATATAATTACGTCCATCAGAGATCATCATCTAAGAAGGTGATGCGGGAAGAAAAATATACATTGTATCCCTGAATCTAGACCTGATAGAACCGTCAAATTCTATATAAAAAAACACCCAAGATAGTATACTCGTAAGAACAATTCCAAGTACAAACAAAGGTGAAGCATATGTTTGATGTAACTTAAAAGGATATCAAGGGGAACACAACATGTGTGGGGACCCACATGGTGTGTGGTCCCACTTCACCACCTTCTTGTGTCCCAATGTGGTACAAAAATCCCTATGTGTTTGTTAGTACATGACATGTAGGTGGACTACAATGATTGTCCCAAAAACATTGGACTAGGCCATGTCTCAGTGTTGGTACACTTGTACCGGACGACATGTCCATTTCCCATACACAATGTTCATGTAGTCCATCAACCGGGTTCCAATCCTTGGAATGGGTACATGGAATGTTAAATATCTACAATCTGTAACATCCTTAACATTCTTAAACCCCAGCTGTAATCAAGGAAATGGGATATATACGACGTGCTTATCATAGAATATGATGTGTAGTCTACTCTTTCATAGAAACATTATATCTTTAGTTTCACCTTGAATAGGGCCTATCCTCATTAGATAACATCATGAAGCATCAAAAAAATTGTGTACGTAATATTATAAAGTGTATCATGGACTTTTCTCATCACGAATTGAAATGCTCTCACTAGGAGGATTTCTCTTATCATTCTTCATGTCATCGTACGTTCATTCCTAGTTCATTCTCTATCCAATGAATCTTGAATATTTTATTCACAATGATCCCATATGTAATATAATTCCAACAAATCATTCAAGTATAATATATTTTCAATGGATCCAGGTCCTCAATCATGTTCTGGCTTCCCAAAAATCATTGAATTGGGACCCTAGGGATCCAAACACTGATGAAAACGAAGAAAAGGGGGGAGAAAGGCATCATAAATAGAGTTTTAAACATTTCCATCCATGAATTATTGGCCTATGATAAAAAAAGTATTGTGGTTATAAAAAAATTGACAAAAAATTTAAAATTTGGTATATGGGAACATTCAAAGTAAAATTTGGGTGCAGATATAAGAAATAACAGAGATATTCTCAATCATCTTATTTTAAGGGAGGAAAAACACATATAAAGACTCCTAAATTTAATTATATTTCTCATTGATTAACTATGTGCACACCATTTTATAATGGATATCCACTACATTCATCGTGATTTGATTTTCATTGATCCAGGGATTCATTGTCTATCTATCTCGATTCTTCAAAGAAAGGAGGAAGGGGGAGCTCTATCAAACTTTTTATAATTATGAGCTAACCTTGGAAATATTTCAATAACAATATATTTATAAATATATCACTTTTGATAAATTAATTAATTATTTAACATAAATAATCAATTAATTCTCTTAAACACACTTCTAATGAGGGAGGGGTCCAAACATCCCACGAAAACTAATTTTATATTTCATATGGGGTGAACATCATGTTACAAACACAACCATGTTATGATATTTTTAATCTAATCAACCATTTAAGTGTTGTCCCTTTTTATTTATGATGATGCAAAGGGGGATATAAATATATTTAATATAGTGATATGAATGAGGGTACATGTGGTGGTTGAGGTGATGATACACCTAGTGATAGTTGTGGTGATGATGAAAATGATAGTGATGAAGAAAATTAAACTGGTTATCTAGAAATTGATTTTCATAATGACATTGGTAATGATTATGATGGTATCAATGGTAATGGGGGAGATATTCACATATTACATTTTTCAGTTGTTTGTAAATATAGATATGGATGTATGATGTTTAATTATTGTACCTGATTGGATATGTGGATTTTATATTCATTTTATTTAAAATTAAAAGGTTCGAAAACTATTTATAACAAGATGGTTGAAGGATAATAATAGAATATTTTTACAGGATTAAATAGGTAATGGGGATTAAATTTATTTACAGTTTCTAGAAGAGGTTGTGGATGGTGTTGATGTGTATTGGGGATATAAAGCTATACCAATAGTTCATTGATCCATTGTTATAGATTTTTCCAACATACGTATTTTAAAACTTATATATTTTTCAAACATATTGGTTTTTGAATCATTATATTTAATATTTTTTGAATATTTACAATCCTTGATTAATTTTTCCTGGAGGCATCTTTAAAAGAGAAAGATCATACATTCTCTACCGAATATGATTTTTGTGGTTTAATCATTAAAAATATTTATTATAATGTTTTATAGTTATTAATGATTAATGTAGTGACAGATATTATGAATTCCTAAAATTATACAATTAAACATTATTGTAGTTATTTTATATATATATAAATGTGACTTTTTCTTTTTATTTTCATAGAAATTTTAAATTTAATTCATAAAATAATACTTATATAAAATGTTTTGGACATAAATTTTTGGTGATATATTTGAGAAATACTCATAAAATAATGGATGCCTTTTTATTGGATAAAAAATATAATTCATATATAATGACTATAATATCAATAATTTTTCACGTTCCATTTTCTTTAAATATTCTCATTTCTATGATGCAGTTTTTGGAATCAAAATTATATTTTTAAGAATATTTTTGAAAATGATCTAGTGACTATCTATGATGGTTAAGGTTTTTCTTTCCAATGGAATGAGGCATCTGATGTGGTGGAAGCACTTCTTATGAACATTGGATAAGATTGTCATGTTGAATGCTAGATGGTTTATAATAATAGGTACAGTTATATGGATATTCCTAAAAAGATCTTTAGGATTGGTGGAGAAAGAGAATTTTAACTTGAACTCAATTTATAAGAAGATGTTATATGATATAAATCATTTTTTTAAAATGGAATTTTATTACATATACTATGATATAAGTTTTTTTTGTCAAGGTATGAAGAGTTGAAGAAGTTTATGATGTAACTATAAAAAAATAATATAAAATTATTAAATAGAATTAAATTTATAATTACATTTGTTTTCTTTATATATTTATTTTGGAAAATAAAATTGGGGTAAAAATTTAATAAATTTTTTATAATTTAAATTTACTTTCTATTTTCTCTACCCTGTATATATAATTTCTAATATTTATTTTTTTAATTATCAAATGGAAGTAATTTTTAATGACCTTTTTATTTTTTATTTTTCAAAAAATGGGGTAGAAGTTATGAAATTTTATATCATGGATAATATAAAGTTATTTATTTTATTTTATTATCATCTTTTAAAAATTTATTTGAAGAACTCTACTTTCAGAAAAAATTATTGTTGATTCAATGACTCACTTTCATTATTTAAATCACAATACATTTCATATATGAGTAAAACGTCATTATATTTTGTTTAAATTGGAATACTTATTCAGAATGAAAATTTAATATTAACAATGTTGGGGATCTTATTTTTTTTAATATTTGATGATATGATGTTTCATTCCAGATTACATCCATAAAATTTAGAAGAACTTTAGAGTTTCTAGAAAAACTCATCGATAATTAAATAAGATCTCCATGTTTGTCTATGGATGAATAAGCTATTGCAAATTTAGGTACAATTAATACCATGTTGTGTGGAAATTTATTTTTTTTACAATTATACCTATAAATATTTTCACATTTTGAGTGTATATCAAGATGACAATATATAAAGTCAAATAAGGAATGATAAATCAGAATTATTTTGTTCAATTGGATGATTTTCAATTTTTGTTCCTCAGATCACTTCTGATCATGTCATAATTTCTTTATGAGTGTTTTTATTAAGATCTATTGTTGTTTGTTTATAATATAATGATCATATAATTTTTTTTAATAAATGCACTTCTGCTAATCCTTCATTATTAGAGGATTTTGGGAATAGAATGATGGATGAATTTATAATCTCTAGATGGAGGGATTATAAGGAAGGAAGATATATCATTAGTACATCTAGGGAATTAAAGTGATCATCTATTGGGATATTTAATTTAGGACTTATATGGTTGGGAGGCTGGCCTTAGGATGGGTATAAAATTTTTGATACCTTATGAAAATTTTAAAGTTACCATTACCATGGTCTCAAATAATAAATCCATCATAGTCCTCAGATAAAAAGTGTTATATTATGAATATACTCCCTAAGGATTACTTGGTTTGAAAAGGAATAATCCATATATTGTTTTCAATTTCAACTATGTTATCTTTTTTACTCGTGATAGATAAAATACCAATAATTTTTTATTATTGCAAATATATTTAATATATTTTATAATTCAGTTACACTAATATATGTTTTATTATTTTGGAAAACCAATAATCTTAATACCTATGTAAGGGGAAAAAATTTCATTAAAATAGATATTCAATGCCTCTTTTCTTAAATTCCATAGTACCTCGGGATAAAAAATTCTTGGAGAGAAAACACACACGTTGAAGAATTTTACAGAAGTGATGTAGATGATTCTGCATAATAACAATTATAGGAAGATGATTCAGCCAAATTTATTGATGAGGAGAAACCTCTTTCATCTCATAAATGGTTTAGAAGATAGGTGGAGGTCCAAAACATCATTTAAGATCAACTAATGAATGTTTAAATAATGAAAAAAATTGATGATTACATCACATACCACATTGTATTCATAGGATTCAATCGGAGATATTGAAGAACATTTGTAGAATCAACAATGGTAAAATTCCTTGAATGAATAATTGGTCGAGAGATATAAGAGCATGGATTCAAACATTATACCTATTGTACCATAGATCACCCTAGCAGTGGTGGGGTTAATCATCAAGTAATTATTTTTATTTAATAAAATTCATCTTGTCCTAGCATTGTTATGAACATATGGAATCTATTTATTATAATTGTGAAATCAACCAACACATTCATGTACAAATGGAAACACAACACATTAATTATACATGGTTCACTACTAATTTTTTGTATGATGAACATAAAACAAAAAATTTATTGTAACACTAGAATCCCCTAAGGATCAATAGATTCTTTTGATTACAATTTTTCATTTATAGTAAGTCAATTCCATGATCACATCCTTTAATATAAATTTTGGGATAACACCCAACCTCCCTCAGATCATTTTCATCAATGATCCATTTTCAGTACTTTGGGTGAAGACTTTTATATTTTATTAATTTTAAGGAATTTTACACAATTAAGTAGTTGATGATGATATTTTTAATTAATACAGAATGAATATTATACTTCAATTTAGTCCACTACATTATACTATGTAATCTTATTGAAAGTTCCATTTTTATGCTACTATTATTTTTCTGAAACAATAATCGTTTAAGAAATTTTATGCCAAAATAGTATAATTAACATAAAATATTCATTTTCATTTCACAAAATATTTTTTTACATAAAAACATAATCTTTCTCACAATTTGAATGTTTCATGAATCTCACTTGGTTTTGGTTGAAATCAGTAACATTCCTTACACAACTAGTTCAAACAATACAACTCCTCATAAAATATAACATCATATAATTATTCATTAGTCAACTATATTTTGAATGGCTCTTTTTTTATGGCTAGAAACCATATATTCCTTGAGAGAATGGATCAATCAAATGATGGGGTAGCTTCAAATTTTTTGACACTGATGACCCTTCTTATGATTTCCTTATGCATTATCCACATGGAACAAAAATTTATTGGTTCACTAAACTTATGGGTTTAATATAAAATTTAAGGCAAAACTCACGTCTATTGATGAACTCGATCTATAATTAATATTTTTTCATATATTTTTATTTTTTCGATATCAAATATTCCATGAAATACATTCATTTACTATGTTTTGAGGAGGCATCCCTAAAATGTCCCATTTTATGAACATCCTCCAAAAACCATCCCCTATATCAAAAGCAATTTTATTTTTCTACAAATACATTTTTTCTCAAAAACAACATTATCCATCATAAATATTTTCGTTAGAAAAAAATTATACAACACTAGAAAACAATTCCACATTCAACACCAATTAGGATTGAATATATATATATATATATATATATATCAACAATTTCAATAATTTAATAACCCGGGTTAAAAAATAGTCAATCTCAATGGAAATTAGATAATTGGAACATAATGAGTTTTTTCTGAAGAAATTAAAATGAAATTGGAGATGTTTTAGATATAAATAATGAATTTTGTGTAAGGAATATTCTCAAGTTTGACACATAATTTTTATTAGATATTTTCTCTACTTTGTAGACTAGAATCCATTATGATAATTCTTTAAATTATATGACATAGGATATAAATGATCAACCAACTGGATGTTAACTCCAATTTCATCAATATAGAACTGGATGATGTTTTTTGAAATAAGAAACCCAGTGTATTCATCCGTAGTTAAGATGAAAACTATGATTGTAGGATAAATAATGCTTTTCATGGGTTTAAACAAGGCTTATGAACTTAGTATTATAGGACTCACTCCTTCATCAGTACATTAGAATTTAGAACATGAATAGAAATATCCACATAAAATTTGGTAAAAAATTGTCACTCTTCATCATTGGTTATGTGGATAATAGAATTTTTATTTGTATATAAGAATTTATGTTTGGGAGGTTTTCTTAATAAATGATGATGTTGTTTGTTATTTCCATTCTCTGTGAAATTAATGATTTTATTTTCTTGGAAATTTCTTCAGAGATAGAACATAATTTTTTTATCAGGAGATTTATGGTTGGGAACGTCTTAAATATTTTGTAATGGAGGGCTTAGAGCCAATTTACACACCTATCAAAGTTGTAACTAAGATTACATAGGATATGAAACAAAAATTTGTTGATTCAAAATAATTCAGAAAGATGATTGGAATATTCTAATACATGAAATACTATATACATAATTTTGTGTGTGTGGAAATTATTAGTTCCAAATTTACAGTTTCGTAAAAAATTCCACATCTCATAGATTGAAAAATGAATGCATAGTTATATCAATACCACTCTATAATAAAGTTAAAAGTATGAAAAAGTTGTATCTTGATCTATCCTTTTGTATAATGGAATATTGGGATGGTTTTGTTGACAAGAAATTAAATATTTTCATGTGAGTATTAATTCTAGGTAAGGGGTGTGTGTACTGGTACACAAATAATTATAACTCTTTTAATTGATCACTGGTAAGGCTAGGTCTGTCACTATAACATGGGAATTTTGGTAGATGTTGTGGATGATGATGATGTCAGAAGATATTAAGGTTGAAGTAAAGCTGAAACTTTTATTTGTATGTAATAATAAATTTGATTTTATCCTGTTGATGTACTATATTTAGCATTAAATGTCCAATAAAATATATATATAATATCACATCATTAATGTTCTTGTGAATAAAGATGAGATAAAACATGAATTAGTTCCCATAATTGTCTAAAAATCTATTGTGTCCACCAAAAGAATACATAAATTTAGGTTTATGTTATGAGTTAAACCTCATAGCTCTGATGACTACTGTATAGATTAATAATCCTCTGTCTCACATGGTAATTCGAATTTTTTTCAATGGGGTAAAAATGACGATATAAATCTATTCTTTTTTAATACCTTAATGAATTCACATAGTGGGGCGATGACTATTGGATGAATTTTTTATGCTAGGTTTCTCTCATTTTCAATGGGTGTCTATATTTATTGGGTAATATTAAAAGGTTATGATTTTATTGGAATATTTTGTGTCCATTTTTTATTTCTTGTAAGGTACATATGAATTTTTAACACCGTTTTTATAAATTTAATGTTGGATTTTGTTTTTATGTGTTTTAGGGATAGATTTTTCATATTTATGAAATGGGTTTTGTTTAAATAAAGAGATAATTCCTAAAACTATTCTACAGATGTTATATTATATAACCTAGAATCAATAGGATCATTTTGGAATATGTTTATTGTAAGGGTTAATATAAATCAATGTTTTCATATATAATATGACATTATTTTTCATTACTATTGTTTCCTTTATCGAATGTTCTCATTATAAGGCCCCCACCTTAAACCTTACTTAATCTTGAGTTATTACAAGATTACACATTGAGGAACTTTTCAGGTTTAGAGTTTTAGATAATTAGATCACAAAACTTTTATTACATTCCACATTTAAACAAAGTGGTTAAATAAAAGATAGTATTCATTTTTCCCATCAACGGAAACATATTTAAAATAAAACATGGATTCTTTCTTGACATTTCCTTGGCACTATCATCTTATCATGTACCCTTCCCTTGACCTATGAAAAACATTTCAAAAACTTGGGATGAGCATAAAATGCTCAGTAAGGGATATAAAAATATGGAAAGGAAACATGAGTACATGTATACATAAGAATGAAATCATACTTTACCCATAAAACATAAGCATATCAAATCTTGAATAAATCATAGAAATCATAAGACATAAAAGGTAACTTGAGGCATTCATAACATTATTACATAGGGAGTAACCCTCTTGGTTACATTTGGAATACCCACCACAGTATATTCCCTAAATCTCTTCGTAAAAACCATAATATTTCACTCCTTCGCGTTAGCCAATGCATTGGAGAGCTATATCGGGCTCACCCGCCCTTAGTTTATCACGGAACCACCCGCATTCATAAACAATTCACAATAAACATAACATAATCACAGAACATAACCTAAGCACACAAAAAAAGATAACATTCCCACATTTTAATAACAATATAACATTTTAAGATATTGAAATAACGAATCCATTCTAAAAACCATTTTCCAAACCATATAAAACATTTAATAAAGATATTTTTGAATCAAAGTGTCCCATACCACTTTGAAGCTTTTAACATTTTAAACCATTAATATCCATATAAATAAATCCTTAAAACCATTTTGAAAACATGGATATTAATGAGAAATATTTATAAGAATAAATCATTAAATCATTTAAAACGATATTTTAGTTAAAGTGTTTTTTACAAAATGAGAGACACTTGAATACAATAAATGAGGAATAACATTTAATTAGAACTTTATAATATCATGAGAATGGAGGGATTCATGATATAATATTCCAAAGGACAATATATACACCATATAAGAGTGAACTGGTGCATAAAAACAATGAAGTCTCAATAGAAATGTAAAATGAGATGAAATCCATAATAAAGAAGGTATCCTTAAATCAAGGATAAATAAATCTCATAATTATGTGTGAAAAATATAAATGCACCCAATATAAGTTGATATTGAGTGTAAAACAATCAAAGTTCATTCACACATATTCAAAGGATGACATATTCAATAACTATATGTTGAACCCAATGAAATCGAAATTGGGTTAAGAAGTTCCCTTGGTAAAATTCGACAGCCTAACGGCATCACATAAAATTTTAGAAAAAGAGTTAAAGAGAGAGATAAAGGGTATCTCATCACTTGGATATAAAATTTAAATCAATAAGGATATAGAAGAACATATCCCAACATTACAATATGTAAATTAAAAGACCCAAAAAAAGAAGTCTTTTAAAAAGAGGAGGGTGAAAGGTTCCCTTACCAACTTGGGTATCTTTAAAAACATACACCCCATGAAAGAAGAACAATAAAAAATTGATGTAAATACTCATAAACGAAATTATATAACACAAAGAGTAGAATAATGGGCAGTACATATACCACTCAAAGGAAATGGTGGCAAATGTAGCACAAATCTCACAGGAATAAAAGTGAGATGAAAAATCCCTTACGAAAACTCGGCAGCCTATCAGCGCCACTTAAAACCTCCAAAAATGGATTGATGAGATCAAATAGGGTCTCTCATCATATTACAATAAAATTTACAGCAATAGTAATATAAAATAACATCCCTCAACATAACAAAGAGGATCTTAAAAGAAGTGACATAAAGGAGAGTACTTGAAAAGAAAGAGAGAGGTTAGATCTCTTATGAAAATTCGGCAGCCTAACGGCGCCACTCAAAACATCCAAAATGGATTGATGAGAGAAAATAGGGTCTCTCATAATATTAACATAATAAATAAACTAGGATTAATATAAAATAACATCCCAATCATAAGAAAGATGAGCATAAAAGGAATGACATAATAGAGTGTACTTAAAAAGAAAGAGAGGAGTAGGATCCCTTACCTCGGGTTCGACTTGACTCGGTCGTTCTTTAACATCCTGAATAATAAACTTGAGTTAATTTCTACTTGATTAAGAACATTTTTCAAGTTTATTATTCCTTTTATATCACTTATTTCCATGTTATAAACATTATGTAATCATTTAAGTTAATAATGTTTTTTTTATCGATATTTGGTTCTTAAGTCGAAAGTGGACTTCTTACAATTACATGTTGTTCGTGTGGTCAAAGGTTCATTATATCCAGAATGATATTCATGATTTTGATATCATATATATCATATATATCCAGAATATACATGTATTTATAATATTACATAATCATTTAGAGGTAAGAAATGAAATGCACCGTTCCTGGAGATGGTAAGCCGTACGTATGCATGAACGCTACTTCCATTTATATTTCATATTTAATGGAATTAAAACATAATGATACATAATAGTATTTTAATTCCAGTACGGTATCATATATAATATCATTAAATATATCCTGTATACGTACAACATATGGTATTAACGAATCAAATCACTTTGAGGGGGCGGTAGTCCGCACTTCCTAAAATGAAGATATCGTGTATACCCATAATGGAATCCATAAAGGTATGACATAAATGAAAAATTCAGAAGCTTAAGGAAAACATAAACATATTATATATCATATATAAAATACAGTGACATCTTAATGGCCACATTTTAAGGTGTTATATGAGTGGTGAACAATCATCGTTTTGTGAGGCAGAAATTCGCCATCCACAGAAACAGTATGTTCTTTAACCATTTGATGTAGGTGTGTGTAAGTGTAGCTCGAATGATTCTTATAACAAAATTCTTTTATATTTAAGATACTGGAGTTGTTACAAAAGAAATGAATAAAAAGATTTTAGGGGGTTGGAGAAGCAAAAAAAACAAAAGAACACAAGTGAAGACATTACCTTAAAATCGGGTAACTCTTTTTGATTTGAGCTCACAGGCTTCCTTGGGAAGGCTTCTGACCAATGTGAGGCTTCTAAGAGTTAGATAGGGACGTGGAGAGACAAAATGGTCAGGGGTTGGCCGAGCCAAAGGCTTTGGAAGTGTGGGTAAGGAGGTAGAGGTGGGGTCCTTTTATAAGAGGAGAGGAGGGGCACTCTTGGAAAGGTATAAAAGGATACTTTATTATAAAATGATTTTCGGATACAAAAGGTCCCACAATTATAAATTTCTAGGATAAGGAGATAAGGGTTCTAAATAAACCCATCAAATAGGTTTTGGAAATGTTTATCTCATAGATTTTACATTATCTTTTCATTTTATTTAAATCCTTTATTAATGAGGTAATCGCTGCAGCATCATGATATCATAAATAATTTAATTTATTTAATGTCTAAAAATTAAAAAAAAATATCATGATGTATGAAATATTTTTAGATTTCTAATTAATATTGATAGTCAAAAATATGAATTGTATAACCCCATGTAACAATTGTTTTAGTAAAACATGTCATGTTTGTGTTATTTTTTACTTTAACATTAAATAAAAAGTTATTTATGTCATTTCCCAACCAAAGTGGATCCATGGGGCCCCCAAGTTGACCCATGGATTTTCTTGGTCGGCCATGACTCATCCAATGAGGTTAGGACATGTTTCTAGGTCATTTCATATTATTAAAACATTATTTTTACCTTAAACTACACTAATTACCTCTAATCGCGATTAAACACATAAGAAGTTATTATTCACCAAAAAAAATATTTTAATCCCATTGAACCACATTTTACTTCTTAATGAAAACCATGTATGTCGGATTTTTTAAATTCAAAACCCAAAGATGGAAAAATTTCATTTAAATGGAAAATTAGTTTTTATAATTACCACTTAGAGGTTTCACCATTCATCAAAAATTGAAGTTTATCAGAAAATTACCAAAAATTCACCCTAAGCTATATTTGATATTCCGAATTCAAAAATGATGTCTATTTTACAAAATTCAAAACATATAAGTTTCATTAATTAATTTAATAATTAATTCCCGCTGTCAAAACAAATAGCGGGTTTTTTAGAAATAATATTTATGAAAAGTTTGGCACTTGTTTATGCCCAATTCCAAAGTGAAATTAATCCCAATGACATCATGGGATTAAATGGTAAAAATATATTCCAATTAAACTTTAAAACAAATTAAAAAGATAATATAACCATATAATTAAATTATATGAAAAAGCAGTTTTCATGTAAAATGCAGTATTTTTCACTATTCATTGAAAAATGAACTTTGTCAGAAAAATACCAAAAATTAACCCAAGGTAAATTTCTATATCCCAATCATAAATAATATGTTTATTATGAAAAATAGAGCTTATAAAATTTTCAAAAGTTTGATTTAAAAATGGTTTTCCATCAAAAGGTAGTAAAACAATCTTTTAAAAATACTAGTGTATTCAATGCTTAAGATTGGATTCATTTGTATATTAAGGCTCTAAAATTTATAGGATAAAAGTAAAAACATTTAACACACATATATAATCATAATTTAGTTATTTATATTCATTCCCTCCAACACAATGGCTATGTGTTAACTACTATTTAAAATAATATTATTTTATTATTAGAGTGTAACGTAAGATTTCAAAGGAACTCGTTGTTGCGTATTGGGTAATCCATCAAGCATAGAGTTCCATTTAAATTAATATTGACATTTTTTCCACAAATAGGGAGAAATATAAAAATGTCATATTCTTTATTTACCTGTGGTGTTACATCCTTCCCCCCTTTTGGAAATTGCGTCCTCGCAATTATAAAACTGGGCCTGGAAACATCATTGAAAATCCCTCATCGAAACAAGAGCCAGTAAAGCAATCACTTTAAAATAAAGAAAGATAAGTACAAAGGCCTCCCGAGTTAACCCATACTAGGATTACAAGTATGAAAATATGGACATGGAGGAAAAAACAAAGGGTCATCTTCTGATGGAGAGTGATAGTAAACATGTCTAGGAGAAAGTTAACCATAATAAAATCACAAACTTGTGATGGGTTAAACGGTATTCGATTCCCCAGTATGAAAAGTTAACAGACAACATTTTTTTTAAGTTACTTTTCATTGAGGAATTTATTTTTGAGCTTAACTAAATCATAATGAAACATACTTACTTGTCACGTAGACTTTCAACATTTACTAGATTCCTTAATCAAACTCATATTTTCTCCAAAAGACCAGTATTTTGGAAGACTTGTTCGCATTAAGAGAACTATAATCAATTTCAATAGAATCACCTAATATACAAAAGATAACTATATACATCCCATGTCTTTAGACTCTAACCAAAACCAAAACCAAAAAGGTTAATACAAGATTAGATAATCCAGAAAAGGATAACCCTTTTTAAAAAGAAAATCTATTCTTAATCTCCAAAATTTGTCAAACAAAACCCAAATTTCAACGAGGACCATTTGATAAACAATTTGTCCATAAAATTATTCAAAGTAGACCAAACTATGATTGAAACCCAAATATTTGAAGGATTTAGTCACATAGTCTTCCAAGGTACAAATTAATTTTTATCTCCAAATAACATCAGTTGCTCTTAAATTCTCATATTGACAAGTAATTAACCTAATCGCATATCCTCGATGATTGTTTAATCAGTTCCATAGATAACCCAAAATAAACTTACTCTTGATTCCTAAAATCATATAACTAAAAATAATTAGTCAACTAACCAGGGACTTCACGTAGTCCAGTGGTAGGCGATAAATACTAGTCGCACATTGGTTGTGGGTTCGATTCCTGCAGCTTTGTCCGACGCGACAGGTTGTCACACGGTCTATGTGTTGTCCTTTTCCCAGACTATATAATTCTCAAATCATTCCCCAAAAAGAGATAAAATCTTCAAAAATAATCATAACATATTTTAACCTCATGTTTATCTCATGCCTTTCATTTTCCAGCATAACATATAATAACCCATAATTACCTCAAAAGTAAGGATCATATAAACCCTAATGGTTACCTTTATAATTATTACCTGAACTTCCACATTGATTGGTCATCTCGTACATGATGAATTACAGAACATACCAAGGTAAAAGTGGTTGATCATGACTCCTTGATAGTTGGTTTAGAACAACCACGAGTTTCCTCATTGAATCCCCCATTTCATCCAGTCTCTTAATCAGAGAACCACCACAGTTTCCTTCAAACCTATTGTCACTTTGGTGCCTGCTAGATCCATCCATTCACTAAAAAAAGAAATGTCAGTGTGAGTATATCAACAAAACCATCATGTACTAATGAGGAAGATAAACACTAAGATATACTTACTCATTCACTTTATCTAAAACTAGGACTCTTTCAAAAATCCTAACCATTATGGTAATGCCACTTATGCTTAAAGAATACCCTAACCTCTAAAGTTATCTAAACCGACCTCTGATACCAACTACAAGGCCCCAGCCTTAAACCTTACTTAATATTGAGTTATTACAAGATTACACATTGAGGATCATTTCAGGTTTAGAGTTTTAGAGAATTAGATCATAAAACTTGCATTACATTCCACATTTAAACAATGTGGTTACATAAAAGATAGTATTCATTTTTCCCATCAATGGAAACATATATAAAATAAAACATGGATTCTTTCTTGACACTTCCTTGGCACTATCATCATATCATGTACCCTTCCCTTGACCTGTGAAAAACATTTCAAAAACTTGGGATGAGCATAAAATTCTCAGTAAGGGATATAAAAATATGGAAAGGAAACATGAGTACATGTATACATAAGAATGAAATCATACTTTACCCCTAAAACATAAGCATATCAAATCCTGAATAAATCATTGAAATCATAAGACATAAAAGGTAACTTGAGGCATTGATAACATTCTTACATAGGGAGTAACCCTCTTGGTTACGTTTGGAATACCCACCATAGTATATTCCCTAAATCTCTTCGGAGAAACCTTAACGTTTCACTCCTTCGCGTTAACCAATGCATTTGAGAGCTATATCGGGCTCACTCACCCTTAGTTTATCACGGAACCATCCGTATTCATAAACAATGCCCAAGAACCATAACATAATCATAGAACATAAACTAAGAACAAAAAAAAGATAACATTCCCACATTGTAATAACAATATAACATTTTAAGATATTGAAATAATGAATCCATTCTAAAAACCATTTTCCAAACCATATAAAACATTTAATAAAGAGATTTTTTAATCAAAGTGTCCCATACCAATTTGAAGATTTTAACATTTTAAACCATTAATATCCATATAAATAAATCCTTAAAACCATTTAGAGCACATGGATATTAATGAGAAATATTTATAAGAATAAATCATTAAATCATTTAAAACGATATTTTAGTTAAAGTGTTTTTAACAAAATGAGAGACACTTGAATACAATAATTGAGGAATAAAATTTAATTAAAACTTTATAATATCATGAGAATAGAGGGATTCATGATATAATAATCCAAAGGACATTATATACACCATATAAGAGTGAACTTGTGCATAAAAACAATGAAGTCTCAATAGAAATGTAAAATGAGATGAAATCCATAATAAAGAAGGTATCCTTAAATCAAGGATAAATCAGTCTCATAATTATGTGTGAAAAATACAAATACACAAAATATAAGTGGATATTGAGTGTAAAACAATCAATGGTCATTCACACATATTCAAAGGATGACATATTCAATAACTACATGTTGAACCCAAAGAAATCGAAATTGGGTTAAGAAGTTCCCTTGGTAAAATTTGACAGCCAAACGGCGTCACATAAAATTTTAGAAAAAGAGTTGATGAGAGAGATAAAGGGTATCTCATCACATGGACATAAAATTTACATTAGTAAGCATTTATAAGAACATATTCCAACATTACAATATGTAAATTAAAAGACCCAACAAAAGAAGTCTTTTAAAAAGAGGAGGGTGAAAGGTTCCCTTACCGACTTGGGTATCTTTCGAAACATACACCCCCTGAAATAAGGACAATACAACATTGATGTAAATACTCATAAAATAAAGTATATAACAAAAAGAGTAGAATAATTGGAAGTACATATACCACTCAAAGGAAATTGTGGCAAATGTAGCACAAATCTCACGAGAATAAAAGTGAGATGAAAAATCCCTTACGAAAACTCGGCAGCCTATCAGCGCCACTTAAAACATCCAAAAATGGATTGATGAGATCAAATAGGGTATCTCATCATATTACAATAAAATGTACAGAAAGAGGAATATAAAATAACATCCCTCAACCTAAGAAAGAGGATCGTAAAAGAAGTGACATAAAGGAGAGTACTTGAAAAGAAAGAGAGTGGTTAGATCTCTTACGAAAATTCGGCAGGCTAACGGCGCCACTCAAAACTTCCAAAATGGATTGATGGGAGAAAATAGGGTCTCTCATCATATTAACATTAGAAGTAAACTAGGATTAATATAAAATAAAATCCCAATCCTAAGAAAGATGAGCATAAAAGGAATGACATAAAAGAGTGTACTTAAAAAGAAAGAGAGGAGTAGGATCCCTTACCTCGGGTCCGACTTGACTCGATCGTTCTTTAACGTCCTGAATAATAAACTTGAGTAAATTTATACTTGCTTAAGAACATTTTTAAAGTTCATTATTCCTTTTATATCACTTATTTCCATGTTATAAACATTATGTAATCATTTAAGTTAATAATGTTTGTTTTGTCGATATTTGGTTCTTAATTCGAAAGTGGACTTCTTACAATTACATGTTATTCGTGTGGTCAAAGGATCAATATATCCAGAATGATATTCATGATTTGGATATCATATATATCATATATATCCAGAATATACATGTATTTATAATATTACATAATCATTTAGAGGTAAGAAATGAAATGCACCATTCATGGAGACGGTAAGTCGTACGTACGCATGAACGCTACTTCCATTTCTATTTCATATTTAATGGAATTAAAACATAATGATACATAATAGTATTTTAATTCCAGTATGGTATCATATACAATATCATTAAATATATCCTTTATACATTCCACATATGGTATTAACGAATCAAATCACTTACCCATAATGGAAGCCTTAAAGGTACGCCATAAATGAAAAATACAGAAGCTTAAGGAAAACATAAAAATATTATATATAATATATAAAATACAGTGACATCATAATGGTCACCTTTTAAGGTGTTATATGAGTGTTGAACAATCATCGTTTCATGAGGCAGAAATTCGCCATCCACAAAAATAGTATGTTCTTTAACCATTTGATGTAGGTGTGTGTAAGTGTTGCTCGAATGCTTCTTATAACAACATCCTAGTATATTGAAGATACTGGAGTTGTTAAAATAGAAATGAATAGAAAGAGTTTAGGGGGTTGGAGAAGCAAAAAAAACAAAAGAACACAAGTGAAGACATTACCTTAAAATCGGGTAACTCTTTTTGATTTGAGCTCAAAGGCTTCCTTGGGAAGACTTCTGACCAATGTGAGGCTTCTAAGAGTAAGAGAGGGATGTGGAGAGACAAAATGGTCTGGGTTTGGCCGAGCCAAAGGCTTTAGAAGTGTGGGTAAGGAGGTAGAGGTGGGGGCCTTTTATAAGAGGAGAGGAGGGGCACTCTTGGAAAGGTATAAAAGGATACTTTATTATAAAATTATTTTCGGATACAAAAGGTCCCACAATTATAAATTTCTAGGATAAGGAGATAAGGGTTCTAAATCCACCCATCCAATAGGTTTTGGACAAGTGTAGCTCATAGATTTTACATTATCTTTTCATTTTATTTAAATCCTTTATTAATGAGGTAATTGCTGCATCATCATGATATCATAAATAATTTAATTTATTTAATATCTAAAAATTATAAAAAAATATCATGATGTAGGAAATATTTTTATCTTTCTAATGAATTATTATAGTCAAAAATATTAATTGTATAACCCCATGTAATAATTGTTTTAGTAAAACATGTCATGTTTGTGTTATTTTTTACTTTGACATTAAATAAAAAGTTATTTATGTCATTTACCAACCAAAGTGGCCCCATGGGGTCCCCAAGTTGACCCATGGATTGTCTTGGTCGTCCATGACTCATCCAATGGGGGTAGGACATGTGTATAGGTCATTTAATATTATTATAACATTATTTTTACCTTAAACTACACTAATTACCTCTAATCGCATTAAAAACTTAATAAGTTACTATTCACCAAAAAATATTTTAATCTCATTGAACCACATTTTACTTCTTAATGACAACCATGTATGTCGGATTTTTGAAATTCAAAACACAAAGATGGAAAATTTTCATTTAAATGGAAAATCAGTTTTTATAAGTATCACTTAGTGGTTTCACTATTCATCAAAAATTGAAGTTTATCAGAAAATTACCAAAAATTCACCCTAAGCTATATTTGATATTATGAATTCAAAAATGATGTCCGTTTTACAAAATTAAAAACATATAAGTTGCATTAATTAATTTAATAATTAATTCCCGCTGTCAAAACAAATAGCGGGTTTCTTAGAAACAATATTTATGAAAAGTTTGGCACTTGTTTATGCCCAATTCCAAAGTGAAATTAATCCCAATGACCATCATTGGATTAAATGGTAAAAATATATTCCAATTACACTTTAAAACAAATTAAAAAGATAATTTAACCATATAATTAAATTATATGAAAAATCAGTTTTGATGTAAAATGCAGTATTTTTCACTATTCATTGAAAAATGAACATTGTCAGAAAAATACCAAAAATTAACCCAAGGTAAATTTCTATGTCCCAATCATAAATAATATGTTTATTTTGAAAAATAGATCTTATAAAATTGTCAAAAGTTTGATTTAAAAATGGTTTGCCATCAAAAGGTAGTAAAACAATCTTTTAAAAATAATAGTGTATTCAATACTTAAGATTGGATTCATTTGTATATTAAGCCTCTAAAATTTATTGGATAAAAGTAAAAACATTTAACACACATATACAATCATAATTTAGTTATTTATATTCATTCCCACCAATACAACGGCTATGTGTTAACTACTATTTAAAATAATATTATTTTATTATTAGGGTGCAAAGTAAGATTTCAAAGCAACTCGTTATTGCGTATTGGGTAAGCCATCGAGCATAGCGTTCCATTTAAATTAATATTGACATTTTTTCCTCAATTAGGGATAAATATAAAAATGTCATATTCTTTATTTACCTGGGGTGTTACACTCATAAAAGATTATAATTAGGATAATGATTCATTACATAGTGTAATTCATTTGATGATGATTTTTATACCTTGATTTATTAAAAAATCCATAATTTCTTATTTTTGAAGACATGTTGTTAGTTGATCATGTTTGGGTAGTATATTTCCTTGGTGGAGTTAGTTCAATGACTAGGATGAACATACAAATATTTGAGATTGAAGTGGTTTTAGTGTACACACAAGTACTAGATATCATATGTTACACCAATATACTATAAATAATAGTCTACAACTTCTTTCTAGAATTTATATGGTACACTAGGATTCTATTTTTAAAAAATGTTGGGTGATAATGTATGTTTTAATAGGGACATTATAATATTGGACCGACTTATCAAGTAAACAAAAAATTCAATATGGTAAATTATGAAACATCATTAAGTGAAATTATAAGGTATAATAAAACTCAAATTGGTACACCTTATTTCATATACTATAGACTTTATTGGGTATTGTTATTACCACAGTGGGTACAAAAATAATACGATAGAACATTATTATGTAAATTTATGGTAAGAGATACATCGCAGCGTTGTTCCTACTAGGGTACAACCATTGTATGTTTAATATGATTAATGATTTTAATAATTCTATAATTTCTAAGAAGTGATTCTTGTATGGTGTTAATTAATATAATTAAATTTTATTAATTAAACTAGGAAATTCATTGCGGACTGGTCTTCGATGAATTTAATCACAATTAGGAAGGTCTCTGGTTCTTATCGTGTTACAATATTCCATGTTATGAATAAACTGCAACTTATTATTCTAGTTACATTTATGAATATTTGAAGGCCAAAGGAGAGGAAATTACTATAGTAGTTTTCATTTATGATTTTTTATGAATAATAATCCTAATATTTGTTGATAAACTTTGAATAGACTATCATGGTAAATGTTCGAACCAAATTTAATGTTAGAATTTTTGAAATTCACTATGGTGATAAAGATTAAGATGAATTTATGTGCTACTAACCAAAGTTATAGAGAACACCTGATAATGTTGGATTTTAGATTAATCATTTTATAGGGATAATATTTATAAATTAATGGGAATATTAATGGATTTATAAATTATGAATAATGAAGTTAAGGAATAACAATGATAAATGACACACTAAAAAATTGAATATTAGTTGTTTTTTAGAGAGAGAAAATATGTAGAAGGATGAATAATACACAGTTATGTATTAATACTATATAATAAATTAATTAGGATAAAGAACACAATTTCCTATGTTCTATTTGAGATAATTGAAGTATTGTAATGAAAACCTATTGAATCTTGTTGGAGAAGTACTCTCTTGTTGTGTCAAAAAAATTCATCATCGTTGTATGTATTGTCCATTTACATGAAGTATCATTAGAATACTATAATAAAAAATATCATGTATGCTATCTACTACCTATAAATCATAGGAACATACTAGTGGGAAGAATAATTATTAAGGAATCCAGAACATACCATGATTAACCTTCTTAGTATTTTGGGTCATCATTGTAAATAATATGTACAATTTTTTCTATGATTGTTTGTGTTTATTGAAATTGATGTCAAAAATATTTAATAGGATATAGGGCTTATAAAGCTTTAACCAAAATGCCCAGGGATGAATCAAAGATCCACCCCTACCAAATTTTATTGAAAAATAAAGACAAGTAACAAAGCATCATAAAGGAGATTTACAAAGTCTGGTAAACACCGTGCCACAAGCATCATCCTCAACGAAGTGCCTACAACATTCAGGAGCCAAAAAGGACCATTCAGAACTTGACTCTTCCACAGCCAACTTTGATTGAGCATCATCCACTTGATTGGCCTCCCTGTAAACATGAGTCACATGAAAGATAATATCATCAAGAAGGTGAATACATTCAACCCAATAAGGTAGCATAGCCCATGGGACATTTCTGGATCTCTGTTTGATTAAATCCACCACCACCATAGAATCAGATTCTATCCATATATAACGCCAACCGAAATGTATAGAATATCTCATTGCTTTGATAATAGCCCATAATTCAGATTCAATAGCAGATCCCTGCCCAATGAAATGATAAAAACAGCCTTTGACAAATCCTCGATAGGTGCGAAAGCCACCACCGCAGCCTGAAGGTCCAGGTGTCCCTGCAGCTGCTCCATCCACATTAACATTCATCCAGGAGGTAATGGGTGGAATCCATTTAATAGACTTCAGCATTAAGGGTTTTTGGGTCTACCACTAACACCAAAATTCCTCAAAACAATAATGTCATTTAACTCATTTTTCATGCAACTAGTTTGAAACCTAGAAGCTGTGCAGACCGCCCTATGAATATCTTTGACACCAGAGTAAAGAGTGGGAGTGATATCATTAAAGAGATAGTCATTACGGGCCTTCCAAGTGAAGCTTATGGAGGCTGCAACAGCAACCATAGTCATATTCCTCACTTGTTCACTGCATTGAGCGTCAACAACAGAAATAAAGTAGACCTTCCATCGAGAAGATATTTAAAGAACACCCTGTCATGTCCTGGATGTAGTTCCATAACCTGCTAATGAGGGGAAAAGAGAGGAAAATATGCTCAAGGGATTCCACAACACCATAACATAAAGGGAATGTCGAGGTAAGATGAATTCCAATCCTTTGAAGAGTGGATTTAGTTGGTAGTCTTTTCCTCTAGATTTTCAATAAGAGCAGAAAATCAGTGGGTGGGATGAAGCAGGTCTTGAAGGCAAGAAGCCACCTGGGTGTTGGGGATTGTCCAACACAAAAATAATTGCACATAGCTCTGGTACTGAGGATCACATTGGTACTATGCTCCCTAATGAGAGTATCCTGATCCATGTACTTATAATTCATGAATTCATAAAGCATATCTAAGGGGATGAGATCCAGAAATTATGGATTGGAATTCTGCACCGAGGCAATCTAGACATGCATCATATTCTAGGGAATAATAACATCTTACTGGAGAGGTCTAGAAAGTCATAATGTTTTCCACACATTCATAGATAACTCCCTATAAACTAGCCATTATTAAGACATAAGAATCCTATTAAAGGAAGACTTTATAGTAGGCCAAACTGAGGATGAGAGGTAGTGAGGATATTCAGTCCATAGTTGGGGACCACACCTTGTCAAGGGTTATGTGTGTTTCTATAGGGATTACCTAATCCATATGTAATAAAATAACAAGATGAAATTTTTATTCTGAGCTTCAGTGGGTGTGGATCATTTCCTAAAACATGGGGGATCTCCTCAACTCATTTAGTTTTATAGAGGATCACTATCTATCATAAGTTTTCCACAATGACGGAATCTAAAACCTATTAGATGACTAGACCCTAAAACTCATTGGATTAATGAATCCACATATTCTATTAATTCCATGACTAATCCATTCAACTATATTTTTAGAGATAAGATCCCCAAGATCCACAAAATTCATTGAAAATGACCACTAATGATAATAATGATTACACCATGATGATATATATATTGAAATGATATTAATGAACAATTTTATTTTATAATTATAAAATTTGGGAGATATGATTCGAAGAATGAAATATAATACACAATGAATTCAATGTATAATGTCGAGCACAATATTTCATCCTCAAATGGATTTTGGGCCCATATTATCATTGTTATCAGATGTAGAGTTAACCAAAACAATATTCTCTATATAGTGACTTGGTTTCTGGAACTCTTGTGAAAGCTATGAGTGTAATCATTATAGCTTGGTTTATTCTATTTACTATCAAATGATATTTTCCCCTATAATACATATAGTTTTCATCTAGGGCATTTAATAAAGCTTGTACATCAATATAGCCTGAGTGGTGTGATCAATCTATAAATTATGTGTGTATTAAAAGCACATATTGTGTGATGTTTATGTCACATGAAAAAACCCTAGAATAAAAATAAATATGGGAAATGATATGTGTTCTATGGTTATATTTGATGTGATATTTAAATCTTCTATGTGAACCCTGGACATACACTAAAAATAAGCACAGTGTGTTTCTCAGTAATACCCACCATTTGATCATGTCTTATTGTTTAGTTCTTATTTATTCACCATTAAATCATATGCTATGACATACATGAATTCCATTTTCATATGTTCCAACCACCAAAACTCTCTACCATCCATTTTCAGTGAATTTCTAGATATTCAACATGGATCCCTTATTATAGAATAGTTTACCACCATGCAACCCCGTTGATGCCCCGTTTTCAACTTCCTTATGAAAATCAGAACTACTATTATCAATATTTGATAGATCCTCAATCTTGAGTGGATATAATCGAATTGATAAATAGTATTATACAAATAAATCAATATTCACTATTATATGGGAGACTTGGGATGAATTTAAATAGTAATATTAGAGTTTGAAACACTATTTTCTACATAATTTTTTTTCAATTGAGTTGCATGAGAATTGTATATGGTTTATGAATCCATCGTAGATCATTGATTCTCAACAATGACCATGAATTCACCACCACCTTGATGGTTTCAGTGACTCCTCCAAAAATATTCTAACCTAACTGAGAAGGGTTTTATCTTTTCAATGATAGATAATCCATTCAAAAATATATTGGAGAATAATTTATATAATAATGGTAGGTTTAGAGTTATAGCATTTATGAAAATTATCATGATGTCTTGAAATAGGTATGAACATGTATTATAGGACAAATGAATATTTCACCAATTTTTGATTAAACAACATGTTGTCTTTGAAATTCTATATTTTGATCAAATTAAATATATTCCTCCTTTATGTTATTTTCATGAATCGAGTGTAAAAATATTATAATTAAATTATTAATTTTTTTTAAAGTCCCAAAACACATTGAATGATGAACTATCCATTTTTACACAATAAAAAATATTGATAAAATTATTTAATTAATTAAATGAAAATTTTGAGACCTTTTAATGTCACCACCTTCAAGAATTTTCATCCCCCAAAAAAATAACAGAATATATGAATTCACTATGATTTCATTGGACCATAAAACTTCCATGAACATTATTATGTATTCCCATACTACCCTATGTTTGAGACTAACGGAATAAGTTCCCCTTGAATATTATTCTTCTGCTAGTCCATGATCACTACTAGAAAATCATCAATTTTTTTCATCCTCAACATCCATCTCATACAAATTATAATGTGTGATATACTATTCCCATATATCCTCTATTTTGTCATGTAGAAAATGTTTTGGACCAAATTCACATTCTATAGTATCTTCTGCTGATTATTAACCTTAAATACCCTTCACTAGATATTGAAAATCTTAATAAAAATTAGATAAATCTTTATCCCTCAATCAAAACACTTTAGGCGATGTTGTATTGAGATTTCTTGGAATAAAGGTTCTATATCCTAAAAAACAATTTGCCTTTATCTTTAGTGCACATATAATTTGTTATTGAAATGAGTTTTCCTCAACCACTCTAAGATCATACACACAATCTCGTTGATCAACTTCATGAATTAAAACCCAATAAAATACAACTCAGTGAGCTATGTACAACATTGGGGTGGCTTATAGGTTCTCTCATATTAGGTCATAAATGGTTCATTAATAATGAAGGAGTAATGTTTATTAATTTAGGAAAACTATTTCCATGGTAGGTGATTTAACAATATCTTTACTTAATATAGCATGTCGTCAAAAAACATGTTCTAGGGAACTTTAATGATATTTTTTATCTACTCATTTATCCATGGATATGACTTGGTACATAGTTAGAATATGGTACAGAATTCCGCATGAAATTATCACTATAAAATATACATAAGTTGACCGTATCTATATTAAATAATAATCAAGGTTAATTATTCAATCTAAACAATCTCATTAATCTTCCATCATCACAATATTTCAGAATAACTATTCTCTCAAATGGTATATAATTGAGATGAATTTCTTTTTTTGTAACTAATTTACAAAATAAAATAGTAAAACATCAAATTTTTGGATATCTAGGTATTAAATCCTTCAATATCGAATCCATATTCTACTATAGATTTTTATGTGGTTGGATCTAATTGTTCAGGGATTTGTAGTTATACTTCACCTACTAGACGATGGGGTACATTGACAAAACCGCAAAAAACACGTTTTATTTATTGGACACCAATACTAAGGCCTCAGGCCCCAAAAAAATTTTATTATACATTAATATAGTAATTAAGGGGAAATATCAAAATCTCCCAAAACATCATCATGAAATTAAATTGGAAGCACTGTTTCCTACTAGAATATGATGACATGGTCCCCAACAATAGAGAATCTATTTAGTGAAAGTCATAAGAGTATCAACTCTTAAAAAAAATACAATCAGTATCTTCAATATGGTACTTAATAACTCAGTTAAGATGTTTTGGAGCTACCACCATTGATTATAGATAAACAATATCACCCTCTTCTACTAAGGATAATTTCATCGAGGAAAGATGCTGAGTCGCCTATAACAAACTAATCATGAAATTTCCTATCAAGGTAACCAGTCATCACATTTTACATTTTCAAACCGTATAATATATTGAATTCATATTCTTCCAAGGACTCTAAAAACAACCATTTCATTAAGATAATAATTTTTTTGGATATAATGTACCATATAATCTTTTGGTTTGTTTATACCATGAATAAATTACTAAAAAGATAGTGAATATTGGTGTTCAAGGTGAAAAATACAATTATAAAATCTAAACCACAAGTTTTATGCTTCGTAACATGGGTTTTATACTTATAGTAACACTATGTAAGGTATTAATGAATCCAAATATACAAAAATACAATACTAATATTAGAGACATCACAAAACATGATTTAGTGAAACACATCGTTTAGAAAAAAAACATTATCACTCATTAATTTTTTTAACTCATAAGAATTTCATCAACATCACTAAAATTAAATAAAAGGATGACCCTTTTAGTTAAGGGTAGTTACAATATATATAATTCATGGGAAATACAACAAAAAGAATCCATAATATCTCATTAATCTATAGAAAATATACACCTTTTATATAGTGTTGACGGACTCCCAAACCATCAATCCTATATTCATTATAGTGTAAAATATTACACCACCCATTATGATTAAATTCTTGATAACAGAGACTTATCAAATCCGAAAATTTCACTTTTAAAATTTTCTATATATTTTTTCTGTAAAAAAATATTTTGTATAATACTTAGTTTTTTTCTAATCATTATGTAGTAATTCAGAATATAGAAGGGCTTCATCATTGAAATGAAAACATTGGGAACTCATAATGCCAATATTGACATGGAAATTCAGTGTTAGGGTTTTACTTTTACTGACACCAAATAGGATAATAGAAAAACATAAGTCCGGTATACAGGAACCCCATATCTCCCTTTCTCTAGATGAATAGATCATCAATCCCCAAATGGGTATTTATTATTATTTTCCTATTTATTTAGGATATAATAACTCAAATAAAAAGTATGAATTCCACATTCTTTTGGAAAATAGAATGAGAGGTACCTAGGGGACACATTGGGTATGATGAAAACATTATCCATGATGTCCTTAACTTTCACCTTATTCCTCTTGAGATCTATCAAGGCAATTAAATAAATACATGATGAGGTCAGTGTGTCCAAGGATACAGGTTGATTCTATAAATGATTGTTTAATGAGGGTATAACCATTGAATGTACCATATAAAAACATCCAAGTACCGATTAATATGAGTGGGAAGATATTATAAGGATAAATTTGATGTATACAAATAATAGATAACTAATTTAAAATTAACTAAAAATTCACAATGATTATCCATAATCATTTTACTTGATCACCCAACTCATAAGTAAAAGGTTATCCTAGAGAATTCTGATCAAATTTAATTACCATAGAAAAGTAATAATCTTCTAAAGGATAGATTAATGAAACACTAATCAAGAGAAAAATAACCTGACAAAGTCTGATGTCCATCATGATAATATTTTAGGAAATCCTCTCCCTCCTTAGAGAATGATTGAATTGTATCAAAAAGTAGGTGAGAGGGTGTTAACCTTAAATGTGTGCCTTCAGTCAAAGTGGGATAGTTAAGAGCTCCCATATGTATTAAGAACATCCTGACCAATGATGTTGTATGAGATTAATGACATGTTTTATTATTTATATGTATGACATCCAATGTACAAATGTCACATATCAGTCCTTGAACCATATTTGAAACTACATAATTATATCCCCTTTCATTTGAATATTCTAACAACCATGAGCGCCAACAAGTCTGGAATGGATCAATAAAAGTAGCAGTGGCAGTGAAATGATCTTTAATATAAAAATATATTATCCTACTATATATTATATTATTATACAAGAAATACATTCTATTAGAATATAATATCCACCAAAAGGAGGACCCTACCTATGATTTCACCTCTATCATTGAGTTTCATCCACAATACTCCCCCAACAGCCCTAAGATACTCACCAATAGAAAAAGTTCATGAAATATGTCTTATATCTCTATAAGTATAGAAATTTCAACCTCTTGACTGATTAGAAACCATATTGTAGCCCAAAAATAAAAATACTGTAGACATATATTATAAATTCCAATTCCAATAATGATGAACTCTTGATGAATTTCACTAGTTGAACACTACTAATCACTAACTATGAGGGTAATTGGAATTTTCACTAGCCCATTGGTCCACCTTATGACTGAAAATACGGATCTCATGGTTTATCTCTAACACTCTATTTTAGGTTTATATAAATAGAGGAAGAATGTAAACTCAAATCTTCAACCAAAGTCCTTGTTAATATCATTCACCTTCAATAAATCCATCACAAATCATGTCTAGATAAATACTTATGATGTCTGTCAACATTGATGTATACTCTTCCATGAAAATATTTCCTTAATAATCATTCAATATTGCCTAAAATATTACATCCTAAAAATATATTTGGAAATAAATCCTACATAATCATGTTATAAATTTATGACTAGAGTAGAGTGGCCTCATAATGAATCATTATAGTTTAATTCCACCAATGATGGTCTAAAATATGCATAAGAATTAATGGAAGAATAACCCTTTAATTAATGGGTTTATGCAATTGGAGGAATATATGAGTAACTCAATCAATCCATTCTACTTATTCTTGAGGATAATCCTCCCAATGAATCATAGTAGGAAACTAGAGATTAATCTCATATAGATATCTTATCCCACTGGTTCACCCTTCCAATTCAACAATGATTACCATCATATCTATAGGAAGGTATGATCTTCATAAAATGAGAGAAGTATTTTACCATTCCACAAGGGGTGGTTATACCTGTTGATCTGATCTTTGAAACAATGGACCATCACTCCACTAATTTCTAGGTCACGTTTTCATCAATAACATTGGATTATAATGATATTGAATTTGAATCTACGATGGATGTCTGTAGGGTGGCACCCAATATTTATGTAAAAGAATCTATGATGATCAAGGAGTATCTAGATGACATGAATCAATAAGTACACTAAAGAACATAATTTACATGGTAAATTATTTATAAGCTATCTCATCACACCTCAATGTTTTTTATTTATAAATCTTTTCATACTAAAAATTTATCAGAGTCTTAGGTAACAGATTCATTTACTTCCTAGATCTAAATTACATTTCATGTATTGAAATCCAAACTTAGGATCCCTTAAAAACATAATAAAAATATTTTCAAAAAAATACTCTCAAAATTATTATCATAAATCTGTTTTCCTAATCTAGAACCACTTTGATACCATGTTGACATGAAAGAAACCACCGAGACCCACCTAGGATTGTTTCCTTCCAAGTGTTCCCCCACTAGCTATCCATTAATTATCCATGGAATAGTGGACGGAAAAAAGAATATATATGACAAATGTTAGAGGCATTATTCTAATAAAACTTCACAAAACTCTATATCTCTAGAATATAATCTAATAATATGAAACTTAATATAATAGTGTAGAATAATATAATCTTCTCATGATACATGTAAAACATATACACTACTATGAAATGTAAAAAAACATGAAGAATGGGTAATAATAAATATCTAAAAATTGTATACTAGATTAAAAACAAAAAATATAGGTGAAATAATTTTATCCCCAAAATATTACGCGTGGAAACTAAAAACTACCAAAATCTCTAAAAACTACTAAGTTTAATTTTTACAGACTCCACATCCACCAACACCACCTCTATACTATGGGTGATTAAGACATAAATCACATGTATGGTAAAATAAGATCAGGTATAGATGATTTTATATTTACCAAATGGTATTACATAAAAAGGCCAAGGATGTTAAGTAATGACTGCCAACTCAAATTCAGAGTCATTGTGAAATGGAACAAGACATCTATGTGTGATTGAATAATAAAAAAATTGTAACAAATACACATATAAATGGACCATATATAAGTTCTATAAAAATGTTAAATTTGAATTCCATTCATAACATAAGATTTTTATTATCCAAACAACACAATTTTTCTAATTTGTATTTCACATCTCTATAGCACTAGGCAGGGACTATGCCACATTGAGGGTTATATGAGTTAATTGAGGGTGTAATTAACTAACGTAAAGGACCACATTCTAACAAATTTAGGAGTACATAAACTCTATTATTTTTTCGGGGGACTTCACATTGTAATGAGTATGTCATTTGAGGACTACTAGAACACCAATATAAGACTATTCACTGATCAGAGGTGTATTTACATTATAAAATCTCTGTATTAAATCCACTTTTCTGTTACTGTCTCCAAAGATCTAATATCCATATACAACAAAAAATTCATTAAAAATGGATTATAATTAATAAGGGGATGATTCCATATTTATCTATAATAATAAAATAAAAATAGTGGATTATTTTTAATATAATAATTACACACATGCAATAAGTTATTATCACTATTATGTTATGTGGGGTCAACCTATATAGCCTCCCCAATATTGTCACATGGTGTATATGACATAAATGTTTAAAACGTGTGTATTTTATAAAACATGGATTTGGTTATTTACCTAAAAATGAATTCTCCCATGGAATACATGTTGTGTGTGGCTAGAGGGATAGTTGAGATTTCACTTTTATACATCCCCAATGGTGTGTAATATCCATACATGATATTTGTTTTCAAAACACATCCCTTATGCTATTTTTATCAATAGAAAACCCTACACAACTTATCATATATGGGATATGATGTGCCCATAGAGATCACTCATAGTGTAATATCAAACTCATGAATAGAGACCATATAGATAGATTGAAATTGAACATAGTGTGTTATAAAGAACTAAAAAAATTATGACCATGATTTCTTCCCTATATACGAATTATCACTATTTCCACTCCACTGAAATGAATTCTGTAACCTTCACTACTCTCTATTTTCATCACCACGCCTCACAACCATTCCCCATAAATCCCATGATTAATCCTCTATTAAGGGACCTTTATCATGAACATTTCATTTAAACATCATACTAATGGTGCCCCCTCATTTTGTTCCATTCTCAAATTAGTTTTTGCCTTTTTTTATCATTCAATAAATAAACGAAATTTTTCATTTATTTTTTAAATGAACAAAAATTATGGACTGAAACTGGAATATTTATGGACTATATGATTTATTCTATAAAAAATTATTTCCTAAAAACATAATACATTCCAAACATGCAGAGATGAATAATTCCTTATATTATTGAGATAAATAAATTACATTATCAATTCCATATAATAATAAATAATAAAATAAAGTATTTGAAAATAAAAACAAATACTGATCAGAGTGTAAGTAAACAATTGAATCCCTACTTCAATGGTGGATTTCCAATGCTTGAGACATGATCATGAAATATCCTTATCTTTATGGATGTCGATGCTAATCCTTGAGGATTCCCATAATATCCTCATTGTTGTTACTTTTAAAATAAAAAAATCCCCACAATATTTTCATAATAAATAATTTATAATAGGGTGGTTTGATTATAGTGTTGACATTTTGTTAAATTTTAATGGATTCCCAAAATAGGCCATAAATAGGACTAAAAATCCTATTATTATTAAAAATACCTAAGCCAATAACCTCAATTCCAAGAAGAACTGTGGTTTCATAATTTCAATTTAAGTATCTTGTTATATGATACTAATAATTTACCACATTAATTATTTTTAGAATAAAGTAATATGATTAGAATGTTAAAAATTATTCAGAAACCAATGATTCTAAAAAATACGAAATATCCATTAAAATGATGAAATAAGTATTGTTAAAAGAATTTATAGGATTACATTAAAAATTAAGGTAATTAAACATATTTATATATATCAAATGAAATAATAATAACATTAATAATAACATTAATAATAAGAAGAATAAAAATACTTTTAATAACAATAATAATGAAAAGTAGATCAGTAATTAACATGTTTTCATGTCCATTTATTTAGTAAAATAAATATATAATGTTCTTATCAAATATAGTTACAATATTGGGTTTATGTTCTAGCCCGGACATTGGAATAATATGAATACAAACTATCAATTTTTAATACAAATGTTTATAAAAAAGTATTGACTATACTAAATTTATGGTGTGATTATATTGTAACATGATCCCCCTCCCTATATGTAGGAGAGACTATTAGATGAGATTATTTGATAAAATTTTTTCATTCACTCCATTCCAATTAATTTCTCCCTGTTAGATTCCTAAATTTCTTCCTAATTATATAGAAAATATAGTTTTAATCACATTAAATCCAATTTTTATCTATTCCATATATTTTAGAATACCATATTACATAGATCACTATATAATGTTTATCTTCGAGAGTAAGGAAGTTCCATAGCTTAAAATAGTAATCAACATTTATGAGTTATGATTTTTTTTAAAAATTCTACCAGAAACTGCATTTCTAGGATAACAATAAAGAGATTTATCAATTTTAAATTTGATCCAACCATAATGTTGGGGGATTTACCTAGAATATTTATAATAAACTATATTTTTATATATTCAACTAACATCTAGATAGTGTGTAATGATAACCCCACTCAATATGTTTTACATAGGATCATAAATTATCATTACTACAAACATAATATCTTTATGATGAATAAAAGTAATGATAATGAATTAATAATGATTTGACATCATGTGGTTTGTTGTTCCTTGTATATTGGGTTAACAAGTTATAAGAAGAATTAAAAAATATGAAAAGATTTATAATATGGAACTTCATTTCCATTCACACGTGCTATATCTAAAATCAGAGACACGATTTAAAATTATCATTGAGTAATGAATTTTTTTATTAATATGAAACCATTTATAAATTTAAAGTTTACTGTAAAAAAAATTTATTTCTATATTCGATTACTTTTCACATAAATAAGATCAATATTCATATTTCATTCCTCATAATTTTGTTTTTTTATTTGTAGGGAACCTGTTTTAATAATATTTCCACACTAGAAAAAATATATATGGAATAATGAGACATTTTTTAAAAATAATTTATCTATTTATTGTTCATTTCTTACCTCATAGAGTGATTCATATTTTATATGTTGGTTTTGATTCAACCAAATATATTATGAATCCCTAAAAATATGAACTTATATGGATTTTTTTAAGTTAGTAGATAAACATGATATGTTAGAAAAAATCTAAAAATAAACTTGTTTATCATGTGACTTTAGTATTATGCATGATTTTACTGTGGATCATATAAACATATGATATTAGTGAAGCAACAATCTTAATGAAAATACTATTAGTATATGAATAATTTGAAATATTAGTCTAATTTTCCCTATATCTATTCATACAGATGTTTCATAATTGAATTTTTTACATATTAGCTAAATTTTATCTTACCTCGGTTTAATGAAATTCTAATGAATCACCGTTACAATTTATAATATTTGATGTATTTCTTTTAACTATAGATAAATTAAAATGATAGAGATCCAATATCCCCATCACCCTAACTAATATGTTTTGTTTAATTTAGTCTTTTTAATAATTAACATATTGTTGTTATGGATGTATCATGTCCATATGAAGTATATGATTTTCCTCTCCAATCATTTAAAATATACTTAGGATAATATTATAAATATATTTCATGAGAAAAATTTAGGTTTTCTTAGATTTTTCTATGAATAACCTTCCATCAGGAGATAATATTTTGTCTTTCATGCATGCTGTTGGGAATTGATCCATGAAATAATACATTTTAGAAAAGATTAATTTATTTCCTCAAAAATTAAAGGCACTCTCAGATATGGAAATCATATCTCCCCTTACATGACAATACACTATTTATTATAAATATATTTTTATCCTTTATAATTCCATTAAAAATGATTAAAAATGATTTACTTCAACCGACTTCCAAATAATCCACATTTTTATAATGATGAAGGATATTGTATAGAGATTTGGAAGATTATAGATTTCTTACATAGATGAGAAATATATAAAATAAAAAAAGGATGAGAATGTAAAATCATATTTATATAATCATTAATTATTTAGTTCAACCCATTGGTTACTAATTTGAGAAATAGTCAACATCGACTGAGTAACAGGGTAGCAAAAATGCCTCTTTCATTAACACCTTTGAAGCTATTAAACTAATACATGGAAGATATATTTAGAAAATTGGAAAATCTACAGTTATATAGTACAGAACATTTAATTTTTATAAACATTCTAGAGAATAAATACAAATCATACAATTTAATAAAATTGTAATATCATGGTATCAAAATATTTTGAAACATTATTTAATTTTTAAGATTTCAACATTTATTTATTTGGAATCATTTTAACACACACTGAGGTCATTTTTAAATATTATATAATTTTATTCCTCGTAATAAATCCAAATTTATTTGATAAAATAATCACATTAGCAATATTTATATTTATAATAGAAGGAATATTCTTAATTTCTTTGAGAATTTCAATTTCAATCTAAATTAGTCTAAAGTATTTAATTTTTGTCCTATAGACAACCCTAAGAGTACACAAAAAAATATAAAAAACACATATGGTGGAATAAAAGAAAAAATAAATAACTATTTGATAAATTCTAAAAGGGATTACCAATCTCAATTTAACCATGAAAGGTAAATACAACAATACCCAATACTGAAATTGGTGTATTTAAAACACACTATTTTGGAACAAGGTGAATATAATTTGAGTGAATCACTCTATATTTTATCTATTTGTATTTGTGTTGTTCCACAAGATTGTTTTATTTCAAACCAATCATCTCCTCCAAAAGTCATTTTTTTTAATTTTCTCATTCTATGGGGATTTATAGTTTGATATCTTAATCTATAACTCCAACATGCATTCCTCAACAATTTTAATTCCATTTTATTTGTTACTGAATTTATAGTTACTAAATTATTTAATAGGAAATTTTATTTTATAGATTTTCAAAGAAATCATATGAACGAATTTTCCATTATCTCCATTATTCCAATATTGAAAAGCAATATTCCTAGATTCATATAATGAAATCAATCCATTTGTAGAAATATATTGGATAAGGTAGTAAATATTCACATCATTTAATAAATCCAAATGTAAATGTCAATGATTAAATCCAATTTTAGGTGTGAAATTATATGTAATTCAATTAAAAGGATTGTCACATGCCAAAGATATGATGTCTCTATAAGTCGTTCCTAATTTCATAAAATTTATAATATACCTAACCCTAGTGTATTATCATTTTAAAAAAGTTATATATAAACAAATACATATTAAAAAAATACTAAAATTTATTAGAAAGCGTTGTTGTGAAAACACTATTATAATTCCAATATAGATCACTGAAAAATTTGAATTCTTTCAATAAGGGCCCATTATAAATGACTTTGTCGTTATATAAGTCAATTCCATACAGTAATACTTACTTAATGTGTAAAGGTTATTTTAATAAAAACTAAAATTAATTTGTCAGTATCTATATAAGATCATAAAATTTTGAATTTTGGTCTATCAATATATAAAATTTCGAAATTATAATCCCTATAGACAATGAGACTTGTAATTCTAACAAACACATTAAAAATAATATGATTCACCATATTGTAGCTTTTTATTTTCCAATTAAAATGATATAACAATCAACTATGTAAATTATACCATTATTGGTGACATAAATATTGTTCCTAAATATTGAATAGGTTTTATGGGTTTTCTAACACATGAAATTCTAGAAAAAGGGCTTCATTTTGAGGAAGTCAAACCACTAGTTTTGGGATTTATTTTTATATTACTTTTCCCAATTTCTATATTTCATATCCACATAATTTTTTTGAGAATCCAAGAGCATACCTAATTCAGTATCACTTTTAGTAATTATAAAAAATCATGTTTTGAATCCAATATATATTTCTCCTTTAATTTAATTATATTCAAATATTCGTTTCTTCTATAAAATTAACAAAATTATTATCAATACATGGTTGTTTTCAGAGGGAGAATTATTAAAAAAATATATCTATAAAAAATTGTAGAGGATTATTTTGTAATCTAAATAAAACTCTTTTTAACCATTTCACAGTATAAGATTGTTTAAATAATCATCCTATTAATTTTAATATTATTTATCATTACTATTATAAATTTATGTTTCATTATAAAAAATCAACTTTACTACATATGGCATATCAATTGCAATATAAATGAAAACTATCTCTATCACGGGATTTGTCATTGAATCATTTAAGGTTGTCTCATTTTCTATTTTATCATCATTTGTGGAAATTACATTCATTTTTACTTACTCCATGTCACTCATTAGACAACAAATATAATAATTGTGTTTATTATAATATTAATAATAACCTTATAGGTATAAAAAATGTTCCCATTTGAAAGAGTTATCTATATTACTAAATTTATTATTTTTAGAATAATTTTTTTTTTGTTTTTTTGAGATTAAATTCATAGATTGATATTGTATTATATGGTTCTAAAGACCACCTTTTTGATAAGATTTGTGAAAAGGTCAATCATGACAAGAATTTTCATATAGAATCAAAATCATCACTTTTCAGATTCTTTATCATGTTTGATAGGGGTTCTTATTGATGAAATAATATTCAATATAATATTAGAGTGTTATAAAATCCAATTGAGTCTATGTACACTAATAAAATCCCACAAATGTGAGTTTCTAATTGTGAAAGTGTTGAATATAACTTCACATTCACTTAATATAATATAAATTTAGAATAATATATTATTACCACATCTTATTATAATAGTATTCTAACTATCAAAAACAAAAATCTTATAAATCCTTGTAATTAAATATAAATATTCCCCTAGTTTATTCATTTGTATAACTGCCCCAATAATTGATAACATAAAAATATTTATCCATTAAATTATTTCATTAATTTTAGTGTAAAGAGACACTTTTTCCCCTTCCCGATCCATAATTGTTTTTCTTTTTCTTTGTGATTATTGAAACATGGAAGCATTTTTATATAGTTAGCATATATAAAATCCTATATAATAATGATATGACACATATTAAATAATTATTAAATTATTATTAAATTCCATCAATAATTAATTCACACAATTCATCTATTTAAAATAATAAGCCAAAATAAATTATAAAATATTAATTTTAATATTAAAAACATATCACATCAAATAAATATGTAATCATATCACCAAGATATTTCTTTGAAAAAAAATTAATGTTAATTAATTTTTTAAGAAATTTTATGCTATAATAGAATCACATGGATATATTTGAATTAAATATATTTATCATCATTTTATAAAAATAAAAAATAAAAAAAATAACACATTCTATTAGAATAAAAACAATAAAAACTTGATAAGATCATTCGAATTTGGGTGATAGACACCAGATCACACCTCTGGATCTCCGATAACCATCACTAGTTGTTTGGTTTCCACTACTATCCTTTCGATGATGGGTTATACAATCAATGGAATTACATCCAAAACTCATTGACTCACAATAGGGTTTTAATGGTCCCAATATTCCATAAATAACCTATGATGTTTCTACTTCATGTTGAGTTACCTTCTGTAGGCTTCTTTGATCACATAATCTGTTATAATGTCAATTTAAGCATCCAAAATATATCTAATTATAACTCTTACTAGATCTAAATTAAATGTTTTTGACACTACTTGGACCTTGGTTGAAATTCTTCCTTCAGGATGATTTGTTGTTCCAAATTGGGATCACTGATATGCGTTTTCATGTGGAAGTATCTTGGTAAATATAAAGATCTATTTCTTCGTTGAGACCTTGGAATGTTTTAGTAACAATAGTTATTTATTTTATTTTATCATTTATTATATTCATCCATATATATTATTGATTCAAATAGAGTAATCTTATAGTAAGCTATAAGATATATAATGCAAAAAAATTCTATATAATGGTGAATGTTATTATTTATTGTTGACATGTCGGTGTGATTACATTAGTTTAATCGATATTTTTAGTCATGGATATTGGGATAAATAATTATTTTTGTATAATCCATATATCAAGGTTATTATCTCCCTGATGATGTTTATTTACCCTTTAGGATAGTTGGTAGCCTTGATCATATGCGGCCTCATGTATGATGTCCTAAAATGACATGTATTGGTTATTGCTCAGGTAAACCAGGCATGTGATATAACACTACAATTAAAAAGAGTTGAACTAAGATGAGTATGAAATTACTCAAAACCAATCTTGTAACGTAACATCATTTCATGAGATTAGTTTGGAATGTATTGATTAAAATTAAATGAGATAAGTTTAAACCTTGGTTCCATACAAATATTGAATTTTTCTATTCAAAAACCAACCTTGATGAACCACTAAAATAATACCCATGTTGGCCCAAACAAAGCATGAAGGTAATTCCATATCTCAATGGGCTGGAGACAAGCTCCTGGGAAAATAATGCTCATCAAGAGAATTATTTTTTCTATAAAAATAATTAAAGCTTTCGAAGGTAACAAATAAGAATCAATAAATAGTAGGTATTAAAATATATTTAAAATGGGAAAAGTAACATACATTTGATATATAAATAACCTGGGACATAGCAAAAAGGAATGAATCAAATATCCCAACAACGATATTAGAACTATGATATCCTTATAGTAGGTGGAACACATACTTTGCATGTTACATCCAACATCCAAGGTTGTGATTTTAGTAACCCCGACCGCAATGAAGTGGTGACTTCCCTTTTTCATGGATATGGAAAAAGAGATTCTTCATATTTCCAAAGGCATATCTATGGTGTGATAACCACTAAACTTGTAGGATACCACCAGGAATTCCATATCAAATCCATATAAAATAATTCAAATATGAGTAATTTTCATAAAACTAGGTAGAGTAATTCTTTTTAAATTTATAATTAAACATTATTTTCAAATAATTAAATAGAAAGTACAATATAAGAAGAAATAATAATTTACAATAATAAAAAAGTTGATAAAGAAGATAATCAAAACATACATGAATAACTCAATTTATTAAGATGGGAATTCATAATTCACTTTTATTCCTATAACCATGGATATAATTCTTGGGGTTAGTTAGATCATGGATCAAGGATCTCAAAATGTTGGTTAAATATAGATCCAAGTGTATATACATAACAATATCACATGATTATGGGGAATGGGTTTCCACCTAGAGAATGGAAATCATTCCATCATTATTGTTTAGTTAGCATTGTCATTGTTAATCCATTACTAGAAAGAGACAAATCATTCCTAGTATGATTATTTAAGACTACCCACCTATCTTCCTAGGACCCATGTGCTTTAATGATATTAATAAATCAAAGATAAAATGATTTATCAAAAATTAGTTTAACCAATAATCATTAATGAAGAAATAAAACAAATTTTCATTATTCTCATTCTCGTGAAAAAACAACATTAAATTATTTTCATTAAAACCCAAGCCTTTGAAAATAATTTATTAATTTAAAAATATATAACACCTTTCTTTCCATAATTTCTCAACATTAATCATAGAATACACTCATCAAATCATTAATTTCATTTACAAATAATTTTATAAGAATCAACACTTTGTGTTTTAATCCATTGCAAAAAAGGTTGAATCACATGAGTTGTCATTTGGAATCCTTAATAAATAATATTTAATAATTATTTGGAAATAAATTAAAAAACCATTTCAATTCAAACATATTATAATAGATTCAATTGTTAGGAACTACCTTACCAAACCACTAAACTCTACTCATGGTAGTATCAATCACAAAATAAGGGATCTACAATCAGAAAGATGAATGGATAAAATCTACCATGATGGAATCCTAGAAAGACAATTTTAAAAGGATAATCTATAATAATCTATAACATAAGGTTCCAAATACCCATATAAAGGGATACATTAGGAAATCATAATTCACAATCAAATCAAGGTTACATTTTTTGAAAGAGAATAATCACTTCAATAGACACCTCAACTAGTTATGATTCAATGATATGATCAATAATGTCACCTCAAGAATGATTCCAAGGTTGAATGGGTAAAATGGAGGTAATGATATGATAAGGAAGAAATAAAATAGGGATTTAAAAAATTACATTATCATTATTCCCATAACATACTCACCCATATCAGTTCCACCATCTAGATGGTGCTTCCCAAAAGAATCCATGAACCGCTGGAAACACTAGAGTAGATCTAGTTGACTACCTTTTGTTTTTCTCTGCTAGAAACCTATTTCAACACAAAATAAAAACATGTAGTCAACTTCCAACCCGTCAAACAACTAGAAGAACGACACCCTAACCCTTGAAACTCTAGAAATATTCATGAATAAGAATAATTCGATATGAAAATAAAAAATATATGGGGAGAATGAAATTAAACCTAGAACTGAATATTTATGGAGTTATAATGATGAATTTCTAGTTAATTAAATAATTTTCATATATTTTAATATAATATAGATCACATAAATAAATATAGAACATAAATTTCCAATCTTGATCGATAATTGATATTAAAAAATATTGAATTTGAGTTATAATTTAGTAAATATTGAGTAACTTATGGGTATGAGTGTGTCATTTACACCACAAACCATGTCTATAATTTTACAATAACATAATTTTATCTCATACTGATAATAAAGAAATTACATAGTGGGATAAAAACACATAATAAATGGATTAATGGTGTGGAATTTTGGTATTTATTTACATCAACCAAGATACATAATTCATTTTCGTTAGGTAATATCACTAAAATCAAGAGTAAAATTGTAATATAGTTGGACAGTATCACATATGAGGAGTGATGTATGTATGATATCCATCCCATATGAAATTATTCCTTGGTTTCTATAACCTGTATGAAAATTGTTAAGGTAATGGGATAAAATAATGATAACTAACCTCATACATATTAGGGTGTGTTTCAAAATATAGATAACATATATTACATTATCGAGGAGAATAAATTTAAATTAGTTGGAACATATCCCATTTTTAAGAAGATTCAATTTAGAATATTCATTTTATATCACATAATCTCGGATATGTAATGTAACATAAATATATTATATAACATCAGCGAAGATACATGATTTAACATAGTCATCCCAAATCACCGTGTTGCAATGTTGTGGTGTAACATAGTTGGATATTCACATCACACATCATTTATTTGATCAAGGGTCCCGATGTATCATAGTTTAACCTTATTATTATCATTGGGGATCTAGGAAAAACATAAGTGGACATTCATATCATTAATTAACAAATTAACTTAATAAAATATTTATATATTTCAAAAATCAATCAAACCTATAATGATTCATGTTATTTTTAGTGTGTTGAATCTAAATAAAATTAATACACTGTATATATAGAGTAGGTGTTATTTTAAAATTAAATATATGGATTATATTTTTGATAAATGATACATTACTAAGATTCATTTTTATATATTTCTAAATTTATAATAAATATTTCTAGTGTATATGTAGAAATTAGACAAGGTTGTATAATATTTAAAAATGCTATAGTTAACACTAGGTACCTAGTAGTGTCTCACTAGGTGATATTCATGTCCCATTTTTTCAATACCCTCTCAATGTTTTATCTATGGTATGATCAATATGCCTATAGTGGTAGGGGTATACTATATTTGATGCTAATTCAATTGCTATTTTATTACTGTTTCAATCATATTAATATTTCCCAATAGAAACCATCATATTTTACTAATTTATTCAATTTTTAATTTTTTTTGTGAACAAAAAAAATATTTTTTGGAAGTGATAGATAAAAAAACATTGTTATATGATATATAGGTGTTCCTAAATAAATTGTGTAATTTTTGTGTCTGAATGTGTGTGAATGCAAGGGGGGTTCTATTTAGGATTCAAAGGTCAGGATTAATAGTGTTTATAATTATTTTGGGTATTTAATACAACCTATTAATGAATAAAAATCATTAGGAATTATGTTTTTTGATTTTAGGATATTTGGGAGATTATTTATCCAAGGGGAATTGAAATAAATTGTATATGAGGGGAATCTAATGAGTCTTCATGCAAATAATATGTAACAAATATCCTAGGATGTAAACCTCATGTTAGTATATGATTCTTGGAAGGTGTAGGTCCTTTAAAAATTTGGTAATGTGACTTGGTTATCTTTTAGGACCTAAAAATACTCCCTTAATTGGGTAAATAAAGGATTAAATGTCACTCATGAGTTATATAAGACCACATAGGATTTGGATGTTTTTGAAATTATGATTCTCTATTAAAATATAGCTATTTAATGATTGATGATAGTCACACATTATTGAAATTATAGAATGATGAGTGGGAGATGGTGATTCTCAGGTATTTGGACCCCTTTAGAGGGGATTCTTGCTAGACATAGGTCATGTGCCTCATGAAAGTGTCTTATATTTCATAGTCTTCATGGCTGTCTTCTATAACATAGAATATATTTTGGGGGTGATTCATTAATAAGTTCACCAGTGACATAAACATAGGTTGTAGTTTTGGATCTAACCTTGAGATATTGTAACCACTAATGAAGTGGTTAGTTATGGTCAATCTTGAAATTAAGAATGGTGTTGGGCTCATCAAAACAGTTCAAAAATATTATTTAGGATTTATAATCACACTTTCTATAATGAGAATTGTTGGGTAATAATATGTAATAAAATGGGAAATGATCATGGAAACAGGTGTAGAGACTTACCGTATATGATAGGATAACATCTTAGGGAATCCTATTAGGTCTTCTTAGTTAGGACATATCATTGTGAGATTAGTCGATATTCTCATTGCGATGGATAAATGGGATTTGTTAATAATAAATAGAGTCTATTTTTGTGTGGATATATTTTATAATGAAATTGATGTTATGGATAAAACAAAAGATCAAGGTATGGGAAGTGTAATACATTTTATAGAAAATAATATTTTTAAACATTTGAAATATAGGTAATGAATAAATCATTATATGGGTTTAGATGGTTTGAAACCTGGTATAAGAAGTGGTTTTTTATTAGTTATTTCTCTTGTTTCTGTGTATGAGTTGTTTTGTTATTAGGATAATATAATAGTTTATAGCTCATTGAGACCATTTGAAATACTAGGATACCTTGCTTGATCATACCTTGTATTGACAAGTTATATTACTATAAAAAATATATTATATGTCTTGGTAAGATATGTTGTTTTTTAGGAATCCTGATTAGTTTATAGATTGGTTTGATTAGTTGTGTTTCCTAGGTTACTTACTAGTATGTGTCTTGGTTAGACCAGTCATTTCAATTAATACCTTCTTAGTTAATTCATTTTTAAGACTGATCATAGGCTATTGTAAAATTGGTAAGTGTAATATTTATAGTATTTATATACTATAACACATTTATATTGTATTTTTTAGATTGGTATTATATTTATACATTACCAAGTAACTATAGAATATTTATGTTCAGTTATTGTGGGGGCATGAATATCCTTTGAAACATAACATGATTTCTTTTATGATGGGGGTTGTAGATTTTTTTTACTCTTATATAAGAACTGGTATATGATGGAATTTATTAATGCAAACATTGTTGGTAACCATATGTATTTTGTTCTTAAACAATTCACATTAATCTTTGTGGATGTGGAGTTCATATGTATAATGCATAGATGATGAAACTAGACATATATGTGATCAGGTATGGGAAACATGATGAGTTTTGATGAATAGACTATAGAGTGACTTATAAAGTTATATTTAATTATATTTGGTTAATTTTGTACATGATCAACTTATTGGGTGATCCCTTTCAATAATGTAATGTATGAACTAAAAAATTCATTTTTTATTTCATTTATTTTTTTCTTAATTTTGGTTATGATTTTCTTTTAGTTGTAATCCCTTATATTTACATTAAAATTATATATTGGAATATTTTTTCATTATTTATCCACAATTGAGTATGATGATATTATGATTACATTTTCCCAGTGGCTAATCATATACTCTTGTTCAAAGTTAATAACCTCTAGTTTATGGGTAGGGAAGCATGAAATTAGATAATGTCACATATCATGGGAATTTTGGAGTTGTCCACATCAGGGAGTTACAAGAATTTTAAATTAATTTTTTTTGTTATTAATTTTTCCTTTTAAAAATGGTCATTGTATTGGTCATAAAATGGAGTGTATATAGATATTTTAATTTATAAAAAATTATGTGAAGAGATTCCTTATTACCGTGGTCATAGGTTTTTGTTTTTAGTTATTATTTTATAGTTGAGATATAAATAAAATATGATGGTATAGTTTTTTGAATTTATATTTACACTCTTCCTAAGGTGGTATGAATAATGCAGAGTGCGTCAAATATGGAAATATGGACTACCAAACATATTTATGGATAATTTTTATTTGACACTAGTTTTTCAAAGTTAAAATGGTTTGGGGAACATTTTAAAAAAAATAAGTTCGATCAGGAAAATATTCACAATGGGATAGTAAAACATAAATAATATGTTATATAATATTTTCAAAAATAAACTATCAGGGACAAAAAAATTGATTACAACCTATAGTGATGCTTTTCATAATGATATTATTTTGATATTACTGTGTCATAGTTATTTGGGTTTGGTAGAATGAAATCCATTATGAGGCTTGGGTAATGAATTCCTTAATATATCTTTTTTATAAGAAGTTAATTACTATGATATGGCTCCATATAGGTATAAAAGTTTTTTGTGTTAGATACCCCTAAGTGGGTGGATAATGTGATCTGGGATGCCTTGAGATGTTATAGATATAATTAATATAACGTGGTGATGGTGTCATGGTTATATTTATGATGAATTATAAGTTATCTTCCAATCCTAGTATAGTATGAGTATGTGTCAGGAATTTGAAGGGCCTAGATTATGTTGTGATTTTTTGTCTATCAGTTAGGACATATGTGTTAGGACCATTTCCTATATCCCGTACATTTGAAGCATAGAAAAAAATCTTTTTGGGGTATCCATATAAAAAAATATGGTAGTAGTAGGCTATCCAAGCTTTATTTTCATCCACCACTCCCTCCAAAAACTAATATTGAGTTTTTTTACCAAGAAATCACACCCCTCAAATCAAAAAACCAGACATCATATTTACCATTCAAAAAAATATTCTTGATGTCAACATCAGGTGAAACCATTTCCAATCATTGGGAAAAGCCTCTTAACAACTACTATCAAAATTAAATTTGATACCTACTACTTATATTATTCTATATACAAAAAAAATCCAACAATAAAATTTTGTAATTTAGTTTTTTTCCACCCACAATACACCTAGGAAACACCATGGTTATGATTCTACTTTTCAAGAAATTTCCTACTGCTTAGCCCTTCCAAGATAAAAAAATAATCCCTTTTAAATAAAATTCAAAAATTAATTATTTGATACATGGGGTAGGTAATGAAAAATTATATGTTATCCTTTAGTCCTTGTGGAAACAGATGTGGGATCTTTTTTACCCAACAGTATAGAGTATACCTTGATACGGTGATTGTTCATCGGATGTTTGGTAAATGGGTTATATTATTCCCTCATTCCTTAATGAAAATATAGTGGGTGTCATATTCAATGGAATTTCAACATGATTATATGATTTTGGATATTCATATCATGGGTAAATTCATCATAATTTAAAATTAATATTTCCAATGTGTGATTTTGTGATTGGTTTCTAGATGGTTAATTCCTCGTGAACCTTATAAATTAATGAAGAAATAGTTATTACTGATAACTGTTATTTTTTTTGATTGGGATTAAAGGGTATATATTTATGTGTGTGACACATATATTTATGTGATACAACAAGAAAACATGAGTTTTGGGTTATAATATGTTTATTTAAATTTAACATTGTGTATAAATAATACATATAAAGAAAATTTACTATGTAGTGGTAAATAATTAGTTAGAGATGACTTACCATACATGTTATTAAAATTGAGAGATGTATATTGATTGAATTTTCTCAAGATTTTTTAGTTCCCGGATAGGTTCTGGATCTATGATGAGACTCTAGGGGGACACCTTAATAAAAGTACACATGGGGTGTGATTTTGAAAATATTGGTACCACATAATATTTATAAAATATGGTGGGGCCACTGGTAAATAATCAGATACATTAATGTGTTTTGTGGATTGGAATTTATATTTAAAATATATATGTATGGCTTAGAATGGATATTAGAAAACCTAGACACCTTGTTTTTCCTGACATATCACTCATAACATGAAATATTATAGAAATTATTTGGGATAATTTGAAATAAATTCTTCAAGATTTTTTATTTTACAATAGTTGTTATGGAGATGGATCATCAGTATATCCAATAATGGTATAATATGGAATATTTGTATCCTTATAACCTAGTGTAAGGAATAAGGGAAGTCTTTTTCAATTGAACAACAATAGATTGAGAGTATTTACACATAAGATGATATTATAATCCATATATTTCAATGCATAAGAATGAATGATAAAGGAATTCATATATAAGGGAGTACAACATTTAATATTCTTTTTAAGGGAATGAACTTCATTATGAAAAAATTGGTAACATCAATGTTTGTGTGTCTAGAATTTGTTGAGTTAGTAGATGTCACATTTAGAAGAAAACTATTGTGTCTGAGAGGGTGAGTTATGTTTGGTTATTATAATCAATTGTTGAATATAAGTTAATATTTTTAAGTATGATGGATTTTGATGTCATATGGTTCTGGAAAATGTTTTCACATTGGTAATTCTACACAAGGAATAAAATGACCAAGTAAAAAATGGGTGATTTAGTGATATCATGGGATTCCATAGTGATGGAAGGGAACATCCAACTAATTCCCTAATATATAACATATTTGGAATTTATATTTGTCCTTGAAATACAATAAGTACCATTGGTAATTATATCAATGTAGAGAATAAGGTAATGTATAATTATGATTAGGAAAATTAATATGTTAATACTCCTGGGAGGAGAACATTTATAAGAAAGCTAAATTGAAGGATAGTTTAATGTATCAGATGTTAAATAATAGTTAAACATAGGTGTGGTTTTTTTTATGATTCTACAATGAAGGTTATAACCTGAATTTGAAATCATGATAAACTGTGGTAATGTGGAATCAATGTTAGATGCTTCATATAGAGAATAATTTATGACAGGTATTGAATAGGGAAATAGTTTTAAGTAAATATCTAATTTATTTTGAAGAAGAACATTAATGGAATCGTAGTGTCCAGTTCCAAAAAATATATTGAAGTCGGAATAAAAATCAAAATTCTAAACAAGATATTGGGAGAAGATTCAGATTCTAAACATCAATTAGAATCTATATAGTTTGGATTTATAAGGACTTATTACTTTAATTATTATTGGTGATAAAAATTTTAAAACCTTACGAATCAATATCTGGGGGTGTCTTAAAATTAAAAACTTGATTTCTATTTTTTAGGCATATAGCATGTATAGAGAAGTTTTTTTATATTTTTAGAGGTTTGGTTATTTTTTGGGTGTTCATTTGGAAGTTATACTAGGTTGAAAATGTGGATACCTCATTGCTAAAAGGTGTTATATTCCAATGGGATTCCATGAGAGGGTGGATGGGTGAATTATTGAAACAAATTATTTTACTTTACATCATTGAAAATTATTCTACACTATTTATTTAGAATATCATATATTCAATTTTTACATTGGTTATAATAGTTTATTTAATTTAAATATTATTAACAATTAAGTTTATGAATCACACTCCAAAAAATACAAACATAATGGGAATAATAAATTTAAAAGTTTCAATTTCAAAATAAATATGCACATACTTAGAATGAATTTAATAACATAAAATATCATTATTCACTAATGATCATAGATATATACATGTTGGTTTTATCCTTGGGATTATCTTCGTAGAACTATCTCAAGAATGAATCAACTTGATCCCTTACAATAAAACTACATGTCTGTAAAAAAGAAAAACAATTGTAGCAGGCACCCATATATTATTTTATTTTACTATAGATAAAAACTAAATTCACTTTAAATACTCATACACATTATCGGTTATCATGTAGTGGGTGAAAAATTTACTCTATAACCAAAAAATATTTTTACTTCTCCGGGAGTTTTATTTTTTAGCAATAAAACCAGAGGACTTTAACAAACAATTATACTCTTAGTATAATCCAAAAAAAAATTAATTCCACGTTCTCTATAAAAGAAACATCAAATGACATATTCCTAGTCTATTAAATTTAATAACTGAATTAATTAAGAATATAAAATATATTGACTAATTTACCCCCAAATGACTGAATCAGGCGGCTTTATTCCATAGGAAGTCATCCATATAGAATAGAGGTTATTATCTAATAGTGATGGTATACTGATATTGGGGTGATTGTATACTATAGATTAGATATCCATAAATAATAGAGAAATTATTAATAATTAATAGTTATCCAATTAAAATATCAAAATAAATAAATTATGACCATCATCCAACAATAACTGAATAATATAACACATGTTATATCAAATTGAAACATCCTAATGTAAGACAAGTTAAAAATTCATAAAAAATATTTCTATAGGGGAAATTATATAAAAAATGTTTCAAAACAAATGAAGGATACAACAAGAAATGACCAAATTCACAACTTTTTACTTCTGTCATTCTCCAATCATAGAACTCCATCTCATCCATATACTTTAAATTCATTTTCCTTTGTTGTTCCATGGACTATAAAGTCTATATGTTCACCATGATTCCCAACAAGGGTGTGAGTAAATATCAATAACCGACAAGAATTTTTGTTCAAAAAAATATAGAATATTCAAGTGGATACACATAGTTATATATCATTAATATTAGATAAATATTAATAATATAAATAAATATCACACCCTCAATTGCTAAACATGAAACCCACAGAGTGATAATATCTTCCTAGTCCAGCGATTGAATAATTCTGAATATATCATCATAATTAAATGAGGCAACTGGGATTGAACATTACCATTACTACAAAGATCTAACCTTAAGGGATTCATGCATTTTGTTCAAATTAATTATAAAAAATGTGTAAATCACCCCAATATCATACGAATATTAGATATTAGGAATTTCAATACCTACTCAATATATATATATATACATATATTGTGAAAATATACAAATATTTAAAATGACATCAACTCTTAGGTAACATTAACCCTTTTATATTAACATATCAATAACAATAACAGTGACCCAAATTAAATGGTGATGTTTTCCCTAAGACATCTTGATCTCCTCTCGTGTTAATATAAATAATTTAAGAAAGGAGGATTCATGAGTATAATAATATCTACCCAATGGGATCTCAATCTCTACTCATTTTAATATAAATTTAAGGTTAAAAGAATCTTAGGTCAACACCAGTACAATCCACATTCCCAACATCATTCCCTAACTTTATCTCAATGAACAGTATACATGAAACCATATAATGTAAAGAATGAAAACTCAAACCACATATATAACATCAATATTTGAGGATATACAATAAACCATATAACCATTTCCAACTTAAATTAATGGAACAACCTATGTTAATAATGTATCCCCCATCAATTTTGTGTATTTCATCTTATATCACGGACCAAAATATCATTATATAACTCGATTAATACCTTATTGGGTTTCAACTATATGGTATAACCCACATTATCTTAGTAACATGTAAATTGATGACTATGTCACAAATGAATAATGAATGATAGACCAATCAAGAATCTAAACATTCTTACACTCCTTATAAATGCGAAGAGATAAATTTCAGATTAATTTGGGTTCGTGCACACACATTTGGTGTGACCACATTCCACATTCTGCATGAAGCACCTGTAAGCTAATGGAATATTTTAGGCACAATTTACATCAACTTAGTAGAATCCCCTATGTCAAATATCATTATATAATTATTTTTCTATCAAATGCTTTACAAAAAACAATCTATGATTAATGAATTAGGGGAATTTGGAAAATAATGGAGGAACAATGACAGAAATGGATAGTATATTGATTTTGATTGATATAATCACCACTATTAATCCTCTAGGATAGAAAAAATGTGATTTTTAGCACCTACGTATGAGGTTTTTTCTTTTGAGATGGAATGATATTAATGAGTCATCCATAGGGATGTGGGAATTTGGTAAAACCAAATAAGGGAATCCCCATATAATAAAATTCTTAGAAAGAAAATATAAATTAATTAAAATTTAAAATAACTACTTTGGGGAGTACTAGGAAATCACTCCACTTTCACTATGTTCCCAATAACCATTGGGTACCTATCTTGAGGTCACTGGACATCATGTGGCATTTTGGGACCTCCATATTTCATCATATATCTACTGGATACCCGATTTATTGGAACTTGTTACTCAATAAAATCTATCAATAAAGACAGAAATTCCACACAATGGCTTTTAACTTGGAAATCAATCCTCTACATTTTCCAACTCCCTAAATAGGAAAAAATTATCAAGTTAGAAAATTCTTATAAAAAAATTAAATACATATATTTCATAGAATGCATGGTTCTTTACATCATCTTATTCAACATAACTACTCATCCTTGTGAAGAATCATTGGAAATCAATTACAAATATCAATGGATTCCATTCAAAAAATATCTCCCCTGGTTCACATGTTTCATATTTGATATTCTTGTTCTTCTACATTAGAAATATCTGGGTAAAAATCATCAAAAAGAGGATATATTCACTACGGTGTACAATAAAAACTATATGTCCCTTGAATGGAACATCATCTTATAGATCAACATCATCAAAATAATCCTATTAGATTTATAGGGGTGGTAGCTCCATTTTAACCATGGGATAAAATATACCCACAAGGGGGTGGGGGGATTAGGATGTTATGTTTTTTTTCATATTTGAATAGATCTTGTTCTCACATTGGGATGAAAACATTAAACTAGTTAAACTGATAGACACGAAATACCCAAATATAAAAAATAATCAATGAATCATAAATATTTTACATGGTTCATCACTAAAAGAATCCTAAAATAGCTTTTAGAATATTGTTTTGAAATATCAGGTCATTTCACCAGTCACTATGGATGATTACATGTAAGTAAATATACACTATTTATACACGGTTCACTTCCCCTTTCTCCCAATTTATTCACTACTTCAACAGAGAGTTTCAAAAGAATTTATTACTCAATTTTTACTGACAACAAATATTCATAATTGATAAACATTAAAAAAATATTTGTGTCTCCAATGTTCTTCATATTCCTTCAAAATTAATAGATATTAAATGATTTCATTCTATTCATGATATATCAGTTATTGATTTCTAGAAATTTATAAAAAATTCTACTTATTTCATTCATCTATAAATATACTATATAAAATAAGTTGTTGAATCGTTTAATAAGAAAAAATATATATTATTTTCAGACATTTAACATCCTCTAAGAAATTTACATGTTAATCTTCATGAATGAATTAGATAATTTCTTCATTTAATATTGCACAATATATATAATTAATCTAAATATTGAAAAAAAATCAATAATATTTTCCCTTATTGTGACCATGAATCACGCTCTAAAATTTTACATGATTAAAATTATTTGAATAACCATTTATATTGTCCTATAATATTGAAATTAATCCCCAATATTCTTTCACATTAGATGTTAGAAATTTTTATTTACACCAATTATTTTTATGAATAAGGGAATTACTAAAATCCCGTGAATATTCCCCATTTGAATCTAAATAAAAAATAGCTTTATCAACATTTAGTATTTCACTATTTTTTACTTTCTACTCATGGAGAAACACCTATGAATCTATGTTTCAGGATTTTTTAGGCCATCCAATATTCTTATATACAAAGAAAACCCCTACTTTAGTCATACTCATCCTTTGGATTAAACTTATAATTATTTTGATACACCTAAAATACTTATACTGAGCTTATGAGAACCATAATTTTAATCATGCACAATATCCAAATTTCAAATGCCCCAAATTAGTCTCATTACATATTTAGATTAATTTTCTAAACTAAAAAATATTTAAATATTAATCATATCAATCTATATAAGTTATAAGATAATGTTATGTAAATTTATAAATTCATATATTATGGAATTAATTATATAAAATTATATATTAATGTGATTCAGCTTCAGAAATTCCATGACTAAACCTAGACAACATTTGAAACTCCAAATTTATATAACATGATCATATAAATTTAGAATTAATAATATTTATGTTCTACATCCATCATTTAATGTTATATAGCTTTTATAAAATCTATTTACTCTTATCTAGTAGCTTGTTTAATCTTATAAAACCTCTATTCTCATTAATTTATTTATATAGATCATTTATAATATTTTAGAATCTTATGCAATTCTAAATTTTTCAGTATTTCTCTATAATATTATAATAACATATTAAGTCATGGCCAAACAACTTCTTAATAAATGTTAAATAAGAATAATATGAAAATTTAACTTATAAATCATTAATGTAATCAAAATTTTATATTAATCCATAAAAAGGCTTTAAGATGAAATAAATATCATCTTTGATTGTCATCAAACACAATCTGAACACATCAATTGCACCCTTGCTTCCAAAAATTTCCCATTTTGGATTTTTAGTAATCCGTGTTATCCTTTCAAATATTCATAAACTTTAAGCTCCTAAAATTCCCAATAATAATGGAATTACCCTTATGTCCCTCAACATCTATGTGATCATTTCCTAGTGAATAAAATATGAAAATAAGGGAGAAATCGATTTATACCATTCTTACCTTTTCACTATTATGAATAGGAAAAATGATATAAAGATAACATTACCCTAATTAAAGATGGATTGAATGCAAAAATATGACTCATACTCCGGAATAAAATTTACAAAAACAATGTTTGATAGTTTTTTGATTTTTGAAATTTGATCATACTAGCAGGAATGTATGTTCATCTGGATACATTACATGAGTGAATGTCATAATAACTTAGTATGGGAAATGGATACATAATACTGACTCAGTTTTGTGTCATTTTAAATTTTTTGGATTATTGGAATGAATATTTAGGAATTTAATTGGGTTATCATGGAGTTTCCTTCCAATGTATGTGTAAATAGATCATAGACAGTTAACTTGAAAATCGCAGTTGAAGTGGTAAATTCTACAAAGTATAAATGGTGGATAAGACCAATAATAGTCACCATGATTAATTGGATGTGCGAGGGAATAGGTTTGACAAAATGAGCCCACATTTTAATAAGAGGGGTGGGGTCAATATTCATACCTAATGGCAATCAATTATTTAGTTCCATTAATATGATGTAAATAATAATGATCTCTAATGGAGGGAGGCATATGGTTGAAAAAATTATTTATTTTTATTATAAATGTGTATGTATGTTTTTGAATGGGTTATTTGTAACAAATATTCATTTTTTTAGTCATTGGGGGATTGATATTTGATTATATGGATGGGGTATTTTTTTCATTTCACTTCTAGTTCATAACATTTTGAGGTATTTATAGTTAATTAAATTTATAATAAATTTTCCATAGTTGATCTTCCATAGTGTGGTTTTGTAATTGTGTTTATAGACCCATCAAGTGGTAAAAGATATTTTGGTTTTTTTTTTGGTTTTATGAACTAGTTAGTAGAGTTTTTACAACATTATTTTCTTTATTGATTTATATTATAGTGGGATTTCTATAGTTTGGAATGAATAGTGTTAGAAGGAGGAATGATCCATATTGAAGAATTTCTGAGGATGGACTTTAGATTTTAATGGTTATAAATTGATGATTAATTTTTTCTATAAGGACAAAAAATTGTGTTTATGGTTGTAAAATTGAAATCAGTGGTTAAAAATGCATTGAGTTGTTTAATAGGAATTCAATTGGTGTGATACCGATGATGTTGGAAAAAATATTATTTTTAACATCCATTAGATAAATACCAATACGGGGATAAGTAAATCTCATAATGATACATATATACACACCAAAATATAATACTAATAAAAAATTCATTCATCATGTGGAGGTTATTCGTCATGATAATATCATTATGAAATACAATAGTTTATCATTAAACAATATCCTCATAATTTTGAGTAATTTGAAATAGTCAAGAGTATAGTTTGTGAATGCAATGTGGTATTTTTGTAACTATCAACACTTTTGGAATTTTTGGATGTGATGTTGGCTAACTTATGTAATTATTATAAAAAGACCTATCATTTGTTTTTTGATGTTTTTTTATCTCATTATATATACATTTATTAAGTAGAGGGAAGTCCAGTTATGTTTATAAACAATTCTAAATGTGGAAGGAAGAGGAAAACCTATTTCAGAAAAATCTTAGAATAAATGAATGGATGTGGGGAATGAAATAGAAGTAAGTCATCTAGTTATGGACTTGTGTGTTGAAATTTCTAGAATAAATGGAGCTTGAAAAACAATTGTATGAATTATTATGTAAATTATAAAAAGGTATTTTCAATAATATCATCATAAACTATAGCTGAGGATATAGAATAATTACCACTATGTGTTGATAACCCATTATAATCATGGACTGTCACTTCTGGGGAATCATTCAATTCTGTATACTTGAGGGGATGCATGGTGCATAATATTACTAAAAGGGATTCAATGGTCCATCTTATAGATTATAAATCAATTTATACCACGAGGAAGGGTGCAAATAATTCTTGAAAATAAAACATAATCTTTCAAGAATTCCAAATAGTTTAGTAAATAACAGGGTTACAAAATAATTTTATTTCAATAGATTCGATAAATCATTCCAGTTTTAGAACAACAATTATAGATAAGTTATTTATGATCACATGGGGATCCATTCTGGTTGTATTACCCCCCAGTTTCAAATATTGAACACATTTTTGTTTATATTATTTATATATATTTATTTTTTTATGATTCAGGTGGTTCAAAGTTGTTTTGGAAAGTTTTGGTGGCCTTTCTTGTGGCGTACATTTTTAGAATGATAATAATAATCCATGAATCAACTATAATAACAATGTGCCTTATAGAGGGAGGTGAATTATGATCACACCATTGGTGATTGGTTTATCCAATTTGTGCATGTGATCTGAGAAAAATATGTGAAACTATTGTCATTGAGACAGTAGCTCATTTTTGGTTGAGGGAAAAAATTACAATTTTGCGAACCAACTACATGGGGTGTTAGCGTGAGGCAATAGAATCCACACAATTAGAAAATGGTTATCCAAACCATGTAGTGTAACCATGTGGTGTACAACCATCCCTCCAAATAATTTCTGATATAATTTTAATTTTTCAGTGAAGCACTCAATTTTCCCCTAATTCATCCATAACATGAAATCCTATTTCTCCAAATACGTTAGATATGTTTCCATATTATCCAAGAGTGATTGGTATGATAAAGAAAGCCTATTGAAGATGTATATTCCTCAACAACTCTCATTTATAGGTTGTAATTGATTTATATCTTATCATTTTATTTTGTATAACATCAGATATAATATTCTATGTATATATCCAGGATCCTTGATGGATTTATGATGGATTGTGGAAGGATCAAGTGAATGAATGGTTTTTATGATTTAATATATATAATTATTTTTTTCATTGGTTTCTCCAATATTGGTGAGGTAGGTGGATTCTATCTTGATTCAACATATTAATAACATGAAGTATTAGTTTTAAATTAATAAGTTTCTAGAAATTTGTGATTAAATTATTGGTAGAATATTTTTGGAAATGTTTTTTGGAATTGTCTTAGTAATTGTAAAAAATAAATTGCTTTTTGGAAACCAGTTCTATATATTTTTTAAATAATGATTTAAAATAATTAGTTTTTTATGCATGTAATGTATTTTATGAAATTATATAAATAAAGTAATATTTTGTCAAAAATGATTTTAAATGATGTTGGAATAAAGTTTTTGGCCTACGTTTAATGAGATTGATAATTGACATGATGTACAACCATCAATGGGAAAGAGTAAGGACTTAAATTTCCACCATCAGTGGTATCACAAAGATTTAATGTGTGTGTGTGTGGTTGTGTTCATGGAAATGGAAAATATTATTCCAAACTGATTTTGAAATTTTTATATCTTTGATATATTTAATTTCTTTTAAAATCCAATTTTTATTTGGAACCATTTTGGGTGTTATGTACACTTATTTGAATTGTTTTAAAATATCTAATACAAATTTGATTTCAATTTTTTCCCAAGTTTTATGAGTTGGGAAGGAATTCTGGAATTCCTAGTTTTTTATACTCACCCACATATTATGTACTATTGTGTGTTTGATGATTTCATCTGTTAGACCACAGATAAAGATATGTTATCAATGTTCTTATGTTATGCCTATTAATACTATGGTCGTGTCTAGTCATGTATGATCATGAAGCAAGTTGGGTATTTCTATTTATATGTATATGGTTGCATTATCTTTTTTGAATTTGGTTTTCTTATTATAGTTTATTTGTTTTCCACTTTTATTTTTATGTGGTTGTTGGTATGGTTTTGTATTTTTTTATATTTGGTACTCAAGAATCATATTTATGTTTGGTTTTATATATTTACCTTTTTAACAATGTTTATTTTTAAACAGTTAATCATCCCCCAAATTTTTAGGAGTCCGTTAGAATTTATTTTTAGACTTTTGTGTCTTCGACATGTCACCTAGGTTCATTGAAAACCTTCACCTCTTACCAAGCCAAAGAGTGAGGGGAGGGATTTTAGAAATGGTAGGACATTGCTCGATCCTAGAGTATCAGTCATAGAAATTTGTCTATTATATGGATGGTAACAAGGTTATAACTCTATCATAACATGAAATGTAGAGAAGAAAATGGGGTAGTAAATATTTATATGTTGAACTTTATTTTACAATGGAGTCTGTGTTCATAAGTGTTTTAAGACACTTCTATGTGAATTTTCATGGCATCATCATGGGTTTGGCCTATTAAAGATTCATGAAATAATTGTTAGTATGAATTCCCGCAAGGAATGAATCTAACATTATAGATCATATATTTTATGATAATGGAAATATGTACTTATTTACGAGAAGTGTTAAAAAATTATTCCAAATGGGGAGGATGTAAAACGATTGATTGTGTTATTTTGAAAATGGATAAATTGGGATACTGTCGATATACATGATTATAGAAATCTATGTGGTTTTATTTTTATATGGGGTAATTTTAAAAAACTTGAAGTCAGTTTTTTAATATTGATTCTAATTAGAGATAGTTTTGGTTATATATAATTGTACTAGTTTTGAATCCTAGGAACCCACTAGAAGAACCAACGGAGAATGTTGTTGCTCCTAAGATATAGGTGAACCAATAGTTGGTTTCGAAATTGTCTATGTTTTACAAGCCAAGGATTGAGGAAATAGAATGTATTAACTAAGGAAAGATGATCACTCAATTGAGTTTAATAAGTAGACACCTCCCAATGATTGGGGAACTTGTGGACTAGAAAAAGTAGGGTGTGTGGATGAATAACAAGAATAGAAGCAATGAGTTACATAGCACACCGACAGAGATAAAAGTGATGTAAGAAAAATATATGTTAGAGTCTATATCTTAACATTGGTGGTCTTTAGTAGTTTATGCCATATTATACCAAATCATGGTATAGGAACATATCGATGTATTTTTCAAGAAACAATTATATCTTCACTTGTTTAGAATTGATTGAACAACTAAATTATTTAGTATGATTTAGGAGAATGTATTGGTAATAGAGTATGAATAAATATTTATAAATTTAGATAACATTTCATTATAATTGTATGTATGTAAATCCTCGAGGGAATGAAATTTTGAAGTAGGGTTGAAACCATAGATTCACTAAAACATTATAATACTTTTTTAATAGATTATACAAGATGGTAGCAGAAAGGGTAATTTTGGGAAACATAGTTAGGGTAATAATGTTTATTACAATGGGATTAAGTGGTAACTCAAACGCTGGAAAAAAGAGGAGTGAGGGGACCTATTCTTAAGTGGGTAGTATGTGTTAGAATTAGACTATGGGATCATATAACTTAAAACCTCAACTGAAGTGCAAGAGAAAATGTTCTAGTATGGTTCACTGGATCACATCATGAGATATTTTATGATACTACCTATATAATGTTACAATTTCAACCCAATGAGACATCATTAGTCATATTGTTGTAGCACACTAATATCAGGTACTAGGGAAAAATCTCACACATCTCAACCATTGTATGATTAATCTGAATGAGTGATAAAAATAGATCTTTTTTGATTAACCAAGCAAATATCATTTTGTCTAGAAACACAATGACTCATCAACTAGTGAAATATCAACATGGATAAAGATAAAAAATATAAAAACTAATAAATTTTATAGAGATCATTAAGTGATCATGGATGATCAATTTGTACCTTCAACGGTGATTGGTTAGATTATTTTTAACTATATTTTTGTGCATTATTTTATTCTTATGGGAGAACCCCCATTCATTTGTTTCTTCCTGTGAAATTTATCTTATGGGTTTACATGTTGAGATGATTTATTCTCTTCTCAAAATGTGATAAATTTAAGGAAAATAAAATTTTCTAGAATTTAAATGTGAAGGGTGTTCAATAATAATCAATGGGACTGATTTTTTATGATATTTCTATCTTATAGAGATGGATGTATATGCCTTTATTATACTAATGATTTTCTAAATAAATATTTTGGTATATATTGATTATTATTAATAGAAGGTGAGTTTCAAATCATCTGATGGTGTTAGTCATCTCATTAAGATATATTGGGCTGTGGATGAAAGTAGAGAAGGAATATTAACACTATTGGTTTGAACTATCCCTAATTAGTTGACATCAGTTTATTTAGCATTTCAATATGAGTGTTTCATCAGGTTTTATTTCTTGGAATTAGTTTTCATGACAATTTTATTACAGGGGGGGTTCTATGGACTCACTCAATTTTTCACAATGGGTTCTCCATTTTTTTTGCTTTTCCAACAATCTCCCAATCGTTCCTTCATTTGTTGGTGTGTATAGACCATATATCCAAACGTAGGTAGTCATATGGTTTTTTAGGCCCATCAACAGTTAGGGAATTTCATTGGCTGAGAGGATAAGAATTCATTCTCATCCCACAAATTTAGGGGGAACTATTTCATTGTATAGTAATCTATTATAGACTTATTAATATTCATTAAATCCTTCCCAAACCATGATACAATATTTTTTACCCCTGTTTCAATGAATTTATTATGAACTTTCATTCATAGGTTCAACTACATAAATATCATAGGTTATTTATCTCTCTTATATTTAATTATTATTCTTTGGGTCAAGGCCCTCTTCGAGCACTGTAGGGTTTATTTTCATCTTGGGTGGTAGGTTTTTTCTGAGATATGGGATTGAACTTCTATGAGGCATCATACATATCATCATAAAATAGGAATTGAAACCAACATAGTTTAGTTGGCATATGTTATGGTCGTATGACTTGACCCATCCATGTAGTTTAACTTCATACAGTATGGAATTAAATATAGTGCTCAAACCATAGTGAGGTGTCCTACATATCTTATTTATGAGATGAATTAGAGTTCATGTACTTTTTATAAGGGGCATATTTTTCGTGATATATAAGATAGAAGATCCCCAATGTAAGACTTATTCATATGAGACTGACCATGATTTAATCTTGAATAATGATTCGCTTGGAGAGGAAATGAGTTGTAATCATAAATATATACTAGTAGTGGGTCCATTATAGGGGTATTCTCAAATTGATTTTATTAAAATCATCACTAGTCTCTAATCCCACATTATCCATGATTTTTTGACAAACAAGATATAGAGGTAGATTGGACACATAGCACAAAACATATCCATACATGGCTTAAAAATTAATGTTATTCTTTAAGGGATATGATCACACCTCTCACATAGGATCTGGTATAGAGATTTGGCCTTATGAAGGAATCATATATGTCCCATACATTTACAGAATCATTGTTTTCATAGTTCAATTTTCCCCCAACCTGCTGAGGGATTTTTGTTGTTCATGGGCATGGTATGGATTTATACATAAAATGATACCAAATATGAGTCATCTTCTCATACTTTGATATAGGAAGAATAAAGGGAGACCTATGGATGGATTTTATTTTGTATGTTTGAAATATTTGGAATCGGAATTGATATAGACAAATGTGGATTCCCATTAGAGATCATGCCTTAGAAAGGCATCCTACGTATCCTTGTTATAGTGGAAATAAGTTTACTTGTAGTTCAATTGTCCCTTAACTCATTGATAAGATAAAGTGGATGATCATGAATAGGTACATCATGACTATACATGGGGTTTTATGAATTCTAGGCGCTTATACGAAGTGGGATGCCATTTTTATTGGGGGATATTATATTTTGTCGTTAGTTGGGGCTTATGTAGAGATGCAACCTAATTAGTCTGGGCATACATTTTAATGCTGCCTGATTGTTATACTAATTCATTTTCCAATGATGTATTAAAGTGAGGCGGTTATTACCACCAGTGACTTCTATATAAACAATTCATTTGTAGGGTCATATGAGTGCATGACCCTATCTTGTCAAAGATCCTTCCCTTTTAATAAGAGTTTGTGAACAACTATTCTAGGATGGGGTCCACATGGAATGAGTCCCATTATGTCTACGGGACAAAGTGGGCATGTCATTTGAGATATTACTAACATGTATTGGATGTATACTGGAATTTCATATTCACCTACATGATATGTTGGTTAATTATATTGAAAAGAAGACACATCCCAGGGTGTTTTCTTGATATTATTTATCCTTTGAGGGACTAAAGATATGTTTACATGTACTAGGAGGTCCCTCTGACATGTGTTCAATATCTTTCATAAATATCATGATTGTCTTCATGATTTTTCAGGACACTAATCTATTATTAAAGACACATCCAGGTGTGTCATTATAATCTATGATCATGCCTTATACATTCTCATGGGCGATGTAGACATGTCTGAGACACTTCGTGTAACCAATGTAGAAATAGCTGGGATCTAATGCATGATCAAGGGTTATGTATTATATTTCCTTTTCGATGTCAAGAGATATTTCAAATGGCCTTTCATTATCAACGTGGACTTATCTAGGGTCTTGCACATGATCGGTGTATACATTACCTTGTGATATCGCTTGATCGTCGAAACCTACCTTCAGACTGTCTCATGTTCATGTAGAAACATCTATCAACAATGAAATGTTAAAATTGCATTTTATACAATTTATTAACATAAAAAAGTGGAAAACTATTGGGTTCTTCACATGATTGATATTACTTTTTCATGGGCTTTTCATGTGACACCACATATATGTCATGGGTTTATCGACTAATCAATTCTTCTTATCTTTGCCTTATCGTAAGATAATGGTGACATTTCAATGGGATGATACAAGATCAATAAGTTTGTTTGAGGATTTTCTTGAGATCAAGGTGTTGTATATGAAGGAGAAAAACAATATCGTGAGTCCCATGTGGACTCTTGCAATAATGTATCCTTGATCCACTCACATGTCGTCGTCTTTCGGGCCAGTAATGATTATTATGATTGTTTGAATTGCACAAGTACTAATCCAAAATAGATCATTCCCTAAGTAAACATGACCAAAAATTCACATATCAAGGGGTGATTCTAGACCATGGATGTGTCTAAACATGAAAATTATAGGGGATCGATTCCATGTTCATGTAGGGTTATAAATGCATGAAGGATTCATATGATACTCTATTATTCATTAAATTTATGTGACCTTAAGTTGGTCTTACGAGGGGTTATGTGGTCAAGCATAGGGGATATTTATCATGTCCTATACATGAATGGGTTCTGGTGGACACTTTATGGTGAATAGGTGGAGTGAACATTCCAAACCCCTCACCTTATGGTCGAGAACTGGTTCCATTGTGAGACATAGGGGATGGATTCTTAACTCCTTATAGAAAGGTGGGGCTGGTACAATATTCGACTATTCATTTTATGGTTCTACGATCACCATAAGTGTGTATGATATCCAAATGACCATGTTAGGATCTCTAAGGATGTGCAAAAGGGATGCTCGATAGTTGTGTATATACACAGAGGGGCCTTTTGTTGGGGACTATCGGTCCACATTTAGGCATGTAGTTCACATCCTCGATACATCCTCTACACAACTAGTGATTCAAAAGTCATTTATTAATGAATCCACTTTTTACGAAGCCATGTTCATGTGTCATGATATTGAGGGTGATTTTTGGTGACTTGAGGTGCATTTTTATTATGGTTTGGGTTGTATTGATAAGAACTTGTGACACTGGTTAACCGAGGGACTTTATGTGATCAATGAAAGACAAGTATGATCATTGTATTCACGAGACTAGGGATTTCTGTCTTACATCAAATGAGTTTCTATTGCACATTATAACTCAAGAATAGAAGGAATTTCCTTCATGGGGTATCCCTAGTAATTGTGGGATGTCACACCCAGTCTATCCATATGGAAGAAGGACCTTCCTTGAATGATCATGGACCCAATGAGTTATCACAGGATCTTCTGAAATATTTTCCCAAACCCGGAATCACATGATGATCAGTTCATCGTGTGAATGCATGGTCCTCAATAATCCATATACTAGGATTCTCATATAACCTGATGGAGTTCACCAAGGATGGTTGTTGGTGAATCCAGTCCATCATTCCCACCTTTTGGGAGCTCTCCTCCCTCACTTGTCCTTGTTTTTTTAATATGAGAAGGGTTTATATAGTTCTCATGATGTTGAGGGTGGAACCAATTTAATTGTGATGAAATTTTTTTCTAACAAAGAGGAGGTTTTTTATTTCATATAATTATTATCTATGATTTGATATGATTTATAAATCCATGTTAATAGGGATAGAAAATAAAACGAATTTTTAAGGTCTTATGGACATAAATTGCATGTGACGTCTTCAGTAGTTATCTTTTCTTGAGTCACATAACCAAGGGATGATCATCTGATCGTTTCAAGTGATGGTGGGGTTCCTTTGACATGCTCTTGATTTCCTTGATTAGGGGTTGTGGTGGCTTCTATTTTCTTCCTCAGACATGCACAACTATTGAAAAAAGATCGAGGTCATAGAAATGATGCTATGTGGATTTCAGGAATGCTTCCGATGTTAAACTAGAAGTGGTTGAGAGTGGAATATGGGATGGAATGAAGATGAATACGGTGGTATTAGGATGCATGAGTTTGATTTGGATTTGGATACTGTGGGATATAATTTGTTTTAACTTATGAAGCATTAAATTTAAGAGGGGGAATGTGATCGGAAGGAGGTGTGATCGGACAATCCATATTAGATTTCCATGAAAAAATGTTGTCCCACCTCTAATTATTGACCTTTAATCCCCTTGAATATAGTCTATTCTATAGTTTTTACTCATCGATCCTGTGATGGGGTCGACAGTCAAACAATATGCATCACTTCCATCGTGGGCTTCACCCCCCCCCCCTGAGTATCTCACTCAGGCTATGTGCACCTACAAGCTCTTGAACTAGTACCTTTATAAACAGTCCCCGGCCACATTTCATGGGAGCTATACTCCCTTAGGAAGTCGTAGACTGGCTAAAGCTAATTCCCACTATTCATACCAGAATCTAGTCCCACATGTCCTAGTGGTCTAGTTGGGCATTCTAGTTAATAGATGACCATAATTTCAGGAAAAGGGAACAATAAAATACTAATAATATATTTTTTTAGTATAATATAAGTCTATTAATGTTATATAATCTATATCCATGTTTATCAATCCCTTAAAATCCCTATTATATTTCCATATAATCCTTAAAATTCTACAATCTTAAATAGTATAGTGGAAAATGCACAATTATGGGTGCCAAAAAAAATACCCGCTTATTGAAGGAGATTCTTCATAATAAAAGGAATCTTATACTATTGAAAAAATAGATCACATTTCCACATTTTTTAATGTATGATGATATGTGATACAGAAATTCATGAGATGATACATCCCATGCATATATGAGGGAATATCAAGATTAATTAATATAATATATCTTGCCACAAATGATTTTGTAAATCCAATATAGTAAGTGTCTTTTCCATGGTGTGTTTATACCTTGAAATTAGAATGTTTATAAATTATCTAATGGAACATGGATTGGGTGGAATGAAATTTGTTGCTAGATTCGATGTAAGCCAATTGGATGTTAGTATATATCCCATGAGGATAACAATCAAGCGATACATTGTTTTTAAATAGTCTACTATGAAGATGAAAACCATACATAGGAGACATATGTTTATCGATAAAGAACTCAATTTTTAATTTCCATATGTATATATAGATCATATTTGGGAGGGGAAGTATCTCTATTTTGTAAGGAGTTCCCTATAAAGATCCATGCTTGGGTGGAGAAACTGCATGGATCATCTTTGATTCACATTCATTATGTGTAAAACCAAAAAAGTACAATCACCTAGATTTGAGTTATTGGCCATTAATAGGTTAAACTCAGAGAAATTTTCAAGAGATTAAATTAACCAGAAATTCTTCAATGAGGCACCAGATCTATTAGTCATGAGATCATCTGATTTATTAGGACTATTTGGTCCTGGAATCTTTCTCAAATTCTTTATATTCTACCTATGTCTAGGGATATAAAAATCATTGGTTTATTTTTGTTAATTCCATGTGATGGTCACCATATGATTTGGATATTTATTTTTCTTTTTACCCTAAATTTTTCCTCAAATTCATATGCTGGAAGAATTAACGGTAATGGGCTTGGATTTTTCTCATGCGGCCTTCTCAAATGCATTCAACCTAACAAGGTTATATGCCTCCTCCATTATAAAAATGATAATTTTTTCCTCGATCACAAAAAGTTCATTTCTAGTGCATGGAGAGTAAAATTTTTCTCAGGATACCCTTATTGGGTTTTCATATTATTGAGTATCATGGGTCTTTCTTTTTTTCAGTCCTATATTCTAGACTATTTTTGTGATGTAATTTAGGTTCATTGAGATTATACCTTTAGTGGGATATAATCTAGGGTATTTGAAATTGGAAATTTTATCTCTACAGTTTTTGGCCTTCAGGATGGGACCTTTGGAAATAAGGGGTTAGAATACCCATGATTACTCAAAACATAAGGGGGTACAATGTTTCTCTATGTTCTTTCGAGGGTAGACATGGATTGGAGATTGTTTCCCTCAGAATTGGGGATGACCTCCTTGATTGAAGTTTCAAACATTCCAATCGGTTTCTAACGGGTTTGTTCGTAGAACCAGAAACATCCAATGATTCCACATCCATTTGACCTACTTTCCAAAGGTAGGTGCTCATTAGTTTATGGAATGATGAGGATTAGGAATTTGCATTGGTCGAGAGGATGGGAGGTCGGACTCTTCACACCTTTTGAGGGGAATTATTGTCTACTCCGGGACTCTCTTTATAGATTTATGTTATGTTCGTGAATCCTTATTACATTACCAAGTATAAAATGAGCTTTCCTTTAGATCTGAAAATCAATGATTGATATGTAGGAAATATAGAGAATCTTTTATATGTATTTGAGGTTCTTCATCAATAGAGAATCATCTATATTTGTTAGAGATTCGTAGTCAATGGTATCCTTTGATACATAAAAGTCTCTTGGCCATTATGATGACCATACTGATTTTAAAGTCAATCAGTGGGGCACTTGAAGTTTATTGTCATTCAGAAGGACATTAATGATTTTAGAGTTGGGATCGAACCCATAGATGGGATACCTATGTATCCTTTGCTTAGAAAAAGAATCAGAACCCACGTAGTTCAAGTAAGAGAGTATGATGTTTATGATTGATAGCTCAAATAAGGATGTCAAAATTACTTTTACACTCTAAGTTCACGTGAGTCATGCTCGGTGTGAGAAACACGAGGTATTGGTAAAGATCAGACAATTGTGCCATGAAAGATGCAATCATAAGAAATAGTGTGGGACTTATGTATGTATGACTACCTAGATAAGTGAAGATTATGATTTACTTCAGGGAAGAAATCCAGGAACAGGGTCCATAAAGGTTTATATACTTCATGGAGTTTTGAATAATCTAACTTGGGGCTTACTCCTGAAAAGGAGGCCCAAATTAGGAGAGGACTTATGATTGGGTGTTACTATTGAGAAGGAATCCCAGATAAAAGGTAAATTTGGACTGGTTTAGAAAAATTAAGACTCGGGCTTACTCCTGAAAAGGAGGCCCAGGTTAATAATCACTTGGGGCTTACTCCTAAGGAGGATGCCCAAATTTGAGACTGGGGCATACTCTTGAAAAAGAGGCCCATGTTAAGAGAATTATGGTTGGGGCTTACTCCTAAGGAGGATGCCCAAATCTGAGACTCATGACTGGGGTTTTCTCATGAAAAGGAGGCCCAGGTTAAGAGAACTATGGTTGGGTCTTACTCCTGAGGAGGATACCCAGATTTTAGAATTATGACTGGGGTTTGCTCTTGGAATGGAGGCCCAGGTTAAGAGAATTATGGTTGGGGCTTACTCCTGAGGAGGATGCCCAAATTTGATACTTATGACTGGGGTTTGCTCCTGAAAAGGAGGCCCATGTTAAGAGAATTCTGGTTTGGGCTTACTCCTGAGGAGGATGCACATATTTGAGACTTATGACTGGGGTTTTCTCCTGAAAAGGAGGCCCAGGTTAAGATAATTATGGTTGGGGCTTAATCCTGAGGAGGATGCCCAAATTTGAGACTTATGACTGGGGTTTTCTCCTGAAAAGGAGGCCCAGGTTAAAAGAATTATGGTTGGGTCTTACTCCTGAGGAGGATGTCCAAATTTGAGATTTATGCCTGGGGTTGGCTCCTAAAAAGGGGACTGAGGTTAAGAGAATTATGTTTGGGGATTACTCTTGAGGAGGATGCCCAAATTTGAGACTTATGACTGGGGTTTTCTCCTAAAATGGAGGCCCATGTTAATGAATTCTCTCATTTTAATGGTTGAGGTTCAATGAAAGAAATATCAATCTTTAGTGACATAATGATGTGTAAATAAATAGGTTTTGAGAGATATTCCACAAAATTCTTTTAAGATATGGAAGTAAAATCAAGAAATCATGCCATAAATAGAATTGAAGAGTGTCTTGAAGACTGAATCTTGAATAGGAGAGGTGTAATGGCATAAGAGGGGTTAAATGGGAAAGAAAGGCACCCAAAAACGCAGGGGCGCACAAGTCCTGGTAGGCGTGCAGGTACTGTGTGGGTGCGCAAGTCCTGGTCATGTAGGTATACCTGTGCGACACATGGGTACTTGCACGACATTTAACCAGCAGGGTAAAACTTGAGAAACTCTTGGTTAAAGCCTTTATAATGATCTTTAGGTTCTTCCAGAAGAGTGGCGTGCAAGTTCTATTGAATGAGTTAGGCGGCGTGCAAGTGTGGCCATTTCCCTTCAGGGATGTCCACTTAGGCACGCAAGTGTTGATGAGTTTCAACACATAGGCCTTCCTCCCCATATTTAGATCTTCCATTCTAGGTAAGAAATTACCTTAGAAGTGTTTCAGAAGTTTTGAGAAGGGACTAGGGTGCCAGGAGCTCAAATCTGAGTTTTTTGGAAAAAATCCTCCTCAAAATGGGGGGCCCACATGGTCTATTTATAGGCTAGAGAAGACCCTGGGTGGTTATCACTTAGGACGTGCAAGTGTACTTGCGCGACCATTGCAGCACGCAAGTGTACTTGAACGACCATTGTAGAACTTGCGCGACCATTGTGCCACATTCTTCTTATTCCTTCGTTTGTCAATTTTTGATATTTGTCCAAAGGTTGAATCACTATGAGCTCAGATAGTCCCCTTTTCCAATCTTTACATTCTGTGATGAAAGGAGCATCAACAAAAGTCCCCCCCCCCCTTAGATTTGGATCTGGAGAGAATAGAGGATTTGACTCTAAGGAAATCGAGAATCAAAAGGAAATTGGGGTGCGCAAGGTAGGGCGTGCAAATGAACTTTGGGCACGCATGGCCTGGCGCGCAGGGATACGGCCCTTGATCGCGTAGGGTACGGCGCGCAGGGTCCTGGCCGCGTCTATAAATAGGGGGCCTCACTTCCGTACAAGGCATATGGGTTTGAAACATTCGAGCTCTCACCGCGAATGTTGCATTTGTCGCACAAGTTACTCTGTTTTCCCGCTGTTTATTTGATGTCGCGCTGCTGTAGAGGTATCTGGACCTGCACGGTGATAATTTCATGCCAAATACTTGTGCAGAACCTCCATACTTGCACACCTAGTTTAGACATGCGTGGCTTAATGCCTCTGCCATTTCGTTTTCGAATTCTTTCACAAACTTTATGAAAAATCAACCTACTTAAGAGTTAATTATTCATCCTTTTTGAAAATTCAATGGCTCACAACAGAATTAGAACGGCTGATGAACTGGCTAGAAAGTGGGTTGATGACATAATGAACATCATTTGTAACACCCCGAGCCTCCACGATACGTTTCTCTTTCAATAATGCAATAGCTTGCATTATACGCAAGTTCGAGATTCTAACACACCGCGACTAATCAAAGTAGCCGTTATGAATAGTAATACCTAATTTTTGAATTTTGTAAATTTTATTTTTCCAAATGGACTTCATTTTTGTATTCTTAATATCAAAATTATCCTAAGTTGAATTTTTTGTAACTTTCTGAGAGCTTCCAATTTTTTATGAATAGTGAAAAATACTTAAAACAACTTTTTTAATCAAAATAATTTATTGTGATAAATTATACTATTCAGTGGTTTTAAAGTATAATTAGAATATATTTATTAATATTTTATCCAATGGTGGTCATTAGAATTAATTTAACTTTGAAATTGGGAATGAACAATTGTCAAACTTTTGATATAAATTGTTTCTTAAAAACACGCTATTTGTCGTGACAGCGGGAATTAATTCTAAAATTATTTAATGAAAATTATATGTTTGTAATTTTGTAAAATAGAAATCATTTTTGAAATCGGAATATCAAATATATCTTAGGGTGGATTTTTGGGATTTTTCTGAAAAACTTCAATTTTTGATGAATAGTGAAACCACTAAGTGGTACTTATAAAAACTGATTTTTCGTTTAAATGAAATTTTACCACTTCTGTGTTTTGAATTTCAAAATTCCAACATACATGGTTGTCATTAAGAAGTAAAATATGGTTCAATGATATTAAAATAATTTTTGGTGAATAGTAACTTTTATGTTCTTAGTCGTGATTAGAGGTAATTAGTGTAGTTTAAGGTAAAAATAAGGTTTTAATAATATGAGATGAGCTTGACACATGTCCTACTCTCATTGGATGTGTAATTTCCGACCAATACAATCCATGGGTCAACTTGGGGACCCCATGTAGCCACTTTGGTAGGAAAAGGACATAAATAACTTTTTATTTAATGTTAAAATAAAAAGGTCACAAACAAGAGTTGTTTTACTAAAACAATTTTTAAATGGGGTTATACAAGTCATATTTTTGACTATAAATATTAATTAGAAATCTAAAAATATTTCCTACATCATGATTTTTTTTTATAATTTTTAGACATTAAATAAATTAAATTATTTATGACACCATGATGATGCAGCGATTACCTCATTAATTAACGATTTAAATAAAATGAAAATATAATGTAAAATCCAAGGCTTACACTTGTCCAAAGCCTATTTGATGGGTATATTTCGAACCCTTATTACCTTATCCTAGAATTATAAAAGTTTGGGACCTTTAGAATCCGAAAATCATTGTATAATAAAGTAATATTTCATTACTTTCCAAGAGTGCCCCTCCTCTCCACTTATAAAAGGCCCCCACCACTACCACCTTACTCACACTTTCAAAGCCTTTTGTCTTGGCCAAACTCTGCCCAAATACTCTCCCAACTTCCCTCCCTTACTCCTAGAAGCCTCACTTTGGGCAGAATGCTTCCCAAGGAAGCCTTTGGCTCAAGTCAAAAGAGTTACCCAATTTTAAGGTAATGTCTTCTCTTATGTTATTTTGCATTATTTTGCTTCTCCAACCCCATAAACTCTTTTTATTCATTTCTTTTGTAAAAACACCATTATCCTAAATATACTAGGATGTTTTTATAAGAATTATTTGAGCTAAACGTACACACACCTACATCTAATGGTTAAAGAACATACTGTTTCTGTGAATGGTGAATTTCTGCCTCACGAAACGATGATTGTTCGACACTCATATAACACCTTCAAATGTGGCCATTAAGATGTAAATATATTTATATATGATATATATTATGTTTATGTTTTCCTTATGCTTCTGTATTTTTCATTTATAGCATACTTTATGATTTCCATTATGGGTAAACGCGATAATTTCATTTTAGGAAGTGCGGACTACCGCCCCCTCAAAGTGATTTGAATCATTAATGCCATTTGTGGTATGTATAAAGGATGGAGTAAATGGTATTATACATTATATTATAATGGAATTATATTATAACTTTATATAATTATAACTTCATTTCATTAAATATGAAATAGAAATGAAAGTAGCGTTCATGCGTACGTATTGTTTACCGTCTCCATGAACGGTGCATTTCATTTCTTACCTCTAAATGTTATGTATTATTATAAATGAATGTATATACTGGATATATATGATGTATAAGATATATAAATCATGAATATAATTTTGGATATAATGGATATTTCACCACATGAACAACTTGTCATTATAAGAAGTTTATTTTTGACTTAAGTACCTAAGATTGACAAAACGATCGTTATAAACTTAAATAATTACATAATGTTCATGACATGGTAATAAGTGATATAAAAGGAATAATGAACTTGAAAAAGGTTCTTAAGAAGGTAGATATTAACTCTAGTTTATTATTCAGGAGATCAAAGAACGATCGAGTGAATTCAGACACGAGGTAAGGGAACTTCTTAACCCAATTTCTATTCTTTGGGTTAATCTCCTACTTTCAAATTATGTCATGATATTATTATGTCATATCTTGTATTTGTACATTATTTATGTGTAATTATAGTGAATAAACATGATATATGTACTTTATTTAAAAAAATGATCTTTTTAAGGACTTCGTCTCAATCTCCTTTCATTGAGGCATATTTGGTTTTATACACAACTTTCTTTTTTACGGTGTATAAACCCCTTTGACTTTTACATTTATTCAAAAGGAATCATTTTTATACGAATCATTTTACTAAATGACAAAAAGGGAATGTTTTTCTTTCCGTACTTATGCGGCGACAACGACTTCTCCGCCGCCATGACCATTATTTGAGTTTCGGCTTCCTCTTCAAGCCATCACTTTTTTTAATGAAAAATAAATACAAAGTTTTAACTTTCTTTTATTTTGGTATTGAAAATGGTTTTGAAAGCATTTTTATTATATCAATGTGTTGTATTTATATCTTGTGATTGAAATGTGTTAATGTTATGTTTCCTTTATGCATTTATTATGTGATACGATTATGTTATGGTTTATGATATGTTTAAACCTATTCATATGAGGAATGCATTGGACTTAATAAGTGACGGGTGGAGCTCGCTATAGCTCCTAGATGCATCGGTAGGTCTCGTGAGACAAACTAGTGTCTTGGCACGAGGCCTTGACAAAATCTTATTTGTGGTCTTGGAACGAGGCCTTGGCTACGTGGTTATGATAGTATGGCATTATGCATTCCATCATTATGAAAGTGGTTATTGATATTGCATGTGATTATTCGACCAGTAGAATATCCTTGTGAAGAAGTAAATGGCATTATCTCATTTTACTTTTTCCATATTATGTTGATGTTCAAGTTTAAAAGGCTTTTGTTTTAGTTATACATTGCCTTAAATATTTATTTTTATTTATGAAATCTTCCGCAATATTTTTATCCTTACTGAGCATCTATGCTCACCCCTTTCAATGTTTTAATATTTTCCAGGATGTGAAGAAGTTTTTTATGAATGACCTACAGGGATAGTCTGAAGGGGATATGAGTGTGGACTATGAAGACTTTGTTATTAGTTTTTCACTTTATGATGTAATGTAACATTTTTGAATGTATCTAGTGTTTCCAAGGCTACTAAACTAATCGGTCTTTCGAGACTTGATCTTTTGTGATCATGCCAATGTTACAAAGTAATGCACCGACTCTGGGTAGTTGGGGTCGGGGCGTTACAGTTGGTATCATAGGCAGTTTAGTACTAACCTTGGAAGCTAAATTTATATAAACTCTGATTAGAGAACATAGCCCAAAGATAGACTTTGTGGATTAGTATAGAAAAACGTCCCAGAATTTTGGTATTATAGAGATTTTGTGAGTTTTCGGAACAATACATCCCTATCTGGATACGAGCAGGTAGAGGTGGCTCTAGCATAGATGTACCTAGGGGTAAAACCCGAAATCACCGCTTTGAGCTAGACTCGAACGGGAATTGGTGCACGACAACGGGCCTTGTTGCACTCGTGGTTACGACACTCCTGGTGGATATGCTTAGGATAATTCTCATTTTCTTTACAAACCACTATGAAGGGTTATGAGTATATACTTCCTCAAAGAAAACATTTTTATGATTATGGATTATATCCATAAACCGTTCAATTTACATTAAGTATTTTACAAGTTTGGAATTATGCATTGCAATTCATAAACTAACCTAGTTTATGCCAACGTATAGAAATGGTGCCCAGTGGAAGGAATGTGAACTCCATCAATACGTATGATCCAAAGCGTAAAAAGGATCATATATTTCACAGTATTAAGCCAACATTTAGAAGGAAAATAATCTCCCATGTGTTCTCAACATATGAAGAAATAGTATCTTATGTTAATAAGATAAGTAAAGAATTCTCCGAGTCTTATGGCTTTGAAAGGAAGAAAGAGTAGAAAAGGATGGAAGAGATAATGATGGAAAAAGGGACATGGGAAAAAAAGAATTTTCCAATATGTGATAACTGTGGGAAGAAACACCTTGGAACTTGCCTGAAGGGAATGGGAGTTTTTTATAAGTGTGGAGAAAAAGGACACCATGTGCGTGACTACAAGGGTAAGAAAAAGGTTTCAAATGTACAATGCTTCATCTGCAAGGAGTGGGGACACTATGCAAACCAATGTCCCAATCATCAGAGTGTGCCCCAAATGATGTTATTGGATAATAATCAAGTTATGATACTACCACATATGAGGAGGAATGATTAGAGTTATTATTTTGTTATTAAAGAATTTTTTAATTTAAGTGTTGTATCAATGATGTACTGGTTATAATAATTATGGAGTATATAAGGATTGTACTGCAGTACTATTTCATCAAGGACTTGAGAATGTGTGGAACCAAGAAAAGTGACTCCACAGTAGGTTAAATTTTTGGAAAATATATGGTTGAGAGAAAGATAAACCATAATATGGTTCTAATACCGAGATAATGATTTTTGAATAAGACATGATTGATTTGGATAAATTATATTGGATATTCTTAACTTCCTTGAAACTGATTGATGATTTGTATACATTTTTGGATAGAAGGAGTATATCTAGTATTCTATAATGGATAAGGGATCATGGTAATTCAGGATGTTGTAGTGTTTTAAAAGAATACATGATGAAGGTGTTCACATGTTGTTACACGAAAAAAAGGGGGATCTTCATTATGTTTACCTTCCTCATAAAATTTGGACTGTGAGTTGGACAGAAGTATTTTGGATAACTATAAAGGTTGGAATGGATTAAGTTGAACCTTGGATAGTAATGTTTAAGGTTAAAACATTTCTGAATATTATTTTTGGAATATTATAATAGTTTTAGAAAAAGGACAACCTTCAGGTTGGGCGATAACCTGTCGCTTCGGACAAAGCTACAGGAATCGAACCCACAACCATATTGCGAAAGGCCTTTATGACCTACCACTAGCCTACAGGAAGTCCCTGGTTATTACAAAATAGTTTTCGTAATCTAAATGGTATGTGTTAATATTTTGAACCTTGTACGATTAGGATAAATATAATATTTTTGAGTTCTATTATCTTTTTGAGTGAAAGATGAGTCTATGGTAGAAATTAGTTGAAGGTTGAAACTCTACTTGTCAAGCATAAATATATATATATATATACCTATATCATATTCTATGAATAAATTAATTCTTAATCTTTAGTAAAGGGATATTAAAAAAAATGTGTTATCCTAATAACTGATGATATTTTAAATCAACATAGATTGAAGGATTTGAGGCTCTCAATTTGACACTTGTTTGTGATTAATGACCTCAATCACTCCATATAAATATTTATGTTTTTCCTCCAATTATATGTCTCTAATTGCCAACAATTTTCTCCTAATCTAGATCATAACTGGGTGGTGACTTTTTCATTTCCCTTTCCCTCTTATTAAGGCTAAATTTTATTAACCTTGTTTCCGATATGGGTTTTCCACAAAGGTATTTCCTATTTTCAACCTTTTATTTTCAAAGAAAAATTTCAAATTGCGAGGACACAATTTATTGAAGGAGGGGAGAATGTAACACCCTAAGCTTCCACGATACGCTTCTCTTTCAATAATGCAATAGCTTGCATTATATGCAAGTTCGAGATTCTAACACACTACGACTCATCAAAGTAGCTGTTATAAATAGTAATACCTAATTTTTGAAATTTTATAAATTTTATTTTTCCAAATGGACTTTGTTTTTGTATTCATAATATCAAAATTATCCTAAGTTGAATTTTTTGTAACTTTCTGAGAACTTCCAATTTTTTATGAATAGTGAAAAATAATTAAAACAACTTTTTTAATCAAAATAATTTATTGTGATAAATTATACTATTCAGGGGTTTTAAAGAATAATTAGAATATATTTTTACCATTTTATCTAATGGTGGTCATTAGAATTAATTTAACATTGAAATTGGGCATGAACAATTGTCAATCTTTTGATATAAATTGTTTCTTAAAAACACGCTATTTGTTGTGACAGCAGGAATTAATTATAAAATTAATTAATGCAACTTATATGTTTGGAATTTTATAAATAGACATCATTTTTTAAATTGTAATATCAAATATATCTTAGGGTGAATTTTTGGGATTTTTCTGAAAAACTTCAATTTTTGATGAATAGTGAAACCACTAAGTGGTACTTATAAAAACTGATTTTTCGTTTAAATGAAATTTTACCACTTCTGTGTTTTGAATTTCAAAAATCCAACATACATGGTTTTCATTAAGAAGTAAAATGTGGTTCAATGAGATTAAAATAATTTTTTGTGAATAGTAACTTTTAAGTTCTTAATCGCGATTAGAGGTAATTTGTGTAGTTTAAGGTAAAAATAATGTTTTAATAATACGAGATGAGCTTGACACATGTCCCACACTCATTGGATGTGTCATGGTCGACCAAGAAAATCCATGGGTCAACTTTGGGACCCCATGGAGCCACTTTGGTAGGAAAAGGACATAAATAACTTTTTATTTAATGTTAAAATAAAAAGGTCACAAACAAGAGTTGTTTTACTAAAACAATTTTTAAATGTGGTTATACAAGTCATATTTTTTACTATAAATATTCATTTGAAAGCTAAAAATATTTCCTACATCATGATATATTTTTTTATAATTTTTAGACATTAAATAAATTAAATTATTTATGACACCATGAGGATGCAGTGATTTCCTCATTAATTAACGATTTAAATAAAATGAAAAGATAATGTAAAATCCAAGGCTTACACTTGTCCAAAGCCTATTTGATGGGTATATTTCGAACCCTTATCACCTTATCTGCGAATTATAGAAGTGTGGGACCTTTAGAATCCGAAAAGCATTGTATAATAAAGTAATATTTCATTACTTTCCAAGAGTACCCCTCCTCTCCACTTATAAAAGGCCCCCACCACTACCACCTTACGCACAATTTCAAAGCCTTTTGGCTCAGCCAAAATCTGCCCAAATACTCTCCCAACTTCCCTCCCTTACTCCTAGAAGCCTCAATTTGGGCATAATTCTTCCCAAGGAATCCTTTGTCTCAAATCAAAAGAGTTACCCGATTTTAAGGTAATGTCTTCTCTTATGTTATTTTGTATTATTTTGCTTCTCCAACCCCATAAACTCTTTTTATTCATTTCTTTTATAACAACACCAGTATCCTAAATATAATAGTATGTTCTTATAAGAATTATTCGAGCTACACTTACATACACCTACATCTAATGGTTAAAGAACATACTGTTTCTGTGAATGGCGAATTTCTGCATCACAAATTGATGATTGTTCAACACTAATATAACACCTTCAAAGGTGGCCATTAAGATGTAAATATATTTATATATGATATATATTATGTTTATATTTTCCTTATGCTTCTGTATTTTTCATTTATGGCATACTTTATGATTTCCATTATGGGTAAACGCGATAATTTCATTTTAGGAAGTGCGGACTACCGCCCCCTTAAAGTGATTTGAATCATTAATGCCATATGTGGGATGAATAAAGGATGGAGTAAATGGTATTATACATTATATTATACTGTAATTATATTATAACTTTATATAATTATATCTTCATTCCATTAAATACGAAATAGAAGTGAAAGTAGCGTTCATGCGTACGTACGGCTTACCGTCTCCATGAACGGTGCATTTCATTTCTTACCTCTAAATGTTATGTATTATTATAAATGAATGTATATACTGGATATATATGATGTATATGATATATAAATCATGAATATAATTTTGGATATAATGGATATTTCACCACATGAACAACTTGTAATTATAATAAGTTTATTTTCGACTTAAGTACCTAAGATCGACAAAACGACCGTTATAAACTTAAATAATTACATAATGTTCATGACATGGTAATAAGTGATATAAAAGGAATAATGAACTTTAAAAAGGTTCTTAAGAAGTTGTATATTAACTCTAGTTTATTATTCAGGAGATCAAAGAACGGTCGAGTGAATTCAGACACGAGGTAAGGGAACTTCTTAACCCAATTTCTATTCTTTGGGTTAATCTCCTACTTTCAAATTATGTCATGATATTATTATGTCCTATCTTGTATTTGTACTTTATTTATGTGTACTTATAGTTAATAAACATGATAGATGTACTTTATTTAAAAAACTGATCTTTTTAAGGACTTCGTCTCAATCTCCTTTCATTGAGGCATATTTGGTTTTATACACAACTTTCTTTTATACGGTGTATAAACCCCTTTGACTTTTACGTTTATTCAAAAGGAGTCATTTTTATACGAATCGTTTTAATAAATGACAAAAAGGGAATGTTTTTCTTTCCGTACTTATGCGGCGACAATGACTTCTCCGCCGCCGTGACCATTATTTGAGTTTCAGCTTCCTCTACAAGCCATCGCTTTTTTTAATGAAAAATAAATACAAAGTTTTAACTTTCTTTTATTTTGGTATTGAAAATGGTTTTGAAAGCGTTTTTATTATATCAATGTATTGTATTGATATCTTGTGATTGAAATGTGGAAATGTTATGTTTCCTTTATGCATGTTTTATGTGATACGATTATGTTATGATTTATGATATGTTTAAACCTATTCATATGAGGAATGCATTGGACTTAATAAGGAACGGGTGGAGCCCGATATAGCTCCTCGATGCATCGGTAGGTCTCATGAGACAAACTAGTGTCTTGGCACGAGGCCTTGACAAAATCTTATTTGTGGTCTTTGCACGAGGCCTTGGCTACGTGGTTATGATAGTCTGGCATTATGCATTCCATCATTATGAAAGTGGTTATTGATATTGCATGTGATTATTTGACCAGTAGAATATCCATGTGAAGAAGTAAATGGCATTATCTCATTTTACTTTTGCCATATTATGTTGATGTTAAAGTTTAAAAGTCTTTTGTTTTAGTTATACATTGCCTTAAATATTTATGTTTATTTATGAAAGCTTCCGCAATATTTTTATCCTTACTGAGCATCTGAGATCACCCCTTTCAATGTTTTAATATTTTTCAGGATGTGAAGAAGTATTTTATGAATGACCTACAGGGATAGTCTGAAGGGGATATGAGTGTGGACTATGAAGACTTTGTTATTAGTTTTTCACTTTATGATGCAATGTAACATTTATGAATGTATCTAGTGTTTCCAAGTCTACTAAACTAATCGGTCTTTCGAGACTTGATCTTTTGTGATCATGCCAATGTTACAGAGTAATGCACCGACTCTGGGTTGCCGGGGTCGGGGCGTTACATCATTGTCCATGATTACTATGATATCCATGACAGAACTCTCCCAGATTTGGCTAAGTACTTGAAGAAATATCATCTTAATTTCCCACAGAGCATCTACCTACCTCTATATGGTCATGGTCATCTGCAAGGAGTCAATGTTCCAGATGCAAAGAATTATATGCCTGAGATGCAGCTGCACTACTACTCTTTTATTTTGGTTATGTTGTGCATTAAAAGCACCAAAAATGTTGTGAACTTCCAAATTCTTCCTCCATGTCATTTCCTTGCATATATGAAAATGGAAAACCCATGGGCTGAAATGTTTTCCACTGCTGGTTGGTGGAGAGAAGACAAACATGGCTTTAGAGAAATATCTGAAAAGAGTACTCTCTCCAAATGGCTCTTTACTTCCAATGCTTCATTCTCAAATCCATGTACCATCTTCTAAGTCACTTGGACAGAACCAGAGTCACTGTTTGATCAGCAGAGAATTTTCTCAAACCGCACTCAAGAACATTCTTTTACAATTGTTCCAAGAAGAGCTGGTATCACTGCATCTCGTATGGTATCCAGTTGAATGAATGAATTCCAGGTGGCTACTGATGAAGCTCGGGATGCCATAAATCAAATAAAGAGTTACATTGAAAGTATTTTGTAATTCCTGAAAAAGAGAAGAGACACCAGTGTATGGATGTCCTTCAAACTCTTGTGCATCAATGAAAAACACTTTCACCTTCAATTATTTGTACCTGCATTCTCTTTTGTTGTCTGATTTAAATTTACCTAAGCCAATGGGCCTAGTAAGCATAGCTTTCTTTTTACTGGGATTATTATAAATAACCCTATAATCTTTGAATCTTTTAATTGCTCAATATTACTTAAATCATACAAAATATATGTTTATTGAGCTGGAACTTGACTTTTATTTAGAGTTCCTTTGTCTTTTGTAGGCAGTTTAATGTCATGCACGACGGACATAAAAAAGGCTAATGTTTAAGGTCGAAATAGCTTTGACGAGAATGAACTAGAATTGACTCAATTCCTTGAAAACTCATCTGAAAACATAGTACCATACTGAAGTATGAGGGAAAATATGTAAACCATAACTTAAGAATATTTGAACCCGAGGAATTTTATGAAAAATATCTAAAAGGTATTAGAAGAAGTAGTTTCCAAGAATGAAGTTACCATTATTTAACAAACCTGTTAGGGGGTTGAATTATGCAGGGCCGCCTAAGGGCATTGGCTACATAGTCAAATAAATAGTATTCTTTTGGCTAACAAGTCTGTTATTTAGACTGTTTATGCAAGGTCACCTATGGGCACATGCTGCATAGTCAGGCAAAAGAACTCTCAGAAATTTACATTCCTAGTGCTAAAAGCCAGTGAAGTTTATGGAGATTCAAATTTTCCAAAGTATAGAGTTTTCTGTATGGAAAGAGGTACTTGAATATAGAAAAGATATTTACAAACAATATTATCGTAGAACTGGATGGATATCACTCCTATGAAGGTCTGACCCAAATGTAGGGAAGGAGAATATAAACCATAGACTTGAATACTTTCAAATCATGAAAAAGGATAAGGGACAAATATGTTAAGGATGGATATTTTTTTCGGATCCCTATATACTGTCATTTAAGTCCAATAAGGAAAAAAGAGTCTTTCTTCCCATGAATGAAGTTACCATCATTTAACAAACCCGTTAGGGGGTTGAATTATGCAGGGGCACCTAAGGGACTTGGCTTCATAGTCAAATAATAATATCTTTTGGCTGACAAGTCTATTATGTTGACTGTTTATGCAAGGCCGCCTAAGGGAACGTGCTGCATAGTCAGGCTAAAGAACTCTCAGAAGATTGACATTTTTGTGACTAGAAGTCATGAAAAGGGCTATGAAGATCTGAAAATATTTAAGGTTAGGATTATGACACATAAATATGTGTATTTTTCAATGTATACAGATATACACAGATCAATGCCAACCATAATCATGTTGTGGTTGGGTCCTAAATGGAAATGTTGGAATTCAATATGTATCCAATTAGGATGGGAATCAAGCCATACGTAGTTCTTAAACTACAGTTTAACGTCGTGCGTGACAAAAGGATTAGAGATCTTAGTTTAGGGTCATAGATCTTGGACCATTGTAAGAAATACATAGTGTGTGTTTTCATGGGGACTTTTAAGCTAGGGGACTGAAAGTGGAATTTATGGTTAGGACCAAAGACTTGGGGCTAGATTCGAGGGACACTCGAACGATCCTAAGTATCCCATAAGGATGGGAATCAAGGCCACGTAGTTCTAGAAATACCCTCTGTATAGATTTGGTTCGTACATGTGAAGGGTGAAAGGGGACATTAGTGCAATGATGGTTTAACCCAAGATAAAAGGTTCGGGCATTGCCATGTATGCACGTAGTCTTTGAAATGAAACATGATTGAAAAAATCAATGTAGATAATGGCCCCCTCCCAGGTGAGGGTATCAAAGAATATTTTAGTTTATTATCATATTGTACAAAAGTGTTGTATAGTTTAACATCGTATAACAAGGATGAAAGTGAACCAATGTAAAGATATTTATTCTAGGGCCGGTTTCATGAATCAACATCGTATGAGATGGAGGTGAAACGATTTGAAGAGATTGGTTTTGGGCTTGAACTTTGGGAGGTTGCCTACGTACCCAGCCTGGAAGGCAAGGATCAAAGTCTGTGTAGTTCAATTAAAGGATGAATTAATGATCAAGTTGTTCTTGGGGACAACGACCTAAAAATGAAGTTGTTGGGACTTACACATGGTTAGTAGCCCAGAGAGAGTGTTGTGGTTGAGTTTTTTCCTAAGCTCACATGAGTCATACTCATTGTGAGAAACAAGAGGTAACAACAACCTTAACGATGCATAGTTTAATGTCACGTAGGACATATATAGGGACTATGCAGTTTAAAGTCTTTCAGTTAGGACTATTGGTGCTGCAAATTTTAGTGTCATGTAGCAGGGAAAAGGTACAGTTTAATGTCATGTAGGACATGTCAATCACTTTTTGTACTGTTTAGCATCATGTAGTTAGGAGGATGGGGACAATATAGTTTAACGTCATGTTGGAAAAAAGGGGGAATGTGCAGTTTAATGTCATGTAGTGAGGACAAAAGAGTACACTGTTTAACATCATGTTGGAGGAAAAAGGGACGATACAGTTTAGCGTTATGTTGGACAGAAGTGTGAATAGTTTAAGGTCATATGCATGGACCGTGGATGGTGCAATTTAACGTCTTGTTGGACGGAAGTGTGAATAGTTTAAGGTCATATCCATGGACCGTGGATGGTGCAGTTCAACGTCTTGCTGGTTGGAAGTGCGAATAGTTTAAGGGCATATGCATGGACCGTGGATAGTGCAGTTTAACGTCTTGGTGGACGGAAGTGCGAATATTTTAAGGTCATATGCATGGACCGTGGATGGTGTGGTTTAACGTCTTGCTCGACGGAAGTGCGAATAGTTTAAGGTCATATGCATGGACTGTGGATGGTGCAGTTTAACATCTTGCTCGACGGAAGTGCAAATAGTTTATGGTCATATGCATGGACCGTGGATGGTGGAGTTTAACGTCTTGCTGGATGGAAGTTCGAATAGTTTAAGGTCATATGCATGGACCGTGGATGGTGCAGTTTAACGTCATGCTAGATGGAAGTGCGAATAGTTTAAGGTCATATGCATGGACTGTGGATGGTGTAGTTTAACGTCTTGCTGGATGGAAGTGCAAATAGTTTAAGGTCATATGCATGGACCATGGATGGTGTAGTATAACGTCCTGCTGGACGAAAGTGCGAATAGTTTAAGGTCATATGCGTGGAATGTGGATGTTTCATTTTGTGTTTATACAAAATACTTCTTCAAAAATCTGGCATTGGTTGGAGTAGTGATGAGTTCTCCATCCATAGAGATTAATGAATAAGCTCCATTGGAGTAGACACTACGTATTGAGTAAGGTCCTTCCCGTTTTGGCTCAAGCTTGGGAGGTTTCTTTCCTGGTATCATTGGAGTTCTGAGAACTAATACTAATTCACCCTGAGTGAATGAATGAAGTTGAACTTTTTTGTTAAAAGCTCGTATTATTTGATTCTGATAGACTTCCAAGTGGTGAAAATTGTACAATCTTTTCTCATCTAACCATTCCAATTCATTAAATCACTTTTGGGATTGTTCATTTGTAGATGATTGATCACAAATGGAAACTCTGAGTGAGGGTAGTTGAATATCAGTTGGCAAGACTGCTTCGGTTCCATATACCAATGAATATGGAGTTGACCGAGTTGTAGTGCGGGTGGTAGTCCGATAATCCCATAAAGCATGAAAGATGTTATCAGGCCATGACTTCTTATCTTTATCCACCATCTTTTGTAGTATATGTGAAAGAGTCTTGTTGAAGGCTTCTATCTGGCCATTGGCCGCTGCATGATACCGAGATGAATGGTTGGATTTCATGTTGTATTCTTGATACAACTTCTTCACCTCGGATGAACCGAAATTGGTGCCATTGTTCGTTAATATGGTATGAGGGACACAAAATCTTGTAATGATGTTAGACTTGATGAAGCTAACAATGCATTTAGAACTGACTTCCTTGAGAGGTATTTCCTCTGCCCATTTGGAAAAGAAGTTAGTAGCAGTAAGAATGTACTTAAACTACTTGGCCATAGCTGAAGGGTAAGGTCCCACCACAGTCATTCCCCGTGTGGGAAATGGCCATGAGTATTTAGCTGTATGAAGCAACTATTGAGGTTTATGAATGAATTTGGCATGTACTTGGCATGAATGACACTTCTTTGTGAAATCAACACAATCTTGTATCATTGAAGGCCAAAAGTATCCAAGCCTTCGAATCTGAACAGATAGTCTATGTCCAGACTGGTGGGCACCATAGAATCCTGCATGCACTTCTTTAATGACATGCATCGTCTCTTCACCATCAATGTATCTAAAGAGAACTCCATCAAAACCACGTTTGTAGAGAATTTTCTCTAGGTGATCTGGGCTATCATAGAGAGTAAAATTGACCACACGTCACCGGATTTGTTCTTTCTCTGCTCTATCAGGTGGAAGTGTTCCATTTTAAAGGTATTCCCTGATAGGTGACTTCCATCCTATAGTATGACCATATGGTTTAGGAATGGGACTAATTTCATTAATTTCCTCTATTCTAATTCGAACATAAGGTGAAATTGCATGATGGTGGGAAATATTAATGGTTGTCTCGTCCCGATTTGGATCTGCTAGAGCTGTGGCTATATTAGCCAGTGCATCAGCTTGAGCATTTTGTGATCTTGGGACATAAAAAAATTCCGGTTCCGAAGGGAATTCTGCCATTAACTCTCTAACGTAATCATACAAAGGGATTAGTTCTTATTTTCTGATGGCATAATCCCCATTAACTTATTTGATTACTAGGTCTGAATCACCTTTCACCATCAAGTGATTCACTTGTGCTTGAAGCGCTAATTCCAAGCCTGCGATGAGAGCTTGGTATTCTGCTTCATTATTGGTACCACCTTCCTACAATAAGAAGGAATAAGTTAACAATTCCTTTTCTAGAAAAATGAAAAACAATTCCTAAGCCAACTATATTGAATTTAGGATTTTCCATTTTCCTCCCTGTTGGACTTCTGGAAGCACCATCAAAATACATTTCCCATGCTTGAGGACATTCTTGAATATAGAAGACTTCCTCATCAGGGAGTTCAATATCTGAAGATGTTTCTTCCACTAAAGGGTGTTCAGCCAGGAAATCAGCCAGAGCTTGGCCCTTTATCACCTTTTGAGACACATACTGAATGTCAAATTGCTGCAAAATAACTGTCCTCCTTTCCAGACGTCTGGTAAGCATTGGAAGACTAAGGATGAATTTGAACAGGTTATTGCGAGATACCAATTGGACCTCGTGATGTTGTAGGTAGTGTATCAACTTCTGAACTGCAAAGATTAATGCCAGGAAGCACTTCTCAGTACTTGAATACTGGGTTTATGCTTCATGTATAGTTCGACTGAGATAGAATAGGTTGTTTTCATTTCCAGCATCATTCTTTTGAGCAAGAAAGGCACCCAATGATTGCTCTAGAGCTATCACGTAGAGGATAAGTGGTCTTCCTTCAACAGGTGGCATGAGTACCAGTGGACTCAAGAGGTATTTCTTGAGAAAATCGAATGCTTCTTGACATTCTTCAGTCCACTGGTAAGTGACTCCCTTCTTCATCAATTTAGTGAAGGGTAAAATTTTGCCTACCAAATTGGCGATGAAACGACGAATATATGCTATGTGTCCTTGAAGTCCTCTTAATTCTTTCAAATTTTGAGGAGGTTACATACCGAGGATTGACATGGTCTTCTCAAGATCGACTTCAATACCATGATGGCGTACAACAAATCCGAGAAATTTTCCTGAGGTTACCCCAAAAGCACATTTTAAGGGGTTCATCTTCAAATTATGTTGTCGAAGCTTGCAGAATATGACTTCCAAATCAGCCATGTGATTAGAACGTTGTTTGCATTTAACCTCCAAATCATCTACATAACATTCAACAAACTTCCCTAAGAAGGGTTTGAAGATATGATGCACGTCACACTGATATGGTGCACCTGCATTCTTTAAGAAAAAGTGCATTACCCAGTAGCAAAACAGACCCTGAGGGGCTCTGAAGGCTGTGGATTCATCATATTCTGGGGCCATTCAGATCTGATTATATCCAGAATATCAATCCATTAAGGAAAGTGCTTCATAGCCAGTTGTTGCATCAATTAAATGTTCTGTAATCGGAACTGGGAAATCTTCCATAGGACAATGCCGATTAAGATCTCTGAAATCGATGAAAACTCTAATTTGTCTGTTCTTCTTCTTTACAGGGAAAATATTAGCCAACTGCTTGGGAAACTGATCTTCTCATACAAAGTTAGCTTTGATAAGCTTATCCTCTTTAGCTTCAATTTTGGAAGCATAAGTTGGGTGAGTTCTTCTCGCGGCTTGCTTAAATCCTCAATGTTCTTCCGGTAAACCCAAATGATGAGTAGAAACATCAGGATCAAGCCCCGGAATTTCTGTATAGTTAAAAGAAAATATATCTCTATTTTTCTTTAGAAAAGAAATATATTTCTCTGGCTCTTCAAGATCCATGGCCGCACTGATTAAAGTGGGGTGTGGATCTTTTTTTGTACCCAGATTTATTTCTCTAAGTTCATCCACAGTGGTAGAGATACCCTCTTTAAATGTTGGAGGAGCATCTCTGAGATCATCCTCTTCTTTGTTATCATGTGTTGTTTCTTCCATTTCTACATGCATAGTAGATTATAAAGCAGAATTTTCATGATCAAAAGAGATGTCAAAATTTTCACATCTTGAAGAAGAAGCTTCCATTTCCAACCCGATTGATGATGAATGGTCTTCCTTGTGTAATAAATAGGAGATGATGGATTGGAAATCAATATCATTGTTCACCTCCATTGTTTCTATAACTTCTTCTGTCTTAATTGGTGAAGTATAGACTTGTTGGATTTCAGCATATGAAATGAAGACGTCACCATTTGTGCTTTCATCACTGCTTGGTGGGTTACCAATTTCTCCCATGTTGTCTGGCTCGATTTCCATAATTGAAATTATGGATCTTTCCATAAGAGTATTTTGATTTGGGTCTATCTTGTCAATTTGACTGATAGGCAACACATAATCTGTACTCACATGTGTAAATGGATTTTCTGGAATTTTCTCCAAACCATATGGAGCATTAACTTTGGTAATCTCCCTGGTTGTGGATTTCTCCCTTCCCTTCATGTGATAGAATTATGCCTCAATGTATTGAGACTCACATGTCTTGAATGGGGCCTTATCACCATACAATGTCCCAACTTGACCATCGAAACAATATTTGAGACATTGATGGTATGATGAAGGGATAGCCGCATGTTGATGTAGCCAGGGTCTTCTAAGCAAGATGTTGAAAGCTAAGTCTTGATCAACAACCATGAAATCCGAATTGGATACAAGATCTCCAAACTGAGTTCTGAGTGTAACATCGCCCAGTGGTTCTGGTTCATTTTTATCATATCCTTGTAACATCAGAGTAGAAGGAGATAAATCAGATTCTGTGAGGCCCAATCGACGAAGTGTACGAATGGGCATGAGGTTGACTCGTGAACCATTGTCAATGAATTCTCTTCGGACATCTACGCCATTTACCTTTCCAGACAAGTACTAAGGTCTAATATGCCCATGCACAATATCATCTTCATCTTCATCAGTAAAAGATATTATTTCATGGAATTCTACGGGATTATTTTCTATGTGATAGACTTCAGCTGCATCAATTTCAGTTTCAAACTCCTGTGGACTCGACGAAGCCTCGATGAATGCTTCTCGAAGATCTTTTGACAGATTCAGAGCATCCAGAATTGATAACATGGCTAGTACTTGGGCCAAGTGTTTCAATACATCATACATTTGATCCAAAGGTCTGCGTTTCCCAACAGGAATATGTGGTTTAGCAGGTACCTTGTAAGCAGATGCTTTGGAAGTTGATGCATCTTTTATTGGGATAAGAGTTAGAAATATTCCTAGTTTTAGAAGATTAGACCTATTAGATCCATTTACTTGCTGAGAGAAAGAAGATGGAACCTTCAACCGGTCTTCCAAAATAACTGTGCCAAGATTGAATTTGCAATTGGTAGAAGAACTTGCTTGTTCTTGCTGAGCTCACTGAAGGGATCTACCACGAGTTTCTGCTACGTACACAGTTCTAGCAGGGGTAGAATTGGAAAAGTGGCTTCCAAAAGATCCACGTTTTCCCCTATATCCTAAGCCTCTGGAACTTCCTCTGATTCCCTTATTTGATACAGGGAATTCAGGCTCATCGAAATCGAAACTGCCACTGGCAAATGGATTTGTTAATTGAATCATATTAACAGAACCAAAGATTAACTCTTCGTCTGATGAAGACTCTGCCTGATTAGCATGTTTAGGCTGTGTCGTTTGGTGGGGTGGTTCCTGTGGATTTGATGTAGATGGCATGAAGTCTGCAAGAGTCAAAGACATCATAGGCTTTGATACATACTCATCTTCTTCTGATTATTTTTCTTTCATTGAATCATGCCAATTTATTGAGGGCTTTCCCTCTGATGAAGAGGTTTTTTCCGCAACATTAACGGTTGAAGACACAATCGGTTTTCATTAATTGTGTTCTCAAAATACCATGAGTTCGGTTGATTGTCTTTCTGACCATCCAATCATCATACTTATGTTCATTTTTGCTTTTTACTTCTTGTCATTTGCCTTCCTCCTCTAAAACTGTACCAGTAACACCTGCTACCTGAGCTGAAGAACCTTTCAGTTTGACTTGTCCTTAGTTTACCATCTTTTGCAGGAGGTCTTTGAAGAAAAAACACTCTTGGATGGGATGCCCCAACATTTGATGAAAAGGGAAATAATTGGGATGGTCTTCATTTCCTTCTTTATTTGGCCTCTTAGGACTTGGCAATTGAACCAGATTATTTACCAGAGCCGAAATGAAGTAACCAAGAACTTGTTTATTTCAGAAAGAGTTTGTTTTTCTCTTCAGATCCTCAGATTGTTTTTGTCTTTGTTCTCACTGATCATCTGGACGAAACGGCCTTTGTTGTTGGAACTTAGGAGCTGGAGCCCTTCGAGAAGATGAAGGTTTTTAAGTAGAAACATATAAAGGTGCTTGTTTAAGCATTACTATAGCAGTTTCTGCTTTACCCATTCTCCTTCCTGGAGCTGATGGAATTACACGAGATTTAGCCTTAGCCTATATAAGGGAATATTCAATCTACTGAGCGATTGAAGTAAGGTCTTGAAACCCTCCTCTGTATTTCACAGGGATCAATGACGTGCGTAATTCGTCACGCAAATTTTCCACAGAGATTGGCAACAATTCTTCTCAAGGGAGTTCCAATCTTATGGTATATGTTAATCCCTTCCAGCGAGCAATGAAATCAGAGACCCATTCATTATACCTTTTCTTACAGTTTGTAAGATCAAAGACTGTTGTCTTTGGAAAATTTGAGCTGAACTAAATAAGGAATTGTTGACGAAGATCTTCCCATCCAGTAATTGACCGGGATTTCAAGCTTGTATACCAGACAAAGGCTAGTCCTATCAAGGTCCGTATGAAGCATCTGAGTTTTAATGCTTCTTATTGCTCTAGAGTTCCCATCATAGGATCACAACAAGACACGTAATGCATAAAATGTTGTTCAGGGTTGCCTGATCCATTCAAAATAGGGAATACAGGGTTTCCAAAACTGGATGGAGGAGAGATTTAATCTACCCATTCAGGGTAAACTTTCATTTCTGGTTTAACCTGTGCACGTTTCCCTTCCATAGTTTCTAACTGAGATGTTAATGACTCAATGGTAGTTATTAAATTTTTAGAAACATCCGGTTGAACATGGACTTGGGTAGGTGCAATGACTGGATCTTGGATAGATGTGGTGGTTGGTGCTGCAACTGATGGGAGCATTGCCAACTGTTTTTGCACTTGACCCGTAGGATTAGACCTGTGAGGGTGTGATGATAGAGGAGGATATTCTTGATCCATCTCAGTAGCTACAAAAAATACCCTTGGCTGACTGACTCCAGCACGCTCACAAAGACGACTACCCTGAAGTAGTTTTTCATTCAAACTTCTTAATTCCTTCATTTATTCCTCCTGTTGTCAAAACCTTTTCTCTAATGAGAGAGATTGGCCTTCTCTAGAGGGAGGATATGTAACCTGATTCTTTCCCCTCCCTTTGTTGGATCCTTTTCGGAGAAGGGGAAGTGGGTTACTCAAAGGTTTACCTAGGTTCTGAGTAATCCTTTGATTTCATGTACGTACACCTTCTTCATTTGTGTCGGTGCGTACATCTTCTTGAGTAGGAACCTCTTCATCTGAGTCCCCTGAGTTAGCCTCATCTGGTGGATCAGCAACAACGGCATTGATGACATTGATTGATGCATATCACATCGCATCCCTTCTATCAAAATTTCTGGGATATTTTCTTAGTCCATGTCTTTGACGAGACATTTCCTTTTGTTGATTCGATCCCTTAGGAACTTCTTGATGAACCGTAATTTGGAGGGAATCTACTGATAATTTGGATCTTCATTCCTCTTGAGGCTTCTTCCCCAACCGAGATAAGACCAACATTATCTAAGGAGGGGATTGATGATTTGAAAAAGTCCCCAGGCTGGTGGACTAGGGTTGTTCCTGCTGTTCCCTCTCAACTTCTCAAATCCTATTTGTTGATTCCTAGGGTTGGTTTAATAGAGTCCACAATCTGGCAAGCTGGGGTGGCTCTCAACATGCTATGTCTGAGACTTTCTTAAAAGATCTCCAGATCTTGAGAACCTTAGTCCAGAAATTAGCTAGATGCATTAACCTGTATCCAATTTTATCACCTGGTTCAAAAGACCGTTGGATGATTTCTGACACTGCTGTCACTTGATGATGTGCTTGCTCCATACGAGAGGCTTGTTCAATATTCTCATTTTCTTGATACAGGAGTAATTAATCAACTTTTTCTCTGTATTCTTGATTTTCAGAGGAACTAGTTGTAGCCTGTTCTTGGGAAAGCTTTTGATTACAAACAGATCCCATTGAATATGGAAAACCATGGGCAATAACATTGCATGAGACCATTTTCGGCGGGCTTTGCTGACTGGAGAGTACCGTGAAATGTAGTTCTCCATGAACACCCCATCCTCTGACATGAATACCAGATTGGGAATTTGCAATTAACTGATGCAATCTTCTTAGTGCGCCAAGGCATGAACGTTGAAGGGCTCTCTGCTGCTTTTCAGCCTTCGGATATCGAGATACTGATAGAGATGCCGAATCAATCGGACGTTGAAACCCTTCTATTATCTTAAGATTATTATCATATTAATCATAAGATAATTATTTATTTTATAACATACAAAGAGTTTTCCATGTGTTGAGACGAATATGATGAATTCCATCTTCCTTCAACATTTCTGGAATGTCATACTTAGTGTCAGCCAGAGGCCAAAACATGACTAGCACTTCACATTTCACCAGTTGTTTTCTCATGTTCATCATTTCCTCTTTATCATTTGATGAATATTCTTCTACTTGTTTTGACCAGAGCTGGTGCTTCCTTATTGATTCATTGGATTCAACAGGATTGGTAAAGAAATCATTTATCAAACTAGAAGATGCATGACTTAGGAGTGGTTCGGAGAATGACCTACACCATGGGCTATCTTCTAATTGAGAAATTATTTCACCTGCTAGCGATGAAGCATCTTACATGACTGGTTTCACATTTGCAAATGCCTCAAGATAGGAGGGCTTTCTCGGCACTACATTGTCCACTGGAGCATTTTTCGGGCAATGTGCATGACTACTGCGGAGATGACTTTCACAGCGAAATTTATCATCATGGGGAGGACCACCATAATGGGTTAGAGAAAAAGATGAGATCTCTTTCTCCTTGGTCTTCTGACCACACAGAGGGTTCCTGTGGCTCTCATCTGAATATGAAACTTCAAGATCAACCGAATTGTCATGAAGAAAGCCTTCATGAGGAAGTGTCTGTTAAATACCTTCAGAATTAATGTTCCCATTATTGAGAAATGAGGGAGTAGAATCTTGAATTCCAACAGATAACTATAGGAGGGCTTCAAGTACTCCAGCATCGAGCAAGGCCTTGTCACAGATTGGCTCTTGATCTCCTGACTGTGTTGGGCGGGTCTTTTTCATAGACACCTTCTTACTCATTTTGAAAACCACTTGTTGATGACAGTGGCTGCTCTGAGCAGGTGTATGTACCTAATCAGGAAAGATGGATAGGTTAGGCTAACGATCTCTACTCAAATCAGGTGTATGTGCTTGACTTGGATGTCTGTATGATATGAGGGAGTGTGCCCCACAACCCTCTTGGACTGGAACAAATGAGTGTGTCTATTCCGGAGTGAACTATTGATGTGTTACTCCACTGGTAGGGATAGATTTATGTGTCTTTCCATGAGATGCTGCTGAAGCTATTATAATATCCTGGCAAGCATCCAGAATATGAGCAGGGACTTTCTTCTGCTCTTTCACCGTTGATAAAATATGATTGGTAACTTCAGCTGTCAGAACGGGGATATACGTCCATTCCGTGATTGGAGTAGGTTTATGTGCCTGATCCGGTCCTCCTTTTCCTGTTAGTTAATCCAGACAGTACTCAAGTGTGGGGGTAGAGAGTTGAGTCTGCCTCCTGTTTATCGCCAGAGCTTTCCGACTGACTTCTCCAAATGCTACCAAGCAAGATTGTTGGTAGTCTTGATTAATACTAGTAGGTGTATGGACCTATTCATTGCACTTCGCCGAATGTGGTTGACAAGATCCATCATATGTAGTCATACGAGCCTGCTGACAAGCTGATGTTGTATAAACAGGTGTATGTTCCTGCCAATAGTACTCTGTTGGAATTGCTTGGTAGGATTGGCGTGATACTGCCAGAAGAGTCTGCTAGACAGTGGAATTAAAATGGGCAGGTGTGTGTGCCTGCTCATTTCTTTCCACCAAGTTAGGTCGGTGGACTTCTCCGGAGATAGCAGAGATGAGAACCTGCACACTCTTAACCATATTTCGCCTCTAGCGATTCGTCTTGCCTGCTTGGGTTTGAGGAACCTGAGATGAATGCCTGGATTCGGTACCCTCATCATGTTGAGGGCGCACTGCCGCACGAGACTGGCGGTGATTATTGGTGGGAGCCATCGGGAAGGACTCATGTCTGCTTGAATTAATGCCCTGAGGGACCTGCTCATTCACCTCCCCAGAATATGGGAGTGAATGGTGATTGTGTTTCGGGGATAATGACCCGAAACAGTTGGAGATGGTGGTTAGCACTGCCTACTTCTTGATCACCGGTTGTCGTTGTTCAGACGACCGGTGTAAGTTGTTCACTTGGAAGACTTGTCGAGCAGCCTCCAGAGTTGGGATGGTACTGCATTGACGGTACTCCTTAACCAGCGCATTTTATACCCAGCATTGAAGATGCTTAGTAGGTGATGTCATCCATAGAGCGGATGACAATCCAGCAGGAGTAGCAGGAGTGGCATTTGCAGCAGTGGTATTCACAGGTGTGAACTTGGGAATAGCCATTTCTTATAATGAAAAGAATCTCGGGGAAAGAGTGCATGTTTGATAAAACAGACGTAATCAAGATAAATTTAGCCACTACATCCTTTAGATGAGCACATATGTCAATGATTGTTTTTATGGCCCTATCATTGAGTTTTAAATAGGGGCCTAACAAATAGGTAAAACATCATTTTAACTTGGTTAAGGATTCACGTCGGGTTCACCATTTTTTTTTTCCCTCGGAATTGGGGATGAGCTCCTTAATTGAAGGTTCAAACATTCCAATCAGTTTCTAACAGTTTTGTTCGTAGAACCGAAAACATCCAATGATTCCACATCCATTTGGACCTACTTTCCAAAGGCAGGTGCTCATTAGTTTATGGACTGATGAGGCTTAGGAATTTACATTGGTCGAGATGATGGGAGGTCGGACTCATCACACCTTTTTTAGGGGAATTATTGTCTACTCTGGGACTCTCTTTATAGATTTAAGTTATATTCGTGAATCCTTATTACATTACCAAGTATAAAATGAGCTTTCCTTTAGATCTGACAATCAATGATTGATATGTAGGAAATTTAGAGAATCTTTTATATGTATTCGAGGTTCTTCATCAATAGAGAATAATCTGTATTTGTTAGATATTCTTAGTCAATGGTATCCTTTGATACATAAAAGTCACTTAGTCATTATGATGACCATACTGATTTTAATGTCACTCAGTGGGGCACTTAAAGTTTATTTTCATTCAGAAGAACATTGATGATTTTAGAGTTTGGATCGAACCCGCAGATGGGCTACCTATGTATCCTTTACTTAGAAAAGGAATCAGAACCCGCGTAGTTCGAGTAAGGTAGTATGATGTTTCTGATTGATGGCTCAAAGAAGGATGTCATAATTACTTTTACACTCAAAGCTCAAGTGAGTCATGCTCGGTGTGAGAAACAAGAGGTATTGATAAAGATCAGACAATTGTGCCATGAAAGATGCAATCATAAGAAATAGTGTGGGACTTATGTATGTATGAATTCCCAGATAAGTGAAGATTGTGATTTACTTCAGGGAAGAAATCCAAGAACAGGGTCCATAAAGGTATATGTACTTCATGGAGATTTGAATACTCTAACTTGGGGATTACTCCTGAAAAGGAGTCCCAAATTAGGAGAGGTCTTATGATTGGATTTTACTCTTGAGAAGGAATCCCATATCAAAGTTAAATTAGGACTAGTTAAGAGAAATTAAGACTGGGGCTTACTCCTGAAAAGGAGGCCCATGTTAAAGAGGACTTGGGGCATACTTTTAATGAGGATGCCCATATTTGAGACTGGAGCTTACTCCTAAAAAGGAGGACAAGTTAAGAGAATTATGGTTGGGGCTTACTCCTGAGGAGGGTGCCCAAATTTGATACTTATGACTGGGGTTTTCTCCTGAAAAGGAGGCCCATGTTAAGAGAATTATGGTTGGGGATTACTCTTGAGGAGGATGCCCAAATTTGAGACTTATGACTGTAGTTTTCTCTTGAAAATGAGGCCCATGTTAAGAGAATTATGGTTGGGGCTTACTCCTGAGGAGGATGCCCAAATTTGAGACTTATGACTGGGGTTTTCTCCTGAAACGAAGGCCCACGTTAGGAGAATTATGGTTGGGGTTTACTCCTGAGGAGGATGCCCAAATTTGAGACTTATGACTGGGGTTTTTTCCTGAAAAGGAGTCCCAGGTTAAGAGAATTATGGTTGGGGCTTACTCCAGAGGAGGATGTACAAATTTGAGACTTATGACTGGGGTTTTCTTCTGAAAAGGAGGCCCATGTTAAGAGAATTATGGTTGGGGATGGGGATTACTCCTGAGGAGGATGCCAAAATTTGAGACTTATGGCTGTGGTTTCCTCCTGAAAAGGAGGCCCAGGTTAAGAGAATTATGGTTGGGGCTTAATCCTGAGGAGGATGCCCAAATTTGAGATTTATGACTGGGGTTTTCTCCTTAAAAGGAGGCCCAGGTTAATGAATTCTCTCATTTTAAAGGATGAGGTTGAATAAATGAAATATATAACTTTAGTGAAATAAAGATGTGTAAATCAATAGGTTTTGAGAGATATTCCATAGAATTCCTTTCATATAAGGAAGTCAAATCAAGAAATCATGACATAAATGGAATTAATGAGTGTCTTGAAGACTAAATCTTGAATAGTAGTGGTGGAATGTCATAAAAGGGGTGAAATGGGAAAGAAAGGAACCCCAAAAGCCTGGGGCGTGCAAGTCCTGGCAGGCACGCAGGTACTGCATGGGCGCACAAGTCCTGGTCGTGCAGGTATACCTGCGCGACACATGGGTACTTGCGCGATGGTTAACCAGCAGGGTAACACTTGAGAAACTCTTGGTTAAAGCCTTTAGAATCCTATGGAGGTTCTTCCAAGAGTGGTGCGCCAGTTCTATTGAAGGAGTTAGGCAGCGCGCAAGTGTGGCCATTTCCCTTAAGGGCTGGCCACTTAGGCGCTCAAGTGTTGATGAGTTTTAACACTTAGTCCTTCCTCCCCCTCTTTAGATCTTCCGTTCTAGGTAAGAAATTTCCTTAGAAGTGTTATTTAAGTTTAGAGAAGGGACTAGGGTGCCGGGAGCTCAAATATGAGTTTCTGGAAAAACATTCTCCTCAAAATGGGGGGCCCAAAGGGTCTATTTATAGGCTGGAGAAGACTTTGGGTGGTTATCACTTAGGTTGTTCAAGTGTACTTGCGCGACCGTTGCAGTGCGCAAGGGTACTTGCGCGACCGTTGTAGTGTGAAAGGGTACTTGCGCGACCATTTAGGTGCACAAGTGTACTTGCATGACCATTGCAACGCGCAAGTGTACTTGCGCGACCCTTGTGCAACATTCTTCTTATTCCTTCCTTCGTCAATTTTTAATATTTTTCCAAAGGTTGGATCACTTTGAGCTCAGATAGTCCCCTTTTCCAATATTTAGATTCTGTGATGAAAGGAGCATCAATAGGGATCTTTTATTTCAAGGAGGATATGATTTTAGTTTTTTGGTTTAACACATTTTGTGTTAATATCAAGGCAATGATAATTTTGCCTCTAGAGTTTACCAACAGATATAAATGATTTATGGGGGATATATGGTTGGAGTGAAATACATAGGATGCTAGGACTTCCTGGATAGTTGGAGTGTGGGTGTTATAACTAACAATCTAAAACTCTAAGCCATGTAATGTGGAATGTGGTAGACATGCTAGGTATTTCCCTTAACACTATGATTTCCCGAGTTTCACCATGGAGTCACCAGGGATCACAGGGATTGATGACCCTTTCCGGTAAGGAGGAGACGCCTTTAGTTGGTGGGGCTATGCCCTTCTGCATTGATATCATTTCAAAGAAAATATAATATCCACTTATTTTTTAGGCTCATGACTGATTTTAGAAGACTCAATTGTCTAGATGATAATATGGGTTTGTAAAGAACTCCATCCAAAAGGGATCTAGCACCATAGGTAAGTTTATGTTCTATTATGAATCTCGATCTGTACCCTATGTGTTTTTTATTTATTTTTGTGGCCATAAAAATGATCTAGAATTGAGTTTCTCATCCCAATACTCATAAATTTAAAAAAACATTGTGATATAAGATCATGGATGTCGAATCCACTTGAATAGTATATGTATGAGATGATAAATCATTGCACGTGAATCTCAGAGTTAACTATAAAGAAATAAATATGATGCTTATAATTCAATTGAGTCTATACTATTACATGAGGTCAAAGAAAATAACTCCTTGATTTAAGAAGGACCTTCCACGGTTCCTTTAGTCCATTCGTTAGAGCAATTCCCTATTATGAGATTGTTACATGGAGGTTATGTTATCTCATACTACAAAGTCAAGAAGGTGTTTTATGAATTATGCAATATCAAAGAATGGTTTGAGTGACCTAATATTTTTTTACCACATAGTGACCATATTTTCAGACATAGGGGATATGATAAATCATTACCCTAATTTTTCCTGTGACTAGGGGGTCCTGTGAGGGTAGCATGGCTTTCACTAAGTCCACAAAGTAAACCCTATGGGAATTATGACTTATTTATTTGGGCCCTAATTTTTTCCTAAAGGCAATCGATGATTTATTTTGTAAGCAAAAACTTGTCCTTTCTCAGGAATCCCTATTAGGGTTTTTAACATTAATTTTTTTCTCATTCACTAGAAGATTAAGTTAATTTGATTTTTATCATTATAATCTGAAGTCTATGTTCATACTATTTGACTAAACTGTAGGAAATTGAAGATCCCGACTCTTGCTGACCTAATTTGGGAGATGTCACACATAAGTTTAATTTGGATACCCGGGGTCAATAAAACTCCAATATCCATTTGACAGGGAGGAGGAAATAATATAAATCACGACAAGGGTTCCTTAAATTAGTAGTAATGACATGGGATAATCATACAGGGTATGTACCAGAGGACCCTAAGATGTTCAGTTCCACCTCAAGTACGTCAGGCACTCATGAATCAGAAGGCCTTTTATATCAGACAAATATGTCGCCGGTTGGTGGGTCTAAATACCTTTGGAAAAAATATCATGGTTAACAGAGAGATTTATTTTTCCATTTCAAGGTAAATGAATGGTTTTTGTTAACATGATATTCTCATTATGTAAAGGTTTGTGTGTAGATTTGGTTCTTCTAAAATCTGGTGGAAGAACCCTATACTCTCGATGTCTGAGGTATGTAACTTGTGGTCCCTTGATAAGGAATAAAAAATGGGTGATGATCTTCATATATTATATTCATGTAGTTAGGGTGTTTTTGGTGTAGTTTTACGGTCATGTGACCAAGATGTTGGAATTATAGTTTAAATATATATGACAAGGTCATATTTTTGTTATGATTATCTTCATGTGGTAATGACGTAGGACTGACCGAAAAAATGGATGATTTGCAGTTGGGAAAAAGGTTGGATGTTTTTGTGTCACTACATATGTCATGGAAATTAGAATCATACCACACATAGTTATGATTATACGTGAATTTTAACATCATGTAGTAAAGGAATCGATCATCCAACGTGAAGTGGTTTTATCATGGCTTGACCCTTGGATGGAATTACAGAAGTCAATATGTATCCCATTATGATGGGAATGAGGCCTCACATAGTTCATTAAATGGGACATACTCTACACTTTTCTGTCCCATACATAGTGTAGGGAATTATTTCTATTGATTATTGGAGTTGTGCCCAATATTAGAGATCCACGTGTCACTACATATCATGTGATGATAGGAATGAAGGAACGCATAGTTCATAAGAAACTATGCATTTTAACATCATGTGGAAAGGAAGATGATGGACTGATGTGGAAATGTGGTGATATTGTGGATTGACCCAATGATGGAAGTGTGGGCGTCACTATATATCTCATGAAATTAGGAATCAATCCGTACATTGTTCCTGAAGAACTGTCCAGTTTAATGTCATGCCACGAGGACTCAAGGTTCCCATTTTATTGTCCTATGTTCAGGATCATAGTGCAGTTGTCGTGCACCTTTATTCCTTTCATTTGAGGGGAAGTCCCGTAATGGTTTTCCAAAGCACACATGATCCATGATCAAATTGATAAACTATGAATATAAAGGTATTCCCTCACAATGATAACAAGATTGAGGGTACCATAGGAACTTTTTGTATTATGTGGTGGTTGGATGAAGATATGGGATCATGGAATCCATATGTATAATAGTAAAAATTAGAATCAAGCCTTATATTATTCTAGAATAACCATTTAGCTGACAATCATATGAAATGGATGTGGGTGAATCGACATGAATGGAGATGGATGTCATAGAACCCGACAGTTTTATGACATGTGGTATGGATATTAGACCCATAGTCTAGCATATTATGGTAAGGTCATGAGATGACCAAATGAGGAATGAAGGATGTCCAATTTTTTAGCCCAAGAATATTGGTTTGGGAATCACTACATATATTGTGATCATAGGAATCAATATATATGTATTTATTAGGGAACTGTGCCATTTTTCTTCATGCTGCTAAGATGGCGTATTCCCCGATGTCCAGGGGGAGAGATATTATGAATTCAGGGTATTTTATGTCCTGGAGTGAGGACATGGTATTTAGTTCTGTTAAAAATATTACTTCCATGAAATATTTATACATTTTAACATCATGTGGAAAGGATGAGTTCCATAAAATCTTATATCATTTTGTTAGGATGAATAATAGGACTTACTCTAACGTGGATTCCCAAAATTTCATTGAGGCATGATTTAAAAGATTTCCTCCTCCTGATCTATACTGTCTAAGACAGTGCTTTCTTTAGCCAAGACATTGAAGTGATAATTTTGTGATCGGGGAACATAATAAAATGTGGGCTCAAAAAGATATTTTTCTATTATTCCCCTGAAATATCCAATGAGAGGGGTGGGGGAGTTATTCATTTCTGATGAAATATTCACTATTGATCTTATTTCTAACCAATAAATATTCACCATTGATATTCTAGGTGGCTATGCGTAGTTGTAGGTCTAGTTTTAACCCAGCAATGAGAGATTCATATTCATCATCATTATTTTTATAGCCTACAGATAGTGAGAATGATTAGAAACTAATCCTTTCACTGGATGTAACACCCCAAGCTTCCATGGTACGCTTCTCTTTGAATAATAGAGCATCGTGTGTTGTACGCAACCTTGAGTTCTAACACATCGCGACCAATAAAAATAGCAGTTATGAATAGTAATACCCATTTTTTGAAATTACATACATTTTATATTTCAAAATGGACTTCATTTTTAGATTCGGAATATCTAAATTAGCCTATGTTGAATTTTTGGTATTTTTCTGAGAACTTCCAATTTTTTATGAATAGTGAAAAATACTTAAAAACAACTTTTTTAATCAAAATATTTTATAGTGATAAATTATAATATTGAGTGGTTTTAAAGTATAATAAGAATAAATTTTTACCATTTTATCCAATGGTGTTCATTAGAATTAATTTTACTTTGAAATTGAACATAAACAATTGTCAATCTTTTGATATATATTGTTTCATAAAAATAAGCTATTTGTTGCGACAGTGGGAATTAATTATAAAATTAATTAATGCAACTTATATGTTTGGAATTTTTTAAAATATACATCATTTTTTAATTCAGAATATCAATTATAGCTTAGGGTAAAATTTTGGCATTGTTCTGAAAAACTTCAATTTTTGATGAATAGTGAAACCACTAAGTGGTAGTTAAAAAACTGATTTTTCTTTTAAATGAAACATTACCACTTCTGTGTTTTGATTTTCAAAACTCTGACATACATGGTTTTCATTAGGAATTAAAATGTGGTTCAATGGGATTAAAATAATTTTTTTGGTGAATAGTAACTTTTAAGTTTAATTAATCGCGATTAAAGGTAATTAGTGAAATTTACAGTAAAAATGGTATTATAAAAATATGAAATGACCTTTACACTTGTCCTATCCCTATTGGATGAGTTATGTCCGACCAAGACAATCCATGGGTCAACTTGGGGACCCCATGGAGCCACTTTGGTAGGAAAATGACATTAAAAACTTTTTATTTAATGTTAAAATAAAAATGTCACAAACATGAGTTGTTTTAATAATACAATTTTTAAATGGGGTTATACAAGTCATATTTTTGACTATAAATATTAATTAGAAATATAAAACGATTTCCTATATCATGATAATTTTTTTTATAATTTTTAGACATTAAATAAATTAAATTATTTATGACACCATGATGATGCAGTGATTACCTCATTAATTAAAGATTTAAATAAAATAAAAATATAATGTAAACTCTAAGAATTACACTTGTCCAAAGACTATTGGATGAGTATATTTAGAACCCTTATCACCTTATCCTAAAAATATATAAGTTTGGGACCTTTAAAATCCGAAACTCATTATATAATAAAGTAACATTTCATTACTTTCCAAGAGTGCCCCTCCTCTCCTCTTATAAAAGGCCCCCACCACTACCACCTTACTCACACCATAAAAGCCTTTTGGCTCGGCCAACCTCTTCCCAAATACTCTCCAAAATTACCTCCCTTAATCCTAGAAGCCTCACTTTGGGCAGAAGTCTTCCTAAGGAAGCCTTTGGATCAAATCAAAAAGAGTTACCCGATTTTAAGGTAATGTCTTCCCTAATGTTGTTTTGTTTTATTTTGCTTCTCCAACACCTTAAACTCTTTTTATTCATTTCTTTTGTAAAAACACATGTATTATCAATATACTAGGATGTTTTTATAAGAATTATTCGAGCTACACTTACACACACCTACATCTAATGGGTAAAGAACATACTGTTTCTGTGGATGGAAAATTTCTACCTCACGAAACGATGATTGTTCAACACTCATATAACACCTTCAATGGTGGCCATTAAGATGTCAATATATTTATATATATGATATATAATATGTTTATGTTTTACTTAAGGTTCTTTATTTTTCATTTATGGCATACCTTTATTGTTTCCATTATGGGTAAAGGCGATATTTTCATTTTAGGAGGTGCGGACTACCGCCCCCTCAAAGTGATTTGAATCGTTAATCTCATATGTGGGATGTATAAAAGATGGAGTAAATGATATTATTTATGATATTATACTGGAATTATAATATACCTTTATATCATTATGATTTCATTAAATAGAAATGAAAGTAGCATTCATGCGTACGTACGGCTTACCATCTCCATGAACGGTGCATTTCATTTCTTACCTCTAAACGTTATGGAATATTATAAATGCATGTATATACTGGATATATATGAGATATATGATATCTATATCATGAATATAATTCTGGATATAATGGATATATCACCACATGAACAAATTGTAATTATAAGAAGTTTAATTTTGACTCAAGTACCAAAGATCGACAAAACGACCGTTATTAACTTAAATAATTACATAATGTTCATAACATGGTAATAAGTGATATAAAAGGAATAAAAAACTTGAAAAAGGTTCTTTAACAATTATAAATTAACTCTAGTTTATTATTCAGGAGGTTAAAGAATGGTCGAGTCAAGAAAGGACGCAATGTAAAGGGAATTTCTTAACCCAATTTCTATTCTTTGGGTTAATCTCCTACATTCAAATTATGTCATGATATTATTATATCCTATATTGTATTTTTAATTTCATTATGTTTAATTATAGTGAATACACATAATATATCTATTTTATTTAAAAAAATGATCTTTTTAAGGTACTTTGTCTCAATCTCCACTCATTGAGGCATATTTTGTTTTATACAGAAATTTCTTTTATACCGTGTATAAACACCTTTGACTTTTACGTTAATTCAAAAGGAATATTTTTATATGAAGCGTTTTAATAAACGACAAAAAGGAATGTTTTTCTTGTCGTACGTATGCAGCGACAACGACTTCTCCGCCGCCGTAACCATTATTTGAGTTTCGGCTTCCTTTACAAGCCATAATTTTTTTTAAATGAAAAAAAAATACCAAGTTTTAATTTTCTTTTATTTCGGTATTGAAAATGGTTTTGATAAGGTTTTTATTATATCAATGTGTTGTATTGATATCTTTTGATTGAAATGTGGAATTGTTATGTTTATTTTATGCATGTTTTATGTGATATTATTATGTTATGGTTTATGATATGTTTAAACCTGTTCATATGAGGAATGCATTGGACTTAATAAGTGATGGGTGGAGCCCGCTATAGCTCCTCGATGCATAGGTAGGTCTCATGAGACAAACTAGTGTCTTGGCACGAGGCCTTGACAAAATCATATTTGTGGTCTTGGCACGAGGCCTTGGCTACGTGGTTATGATAGTCTCGCATTATGCATTCCTTCATTATGAAAGTGGTTATTGATATTGCATGTGATTATTCGACCAGTAGAATATCCATGTGAATAAGTAAATGGCATTATCTCATTTTACTTTTGCCATATTATGTTCAAGATCAAGTTTAAAAGGCTTTTGTTTTAGTTATACATTGCCTTAAATGTTTATGTTTATTTATGAAAGCTTCCACTATATTGTCATCCTTACTGAGCATCTGAGCTCACCCCTTTCAATGTTTTAATTTTTTCTAGGATGTGAAGAAGTATTTTATGAATGACCTGGAGGGATAGTCAGAAGAGGATATGAGTGTGGACTATGGAGACTTTGTTATTGTAGTATTTCACTTCATTATGTAATGTAACATTTATGAATGTATCTAGTGTTTCCAAGGCTACTAAACTAATCGGTCTTTCAAGACTTGATCTTTTGTGATTATGCCAATGTTATGCAATAATGCACCAACTCTGGGAACTGGGGTCGGGGCGTTACACTGGAGGAACAAATTCAATCACCAAAAAACCGTGATTGAGCTTCATGTTTTACAATATTTTACCAATAAGACTCAGGGAGGCACTGTGAAATTACTTATCCCATGTCCAGGTATTTTCATAGGCATATAAGACCTATTGTTCTAGGAGCTTAGTTTATTTTGATGTATTTTCTTAGAAAATATGTCCCATGAGGATATTGGCTAGGGATTATACTTTCACGGAATTCCAATCACTGACTTCTGAGTGGATCAATACATGAAACAAGATATACATCGTTGTGATAACATCATTCAACTGGGGTATTAGAGACTATTCTATCATTTGTCATCATTTTTTATGTGAAGGTGGATATTTTTTATCTTTCCATGGAGAAAAAATATAAGATGAGTGGACTCCATTCCACTAGATGAATCAGAATCAGTTGGTGTGGAAAGTACTTATTGAGACATTTAAAGGCATTTTGGCATCAGAGGGGTGCATCATCTTGTCATCCTATTTGATGCCTAAATTTTCATTGGGTAGGTTAAGATGGTACATATATATCTATATTTATTCTTCGAATTTTTGTATAGTTCCATATGAACATATATCTATTATTACCTAGTGTTGGTCAGAGTGGACACTCAAGAGGGGGGGTGAATTGAGTTCCAATTAAAATTTCAATTAAAATATTGTCTAGTTAAAATCCCCCAATTTATAAAATAAGTAAAACTGTAGTGAATTTATACAGATTTTAAATGTTCACTTAGCATCTCATTGATTGATTAGGTCTCAGTTAATTTAACCACAAGATCAAACTAACTTTTGAAGCTAACCTATTGATTTACAATAAGTGTAAACACTTGCTAATTTAACTATCAAAGTAGCTTTAAAAAGGTTTTGTATTTCAATGTAATAGCAGCGGAATAAGTAAGATATATATAGTATACTATAAACTTAAATAAAATATACACAGCAGATATAACAAGAGGTTTAGTCTCAAGCCGAGACTTAGTCCTCTTAAATATATACAAATTTGATCCACACCCTGGATCGGGGTTAACAACAGTTTTACAAAACTGTCTAGGCCACGCAGGGACCTCTACCACTGTTCTTTGTTGGAGACAAAACAAATACCAGGTCACACAAGGACCTCATCCACAGATGACGTGGGTAAACAGAAGTAAAGAGAATTTTCGTGAGGATTTTGATATCCTCCAGTTTAGTGCAGGAGACAGTGTGTGTAAAGATATACAGAGTACACCACACTGCTCGAAAGTGAATAAACAAATCACGTAGAGAAGATAGATGAGAGTTTAGAAAAATCTAGTGATTATCAATGTAGCTCTGGACTCGTTGGATTCAGCAGGAATGCTTCTGAGTCCTTCTCAGGTTTTTCTGTTGAAAAACAGAGTGTCGTAGTTCAGCTTGTCTTCTTTGGGAGTGAGAAATATCTCTTGATTCGTCGTGTGATCTTCAGCAGTATTGGATTTCACTCATGAGAGTTCTTTTAAGGTCTTGCAATCTCCTTCTTGTTCAGGATTGTTCTTCTTGTTCAGCACAGTGCACTCGGGTGTATGTAAGTTATTCTTGTTGTTGCTTGTTGCTTATTACTCCTTCCATGTGTAATGTATCTCAGTATTTCTTATATTCCACGATTTCTGGAAGTAGTAATGATTTCATTTTAATAGGTATGAGATACAGTTTCCTGACATGACAACAACTATCATTAAATAACATTAATTGCATTAAAAACAACAAATATGACCGTTAGCATTATTTAAATAATATTGACAAAAACTTAGGAAACGGTGTCACAGTGATTATGGAAAGGGTGTCTTCTTAACAGTATGTGGTTCACGGTATGAGTTTCATGGTGTGTCCTTCACGGTGAGTCCTTTACGGTGAGTCCTTCATGGTGTCTGGTCACGGTGTCTGGTCACGGTGTCTGGTTATGGTGTCTGGGTCACGGTGAGTCCTTCACGGTGAGTCCTTCACGATGAGTCCTTCACGGTGAGTCCATACATAGACAAATATTTGTATTTGGACTACGATAATGATATACAGAATATGGATTAAGGTTAATCATTAGAGAGGTAGATAATGTGAATTATAAATATAAAGGTGTGATAATATATGTGAGAATTGTGATCATGCATAAGACTTGTAAATAATAAAGTGAGTAATTAACATCTATAAGCTTTGTTATTCTAAAAACATGGTGTGTATCTATTATTCAGATTGAAGAGCATTAGAAAATATGAAATGAAGATCGAGATTAATTAACATTAAAGAGATTTGTGATCATTAAAACATGATTAACACGTGAGGAGTCCAACAATCGCCCACTTTTTGATGATCAGAAATCATATATAGGTAGAATATAAATGACATGTAAAATTACAGTAACTAGCATAGAAAAAACATTATAGAACTGATACTTGTAGTTTTTCTCCCCCATTTATACTATTATAGAACTGACACTTGTAGTTTTTCTCCCCCTTTTGGAATTATCAAAAAGTAGAGATAATGAAATGAAACATTGCATTTGGTATTAAACAAAGGGTTCATAATTCAATAAAACATGAAACAACAAAAGACATCCCATAAAAAAACAGTCCTCGAACTCTTCAGGGATCCATCTTGTATTTGCCTTTATCAGCAGCAAGAGTCGGTGCTGAAGTAGAAGAAGGCATAGATGTGGTAGACAACAAGGGTAAGGGTAGACCTTCAACAACAGATGGAGCCAATGTAGGAGCAGTAGAAGATCTAGGTTGTGGTTGGTCAAGAATGACTGGTCGGATCTGAGAAAGATCTTGACGAACTATCATGGAAGTTGAGGCTAAGGCAGGTAGTCTAGGTCTAAGGGGTGCAGCAGCTGGAGAAACTATAGCAGTACTCTGCACATGAAGATATAGCTTCAAAAGATTGATGAAATCAGTAATGATTTCACCACTATACTGCATAGCCTTTTCAAAATCATCCTTATTCTCCAGAAATCTGTCCAACAATCTGGTGAACTCTGAATGTTTCTGAACTTGAGCTTTAAAATCTTGAGTCACCAAAGGGATTCTCAAATTTTCCACAAGATATCTAAAGTGATCTGTCATATCACTTTTAGATAAAATCCTGGAAAGATACAAATCTATTTTCTTGGAGATCTCTTGTTGAGCATCATTGGCTATCTTAGAATGAATCATATCCAAGTCCAATGCTCTATCACTATTCTTAATCACATCTGACAAAGAAGATAGATCCAAGCCACTGAAGGCATTCTGAAATTCTTCCTTTATTATGGATCTCATCATAGAATCATCCAAAGAAGGTGTGGAGGTCTGACCAGAAACAGGAGAATCCTTGACAGATTCGGTTAGAACTTTGAGCTGTTTCAGAACTTTTTACAGACATCGAGTGTATTCATCTGTAAGCTTATTCAGGTTTTCCACAAGCTCTCTCATGCGTTCCAGCATCTTGGTGTTCCTTTTTCCAATCATTTCATCAAAATATAGTAGGTAAGGATGAACTTGAGACACAATCTCCCTAGCAATGAGGGAATCAGATGAATCGGGAGAAACAGCAACAGGTGTAGGGGCAGAAATAGGAGCAGGCTCTGATCTCAAAGATAACTCATTCTGCAGACTTGCTACCATACTTTTCATATTTGCAACATCAGCACTCAGCAGCTTATTCTCTACTCTGACTTCTTGAATTTATCAGATCATCCTTCGTTGAATATTCAAGATAATATTTTCCAATAGAATTGATGCATCTTCTTTACTTAACTGAGTCACTAGGCGAGGTTGAGTGGAGACAATTTTCTCAACTCCAACTAACAAAGTCTCTCCAAAAACTTTCAGATCATCTTTGGTCACAAAAAAGTGAATCTCAGGTAAGGATGTAGATAAAGGTAATGTCTTAGATTCTGGTTGAGGTTCAGAGTCATCTTCAGACTCAGATTCTGATTCTGATTGAGGTTGGGGCTCTGGTTCTGGTTCTGAATGAGCTAAGAACTTCAGTTGAAACAGAGAAGAAAGATCCATTCAAGTTGCAGTTACTTGTTGGGACTCATTCAGATCATAAAAGAATGGGAACTCATACTGAGAGTGCACAAAAAAAGTTATAGAAGGTTGAGAAGCTTCAGCAGATCCAGCTTCCACAATATCAAGATTTTGAGGTTCCTCCCCCTCAACTTGTGCTTCCCTTCCAGATTCTTGAGGTTCAGGAACATGGACAAGATCCACAAGATCATCCCTAATCTCTTCATCAAACTCTTTCCTTTCTAGATGAAAGGCAATTTCCATTATTTCTTCAGCAGATGGAGTAATCTCAGGAACCGGTTGTTCCACTGGATAAGGTTCCAGACTTGCTTCTTTCTCAACAGAAGGAGTCTCTTCAACAAGATCTGCCTCTAAGGTTGCTTGCTATTCTGAAACAGGAAAAACCAATTTCCTTGAAGCATTGGGATGAGCTTATTCCTCATGAAGAACAACTGAAGGATCCTTAGTCCTTTCCTTTTCAACAACTTCCTCTCCTTGAGGTATTTCAGTGGGGATAACAACAGGGACAACATTTCTTTCCTTTTCAACCGGAACTGTTTCCATTGGATGTATTACAGGATCTTCTCTAGGTGGTACTTCAGTGATAAATTCTTCTTGTTCTTCAACTTCTAAATACTCAGCCACTTCATCTGGTTCCAAACCAGGATCAGCTAGGTTCTTAGGACTTCTTGGATAGTCCACAGGATTAAACTTTTTATACAGTTGATCACTATCCTCAACCCATTGATTCTTCAAGGGATTCCAGCTTATCTTCATACTTCTGATGATAGGCTTGGATGGGAAGAAATCAAGGTCCTCTAACTTTTCTTCATTCAGTCCAACCATCCCTTTTGCAACTAACATAGCTGAAATCATCCTTGAGTAAAACAGGGAGGTGGATTTGGAAGTTAATTTGATCAGCTTACAGATATGGTTGATAACATACATACACATATTGATCTTATGGCCATTTTTCAACAGGTGAATTGGGAACACATCCTGATACTTCATCACAGAAAAATCCCTTTTTCTTGGACTAACCAAATTCTGAACAAACTTGAACATAATTATTGTCTCCCCATTTAGTTCAGCAGCTATGGCCCTTCGCTTGGTTCCATTTCCAGTTAGACTTTCCAAAGCAGTCTCCTGGTCAAAGATGTCAGTTGTTGGAGGAGGGTCTCTCTGGTAATCTTCACAAATTCCTTCATGTGGAATTCTTAGCCATGCAGCCCACAACCTTAAAGAGAAAGATCATTTCTGACCATCGATCCAGCTGGTCAGCATAAATCTTTCTCCAAACTCAATAGAAAACATCACATACTGATAGAATTGAGATACAGGCCTTGGGTAAATTGGTCTATTTTGTCCAGCGAACCATTCAAGCCATCCTTGTTCTCATAAAACTTTCAAAACTAAAGATCTGCTAGACAGCAGCTATTCAGGTCAAACCTCTTTTTCAGGTACAACGGTACGGCTTACCAGGTTTGGGTTTAGAGGACCTTCGAGAGCTATCCTCGGTATCCTCTTTTGTTTCTTATAGCGGTGCCTCTCAGACGAGGTTGAGGATGGATGCTTCATCCTTAGCATTCACTAAAGGTTTGGGTGAGAGGGAAGAGAAGGATCGGGAGAGAGTTCGGGTAAGGAATCGAATGAAACCCTTAAGTTTTATCATTTGGGAATGTCAAACGTCATAAAAAAATGTGGGAAAGCAAATAGCGGTGAAATAAAAATTACCGCTATACGGGTTAAAATAAAAATAAACATAATTCTCATGGTGAGACCGTGAGTAGGAATTACGGTGAGACAGAAAACTAGTCATCACGGTGAGACAGTTTGTAGTCGTCACGGTGAGAGAGTGAGCATTTTATATAGTCACGGTGAGATAGTGAGTTGTCAGACCGTGAGCATAAAACAGTAACTTAGAAACAGTAAGTATGAAACCCTAATGTAAAGTACAGTAAAGTATTAAACATTAAAATCAGTAAGATATTCATTTATGATTAATCATACCAAGATCATATATGATGTAGTCTAATCTTTCAGAATTTAATGGTTTAGTTAATATATCAGCAAGTTGATATTCATTACCAATGAATTCCAAAGTGATATCACTTTTTTGATAATGATCCCTCAAAAAGTGATGTCTTACATCAATATGTTTTGTCCTAGAATGAGAAACTGGATTCTTAGAAATATTAATAGCACTTGTGTTTTCACAATTTATTAAGACATGTCTGAATTGATATCCATAGTCTAGTAATGTGTGTTTCATCCACAAAATTTGTGCACAAAAACTTCCAGCAGCTATGTATTCAGCTTCTAAAGTTGATAATGCAACAGAATTTTGTTTCTTACTACACCATGATACAAGTGACTTGCCTAAAAGGTGACATGTTCCAGAGGTGCTTTTTCAATCTAGCTTACATCCAGCAAAGTCAGCATCAGAATAACTAACTAATTCAAATGATTGTCCTTTGGGATAGAACAGTCCTAAATTGGGAGTATGGTTGAGGTATTTGAAAATTCTCTTTACATCATTTAAATGTGACTCTTTAGGGTTTTCTTGAAAACGAGAAAACATACACACACTAAACATAATATCAGGACGACTAGCAGTCAGGTAGAGTAGACTTCCAATCATTCCTCTATAAGTGGTTTGATCAACAGATTTACCATTTTCATCAAGATCCAACTTACAGGTGGTACTCATGGGAGTGTCACTACATTTTGTGCTCTCCAATCCAAAACATTTTAATAGATCTCTATTATATTTACTTTGAGTTAAAATAATTCCATCATCATTTTGAAAGATTTGAAAACCAGGAAAGAATTTAATTTCACTCATTAAACTCATTTCAAATTAATTTTTCTTCATTTTAGAAAAATCAGTACATAATGTAGTTTTTGAAGATCCAAAAATAATATCATCTACATAAACCTGTACAACTAAAAAATCTTTAGAAATTCGTTTTATAAATAGAGTAGAATCAGATATTCCTTTTTTAAAACCTTTAGAAATTAGAAAAGTACTTAATCTATCATACCAATCTCTTGGAGATTGCTTTAAACCATATAAAGCTTTTGATAGTTTGAAAATATGATTTGGAAAATGAGGGTTAGAAAATCCAGGTGGTTGTTCAACAAAAACTTCCACAACAATATATCCATTTCAGAATGCACTCTTGACTTCCATTTGATATAGTTTAAAAATTAGATGTGCAGCATAAGCAAGTAAAATCCTAATAGCTTCTAATCTGGATACTGGAGCAAAATTCTCCTCAAAGTCAATACCTTCTTCTTGACTATAGCCTTGTGCAACTAGTCTAGCATTATTTCTAACTATGTTTCCAGATTCATCAACTTTATTTCTAAACACCCATTTTGTGCCTATTGTGAAAGTGTCCTTAGGTCTTTCAACAATATTCCAAACTTTATTTCTTTAAAACTAATTGAGCTCTTCTTGCATAGCAATTACCCAAAATTATTCATTAATTGCATCATCAATGTTTTTAGGTTCAATCTTTGACAAGAAGGCATGATGTTCAACCTGATTTCTAAGAGAAGCTCTAGTTTGTGTACCTCTACCAAGATTTCCTACAACAGCATCTAAAGGATGATTATTTATAATTATAGTTGATCTAGTAAAGGTAGGACTAGAAACTTTAGGTTCACCAACAGGTTGGGAATCAACAGAAGCAGGTTCTGTAAAATTTCCAGAACTGTTTGTCTTTATAGCACGTTCATTTGATTTGTCATTAAAGTCTATAACAGGTAAATCTTCTTCACGATTTTTAAGAGAGGTTTTAGGCTCATGTGTATCAGTTTCATCAAACTTGATGTGAACAGATTCTTCCACACACTTGGTTCTTTTATTGAAAACTCTATAGGCTTTACTAGAAATAGAGTAACCTAGGAAAATTCCTTCATCACTCTTGGATGAAAATTTGTCAATATTATCTTTGGTATTAAGAATAAAGACATTGAAGCCAAAGATTATGAATTAGTTAACCTTAGGTTTCCTATGGTTCCACAACTCATAAGGGGTCCTCTTAAGAACGGGTCTGATCAAGACTCTATTGATAATATAACAAGCTGTATTTATTGCTTCAGCCCAAAAATAAATAGGCTGGTCATATTCATTAAGCATGGTTCTGGAAATTTCTTGCAGGGTTCTATTCCTCAATTATACTACACCATTTTGCTGAGGTGTCCTAGGGGCAGAAAAGTTATGAATATAGCCATTGTTTGAGCAATAGGATTCAAATTCATGATTCTCAAACTCACGGCCATGATCAATTCTTAGAGTTTTAATCTTAAGTCCACTAAGGTTCTCTACAGATTTGGAGTAATTAGAAAAGTAAGAACAAGCTTAACTTTTGTGAGCTAAGAAGAATACCCAAGTGTCTCTAGAAAAGTCATCTACTAAGACATAGATATAGTGCTTCCCATTTAAGCTAGAAACTCTAGATGGTCCAAACAAATCCATGTGAACCAACTCGAGAGGTTGAGAAGTTGAAACTTATTTCTTTGGCTTGAAAGAGATTTTGTGTTGCTTTCCCTTTTGATAGGGATTACAAACTTGGTAATTTGGAAACTCAAGTTTGGGTAGGTCTCTCACTAAGTTCTTCCAAGTAAGTTTCCTAAGTGAGTGTATATTGCAGTGTCCTAATCTTCTGTTCCAAAGCCAAGTCTCTTTATGAAAAGCATTTAAACAAGTAATATTTTTCATGGCTAAAGAATTTAAATCAACACCATAAACATTATCATTTCGCAGGGCAGAAAATACTAAAGCATTTTTAGAATTAAAAACATTTCAAGAATCATTTTCAAATTTATAATTAAAACCATCATCACGTAACTGAGAAATACATAATAGATTATATTTAATTCCATCATCGAATAAAACATTAGAAATTAATACTGAGTCAGTGTTACCAATCTGGCCTAAGCCGATGATTTTCCCTTTAGAATTATCACCAAAGGTGACAAAGCCTCCATCAATTCTGACTATGCTTTTAAAGCATGAGAAGTCTCTTGACATGTGTCTTGAACATCCACTGTCCAAGTACCAAGTCATCCTACAGGATCTCTTTAAGTAGGTTTCCTACAAAACAGATTTAGATAGGAAATGATTTTGGTACCCAGATCTCCTTGGGTCCAGACAGATTAGCAATCAAATCTTTCGATACCCAAATTTGACTTATGGATCTTATAAAATCTGTAGAATCAACATATTTTGAAAGATAAACCTTATTAGATATGTAACTATGAATATAACTAGTTGAAGCATATAATTGTCCAGAACTAGAACTAGCAGTATTCTGTCCAGATTTAGGAATAAATCTATTTTTAGTAAACTGTCTCTGCCAAGGTTTGTAGCCTATTCCAGTCGTGTATTTTGGTGCAACTTGTTTTCCTATCATTTGAGTTAGTGTATCCTTTCCAATTGTGAATTTATCTAAATCCTTTCTGAGTTGCTTATTAGACATTTTCAGTTTGGTGTTCTCCTTTAACAGTTGATCATTTTTCTCTTTTTCAATAGTAAGTTCAGTTTTAAAAGTAGTAGTGAGAGTATGTTGTTTCTTTAATGATTTGTATTTATCCTTAAGTTCATTGCATGGATCTTCCTACATATTACAATATTCAAACAATTCCTCACTCTTCATGTTTTTAGAATCAGAATCAGATTCTACACTATCTTTAGAATAATAATAATTTAAAGCAGGATTATCTAAGATTACCTCAGATGTGTTTGTCATAAAACACATGTTTGCCTTATTTCTGGTTTTAGTCTCAGAAGCTTTAGATTCACTGGAGCTATCCTCAGAAGCGCTCCAATTAGCCTTCATAGACTTTTTTTACTTACTGTCCTTGTAATCATATTTCTTCTTGAATTTTAGCTTTGGGCAGTCTTCTTTAATATTTCCATTTCCTTTTGCACTCATAACAGACAACCTCATCACTTTTATCTAGCTATTTCCAATCCTTCTTCCAATGTCCCTTATTGTCATACTTTCCATTGTAATTTGATTTTCTGAAGAATTTCTTCTTCCTATAAAATTTCTTAAACCTTCGGGGTATCTAAGCCATTTCAGCATCACTATCAGAGTCTGAATTTTCACTGGTTGAACTGTCAGTAGGTAGTTGAGATTTATCTTTGTCCTTGCTCTTTGAAGCAGTAGTCTTGAAAGCCACTGATTTCCTCTTAGTTTCATAATCTTCCTCTTTATTCACCTTGAGTTCTTCCTCAAACATCATATGCTTACCAATGAGTTCTTTGACAGGTAGAGCAGCAATGTCACATGACTCTCTAATTGAAACAGATGTGCCTCTCCATCGGTCTGGTAAACATCTTATAATCCTCATAATCTATTCCTTTGTTGGAACAACCTTTCCAAGTGAATTCATCGTATTGACTATCTCATTAAACCTGAGATACATATCAGAAATGGGTTCATCAGTTTTCATTTTAAAATTATCATATTTAATAGTATAAGTATTTAATCTCATTTCTTTAACATTGGTTGTTCCTTCATGAGAAACACCCAAAGTATCCCAAATTTCAAAAGTATTTTTACAAGTATAAATTATGTTAAACTCTTCATCTCCTAAAGCATAGTACAGGGCATCCATGGCTTTACAATTATTATTGTAAGCAATCTTTGTAGGTTCATCCCAAGTGGATATTGCAGTAGTGGGAAGTTTATATTCTGATTCTATGGCAGTCCAAATATAAAATCCTATGCATTCTAAATGAATTTTCATTTTACTTTTCCACTGAGCATAGTTTGTACCATTGAAGAAAGGTGGCATGTTAGTAGCAGCACCCTCTAGTCTATTATCCATAACTATATTTTAGAAAGATAATTAAAGAGATAAAAATTTAGAACTAATAGAAATTTAAGATCTTTAAAGATGCAACTCAAATCACAGTTGAAAAATAGAGTCTTTCAAAAATCTTTGAACAAAAACTAAACGTTTGATACCAAATGTTGGTTGGAGTGGACACTCACGAGGGGGGGTGAATTGAGTTCCAATTAAAATTTCTGTTAAAATATTGTCTAGTTAAAATCACCTGATTTATAAAATAAGTTAAACTGTAGTGAATTTATACATATTGTAAATGTTCACTTAGAATCTCAAAGATTGATTAGGTCTCAGTTAATTTAACCACAAGATCAAACTAACTTTTGAAGCTAACCTATTGATTTACAATAAGTGTAACCACTTGCTAATTTAACTATCAATGTAGCTTCAAAAAGGTTTTGTATTTCAAAGTAATAGCAGCGGAATAAATAATATATATGTAGTATACTTTAAACGTAAATAAAAGATGCACAACAGATATAACAAGAGGTTCAGTCTCAAGCCGAGACTTAGTCCTTTTATATATATATATATAAATTTGTTCCACACCCTGGATCGGGGTTAACAACAGTTTTACCAAACTGTCCAGGCCACGCAGCGACCTCTACCACTGTTCTTCATGGGAGACAAAACAAAGACCAGGTCACACAAGGACCTCTTCCATAGTTGACGTGGGTAAACCGAAGTAAAGAGAATTTGAGTGAGGATTTTGACATCCTCCAGTTCAGTGCAGGAGATAGTGTGTGTACAAATATATAGAGTACACCACACTCCTTGAAAGTTAATAAATAAATCACGTAGAGAAGATAGATGAGAGTTTAGAAATATCTAGGGATTATCAATGTAGCTCTGGACTCGTTGGATTCAGCAGAAATACTTCTGAGTCCTTCTCTAGTTTTTCTGTTGAAAAACAGAGTGTTGTAGTTCAGCTTGTCTTCTTCAGGAGTGAGAAAGATCTCTTGATTCGTCATGTGTTCTTCAGCAGTATTGGATTGTACTCATGAGAGTTCTTTTAAGGTATTGAAATCTTTTTCTTTTTCAGGATTGTTCTTCTTGTTCAGCATAGTGCACTCGGGTGTATGTATGTTCTTCTTGTTGTTGTTTGTTGCTTATTACTCCTTCCACGTATACTGCATCTCAGTCTTTCTTATATTCCACTCATTCTGGCAGTAGGAATGATTCCCTTTTCAGAGGTACGAGATACGGTTTCCTGACATGCCAACAACTATCATTAAATAACATTAATTGCATTAAAAACAACTAATATGACCGTTATCATTATTTAAATAATATTAAAAAAACTTAAGAAACAGTGTCATAGTGATTATGGAAATGGTGTCTTCATCATGGCATGTGGTTAACGGTATGAGCTTCACGGTGTGTCCTTCATGGTGAGTCCTTCACGGTGATTCCTTCACGGTGTCTGGTCACGGTGTTTGGTCACGGTGTCTGGTTACGGTGTCTGGGTCACGGTGAGTCCTTCACGGTGAGTTCTTCACAGTGAGTCCTTCACGGTGAGTCCTTCACTGTGAGTCCTTCACGGTGAGTCCTTCACGTTGAGTCCATACTTAGACAAATATCTGTATTTGGACTAAGACAGTGATATGCATAATATGGATTAAGGTTAATCATTAGAGAGTAAGAGAATGTGAATCATAAAAATAAAGGTTTGATAATATATGTGAGAATTGTAATCATGCATAAGACTTGTAAATAATAAAGAGAGTAATTAACATCCATAATCATTGTTATTATAAAAAAATGATGTGTAGCTATTATTGATATTGAAGAGCATTACCAAGATATGCAATGAAGATTGAGATTAATTAACAGTAAAGAGATTTGTGATCATTAAAACATGATTAACACATGTGGAGTCCAACACCTAGAAATTCAAGGAACATCTCTTGTTCTCCAAGGGGTATGAAGACTCTGATAAAAAGTAGGCCATGGTTCTTCTTCCTTTCCCAAATTTATCTCCTAAATATGGTATATGGTTGTGGATGTTCCTTCCTAGGATGTTTTATGGGAATTCCTATGTTTATCCTCCCACATTCCCTTTTTCGTAATTTGGATTAATCCACCACTAGTGGATTACATGAATTTTTTTATAAATAAACTATGAAATATTTGGATCAGTAAGTATCAATGGTGGCATTGTCATCATGAAATATACTGAAAATTCCCTCAAATGTTGATATTATCATCCAATGTTTTCAATTCTGCAATGTTTATCTTGCTCTGATTGGGTTGTGTTCTATGTAGTTTTTTCCATGCTTTATGTATGTGAATATGGGTGTTTAGTTTTGGATATAGAATCCATGTGTCCATGTATATCACAATAGTATGAGAATTAATACTTAAGTTGTTCTTTACAACTGTGTTGTTTAGCGTATGTGGCATGGACACTAGCATTTCAGTTTCACATCTTATGTTAAAGACATATGTCATGTAGTTTTAACATCATTTGGTGAGGACAAGATCCATGAAGTTTAATGTCTTGTGTTGTGGATAATGGACAAGAAGTTTAAATTCTTGTTCTAAGGGTATCAAAAATTCTATTTAATGTATTTTGGTAAAAACTATGGAAATGGTGTTTGCCATTTTATGGTAAGGACTATGCATGAATAGCCTATTAGGAGAGTGGATCTTCTATATGATGTTGGAAATCTATTATGCATATTGTATGAGTTTCATGACCCTTAATCTCTATCAATCCCTCAAATACCCATTCCTCTAGCCAATCCTTGAAGTCAAATAAACATTCTATCATGATCCTGAGATATCGATGGTAGGAAAAATTGTTTTCAAGGCCTATCAATCCAACCTCATTTGACATCTTCATTTTTTAGAATTTCAACAAACTATATTCCATAGATATGTTTAAATACATAGAGACATGATTTTTGGAGAAGTAATAACTTCTTTCATCACTAGATTGAAAGATGGTTGTTCCTCACATGGAGGTTGTTGGATCATGATCTATTTCATAATCGGTGTGCTGTATTTAGAGAGATCAGATAATGAATGTGGGGATTTAGGTGTTAGTGGTTCCAAAACTTTTGTGTCCATATATACCTGAAACTATTAATTAAAGGGAAATCTATCATTTATTATATATCCAAGATGTTGATGGTTGGGGATTTTTTTAATGGAATACTATCCTTGCCTCCCTCGACATTCTCATCACCAAGCCCTTTGTCAAAATCATTTCCAGGGAATAGTTGAAATATCCATTAACATGTTTTTCGTGGAATGAATATACGTTTTCACTGCCTGTCTTCAGTACATGGTCAAATTTTTTGGTTCTCCCACAAGTTACCTATGCCACCATTGGTACATGTGCATGGATGAATCTGGAGTGTGGGTATAGAGTCCCATTCATTATTAGTCTTATGGAAGGTGATGAATAGTTTGGGGTGTTGGATAATGTAGATGCTTACCATTGATTTGTAGGTCCCAAATCTCATAAAGGGTTTTTTGGAGAAATCCAAAGTCAGGTGGTTTCCAGAATATCCCTAATAAGGAGGAGAAAAAATATGGAAATTCACCCAACCATATGGGATTGGGTGAGGTGGAACAATTTTTGGATATTTCCCGATGATGGTATGAAAAATGTGAAAATGAAGCTACCCCTCTGGGCTATGGAAGTTTTTTATATGGAAATATTTAATAGGCAGGTATTGATACGTCACTCTAGGTAGTGATCATATGATTATTCCTAGAATTATATCATAGTGATCCTTATTCTATTTTTTGATGTTAGTAAAATATTCTTCTATTGAATCTTACTTGACATCCTCAAGGGGGTGGATAGTGGAAATCATGAAAATTCCCATTCCTCCATCGGCAACATGGTGATTTGGTGATGAAGGGAGTTTCAAAGAGGTACCTAGAGATAAAATTCACATCTTCCACTATAAAAATCCTCAATTTTTATTACCCTTTAAAATACTTACATGATTGGTAACACTTTCGGTTGATGCTTCAAGTGTACTAATGGGCCTTTCATCTCATGTGCGAGTATTAGAATGTATTCCAAAATGATGTGACTCAAATGACTGTATGAAGTCATGATTTTCCTATTAATGAAAATGATCACCAATAACTGATGAGGATTATTCTCATCAGATAGATATTATATTGAATGAGAAAAAAACTTGGATAATGATCCTCCTTGACTGAGAACATTGTTTGACAAGTCAATGCATGTTATTATATTTGAGGGATTAGTGTCCATGATGTCTTTTGTGGGGGTTGTTATCCATTTAACCATTTTATAGGTTGTTTCCCATGATTAATATTATCCCAGGGTAAAAAATGTTAAAATTCACCCATTCATATGGCATGGGGAGTTCCCTGTGATTCCATAGTCATTGTGGTTAATTGTGATGTTATCATATGATCATGGCTCACAATGAGCTATGATTGAATATGGGACACTATTTAGATACTCCAGTGGACCTTAGACAGATTGGATGTAGCATGGAAATAATCATAAACTAGATCTATATCATTTGTATACCCCTATTGAGATCACCTGTGGGGTTCCAAACATGGTCAGATGGTGTAGGAGAAACATGGCTTGTAGCTACCTGTGGAGTCATGGTCATATGTCAATGATTATGAACAAAATACATGGGATCCATCCTAGGTATATCCATAGTGATTTATTTTTCATGTTTACTATCACCATCCACCTTTCTCAGGTATTAAATATGTGCATTACATCATTCAAGTGATAGGATCCCAATGATGTTGAATATGGCAACAAGGGCCACTTCTTCTCTTGTCGCATGTTGTTGGAAAGATAGCCAATAGAAGATCAACCATTAAAGGATTTCATGAGACAATCATAGGGTTGTTATATTGGTTATGACATGGTAATTAAGACCCACGATGATCCCCATTTGATACTCGATATAGTATAATCATGATATAGTATATTGGGGCCTCATGGTCAAGGTAGATTGTCCAGTGATCTAAGAGATAACGGACACATTCAACACTGTCATTTCAATTGGAAGGAATCTAAATCTTAGGGGGAAGTAAAAAAGACACCTTATCAATTCATCATCATATATAACAAATAATTGTTTATCAATATATTTCATAGTTAAATGAAAAACTAGTTATCCCTTTTTTACACATGGTTTTGTGTGGTTAAAATAAACTTGTTGGGTTCATCATTTTATTAGGAAACGAGCACAACATAATTTTTCTAGATTGAAAATGGTATTTCTATCCTTTATAACCCATGAATTGTATGACATCATTATAGAACTTCTAATCAGGATCACTATTTTTTTGGGTATTAAGACATGGAATCGGTTCTCTCGGGGGATTGATTTTTAGGGGTTTGATGACCGCTCTAAATCGCACACATATGGTTTTCCATTTGTTTCTTAATTACTAGAAAATCACAATATTTTCTTCATTCATAGTTGTGTATATACCTATTTTTAAAAGGAAAAAAGTCATATGTGTTTTATAGACCAATAACTCTTGGGGACTCACATTGGTTGAGAGGATGGTAGGTCGGGATCGTCACACCCTTTTGGGGGAACTATTTCATCCTCCATGATTCTCTTATAGAGTTTATATATGTTCATTAAATCCTTCCCTAATCATAATATGGGACTGTTTACCCCCATGTAAATTTCTTTATTATAAACATGCATTTATAGTAACTATTTCATGCATTTCATGAGTTCTATATTGCTCTATTTTTTAATTATGATGCTTTGGTTCATGGCCTTTCATGAGAGCATTGGTGTTTATTACCATATTGGGGGGTAGATTTGGTCTTTGTGATAGTATTGAACCCATATGACGGGTCCAATTTATCCAATAAAAATAGGGATCAAAACCCATGTAGTTAGATTCACATTGTTTTAGGTAATATAATGAGACCCATCCATGAAGTTTAACATCATAAGATAACGATGTAAAATATATGTTCAGACCTTAGTGTTGCTTCATATATATCCTTTTTAAATCATAATTAAATGATTACATAGTTCTTGTAACATGCATCAATGTTATGGGAAGATACAATAATAGAGGCCCTGGGTATGACTTATTCATTTGAGATTTCGCTGGATTAAATCTTTAGGAATACATACCATTGAGTGAAGGTAAGATGTAATCAGACATACATCCAAATAAATTTTAGACACCAGGGGAAATTTTTAACATGCTTTTCATATATACATCAATGTAATATCAGCCAATGTGATCCCTATTTAATGTGACAAACAATAGATAATAGTTGGTTTTACAGGTTTCATGAGAGCATATCTCTATAGGGATCACTCATTAGAGTTACCTTTTGAGAGGCATGGTTATCATTGGAATTCAAGACGTGGAAGGGACCTCTAGCCATAAAAAGGAATCCTATGTATCACAAGTAGGGTTTTAATTAGAGTCATTATAGTTCATATCACCCCAACCCATTGATGGATTTTAGTTATTTAGAGGAACAATAAGGTCATACACTTAAAATGATACCCTTGTATGAGTCATTTTCTCATATGTTGATGGATGAGGATGAATGTCATACCTATATAAGGATTTAATCTCATAATTTAGGATTAATTGGGATGGGAAGGGAATCAAACTAAAGTGGATTCCCAATGAATATTGGACAGTAGAAATCCATCCTACATATCGTAGTTATTATGGGAATTAGAGTTCTAATGGTTCACAATTATTGTGGATTACATGCTGACGGTTCTCTTATAACCTGAGAGTTTATGTCACATATGGAATAGAAAGGATATCTACATAAGATCACGTGATCAGTTCTTGTTTTGAGAAAAAAACAGGTGCAATGCAATTAGTTTCATTACATTAAAGATACAGTTTATATATCGATATCTCCCTAGATGTCAACATAAAGCTCAATCCTCAGGGAGAGGTGGACAATGTTTCTGTAATATGGTCAGAGTCAGATTCATCATAGTTTCTTTATCTTTTAACTAGTTAATAGTCTATGTTAGATGTCATTCATGGGGATGTGACACTTGTCCCCAAGGGTTCTAGAATTCCATGGGATTATACCATGATGGATTCCCTTATTACTAGAAGAAAATTATATTATGTATCTAGTTAGGACTTATTTACAAAGGCTTCCCTATTGGTCAGGGCTTACATTCTAGGGATGCATGATTGGTGCACTCATTCTTTATCCTCTGATGGATTAAAGAGAGGTGGTGGTGGACATGAGGGATCATTCCAAGATTTTCAATTGAAAGTAAACATTAGTGCATGGCCCTAGATTGTCATGGACACTTCCCTTGTAAAAGGAGTATTCGGTTGGAGATTCTTTATCGGGGTCTACATGGAATGTGTCCTTGTTGGTCAACTAGATAAATTGGGTATTTCATAAGGTATTTTTTAATAGGTCGTGGACATCTTCTAGACATTTATTGATCATCTACCTAATATTTAGGGGTATTAACAGGACATGGAAGATATTTCAACAGGTGTTCTCCCAACATTCTTTATCCTTTGATGGATTAAAGAGTGGTTGACATGTACTAAGAGGTCCATCAAAAATGTCATGATTGTTTCCCCAACATATGTTGAATATCTACTGCATATATTGGGGAAACAATATTTTATGTAATAAACATGGATTGGTATATGGATTATTAAATAATATTCCATGGATTTTATCATGGGTGAAGTAGACACATCTTATATACATTGGGTAACCAAAGAACGTAAGTCTGGGGTCCCATGCATGACCAAATATATTATCTCAAATGTCATCACCTGAGTGATGTAGACATGTCAAAGGGATTCACATAATCAAAGTCGTTGTTTAATAGGTCTGAAACATGACCAATGTAGTCATAGACATGCAAGGTCGCATGACCAACATGGATCGTCTCTGGATCGTCGCATGAAAATGTGGACATGTCTACGGACTATCGCATAATAATCTTGAAATACCAAACATCCCTTCACAAGATCAAATTTCCTTGTCTAGGAAGTCTCATCATGGATAAGGTAATACAATCCAAGGTTCTTCATGGAATTTATATAACATGTCCTAGGCATGTCACCTAATAATGAAAACATATCAAATGGACCATCGTGTGGTGAACTCGGCTTCTCTTTGAACATTCACATGAAAATAGTTACTTATTAATGAACATCGATGAGGTAAACCCAAATTGTCCAAGGATTTTTTTTATGGCTATCATGGAATATCCAATTTCACCAAATGACATCCGAAATCCCATGAGGATTCTTGATATTTATTGTCTTTAAACAATTCACATAGCTGGGACTCATAGAGAGGTTTAGGGTCTCACATTTTTTTTTATGTTCCACTAATACACATCCAATGGGATCATTCCATACATCCTTATAGATAATATTTTCTTAGGCCGATGGATCCACACATATCAAATTGTATTCCCATGAGTTCTCTTATGGGTCATGAACATGTTCATGTTGAGGAGTATTCACATGAAGGAGTTATATGAAATTACATCCTTTATTCAACTCACATGTTACTAAAGGGGTCTTGTGAGGGGGTTTTCTATCATGAGTTGATCTATCTTTTTTATTCTGTGTACATTGGTTAATGTGAACAATACCTGATGAGGGTACAAATCATATAGTTCGCACATGCTTATTATTTTTTATGCAGAGTAGAGGTGTATATGAGAGCTTGCAAAGAAGAACCTTGAGATCAAGGGTGATTTTATTTAACTTCACATGATAAAGAAGTGTTGTGAAAAATTCACCTAAGCACCGTATGGTCTCATGATCACCATTAACCCTCATTATCCATGAGGGATTACCTAGGGAACTCTGTGGATGGCTGTTGGAGATATCTACTGGTGCTATGTACACAAACTAGGACTCTTGGACGAGGACCACTGATCCATAATTAGTTATGGGGTTCACATCTTCAGTATTTCCACCACATGAATTGGGAATTTTGGGTCATTTAATATTGAATCTTTGGATTCTTTGTATATTTTCAAGCACTGTTGGAGTGATGATTCTAACATGTCTACTAATATTGTGGTTCATATGATTCACATGTTCCTAATGTGATCTTGTAGAAGGCTATGTACTTATGCATAGTGGGTTCCCACTGATGGCATCACATTCATGTATGAATACTCACACTGCATGGTGAAGGAGGATACAAGACTTATGAGAGGTGAAGGTTCTCGAATATACTTCCCTAGACTGATAAAAGGAGAACATCGAGGATGACAGTTTATGAATAAACTAATAGATTGTCCATCAATTCATGTTTTTGGACATATGTATGGATGTATCATGCATTCAGAGAAGGGTATTCATTATCATGTCGTATGAGGTTCTATCATTGTGTGATCATATGATCCCTAGAAGATAATGTATGGGATCATTCTAAAAGGTTAAAGGATTCCTTGTATGATTGGAGTCTCCATTTAACAGAAAATGTTCATGGTGTTATTTCTCCATGAAATCATGTGATCATAATATGATCATGTGATGTGATAGAAGTCTAATGATGAAGCCCCCTGTTTATCAAGAGAAGATTTATTAAGGTAGTGGATGACCCTCTATATTCATCGAGTGTTTCATCATCAATTCAATCTTTCTCGGTGCTCCTTTACATCACCCATTTTTTGTCACATTATTAATGGGTTTGGATTTTATATAGTCCATGAGAGGAAAATGGTGAAGCTACTATACACAGGATGAATTCTGAATTCACCAACATGGATGTGGATGTCTTGTCATGATCTTTATCCATAACAACGCATGATCAGATAAATTTGTGTTAATTCATATGGAACATGTGTCAGGGGTAGACGAATTTCTGGTCACTGAAATTATTGTTATATCTTTAGTTCCCATATTTTCTTTGGTCATATGATTAAAGGATGATCATTCATAAAATTCAAGTGTTGTCATGTGATCTTCATGAATTATACTGACATTCATAATTTAATGTTGCCACACAATACAATCTCTATGGACTCACTCATATAGAAGTGATTTTTTGAATATAGAGGTTTTACGGATCATTGATTGACTATTCTTATAGTGTTGTTGAGTATCCATGTGAAACTAGTGACACTAGAGGATTTCAAGAGGCAGAAGATGGCGGTTTAATGATATATAGAATCATATGGGTTCTAATTCTCTAGGAACAAAATAAATTAAGTTCAAATTCATGATACGTGAGATTGAATGGGATGGATGGAATCATTGGAGGGCATGATCAAATGACACCGATCATCAGAGGGCATGATCGAATGGTCCAGATTTTATTTTTGTAGAAAAATACCATCCCAAATGTATATCCACTTTATGTCATAGTATTTCCCACCTATTGAAATATACTTCTTGTACTAGCAACATGGAAATCACATATGCAACAATCATCACCTACACTATGGTCTTCGTCCCACTGAGATTGTTTCTCACGTTATGCTTGCCTGCGAGCACAAGAATTAGTTGTCCTATACTGAGCCCCCAAAAGCACAATGTGGTAGGTATATTCCCTTATCTATCTGCTTTCATACCTATGATATTTCCCATGTATTTGGTTATTTCTTTCCCCACATGAGTCTGTTTTCTAGTTGGATTAGTTGGTTAGTGGATGGCCTTATTTTTTCTCGTAGGGAACATTAAAAAACCGTTAACTACTAATAATAAAATTGAAAGTATAATATAAGGATCCAAGTTTTATCTCCTCAATATCCAAGAACAATATTTATGAATCCCATGAATTCCATATTATATTTTCATATAAACATTAGACATGTGAAATCATCAATGAAAAACGTTTATGGTGCACAAATATGTGTTCCTAAAATGTGATCAGAAATAGAGATTTTCCAACTCTAGCGAACCAATTAATTTGTGTTTTTTAAGAAAATTTCTTATGGTTACCTCCCAATATAGAAGTATAGTTTATTATTTTTCTCCTAATGGGGACTAGATAAATATATATTCCATATTAATAGATGTTACCAAAAAAATTAAGGTAATTAAAGGAACAATTATAAGATTTTACATGTAAGGGGTTCATATGATCGAGAAAATATCTATGATAATAACAAGATATTTTTGTGAAAAAGGAAAATTTAACAATTATAATTTATATAGATTTTTGTAATCTTATCAAAGTGATGATAAATAATGGATATCCTCATTCACACATTGATGATTTGTTTGATCAATTGAAGGGATCTGTGTTCTTCTCTAAAGTCATATTATATTCAAGATATTTCCAATTACATGTTTTGAAGGACCATATTCCAATGAAAACTTTCAAATGATGATATGGAAATTTTATGTTAATTTTAATGTATTTTCCTCTTATGAATACACTAGAAATCCTTTCTCTATATTCTAGGAAATAAATCTGAATCCTCTTAATTATTGAAAAAATTTGTAGCTAGAGATAGAAAATGTAAAAACCACTCCATGATTACTCTTCATATTGATCATGGAGGTGAATTTCTAAATTCTAATTTTGAAATTTTTGGTAGCAAGAAAATTAATATATATTTATTTTCAGCATCATGAACACCATATAAAATTGGATTAGTGAATAAAAGAAATATAATTCTAAAAGAGATTACTATAACTAAGATGAGTTAATAATGGTTTTTTAAACATTTTTTGGATGTAGTAGTTAGTATTTGTTGTTATAAAATAGATAGATTTTTAATAATACCATTTGGTAATAAAATTAAAAAAGATTTATGGATCAGAAGGAAATTAAAAAAATATTACATTATTTTTTTTGATGCAATGAATTCATTCTAAATACTAAAGATATCTTATATAAATTTGACCCAAAATCTCATGAATGAATATTTTTAGCATATTCATTAAATAGTATGTAATGTATAGTTTTTTAATGATAAATACTGTTGAGGAATTAGTACATGTTATGTTTTATGAAACCAATACATTTTTTTCAAATAACCTCAATAGAAATAATAATATTTTATTTATAAAACTAATTTTCAACATATGTTGTATGATTATACTCATTAAAGAAAAATGGAAGAAGTATTTTCTCATGTTAAAACCCAAGAATAATTTCAACATGTTGTTGAAGGAAAAAAGTATTATAAATTCATGAAATTAGTGGTTTCTTAAGAATCTTCATAGTGTTAACAAATTATTTAATGTAGATCAATCCATTTATACTAGAAATTTTTTTAGAATATAAATTGAAATAATTTTTATTTTTAATTCCAATTAAACATAATACTCCTAATGAGGATATATTTGATTAATATTATATAAAATCAATGAAATATATAATAAATGATTTTGAGAGTAATCATGAATGGAGAATGGATAAATTACTTAAAATACATTTTTAATATGTGTACAATGGTGTTTTCCTTTAAAAATGTGATGAAAATAGATTTATATATTGAAAAAAAATTAGAATTATTGACAATGGTTTCGATAAATAAGACGTTATGGATTATGAATAAACTTATTCTACTATAATTGGATATGAATCAATTCATATTATTATACCACATGAAAGATTCTTAAATTTCAAACTATTTCAGATGGATGTGAAGTATGAATTCATTGAATGAAATGTTTATGGGGATGCTTATGTAGACCAAAATAAAAAATATCTAGAACATGTTTTTAAACATACTAAGCCACATTATGGACTTAAAAAAATCTCCTAGATCCTTGCATGAATGAATTACTGATTTTTTGTTACAAATAGACTCTGTAAAAGGTTATGTGGCTCCAAATAATTTTATAGGGGATGTTTCTAAAAACATCCTCATTTATGAAATTTATGTATATGGAATTATTTTTTGGAAGAATATGGGAAAATAATTGATCATAAAATAATTAGGGAATGTTTGCATGTTTACTTTAAATAAAAAGTAGTCATAAATATTTAATACATTTTGGGTAATTTCATTGACCTATATTCCCCTCATAAGTGCCCCTATCATGGTTGGATACATGGACTCAAGTGAATCTACCCAAACACCAGAGGTTTTAGACTAGTAGTGAGGGTGTAGGTGATTCCTTGGGGAGTCTACGACCCCATCACGAGAGTGCATCAAAACAGAATATCAATAACATATAGATAGATGAACCAGTTAATCAAACTGACAATAGAAACACAACAAGAATATACAACAATATCAAATGTAATATAAAATACAATGATTATGATACATGTAATATGTCTAAAAACAATGAAAATAGAATCAGAATTTTCAATTCAATACATGTATCAAAAGTAAAAATGTCCAAAAATTATCCCATCTTGTTTGGGAGTCTTATATTGGTCCTTTTATACTATGAATTTAGGAATGAATAAAGAACTTGTAGTATAGTGATTTCCATTATCAATTCCTGCAATCATATAGACTATGTTTGTACCCAAGGTTGCCCCAATTGGGAGTGAGAATAAATACCATTAGGAAACCACCCAAGGTATATCTCTATTCAATCATTGAATATATAACATTCACAGTGAGCATGCTGTAATATAATATTAAAAGGAATTATAGAGAGTACACATCCTATATAGTCCATGTTTTCTTTCTTAACTAATTCATTTGTTTATTTAATTTTATTTAATTGAAAACTATCGATACCTGGTGTGTTCCCTAGGGTTCCCTAAAACAATGTAGTCAAAGGATTCCAAAATAGGTTATCCATAATGTGAAAGATAGGGCCAAATACAATCTTGTTCTTTGGCTTTGTATAAAAGTCATATAACACATTCCATTCTTAAGTCATTTATAAACATGATCCCATCCATGGTATCCATAACTTGGAATCCATGTATAAAATCGAGTAAAATATCAAAAAAAACCTACATCACCATCCATGAGGATCCTAGAGAGACCATGCATTACTCTATGTGTGGTATAACATCACTACCACTCATGTCCATCCCTATAAATCAACATAGATATATAAATACTCACCCATGGAATATAGGATAAAATTCCCTTTGAGTCCATCAATTGAAGTCCATATGGAATTCTAAGTAACACTCATCATATAATAGTGATCCACCTTAGATTCCATCCTTTGAAACCCATAAAAGGATCCCAAGTGTCATTTGGGAATATGCAAGGTACAAGCGAATTAAGTTCATCCATAGTATTTCTCGTTTAATCCATGTATCACCAAAAGAATATAATCATTAAATATCATTTAATTAATTTCCATTTACCATGTTCATCATCATGTCTCTTTAATAACCATTAATTTCAAATCAAAATCACCTGAAATGGAGACATTAGGAATTTTCAATGATTATAGGCTTGCCTCTTGACTACTGACGTGGCCATTTCATTATAACAGGAATCTCATAAATAAACAATTGATACATGATAACATTCTTGGGATATGGAATCCAATGCCTTTTATCAATAAATTCAATTATAATTTAAATTAAAATTAAAATTATATTTCAATTCAATTACACTTGTAAATTTAATACTAAAAATCCTTTAATAAGGGGTAAATAAGAACACCTCAAGGTATACAACTATTTTACCACCAATGGTGCATTTAAAAACTCAAAACACCCAAAGGGGTGGCTCATGTAAAGCTTATCAATCATTTTACATTTATAAACAGACCTCAACAATTTAATTATATGTACATCTCAATTTAATTCATGAATAAAAATTCATTTCAAGGCAATGTTTGGAAATTTTTCATGTGGTACAATGATATATATAATCCCATTGAGATTTCACAAAATGAATGAGGCTGCATACCTCGTAATTGTATGAATATCCTCATCTAGTATTAGCCATTAGTTTGGACTAGATAGGAATAAATTTGAATAATAGGTCAATTCTCTTAAAAGAGGGAATACGAACCTGCATCTAAATATCATCGTCGACAACAAGAAGAATAACGAAACATTAAAAATAAATAGTGTACCTACTAGTGTATTTCCACTGTTACGAAAAATATATGAAATCAGATTCCTAATATTTAAGAAACACCAAAGCCTAATTTTTTTGTGAGAGGGAACTCATGAATGAGAGAGAGGGTAGGTGTGGGATTATATATTGAAAATTGGAGGCCTTACATTATTATTTTTAGAAAACTAATTTTTAATTTACCCGACACGTAAATCTCAAGACCTTTCACATGGGGAGAACCATTACATGACCTGGAAGGCTCTAGCCTACCCTTACACATTTTGTAATTAATACACATTGTGTATTCCAATTACATGTCATTTAATTGGCCTATATCCAATCTACATCCCACTAGACATTCTTTTACAAAAAACCCAACCAACCCATGGCCCGACATAGGTTCTAAGACAAAAAAGAATGTAAACAATGACTTAAAGAAGAAATTGACAGGATCCATACTAGATAAAAAAATAGGGTTCTAATGTTTTCAACATATTTATATTAAAGATATAAATAAAATAATAAAGATGCCTATATTAAAGATGTAAAAATTATTTTTCATCACCTTATAGGAACTATGGATTTGGGTTCATTTTATTTGTTATGAAATTATTTTTAACAAAGATTTGTTTCAGATGATTAATTTGGTGGATGTAGTATAGATTGAAAAACTACATTGGGAAAATGTTTCTTATTAGGAGAAGCTGTAATTTCATGGTCTTATATGGAATGAAATTAATTATAAAATTCCACTACTAAAGCCAAAAATGTGGTAGCTAGAGGTTGTTTTTCTCATGTGATGTGGATGCAACACATATTCACTAACTATGGCATGAGTTTTAGAGAAACTAAAATTCTCTGAGATAACCCAAGTTTCATTTATTTAAGTATAAACCCAAATCATCACTTGAAAGAAAAGAAAAAAGATATTAGATACCATTACCATTGGGATTAAAAAAAGGAGATATAATTTCACAATTCATCAAAATGTATGAACAAATTGTACATAGATTCACTAAACTCATTATTTTGGATAGATTTGAATATATTAAACTGTAGATATGAATGATAAATATCTAATGACCATACATCTCTAATTGATGTATACAAAAACATTATATTAATGAAAATCTCTATAAAGGGGGATTATAAATATTTTTCCTTTCTAAAAATCATTTGTTTTATAAACTAGTTAGGTTCCGAAAAAAAATTTCAATATCTTTTTGTTTTCTAAAATCAAAATTTTTATTAATTTTTTCATTTAGATTCAAAAAAAGATAATTTTTTAGGAATCAAAAGCTATTTTAAATTTTTTCTAACATTCAATTTGTAGAAATATTATTAAATACATTTACTTTTCGAAATATCAAGAATAACATATTACTGGATAATAAATTCGTACCAAAAATAATTTATTTACTTTGTGATGTATTCTTATATTTTTTATTCTTTTTTATTCATCCAGAATTTTAATTTTCTAATTTTTTTAATTATTCATTAATTTTGTTAAACATTAAATTTTTTATAAATTTTAATGTTTTTTAATTAGAAAATTCCTTACTCTAATGACATAGTTTTTCATAAAAACCATTAAGAGTTCATAATGTTTAATTAATCATTCTAGGATTAATGTCAACAATAAGATCATTTTTATTTATTTCAATCTGGGATGTTGGATTTTCCTGAATTTTATGGCTATCCCTCAAGACAATTATAATTGGTGGGTGACCCTTGTCCCACATTGATTTTAAGGATGTTTATCTTAGCCCTCTGCTCTCCATTTCTTTCTTATTTTGAATATCTGTGATTTGTAATCGTGAAATTTCAGTCGGATTATTTTGTTTTCAGAATATTCTTCATTATGTGGGATTTAGAAGAAGATTCATGAAAGTGTGGTTTATTAATATAAAGGATGATTGAAAATTACTGTTCTTATAAACATGATCTCTCTTTGAAAATATTTATTAAATTTTAATGATAGGAAAAGGTCTGTGTTAAAATATGTGGCATTGATTTTCGCTTTCTAGAAATCATAATAGAATTATATTCATTTGTAGAATCTAGTGTAGAAAATTATTTTGATATCATTATTTTTTAATTTTTTAATTAATTTTTTAAATTAAATATTTGACATGTAACTGAGTTAGTAGAAGTCATCATCGTCATCTTATGAGAATGTAATAAATGTGTTTCACTTAACTCTTGATTACATAGTTATAGACTTTTGAATTTAATTATACATGATACCATTAAAAGGTTACAATGATACAATAAAATGGATTTATATTTTTATATTTGTAATTCAAATCGATATGAGGCAGACTAAATAGGTGATATTTTGTTTTATTTCAATTGAGGAATAATAACAATACATCTACAAAGTCAAAGAATCTAATGTTTTCAAGAATTATATATAATATTTTCGTTTATTGTATAGAAAATTTTATATTAATAATAATTATATTCCATTACTGAAAAAGCTTACATAATTATAGAGAAAACAATTAAGATAATGAATTTGGAATTCAATCCAATTTATTAAACATTTAATGAAAATTAAAACAAGGCTATGTGTGATGGATGATATTACTAAAAGGAAATAATGTGTACAAGAGAAATTTAATCATAACTCTAATACTCCAAAATTTTAAAATATACACACATCTATAAACGACGATGAATTTATGTATTTGATGGCTCATAAATCTTGGAATAATCCAATTAATCTTATATTTGATCTTGAAAAAGAAAATCCTTTAAATATATAGTTAAATATAGTTGATTCTATGAAACAGGATGAGAATAAGAAAAATTAGAAGCTATTTTTATATGAGGAAATGATGATGGAAAATTTTATTAGAGGAGTTGATAGAGTAAGAGATGATCAACCAGTATCAATATCTCTCGTATTAGTAGCTTAACCAATTCCTATTGATGAGCCTTTTTTAGTTATTGATTAGATATTAACAGATCCATTGGATCCAAAAAATTTATAATTTTATGACACACATATTTTCCCATATATGATAGAAGGGAAAATGGAAAATAAGATTATTTTTAATATCTAATTTAAATATTAGTTCATGAAAAAAATATATTATGAAGTTAATGAATAAAAAAATAAAATAATATGTTTAGAATCATATAGATGGTGTTTTAATAATATCATGGAAATTAAAGAATGATATTAAACAAGACAATGAATATTAATAAGTAGAAGAAGGAATATAAGAATAATGTTCATCATTGATTTCTTCATCATCCACTTCTTTATCATGTTAGTCAGATAAAAATCCAGTATTAAATGTTTCGATGGAATAAATCCATCATAAAATTTGGTATAAGAATATGAACATTTATAGACCAAAGTATTGAACATGAAAAAGTATATGGTGGAGGTGATGTTGAAAAAGTTTGAGAGGAATAAGATATTTTAAAAAATTAAATGATTGGTGATTGTGATTCTCTCCAACATATCTTAGATGTTTCATAGGAATCGTTAAATACATCAATCACCTATTCTCTAAGGAAAATGGATTATATTTTTTAGATTCTAAAATAGTTAAAAAAATTAATTCCTTATCTATCAAATAAGGTTGAATGGAGGAAATAGGTATTGAATAGTTTAGATGAGAAGTCAGAATCAGTGAAGATGTTGAGTGAATCAATACTTCAATAAATGAGGATGATATCATGTAATTCACGATTATCAGAATGTGGAAGTTAAAAAAGTACCATTTGGAATTAAAAATACATTTGAAATTATTTCCTTGGATTTGTCAAATATATTAAATTTTTTAGAATATTCAATGAAATGTTAGACACTCATAATCAAGAAATATCAGATTTGAATGTTGCAATTCAGTATATGAAAGAAGAGAATATATAAACCCAGTCTTTTGAAGATGATATTCTAATGTTAATGGAAGAAAAAAAGAAGTCCAGTGTCATTCAAGGAGAGGTTTTAAGAAATAAGGTAGATAATTGGATTTTAACATTAATGGAAGATAATATTCAAATGATTGAATCTACCACAGATGAATCTAAGATCAATTTCTAGGATACGAAGAATTTGAAACCTATTTTCGTATCATCCCAACACATAAGTCACTATATTTTACCTCAAGCAAGTGGGTCTTGTGGGATCATGAATTCCTCCAAAAATTCCATACATTCATGACTAGAAGAAAGGGCCTTGGGAATGTTTGTGTGTTGACTATTCCCTCATGTAATAGTGTAAAAAAATAGTTGTAAACATATAGTTAGTTTAGGATGAAATAAATCATGTAGAGAAAAGATAAATAATTAAAACATGTATCGATAAAAAATTCCAAAATATGTATCATATACTTATGATCATCATATCATGTCTCTAAAAACAAGGAAATAGGTATACCTGAATCCATTTCAACACCAATATAAAAATACCGAACATAAAATAGAATTTCCCATCTATAATCGTGAGTTTATCTGGGTAATATGATCCCCTGATTCTATGAAACAATAAAACAAATCACATTATATTAGGTACTTTTCCTGGTCCCTAACTACACCAATAATGTTTATCTAGGTACACTATGATGGCACAATAGTGTGTGAGATAAAATCTTGAAGTCCACCACCATTAATGTCTATACTAAATCAAGTCCATCTGATATAACAGAACCAATGTAGAATTTATATCATAGGTATATCTGTAATTAATTTATATTATCATCTTGTCCAGAATGACATGCCTTCCTATAATGAAAATCAAGAAACTATATACAAGGGCTACAAGATAACATAAAAAAAAGTGATACGTCCTAGTTTACCCATTGGATTCAAATACATAAATCAACTATATCATTAAATCATAAAAATCAATATCCACATCATGCTCACAATTTAAACAAGTGTAAATATCTTCACAATCAGTTTGTATAATATACTGTATAATGTTATCATGGCCACCACCTGTAATCAAGAATGTACCAAATCCACAATGGTCATTACATGTATTCCCAAGTTTCAGACAATGAGTGGGAGAATATAATGTATAGATGATTAAATCATGTCATCATGTCTCAAGGAAATTTCGATCGAAACAAAGTGAATACCTGGGTTGATTCTAAATAACATGTCAACATACCATGTCTAAACTATGTCCAATAAAGATGGATCATAGGGGTAGCAAGGCCTAAATAATCCAATATAATCAAGACCCAATGACGAAACATGTCCAAGTAGCCCATTATTGTAATCATTATCCCTGGGAGAAACATCCTTGTAATCCAATGAAATCATGATCCTTGGATCTCAACAAATAAATACACTCTAATTTTATCTCATCATATCATTTAATCCATCAATTCACAATAATTCATTGTCCATGAGTTCTCCCAACTCATTTTTAAAATATCCAAAAAATCAGTTAAACAATTAAATCAATTAATATCATGTATTCACATGGAAAAGGAGGAATCAACTTTCTCATAATTAGTCCATTCAATTTCACAGTTCATTAAAAATGAACTATTAAGCAAAATGAGCTCACACACACACAAAATAGTGGTAAAAATATTAGTATATGAAGTAACACACCATGGGTGTCCTAGGATGGGATTAACAACCTCCCAAAATATCAACGTAAATATTGAAATCCCTAACATGTTCCAAATTAACCAATTCAACAATTCAATTAATTGAAGGAGAAACATCATAATTTAGGGCATGCATCACAAAGGATAATATTCTTATTAAACACCAAGCCTATAGGGAATGTTATAAGACACCTATCATAGTTCTGAAGTTGAGAACTCATCCAGTATCATGCACTAATTCGGTCTGGATTTAGAAAAAGTGATGAAAAGATGAAAATACTAAAAAATATGTCTTATTAGCTTGCTCCAAAATAACTATTTCAACAAAAATAATAATGAATAATGACGTAATATGAATGATAAATTCAATGGTTATAGACCAACAGTCTTCTCCTCTATGTCTGGACAAATGATTGATGGTAAATCCAGACATATGATTTCAAAATGAGAGATCCTTAGTTATACTACTATTTGATAAAGTTAATGAGATAATGAGTTTAGGTTTTATTATATTTTATGGGTGAAATTTTCATTTCTCCTATCTTAGCTATGTTGCAATGTCTAGCTGTGTGGTTTGACGAACCATTCTCCAAGCATCCTCCCTTCACTATATTAAGGAAATGTGATACGGTTTTGTGATAACTATTAATAAAATCAATTGTCAACCTCTATTATAAACTAAAGATCCACCCACATGAGTATATACATATGGTTACGTTGTTTCCTCAAACCTATCAACAATGTGTACCCTTCTATCAATCCCCAAATGTTTTTTGTGTAATAGTGGATCATGTTCCACAGAGTTTTTACTTAATCATGGTGTCTACCATGTTTTTCAAAAAATCAGTGCTCTTGGATTTGAACTAGCCCAGGACACCACTGATACACCCATGACAACATTGGGAACTCACATTAGGCCATAAAAAATAATTTTAAAGAAAAAAGATCCTCATCACATTGGAAAACAAGAGTTGATAAAATATTACCCCATAAAGTAATTCATCCCTAAATTTCCCTTACAATGGTGGTAAAGAATCATATAAGAATATATATGGTCCCTGAGAATGTATGTTGGACTCCCACTCCCAAGTCACACTATATAACTATTCATGCTTCCATAGTCCCCGTACTAGAGGAATTGACCAGAGTTAGAGAATCTTCATGCTCATATCAACAACACAAACTTGATTGTCCTCAATGGACACATGTACTTATTAATCAACCTCTTCCACCTGAAGATTGTGATATTTGTCTGAGTGATAATGATATATCTATGTTACATGGAAGATTACATGAAAGGCTTGGCGCATCTAAGGTAACTTCAATAGATTGGATAATATCCTCACTCTCTCCAGAATATCCAACTACCCCACATATCATGGTGAAATCTTACCCTATCTCCAAATCAATATTTGTACCGAACTTAGTTCGATAAAAAAATGTCCTGATCCCAGACCTCAAATAGTAGTTTTTTTTTGTTTTTGGTGGGTGTAATATTTCTACTATGATTGGGTAGTATCCACCCCTTCTCTAATTTACTGATCCGATTATGATGTCTCTAGAATGAGTCAATGTCCCAACAACACAACCTCATCTACATATAACAAGCACATGGGAGATCGACATTGCCAATAAAACAAATCCTCCTAAGGTTCCATCTGTATTGTCACCTTATAGAGATTTCTTTAGGATAAATCAACAATTGGTATGTGACTCTCTTAAGAGAATCCAAATTCGAAGTAACATGCTCTAATCATAGGTATCTAAGGGTGGAATACCATACTCAGAAAAACATGTGGACCCAAAGAACTATGAATACTCTTCCAGAAATCGAATGTAAACTATGAGTCCATTTCTGATACCACGGTATGAGGAACCCGATGAATTCATACTATCTCAGCAATATATAACATCACAATACCATCAAATAGTAATGTCTCCCAAATTGGAATGACATGAGAAAAATTCATGAGACCATCAGCAACAAGACACATGACATCACTACATCAGGGAATCCTCGACAACTCAATCTAAAATCTATTGTGGAATACTACCATTTCCACTTGAGAGAGGGTAACTACTATAAAATTTATGCTTGTCACTATTGTTACCCCTTCAACTACTTACATATGGAGGACCTCATGACAAAACCAGACACCTCCTATTTCATCCATAGAGACCATTGATTGAGAGGTAAATCAAAACACATCTTGATAACACTATAATGTACTTAAAACATTGGGAATGAAGTTCTTGTGTCAGTAGATAATATATGTCTTTTGGAACCCAAACAGAACCACGTATACCCATAATTACACCCACACAAATAGTCCAACGAGAAGTCAGGTCCTCACCTACTATACACATCAACGGAACCATGACCTCAGCATTAGAGACCTATCTCATCTTCACTTTTTCTAGAAGTGTAGTGTTTATAGAAAAAGGGGAAATAATGGTATTTCTTTGATTATCATTAACCTTTATGTGTATCTCAACAAAAAAGATTCATAAGCTGTAACTCATTACTAGCCTCCTAAACTTCATCTATCAGAGTCATCCAACTTAGTGCAACGACAAAATAATTTCCCATTCCAAACATATAGGCTTTCTCGAAGAAAAAATAATGTAGGTATTCCACCCACCTTCATTGCCACAAATTCATGTCATGCTGTGTAATTATATTATTATGGATTTTTTGGTCCATGTGCAATACAAAATGATCTAAATGCAATGTACGAATTAAATAAGTCATGTAATGTACCACAATGGCCAACTTGAGACCTTGTTTTGGGTAATTCTTCCCACATGGCCTCAACTAATGAGAACTGTATACCATTAATCCACCGCTACATAAAAACTACTCATATAATGATAAATGATCTGTCAAATTACATTGTATAGCTAATGCTTGGATCTTGAAGAATCATGACCAACCATAAATCCTCTCTATCTTTTTACTCCTAAAAGGATGTCACGCCGGTACATGTCAAAAAACATCACAACCTTATTAGTCAATCTTGTAATTGGACCATATAAGTGTGAGAATCCATTTATGAAGTTCATAGAGTATCCATATATACCCAATAAACTCTATATATCAAATGCGTTCTAGGTATTCCCCATGAAACTATTGCTCGCAACTTCTCTTTGTTGATTGATACACCCTTCAATGAGATAATATGGAAATATAAGTGATTCTAACCCAGCCAGAAGAGATAGTTTTGGATCATATAATATAAATGATTCTCTATGTGTATCCAAAATGATCATATTATTTTTGTAATGGTCACATTGTTTTTGAAATTACACTAAGATATCCTACATTAATACCACCAAAGACAAAACCAGTGAAGGATGGAAAACTTGATTCATTAGCACCATAAAAATCCTAGCATGTTCATGAGACAGAAAGACATAACCAGATACTTTTATTGACCATACATACTATAATTTATTGTGTGTGGTATTTCTATAGGTTAAATATGAACCTGGTTATATCTCAACATGAAATCAATTTTTAATAACACCATTGCTCCTCAGATCTGATAAAAAATGTCATCTATCTATAGAAATGGATTTCCCTTGAGACTTTTATTTTTTATATATTAATTTAGGATAATGTGAGGAATATTTAAAGATCTAAGGGCTAAGAAGAAAAATGATTATAAGGTCTGCAGCGACCAAAATTATTTTTTAAAAAATATTATATAAAATTTATATCAAAGGTATATTCCATTGTAGAAAATTTAAATTTATAATTAATGGATTTATATTGGAAACTATAGAGAACATATGAATCCATTATGTGGGTTTTAATACACGAATGACCCAATTTTTGTTTGTGTAGGATTTTCAGATGAGGTATACATTGGAAGGATCATTGAATAAATTATGTAATTTAGTAAATGTATTTGTAAACCCAAATAAAAATAACACCAAAATGGTTACTCGTATGGGAAATATGGGACCACATTTGATTCTAGAATGTGTGTTTCACCCCCGATGTTACCTAACTTTGGTCGGATTTGATTGTTTTTCGTTATTTCCAATGTGGATGAAATAATTCAAAAAATTGAAATGTTTATTTAATCATAACCTAAAAATACTTTATCAATGTTTTCCTATGAAATTTCTCTGGGGTATGCCGCATAACCATAGGAGGTTTTTTAGAGATTCTTTTTTAATCTTCATTGGTGGATCCAGATCAAAAAACGAACGTTCATAAGATTGAGGTGAATCGAAAGGAAACTATCATTACGGATCACCATAATCACTAGAAGAGGATTTACTCACTGAATATAGATCTATAATCTTGGATGGAATCATCAATTTTCTTTTCCTCCCCTTTTAATTAAATTATTGACCAAGGATTTTATCTACTTTTTATCTATCATAATTATTCTTCCTATGATCCCCACTATGTACTGATTATATTAATGAGATATATTTTTTATATATTTTCACATGTTATTGTCACATTTATGTAATAGTTGGACAAAAATTCTTGGACAATGATGGTTTGTCATAGTTATAGGTGATTCCCCCACTGTTCACCATTTTATTCATAGTTTGGCCATAAGGTCATGATTCAGAATTTCCTAGGTAGGTTCAGGTGTGATTGAACACCATGATTTATTTAGGTGGAAGAAACGAAACACGAATCAATGGATTGAGGTAGATTGATAAACAAGTAGAATGGTGATTTCTTGACAGTTTGGTTCAGTATTTTGTGGAAGTATTATGATCGGAAGGGGTTCAGGATTGGAATAATGATTGTAAGATCACAAACTTTTTTAGAGTTTAGTCCAGACTGTTTTTGGTACTTTTTTTCCTTATTTGAGTACATTTTATTTGTGTAATAACTTGAGGTGTTTTTAGTTGTTCCTTGAGAAATATTAAAATAAAAAAGGGGATGTGTACGGTTGGTGTATAGTTAAAATAAATGACACCCCCCATCCCAACTAATCATGTAACTCGGAATAGTGGGGGTTTTCACACCAGGTGCATAGTAAGGAAAAAATATGCACCTCTTCCTGGGAACTGGGTGTGATTTTTAAACTATTCATAAAAGTAATTTTTAATCAACTTGAACCCACAAAAGTCATCCATATCATCTCAAACTATTACCCTAATTATTTTGGATGATTTAAATGATTTATAGACGGATTTTAGGGTTTATTGACTTCTTTTATTAGTGATTAGAATCTAATATTGAAGGTATTCTCCTCTCTTGGAATGTGAATCCAATCCACTTTCCTTCCCATTCATCCTCCTTCCTTATAGATTTTTTTTGTAAGGAGAAATATTTTGTTTTTCTGGATCTAGATATAGAATTGGTGAATCTAGATCTAGTAATGTGGGTCTTGATTTATTATTAAAGAGATCCCTATTTTTTATCATGATTTCGGGTTTTATGATTCAGAAATAGAACTACATAGTTATGAAGCTCAATTTTTTGGATTTACATTGGGAGGTCATTCATCAAAAAATTTAGGTTAGTGTTCATTTATTCAAATCACATAATCTTGTTATCAATTAAATGTATGTGATGATAGAATTTAGAAAGTTTTTTAGCAATGGGAATTCTTAAATTGAAATAATTAATGTGGTCAATTAACTAATTTGTTGAGTTGGGATTTGATTTAATAATGAATATTTTGGAATGACTATGATTAATTAATAAATAAATTATTAAATCATTTTTGAAAATTTGAAAATTGTTTAATATATTAATTACTGGGATATTGAATTATGGGATTAATTATAATTACTTATTGAGTTAATTATCAAAATGTAAAATTGTGAGTTTGAAAATAATTAATATGTGAATTAGTTATTTGATTTTTAGATGTGGGATAATTAATTATTATTTAAATTAATTATTATATTTTCAATGGTTAATTAATTTTATAATTATTTGATATAGAAGAAGTGGAAAATTAATTTACGAATTATTTAATGATTTAGTTATGAATAATTAATAATTGAATTAATTGTAGAATTAATTAATGGTTGTGGATTAATTAATTTATGAATTAAATAATGGTTTATTTCGATAAGATGATTAATATTGATTATAACTGATTGATGTGATATTGTGATGTGTTATGATATATATACATGAATGTTTGATAAATTATGTTTTAGACCTGATGGTCTACACCAATTATATATATGCATGGTTGATGAATGGGATGCTACATGTGATGATCTACACCAATGATATATATATATATATATATATTCATTGCTGTGTTATGTGGTACTATACATGATGATATATGGAAATGATATATACTTATGGTTAGTAAATCAGGTTCAAGACATGTTGATCTATGCCACTGACATATATGTATTATTGGGGTTTCATTGCTAGAAATGTTGTTCTATGCCCATGATATGCAAGCATGGTTGATAAATTAGATTCTAAACATGAGATTCTACAGAAAAAACATCAGAATTGGAATATAGATCCATATGTAAGTAATAATTAAATTAATGTGGAATGGATGATCTGATATCATTTTCAATAATGAAATGTGAATTGAATATGAATCTCGGCTTTGAACCGGTGTAGGTTGGAGTAGGTATTGCAGTACATCTGTCCTTGATAACCCTATGGTCTATGTGGTTTAATAAATATTAATTTATTATTTGATAACTAATAAATTATGAGTTTTGTTCATTTTTTTATATTACTATGTACAGTTGTTATTGAATGGATTTAATTAAGACACTACTGGTGGTGGTATACTGAGGTGTACTCACACCCTACTCTAGCTGCCTGATTGTTTCCTGAGAAGACATTATTGTTTTCCGATAGGTGAAGGGAAAATGACCATTGTTATATGAATTTATTGGGGATGTTTAATTGTTGAAGGAACCATATGTAGTTTGGGACCCGCTTGGCAGTTATCAATGTGTTTATTTTTAGTTTTCATTTCAGACACATGAAACGTACACTATCATGGAATGTTTTAGTCTTTAGTAGGATATTTTATTTCATACATTGTTTATATTGAGATGTTGGTATTGTTTATGGTTATATATGTTTCTATAATTGATTATTATTTATGGTGGTGTTTACTATGATAAATTAGGTTATAGTCAACCCCATGATTGACTGGTCAGACCCTTACTACTAGTCAATAGCCTCTAGCATACGAGGATGCACTCTTGATGTAATGCAATTGGATGGATCAGGGAACCATCATGTGGATCCTGTATCAGGATGTTACAAATTAGTATTAAATACTGGAGGTAGATTTTGTTATCAGGGTAAAAATGATAAATCTACTATTTGTTGTAGGTTTTAGAAACATCTATTTTTTAAAGGGGTGTTCCCTTATGATTGAGGAGTTCCCCTTTCTCTGGGAACTCTATATACCTACCATGTTAGGCGTCAAACTAATTACGGCTATGGACAGGCTTGTCGCATAAAAATCCCACATTGATTTTTACCAGAGGAGGGTGACCCTTCTGTCTCCTATTGGTAACAACTATATTCACTATGGAGAGTGTGATAACCAAGAAGTTCAAGTAAGGAAAATTACTCAGCAATAGGGAGAGCTCATTTCCCAGGTTGGTATATTGTTTTTATATGATGATTTGGTGAAACAAGATATTTTTCCAATGATAGTGGAACTATTTATGTATTTTTCTTGTCATTACTTTTGAGTATTTCCACATGAGAGAAATGTGGAATTTACCATTTAGCTCATGACCAGGGTGGAGCCAGTTTCAGTTACACTATATGAAATGGTAAACAAAAAGATTCAAGAACTCAAGACTAAACATGAAGAGTTTTAGGATAAATGATTTATTCATGTGATTACATCAACTTATGGTTCTCTAGTGTTATTTTCTAATAAGGTTGTAAGGAATCTTCACTTGTTATTAATTAATGGATGTATTTCCAGGTTATTGTAAAGAGACAATAAACTCTTTCAAATATCAATGATCTATTTGACTAGTTTAGATGAGGTTATGTTTTCTCAATGATCGACCTGTATCTGGGTATCATCTTTTGAGATTTCAGACATCTGATATATCTACAACAACATTATTATGTGCATATATCTTGTTTTAGTCTGTCATAATCCCATATGGGTTGAAGAACACACCATAAGTTTTTATATCCTCAATGAACATAATATTCCACCAGTAAATTGATGATTTTGTGTTTGTATTCATTGGTTACTTCCTCGTGTACTCCATGACTCATGAAGATCATTCCCAACATCTTTACAAGGTCCGCAATACACTAAGAGAGCATTAGATGTACACAAAGAAATATAATTGTCAATTTTAGATTAATCAATTACACTTCATGGTACACATCATCTTGGATGAAGGTGTTTCAGTGGACCTAGAGAAGGTTCAGGTACTGGTTTCCTAGGAGCTTCCAAAGAACATATTCTATATCCATAGCATTCTAGAGGTAGAAGTATATTGTTATAAATTCATGCATGACATTTCCTATTTTTCATCACCACTTTCAGACATGAAAAAGGGTATAAATTTTGATTGGTTATAGTAATGTGATAATTCCATCCAAGAGTTGAATAATCACTTGACATCAACCCCGATATTGATCCTAAATAATCCATGTGTGGTGTATAAGGTATATTGTGACACTTCTAGGATTTGACTAAGATCTGTTTTGATGAATGGGGATCTTGTCATGGAATATGGGTCCCAACAATTGATTCCCCACGAACTGAACAATCCTATACACATCATCTAGTTGGAATCTGTGGTTTATGATTTAGATTTTTTGTAGCATTATATGTTGGGTTAGAATTTTAGGGTGTATAAGGATCAAATGTGTGGATAATAAATCTTTTACCATAGTGAATTGATTATCTAGAATTGTAGGTGGGTAAATTATATGTACTTATTCAATTTTGATCTCGCATCTACAATTAAAAGAAGAAAATGTGTGGAGGACTCTTTGATAAGGAAAACACAGATCTAGATGGTTCAAGAGTCTAGTATTGAGTATAATATGATGACCTAACTAGTCTGAGATATATGTGGTTGTTCAGGAAAACTAGAAAATGATGACTCTTAAATTAGTTTTAGTGGAGTCTACACTTTTGATAAGGATCCAACATTTGTAGTATGATAATTAGAAGTGTTTTACCATGAGGTAAATCCATGAAGGTGGGGATTCACCATCATATTGAATCATAGATGAGGATGATACCATCTATATTAGGAATCAGGTTGTTGTGCCTCTTAGCATATAATAAGATATTATGTGGGAATATCATTCCATGAATTTAGAGGTTCACCCAGGTGTAACCAAAATGTAACATGACCTATGATGACAGTTTTGGTATCCATGTATGAAGATTAAGATATTAGTGTTTGTGACATGATGTAACACCTATTAGTAGGTGAATATAGACCATTGAGGTTTTCTCCAGTCATTTCCCTTAATAGAATAGAAGTGGGATGATATGATCATTGATCTTATTGTGGTTCTACCGAAGATACCCTAGAAAATCAATCTATTTGGGTCATTATCGATCAACTAATGAAAGATATGTATTTCTTTCTGATACGAGAAATTTTCTCAATGGATATGTTGTGAGTTTTGTATGTTAGGGAGATAGTTCGTCTGGATGGGGTGCCATAGACTATAGTTTCATATCATGAATCACATTTTAATTATTTGTACTACAAGGGATTTCTGAATTCTATTGGTAAACATGAATTATTGAGTGACTGTCTCCACCCATAGATATATTTAATGTCAAATCATACTATACAAGTTCTTGAGGATACGTTGGGGGAATGTGTTCTTGACATTGGTGTGTCTTGGGAGAAGAACATGGGTTTAGTAGATATTTACTATAATAACAGTTATCAAGATACTATATATATAGAAACATAAAATGATATTTATGGAATGAAATTTATATCAGGCATATGTTGGATGGAGGTAGGTTAGGTAATTTTATTGGTACCAAGTCCCATTCAAGAGACATCATAATATGTGAAGCTAATACGGAAATGTATGAATATTGATTAGAGTAGACTATAATCATGTGATGATAGACATCAATGAACCCTATATTTTTGGGTGGGTGACCAAGTATTACATATGTTTTCACCTTGGTTTCACCATAGTAAGATATATAAACATGGAAAGTTGGTGCCCATGTTTGTTGGGCCGTTTGAGGTTGTGGAGAGAATTCAGTCGGTGGAATATTGATTGTATCTTCAATAGAAATATAGTTTTATTCATGATGTTTTCCATGTATTAAAAATATGGAAGGACCATGCTGATAGTTCATGTGTTTTGGAATCATGGGCATGTGAAGTAGGAAAAATTGGAAAGAGAAGTGGATATAAGATCTTTTAGGTATGATCTTTTTGGTTTATAATCTTAGTTACTCTTGGGAGTGAAACTCAAGGATGAACGGTTAAAATATGGGGAAATTTCAAGATCCTGACCAATTTTGGTGTTGACTTAGGATTGTATTTAGGTAATATTTTTTCCATATTCTAGTTTTTTTGGGTTATAACGTGGTGTGTGTTTTGGTAGTTTTTGGGGAAAATTGGATAAAAAATGTTCCATGCTCGTTCGGTACATCGTTAGGGAAAATCATGCACCATATCATAGAAACCTATGTATCCCTATACAATGAGGGTCCACAAAGTTGGTTCACAGGTTATCATATCGTGAACCCTAAAATAAGAAACTATGAAACCCTAAAATAATAGGAACATAATTAGAACAATAATAGTGTAAATTGTTCCCCCGAACTAGGAAACCATGTTCAATTTATAAAGTAGTCCGAAAATTAGTTTTTCAATCCCCCAAACCCTCCAAACTCAGAAATTCTGACACAAACTCAGACCCTTATGATTTTGGATAATTTCAGATCATTTTGGATAGATTAAAATCCTATAATACATCCATTCATGGTAATTCAAAACATTGATCAAATATATTATCCTCTCCCAGAATGTGGATCTAATCCTATCACTTTCCCATTCATCCTCTTTCCTCATACAATCTTTTGGTGGGAAGTAAAATTTATTCTTTTTATATCGAGATATAGAATTGGTAAATTTAGATATATAGTTTTGAATCTATATTTAGAAATAAGTTTAACATTATTTTTTATATTGATGTAAGGTTTTGAGATTCAGACCTAGATCTACTTCGTTGCGCTGCTCAATTTTTTAGATTTTTGTCAAGTGGATGTTCATAAACAAATCGAGGTAGGTGGTCTATTATTTAAATTCCAATATCTTATTATAAATTAATATCATGTGATTGTAGAATTTATATTGTTTGTTTAGTGATTGTAATTCCTAAAATTGAATTAATTAATGTGTTAAATTAATTAATTGGGTAATTGGTGATTTGATTGAATAATGAAAATTGATGAATAATGATAATTAATTAATTAATTAATTAAAAAAAATTCAACTGATAAATTAGGATAATTAAATGATTGATTACTAAATAAGATATTGAATTTTTTAATTAAAGATAATTAATTGTTGATTTAATTATAAGAATGTTAAATTGTGAATTTGAAAATAATTAATTTGTGAATTAATTATTAGAAGTTGAGATGTGAAATGATAAATTAGTTGTGAAATTAATTAAAGTATGTTATATGGATAATTAATTCTTGAATTAGTTGATGTAATAGATGTGATTAATTAATTACTAAATTAATTAATGAGATAGATATTTCTAACTAATTATTTAATTAATTAACTGAAATTATTTTGATTAATTGATTTTTGAATTAATTAATGGACTTGGATTAATTAACTATAGAATTAAATAATGATTGATTGGGATATGATGACTAATGTTGATTAATCCTGATTGTTGTGATATTGTGATATGTTATGATATATATATATATATACACACACACATATTAGTGATTGATAAATGGGGTTCCAAATTTGATGATCTACACCAATGATATATATGAATTGTTGATAAATGGGGTGATAGACATAATGTTCTATGCCAACAATATATATATATATTCAGGGTTGAAAAATGGGTTTATAAACATGATGATTTATGCCGGTGATATATATGCATGGTTGGTAAATGGGGTCATAGATATGTTGATCTGTACTAATGACATATATGTATGATTGAGATTTGGTGTCATAGACCAGATGTTCAATAACAATGATATACATACATAGTTGATAAATAGTGTTCTAAACATGGTTCCCATGACCCAATATTTGGCCCTTGTACTATGCTTCCATGTGGAAAAAATAATGAAATTTTACTATAATGGATAGTGAAATCTCAAGTGAAACAACGAAATGTGAATTGAATATATAACATGGATCAGACTCGGTACAGCCTAAAGCATGTAATAAGGAGTGGGTGTCCTATATAACATGGAGGTATATATGGTTTAATAAATGGTAAAATATAATGTGATAAATCATGTATTATGTAATGTAATAATTTCATTATATAACTTCATAAAAATGTTATTTACTAGATTTTTTCTAGACACTTTTAGAGGTGGAATACATAGTTGTAATCACAACCTACTATGGTTGTCTGATCATTACGCAATAAGAATATATATTTGTAGGATATCATAAGGGAAAATTTCCTGTCTTAGATGGATGATTTAGGGATAGAGCATGGTTGAGGGAACTAGGCATGGTTCGCGGCCCACATGGGAGTCATCTCTATCATTATATTCAATTTTTATTTTAGACACATGACATATACATGAACATTACTTATTTTTTTCATTACATAGATATTTTATTTCCCAAATTTTTTATCTTGAGATATTAGTGATGTTTATGGTTATATATGTTTCACCTTTTTATCAATTATTTATAATTTACAATAAACAAAAGTGGGTATAGTCTCTCCATGATTCACTTATCAGACCCTCACTGTTATTCACAAGCCTCTGGCATACAAGGAGGTGCAGTTGAGGTGATAAGACTTACCAGCTCGGGGCACTGCCATTTGGAACACAGGATGGGACTTTATAATGATCTTCATTTTGATATTTATACATGGAAATGAAGTGTGGTGTGACATGATCAGTTCCAAGTGGAGGCCATGTGTGAAGTCTCATGGTGGGGGATACTCACGATGGACGTCAGTGTGGATGGACTCAGATCACTGATGAGTTGGTCATATGTATTATATATGGTGGAAATTTGTAGTAATAATAGTAATAATAACAATGGTAATGAGTTAATAATATTAATTGAGGATTTATTATAATTATTATATTTAATAATAATGTCCACAATCACCTAAAAAGTGTGGTTGATTAATAAAATTAATTTAGGATTAATTTTGAAATAGAAAAATAGAAATCATGAATATTGGGAAAAGAATGTTTTCAAGAAGATTTTCACTATTTTAATTTGTAATAAATGTGTCTATTTTTTAAAATTTTATGAAAAGATTATAAAATATGAAAAAATAAAGATGGATAAAGCGGTGTTTCAATCCTCATATATACGCATGAAGTACGAAGCATCATGAGTTGAGGTTTTGAAATAATATCATAAAAATAAATAATAAAAATAATATAAAATAATATTATTATTTATTTTGGTTGTCAAATCATATATCGATTAAATCTTTTAAATGGGACATCTGAGTGGCGATCTGTCGATGACATTGTGATCTTGGAATTGAGAGTGTCATTTTATGACAAATTTTGGATATTTTGTTTGGATCTATAGAGTAACACTAGAGAGAACCCCTTATTATTATTATTATTATTATTATGTAATATAGTATTCAATATAACCATTTACATATGGTGTTGGAATAAAGAATTGTCAGTGGAATCAAGACCCTAAAATTGAGTATTAAATTTCATGACAACTATATGGAATTTACTTGAGTCTCATTGCGTGGGAAAGAAAAATATTGTTCAATCATGATGTAGTCAATTGGTCCTTTTTTATTGAGTGTCTGATTTGGGAATTTTAACAATATACCCAATCATTTTCCATGATTATCAGAATGATGTGATCTGTTTGGATGTCTAGGGAATTTTATAGAGGCATATTAGTGGAATTACGCTATCTACCCTTAGATAGATGATGACACTCACAAATTCATCATCCTTTTTAGGTGAGACACATTGTGTAATACTACATGACCAGTAATATAGGTTCAGGTGAGGAAATGACCAAAGAAGAAGAGTGGGAAACACACCATGTGGTTCCCTTTCATGTCATGCACTCCTTTATTAATATTTAATATCATGTATCTTGTTTGATTACCCTTGTATTTCAGAATATGAGTAACTTATCCAGAGTGTTCTTCCTTGAATTACATTATGGAATAATTTATATTCTCCTTTGAGATATGTTGTGATATATTTTGAGCATGAATATTCTTTAGGTGATGTTGGATGATTGAATTGAACATGCATGGCCACACGAGGCTCAATAGTGGATGCCTCGGGCAAGGTTGGGTATTGGTCATCATCCTCTTGTGTTGAACCCTATCGCAAAGCAAGGCATGTGATCTTGATGATTTAGAGTGGAACTATGTTTCATTGTTAGACATGGGTCCCCAAACAATTATTTGGAACCCTCTTGTGGAAAAGGGCATAGATCCTCAATGAAATAAAGTGGCACCCTCATATTCTACTAAGGGATGGTTCCTCAATCTTCTGAATTTAACACCATATCGATGTTGGGAACATGTCCTTGAAGGCTACGAGTGGAACAATCCAACTGAGTTGTTCATGATTCCAAAACATGTTTAGTATAACCTTATTACATTGTAGGTCATGGTTCATAGATTTCTTAGACTGAAACACTCCTCTAGAACATGGGCATTGGTCCTCGACCTTCTGAGTGAAAGCCTTTATCTGGGCTGGGCATGGGTCCTCAGTGAGTTAGAGCAGCACCTTCCAGCTAGGCTGGGATTGGGAACTTGGATATCAAGGTTGAACCACCATGTTTTACTTGGGAATAAGTTATATACATAGATATTGTTCTCCTCAATTATAAAAAAATAGTGAAGAGTATTGGCTTGACATTGATATTTATATTACAAGAAACATGATATTCAAGGAATGTTTTATAGACCATCAAGAGATGATGGTTACTCTTTTCATGGGACGGGTGTTGAGACGGAGATACCCGAACTCTCTCATTTGGGGTTATTTGTTAAGAACACACACACACACACACACACAGACACACATATATATCTATATATCCATTTTCTTGTATTTGGTTACTCTACTAGCATGGGTTGCGAAGATGCATGGGGTAAGACACATGATTTCCATGTTTAGATTCTCATGGTTGGATGAGGTCACTCTCCTAAAATGGTTATTAAAGACTTAACAGTTATCCAATCTACAAATCATGTTAAGCACATTATGATTGGATGAGTTTTCACTTTCTCTCATTCTTTGGGTTTAGATTCACATCATTTCATGTCTGTTATATATTATTTTTATTCTTTTATTTTATCTCTTACTTCTCCTCATTTAGTATTAGAGGTGCCTTACTAGGAACATGTTTACTGATACTTTCAAGGGATTTTTTCATATGTTCCATGTCTTATGAAAATGAAATATTGGTCGGTTACATTTTTAGAGGATTATAGGGATACATGGTGCACATTACCATATACGGTGCTCGTAGTTAGTCTCTCCCTACAATTTATATTTCCAATTTTTTCAATATTGGACATATAATTGGTTGGGAATGTATTTTTCACGCTTTACTTTTTGGTTTACACTATCTTACACTTGTACTATGTAGAGGTTTTAGATGCATGTCGTGTTCCTTAGTTGTTACTTTTATTTATTATTCCCCTACACTTCTTCATCGTGATGGCAATATGTGTTCCTCGGTACAAAGAAAAAGGGCTCTACATGTTATTTTTTCATTTGAATGTAGTTATTGGCCCTTGACCTATATAGGTTGTCTTAGGGTAGTTTAGCTCAAGCCCCACTAGGTCAGGTCCTGAAATATTGATATTGGAGATGGTTTAGTCCTTGGGACATTGTTTTGACTAACACTCTTAAAAGTATTTAATTGGTATTTAGGGAAATAGTGTCAAATTGTCTCAAGTATAGCTCTAACAGAAATTAATTGAACAATGTTATGGGAATATGATGTGACCATTTACAACGATATTGACTAAGATCTTGGTAACTCTTCAAAATAAGACATGGGGTGTTGATATCTGTGGTACATGCATTATATATGATTGGGTATTTTGACTATATTTATTTATTTATCTCCTCATGTTATATATATATGATCATTTAAACATGGTACATCAAGACAAATTTCAATATTCTACATTAGAGACATGAATCTAGGTTATCATCTTAAGGATAAAAATGATGACCACATAATAGATGACACCTTAGTTTAGGGTCCACCACATGATATCTTTCCTTTAGGTATGTTGGTAGTGGAACCCCTGCCTATTGAGATACCAATTTTACAATAATAGTAGGATGATAATGACTTCATGGTTAGTGTACAATACAAGTTCAAGTGATAGGGTCCACTGAATTTATATGATGGGAAAAATCCCTAGGTAGTATTGGATTGTCTTGATTTGGTGATATATGTTCCCTAACTTGTATATATTTGGACTAATGGAATAATTTCCTTAAAAATTTGATCTTCATATAGTAGTAGTTGGTTCCAATGGTACTACCAGATGGAAAACCCATGTTGAATTCTCATTTATGGTTCTAAAGAAATAGAATGCATTGGTTTAATGTTAATTTATACATATTCCTTCAGTGGTTGACTTTAGGCCTGATTTTGTGATTTTAATATCTCGCTCTTATGGATCCTTTTTGGATGGTAGTACTCATAGATTGAATTCACTAGGGTGACATGTGGATTTGGTAGAGCCCAATAATGGTGATGTTCTATGTGGATTCAGAGATGCAAAAAAGAGGGAAAAGTCTTGCACTAAAAAACGTTATTGCAATATGATCAAAAAAGTTCTTGCTTGTAACACCCCAAGCTTTCACGGTACATTTCCATTTAATAATGAAATAGCTTGCGTTGTATGGAACTTTGAGATTCTAATACACCACAACCAATCAATCTAGCCATTATGAAAAGTAATACCCACTTTTTTAAATTTTACAAATTTTATTTTTCAAAATGGACTTCTTTTTTGAATTCAGAATATCGAAATTAGATTAGGGTGAATTATTGGTATTTTTCTGAAAACTTTCAATTTTGGAGGAATATTGAAAAACACTGCATGATTGGTTAAAACCAAATTTTTATTTAAACAATTATTTATGTTATTTAAATCTAAATTAGGTAAAAATAGATACCTAATACTTATATAAGGTCAATTTAATTAATTGGTGTCATTTTATAATAATCTTATATATATATGTATAATTTTATTGAACTTTTTACTATCTTTTACCTACCTCCGAGGAGCATTTGAAAATTCACAAAAAACAAAATTTTACAACTTCTATGAATTGAATATCAAAAATTCGAGAGACATGGTTGATATCAGAATGTAAAATGTGGTTCAATGAGATGAAAATAATTTTTGGTGAATAGTAACTTTTTACTTTTATTTACCACGGTAAAAAGTAAAGAAGGTAATTAAAGGTAAAATTGATATTATTTTTACCCTAACAAATGTCCTAATACTATTGGATAAGTGTATCTCGATAAAAACATCCTTTGGAAAAAAATTCATTTAGGTCCACTTTGATAGGAATAGGATATTTTTTATTATTTTATTTAAAGAAGAGTTAAAAGAGGTAGAATCAATGTTTAATAACTAAACCATTTTAAATACAGGGTTACACGGAAGATAAATTCGACTATAAATATTCATTATAAAGCTAAACATATTTCTTAAATAATGGTATTTTATTTATAATACTTAGACATTTAATAATTTAATTTATTTATGACACAATGATGATGCAGTAATTACCATATTAATGAATGATTAAAATAATTGATATTTTAAATACCCAAATAAATGTAAATTAATACTTTTAAACAATTACAATAATTTTATAAGTTAATATGACATGTTAGGATTGATTTAATTAAATTTTTTTGAATTAATCATACTTTTGTGATTTTCACAAAAAAATGAATTACCAAATATTGTCAAAATTGACATAATATTGTTTTTAAAACAAATATTAAATTATTAATTGATATTCCATTCCTAAAAATTTGAGGATCGGAAAAATGACTTATATGAGGTTATGTATCTTAATAATGAACCACTTAGGGTTCTCTTGGCTTGTTATACTTTTTTTATTAACCATATAATAAAAAAATACAAAGAGTCATGGTAAATGTCAATCTATTTAACTAAGAGTTAAATATAAGTGATAAGGATAATATGGTTAAATAAACTAGTATAAAATCTATTTTTTGAAAGTATTTTGATCTATCCCAACCCTATCCTTGAAATAAGTCACTTTAATGCCATTATAAACCGAAATTTAATTTATTATAAATTAATATTTTATGTTTTTTCAAAGGTGCCCCACCCCTCTTATAAAAGGGCACTTTCCCTTCTCTCAAATTCACACATTCAAAGTGTAGAGACCCGTAGCTTGATGTACATGAAAATTACATTACTTTTGCGGAATACTTAGTACATAACAAAAATACACACACAAGGATCGTAATAGTTTAGTGTCTTTGGAAACTCGGAATATAATCTTCTAATCGTGGTGAAAGATCTTCAATATCTCCCATAAAGATCTTCCCTTTTTTTACCTAAAACCTTTCTTTATATCCTGGGGAAAAGAAAACATAAAAGGGTGAGCTCAAATGCTCAGTAAGGGTAAACAAAAGAAATATAAATCTCATCGTATACACAAGCACATAACTTTTGGAAATCTTAACCTGCAAAAGAGATCATAATTTCATAACATGGGATAAATCATGGAAGTGAAATGTAATCACAATAATCATAACTTAAAACATGAAACTTTGTGGCATACACACATATCATAGAGAATCATTTCTTGTTAGTCAAGACTCATTGTCAAGACTATCTTAGTGGACAAAGTCCCTTTCTGAATCGAGTAACCCTCATTTCAGTCCTGTTTCACTGAACCGGTATAACCTACCATTCCATCCATGTCTATCTCATGAGATATAAAATCTTTACCCAATGCATTGGAGGGAGATATAGGTCCCACCCATCTTATAATGAATCCTTTCTTATGTGTGCCACATAATCATAAACCATACATCATAGCGTAACCCATGTAATAAAAATGGGATTCTTAAACAACATGACATCATAAAACAATTCATATAAGATAAAGGAATTCATAAAAATATTTCCATCACAACATAATCAAACCAATGTAATAATAGGGATAAAAACATAACCCTTTTATTATCTTAGATGGAAAATAATTTTGATAAAATACTTGATCTCCATTCTTGAGGAAAATATCCTTTCTACTTCAAAAACATTTTTCCTTTCATAACATGTCATACGACTTTAAAATAAAAGAAGTTGATTAAAAATAAACTTGAAAACTTGTAAAGGAAGTTTCTTGGAAATAATGTTTTAAAAATCCATTCATGCCGTATAAGTTAAAAAAACATTCTTCGTACTTTTTTCGGAAAAGTCAAAAAAGTACCTCGTACGAAAAACGACAAAAGATTCCTTTCATAGATATTACTAAAAACTCACCGAAGGGTAAAAATGGATTTAAACAATTGTAGGTGGATGGAAATAATATTACATATTGATGAAACATGGATGTGGATGATAAAATACACCCCAGTAATTACTTACGAATAAACAATCTCGGATAAAATGAGATTGTGATATTTCCCTTACCTTAAGTCCGATTTGCTTCGTAAGTGTCTGAACCTCCTGTATAATGATTTAAATCATGTTATTGACTTATTACAGAATCATATTCATTGTTATTATATCATATATGGTCCACTTATGACTTTATATTACCCGTTCTTTTGTAAATTTATGTTAAAGTAGCGTTTTGGGTAAAATCGTCTCATTTGTCGTAGGTGTTTGGACTTGTTGTTCTTGAAATTATTATTACTTATATCATGATTTACTTACTTACAGAATATAAAACATGATTTATATATATATATTCAGTATATATATATAATAGATAGATAAATGAAATGAAACACACCGTTCATGGAGACGGTAGTTCGTACGTACGCATGAACGCTGTTTTCGTTTCCTTATTGAAGTGAATGGAATTAAGTAGATGACATACATATAAATTTACATGAATCCAGTATCATTATTATGTCATATATTTCATTAGTGCTTATTACATATACTTTATAATCATTCATGAATGGTTAATCATTGAGAATGAATCTCATCGCGTCGTGGAGACGGTAGTCCGTACGTACGCACGAGCGATGATATCGTTCCCATGGTCATGGAATTATGTTGAAGTGTATGTAGATTATTTCAGTATCAATATCACTTTATAATAATCATATATAGTTACTCATTACACCATTATACCCATCCTTGTAAGGTTATGATGGAAAATAGATTACACCACGGCGTGGAGACGGTATTCCGTACGTACGCACACGCGGTGATTTCATTTTTCCGTAGGATGGATAGAAGGTGAATTAGGGTTGTTTCATATTTATAATAACATATCAGTATTTAATTAGTATTGATGTTATTACTTTATCATGAAACAACTAAAGAAGAAGAAGTTGAATAAGAAATAAATTGAAAAGATCGGTAATGGATATTACCTCTTCTTTGGAACGCCTCTTTGAATCCTCCACTTAGGGATCTAAGATTGGTCTTTTAAGAAGACCAGGACCTCAAGGATTATTCTAGGGAAGTGGAGAAGGGATTTTGGTAGGGGTTGGCCGAGCTTGAGTGCTCAAATTGGTGTGAGGAGGAGGGGGAGGAGGTGTCCTTTTATAAGGGAGGAGAGGGGCACCTTAGGAATATCTCAAAATATTATTTTATATTAAAGTCAAAATCGGTTTATAATGGATCCAAAGGGTCTTATTTCGAAGCTAAAGTGGGGATGGGTCGAAATCCTATCACCCAATAGAATTTAGACAAGTTTAGGTTATTATTTTAACCATATCAATTAGATTTAACTCTAAGTTAAATAATTTAACTTTTATCGTGTCTTTTTGTTTTCTTACACTATATGGTTAATACACTTACTATAACATGCCAAACTAACCCCAAATTGTTTATTATTAACATATATATCCTTATATAAGTCATTTGGCTGAACCTTAGATTTTTAGGAATAAAATAACAATTAATAATATAATATTTGATTTAAAAACTATTTTGTGTCAATTTTGACACTATTTGATATATGATTTTTGTGAAAGTCATAACAGAATTATATGTTCGAACCAAGTTGATTAAATCAACACTAATATATCATAGTAACCTATAAAATTAGTGGAATTCATAAAAAGTCTCAAATTACATTTATTTGAGCATTTATAACATCAATTATGTTAACATGTCCTTAAAAGGGTAATTACTGCATCATCGTTGTGTCATAAATAAACTATTTTATTTAAAGTCTAAAAATTATAAATAAAATATCATTATGTATTAAATCTCTTTAGCTTTCTAATGAATATTTATAGTCGAATTTATCTTATGTATAACCCCATATTAAAAATATTTTAGTTATTAAACTTTGATTTTAACTATTTTAACTATTCATTAAATAAAATAATATTAAATGTCATAATCTAATCCAAGTGGACCTAAATGGTCATATTATATTCATAAGGTTGTTTTTGGTCGAATTACATTTATCCAATAGAATTAGGACATGTGTTAGGGTAATAGTAATATCTTATTTACCCTTAGTTACCCTATTTACTATTAATCGTGGTAAAAAAAAGTAAAAAGTTACTATTCACCAAAAATTATTTTCATCTCATTGAACCACATTTTAGTCCTTGATATTAACCGTGTCTGTCGGATTTTCGAAATTCCATTCACAGAAGCGGTAAAATTATGTTTTATGCAAAATTCAGTTTTTAACCTACCACTTAGTGGTTTCACTATTCATCAAAAATTGAAAGTTTTCAGAAAAGTATCAAAATTTTACCCTAGGCTATAATTGATATTCCGAATTCAAAAATGAATTCTATTTTACAAAATTCCCAACATATAAGTTTCATTAATTAATTTTATAATTAATTTCCGCTGTCACAACAAATAGCGTGTTTTTAAGAGATAATAACTATCAAAAGATTGACACTTGTTTATAACTGGTTTAAATGTGAAATTACATCCAATGTCCAACATTGTATTAAATTGTAAAAATATATTATAAATATACTTTAAAACCACTCAAATTAATAATTTATCACTATTAATTATTTCGATTGAAAAAGTTTTTTTTATCTAAAATTTAGTAATTTTCACTATTCATCAGAATATGAATGTTATCCGAAGAGTACCAAAATTTCACCTTAAGCTAATTTCGATATTCTGAATCCAAAAATGAAGTCCATTTTGAAAAATAAAATTTAAAAAATTTCAAAAAGTGGTTATTACTATTCATAACGGCTAGTTTTAATAATATTTTAATAGCATATTGTTGTTTAGTGAAACTTGGTGTTGCGTACAACACACGCTATCAAGGAAGGTCGTGATTGCGTGTAATGAAAGGCAAGTCAAGGATGCGTGTTGTGCAAGCTCCTTTTGGTGTAGCGTACAACACAAGACATTAATGAAATTAAAAAGAATATTTTTCATAAAATCTCGGGGTGTTACATTCTACCCCCCTTAAAATGAATTTCGCCCTCGAAATTCGTCGGGGTTATAGATGGTTTACTATTCGAAAGTTTATTTAATCGAAACCCACATCATAAAAAGGAATACCAAAACCAATATTTAAAAACGAAAGTATGAAACGTAACGGTTACCCAAATAAACTAATCACTGGGTTTCCACATAGGTGAAAATATGGATATGGAAGAGAAATCTAACCATCATGTTCTGATGGAGAGTGGTAGAGAACATGGCTATGGAAAATCCAGCAATCACAAAGCCATAAATTTGTGATGATCTAAGGTACCATCTGATTAATCAGTTATAAGAGCACTAGGATAACATTTTTGGTTTTCAAGATCATTTCCCTAAAGTTGAAGAATTTAAATTAGAATAAATACTTACTTTATTTTGGTACAATTTCACTATTGTCCGTGCCTTGAACAATTTCCACTTCATATCTTAAATAAATGAAGTTGAATTTGTTATTCGTGATGTGTTAGCAGATCATGTGATAGAATGACGGGTCATTCCATCTGTCTTAAACAAAAGGTTTGCAAAAGTTATTAAATATACATAAGTCATTCAATAGTGAGATTAATCATATATGGTTCCTAAAATGGACTTATACTTCATATATCATACTGCTTAATATAATAAAACTAGTTTCTACTAAACAGGGACTTCCTGTAGGCCAGTGGTAGGCGATAAAGGCCAATCGCACTTCGGTTGTGGGTTCGATTTCCACAGCCTTGTCCGACGTGATGGGCTATCGCCCGTCCTGCAGGTTGTCCTTTTTCTAAAACTACATTACTATAACATCACATAAATAATATCAAAAAAAAGTTCTATCCTTAAACAATACTAACTTATGTCCAATATAATCCATTCCAACCTTTAGGCTTATCCATAATACTGCAGTCCAATCTCATAACATAGTGAAAACGATTACCAGAGATTTAACACCATCGCCGATCCCCGTATATCATAAGATATGTTTTTTTGGTCACATTCCAAACATTCAAAGTCCTTAATCGTGTATTTTCTTGAATACCTTAGTGAAAACATGAATGCAGTTAAAAGTTAACACTTTCCACATACCAAAATCCTCAAAATTCTATATACTCAAACCATGATATCACTTAGTCCTTATATTAATCATGAGCTCATGAATACTGTTAAACATTTCGTTTTCTCATTTTCCCTTCATTATGCGCATATCATATTATTTCCAAAAATATCTCAATCACTTTTAATACCACATTAGACCAACACATAAATATTCCAATACTTTATGATACAACATTATTTTGGAATCCCATTACATAAATACTTAATCATTCCACCACATCGTTGTCATATTCAACATCACCAATAGTGATCGCATGTGACTTCCATTTGTCCTTTGCCTTAAGTGGTTGCTCATGTTGATCATCACTAACCCTTGGATTAGGGCATTTATTAGCATAATGCCCCATTTCCTTGCACTTGAAGCATTGAAGTGTTGGTGGTGCGTTCTCTGCAGTGTTTGCTTTATTCACATCATTAGAATCCCTTTTTCCATTACTTCGACACTCAGCTACTCGATGACCTTCTTTTCCACACTTAAAACATTTTCTAGTCCCTTTAAGACAATATCCACCATGCTTCTTTCCACACTTTGTGCATAAGGAAACATTCATCTTCTTTTCACCATTATTCTGAGATTTCTCCTTGAACTCCATCTTTCGTTTCTTGTCAAAACCATGAGATGGATATGTAACACCAACTTCCATTTCTACCTTGATAGCACAACGCACAATTTCTTCATAGCTACTAAAGTATCTTATAGCTAATTCCCTTCGAAGACTTGGTTTTAAGCCACTGAAAAATCGATCAACTTTACTTTCAGGTTAGATGATAATGCCAGATGCATACCTTGCAGGTCTTATAAAATTTGCTTCGTATATACCAACAGATTCATCATCCTTCTGCTTCAGCTCAAGAAACTCATTTTCCATCTTTGTTCGAAGAATACGAGGGAAGTACTTACTGAAAAACAAGTTCATGAACTCGTCCCATTCCATGGACTCATTTTCATTTCTTGGCCTCGTATTCTTGATAAGATTTCACCATTGATCAGCTTCACCTTCCAAATGATATACTGCTAAGATGACTTTATCATGATCAGAACATTGAAGAACTGAAAATATCTTTTCAGTGGTACTGATCCATTGTTCATCAACAAGTGGATCGGAAGTCCCACTGAAAGAAGGTAGACATTGCCTCATGAAGGACTCAATAGATTATTGTTCCCTTCTCTGCTCATTTGGAAGTCCAGAATGATTCATAGCTTGTGTAAGTATAGCAATAAGATTTTGCACTCCATCTCCCATAACATTTGTTTGTTCAGGAGGGCAATCATTGCATTGTCCATTGCATTGATCAATATGGTTGCTTCGGGTTCCAGCCATCATCTAAAACCCAAAAAGAATAGTGTGAGAGGCAAAAATCATGCTAGGGAAAACAACATAATAAAGGGGGAGTACCTTCAATATCTAACATCTTAGGTTTAATTCTATGATCGTTAGTGTAATTCTAGTACTATAACCTATATGTATACTTAACCTTAGGGATATCCCTAGACATACCTTAGAAATATCTCTAGGGATCTCACTAAAGTTCTCGCATCCTAGTTTCCAAAGGTTGACTAAACCTTTCCTTTGATACCAAATGTAGTGACTCGTAGCTTGACGTACATGAACATTACATTACTTTTGCGGAATACTTATTACATAACAAAAATACACACACAAGGATCGTAATAGTTTAGTGTCTTTGGAAACTCGGAATATAATCTTCTAATCATGGTGAAAGATCTTCAACATCTCCCATAAAGATCTTCCCTTTTGTTACCTAAAACCTTTCTTTATATCCTAGGGAAAAGAAAACATAAAAGGGTGAGCTCAAATGCTCAGTAAGGGTAAACAAAAGAAATATAAATCTCATCGTATACACAAGCACATAACTTTTGGAAATCTTAACCTGCAAAAGAGATCATAATTTCATAACATGGGATAAATCATGGAAGTGAAATGTAATCACAATAATCATAACATAAAACATGAATCTTTGTGGAATACACACATAATCATAGAGAATCATTTCTTGTTAGTCAAGACTCATTGCCAAGACTATCTTAGTGTACAAAGTCCCTTTCTGAATCGAGTAACCCTCGTTTCAGTCCTGTTTCACTGAACCGGTATAACCTACCATTCCAGCCATGTCTATCTCATGAGATATAAAATCTTTACCCAATGCATTGGAGGGAGATATAGGTCCCACCCATCTTATAATGAATCCTTTCTTATGTGTGCCACATAATCATAAACCATACATCATAGCGTAACCCATGTAATAAAAATGGGATTCTTAAACAACATGACATCATAAAACAATTCATATAAGATAAAGGAATTCATAAAAATATTTCCATCACAACATAATCAAACCAATGTAATAATAGGGATAAAAACAGAACTTGTTGGGAAAAAATCCCTCAAGGTAACATTGCAGTATTTTTGGGTTGATTGTGTTTGTTGACAAAGCAGGTTTCCATGGAGAATTGTCGAGTTCCCGAGAAGTTGTTGACATTCCATGTTGACAAAGAACTATGACAAAGGAAAGGACGATCTGGAGGCGGTACAAAAGAGCAGTATAAGGTGGCGCCGTTTTCCAGTGTTTGCCAAATTTATGGGCCTGAAAATCGCCAATGGAAAATGGAGTGATATGTTGTTGGCAAAGGTTTAGGAGAGAGAAATGAAGGAGGTGCGCGGAAAAATTAAGCGTGGCGCGCAAAACTAGCGGGTTGCGCGAAATCTTGAAGTGTGGCGCGCAAAACAGCGGGTTGTGCGAAATTGTATTTCGCGCAAAAGATGTTTCAAGGCCGAAAGCTTGAAAATCGGTAAAGGCGTGAGGTGCGCGAAATTTTGGAGGCGTGCGCGAAAATTTGAAGTGGCGCGCGAAATAGCGGATGAAGTATTTCGAGCAAGAGGTGTTACGAGGTCCGAAGCTCGTAAAATGGCAAAGGCCTAAGGTGCGCGAAATTATGGAGCAGTGCGCGGAAAATGATTGTGCGCGGAAGGTTTGTCTTTCGCGATCAAAGCGGATTACGCGCTCAAGGAGGGTTTTTTGCGCGGGGTCGATTTTGCCTATAAATATGAAGTGACCCTCTTCCATTCAGCTAAGTTCAAGACATAGAAAATACCCGAGCTCTGGTGCGCGAAATTGAAGTTAGAAAGGGTGTTCCGCGTAAACTTAAAGTTTGCGCGTAAAGTCAGCTGTTGCGCGAAAAGCTAAGGCTGCGCAGAAAGTTGGTGCTGGCGCGTAAAAGGAAGATTGCGCGAAAACTGGATTTCGCGCAAAATCAGTGAATTGCGCGCAAGGCAGTTTCCAGGCTGTGCGTAATATTTGGAGGTTGCGCGAAAAAGGAATTTCGCGCAAATCATAGAAATTGCGCGCAAGACACCGTAAGGGTTGCGCGTAAAAACTGAGGTTGCCCGGTACATCCGGTGCAAAGTGAGATTCATCTGCGGGTGAAAGTTGGACTTCAACAGAGCATCTACATATAGAGGAAGATGCATTCCTTCATGGAAATGAAGAGACCTACAGGTCTATTAACTATGTTTGGATTCCCTTCACAGAGCAGTGAGCTTAGGAAGAGGAAGAAGGTGATCCTCTCCACCGGCAGTGAGCCAGAGAGAGAGAAACAGGGAGTGACCCTTGGGAAAGCAGTGAGCTGACCCTAAACATTGTATAAGCAGTGAGCCTGGGCATAGAAGTGATCTAGCCCGAACATTGTAATCCATATCTAGTGAAGTTTAGTGGACTTGGTACGACCGGCAACCTGTCGGCGTATGCTCCTTGGACGTAGCCCTTAGCAGTGAACCAAGTAAAATTGTTGTGTCCTGTGCTTGCTTTACATTCTGTTTATATTGTGCAGTAGGAAAGAGAGAGAAGAGTGTTTTGCTTAACAGCGAAACAAGATCAGAACAGGCTTTAATTTTTAATTAGTCATACCCTGATTCACCCCCCCCCCCTCTCAGGGTATTCAGCCTAGTGGACCTAAAAAGTGGTATCAGAGCGAGGTTAACAATTGGTCTTCTCTCAATGGAGGTCACTAATCATAGAGGGATTCTGATCTTCGATGGATGTAATTTTCAGATATGGAAGAATCGAATGCAACACTATTTCCTATCTCTGGGAATGGATGTGTTTTCAGCAGCTATGCATGGTATCACAGCTGATATTACTAGTGGTGCATTATCAGAAGCTGAGCACAAAGAGTTGGATGCTGATTCCAAAGCAATAAACGCCTTAGGGGGAGCCCTCTCTAATCCTATTTATACAAAGGTGATGTCATGCAAAACGTCACATGCCATGTGGGAAAAACTTTTGAATATTTATGAAGGGGATACAAAAGTCAGAGAGGCAAAGCTGCAAGTGTTGTGGAACAAGTTTGAAGATCTCAAAATGAACCCGAATGAGTCTGTTGATGCATTCTTTGACAGGGTAAATGCTGTGGTAGAAGACATGCGGGGTCTTGGAGAAATTATCGAAGACATTAAAATCGTAAAGCGCATCTTGAGAAAGCTTCCACCTCAGTTCAATCCGAAAGTTTCTGTGTTGGAAGATAAAGATCCGAAAGAGCTAACATTGGATAACCTACACAGCACTCTTGTTGCATATGAAATGAGAAATGATGACAACGATGCTGTGGAAAAGGGGAAATCCAAAGAGGTGGCATTTAAGGCCATGAAGAGGCTCACTATTGAAGATTCTCAGGAGGAAGAAGAGTCAGATGAGGTGATGTCGTTCCTTTCTTCAAATCTGCAAAGAGGAAAAGGAAAGTTTAAAGGGAAACTTCCACTAGCATGCTTCCGATGCGGAAAGGTTGGTCATCTTGCTGCAAGATGCCCCAAAAAGTTTCAAGAAGAAAGCGATGAAGATGAAATTGAGATTCCCATGAAAAAATCTTCAGCCTATGTGAAAGGGAAGAAGCAGTTCAAGAGAAATTTCTTTAAGAAGAAGAATCTTCTTTCCCAAGAAATTGACAGTTCAGCTGAGTCTGAGGGTGAAGAAGTTGAAGAGATAGAAAACTGTAGAGATCGTGGTCAAAATGCGATGGTGGCTGTTGCTAGTAGCGCTCTAGAAAAGAAAGAAACTGAAACTGATGAAGAAGAAGAAGAAATTGAAGGGATAGTTGACATGAAAGCTGAATTAGAAGAAGCTCTTGAAGAGATAAATGTTTGGCGAGAAAAAACAAATAAAGCCAATAATATAGTACGTGATGCCAAACTCTACATGCAACAACAACAAGAAGAGAAGTCTGAGCTTGAGAAAGAAATTGAAAATCATAAGTCTTCCTGGCCAGAGCGCACAGAAAAGGTTGATGAGAATAAGCTCGATATTGAAGAGCAGAAAAGGGAGATCGATTGCTTGAGTCGAAAAGTGAAAGATCACGTCAAGCGTATTGAAGAGCTTGAAGATAAAGTTGTCGGTCTGTGGAGAAAAGTTAAAGACCAGGAAAAACCTTTGAATCCCAACACATTCTTGGGAAATCAGGTCATTACGAAGACGGAAAAGAAGAAAGAAGAGCCTAGTAGTTTAGCAGGAAAGAAGCAGCAATTGAACTCAGATGTTAAGGCTGATTCATGGATTAATCAGAAACAAAAATCTACGGCAGTTGAAGTTAGACCGCAAGCACCTGTCCCGAGATTGAAAATGGATTTGAGCACAAAGCAGAATCAGAATACTCAGAGATCCAAAGGGGAAACTCGTAGTGCTGAAGTAACACGAAGGAATGCACCTTATATCAGGTGTTATTGTTGTGGAAAGATGGGACATTCACAGTATGTGTGTTCCATAGCCAAAAGATATCGAAGGGAACAAGAACAGAGATGGCAGCCAAACAGAGAACGGTTTTCCAGAACATTTTTTGAAGGACACTATTTTTGGTGCGGAGGATTTGGACACATGGCTAGGTACTGCACTCCGACCATTCAGAAAAATGTGCCAAAGCAGAATCAAAATGATCGCAAGCAGCATATCAATAAACCGACAAGTGAGTTAAAAGTTCAGAACAGATTTGCAGTTTTGCAAGATGAAGCTGGTCCATCATACTCTGAGAAAGAACAGAAGCCTCAATCCATGCCGAGTATGAAAGAAAAAGTATGGACTAGGAAGAAGAAAACTGAGAAGGCCGTAGTTGCTGAAATTGCCCTTAAAGCATCAGATCGTTCTGGTGTTTGGATCCTTGACAGTGGTTGCACATCCCACATGACGGGTAATAAGGATCTGGTTACAGGCATAAAATATGACAAAGAAGGAGTTGTCAAGTTTGGAAATGATGAAGGCCTGAAGATTGTTGGCTCAGGAAAAGCCAAGTTTGGGGGCAAAGAAATGAGACATGCTGATGTCTTGGTGGTAGAGGGTCTCAGTCATAATTTTCTTAGCGTCAGTCAACTATGTGACTCTGGGAACTCTATACTATTTACCAAGAAGATGGATATTGTTAAAGGAAAAGATGGAATAGTCATTCTTCAGGGAAAACGAACAAAGGGGAATCTTTACCTGGTAGGTGGGGAAGAAGATTCATGCCTTTTATCCAGAGAAGAAGAAAATCAGTTGTGGCATAAGCGACTTGGTCATCTATGTCAACCATCTATGGAAGATCTGGTAAAGTGTGATGCTGCTAGAGACCTTCCCAATCTATCACGTGATCGCACTCATACGTGTGATGCTTGTCAACAAGGGAAGATCATCAGGAAGACATACAGGCCAAAGGAACAAAAAGCATCTCGAGTGCTCGAATTGGTGCATGCTGATGTATGTGGACCTATCTCACCATGAGCTATAGATGGGCAAAGGTACTATGTTCTTTTCATTGATGACTATAGCAGAATGGCCTGGGTATTCATCATAACCCATAAGACAGAGGTGTTCAGTTGCATAAAGCAGTACATGAGGGAATCCGAAAAGATGCTTGGGCAGAAAATTCTGAAGTTTCGTACTGATAACGGTACGGAATTTACAAACAGTCAGGTTGAAAACTATCTCGAGAAACATGAGATAAGGCATCAAGTTTCATCGGTAAGAACTCCCCAACAGAATGGAGTAGTTGAAAGGAGAAATCGGATCATCAACAACATGGCCAGAACAATGCTTATTGATAAGGACCTTCCAGAGAAATTTTGGAAGGAAGCAGTTTTGACGTCGGTCTATGTTTCAAACAGGTCCCTGTTATGTCCGAAGCAAGGGAAGACTCCGTATGAACTGTGGTACGGAAATAAGCCAACGTTGAAATACTTTCGAATATTTGGAAGTAAGTGTTTCATTCTCAACAAAGAACATCATAGGAAGTTTGAGGCACGAGGAGATGAAGGAATATTCCTTGGATATTCTGGGAAAAGCAAAGCGTATAAGTGTTTCAACAAAAGGCTGGGAAAAATCATTGAAAGCAATGATGTCACTATAGTTGAAAATGAGCAGAATACTCAACGATCCAGTGAACAGTTCCTGGATGAAAGTGATGATGAGGTAAGCAACCCAGGGGGAGCAGAAGTGGCAGAAGCTGACTCTGAAGAAGATACTGATGATGAAGAGGAAAGTGTCAAGTCGGTGTCTGTGAGAAAGCCAAAGAGACGAGCTGAAATTGATAGGCAGAATATCATTGGTGATCAAACAGCTCCAGTTCAGACTCGAAGAATGAAATCATCACAGCAAGCATCGTTTTTGTCTCAAGTGGAGCCGAAATGTTTTTCTGATGCAGCTGAAGATGAAAACTGGGTTCAGGCCATGAACGAAGAGCTTGATCAAATTGAGAAGAACCAGACATGGGAGATTGTTTCGAGGCCAGCAGACAAGAATGTCATTGGGACCAAATGGGTCTATCGTAATAAGATGAATGAAGACGGCACAGTGATTCGGAACAAAACACGTCTAGTGTGCAAGGGGTACTCCCAGATCGAGGGAATTGATGTTGATGAGACATTTGCACCGGTTGCAAGGCTGGAGACAATAAGATTATTCCTAGACATCGCAGTGCAAAGGAAGTTCAAAGTGTTCCAGATGGATGTCAAATCTTCATTCTTGAATGGTGTTCTGGAAGAGGAGGTGTATATTGAGCAGCCAGATGGTTTTCTCATTCATGAGGATGAGAACAAAGTTTGCAGGCTGAAGAAGGCATTGTATGGGCTGAAACAAGCACCAAGGGCATGGTACTCAAGGCTTGATCAGTATTTGAAGAAGCTTGGTTTTCAGCGTGGAGGAGTTGATTACAATCTCTATTTCAGTAATTTCAGTAATCAAAGGATGATGGTGTTGGTTTATGTCGATGACATAATATTTGGTGGATCAGATGAAGCTCAGTGCAGACAGTTTTCCGAATTCATGAAAAATGAGTTTGAAATGTCAATGATTGGAGAGCTAACGTTTTTCCTTGGTCTACAGGTAACACAAGGAAGGAATGGAACATTCATTTCTCAATCTAAATATTCCAAGGAGGTCCTGAGAAGGTTTGGAATGGAAAATTCCAAGGAGATGAAGACTCTGGTGGCTACCCGGATGAAATTATCAAAAGATGAGGATGGCAAGGCAGTTAATATCACAGAATACAGGCAAATCATTGGAAGTCTGTTGTACTTAACCGCAACAAGGCCTGATATTGTTTTCGCCACATGCCAAGCAGTGAGATATCAGAGTAATCCCAAGGAAAGTCACATGCTCGCAGTGAAAAGAATACTTCAGTATATTAAGGGCACGGTGGACTTCGGCTTGACATACAATGACAAATCTCAGATAGAGTTATTGGGGTACACTGATGCAGACTGGGCCGGTTCAGCTGATGATAGAAAATCAACGTCAGGTGGTGCATTCTATCTTGGTGGATTGTGTATTTCTTGGCTAAGTAAGAAGCAAGATTGCATTTCATTGAGCACCGTAGAAGCTGAGTATATTGCGGCCACTCAAGCCTGCACACAGTTATTGTGCATGAAACAGCAGCTTGAAGATATGGGAGTTGAAGTGAAGTCTCCGATCGGAATCCAGTGCGACAACTCAAGTGCTATAAATCTTAGCAAAAATCCCGTCCATCATTCGAGGACAAAGCACATTGAGATTAGGTATTATTTTATCAAGGAGAAGGTTGAGCAGGGAATCGTGAAGTTGGAGTACGTGCCTACAGAGCTACAAGTTGCAGACATTCTCACAAAGGCCTTACCCAAGGAAGCTTTTGAGAGGCATCGACTGGCTCTGGGAGTTCAGTCGATTCCCCGCACTTGAAATAGTGTGGATGTGGGACCCACCCCCTCTCCCCGAGGTATGGTATGTTTTTCCCTAATGCGCTAGTTTGTGTTCTCTACTCTGTTACAGGGTACAAAGGAGTGACCTTTGGGTTCGTTGACAAAGGGGGAGAAAAGTGTTTGTTAATGGGGGAGAAAATAGTGCGGAGAAGTGTTTGTTAATGGGGGAGAAAATAGTGCGGAGATTTGATAAATCATAATTGATACGGGGAGAAGCTGACAGGTGGAGCAGCCAGAAAGGGGGGGCAATGAGAAAGGGGGAGTGTATTAAATCTGACGATGCTAGAAGTGATCGATCAGATCATAGAAATCACGACAGCTGAGGATCATGATAAAAGCAGAACAGTGGTGTTGGAATGGTGTGAGACGGTGTCCAGCTATTAACAATTGGTATCAACTTAAGAATTCACCAATTGGTATCAGTGTGGTTCAACAACTGGTTTTATTTTAAGAATTGGTATCAGGGTGGAATCGACAATTGGGGTCTGACATGAAGTGATTCATTGATGAACTTTTCATACTACTCTTGTTTCTCACGCCGAGCATTGCTCATGTGGGCTTAGAGTACGTGTTAAGTGATTCCTTGAACGCTATCATAATCGCAAGAGGCGAATGCTGGTAGCGACGGGAAGAAGACTCAGTGAGGTATCAAAGTGCTGAAAATCATCCTGAGCAAAATTGTGAAGAGTTGTCAACAAACCCAAAGGGGGAGATTGTTGGGAAAAAATCCCTCAAGGTAACATTGCAGTATTTTTGGGTTGATTGTGTTTGTTGACAAAGCAGGTTTCCAGGGAGAATTATCGAGTTCCCGAGAAGTTGTTGACATTCCATGTTGACAAAGAACTATGACAAAGGAAAGGACGATCTGGAGGCGGTACAAAAGAGCAGTATAAGGTGGCGCCGTTTTCCAGTGTTTGCCAAATTTATGGGCCTGAAAATCACCAATGGAAAATGGAGTGATATGTTGTTGGCAAAGGTTTAGGAGAGAGAAATGAAGGAGGTGCGTGGAAAAATTAAGCGTGGCGCGCAAAACTAGCGGGTTGCACGAAATCTTGAAGTTTGGCATGCAAAACAGCGGGTTGCGCGAAATTGTATTTCGCGCAAAAGATGTTTCAAGGTCGAAAGCTTGAAAATCGGTAAAGGCGTGAGGCGCGCGAAATTTTGGAGGCGTGCGCGAAAATTTGAAGTGGCGCGCGAAATAGAGGATGAAGTATTTCGAGCAAGAGGTGTTACGAGGTCCGAAGCTCGTAAAATGGTAAAGGCCTAAGGTGCGCGAAATTATGGAGCAGTGCGTGGAAAATGATTGTGCGCGGAAGGTTTGTCTTTCGCGATCAAAGCGGATTACGCGCTCAAGGAGGGTTTTTCGCGCGGGGTCGATTTTGCCTATAAATATGAAGTGACCCTCCTCCATTCAGCTGAGTTCAAGACATAGAAAATACCCGAGCTCTGGTGCGCGAAATTGAAGTTCGAAATGGTGTTGCGCATAAACTTAAAGTTTGCGCGTAAATTCAGCTGTTGCGTGAAAAGCTAAGGCTGCGCAGAAAGTTGGTGCTGGCACGTAAAAGGAAGATTGCGCGAAAAGTGGATTTCGCGCAAAATCAGTGAATTGCGCGCAAGGCAGTTTCCAGGCTGCGCGTAATATTTGGAGGTTGCGCGAAAAAGGAATTTCGCGCAAATCATAGAAATTGCGCGCAAGACACTGTAAGGGTTGCGCGTAAAAACTGAGGTTGCCCGGTACATCCGGTGCAAAGTGAGATTCATCTGCGGGTGAAATTTGGACTTCAACAGAGCATCTACATACAGAGGAAGATGCATTCCTTCATGGAAATGAAGAGACCTACAGGTCTATAAACTGTGTTTGGATTCCCTTCACAGAGCAGTGAGCTTAGGAAGAGGAAGAAGGTGATCCTCTCCACCGGCAGTGAGCCAGAGAGAGAGAAACAGGGAGTGACCCTTGGGAAAGCAGTGAGCTGACCCTAAACATTGTATAGGCAGTGAGCCTGGGCATAGAAGTGATCTAGGCCAAACATTGTAATCCATAGCTAGTGAATTTTAGTGGACTTGGTATGACCGGCAACCTGTCGGCGTATGCTCCTTGGACGTAGCCCTTAGCGGTGAACCAAGTAAAATTGTTGTGTCCTGTGCTTTCTTTACATTCTGTTTATATTGTGCAGCAGGAAAGAGAGAGAAGAGTGTTTTGCTTAACAGCGAAACAAGATCATAACGGGCTTTAATTTTTAATTAGTCATACCCTGATTCACCCCCCCCCCCCCCTCTCAGGGTATTTAGCCTAGTGGACCTAACAGAACCCTTTTATTATCTTAGATGGAAAATAATTTTGATAAAATACTTGAACTCCATTCTTGAGGAAAATATCCTTTCTACTTCAAAAACATTTTTCCTTTAATAACATGTCATACGACTTTAAAATAAAAGAAGTTGATGAAAAATAAACTTGAAAACTTGTAAAGGAAGTTTCTTGGAAATAATGTTTTAAAAATCCATTCATGCCGTATAAGTTAAAAAAAACATTCTTCGTACTTTTGTCGGAAAAGTCAAAAAAGTACCTCGTACGAAAAACGACAAAAGATTCCTTTCATACATATTACTAAAAACTCACCGAAGGGTAAAAATGGATTTAAACAATTGTAGGTGGATGGAAATAATATTACATATTGATGAAACATGGATGTGGATGATAAAATACACCCTAGTAATTACTTACGAATAAACAATCTCGGATAAAAATGAGATTGTGATATTTCCCTTACCTTAAGTCCGATTTGCTTCGTAAGTGTCCGAACCTTCTGTATAATGATTTAAATCATGTTATTGACTTATTCCAGAATCATATTCATTGTTATTATATCATATATGGTCCACTTATGACTTTATATTACCCGTTCTTTTGTAAATTTATGTTAAAGTAGCGTTTTGGGTAAAATCGTCTCATTTGTCGTAGGTGTTTGGACTTGTTGTTCTTGACATTATTATTACTTATATCATGATTTACTTACTTCCAGAATATAAAACATGATTTATATATATATATTCAGTATATATATATATAATAGATAGATAAATGAAATGAAACACATCGTTCATGGAGACGGTAGTCCGTACGTACGCATGAACGCTGTTTTCGTTTCCTTATTGAAGTGAATGGAATTAAGTAGATGACATACATATAAATTTACATGAATCCAGTATCATTATTATGTCATATATTTCATTATTACTTTTTATATATACTTTATAATCATTCATGAATGGTTAATCATTGAGAATGAATCTCATCGCGTCGTGGAGACGGTAGTCCGTACGTACGCACGAGCGATGATATCGTTCCCATGGTCATGGAATTGTGTTGAAGTGTATGTAGATTATTTCAGTATCAATATCACTTTATAATAATCATATATAGTTACTCATTACACCATTATACCCATCCTTGTAAGGTTATGATGGAAAATAGATTACACCACGGCGTGGAGACGGTATTCCGTACGTACGCACGCGCGGTGATTTCATTTTTCCGTAGGATAGATAGAAGGTGAATTAGGGTTGTTTCATATTTATAATAACATACCAGTATGTAAGTAATACTGATGTTATTACTTTATCATGAAATAACTAAAGAAGAAGAAGTTGAATAAGAAAGAAATTGAAAAGATCGGTAATGGATATTACCTCTTCTTTGGAACGCCTCTTTGAATCCTCCACTTAGGGATCTAAGATTTGTCTTTGAAGATAACCAGGACCTCTAGGATTATTCTAGGGAAGGGGAGAAGGGATTTTTTCAGGGGTTGGCCGAGCTTGAGTGCTCAAATTGGTGTGAGGAGGAGGGGGAGGAGGTGTCCTTTTATAAGGGAGGAGAGGGGCACCTTAGGAATATCTCAAAATATTATTTTATATTAAAGTCAAAATCGGTTTATAATGGTTCCAAAGGGTCTTATTTCGAATCTAAAGTGGGGATGGGTCTAAATCCTATCAACCAATAGAATTTAGACAAGTTTAGGTTATTATTTTAACCTTATCAATTAGATTTAACTCTAAGTTAAATAATTTAACTTTTATCGTGTCTTTTTGTTTTATTACACTATATGGTTAATACACTTACTATAACATGCCAAACGAACCCCAAATTGTTTATTATTAACATATATATCCTTATCTAAGTCATTTGGCCGAACCTTAGATTTTTAGGAATAAAATAAAAATTAATAATATAATATTTGATTTAAAAACTATTTTGTGTCAATTTTGACACTATTTGATATATGATTTTTGTGAAAGTCATAACAGAATTATATGTTCGAACCAAGTTGATTAAATCAACACTAATATATCATAGTAACCTAGAAAATTAGTGGAATTCAGAAAAAGTCTCAAATTACATTTATTTGAGCATTTATAACATCAATTATGTTAACATTTCTTTAAAAGGGTAATTACTGCATCATCGTTGTGTCATAAATAAACTAATTTATTTAAAGTCTAAAAATTATAAATAAAATATAATTATGTAGTAAATCTCTTTAGCTTTCTAATGAATATTTATAGTCGAATTTATCTTATGTATAACCCCATATTAAAAATGTTTTAGTTATTAAACTTTGATTTTAACTATTTTAACTATTCATTAAATAAAATAATATTAAATGTCATAATCTAATCCAAGTGGACCTAAATGGTCATATTATATTCATAAGGTTGTTTTTGGTCGAATTACACTTATCCAATAGAATTAGGACATGTGTTAGGGTAATAGTAATATCTTATTTACCCTTAGTTACCCTATTTACTATTAATCGTGGTAAAAAAAGTAAAAAGTTACTATTCACCAAAAATTATTTTCATCTCATTGAACCACATTTTAGTCCTTGATATTAACTGTGTCTGTCGGATTTTCGAAATTCCATTCACAGAAGCGGTAAAATTATGTTTTATGCAAAATTCAGTTTTTAACCTACCACTTAGTGGTTTCACTATTCATCAAAAATTGAAAGTTTTCAGAAAAGTATCAAAATTTCACCCTAGGCTATAATTGATATTCCGAATTCAAAAATGATTTCTATTTTACAAAATTCCCAACATATAAGTTGCATTAATTAATTTTATAATTAATTTCCGCTATCACAACAAATAGCGTGTTTTTAAGAGATAATAACTATCAAAAGATTGACACTTGTTTATAACTGGTTTAAATGTGAAATTACATCCAATGTCCAACATTGTATTAAATTGAAAAAATATATTATAAATATACTTTAAAACCACTCAAATTAATAATTTATCACTATTAATTATTTCGATTGAAAAAGTTGTTTTTATCTAAAATTTAGTAATTTTCACTATTCATCAGAATATGAATGTTATCCGAAAAGTACCAAAATTTCACCCTAAGCTAATTTCAATATTCCGAATCCAAAAATGAAGTCCATTTTGAAAAATAAAATTTACAAAATTTCAAAAAGTGGTTATTACTATTCATAACGGCTAGTTTTAATAATATTTTAATAGCATATTGTTGTTTAGTGAAACTTGGTGTTGCGTACAACACACGCTATCAAGGAAGATCGTGATTGCGTGTAATGAAAGGAAAGTCAATGATGCGTGTTGTGCAAGCTCCGTTTGGTGTAGCGTACAACACAAGACATTAATGAAATTAAAAAGAATATTTTTCATAAAATCTCGGGGTGTTACACAAAGCCTTTTTTCATGGCGAACCCCATCCCAAATATCCTATTAACTTCCCTCACATCATCCTAGTGGCCATCCATTAGTCAGAAAGCAAACCATTGGAGACCTTTTGATCAAATCAATAGGAAGAACCAGAAGAAGAGGTAAATATTTCATCGCCCCTTTCAAAAACTTTTTTTATTTTACATACTCTTTCTTTGTTGTATTCCATTCTAATATAATAACTCCAGTATCTTCTAAATACTTTGATGTTATTATAAAAATCATAAAACCATATTCGTTATTTTGTTCATCCGATGAATGAAGAAGTCACCACACGTGCGTAAATACGGCTTACCGTCTCCACGTCGTGGTGTAGTTTGTTATTCTAACATTTCACCATTTTTATGGGTATAATAACAAGTATGAATGATTTAAATAATAAATATAACATTATAATTATTCAGTATATATAATATACCATCCAATTATATATGATTTTAATATCAAAAGAATGATAATGCCGCTCGTGTGTACGTACGGAATATTGTCTCCACGAATGTGATAAGAATAATTTCCCCATCATAAACATTCAATACTAATTTTTATTTGATGATTAAAAATAATTTTTAAGGACTTGATATCATTCTGGATATGAATAAAATACAACCTATCCATAAAAAACACGGCTTATGTAACAAAACATACAAAAGAAAATGAGTAAGTTAACACCCAGAACGACGATAATACTAAAATATTTTTAACAAAGAAATATAATAAGATCACATATGATATCATATTTATGTATATGATTCTTGTATTATTTAATAAAAATGATTTAACCATTATATAAGAGTTTAACATACCCTCAACCAAGGAATATTACAAGGTAAGGGTTTATTTCACAATCTCTTCATTATCCGAGGTTGTTGATACGTAATTATCTATTGTGACCTCTTTATCATCCACATCCATGTTTCCTAAAAATGTATTTCAAATTTTTTTTACTATTTAATATAAAATGGTTTAAATTCATTTATAACCTTGTTTGACTTTTTATAAGATGTTTATAAAGGATTTTTTTTGTCATTTTCCATACAAGGTACTTTTTAACCATTTCGACAAAATTAATGTAAGAATGTCTTTTTTATCTTATATGGATGGTGAGGCAATTTTCTGTGATTATAAAATTGTCAAAGCATCCCTTACAATATTATAAGAATATTTTCAAAATAAAGGTTTTATTTTATAATTATGTGACTCTTAAATGATTTTGAAAAAAGATATTTTTCTCTCAAATAGTTTTGACTTCATCTATGTCAACATCCTTTATGGATTTTATGCTTATTTGAAGTTGATTTATTATGATAAAAAAGATCCATTTTGTATTGAAGTTTTTGTGATATGTTTGTCTGTGGATGTGTTATTTTTATACCATTCATGGTTTAGAGATAATGTATTGACATTTCTTATGCTATTTTTTATATGAATGTTTATGTTATCTTTAATCTTTTTCATAGGAAGAATGCATTGGGATTTGTAAGTGACGGGTGGAGACCACTATAACTCCTCGATGCATCGGTAGGTTTCATGAGACAAACTAGTGTCTTGTCACAAGGCCTTGACAATATCTTTTTTTTATTCTTGGTAGAAGGCCATGATTATGAGGTTTTGAAAGTATGGCATTATTTCTTCCATCATTGTGAATGTGGATATTGATATTGCATGTGATTATTCGACTATTAGAATATCCATGTGAATTAGTAAATTGCATTATTTGATTTTATCATTTCCATATTATGATGAAGTTCAAATTCAAAGGGCTTTTGTTTTAGTCTTATACATTTCTTTAATTTTTTATGGTTATTTTTGAAAGTTTCCTTAATATTGTTATCCTTACTAAGCATCTGATCTCACCCCTTTCTATGTTTTATTTTCTTAGGACGTGAAGAAGTATTTTATGGCTGACCTGTAGAGATAGTCTGAGGGGATATAGGTGTGGTATATGGAGACAATGTTTATGTAGTTTTTCATTTTGTAATGTAATGTAAAACTTATTAATGTATCTAGTTACTCTAAGGCTACTAAACTAATTGGTATTTTGAGACTTGAACTTTTTTGATCATGCCAATGTTATGTAATAATACACTGACTCTGGGTAACTGGGGTTGGGGTGTTACATTTCATGTCACTATCACCTGAAAGAGGATAGAGTCGAGGCATGGTGGATGAGTTCCTTTTCCATCAATGTTGATGTCCTTTATGTGTGACGAGTAATCAGACTAGGATATGGTTTATTGGATTATATTGGAAAGGGAAATAATGAGCTTTTGGAGAGGAATAAGGAAACTAGATTTCAATAAATTAAATCCATGTCCTGATATTACAGGTTGATGTCGGTATATTATAGTTTCTCATTGGGGTGATGACCTCAAAAATGGAATGTTGGGAAATGAATCAATATTCACTTAGTATAGAACTAAGTGGACTTGATACAAATGTTGTTTTGATACTCCTGGGGGATTTGAATTTGAAATTCATAAAAATATTACAAACCATAATAAATGACATAATAAATTTTTATGTTATAAATCATAATATGTAACATTACCATGGATATCCTATATTGAATAATAATAAGTCATATTTTAGGATATAATTATCATTTATAGTTAATTACTTCTAGGTTTTTTGTTTTCAATATTTTATGTTTATTAGTTAATATATTTTCATATTGTTCTTAGTTTACGGAATGAGATAGGAGAAGCAATGAAAAAAATAACATTATATGAAATGTGATGATTTTCCCAAAGATATTTAAATAATTATGGAAGCTAGATCTAAGAAAAAAAATAATATGGATTATATTATATATTATAATATTATATTATTTTGACAATAGATTGTAAAATAATAGTACAATATTTACATTACTTAAGGTGAAAATTTCATTTTTCTCATTCGTTCTTTGTTATGGATGTTTTGGTTAATGTGTAAATTATATAAATACATCACATATATAATAATAATAACTTAATAATTATCATATTTTACATCAATTATTATTATTATTATTACAAATTATTAATTACGGATTTGAGAAATGGTGCATGTTACCACATGGGAGATGATATCTTGTATGTACGCATGAGTAACATAACCATTTTTAAATATCAACTTTTGAAAAGTGAAAAATAATATTTTAAACATAAATAATGATAATAATATTATAAATAACATATTATAAAGTTATATATATCATCGATGTGGTGTGGTGATGAAAATATAACCACATTTCATGATGGCGGTAGTCCACATGTACACGACTGATGTAATCATTGTAAGATGAGAGGAAATGATAGAATGTAAAATACACATATTATCATTACATAATGATAAATATTTCACGAATATCATAATAATATATCTTATATTTCATAGATTCAATAAATTTTTCTTTATCACCTTCAATGAGATGAGTTTTTAAACGACGAATCACATTATTTCTTGAGGTGGTAGACCGCCATACAAACAAGTGACATTATCATATATCCTAAAAAATTGTAGGTAAAATTATTAACTTGATATAGTGACTATAGAGGTATAAATATATTATAAATATCATATATATATTTTATATTTCTCATCATATCCAACCTTATAATTTGTTAATGGAAGAAGAAATGACATTGGTTTGCTAAGTGATAGTCCACCATACACAAAAATGAAGGTTTCATAACCCATTTAATGAAAGTATAGATAGTTTTATGTCATTACCATATTCTAAAAATTTATAATAATATGGAATATAATTATTTAATTATAGCATCATATTTTAATAAAAAAATTATAGTAGTATAAATTAGTAAAATAAAGACAGTCAATGAAGAACTTTACCTCTTCTACGAGTGTCCTCCATAGGATGTCATTAAAGCATTCCAATGTTGTATTTATTATGAACATTATGATTACATTAATAGCGGTGGTAATTTTGAAATTTATTTGTTCGGGGATTGTCTTATGAAAATATGTTTGATGTTGTGAAAAATAGATGAGAATAGGATTCATTTTTAAGTGGGGGAGAGGACAGACTTGGTATTTTTTGAAATAAACTGATTACTAAAACATTTTTTATATATCAAATGGGTCCAAAATGGAGTGTTTTCAAACCATATATTTTCAATGGTTAAAATATTTTCAAAATATAGTTTTTACAAAATGTTTTGGTCATTTATATATTCTTTTGTTTAACCTCTCGCTAAACCAATTTTTACTTCAATTAGGATAATAAAATTTGGCTACATTCCCTATTCATTTTGGTCAAAAATTAAGTTGAACATCTTAGAGAATAAAAATATTTTGATCCAAAAAATTTTATCCATATTTCTAAATTAGATATATATATCCGGAAAATTCTAATTTAATTTTAATGTTGCAGTTGTAATGAGAAAACAGGTTTTTCATGCAGAAATTTTACAGAATTTATAATTTTTTCATATAAATTTTAAATATAAAAATGATTACAAGTAACTAAAATGGATTAAAATATATATAATTGAAAAAAAATATTTTAAAACCAATTAAAAATATAATTTAACAATATAAATAAATTTAATAAAATGTTCATGTTAGTTTAAATTAAGTATTTTCATGATTCGTCAAAAAATAAAACTATTCGGAATAATAATAAAAAATACACCATATGATAGTTTTGTTTTCCAAATTTAAAAAAAATTAATAAAAATTTCTATTTTTGGTAAAAAATAATTTTACATCACATGCGTAGTGAACAATTAAATCATATTTTAGAAAAATACTTGTTTTCAAAAAAAATTATTTTATATTCATTTGATTATTCATTTATTAATAATGAATATATGACCACAGTATTACTATTTTAGTTAGTAATATTCATACACACCAAATTATAAATTAGTTTAATGTTAATGTTTAAATAATATTTTATTAGTGTATTTTCATTCAGACCTGGTGTTGTGTGCCTCACAATTTAGTAACAAAATTAAATTTATCCTAAAAGAAATATATTGTAATGTCATGGGGTGTTACACTCATCCCTCATACAAAAAAAATTATTTTATAAATTTCATGGATATTACATTCTAAACAGATTAGGGTATTTCTACTTCATAATATCTTATGGTTTCAACATTAATTACTCCATTTTAAGATTTCTATAATGTACCTCTATCAGAGGTGCCATCTGATTCCTCAGCCCTTGATATCAAGAATCAAGAATCTGGATAGGTTATTCAGAGTGTGATAGATTATGTTCATATTCAATTTGAATAGTGGTGAGCATATTTTGTCGTTATGGAATGTTCATTCTTAACAATTATACATGTAACACATCATGTACTTTTGAGAGTGTTGGTTACATTTCAAAATAATAATCAAAAAATAAAAATATTTTAATATTTATGAATGGTCTTATGTACATCGGGCTTGATTTCAATCTACTGAAAAACCTTATAACGCCCATACATGGAGAAAGATTCATGAAAAAATGATATAACAAGTCTAATTTTTAGTCAATCCTCCAAATATTGGTATAAATATTTTTCCTACACTGAGATACTTTAATGTGAACCCAAATAACCTTTTCCACTATTATTTTATTTTCAAAATTTTTTGGGCCTTCGAGTTTCCTTTCCCTCACATCATCCCAAAAAAATTGATTATGAAATCCCCATCCATATATCTCTTCATATGACACCATTTGAATACAGAAATAAAACAATTATTATATAAAAATGTTACCAAAGGTAAATAGTGATCCCGTATAAACTGAAAGTCGTGTTAGAATGACCTCAACATGACTTCCATTTTTTGAATAGTCCTTTTGGATTTTCCATTAGTTTGAGAATGGTTGTCTAAGCCTAAATGGAACTTAGTATCAAGGTAATTCTGAAGAATCTTTCATAACTTCAATCCAAATATAGGATAATGAGTCGACACAATCAAAAGAGGAACACCATTAATTCTTACAACATCAATTATTTAGATCCCTATTTGAAAATCAGGATGAAAATCTTCTATTATAGTTGGGAAAAGTATTTATTTTTTCAGGAAATCAATGATATCTTATACTGAGACATCCTTTCTAGGATTTATTGGTAGTCTAATGAAAAATTATATATTTATCCCATCAAATTTCCATATAATAATAATAAGTGGTTTCATTTATCCTCTTTTACACTTCCTCATATATTTCATTTGTTAAAAAACAATACTTCTAGACACATAATCCTAAATTTCTTGCATCACATTATCCCACCAACAATGAAACCCCAAATATCTATACATCATTATTATATCATGATGTATATAAAAATTTGAGCTATTAGCATCAGTCAACACTTTCATTTTTATTGATAGTATAGGTAGACCAAATAATCACTTTTCGAATTTTGAATTACCATATTTACAAATGGTGTTTTCTAATTTCTTCTTATTTATAGGAATAATTTTTCTTTAAATAATATCATCATCATATTTATAATTATTTATATTATATATTAATAACAATTTTTTTCATTCATTTTAAAATGATTGATTTCATCCATTCCATCGTAACATAAATATCCACCATTACTAGATTCATAATCATAGTATCCATCAAAATCCCAATATGGGTCAACATTACATTATGTTTCCTACACAATGCATATGATACATTATTTTCTTTCTCTATGTTGTAGCCTATTGATCAATTATAATTCTAGAGTACCAAAAGCTAACACCATTTTCACATACTAAGACATATCCATCCAAAGTTTTATTTTAGGGTTGTATGATCCGAATATTTCTCACATATTTCACTATTGGGATAACAACTCCATATCATCAATGGAAATATTTTATCTTAAAATTTAAATTTCAGGGGTGGCGTGGTTGTTTTAATGATTATTAAACTACCTTGATTTATATTTAATAAAATTATAAATTTTCATTTTGGAAAAACTAAGGCACGTCATTGAAACATTTCTATATATCACAAATCGCTCACTTCAAGATGGTAAAGAAAATCACACATAGTAAATTTAGTATAAAACTCATTTCTTCTAAGAGTCATTACAATTATTCACATGTGATTAATATGTCCCTAAATTCATTTAGAATACACCAAAATATAATCAATGGAAAAAAAATGATCAAGATATTCCTCTAGTACTATGTTGATTATATCTATAATAATAGAGGGTTCATTCAACATATGAAATGGAGTTACAATAACTCTAAATTTCAATAAATTATTGGGAATACTCTACTCATAATTTCATCCATCTTTTCTCTCAATTGAAGATTCCTATAATATTAGTCAACTTTTGTAAAATACTATCCCTCATGAAGTTGATCAACTAAGTCAAAAATGTAAGATAAAGGGTGCTTGTTCTTCAATTTAATATCACTGATTTCATTATAATAAATATATTGCCTCATGGTTCTAAAATTCTTCATAACAAATTTAACATCGACTCCCCAAGATGAAACAATATGTTGAATAAATTCCTTATCACATAGATCCTATAGTTTTTTCTTTAAATAAACTAATTCCACAGTGACAATTTTATAATTTTTCTTTTAAATTGGTCTTTAATCATGGATTAGATAAATAGAAAAATTAAATTCATGATCTGTGGAATGTTAATGTAGTTACTTTGAAAATACATAAATACATTATTATACAATAGGTACATCATCATTTTGGAGATTACGTTCTGCATCCCTACATTTTTTCTCTTATTCCCTAATAATTTCATTCACTATAGATATTTGGGATTGATCTAGATATTTCTTAGACTATTAATTCTCTTCTCTAATGATAGATTAATCTATATATTCCTCAAAAATTATAATATAACACTATTGAAAATAATTTCTTCATCATGTTTTGAATTATAGTCCATACCAATGATTATATTGAAGTCAATCATTGGTTCAATATTAATGTCATAATAGAAATCATGTTTGACTATCACAATGGGGATTTCCTAAAGAATCCTTGTTCAAAAGAGACATCCCTTTGAGTGTGTGAAAGGTATGCACATCTAGTATCTCAAGGAAAATCATCACTCAGAATCAATTTGGATTAGTGAAAGGTAATAACATACATGATTTCTTGCTCACTACTTCAAAGTGTGTGATCCTGCTCAAGAAAAATATCTAAGATGTAAATGTGGCCATTAATCTTGATATTAAAAAAAGATTTTACCACAATGTATTGGAGATTCATTGGAATATCTCTGATTGGATATGGATTCTTCATGATTTTAAATCGATGGGTCAAGAATCTTCTAGAATCGGATCATGTCTCAATTCTTATAAATGTTTCACCAGAGGGATACTTCTACTGATCAAGGGGACTAAGATGAGGGGACCCTCTATCAGCAATCATTTTTTCCATTTTTGAGGAATACATTAGTAGACTCTTTCTGGACATGGTTGACATGGGAGATCTTAGGGTCATCCATGTAAGTGAAGGTACTACTACTCCCTATCATATATTATTTTCTAATGACAATGTCATTATCACATTAGGAGACAGGAGGAACATATACAATCTCAAAAGGGCACTCTAGCACTATGAATATTTTTTGTGCAAGATATCAACTAGGACAAGTCCTTCTTATATTTTGGAAATAACATCTCAGTGTCAAGTAAGGAATTTCTCATCAATGAATTTGGTATCAATGAGGGATCCCTCCATTTAATTACTTGGGTGATCACTTGTTTAGGAAAAAACCCAAGACTCCCAACTTCTAGAATATCATTGATGAAATTTGAAGAAATATTGCTTCTTGGAAAGTGAAATACCTATCAACGGAATTCCACATATGTCGTGTGAAACATGTAGTCATATATAAACTTGTATACTAGTTTTGGGTGTATCATTTGCCAATTTCTCCCCTCAAAAATCCCAACACAATTCTGAAAAATATCGTGTGGAGTGGAAGAATTCTGGAAAAGCATTTCATCACAACCTCATGGAAAAAGTGTTGTCATCCTTATAAATCTAGAGTATAGGGATCAAAATTCTGGAACTCTTTAATAAATATTTGCAGGAAAAATTTATATGGATACTCATCAACAAAAATTCCTCTAATCTATGTCTTCATAATAAATGGATTCTAGACAAACATATTTTTGGAAATTACAGATATCTGGGTTCCTCAATTTGGCCTGGTTGCAAGAAGATTTATCATAAGATCAGCTACCATTCCCAATAGATTGCTAGTGCTCAATCATCCATAAAATTAATGGTATGAAAACTGGACATGACAAACCCTTATTAACTAGTTTAATGATGACATAGGTGGAATAAATCACAACATACCAATCATGGATTGGCTGGAATAAATGGGTGTAGTCTTGGATAATATTGCCTCACTTCTAGAAAATTATAACTTCATTCATTAAAAATACATTATATTATTTAAGGGGATATCTAATAGAACTATGGACTCAAAAAGATTCTACATTCACTTGATACAATGACACACCCACTGGATTAGTATCTAGAAAAAGAAATGGGTTTCACCCTCTATGTATACTCTAATTTGGATACTATAATCAAATAAATTTCTAGTGGACATGAACCTACAGATAGTTGGAATATCTTTGTGCTACAAATGTGTGCTTTGTCCCCAACATAGGCAAGATATTAATAACATATTCCTCAGTTGTAAATCAATAGTCTCATTTTTTGAAGAAGGTGCTGTAAGTATTTAATATGCATGTCACCAGAACAGACTCCATCTGCTCTTTCCTTGAGAAAATTTATTTAACGCCTCAATCAAATAAGATCACAGTCTTACTCAGAACTGCTTGTGCAAATCTTTTTCATGCCATCTGGACATGCTCGAATGATATTCTACATAACTGTGTGCACTTTAATGTGAAGATGACCATGTGGGTGGTTATTTTTTCAAAACAAAAATGCTAACTCGCTACATGTTAAATGGTTTTTTAACACGATTGCTGATTTTTTGTTGCTTTGACATATTAAAATACAATGTATCTTTCCGACCATGCACCAGACTCTGAATGTGTTTTGGACACCCCCTTTGGATATTAGATCAAATTTAACACTGATGGTGCCTCTATAGGCAATCTAGGCCCATCATGATATGGTGGAATCTTCAGAGATTGCAATGGCGATGTGATTGAATGTGTTTATGGTTCATGTGGCATATCTACTACTCTGGAGGCAGAAATGATTGGAATTATTATAGCCATGGGAATTTCTACAAAAATAGGATGGAATCACCTTTGGATGGATAGTGATTCATACAATATTGGTCAAGAAATAAGACGAGGTCAATTTCACTTATCTCGGAAGATGACGACTAAGTGGATAAACTTCTTGAAATGTATGTCATATGTGAATTACTTAATCACGTATACATATAGGGAAGATATATACATTTAAAATGGGTTACCAAACAAAGGGATCAATGTTGATGAATGTTTTTACTCAATCATGTTGTCCACTGACATGATGTATCTTCTAATACATGATACAAGTAAAATTCCCTCTTTTAGACTCATGTAACTTTCTCTCTATTTTTTTTAATACAATGGTCTTAGTGCTCACTTTTATAAAAAAATATTATGAGGATCCAATATCAAATAAAAAAGTAGTTAAAGCTGAACATGGGATTAATGTAACATCTACTCATCATTGATTAGTTGAATTTCAACTATAGTGATTAGATATTCTTAACTTTCTCCCTTTTGAATATTTTGTGGTAAATTCTCTAGACATTTGGGGAATTATCTTTTATAGTTCCTAATCCTAATATTTTTGAAACCATTAATAAGTGTGTTTTACTTATCCTCCTAGCATTATTTACCCTGATAAACTTATTCTCTACTCATTTTACAAAATCCCAATCCCTTTAAAAAACAAATTGGGTTCTTTTTTCAACAATTCTCACCGGGTGGAAATTGATTCATTCTCTTTATCTACATGAACACATTCCCCTTTGAATAGTTTTTTAATTCCTCTTATTCGATTGGTTTCCCTTGAATATGTATGATATTGATAATTCCTTCCATATTTTGATGGCAAATAAAATCATTTCACTATATGATGAAACATTCTATGAAACTAGAGACCCTTGAATACATTAATTATAAAGCCCCAGCCTTAAACATTACTTAATCTTGAGTTACTTCAAGAGTACATATTGAGGATCTTTTCTGGTTTAGAGTTTTAGAGAATTAGATCATAAAACATGCATAACATTCCACATTTAAACAAAGTGGTTAGATAAAGGATATTACTCATTTTTCTCATCAACGGAAACATATTTAAAAGAAAACATGGATTCTTTCTTAACACTTCATTGAAACTATCATCACATCATGTACCTTTCCCTTGACTTGTGAAAAACATTTCAAAAACTTGGGATGAGCATAAAAAGCTCAGTAAAGGATATAAAAATATGGAAAGGAAACATGAGTACATATATACATAAGAGTGAAATCGTACTTTACCCATAAAACATAGGCACTTTAACATACTTCATCAAATCATGAATAAATCATAGAAATCATAAGACATAAAGGTAACTTGAGGCATTCATAACATTCTTATGTAGGGAGTAACCCTCTTGGTTACGTTTGGAATACCCATCACAGTATATTCCCTAAATCTCTTCGAAGAAACCTCAACGTTTAGCCCCTTTGCGTTACCCAATGCATTAGAGAGCTATATCGGGCTCACCCACCCTTAGTTTATCACGGAACCACCCGTCTTCATAATAATGCCCAAAAACCATAACATAATCGTATCACATAAAACATGCATAAAAGAAACATAACATTTTGACTTTTCAATAACAAGATATAAATACAACACATTGATATAAAAAACATCATGAAAACCATTTTCAATACCAAAATAAAAGAAAAGTAAAACACGGTATTTATTTTTCTTTTTTTAAAAAAGTATGGCTTGTAGAGGAAGTCGAAACTCAAATAATGGTCACGACGGCTGAGAAGTCGTTGTCGCCGCATACGTACGACAAAAACATTCCTTTTTTTCATTTAGTAAAATGCTTCGTATAAAAAGATTTATTTTTTATAAATGTAAAAGTAAAAGGGGTTTATACACCGTATAAAAGAAAGTTGTGTATAAAACATAATATGCCTCAATGAAAGGAGATTGAGACGAAGTCCCATACCTGGGGACCGACTTGACTCGATCGTTCTTTAAAGTCCTGAATAATAAACTTGAGTAAATTTCTACTTGCTTAGGAACCCTTTTCAAGTTCATTATTACTTTTATATCACTTATTACCATGTCATGAACACTATGTAATTATTTAAGTAAATAACAGTTGTTTTAACGATCATTGGTACTTGAGTTAAAAAATATGCTCTTTATAATTACAAGTTGTTCGTGTATCCATTATATCCATAGTTATAATCATGATGTATATATCATATATATCATATATATCCAGTATATACATGCATTTATAATATTACATAATCATTTAGAGGTAAGAAATGAAATGCACCGTTCATGGAGACGGTAAGCCGTACATACGCATGAACGCTACATCCATTTCTATTTCATATTTAATGGAATTAAAACATAATGATACATAATAGTATTATAATTCCAGTATTTTATCATATATAATATCATTAAATCTATCCTTTATACGTACCATATATGGTATTAACGAATCAAATCCCTTTGAGGGGGTGGTAGTCCGCACATCCTAAAATGAAGATATCGCGTTTACCCATAATGGAAACCATAAAGGTATTCCATAAATGAAAAATAAAGAAGCTTAAGTAAAACATAAACATATTATATATCATATATAAATATATTGACATCTTAATGGCCACCTTTGAAGGTGTTATATTAGTGTTGAACAATCATCATTTCGTGAGGCAGAAATTCACCATCCACAGAAACACTATGTTCTTTAACCATTAGATGTAGGTGTGTGTAATTTTATCTCGAATAATTATTATAACAACATCCTAGTATATCTAAGATACTGTTTTTGTTACAAAATAAAGGAATAAAAAGAGTTTATAGGGTTGGAGAAGCAAAATAAAACATAAGAGCATGAGAGAAAACACTACCTTTAAAACGGGTAACTCTTTTTTGATTTGAGCTCAAAGGCTTCCTTGGGAAGACTTATGCCCAATGTGAGGCTTATAGGAGTTATAGAGGGATGTGGAGAGATAATATGGTAGGGTTTGTCCGATCCAAAGTCATTGGAAGTGTGGGTAAGGTGGTAGAGGTTGGGGCCTTTAATAAGAGGAGAGGAGGGGCACTCTTGGAATGTTAAGAAAAGATACTTTGTTATAAAATGATTTTCAGATAAAAAAGATCCCACAAATATAAATTTCTTGGATAAGGAGATAAGGGTTCGAAATACACCCATCCAATAGGTTTTTGACAAGTTTAGGTCTTATATTTTACATTATATTTTCATTTTATTTAAATCGTTAAATAATGTGGTAATCACTGCATCATCATGGTGTCATAAATAATTTAATATATTTAATGTATACAAATTATAAAAAAATACTATGATTTAGGATATCATTTTATCTTTTCAATGACTATTTATAGTCAAAAATATGACTTGTATAACCCCATTTAAAAATTGTTTTAGTAAAACAGCTCATGTTTGTCTCATTTTTACTTTTACATTAAATAAAAAGCATTAATGTCTTTATCTTAGCCAAGTGGCTCCATGGGGTCCCACAAATCGTCCCATGGGTTGTATTGGTTGTCCATGACATATCCAATAAGTGTAGGACATGTGTCTAGGTCATTTCATATTATTAAAACATTATTTTTACCTTAAATTACACTAATTACCTCTAATCGCGATAAAAAACTTAAAAGTCACTATTCACCAAAAAATTATTTTAATCCCATTGAACCACATTTTACATCCTAATGATAACCATGTATTTCAGATTTTTTAAATTCGAAACACGGAGGTGGTAAAATTTCATTTAAACGAAAAATCAGTTTTTTTAAGTACCACTTAGTGGTTTCACTATTCATCAAAAATTGATGTTTTTCAAAAAAATAAAAAAAAATCACCCTAAGCTATATTTGACATTCCAAATTCAAAAATGATGTCTATTTTACAAAATTCAAAACATATAAGTTACATTAATTAATTTAATAATTAATTCCCGCTGTCAGAGAAAATAGCGTGTTTTTATGAAACAATAAGTATCAAAAGATTGACACTTGTTTAAGTCCAATTTCAAAGTGAAAATAATTCCAATGACCACCATTGGATTAAATGGTTAAAATATTTTCTAATTTCACTTTAAAACCAATTCAAAAGATAATCTAATCATATAAATAAATTAGATTAAAAGAGGTTTTGAATTAAAATGCAACATTTTTCACAATTCATTAAAAAATGATCTTTATCGGAAAAATACCAAAAATTTACTCAAAGTAAATTTTGATGTCCCGATTCTAAAGAAGAATTTTATTTGGTCCAAAAAAATGTATAAGAGTGACCAAAACTATATTTAAACAGGGTTTGCCATCAAAAGGCGATAATTTGACCCTTTAGTGAATATTAGAGTATTTATGCCTAAAATTGAATTATTTTCATATTTCAAGACTTTATCCTTTATTGGATAAATGTAAAAACATTTAACAAACATATATAATCATATTTTAGTTATTTCTATTTATTCCCACGAATACAACGACTACGTGTTAACTACCACAATATTATTTTATTACATGTGTGCAACGTAAGATTTCAAAGAAACTCTTCATTGCGTATCATGTACGCTATCGAACATAGAAACCCCTTTAAAGAAAAATCAATATTTAATTCGTAAATATTAATAAATATGAAAATGTTTTATTCTTTATTTACCTAGGAAGTTACATCCTTCCACCATTTTGGGAATTGCGTCCTCACAATTTTATTCAGTTATTAAAATAAGTGGGGGTATTTATCCCTCATAGCATTTTCAGATTCCCATGTCGCCTCTTCAACCATATGGTTTTTCAACATAACCTTTACCTGGTGAATTACCTTATTCCGCAACACTTGCTCTCTATGGTCAAGAATCTGGACTGGTTGTTCTTCATAAGAGAGATTCTCCTCCAACTGAACTACCTCTGGGCTCAATACATGAGATGGATCTGGCATATACTTTCTCAACATTGAAACATGAAAAACATTGTGTGCCTGAGATAAACTCATAGGTAAAGACACTTGGTAAGAAACTGATCCAACTTTCTCCAGAAGTTCATATGGTCCAATGAACCTTGGACTCAGCTTTCCTTTCTTACCGAATAACATCACACTTTTCCATGGTGAAACTTTGAGAAAAACATGATCACCTACCTCGAAAGATAGATCCTTCCTCCGGTTATCCGCATAACTCTTCTTCCTGCTCTGAGTCGTTCTCATGTGTTTCTGAATCAACTGAACTTTTTCTACCAACTCTTCTACCAATTCTGGTCCCATCAAATTCCTTTCACCCACTTCATCCCAGAAATCTAGAGTTCAACACTGCTTACCATATAATGCCTCAAATGGTGCCATCTATATACTAGAATGAAAACTGTTATTATAAGAAAACTCAACTAAAGAAAGATGTTGGTCAAAAATTCCTTGATAAATCATCGAACAAGGACGTAGCATATCCTCCAAAGTCTGAATTGTTCATTCTAACTGCCCATCTGATTGAGGATGAAAAGTTGTACTAAAATTTAATTCAGTACCCAACGACTTCTGAAGGCCCTTCCAAAAGTTATAAGTGAACTTGGGATCATGGTCAGATACAATGGAGAGAGGAACTCCATCTAACCTGACTATCACTTTAAGATACAAACGGGAATGTTTCTCTATGGAAAAATTATCTCGTATAGCAAGGAAATGAGTAGATTTAGTCAAGCGACTAACAATAACCCAGATTTCATTATTACCTCGAGGTGTCTTCGGAAATCCCATAAAGAAGTCCATGGATATATTCTCCCACTTCCATTCTGGTACTGGTAAAGGTTGAAGCATCCCTTTTGATAACTGCCACTCTTCTTTTACCTCTTGACATGTCAAACACTTCACAGTAAAATCAGCAATATCCCTTTTCATTCTGTCCCACCAGTAATACTCCTGAAGATCTCCATACATATTAGTACTGCCCGGATGAACTGAAAATGGAGAACTATGAGCTTCACGTAACAACTATCTCTTCAACTGTGAATCACAAGGCACGCACAATCTCTTCCCAAATATCAAAACACAATCATTATTAATGTTGAATTCAGGAAACTTACCCTTCGGAACCAGCTCTACCTTTTTCTACAACTCGATGTCTTGCTTCTGTGCTTGCTTAATTCTGTCTGATAGAGAAGATTTTACTGATACCTAAAACAAAACAGAAGGACATCCTTCACCAACAACTTTTATGCCAAAGTTCGTCAAATCCTTAACCAAAGGATCACGTTCCAAACACAACATTGTTAATGAAGCATTACTTTTTCGACTCAAAGCATCAGCCACTTTATTTTCATTTCTCGGATGGTAATGAATTGTAAAATCATAATCCTTGATTAATTCCAGCAATCTCCTCTGTCTCATGTTAAATTATTTCTGAGTGAATATATACCTTAAACTTTTGTGATCTGTATATATTTCACACTTTACTCCATACAAATGATGCCTCCAAATTTTTAGAGCAAAAACAACAGCAGCTAATTCCAAGTCATGTGTAGGGTAATTTACCTCATGAGTTTTCAACTGTCGTGAAGCATAAGCAATTACCTGATCATTCTGTATTAGGATGCAACCAAGTCCTTTCAATAAAGCATCACTATAGATAACAAACTCACCATTCCTGGAAGGTAGCGCCAAAACTAGAGCATTCACCAATCTTCTTTTCAATTCCTAAAAACAATCATCACATTATTTTTTCCAGATAAACTTAACACCCTTCTGAGATATCTTAGTCATTGGACTAGATAACTGTGAAAAATATCTAACAAACCTTCGGTAATAACCTGCCAAACCAAGAAAACTACGGATCTTGGTTATATTTGTGGGTCTTTGCCATTTTTCAACAACCTTTGTTTTTGCAGGATCAACAGTTATTCTATCTTTAAAAACAATATGACCAAGGAATGAAATCTGTTGCAACCAAAACTCACACTTGCTGAATTTCCCATACAATTTTTTTTCTTTTAAGGTTTTCAAAATAACCCTTAAATGTATTTCATGCTCCTCTTTACTTTCAGAAAACACCAAAATATCATCAATGAAAACAACCACAAACTTATCCAAGAACTCATGGAAAATTCTATTCATAAGGTCCATGAATACAGAAGGTGCATTGGATATCCCAAAAGGCATTACTACAAATTCATATTGGACATATCTTGTATGAAACTCAGTCTTCGGAACATCTTCTTCCTTTACCTTCAGCTGATGGTACCCTGATCTTAGGTCAATCTTTGAAAAGTACTGAGCTCCCTGGAGCTGATCAAACAAATCATCGATATGAGGAAAAGGATATTTGTTTTTAACAGTGATGTTATTCAAGGCTCTATAATCAATGAAGAGTCTCATAGAACCATATTTCTTTTTAACAAATAAAAAAGGATCACCCCATGGTGATGTACAAGGTCGAATGAAACCTTTCTTTAATAAATCTTGCAATTGCTCCTTGAACTATAAAAGTTCAATTTGATCCATTCGATAAGGGGGTTTTGAAATTGGCTTATCTTCAGGAACTAAGTCAACAATAAATTCAACTTCCCGATCTAGTATTATTCCAGGAAAATCATCAGGAAAAACATCAGGATATTCATTTACCAATAGCACATCATTAATCTGAACAGTTCCTTTGTTTTCAAATATGTGTGCAAGGTAACATTGATTTCCATCTTTTAAAAGTTTCTCGGCCTCTTGATAAGTTATCAATAGTAAGGGTTCATTATTTTACACAAACTGAAATTCTTTTTGAAAAGAAACTTCTTTAGCTCTACAGTCAATCTTAGCATGATAAATAGAGATCCAATCCATACCCAGGATAACATCAAACTCTACTAGAGGTAAAAAAATAAGGTTCACAAGTAGGTTCTTTCCACAGATAAGGATAAGAAGATTCTTATAAATTCTTTTTGCCTCAACATTTCCCCCAGGTGTTTTTACCAGAAGTTCAAGAGTCATTTCTTGAGATGGTATTCCCATTTTACTTGAAAAGTTTTCGGAGATGAAAGAATGTGTAGACACCAAATCAAACAACACACTGGAATAATCTGAAAAAACAAACATAGTACCTGATACAACTTCATTTGATGGCCCGACATCTGCTGAAGTAGTTGCAAAGGATTTCACCACCCCTTTCTGCTTGTAGTCTAACTGCTTCCCATCACTCGAGCTCTTTGTCGGACACTCATTGGCATAGTGACCCATCTCATTGCACTTAAAACATTTCACTAACTGTAAATCGAATTTGGACTTACCATCACCTTGATCTTTTTCAGTTCAATCATGAGCCTTATGTCCCATTTTACCACATCGTTAGCACTTTCTATAATTCAAAATACATTCCCCAGCATGCCTTTTACCACAATTATCACAAACTAGAAACTTAGTTTTCTTACCATCATACCTTTTTGAAGAATTCTTTCCTTTCTCTTTCCACCTCGGTCTCTTCTTCTGCTGGTTGTTATAGAACACTTGATCATCAGAAAACTCCATTTCCACCTTCTCAGCACATCGAACAAGCTTTTCATAACTTTTGAACTCACGAGAAGCTAAATCCCTTCGATATTTTGGCTTTAATCCTGAGTAAAAATGATTGATTTTACTATCAAGGTCTCGGATAAAATTTGGAGCATACCTTGCCAATTGAGTGAACCTTTCTTCATAGGCAGCCACTGAGTTTTCCTCTTGCCTCAATTCCAAGAATTTTTTTTCCATCCTAAGTCGAATAGCCTTAAGAAAATACTTCTCAAGAAACATACCTTTGAATTCATCCCAGTCGAGAGCATCAATCTCATCAGCATCCCTGATATTTTTAACCATCGACCACCACTGATCTGCTTCACCCTCCAAAACGTAAATAGAAACACTAACCTTTTGATTGTCTGAACACCCCATGACATTGAAAATCTTCTCCAGTGCTTTAATACACCCTTCAGCTAGTACAGGGTCAGATGATCCTCTGAATGATGGGGGATGTTGCCTCATGAAATTTTCCACCACTGACATGTTCCTTTGCGGTTGATCTGGCCGATCTCGTGCATGGATTCCACCACCATTTATATCTTGAGTCAACTATGCCATTACTGCAACAAACTGTTCATTTCCAATTCCGACCATCTCAGGATGCTGATTCGGAAGGTTATTTCCTTCTGTATGCCTTCCTAGCACTACTTCTCTATTTCCTCTGTGGAAAACCATTCTGAACAAACATGTCTTAGATGAAGCAACATGGTCATCTTTAAATGCTATATAATTTCAATTTGACCATTAAAAAAATACTTTCCTATAATCATTTAATATAATTCTAACTCCTAAAGCTATCTAAATCGAACTTTGATACAAACTATAAGGCCCCAGCCTTTAACATTGCTTAATCTTGAGTTACTTCAAGAATACACGTTGAGGATCTTTTCAGGTTTAGAGTTTTAGAGAATTAGATCATAAAACATGCATTACATTCCACATTTAAACAAAGTGGTTACATAAAAGATAGTACTCATTTTTCCCATCAACGGAAACATATTTAAAATAAAACATGGATTCTTTCTTGACACTTCATTGACACTATCATCACATCATGTACCTTTCCCTTAACCTGTGAAAAACATTTCAAAAACTTGGGATGAGCATAAAAAGCTCAGTAAGGGATATAAAAATATGGAAAGGAAATATGAGTACATATATACATAAGAGTGAAATCATAATTTACCCATAAAACATAATCACTTTAACATACATCATGAAATCATGAATAAATCAGAGAAATCATAAGACATAAAGGTAACATGAGGCATTCATAACATTCTTACGTAGGGAGTAACCCTCTTGGTTATGTTTAGAATACCCATCACAGTATATTTCCAAAATCTCTTCGGAGAAACCTCAACGTTTAACCCCTTCGCGTTACACAATGCATTGGAGAGCTATATCGGGCTCACCCGCCTTTAGTTTATCACGGAACCACCCATCTTCATAATAATGCCCAAGAACCATAACATAATCGTATCACATAAAACATGCATAAAGGAAACATAACATTTCCACTTTTCAATCACAAGATATGAATATAACACATTGATATAAAAAACATCATGAAAACCATTTTCAATACCAAAATAAATGAAAAGTAATCATGGTATTTATTTTTATTTTTTTTAAGTATGGCTTGTAGAGGAAGTCGAAACTCAAATAATGGTCACGGCCGCTGAAAAGTCATTGTCGCCGCATATGTACGACAAAAACATTCCCTTTTGTCGTTTAGTAAAATGCTTCATATAAAAATATTCCTTTGGGATAAACATAAAAGTCAAAGGGGTTTATACACCATATAAAATAAAGATGTGTATAAAACAAAATATGCCTCAATGAAAGGAGATTGAGACGAAGTCCCATACCTCGGGTCCGACTTGACTCGATCGTTCTTTAACATCCTGAATAATAAACTTGAGTTAATTTCTACTTTCTTAAGAACCTTTTTCAAGTTCATTATTCCTTTTATATCACTTATTACCATGTCATGAACACTATGTAATTATTTATGTTAATAACGGTTGTTTTAACGATCATTGGTACTTGAGTAAAAAATATGCTCTTTATAATTACAAGTTGATCATGTATCCATTATATCTAGTGTTATACTCATGATGTATATATCATATATATCATATATATCCAGTATACACATGCATTTATAATATTACATAATCATTTAGAGGTAAGAAATGAAATGCACCGTTCATAGAGACGGTAAGCCATACGTACGCATGAACGCTACATCCATTTCTATTTAATATTTAATGGAATTAAAACATAATGATGCATAATTGTATTATAATTCCAGTATTGTATCATATATAATATCATTCAATATATCCTTTATACGTACCACATATGGTATTAATAAATCAAATCACTTTCAGGGGGTGGTAGTCCGCACATCCTGAAATGAAGATATCACGTTTACCCATAATGGAAACCATAAAGGTATGCCATAAATGAAAAATATAGAATCTTAAGGTGGTAGAGGTGGGAGCCTTTTATAATAGGAGAGGAGGGGCACTCTTGGAATGTTAAGAAAATATACTTTGTTATAAAATTATTTTCAGATACAAAATGTCCCACAATTATAAATTTCTAGGATAACGAGATAAGGGTTCGAAATCCACCCATCCAAAAGGTTTTTGACAAGTGCATGTCTAATATTTTACATTATATTTTCATTTTATTTAAATCGTTAAATAATGTGGTAATCGTTGCATAATCATGGTGTCCTAAATAATTTAATTTATTTAATGTCTAAAAATTATAAAAAAATACTATGATTTAGGAAATCGTTTTATCTTTCAAATGAATATTTATAGTCAAAAATCTGACTTGTATAACCCCATTTAAAAGTTTTTTTAGTAAAACAACTCATGTTTGTGTCATTTTTACTTTTACATTAAATAAAAAGCATTAATGTCTTTATCTTACCCAAGTGGCTCCATGGGGTCCCAAAAATCGACCCATCGGTTTTCTTGGTCAGCCATGACACATCCAATAAGGGTAGGACATGTGTCTATGTCATTTCATAATATTAAAACATTATTTTTACCTTAAATTACACTAATTACCTCTAATCGCGATTAAAAACATAAAAGTTACTATTCACCAAAAAATTATTTTAATCCCATTGAACCGCATTTTACTTCCTAATGACAACCATGTATGTCAGATTTTTTAAATTCAAAACACAGAGGTGGTAAATTTTCATTTAAATGAAAAATCAGTTTTTTTAAGTACCACTTATTGGTATCACTATTCATCAAAAATTGAAGTTTTTCAGAAAAATACCAAAAATTCACCCTAAGATATATTTGATATTATGAATTCAAAAATGATGTCTATTTTATAAAATTCAAAACATATAAGTTACATTAATTAATTTAATAATTAATTCCCGATGTCAGAGCAAAAAGCGTGTTTTTATGAAACAATAAGTATTAAAAGATTGACACTAGTTTAAGTCCAATTTCAAAGTGAAATTAATTCCAATGACCACCATTTGATTAAATGGTAAAAATATATTCTAATTTCACTTTAAAACCAATTCAAATTATAATATAATCATATGAATAAATTAGATTAAAATAGGTTTTGAATTAAAATACAACATTTATCACTATTCATTAAAAAATGAACTTTATCAGAAAAATATGAAAAATTAACATAAAGTAAATTTTGATGTCCCGATTCTAAAGAAGAATTTTATTTGGTCCAAAAGAATGTATAAGAGTGGCCAAAACTATATTTAAAGAGGGTTCGCCATAAAAAGGTGATAATTCGACCCTTTAGTGAATATTAGAGTATCTATGCCAAAAATTTAATTATTTTCGTATTTGAAGCCTTTATCCTTTATTGGATAAATTTAAAAACATTTAACAAACATATATAATCATATTTTAGTTATTTCTATTTATTCTTGCCAATACAACGACTATATGTTAACAACCATAATATTATTTTATTACTAGTGTGCAACGTAAGATTTCAAAGAAACTCTTCGTTGTGTATCCGGTACGCTATCGAACATAGCAACCCCTTTAAAGTAAAATCAATATTTAATTTATAAATATTAATAAATATGAAAATGTTTTATTCTTTATTTATCGGGGATGTTACATTAATTATGACCTTTAAAGATATTGCTAATCATTCTCTCTGTGCTTCGTATATAATTAGTGTAATATTGGATAACCATGTAAAGGTAGCCACATACACATCAACACATTCCTCATGACTTGTTCCTTAAGCTAACGAACATTCTCTTAATCACAATTTTCTTTCTACATCGAAATATTTGTCAAATAATTCCTACTTAAAGTATTTCTATTAAATGTTTTCTATTTTCACTTCTTTTGTAGTTTTCTTGGTCAATGGCCACCATTAATCAGTATCACCATCATGAAAATAAACTGGATGTGTTACCTTTTCCTTTTTAATACATCCCAATGTTGTCTATATCTAATACAAACGCTTATTCAATTTATTGGATGTAGTTGGATTATTAGTCCTTGAAAATGTTAGAAGATTTTATAAGAAAATCAATCCAACATAGGATAATATCATGAAAAAATAGTTTTCTCTATAATGGAATGTTTAATTTTTATAAGCCTATTAATATTCCCAAAAAAACTATAATTTTATATACTATAATACCAATTTATTGGTTTCATAAACAAATATATATATACATTGTCCACAAGTAATGATACACTTATTCTGTTTAAGCTCCATTTCTAAACAATCACATATAAATGATTGAATCATAAAATTAGAAACATTAAATCCTAATATATAATTCCAAATATGTTGTAACACTTAACATAAATCAAAATCTTTGTATTGTAAACCCCATGATTATAAACATGGATTCTTTGGGGGGTAACCTTATTTTCAGGTTCATTATAATGGATTTTCATGGAAATGTTAATTATATTAGTCATATCTCAAAGGGGTGTCAAACCAAATGCGTAGTATGGCCCACTATTGTATATTGGGTAATTTTGAATTCAAGAAAAAAAGTTTCATTTCATATTTATAAACCATAAGTACCTATATTCCATAAGTACATACATATAAAATATTCATCTAGGGATGTATTATAGGGAATACCTACATAATCTCTTCCTTATCAAAATATTAGAATGTTCATCTATTTTTACCCTAAAAGAAATTCATAGTGTTCTATTCACTAATACATGTTATCCTAAATCTAATACCCCAATTGTTTTAACTAAAATTACATTGATACGGATATTAACAACACCAACCCTAGTTGCACGATGCTAGTACCCTATATTATTACATTGGTATAGATATAATGGTCCAAATCCCAAATGAAAAAAAATAGTTTCATAGTTTTAAAAAACATGATATATACATGATACCCATTTACATTTAGAATATACAATAAAACCTAATTCATAACAGAATATAATAAACTATATCCTAGAGGACTCGTACAATGATATATTTTTCATTATCTAGGGAAATGAAAAAATATGTTTTATCACAAATTCTCTGTAATGGTTAAATATAGACGGATATATCATGGGTCAAAAATGAATAAGATCTTTGGAATGATAAATAATATAATATAAATTCCATTTAAAACATACTAATAAAAACCCATCTGATTTGGAATATCGATTCATCACATGAGGCTACCGATGCATCAATCCTCTTTTCTTAACTAGTTCCAAACCCACGTATTAAATGTCCAAAAAATTCCACAATTTTGTAATAATAAATTTAATTTATATGTAATATTTCTTTTCAAATATCTGTATCATTTATAGTATAAAAATTTATCAATATTGCCCCATTTAATCAAATAATATTCAAAATAGACACCATTTAGAAAAATATTAAACGGTTTAGGAAATAATCATACTCATCACAAGATAATATGAATATTTAATTAAATTTCTAATGAAAACTTATTATAAGAAAGTGACTATTTCAAGATAAAATTAAAGATCACAAAAGAAAGTGAGATTGCACAATAACACTTACCATTTGGTAATTTGAAATTCAAATAACCTTGATGAAATAATTAAAATTGAGATATAAAATAAGATTATTAATGAATTATTAACTATATTAAATATTAATGGGGCAATTAATAGACCATATAAAGTTGAATTATTCGATAATAATAATGATGTTATAGAAGAATGAAAATTCAGATGAAATCCCATTACCCATGCTTCAACTTTGTTGACTATTATTGAAAATCAGTTTTAATGGTTATGAGTGTGTTTTTAATTTACTAAAAAACATAAATCAAAATTATAATGTCATATATGTTCCTCTTAATACATTTTACAACCCATTTTATTATTATATTTCATTATTTTCATTATTTCTTGTGTTAATTGCCTTGTTATCTCATTCAGTATTTGTTATGGATGTTATGGTTCCTATGTGTATTATATAGTTTTATCATGTCAAGAATAATAGTTTGAAATAATTTTCTTATTTAGACACCAATTATTATTCTAATACCAATCATGAATGACTGCATTGGGAAATGAAGTACATTACGATCAGGGATATGGTTGGTCATACATATGCATTAGTGACATCCCCAATTTTCTAATATCATTATAGAAACAACTTAAGTAATATTTCAACCCCATACAGTTATAATAATATCACATATAACATATTATATAATGATATATATAATCCATTTGGTGTGTTTATGAAAATAGAGTCACATCTCTTCCTGAAGTCGGTTGTCTATATATAGACGAATAATGTTATTATCATTACATTATATTAAAGGAAATAAAATGATATATATTATCCTTATAGAATGAAAAATATTTCATTAATATCTCAATTATGAAATATATATCCCAAATAATAATTAACATTATCTTTAACATTATCCATGTGTTGCATTAGTGAAGTATTTATCATATCACTTTGCACTGAGGTAGTCCACCATACACATGAGCGACATTATCATAGATTCTATGAAATTGAAGGTAAAAATTATATAACATTAGTGAATCTAGGTAAAAATATGTTAAAAAATATTATTATATATATATACATTATATCCATTATCATACCCACCTATTGAAGGTGGTAATGGAAAAAATATTGACATTGGTTCCTGATGAAATTTTCTTTTGTACACTCGATTGATTTTTTTGTAAACTAGTTGATGGACGTGTAGATGGTTTTAGGTCATTACATTATTATAAGAAATCATAGTATATGTATGATATTTATGTTATTATATAATTATATTTTAATTATAATTTAAGTAGATGGGAAAATAAATAAAATAAAGATGTTTATTAATGAACGTCACGTCTAATTTTTTTCTGGTTATTATGTCACTAAAACCATCAAATGATGGATTTATGCACAAATTTAAGATTAAAAGGAGATATTATGGAATTATTTTATGTTAATCATGAAAGTATTGGTTGATCCCAAAATATTTATAGTGTGAAATGGAGAGGAGAGTGTGGGCCATTTATAATTGTGGGAAAAGACAAACATTTTAGTCTGGAAAAGAATTTAGTAATGAAACATTTTACTAATGTAAAAAGCATCCAAAATTGACCATTGACTATAATTATTGGTCTAATTCCAAAAATATTTATATAAAATAGTTTTTTGACAATTTTATGCGTTATCTGCTCTTTATTATTTTAGTTTAACGTATATTTAATCACATTTTTACCTAAACTATAGTAATTAATTCTTATTGCATTCACCATTCACTTTCTTAAGAAATTAATTTTCCATTATTTGAAATTAAGAATTATCATAATTCAAAACATTGAATCCATTTTCTGTAATTAAATTCACGTCATTGGTAAAACATAATTTAAAATTAATCATGTATTTGTGATGAAAAATGAGATTTTTATAGCGAAGATGTTTAATAGTTTACAATGTTTTCTTATCAATTTTCAATGTAAAAATGATTACAAGGAAATAAAATGAACTAATTGACATATAGTTGAACTAATATTATTTTTGAACCAATTAATAATATAATTTAACATTATAAATAAATTAAATATGTAGTCATGTATGTTAAAAATCAGTGTTTTTCACTTTTCATAAAAAAATATTGTTCAGAAAAATCCAAAAAAATCAATGATATCTGTTTTTAATATCCAATTTCTTTAAGAAAATATTATTTTTTATTTATATTTTATAAAATTTGTTAAAATTAATATTAAATCATTGTATAATAGTTTGATTAATTCTTATTTTAGAGAAATATTGTTTTCAAAAAAATGTTTATTTTATATTAAAATAATTCATACTTTATTTATAATTAATAAATAACCATAATATTAATTTTTTAGAAAGTAGTATTTATAAAACTTAACATATTGTTTTTTTAATTAGTAAATTTGAAATAATATTTTAATAGATTAATTTCCATTATTCCTTTTGTTGTGTGTATCACAAGCTATTAACAAAATTATTTTTTTCTAAAAGAAATTCATTGTAAATTCTTAGTGTTAAAACATGGACACTATTGAGTAGGAAGATCTAAAAAAGGAGTTAAACTAGAATTTGTAAAAGGGATTTATATGACCTCGTGCTTCACTATAGGGTGTTCCAGACTACATCATAGTTTTTATGGATCAGTTAATGTGCCTCTGTATTGATTTTCATTGATTCAAAAACAATACATCATAAACAAAAAAATATCCCCTCACGAAGATAAAATAGTTGATTAATAAATTATATGGGCCTAATATGATCTAATGTGGACTTTTCATCTGGATATCCTAAATTAATATTGAATAAAAAAGGTATGAACTGAAATACATTTTGAAAAATCATGAACATAATGAGTTTATAGTGATTCCATTTCAAATCTCTAATTCAACCAAATTATTTATAGATTAAATGAATTGATTATTTAGATATTACAAAAAATGGTAGCATTTATAGATGATATTTTTATATATTCCATAAGTGAGTATGATCATGGGAAGAATATAAATATTCGTATAATGATTTCCTAAAAAATATTATCTACATGAAAAGTACAAAAATGTGAGTAATCAATAAAGGAAATTTCATTATTACGGAATGATATCATAAAAAAGTACATATATGGAAAATTTTATGGAAAATTTGATTGAGGTATAGACCAGACTAGAATAAGTAACTGATATACATAGTTTTTACTGACTATAGGGATATTACCAATGATATCTTAGAAGCTTATACTTCCATTTAAATATTGTAACCATGATGAATCAGATGTGGGTGTAGTTATTTACTCAATTTAATGCGAAGAGAGAAGTAATGTGTCTAAAAAAAGGATTATCACCACACCATCCCTCTTGTTACCAATAATTGGGGATTGATTTTGGAATATAGATATTATTAAAATATGGGTTCTACTTTGTACACTCTACAAAATAAAAATATGATTACCTATGCCTTAAGGGTATTGAAATTTCATGAGAAGAACTATTTAACACATGATTTGGAGTTTTCAATAGAGGTATTTCATTGAAAATATGGAGACATTATCTCTATAGGGGAGGGGGAGTATAAAATATATATTGATAATAAGAGAACCAAATAAATATTAACAATGAAAGTGATTAGTATAATCTGATGAAGTTGGTTAGTGCTGAATAGATACTACAATTGGTCAATGCTTTACCAGCCATTGAGAGAAAACAAATTGAAATATGATCTATGTAGAATATATCTATAAACATTATCAATGATGGAAATCTATAATGATCCAATAATATTATATATGATATGTATGGAAATGGAAATCATAAATGAAGGTAAATCATCAATACATTATAAAGTTTTTTCTCAAACATCCCATCTAAGATAAATCAAACATTGCTGAAAGAGATGATGTGGAAATCCAAAATATGGTGGAATATAATAGAAAAGATATATATTTTTTGTTTAAAACTAACAATTTAATTGATTTATAATTTCTATTTTTTCTATTTGATATCCTAAGATAAATAAATATCTCTTGAATGATACACATAGTTTAACCTTCTCTTTCTACCATGGGATCATGACGATGTATCAAGATTATCATGATAACTATTGGTGGGACAGTAAGAATATGAAGATAAATATATATATAGATATATAGATATATATGTTATGTTATATTTATAAAAGTATAATATTGTGATTAAAAAATTACCCATACCAACATGGAAATGGGAAAACATCACCCTGGAATATTTTTCTGGTCTTCTAAATACATCAAGTGGAAATAATTGCACATGGCTTGTGGGGGATAATCTTAATTATATTTATCACTTTATATCCACATTAGAGTATTCCCACTCAATTTACATGCAAGGTTGTACATTATAGAAGTGGTGAAGATGCAAGGAACACCACTATCAATTGTATCTGACAGAGATATAAGATTAACCTTAGTGTTCGGGAAGAGTCTCTAATATTCTTTTTAAAATCATCTGAACCATAGTGTGGATTTTATCTCCAAAACTAAGGGTCAATCTGATCTGACTATTTAGACACTAAAATATCTATTGAGATCTTTTTTATGGACATAAAAGGAGGATGTAACTAATATATTTCTACAGATTAATTATAATAAAATAATAACTTTCACTATGGCATCCAAATGAATCAATATGAAGACATTTATAAAAATAAATGTATAACACCAACTATTTGGGATGATGTTTGTGAATGAAATCTAGCTAGATCTGAAATTATGGAGAAAATGGTAGAAAAATTAATGACCTTTCAACAAAAAATTAGGGATTCTCAAAGTGGATAGAAAAACTCCCCTGACAATCATTAACGAGACTTGGATTTCGATGTTAGAGATAAATTGTTCTTTGACATACCTATATGGAAGTGATTCATGAGGTTTTGAAAGAAATGAAAGACAAATCCATGGTGAATCATTCTATTTGCATCATAGATTTGAGATATTAATTACAACCCCACCCTCACATGTCCAAAATTTAGAGGTTGATGAATTGGAAAATGACCTCTCTTATAAGTATCTAACGATGATAATCGTGGGCCGTTGAGATAATATTCTATGAAGTTAGACAACTCTCATAGATAAAGTACCATTTCAAAACCAAAAATATAAACAAGAATCCTAATAACTAGAAAAATATTTGTAGACGAAGTTCCCCAAAATATTTTCTACATATTATGAAATTTGAAGTTTTAAGGGAAAAACGTCAAAATTATGAAATGACGTTTCACACAATGTTTTATTAATATAAAACTATATTTGATAGATTATAAGAAACCCATCATTAATCATAAACAAACCATTAAATATTATTATCTAAATATGAATGTTTTGATATATCCATTAAATTATTATGTATGAGTAGGATAATGGTTTTAGGATATGTATATATATATATATATTACTTCCATACATAGTATTGATAAGTTCCTAGTAAATAATCACTCAATTATTTGTAATGTCCTTTGAATCTTCAAAATTTTGTTTTCTACTAAAATGTTTTTAATTGTTTTTTCTGAGACAATAATATAATTAATTTCAAAACATTATTAAAAGAAATTTTATTATAAGGTTATATTTTTTTTGAAATAATAATCTCAAAATTATTTTACAGTGATTTTTTTATCAAAAAGTTTTGATATTTCACTGAATTATGAAAATACTACATTTATTGAATTTTTAATTTTTACACTAAATTAACTAATTTTAAAGAAAAGTTATTAATTGAATTTGATTTCAATTTAAAATAATAGTAATTATATTATATTTAATATAACTAATTACATTTTAATAATAATCACAAAATAATTTTTTAACTTCATTTCTTGACTTATAAAGCCATTTTTTTTTAAAAACTATTTTTATCATGCCTCGCAAGTCTAATTCAATATTAAATTATTTTTCATACAAAAATTTAATATTTAAAAATTTATTCCAAATTTATAATCAAGAGAAACAAATTAGAAAAATATAATCCAATTATTTTTAGGCTTTTCAATAGTAACAGTGTCAAATAATTATCATCATAGTATGGGTAAATAATGTAATTATGGTTAAAATAATATAATAAGAACTAAGAATCGACCCAAACATGTTATTTTATCCTATTATTTTTTGGAATTGTGGTCATATCCATCCTTGTCTCGAATATATGTCCACATGGTTCCATATTTCATTGATTCTGAACTTTATAGTTTTAATGTAAAATATAATGATAAAAATGTTGCTTTATTTATTTAAATATAAATAATATTTTCAGGGCATGAAAAATACACATATTTTTAGTAATAATTATTCCTTTTAATTGAAAATGATTTTTTGACATGTTAATTTATGTATATTTTTTAATGATGACATAAATACTTATATTCTAAAGGAACACAGACACAACATTAATTTAATTAATAGAAAAATAAAATAATTTTTTTCAATATTTAATAGAATTTATTTTTAAATAATTATTGTCCTTAATTTTTTTTATAAATATATCCCATTATATATTTTATTAATTATAACATTCAATTTTTTAAAATGAAAAATTGAATATATAATAATATTTCAAAAAACACCATTAATATTATTAAACATTATTTTTTTGTTATTAAGTAAAAAATACTAAGAATCCTATATTTTTATGATTAATTTTTATATGTTTGAAAATTAAAAATGTGTTTATTTTAATTTTCATGTGTCCTCTTATGGTATAGAGACCATACCATTTATTACATGATGATTACATTATATTAAGATAAAAACATAATAGTAAAACAAATCCAAGAACAAGTGCATTAGTGTATTTGTAAACTTTTTTGAATAAATAATTTTTACATAATAAAACATAAAGATTTTTTATTTTCCACTTATATATCTTCATCATGACCCTTCGGTACTACATAGTCTATTTAATCATATGAGGATAAATTTCAAATCAGGGTTCGATTTAAAATCCCAATAAGAGGATGAATAAGGGACAAGAATCAATATAATAAGGGTCATAATAACTATTATCATTATTTCATAAGCATTATACCATCCTATATTAAATGAGGAAAAAATGTGAAAAAGGAATTGAATGTGTGAATACATAAAAATGAAATATCACGTCATAGTGGAAAAATACAACACATATTTGTGAACAAAGCTGATATCATGTTCTCACATAACATATGTTCCTAATCACAACATCATCACTGATAAAAAATTAAAATCATGTTCACAGATACAACCCATCATATGCTAAGACACATCACATTACCCAATGAATTGGAAGATTTTATATTTCCAAACCCACTTGTCACAGCATAACATTATAACCCATCTATATATTAGGATTAATAAGGATTACATTATTCACTATTTAATGAATGAACTTTGGGATTAGAAATATCAAACATAAAATGACATATTTGGTATAAGAATCAACATTTTAGAGAGAATAATAAATTACTCAAGAGGATCCAAGATGTGTTTTGGAAAGAAGAGTTATTTTTTATTTTTTTTGTATATCTCATAAAATCATATTCATTAATTGTGTATCAACCAAAACAAATATTATTAAATTTAAATAAAAGATAATGAATATTAATGTAATATCCATAATGAAATTTATCTGAATGATTGAAATATAAAATAAAAGGAGTTGGGTTTATGAATCCATCTACTTTAATTCCCGCTTTATTCCTTTGATTTTATACCTTCAAAATAATAAACATATATTTACTAAAAAATCGATCAATAAGTAAATTATATTCATTTATAAAAAACCTTATCAATTGAAATCATTGTATTATATTTTATAATTTCCATCAATGAAATTGATTCATTTTGATATCATGTTTTTCATAAAAATATCCCATTTTCATCAATTTAACTATTTTATAAAATCCAATTTATGCATTATTAAAATTGATTAAAAACTAAATAGGAAAATTTTAATTAAAATTTTATATATTATATATAATTCATACCTTTCGACAAGGAGATTTTTTATAATCATTTTATGTAAATGTTTCTGTTGGTTGTTATCTGACCTTTGACGGGACATTGTCTGAAGAGTAGGAAAGTGATGTATAACATTTATATTTTCTGTAAATATGATAATTAATGTAATTTAACATCAATAACATAATAATAAATTTTTTAATAAATTTTTTTTTGTATATTTTTAATGTAAATCAGAATAATAATAGAGATTTGCAGAATATAGGGAAGAATTAATGGAGACTTACTCTCTCATTGGTTTAGTTTCTATTGAATTACACTATAACTCCCCTAGTGATTAGATTTGGGATACTCCAAAATGTCCTTAAGTATTATAAGGGGATTTATGGAGAGGTTTTGGTCAGATATTTGGTTTTTTAATAAGTGTGAGTAGTGGTTTTCTATGGTAAGGGAGAGATATTATTTATACTCGAGGAGATGGGTATTTTTAGAATAAAATGTTATATAAAATATTATATCAATGTTAAAGCATGTAATAGTGAATTTTTGACATTATAAATGATATAAAAATATAATATAATGGGGTTAAGGAATTAAATTCCATTTATAATTTAAATTCATTAGTTGAATCAAAATTAATTTTGGGAAAATTGAGAAAATAATATTTTAATGTACTACTTTAGATTTTTGGACATTGGAAAGTACTTTTTATGTGTGGGAATTCTGTTTTTAATATTTTAATTACTCATTTTTGAAATAAAATATATCTTGTCTGGATATCATTTTCAAAAAAGTTCTAGGTCATGATCAAATCATGAATTATGTATGTTAGGATATACCAGTAATGCGAAAAAATTATATTTTTACTATACACATGAAACATTATTTACTTTTGAAAATTACCAAAAAAATCCCCATTGGATAGTTTTGAAATTATAATTTCAAAAATTATAGTCATTTTATCAATATCAATTTCTAAAAATGATATATTATATTTTATATATAAATATAATGTATTTTTTTAAAATAATTAAAATATAGTTTATTAAGAATGTGTTTATATTTTATATGAGTTTTTTTGGTCCTGATATTTATTTTTTCCCATTATAAAATTTATGTTTATATCAATTAAAACTAAAAAAAATTATATATATCACAATATATTTTTTTGTTAAAATTATTATCCTAACAGTCAGGTTACTATTCCAAATGGTTTAGCTACTTTTATGAATGCCTAGGTTACTATTCATATGGTAACATCACTATTCCAATGTTCACATTACCTCCCATATATAACAATTCCTTTTGTTAATTGAATATTCAACTAAATTTATATAAACATTATACATTTCTAAAAATATATTGGTTAACTAAAATTTTGTTTCTTCACTATACTGTTGTTAGTGGGGGCGATGAATATAGTAGATTTGGTGATCCATATTTCACAGTTTTATCATTTCTAGTTATTTTTTTTCAATTTTAATGTTTTTAATTTTACCTCATTTATTTTATTATTTATGTATGATTATTTCATAATGAAATAAATTATTGTCAGTTTCTTTATGTTTATAATAATATATTGTATAATATAACAAACATTTATTTCGAAAGAAATATATCAATTTTAATCAATGGGAAGAGAAATTATTCCACCCTTTATAAATTGTATCCCCAAAATTTAAAATCTTATTATTAGTTGAGAATCAATGAGGGTTCTTTTGTTTCATTTTTTCATATGGTTCCCATGTTGCCTACTCATAAATATGGCTTCTACACAACATTTTTACAAGGTGAGATATCTTATTGCATATAATTTTTTCTATATTTTCTAATATTATCACTATAATCTCTTCATATGAGTTATAATTCTCCAATTGTACCATATTTGGATTCAATATATGTTAGGGATAATGTATGTACATAATCTAATGTGATAAATGGAACACATCATTAACATGAGCCACACATGGTGGAATTACAAACCATTATTCCACTATTTTTATGCGATCAAGGATTTCAAAGGTGCTAATGTACATTGGGTTGATTATCACTTTATTTCCAAATAGCATGAATCTCTTCCATAAAATATTCAAAGGAAATTTTTTTCTCTAACATCACATTCTAAATCCCATCGATGGTTGTCACCATAACTCTATTTCCAACTCTAATTATCTTTTATATATTATTAGATGGCTTTAACCTTCTCATTTATCTCTTACAGAATATCCACTCCAAGTATATTTAATTCTCCAACTATATAGAAAAATGTTAGAGTTTTAAATAGCTTCTTATATAGATATTTTTATGTGGTCATTTTGGTATTTGATTGGAATATATTTTTATATGAGAACACAATCAATGGGATATGATGATCCCATACTCCTTAAAATTCCATTTAGTAGGATCTAGAATGTATTAGATAATATGAATAGTCATTTCATATTGGCCATCTGTTTTAAGGTGATAGGCTATTATAAAATTAATGTTATTACTCAAATCATATCGAAAAATTCTCTAGAATTTAGAGTTGATCCTTGGATATTGATTATATAAGATTAAAAGTGGAACCCCAAGAAGTCCCACTACATATTAGAAATATATCATGGTATACTATTTAAGATAAAAATATTCTAAAATTGAAATGAAGTTGTTAGATTCTATCCATCACAACCCATATTACATTGTTCCCTTTGGATTTCTTTTGGGAGACTAGTAACGGTGTCCATAGTGACATTATTCCATTTCCATGTGGGTATAGGAAATGGTGGTATCATATATTAGGAATTTGTTTGCTCAGATTTTTCATAGATACATTACAAGCAACTTGAGATGTAATCCATGATCACCTTATTCAAATTTTAACAATCTAAGTGTTCTAAAATATCATGATACATCATTGTACTTCTAGTATGGATTAGTAAATTTGAACTATGTGAATTATCCAATAGCTCCTCTTTTGCCTCAGGTGATAAAGGGACACAAATCCTTATTCAAAACAAAATTATACAATTATTATCAATGTGTAACTCATGTAGATTCTCTTTATTTAATTAATTCATGTAATTTTATTTCTCCATTTCATTCCTTTGTGTATCCTTGATATTATAATGGATATATGGTTGAGAAATAATTAGGAAATTATTGGATGTATTTTGTGACATTATGATTTCCAAATCCATCTTTTGAAGATCCATGAAGATATGAACATTCTCAATCAACATCATAAATATAGTTGAAGTAGATTTTCAAATAATATAAGAATCTACCTAGTTCACCATTCATAGAAGTAGTGAATAGAGAAATTTTAGTCCTTAATTAGCTATAATAATCTCATTTGACAAATATTTAAGCGAATAAATATGAACTTGTAGTTCCCATACCATATATGGAATGATTTATTCTACATATCTTCCCTTATCACCTTCACTTGGTGATGCCCAGAACAAAGATCTAACTTTCTGAAGTAATATTTCCTCATTGTTTATCGATGAATTCATTGATCCATGGAAGAGGAAACTTGTTTATTATGTGGATCTTGTTGAGCCTTTGATAATTAAAACACAACCACATTGAATTGTGTTATTTCATGAAAAAGAGAGCTAGCACATGCCTAGGTGATGCACAGTGTAAAATGAACTCTTTGTGAAAATTATTTTCAGCTTATTTAACACTTCCAATTTTACCATGGACATCTGATAGGTAACTTTTTTTATAAGAGGGTATATATGTATGAGCTCTACAGAGAAATGTACTTGATGATCTGGGAATTTCAAGGTAACTCTTTGGGAAATTAAAAAATGTATTCATTGACTATGTGAATTTCCCCATGTTCATTTCTTTACAACAATGCAACAATTTGGGAATGGTATGATTTTTCATAGGGTATCAACACCCACGCTATTGAAGTATTTTCCAACGTAGGTTCATGATCTTCCATGACTTTGTAGAGGATTATAAGATTATTTTTAATATGAATGGAGATTTAATTTTCTGAATAGTTCATGGGTTGTATATTTAATTACATCCCATCACTGATAAAAATATCCTTAAATTCTACTAAGGGATCTGTTATGATATTTGATGGTAGAATATTCCAAGATTTGACTACATTAGATGATTCCAAGAGTTGGGTTTCATTGATTTCACCACTAGGTAGTTTTCAGATATATGTACTTTAGGGTATGAGGGATTAACTTCAATAGTTCTAGAAAACATTCCAGATATAACGGAATTCATATAACAAGAATGAAATTAAAATATTTCCATTATTTAGTGAATATGAAGTTAACTTGCATAACATCATTTTCATGATTCACTTCCACAGTATAGATGGAATAATATTTCCCTTGTTACTATGGATTTGGTGGTTTTTTATTCTTACTACACTAATGAACATGACTATAGTTCACTAACTTTTATATTTACCTTGTTCCCTAATGGTGAAGCATTGAACCATGGGTGGTGTATTTAATGGTTTGTTATGTCCCTCTATTATGTTGGCCAACTTCATCGCGTATCTTCAAAATTTATGAGCTTCATGGACTTCTCTACCACACTTGATGAAGTTACATATCTATTTGAGTCAATTCCCATGATGATTATTCCATCATTTTTGACATATCTATAGTGGCATCCTATTTCCCCCTTTTTCATCTTACCAACCAATAGGAATTCCATTATTATTTTGTTAGCTTTGTAACCATGGAACCATTCTCTAAACTGTACCTCTACGTGGAGAGAACATAGAACCACATCTTCATAACTCCTGATTTATTAGATAGATAGATCCTTTTGAATGTTCTGTTTTACAATATGTAATAATCTACATTTTTTATTATTTTTATAAAAAATAAGGCATATATGTAAATTAATGTGAAGTTTTCATTGTAAGCTATGAAATTATCACATTCATTTTTCATCAATAGTATGAATTCTCATTCAATATTTATTTGAATATTTCAATGGGAATACATAGTAATAAATATAATTTAACAGACATCCCACTCTATCTCTCCCATTTCATTATTCATATTGGTCTTCTTTATCAATTCCTACTATTGATATGCTTCTCTATCTAAATGATAAATAGTCAGAGTCATGATATTATTATTAGAAAAACTGATCACAAAAAATATCTTGTCTATCGAGTTTACCAACAATTCCATGATAATTGGATTAGAAGTTCCACTAGACGTCGGTGGTCACTACCACATAAAGGACATAATGGAAAGTTGATCCTTTTTATTGAAAGGAGTTGTTCCATATTAATCAGGTTATTATTCATAGCATATGAAAAATGGGTAAGAATTTTATGATGTTTTGAACTCCACCTACTATAGAATTATAGATTTCATTAGGAAAAATACATTATTGTTCCTCACATGGGTTATCGACTGGGTTTCTCCAGATTCTACCATTTTCTAAAATAGAAAATGTTTGAATAAAATTCTTCACAACTACAAATAAATAAAGTATTCCATTTTGCAATTGACACTAAAAGAATATATTTTGAGATCCCTATGTTTATAATTTTTCTAAAACAAGTATTCTTAGATGCTTAAATATACATAGACTTATCCTTAGTGTTTTTACTAATGTTCAACATTACTAATTCTAAAATTAGTTAATCATTGGTTTCATACAAACTATAGTGACCCTACATTTCTTTAAATAACCATTAAATCATTTTTAGATAAATAATATTATAGTGTGTCATATCCATGGTCAAAATTTTATGTGTATATGTAATTATAGGTTCATAAGAAACTTTTACAAAATAAAACATATAAATTGTTTAATTAAAACTTATCAATTTTATTTTTTTCCCTTGAGTACATCATAATATAGGTAATCTCATAAGGATATAGTGGCCACAAATCATTTTTTTATTATTTTATCGAATCTGGTTTAAGGAAAATTGGTAACCATACAGAAACTCATACTCCAAGCTTTAAACATTCAACATCAACTTCAAATTCAAATTTCAAATAACCGCTCCCCCTCCATCAACACCATGAGCCACGAGCCCCGACACGTTGTCTCACGCGCCGACCATGAAAACCGAGGCCAATCGATTATTGTGTCACCGTCAGACGCGTCTCGATCCTATCTACACCACACTCGAGATGCGAGCCTTCGCAAATCCCCATGTCACCTCCCGTCAGATCGCCGGAGAGACCCACCGGACCTGCACCATCTGGAGAAACACCGGCAAGAACCCATCATCTCCTTCACAGCATCAAGGAACCACAAAAAACATGTGTTCCAAATATTTTCACAACCAGTGACGAATCATCTGTCGCACGCCACTTCCATCGGCGATCCTCGCTGAACAAATCATATCACTGACGAACAACACCAACGACCGTCGCCAGCAGCACCATCTAGCACCAAAGCATAACATCGGTGAACCACATCATCGACCTTCAGCATCATCATCGTCGGAGGAAACACGACCCAGAACATCACCGCTCCAAACCAAAACCACAAGTAAACACAAGCGGACAGGGACCGGAACCCCCGCGCAGAGCCTCACATCAACGAGGTAGAAACCCTCGGCACATCACACAATCATCACCAGAAAACCAACAGAACCAGTGAAAAAAGAAGAAGATAAAAAAATGAACACCAGAAAACAATCCACAACGCATCAGTAACGCACACCCGCTGCCTGCGAACCCCACCGTCCTATACAAGAGTTTATTCGGCAAAGCTCCCGCTATCGACCTCATCTACAAAAAACAAAACCATCTCCCAATGCCGCCATCCAAACAGACCACAGAACAACACTCAACCTCCAAATCACCTAGATCTAAGGCCAAAGTGCCTATCTCAATCTGCCAGACCAGGAGCTCAGGCGCAGAATCAACATCGAGTCGCGAAGACACCGATGCGCGCAAGACGAGCCAATACAAGGTCACGACAGGAAGGAGAACACCACCTCAACCTCTGAACATGGGAAGAAGGAGAGTAGCTTCGGGCCAAAGGAGGCGGCGTGAGAGAACCCTAGCGGAGAGCAGAGCCCCTTACGGGCTCATTTCCCCAATCTCATAAGGATATACATTAATGTATGGTTGATCTAAAATACCATTAAGTGGATGAATATGGGAAATAAATAATTACAACATGTTTTATCGTCATCATAAACATATTATCAAAATAATATGATCATTATGAAAAATTATGGAAGTATGTGATAAATTCAAGGAATGTGGAAATTAAAAAAATGAAACATAATTACTTAGTTTTCAAATTCCAACCGTATTTTTTAAAGCATATAACATAATTTTAACGAATAACATATGTACATAATCATAACATATTCATTATGAACAATGGCATCATCATGTTCATGCATAATAGACATCATCTCCTAAGATACATCACATTATTGAATGGATTATCGGGTTAAATAATTTCTAGCCCACCTATTACATCATAACATTTATATAATAATTAATTACACATAAAATATATATAATTTAAGGTCATGATGTATACCATGTATATGAGTGAGTTTAATAAGGATTTCATTAATAATGATTTGTTAAATAAACTATTTTTTATAAAATGATAGAGGTAAAATAAATAATTTGGTATCAGAATCATCAATTTTAATCTAATAGTAAATCACATATGATGCGTCAAAATGTGATTTTGAATGAAATTTCCATTTTTATTTATTTATTTATTTTAAAATCTTATATGAAACATATATGTAAAAAAAGTAAAGAAAAATGAAATTATAATTCAATAATATTAATGTAAAATCCATAACGATGTTGATGTAAATTGGGACAATCCAAATAATGGGAGTTGGATTTGAGAATTAACTAATCATAATTCCAGCATTATTTCTTTGGTTTTACCCCTCCAGGATAATAATCATTAATATTTTAAAACATTTATTCGAAAGACTATTATAATAGTTTATATAATTTTTATCAATTATAATAATTGTATTATATTTTATAATTTCTATTGATGAAATTGAACTGTTTTGATATCATGTTTTTCTTTAAAATCACCCATTTGGTCTTGATTTCTTTTTTTTTGTTAAATGTAATTTTAAACTAATTTAATTTATCCGGAAACATAGAAGAAATTTATTTAAATATTTACATGTAACATTTAATTCACACTATCCATCAATTATGTTGGTCATAATCATTTTCATGACAATGTCGTTGTAATAGGTTATCCGATATTTGATAGGAAATTGTCTGAATAGAGGGAAACATGAGAATAAAATTTAAATATTTTTAAAATATGATTTCTAAAGCAGGTTAAAATAATTAATATAACGTTAACTGATTAAAATGTTAATTTTATATTATTTGGTCCTGAAATGAATTTAGAAAATTGATGATAGAGAATATGAAAAAAGGGAAGAGTAAATGCAAACTTACTCTCTTCTTTGTGTAGCCTCTCCTGTATGAAACTATAACTCCCTTGGTGATTTGTGTCATATTTCTCTAGACTTTCCCTATGTATTCTAATGGGTTTCTATGGGAGGATTTAGGAAGATTATTTTCTTTTAAATTTAATGGAGGAGTGTTTTTTAATGAGAATGGAGAGGGGATATTTATACATGAGTAGAGGGGTACTTTTAAAATACAGTATTGAATAAAATATTATATCCATGGTAAAACATATAATAGTTATTTTTTGACATTATCCTATATAAATATAATAAATTTTTTTGATTTATTTTAATACAAAATATAATTTTAATTCCTTATTTTAATCAAAATTAATGTGGAAATGAGAAATGAGTGTTTTAATGTAATACTTTAGATATATGTGATTGGGAATTCATTTTTTAGGTTTCGGAAATATGTTTATCATGTTTTAATGACTTATGTATGAGAAAAATTTATCATGTCCAACCCTCATGTTCTATAAATTATTATGTCAGGGTTACAACAAAAAGGATGAAATTTGTGATACAAAAATTATGAAAAAAACAATTTTAATATTCACTCTAAAATTAATGTATTTCAGAAAATTTACAGGAAATATACCTTGGAAAAATATCACATGTTGATCCCAAAAATAAAATTCATTTTGTAAATATATGGGTTTAAAATAGTAAATATAATTTTTAATATAAAAATAATGATTTTTATAAAATACGTTAAAATAAAATTCATTAAAAAAATAAATATATTTCCATTGAGTATTATTAAACATAATATTTAATTTTTTAAAATTATAAAATATATTTTTACATAAAATATTAGTGATTAATATTTTATATATCATAATTTACTATTTTTTGTAAAATTATCTTTAAAACAATCAGGATATTGTTCCCAATAGCCAGGTTACTATTCCCAATAGTTAGGTTAAAATTACAATAGTCACCTAACTATTTCAAGGGTCATATTATGTTTTATATATACTAATTCATTCTTTTATTCAATATTCAACTCAATTCCCCTTATTGTTCTATATTCAATAAAATTTATTAAATCATTATGAATTTGTTTATTTTTATAATGATGGTAGTGGGAATGTTGATCATAGTAGATTGGAGTGATCAATATTTTCCTATTTTAGCTTTTAAATTATATATTTTTTGGTATATATTTAATTTTGGGAGTTTTAATTGGTCATATTTTTAATTAATGTAATCGTTTTTGTTAATGAAATAATTTATTGTGTGTTTATTTATGAATATAGTTCTTTATAGTATGTTATAAAACAAATTTTTATCAATGGGATCATAGAATTTATAAACTATGGATTCTTATATATAGAAACTATAAATACACCTAAAACACAATTTTTTCACAATAGTTATCATAAAAAAGGGACAATAGAGGTTAAATACAATAAACAGGGTAAAAAGATCACCTAAACACATCCAATATTTATTAGATGAGATGATTTATACCCAGAGTTATGATATATTTTAGTTATATCATTTTGGATAATTTTTTAAAAGACAATTATTTTATATTAATATTTTATTTGTGTAAATTACGAATGTACCCCTCCATCAAATTTAAAAAACATCACGCCCCCACATTTTCATCACAATTCATTTTTTGTGGATATTCTAGTCCCTCTCTAAAAATAATAATAAAATTAAAAAAACTTTTCAAAGTTGTGTTTTCATAATAATAGAACCATCTTATAAAATATTTCAGTGTAATCCATAAGATTTTGTCTGGTTAAGAGTTGTTATTTTTAACCATGATTTTTTATTTTATATCTTACTATTCCCCAATGAAACAATCAATTTGTTTTTAAATAAAAAAATATAATTATATAAATAGTTGTTTTAATTATGTTTTTATGACTTATATCAGTCTCTTCATCCATAAAATGGGAAAGGAAACAATAATATGTGTGTATGGGTGGACTTCCTCCTCATCAACTAATGTAAATAATTTTCCATCATCGTCTCTTAGGCTAGGATATAATGATTAATTTAATTTATATTAGTATATATATTAGTTATATTGATGATATATTTATCGTTATTGAAACATTATATACCAGATATTTTCATACCTTTCAATTCATTGAAAAATGATTATTTCATTTCTACATCCATGTGGAATACCAACTCCACAAAGTGATGCGATTCATTTTTGATTAGAATATCATATGCATGGAATATATTACTATATTTAAATATATAATTTTTTAATTTATTATATATTTATCATTATAAAAGGAAAAAATAATACTTTTATTCATTCTATAATGATGGTTGAAAATGGAAACATTACTCATGTGTACGTACAACCTACCATATCAATGATTGTAAATTCGTCCATTTTTATAGCATTATTTCATGGTTAGTCTTAAAATTATAATTTTTGTATAAATTTTGTAATTTTATCATGATTATTATGGTCGGGATAAAATAATAATATATTTGACTATAGTCAAATTATTAATGTTTTTAAGGACACATGAGCTGAATATCATCAGAACACCCGACATTAAACTGAACTATTAAGTAATTGAATATAAACACTAATAAATAAAAATAAAATTATCAATAAAATTGAAGAATGATATTAATAATGTAAATTGTTGGCACAAGTTTATTATTCAGGATGATATAGAATGTATGTGGCAAGTCAGACCCATGGTTAGGGAACTCTCTAGACAATCCTTTTTACTAGGTTATTTCTACTATCTATAATCACCCAGAACTCTATTAATCAAATTTACCTTATTATGTTTATTTCATATACTATAGATCAAATAAAATCACTTATAGAACCTAGTATAAACATCATAAATAAAGAATTAATGAAACAAGATGCACTTCTTAAAGTTAAGGAACCTATACTAATGGAATATTAACTTAAACATAAGAATAGTAATACAACCCATATAAATAATAAAATGAACAGAGGAATAATAAAAAAACCCATGAAATTATTAATAATATTTAATCACTATATAAGTGAATTTAACATGTAATTATATCAAAGTATAATTAAATAAATATTTTAAGAATTTTTAAATTATGTGTTGGTATTTTTGTACGTCATAAATATTTAAGTACATTTTTTAATTATTAATATGATTTAAAATAACATATATTCATAAATGAAAATATCGTGGACTTATAATTTCATGAAAATTTATGATATATTAGTATATTTTTTAATGTTATATAAATTTAGATATAGATTAAAATTATATATTTGGAATGTAAATGGCGGGTTTAAATAAAAAAATGATTTTTTCGTATTTAGATAATTATTTTCATAATGTAGAGTTAATTTTTTAAATATATACAATGTTAAATATTTGGGGTTATGTATTGGTATTTCTCTAAAATACATTAATTATTTGAGTTCACTAAGGTATGATATTTTATGATAAATGATAAATACATGATTTATTGAGTATTATGTGATGTTTGGATGATGTAATAACCCTTAGTTAGAATTCATAGGTACATGTAATTGAATTTAGTCACAATAATCGACAATATTTTTTTATTTATTCAAATAATAAATTAATGAATAAAATAATGAGATATCACCCATTGAATCCACTATAAATATATCCCCTCACCACCCCTTCTCCTCACATCATTCATGCTCTATGAATTGCCAAATTTCATCCCAAACCTGTTCTCTGGATTTTTCCACATGTTGAGGTGGTCTTGGTCATAATAAAGACTAAAACTATTCCTCCTAGATAGGTTCTTAAAGGGGGAGTATTTGAGAGGTGAAATCCTCTTCCTTTTCCTTTTAATTACTTTTAAATTTATTTTCTATTATTTTTATCTCCCCAGATCCTGCGTAAAAATGACCATGATGAATCTAGTATCATTTATATATTGTAATGATATCATTTTAATAGAATATACTTATACAAAACCCTTTATCTTGATCTTTTATTTTAAAAATAAATCATCTCCAGAGAGGTGCTGATTTACAACTTTCATGGATGATGAATTTTCATTATTCAATATATCATTCAAGGATAGAAATGAAATATCATTCATTTTTAAAATAGACTATAATATTGGTATTGAAACATTTTTTATGAACTGTGTGTAACATAATTACATAATACAAAATGATAAAACAAAATATGGTTGTTATGATCAATAACTGTCGTAATAATGAAAACAATTATCACTAAATTTCTTATCTACTTATTAATTTTCATACCATATAATGAAATGATATATATGATTATATGAAAATATAAATGTTTATTAATACAATATAAATTCAATTCTGGAAAATTATATGCATTCCAAATGAACTTCAATAATAATTTACAACTATGTTTATCTGGAAATCCAAAAAAATCAACACGCTCGAGAAATAAAATTGTACTTTATAACTCATCAATGAGTCCATAAATGAAATTAAGAGATTAATAATAATTCCAAAAAAATAGATAAGATTAAAAATTAATTAATTAATGGGTTTAATTATATTTTCCCAGATCATATGCTCAAGTGCAGAAATCATTCATACATAAGGTAATGATTCTTTTCCCGAACCTTCATTTTAATTCGGGATATACTTTCTCTCTCTATACACTATTGCAATTTTTTAATAGTTTTAAAATAATATTAAATCCTAGGTATAAATTACATAATTATATATCTAGATTATTAATTAATTCATTTTTGGGAATTAAATGATTTACAAGGTTCCTTTAGAAATTCATCTTGATACACAATACTGATTAAAGAAAAAAGTTTAATTTCATAACAATTTTCATTTACCATCCATAGTATGTCTTAAGAAATCATTATTTTTATAAAATTAAAAAAAAATCCAAAAAAAGAATATTTTTTAACGATTTTATACAAAATATTTTGATAACGGTTTTTTTTCAATATATCTATTCATTCAAATGTAAATGGGGTATTTATATCAAGAGGTCATCAATAATTTTATTAGAGTATTTTCTTTTATATCAAAACCTATGTTAAATTTTATTTTTATTGAAATTGATATCAGTTTATTCTCTTCTACCATGTATAATTAAATGGTTTATGATAGTTTTTACTTAGCATGTCATCTCACCCATTTTTCTGTTTAATTTTTCTCTAGGATGAAAAGATGAATATTATGAATGAATTACATGGATAATCTTTTAATTATGGATTTTTTCTAATAGAATATCAATATTTCTTTTCAAATGTTTGTGTTTTGTATATTTATCCTCATTCATTTTATGAATTAATTGGACTTAAAATGTTATGGGTGGAGCCCGGAATATCCCATCGATTCTTCGATATGTCTCATAAGGCTAAACATAATTGGGTTTTAGCCAAGGGCTTACCCTAGTATATTCAAACATCTTGCCCGAGGCTATGAAAATATGTTTAAGATGTTCAGCATTATGAATTCCATCTGTATGATGTTATAAATTTATAAACCATGGGGTATTTGACTATTATAATATCCATGAATGAGATTCATTTTCATATGATATTTTATATAGATTTATTTACTCACCTTTCATTCCTTCCATATTATTCTCAAGTTTATTTTATAAATTCATGTGTTTTTAGTTATTCACTATGACAATTGTTTATTTTTATGTTATCACCAATTGTATTACATACCCTTACTGAGTATATGATCTCACCCATTTTTATGATTTATATTTCCCTATGATGAAATGATGAATATTATAAATGAATTACATGGATAATCTAGTAACTTTCGATGTTTCAAATAGAATGTCTATACTGCTTTTCATTTCATCTTGTAATGTAACAATTATATACGTATCTATTGTTCCAATACTACTAAACTATTTCATCCTTTGAGATGAAATTCTATGTAATCTTACCAATGTAGAAAATTTAGGAACCAACACTGGGCTATTGGGTTCTTGGTCCTTATAGTTTGTATAAGAGAAAGTTTAGTAGAAACCTTAGAAACTAGATTTCGAAAACAATTATTTGGAAAAAATACTCAATGATAAACACTAAGGATAATAATAGAATATCATTCTTGAATTTTAAAAGGTAGATATTATGTAGAACTTCCTATAAAATAACCATGTCTTTATTATAAAAGTGGACATGGTTCATGCACATATATACTTAGGGGTAACAAATCCGACTAGGTGTACTAAGCCAAAATTAGGTTATCCTGATACAAAAAAAATGTGTCACAATATGAATATGGTTTTACATTCATATGTGATATGATTAGGATATGTCACATTGTCTTTACAAACCATTATGATGGATTTAAAATTAAATATGTCCCCAAAGAAACCATATTTATGATTATGAGATTAGTTGGGCAAAAAACACCAATTTATGTTAACTTTTTTCTAGTTTGAGATTATACAACACAATTCATAACATAATCTAGTGTCTTTCATTATTTAGAAATGATTCCTAGTGGAAGTAATGGAAACCATATCAACAAACATATTCTATGTAGGGATTTCTCTAATATACCAGATTATGTTTTCGATGCTAGAGCTTCTATAAGGGGTGAGAAAATTATAACTATACAAAGATATCTAATTCAGATTTTGAACTATAACCTGAAACATATGGAGGATATAGAAGAACATTATTGTGGAGTATTGTTAGACCGATTTATGTGATAACATCCTCCATTATTCAATGCGACTACCAACCCATTTACTGTAGATCAGTGGATAAGTTCCATTTAGAAGGTATTTCTAACTTTTGGAAGTAATGATTGGGGAATTTTTGTCATTATAATTTATCTTCTATCTGGAGATGATGATTAATAGTGGTAACTAATTCAAAACACTTAGGAGGTGTAGGAAATTAAAAATACATAATTGAGGTATTTGATGGATGTTTTAAAAGAAAAATATTTTCTTTATGAACAATGAGTAGATATCTAAGGTAAATCGAAGAATCTACATCATGAGGAGGATATGAATGTTTCCACATATGTATCCAAAATTACATAGTTATAACATCATGGTGTAGACTGCATACATAATCTAAGAAGCAAGATTGATCGATTCTCCGATGGTTTAAAACCATTCATCCAAAGGGTATTGTTTTCCCAAACATTCTCATTATATATTCATATAGTATCATGTGATATCAAGATAGAGAAAGAATTATATAATTCATATGATATTAATGTAATGTAATAGAATTAGATGGAGGTAGAGGACCAAATGGATAAAGGGAAGAATAAAAAAGTGAGTCTTCCAACATATGATACTTGTGGAAGGAATCAACCTAGAGACCACTTAAATGGAAAATGAGTTTTCTTAAACTGTTTAGAAAAGGTCATACAGTGTTCTGATTTCAATGAAAGGAAAAGACGCTACCAATGATCAATTCTATAATAGTATGAATATGGGACACTATGAAAATGATTTTGAAAATAATCAAGGAAACATTTCATAGCGAAGGCCATATGAGAAAGGGCATGATTAGGCAATCACAATAGCTGAGGTAGAAGTTATTATTGATGTTGATGTAGGTATATTAATAATCTCCAAAAATTTATATAATTCTCTATTTTATTATGTATCATCGTATTCCTCTATATCATCCTAGTTATCATAAAAAATTTTAAATTTCCAATTATCCTTGACAAGGGAGTTGTCAGTCAAAACCCCTTATGTTAAATATCATTTTATTAATGATGTGTCACAAAATTCACATTTTGATATATAAAATTTATTTATATGAGTATTTTATCATCACACCTATGGTATACTTTAACATAATCCTATGTATGGTTTGGATTACAAATTATTATGTGAAAATTGATTCTAAGAAGAAGGATATAACACTCTGTGAGGATATTGTAGAATCTAATATCTTTAGAGTCGAAATATCTTTATCTGATTCTTATATAGATTCAACCCTAGTATCTCTACTGAATTCAATGATTGGGGAGGAGAAGAAGAAAATATATATGGTAGGGGAATGAAATATTCACATTAAGGATGTACCTATTTTGAATGAATACATTGATCTATTTCAAATGGATTTACCTGGACATCCTACAAAGTGGGAAATTGAGTTTTTTATTAATTTAATTGATTGTGAAAGGCCTATATCAAAGAATCCTTGATGAATTGCCACATTGGTATTAGTATAACCAAATAAAAATATAGAGGAATTGAGTGATAAATTATTTATCCTACCTAGTGTTTCTCAATGGGGATCCCCTATTCACTTTGTTAATATTAAACATGGATCAATGAGGTTGAGCATTGACTATAAAGAACTCGATACTATTATGATAAATAATAAGTATCATCTTCCTAATATTGATTATTTATTTGATCAACTTCACATAGCCAAATATTTTTTGAATAGTATCCATTAATTTGTATATCATCAGTTGTGTGTGAGGATGAAATATATCACAAATACAACATTTTGAAATAGATGCCGTACTCTAAAATGTTAGGATGATGTTGGTGAAAGGAAGCCTGTAGTCCCAGTTCTTATACACGAATCATAAGTGAAGGCAAATACCACTCAAACCCATATCAATGAAGATCTATGTAGGAAAAATATCTATTAGGATCATTGAATGAAGTATTTTCAATTTATAATGGTAGATTATGTATTTATGAATGTATCTCCATAGATGGGTGTTATTAGATTTTTGAGGAAAGGGAATCTAAGCCCTATGTACATTGGTTTTTCTAAAATTATAAAGACAAATGTGGCTATGGATTATAATTTTTAAATGCCACATAGCCTTTAAAATGTACAAATTGTGTTCCACATGTCATTATTATGGAAGTAAATGGAAAACCCATCTCATGTACTCACCACTGAAGTAATAGAATTAGATCCTTACTTATCATACAATGAATAGTCTATCTTGATTATGGACATTATTGAATAGTTGTAAAGAAATAATATGACTCAGTTGGTAATGTTACTTTGGAATAATCATAAAATTGAGTAGGCCACATGGGAGCCTTATTAGCTTATGATGAAGAACTACCCAAATTTTTTTATTGGGTGATAAACTAGAAATTTCGAGGCTGAAAGTTTTATAATAAGGGAGAATATAATGACCAAGAACACTATCAATGAAATTTCCCATCTTATGTTAATTAAATTTAGTATATATTAGATAAAATAAATTATAAAACACAATAAAACATCATAAAAGAAGAATTATAAAATTAAGAGGTATTTCTAAAAGATAAGAAACATATTGTGATGAAAAAGTAGCATATACATCAGAATAATAATACGAAATATGAATAATAAACTAGAATAATTAACAGTAACATAACCCATTAATGTATATATAGAATTTAGGCACCTTATTGGTGAATGTGCTATGTAATTATTTCATAGTATAAATTAATAAATATTTTAAAGTGCTTTAAATTATGTTATGGTATTTATGAAAGTCATAAATAATTAATTAGAATTTTATAATGTCTGGTTTTATTTAAAAGAAATTTTATTCATATAAAATTTATTAATAAATTAACATTTTTTGTTTTATTATTTTTGAGTAAATTTATGAGAGATTTCTTATGTTTTCAAAGTGTTATAAATCAGTTATAGATTTAAAATCTGTATTTTTCGAGTAAATGTTGGGTTTAATTAAAAATTTAATTTCTAATATTTAGAAAATAATTTTCATAAAATAGAGTTCAATTTTGAAATACTCACATTGATAAATGGTTAGCGTGATTTTTTTTCAATTTTTTTAAAACTCTTGATTTTTTGTGAATAGTAAAATACTTTAATTTATGATAAATGATAAATACCAAATTTATTGTGTCAGATTTTATTTTTAGATGATGTAATTAAACTTGTTTAAAATTCACATACACTTATTACTATATTTAATAACATGAATCATCACTATTGGCTGTCTTGAGCATGATAATAAAATAATGAACAAATTAATAACAAATCACCAATATCCTTCGCTATAAGTGCCACCCCACACCATCCCTTCTCTTATCACCATCCAAAATTTGGTAAATTTCAAATTTCTACCAGAAAAAGTTATGAATTCTCTTCCCCGCATCTAGATGCTCTTTTTAATGAAGATAATACCAAAACAAATCACCTTAAAGAGGTTCTCCAAGAAGAGTATTATACAGGTAAAATCCACTTCCTTTTCCTTTTAATTTTATTTTCATGTTCATTTATTTTACTATTCTCTTCCCCCCACCTATTTACAATTTAAAATTATAACTAAAGTATAATCTATAAACATTAATGATATCATGTTAAGGGAATATCCTTACTCAAATTACATTCCCTATTACTTTTATTTTAAAAACAAAATATTTGTCCATAAGGTGCCAATTTATAACCTTCATAGATGATGGGTTTTTTTATTCAATTTATCCTTCATGTTTAGTAATTAAACTACATTAATAGTTAAAACATATTATATTATTTTTTTCAACCATTATTATGTTGTTAAACTAAAATAATTACCTAATACTAAATGATGAATCAAATTGAGTTTGTTATGGTCAATAACAATCCTAATAATGAAAATGATTATCAATATATGTATTATCTAATGATTAATACTCATAATATATAACCAATTGATATATATATACATTTAAATTTATTTATGATCATTGATTTTATATAATTTTTATTCTGTATAATTACACCCCTTCAACATGAAATTCCATTCTAATGTATAGCTATTCAATTTGCAAAAACCAAGGCAACCATGATCATAAGCCATAAATTTGTTTTTTAATACTCATAAAAGAGGCCATAAATGAACATAAAAAATAACAATAAATCAAAAAAATATAGATATGATTATAAATTTGTTAATTAATCTATTTATTTTTATGATCCATGAAGCTATAGTAATGTGAAGAGAACATTTAGACATACGAAAGGGTTTTCTTACTGCACCTTCATTTTCAATTCGGTAAGGATTTGTCTCTGTATACACTAATGAAATTCATTGTTATTTTTAGAATTATTATAAATTATGTTTATACATTCAAAACAAATATATCTACACAATTTCATCTTTATGTTGTATGACTTACATATTTTACAACGTTCCTTTCGTAATTTATCCAGATACATAAGCCCGATTAAAGGGAACATGTCAATTTCATACCATTTTCAAGTACCAACAATAATATGCTTTAAGACACCATTAATTTTATAAAATTTATAATTCTCCATGGAACAATATATTTTTTTCATTACTATATTTATACAAACAATTTTTCCAAATAAAAATGATTTTACCAAGTGATTTCTTCTTTGCAATGTAAAAGGGGTATTTCTATCTAGAATTCCATATTTATTTTATTATGGTATCATAATATATTGAAACAACTATATTGAAATATTGTATTTATTTAGATGTATATTTTATTATTTTCATCTACCATATTTAATTAAATGGGTTATTATTGTTTTGACTATGGATGTGATATCTTTATACATTTCACTATCCTAATCAGATTGGTTAAAGATTATGATTACAGATTGAGAAATGTTATTTAAATTTCTTATATACATGTTTTTTATGATTATCACCATTCATTTTAGGAATGAATTGGGAATAATGACTATTGAGCGGGGCCCTCTATAGGCCCTATATGCATTGATAGGACTCTTGAGACTAAACAGAATTGGGTTTAGGATGAGGCCTTAGCCTAGTGTTTTCCGAAATCTTGGTTGATACTTTGATGATATATTTCAAATATCTAGAATTAATAATTCCCTCATTGTAAAATTATAAATTGAAAAACGAGGTGATATTTGACTGTTATAACATCAATGAATATGTTTCATTTGCTTTTTATTAGTTATATGGATTTATTTTCTTATCTTTAATTCCTGCTATATTATTCTCGAATTTAGTTTTTAAAGGAATTTGTTTTTAGTTATTCACCATGCCTAATTTTTAAGTTAATTATAATGTGCACTTTATTATATACCTTTTCTGAGTATCTGAGATCACCATTTCCTTATGTTTTATTTTTTCCCATCATGTGAAGATGAATATTTTTAATGACATAGTGGGATATTCTATGAGTTTTTGATGTTTTCATTGGAATCTCTATATTGTTTTTCAATTCTTGTTGTAATGTATAAAATTTGAATTTAATTATTTGTCCAATTATACAAAATTATTTGTTATTTGGGATTTGATTCCTTGTAATCTTATAAATGTTATAGTGTAGGGCATCAACATCGAGCTGATGGGGCTAGGGCCCTTACATAGTCTCTCTATGTAACATTATCTCTTTAATTAAGGTTGTATATTATTTCAAAATTATGTATATATTTATGTTAAATATATAACTCTCTAATTATACGTACATTTTAGGGGGAAATACTATCCGAATTTCTTTTAGCAATATATAGAATTATGAATTCTCCATTGATTATGACTTGAAAAAAGATTATAAACTCATTTTATTCCATGGCCAATTCTAATGAATTTTCCATTTTATTGATTTATTATTGTGTAAAATATAATCATGAACTTGTTATGATGGTTGTGAATAGATTTAATTATAATTCATTATTTAAATCTTTTGTTTCATGAGATGTTATTTATTTGATTAGGGTGTAAGCATAAACTAATGTGGGACTCATTCCACCATTTAATGATTCCATGGAAGAATTTCATGACCCAATATTATGTACTTGTGTTTGCTACTATGATACTCTCAATTATTCCTTGATATTGTGGTACCATGTTCTCTATATTTTTCTAATATGAAATTACTCATTATACTTCTCTTTTATGATATAATGTTCTAACATTAGACTCACATGTTATGTTTCATTGTCATGTTTATTTGTTTATTAGGATTTTTATATTTCCAAATAATTTTTTTTATTTACCATGTTTTCCCTTGTAGCTTTAAGAGATGAATTGAATTTAGGATCTCATTATATGGATTAATATAATGTCTTTTGTGATTTACTTTATGTTTTCTGTGACTACTCTAAAAAAGACACTAGTAATTTTGGATCCTTATTTTGTATTAATGAATATTTATGATAAAAATAACTTACTAATATATTAAAAATCGAATGGGTAACTATTGATACTCTATATTGTATCTATTCGAAATCTCGATATGATTTTCAGTACTGATTATCACCCTTTGACTGATGTTCTGTCTATGAGAACCATTCAAACTCTAGAGAATATGATAACACCAGGTTAAATTGAATTTCAAGGATACTTTTAATCAATAGAACCCCATAGTGGAGTTATTTAGAACAATATCTTCCATTATATCATTCAAATGATGTCATACGAGGCTCTATATGGTTATAGGTATCAGACTCAAACATGAAGTGATGAAGATGGAAAAATAAAGCTTATGGGTGCAAATATTTGGAAAGAAATGTTTGAGAATATTTGTACCATTCCAAGCCATTTCAATCCATTAATAGGTGATAAAAATATATGAATAAATTTAGGAGTGTGACCTAGAAATTGTGGATGGAGATAATGTGTTCCTTTTTCTATTTCCATGGAAAAATATCCCTAGGTTTGGGAATAAGGGAAATATTAGTCAAAGAAAATGTTTACCACTTTTATATCCTTGATTTCTTCGGGTCTATGGTCTATCAAATATCACTCTCACCTTACCTAGACCATGTACAAGAAATGCTACATGTATATCTCTTGTGGATGTACACACAAGACCCATCAAATATATTGAATCTGGAGGAGGCACCATTGGATAATGATCATTTATTCAAGGATTATATTTTAATGATCCTGAATCATAGTGACAATGAAATGCCAAAAAAAATAATTGAACCACAAAAAATGTTGTGGTGAAACAAAAATTCTAATGAAGAAACATGGGATCCATAAATGGAAATGATACATATGTAACATCATCTATTTTAGTGTATGAAATGAAAATTTAGATGGGTAAATTTATGAAGGGGAGGGGGGGAATATAACAACCAAAAAATTAAAAATGAAATTAACAATTGAATGAAAAAATGAATAATTTGGTAATATAGTTATTAAAACACGTGTACTAATTTAGTGTTTTGGGCCTATTGTAAAATTTAGAATGTTGGAGTTAAATTAAAAATATGAATCTTAACCATTAATAACATATCCATTTTACACTGACCAATATAATTTAAATCTATTAATGGTTATAATAATTTCCTGTTTTCACATATATTATGAGTGATAAACTTAATAAGTGGTATTATACCTTTTTATTCCCATTTCTTAGAGATTACGATGGAGAATATATTATTGTTTTATTCAATTAAGTCCATGTTGAAATTGAAAAAATTAATCGTGAAATAATCCATTTATGGAAGATGTTCGTGCATATCGAGATCATGTCTACAACCACGTTAGCCGAACCACCCCTGAACGTCCCTCCAATGCACACCTTAACCTTAGGGTGTACATTAGTACAATAAGTGGTTATATTTCTAGACCCTACTTGTATGAGTTTTCATAATTTCATTTTTAATAAAATAATTATTATTATAATATAAATTAATAATTACAATATTATATGTGGTGATGACAATTATAATTTGATATTATGAAACCAAAATAAGATATATATTTTTTGAAATTAAAGGGTTTTCATTATTACATAGTTTTGGATAAATTATATAATTTTTAATTTAATTTTACTTTTATACAATATTAAATAAAATTTTTATAAAAATTTATAGAATAATTTAGTGATGTCTAATATAAAATATGTTAGGGTCAGAAAAATGTAATAGAAATGAAGACATATATTTTTCAATAAATTTTAGATTTTATTTAAAAGTGTAAATATAATTTTTATTGAATTATTTTTATGAAATAAATTTTATTTTTGAAATCAATATGTTGATGTCATCAAATGGTTAAATCTTCAATATTTAATGAGACAATAGTATTTTTTTCAAAAATAAAATATTTATAAATATAAGTATATATTATGTTAGAAAAATCGCCCAAAATTGTATTAATTGAATAAAATAAATAAAAATATTTTTAAAATTTAATAATTTTCATTTCAAATTTATTTTTTAAAATTTATAATCCTTTTATGAATCTTCTAAAATCTAAATAATATTTTAAGGTATTGAAATTGATTTTTTATAAACATGACGGTCTACCATAACACCAATTTTTCTATATTATGATGTTTGGTTTGTCTAATTATAAAAATTTGAAAACCAATAATATTTGGTAGAAATAATGATAAAAAACCAATAAATGGTTTTTGGTTTTGATTAGTTTCTAATAAAAATTCTAAAACTAAATATTATAAATTATTGATCAATATTCCCTTCTATTTCATTAAATAATCTCCCATACTTCGACTCCACATCACTAAAAACCCATTGAGAATTAATTTATTCTCTATATATATTTATAAACCTAAATCAAGGTTTTTTCAAGATCTAAATAATCTCTTCAAAAATCTATTAGAAGTGCCCTCTCATAGTAAGGGTGTTATCCCAACCTCCTCATTAATAATGAAAAATCATTATATTATTCTATTTGATTTCCAATTTCCCATTTATTATTGTATTTTTTACACATAACCTTTTCAATCATTATGATGTAAAATTAATACATGACCAAATTTCACTTTCATTAAACCCCTCCAGGAGCCTTTTAGTACACTGATTTTTTGATGAAATCATCCTAATATTTTTCGATGAAAAACATTTCTGTTATGAATAAACCACCCAATTTTGACTCAATTGAACTCTCCATGATGAAAAGTTCCATAATTTAAAGTTGTAATACATTTATATTACTAATAATACTTAATCATGTGGTTAAAGTGATGAAATTTATTCTTATTTTGTATTATATTTGTGGTACTGTAACACATGTACATAAACTGAATGTGATAGTGTAGCCCAAAAATATATACCCCTTTAAGGAATTGGGTAATGTTTTTATAAAATGAGAAAACATTTATGGTGAATAGAAGGTTATTATAAGAACACTATAGTAAGAATTATTGGGGTTTAGCCTTCACGTGTGCTCACAATGTCATCTTTTATGTTGTTTCCACATTTCTATGTGTTCTTGTTTTTATAATCTTAAATCATTCATGGATGATAATAAAAATGATTCTCATAACTTTTATTTCATTATGATATGAATATTTATAAATTTGTATTACATTAATCATAGTATATTTTTATTATTTCATTATTAGGAATTTTCGATCACCCTTTTCTTAGGAGTTACCCCTTGTTATCCAATGCAGTATTAGAATATCGATGGAATATAAGGGAATTTTTTATTGTTTTTAAATAAATTTTATTCAAAAATGTTTTAGGTTAATGTGAAATTTACATAATTAATTAAATTAATTAGTCCTCGTGACCTTATGGAATTGAATTATGTGTATATTTATGTGATAAATCATTAATTAGTGTGTATTAAAAATATGGATGTCATACCTTCTACCATTACAAATATCTTTTAAAAATCATTATTATAATGTTATTATTTGATTTTTGTCATATTGAACGGAATAGTTGTGTGTTGTAATTTTTTACCATATTTTACAATAATTTTTATAGGTTAGAGAACAGTGATTCCTAGAGGATTGTTGGAAAATTTATTTTTGATTTTTGTTGATGTAGAATTTTTTGACAAAGGAATTATTAATGAATTTTGGTGTGGTTAAATAGTTCCCATATTTATGTGTGTACTAATTTTTCACCACCTGGAATAGGTCCCATGTGATTGGCGGAGGTTATAGGTTCTCAAATTCTACTCTATAGTTGAATAAAAATGAATTAGTGATAGATACAATCACCACATCTTGTTCTCTAATTTGGTGATTTTGGGGAAACGTGTTTGGATTTATAAATAGCCAAGGTGAAGTTGGAGTGAGTGTTTTCTTTTGCATAATGTTAAATAAGAATTGTAATATAAGGGTCTTTAATAGATATAATATTTTCTATAAAGGTATATTACATTGAAATATGCAATGGTATATAGTTTAATTAAGTATTAATGTATAGGTAGCTATAAAATTTGAAATATGTACAAGATTATCTTGTATTAACCTAGATTACACAAGTATATATCCTAATTCATAAAAAGGTAGCCCGACTAGTATAAGTAGGGATCCAAACTTCAGTAAGGGTTGATCATAGATCACACTAGGATTCAAATTTTTTATTGTACTGAATCTATAATATAGAGATTGAATGTTGAATTGTTATATGAAATGTGAGAAATGGGGAGCCCATAAATGTAATAATTAATAGAGTGGCAGGCATATAGATGGTAATTTATTCAAAAGACATTAAATTTCCAAGCATCCCATGGTGTCAAGGATCACATTATTTTTCCATCTTTTTTGTGAATTATTTTTTCCAATTTGAAGTCAAAAATGGGTGTCATGTATCCTTTGCATCATAGACCTTAATGTTTCATTTTTTGAAAATGATAACAACCATAAACATTTTAGTGATCATAGTGGATTCATGTTGGGAAAATCAATGATTGAAATAAGATTTCTTATATGATATGGTGCACTAAAAAAGGAATTTTATTTTTAATTTATACCATAGTATTCAAATATATATATATAGTATAGTATTTTTTTATATTTAGTTATCATTTTTTTTGTTATGGTTAGATGAACTTTTTCAAATCTAATGGTAATGATATAATGATAGTCCATCCAAAGGTTCTATTTGAATGCATGTATGTTTGAAGTTGAGTTGTATTTGAAAATAAAAAATCAAACTCAATTTTATTGAATATTTTTGAGGATATTATATATAGATTATATAACATAGATATTTTATAAGGATTATAGTTAAATTATAATGTTTTAAGAGATGATAAGGAGAGATAACTACTATACAATTAAGAAGATAATTTCTATGCACATTCTTTAGCAGGTCTAAGGCATCAATGGAAGATATTTCAAGAATTTTACTTCACATGATTACTCTAAATAATTTGAAATAAGTTACTAAAAATAAAAATTAAATTTATCATATATCTTATCTAGATAATAATCCTATTATAGGGGAATTATTTAGAACTAATTTATGATAAGGTTTATTCAATTTCTCATCTTTGAGGAAGGGGATTAATGAATTTTTTATTTGTATTAATATTGGTTTCGAATGGGATATGTGACCACAATATTATTTATGAATATTAAATAAATGTTCTTTAGGTCATCTAGTGTATCAACACACCAATATTTTTAATATACTTGGATTGTGATGATATCAGTGAACCAAATAAAAATTTCATATTTTTCATATTACATTGTTCAATAATGTGTAAGTTTAAGGGATAGATAAATCATTCACCCATATTTAGATGAAAAAAATTGATATATAAATAAATAATAAGCATTAAAGCACCATTACCCCCCCCCCCCTCGTTGGATAAAATCAATGATGGGGTCTTATAAGTGGAATTCGAGAAATTATTTTTTGTAATGTTGTATCTCTCGTATGTAAGGTGACAATAAACAACCATAATGGAATTACAATTTATGAATGAATTATTTTACAATTTTGGATGAGATGAATAAAATATTATATTATATCAATGTATATAACCATATATATAAAATCGAGTCATGGTATTTATTCATTTATAGATAGTGGATCTCTATCCGAGATGGACCATGAAAATTTTGATTTAGACGCAATAGCATTCAATGATTTAGAGGTACCCATGGAAGACCATATTTTCATGATGTTTATATAATTAATAAATTACAATATATTGTAGGAATTACTTATAGTATCTGTGAATTTGATTCAAAATGGTGAGAAGAAAAGTTACAGGTTCCATGAAATAAATTTGAATATTTGAGGCTGATTCCAAATGATATTATCAATGATTTATTTGATCGAATCAGTGATAGTATTATAGACATGGGTTGGATTGAATAAAATATTGATGCTATTTAAATCAGTAAAAGTATATTGAGAACACTACAAAAATGATTTAATGAATAATTATCAGTTCTTAATGATAAGGATCTGATGGATATTTCACTTGATATCCTTCATAGTACCTCATAGGAAATGAAATGTGTAGTAAATATATATATTCAATGGAAAATAATAGTTCTCAATAAGTATCTTTTTGTGCAATAATGAAAATAATGGTGAAGGAAGATACAAAATATAGAGAGGCTAATTAGGTGTTGTTCCTTCTTACCTCCTAAATGAAAAGTGGTAAAAAAAATTAATTGTAATGTCTCCACTCAACTATTTATGTTGTGGTAATGTTGATCATCGAATAAATAATTTTTCTATGATAAAACTAGTTGATGATGAAGATTTAGATCCAAATTGAATGTAAAATTTTATGGATAGGAATGAAATGTTTAAATGAATAAAAAATTTCTATAAAATAGTAGATTTACTATTATGAGAAATGTCAGTACAAAGAAGACCAAACTAGAGGAAGTCAATGATTTTTTAGATATTGATGCTGATAATTTGGATATAATTTCATATAAACAAGAAGTTCAATATAATGATTCAGGATGCATGGATGTAATGGATATAATTTTTATTCAATTATAATTAGATGCATCATAGGAATAAATTGATATATATAGGGAATCAAAGAAGATAGAAAATAATGTGGTACATGGTTTGAATCTTTACACGAACAAATTGGAGGAAGAAATTAAATAACTAATGTAGGATAATTAGAAACTAATGTTGGGAATTATTATTAATATAAAAAATGAAAAATTAGATCATTATCAAAATAAATGAAAAATATAATATCATTGGTTCTCTTAAAAAATATGTAAATGAATGATATAAAATAATAGTATATATAAAATGGTAATTCATGATATGTATGTTAATGTTTGAGGATAAAGAAACCATTATTACACTATGAATGGAATCATGTAAGTCAATTTTACATGCCTCAATCTCAACTAAAAAAATTCCAGAGTCTGTTGATGAATGTATATATATCTAATAAGTACAATGCTTCAAAAATATGTCAACATTTATTATGGTGTATGATCATAAGTATAATACTTCTTTGGTCAACATTAAATTATTAGTATTAACACCCAAAAGAAAAGAAGATTTATAATGTGGTGAAAATTATCTTTTTAAAGAAAATAATAGTGAAAATAGTGCACCAAAATCATTTGTTTTATATTGAATATTGGGAAGCATTCGATATGTATATTCCACATATAAGAGTTATGTTAAAGAGAAACATAAGCAGAAATAGGAAATTTCATTTCAATAATTTCGTTTGATTTTAATATTTATTTACTTTGGTGTGTGATAATTGGGTATAATGTTAATTTTGCTTCAATGTAAAATAGATTAGAGATTATAGAGAACCAACGAAATTGAAGAAAAAAGATGGAAAATTTTAAATATTTGTAAGAAATAAAAAATAAATTTTCATACATGCAAGATAAAAACATAATTGGTGTTAGTAGTGGAATAAGTTAATTCCCTTAAAATGAAATAAATCTTGTAGAAAATGATATAAAAAAATAATGAAGTAGTCATATCAAGTAAATAACAATAGATAACTAAGAGGCTTTCATTAGTAACATCACATGTACGACTATAAATAATAAATATAATTTTGATAGGCTGTCTTTTTTTTTGGAAGATGTATGGTAATTAATATAGGGATGATATATTAATGGAATAAAATTTTATCAGTGAGACGAGTCTCACAATAGAAATGAATACTAAGTTATACCATAATAATGATTTAGAATCAATAATTCTAAGTGATATTTTTGAAAGAGTTTTTATTCGGTAATAATATAAAAAGATTATCTAAAGAAAAGTTTTTCTTTGTTTTGGCCAAAAATTCTCCTGAAATTGAGAATATTAAAGTCACCTCTATACTCCTATGTATGAAATGTTTATAAAACCTTTGATGAATTTCAAAATTCAAGGGGATTTGCATTCCTTATGGTAGATGTGATTACAAAATCACATGTATTTGAGTATTTGTATATCGAGTCTTAATATGAACAATCTGTAAGTATGAATATGGGCTTTGTGTATTTTTAGTATTGGTTGTTAACAAGACTAAATGTGAATTATATGGGGACGTTTTTACTCTAAAACTACATGAAAATGGAATTTTTTTTAAAGATAAGATTTCAAATATTCATATAATAAACATAATGGAATAATTTTAACTTTGTTGTGTATAAATATAATTAGTTGTGTGTTTTCAACGATAAATCTTGTAAAATATGTGGAATTAATGGTTGTGAAAGAAACCATATGAATTAATTTTAATTTTTTTATATATATGTTTTCTACAAATTAGTATCATAATTTAATTTAATGGATAATAAAAGGTGTTAGTATTAATGGTTTAATATCCTTAAGTTATTTACAAAAATTAAGGAATTTTTATTTCTATGAAGATATGAGGTTTCAATAGAGAGGGAGAAGAATAATTTTTCTTCAATTCATATAAATTATTCTTAATGAAATAATAAACCAGTGACATTTTGATGGAATTGGAGTTCAAGTGTAATCATTAGTTCCAATATAACAAGTAGTATCAATATAATATTGAAGTGGTATGTCTCTCACTCTTTTTCTTTTAAACATTATAAAACACCATTTTGTGAGAATAATTTTGAGATTAATAGTTTTATGTTGAGTTTTCAATCCCATATAGTTCACACTTGATACCAATAAGTGACAAGAAATTATTTTAAGATATTAACAAAACTTTTGTTTAATACACCAATTAAAAAATAATTATTCTTAGAGTATTTGTGGAATATAGAAATTTAAAGATAATTCTCACCCAATATATTAATTATAACATTATACAATATGAATTTAATATAGATAACATGGTAAAAATTTCTAATATTGGGAATTCTAAAAAGAGGATTATTTTATGTTTGTATAAAATCCAACTTATAAAGTTCTTAAATTTTTATATGTGGGGAGATATATACCCCTATATTCAAAGGGGGTGAAGAAGAATGCTGATTTATCATTTTTAGAAAGTTATTCATATGATTAATAATTCTATTAATAGAATATTTATTAATTCATATTTTTTCTTAAAAGTTACAATTCATGAATTTATTGTCCTTGTAAGGATATAACTCATTTTCCAAAGCATTGGAAGAATATATTTTGTTGGAAAAAAACCCAAGGGATATTATTGGTACATCCAAAATGTCTGTATTTGTTTTTTAAATGATTTTGTATATGGTTTTAGGTTTTAGAATGTGGATACATAGCAAATTATTGGAAAAATACTGATTTTCTTGTTATTTATATTTGATATTTTGACAAAGGCATTGTGAATATAGTTTGGATAGAAGTCATGGTGTTTATATTTAGTGAAAATTTAATTTTCAACACTTTTATAATTTCATGTACGATCAATAATGGATGGAGATTATTATAATTTATTTTGGATTTTAATTTAATTGTATTAGAGAAATATAAGTTCACTATACAATTTTCATTACATTAGAAATTTTGTTGGATTTGTTTATATTAGAATTATGTTTGGTGAAGCTGTAGTGGGCCATTTGGTTTAGATAAGTGTAATTGTGACTTTACGCAAAAGAATATTCCCCACACATGGTTTTCTATATAAATATATATAACATATATTTAAATAGGGGTTAATGGTAAAACATGGTTGTTAGTTGTGGGTAACACTCAATAATTGAGGTCACATAAGTCTCCCTTACATTCATCAAGGACAGATATGTTTAGATCAAAAATCCAATAATGTTAACCGTACTAGAATATAGGTCTATCCTAGTTCACATCTAGGATCTTAAATTGGGAGTAAACCTTGACTATAAAATTATCAATGATGTTTTATATTTGAATTTTTCAATAGATATATAGGGATCTAAAAATGGGAATAAAGAGGTATGTGGTGGAATTGTAGATGGTTTTTCATTCAAGGTCCACCAACGTGCTAACATGAAATTCATTCAATGATTAATAAATCTTCCTAATGCCTTCCATTATGGGTTTTCTGATGTAAAATAAAAATGGGAATCATGTATTCTCTATGACATGGATCTCAACATCTCTACTTCAAAAAATATATTACAAATAAATTATTATAACCATGAAATTTTTATTAATCATGTGGGATCCATTTAAAAAGAATATAAGAGACATGCAATATGTTGCCTACATCATGGTTCTTACATTAAGGGAAATTAAATTTAAATTTATAATATTATAATGAAAAATATAAGGGATATGAGATGTTTTGTATAATTGGTTCCCTATTTTCGGTAGTTTGTGATTGAATTTAGGAAACCAAATTAAAATCTAATGTGGTTAGTGTAATATGAGTTGACCTAGAGGTTGTATTTCAGTTAATGGAAGTTACTAGTTGAGTGAAATAAAGATTTATAATTGAAAATTAAATGTTTTCCATGGGTTTTAAGAAGCTAATATATATATATTAGAAAACATGGAGTTATTTTAATGATAATAGAGAAATGTAAATTATCTTAGAGAAGAAAAGGAAATAAATTTTCTATACCGAGATGATGTGAATTTCTTTGAACATTCATTAAAAAGAGAATGTCATAAAAGGTATATATTCTAGTAATTCTACGTCAATGTAATATTTTCATGTATGAGAAATGAGTTACACAACATTCATGGTATATTTTTATCTATATTTTTAAGAGAAGGATACTTTTACAAGGGGAGAAGCGATCACGATTTTTAATGAAGGGGAAATGAGATTTTAATCATTAAAAATGGATATACATGATATTTTATTTGTTTATTATTTCATTTATTCATGACGGTCAGAGAGACCACTTTATTTCCTAAGATCATAAAATCTGAGATTTATAGTTTTTCGTGTACATCGACACATTGGTGTTAACATGGTTATTTATGTATCCTATTTTTCATGAACCAATACTAAATCCATTGTTTTCATTACAATTTTATTTTATAATGAGAAATTTTAATGGAGGGAAATAAGTATTTAACAAATTGATATAATAAGATCATGATCATGGAATAAATATTACAGCTTATAATACTCTAACTCAAATATACCATGGTACAATACTGATGAAGGATCAATTGGACCCACAATAAAATTTTGAACTATTCCAAGTCTTTTAAATCAATACACACTCTATTTATGGATAATATGGTGAAAAAAACTTAGGAATCAATTAAATTCATTTAATATAGCCAATTAAACAATTTATTGAACACATTGCATTTAAAAATTGCATATCAAGCATCAACAAGATTTTGAAACAATTTATAACACATATTCTGTAACATAAATGGTTATTATTTTGGATGAAATGAATTTAATGGATTATATATTGGTATGGAATTTATTTTCAGGAAACATCAAAAATACACCTAGCTCATTGAAGTAGGAACTCATCAACCAAAATTTACTTTGATTGAGAATAACCATCCCGGATGAGAAACACTCTCCACAACCATTAAAAATATATTCTACCATGATCCAAACCTCCCCCATATCTAAAACAATCCCACATGTATTTTAGTGTTTTTAGAAAAGAGGAACTACATGGATAATAGTGGAAACGGGGATTGGCAGATGTGATAGAATTCATTATCTCACGTAATATTCTTGAACTCAATAAAGGGATGTGATAATGTTAAAAACATTTGAGTAGGATATCCCTTTTATAATCCATAGGGTTTTTAAAATTCTTGAAGAAATAAAATAAGTCTTTAGGACAAATAACCATATTTAATGGAAGATGAGAAGTTTAATTTTAACTGATACTAGGAAAACTGAATTGTTTGGACAAATTATATGAGAAAAATCTACCAATGATGCAAGAGCCACATGATGAGACCTGGGAATTCATATTTTTTAAATTCATTTTCTCCTAAACCATACAACAAAATTCTAGTACCAAACTATCAATACTATAGTGCTTCTCACACACATTATTCATGATTTCAACTTACTGTCCATAAGCTCTGCACCAAAATATTATTGAAAACGTGCCTAGAAATTTCCTCTGTGTTACACATGTTTTGAATTTGACCATTAAAATCTCGTCAAAGAATCCTATAAAATATTTAAAATTAACTAAAACACTCTCTACTTAAGGTTAGTTACACTTTTTACCACATAAATTGTGATAATGTCATACAAAAAAAGTGCAATTTATATATATTTTATATTTTAATATGAACTATCAAGGTATTAAAATGATACAAAATAATATAAAAATTAATATGGAATTTTTTATTTGATGGTATCAAATTTTCCCTAAACATTACACTTTATTCTCCAAAAAATATCATTAAAAATAAAAATTAATAAATATTAAAAAAACTCCACACCATAGGTTAATAGGTTGGAGGTCTGGGAATGAAATATAAATAAATCCATTGAGAACAAAATTCCACATAGATAACCTTTACCCAAAATAAACAATCGAATCTATAAGGATATATAATAACATAATACATACCATAGATCAAAACCATTAAAAATGAAGGGAAAAAAATAAATACATAACATTGTTCTCCAAACTATTCTGAATTAGTCTAAAATGGAGAAACAAATCATAAGAACATTATAGAAAATAAATATTTCCAAAACCGTGACATTTAATATAATGATAAAAATAATAGATATGATTCTACCAAGCATAAAAAATCATCATGATAACCATCTCAAAATACCATAAAAGATAACAACCAATAATGGGATTTGAAAATAAAAGAAAAATCAAGTCATTTGCCTAACACATCCCAATGAAACAAAAGAAGAACCAACAATCATGACCATTCCTAAACATAGAGTAACATGGTTTTTCATTCAATTAATGTAACTAAATATAGGGTTACTATTGGTAAAACTCATATAATAACAATCTATGGTTATTAATAACATAAAATTAATACCTAATAACACCCAAATCTAACTGGGAAAAAACAAATTCTACCCATTCAAAAATTAATGAATGTTTAATAAAAAGATAATGAATGATAATCACAAAATAACCCCCAATCCTATATGGTAAATTATCATGGTAATCTAAATGATGCACCAAGTGAAGATCAATTCATAAACTCTACAACTTTAAACAGATTATGATATAATCCCCAAATAAACCACCTCATGAAAAATCATTATTGTCATTTCTCATCACTTTAGCAATCAGACCAAGGGTCATGATATAATATACCCATAGTAACTATAAAAATAACAATTAAAAGATATGAAATTACTATATTGGATAATTATATGATGAACCAACAACATTATACTAATCAGGGAAATAACACCTTCCACTATATTTGTTGTCTAGGTAGAGGTAAGCACGAAGATGACAACATTTATATAATAAAAGGATTCAATCGAATGTTTTTCTAGGTTTAAATATTTCTAATTTTAATAAAATAAATTATGATAGTAATTCCTAAACAACACACACACTGAACCTAACACATTCATGTCTCCCAATCATAATAAACTTATCCATGGTCAAATGAATGGAAAAAATTTATGAGTATTCATTTCTTTAAGAAAATACATAACAAAATATCATTCCTTAAAGAACACATTTTTATAAGGAACAAAAACATGGTGTATAGAAACACAAGTTCTTTTATAAGACCAAAAATTAGAACACCCCCCCCACACACACACACACATACTGTAAAATCCCAAATTCAGAAATGAATTATAAAACATTTAGTCATAATTGAAAACCTATAATTTATTTTTAAATAAATTTATAATAGTATACATTTAAATAATCTTTATCCTTTTGAATATTCAAAATATTATATTTATTTACAATTTATAAATGACCACAATTAGAAACAAACCCCATGTTGGTAAACATTCTTTCTAGATAAATCACTGAAAAACATTTCTCCTCAAAATACATTCCAATTTTCATTATGAAATTAATTAGTTTCCAAAAAAATCATGAATCTCGATGTTATTTAAAATCAAGAAGTAAGGATTCAATTTAAACCAATTTTTATCATGAAACTTATGTTTCAACACAAAATATATATTTTACAATAACAATATAATTTATATATACTAGAACAAAACTAAATATAATCCCCCAATAAATAGCTAAAACTATTGAGAATATGGAATGACCTGTCTAGATGTTGTACAACCATGTATAACAAATACTTATAAATAAATAAAACCCTACTAAATATGGAATAATAAAATAATAATCCATCAACTAATTGCTGTAATAGAAAACTAAATTAAATATCGAGGAAGCATAATAAAATACACTAATAAAATCTCGAAGGACTGACAGAAAAAAATAATACAAATGAAGCTACAATTGAACCAATTTTTTATCTAACACCACTCACCACATCCAATATGTCCAACGATAGACCCAATTAGGATAATCAATTGTTGGGAACATGATAGTAGGAACAAGAGCTACACACTATGACAAAAAGGATATATTCTTGGTGTGAGAAAAACAGGACCATTAGGATATCATCAAAGATCCTATATTATTCCTTTAATATTATAATCCATAAATATGTGTCTGACCATAATTTTTAAATTAGGATTTTCAGATAATTAAGATTTTGAAATATAAGTAACATTATTAAACACATTATTTTGAATACCAGGGTAAAGATATTATAAGTATTACAAGGATAATCATGTATAATACAATAGTTTTAACCTAATGAATTGATCAATATTATTGTCTTACAATCTCAATACAAACCATGAAAGGAGGAATTATCAATTTTAAAACATTATTTCAAAAATTATAATTTTTTTCCAAAAACATTTAATATGTATTATTCAATACATTCAAAACATTCATATTTAGTAGAGAAAATTTCATGATCTTTATATGTCTGGTTCAAAATAAACCAAAATGATAATCCCAAATATTAACAACACAACATGAAATAAAAAAATATATTTGAAATAAAAAATAACAAATAATTAAACCAAAAATCAATGTAATTAAAAGGTAGATGTTATAAAAAATTGATGTGCATTGGAATACACTAAATCAGACAAATAATAATACAAAATTATGGGGATATATATGTACTCTAAAATGAATTATACAAATAATATTCTCCATAGGTCACATCTCTCTCCTGGGGCCTCTCATGGGAAATTATAAAATACCAATCAGTATCCCTTTGGGCCATTGGGTATAAAAACAAATCATTATTACAGAATAAAATTTAAATGGAACTAAAATAATACATAATAAAATATATTGTAACACACATTATTTATAATAAAAATAATTTTAAAAATTAATGTACTCATTGAATGTAACATAATGTAATGGCCTAAAAACACCATCATCATTCAAGTGTGAACTCATCACAATGCATTTCCTTCAATGAAATACTTATAATCTAGAATGGAAACACTATAAAAAAGTCCTAAAAACAAAATCATCCATGATTATAACTTACCAAAACCCAAAAATAATATCATATTAGTTTTATATAATCTAGAAGAAAGAATAATCATGGAGAAAGTATAAAGGTAGAAGATGAGAAAAGGATGTAATATATTAACATAATTAATACTCATTAAATTTATACTTGGAATACATAAAATCAATAGTATGGGAGGGGGAGGTCTTTTGGACTCTATATAGGGTTGAATGAATGTATTAATGTAGAAAATAATCCATTGGGACTTAAAATCATAAAATAGAAAAGGAGTAATTTCACTTAGAGGTGAAAATGGGAATCATGGATGGTTTGGACACAAAATTTATAAAACTGTATTCCAACAACAAATGATTCATTGGATAATACCTTCGAAGGCATATGGATTTTCATCAATGTTTATGAAATAATGAAACAACAATGAAAAATATGTCATAACAAAATCTCCTTACACCCTTACTTAATATTTTCTAATAACAATGCACAAGCAGTGAATGAACCACCTATATAATGATAGCCCATATGGTTTCCGATGGATTTAAGATGAATGGATCTTACCGATTGGTAACTGAAGAACCAAACCACGCACTACATAAAATATAATAAAATTCACATTTCTTAATAGCAGTAATAATTTTTCCAATAAACTATGGACATTATCAGGGTAATAGATAAAATTTTGAATATTTTTAAAAATTTAAACAAAATACTCTAGGTATTCCAAAATAATATAGAATATAATATAGATACAATTATATAAGGGATTCAACTGATATGAAAACTGGTAAAAATGTAGAATTACAAACCACTATCATACAATGAAATTTTATTTTTATTAAAAAATACTTATCATATTCGAATGTTTAATTTTATTTAAAAAAATTCAAAGGTGTAAGGTACTAGAGTATATTTTCTAGAATAAAAACACATAACATATTATGGTTATCATTTTTCCATGCATATGGGGAGAATTTACCATCAACTTACAAAGGGATTCCTTTAGGATTTTACATTTTCATTTCTTATAGCATTGAAATTTTTTTGGAATTAAATTACTAATGGGGTAGAAATTGGAAATTAGAACGGGAATGTTTAAAATGAGTTGGAATAGTGTTATATAATAGTAGCCAACAATTTTATTATCATAGATTATTGAAAATTGGGGATATGAGTGAATTTGGATATATGAATGGGTCCTTGATAGTTAATACTGATATCATAATGTATCTTGTAAGAACAAAAATTAAAACACATGTTTTTTTCTGAATAACTATCATCTGATCATAATGGAATTATTATACACCCATATTTTATTATGTGAAAAACCCAACCTCTTAAATTTATTTTTTTGAACAGATTCTAGGGAATCTATGTTCCTGTATATTTTCTCAATGTATGGTAAATGTATAAAATCAATCATAAAGGTGGAGAATTTTATAATAGTTTTATTTCTATAAAGGTAAATTTTTTGATTGGGTCATATTTATATGATCTACAAAACTCTATATATCTAGAGTAAATAATAACTCATCCACATTTTTTTTTTTGGAAATATGAATCTATAATTAATTATATAATGTGAATGAGGGGTAATGAAATGGTGGGATACTATTATAGGACTATCATAGGAGACTCTTTGTGAATTGGTAAGGGACTATACAAAAATATAGAGTAACAAATTGAAATGAAAGAATGTTGTGGATGGGCACCAGATTAGAGAGTTAGTTTTCAATATATACCATATATTAATTATACTCAAGTCACATGTATTGTAGTGGAATTGAAATGGTTTAGTCCTGATTTAATGATATTGAATGATAAATAATGTGAATTGGTAGGTCTTAAACACAAGGATATGATGGGTAATTTAAATGAAGGAAAATAATATTCAGTCATAGGATAGTATATTCATACACCCCTATGTATCATAGAATAATTTGAATTTAAACATATGTTGTTCTTGGTAAAGGGTCCATTGTATTGATCTATATCTTACACATGAGGTAGATTGGGATAGTTTGAAAGGATGGCTTAGATGAAGGAGAAAGAAGAAAACCTGGTATGATTCAACACAAGTCACAATAATATGGAATGATATATGATGGGGTGAGAGTGAAACATTATGATTAGTCTTAGGATATGAGATCATAGCATAAATACATATCCTTTAATAAAAAATAACAAGCCACATATATTTCTCATTCAATGGGGGAATTAGATCATCATTCATGGTAATAGAATGAAACCCATCATATGTTACATGACTTGGTTGGATTTGGTTCCCCCAAAATATCACAATTGGTATTTTTTACCTATATATTTAAATTCCCAAATATGAACATGTATCCTATAACATTGTTTGTATTCTAATACGTAAGATTAATCTGAATAAGGTATTTAAAATATTACACAAAAATTTAATAATAGTTACCCAATAAAACGAGAATATTGAGGTTTAATGAAAATATTACAAATAACACATCTTGTAGTCTTAATGTTATCACTTTTAGAGATGATGATTTTTTTAACTATCAGGTGTTAAAGATTTATAAGATATCAAGAATTTTTTTCCAAAGAAGATCTCACAGTGTGATATCAATGAAATAATGTTATGGGGATAGCCCAGTGAATACGAATTCTATATTATATATGTTTCTTTGGATATTCCTATTCTTGGACATCTTTATTGGACCTTAAGGTTTAGATTACTAATATTGTATGTCATGACTCATTTTATCTGATGTATTGTTGAAAACCATGATGATATATACTCATAGTGATGTTTGATATGTTAGGTATATCATAAGGGATATTAAATTGATTAAATAATTTTATAAAGGATTTATCCCTCCTATGTTAATGGAACCAGATATCTTAGGAACAATAAATTGAAATAGAATTATCTGATTAAGTTTATTGACCCGAATGTTTATTGAAAATTTTATTTTGGAGAGTCCAAGAAAGTTCAATCTTACATATAGGGAAATGATATATGTGTGAAATACAGTTGATGAGATATTAAGTGTATGGTATTTTATTACATAGTAGTCCATTATTCGATGTTTTTGTTATTGAAACATTAAAATACTTGTCAAATGACTCCTTGAGTTTTCACATGAAACTATTATTAGACTTTAGGAATGGTTGTCTAATTATATATAAAAATTTGGTTGGAGGGTTATGTAATGACTATATTCTCTATCTCAATTGGAATCTATTTTAATTTAATAATAATTAATTATTATTCTCAATAAATGGGAAGAATAATAATTATATATATTTTTTTATTAATTAAATAACCAGTTATTTGTGTTTAAAATATATGTGAGATTAATATTAATAAATATTTATTCCCTATTTATTGAATATTGTATTAAATTGGTAAATGAATGAGTTGTATAAAGATATTTATTTATTTATATAAATATTTATTATTTCGTATTAAAGAAGTGAAAAGAAGGATTGAAATTCTTGGTTAAGGGCTTGATTGAATGAAAATGATGATTTAATATCAGTTAAATAAATATTAATATATTTATTTAAGAAATGGTATTTGAATATAATTGGTGTGGTGAATGTCATGGGATATACTATTAATGAAATTATTATTATGTGACATTGGGAATATATCAGAAGACATATTTGATAAAGTACCTCAATAATTTTTTTTAAATATTTATCCCAAACTACATATTTCATTTTTCTAAAAAAATTTATGATGATAATTTTTCTTCACAAAAAATCCACTCTAAATAATTCATTAACAATTATAGACATCCCCCTAAATAATGTGCTCAAAAACAGGATAAAATTATCTTAGGAATTATAATTTAAAATATATTAATATAATTCTTCTTCCAATATTTAATTACATCTTGTTTCTTTCATTGGTGAATGAAAAAAAGTGTTTGGTTCCACTAAGATTACTTGTGTAGTTAAAATGATAGAATTCCAATATTTCTCTAGAAAAAATGTTTCCACTTTGTGAATTCAACTTTCGATTCATCATCTCATGGATGATTCAATGGTGGTTGTTTAATTGATGATCAATGATTGAATAATTATTAATATGATTCAATTCCTATATTAAATAAATTATATGTTAAAATATCGCTAATTTAAATATTTATGGGTTACATTGAGAATGTTTTTCAAATTTATCCATTTATGGATTGGGAAAACATTGTTTCACATTGAGAAAAAATATTCCACTATGAATCAGAACCTTAAATTCATATAAAAACACTAACACATTATTTTATATTTAATTTTTTTTCATAGAACAATTTTTCATTTAATTATTATATTTTTTATTTTTTACATAGTTTATTTAATCTGAAAATTGAAATAACATGGTCTTTCAGAATCAAAAATCCTTGAATAGATGAAGAATTTTAAAATAAACCATTTATATGATCTTGGGATACTAACTATAGGACATATTTACATGGTGAGTAATCAAAATTACATGCATTGTACCATATGTCAACCACTAATTTGTGTCATTTAATCATTATGATAAATTCTGACTCCCCAGGACTATAGTTTTTCAGGACAATAATCTATCACATGCCATGTATATGGCTCTTCCTTCCACCTAATTTAAGTAAACTCATTGAAGGAAATACAGATACAATCATTTTCTATTTGTCAAAATGTAGAGAAAATTATTTTAAAAAAATTAAAATTGAACCACATGATGTGTAATTGGTTTCATACATAATGTGAAAGGGTATTTACTATGAATATATCATGTAGTGATTTCCACATTTCATTCACGATATTAAATAATTTATCAATTAGATTCCATTTAATTTTAATAGGTGATGTGTACTATTAGGATACATGTTTTTACTACATGGGTATTTATAGGGGTATATTCCGCATATATACTCACTAGATATGTGTACAGATAAGCTATAAAGACTAAAAATCATAACTCATATAATTACACATTGTGTATACCATGACATTCAATATAGGAGTACGTGTTAATAAATAACACATTAAAAGACAAGAACTATATAGATAATTAGTCACACGACATATCATGTAATGGTACATATAGATCAATAGTTAAAACCTTAAATTTTATTAAAAAAGTTGTATAAGGATACAGGTTTTTCTTCAACTTTTACATTCATAGTACATATAAATTTCTAAATTAATAATAATATTTGAATTTTATTTGAAATTTATATTGACAAGAATCTCAGGGAATGGTTAGAAAATTAATTATGGTATATAATTATTTAATTTATAGGATGAATAAATTTTTAATTCTCAAAATTTATCCTAACAAATAACAAATTTGAATGAATGGTATATAGTTTTAATATATATTCACTATATCTTATGGATGATCATGGAGTTTAAAAACTTTTTTATTTTTTTATTTTTTTTATTTATTTTAACTATTATTTATAAAGGACTTTTAGATAAATTTAATTTTATATTAAATTTGATTATATGTATATCATCATTTCAAACTCAGAATCTATGATCCTATATTTACATTGTTCATATATGTTACCCAATACCATTGGTTCCCCTCATAAACGAGTTAGTACCAATATGTAATGGAAAGATCTCCCATGGGAGATAAGAATGTTATGGAATGAATTTAGGTGAAACAAACCATAATGACATGTTATATATTGGTGGAATGAATTAATTAGAGATTAAACCAATTCATAGAGTTATTCCATTGGGCCTGAGGATCGATTTATTTTTATCATAACAAACCAATAACTAGATAAAAGGAAATGATCAAATCAAATTTCCATTTAATTTTCTAATGTGAATGGTTATTTATTTAATTTAGGAGTTGAAATATTTATTTTATGTTCAAACATGATGAGATAGGAAAAATAAAATAAAACACATATCAAAATGAAATATAAAAATTGGATTACATGTAAATTATTTTTTCAAGACATAGAAAATTAATTATTTAATGAATATATAATTTTGATATGAATATAAAAAAATTATTAAATATTTATTTGTAAATTTAAAAAAATACATCAAATCTAATTTGAAAATATGAAATCATTCTATCACAATTGTTAGAATATAACCATTGCTTAAAATATTTGTCTGGCCCAATGGTAGGTCATTTTAAGTATTAGAGACCTCGATTGAAATTATTTGATCAACTAAACCAAGTCATCCATAAGGATTTTTCCCAAATAAAGATATAGTGTAACATGGAGGAATGTAATAATGTGAAATCGTATTTGGATATCAGTATTGAGGTGTCCAATCAACTGATGAAGGAACTGTAAATTAATTATGTTATAAATACCACCTACCTAAATACATTTGAATAATTTTCTGTTTCAATAATATAGATTAAGATATGGAGAATATTGGTCCTTATCCATTGAATATCCAGATGATATGATATTTCAAATCAAATGGATATTGTTATCAGGATGTGATAATATATTAGGAGACTAATAACATGAAATTTATTATGTAACACATTGAAATTAAGATAAAGTACTAAAAATATTCATTTTTCAATTGTTAAAAATTAATATTCACTTAACATTGAAATTATCCTTATAATCGATATTAGGTAATGTCAATATATTAACATGTGTAATATTATAGAAATGTTAAATGAACTTTATCATCAAAAAATGATAATGGAATAATATTTACATGTTGGAGTCCCCTATTATTAATGAGCCCTATTAGGCGAAAAGTGAGCATGAGCAATGTATCTTTTAGAAATAGATGCACAATTAATTTGTTTTCCAAAGATTAATGTTATCAAGCAGGCCTAGTAAAGTACAAAATCTATTTGAAGACATGGATGAACACAAAATTTTGTGTCTAATGTTCCATAGGTTGTCTGAATCTTAAGTTATTCTATTATTAATATAATGGAATGTAGATTTGTGATAAGGTTTATTGAAGAGTGGATTTTTCATCAATTGAACATGTAAATGAGAAAAAATATTTTTCATGTAGATAGAGATACAAGATAATGATTATTAATGATTAATACACTAAACATGTGTAAAATTGTATATATGATCCTCATGTCAAAGAAAGTTACCCCAAGTGTGAAGGTATGTTCTATGAAATTTATAATGGTTCTGAGAATCTTCCTATAGTGTATAGCTTGTATGTTATTATCAATAATGTATAGAGCTACTAAAATTTCCATGATAATGATTGAGAAGAAGTTATGAAAATTATCAAAACCCCAATATACATTATATGTAATTTCAATATGTATATTTAAATATGGAGTTCAAGATAAAAAAATATAAATATCTTGGAGTGTATGATATTACCTACTGTGCAGAAGACTTTATTCGTATGAATTCTATAGTGTAAAACCTCATATATATTATTTTTTAAGTCTACTATAAGAATTTGAAAAATTATTCTTATGAATTTAGGGAAACCATATTACTCTAATTCAATTATAATGAATTATTTAAAAATAATAAGTCTTATACGCTATATAGTATTTTTTAAGGACGTCCAGTTCAAATTAAATATATTTGTTTAAAATAATAAGTCGTTTCAGTAAGGGAATATGTCTTGTGTACTAAATATGAATTTAAATTAAAATAAATTGAACTACTTTAACATCATATTATTTTCCAAGAAAACGTAGGTCTTCATTACATTGAACACTTTTTAAAAATATATAGAATAATACATTACTTTTATACAATTTATATTACGATGAGTGAAGTATGTAAGGGGGTTTGTTTTTAATTATTGTTAATAAGCCTCAATAGGAAAGCTATAGTGTTCGTTAATGGATTGATATTCAATCCCTAATGTTGAACTGAGCTACCATCTAGGTAAATACATTGAAAATGTTAATTCTTGTGAATATTGTTTGTGAAATTTTCATTATGATAGTAGAATAGTGTTGTTGATATGGTGGTAATGTATATAACATATTAATAGAATTAATAGTGGTAATATGTTGTCCACTGATGGAAAAATATTAATTAAAAATGATAAATATTCTATGGAGGTAAAAAGTGTGTGTTAATTTGATAGAGACTCCTTGGATGATCGTAATAGTTATAGAGATTCTATGGAGATGAGTTGAATAAATTCAAGATATAATTTAGTGATATATTGACATTGAAAAATATAAATGTACATAGATGTATATGGGTGTTAGAGATTATTTTTAAAAGTGATTGAGTACTTTCATATGATTCATTTTCCTTAATGTATATTTCATTTAGTGTGACAGGTATGTATTACTAATATCATCACATGATTCATGAACTCCATTGTATTAGTGAAATCACACGATATAATTTTCATCTACATACTTCATAAGTTTCATTTTGAAATTTCTATGTGTCATTCGAAACTATGTAGGTTCTATATGAGACAAAATTTGATTTTAAATTATACTTCATGGATAACTAGGATTCTTGATATACATTATGAAGAATAAAATTAAATGGGATGATGATAGAACTAGTCTAAAGAATTTTAAACATCACAAAAAAATAAATGTGTTTGTTATTAAAGAAGGTTGAAGGAGGATGATGATATTCATGGACATTTTATTGAAGATTAGGGTCTTGGGTAATGTCTAGAAGATGAAAATTTGGAAATTAATTTAATTATATTAAAGAAAAATGAAAATGAAAATTAGATGAATCTCATAATGTACTATAGGTAATTATATATAAAAAGGATATTTATTTGATGTTTTTTTATCAAGGAAGGGATTCTGAAACTATAAATATGATGATTAAAAAAGTAAGAGAATATGATAGTGGTGAAACCATATAATGAGGTGAATATAAATTCCTCATATTATATGATATGTCACTTTTATGAAGATATAATGAGTATATAGCGATTGATAAATGGATTTTAGACACTGATGAAGGTGTTTCATGAGGAATACATGATACAAGATGGATAATAAATAATTATTTATTATAGATTATTTTTAAAATGAAATGTGTGGAAATTTATATTGGAAAAATAAAAATTACGAATATTATTTGAGATATATTAATGATCATGTATGTATTAAATTTGTGGTCTATTTTATTTTTTTCTCACAAACATATTATGAGTTAAATATATTTATAGAGAAATGAGATACCTTCTTGAGAAGGATGGTATATAACATTATTAATAAAATTCACATGACTCTCATGGAGGGATTATAGAGAATTATTTAATAAAAAGAAGTCTTTAGAGAATAAGTTTGAGACAAAGAAAAAGAATTTTTGGGTCAGGTGAAAAATTGATTCTCAATGAATCAAAAAGGGAGAAACCTAAATAAATTCATGATTACATATGAAGTAAATAATAAGAAAATGGAACCCAATTCCATTGCTATAAATTTGAATTATAAAAAAAAAGTGGGATGTTATTATACCTTCCTCTTGCCTATGATACTAATTCCTCATATGATACAGCGAGAACATGAAATTACACCTTAATAAGAGAGGATGCAAGAGAACTGAAGTGACTAGGACCATTAGTTTATTATTGAAGAGGAATCCAAAGACATGTTAATATGAATAGTTCAGTATAACCAAATAATTAAGAGGTATTATAAACATCAATCCTTGATTTTGGAAGATAATTTTTGGGATACATACTCATTTATTGGGTAATAGTGTAATGAATCCATTGTGAGGTGGATTCTATGATCTCAATAAAGATATAAATATAAAAATATTTTATTATTGGGTTTTTAAGGCATTAATCCATCATGATTTTAGAGATAAAGGTTTTATTTTTATGTATAATGATTTATAGTGTATAAACTTGTTCTCCAAACACAACTCAAAAATGGAAAAGAGTAGTCTTTCAAGGTCAAACATTGTAAATACAAATTTCCTATGAAATTTAAGTTCAACATATTAAAGTAATACTAATGGGAAAAAGGGTATCTTGAATAAATACTCTATTATATATAAAGGTTATATTAGAAATATACATTCATAAAAAGAAAAATGGATCACTTATTCACCAATCCCCAAATAAATGATCTCACAAGACCTCAACAGTGTTATAGGAATTAGGGAAAATATATGCTACCTCCCTAATATTAATGAGTGTTTTGGAGGTTCATTATCCAATAGAATTTGTGGTATACCTATAAACAAATGTAAATAATTTACTTAACCAGTGAACCAATGGTTTCATTAAATATTGTCTCTTTTTCTTGTGGTATGAGATGTTTTTATCCTTTGAATAGATAATCCATTGAGTTTTTTCTAACAAGAGGAATGAAAAAGTGGATAGAAAATATAAAAATTACATTATATAATCTCTATATGATAAATTGTACTCCATGAATATGGAAATTTAAAATTACATTGACCAATGGTATATGTTCTAAAATATAAATGATTGAAATTTAATGATTATGGAATCCAATCACCATATTTTAACATGAATATTTGAAGACATGTAGATGGATAATGATGATTATATAGATGAATACCAAACAATGATTCATGAGAATATTAAACATATTTTAAATTTTCTTGATAATTCAGGGGATACATAAATAATTATATGATGAATTTAACAAATAAATTTAACTCAATGATATAAGTATTGGAGGATACATGTGATTTATCTAATGACAAACGTAACAAAGCCATATTTAAAAATTAAATATTATAGGAACATGTTTCAATAAAATTAATCCAAGGGGGTGATTCCCTTCACATCCATAATTAATGAAAATAATATAGAGAATAGTGTGGAATCTTATTGAGGTACTAAAATTGAAAATGGAAGTAGTTTGAGGAATATGAAATACATATAAATTATTACTAAGCAATTGAGAAGAGGAAAATATAATTAAACATTATGTACTATATTCAATGTTTTAACAATATATTTATCATAAATTTCAGTATAAAATTCACAAAATAGATATTTCATTAATGTAAATTTTTTGATAAAAAAGAATAAAATTATAATGGAAATTAGTTAAAATTCACAAATAAGGTTCTCATAAGAAAAAGATTCTTTTAAAAAGTTCAATATTTTTTTGTAAAATAAGGATGGGAAGAAAATTTATCTTCCAGGATTGATCCATATGATGAATTAGTTTTTACCAAAAAATATCTATAGTTATAAATCATTATGATAAATAAATTTGTGAACATGAGGAAGAATATTAATGAAGTACTATGTTTATATTGATTTATAAATTAAATCATACAATTATAAAAAGTAAAAGATTAATAAGAGGTTATTGATTTTGGATAATTAGAAAATAAATGATGAAGTGATAGTGAGTTATCATAAAAAATGATTACTTCTTCTAAAGTGAAAATTTATGATTATGAAAATGTATAAGAATATCTAAAAAAATAGGTTAAAAACATGAAGATTTATAGTATAAAAACACATACTTTTTAATATAGAATGAACTATGAATATCATGGGAGAAAATTATAAAAAATATGTATAAATTTATGATAACTTATCCAAGGATAATAATAGGACACATTACAAGACCTATGTAATGACTATATCTAATTTTTTGGTGGAAAATTAATCTTTTGTCTCAATTAGTATAAATTGGGAAGACAATAGAAGAGGTGTTTTGGAAATGGGATGATATAACAGAGTCACTAAAATTTCATGAAAGAAGATTAAAGAGAGTATTTTTTTATAATGAACATACTTTGGAGATCAGATATTATTTGTTGATATGAGAATAATTAGAAGGATTATATGTGATTATCCCATTTATCATGAAGTGAATGTTGATCTAGTACTCAAGTCAATGAAAATTTTCGTGTATGTGGCTGTTTTAAATACCCGAACCACAGTATCCCATAGTCATTGTTTAAATTAATTTTTTATAAAATAAATACATGAAATCACATCCAAAAGGTCCAAATATTTTAGTAGTCATGATAAAAATGATACTTACTTCAATCAACATTTCAATTTGAAAATAAATAAATAATAATATTCTCTTTAGGAGCATCCTCATTCCCTCTAGAATATCAATATATATCAAACATAAAACATTTCCCAGATTTTTTGGAAATAAAAACCATAGAAATTTGTGATATGAGTTTACTATTTAAGGAATGCATAAAATAAGATCTAAAATGGATTGAATAATATGAAATGAATTAATGATGATCAAATAATTTCATATTAGTAGTCACATGAGTTCTAAACTTATACATGGATAAAGAAAATATTAAAATAAACTCATAGAAATAAATAACTAATTTCATAATTATGTAATTTCATATGATTAAAAATTGACCTTAACATTGAATCTATGAGTCAAGACATTTAATATATGGTCAGGGAATTATTCCAATATATCTACTTTAATGGGATAGTTCATGTCAAAATACTCAATATATTTTGTCTCATCAGACTTATAGGTGCTTCGTGGGTCTATGTAATTCTAATATCCACACAAAACCTAATAGTTCAAATTCATTCATTATACAGCTAAAAAATAATACAAAATCAATACACACAAAAACAACATTCTCTATTTGTTGAATAATCAAAATAACGCCATACTTTCTATATTAAAACTAAAACAAATTACCCAAAACATATTTTTTATGGTATTTGTTGATTATATACATAGTAAATGGAAATATTCAATACATTTTTTAATATATATGAGTATAAATTAAAAATCTCAGTGGAGAATTTGTTTAGGAAAATATAATTTTTCACTCCAAAAACACAGAACAAAAAAAAATAAAATTTCTAAAATATTAATGAAAATAATTTATTTAAATGGAATCTTGTAAAATTTTAAGGTAATATTCAAATAATTTAGTTTTCAAGATAGAGGGAAACATCATTAATGATCTATATAGAAAAAACATTCCTTCAAAACATTAGTAAAAAGGTAAAAAAGAACATCCTAGGGTAGATGATAGTAAGCTTCCTTTTTAAACAATTTGGATAAATTAATACATAGGAAAATAAACAATTCATAAATTATTATATTATAGTTAAATAATTCAATGACTAATTTTAAGGAAAATATAGTTGTGGAAGACAAAACTATTGACTGTGTTGGAAAACAAGGTCAGTTTTCCTTAAAAACATTATTATAATATCATCAGTAATTAATTAGAGGTAATTGGAATAAAAACATGTAATTTATATATTCAACCATATTAAAATAAAATTTATTCTATTTAAGGTAAAAATATAGAATAATTCCACCACCGAAGTCCCAAAAACAAAAAATCATTATAATAATGATATTTAAAATAAACCCTTACCTTTAGATGGACTTCCATATTATCTATCCAAACCTAATATATAATAAATAAGAATTTAACATAAAAATATTATAGATCCATAATAATATATATAATTCAATATCTTATATCATTATAATCTTTTTTGACCAATTTATGAACAATGTTATGTTAAATAATTATTTTGAGTAATAATTGCTTCATTTTTCATGTATGTTTAGATTGGTAATTTTGATCCTTTTATATTTATCATGGTACCAAAATAATTAAAATTTTAAAAAGTAGATAAATATAACATATATTAGATATATTTTTTAAATTAGATCATAAATGATATAGGTATATGGATGAATTTCACAATTCATTTAGACGGTAGTCCATACATATGCATGAACAATGTTTTGAATTTTTAATGTAGGGACCAAAATAAAAGTGAATAATAAATCACTTTTACATAATAATTATTTTTACATATATTTAAAATAAATATATTAAATCTATATTTCTTACAGTCAATATTAAATAAAAAATTAAAATGGGTCACATTTCTTTGTGGAGGTGGTAGTCCACACATTTTCATGGGTGATGTTATTGTTTTAGAATGGATTAAAATATAATAAAGAATATATGATATTAATTTTATAGAATTATAAGTTCCTCATAAGTAAAATATATTATCATTAAACCCATCATGATTCAAATCGATAAAATATGGTTATTAAAAATGATTTGTATCATTTTATGGAGATAGTAATCCATACTTAGACATGAGTGACACATTGACATTTAATTTTCTAGAAAATTAGGTGAATAACTATGGTTTCATAAAAATAATAAAATTTAATTGTATTTAGGATAATTATATTATTTATTTTTGATAAATAAAATATATTTAAATGATGTAAAGGAATAAATTATTTGATAGTGGTTTGGGAAGACTATTACCTTTTCTTTGGGAGGCCTTATCAATATTCATTCTTGAGGATCCTTGGGTTGGAATTTCAGGGAAACAATAACATCTATAACATGTATAAGAATGTAATTAAGATAAGTGGACAGTTTTAGTACACATTATCTTACTATAAATTCTATAATTAAGTAAATGATGTGGTACTGTTTTATAAGGGAGGTAAATGAAACACAAGGAATTTCTAAAAAAATTAAAATTTATTTACTTTATTCACACGAAAAATTATACAAAACATTCATATTTGAGAAGATAAGTTAGCTTATTGTTGAAATAGAAAAAAATAGTATTTTATCAATTTTCACAATAAAAATTTATATTAATGGTGATGTTTTATTTTTTATGGATTATCATCGCAAATGACCTTGGGATGGGTGTCCGTTACAAATAGATCATTGTAGAAGAAGGTGTCGTAAATATAATTATTTGTGATAGTCTATTGTGAAAACCATTTTTTGTGATAGTTATAATTTCCAGCACAAAAAAATATGAAATATTATTTAGAACCCTTTTGGGATGGATAAATAATATATCTTTGATAATATTTCATAAATTATTTATAAATTAAAAATATTTTAAAATGAATAAAAAATATTTAAAAAATTTTAAACATACATAAATGAAATTAATTATTTCAAATATATTGTGTAAATGATACAAAATTAAAAAGCAGTCATAAAATATTCAGAAATCATTAAATGGACTCAGTTGGAGGAGGATCACATGATATAATTGGAGAAGAAATATGGTAGAACAAATTTTATCCACAACTGGCCTTATGATTTTGTGGCTAAATTGACGATTGTGCTCACATATACAAGTATCCCATGCCTTTTTGATAAGACCTCTCTGACTATCAAAAATAGGAGAAAATAAAATCATTAATGCAATTTAATTTTTGTTTTAATAATTCAATAAATCATTAAAAATTATATGTTATTTAATAATGTATAATCTAGTGGTTGGACATGTGGTCACACACGGTAATGGGTACCAAGTCCATTGACACCCATAGATTGGAGAAATAATTTCCCAGAATCGCACCTGCCTGAAAAAAGGATAAAGGCTAAAAAAAATTGATAAAAAAATATAACCATTAAATTATTATCAAAATTAGTACACTTACTTAATATAAAATGAATTCTTATTAAACTATTGAACATGCCATGGTTAATGAGGATCAAAAATCAACAGAAGGTTGTCTCTCTGGAATAGGAACAAGAATATATAATCGAGCAAGACCATTCCCCCTCATATTAGGCGCACCAGCCTAAGGAAGAGGAGATAAATCTAGATCATCATTCGGTTGTTCTGAATTAGAGAGAGAACGTAATAAATCATCATGATGATCATAACCGTCCATCGGAAATAATTATTTTCACTAGTAAGAGAGTGTTAAAATAGATATGAAATAGAAAATAATAATCAATGTCAGAATAAAATAATGTTACATATAATATATTGTTAATAAAAATATGAAATGTAAAAAACTAATAAACATCAGAATATGATAATTACATGAAACTAAATACCTAAATATAATAAATCAATCATTAAATTTATCACAATTTTCATTGACATCATTTTCTTCATCCTCACCGTCAGCATTGTCAACTTCCATACGACTTTCATTTTTATCATCCAATAATAGTTCATCAGAATTAACATATCATCATCCCTTAACTGAGGGGTTTCATCATCCATATTTATATATCATCAGGTAAGTGATATATTTTTGGGTATTTATTAAAAAATTTCAATATGTTGTGTTTCCATAAAACCATTTTTATTTTCAATAAACTAATTATCACATGTTTTAATTTTTATCACACAACACCAGTACCTCATGTATCTAAAAAGATCACAGTAATTTCCATAGTAAATATGATGTTCTTGATGTTCAAACATAAATTATTCATTTTATGAAATAAGACAATTATGTTTAATTCCAATGACTCCATATCATGGATGAGATCACAAACCCCATTCAGTATCAAACCAATGACATTTAATCATTGTAACACAGTTTGTTCCCAAGTATCATTACTCAATTATATCATCTTGAATACCATAAAAGTAAAAACCACTTTTCTTATGATTATATCAATTAAATTTAACACCACCATTCATTGATTTCATTGAGTAACCATATATGTGTGTATTGAATCGAAATACATTACCCTGATACCCATTATAAGATTTTACCATTTTTAGGGTGGATTATTGAGAACATATAATTGACAGTCAATTTTATTTTCATGTTGTGTTACCTGTGAACAATAAAAAAATTTAATAATATACATCATTTGAAAATATATTTATTATTCCAAATGAAACTTTACATGAATATATTAGAAACAAATATGAAAATTTTTGTATCCTATTTTCCTTAAGAGTAGTAGATGTAATTTTTAGAAATAGATTTTTGTTATGATCATCATATAGTTTATAGAAAAAGGTAATATAATAAAGATATATTTTATAAATATTTAAAAATAATAATAACAATGTAGTGCTTACTACAGAAAAACATGTCATTTCGTTATAATTCAATAGAACATAAGTTTTAGCTTTGGGAATTTCTTTATCAATATTCCATCGCTCACAATACTCATCGAAACTAATATCAAGATGATTATAAAATGAAAATTAATGGTTTGTGAAATCATTAATATTTTTCTCATTAAAATCCATCTAATTATGTTTTGATGAATATTCCAACTGAATATAGTAAGGGAAGAAATTTTAATTTTTTTCTTACAAGTTTACTTCTAAAATCAACCCTCTAACTGATTATTTGTTACATAATGTGTTCTTTAATTATTTCATCAATCTCTCAAAAGGAAACATCCATTATAATTGTACATTCCCTCCGCATTTAGCTTCATATATCAAATTAAATTTTAAATGTTCCATGGAAATAATGATTCTCAGTGGGAATATTTTATCCATTTTACAAAAAATTAAAACAATGTGTTTTTCTACGAAATTTAAATCAATATAATCCAATGTTTCCACAAAAATATATAAGAAAAAAATTTATTTTAGTCATTATGTCCCATATTTGATAATTCAACATCTCTCTATGAACAATAAAAAGTAATCTTCCCATTATGGTATGACAATCATGAATTTTCAACCCGATAGTATTCATATTTTTGATGCAGTGAGGCAAATTAGAAGAATAACAATCTGGTAATCAAAAATCTATAATAAATTGATAAAATAATAAAAAATTTCCTTTACAAAGTGATAAGGTTTTTATTAGATTAATTAATTTGGGCGATCTTTCATTTTCAGAAAATTCATATTTAGGACATCTCCAATTCTGCGCAAGATCTAACCATGCCTTTAGATTATCTTTGGTCTTACCAGGTGTGTCCAACATGTTATAAAACATGTTATCCAAAAAATTCTACTAAATATTAATTACATATAACATGTGATGAACCATCAAATAAAAAAAATATAGAAGGTTCTAAAAAATATTCTACTTTATCTAATTATGATCTCTCCCAAAACCATTTAACTATAACTTGTTTATGGTTGGTTCAACCTTAACATGATGTAATGGAGAGACAATATATTTTCCATGATTACCTAAGAGCACTAATAGAAGTGAATCTATTTCAATTTGACCTTTTTTGAAATTAATTTTTTTTTCATTAAAGGGTGATCTATAGGAATAAATATCAAATGAGAGTCAAAAAAAATTATCTATTCTCCCATTTCAAATATTAATGGGGTTTTTCATAGTCATGATGTATAAACATGATCATAGTCTATCTGTTCTCCATCTAGATAATGTACCATATGCCATAATGTCACTGAATTTCCATATTAATGCAACATTTAATATAAATTTATGATCTACATATATATATAATTTATTCACAAAGTTGTTACATAATGAAATTAACATATCAATTAGTGGTTTCAAATAAATAACAATATACTTATTTGGATGCCCTGAAACTAACAGCAAAAAATATTTATATGCTTCCTTCATCAACATATAAAGATTCAAGTTGTATGCAGTAATGAAAGAAATCCAACAATAATATTAATTGAAGTTATAACTAAATGGAAAAAACCCATTAGTAGAAAGGCACAACCCTATGTTATGAGGTCCTGAATTAAAAGTATGGTGCATCTGATCAAAATTTTTCCACCAGTCACCATAAAATGGATGATTTATGTTTTCTATGAAAAAAAATTTTGATTTCTTACATTTTATAAAACCAATTGGGCTGTGAGACAGAAATAAACACTATAAATGATTTGTAATTGGAAAATATATCAACTGTTTCATGGGATCTATGGAATGTCTTTGTTTTACATATTTATAACTCAATTCCATACATGTTGGAAAATTAACCATAGATTTATATTTACCGTAAAATAAGATGCATCAATTTGAAAATTGGATGGATGTTTTGAAATCGTAGACCCAAATTATGAATGGACCTTTTACTTTCATAGAATCTTACAGGTAATGTATTTTCACCAGGATACTAAAATGTAAAAAAATAAAATATGATCAAAAGAACTATTTGACGTTCCAAAAGTTTATTTAATAGCCATAAATTTTGTTACAGCTTCATGTTTTCTCATCTAGAATCACAGATATATGGACTCCTCAGTGGATTGCATCAAATTGTAAAACAAAGATGATTAAGATTCAATATTTGGAATGATATTCTAAGAAGTGGTTTTAGGAAAAGATGGACCAACTCCCTCATGTATGAAATTATTAAATGATGGATCTAGTACCATTTTCTTATTTTGTACCGAATGTATTTCACCAAATTGATACCAAAAATATATTCTTTCTGAAATCCATAACATAGTAGATGAAGTCCAACAGTGTCAAATGTTTCAAATTCCCTAAGACCACATTTCTGACATGGTCATTCAATTTTTCCTTCAAAATCAAAATCTCAACATGGTGATGTAAATGATATAAAGGATTCAATACAATTAATGTAGAATGAATTTAAAAAAGATGCATTTGGATTATTCTAATTATTTATCTAATAAGGATCATATAATAGATATGGTTTTCGACTTCATGATTACATAGATATATAAAAATACTATATAATAATTATTATTATAGATGATGTTGACTAATTTTAAATTACTATTATATTTTAACACCTTGAAATATTCTATGTGAAATATGATCTGACTGAGGAACCGAGTTATCACTGGATTATAAGGCCCATAGAGGCTCGACATAGATAAAATAAAAATTCATAAAATATTATTTCAGAGACAAGTTATTTCTTGGAAATAATATAATATCTCATGAACATTGTGTTGTTTGAGACACACACTATTTTTTATAACACACTATTTTTTATATTTTTTTGATATTTTTTAAAATTATTATTATGATATTCCAATCATAGGTAATATTTACAATTTATTAATTATAAGGACTCGTTTATTGGGAAATATTATAAATAATTTAAATTAACAATATATTTTTAGTAATTATGATTATTTAAAATATATAATAATTGTTATAATTGTTAAAAAAAAGTATAAATATATTAATAAAAATATTCCTAATTATTAATAACAACATTTTTAAAAAATAATTCCTATTTTACATTTTCTTATTTTTCATTAAACCAATTTTTAAACATTTTTTAATATAAAAAATTCATATAAATAATGTTTAGTTAAATTGTTTTCATTAAATTAATTTTCCCATCAATCTTAAAAAACACACCTTTCTATTTATTTCAAACATTCTCAATATATATATGACACATAATCCAATCTATTTACATAAAATTAATTTTTACTGTTTTTTCAATTAAATTAACATATCAAATCAATATACATACATACGCTCGCACACACAAATGTTTTTATATTTTCTTCATTTTAAAAATTATTAATAATATATTGTAATTATCACTAATAATTAATATTTATTATTAATATTATGTAAATAATTATTTATATATATTTATATATATATAAAGATTTATAAATTGATATAAATATTGCATAATTATTCTAACAAGATTTATTATACTAATATACCAACAAGATTTATATATACATAGATATAAACAAACATAAATATTAAATATAAATTCTTAATATTGGATAATTAATTATAAACTTTTATAAATTATGTAATGATTATTATTACTTAATTAAATTATTATTAAATTAGTTTGAATTATTATATATATGTATACACTATTTTAATAATTAATATAATTATAGAAAATATATTCTAACTCTTTTTTAAATAAATAAACATGAAATATATATATATATATATATATTAAACCCTTCATGTATTTTAAAAATATTTCTATATACATATTCAGGTATGAATATATATATATATATATTACACAATTTCATTATCAAAAATATTTTTACATGTTTTTTAAAACAAATATTTATATCACACATATATATATATATATTAAATACCTAACACATTTTTTTAAAACGTTTTGATACGTCTTTCTATATATATATATATATATATATATATATATAATTAACTTTACATGTTTTCTAAAAACATATATATACATATATATACATATATATTAATATATGTAGATGAATGTATATGTATATGTATTAAAAAGAGCAAACAAATATATATATATATATATATATAATTAAAAAATATCCAGCTTCTTAAATATTCATAAATTTATATAGAGAATTTATTGTTCACTTATATTTATATGAAAAAAATTAATAATTAATCAGAGTATTATTTATATGAATTTATAAAAAAATTATTAATTAATATAAATATATAAAATATATTTTGGAATTTTTTTCTGCAGATCTACATATCAAATTTATATATTAATATATAAAAATATGCATGTAGACAAACATATATATATATATATATATATCACAAATAATAAACATATTTTCAAAAGCATTTATATGTATATATATAAACACATTTACATATATATACACAAACATTTATCAAAATTAACATGGTGAACAAACATACTTATATATATAAATAAATAAATAACAAAACACTTATAAATATCAAAATTAAAAAATTGTCATATTTTCTAAAAATCAATTAAAATTAATTATATGAACCTGATTAAAATCAAAATACAGATAAAAAAATTTCTTCAATACTGAATTCCAAAACAAAACATGAAAATCAGATAAATTTCTAAACAATGGTTTTAACCATACAAATATATTTAACATTTAACCCCAAATGGGAAAAAAATAAACTTGATTAAAATCAAAATAGAAATTAATACAATTTCATCTTTCCAAAATATCAATTAATGGTTGAAAATTAGATAAATTTCTAAACCAAGGGGCCAAACTTATATATTTAACATTTAAACCATATATGATAAAAAATTGATGAAAATGGAAGAGTATTCTATATATGGGAGATCTAAGTCGGAATCTGCAAAAAAATGGTAAGAACAGAGCCACACAGAGTAAGTGAAAAATGGTCGACCATGCAGTTTACTACGGTAGAGGGAGAAGGATGAATGAAAGGAGTGGAGGAAGGAAAAGAGGGTCATACTCTGTTAATATTTCTAGTTTTTTATGATGATAGATTTGAGATAGAATTAATGTTATCGCAAATTGTTTTTCGCCGGGATTATTTGTGATGGATACTACGTCCCGTCACATGTAATCTCATTCCTATTGGAATTTGGGACATATTTTGTTAACCTTCTAAAAATCCCAAATTTATTATTTGTGTGGTGGGTGGTGGGAAATTGAATCAAAAATAGTTTCTAAGGATTATTTATTATGTCGAGAAAAAACCATTATTTTCAATAGACTTTATAGCCCATCACAAATAGTAACACAAAAGACACTATTTGCGATAGGTCATTTGGCTATCTGAAATGACCCATTGCAAATGTCTTAAATTAAATTACTATTTATTTGGTATTTTATAACTTATCATATATTAAATCCCCAGAGTATACGAATTTTATCCTCTATGAAAGAAACATATCATTCACTCTTAATGCGTAATTATTTTTCTTATAAGCAAAAAAGATACCATAAATAGAGAAGTGAAGAAATTAAAGACTATATCTTATCCCAACCATTTTATTTCATGATTTCAGTTATTTTCAAATAATTTAATAACATATCATTTTCATAAAATATTATTAATTCCCTTTTTGAAAATATTTATTTAATTTAACTTCAAATATATGAATACAAATTTTTAATTAGAATGAAAAATATTAAAATTTCAATAATAGGTTCTATTAAACAAAAAAAATAAGAATCCCAATGACTCACACAACTTTTATTACCTTTACAATTTTTAATATTGTTTATCTATTTATAATTAATTTAATAAATAAAGCGTCATCATTGTGTAAATGTTTAAGGTAATTATAAAATAAATAAAAAATATAAATAAATCAAAATCATGAAAAAAATATAATTATAAAAGTAAAAAATATATATTAATTAACAAAAAATCCCATATGATAACAAAAATTATTTTTTTAAAAGTATTATAGTTGTATTTATTAATTTTTTCAAATATTGTTATGACATTTTCATTGAGAAGTATCTATTAATGAATTAATGTTCCAGAGTAAGATGTTTATATTGGAATGAAATTAATATAATATGAATTTGGATAGAAAATGGAGAACTTAACAATTAGTATTATAATATATTAACCTGATTTACCATGTACTGTGTTGATAAATTTTAATAAAGTTGTTATTAAAAAATCATAAACATAAAAGAAACATATTTATAAAATGTGGACAACATGTGACCAAATTTGGAATCCATTTTTAAAATAAGTCAATACTATTAATTATAAAAAATTAATTTTATAGTATGTTCATAAAAAAGATAAAAACCATTTTCTTAGAAAAACATATTTTGAAGATAAAAAATTAATTTATTCTATTATCGTGCTAAAAAAAGAACATGATTAATAAATATTTTTGTGTATTTATAACATATATATTTCATTAAAATTAGGACACAATAGTTGATAATTGAATTTATTTGGATAAAAATACATTTCATGTCACAAACTGGGGAGGGGATAGAGGGAGGCACCATGTGATAAGTTACCATCCCTACCAAATCTAGAATTTGGAAAGGGAATACAGAACTAGGGATCATATTTAACTTCATTCCAAATCTCATAAACTCTTTTATATAGAAATTCATACACAAAACATCTCACGAATATTTAACAATAGATCTTGATAGAAATTTTTAGCATGAAATTTTTTTCTACTATGAGATACACTAATGTCAAGATTAATGGATCTACCTATAAATTTATTTTCCTAAGCTGAATTAGGTTGGAATAGATTTATTTATATATTTTCATCCTACAAGGTTTTTATTATAATATTTTTTCTATTTAATGAACATTAGGATCCATCTCAAATCTTGAGTGAAATATATTATTGTTAGAAAACAAAACAAATGGAAGTTGTTGATACAAACAACCATTGATTTATAGAGAACAAGTTATTGACATATCCCCCACCATATTAATGGCTCTCTCAAACTTCTAATATGTATGAGTATAATAATTAGTATTGAAACATAATTCCAAATCTAAATCCTACTGAAGTCATTTCCCAAAATTGAAGGTACACCTTAGTTCCCGATTTGAAAAAATAGACAATGATACTCTATGAAAACATACTTAATAATTAATTTATATTCTAGAATTTTGATCAAGAGATAAATCTTCCCCAATTGAAATGATTTTTAATAAAACATTATGGTGATCGACTATAACCTAAATAACATTGTGGATTTCTAATTTTCTAGGGAGTCTAATAAAAAAATCCCTCGAGAGTTTTTTTTTCATTTCTATTATGGTATGGGTAATGGTTATGACATCCACATAGACTGAAGTCTCTCTTATTTAACCAAAAACAATTACAGGAATATTGGTATATAAACTGTAATATATCTCATAATTTTACCCCCATAAATAATATTTTAGATATCAATATAACTTCATACTACTATAAGGAATTAAAATGATGAACTATATGCTAGATCGAAGAATACCTCATTCAATTATAGTATTGACGAGAAACATAGTCATTTCTTATAGCTTATTATTCCCACATGTCCATAGTTTAACTCAGAAACATTCCATAATGTCTTCGATAAATCCACATCTACCTTCTACACATTCTCAATCCTCTTATTGGAGGATGGATAAACATTAATATTGGAATAATAATATCATTTCACTTTCATAATGATTTAAAATCTATTTTTTGAAAATAAATATATATTTCATCTATTATAATTCTCAACATTAAAAAAATTCTTGATATTTTAGACTCATACCACAATCCACCTTGTTTTCCTTTCCTGGGTGGTAATGTATGGGAAATCATAATCCTGGATTAGTTCAAACTATCAAATATGGATAATATTAAACTCTCTCTATGTAAATATAATCTTAATGATTATATGATTATTATATATATTACAGTTTACCCCATAAATATATTACCTCTACATTTTTAATGAAAAAAACTACCACTAACATAAACCATGCGTATGATAATATTTCTCTTGAACCTTCAATTGGATTGAGGTATGAGCTATCACTATAACATTTTGAAGAAGGATGCATCCTAATACACTCTTTGATGTATCACTATAGATGACAAAAATTTTCATTACTCCATGAAGTACTAATTATAATGACCTTAAATCTTCTTTACAATGTTATTAATAATTATCAGGTTTTTAGTTAATTGTATTATGAAAAAACATGAAATAATGTATAAGTCGTGAAATTTATGTTTTGGTCTACCTCATGTTTATTATGATTACCATGTGAAGAATATGAACTGGAAGTAATGTTCAGGGGACCCTAGATAACATGACCCATGTTATAATCCAACTTATATCAGGAATATTGTACATACAATATGTCATATTAGAAAATTATTTGAAATTACTAAACTGGCCATGCATTAAAAATATACATAATATTTGTTGATGAACCTACCATGTATTGATTGTAAAAGTAAAACATGAGCTATCAACCTACCATATTAAAAGTGAGAAAACTCTATTTATGTCTAATAATTACTATGTGTATATATATTTTAATTGATAACTAGAAATAATTCTTACTAGTTGAAGTGATGTAACTACTATGAGTAAAAATTAATTGAATGATTAATGCCATAAACCTACTATGTGATCAAATGGATTGAACCCATGAAATAATAAACCAAACATGCATATTTTTTGTGCCAAATAAACTACCAACTGGACATTTGAAACAATATCATTTTTTTAGAAGACACCCTGTATGTCAAACTTGGCAATGAAGATTGTTCAAATATTTAATAACCTATTTTAGAAGAATTAATTCTTTTATCAGATTAATTAGTGATTCTTTTATTTTAATCCATTTACCATATTTGGATACATATATTTTTGTGTAAATGAAATAATCATATGAATATATTAGTGAATATATCGATAATAATATAGGAATAAACACATAAACCTATGTTATATATAGGATTAATTCAACATTTCTCATGCAACATTTTTTGCTAAACCTTCTTTGAAAACAGTTTGATGTACATTTATTGATATAAAAAAATCAATACAGAAAACTGAAGTTTCTCAGATTGAGAGTCACCATATCTTCACATTTCTTATCTTTAACATTTTTTGTTTATAATTTTATTACATTTTATTTTCTAATTTACATATTAATATATTAATGTAGTCAGCAACACTTCACTTGAGTGATCTAACACTCTGTTAAAATTATTTTCATTATTAATCTTGAGTATATCTCTAAATGATGTGTGTGCAACCTAGAATTCTGTACTCCTCTATGTAATTGTGGAAGAGGCTTTGTATTTTAGGACATCCTTTGTAAAAATGTCTATAAAAAATATGATCTAGGCTGTTGTTCAATTTATTTAATAAGACATTTGATGGATGTGTTTTATAGGAATTTTTTTTATTTTTAGGTCTTGAATAAAGACTAAATCCCATTTTTAATTTTTAAATTTTCATTTAATATTTTAATTTTCATTATTTTAAATAAAAAATATATTCAATTTTTTTTCAAAGAATATTAATAAAAGTTTACTTTGATTTTTTTCATTAACAAGTATTATTTTTATGGTATTTGTTTCAATTATAATTTTTTAAAAATTTTAGAGGGAATTAAAAATATTTTTAAATTAGTTTTGAAAAATTATCAAAGAAATATTTTAAAATAAAAATTTAATTTTTTAAATATTTTAATTATCTATATTCATTTTATAAATTGGGGATATTTTTATTAAATTATTATCTTATAAATATTTAATTTGAAACACAATTCACCACCCTCTTGCGTTGTAGACTCCAACTATGATTTGATATTAGATGTTCAGAATATTCTTTTTTTACTATGACCTAGTTTGTTCAAAAGTTATTATTTTATATTAGTTATAAATTTATATATTTTTGAAAAATACTAAAAATTATTGAGCTTCCATTAACCTAAATAATTATTTTAATAGAAAAACGATGATCAATGGAGAATTAAAAGGAAAATTCAAATTAAGAGAATGAGATTTGATATCTAGATTTCAATTCTATATAAATACAAATTAATAAAACCTAAATGAAATAAAATAGATGCTACTAAAAAATACTACTATTATTCAAATTTTAAATAAAAATAACTATTTATGTTATTATTTTTAAAAATAATGATGAATAGAATAACCCCTTGAAAAATTTAATTCAGAAATATGGGAAACATTGACTATTTATCAAGAAGAGAAATCAAACATTAATGAAATATTATAAAATAATAACAATAATAATTGGTATAATTTTTGGATGAAGCGTTATGAATCCATTTTTATATGAATCTCTTGATTAGAAAATTTTTCATCATGAATAATGCACATGGAAATACAGTTTTTAAAATGGATAATATAATACCACTATAGGAATGTTTTCTAGTTTTGTGGAGATGAACATTTATCTCTGTTAGAGAGTCCAATAAATTTATTAAGTCTCTAATGAAATATCCTATTGGAAAAGTTGTTATGTATAGGGAAGAACATATATTAAATTAGTAATTAGGTTATGAAAGCATTGACTGTATTAGCATTCAAGAATATTGAAACAAATAAAAAATATTAAATATGAAAGTTCAACTGATGATGACTCATCTGATGATTGTTGTGCGGAAATGGTTCACCTATCCATATGATTCAAAAAATTATAACCGATGAATAAATTATTCAAGAAATCTAATTTTCGAGTTATGTATGACTACAATGTGAATTGGCTAGAATATTTGAAAAATGTTGATTATAGTAATGAACAAATTTTGTATATGTGAAAATGAATAGGAAAAATTAATTAAAAAATATGCATGTTGAATGAAATAAAAAGGAATGAGGAAATATGGAAAAATTATATAAATTATATGAAATTAACCTTGAGTTCATCATAAGACATATAAAATAATTTAGAATAAAGTAGATATGCCAAAGAATACCATTCCAATATATTATTCCTAAAAAATAAATTATTGTATTAAATATATTTCATGAATCTTATTAAAGTGCATGTAATATTTCTAATAATGAAAATTATGAATTAAATATGTCTAGTGGAGAACTGTTGAAATAATTAAATATTCTTGAATAAAAATTCAATGAACTTAATGATATATTAAAAAGATTAAAGAATCAAAATTCCATTTCATCTCACATTAAAACTAATTGTGATGTAGTGAAGAGAATGAGTGATAAAAAATTATTAGAAAACAATGAACTTAAATTATCTAATTAGAAATTAAATAAGTAAATTTAATTATTTACTAATTGTAAAAAAACTAAATCCCAAATGATTGGAATGAAAACTACGCAGGAGTATACTAATAAAATTGATTTCCAACATGAATATAGAATGATATTCAAGAACATATTTTTTTCTTGTTATAATTATAAAATTCATATAAAAAATTCATAATCATTAGGTCGTAAAAAATTATTTATTTCTAAAAACATAAAATCAATTTATGGTAGACCAATTAAACAATTTTGGAATCCTATTTCTCTTATTAATTACATTTCACGACCAAATAATTTATACATACCAAAAATCAATTATTCTTTAAACATAGCTATAGGGAACCCTATTTAAGAGTACCTATATAAAAATAAGGTATTAGTATAATGTATTTACTAGAAATAATATTGAGAACTACACATGCTTCAAGAAAATTTTCAATATTGAATGTGGATATTTTACATTTGGTGAGAATGTGGATAGAATAATTATTTTTCTCATAGAAATCGATAGCTCTAGTACTACTATAATTTATAATGTATAATTTTTAAATCAGTTGAAGTATAATATTTTAAGCATATCAATGTTCTGTGATGATGATAACCATTTTTTAATGGAAAATAATGCTTAAAAAGCATTCAATTCCTTACATGATTCAGTTTTTAAATATTTTTGAAATGATTAGGTTTACACTATAGATTTAAATTAATTATTTTTAAAAAATATTTTCCTAATTTCCATTGACATTGAATACTAGATTTGGACATGGATTATATGGCATTGTATCATAAAATATTATATAAATATTACAAATAAAGGATTATTCAAATATTTCACTGCACTATAATATCCAAAAACTTGTTTCTATAATCCCTATCAAATGGTAAAGCAATTGAAAATATATTTTAAATCAAATAAAGATGTTACATCTTCTCAACCAATAGATTTGGCCCACATTGTCCTGTTTGGAATATCAAGGGTTTCTAAATTTTTCACGAAAACATTATACATATGTTAGAGTAGTTCACTTTTCCCTGTGCACTGTGGTATTCTTTATAGTTAAAAAAAGTGATATTTGTTCTTATTTTTCTAATTATGATAAATATATTGATAACCTTACTCGAATAAGTCTTAAAACATTATAAAATAATCATGATATTGATATTGGAAATCAATTTTTTTAATTTCTATGCTCAAAACATGGGTATCGTGAGAACGTCTTTGCTCCATAGACCCGGAACAAAAATGAGGTAGTATAAAGAACATATTGAACACTTCAAGAAATATATCAAAATGTCTCAATGAGTTTGATTTATATGTTAGTTTTTGGGTAGAATATGTGAATAGGTATATTTCTTTATTAATAATATATTTTTAATTATTTCAATATTAAATAAACCCCCTTATGAATTATTAAATGTTAGTAAACAAAAATTTAATTAGTTATGTATTTTTTGTTGTAGTGTCTATATACATAATACAAAATAGAATTTAAGAATGTTTTCATCCAAAATTTATGATGAAATTTCTGTTAGATATTCTATATCTAGTAAATCATATTGGTTGTGGTATTAATAAAAAAATATTTTATTTCAATCTATACATTTCATATTTGATGTGACTGATCCACATCATCGTGTAACCCATTTGGAAAATGTTGACAATGATCATTACAATTAATATATCAATGTTAAATCAAATGTTAATTCTTTGAAACCTATAAAGTAAATTTTTAGTTATAAGGAAATTATTCAACATGAACCTGTAAATCCAAATGAAGCATCAAGAAATTATATTATTAGAGTTTTAAAGACTCATAATGACTATCATTTAGAAAGTATTACATAAGACTTAAATAGAGGAATAGAAAATAAAACTTCACTAAAAAACTAGGTTGAGAATCAATCATTGTTGTCACTAACGTTACCAAAAAATATCATAGATGTAATTGATGATGACTTATGTGTATTATAAATTCAAGAAGGCCTAACTTAGAATTAATGAAATTGAGTCTATAAAATAGTTCATTGAACTATTGACAACCCGACCATTGTAAAATAACTGGACTTTAAAGATAAGGTAGATGAGTCAGGCAGTATATTTAGAAATAAATCCAAATAGTTTTTCAAGGATACAATTAAGAAACATTTATTGAATGTTTGGATACAATTAAAATAGTACTTAGACATGAATATATCAATATGATTCTTTCTTATGAAACACATTTTGATTTATAATTATTTCAAATGGATGTTGTGATCACATTCGCAAAGGGTTATATAGTTGAATATGTATTTGTAGAACAGCACCACAGATTTTGAAACTCTCACATTACAAATCATGAATTCAAATTATTATATATTTTATGTGGTTTGAAAAAATATCCTAAAGATTGTATGATATGATTATCTCATTCTTGATTTCTAGAATTTTTCCAAAAGGAATCAATTAGCCAAAATTATTTAGTAAAATAATTTCAAGATATGTGTTAGTTGTACAAATTTATGTTTTTTATATTATTTTTGGATAATTGGGATCTTTTTTATTTATATACTTTTAAAAAAAGATGTAAACTGAATTTTAAATGAGTTTGATGGGTGAAATTAAATTCAATATTGTCATCCAAATCGTTCATAATAAATAAGAAATAATTTTATACCAACAATATACACTAAATAATATTTAATCAGTTTTGATATTTATTGTAATAAAGGTAGTGATACTCCCAAGAGAACATTTTTGAAATTAGATTTTGATGAATATGAGAAACCAATAGATTAAACCACTTGTCGGTGTATTAATGTAAGTTAACAATACATAATTGAAAGCAAAATTGAAACCATTTATATTATTCAAAAGTAATTTTCAAATACCTCAAATTTGTAACCAACATATGACTATATAATTCTAAATAGGTTTAATTATATTATTGAGATATTTAGATTCATTGGTTTTTATATGTTAGATATAAAAATTAGTTCTTTAATATGAATATTTTTTTCAAATATCTAGTTTCATGGTATTGTAAAAGAAGAATTTTATTTTAATTTCAACTACAAAATATGTGTACATAGATTTAAGGAGTCTCTTTGCATATATTATGTGGATGAAATAATCATTTATAGTTCAAAAATTTCAATTCAATCATGTATCTATAAATTTTGTTAATTCTATTATGATAAATATTACTATGAATTTTCTATCTCATTCTAGAACAAAACACACGCATATAACAAATAATGTTTTGGCAGATAATGTTTTTAAAAAATTTATATACCTCTGGAATTTAATTTTACTGAACATTAGTTTGATGATATATTTTCAATTCCTTTGGTTTTTTAGAATCCATTATACCATAAATGAATTGGGTATGATAATTTATTCCTAATTTCTTTTCAATTTTGTTATGGGTGATCTGTTTTTTTAGATTTTCTCATATAACCCATGGAGTATGGTTCACATAGTGAGTATACTAACCATGTTCCATTTTTCATACAATTATTATATCAACTATGACCATTAGTGATGTAGTTAATATACAAACCGTGGAACCTCACCCTCATTATCAATATACATACCATGAGTTTTTAATCACATGGTCTCTTCCTACATACAATTAATATTTTACACATATGGTTAGCATAGCTTCCATGAGGGCATTGTCACTATACATATTTTAACTTAACCATCATGGATCAATATTCAATATTCCTGAAGTGTCTCTTTAATACATTGAAATTTTCTGAAAATTGTTTTGGAGGGATATAGTTTAATAATTTCATTTTATTATTCCCTAAACTATTGAATTGTAAAATATGAAAAAGAATTCATATCAACACATGTCTCAATATAAAATTATTCATTAAAAGTCACACCATCTACCTAAATCCTCTATAAAATCACCCACTTCAATGCTTAAAATTCTAGTATCTAGACTCTTATATGAATTCAAGCTTTTCGATTTTGACTCGATTAATACTTTCCAAGGATGAATTACCTTGATGATGAGATAATTCCATTTGAGTCTAACAATACTATGAGATTGGAAAAAACTAAAACCCTTCTCATGGGATATAAATGAACTAATTAATCCCCATGTCATCAATCGTTTATTTTATAAAGAAAAGAAGTTTATCAAATAATCTTTGAAATCAATTTAATTTCTAGTTGGAATGTGATTTAGAATTTGGGATGGACTTTGTAGTTTAAGGGGAATGGTAGTCCATTATTCCCAATGTTTTTATGTAGTTTTATATTTATATGGAATTATATCATGGAAATAAAAGGGATATTTATAAGATGAGAATTAATGGAAATGTTTTGGAGTTCTTAATCAAATAATGGGAAAATATCATTACTATCATGTACAATAGATAATTTTAGGTATATATATTATTTTACCCAATTACTCATGAATGTTTTTATTTATGATGTTCTTTATAAGAACTAAAAAGGAATAAATCCCCATGAAGCCCAAATTCTATTAGGTTTATTGAATAATGTAGGATATTGGTTAAATTTCCAAACACATGATTGGTCTGGGAAAATGATTTTTTTGGCATCTTGTGGAATTGAGATACAATGTTCATATATTTATTGATAAATTGTTTTAAGATCAATCTGTGATGATTTTTCAGGATACATACGTATGATTTGTGTAATCGGGTTTCAATGTATAGTTATTTTCCTTACCTGAAGATCATATTTTTCTTATTGTAGTATAATGGATTATTTACATTGGGGTATGAGTCTATTGACTCTGATAAATATGAAGGTAGTTTAGAGGGATCTTATATTATTTAAAGTGCATCTATTGAATCAATTATTGATGCACTAGAAGACGGTTTAAGTCTCTTGAATCTATTTATTTGGTCATTTATTATAGTAATTCTGATGATGTTTATTGGGATATTCCACTTAGACATGGAGGATCTACAATCCCTTCTACTCAGTGTGTACCAGAAGGGACACCCATTATTTTTATTTATTCTAATAAATGTATTAGGGTTTCTCTTCTTAAACTCTTATTTGATCAAATACTACAAGATATGTTTGGTTTTACTCTTTCCAAATCTAATGAGGGAAATGAGAAAGTTTAAGGACCTAGCTAAAAATTTTAGATTGGTGAATCATATGTTAATGAGGGTTAAGGGTGTTATGATGCTCAAATTTAGGATTTGTTTTTATAATATAATCAATAGAGGTTTCATAAGACATATATGTTAGGAAACACTCATATAATCTATCTACATCTAACCCTCCTACATCAAATGTAATGAATGATTATTTGAATTAATTGAAATTAGATATGAAGTTTGTTAAGAAGGATTAATTTCTTGGTTTGGGGAAATCATTAGATCCTTCTCGTGAAGAGTATGACAGAAGGGATGGGATGTTAGAAATTTATCATCCTTGAATAATTCTTCATCAAGAGTTGAATTTTACGAAAAATTATATTTAAAATTTAAATTAACAAATTTTTGTTTTATTAAATGATATATCTGATATGATGTTCCTGTTAGATTATAAATTCATGAATGTAGTGTTTTTCTAGATCCTACTCATGTTCGTACCACTAATCCATATGCTTAGCTAATTTTCTATAATGATAACTTTATACAACTTATAGATAATGTGTTGAATGTTGTATTTTAAAAGTTCAAACAATCCATAGAAGCTATGTTTGATGTTATTTAATCACATTATTCCAAAACCTTGGTGCTAGTTAGAGAAAATCTTGTGCAAGATAGACCAGATACTGAAAAAACAAATAACACTCTTCCTCAATAGCTAATATTAATCATTGAGATTTATATTATAAATTATATATTTTGGACCCATTACATGGAGATCAAAATTCCTCCTTTGAGACAATAATTTAAGTCCCATATTGAGAAACTCAAGGTGATGACATCAAATTTGAAAGAATTCATGGAGAATAGACATGATTTCCTTCGGGCTATGGAGCATGATTCAATGTCTATCAGTGGCATTACCATGTTTATGGAACCCTTGGTATTCACATCCCATACAACTATTTTATGCTCCATATATATTCGCAGGTCCTTAGTTCCTGTCGCACCAACTTATTCAATAAAGAAAGTTGGATAGTGTCCTAGATGGAAACATTAAATTTTTTTACCAGTTTCAATGTGTATTTTCATTGGACACCCTACAGCATTTAGTTAATGGGTTTTTTTTGGAAAAACAGAAAAAATAAAAGGCTATAACTAATCATATTAACATATTACATTTATAATGTACATAATGTGTGAATAATTTGAACTCATTGTGACAGTCAAGTAACTTTGTGGAACCTATTGGACATTATAATCAATCAAACCGCATGATCAATGTACATATTGTATGTCAAATGAGAGAATTCCATCCACATCCTGAATTAAAGTTGCATGGAAAATTTTCATACCATTCGTCGTAGAACCTACTACACATTAATGATCAACATATCACGTAAAATATCAACATACCATGTGACTTGAAAGAAAAATATCTTTAATAAATGCACTAATTTTTTTTCTCTATATTTGAAGTTACTCAATTTAAAACTACAAATTTCTTAATGATATGTACCAATAGTGAGTATAAATCAACTTACTAATTTAACTAATGAACTAAACACCTTATTAAATGGACTAAAAACTGATGATATAATCCAAATATTCATAATTTAAGTGCCAAATGACCATAAAAAATTTCTATTACAACTGAATTTATTTTATATGAAGAAACCGTAAAATTACTAAAACTATAATGGAGCATTTTAAAATCTACAAATGATAGTTCTTGAAGCATCAATTTCAGAATCAATGAGACTATGGTTGTAAAGATTGTTCTCCAATGTATACATTTTCAGTGATTTATTTTTATGAATTAGAACGGATAATATGACTAGAGTAGTGGATATAAAAATAAAAAAAGTAGAATATATTCAAAAAAATCGGATAAATAGAGGATTTTTTCAAAACTCTTCACGATACATATTTTTCTTGAACTTATAGGGATACTTGTTTGAGATACTTTTAAGGATACCTTTAAATACATTTGAACAACTATAGAAATTCATGTTGATATGAACTATACTATCATATAACTTATCTTTATCTCTTTTTTATCATTTTATTTTGAGTGATGTTTTTTCCTATTTATGTATGAATGATATCTCATACACTAGACTAGAGGTCAGTAGGTAGACTTATTCAATTATTTTCATTTGTACTGTTATATATACCTGTAGACGAGTTCAACTGTTACATAGAATTTTGTTCTCCAATATAGAACTATAAAATATGATTGGTATACATTATAAATTATTATTAATGTATTCTATTTAAAACTGGTCTAGGTTGTGGATCTTGATATTTAAAATTAAACTACATGGAAGCATGTGATATGAACATAGAGGGGATTATATGTTGGCTTAATATTAAACCCCTGATTAAATTATTTTTTTATTTAATTGATTTTTTCCAAATTTAATTTAGATAATTATGTATTTGTTTTCAAATCCATCTAAAAAAATTTATTATGATATTATACTGTAAATAATATTTTATATACAGTGTTTTTTTCATGGTAATTAATTATAAAATCTAAGAGGGTACTAAATTTTTATAACTGATTTATGGTTAACCTTCGAAGATAAATTTTAGAATAAAAATACATAATTATAATATTTTAGTTAAATAGGATTCTTTTATAAATTTATAGAATTAGGTTTAAAATATTTCTAATGTAAAATTTTAAATATAAATTTAATCCATCGCCCTATATTGTTCTCTACATTCAATGACACAAACCCTTATCCACTATGGGGTAGTGTTAGCATGTTCATTATGACCAAAATTTTATTATGTTTCTAGAAACTCCATTCACAATCACCTATCCATAAAAAGATTACCCCCTTCCATGAAAACATTTTGACGGGATTAGATAGTCATGAGAAATATCTTAGAAAGTGTCAATAATATCTATCCATCCTTAGAAAAAAATCCTATTTTGGTAAATCTTATTGGTATACACCATTGATAAATTACATCCTTATTTAATGGATACACTAATATAGACTCACATGAGATTATTTGGACCATTAATGAAACATTATAAAGTCCAAATTCACAATCACTAAATTTATCATAAAATTTCTCTGTTCCCAATTTTAGTATCTCAATTATGAAATATTCTTCTTTCTCATCCTTTCTCATTGAATATATTGGTTTTTCATATATAAATACTACCACAATATAATATAGGTAATATTGAATGACTCTATTAACTAAATCGATGATGATAACATGTGATTTGTTACATATAAATGGAATTAATATGAATTTATAATAACCAAACCTCATACAAAATGTTTTCATGGGTATTTCCTATTTTATAATCCTTAGTTGATGATTTTAAAATTGAATATAAATCCGGAAAAAATATAGAGATCATAATAGTTGATCTAATAGATGATAAATATGATGTATAATGTACATTTGGTAATATTAATTTTGTTATGTACTCAATAATCAATGAAAAGTGTCATTGTACTATATATATTCTAAATAAAAGTGATAGGTTCACCCCATGAAAAAGTGTTTGGCTAAATGAATACCATACCTAGATTCTCATAGAGTTGAATTTATAATTTAAAAAATCCAATTGAGGCCAGTCTATATAGATTCAATAAAATATTCATAGAACTGGGAATGAGTACTATTGAAAACTCAACTTCACTATTTAGGGGATGACTAGGAAATTCCATATCAAATACATCACTATATTCTTAAAAAATAGAAACATTTTCATTATTGAGTTTCTAAACAACCATATGAGAAAATATACCTCATTAATAGGTAGAAAAGTCCAAATTTTAAAATAAATATATATTATATTTTCAAGTTAATCATTACACTAAATTATGATTTAAGGCCAATTAAGAATGTCAAATGTAGCTTCACTTCCTTTAAAATTATAATTGGTTCCATACTAGCAGATCCTATCCTTACCAAAATTGATATCAAATTCTATTATAGGATGAAAAAACAATCATATGAATGAAAATCACAAAAAAAAATTATTGGAGAGGATATATAAACATCATATTTATCCATTAAACCATTAAGACTTTTCTACGCGATTAAATGAATAACAATAGAGGTGGTGAGATTATAGTAATAGGAAATTTTTTAGATAAGAAATTGTGTTGTAACATCAATGAAATAAAACATTTTAAATTATAGATTGGATGAAATAAATAAATTTCACCCAATCACATGTATCTTTCATATTAGCCATAGTAATTTTAAATCCATCATCTTCTCCCCTTGGAAAATATTGGGGTCAGATCCCTTAATGAAAGGAGAATTGGTTTATATAGTTCCCCATTATTATGTCATTAAATAACAATAAAATTATGAATTCCTCCCAACCCTTAAGTTCATGAACTCAATTTCCATTTTCTCCAATGTACAATCAAAATCCTTTTACTTTTTTATGTACTATGGTTTTCCATTCCACATATAGGAAATGTTAGAAATTTATTCTTTCTCATCTTCCCATTATCTAATTTTTACTCTAATATACTCTTTTTCTATTTCCTTCCATATACAAACATAAAATATGAATAATTATATATCTATATGGATATCACATGATAATTTATCCTCAAATGAAGATAATATTTGGATGACTATCTATCTAGATAGATTAGTCTTAACCCATTAATGAAATAGTTAATGATACTCATTGTATTACGTTCAGAGTGCATAGAAATCCTGGCATTTTTGGTATAGTTATCCTCAAGCTTGGAAACAATTTCCACTTCCTTTAATCTCGGAAAAATTTACTTTCTCTACATATTTCATTTTTGTTTATGAGGATAATATTTTTCAATGAAATGTTCCTTAATGTCCTTCCATTCCACGCTTGGTATTTCCATAATACCTTTACTATTTTGTATCAATTACCACAATAGTTTTATTTCCCATGAGAGTTGATAAAATTCCATTAAAACCATATTACATTCATTACATCCCCAATAAAGAAATATCAATACGAAGAAACATGTCCATTTCATAGTTAAAATTGTATTTCAATTCTCATTGATTGATTGAGGTTGTTGATTCATGAGTTACTATAATATTGTTACACAATATGGTGGATCACTAGCTAACTCTATATTGGGATGGTTTCTAGTAATATCATAAGATTTTTAGCTGAATATAGTTATAATATATTCATCTTCAGTTACTACATCTGATTCAATATCATTCTGGGGAGGAAAACCCCTACATTGATTATTCTTATTAATATAGATTTCAGTCATTCCGGTAGCCTCAACTTCTAAACAAATATGCACAAAAGACTAGTTCATAACATTGTGAATATTATTGTATAATTTCCAAAATTGTAAAATATAAAATATAGAATTATATTTTTTCTATAAATAAACTCAAAATCATAATCATGGTTTTTTGTGGAATATTCAAAAGGTATGTAATATAGTTATGTTCCCTAATATATTTTTCTTGGGACCTTGTTCCCAAGGATTCTACAAAATTTACTCTGATAATGACTATAAAGACTCTGAATGTGGTATCATGTTGATGGTGGTAAACTTATTACACTAGTTACTAAATACATGCAATCAAATTGAAAAAAAAATAATTATAATGTGGTCATGGAATACAAGATACATACTTGAATAGTAAATTAAATATATAAATATAAAATAGAACACCATATTTTCTATAGGATCAAATTTATTCCTTATTTTAGATCCCCTAATATGAATTATAGACCATTTCCAAGCATCAAAGGGAAAGGAAACACAATAAATGGGTCAGCATGGATGCTCCATAAAGGTATTCATACATAAAAAGATAAATATGCAATAATTAACATGTCATGAATGATTTACGAAAAAATCATTACATATAATTTAACACATCAGATTTATACTTATCTCTTGATAAAAAACAAATTCCAAGAAACACATAGATATCAACAATTTATTTCATAATTATTGAATTCATAATTCTAGAAACTCAAACACCCATTCAAGGCCTTATTCCAAGAAATATATAAATATAACGGATGCCTCATGTCATGACAACAACATAAATGGGTAAGTAAATAGAAAAATACCCAATATATATTGTCTCATTAGATATTTTGATGTAGAAATGGTTTATATCAATTCAAGATCCACCCATCACAAAATATCTCTACATAATTAATTATATGAATAAATAATTAAACATAGTGATTATTCCTGAAAAATAAAAAACTATCCATATTAGACAAAGTAGATTACCTATTGTCTATGAGGTCCCTAAAAAAATAGATCATAAACCATTCATAAAGATATGGTGGATGATATATTGGAAGTATATCTACATTGTAAAATAATATAAAATAATGGATATTAATATAGATGAATGTAATTTCAAATTCTCATTGTATTATTTCTCAAGGAAAATTGCATTTTTCACTTTGAAATTAAACATAATTGAAAACAAAAAATTTCAAATATATTAATGAAAACATATTCATTGAAATTAGCCTCGTAAAATATTAATATAGATTAAAATAAATGATAATTAATAATTATTGGAAAATATTCACGTTTTAGAGGAAAAATTACAATACATTCACAATTTATCAAAAAATTGTGGAAAAGTACATCTTTCAAAAATAGAGAAGAATGATTCTTTTAAAAAAATTGTAAAATTAAAAACAAGGGTAAAAAATTATTAAATAATTATTTATATAATAGAAATAATACTATTTAATAAATTTCAATTAAAATATTTCAATTGAAGAAAAGTATTCATGACATAGTGAAAGAACAATGTCGGCTTTCCTTAATAACATTATTTCTAAATATTTAGTATATTAAGAGATGAAATTGAAATAGATATTTTTAATTTATAAAAAATAACTATATGATAAGAAACTATAATGGGTTTATGATATAAATATCAAATAATTACATTACTAGAGTCTCAAATGAAAACAATGCTGAATAGTTGTGAGATTTTGAAATAAACTCTTGCCTCATGTTTGACTTCCTTCTTATGTGTATGAACCTCATTTATGAGGAATTTATATTTGTTATATATGAATTATAAAACCATAATATAATATATAAATAAAAATATTAATAATTATAATCTTTTATGAAATTTTTATTTATATTTATTTGTTAAAATCAGCGTTCTCTATAATAACTTCATCATTTTCTAAAATGTTTTGGTTTTGTAGAATCATTCCTTTAACATTTTTCAAGTTTAAATCATCTAAAAATAGTTAAAAATGATATGAATATCATATATATTAATTAGATATTAACTTATAGTAACCCAAAATATATGGAGATATAAAAATGTATTACATTGTTCATGGAGATAATAGATCGTACATAAGAATGACCACTATTTTTAACTTTTCAGTAAATGGAGTGAAAGAAATTTAAATAATAAATAACAGTTATAGAATAATTATTATAACATTTACATAATATATATTACTTAAAAAATATCCTTATTACTATATATATATTAAAAAAAGAATGACATTTCTTTGTTGAGGTGGTAGTCCATACGTATACAATAATGATTGTATCGTTTTCCAAATGATTTCAATTTAATCAATTAAATATGATATTATTTTTCGTAAAATAATTAAAAAATAAATTTCATTTTTCAATAAAAAATCCATCAAAATATACATGAATAAATTATGGTGATAAAAAACAATTGTATCACTACGTTGGGATTGTAAGTCGCACATATGAACGAACTATACTTTCACATTCTATTCGATGGAAATAAGGGTGAATATTAATGGTTTAAAAGTAATAATAATAATATAGTATATTTAGGATAATTATGTTATAATTCTATGATAAATAAAAAATATTTATATGATGTTACAAAAAAATATTTAAATAGGTTAGATCGGAAAATTAACATTTATTTTGGAGTACTACATTAGATCTATTCTTAATGATCCCATGGTTGGTATTTATGGGATTCCAAACCCTACAAAACATATCTAAGTATGTATAGATATTAAATTACCAAGGATTTCTTTAAATATGTTTTTTATATTTATGTAAATATTTTAAGGATTAGTTGTCCTTTTAAAATGGAGGGAAAAGGCACACTTGGAATTTCCATAAAAGGATAAAATATAATCTGGTCAGTATCCAGATTTAATTTTGAAAATGGTCATATATTTTATTATAAGGGATTATATATGGTTATATCATCATCCCCAAAAAAATTCTTGCATAAAAATTATTTTGAACATTATCCTTTGGGTTAACCCCTTAGTTATTCTATTCTAACTATAACTATGGGATATTATTTTTGACAGTTAAGGGGTTGTAATATTATTTATATAGAATAAATAGGATCATAAATGGGAGAGTGATATAAATTTATACCATGTATATACCCTTGTCTAATTTTGTTATTTTTATGAAATTTCAATAATTGAATAAATTATTATTTTCTTAAGATATCACTGTTTTCATCTTTGACACTATTCATTAAATTTGATTTTAAATACATCAAGAAGTAGTTTCAATTTATATTAAAAAAATTAAAATATCCCTAATATGTTATAATTGTCTAAAAAAATACATGTATCCCAATAGATCACATGAAAAATGTATTATTTTAATTTTTTTAATCAATAATTATTTTTTCCAAAAATTAAAGAAATAAAGTGTCGTCATTGTGAAATCCTTTTTCATAATTATATAACACCAAAAAATTATAAATAAATTACCACCATGAAAAAATAATATTATTCTTAAAATAATAGTCTATACTTATAGAAAACATTATTTTTCCACTTTGAGAAAACATAAGATATATTTTAAAGTAATCGAGTGACTTTTGGGATTTTTTCATTCCTAGAAATATTATATAAGTCATTTTCAAGTACTCATATACCATAAAAAATTATATATCAGTAATAAGGTGATAATAGTATAATTCAATTAATCCAATATAAATTTTGAAGGAAAATTAACCCATAACCCTAATTTTATACCAATATAAACACAATTTACCCTTTTTAATGTGATAAATATTTCCACTATTTTTATTCATAATGACTAAATATTAAAGGTCCATATATACCTTTTTTGAAAATCATAATTAAATTTATTAAATAAAATTTATCAAATTCAATACACGTAAGTGGAATACAATATTTGTAAAATAAGTGAAAATAATTAGACAATTATTTTTAGGATAACACATTTTTAAAAATAAAATTTTATTTCTTATAATGGCATGCCTACCTAATGAGTTAGATGAATATTATTATATTTTCTTCAAGAAATTAACTATTAATAATTAATTTAATTTATTAAGATAAAATTAAATTGTCTTCATAAAAATAAATTTTTTATAGTATCCTCTCTATTATATTAAAATGTTTTTTATTCCTATTTTTAATAAATTGATAATAAATAAATTCAATTTATACATATAATTTTCTTAATTTAGAGAGTATTATTCCTTCCCACATACTTAACGGATTGATAACAAAGATATAATATATTATTGATCATTTAAGATTGGGGTTGTGTGTATCAATCACTATCAATTATTTATTCAGAGAGAAATATTCTATAAAATCTCAAGGTGTTTCATATGTACTACTTAAAACATTTATAAAGGTTTTAAAAAGATCGTTAATATATAAAACCGAAAATATATTATTTAAAAGGATAAAATGTACTTAATTTATGGATAAATTACATTGGATGATGTTTTAAAATGTGTGAAGATCTTTAGTGACACTAGAAGTCATAAATATAAATAATGAATTTTGGAGTTCATGATAGAAAAATTGGAAAGCCCTATAAAATATGAGTTCACCCAATGAGTTTATGAAACTGTGTGTATGACATAATCCACATTGGAATATAAAAATATGACTTCACTAGGATTTAATAATACTGTAATGAGACTTCTATAATACTTTGGTTGGATAATATGATTTTAAGTCATTTTTTATGACATTAATATAAATCATAATAACTTTTACACCACTGACATTGATAATAATAAATCAAAGTCATAAAATTGTTCTAAATTAATGACTTAGTACTTATGAGTAATTATGAATGACTTTTTTACTTATTTTGACTTAAAATTCATGTAGAATTAACAAACACTTCATAGTATCACTTGTTGCCGCAACGTATGATATCAATACATAGAAGGATTAAAAAATTATATTTGATAAAATGTGTTATTTTTGGAAATTATATCCCAAAGAAAAAAATTGAAATATGATGATTACTATTATTTTTTTATGATCTTTAAAATAAATACCACATAAAATGTAATTTGATCCAACTATTTAATTAAAATGGTGATGATCATCATGAAAATGGGAAAAATGTCAATGTATGAAAAACAATTATCGGCTTTTTATTATTTTAATTCTTTGGATTCTTTAATTGTTAATTATGATAAAAAAAATTCATTTAGATATTAAAAATATCATATTGATGTTTAAATAATATTAATTCTTTGTTATAATAAGATTCGAGCATGATTCTAAGAAAATCAAAAGGGAGAGTTACTTGAAAAAGAAACATCACAGGTTTTCAAGAATAGTAAAGATGAATTTGATTCGATGATCACAATTTTCTACAGTATAATAAATCATTTTTATCTAATTTGAATTACTAATAATAATATTTTCAAACAATTTATAATGAGATCAAAGATTAGAGAAAAGAAACGTTTGTATTTTTCCTCACATGAAAGGATGTACATCCTAATTTTCATAATTCAAAAATGAAAATTTAATATACTAATTAGTGTAAAGATCTTAAATGCGAATAATATAACCAAAATGATTTTCCATTTAGTAAAATGAGATGAAAATGTTAAATACATGTTTTTAAATTCATTGAATTTATTCTATCTGAATATGTACAATTTTCAGGATGAATCTCAGATCATGTAAGATAAGAGAATAATTGAGCCACCAATATTATTTCTTATTTTTTAGATCCATAAATCAATTATTTAAATGTAATATTTTAGTAGAATTTTTTGAGATAGATATTACCAATTATAACTATGATAAATTCCTGATGACATTTTCATCTAAAAGAAAATTAGATTAAATTAATAATGGTTATTTTTTTCTATTCCCTTGAGAAATAAATTGGAAAAGAATTGAAAATGATACTTCTATGTATTTTCATTCTTGTATGAAAAAAAAATTAATATTTATATTTATGGAAAAATATTATAGAACCATAAATGTAAAAGTGAAACTATATATATATATACTATCAATAAGAGATAAAAAATAATTTATATTAGTGATTACAATATGGATAGAGTTATACAATTGTGGATCTGATAATGCTATGAAATAATAAGAAATACTGATGAAAGAAAAAGAAGTAGGATCAGGAGGACCTAAGAATAAATAGAGGTTTTATCTGGGTAGAAGAAGTTTAGATAATAAAATTGTGGTAAGGAGATAATATCTACCATGTTTTTAAGAATAATGGAAAGGTAATGAGAAAATTATTCTGAATAGTTATACATATATAAAACTATTGAGTTGGGTTATATTGAGATTGAATGGATGAAGACTCGAGTGAGAATGTAAAGAACCGAGAACAATGAATAATTTTATAAGGTGATAGTCCACATTTGATTAGTTTGTGTTAGTGTTATTGAATACAAAGTATCATGTATGAAACATAGTGAAGGCTTAAAATATCACATGTAGTCTGGTTCCTTAAATAATGATATATTAAATGATGATATTTAGTATTAAAATTATATCATAGAAGTTAGGTGGTGAAGATAGGTTAATTTTCATATGTTTTTCTTCATAATTTTAATGAAAAGGAAGACATAATATGTGGAATAAGATAATAGTCTATGAAAATAAGAATTAATAGTCTTAGGTTGGGATAAAACATATAAAAATACATGTTTTAATTCACTTATATAGTTTCAATTTATTAGAAAATATGAGGTTATATTTAAAAATATTCATATTCATTAACCATTATTGTAGGAAAAAAATGAAATGGGGTAATAATGAGTAATATATAATTTGGTTTTTAAAAACAATTAGACCACACCAAATTCCCCCCTCCTATAAGGGTTTTCTTAATAATCTGTTAGTAATTGATGTCTCATATCAGAAATATTTTTTAGGGTAATGTAAGATAAATTATATAATATTTACTAGAACCCTGGGATACTATTCACTTACAAGAATGGAGAAGTTTTACATTATGGGTATCATTTAGTCTTGATGATTGACTACGTATAAAATTTAGAAATTATGGTTTTCATGAAATAGTAGGATGTTTGGATAATCCTTATGATCACCAAATTTTTTATAACTTCTCTAGTTTCATTTAAAATTTCAATATAATTAATTTAGTGAACATTATACAAGATATCCTAAGATTTATTTTTCATGTGGATAAGGATGTGAGGAATGAAATTTTTTTAATCCCTATAGTAAATAAAATGGATTTTATAGGATATAATATATGAGGAACATTCCATTTCCTAGTCAACATCACTCCACCATACCCAGATTAGAAGGACTAAGGGATATCCTTATGTGCATGATGTATTATGTTTTTTCAAGTGGACAAATGGTAAACTATAATAATAATTCTGTTTTAGTGAATAGGTAAGGGTAAAATTCATGTTTGTTGATTATCAAATGTAATCTCTCTATTTTGAGAAATTGGGTATTAGATAAAACATATGGTATTAAATTCATAATCCAAACATAGTATCCAAGTATATTCAATATGGTTTCCATGGGTGTGGTAGATTATAATGATCCCTACAGTGCATGACCACATTCAATGAAAAAAATATATTACAATTACACTTTTTAGTTTGGTTCAGATGTAGTTTCAATCAATTATCATTATGGACCATGAGTAACCAAAATCAAAATATCCAATTAAATTTTAGATATATATGGTATCATTTTCATTTTTTGGAATACGAGTTTAGAAAATGATAATGATATCATATGTTTTGGGATATCATATTTAAATTTCTATGATTACATACTAGCATATGAAAAGTGTTGGAAATTGATAAATATTTAAGTACAAATGAATCATATAAGACCTATTTGTGGAATCTCTAACATAGAATGTAAATGAAGAGTATTTGAAAAATAAAATCATGAGTTGTATTTATATTCATTTTATATAAAACAAATAGATATATACCATTCTATTTTATATAGAAATTTGACTAAATATACAATTAGTGGAAACGTTTTATGGGGTACCTGTCATATATAATTAATTTGTATAGAGTGGGTGGGCCCTTTCCAATTTTATCTAACAATAGATACTCTTAATTCAGATCTTTTTCTGATAACAATAGTGAAATTACCCAATGTTTTACCTATATAAATTATCTTCTTATAATTATTTCATATGGTATAAACATATATAAAATGCAATACAACCTTTATAAATGATGAATGAATGAAATGGAAAGTGTTTTGTGGAGTTAGGGAACCTATACCGATGAAAAAGATACATGAACTTTTGAATAGATATGCAACCCTTATGAAGATTGAACTAGTCAATTGAATAGAAAACTCACCAATTATATTATAAATAAAATTTATCAATATTATAAGTTAAAATATGATATAATTATATCATAATTTATGTAAATAAATATTTAAAAAATTATTAATTATGTGTTGGTATTTTTTATCATTAATATTTAATTAAAATTTTATGATTAATTCCATATTTTAAAAGAAAAATAATTTTCATAAACTTTATTCATAAATTTATAATTTTTATGTATTATGATTATGATATAAGTAAAGAAAACCATAGTTAATTTTTCAATGTGATATAAATTCAGTTATAATTTTAAAATCTGTATTTTTCGATTAAATTATATTTCGACTGAAAATTGATATTTCACATATTTAGAAAACTATTTTCATAAAATTTAATTCATTTTTGAATTCTAAATGAGGTAAAATGACAATGATGGATTTTTGGGATTTTTCTGAAATACTTGAATTTGTTTTGAATAGTAAAATAAGAAAATTTTACATTATATATACATTATATGTCAAATAAACAATTCATTGAGTCATGGATAATGTAAGAACTTTTAGTTTGAACTCAAATGATATAATTATTTTATTTAGTATAAAAAATAAACACAATTTATTTTCTTGAGAGCAATATTTTTCTAAGGAATTAAATAATGAGAAAACCTGAATATCCTCCACTTCACCCTCCCCCCCCCCCATGCAATAACACTTATCCGCACACTAATAAATCCATGTGCTTTATCTTAATTATAACCAATACACTTCCCAATCATCTATCCCATACCATGGAGCAATGTGTCTTAATAAAAGCCCAAACCCAACCCCTTAAAGATGTTCTCATGAAGATGGAATCAAGAGGTAAAACTCCCTTTAATTTTCTTTTAATTTTTTTCATGCCCCGTTATTTTCTTCTATTATCCTTACATAAACTTTTCCAAGTGACCTGAAAACTACGATGTCTCATATATACTATGATTTTATCATTTTTATGGAATAGTTTTCATAAAATCTCATCTCCTCTATCTTTTATTTTAAGAATGCAAATATTGTCTGTGAGGTGCCAATCTACCCCCTAAATGGATAATGTGATTTAATAGTTAAATTTAATCATCACATCCTCTCATAAAACCATTTTTATTATTGAAACAAATTATAATATTTTTATATCATTTTTAATGATCTGGAAATATTTTTTAGACATGATATTAATTTATAAAACAAGACGAGTTCATTGTGATCAAAAAATGAAAAGTTAATAAAAATGATTATTATTATTGATTTATCTTATAAATAGTAATAAATTCTAAGAAAAAAGGTATCTCAATATTATATATGTTTATTAATAACATATAATTTCATTTTGAGACAACTACCCACATTATACATGGTTTTCCATGCACATATACAAGTAAATTGATCATGAAAACCCCGAAAACTAAGGATCCCAAATGATGAAATTGAACATCTTAACCCACCAAAAGGGATATAAATTATCATAATTAAACTATAAAAATAAAATATATGTATAAAGGGTTCTATAATTATTAATTAATGATTCTAGTTTGATTATACAATATACTAATATCAAGTGAGGAACACCTTTACACTTAAGGTAAGGGATTATATCAGAACCTTCATTATTCTTTTGGGTTATTCTTTCTCGACTTTTATCCAAATAGAATTCAATTTAATTGTTATTTAGTTCCCCTACTAGGATATACAGGTTTTTAAAAAGTTCCCAACTCAATTTTTCATGACAAACAATACAATTTAAAGGAACATCCATAATTCCTACACATTTTTAGGTGTGCACCAGACAATATATTAATCCAACATTATATTTATAAAATTTCCCATTTTATAATGAAAAAATAAATTTTTTCAATTATAGTTTTATAAAAACTATTATTCATTTTTTATTTTAAAAAACGTTAAATATTTCCCTTAAACTGTACAAAAATGTCTGATATCAAAAGTTTCAGAAATACTCATTTTAGTTCAGTTTTGAATCGCATATCACGAAATATCCCTATATTCCATTATGTATTTTCATGAATTATTTGTTTCCATTGTTTTATGGGAACATTTATAACACATCCATTTGTTATTATGTTGACATGATTATTTTACACAATTCTATCCATGGGTATCCATTAAATTTATGGTTGATTACTTATATCTGTTCCCTTATGTGGAAAGCATAATCATGAAGATGTTATTATTGGATCACTCAAATATAATTCAAAATTATTGGTTAATGTTTATTCTCATGAGATGTTATAGGAAACAATATTAATGGTTATCCTTGACTTGTTCTCCTCTATGTCCAATGAGCCTTGACTCGTGCTCCTCAATATGTAATGATCCTTGAATCGTGTTATAGTAATGTTTTATTTTTCTTTCACATTACTATTAATACATGATTTTATGATCCCATGTTATGGTTCTTTCTATTTTATTATGTTATATATGTTTTATGTCATTTTTTTGTTCCATGTATCCCATGTTCTACGATTTATTTTAATGGTTTTATCATATAAATGGATTTTTAACTCATATATTTATTTATGTAATATCGAGGTTATCGAATGAAGATGTAATGGCTAAAAGGATGATAAGACCTCATAGTAGATGATAAATAATGAATTTTTTATCTAGTACCGTGTTATCAGTTTTATATACCTATTATTCTAAGACACTAGATGATACAATCCTTGCCGAGAAATTTGATATTTAATTAATGCTTAAAATAATTCAATGATATATGTAAAAGTTTAGCTTCTCAATAGTTGTTATCATATGAAAAGTTTAGTTATATTTGTATACTATGAATAGATACCTTTATTGAGAAACATAGGGATATAACTAAGACTAAGAAAACATCCCAAAATTTCAGTAAGTATAGATTAAGTAGTTTATCGAATAAAAACATCCATTTCATGATACTACAAGTGAACATTGTTCTCGAATAAATGTACCCAGGAGTAACAAATCTAACAAGGTGATCTATTCCTAGAATATCATAACCCTGTACAATAAAACGAAACATACTGTGCACCTAGTTTGAAAATCCAAGGGGATATTATTTTTGTAAATTTATAAGCACATTATAAACCTTTATAAATGAAAGAATGAAAATTAACATAAGAATATATGCTAAGAAACATATCATGGATAACCTGGATTGAAACCTAGGGAATCACAAGTTAGGATATACTTTTTTATTGAAATTTTATTCTTTTATGTTTAAATTTTACTTTTTTAATCTTATTAGCTATGTATTAAAGACCCTTAATTGCACCTTATTTTTTATTTAATAGATGGAAATAGAAGAACACATTCAAACATTCAATGTGGTAGGAAATGTGACGATTACCATAATAATATTCCAAATAGCATGGGAAGAGGTTCTCAAAACATCATTAATGTACATTCCCAATTGGATCAAGTTACTGATAATAACCTGAATATCATAGAACTACCCCCTTATACTAATAGTGAGAAATAATTCTTTGAATCCTTCATGTGGAAATGGCCTCCCATGTCTGTTATATATACTTCTCTTCTCATCAAGAATTATGGATTAACTCCAATGATAAGATATTCTCTATCCACATATGCTCATAAGAAGAGAAATTTCAGGTTACAATTTATCATTTTGATGGGGAAACTGATTAGTGGTGGACACTGATCTAGAAAAAAATGTCCAAGTAGGAAACTAATTCCATAAAATGGGATGATTTCATGAAAATATTTATCAATAATTATTTTCCCCAAAATCTCCAGCTATAGATGGAAAAAAATTTCCCTTGACATAAGAAGAAGAAATATGAGTATATTGGGTCATATGAGACAAACATTAATAGGATTGATTGATACGCCACAGGTTTTGTAATGGACAACAAATTCAAGGTGGATCGCTTCTTTCATGGAAAGAATTGGTTTCTACTAAAAGTATTGGAGATTAAAGACTTTAACAGTTATGATGAGATATAATCCTTTAATATAATATAATTATCAAGATATGTTATATTTGAAATCTATAAATAGCAAAAAAAATCCATAGAGGAAACAAGATAAGAATTTTGAAATTTATTCCATCAACATAAAAAATTATTGGTTTTAGTAGGTCCTCCAGTTGATGTAAATATTGTTTGATGAAAAAGGTCACTTAAATAGAATCTAGTCATGGATAGTAAATTCAATTAATATATGGAACATATGGTTTCTAAATGGATTATGAATTTTCATGGAATAGAATATAATGAAACCCTTTCTCCGGTCACAATATTAACATCGATCAAAATCTTACTTCTATAGTTTCTTACCAAGATTATAAAATAAGGAAAATGTTTTCAAAATTATTATTTCATAAGGAGAACCTTTTGGACGATTAATATATCTGAAATATAGAAATTTTTTTGAACCCAAATGATTCTAATTACATTTCAAAGTAAAATTGATCAATTAAGGGGATCAAGAAAGTACCACCATCATGGAAAATTAATTTTTATAAATTCATAAGAAAAAAGGGTTCTGTGAAAATAATTGTGGGGCCTATATTTACAAGTGGATTAATGGGACTACTGTTTTCTTTATATTATTAATTTTTGATTATATATTGCTGATGGGGAACAACATTCAAGTATTATTGTCAGATAAAATGTGGTTAAATAAATTCTTTCACACGAATTAATCATGTTATGAACCCATCATTATATAGATCTAGATCCATCATAAAAAAAATCATTTCTAAAACAATGTTGGAGTTCATACATTAACAAAGTATGAAAGGGATTCAGTATGGAACAAAAAATGAGTGGATTGTTTTTACTTTCAAAAGAAATAAATATATACAAAAAATGCTCCCTTTTTTATTATATGATTCTTAGATAGGGATAGAAAATTATTTTCACCTTATAAATTCTTCATATGGTCCATCAATTATTCCATGTTATGTTCTAGGATTGATGTTGCCACTAAATTTAGGATGGTAGAAAGATATAATGGAGATATAGGGGTGTCATATTTTATGTATTTATAAAATTTACTATTTTATTTGAGTTAAATAAAGGATTTTTTCTCTATTTGTGGAGGATATGATAAACAAGGATTTATGGGATACACAAATGAATGTTTCTTGATAGAAAATAATGATCTTAAATCACTATTAAGAAATCAATGCATCATTAATAAATTTTTATTGAGTTTAGTGAATTAATTGAATCATTTGGCCACCAATTCAATAGTACAGTCTATGTATATTACATCTTCTGATGAAAATGTTTAATTGTAATATTAATAATTTTTTCTATGATTTTGATGTGGTTACAAAGAGTAAATATTCTATCACATATTATTTTGATAATAACATAATGGTGGTAATATACTCATAACCAAGGAAACATGTAAACATAGAACATATACATTAGATGTATCATATAATAAGTGTTTTGAGGGTTGAGTTCATAGAATATATATTTTCAATGTAAGAGATCATGGGGGATTTGTTCACTTAAAAATTTTCTCATCAATAGAATGAATATCGCATCAGATCTAGTAGGCTAAAAGTTGTTAGCAGCAAGATATAATTAAATTTGAGGTTTATTAGAGTTGGTAACATAAACCAATTAAAATTACCATTATATTCAAATACCTAAATATTAAATAATATTTTATTATATTATGAGTGTTCATTGGAATAACATTAATGTAATTTTATCCATATATTATTTATTTCATTAAACATTTTTAGTGGATCTATGCTATAATTAGAACCCTATTATGATTTCCATTGTTATTAACCATTATTCATATGGTTTGGATGAAATCAATATAGAGTAGAACATATTATGTTTTCCCATCACATGATGATGTGTTTATAAGCGGTTAAGACATCATTTCGTGAATTTCACATATTGTGATCCTCCAAAAGTAGGATATGAGTACATAACGACAATTAAGAATTCAAAATGTAATAGGTATCAATGGACATTCCTATATTCTGACTATATTACAGACCATAGAATTGAGATTATTAATTTATATCATGAATCGTATAAATTTATGTATTATGAAAAACCCTGATGATATATACTAGTGATAAAGGATGACATGTTGGGTGCATCATATGTGATTTGAAATTGAATGAATAATTCCATGAATGATATTTATTAGGTCATTGATGTTCATGGTGATTCATACACATGACCTTATCCACTATTTTACACTACCATTTTTCTCTTATTAATAAATTTTATGGTAATGGACCCTTTGTTTATTAACCACAAGATATCATATTAATTAATTTTTTAACGAAATTATATTTTCATATTATCCGGTTAATGAATGTCATGGGATATAATAATTAAAATGTTATCCATTCTCATATGGAATATATTACATAGAATATTTTAGGGGGAGCCTCATAAAAATTATAAAATAATAAACACACACTCTCTATTCTATCTTATGACAATTTTTGGGTCAATATTTGTTGTAAACAAAAAATCATCAATTAATTCATCCAAGTATATATAGAACTCTATGAAGAAGTCTCTCAAAAAAGAGTGAAAATACCCTTTATACCCTTCCATGATGAGATAACAATAGATTGATATTTTAATGAACAAAAAAAAAATTGTTCTGATCAATGGAGAATGTTATAATACACATAACTCCTCAATGCTAGCATTTAGAGTTCAAATTACAATGTTTAGGGATTCAAGGAACACATGTGGGTTCTGATAGAGGAATTATTCCTTATAATTTTCATCACGTTGATTACTATATGGAATTTTAAATAAGATCATAAATTATGAAATAATTATAATGTTGAGATAATTATTATTATAAATTGATTATAAATTATATGTGAGAACATAGTATCTATGAATTTTTCATGGTTGCATTTTTTACAATTATTTATATATATTGAATGGAAACTGATGAATAAAATTACCTTCATTGGTCCGACCACTTCTTTTTCACCCAAAAAACATTTACTCTACATACTTGTTTTTTTACATGGATCAAGATTTCATCTATGTATTTAAAGTCACATAGACCATATTACTCTATTTAGTTTATGTGTAATGTTGGGTGAACCATATACCCTATATTTTTTAGCTAATATTTTAAGAAACTTTATGTAACCAATATTATAATATTTTCAAATTGAACATTATTCATGTAGTTTTTAGTCATATGATATTTAATTTAGGATATGTTTTTTAGTGTCATAACATAGGGACTTCTCAAGACAATGCATACTTTTAGAGAGATTTCATTTAGGAACATCACACTAGTGGGTGGTGTGATATGAACTCTATATATGATGATTAAAGAATATTATAATTTAAATTAGAACAAATGGATTACCTATGGACTATCCCATTTTGAATAAAATTTTCATGTCTTCCTTCTATTTATGAAAACATTCCATTAATCTATTGCCAGTTATCTATAAATAAGTTATTGACGTATTAAATTTTCATTAAAAGTCCCAGTAAATAAATTATGGTAAACCTTAATGTTGTGAAATAGATCATGAATCATCTTATCTAGAATTTTAAATACTTTAAATAAAAATTATGATCATTATTATTTGGTTTTTTGATCATAAATATTTTTTAGAAAAAATGATGATTAACTATAATGGTAAACCACACATATATCCCAAAAAAGGTGTATGGTGTTTCTTTAATGATGGTGAATATAAGTCTATGATAATCCCACATAATGGTGAGATGATTTTATGGTCATTCATTCTTATCATCATTTATGATCTTCCATATAAATATTTAAAGGGAGTTGTGTAAATACATTATCTTACCATTAATAACAACACAATAGATGGAGGTTGTGTTTTAATTGATACCAAACATTCCATAATACATTGAAATATAAATGGATAATAAATTCATTACAATATAAATTAATATTGTATATAAGACTACCAATATATTAGATATAATTAATTTGATGAAACTGATTGATTCCATCATCCAAAATTCCATTAACAACGACAATTTAGAACACATAGAGAAGAAATCAATAATATTATGGATGAACCTTTATCATTGAATCATGACAAAGGATTATAAAAAATGAAATTTATTCGACAAATAATAAATTAAAATTATTAATATAAATAATACTATTATTTTTAATGATGTTATGTGAAATTAGTTTGAACAAAAAATGTATGGAATTATTTGTGAATTTGATAAATTAATGAATCATTAAGAGCCATATGTACTAGAATAAATTTACATTGTAGGAGATAATTTCTAAATATTTATGGGAACCATATATTCCTAATAAATTATTCTTCATTGGTTCAAGGCTCTCAACACCTTGTAAACCGTAGAGTAAAAACATATCAACTCTATAGTTAAAAAATACTTTTTTTACTCTAATCCCCTATAAAGGACAAAATCAATAACATTCCTATAGATTTATTCCTTTCTAAAATACTATTAATGATGAATCAAATCACATATATTTTCTACTATTTAGTACAACTAGGTGACCACTGGATCAATCTATAGTGATGGACATTTAACCTAAGGCACAATGGGATCAATTTTATCCAGTTTTATTATCTCCTTACTAATAAATTGGGTTACTAATCTTTGACACAAATTATGAATAAATATTTCATAATTATCTGGGATATCAATACATGATATTAAAATAGCTTGCTTATTCATGAGGGTGTGTAATTTCAATGAGATATAAGTGATCCTTGACTCCATTGGAAATCATGCCATCAATTTATTGGTGTGATAATTTAAATACATTAGTTCCTCCTTACTAAAATAATATAATACATTAATTTTTATAATGAAAAATTATAAATGTATAGTTAAAATAGGATAATAAACCTATATCTTCAATTGTAATTATATATATATGATCCATGGTTGATTTTATATCTCATTTTTTATACAAACCTTATATTTGATTAATTAATATGATATGTGTTCATTTGTATGGGAAATATTCATAATGAATAGGAGAATATTGTATAACAAAGAGTTATTCATATTCATTCCAATCGAGATCCAAGATTCAATAAGAAAATAAAGATGTATTGAATAAGGTTATTAATTGATGCAGAATACCCCCTCATTAGGTTTTTCGTGTCAAGAAGTCCCTCATCCCTAGTGGGATGGGATACTAGTTAATTTTTGAGAAACTATCACATGCTTTATTTATAAGTGACGATTTGAATATCGACCTATTATAAAAAATGTACAATACTGATAAACATATAGTTAGAATAGGGACGTTGAGAATTTAAATTATTAGATCCAAATGGGATACCAAGTAGATCTATTAGTTCTTTACGTAGTGAAACTAATTTTAAACTAAAAATACTAAGGTGAGGAATTTCCTCTCAACTATGGTATACCCTTACATAGCCTCCAACATTTTTTTGGGGAAGATAGTTTCTAATGTGAGAAATCCATATCTACCATGTAATGGATGTTAGCTTTTAGGTATACTGGGGAACTCAATACTACTAGGTAAAAGATATAATAATTTAATCTATAGAATAATATTTTTCTATCATTCACGTACATTTCGTTTCTACATTTCGTTTTTATTGTGGTAAAATTAATGCACTTAACAATGAGATTCATGATAATATTCATAATATTGGTAGTGAATCCATGGATGAATCTTACATCTAATAGATTAAATATAGGGGGAACATGATTGATATCTTTAAAACATTATCATATTGAACTAAACTACGGGATGGATAAGAAAAATGTATATATTTTTTTGTATTTTGAATCCTAATGAATATTTTTTAGCTTCATATTCATTTTCTGTAGAAAATATTTGGTGATCACCATCTCAATCTTATCAAACTATCCATTTAAATTGTGAGATTTTACTTCGAGGTTATCCATGAATCACTGCACAATTATTATAGGGGATAGAAATAATATATTTTATATAATTATGATAAGAATCCCTAAGACTCAATAATATTAGGGAAATAATATAGTAGATGATACCTCTTGAAGAAACAAAACATTGTTGTACCCACTTTCATATGGGCCACTATTGTCTTTTTATAGATATAGTATTCATCCATAAAAGATAACTCTCAAAACCATTCATGGTATTGATTAAAAATTTTTGATTAGGAGTACAAGATCATCCATTTAGAAATAGTTGATAAGGATTCAAAATAAAATTGAAAGGCACAATTAACTATATATGGCATTGATATGGTAAATTAAACAACAATTTTTGTTACTGAATATATTTATTAAGTGGACCTTCATAAATTTATCAAACATATTATCCACCCAGAGAGCAAGAGAATGATTCATTCATCTAATTCCTTGGTTATGAACAATATGTTCTTCTAGATAACCAAGGTGATTGATGACGAGATAGCAGTTAAAAAATAAAACGTTTGTTTCATTACACTGAAAAAATATCTTTATATATTTTCAGCACAATCATATTTATCTCACTCTACAAGGGTGATGTTTTCTTAAATTATTTTTCATCATATATATTTTACACATCCAATTATTACTTCTGTGTGATTGTGACAACCCATAACATGAACTTCTTAGTTACAAAACATAATGAAAATATTTCATGTCAATAATTTCTAATAATATTTTTGGTTTAGAGTTTGAAGGAATTAGGAGAAAATATTAACAAAAAAAACTCATGGATTTTACAAATAATTGAAATTTTCTAAACTATATATGAAAATTCATAATCCATCCCATGACATCCATATATTTATAAATGTATTCAATAAATATAATCTTCAAGAAACTTATTACATATTAATTTTCTTCTAAATCATTAGAAATGGAAATTAATGTTAGGGGTGTGCTTAGATGCAGAATATGGATTGTCATTGACAAAAAAATCAAGGATTATTAGTGAGAATAAGATATGAAAATGTGTAAAATAAATTCATATAATAATGTAATAAACAGAAAATTATAGGCCTTAAATATTGTAATAAGGCATGAATTAATATTAATGTGTAGAAAATCTTAAAAAGGTTGAATAAAATCGGAATGTTACATAACCTGAAAATAAATTAAAGTTTTAATTGTGGGGTGGAATTAAAAAAAACATTGAGATATTCCACTACCATAATCATATCAAAATTTTGTGTGAGAACTCAATATTACCATTCCTATATAAAAAACTCAATATTCTAGGCCTAAGAATGTGAGGAAACTCATTAGGACCATGTCTATATAAACAAATTGATAATTTCTATTCGTGATATCCCTTGATAATCAAACATAAATTAATGCATTGGAGTGTGAAATAAGGCTCAACCATAATAATCATTATATATTTGTTCCATTTGAAATCAATCATTCATCAATGCTAATATATAAAATGAAAATGTGTTACATTTACTTTTCTAATGGAATCACATTAGGGAAAATTTTATAACTCCATTGTAATATGAATTATCCACGAAAATTAAATGGGTATAAAAAGATATTCAGTAAAATTATTGATAAAAACCCTTAAATATAATAATTATACATATGGTATTTATATAGTATACAGAAATTTTATATAGTAAACTAATTAATATCCAAAAAAATGATTGTATGGAGTTATTTTGAATAGTCTCTAATAAAAAAATAAAAAATAATGTATTCACAAAGGATATATATCTGAAGAAAAATTATATATATTAAATTCTAATAATAAGTAATGTCAAATTTAGTTATTAATAATTTTAATGATGTTAAATAAAATTTCCCATTTCATCTAGAGAATGATGGTGGAAAGAGTAATTCGAAGAATATTCTTTATTAGTCATATGTTTTTTTAAGGGTCAATTATGTAGATAAAAAACAACGTCTAGAATTTTTAGAGAAAACACGTTAGATAGCATAAATAATCATGATCAATTCAACACATTTAAATTTGTTTAATATGGGATAAATTGTTTTTTTGAATAATTTTTACATCATTTAGATAATGTTTTATATAAAATTAAACAGGTTTTGGATAGATTTTTTCACCCTGAAAATGATAAAAATTTATTTTTTCACACATTAAAAAAACAATACACAAAAAAATTAATAATAAATTAAAATATTTAATAAAGGTCAGATGACTAAAATTACTATAATAATTTATTATGAAATGATAATGAATTTTTTTAAATCATATAATGAGTACACAAATGGGGAAAGATTGGTTTTTTTCTTAAAGATATTTCTGGTCGATTTTGATAAAATGTGTCAATAATTTGATAACATGGAAAATGAAACATAGAGATTATAATTAAACCCCAAATAATCATTAAATTATAATAAAATTAAATGTGTATTTATAAAATAAGACAAAAATAATTCCCAGATGAATTATTTTTAAATGAAATACCGATCTGAAATTCATATTGAAGAAGAACCCCATATTGTAGTTCTAACAGTTGATTAAATAGAAAATAAGATTGGTACAATGAAATTGGTATTAAAATATCCTGAAATGAATGTCATTAATTATAAATAAATTCAATATGAATATTATTACACAGTATAAATGAAAATATGGTATAGATACTATACATGCCTGATTGAATTTGAAATAGAGAGAAATAAAACGTAATAACCCATATATCATTTCACTAAAAATAAATTTAACAAAGGAATGTTATATCAATTTAAAAACATCATTAATTTAAGGGATATGAAATAATATTTTCATTATTATATATTTAATCTATACTAATGTTACCATGGTGCACAAAAACAATTATGTCTCATAAAAATTAAATTGAGACAAAGAACCCCTTGCAATCATAGAAACAAATGAGTAAAAACCCATTAAAGTGTATGAACATAAATAAAACAAAAAATAACATGAAAACTGATAGGATTATGTTTTAAAAGAAATATTAAATTGGTAGTATAAACACCATTCTAAAGAGAACCTAAATTATAGTTGGAAATACTTTTCAAGGGTAAAATTATGAGATACGAAATACTTTCCTTGTTTCCCTATATAGTCAAAAGTACTCTTGGGTATATAGAATAAATATTATATATATATATATAATAGATGTATCAAAAAAATTAATCTAAATGACCTATAAAATTAGTTATTTGTTATTATTCTATACATATATAATAGTTATGAATTGATAAATTTCAAAATCAGGTGTGGATATTAATGATAGTTTTGAAATACATTAGTATTAGTGGTGTTATTCTACATTATTCTACCATTGTTCTCTATTCCACTTCCATAAATGTTTCTAGGATTTATCGTTAACAATTGTTAATATTGTAACAATTTCACACATGTAGAATTTTAGTTTCAAACCTAAAATATGAAATTAATTACCAATAGTCTTTGGTAATTATTAACAATAGGATATTGGTATCATAATTAATGAGGTTAACATAAATGATACACTTAAATAACCAAACTGAATTTTTTATTTATATATTCATATAAAATATTACCAGTAACTAAATTCAAAAATACATACATGATATTATTTTATTGTGTTGTTCAAGTAGGTGGTCAGACCAACCCAAATATCAATACACCATAAATAATTCCTTTTTTAATAATATTATTATTTTGAAAAATATAATAACTATAGAATAATAATGATATTAGTTAGATAAATTAATGTATATGAGTATTATTTTAATATAGTTTAGAAAATAACAACAACACTATATGAAAATGAGTTATGTTACATAAAGGAAGAGGTGGTATGCACAACACACACTAAACATTTTGGATTAAAACTATTAAAGGGGGTGGAAATGGAAAAAAATTTGTTTATTCGATGTGGAAGTATTTTTCGCAATGCAAAAATATTAGTTTTATTTTCTCTTAATAGAAATGAAGAATGTTCATTAATATTAATTCGCATAGAAAATTTGAATTATTTAATAAAAATTAGAATTTCATTATATATAAATTTGAAAATTATATTTGGAAGAGTAAGAAATAATATGAGAGATTTTGGGAAGATTTACTCACATTGAAGACATGGGGTTTCCATTGGATGTATATTGGAAACATGATTTGTTAGGAAAATATCATGTGACAATACACATTTGGCAATTTTATATGATTACTGGTGAATAAAACATTGTAATTTCTCAATAATAAACCCTATTTTTTGGGAGGTCTTGAACATGTGGTGAGAGATCATGTTTATAAGTGATAAAAATATCATTTTGGTAAATATGTCAACTAAATATAAAGAAAAAACATATCTCACTATTCATGAAGAATTTAATATTTAAATTAATGGATTGGGGGACGATATAAACATTATTTTCACTTATCCTTTGATTTGGAAAAATGTTTTTAACATTTTAATACGTCCATAATTCTTATTATTTATAATTATTATTTTTAATCTATAATGGTAACAAATTTTAATGATTGTAATTTAATTTAAATGCCTATAATTTAATTGTAACACATTAATTTATAGATATGTATTGATTTGAATTCTAAATTCAATTTTATCAGTTAAAACATATCTATGTAAAAAGAAATAATTTTAACATTAGGGAAAGTAATATTTAAAACCCACAATTTTTCAAAAATTATAATTTTAAGAATAAAATATATGTTTTGTATAAAATATCAATTCAATTGATTTTCAGGGCATAAATTTATTTATTATAAAAAAATTATTTCATTCAAGAGACTTGAGTTCAAAACCAGAAGGAGGCCTAATTTCAAGGGTATTATTAAATTATTTAGTAGGTATTGTATTGAGTACTATATGGATTTTGGGTTAGTAAATCTTTCAAGCTACCTTAAGGCCTTCAGGCCTCCTAAAGGCCATTGTCTCACCTAAAATTGTGCTTAATGACCAAAAAGGCTCTACAAGGAGCAGACTCCAAATGAGGATTTAGATAAGGCACATTCACCCAAGAAAAATCTAAGGGGATTTTTCAAAAAGAGAGGGTGTGAAATTTCCACCGGGACCAGCCTGTGTATGAACAATAAACCTAGCCAAACAAGCCAAACAACGGTGGAGAGCTAACATAACGTTGAATAAGATGGGGAGGAGAATTTCTATGTAATTATAGTTTGTATATTTCTCTGAAGCATACCTATCATGTAATATCTAAGCCCACAGGCCTTGTAAGGGTTCCCCCTCATCCTTTTAAAGGGGTGTTATAAAAAATCAATAAAAATAAATAGTCTTATTACTTGGATAAATAATTTATTTTTAATTTTTGAAATAACATAAATTTTAGGATATGTGACAACAAACAAACACTGCCCAAGAATTTTTATAAGAGGTTTGGCCAAGGATCTCATTCGAGAACTTGACCTGCCCAAAAAACCAAACATAACACCCAAATTCAACAACCCCAAATGATCTGGCTAGGGACCCCAATCTAAGACCAAACTACCCAAAAACAACCACAATATCTAGGACTGACCTTCCTAAAAAAACATCCACAACATCCCACAACATCACCAAAACATCCCTAAATAGCCTCGGGCCGCCCATCGCATCATAGTATCCCATAGATCATGCAAAATATACCTAGGGCTGGACACAATAGCATAACCCGCCCCTTTGATGATCCACCATTGTCGGAACCTGGAGAATCCTCCACCATCAATATAGACCATCACTGGGGGTTGAAACCAATACACCAACAATCGACATGAACCACACCTATTTTAGCATCTCCGTCATCGAAACCACCAAAACCATCCCAATTTACCTGAGATTTCTTCAAGCCTTACCATCATGTGGGTATGTATAGAGGGGTAGGTAAAAAATATTAGAGGATAATTTTTTGATGGTGGTAACATACATGATGATGAAACTAGAACACCGTTATCCCATAATGAGGAAATTATCATGCGCTTATGTCATAACATGAAGAAGAATCCATCATATCATAATAGAAAACATACAACCAAATAGGGTAAAAAGATAAGGGATAACAACATGCCCCAACCATTCATGAGGTTGCCCTATGTGAGACCGTAGTGACTCGGTAGGAAGACGATGAACCTAGGGGGATAGACAATAAGAGAGGGGATGACAACATATATGGATTAAGGCCATCACAAGAGTGAGAGTGGATAACTATGAACGATATTAGTTAGAAGGGGTAAAACAACAATGAAAATGGATAGATCCCTAAATCTATGAAATCATGTGAATATTGACACCATTAGGCCATCATCGAATGTCCCAACCCTCGACCGTGTATTTCCCATGAATGGAAAATTTGGGATGGAGTTGGAGGACGGCCCCATGGAAATCCTAATCCACCGAATAAGCTCCTGATTAACATCAACGCTTACTATATCATCGTTTAAACATAATAAATAATTCCATAAATATTTAACAATATGTTATCTAAATATCATATATTATTTTTGGAATAAGTATTTATAATTTTTACATATATATTTTATAAATTTAAAGGTTTTTTATACTTCTATATCTTTCATATAAATAAATAATTCATAAATTTTTTTGTTTTATTAAAAACTCTATTTCTCTATTCACCTATGAAAAAATTATTTCATAAAAATATAAAACATCCTTCCCATGATAGTTTCTACACTCATAATCAATAAATTTGGTTTTTTTTATAAAATTCCATTTTTATTTTGTAGATATTTACTAATTTAAATGAAAATATTGAATATAAATAAAAAATTATTTATTGAAAAATGAATTTTTTATCATAGATTATCTATAAACATATTTCATAGATATTATTGAAAAATTGAATGCAAAAATGGTTTTTTACAAATCTAAATATTATAAATTATAAAAAAATTAACTATGATCAATATAATTTAATTATGTAGAATAAAATACCTTCATTTTTTAAATGTTTTTTTCAAAAGGAAACAAAATTTTAGAATATTTATAGAAACTGAAATATTTTCACAAATTATTAAATCATTTTGAATATGAAAATCTTTTAATTAAAACACAAGGATAGTTGGACATATTTTTATTGTAATAATATGTACACAAAGCATCAAAAAAATCTCAAATACAACATCTTAATTTTTAATCTCCTTTTTGCTCTCCGAGATCACATTGAGGTCATAAAACAACATAGAAAACACTGGGGAATACATAAAAGAGGGGATGAGATAAAAATATGAGTAAGGGAATAGACATGATAAGGAAATATTATGACTGAGTGAAAGGTAAAACATGATTTCATAAAGGAGAATATTCATCCATAATCACATAAAATATAAAAAAATATATCATATCAAAAGATCAAGACAACCCATGAAATGTGAAAATGACATATAATATCATATAAACATGAGTGAAGGATAAAGTTCATGAAAACATAAAATGTTTGAGAAAGTTCCCTAATTGATTAGAATTACTCTCTAATAATATACATATCATTAAATGTGAAAAAAAAATTAAAAAATTCATTGAATAACTACTTGGGTGAACCCATAATAACATGTTACTCAATATGTAGTCAAAAAAAGATAATCAAACATATAGAATTATCATAAATATTATTGATGAAATTAAATTATATTCTTAATAATGCATTATTACTTAATCATAGACGAACTAATAAAGAATGAATTTTAAAAATAAACGTAGGGTTTAATTTCCCCGTCAATAAAAGGGATAATGATCATAGTATATTTCTAAGATACATTTAAAAAGAATTTAGAAGTAATTTGTATCACCAAAAGTTCATTTTATTGACGAGGATGCCATTAAAATATCACATTGACTATATGATATGAGATAAATAATTTACTACGAAATCACTTTTTAATATATTCAAAATTTTAAATACATTACTGAGAAAAAATTTCATTGACAATGACCATCGATAGTAATAAATTATTATTTAAAGGATTGAAAATTCATGATGGTGGTAAATTTCATTGACGTATTTCTAGTTAAATGAAAATATTGAATCCACACCTTTCCAAAAAATTGAAAAATGTACCACCTTCATAAGAGAAATAAAATTTTCAATTTAAAACATTTTGACAAAAAAAACGTTAATCATGGGTAAAAATTCCATTAAAATATCATTGGAGAGTAGTAAATAAATTATTTTAAAAATTTTATGGAAATTATTGACATAGAATGGAATGATTCCAAAAATATAAGAATGTATAAGATATGTAGTTCACACAAACAAATATCTTATTGTTTCTTTATTCACGAAGTGAGGAAATAGAAACAAAATATGTATACCATATCAATGACCAGAGGAAAATAAAATAGATATTGTTCAATAAAATAATAATATATTATTTCCTAATGGATTATTAAACATAAAAAATATATATAATATATGAGATTATAATAGAAAGCCTTTATCTCTTTGGTTAATTTTGAATCAAATTTACCTGGATGAAGTAAAATTAATATTAAAATGAAATTCCATCAAATTTGAATTTTTAAAGATATAATATGTAAAATTTTAAGACTCCACAACATATAAAAGAAATTAGGTTCTTAATATTGAAATATTTTTTAATGACAGTAAATTGAGATAAAACCCCTTACCTCAATTTTGACTCGACACCTACATACATTATCCTCCTGATTGATAAAACTATATAAACCCTTAAATTAATTTAGAATGTATATTATATTGTTATACCTTTTATTTTATTTATATATCTGTTATATTTATTTACATAATCCACAAAATTTTCATTTTATTTTTGATGATACCTGGTTAATATGTTAAGGATGAAATTTGAAGGTTGATTATGGTAAAAGATTGAATCATTTCAACATCCCTAGAATAAGAATAATATCAGAATTATCACATAAATAATAAAATTATACTTTTAAATGAAATAATAGATAATGGTTATGGTCAATGAAATATGGTACAATTGTGTAGATGGTAGGTTGTATGTATACATGTTCAATGTTACAAATTTTCATCTATCATTATAGAAATAGGTTAAAGAATAAATTATTTTTAAAAAATGAAAATGGTATCAAAAATATCGTATTAATTGTTAATATAAACTAATATATATCATGCATAAGATTTGGTGATGAAAATAAAAACATGTTCCTTCATGGAGGTGGTATCCCACACATACGCAATAAATAAATTGACCTTTTTCAATAAATGTAAAGGTATCAGATGTATGATATAATAATTTTAATGAGAGATAAATATTTCATTTATATCATGTAATGGCTCGGACCTCTCTAGTCCATTCCATTGTGAAAATCTTGCATTTGTGGTGTTCTGGGAGGATAAGGTGACTTATTCCCAATACTTTGCCAATTTTCCAATTTCTACAAAGGTTTCATTGGTAAGGCCGATGTGAACAGTTCCATCGCTGAGACCATTGAGAATAGTTCAATCAGTGAGACGGATGTGAATAGTTTCATCGATGAGACAAATGTGAACAGTTCCATCGGTGTGACAGATGTGAATAGTTTTATCTATGAGACTGAGGTGAACATTTCTATCAGTGAGACTGATGTGCACAGTTCCATCATTGAATAGTTCCCATAGTAGACAGTTGTGAATAGTAAAACAGTGACCTTATGTGAACAGTGTCATCGGTGACCATCAGTGAACAATTCTAACGGTAGATAGTTGTGAACAGTGCAATAGTGACCTTATGTTAATAGTGTCATCGGTGACCATCAGGGAACTATTCTAATGGTAGACAGTTGTGAATAGTGCAACGGTGACCATATGTGAACAGTGTCACCGGTGACCTACTATGAACAATGTCTTTCCTTTGCCAAATTTCAAGTTCTTGAAGAATGTTTCACGAATGGTATGGTTCCAACGGTGATGTTCCAATGGTGATATTCATGAACAGTGACTTTGCTTTACCGAATTTCATGTTCATGAATAGTATTTCCAATATGGTGAGTGTAAAGACCCAGAAATTTTAAGGGAATTTTTTTAAATACTTTAGAATTTTATGAGTCTTTGGTTTCTGACGACACTTGATTCTGAGGCCCGGTGTTCTCGGAATCAATTTTCAATGTTTTTCACGAGTATGTTCAGTGAACGAACAAGTGGGTTTTTCTAACATTTGAACCAGTGCTCGGAATTAAAATCTGAGGGCACCGATGAACTCACAGTGCCGGTAATTTCTTAAGGGGACACTTACCATAGTTGCATTCACAAAAGAGGAGAAGATAATTTTTTGGGGGTTTATTTACGAAGTAAATAAAAAAATTATCGGAACAATTTTTATTTCATGAGGAGGTTTTTCCCTCCAATGGGTAGTTATGGGTGGGGCCCACGAACACTTAACTACAAAAGTGAGGATATTAGAGAGGTGGGGCCCACATGAGTCCCACTATTTAAATTCCCTCTAAATCTCATTATGAACCCCCATTAATTTTTCAAACCTCCATTAAATGTCCCCTCAATCCATTAAATTATGTCAACCCTTAATTCAATGAGGAGCCTTCCTCTTTTTCCCTTTTTATTTTAACTGCCAACACATTTAATATTGAGGGACCATCTCTCTCCCTTCTTTAATTAATGGTCAACACATTTTATTTAATGTGGTGAATTAATGATGGGAGAGTTACCTTATGGGTATAATTGAATAATAGGAGGAACCTATTATTTTTTTAAGGAGGATATCATCATTGTGCGAAAAAGAATGCTGACCTCCGACGAAGAACGACGAAGAACGCCAGACACCGATGAAGAACGATGAAGAACGCTGGTTCCTCGGAGATCGACGACGGGCCACACATACCCTTCTCCGCAGCAAGAGAGGAGATGTCGCTTCCTCCTTGGCGCACCCCAATGAGGCCTACGATCCTCTTCCATGCGACGCCATCTTCCACAATGCCGATGATCTTATTCCTTGTTGAGGTAGGGGAATGAATTTTTATATTCTTCTTTAATGAGAATTATACCCTCTACATGGCGTGTATTTATTTGGTGATGCTTTGAACCACTAACACAGTGGGTGCAGACTAACGAACAAGTCTGAACCCATCGCTTCATTTTTCTTGATGCGAGGAATAATTGGTGATGACAAATTGGGGCCGAAATGCAAATTGGAAGCCTTCGTAGTGATTTATGTGACCCGAGACGACCGCTGCTGCAGACAGGAGCGAAATCGGACCACCGGAATGACTCAGGTGACCCGCGGAAGTCACAGGCGTCGCGTGTCGCCGGTGAGGCAGTGCGCCGGCGCGCCGCCGGCAGGAGCCCACCATGGCTGAAGCCGGCGCCATGAGGAATCGGATCCCATGGACGCCCGGGATCCGAGAGAGATGCGGTGTCGATCACCGCGTCCGCGGAACAAAGGGGGGACCGCGTCCCCCCTGCTCGGCCCGCTGGCCGAGCCAGCGCACCCCACCTACCGGGCCGGGGTGGGTCACGTGGACCGGGCAGGGACGCACCTATCTAGGTCGCGTCGCACCCTCCCATGCGGGACCCAAACACGAGTCGGGTCAACCCGCTTCGGGCTGACCCAGGGGGGTTGGGTTGAGTCGGGTCGGGCCCAGACCCCCCACTTCAGACCATTTTCGGTTTTTTGCCCATAACATGAGTTCCATACCTCCAATCGATGCACTGTTAGTTGCGTAGGAATCCTTGGATTGAGACGGTCATTTAGGTATGTTACAGTCGAGGTTTTGGAAAAATTTGGGTACATCCACGTAGGTTCGAACTCGAAACCAACTGGGCCCTTGGAGCGGAAACACTTATATCTTAAGGACCAGACATTCGATCGACGTTTCGTCAATTGTGTTGTGATCCTTTTGTTGAGACAGTACTTTTTGATTAATCCTCTTGAGGTTTGGATGCATCTAGAGTATAGTCATATTGGTTTTAGCTTAAAAACCAACTGGGCCCCGTGGATGGAAAAGCCAATAACTTTCAGACCGGGCGTCCGATTGACGCACTGTCTGTCGCGTTGGGTTTCTTTTGACGATATGGATCTTTGGGATACATCAACTCTGGACATAGTGACATTTGATGTATCAAATCTTTCTCTTTCCCGATCAGCGGACCCTCCCGGAATCAAGCATGCTATGTGCGGGAACCCTAGGGCTGGTTGTGACTGTGACGATGACGACAGCACTTGGCTCCTCCGTGGGTTCGACAGCGACGACGACCATACTAGAATCCTCAGTGGGTTTGACGATAATGACTACTATTCATGAATCTTATGTGGGCCAGGCAGTATTGACTTCTGTACTTGTATCCTGTGTGGGTCTGACAGAGTAGCTGGTCTTGTATCCATTGTGGGTCTGACAGCTTAGCTGGTCTTGTATCCTATGTGGGTCCGACAACATAGATGAATCAGTGGCTACATCTGATCATCTCTATCACCTTACAGAATGTATACCTGTGTGAGATGAATCTTGACTTTCAATCATTATCATTGATGTGGTTAACATGCTTTCCTGTGTGGATTGGGCTGTGCTTTCCTGTGTGGACTGGGTTGTGATTTCCTATGTGGACTGGGTTGTGCTTGGGCTCGAGAGCTAGAGCCAAACTGTAACTAATGACTTAGGTATATGTAGGGGCATATACCTAAGTAGTGGCGTTGATACTTCGTGATTGTATCTTTCCTTTGTGATTTATCGTTCATGGATCTTGAGAGACCTTCTGGGTACTTGGGGTCCCTACTATGTATCGTATACTCACCCCTGCATGGGCTATGCCCGCACTATTTTGTGTTGGATGTAGACGTCCGACAACACTGATCGAGCTGGAGGCTTGTGGAGCTGGACGGTACCCAGAGGTGGACCACTTGGCGGGACGTACACGGAGTGGACAGCCGGACCCGAGGAGCTGAGGAGACTATCTGTACCCACCCTTCAAGTGGGACTTCTAGAGGATGACTCGGTGTTGCTGTTTTACATACTATTATTGTACTTTACTTTCAGTTGTACTGTACTTTCAGTTGATTTTGTATACTGGACCATTTACCTTCCAGCACTTATCTTGTACACCGTTTTACTTAGTGCATACTTCACATGCGTACTCTGTTGTGTTTGTTACTTCATAAAGGCAATGCCTTCCCTTCTTTTGTGATTTACGCCTTTGGTGCTAGTCGACTTCCCCTGGCTTATGGAAGGAAGTCTTGGGGTAGTCACGACACGGGCCCCGAGAAAGGGTTTTGACAAATTGGTATCAGAGGAGTCGGTTCTACCACAGAACTCAGGAATATGATAATTTCTTCTCTATGAAGCAATAATGTTTAGAGTAATTAGTGTGGTTATCAGTCCATGGAGTCTAGTGTTGGTGTGGCGGATGACGTATCCATACACCAGGACCCTGACTTCTGATTTCCAACTCAGTGCACGAAAACATTGATTGCATGTGTGTTTAAAATGTTTTCTTTGTGATTACTTTCTGTCAGCTCACCAGGTATACTATATTAACCATGGAGCACATATTTTTTTAGGATGGCCCCATGACGCCAGCAAGCTAGGGTTCCGTGTTTTATGTGAGACGGCAGCCCAACAAGCGACAAGACCTCGGTGCAGGGACCCCTTACAGTAGAGGCACCGGCAATACCTCTACCCACCGAGCCACCGATGCTAATAGCCCCAGCAGCGGAGAGTGCACACCACCTGAGCGTGTTGCATGAGTTTTAGGGAAAGAGTCCTCCCAGGTTCCACAGAGAGACAGATCCTCAGGCAGCCGAGAATTTGCTGGAGGTTGTCGTCACAGTCTTCATATTGGTAGGGACACCAGCAGACCTCAGGGTGATCCTTGCTGCGAGTCCCCTGCATGCAGCAGCAGGTATATGGTGGAGCCTGATGCTCCAAGTGCATGATGAGGCATCTCTACTTTGGATGGACTTTGAGAGCCTCATCTACTTAGAGTTTGTTCCAGCCACCCTCCGTACGGTGCGCATCCAGGAGTTACTACAGCTGCGACAGGGCATCATATCAGTAGCCTAGTACTCGGCAAGATTTACCGACCTCTCGCGCTACTCCACAAACATGTTAAGGGACCAATTATTTCAGGCCCGGACCTTTGAGAAGGGGCTGAGGAATGATATTAGAGCTTCAAAAATTCCACTAAGCATCCCGACCCAGGAGGGGGTGCTAGAGCGAGCCCTGCTAGTGGAGAACTTTCTCACCGAGCAGCCATCAGCAGAGAGACCCCCCGCAGGATGGCACGAAGCGGGGTCTTCTGCAGCTGGAAGTCGACAGATGAAGTAGGGGTCCAAGTGGACTAGGTCGTCTGGTGGGCATCCCCAGGACACGGGTTCGACTATGCGGGGCACACGGTGCAGATCTAGCCTTACGAGAAGCATACCATGTTACGCATGTGGCGGGCAGGGCCACATGGCTCCTGACTGCCCGACCCGCCTTGCAAATGAGCAGCATACAATGGAGAGACCTCCCAGGAAGAGGCAAAGGTTCGACCATGGTGGTACGTAGGGAGTAGGAAGACGAGGCAGAGGAGCTGTCCAAGTAGCAGGTGGTGGACGACACTTTGAGGCTCTACCACCACCACCTCCAGCAGGTCCACCCCGACCATAGGGAGCTGGCGGGCAGAGGCAGGCTCAGCTCAGGGCATCAGAGCCTTACGACCACGGCGCACCTGAGATGATTCGAGGTACTATTTGTGTCTACTCCACCCTTGCTGCAGTTCTTATAGACATAGTTGCAACTCATACTTTTATTGCTGCTGCCCTTGTTCGGAGCTCGGAGATTCCGACGGAGTCGTTGGCTCGATCCTTGCAGCTAAAGACTCCTACGGGAGCAGACTCGATGATTAAGCACTGGTACCAGTAGTGTGAGCTTACTCTAGGAGGTGAGAGCTTCGGCTGGGATCTTCTTGTAGCGGGGTCGAGGCTTTATGACGTCATCTTGGGTATGGACTGGTTATCTACAGTACATGCTCAGATCAACTATATTAGGAGTTAGGTGTGGTGTGTCTACACAGATGGGACTAAGTTAACCTTCACCGGTGAGAAGGGAACCTTCGCAGCATAGGATGAACTTACGCAGAGGAGAGGGCAGCCGATCACACATCAGTTGTCTAGTCACATCCTCGGAATAGTTGACGTGAGGAGTCCAGGATTTCATGTTGTGGTGGATCAGTATACAGACGTTTTTCCTGATGATGTTCTAGGAAATCCTCCTCGCAGGGAGGTAGATTTCTATATAGACATGTACCCCGGGACATCACTGATATCCACTCCTGCATATCGGATGGCTCCCGCCGAGCTTTGTGAGCCGCGGGTACAGCTGGAGGACTTACAAGTGAAAGGTTTCATCTGACCCAATGTTTCACCTCGGGCTTCTCCGATTCTGTTCGCCAAGAATGTGGATGGAAGCTTGTGATTGTGTGTCGACTACCATCGCCTGAACCAAGTGACCGTGAGGAACAAGTATCCGCTTCTGAGTATTTAAGACATATTTGATCAGCTCAAGGGAGAAAGTTGGTTCTCGAAGATAGACCTCAGGTCAGGCTATCATCAGCTCCGTGTTAGGGACGAGGATGTGTAGAAGACGGCCTTCAGGTGTCGATACAGACACTATGAGTTCTTGGTCATACCCTTCGGTGTGACCAATGCTCTAGTAGTGTTCATGAGTCTCATGAACAGGATTTTCCATCCCTTCCTTGATCTGTTTGTCGTAGTCTTCATTGACGACATACTGATTTACTCAACCACCGAGGAGGAGCATGCCTACCACTTACGGGTTGTACTGCATACACTCTGAGAGCACCAACATTATGGTAAGATCTCAAAGTTCAAATTATGGCTTCAAGAGGTCCACTTCTTGGGGAACGTCATCTCAGAGGCGGGAGATACAGTGGATCCCGCGAAGGTTGAGGCGGTAATTGCTTGGGATCCACCCAGGAGTGTGAAGGAGGTACAGAGTTTCTTAGGTCTGGCTTGGTACTATCGGAGATTTATGCCAGACATCTCTAGAGTTGCAGCACCTCTTATAGCTTTGATGAAGAAGGGTAAACCCTTTGTGTGGTCAGACAGATTTTAGCAGAGCTTCCAGGAGCAGAGGTGGAGATTGAATAGTGCGCCCATCTTGAGGCTACCGAAGGAGGGCGTAGGGTATGTAGTTTACTGCAATGCATCAGGGACCAGACTCGGGTGTGTCCAGATGCAGGAGCGAGAATTGATCACATATGGTTCATGACAGTTGAGGTCGCATGAGCAGAACTATGCTACCCATGACCTAGAGTTAACAGTAGTGGTCTTTTCCCTAAAGATGTGGCGACACTATCTGATGGGCGATCACTTTACAGTCTACTCTAACCACCAGAGTCTTAGGTACATTTTCTCACAGAAGGACCTGAACCTGAGACAGTGACGATGGCTCTAGTTCCTCCAGGATTATGACTTTAATATTTTCAATACTCCTGGGAAGGGGAACGTTGTGCCTGATGCTCTCAGTAGGATATCGGGCATTTAGCTATTTGGGGAGGCAACAAAGTAGTTAGCTGCTTTGCAGATATCCTTTGTGGATAGAGATGGGTCAGCCTATCTCCAGTCCCTCGTAGTCACTCCTCCACTCCTTCAGCGGGTCAGAGAGGCACAGTGTGGGGACGTTGATTGTGTGGCGCGACATGTCAGATATCCTCAGGGTTGGCTCCCGAAGGATTTTCTGAAGGCGGGGAGCATGTCTTCCTCTTCTGGGGACGTACCATGGTACCAGTTTTACTGTAGTAGGAGGTGCTGAGGGAGTTCCACACTTCCCCTCTAGCGGTACATCCTGGAGTAGCGAAGATGTATAAGTTCCTCAGACGATAGTATTGGTGGCCAGGTATGAAGAAGGTTGTGGTAGAGTTCATTTCTCGATGCCTCACTTGTCAGCAAGTGAAGGCAGAGCACCAGGTACTGGAAGGCTTGGTACATTCCTTAGAGGTCCCGGAGTGGATGTAGGATGGGATATCCATGGATTTCATGAAAGGGCTTCCACATACTTCCAGAGGACACGACACCATCTGGGTGATCATAGACCGACTCACCAAGTTGGCCAACTTCTTACCAATCAGAGTGTAGGGATCAGTAGAGAGCATGGGATGCCTCTATGTTCAGGAGATCGTATAGCTTCATGGTGTGCCATCGTCTATTGTCTCCTATCAAGATGCTCGCTTTACTTCCCAAATTTGGAAGGGGTTACATAAGGCTTTTGGGATGCAGCTACGCCTGAGCACTTCCTTTCATCCTCAAATAGATGGCCAGATAGAGAGGACCATTCAGACACTCGAGGACATGCTCCGTGCATGTGTCCTTGACTTTGGTCGCAGCTGGGAGGATCACCTACCCTTGGTGGAGTTTGTGTACAACAACAGCTACCAATCCACCATTGGGATGGAATCATACGAGGCACTGTATGGCCGACCATGCAGATCACCTTTGTGCAGGACTGACCCTAGGGAGTCAGCACTCGTAGGACCAAAGATGATTCAGGCTATGACAGAGAAGGTGCAGATCATCCAGGAGCAGATGAGGACTGCACAGAGCGGACAGAAGTCCTATACTGATAGGAGGCAGATACCACTAGAGTTCGAGGATGGTGACCACATTTTCCTATGGGTCACACATCGATGTGGGTTACATAGATTTGGTTGGGGTGTCATGTTATCTCTACGCTTCATCGAGCCTTTTCAGGTCCCTAGTAGGGTAGGCGAGGTGGCTTACCGCCTGGACCTTCCACCTCAGTTGCACCTGGTCCGCAACGTCTTCCATGTTTCTCAGTTGAGGAGAAACGTGCCTGACCTGACGCATATTATCGACCACGGGGACCTGGACATTGATGACGGGGTAAATTTTGCAGAGGTCCCAGTGGAGATAGAGGATCAACTAGAGCGGGTCCTACATGGACGGTCGATTCCTCTGGTGCACATTCGTTGGCAGCACGGGAACCTTCAGGAGAGCAGAAGGGAGCGGGAGGCTCAGATGCATGCTTCGTACCATCTTTTTTTCCCCGAGTTTATGTTGTAGATTTACGGGGAAGTAAATCACTAAGGTGGAAGTAATGTAAAGACCCAAAAATTTCATGGAATTTTTTTTAAATACTATGGAATATTAAGAGTCGGTGGCTTTTGACGGTGCTTGATTCCGAGGCCCGGTGTGCCCGGAATCAATTTTCATAGTTTACCTTGGATACGTTCAGTAAATAAACGAGCGATTTTTTCTAACTTTTGAACCGGTGCTCGCAATTAAAATCTGAGGGCACTGATAAACTCACAATGTTGGTAATTGCTTAAGGGGACACTTACCGTAGTTGCATTTGAAAAAGAGTTGAAGATAATTTTTTGGGGGTTTATTTAAGAAGTAAATAAAAAAAATCGGAACAATTTTTATATCATGAGGACGTTTTTCCCTCCCATTGGTAGTTATGGGTGGGTCCCATGGCCACTTAACTACCCACGTTTGGATATTAGAGAGGTGGGGCCCACACAAGTCCCACCATTTAAATTCCCTCTAAATATCATTAAAAACCCCCATTAATGTGATAAAACTCCATTAAATGTCACCTCAATCCATTAAATTATGTCAACCCTTAATTCAATGAGGATCCTTCATCATTTTCCCTTTTTATTTTAACTACCAATACATTTAATAATGGGGGACCATCTCTCTCCCTTCTTTAATTAATTGTCAACACATTTTATTTAATGTGGTGAATTAATTATGGGAGAGTTACCTTATGGGTATAATTGAATAATAAAAGGAACCTATTATTTTTTTAAGGAGGAGTGTTTCGTTGTGTGAGGAAGAATTCCGGCCTCCAATAAATAATGACGAAGAATGCCGGCATCCGATGAAGAATGAGGAAGAACGCCGGTTCCTCGGAGATCAACGATGCACCACACTTACCCTTCTCCGCGGCAAGAGAGGAGATGCCGCTTCCTCCTCGGTGCGCCCCAACAACGCCTATGATCATCTTTTCCACGACACCATCTACCACGATTCCGATGATAATCTTCCTTGTTGATGGAGGGGAAAGAATTTTTATATTTTTCATTTATGTGAATTATACCCTCGGCATGACGTGTATTTATTTGGTGATGCTTGGAACCACTAACGTGGTGGGTGTGGACTAAAGAACAAGCCTGAACCCACCACTTATTTGTTCTTGATGTGCGGAATAATTGGTGATGACGAAGTGGGACTGAAATGGAAATTAGAAGCCTTGGTAGTGATGTACGGGACCCGAGACGACCGCTGGCGCAGACGGGAGTGGAATTGGACCACCAGAATGACTCATGTGGCCCGCAGAAGTCACCAGCGGCACGGGTCGGCGGCGCAGCGATGCCGGTGGCCGGAGGTGGTGGCCGGCACTGGATGACCTCCCGAAAGCGGTTGCGCCCCGGCGCACCGCCGGCAGGAGCCCGCCACGGCTGGATCCGCAGCGGCGAGGAATCGAATCCCGCAGCCGCACGAGATCCGGGGGAGACGCGGCGTTGGTCACCACCTCCGCAGAACAAAGGGGGGACCGTGTCCCCCCTGCTAGGCTTGCTGGCTGTGCCCGACCACGTCGGGCCGCACCCTCCCGGGCCGGGCCCAGACCCAGGTCGGGTCGTCCCGGATCGGGCTGACCCAGAGGGTTGGGCCAGGTCGGGTTGGGCCCAGACCCCCCCACTTCAGACCATTTTCGGTCTTTTTCCCATAACATGAGCTACGAACCTATGATCGATGCATCGTCAGTTGAGTAGGAATCCTTGGATCGGGACGGTGCTTTCAGAATATAACACTCAAGGTTTAGGCAAATTTCGTGTATGGTTGGGTTGGTTCGAACCCAAACCCAAATGGCCCCTTGGAGTGGAAACACTTATATCTTAAGGACCAGACATCTGATTGGCATGCCGTCAATTGTGTTGAGATCATATTGTTGAGACGGTCTTTTTGGATTACTCCACTTGTGGTTTGGATGCTGATGGAGTATGGTAGGGTTGGTTTTATCTTAAAAACCAACCGGGCCCCTAGGACGGAAAAGCTAATAACTCTTAGGCAGGGCGTCCGATTAACGACCCATCTGTTGCATTGGGTTTTTTTTGAAGAGACAAAACATTGGGATACATCAAATCTGGACTTTGTGATAGTTCATGTATCGACTCTCTCTCTTGCCTGAGGAGTGGACCCTCCCGGAATCTAACATGCTATGTGCGGGAACCCTAGGGCTGGCTACAACTGCGATGATGACGACTGCACTTGGATCCTTCGTGGGTTCGGCAGTGACGATGACCGTACTAGAATCCTCCATGGGTTCGACGTCGATGAATATTGTTCTTCTATCCTATTTGGGTCCGGTATTATTGACCTCTGTAATTGTATCCTGTGTGGGTCCGGCAGAGTAGCTGGTCTTGTATCTTTTGTGGGTCCGACAGCTTAGCTGGTCTTGTATCCTATGTGGCTTCGACAGCTTAGATGAATCAGTGGATACATATAATCATCTCTATCGCCTTACGAATTGTATACCTATGTGGCCTGAGTCTTGATTTTCAATAATTATGATTGATGTGGTTGACTTGATTTCCTATGTGGATTTGGATGTTCTTTCCTGTGTGGACTGGGTTGTGCTTTCTTATGTGGACTGGAATGTCCTTGGGCTTTGGAGATGGAGCCTAACTGTAACTGATGACTTAAGTATATGCATGGGCATATAACTAAGTAGTGTTGTTTATACTTTGTGATTGTATCTTTCCTTTGTGATTTATCCTTCGTTGATTCCGAGAGACCGTCGGGGGTCTCGGGGTCTCTACTGAGTATCATATACTCACCCATGAATGGGTTATGCCCGCACTATGTTGTGTTGGATGCAGATGACGGATAACCCTGATCGAGGTGGAGGCTTGTGGAGCTGGATGGTACCTGGAGGTGGACCACTTGGCAGGATGTACACGGAGCTGATGGCCAGACCCAAGGAGCTGAGGAGACTATCTGTACCCACCCATCAGGTGGGACTTCCTGAGGGCGACTCAGTGTTGCTGGTTTACTTACTGGTGTTGTACTTTTTTTTGAGTTGTACAATACTTTCAGTTGGGTTTGTATACTGGCCCATTTACTTTCCAGCATTTATCATGTACCCAGTTTTACTTAGTGCAAACTTCACTTGCATACTCTGTTGTGTTTTTTACATTATAAAGCCAATGTCTTCCCTTCTTTTGGGATTTATGCCTTTGGTGATAGTCGCCAGCCCCTGGCCTATGGAAGGTGGGATTGGGGTAGTCACGGCACGGGCCCCGAGGATGGATCGTGACAGTGTGGATCCAATGTTGAGGTTCATGAACAATGTATTTCCTTTTCCAGATTTCTGGTTTATGAATACTGTTTTCAGAATGGTGTGGATCCAACTGTGAGGTTCATGAACAGTGTTTTAATATTTCCAAATTTCAGACTTCTGAACAGTGTATCCATTTTCCAACAGTTTCATCCCTATAATGTTTCCTTTGATGTAATATTCATTTAAAGCCTCATTTTATGGACTCTGAGGCCAATTCAATGTCCATATCTCCTATATTTATTTTCCCATGGCTTAGGATGATTTTACTCGATCAAACCACGTGGATTAATGTGATCCATTTTTAATGGAAAATCTAGCATATCTTAAAGCACTGCTCTGTTAAATCTTCTAATGTGATTAGATATCTTCCTCCCTAAATTATTCTGCTTCGTTATCATATGTGAGATGCCCGAACCTTTCATTCTATCCCATTAGAGTTTCACAATCAAACATTCCTCCAAGGATTGGTTCCACTATGTTTTTATGCAACCAAGTAGTATTGATTTCTGATATAAGGTATGATCTATTGTCATTCTTTTGGGTTCACTTATCCATTCCATTTTATGGAATTTTATATCCATTGTTCTTGATGGGTTTTTATTGTGTTTTAACTACTCTGGTGGCGTCTCTACATCCCCTGGTGTATACAGTTGTTATGGTAGGAGGAGATTATAAAATGTTGTTTGGCTCATGCTCGTATAAAGAACGTCAAGAACTTTTTGAGGTAGGGGATTCATTTATTCTCTCTTATTTTATGTGCAATAGTATCGTTCTCATGATTTGTCCCACTGGATCACAATGGAATTGACCTAATAAATATTTGAACTAGATATATAAATATATATTAATTCGTATGTTATTAGCTCTTGTTTTTCTAGAAAGTGTGATATCAATGCTTATTGTGTTTAGCTATTTGTTCTTTATAGAAATTGGTAAATAACGTAAAGGTGGAATTAATTGATAATGGGACGGATAAAGATAAAGAAGCATCTGAATGAATCTAATTGATGTTTTTGTGATTTTATAATAATCAAATTGATGCAGTAACAATGTTTATTTATTTTTGATTTTTTACTGATTAGATTTCCTGAATTTGGAACCTTAGAATAATTAATCATTTAATCCATAATGGATTAAAGAACTGGTGTTTTGATAAATGATAATACCTTGTAGAGTTCTGAGTTACTCTCTTATTTGTTTAAGTTCAAATAGCCCAATTGGTATGATGTTATTTTCCTATTACTTGTGTTGTGATGTGAGCCTGGATGGCTGTGGTGATATGTGGGGGAATGGAGGGCTATTGCTTGTGGCATCAGTTGACAGCTAGAGTGGCGAGATGTATCACATTACTCATGTGGGTGTCGGGGAGGACACTAGGGATGATGAAATCGGATGGATGTAAATGTTGGATTCTTGTTGATTCTTATGGGTTGCTTATCTGCTTTACCATTCCCCACTAATCATGAAAGCTGGTCTTTCTTACCCTTCTTTCGAAAGGGGAAATGATGCATGGGGTATGAAACATGCTTGTTGTGTTTAGCTTATCAAGGGAGGATGGGTCTACACTCTTACTATACGTGGAAAAAACATGATGGGTAGTTCATCTACTCACCGTGTTGATCCCCCTTTTGTTTAGAAGCATAGAATGTTTTTTTCTTGGATTCTTGGGAATATGGGATAGTCATGTTGTAATGAATAATTGAATAAATGTTGTAAACCCTTGGGGTTGGAGATTGCAGGAACATAATGATGAGGTTATAATTTGAAGGAACAGTAAACTTTTTTTGTGATGATACTGAAATATAATGTTGAAATTGTTAGTAGTTAATAAATTTTTAATGAATTAATTAACATAAAGTGCAAATAATAAAAAGAGAATAAAGTAATGTAATTAAGCTCTATAAATAGTTGTGTTCTTATAGAACACCTACTCTTAGAAGTGGATATCGGGAGTCTGAGAGACGTTGTCTACAGTGGTGTCTAAGAATAGGTTATGCCCATAATGTGGTTGTGAGATATAGTATATTCTCTACTTTTAATGTTTCTATACGCTATTCCACCCGGTCGGTAAAGGAAACTGACACCCCAGGGATTCTGAGCCCAAGGGGGTGTTGTCCCCAACAATCTAGTGGGAGGATGGATGGCTGACAACCCCCTTTGGCCCCACTCTCATCTCTTGGTAGATACATGTGCTGGTAGGAAAAATGGTTAGTTTTTTCAATATATGTGTGTAGATGGATGCAATGGCTTGTGGTTATTCACACACATATATTTTGGATATAGTTTCCAATAAACTACAATAAGTGTAATCTATATAGGCTATGATGGCTTGAGGATCCTTACTCAGTGAATGGGATGTAATGGATTGAGGTATAATACCCAACGTATGATACATGTTATATGAGCTATGGTGGTTCCTAGAAACTAACTGGTTACTTTCTTCTGTTGATGTGGTGGTTTGGTTACATGAGGTGAATATTGTGGTTCTTCAAGAAGGTATCTGTGGGCAGGCCTTTTTGGAGAGAGATGCTTAGGACGTGCGACGTTGGGGAAAAGTGGAAAACCAGTGGGGAAGCAGTAACAGGGTACCCTTGATCTTCTTTGTTATGTTATATACTCTTGTATGTGTTACTTGGTAAGAGTATCCATGGTGAGGCTAGGAACATGGTATACCTATTTAAGTGATGAGTTTGTTTCAATTGTTGTTCACTGTGATTTAGCATGCTCTCTTTACTTTTGAACATGGGGCTTCGTAGAGGATACTACTGAGTATACTGTTATACTCACCCTATGCATATATAAATTATTTTTCAGGTCACTTGGAGTAGGTTGGAAATCAAGATGGTTACTACTAGCTTGGGGTTGTAGGATCAGTTTGGGCTTGTGGCTATTGTTGTTTTTTACATTCGTTTGGGTACATGTAGTTTTCCCCATTCAGTTTTAGTAGTTTTGCATGACATTACATATGTTCACTTGGGATTTCTTTTATATTTCAGTCTGAGATGGAGTTCTTTGGTGTTTAACTTATATATCTCTTCCGCATGTGTTCTCTTAGGGGGTAATGCCGCAAATTTTTGTGTTTATTATACCCTATGTGCTAGTCGCAAACATGGGGCCTATGGGAGGTGTGACTCGGGGGGTCATTATCTTCCTTATCACATTTTTGTCCTAAGAGGGGTTCACATTATGGGGAAGGGGTAATGATTGAGTGGTATCAGAGGTCTGGTAGAGGGATATGATGGAGTTTAATGTTAGGCATATGTGAGGTTTCATAGGTTGGTAGGGAAACAATGTCATTCATGTTTAGCATGTGATGTAAAAACTAGAGACCGGCTGAGACGTAGGCGTTTAGGGACCACTATGATCTGATGTATGGGAAATCAAGTTTAAAATGGATACTAAATGAGGTAATACTAGTTTCATGGTAGAGTTATAGGAAAGGATCATGCAAAATTCTTCTTTATGCATGTGTTTTAATGGGTAAACCATGGGATAGGTTAACCTAAATTGAATAAAAAAATAATTAATTAATGATGAGTCTTCCATATTTCAGGTTTATGAGCTCTAAATATTTTTTATTTTATAGATATGGCTCCAGCTTGGCGTCCTCATCAGGATATCATAGAAGATTTCCAATAAATTGTTTCGGCAGGTCGTCGTAGGGTAGAGGTTGACGGCGATGACACTTAGAGGAGGACACCCAGAGTATTTCTGCTCCAGAGTCTGTAGTAGTACAAGGGCTCCATTTCAGATGTTGTCATAGAAGACTGGTTGGAGGAGGTTGAGATATTCTTTATTTCAATCCGTGATTGACAGAATCACTAGGTGTCCTTGGTTGTGACGATGCTGCGTGGAGTAGTGAGGCAGCGGTGGTTCTTGTTCCTTGCTGATCACAAGGAGTTATCGATCTGATAGGAGGAGTTCTGAGACAAGTTTATAGTCAAGTTTCTTTATTCGACCATGAAGGTGTCTAGTCCCTAGGAGCTTCTTACCCTTTGATAGATAATCTCCACTGTGCAAGAGTTTGGAATCCATTTCAGGAACCTTTTACAATAACCTTCGGACCTGTTGCGATATGAGGAGGCCAGGGCGAGGAATTTCGAGTAGGCTTTACGTCTAGAGATCCATCTCCATGTCACCCCATTTATTTTGAGGACAAATCGTGAGGTTTTGGAAAGGGAAGAGGTCGTCAAGATGAAATTGTCAAGAATCAAATCATCACTAGTGGGGAGTATTCATGTTTCCTCATGAATCCGAGTGGTGGTCTGAGGTTCTCGGTTTTCAGGGAAAATAGTTTTTGTTTGGATGGGGGTAGGACCAAGCCCTCAGCATCTCATTTCTCTGGGGGAAGCATCTCTCAAGAATATTCCAATAGATCAAGTACTTTTTTTTCTTGTGGTTTCCAAGGTCATTAATAGAAAGAGTTCCCGAATTTCAGAGAATTCATCATGCACTAGTTTTTCCGCTTTAGGTTCCTCCATTGAGGTAGTTCTAGTCAAGGCACCAAAAGAAGGTTCCACCATCTTTTGATCAGCAGAGGGTAAATGGGGTAGGCAGAGGACAGCCTTGTGACATTCCATGTCCTCATAGAGCAGAGTACAACCATGGTGGTGGTTGTCATCAAGGTCATAGATGTCATGGAGGAGGTCATGGTCAGCTTCATGCTTTAGCGTTGCCATCTCCAAGTGACCCAGACTTCATTCGAGGTATGATTTGCTTGTTTTCTACCTTGGTGTTTGCCTTGTTTGATTCAGGAGTGACACACTCTTTCATATCACCTACCCTTTTCCAGGATATAGGACATGAGTTAGATAGGCTTCCATATCCCTTGGTGTTTACTATGCCAGTTGGAGGTCAAGATGACTTGTTTGATGTATGTAGAGATTGTGAGCTACTATTGTGGAAGCACTGCTCTTGGGGATATTTCCTATGTTTACAGATACAACCATATGATATCATCCTCAGCATATATTGTATGTATTCGGTGCAGTATATCATGGATTGATTCAGGAGTCAGGTTGTGTTCTATGATGCATATGGTGAACCGGTGGTGTTCATTGGTGAGAAAGACCCTCGGATGGGTCAGAGGTGTGTTCTATGTTTATCATCCATTATGGCTGAGAAAATGTAATGTTCTTCAGAGTTTCATCAGTTGGCTCTTCCTAGGGTCATATAATTGTACCATGATGTCTTTCCAAAAGAGGATGTTACATTACCCCCTTGACGATAGATTGATTTTGGGATCGAGCTACAAATAGGAGCATATCCTATCTCTATGTCTCCATATAGGATGGCCCATTTTGAGTTAGGAGAGTTTCGTATATAGATTTATGGTCTGTTATAATGCGGGTTTTTTTTGCAGAGTGTCTCACCGTAGGGTGCACCAGTTTTGTTTGTGAAGAAGGCTGACAAAAGTTTGTCGTTGTTTGTCTATTATCATCACTTGAACAAAGTGACAATAAATAATTGTTGTCCTCTTCCACATATTGATGATTTGTTCGATCAAATGAATGGTGAAATTTGGTTCTCATTGATAGAATTACAGTCATGATATCATCATATGTGTGTGAAGGATGAGGATATCCCGAAGACTACTTTTTATTTCTGTCATGGGCATTATGATTTCATTGTAATGCCATTTGGCATGAGAACTTCTCCTGATGTGCTAATGGGATTGATTAACCCTGTGTTTCATGTGTTCCTGAAAGATTTTTGTGTAGTATTCATCGATGACATCCTTGTGTACTCCATGTATAAGGAGGAGAATGCAGAGCATCTACATGTTGTTTTGGGAGTTCTTCGTCAACGCCAGTTGTTTGGGAAGTTATCAAAGGGTGATTTTTGGGTTCAAGAAGTCTGTTTCTTTGGTCATGTTGTGTCCCAGCAGGCAGTAGTTTTGGATCAATCTACGATATAATCAGTTGTGTCTTGGGTCACCCCCAAGATACTGTCAATGATGTGAGGTATCCTTGGTCTCACAGTATACTATAGGAGGTTCTTAGATGATTTCTCACAAGTTTCAAATCCTCTGACAGCTTTCACCAAGAAGGAATAGGCATTAATATGGACTGATTAGTGTCAGGATACTTTCAGGTATCTAAAGAAGAAGTTATTAAGTGCTCCAATTCTTTGTCATCTAGCTGAGGGAGTTCAGTTTGATGTTTTTTGTGATGCTTCGCAAATGGGGTTGGGCTATCTTCAGATGCACAAAAGATTTTTTATTTCTTATAGGTCTTGGTAGTTAAGTCCCCATGAACATAACTATTATACTCAAAAAATTGAGTTTTCATCTGTGGTGTTTTCATTGAAGATGTGGATAAATTACCTCATTGGTGGGAAGATTGTGGTTTTCACCAATCATAAGAGTTTGAGGTATGTTTTCTCTCAGAATGACTTGAAATTATGAAAACTTCAGTGGATGGAGTTCTTAAAGGAATACTACTTCAAAATATTGTATACACCTATAAAGTAGAATATTGTGCTGATGCGATCAGTCGGAAGTCATGAAGTGATGCAGTGCATGAATCTGGTGACTTGTGGAGAGTAATGGAATAACATTGACCAATACATCTCAATGTGGGAGATGTTGGGGGTAGAGGATGTCCTTTTCAGATGAAGGTGAAATCATCTCCAAAGAATAAGGTAGAAGATCACCAATTTGGGGATCTAGATGTTGAGGTCTAGAGAGACCGAGTTTTTGTGGTGAGGCCCCTTATGGATGGTCTGAGGATGAACAACATCGAGTGTTGTATCACGGAAGGATTTTTGTTCATTTGAAGATGTGAGAGAGGGTTCTCATAGAGTTCCAAAGTTCTCCTTTACCGGTGCATCATGGAGTGACAAAGATGCACCGAGCTTTGAAGAGCTAGTTTTGAGGGCCTGGCTAAAGTGTACAGTTGTAGAGTTTATGTCTCGATGTTTGGTCTGCCAGAAGGTGATGGTCGAACACTGTGTTTCTGGTTGTCTACTACACCCATTAGATATTCCTCAGTGGATGTGGGTGGACATATCAATGAATGTTGTCACTGGTTTACCTCGTGCTTCGAGAGTACATGATGCTAATTGGGTGGTAGTTGATTGTTTAACAAAATTGTCCCACTTCATAGTTGTCAAGGAGTCAAGCTCAGTGGAAGTTTTGTTGAGGCAGTATCTGGAGGTGGTGGTGAGAGCCCTTGGAGTCCCAAGGATGATCATTTCTGATCAAGATCCTAACTTTACATCTAGGGTGTCAAGAGGTCTCCAACATGCTTTCGGTTCTCAGAAATGCCTTAGCACTATTTTTCATCCTCAAATGGATGGTCAGATAGAGTGAACCATCCAAACTCCTGAATATATATTACGCTATTGTGTTCATGATTTTGGAGGTTAGTTGATGAGGCACTTACGATTTGTGGAGTTCTCTTAATATAATATTTTTCACTCCACCATCAGTATGGTGCCATTTGAATCCTTGTATGGTTGACATTTTGGTTCTCTATTATGTTGTACTGGGGTCGGAGAGTCATCATTTCTAAGACCAGAACTACTGCAAAATACAACAGAAATGGTTCAGGTGATTCATGAGCAGATGAACACAGTGCAAGATTGTCAAAAATCAAATGTCGATTAACAGAGTAGACCCTTAGAGTTTGATGATGGGGATCATGTGTTTTTGAAGGTGACCCCCCATCATGGGAAAAGAAGGTTTGGACATGGGAATAAGCTTTCTCCACGGTTTTTTGGGACATTCAAGGTGTTAGCTCATGTAGAAGTTGTGGCGTATTGAGTAGCACTTCCCCCATAGATGAACCGGATAAACAATGATTTTCATGTACCACAGACCTATCGTTATCTTCATAATGACTCACATGTCATCGATTGGGGAGAGATCTATGTTGATTATGAAGCAACCTTTGAAGAGCATCATGGGGAGATCTATGACCACAAACAAAGGTGTTGCATAGGCATTCTATCCCCTTGGTTTGTATCTTTTGTCGACATGGTGGAATGGAGAAGAGTACCTAGGAACGTGAGTCACAGATACGTGCTCAGTACCGAGAGTTGTTTTATGTTTAACTCTTTTCATGTATCTTTGTCCCCTTTATATTTATAAACCCTTCATGTTTATTATTTGTATTTCTTTGGTTCATCTTGTGGCTTTCTCTCTTTTGAGACATATCTTGATTGGTGGTTGTTCGGACCCCGTTTCATTTTCCCTTTAGGTGGTTTTTTAATTATTGAGGACGAGAATGTTATGAGAGGAATATGAGGTAATGTACCACATCTCTCTAGCCTATTTCCTTGTAAAAATCTAGCGTTTGAGGTGTTCTGAGAGGTCAAGGTGACATATCACCAACACATTTGTACTTTTCCAATTTCTACAAAATTTCTATCAGTAAGGCCGATGTGAATGGTTCCATTAGTGAGAATGATATGAATAGTTCAATTGGTGAAACTGATGTGGACAGTTCCATCGGTGAGACTGATGTGAACTGTTCCATCAATGAACAGTTCCAACAGTGCTCAGTTGTGAATAGTATAATGGTGGCCTTATGTGGAAAATGTCATCAGTGACCATAGGTGAACAGTTCCAACCCTAGATAGTTGTTAATAGTGGAACAGTTTCCTTATGTGAACAGTGTAGTCAGTGAAGATCAGTGAATAGTGTAACGGTTACCTTATGTGAACAGTGTCATCGGTGACCATCGGTGAACAGTTCCAACGGTAGAAAGTTGTGAACAGTTAAACGGTCACCATATATGAAAAGTGTCATCAGTGACCTTCTTTGAACATTGCCTTTTCTTTTCCAAATTTCAAGTTCATGAACAGTGTTTCCAGAATGGTGAGGATACAATGATGAGGTTCAGGAAAAATTTCATTACTTGTCCAAATTTCACGTTCATGAATAGAGATTCCAGAACGGTGAGGTTCCAATGGTGATGTTCATGAACATTGTCTTTCCTTTTCCAAATTCCAAGTTCATGAATAGTGTTTCTAGAGTGGTGAAGTTCCAATGGTGAGGTTCCAATAGTGAAGTTCATGAACAATGTTTTTCCTTTGAAAAATTTTGAGTTTGTGGACAGTGTTTCCATCTTCCTATTGTTTCACCCCTTTAAAGTTTCCTTAGAAGTAAAATGAAATTAAAGCCTTTTTAGATACTCTAAGGCTGATTTGATGGCCATAACTCCAATATTAATTTTCCTAAAGCTTAGGATGCTTTTACTCATTCAACCCACATGGTTTAATGCAATCCACTTTTAATGGAAAATCTAGAGTATCTTAAACTTCCAATCCGATAAATATTCTAAAGGGATGAGACATATTCTTACCTAAATTCTTCCTCCTCGTTCTCAATTGTGAGATGCTCGAACCATTCTTTCTATACGGTGGGAGTTGTACAATCAAACTTTCCTCCTAGGATTGGTTCCACTATAATTTGATGAAACCAATCAGTATTGATCTCTGATATAAGGTATGATCTATCATTATAATTTTGAGTTCATATCCTTCTGTTTCTCCTCTCCATTTTATGTATGTTTACCCCCTATGTTCCTAATGGTATTTTCTTATGTATTGACCGGTGTGGTGGTGCCTCTACTTCCTCAAGTGGATACAGTTGTAATAGGTGGAGGATATCATATCCAGTTGTTTGGCTCTTTCTCGTATAAAGAATGTCAAGAACTGTTTGAGGTAGGGGATTCATTTCTTCTCTCTTATTTTATGTGAAACAGTATCGGTAGCATGTTCCATCCAACTAGATAATAATGGAATTGACCAAATATATATTTTAACTGAATAAATAAATTTATATCGATCATATGTTATTGCCCCATGTTATTATAGAACGTGTGATATCAATGCTTTCTGTGTTTAGCATTTTTTTCATAATTAAAATTGGTAAGGAACGTAATGCCTCGTTTAATTGGTAATTACTTGGCTAATGATAATGAGGCATTTGAATGAATCTGATTGATGTTTTTGTAATTTTATGTTAATCAAATTGATTTAGTAAGTATGTTTAATTATTTTTGATAGCTTACGGATTAGTTTTCATGAATTTGGATCCTAATAATAGTAAATTGGTTAATCCAAAATGGATTAAAGAACTGGTGGTTTGATAAAAGATAATTTCTTGTAGGGTTCTGAGTTACCCTCTTATTTGTTTAAGGTCTAAGATCCCAATTCATATGATGTTTTCTTCCTTCTTCTTGTGTTTTGATGTGAGTCTGGATGGTTATGATGGTATGTGGAGGCATGGAGGCCGATTGGTTATGGCTGCAGTTGACATCTAGAGTGATGAGACGCATCTGTTTATGCAAGTGGGTGTCGGGGAGGACATCATGGATGATGAAATGGGATGGATTTGAATGTTTGATGCATGAAGATTCTTGTTGGTTGATTATCAACTTTACCTTTACCCACTACTCCAAGCAGCTGGCCTTGCTTACCCTTCTTCAGAAAGGTGCAACGACACATAGGGTATGCCACGTGATTTATGTGTTTAGCTTCTAAGGGTATAATGATTCTACGCTCTTACTATAGTTGTAAAAGACTCAACGGGTAGTTCATTTACTCACCGTGTTGAGCCCCCTGTGTTTAGTAGCATATAATGTTTTTTCTAGAATGCCTAAAAACCTGGGAAAGTAATGTTGTAATGAATAATTGAAATAATTTTGTTAACCCATGGGGTTGGAGCTTGCTGGAACATGATAATGAGGTTATAATTTGAAGGAATAGTAAACATTTTTGGTGATGCTATGAAATATAATGTGGAAATTTTTAATGGTAAATTATTGTTTAAAGGATTAATAAACATAAAGTGAAATTGATAAAAAGGGAATGATGTAATGTAATTAATCTATTTAAATGGTTGTGTGCTTATTGGATACCTAGTCTTAGAATTTTCTATTGGTAGCTTGAGAGACGTTAGATGTAGTGGTGTATAAGACTTGGTTATGCCCATAGTGTGGTTGTGAAATATAGTATATTTGGTACTTTTTGTGTTTCTATACACTACTCCACCCCTTCAATAACGGCAACTGACACCCCGGGGATTCTGAGCCTTGGGGGTGTTTTTCCCATCATTCTAGTGGGAGGATAGATGACTGAATACCCCCTTTTTCCCTGCTTTCTTCTCTTGGTAGTTACTTATGCTAGTAGGCACAATAGTATGTTTTCCCCATATATGTGTGAAGAGGGATGTAATGGCTTGTGGTTATTCACAGACATATATTCTAGATATAGTTTTCTGTGGACTATATAGGTGTTACATGTATAGGATGTGATGGGTTGAGGATCTTTACTCAATGTATGGGCTATAATCGCTCTAGGTGTAATACCTGACGTATGATACATGTTATACGAGCCGGGGTGTCTCCCAGAAACTACTTGGTTACTTTCTTGTGTGGACATGGCAGTTCGGTTGCATGAGGTGAATGTTGTGTTGCTTCTCCCATGTGTCTACGGCCAAGCCTTTTTGGAGAGATATGCTTAGGACATGCGGCATTGGGGAAAAGTGGAAAAACAGAGGGGATGTATCAGCGGGTTAACGTTGATATTCATATTATATTATATACTCTTTTATGTGTTACTTGGTGAGAGTAGCCACGGTGGGGATGGGAACTTAGTATAAATGTTTAGGCGAATAGTTAGTTTGATTTGTAGTTCAATGTGCTTTATCAGGCAATATTTACTTTTTCACAAGAGGCTTAGGGGAGGATCCTAATGAGTATACTGTTATACTCACCCTATTTATATATAAACTGTTTTTTAGGTCACTAGGAATAGGTTCGAAATAAATCTAGTTACTAATAGCTTGGTGTTGTAGGAGCTGTTCGGGCTTGTGGTTGCTGTTGTTTTTTCTTTCGTTTGGGTACATGTAGTTTTCCTCTTTCAGTTTTAGTAGTTTTTTATGACATTACATATGTTCACTTAAGATTTCATTTACATTTTGGCTGAGATAGATTGTTTCGGTGTCTATCATATCTATCTCTTCCACATGTGTCCTCTTAGAGGGTAGTGCCTCCCATTTGTGTGTTTACTTTATTGTAGGTGCTAGTTTCCAACCCAGGGCCTACTGGAGGTGGTACTCGAGGTTCAGTATCTCATGTATCACCCTGCCGGTCCAGGAGGGATGCACTTTGAGGGGAGGGGGTCATGATATATCCTATATATTTATATTTATATTTATATAATCCATAATCAAAAATATGTTCTAGATATGATGACAAGAAATGAATTTTATTGTTTCTCAAGATAGTAGTCCTCCGAACATAGGAATTATTATTTCATTTCCCATCTATTGAAGAATATGTTAATATAGGTTATGAAATTTAAATAATAATATGTTGTTATTGATGAAATATTTTTTAAATTATATTAGAATGATTCAATCATTTTTTATGGATTTGGGTGAAGAATAAAACAAAATCACAAGGTAATGAATTGTACCTCTTCTCTAGACACCCTATTCGTATTTATAGAATAATACTTCGTAGAAGTGTTTTTTTAATCAAACCAAGAACTATAGAAAATTTTATGCGATGTAAATATGGGATTTTGTAAGGACATGCCTGAACTAAAATTATTTTTTTGTGTGTATATAGGAGGATTTGCGGTATCCTATTATTAGTGAGATGGAGTGACATTATTTAAATACCTAAAATTAATCAATTATTGGATGTCTCTCTCAGTACAAGTGACTCAAAAATTTATACAAAATTCATGGGAGGTAAGATATAGTTGAACCACAACTCCATTGTTAAATAACATAAATTTCAAAAAGCTATTATTCCTTTTACAACTAAGGTTACTCACATTCTCTGCATTACTTTTCACCAAGGTAAAAAAATTATACCATGTAAATTTTTCTTCTAACACAAAAAATAAAATTCTATTAATTAGATAATTTGGGAAATTTTAATATAAGTATTAAATAATAATTATATTTTTCAAATTCATTTTTTGATGACAAATAATTTAAACTCAAGTTCATGTAATGCACAAAAACCCATCTGAACTTTGACGACACTAATTAAATTTTAATTATCATTATGAAAAAAATTAAGTTTACCATATTTTCTAATTTTTATAATTATAATTAAAAAAATGGAATAAAATTTTATCAGAAAAAAATTCATATAAGTCATTAAATATAATTTTTAAGTAAACACATAAAAATGTTGAATATATGTTTTTCCTAAAAAAGGAATCTTTTATGAATAATATGGTATTACATTAAATATATGAATAAAAATAATCATTATGTGAATTTAAATTCATATAAATACATTTATAATCTAAAATATAATTTAAATATTTATTTATTGGTTTTTATTTTGTTTAGGTAAAAAATTATCCATAAGCACATAAAAACAGTTTTCAGAAAATCACGTTGGTATTCATGATAATGATATTATACCAAAATCATGAAAACAACATATTAAAATGAAAATAATTACATTAATAATAATAATATGGTTTATATTTTCAATTAATATAAAATCAATAATTTAATATGAATTTTATCTCTTTTTTATTAGAAATGATTGATAGTGTATAAATTTATTGAAATTTTTAGTATTCAATAAAAAATAAACCATTTTGGAAAAATCCAAAAGAATACCCACTATTTTATTTATAATAATACAATCTCAAAAATTATTTTCATTTTACAGAAAAAAATTCCAATTGAAAATAAACTTAGTTCAAACATTTATCAAAAAAATCTAATAAAATTTTCCTTTGAATGGAAAATATTTTTCAGAGAAATAAATTGTAGTCTTTAAAAATTGGATTTTGATATTCTAATAATATATTAATATATCTAGATAAAATATTTACAGTAAATATATTATATAAATTAATTTATGCTATTAATGAATGGAAATTTAACTGCTCGGTTATAAGAGATATAATAAATCATGGTTTGTATTGGATTGGTATTGTGTATCATATAATATATTTATTATATATTATTCTTTAAAAAAAATTTGGTTGTTAAATTATAAAACATAGAATTAATTGAATAAATGAAATTTGTTCTTGATATTGGTATTCAAGTGGTTGAAAATTATAAATACTTTTCTTAAGACCTATATAATAAAATGGACAAATAAAATATCTTCTTGTTAAGAGCAAAAAGTATATAAAAATGTTATTTAGAATAACACAAAACTAGGTTTCGTAATAGGATAGAAATTGTGGGAATTGAAAATATATAAATAAAAGAAACACATAATGATAAAATAATACTGGATATATATATATAGTTATCATGGATCAAAATTATGTAAATGATGATAAGAATGATGAAGACCAAAAAACAATAAACCCAAGTGGTGTGAAAAAGGCCATTGATTCATATAAAATATAGGTATTAGTATAAAATTTTCATTTCATGAACCTTTTACTATCTTTAGATAATTCCATCCCATATAAAATATGAACATAAGGTATATATTATTACTTGAAAATAATCATTTCATCCTTTAAAAAGTTTATTAAAAAATCTCATATCTTTAGCCAATGGATTGATATGCATGGTGAAATTTTATTTTATTCTTAAAGCACTAAAATCAACATTTAATGCATCACATGATTCCAGAAAAATGAAAAAATAATTTCTCCATGACATTAATCATTAATCAAATCCAAAATGACTAGAATTGTGTAAGATAATTTTGAAAATGAATATACTATATTATGATGAAATATAACATTAATCAATATATCCTCTACAATGAAACCCAATGTTTAAAATAGATCATTTTATGACCTTATATTTTTTCAAAATATCACTGATTAAGGATAACAACCAAATATTTTTATGATATGATAACCCAATAATCCATCATAAATTTATAATTTATCATAAAATAAATTCAATCACACTTAATGTCTCATACTGAAATGTATATTCCATAATCATAAATAATAATATTTTTTATAAATAACCCAAATCACCAAAAAAAATTGAAATCACATATTATTTAAATAACTAAAAAAATTCTTAGATATATCATAATTAATTTAAATTATAGGATAATTCATGAAATATATCAGTGAAATAATCATTAAATGAAAATTTTTAAATACATTTTCCTCAATGGTTGGTTTAACATAGGTCCTTCCTTAGTCATGAATTGACCTTTAAAAGAGGGAATTTACATGGAATATTACCGAGTTCAACACCATTAAGATAGAAAACTATAAAATGTTATCTAAGATAGAATTTATTTCTCAATATTTAACATATCACTTCTCTTTTACAATTTATTTCTCTATGCCCTTATTTTACACGAATAAAATATATTCCTGTTTCATTCAAACATTCTCTAGGGAGTCCATTCAAAAAAAATTACAAGAAATATATTGACTATTCATTCTTCAATTATCCCCTCCACTTGAGCTCTTAAAAGTCACTATGATTATCATATTTGGAGATTTAGAGGGTTGGTAATGGTATAGGATGTTAATCAAATAAAATGAAATATGATTAAACATAATCATAATAAATATAACTTTAGTAATGACCCCATTTGGTCACTCATAATCCTTATAATTTATGCCACATTTATTATTGACATCATTCCTTATGAGTCCATCCATTGACTAAAACCTGATATCATGATGTGAGCAACCAAAATCATAACAGTGAATAATCATTTATTGGATTTCAAAATAGTGGAACATTATATTAAATATATATCATCTAATGATTAACCATTGTCATATATGATTATCGTATATTAAGATCCTTCAATATTATACAAAAAGTGTTTTAGAATTTACAATATATATATCCCATGAGAGTGTCAAACCAAGTGTTTAGAAAGGCTTGTTTTCAGGCAACATGTGATGATCTAGACAAACCCCAATTCACCTTTTTTAGAGATATTCACCCCAGGTTGAACTATGTTATATCCACATACACTAGTAGTATCTATACAGGGACATAAATATTTATAATTAACTTATCCTACCATTAATAATGACTCTTTGTTATATAAATATACAAATAATTATCCCAAGGGGTATCACTATAGTATTCTATTCGTAACCTCCCAAAATAACTAGACCTTTACTTGATACAGAATACATGTATAGATGTATATTAAACATATTAATAAACGGGTTTTAACATAAAATACCATTAATAACAACCAAATGATTGTTTAGGCTAGCGTCTTTGGAAGACAGGTAACATAAAATATGAAAATAAAAATATATATAACATTTTATATTTATTATAATCCATGATATATTGAATCCCTTTGAGATACTAAAACATCATCAGATAACCAAGTGACTAAATAAATCAAAGTGGTTGGAAAAAAATTATCGTAAGGGAATAAATATGATAAACAAATCTGATGTGTGACTCAAATGTATAATGTGATATCACAAAAGCAAAGGCTTATGATTAATACCATGGAAGAATAACATAAATGACAAGGTATCATAAAATAATGGATTCACAAGAAATATGGAAGATACATATGACATAACATTGGCATGAGTTACAAAAAATACCTATGTAATATCACATGTTGGAAACATTCTAATAACTGGTTTTATTCTCTCTATAATCCAAAATAAAATATCTCATGATATAAAAATACGCAATTCATTTGGAAAAAATATTTGATCACAAATTATATCATGTTCATAGTTATTGTTTCCAAAAAAGGAAACTAACCAGAATTCATAAACATAAAAATTGTGTATAGAAGAAAATGGGATATATAATATAACCATATGTCATAATAAAAGAAGGGTTTAGGAAGAAGGAATTTGATAAATGGACATAACAAATATAATATCTCATCAATGGAAGGGATAAGGATCATGGTATATAAGTAAGAGAATTATTTAAAATTTTCTATATCAATTTGTAATAATAAAGGAATTCCTCATTCAAGAAAATGTCATTAAAAGATCATATGGGAGAGTAATTTAGGAAAATATACCTTTAACTTTTTAATCGGTACACTTAAATATATATCATAATAATATATTTTAAAAAACAATTAATTTAAAAAATATATAATACTATAAAGGATTATTTAAAATCATTGGGGGTAATGATGGTGAGAATCTCTATTCATTCCATATTAGGTAAGAGAAAAAGAAAAAAATTCACACTCTTGTAAAAAATGATGAAAAGTAAATTGTTTGGAAAATTGAAGAATGATTCGTTTTGAAACATTTTATAATGAATGTTATACATTTGGTAATAATGTCTTTATTAAATCATTAGGCAATAATTAATACATACATTCAATTTTGTTAATTAAAATAGTGACATAGAAGAAAATTATTTACTTAAAATAAGATATAAAAATTGGTATTACTTACTAACCACATTCTTGATGTTTCATAATTCATTAAATGATGAAATGGAAAAAAAATATTTAAAAAAAATCATGAATATAAAATAATAAAAGATATATGTTTTATGAAAATAATTTTATAAAATTTCCCACAAGTATCCATGAACATAATCAATCTTCATAGTAAAACATATTGTGGTTAAAGCCTTTACCACCCTGCTAACATTCCATTCAAATCCACTTGGTGAAATAAAATTAGTAATAAAATAATATAAAAATAATCAAGTATGAATGATTAATGATATAATATTTTAAATGGTTAGAATATACACATAAAAAATATATTATGTGAGTACATTAAAACATAACATGGTGAATGGAAATTGAAATAGTCCCCCTTACCTCAAGATCGACTCATCACATATGTGCATTGTCCTCCTAAATAATAATCTTATTTTTATAATATATTTTATTTGGTGTATATTATTATTATTATTATTCATTATAATTCATTAAATAAATGCTATATTTATTTACATAATCAATTATGTTCTCATTATATGTCTTGATGATATTCAGTTTGTTTGTCCAAAATGACATCAGTAGGTAGATTATGGTAAAATAATAAATTGTTCCATATTATCAATATAATTATTAATGAAATAATTTTCATTTTAATATTTCAATTAAAATTTGAAATAAAATAATTAATATTGGTTATAAAATATGATTTATGTTATAATCATGGAGACAGTGGGTCGTACATTATAATCATTATGTAAAGAAGTTAATATTTATATTATCCTTCAAAAATTACTTTAAAGTCACAAAATATATTATATTTTATAAATATACATATATATATATATATATCACCCATGTGATGTAGTTCTGAATGACATATCATGTCACTTAATAGATGTGGTAGTTCACACGTACACATAAACACAATTATAATATTTTAGTGAATGGAAGGGAAAGGTATTATACGAAATATTAATTTTATATAATGATAAAATTTTAGTTAATATAATTTATATACATTAAATCCATCACTATCATATCCCATTTGAGGAAATGATAGAAAATGAATAAATTAGTATGTGAGGCTATAGTCTGATGGACACACGAATGATGGTTTTTTTCCATTTGAAAGAAGAGTATATTAATATAGGCTATTTAATTAACATAACAAAAATGTATTATATGGGTGAGAATAATTTTATTAAATCATAATTATTGAATAAAGTTTTAATGAGGTGGAAAAGGAAAAAAATTTAAAATGTAAGGTTAAGAATTGTACCTCTTATTGGACAACGAATTTTGGTTTAAACCAAACAACTTCATAAGATAGACTTATAATCTATGAATGGACTCTAGGACATATAAACGAAATTGATGATGGTACATGGTAAGGTACTGTATAAAAATTTATTTTGAAGTGTGAATGAATGATTATATGAGGAACAATTTTATAAATTAAAAGGAGTGTTATTTTTATAAATATCCAAAAATATTCAACATTGGAATGTTACCCTTGATCCATGACACAAAAATATAAGAAACATTTAATACATTTTATAAAATTAAATTCTTATAAGTGTAAGAACATAATTTAAAAAACCCTCAATGCATGTCCTGAAACAATTATTCATGAAAGGAATTTTTGAATCATAAGATGAACTTACATTAACTATATGAATATTAATCATCATTATATGTATTTAAATTAATATATCAAGATGTATAATATTTAATTTTAAATATAATATTTCTTTTTTAGTGGTTATTCATTATTTTTATAAAGTAAAAAATGTTACTCAAATAATTGACTTTATAAAATCGTAATTTTTAGAAAAATTTAATCTTACAAAAAAATAAATAAAATTCTATTTCAAGTAAAATAAATTTTATTATTCTAAATAAAATTTATAATTATTTATTTTAATTCCAAAATAGAAATACAATTGTGGATTAAAATAAAAATAATTATTGAAAACACATGAAACTATTTCAAAAATCGGTAATTTTCAAGATTAACTAAAAAATCAATCATTTCATTAAAATAAAAAAATTTCTCCTTAACACAATTTTTGTATAATGATTTAGAAGATTATTTTCATTTTAATTAATAAAATATATAATTTTATAGGTTATTATATTTAGTAATTTCTTTTAAAAGCGACTAAATTCAATTTTAAAGAAAACATGTTTTTGAATAATAAAATGCCCTCGTTAAAAATTGAGTGATTGTTTATTAGGAATTTATCAATACATTTATATAAATTTTTAAAATTATATATATTTTATAAATTAGTTAATACTATACCTACAATAGAATTCAATGGCTAGATAATAATAGTAAAAAAATTCATGGCCCGTCCCAATGGGGCTCACGCTACAACTCCCCCTGCCTGCCTTTAATATGCCAAGGGCTGGTGACTAATACCGAGTAGGCATGCCAATAAATTGGGAATCATTGCCTAATTTCCTATACAAATGAACACATCTCCCAGCACAAAAATTATAAAAAGTAAAAAAAATACAAGGGAACATAATGCATGCATAAAACAAAACCCAACCAATTGAGTAAAAAAAGAATGAAAAGTGTTGTAAAGTAAACTAGGATAGAAAATAATCCACTAAAATAAATAGTCTGGAAACTACAAAGTCCAACCCATAAACAAGATAGGTACTAGGACTTCTACTAGAATCCATAGGAACACCTTGTCGTGTTTGGAACTCACAAAGCTCAGTTCGGTCTAGGACCTCCCCGGACTCTGTTAAAGGGATTCACATCTAGACAAGATGCAAAATTTGAGGGAAAATCATGTGTATGGGTGATTATAACAATACTTTGTAGGACACCCCGAAAACAACTTTTTAATACACAACGTAATGATACACTGATCTATATATTTTATATGTCTATAAAACATGTATGAAATGAAAATATCAAGATATACTTTGAACCCATACTCATATTCTAGAGGTATATCATAATGACTACATACCCATGCTAGGGATTTAGTTTGAATATTCCATGAAGCACTTGTCCATAAGAACACACTTCATGAGTCTGATAGATCTGATGACATCCGTCTGCGAAGTACTGTTCACCATGAATTTTCATAAAAGGGATAGGTAAATAGATAAATTTAAAGACAGAATATAGTACACCAATTCTAGTATAACACACTCTTGAGTGGGGTAAGACCATGATACACAGATGAGAATCACTAAAACGGCCATGAAATATACCATGACTCATCTAGATTCAACTTCTATGTAGTATATCAATATTCGGTTGGATTGTTCATACAAATAACTTGACTCTATGTAGGGTACAATATTGAATATAGGATCTCAATCTGAGCCACTCAGTTGGACTCCAACCCTACTCAGAAGTCTTGCTGATGGGATCATACTCCTGGAGATAGAAAATGATATTTTACCTTCAAGGGGAAGAGAAATGGGGTCACTAACCCTAAAAAAACTTGATCAAGGTAATATGTATGTGGATATAAATCCATTTATAAGAAAATACATGTCGTTTAAAGGTGGCATACGTCATGTCCTCTAACATCGGGTACTACTCGTGTACAACTACCCATGTCAAAAAGAGTATATCATGTTGAATTGGTACACACAATGTGTAAGGGAAATAAAATTTCATGTCTTACCACCGGTGGGAGCTCCATATACAATATAAATGTTCCCACACATGGCTTCAACTTGTACCTTCCAACCCTTATATTAGTATACGAGGTATCCCACAAAGCAGGCCTGGTATATCCATGTTATGGATTACAAGTCATGTAATCCACTATATATCCATGTTCCCTTAATGATACACCTCGAGTCCCATGTAAGGACCTACACAACATATGACTTCTTTCACATGTTGTGGAATCCTCCTCTATATCCTGGAACCCTAGAAGCCACTGATTTGTCCCCACATTCCATGTTCTTCGATCGTGTTATTCATAAATATCTCGAACCGTTTTTCTTTTCAAGTGCCCCTGAGGTGATCTTCAATACTTATATCTTGTCCTTTAATTTCCTCAAAACTAAATTACCTGGTTTGTTTCACCATCACAAAACCGATTCGGATGGTTTCCAGCTTTTGATTGGCCTCGAGAATTCATTTTGATCATTCCCATGAAGAACGGTTGAAGAAATATTTCATACAAACAATGTCTATTCTTCTACTGACATCATACTCACACCACATCTAGGACATCATAATTCTAGATCTCTAAAAAAAATTTTGATCAATGAATGAAATTCACAACAATCCATCATTCATAATCCCATAAATAATGAAGAACGCACATGGTCAAAGGGAGTTGAGAAATTCATATAACAGAAAGAGGAATGATTCAAATCCAATGTTCGTTATTGAATTGATCTTATCTATTTGTAATATCAAGAATAAAAAATCAAATATGAGTCAATCTTGAAGAAGAATCGTGTAAATAAAACCCTCCCCCAAGAATGATCGAACTGCAGGTCAGCCAGTTCATGGGATGATCTGTGTTCATCGTTTAAATCCATGATCAGGAAAATAAATTTGAAAATAACAATCCATAGCTCGATCATTGACAAAGGGTGGTTTATTTATCATTGTTAGTGAGATCCTCCAACTACGCAGTGCGATGATCCATGAGGAGATAAATTTTCATCATTCGTTGAGATCTCACCAAGGGGGTGTCTCAACTACAAAACTCCAAAGGATTCCAGATAGCTTTCCAGGGTTATGAGCCTATTCTCAGCCTCTTGGTAATTTATAAGAATAAAACATGTCACTTTTTCATTAAAAAATTTAAATTAAAATAAATTAATAATTTATTTTATACCCTTTAACATGTTCAAAAAATTTCTTTAGTAGCCAACCTAAACTGGTAAAATCTGGATCTCGTTGAAAGTAAATTCACTATCTAAATGCAACAGTGCCTTTAATTTTTTATCAAAACTCCCATTAAGATGTTAATCAACTTTTTGATTGGAAAACAGCTCACACGTTCTATTTATTGTTTTAATTTATTTCAAACATTTATTCTGGGAACCCTAGGCCTCAAAATCGTACATCGTTAGAAATACCAATCTAAAATTAATTCCATATAGTATTTAAAAATAACACATCAAAAATCTAGGACATTACATTCTCCTTGCCTTATAGGTTTGTGTCATGGGAAGTCAAAAAAAATACCACTCCAAAAGATGTGGGTACTGTACACGAATATGAACTTCTCTCACCCATGTTCTCTACTAAATATTCCCATTATGCCACTGGAAAGGCACCAAGGAAATCACTCACCCATGAAGGATCCTCTCTTGATCATCGATCTCCATTTGGCACTCTATGAAGGTCACTCCATCCTCGATTTCCATCTCTCCCAAGTCGATGTCGTTTGAATGATAATTCAGGTAACTATTCAAAGGCGATATGTGGAAGACATCATTTACTAGGTGTAATTATAGTGGTAGATTTAGGCGGAAAAACACATCAATATCTATGTGAAGTAACTGAAAAGGGATGATGAACCTCAAAGGTTACATACCTCCCAAGACATGTCCATGGAACCCACATCTAGGTGAGACCTAAAAGAAGACATATTCTCCTCCCTCGACCTACAGAGGTCTGCATCATCTGTCAGCATAAGACTTTTGTTGACTCTGTGTAGTCTTCATCTACTCCAGAGTGATATGAATTGTCTCCATGGTAAATCACACCAACTCCGGACCCATAAGTACTGACACTCTAAGGTCAGTCCAAAATAGTAGTGAATGATATGGTCATCCACATAAGGCCTCAAATGGTTCCATACAAATGGTGGAGTGGTAGTATTTATTGCTCATAAACTCCACAAGTGGTAAGTGATACTCCCAAAATGTGACCAAAGTCTAAAAAATATGCATAAAACATATCTTCCAAAACATGAATTGTCTTCTCTGTATTACCATCTGTCTTTGGATGGAATTCTGTGCTCAAGATTAATAGAGTACTGAATGCCTCTTTCAATCCCTTCAAAAACTAGGATGAAAAATGAGAATCTTGATCTAGAACTATGATCAAGGGGACTCCATGAAGCTGAACTATCTCCTACACATAGTGGTATCCCAATTGCTCTACTAAAATCTTCCCTCTAATAGCAAGGATGTGGGAAAACATGGGGAGTCTTTCAATGATCACCCATATGGAACCGTGTTCCCTAGAAATTCATGGTAAACCTATCAAGGATCACATTTATATTCCATCACACGTCTATTCTGGAACCTCAAGGGGTTTTATCTAGACCCACTGGAACCTGGTGCTTAAATTTTACATAATAGAACCTAAGGCATCGATAAATGAACTCTTTCACTACCATTTTCATTCCTTTCCACCATAACCAATGATAGAGGTCCTGGTAAATTTTCCAAATATCATGATGTACCACCAAATGGGATGTATGAAACTCTCGTAGAACCTCCTCCCACAATTCCACTTGTACGTTTGTGCATTCTCTATAAACGATGACAAGCTCCCCACCTTACGAATATCCATTTTGAGCATGTCGTGTTTATAACGGATCACGTAAAGAGTCACAATGGACATAGACAAGATATGATTCCCTATCTATTGTAAGAGTGTAGGGGTAACAAATATTGACAGAATGTAATGTTCATCATCTCTATCTATGAAGGATAACTTTAGTGAGGCTAACTTCTCTAACGCTTTGCTTAGAAACTTTGAAGTCGATCTCTTGCAAAGAGTTTTATCCACCACATTCCCCTTCTAATGAGTATAGACAATTTCAATTTCATAATCCTAGTAGAAATACCGTAATATAGACTTTCTCACATTAAGATCCTTCTCTGTGAAGATGCATTTTAGGCTCTTTTGGTCACAATATACAATATACCACTCACCCATTAGGTAGTTCCACCACATCATTAACATGAAGTATCCCACTACCAATTGAAGATCATGGGTCACGTAATTATACTCATGTGGCCTTAGGTGCTAAAAATCATAAAAAATCACCACATATATCAAAATCAGGAAATTTCCAATCCAATTCTATGATGTGTCGCTGGAAACTATGTATTCAACACCCTACTCTGACAATACCATAATTGGGGCACATGTCAAGCTCAACCTCAATTGATGTAAATAATTATAGAACTTTTCCATCCATATGATAGACTTCCCCTTCCTGATAAATGCTTTCATTGGTGATGATATCTGGTAGAATTTTGGAATGAACCTCTCATAATATCCTCCAAGCCCATGGAAGGTCCACACCTCTATCACCCACCTAGGTGGCCTCAATGCAAAAACTACCACCACATTGGCTGGGTACACAGCTACACCATCTTCTAATATGACATTTCCCATAAATTGGACTTCATGAATCCATAACTATCCCCACAAGAACGTCCCATAAATATAGTGCTCTTAGAGTATGTCTATAACCATCCGTAAGTGTCTGGTGTGCTCCTACTCCAACAACAAGTAAATAAGAATGTAGATGATGATAACTACTAAGAACTGGTCTAATTTTTGACATATGATCTTCTTTATTTGTCCCATGAACATGGTTGGGGGAATTCATTATACGGAAAGGCATCACCATGTACTCGTAGTGACCGTTGCAGCATCTGAAAGTCATTTTCAGTATATCCACTCACGTACTAGAAACTTTTGGTAACCCAATCAAAGGTCAACCTTCAAGAACCGGTGTTCCCCTATCAGCTAGTCGAAGAGGTTGTAAATCCATGGTAGTGGGCTCTTTTTCTTCACCATTACCTAGTTCTTGTGCTAGTAATCCACCTAAATCCTCAAACATCAATCATTATTCTTGGAAAACAAAGTTGAGGCCACCCAGGGAGAAATACTACGTCTCATGATGCCCTTCCTTTAAAAATATTCCAGTTTCACCATTAGGTTTTGAAGCACTACAGGGGCCATTTGATACGTTACTGAGGATATTAGTGTCGTTCCTGGGTGTATGTCGATGCAGAAGTCGATCTCCCGATCGGGTGGTAATTCTGGAACAACTTCTGGAAGTATGTACTCATACTCCACCACTACTACTGAGAACTGAATGCCCACAACATATAATACTACAAGTGTATGGATATCTAGCTCATGAGTATGAAATCAAGACTTTCTGTTTAATAGGATTTGCGTATCGGGAAGAAATGAGATAGAATGCTTGTAAAAAAATTATTATCAAGTCAAACATTAATGAACTGATCTATATATATGATTTTGGAATATATATATATATACAATTTAGAATAATTATATATAAAAATTAATAATTAAATTCCTGCATAATGGAAGAAAGAATAACCTGAATGAAAATTGAGGTTCAGGAAGTAAATTCGTTCTTTATGTTTGAATGTGTTCTCCACTTCACATTAATGGCTTATATAATCAAATTAAATTAGTTAATTAATTTACATAGAAACTTATATACATTTATTTGGATTATTATAATTTTATTAAGTCATTTTATGAAATTTTTCATGAGTTATAAAATACAAATTTATTGTTGGGGAGTGCTTTCATCCATGGTTTTCATGATTGGTATACTTGTATATGTGTATGGAAGTTACTGAAAAATGGGTATAATTTCCTAGAATTGAATTTATATGATACTAATGATCATACAAAAGTGTAAATATTTATATATATAATTTGGTAAAATGGTATGGGGATGAATTATTAGCTAATACATTTAGTGATAATCGTTTACATTATTTGGGTGGTTACTGGTCATATCAAACACATTTTGTTTTATCGTTTAGTTTTAGGTAAATTTATTACATCTATAACATAATTATGGATCTAATATATATATTATGGTATTTTTTAACAATAAAATGGTTTCATTACCATATTTCAAGGATAAATTAAATAAATAAAATTTATCTTCCATGAAGGTTGTAAATCATCAACTGACGAAGAATGATTTAGTTTTTAAATAAAAGAGAGAAAGAAAGGACATTGATAAAGTTTATTCCATTAACATGATATCATTCTAGTATATACATGATATTTCAGTTATCAAGATAATTGTCACTAATGATGGGAGTATTGAATAATAAAATAAATGAACATGACATGAAATTAAAAGGTAAAGGAATTTGATTTTCACTCTCTAATACTACTCCTTGGTCACCTCTTTAAGGGGATTGGTTTTGGTATTTTGTTGAGACCAAGATCTCATGGAAATGAGGGATATTATTTAGGATAATCTTGGGAATAAATTTGACAAGTCTGATAACTTGTAAGGTGTAAGGAAAAGGGGTGGTGGGGGTGGTATTTATAGTGGAGGATAAGGGCGATTTCTCATTATTTTATTCATTATTTTATTATTTTTATCAAGACAAGAAATAATGTTTATTCTTATGACTAATTAAAGTATTAAGTGAATTTGATTTCTAACCATAGGTTCTTAAATTATCCAAACATCACCTATGACTTAATAAATCATGTATTTATCATTTATGGTATGTTATCTTATTCTACTATTCACAAAAAATTCATGTATTTTAGAAAAATCCTAAAAATTCACTCAGAATGTTTTTTGATGTGTAAAATTAGAAAATTAACTACATTTTATGCAAAAAATATTTATAAATATTAGAAGTATTGTTTTTATTTAAACCCATCTTTTACTTGAAAATTACATATTTTAAATCGATAACTGATTTTATAACACTATCAAAAATTCTCTGTGTTCTCATAATATTATCATAAAATCATCGGACAAACAATTATTTATTTTTGAATACATTTTCTGAAAATGAGTTTTCTTTTAAATAATATTTATTATGATAAAATTATAATTAAATATTTATTACTCAAAAAAATATCAACACTTAATTAATACTTTTTGAAATACCCATTTTACTATACCATGATATTATTATATCATACTAGAATGTATACGATGAATAAATTTCATTTACCTATACTATGTAATCATTTAATTGATTATAATTGATGACCACAATCACACCCTATAAATATTTACTCATTTCCTCAATGTATGTCTCTCTACATGACCCTAATGATTTCATACATAGAGACCAAATTATATATTTTTCCATGGGGCATTTTTAATTAACATTCTCTCTTTTATAGACGATTTCATACGAACCCCTCACGTGATGTGAGATTTAAAAATAGGAAAAATCAAAGAATCTATTAACTTTAATGAGTTTTAATTTCAATGGAACTATTTAATTATGGTCGGGAAAATGAAATACCCTTGAATTATAATGTAAGAAAATTGTAATTGATAGCATGCAGGACACACAACACCAATCGAATAAGGGAATATAATATTGAAATAATTTATAATATATTTTAAAAATTAAATAAAATATGTTTTATATCATTAAATTCACATGACATTGTGTTATCAAATGACGCTTGGAAGAACGACTTTCATCAATTTTCCTTGTTACACGCAAGACATTGTTTTACCGAACAATAATATATTATTAATGTTTTATTACCTTATATAATAATTCAAAAACTAGGATTTAAATAAGATGTTATGAATAGTAATAACTAAATTATGAAAATATATGGTTTTAAAAAATATAAAATAATATAATAGGTTACCAATTAATATAAATTGAAAATATAAACAAATTGATTATGAAGGGGATATTGTAATTTTCATACTAACAAAGGCATTTTGACATAATAAAGTAATTTAATTACAATTAGTGAAAAACATGAATTAAATATATATTTTAATTATTTTAAAAAATATTTTTGATACTCATCCTATAGATTTGATAGGATTAAGATAAAACCCAATTTTATACATAAAATACTATATTTTCGTAACGGCATTTTACCGCCTTTTAATAGAAAACCCATTATAAGTATAATTTATGAACCTTTTTAAAATATTATATTTAAAAATAAAATTATTATTTAAAAGTAAAAAATACAAATTACCTTACGGTAAATTTTTGGAATTTTTCTTTGAAGATTCAATTTTTAATGAATACTGAAAATATAGACTTTTAAATCAAAACTGATTTTCCAACTATTTCATTAATAGGGATGAGTTAGGTTTTATAATGTTTTTAATATTTAATTATGTTATACATTTATCAATTAATACCTTTTTTCGGTGTAATATATTTAAATTTGAAATTGAATATAAAAACAATGTAATCATTCAAACATTTTTACTTTAAAAACCTGCATTATCGTTCTATTTGCATGATTAAATTTAAATTAATTTCAGCAACTTCTACAATTGGAAGTTGGAAAATTTTATTCCATATTTGGAGTTGTCAAAATTTATGATTTCTAATAAGGTAAACATATTTTTTCAAAATTAATTTTTTTAAAAGTTATTTAAATTAATTACAGTGATTAAGGTAAGATTAAGCTTAATAATGGATGACAATATAATCTAAAGTAACTAAATGACTAGGATACTTATCAAAAAGACATTGAATAAGAATAATTTGACCATATCCCATATTTTTCAGATTTTTTGGGTTATTAGTATATTATTAAATGGATGTACACTTTATAAAAGTTTATGTAGTGAAAAAGATAAAAAGGAAACTTTCCATACCTTTAACATTTATAAACCCTTGATATATTTTAAAAAAAATAATATATTATGTTATACATAATATTTTGAATGATAAGTGGGTTTTTTTCATAATAATTTATCATTAAATTCTAGAGATGTTGTAATTGATTAAAACACTTATGAACTTCCATCATAGAGATTACACTGTTAATAATTAACAATAACAAATGATACCATAAATAGTAAAAGTTATGTATAAAGATTTAATTATTGATATTAAATAATTTTTAAATTAATATATCTTGTTTCTATACTATAAAATTATAGATTTGAATTCCTATATTATAATAAATATTTTAAATATAAAAATAAATAAATAATGTCAAAATTTCCATTATTATTATTTTTAATAAATTAAATATTATTAAATTATTAAAAAAACCTATATTCATCCTATATATTTTTATGTGTTAAAAAATATTAAAAATGGAATACTAGCGGACAAATTTGTATATTATAATTAACATATAGACCCATGCAATGTAAAAACATTATTAACATAGTCCAGGTTTAAGTAGTGAATTAGTGTTTCCCAACATCCCTCCCCTTGACTATAAATAACCCCTTTGGGAATAAATCCTTTAAAGGATGTCCTTTATTATAAACCAAAATGAGTTATTGTATTTTATGGTAACATTTTCCTATAATCTAGTTTCTTTCATTATCTTCTACACTCCCCATACCGTTTTTATTATATGCTTACAAAATAACACTAGTATACTCAATATACTAGTATATTATTATGTTATTATTTCTACCAACACTTACAATCAAATACAAACAATGGGTAACGAATGTACTATTTCTGTGTAAAGGAGAACTAATGCCTCATGAAAAAAAAAATTATTCATTTTATCCATTAATACTTATCATAGTAGCCAAAATAATTGAAACTCTGTTTATCTATGATATATATGATATTCATAATTTATTTTTACTTCTATAATTTTTTATTAGATAAAATCCCTAGGCTTACCTTCTTGTGTCAATATGATAATTTCATTTGAGGATGTGAGTAATATTGCCACTTCAATGTGATATTACTTGTTCATGCAATACAAGGAACGTATAATGGATGATTTTAATAAAATTTTGTAACATATAAAACATGTATATGATATTTGAATAATTATCAACATATTTATCATTGAGTATTCATTCATTTAATTAAACAAAAAAATGAATGTAACGTTCATGGGAACGTATGACCTACATATTCCATTAACGGTGCACTTCAAATATAATTTCGAAATATTAGGGAGCTATATAAATACATATATATTGAATATATATTATAATTAAGTCATGTTTTACATTCTTAAGATGATTAAATCTTTCTATAATTAATATGCACAACAAATCACAAGTCAAAAAGATAAATTAGAGAATTAGGAAATTAAAACAAAAAATATATTGAAATAAAGAAATTGTGTTAACAAATGGGTAATAAAATAACGTAATAAGTGAATATATGATTATATTAACAAGATTATAGTTATTATATAAGTTACTAAAATATTTTAAACTACTACATAATATGATAAATACCATGTGACGAAAGGAATGTTAAGGTAATGAATTCTTATCTCACATTCCATTATGTGAGTGATACACCTTCAACACCACTTATTTAATTTGTGTATTGTACTTAATACCCATTTTGATATAATAAATAATTAATAATTTTACTATCATGATTTTTTAGTGTTTAATTTTATGGTCATTATTTTGGGGTCCTCCAATTCATATGTTATCACAATGGTAAGGAATATCTTCTGAATTTAGATTGTATTAAGACTTATTTGTAGTTAGGCATGTAGTATCTTTTATATAGTGTATATATTTCTATTTTATATTTTATATCATTAATATATTTATTCTCATGATTTAATAAGTTTATTTTAATTTCATTCCTTCATGGGGATAATGATTTAAATGTTTCAATGTAGTATGCGACACTTTTTAATGTTTAAAGATTATTCTCCTCAAAATTATAATTAATGATTATATTTACAATATCACAACTTTAGTTGTTGATAAATTTATCATGAAACAATCACATTATTTTAATCATTTTTTTGTTGGAAATTTCCTTGAAAAACTATATCCTATTATATAGATATGTTCATTTCATAAACCATTAACCATTTTCCACATGTTGTTCACTTGGAGAGTATTAGATTCAAGAAATGAAGACTTGCCAATATTAGATTCTAATCATAAAGAATTAATGATATTAAATTCTTGAAATGAAGACTTAATATTATTAGATTATTGGAATGAATTCTTGACTGTATTAGACTCATTGAATGAAACAATGAAAGTATTATATTCTTCCTATGAAGCCATAAAATTATTTGAATATTGTCATGAATCCTAGACAATATTATATTCGTACAATGTAAACTTGATAGTATTATATTCATTTCATGAATCATTTAGAGTATTAGATTATTTGAATAAGGCCTTAAATGTATTAGATTCTTAGCATAAAGACATTAAAGTATTAGATTCTTATAATGAATACTTGGTAATAGTAGATTGATATCATGACCCTTGATAGTATTTGATTGTTTTCATAAAGCCTTGAATGTATTAGATTATTGGCATGGAGCCTTGAATGTATTATCTCATTGTCATGAATCCTCAGTGGAATGTTATAGATTTCAGACATTATTCTCTCCCTTCATTGATATTTCCTTTATTAGTCATCCAGCAAAATTTTCATAGACATATCTATGGTTACATTTATATTTCAATTCATTCATTAAATAACATGTTTTTATGTTTATTAACATTAATATTGATTTTTTTGTATCTAGTAATTTGAATGTAATGTGTTTCCATTTATTACAATTCCATGTTTTTAATCACTTGCTTCTTAGTTTTTTCATTAAATTATATATGTGTTCATTAATTTACCATGCAATAGTTGTTATTCAAATTATTTAATAAACTATATCCTTCCATTACTGATAATTTGATCTCACCCTTGTTCTATTTCATTCCCAATGAATCTACAAAGCATACTATGAAAGCTATTTAAGGATATGTTAGATGTATTAGAGTTGTCCTCGTCATTTTCTATTTATATAGAAGAAAAAAAGTGTTGTAATTAGTGTATTCAATTGTAATATAGGACCCATTTATGTATCTAGTTTACCAAGACTAAAAAAATCTTGGTCCTTCAGGATTTTATACATGGTAATAATGCCAATTTAATTTATAGTAGAAACCAGATCTGATCAATTTGGTGTTGGGTTGATACGCATGTATTTTTTTATTATACCCCATTAGATTTAAATGATAGTTAAGTATATTTTTAATTAATAATATATATATTTAACTGGGATAACATGATTTGTGTAAATATTGGGTTTCAACAAATCCAATCGACATAGACAATGAAAGTAATTTCCCCCACCAGTTGGATCATACCCTATGGGGCCCATTTATTAGACCCTTTGTGGGAGAGGGAATTTTTGGGATTTTCCTTTCTCAATTCCCAATATGTGATCTGAAAACCTAAGCATGAGATAAATCATTTATTGTAGATGTTCAAGCTCGTTGAGATCACGACCCAAACGATGTTCACCAAACCACGCAATGAAAGTCCCACCATTATGCACCTTACGGTTAGGATGTTTGATGGTGTATTAAAAGAATATATAAGATTTTAACATTATGAATACATAAATTATTTTTTATAGAATAATGAATATATTTTTAGAATATTATTATTACATTGTAAATGATTTTTATGTTCATATAATAAATCACTAATTGTTTTTTGGTAAATTTACAAATTCAATTACTGAATTCGTGAAATAATCGATTTTTGTAATTAATAATATTTTATTATTATTATTAAATATTTTTTATCAAATATAAATGATCTCATAATCATTATGAATTCAAATGAAATTTTTATAAGCATCTGAAAACTATTATTGAAAAATAACACATCATTTCTATGTAAATATAGATTTTATTTTAAAATTAAATATTCATATATTTATAAATTCTCTTGGATAAATTGAATTTTTTTTTGAATCATAAATTAAAAATTATCCAATATTCAATTTTTATAATTTTTGGAAAGAGTATAATATTCTAGTAAAAACTAAATATTGTATAAATATAATTTGTATTTAATGAAATTATTATGCCCAAAAAAGGTTATAATAATTTATATATATGGGATCCATTACCAAATAAATGAATTTAAAATAATGTGATTTTAATTTAATTTTACTTTTTTTTAATTCCATTATGAATCCTCAAAAACATAAAATATATTTTATGGTTTTAAAATCATTTATTTAAGATAGTTAATCTCCTCAACATAAGCAAGGGAGTTATATTATATATATAGTCCCTTGTACTTATAAAATAATGGGAAACACTCTAATTTGGTAGAATCCATGGGTGAAAAACATTGGAAGGATTGTGTTGTCTTTTATTTTATTTTGTATAGTACAAAACCAATTTAATAATGAAACCCCCATTTTTTCCCATATATGCCCACCCAACCTCTCGTTTATATTCATTAAAACTATTTGGAACATGTCCATACTATTCCCCCCACTCTATAGAGTCGTATTAATGAAACTCGAGCTCCCATGATTCCCCTCCCTAGAATTTGGAGTTATAAACTCTTGTAAGGGACCTCTCTCTCCACTTTTCAAGTAAATAATCTACTTCATTTTATGCATTTTTTACAATTCCTAATGTTGTAATACATTCTTCCATGTTCCCCTTATTTTCCATTTAATTTATATATTATTATATACCGCTATTGTTGCAACCATGGTTATTCTAGGCATGAATTGGAGTATGATTTTTGTTTGTTGTCAATCCTCAGTAGATGTTCAGAATGTGTGCCAGCAAAGTGATCGTACAGTTCTAGCAGACAATATGGATTTTAGGTAAAAGCAGGCAGGTTCATAGAGGAAGTGGTGTGTGAAAAATAAAGGCTTTGTGGGAAATATTTGAACTGGGCGCGAAAAACAGTGGGTTTGCGCAAAAAACAATGGGTTTGCGCACAAAATAGTGTGGTGCATGAAATAGAGGATCAAGGGTTTTCGTGCAAATAATGTTTCAGAATCAAAACGTTGAAAAGTGGAAAAGGCATGGGCTGCCCAAAAAATCTGAAGATGTACGCAAAAAACGATATCGGCGTGAAATATTACGCGCCAGATGAGATGTTTTACGCGCCACGGGTGGTTTTGTGCACGGGGGTCTCAGACGCCTATAAATAAGAGGTGACCCCCTTCATTTATTACGGCTGAAGACATAGAGAAGGTCTGAGGTCTGATGCGTGAAAAAGGATCGTGTAAAGGGACTTGCGTGAAATATTCTAGGTTGCTTGGAAAATTCCGAGATACGCGAAAAAGGTAGAAGTGTGCGTAAAAATTGGGGTTGCGCGTAAAAGATTCAGTTGCGCAAAAATGGGTGTTGTGGCGCGAAATATTTTTCCGTGTGAAAAAGTAAATTTTTCACGCAATAGAAAGGTTTTCCATGCAAAGGGTAGGTGTTGCACGCAACTGTCAGTGAAGCTTGTCTGAATGTTCTGGTTATCCGGTTCAGTGGTTCTATGCATTCTAGTGCATCAATTACGGACTTTGATGCAAGAAGAGACTCATGCTAAGAAGAGACAAATACTTCAGCGTGAATCTATTGAATATACCTTTTCATCTATAAACTGAGTGTGACTTCACCAAGAGCAGTGAGCCAGGGGGAGTCAACGGGAGTGACCCGAGGGAAGTAGTGAGTTATCCCTGAACAATTATAAAGGCAGTAAGCCTGGGATAGAGTGACTGTTCCCGATCCTTTGTAATCAACATCTAGTGAAATTTAGTGGAATTAGGTATGACCGAAAACCTGTCGGCGTATGCTCCATGGATATATCCCTTAGTGGTGGACCAAGTAAAACGTGTTGTGTCTTCTCTGTGCTTGTGAATGTGTACTTTCGGATCATATTCATCATACAGGTTCAACATGTTCCTAAAAATGTGGGAACAAGATCCATCACATTAAAAGAAAATGTTGTCACCCTGACTCACCCCTCCCATCTAAGGGTGTCTCGGGGTCCTTCAAGTTGTATCAGAGGTAGGTTACCGGTGTTGAATCCATCCTTTGTCATCATGGAGAATGCATTAAATTTCAAGGGAGTCCCTCACTACGATGGAAGTAATTTCCAGATCTAGAAGAATATAATGAGATCTCATCTGAGATGTCTTGGAATGGATGTTCTATTTTCTACCATGCAAGGAATACAAGTAACTGATCCAACAATCCTGGCTATGACTGAAATAGATAGGAAAATTCATGATGCAGATGCTAAATCCAAAAATGCACTCACCGTAGTCCTTTCTGATCAGATCTACCTAAAGGTGATGAATTTCACCTCAGCAAAATCCATGTGGGATAAACTCAAGAATATTTATGAAGGAGATATCATAGTGAAGGAGGAAAAACTATAAGTGTTGCACAATAGGTTCGATGATTTGAAGATGCATCCTGATGAGAATAAAAATTCCTTCTTTAAACGAATCACTGAACTAGTTGGAGAAATTCGGGGCCTAGGAGATGAAATAAAAGACGTTGACATTGTGAAGAAAATATTGAGAAGACTTTCACCCCTGTACAATGCAAAGGAATCAGCCCTTGAGGAAAGAGACCTTTCAAAATTTTCTCTAGATGACCTTCTAAGCAGCTTGGTAGCATATGAAATGAGGATAAAACCGGAAGATGCTACCACTCGTGCAAGCAAGGAAATGTCATTTAAGGCCATGGAAAAATTAAAAATTACAAAAGATAGTAGTGGTGGAGATGAAGAAGAAAAAGAAATTTTTCTCTCATTGCAATGCAGTTCCAGAAGGGCAAAGGGAAATTCAAAGGGAAGTTACCTCTTGCATGTTTTTGTTGTGGAAATGTTGGGCACATTGTATCTCATTGTTTAAGAATGATCAATGATGAAGATAGTGAAGATGAAAGCTTCGAGAATCCTTAGAAAAGGTTCTTCAAAAAGGGAGACTTCAAATCTGGAAAGAAAATACAAAGGAAGAGTTTTTTCTGTGAAGAGGAAGAAGATGATAATGAATTCTGTGATGAAGAAGAACCAGAATTTAAAAATGGGAACCATGCTTCCATGATGGCCACTGTTGAAAAGCTAGAAGATACTGGTGGAGAAAAATAGTTGAGAACTTGTGCAGATCCCGAGATGCAACTTAAGGATGCTGTTAGTAAGCTTAAGACTAAATTTAAGAGTTTCAATAAGTGGAAATCAATTGTACAGGAATAAATTGAATAGGTTGATCAACTTGAAGCTGAAATTGAACGACTGGAAGAATTTGTGAAGGTACAGTCTAAAATAATTGAAATCAGTGATGATGTAGTGGATCTGATGCTGAGAATTGAAGAGCAGGCAAAGGTCATCAATGACCTCACCTCCAGACTAGAAGAAAAATCCAAGACTGCTGAGGGGATTGAGTAGGAAGTTGTTACTCTTAGGACTAAACTTGATACTAAATCAATTCCAAAAGAATCAAGGAAGAAAATATAGTTTGGAAGATTCTCATGTGCAGAATTACTGGCAAGAGCCATGTGTGGTTCATATGGGGTTGGAAAAATCATGATTGATCAAAGACCCGCTTACATGGGAAAGAGTTGAATTGGATATGAAGTTGAGACATCAACTGCTGGAAGTGAAAAGTTCTAAAAGAAAGATAATATTAAATTTGAACAAGTTGAAATGCTGCCTGAAGTGCTGAAAAAGAAACCCTCAATCCAATCTAAAAGGAGAACTGAAAATTATCCTCAAACATTCAGAAATGATAGACAGTCTAACTATTCTCTCAATGAAGAAGGTATGAGGAGAAATTCAAGAGAGAAGACATTTCCTCTCATGAAGTGTCAGTTCTGTGGCTATCTGGGCCATACAATGTCTTATTGCAAAGAGGCAAGAAGCTATCTGAATAGAGAAGATATAGAAGTTCAAAAATAAGAACAAATTCATATCTTAATTCCTGTAGAGGAAAATTTTTCTATGAATATTGTTTTTTTTGTTCTAACTTTGGTCATAAGGCTGCTAATTACAGGAAGAGAAGGGACATGGACACCTCATACCAAAGTTCAAGACAAGTCAAGTCTCGACAGCAAGACGGTGTTGCTCTTTCAAATAGGTTTTCTCCTCTCAATGAAGATTTTGACTATGAAGAACCTGGGTATATGGAAGAGATAATTGAAATTCCATCATTTCTCTATACTCAATCCAATGTCTCATGAAAGGAATGAAAGAAGATTGAGAAATCCAACCTTGCAGAGGTGGACCTCAAAGCTACAAAGAACAACAGTACCTGGATTCTGGATAGTGGTTGTTCATCTCATATGACAGGTAATGTTGGCCTGTTAACAGATAACAAAAGGAAGGATGATGTTACAGTACGATTTGGTAATGATGGATCTCTGAAAATCAAAGGGAGTGGAAGTACCGAATTAGCTAATGGAGAACTAAATAAGACTGAAGTCCTTTACGTATATGGACTATGTCATAATCTACTTAGCGTGAGTCAACTCTAGGAATTGGGACTTATAGTTACTTTTAATCTGAAAGGATGTACTATCAAGGGAAAGACAGGAAATTCACTTATGAATGGATTCATAACAGAAGGCAACTTGTATCAAGTTTATAGTGAAGAAAATGTATGTTACATGACTGTTGAAGAAGAAAACACTTTTTGGCATCGGAGACTGGGACACATCAATCAACAAGAAATGGAGAAAATATAAAAATTGAGGATTGTCATGGACATTCCCAACCTGATGCGTGAGCATGAAAAGTCTTGTGATACCTGCATTCATGGGAAGCTGGTCTGCAGTTCATACCGGCCAAAGAAGAAAAGGACATCTCACCTTCTTGGTCTGATTCACACAGATTTATGTGGGCCGAGAAATGTTGCTGGAACTCATGGAGAAAGGTACTTTGTCCTTTTCATAGATTATTATAGTAGAATGGAATGTGTGATGGTCATTCACATGAAGTGAAAAGTTCTTGACTGCATGAAAACATATCGGTGAATCGCCAAGAATGATACTGGACGAACAATCAAAGTGCTACGATCTGACAATGGAGGAGAATACACATCCATTGAATTTGAAAATTATCTAGAGAAGCATGGGATACATCATGAGGTAGCTACTGTGAGAACTCCACAACAAAATGGAGTTGTTGAACATAGGAATTGATATGTGAACAACATGGAAAAAACTATGCTTATTGAGATTCATATTCCACGACATTACTGGAAAGATGTTGTTCAAGTTGCAGTGTATATTCAGAATCGAACAGGACTTTATATGGGTGAGACGAAGACACCATATGAATTTTTGCATGGAAGGAAGCCCTCATTAAAATACTTTTGTGTATTTAGAGGTAAATTCTTCATCAGGAACAATGAATGAAATCAGGGGAAGTATGGCGATAATGCAGATGAAGGAATCTTTCTCGGTTACTCAATGAATAACAAATACTACATATGTTTCAACAAATGTTTATGAAGGATTGTGGAAAGCAGTGATGTTAAGATAATTGAAGAGAAAATCACAAATTCTTCAAGGACGTCATATGATGATGTGATAGAAAGTGAGAAAGAAATTGAACATGGAGAAAATACAAATACATAAATAGATGAAGTTGTACAAAACACTCAGCAGTCACATCATGATATTGACTCAGAAGAAGAATCTGAAGAAGAAACTGTGCCTGAAGAGAATGCAATTGAACCTCACCGGAGAAATCAAAGAGCTTAGATTGATCCATCCAACATAATTGGGGACAGGAGTGCACCCACTCAAATAAGAAGGTTGAGAAATAACATGCAATATGCATTTCTGTCAGTTGTGGAGCCATCCTCGTTTGAAGCAGCTACAAATGATGAATCTTGGGTGAAAGCTATAAATGATGAATTAGATCAGATTGACAAGAATCAGACATGGGATCTCGTCCAGAGAACATATGGTCACAATGTGTCTGGTACTAAATGGATCTTCAAAAATAAGTTTGATGAGCATGGAAGTGTCATCAGAAATAAGGAACAACTTGTATGTAAAGGATGCTCCCAGATTGAAGGCATTGATGTTGAAGAAACCTTTTCTCCAGTGGCTAGACTGGATTCAATCAGGCTTTTCCTTTCCATGGCACTCCAAAGAGGATATAAAGTATATCAAATGTATTTTAAGACATCATTATTGAATGGTGTACTTGAAGAAGAAGTCTACATTAAATAACCAGTGTGTTTTGTTTTAGGTACTGATGAAACAAAGGTCTGCAAACTGAAGAAAGATTTATATGGTTTGAAGCAGGCCCCATAGGCGTGGTGCTCGTGGCTGGATTCATATCTCAAGAAGCTGTGATTCAAAAGAGGTGGATTAGATCACAATCTCTACGTGAATAATTCTCCAAAAGATCAATTCATGGTTCTAGTCTATGTTGATGATATCATTTTTGGTGGCAGCAGGCAGAAATCAGTGGATGAATTTTCCAATCACATGAAATCAGAATATGAAATGTCTATGATTGGGGATCTCACATATTTCTTGGGACTACAGGTGATTCAAAAGAAGGATTACACTTTCATTTCTCAGGAAAAATATGCAAGAGATATGTTGAAGAAGTTTAATATGCAAGACTCCAATCCAATGTCAACTCTGATTGTAGTCGGATCTAAACATGGAAAGCATGAGGATGGATACTCTGTAGATCCCACCATGTACAGGAGGATCATTGGGAGCCTACTGTACCTGATAATGACATGGCTAGATATTGTCTTTTCCACATGTCTTACAACCCGCTTTCTGAGTAATCCAATGGAGGAACATATAACAGCGGTAAAAAGAATCGTGAGGTATATTCAAAGTACTCACAATTGTGGCTTATACTTTGATGCAAGAAGAGACAGTGAATTATCATCATTTTATGTTGCTGACTGGGCTAGAGATATAATTGACAGAAAGTCCACCAGTGATGGAGCATTCTATATTGGGAGTAAATGTGTTGGTTGGTTGAGCAAGAAGCAATAAAGTACTTCTCTTAGTACTGCTAAAGGTGAATATATCTCTGCCACAAAGGCATGCACTCAACTGCTATGGATGAAGTAACAACTAACAGATATTGGTGATGAGGTGAAGTGACCTATGGTAATTTACTATGATAACAAGAGTGAAATTGATCTTACGAAGAATCCTATTCAGCATTATCGTACAAAATATATTGAAATCAGGTATCACTTTATCAAAGAAAATGTTGAGCAAGGAGTTATTAGAATGGAGCATGTGGGAACTGATGAGCAAGTCGCAGATATTCTGACCAAGCCATTGTCAGCAGCTGTGTTTGAGAAGTATCGGTTGAACTTTGGTGTTCATCCACCTCCAAGTGCATAAGGAGGTTATGAAATTCCACTCCCCCCATTTATGATAACTATTTTTATCTGTTTATCGATGTGATGAAAGTTTTTAGGGGATATACTATCCATGGAGAGTATGGTGTGAGCTGAACAATGACTACATTAGCGGTCTTTGGGTTTCATGTCAATGGGGGAGAAAGGAATAAATTCAAGGCATGTTCAGCCATATAATTCTTTTGTGATGAGAAGGATGATAAGGAATACATTGGTCATGAAATGCTCCTTGGGAATCATTGAGGATTCCAAAACACGGGAACCCAATTCAAGCTTTCTCTATTGTTTTATACAATGGGCATTGCTCACATAGACTTAGAGTGTTGGCTGAGTAGATTCTTGCATTTTTGGTTTGCTTGTGGATGGTGATCTATTGAATTTATATGGTTATTTCCAACAAACCCAAAGGGGGAGATTGTTGGAACCATGGCTATTCTAGGAATGAATTGGAGTATGATTTGTGTTTATTGTCAATCCTCATTGGATGTTCAGAATGTGTGCCAGCAAAGTGATCGTACAGTTCCAGCAGACAACATGGATTGTAGGTAAAAGTAGGCAGGTGCAAAGAGGAAGTGGTGTGTGAATAATAAAGGATTTGCGCGAAATATTTGATCTGGGTGCGAAGAACAGCGGGTTTGCATGAAAAACAGCGGGTTTGCGCGAAAAATAGTGTGGTGCGTGAAATAGAGGATCAAGTGTTTTCGTGCAAATAATGTTTTGGAATCAGAAAATCGAAAAGTGGCAAAGGCATGGGTTGTACGAAAAATCTGGAGATGTGTGCAAAAAATGATACCGGCGCGAAATATTATGCACCAGATGAGATGTTTTACGTGCCACAGGTGGTTTTGCTTGCGGGGGTCTTAGAATCCTATAAATAAGACGTGAACCCCCTCATTTGGTGCGGCTGAAGACTTAGAGAAGGTCTGAGATCTGATGCGCGAAAAATGATCACGTAAAGGGACTTGCGCGAAATATTCTGGGTTGCGCGGAAAATTCCGCGATGCGTGAAAAAGGTATAACTGCGCGTAATAATTGGGGTTGCACGTAAAAGATTCAGTTGCGTGAAAAAGGGTGTTGTGGCGTGAAATATTTTTCCGTGTGAAAAAGTAAATTTTGTGTGCAATAGGATGGTTTTGGGCACAAAGGGTTGGTGTTGCGCATGACTATCAGTGAAGCTTGTCTGAACGTTCTGGTTATCTAGTTCAGTGTTTCTATTTGTTCAAGTGCATCAATTCCGGACATTGATGCTAGCAGAGTCTCGTGATAAGCAGAGACAAAGACTTCAATGTGAATCTATTGAAGAGACCTTCACGTCTATAAACTAAGCGTGACTTCACCAAGAGCAGTGAGCCAGGGGGAGTCAACGGGAGTGACCCGAGGGAAGCAATGAGCTATCCCTGAACAATTGTAAAGGCAGTAAGCCTGGGACAGTGTGACGGTTCCCAAACCTTTGTAATCCACATCTAGTGAAATTTAGTGGAATTAGGTACGACTTACAACCTGACGGCGTATGCTCCTTGGACGTAGCCCTTAGTGGTGAACCAAGTAAAAAGTGATGTGTCTTCTCTGTGCTTGTGAATGTTTACTTTCTGATCATATTCATCATATAGGTTCAACAAGTTCCTACCAACATAGGAACAAGATCCATCACATTAAAAGAAAAAGTTGTCACCCTGACTCACCCCTCCCCTCTCAGGGTGTCCCGGGGTCTTTCAGATATCACTATCACTATTCCCACCTATTAACCTACATCTACACCCATTACTGTACTGAAATTTAGTAAGGGATTTGTCACTTATCATTTAAATGCAACACTTATTTTGTGTTTTTTATCTTAAATTACTTTTGATTATGTTATCCAATGACATTACATATAAACCATATAGTAAATATGATGTATCAATAATTATATCTTACTATCACTCTTTTTAAGACTTACACGATCCATTTTGTATACCTATTACCATGCTGAAACTTAAAAAGGGATTTCTCTCTTCACATTTCTGTTTAAGAAATATTTTTTTGTTAGGTATCTAAAACATCAATTTATAATTTTTAATATGTTCTTCCATATTACCCTTAAAATTAATTTAATTTATATATTTTTATATTCCCCTTTCAGTCTCATTTAGCCACCCATGAACCATTATATACACCAATTATCATGTCGAAATATATTTATGATTCTTTTCATTATTCTAGTTTCATCATTAAATTATTCAATATATTTCCAGTATATAATGTTGGTATGTGTTTTTCTATATCCCTATGACTTTCCATTTTATTTATACGTGATGAGAGACAATATTATCTTTCATAATATTTTATTAATCATTAATAATGTCGTTAAGATGCTGAAATTTCACCATGATTGTCCACACCAAATCAATTATTTAGTGAATAAAATACTCACTTCATATCAATGATTTTTATTGGTATAATCATATAATTTTTTATTTGGGTCTTACATATATGTATTCCACACCCCTTGATCATGGAATGTTTTATGATGATGAATTAATCCATTTTTTATCTATGTGGAACAAATAAGCATGAGAATGAAATGAATATGATGTGTTTACTAAGAATTATATAACTCCTAAATGATTTGAGTAATGCATAGTATCCTAATACATTATGGTTGGATATGGAGTGAACCTAATTTATTTATGGTACTTTTGCAACCACGATGTCTTAGCAGTTTTTCCTCAACCTATGTTTATGACGTATTTTTTTAAGTGTTTCAAAATTTCCCATTTTTGATTATTATTCTATATATTTTCTCATTTTTTATGTTATTTTTTTTCTCTTTTAATTTCCCATTGGAATTCCTATTTTCTAACATTTTTCACCTTCTTCCATGCTTATTCCCTTTATAGGATTTATATCTCTCTCTTTTCTTATGTATGTACCCAGGTAATCCATTTCCATTTGCAAACCCCTATAATTTTAAAAGGATACTATGGATGTATTAAAACATTACCATCATATCCCATCATAATTATATTATGTTATATATCTAATTCCCAATTAAATTATCATCCAAAATCTATTAGGTTTTATTATTTGTAATTTTTTATAATAAATCATCTACCAATTTGAATTAAAGAACAAGGTTGTTGAAATGTAAATGGTTGTTTCCTCATTTAATTAATCATTGTGTATTCTCATAAAAAACACACTAAAATAGTGGGGCAATAGAGATAGGAATTTTGGGATACTGATCTAAATAATTTTCTATGAAAATATTAGTGGTTTGAGGGGATTACACAATAAATTAAGGGAGAATAAATGTAATTACTTCTATTTAACAGGTAACCGACAAGCAAGTGATAATTTCATGCCTGATAAGCTTCTCACAACTCCATAAATTGTCTAGTGGTTTCATAGTATATCCCTACCATGAATGAAATCCAACGATGCCCTCTCACTGCTCTCCTAAGTACTACATCCTCCCTTCATGCATAATTCAAGGGGATAATGAATCTTTCTTGGGAATTAACCCTTTTATAATTCCATTCTGAGAAATGATTTAAAATATATCCATTAAAAAATTATAATATCAATGTACATGATCTATTAACAGTCCATAAATATTTCAAATAGCATTATATTTATAATTTGAATATTAAGTATTTTTCAGACAAAATGGAAATAGTTTTATTATTTCTAAAATAAATTTCACATAATATATGGATTTATTTAAAATACTAACTTAAACATTTTATATTTTTAATTCAACCAAAAGTAAATATATTTTTATTTAAAATATCAAAATGATCATTGAGTGAATTTATGGAAATTATAAGGAAAATTTAATTTTTGGGTTAATATTAGAATATACCAATATTTTAGAAATCATTCATTTTTTATTGTGTTTATAAATCCACATATTTTGGATTGATTTTAAAATTTAATGAAATAATTTTTCTTTAAAATAATCCACAGAATGTTAATATAATCAAATTTACACTTTATTTTGTTATAACAAACATTTTTATTCTAACAAATAAATTTTTCTAGTAGACTATACTCAATCACATTTTGTGAGTATATTTTAAATTTAATTTTCAGAAGTAATAAAAAATTAATTTGATATGATGTTATAGATATTACGAATCATAATTTAAGAACCCTGAAACACCCTAAGAGTGGAGTGGTGAATCAAGGTCTCAACATTTTCTTCTAATATGACAAAATTTCATCCCATGTTGTTAGGAACCTATTTATCCTATCTGATGAGAATGAGCAGTAAACAAACAATCACATGCAAATAGGTAACACAAATTTTTTTAATTGTTCTCCACTAATGTATTGTCCAATGATCATACCGTGACAATGTTTTAATCATAACTAAATCCTCTAAACATTACTAATCATGGAGCGAAAGAGTTGACACACAGTCAATCTATGTTAGGCACACTAGTCATAAAATATATTAGGGATAGTTCATAGTGTCCCACAGAATGCTTCTGATGACTCTCCATATCTCAGTACCATAGGATAAATCTGCACAAAGTTTTTTAGACTTTTGGCCCTTAAATATTCATTAAAGCATGTATCCCCATCTGTAGATAGATTCATTGTCGAAGTTCCTCTTTTACCAGTAGATGTAATCTACTTTTCCATGCAATATTAGTCCATGAACTGTCCCTCTGTGAACTGACCACCTTCCTTCATAAACAGAACTACACCACGTAGCACATTTTCTTCATGGAACACCTATCCTCTATGTATTGCCTCTGCATCCATAGATCATATCTCATTTGCGGACTGATTCGTCCTCTATGGACCAACCATTCTTCCTTGAACCATCCCTACTTCGTGGAAAAGTTAGTTTTCCATGAATTATCACATATTACCCTAACTATCTTACATTTGTGGGCCTCTACATATTCTACATAACATTCTCATTTTTGGGCTATTGTGCCCCACAAAACTAGTTCTATGGATTGTCTTTACGGATCACTTATCTTTTTGAGGAATCCTCCACGCAAACCACTTCTACTTCACAGGGTTGTCTTCCAGCTAACCACTTTGAACATCACTAAATTCCACATTAATTTCTAATCAAAATCACATTATGTAATGAATGGATTAGTGGTCCTAATATAAGAAAATATTTCAGAAAATATCAATAATATATTTTAGGAAATCATTTGATGTGGTACATCGTTCACTACATATTTCTCTTTCCATGGACCATTTTCCCTATGCGGTCTATGTACCTCCACCATCCCCCAATTCTGCATTTTCAATTCTTGGTGTAGAAAAAAATAGAGAAACCATGAATTCGGTTCTCATGTCGTGGAACACATCCAAATGTCTGACACAATTTTCATGCATCTCTCATTGTTTCTCAAAACACATGAAACTGGATATCATTGAATTAATAAATTCTCTTCCATTAACAATAAACCCATAAAACCTATTTTTTGAAGATATTGAGCTCAAAAAACAATCCCCATGGATTTTATCTCCCCCATAAATTTACATCATTTCCACTAGTAGATAAATAAATTTAGCACAACTGGAAATATAAGAAAACCCGTAAACTCCTCGTGCACTAGTATTTGGTTGAACACCAAGGTTCAACAGATATTTCCCGCACACATGTTCTGAGAATGGCTTGGTCAATATGGTGGTTGCATTAGCATAAATTCCAACATGATCAATTTTAATCATGAATTGTTCATATTTTTCTGTGATGAAGGGATATATGATTTTATTAGTTTTCATAAGGTAATGATGAATATGATTATTCACAAAATAACTTTCACTCAAGTTATCAAAGTAAATAACCATGGGATGTTTCTTGTCATCCCCAATATTAGTGAGTCATTTCATTATCCAATGTAGCTCACTGTAAGCTTCAGTAGTGGATATATACTCAGCACCAGCAGTAATAAGAGAATTGATTTCATGTTTCATACTCAATCATTCCACACATTTATTTCCATTAAATAATTCCCCACCACTTGTGTACTTTCAATCTAACACATCTCTAGCCTAGTCAGCATCAGAAAATATCAATAATTAGCTATCATTTAATGAAGCAATGTATAATCCATAATTTTTGTCACGTTGAATGTACCTCATGATTCTTCTAACTACTTCCAAATGTTCTTCCTTTGTATTACATTGAAATTGGCCACTATGAATGTTTAAATTTCAAAATATTGCCATGTTTTAGTTAACTAAATTATGTTCCTGGTGATTCTCATGTACATGGTTGGATCTACAGAAGTCACATACTCTTGACTTCCATGCCTAGTTCCAACTATATTCATATTTGAAATTGGTTTAGAGTCATAAATATTGATTATTTTAAAATCTATCTTGTCTAAGTTTCCTAATATATAAAGGTTTATTCATTCCATTGAATCATTTATGACCCTATAAAGTATGTGAGTTCACCAATCATCGAAACATCAAAATATAATTTCATGTGATTGGAAAATTCATCCCTAGATCCCGGCTTGCTGTAAAAAATATAATATCATCTACGTACATTAGTACCATGAAATGATATTTTATAGAATTATTCATAATGTTATGGTGATAAAAACTCCCTATTTTAAATTAATGCTTCACTATATATCCCTTGGTGAATCTTTCATACCATCTAAAGTCTTATTAAATCAAAAACCCTTCATTTAATCATTACCAATTAGAAAACACACCGGTTGTTCAATGTAGTATTATTCTTCCAGAACATATTTCAAGAATGATGTTTTCAAATCCATTTGCTACACATTGTATCCTTTTTTAAATATACATGGAATGAAATAATCTGATGGAATCCATTCTAGAAACTGAAGAAAATGTGTCTTCAGTATTTACACATTCAGTCAATGAATTTCGTTCACACACTAATCACACCTTATATATGATCACATTGAAACATTCATTAAATTTATTCTTTATAATAAAATTCATTCAAATAATGTAGTGAATTTGGGGTCTCTTAACAAGATCCCATGTTATGTTTTATCAATCTAATCTAACAATTCCTTCATGGATTTCTGTCATGATTCCTCCTTTGAATCTTCTTCAAATGAGTTTGGTTCCCCAAATGATAAGTTGCAAGAATGTGAATTATTACAAATTCTCCTCAACTCTATGGGTACTGTCAAATTTAAAAGGATGTTGGATTGATCAATTTCATTTCATCGATTCCTCTTGTGAGTTTTAGAATAATTATAATTATAAATGGATTCTAGTTTTGATTTTTCTTATGAATCAAAATCCTTTCCTGACCTCTATTTTTTTCACTCCATACTCTACTTATGCATTTTAATTTGATCCATGTCAACTTTTTTATACATCATCAATCACATCAGAATAAGATCCCCTCAGAGTATTTGTGGTCTTGTCTTCAATGATATTGACACCAATGATTTCAAAAATTATTATGAGACCATTATTAAAGCATTTTTTGGATTTTCCCTTCATCAATTATCTGAGGAATATTCCCCCATCCTAAAAATATCCATACATCCCCTTGTTTATTTCATTGTTTTGAGTCAATCATTTTCATCAAAAAAATGATAATACATAAAAGAGGTCTTCCTTCCATGCTACAATGAATATGGTGTTTGGTTTCAACCATATAAACATGTGTTCGATTATGAATATACACTACAAATTGAATATCCCCATTCTAGTAATGGAGATATATATAACTCTCAATCTATATAGTTATTGCTATATTGATCACATGGTGATTCCTAGACTAAACAAACCCATTTTTGTGTTCTCAGATCATCCACCTCATATTTTATTCCATGTTTTAAGGTAGTTTCAAACTCAATGGATGTTTATTCCCCACCATTCTTAGACTGTAGAACACTGATTGTCCATCCAATATCATTCTTAGTTGTTTGTCGATACATTACAAGAAATTATGAACATACCATTTCCATTGTATAACCATCAGACAATCCATTATACAATAATAATCAATAAAAGTAATGATGTACCTTGCTCTGTATGTTCCAATAACATTTATTGGACCTCATTAATCTATATGGATGAGATCATGAAGATATGGTGCCCTTTAATTTGTTGGCCAAGATGAACTGAAAACCTACATCCCTCATATGTTTGCATCTGAATTCTATTCCCTTTCACTCTTCATATTGGGGATATTAATGAATATCATTAGCCTAGAAATATTATCCATGTCTTGTTGATTAATGTGACTGAATCTTCGATGCCAAAAGCGGTTTTCTTCTTCAACTGTCATGTAGAAAATGTTCTTTTTACTATAAACCAGATATATATTTCCATATGTTTTGTGTCCATTTATAATTCAAATTCGTATCATTCTTCTAACAATGCAACAAATTTTATTAAAATTCACCATAAGTCTAGAGACACATAGTTGACTCACACTCAACAAATTGTGATGCACACCGTCTACAAAGAGAACCTCAATTTTCTGCAGCTCTCCATTAACCAGTTCAATATTTCCTTTTCCAGTAATCTTAAAATCACCATCATTACCAAACCTTACCATTCCATGAAAAATATTCTTTATATTCTTTTATAGTTCTGTATTTCCCATAATTTGGGATCATCTTCCTCTATGAATATTCTAGGAGTTGTTTCTCTTTGTAGAATCATGTTATACTCCCATAATGTTGGATTTTTCAAATTTATTCTTTTACATGTGAAAATACTAGAATATGTGATGGATACTGATGGACATTAAAATATCTCATCCATGTGAATAGATTTATTATACACAAACTCTTCTTATAGAGGATAAAATTTATTTGTAAGTGTAAAACCTTCCGGCTGATGATTATATTCTTGTCTATGAGTTCGTATCAATATTATTTGTCTTTCCACTTCCTAAAATAATAAACTTTATAGACATATTTAGAACAATGAAATCGATGTCCCTAGAAATAATTTATTCTATAAGTTATTGAATATCAATTTGTTCCCATTTATTTTCATCCTAGATATTCCCTATTCAAATAGATCTTTTCCTCTTCATAATTGACCTTGTATGGACTATATCACCACATAATTTACATTTTAAAAGAGACAATTTCTTCTCACTTTTGGTCCTCCCCATGTCTCCTTATGAAAATTGTTTTTTCCTTTTCATTTTATGAAACTTGTTGGTAGGATTCATCTCTCCATTCAGTTTTATATGAATCATTCTTTCTTAATACGGTAGATGACATTGCGATATATCCAACCTTCTATTTCCATTTATTTTTATTTATCTCATTTCTATCCTTTGATGTTTTATAATAACAACCAATTATTCTGTTCACCATGCATGTAGATTTTGATGATCCAAATCCTTCACTACTCTTTTGTAACCACACATAACAATATCTATTATCTCAGTATTTAAGAATATTCCAAATGGAATTTTCTCCTTATCTTCTGTTGAATTTGATTCATGTTCAGGTTTAATTATATGATTAGTATCTTTTTCATCAAATACAATCAATAGTCTTGAAATTCTCATCTACTATGGATATAAGGTTATCAATGATCATTGAATATTCATGATTTATATGATTTAGTTCCACTACATGTTATTTTATTTCAAATGGTGTTGACTTTTCTTTTACTACATCTACATTTCATTCAATTTTAAGTTTCATGTTGATCATTATATTATAAGGATTATTCAACAACTACTCTTCATTTTTAAGACTATAACAATGATTCTCATGTTCAATAGGATAAACCTTATTTTTAATCATGAGATCATTATTAGCCATCTTTTTATTAACTTTCACTTTATCTCTTTTTGATTTTGTCTTTTCATCTATAGAAACCATAGATGTGTGGGTTCCATATTTAAACTCTTTTTATTCTACCACATATAATTCATTATCCTCATCTTCCTCAAAACAAACAATACAATTCCTCTATATTCTCTTTCTATATTTTCAGTCTCTATTTTGATAAAACATAAACTTCCCACTTCACTTTATTTTTCATCTAGCTTCCTTGAGAATCAAGACGAAATGTTCCCAACTCATCCTCAATGAAAACAGGCCATGGGATGCTTTCCAAAAAAATATTCCTTTTCCTCTCTAGAATTTCATTATAAAAAGAGAATAAATTTCATCGTACTTCTTATCTTCATCAACAGTGTCTCTAGATACCTCATTTATTACCACATCATTGAATTCTATTTCCTTTCTTATATGGGTCCTTACATCATCATGATTATCTGCCATTTCTAATGCAATAAGACTACTTAGTAGAACATCCAAATATTTTTTAGAAAGATCGTTTTCCTCAAGGGATGACACTTATGAATTATAGGGGAAGAACCCTTCTAAAAAACAACATCATAATTTAAATTTCATTTATTACTTCACCAAGACCTTGAATTTCTCCAATAACATCAGTAGTTCAATTAAAAATTGTGTTTGTATTTTCATCTAGATGCATCTTTGGATAATTAAACGTATTGTGATGAACATAATGTTTCCCCACTTTTACCTTCTTTTCACCTTCATATAAATTCTATTTTATTCTCCACTGAGCCTTTATAGAAGTATAACACATCACCTTTAGGTATAATTTATCAAAAAGAGATGTAGTGAATGAATTCCCCGCTTTATCATATACATCAAGAAATTTGACATCAATATCTATCATAGATTGACTCGTTGAATCAGTAACATATATACATTCTATAGTGGGAAATATGACTTACATTTGAAGATATTTTACATGTGATATCATCATATTCTTCCGAACTGGGATGTTTCATCCATCAAATAGGGGTACTATAAGGGCCCAACATTATTACATCACATAATCTTGAGTTTAATCAAGAAATCACTTAATTTTACATTAATGATCATTTCATGTTTAGAGAATTAGATAATTGGGAAATAATAATTTTATAAAATTACACATTATTACAGATTAGATACCATTAATATAGTCTTCATTTCTAATAAAATAAAAAACTTTTCAAATGAAACAAGGTTTCATTGAAAAATATTCAATCATTTAACATGGCTTCATTATTTGTCTTAGAAATCCTTATAACCCATAAAAATAATTTAAAAACATTGTATGAGCAAAAATAACTCAATAATGGATATATAAAGAGAGAAGGATCACATTAGTCCATAAATACTTATAATGTGTGAAATCTTTTTCAGTAGAAACACATTTCACCCATATACACATAATTTGTGATACATGAGATTTCCAAAATATTCCCACAATACATAAGAACATAAATATAACAATAAATTTATCTTGGGGAATTAATTATATAATATTGTAATCCTCTCAGCTACCTTATAATTTGTAACCATCGCGACTACCTTACAATTTGTATAACCATCACAGTTACACTTGGGGTAACCATACGGCCGACCTCCAACTTACACATACCCAATGCATTGGAGAGAGATATAGGTCCCACCCTTCATCATAAACAATGACAAAGAACCATAAAATTGTAATAAAACATGAATAATTTCATAAAAACATTGATTTTTAATTTTTTAAAACAACATTTTAAAAGAGGATTTTAAAAGAAAGGATCCTTACATAAATCACATAATTGAAGAGAGACATAATATAGTGTATGTAATATTTATTTACACTATAAATACTCATAATTAAACATAATATAATTAAAACCCATAACACAAATACATTTAATATGACATATATAATGAAGTATAAGGTTAACCCAAAGAATGGAAACTGGGTTAAAAATTCCCTTACAAAAATTTGGCAGCCTAACGATGTCGCTCAAAATTTACAAAAATATTTTAAGGAGAGAAAAGGATTACCTCATAATTACTACATAATATGGGAAGAATTAGGGATATGGAATTACATATCCCAACATAATCCAAAGGAAATTAAAAATAATGACATAAAATAAATGAAATGAATGAAAACAAAAGATGATGTTTACGTCGTGATCTCTTCACCTTGAGATCCCTTTGAAGGCCTTTCGTTTTGGCCTTTTGTTGTGACCAGAAAGATTTAGGACATGTGGAAGAGCCTATGGAAGATTATTGGGAAGATAATAGGTATGTTTAAACCTTTAGAGTGTGGGAGGAAGAGGGGGATGGTGGTGGTATTTACAGTGGATGGGAGGAGTTATTTTTCATTATTTTAATCATAATTATTATATATTTTTCCAAGACTATGAATAGTCTTAATTCATGTGACCCAGAAAAGTAATAATGGATTATGAGTTTGATCCAAGTGGTCTTACATAACTTATAATGTCATAAATAGAATATTTAAATGATAATTTGAATATATAGTTTTTTAACGTATTTCATTATTCATAAACAAATTGATGAATTTTTTAAAATTCCCAAAAATTAACCCTTTACATTTGTTGATGTTTAGAATTCAAATTTGAACTCATTTTTTTAAAATAGTTCTCTAAATATTATTAATATAATATTTAAATAAAATTATACTTTATTCAAAAATGATTATTTTTGAAACTATAACTCTTTTTATATCACATTGAAAAATTAACCAAAATGTCATTATCTTAAATCCTGAAGAAAATTAAATAGTAATACAATTTAATATTTGTTATGGTAATATTAATATTTATATTAACATTCATAAGGGTGTGCTATTATTCACCAAAAATCATGTTAGTTCCATTAGACTCACAAAAACAAACATATCACAATTGTAGATGACTATTTTTTGATATTCAAGACTTAAGAGCTTAAAAATAATGTTTGAATGATATATATAAATATCTTACTAAAACAAAGTTTCATGCATCTCAATTTATTTTTTAGCAAACCATCAGGTGTTACATTATCCCCACCTCTTGGAAATTGCATCCTCACAATTTTATTTACTTATTAAACTGATGAGGCTTCATTTACCTCATAGAATTCTTAGAATCCCACATTACTTCTTCAACCATGTGGTTCTCCAAAAAAACATTTACCTGGTGGATTACCTTATTCTAAAAATACATGTTCCCTTAGATCAAAAATCTAAACTGGTTTCTCTTCATAAGAAAGGTTCTCTTCTAGGTGAATTGATTCTGTTCTCAAAACATGATATGAATCTGGAATATACTTTGTCTACCTAGAAACATGAAAAACATTTTGTAACTGAGGGAAAATATGAGGAAAAGCTACTAGGTATACAAATGGTCCAACTTTTTCAAGGATTTCAAAAGGATCAATGAACCATGGACTTAGCTTTACATTATTATCAAAACATGTCATGATTTTCCAAGTAGATATTTTAAGGGAAATATGGTCACCTACCTTGAGAGAAAAGTCATTCCTTCTATTATCTGCATAACTTTTCTACCAGCTCTGAGCTGCCCATATGTGCTGATGGATCATCTTCACTTTCACAACAACATCCTCTACTAATTCTTGCCCCAAAAACTTTAATTCACTTACTTTATCCCAAAAATTTGGAGAACCACACTACTTCCCATACAATGAATCTAAAAGTTCCTTCTGTAATCTAGAATGAAAACAGTTATTATAAGAAAACTCAACTAAAGAAATATGTTGATCCCAAATTCCCTAGTAGTCCATTGAACAAGCTCAAATCATGTCCTCCATGGAATGAATTGTTCGTTCTGACTTACCATATGATAAAGGATGAAAATTTGTACTAAAATTTAATTCTTTGACCAACGACTTCTAAAGTCCCTTCCAAAAGAAAGAAGTGATACTGGGAACCTAATCAGAAACAATGGAAATTGTAACTCCATTTAACCTAAAAATCTATTCAATGTACACTCGATAATGTTGATCCAAATACATTGTTTCTCGAATAGAAATAAAATGATCAGATTTTGTTAGTCAATCAACAACAACCAAAATAACATTATTACATCGAGACTTTATAGGTAGTCCAACCATAATGTTCATTGATACATTATCCCATTTCCACTCTGGAACTGGAAAATATTGAAGCATCACCTTTGGAAACATTATCTCTACTTTAACCTATTGACATGTCAATCATTTCATGGTAAAATCAATAATATCACTTTTCATTCCATCCCACCAATAATACTCCCAATGGAATCTGTACGTCTTAGTACTTTCAGAATGAACTGTAAATGGATAACTATGATCTTCACACAACAAATATCTTTTCAATATAGAATCAAAAGGCATGAAAAATCATTTTCCAAATCATAACACACGATATTATCAAGATTAAATTCTTTAAACATGCCCATTTTAACTAATTCTTCATTTTTCTAAAATTCATGGTTTTCCTTCTACGCTTTCATAATTTTGGTTGACGATGATGACTGCACTGAAACCTGAAACAAAAAAGAGGTATTTTCTGTACCAAAACCTTCTAAGCCAAAATTCATCAAATTATTAATCAACGGATCCTGTTCCAAAAGTAACATGGTTAATGGTGAATGATGTTTCTTACTCAAGGCATCCACCACTTTGTGTTATTTTCCAAGATGGAAATTGATTGTGCCATCATAATCCTTTATCAGTTCAATCCATCCTCTATATCTAATGTTTAATTCCTTTTGTTATAATATATACATCACACTTTTATGGTCAGTATATATTTGACATTTGGATCCGTATAAATGATTCCTCCTAATTCTCAAAGAGAAATCCACAGCTACCAATAACTAATAATGTGTGGGATAATTTAACTCATCTGGTTTTAGTTTTCTTGATGCATAAGAAATTAACATATCGTTATGCATCAGAACATAACCAAGTCCATTCAATGAAGTATCAACATAGATGAAAAATGACCCATTTTTGGAAGGAAAGTCCAAAAATGGAGTATTGACCAATCACTTCATCAGTTTCTGAAAAAATACATCACATTATTCTGTACAAATATATTTAACCCCTTTTTGTGTTAACATAGTTATCGAGGTAGATAACCAAGAAATGTTATCAAAAAATTATCATTAATAACCTTCTAATCCAAGAAAACTATGAATCTCTATAACATTTGTAGATCTTGGACATTCGTCAACATCTTTTTCATGCTAGGATAAACTCTTATTCCATCTCTATTTACAATGCTCCCATGAAAAAAAATCAATTTGAACCAAAAATAACACTTTCTGAATTTTCCATATAGTTTCTTTTCCTATAAGATTTGTGAAACCCCCTAGATGTTTTTCATGTTCCTCTTTATTTTTATAAAATATGAGTGTGTCATCAATAATAACAACTACAAACATATACAAGAACTCATAAAATATTCTATTTATAAGATTAATCAATACATCAACTACATTATTAAACCCAAATGAAAATTAAAAAAAATCATAATGACTATAGCTAGAACGAAAAGTTTTTTTCAAGATTTCATCCTCCTTTACCTTCACCTAATGGTATCTAGATCTCAATTCAATCTTGGAAAAGTATTGAGAACCCTGGAGCTGATCAATCAAGTCCTTGGTATGAGGAAAAGGCATTTGTTTTTAATAGTGATGTTATTCAATGCTTTATAATCAATGCAATGTTTCATGGAACCATCTTTCTTTTTAACAATAAAAATAGGAGCACCCTATGGTGAAGTTCTAGGATGAATGAAGCCTTTACCAATGAAATCCTACACCTTATTTTTCTATTCAAGATGTCTAATTTGATCCATATGATATGGGGGCGTTTAAATTGGCTTAGCATTATAAACTAAGTAAATTATTCATTCTATTTCCCTATTAGGTATGACACTGGGTAACTCATCCAGATAAACCTCATGCTATTCATTTACCATTAGCACACAATTAATCAGAACAGTTCACTTGTTTTCAAAAATATGAGCAAGATAACTTTAATTTCCATATTTCATTATATTCTCACCTTCCTGATATGTTATCAATTGTATGGGTTCAGTCTTGTATAAAAACTAAATCTCTTTCTCAAAAACAACTTCATTATCTCTATAGTCTAACTTCAGCTGATAAATAAAAATCCAATCCATTCCTAGAATAACCTCGAAATCTGCTAAGTTAAAAACAACAAGGATTTCGGGTAAAGTATTTCCACATAACATAATATAAAATTCCTATAATTCTTCTTTGCTATAATATTTTCCCCTTGTGTTTTAACAAAAATTTCTAGTCTCATTTAGTGAGGTGATATTTACAATTTACCAGATCATTTCTCATAAATGAAGGAATGTGTAGAACATCTATGGAACAAAACATTAGAAAAATATGAGTAAACAAACAATGTACCTAATACAATATCATTGGATGGCCCGACGTCTGCTAACTTAGTCTCAAGGGATCCCGCTACACCTTTCTATTTATAGCCTAGCTACTTTGTAATATTTAGATCTCTCTTTGGGTAGACATTTGCATTATGACTCATCTCACCAAAATTAAAAAACAGTATAGTTTTCTTATCCATATTAGTATTAGGATCATTTTCATTTTAATCTTGGTCCATATGTCCAATCATACCACTTCAAAAACACTTTCTATTTTTGGTAAGATATTCCCCAGTCTGCTTCTTGCCAAAATTTTTACAAACTGGAAACTGGATTTTCATACCATCAGATTTATTTGGTTGATTCTTACTCATCACTTTCCATATATACCTATTCATCTCTATATATCCAAAATGCATGTGATCATCAAAAAACTTCATCTCTACCCTTTCAGAACATTAGAAAAGTTTCTCATATGATTAGAATTCACGAGAGGCCATTGCTCTTCAAAACATTTCCTTCAATACTGAGTAAAAGCGGTTGATTTTTTTATCAAGATATACAATCAAATTTGGAGAAAACCTCGCTAGTTTGGTGAAGTGCACTTCATACACATCCACTAAAATCACTCCCTTTTTCTTAAATTCAAAGAATTTATTCTCCATCCAATGTCCCACCATCTTAGTAAAATATTTTTAAGGGAAAAAATTAAAAATTCATCCCAATCCACGGAATCAATATCTAATATATCCCTAATATTATTTACCACTGACCATAACTGACCAACTTCAACTTCAAATATTAAATGGAATGATATTCCTTTTGATTATCTGAACATCCCATAACATTGAATATTTTTTCATGGGATTTTATCCGTCATTCAGCCACTACTGGGTCAGAATATCCATTGAAAGAAGGATGTGGTTTTCTCATAAAATGTTACACTATTTTCATGTTCGGTTGTGGTATTTCTAGTTGATATCTTGCATGAATGCCACCACAATTTTTTTCCTGTATTACCTGAGTCATTACTATCAAAAACTACTCCATTCTGATCCCTACCATTCTGGGCTATAGATTCAAAAGGATATCATTCTTTCATTTCCTATCCTCTTCAGCTTCCATATTTTTTCTACAAAAAACCATTATTAAAAAACATATATTACTCAGTGAAACATTGTAAACATTAAATTCTATAGTATTTAAAATTAACCATAGAGTAAAAAAATTAATGGTATTATATTACTATCATCCTAACCCCTAAGGAGATCTAAACCATCATCTGATACCAACTATAATGACCCGACCTTAAAACATTACATGATCATAAATTTAGTCAATAAATCACTTCCGTTTACAATAAGGATCTTCTCATGATTAGATATTTAGAGGATTGAGACATCATACATTCATAAAATTACACATTTTTACAGAGTAGATAGCATAAAAATAGTATTTATTCCTTAATAAAATATAAAACTTTGCATATAAAATATGGTTTATTTGACAATCCTCACACATTTATCTTGGCATCCTTATTTGTCTTAAACATCCTTATAACTAGTGAAAATCATCTAAAAACATGGTATGAGAACAAAAAACTCATTAAGGGATAAAAAAAATGATGGATCACATTATTCCCTAAATACATGTAATTTATGAAATCATTTTCAATAGTTACACTTGTCAGCCATATTTACATACATTGTGAAACAAGAGATTTAATCATGATTCCTATAAAACATAAGAACATAAATATAACAATAAATATATCATGGGGAATTACTTACATAATTATGTAATCCTCTCTTCTACCTTTTAATTTTTTACCTTTGAATCTACCTTACAATTTGTGAAACCATCGCAGTTACATTTGGAGTAACCATACAACTGACCTCCAACTTACACATAACCAATGCATTGGAGGGAGATATTGGTCCCACATTTAATCATAAAAATTTACCAAGAACCATAACATAATCATTCAACATTAATAATTGAATAAAAATATTTCTTTTTAAATTTGTAAAACATAATTTTAAAAGAGGATATTAAAATGAAATCCACTTACATAAACAATATAATTGAATAGAGATTTAATGGAGTGTATGGAATATTTATATACACTATAAATACTCATCATTAAACATAAAATAAATAAAAACCTTCACATGAACATTTTTAATACCACATAAATAATGAATTAGAATCTTTACCAAAATATTGAAAATTCATTTAAGAATTCTCTTATGAAAATTTTGCAGCCTAACGGTGTCACTCAAAATTTCCTAAAATATTTTGATGAGAAAAAATTATTACCCTGTTATTATTACATAAATGGTAAGTTAGGGTGATATGGAATGACATATCCCAACATAATCCCATAGTAAATTAAAAAAACAATATAAAATGAATGAAAATAAATAAAACAAAATAGGATGTTTACCTCTTGATCTCTTCTCCTTGAGATCCTTCTTATTGCCTTTGGTTTTTTCCTGTTGGTCTGACCAAAAGCTATAGGATGTGGGGGAGAGAATTGTTAGGATTATTGGGCAAAACATAGATAAGGATCATGCTTTAGGGTTTTTGGAGGGAGAGGGAAATAATTTTGGTATTTATAGTGGATGAGAGCTGTTATTTTTCATTATTTTAACTGTTATTATAATATTTTTGATCAATGCTATGAATATTCTTAAATAATGTGACCCAAAATAATAATGACATTTAAGTTCAAACAAAGTTTTATTATATTTTTTATGAGTCATAAATACTTATTTAACTTATAATTTGAATATATATTAATTTACCCGTATTTCAATATTCATCAAAAATTCAAAAACATCAAAAAAAAACCCAAAAATTCACCCTTACCATTTTTTGATGTATAGAAATAAAAAATGAACTCCATTTTTAAAAATAATTTTCTATATATTATTAATTTATTTTTTTAATGAAATAAAAAATTATTCAAATTTAACAATTTTTGAATTATAACTATTTTTATATCACATTGTAAAATTAAATAAAATGTCATTTTCATCAAGAAATAAGAAAAAAATAATCCAATTTACTATTAATAGGTTCATATTAGTTTACATATTACTATTCATAAGGGTGTGTTACTATTAAAAAAATACTTTTGGTTGCATTAGACTCCAAATAACTGTCTGATTATAACTGTAGATGAGTGTTATTTGAAATTCAAAACATAAAAGCTACAAAATTATGGTTAATGGCTAGATATAAATTTATAATTTTAAAAAATATTCATGCATTTCAATTTATTTATTTTTTGGAATCCTTGGGGTGTTAAGTATAATCCCTTGACATTAATTGAGTTCTCCATGAAAAAATATGGATATATTTAAGACAGGGAAACTAGCTCTAATACCATTTGAAGAACCCCAGAACACCCTGAGAGGGGAGGGGTGAATCAGGGTGTTGAATTTTTCTTATAATATGATGAATCCTATTTCTTGGTTGGTAAGAACTAGTTAAACCAATTTTATGTGAATTAGTAGTAAACAAACAATCAAATACATGTTGATGACACATCAATTTGAGATGGTTCCCCACTAAGGGATTTTCCAATGAGATTTTGCGGACAATGTGTCAATCATGCCTAAATCCACTAATCATCAATAGTTGTAGAGTATATGATTTTATGCATAGCCACTCTATGCTAGACACACTGAATTTAAAATATTTTAGGGAAAACTCATTATATTAGTTAGAACACTTCCAATGAATCACCTTATCCCACTACCTTGGGAGAAATCCACACCCAATTTTATGGACCTGAAGGTCCCTTCATTTTCATTAATGAATTCATCCTCATTAGTAGATTTGTGCTTTTTTGATATTTTTTCCAGTGGATTTAATCCACTTTTCGGTGCACTTTTACTTCGTGAACTATTCCTCCATAAACTAGCCTATTTAATTTGCAAACATTACTTCATAGTGTAGTTCATGTGCTTTAATGACAACCTATCCTCAAGGGAATTCATTCACATCCTTAGACTGTATCTCCTTCATGGATTTATAATTCCCCTATGGACCATCACTTATCTCACAAACCATTACTTATTAATGAATGAGTTCTTCCTCCATGAACAATCACCTCTTCCATGAACCAACATATTTTTCCATGCCTCTTAAACTTCATAGAAATATTTTCCTTTGTGGGAGCTAGTTCCCCACAAAACACCTTCCATAGAATGTCTTAATTGATCAATTATCCTTTTACAAATTTCTCTTTACAAACCCCTTCTCCTAAACAATATTTTCTTCATGTAAACCACTTTGGACTTCACTGAATTCCTCATGGATTTCTAAACTAAATCACCTTAGGTAATGATGGGATTGGTTATCCTTATATAGAAAAATAGATTAAAAACACACTAATCCATTTTACATAAACATTAAATGTGGTATGACCTTCACAACATACTACTCTATCTATGAATCATTTTCCTAATTTGTTCCACAAACCACCACACTTACTTAATGACCGGAAATCTCTTCCACAAATGGATCTCCATCTCTTAGCTAAAAACAATTCACCTCCCATGAACTGTTTTCCTCCCGAAAACTTTTTTCTTCCCATGAACTGCACATCTCCCACTAACCATTCCCCCTACAAGGTCTATATTGTTGCATTATGTGGAAGTAAAACCTTTGATATTTTTCTACACTATTCTGTATACCTCCTATGCAGTCTTTGAACTGTCCTTCAGCATGTACTATAAGATCATTTGTCTTGAAAACTCTGTGATCAACCCTATGTGTATTAACAAAAATCACATACCATAAACCATTTTGAGAATAGTATTTCCTTTGATCCAACAATAATTTATAGTTTTATTCATATGAAAACATTCTTTTTCTGTCATTATGAATAGTAAATTGGGAAAAACATTAGTTAGTATTGTTATAGTTAAGAGAGTTTAAAAGAGATACAACATAAATGACAGTAGATAAAATTACCTAAAAATGTCATAATATTTATGGATGGTTATAGGTTCACACAATATCATTTATATTTTTATTATGACCCTTTTTGGAGCCATTATTTTTTAGTAAATTATTAATTTGTTTATGTTTGGAAAATTTCCAATTATGTCACCTTCCTCGCTTATATAAGGACACCCCCTCTCCTTTCATCTCAATACACATTGATCCTCTTATCACATCCAATACATACCCAAATCCAATTCAAACATTCCTAAATATGTCATAGAGATCATTTTTTAATCATAATATCACCCTATGCATGCATGAAGTATAAAGAAAATGAGGTTATACAAAGATGATGTATAGTTATTAAGTAATTGTTTTTTTCTCATTTTACCTCATTCAATTATATCCTAAACTATTGGATATAAATGAATTATTATCTAATGTATTCATAATATCTATTTTTTATCTTATAAACCTTATTCATTTGCACCATATTCTGTGATATATAATCATTAGTCATGTGTATGTGTAGACAAACATCTCCATAACTTGATGTGCTTCATTTTTCATTACGGGGTCACATGAGTGGTTGAAATGAACGATAAAATTATAACATATGATATTCAGGACATATGTTTCATATTGTAATGATATTATAACATCAATTTTTCAATATTTTCATCCATTGAGAAGTGATAACATTGCTCGTGCACAGGTGTGGAATACCACCAACATGAAATGACATGATTCATTTTTCATTTTAACATTATAAATTTTGTCATAAGGATAAAAATAATGAATAAATATTTCATTAATATCATATTTATGGTTTTATAAATTTGAAATATTATTTAACTTATATGGTTTCAACCTATTAGAGAAATGAAAACTTCTTTCATGTTACACATGAGCTACTCTTTCCATGAAATAATGTTGTTCATTTTTCATGACATCATTATAATGTTTGAATTAATAGTGCATATAAGGTATAAATATGAAAAATGAAATTTTTTTACTTTAAAGATAATGGAAATATAGTTCTTTTGACTATGGTTAGTAGACCAATGTAGTTTCAAGTTTATAAATTAAACGACCACAAAATGATCAATGTGAACATAAATTTTTTTGAAACTAAATAAAATATGATGAAAAAATTAAATAAAATGAATAAAAATTTAATTAACCTTTAAAGTATACTAAAAAATAAAAAAACAAATATAATTCATTTATTCACCAGTTAGATGAAACAATACGCTGAAAGAGACATAAGATAAAGGATTTTCTTATAAAAATTTATTTTAGATTTTTTAAAATATTTCTCCTTCATATCCATGTTATTTTAAATGATTAATTAATATTTTTATTTTCTAATAAAAGGATTTTAATAGTAACTATTTTCTATCAAGGATTATTTTACAAGGATTCAAGAAGTAATATTTGCAACATTTTTCTTGTGGTTTATTTTTGAATTCTTAAAAATGAACAAAAGGAGTTTTTTTCATACATTGATTGGATATATTTTCCAGATTACATAGAAGTAATTTTCATCAAGATTACCCTATAAGTTTTTTTTTAATTCAAATTCCAATTCTTTTTTAATTTATCATTCTTATAGATTTTTACAGTGAATAGGCATTTCAACGCATTTATTTATCAAAATGGAATGGCTTTTTATTATGGGATTAAATGTGTATTGAAATGGTTTAACGCTAAAATAGTTAAATAATAAAAAAATTTAAATCATTAAATGGTTCTTGATAATTATATGAAATGGGATTTTATTCTGATATAACATATACGATAAGTGATCATGAAAAATATTATATGAAGGGTGATTGTGATATGGCTCTTTAATGACTTGGGAAATGTTCCATGTATTCTAATTTATGAAGGGTTAGTTAACCGATGTGGATTAATATATGGATTTAATTGGTATCCACTTAATTAAAACATGATTGAACAAAAGATATAAATACATTACCCAAAAATACCTAAAATTGTTTCAAATATATTGTTATTCATTTTATTTGTTTTCCTTCAGAAATAAGTGTTTTTCCTATAGGTATGATTTATTTTATATAATCAAATAATAATATGGAAAAAAGAATAAATATTATTGTTTTTAAGGATTTTCATTAAATTAAAATGTTTATGTATTTTATATCCCTTAAAAAAATTTCATGCTCATTTTAATATTTCAAAATTTTTATCTCTGGTTTTACTATGCATTAGAATAAAGAAGAATCCAATTAAGGATTCGTGATGATTTATGTTAAAACGAATACAATTTCCCAATAAAAATATATTTAATTTGGGAAAAATTTAATCATATTAGAAATTCACAATTTTTTAATTTATGATTTTTTAAGTAAGAGTTATGAATTAACTCTATAATATATTAATCCTAAAAAGATCCTTAGGATTACAAGAAAAAAATTATTATCTAAAAAGTCAATAACATGTTGATTTTAAAATATATTCCATCATATTTTCTATCAATAGGAATATCTAGATAATTTCTAACATTTTGATAATATTAATTTTATACATTTTACAGATAATAGAGTATGGTTATGTTGAAATGAATTATAATTTTAATAGTACAATGTTGTTTAATCTAATATATGTTATTTTAGAATTTTTTTCCTTATGGTAAATTGAGAAAGTGAAGTATGAAAATATCATGTGTAAAATTTTAATCCATATATGAATGATAGAATTTATAGAATATTATGTGAGAAATTTGTAGCAATAGCTTAGTTAACACTGTCTATAAATGGTTTGTTTAGTCCATTTTATAGAATAACATGATTAACCAATGTGGAAGCTTTTTATAATTGATGATTTCATGAAATGAAAAAATCTTTTGTTTATAAAAACATCAAATCCAGTAGAAAATAAAGGTGGGATAAATTCTCTAGAAATGATATTTAAGGCTATGTTATTTTCAAAAAGTCAAATGGTAACCCATTTTGTTCATTTGTTTGAACATGAAGATGATCAACAATGGCCACTAGTTAATAATATGAGGGGGATATATGCTTTATTAAATAAATAATATATCATGAAGAATATTTTCATGGATAAATTTTTCCAAAAAGATGTTCATATAATAGATAAATAGTCATTGAATCTAGGGAAAAGTGTTAGGTTTTAGTGCATGTGTATGAATTTTTTTTGATTTAACATGTATGCTTAATATATTATCTGGAACCACGGTGGTTGTTTTTGTATATTTTAAAATATATTGAAACCACATTGATGATATGGATTTGTCTCCTTGGAATTTAGATGTATTGAAAAAAAAATATGTTGAGTTTTGAATGTTGATATGGAGTTTTTTGACACATATTTTGCTTTTGGTGATAAGAGTAAGAGGGAGAAAATATGTGAAAATGGAGAATTATCATGGTATAAAATAAAGAGTTAATGTAGAATATAACTCTATTTTTTTTAAATATATATTTGGGGATTCTTGAATGGATCTAATAATGTTAACAGGGTGGTAATTTAGGTTATATAAAATTTGAATAAAAAGAAAATATTAATTATCAAAATGAGAATGGGGGAAAATAAAACCAACTAATAGTGGGATTTTTTTATTAAAATAAGTTGTAGATTTATGATAACATGTTATAGAATATAGTTTATTAGGGTGTAAAACATTAAATATAGTAGAATAAAGTTGTTGAAAATTCATTTTCTACTATTATGTTTGATTTTTTGATGTCCAATGAAGAGCTGATTTTCACATTAAATGTTTTTTTTTCAAATTTTCCCAATGGAATATTTAAATCCGGATGATCAATTTCCTTTATTTCCTAGGCACATTCATGTAAATTCAGAATATCATCTCATGAAAACAATTTATATCATTTTGTGAAAACTAATGGTGGAAGGGTTATAGAAACATTGATTTAAAAAAATCATCCAATTATTATCAATCAGATGGATTTTCATGAAATCTTGTAAAAAAAATTGATAGAATAGTTTGATAATATAGTGGGTATGGATGGAAAACCAGTTTTGAAATATAATAAATATTTAATTAATATGAAAGTTTTATTTATTTATTTTTTATTTTTTATAAAATATTAAGGCATTGAGGAAATTATTTAAGGAGGTAGTGAATGTTACTATCCTCATATTTGTTGAATTGCATGAATTTTTATAAAGTATTGATGTTCTTGTATTGAATTAATATATCGAATTATTTATAGATTTTTTATGGTGTTATCCCAAATCATATTTTTGAGTTTACTGTTTATGTATTTCTTAACCCAATGTCAATTTCAAAACATCAATGTATAATGGAACAAGTAGAACATGTTTAATTAAAATAGTAGTAGAATGAGTTTCTTTATAACTGGCACATTTAACCTATAACTTAAAAATTGGTTACAACTATTTTAGTTGTTAAAACATAATTTGTTTCATTGATGATTTTGATTGATTCTATATCCCTAATTACCATTACCATTAAAATTATGTATCCCATACCTCATACCCATGATTTATTTCCTAATATACTATATGAATGTTATTTTTTGATGATTGATATTAGGCCAGGATTCTATCAATATAAGGTGATGGATGAAGATATTCTGAAGATGGTATCTTTGACTAGTTATGGACGTAATGAGTTTGAGGCTATTCCAATTTGGTTGTCTAATTTTCTAATTGTATTCATGGATATTTTGAATAAAATATTCTATGGCAATCTAATTATGTGTCTAATTGGTTTTGGTGATTATATTTTAGTATATTCAAAATATTATGTGTTTCATAAAATATATCTCTTTTTTAAATTGTGAATGAAATGATGTTACATGGAATATTTTTTAGATTTGAACTTTTGTTGTAGAAGATTTAATTTTATTAAAATACTGATTTTAATAATAGAATAATACTAGAACTGACTAAAACAAAAGTTGTAAAATATAATATCCTGTTTTTTTAACTTGAAAAAAATCAAATGGAATTAGATTTTTAGTGGTTGGGTAATTTTCTATTTGAAAACATATCATCGGAGCATAATTAAGAGAGTCTGAAGACATCAAAATATTGTTTTCATTCCTGGGAAATGTCCCGAGTGGTCCCTTGGTTGTTCCATAGATTTTTATAAGCTATAGGGTCTTTAAATAAAACTATTTGGTGATCTAATAGAGGAACATGATTTTAATTAAACCAAATATCCCTCAGACAAAAACAATGTTTCTTATATTAAGTGAGTAAAAACACCTCACTCGGGCTGTACAGAGTTTAACCAAACTATATACGCAACCAACATAGGTTTTTCCAATTTGGATATACCTATGAATTTTGGATTTCAATGCTAGTGTAGAAATCGGTTAATCTTGCATGTCAAACCATGTGAGGAGGTATCTTAATGAATTGGTGTCCCATGGTTAGCACATGGTGTGGCCAAACCATGAGGCCAAACATTGAGACCATGTTTTTAAGACGGATATCACCAAATCTCCCATAATGATTTTGTAAACATATTTTTAATTTTGTTCTTCTTCCTCCAACGCATGATCTCTCCTCCAAGACTCTTTTTATTGTCCCCCAAGACTAATCTAGTAACTTAGATATATCCTCTCTCCATCATTTATTTTGATTATTGTCTATCTCTATGGATCCACATTAGATGAGAAGGTTGTCTAAAGTATGATGTAGGTGGACTATGTTTTTTCCGTAAACAGCCATCCTAAAATGAAAATCACTATTGCATTGCTTTCTAACCTCTATCACACATTTCACTAAAAATATTTTCTTCATTAAAAATTAGTTTAGGCACCTACTTTCACTCATATTGATTGTTTATTTATAATTATAGGGTGTCAATATTGAAAATGGACACCCCTTAGGTATGGCATAAATAATTTCCCCGTTAAAAAGTGATTATTGAAATGGATGGGATTCCATATATGAATTCAACATAGAATATAAAAACATTCCATTGTATTATATTGTTAAATTGATAATTTCACTTTCTATGTACAGGGTTATGCCCTTAGGAATTTAGTTTCCATGTTGGATGGTTTTACTAAAATGCTTCATTATTGTGATTTGAGTTATTATTTTTGAATGTGATGATTAAAGATGTTATATGAATTGTTTGATAAAAAATGTCATGTTCTAATAATAAATCCCATAAAATGAGGTGTACTATCTTATTAAATAACTATTATTGATTGGTTGCTTGAATTAAGCATGCCTTTAAAGATTTTTATATTACTAATACATTGTTTGTTGTTAGAATTTTGGAATTTATAGGACATTCTCTATTTTTCTGTTCTTAAATTTATTTTACTCATATCTAAATGAATGCTGATTGAATCTCCTAATAATGGATTATATTTCATTATATGTGGGAATTACAATATAGGTATTTCCCCAATTGACAATGGTACCTTATAAAATCCTCTTTGAACGTTGTAAAATGAATATCCATGTTTCATTAAATTTGATGGCATGTATAAAATGGAATGGAATATGCATGGTGGTTTTATTTATCATAAATGTAATTAAATGGTTTAGATAAAATATATACCTTGAAATTATTTATAAGAGTGGTAAGGCCATGCCTTTTTCCTGTTCATTTTAAAATCATATATGAACTATAAGGTATTAATGGAATTGATCATATATTTTGAAATGAAAAAGAAGAATTGAAAGAATGTATAATATTATAAATATGATGATTCCTTTATGTTCTCCTAATAAATGCAAATACTGAAAGGTATTTCCTACTAGATGTTTATAATTTATTTGTTTTTCATAATAAATATGATATGGATGATGGTAAGGGGTGTTGAATGTGGAGGATAATAACACCACGTTACATCTTGTATTGAGTATGGAATCTCACACTAGTGATACTAGATGGGTGATGGGATTTACATGCCACGTTAGATGTTTAGAGTGTTTTCTTGCTGGCTCCCTCCCCATCTTGATTATTTTAACATTTTTTCACTCAGTCTATTGGGATGTAGGGGATGTATAATATTTCTTAAGATTGTAGGATCGTTTGGACTAGTTATCGAATGCTGAGTTGTGCCCTGGTCCTACTGGTACCCAGTATTCTATGTATATGGCCACTAATGTCCCCATAGACATGTTTCTTATAGGTGGATGAAATACAAAACTATACTATGTAAATATTAATACTATATAAATACGGTTACTATTTATACATCTTAGTATGGACATGAGCTGAAGCATGTAAAGTTGTCCAGGTATTCTATTGGAAGATGAGGCAACCATTTTTTATTTATATATGTTAGTTCTATTTATTTATATTATTTCCAACAATTCTTTCCTTTATAGATGGACTAGATTTACTTTTAGAAATCATGGGTGGAAATATAATAGGATTTATATATCACACCTTTCTTGGGAAGCCATTGTATTAGAGTAACTGAGTAGACCGTAGCTTTATTATACAATGTATGATTTCTTGTGAAATTTTCATGTACATAGAGTTATGATTACATGACCGAGCTGGAGCTCGTAATTCTCATTGAGATCCCTATTGGGGATTTTCTTTCATTTATTTTCTTTATTAGTGTTTTTTACTATATCACTACATTTTGTATTTCTATTATTTTTGTTTATGTATCATCATCTAACATTCATGCATCTTTTCTGTATTAGCAATGTCAATCCTTTGTATATAGTTTATATTATTCTTTCCATTCTCCTTCCTTCAATTATTATTAGTTCCTCATCATATATTGTTTATTTAATAATAAAACATTATTATACTCTGATCGTGATGGTATAGTCTCCCCATTATCACGTCCATACACCATCAGTGCTAGTCAGAAGCCTCTAGCTTACAAGGTGGTGCACATAAGGCCATGTGACCCACCGGTTCAAGAACAATATTAGTGTTAAGAAAGGATGAGATGTTACAATGTGGTATCAGAGATTGTTTCATTTTATTTTTTCATTTTTTGGGTTTGTATATAGGAGAATACGATTGTGTTTGGTGGTTGATTAGTAATTTCTAGGACAAATTTCCCCATCCATGGGAAAAAGTCCCATTGGCCTCAGATGTAACTTTGTTCGTGTTCATTGTTATTAATGTTGAGTGTGATTTTACATTGGGTGATTGGTGCAATTTCCAATGCATATTTATTTATGAAATTTATGGTATTTAATCCTTCGAACAATATTGAAATGATAAAGCATTACATGTTTCAATATCGGCACATTGAAAATTTATATTCTAGGAATATTCAATGTGATGTAGTGGCATTTTTAGGTGGCCAACTGATTTTTATTTTTTTCCGTGAGAGTGTGCCATTATTTTTTTGTACCTATTAAAGTGTTACATTACCATACTTAATAGTGTTCTATTCATGGGTGATTCAATTAGCTGGTTAATCTTATTACATGACAGATTGATATTCTAGTATGCCTAAATATTTACCATGTTACTTTATGTTTAATACATACGATAAACAGATAGTATTTTTCATTATAATTTATTTCTTGGGATAAACATATTTCTTTCGAATAAATGGGAATCAATATTAAATTTTAAGGTGCGTGAAATACTTCTAAGTTGAAAAAGGAAACCTTGTATACATGAACAATATTTGATCATTTTTTATTGTTATATATTTTTGGTAGAATGTAAATATGCTAAATATTAAAGTTTAATGTGAATAGGTTACAATTAATTTGACCCATATTACAACCTATAAAGTGTATGTTTATATTTTGGATTGGTAGATGGCCACCCATATAACCGATTAATTTTTTACGATAATGGATTAAATATATTTTTAAATTCATTAACATAAAAATTGTATAATATTTATCAGAAAATAGTTGTTTCCTCTATAATGGATTGTGTCCAAATTTGAAAATGCACAATTGGACCCATGTAGTTTAGCGGCTTCGAGATTTGTATAATATGACATTTTTGGGAGTTTTTCTTATCTTTAGTTAATAAAATAATATTGAGATTTATTTGAATGAATATAGTTTAGGGTAACATGACCCTCTAATGTAAACTTTTAATTAAAAAGGAATTAATATGATAAATTTCATAATTATGGTTATATTTCAATAAATTTTTGATATTAAGAAATGAATTTTGACAAGACATTCCTAAAGGACTGGTTTTTTTATTGAAAATTTTTATATGTTTGAGGATTAAATTTTAGTTAATGAAATGACTTAAAAATGGAACCTTAATTATTGTACTTCATTTAAACTAGCGAATAATATTAGTCTAAGTCTCTCCTTATGAAACCTTGGAACAAAAGCATGAGCATATCCTATATCCCACTATCATTTTGGGAAATGGATTAAATTAAAGGCATTTAACAGAGTGAACTTTGGTTGGAAGGAACCGGTTATAGGGTTAACACTTGAAATTTCATAAGGGGAAGTCCCATGGTAGGTGTTGATACTATCTTCTATTAACTTCAATTGATTTAGTTATCAACATATCTTCAAGTGTATGAATAGTCATTTCAAATTGGCCATCAGTTCATGGATGAATGGATGTAGTAAAATTCAATTCAGTATTTAGATCACTTTAGTGGATTCTCTTTAATTTATATATGATCCTTGGTTCTTGATCAGAAACCAATGAAATTGGTTCCCCATGTAGCTTTACCAATTCTTTGATGTGTATATTTGAAAATTGGTCAATAGAGAAATATTCATGAATAGTGATGGAATTGGCATACATGGTGAGTCAGTCCATTATAATAAATATCAAATTGTTTCCTTTGAATGTCCTTAGGAGACTAATGATGATGATTATTGTGATATTGCCCCACAAATGTGTTCGTATTAGTAGTGGCTATAATAACCCTTCAGGATTTTTTATCATCGCTTTCACTTATTGACACACCTAAAACCCTGTAGTGCAGTCTGCATTCTACCTTTTTTATATTATACCACCAATAGTGATCATAAAAGTACATATACAATTATGTACTTCTAACATGTATAGAGAATGTAGTACTCTGATCATTATCTAATAGCACCATTTTTTCTGGGGGATAAAAGGGACATATTGCCTTGTTTGATGTTTCGGTACACCTTCCTAATCAATAACGAACATAGAAAAGTACACATTATTCATATCCTATATCTTCTTTTGTATGATAGGATCATCTCTTTGATCTATATGTATCTTCTCTAGTAAATATGGATGATAATTCATATGGTATAGGATTGATTATGTCAAGTCCATTATGATTCCCATGTCCTACATTACTAGTTCCTTAATTAATGGACCTCCTTGAATCCACATCATTTACAGCAGAATATTGTATTTCCTACATAATGGATCAACAACATTATATTCTCTCTGGTGGTTATAATTAATTGAATTGTCTCAGTATTTTAGAATCCCCAAACATCTCATTTTCCAAATGTTAAATTCCATATTCATTAATATATTTTTTGAGCTCTAGTGGTTTGTGAATATATCACATTTATCCTCATAAATAATTTACCTCCAAATCATCTAATAAAAAATTACTTCAGCTAACTCAATATCATGAATAGGATAATTCTGATCATGTGGATTTACTATAAATATTCATATGTGGTAACCCTATAATTTTTCATGAGAACACACCCAATACCTTTTGGGGATTCATAAAAATAAATAACAAATAATTCTTTGACAGTGGTTAGATTTATCATAGATTTTTTAATAATAAATTCATCATTTCATGGAAACATTCATCATTCAATCCATTTTCAGGATAATCAAATATCTTTTTTAGTTATCTTTGTTAGTTTATTTGAATGTTTTGATTTTTATTTTTAATACCTGTCTATAATATTCAGCTAATAAAAGGAAACTATTTGTCTAAATTATTTTTGGAGAATGAAGGTCATCCCCTATAGCCTTTTTCATGGAAAGGTATTCTGATATTACTTTAATGGTTATATTTTTTCCCAGTAATGTAACATTCTTAAAATAGAACACACATTTTCTGAATTTTCAAAATCGATTCTCTTTCCTCATAGTTTTCAATATAACTCTTTTATGATAATATTTATCCTCAAAAATTTTACAATATATCATAATATAGTTAATTAAATATACCATGAGTTTATCAAGGAAGTCCTTAAAGGTTATATACATAAAATCTATAAATATATTAGAAAAAATAGTCATTCTGAATGGAATAAAAAATTAAGCATAAATCCTATTTCTCCATCAGAAGGAATTATTTAGAATATCTTCTTTATTCCCCAAATTTTATGATACTCATATCAAAGGTAATTATTGGAGAAAAATTGATCCCAACAAAGCTAGTCAAATAAATCATTAATCCATGGGAGGGTACATGATCTTCACTATGATCATGTTATATTTTCTATAATCAATGCATAGCCATATTGATCAATACTTATTCATTTTATAAAGAAGAAGTTATCGCAAATGAGATCCACTTGGTTTTAAAAATCTCATAACCAGTAGATCATGATTCTTTTCTTTCAATCCTATAACTCCACAGTTCCAATCCTATATAAGTTCTTCGATATTGGATTTGATCTAGGTATGATTTTAATAGATAACACTACCTATCATTATGGGGGAGGCCCATGTTACTATTCAAGAAATTATTTAATGTATTCATGAATGATGGGGGGATTTTTATCCTTATGATTCATTACGTTCTCCCTATTCACTAATCATATCCATATGTATTGATATGGGAGGTTCCCAAGAGAAATATCACGCCCGATATATCTCTTTTGAAATGAACTATAGGTTTCCCTTCATGAAAAATGATATTTCCTTGTCCCAATTATTAATAAGAGAATTACAAATTGATAGACATTCTATTAAATTATAGTATCTAAATCGCTCATGAGATTGACTACTAGATTTTTGATGTTATTTTTCTCATCAATGTTAACACTAGATTTTCTACACACTTCAAACACTCGAATAATTCATCCAAGAGTCTTGACTAATAGTTATATTTCCAAAAGCTTATTTATCGATTCAATATTCTTTGAAAACAAGAATTAAATAAAGAAAGGGTATAACCAGAATCAAACAATGTACATTTTATCACTATGGGGAAAATAATTGTATCAAACACCACATCATTTGGAGCATCTACTTTTTATTCCCTTATTGTAGATGGAAAACAAATATCCATATCATATGCTACAGTTAAGGGTGGATTCCCTCTATTATCATCTCATTTTGAAATTGATAGTAAAAGTGTCCAATATTTCCACATATAAATCATGGAACATTATGGACGATTAGCATGGTAAGTCTTTGTTCATTGTGTTTTTTCTTAGATATACATTTCTACCATATCTATGATATATCGATATAATCCTTTACAAATAGATCTATGAATTTGGATTCTAATAATGACAATGTTTGGCTTTTTGGTTCTTAAGGAACAAAATCTATGGTGTATTTTTTGATATTCAACCCAATTTTGTTGAAAAATATGTGTGGTTTTTTGGTTTCTCTATAATTTCAAAGTTCACTGTATTCAATATCAAATTATATTATTAGAACCTAATATTTTGATTTAGGACTGATTTTTTATCGATTATTTTTGTGATATTTTTGTTGAATTCTTTGATGGAAACCCTATTTGGTGATGATTTGGGGAATTGTTAAAATATTTTGTTGTATGGTATTCTTTTTGATGATTTTAAAATGATGTTTTAAAATAGGGAATGGTTTTAATTCATGGAAATGGTTTGATATCAATGTTTCAAATAAAAAATTGTTTTATTTAATTGTATTTAAATGATTGGGTTTCCATGGTCATTTGGCATACATGGTGGTCTATGATAATGTTACATAAATGGCCTAGTTGAAATAAGAATTGGTGCCTGGTATGAAAGGTGTAAAGTAACAAGTTATTGGTTACACTGTGATGACTTAGTAGATAAATTAGTGGCTACTCAACAGTATTTAAATGTTTTATAGGTATTCATGTGTGGATAATTTGATATGTAGAATGGAATGGATATGCCAAAATGGATGTTTGAGCACAAGTTTGAGAGACTTATTAGGCTTCATTCCTGAAAAAAAATTCTTGAAAATGATTTTTTCCTGATCTTTTATGCTTGTATTTATACATTTAAAATGTATTAAGGTGTTTAATCTAAATTTTATTAATTTAAATGTGATAATATGTAATATCCTAGTGGTGTTTGTAGGGATGTCATTTGGGAGATAACATACTGAGTTTCATTACATAGACCATGCTTTAAAACTATTATGTTTTTTCAAATATATTTTTTCAAGTAAAATGTAAAGACAATATATCTCATTTCATGAGAGATTTTTCATGAAACTTTGGGTTTTATAGTGGATTTATATTATGGATAATATTGGGATATGTGGATTTATGCCTTTAGAGTCTTTGAGTTTTGTTTATTTTTTCCTCCACCCTATTTTATGATTTTAGTTTGGTTTCTGATTGGTAATCTATCATTAATCATAGTGATTTTGAGTTTGATTATAAATTTTCAATATTTGAGTTTTATAAATTGTTATTTTGAATTATTTAGGGGTTTCTGTTTATTTTTTGTTGGTTTTGGTTATTTTTTTACTTTCAATGGGAACATTGTCACAAAATTTTGTTGAATACTTTGATATTTATTACCATCCTATAGATTTTGGGGGATATCTCTTAAGTACAAGTTCTAATTACACCTGTAATCAAGATAATTAGGAGTTTAATGATGTTAAAAATTATATCACCATGTTGTATCCTTCACTCGAAACCGATAATAGTATCAATTGATCTAAATCATTTTTAGGAATGGTATTGGTTTTCTGCCATGGAGTTGAAATTCATTTAGGTTTATCCTTAAGTTGGTATGGTGGAAAGGAGTAGGATTTTGAGACATTATATTTAGGGAATAAAAACAAAAAAAAAACTTGTTTATGACAGAAATCATGTTACCAAGGAGTTAGGTACATAAGTGATTTTGAGACCCTTATAAGAGTTGTAATCATTTTTATGGGTTTATCAAATCATAAGAGCATGAAATTAACATTATAAATGACTTCCCAATTATATTTCATATTTCATTTTGAGTAATTAATTATTATTTGGTTCTAAATTATTATTTCTAAAAAAATGTTGGCATTGTTCTCAAATGTGGGATTTTGAAAAGACAAGATATGGGTCTTTCGAAAATGCATTTATTTTCAAAAGCATAGTGAAATTGTAAAATATGGTTGATTGTGAAAAAGTAATAATTTTTGAAATATGTTTTTTGATATATGATACGGTATAATTCAAAATTGATAAGCCTTGTGTTTATAGAGACTGAAACTTATGAATTTGTTTTATAGAAAAAGGCACCTCGTAGGGGTCATATAAGCCAACCAGAAGATGAATTTGAAAATATAGTTGATCCAAATCCATAGTTGAACAAAAATATAATTTAGAGTATATTCCATGGTTTTTTGGATATGGTTAGAGGGACTTTAGGGGAGGAACCAAGGAATTTGGATCACTCCATTTAGTTTCAGAAGAAGAATACACCCATATTTCATGGAAATTCATAACAAGAGAAGGAATAGGTGTAAAAGAATATGATGATTGAAAAATTTTATTCCCTTGGAAAAATAATAGTGTTGAAATTCAAATTTTTTATATATATTTTAGAGTATATTTCATGATAGTTGTGGGATTTAGGTGTTCAGGATAAATTAGACCAAGTCATTCCATGGGATGATTTTGATGATTTTATCAAGAAAAAATTCTTTCCTAATACATTAATTATTTCTTAAAAATGAATTTTTAGTCCTAATGAAAGATAATAACTTGATGATATATCATTTATCTAAATATATGAATATAGTCATATTTTTAGATGATTTTGATGCATGTGTATCCATGAAGGAATGTATTTCTGAATCAGGGATGAGGAAAGAGAATCGCGGGATGAATTTTGTGTAATGTATATAAAATAAAATAAAAATAGTTAATAGAGAGATGGTTCTAGAAAGTTATATGTTATGATCTACATGTGGAAGGTTGATATTTATATCTACATGAAATTGTGGGAACTCTATTGTTATGATAAATTAGAAATGAGGCACTTATTTCCAACGAAGTGGAATGAATGGAACTCAAATAGCTAGATTGATGAATATCAATCCATGTCCAAAGGGTAAATATGGATGTTTTAGTGTTAATATTTTAATCACATGAAGAGAGAGTGTACAGAACCACAAAAATCATTCACAATTGGAATTAGAATGGGAATCATCGGTGCGAATATTGCAGTTCTATAGGGATGGGTTTTCGAGACAAATCTCCTTTTCAAAAGATGTTGTATGCTTTGATGGGACAATGGTAGAGGAATAGTTATTGTTATCTGAAACATGATAGTAATGGTGATTCAAGGGATACCATGACTCTGTAGGTATTATAATCTCAATTAGTAAATAAAGAACATTGTGCAGTGAGTAAGCATTTATATGGAGATGATCAATTGATTGTGGAGGATCAATCAAGATCACCAATGGTTTGTGGTGAGATTATTTTGAATTTTATTGTTATGAAAAAAAATTGATACATGTTCCTCCCATATTTTAATTTCTTCTCGTGAATGGCAGTTTTTTGGATTAAATTTTGAGATGACTGATTCTATTTCGAATCATCAACCTATTCTTTGTCAATGTTAATGCAAAGACGATGTGTATAGAACTTGATCGACAATGGATAACTAATATGAGTCAATATGGGACTTCATTATGCTTGATATGGATTCCTATAATATAATCATGGGTTTGGATTGGTTGAGAATGTTTTAATCTCTATTTATTGTTATGCACAAAAGTTTAGTTCTATAAATGGAGATAGTTTCAAAAATATCTTCAGAGGGGACCAAAATGTAAAGGAATTTGAAATGGGAATTTTGTAACAAGTAGATAGAATGATCTCATAACATTTAGAGTCATTTACATTTTTATAGGTGGAAGAGATTAGGTATGATTGTTTTCAATAGTTGGTGATCATAATATGGATGCCTTTCCTAAAAATTTATCAATGTCTCTGCCAATAAGAGAATTTGAGTATATGATTGATATCCTTATGTGGACTAGTCCTATTTGAGTAATATCATATCAGATGGAACCAATAGATTTGAAGGAATTCTGTTACACCTATATTTTCAATTACATGCTTCGTTCCAAATCATTTTTGTTTCAATATTTTATCTTGGTTTCTGGGTGTTCTAGATATAAATTTAGTGTCTCTAGTGTTCTTAAACTAAGTCATTAGATTTGGAAGCCTTGGATGGTATCTGGCCTTGAATATTTTTAAAGGTGAGGTATAAGCATGAGGTGGCCAATAATTGAATTTTTGATAGTCCTAGAGGCACATTTGGTCGAGTATGTCTATTGGGGTGCTTTTTGCAAGATTTGGGGCAAACCCTGAGACCATTTCCATATTTAAAAACAAAATTTGTTTCTTTTACAACTCTTTTATTTCTCAAAAAAAAATTCACCCATTACACATCGCACATGGCCTACTTTAACCAATTCAATACACCATATCCATTTGGATCCCTTAATAACTCATTATCATTGTGGATTTGGGTGATTTATTTAAGTAGTGGGCCATCCTATGATCCCATTTCCATTTTTTAAAGGTATTTTATTTCTCTTATATCTCTGTCATTTTTTAAAAAAATTCTATCATTACACCTCACACTTAATCCCACAAACCCTAGTCACACCCTCATGTTCCGTTTTCCCTCTTTAGAGCTCATCTTTATCTTGGATTGGGGAATATTCTCAACAAGTTTATCAAATTGATTATATTTGAGATGGTAATTTGTTTCTATCGTAAATCATTCTTTTTTTACTCTTTTGTAGCATTTTAGTCCCAAATAAACCTCTTCATCCTAATTTAATCCTCCCTGTCAATTTTTTCTTCATTGATATTCAACTATTGGTGTATTGTGGGGGGGGATTTCTTCAATGTATATCAAGTATGTGAATACATATTTTTTTTCTTTCATTCTCTAGAGTTTTTCATCCCTCTTCTAGGATGTTTCAAATATCCAACACCTATGGTTTTATACCTAGGGTTTATTTTTGAGTTTCATGGTTAAATACATTTGGATTAGGGTTCATTTTCATTCCCTTAAGGTGTGGTAGTGGTGCGGTTGGATTATCACACAATGATTTGTGGGTTTTGAAAAAAATATAAGGTGATTCCATGTGTAAGAATTTATTAATGAGTTATCTCGCTTGATTTACTTATTTATCATGTTCCTTATCTGTTTTTTGTTGTATGGAATCTGTTTTTTATGGAATTGGACAAGCGGTTAATTTTAATGTTACAGTTTTTCTTTAAATGGAGTGTTTTTCTTATTTAACTCATGTTGTATCATATGGTGTAATATTATAACATATGAAATTGGTTTATTAAATGTGTATTGGGATTCCAAATCTGGTTCGATAGGGTTTTGGTGTTCATTTGGCCATTAAAGATGGTTTTTTAACCGGTGTTATGTTCAAAATCTTCTTATACTCATTGAGTTTGTTTTGAAAAAATATCAAATGGTTTATTCAGTTACATAATGTGTGAAAATGATGTTGAGGTACTGTTTTGGAGGGTTTATGTTCCAAAAATAGCCTTTTTGAAAGATAAAGTGATGATTTTTGATTTAAAACTTTTTGAATATATTTTAAAAAATTTGGAATGGTTTATTAAATTGTGAGAAAGATGTAGGACATGTTTATGGGTTTTTTGGTGTGGGAATGATGTTAAAATGAAGTTGGATGTACCAAGTGGTATTTTGTGTCTTGTTTTTGGGATGTTTCAGGTCTGTGTGATATTTAAATGGAATTTCCATCTGCAATGGTATTTTATAAGATTCAGAACTTATTTTATCACAAAAAGAAAACTCGTGTATATATGTGGGTAGATGTGTGCTAGTATGCTAGTGATCAGAGTGGTTGTGTCCCCATTTCATGTAGAAAGTTTGACGTTGAAATCACTAACTAATCTATGATGATAACATTGGGGATGACTATATTTTTGTTTATTCACTTACTAGTGGCTCATGCAAGAGAACAAATTTTTTTTTTATGGTTACATTTCACATAGATACGAGGTAACTGGGGCTCACAACTAACTACTACCTAGGGGTGTTCCCGTGAAAACTACTCATTGAATATTTTTGTAATTACCATCAGAATTCTATTATTGGGAAGGAAAATTTAGCAGCATGGAAATTTTCTTTAAAAGTATTTATTCTTCAATGTTTCCCACTAGAATACTATTTTCATTGAATGTTTCATCCTATAAAAAAATTATTGCATTGCATATTTAGAAATAATTGTTGGATTTTTGTCTTATAATTTTTATCACATGGAATCTATATTCAGTGAAATCCTATTGGGTTTGGTCTCAAACCCTACTTACACCTTTTGGAGTATGTAGGCTTTGAAATTATTATCACGTGTTTTGGTAAAGCTTCTAGAATCGGTGATTCCTGTTGTTAGCATCCATCCATGGTGCGGGGTTGTAGAGAATGATTTGAGAGATGACCCCATTCCTTGTGGTGGTTCTTGGGTTTTGTTTGATGCTAATTTTGAGTTTTGGACGTCTTGGTGTTTGTCTAAAACTATTTATTTCAAAAAAGATTTTTATTAAAGGATTGTTTGGATTAAATTTCCAGATTCATTTAATTCAATGTTGTTGTTGTCTTATATTTATAAATAAGGGTAAATCATTCCCATATTTTATATTATCATACTCGAGCCATTGTGCTAGCCTGTGGGGATTTGGTATTCCCTTTGGGCCTTTGCAAGGGCTGGGTCGGATTCTAGTTTTCATGGAGAGCAGATCTGGTTCGTGACAAATTGAATGTTCATTTCGAAGAGCTGGAATGAAAAGGTTTTATTTAGCCAAGCATGTCTCCATGGGTAGCACCTGTCTTATTTTTTAAAAATATATATTAAACTATCTATTTGTGTGTGGATTAAAATAATCTTAACCATGTTATGATAATGAATCTATAACTACTTTCATGTATAAATGATCTATTTAGATGATCCTAGTGGCTCACAAAAAATGTCTAGCAGTCAGGATATTACCATTTTCATTTTGGAAGAAGGATATTCCAAAGTCATCATTCATAAGTATATATGGCCCTTAAAAATATGAAATTATGACTTTCAATCTTAATCAATCACCATATGTATTTATGGAATTAATTTATTTGATATTTTAATGGAAACATTATTCTTTTTTGGTGGTGTATGTGGATAAAATAATGGATTAATCAAAGGAAAGGGTTAAGCATGAGTTGGAAACTGTGTTGGTAAATTTGAGGGAATATCCTCTATATGCCAAATGATATACATGTGATTTTAGTATAAAATATGTACATTTACATTAAAATGTAATATTTGAAAGAGATTTTTCTGTTTAGCCAGAAATGATAGATGTTTTTATCAATTCAAAACCAAAAATGTTTGCCTTTGAGATAATGAGATTCGTTGTCTTATCAGGTTATTATTGACACTTTATTCATGACATATCATGACTAGGATCACCAATGAAAAATTATATGAAGAAAAATATTCCATTCTAATGGAATGTTGAATTTTAGAAGTCATTTCTAGAGCTAATGGTTGAAATTACAAAATCACTGATGTTGATATTTCCATAATCAGGACATGGGTATGTGTTGTATTTTGATACCTTGGGATCAGGGTTGGGTTGTATTCTCATGTAGGGAGGTAATGCTGTTTCTTATGGATCAAGGAAGTTATGTTATCATTAAAATAACTACCCAAACCATGATTTGGATTTAGTTGTTATTGTTTATTTTTTGAATACATGGCATCATTATCTCTTTGGTGATAAATTTACCTTATTAATAGACGATAAGTGTTAGAAATATTTTTATGACATTTTGATTTCAACCCGATACAAATAAGATGGATAGATTATCTCCATATTTTTTTAATTTGACTTGACGTATACACTAGGTGAATAAAAATTTTTGGTAGATAAATTAAGGAGAACGCCATATGATCATTTGGAAAAAAAAGTTTCATATCCATGGCAGTTGAATCCAGTGATAGCTAAAATGCGGATGGATTATGGAGATCAAATTATTTTAGATAATTTATTTCTGGATATTTTATTCCTTATTTGATTAAGATGATTATTTAGGGGAAAAATTTGACTCATAATTCATTTATATGAGGTAGAAACCCAATGGTAGATATTTCATTGATTGATAAAGGATGGAGGGTAGTTTAGTTTATTGGTTTCGAGATTGGATGGTCATCATTATTGTTTATTAGGAACAACTCATACATTATTACCACCACTCAAGATGGGATGTTCATCATGGAATAAAGAATATATATATGGAGTTCAAATAATATTTTTAGTGGGTCAGCATGAAAATGAAGGTGGATGAGTTTGTTTCTAGATGACCCTCCATGGAAAAAGATATGGTAGATCACTAGTGGAAAGAAGGTATGTTATATTCATTACCTTTTACAATTTTGAAATGGGAGAAGATATATTTTTATTTCATTTCATTACCCTAAGAATTTTTCAGAGACATGACTCTATATGGGTGATAGTAGATATTCTCACAATGTCAGCTAATTTCATCCCTATTTCGGAATCTTATACGGTGGAGGACTTATCTAAAATCTATATTTTAGATCTGTTAATCATGCATGGGTTACCATTTTCAACATAAATGTAATGATATACGAGGTTTAAAATTCATTTATAGAATTCCTTGTCTAAATCCCTTAGAACTATGTGGACTATGTGCACATCATATCATCCTTCGATGAATGGAGAACCATAATGGATGATACAGACATTGGAATACATGCCTCCATATTTCATAATGTATTTTTATGGCTAATGGATGGAGAAAAAATTATTAGGGGAGTTCTAATATTACAACATTTATCAAACCTCGATACACATGGCTCAATTTGAAGCATTATATGTATGTCCATGACATTATCTACTTTATTGGGTGGAAATAGGTGAGAAATCACTTTTTGGGATGAGCATAATCTAATAGACAATAGAGATGATTCAACTAATCATGAATAGAATGGAGATACCTCAGAGTTGTGAGAAATTATTTATTGATCATCATCAATGGTTTTTTCATTCAATATGAGCGATAATGTGTTCATTGGAATCTCTCCAGGGGTTGGGCATCAACGGTTTGGGATGCTTGGAAGTCTATCTCATTGATACATAAGACCATTTTAGAAACATGAATGATTTTTTTGTGGTAGATCATATGTTGGACTTTCCCCCAGGGTTTAGTGTACTGAATTATATGTTTCATGTATATTAGTCGAAAATGTATCATGATGATCCTAAACATGTGATTTGATGGGATCATGTGTACCAAGAGTTTTATGCTTCATTGGTTCACATGCTAGTATGAACTTTTTTTAAACAAGAGAATGAGTATCATGGGAGATTCATTAGTCTATTATTGTTTTTGTGATAACAAGGCTGGATCATTGCAGAATCTAGGGAATGAGATAATATAATATTCAATCAATTTCTAGAACACATTTAATAAATAGTGGTTTTTTATCTTCTAATGATTGAATATACAATTTTGGGGAGAATATAGAACCCTTGGTCTCATGTAACATAACATTATATTATTTCATTTAAAAAATTAGAATGTTTTGGTGATGGTTGTGAGGGTTTCAAATACCTTTAAAAGGTTTTGGGGTCTTTTATTGAGTTGCATGGTTTTTTAATGGTTTGTTAAAGCCATAAAAATCATAGTAGACACTATTAAAATTGATTTATTTTTCTCTATATAGGTTCAAAGTTTGGAAAACTTTTGTTACCACCTTGGGGAAACATTTCTTTTGGGTGTAAATTATTTTTCAATGTTTGGGCATGATTTTACTCTCAATGCAACTCAACATGAACGGTTAAAATTGAAATCGTATAATTTGATCTATCTTTGCTTAGAACCAAATACACTCTTTTCTCATATATTTATTCCTTAACATAGTTTTTATTTCTCCCATATTATTTACATACCTTACACTTTGATATGGGAGTGATACATTGGAAAATCATGGGGTCTTGTAGGCCAGATAGAATAGTAAGTATCCATTTTTGGTGGATTATCATAGATCTAGTTTTCTTCCCTCTATTGGAATCAAATATATGATCTATTGGGGATATATATATATATAATTTTAGATTCTAATAATGATGACATTTGGTTTTTTGGATGTTAGAGAATAAGATCTATAGTAGGTTTTTGGATATGCAACATGGTTTTGTTCAAAAAAAATTGTCGTTCTTTATTTTCACAATAATTCATAAGGTCATTCGATTCAGTCTCGACTCATATTATTAAAACATGAATAATTTATTTAAAAAGTATTGTTTATATCAATTTTAGTTGTTCAATATTTTGGAAAATAGTGATTGAAACACAATTTTGTGATGGTTTGTGGAATGGTGAAAATTGTTTGTTGTGTATTGTGATTTGATTCATGACATGAAAATGATATATTAAAATATGGATTGGTTTTGTTTCCTAGAATTGGTATGAATGAAATTTTTTTAATATAACAATTTATTTATTGAAATTTATTGAAATGAATAATTTGGATTGTTTTGGGAATACTAGGTGGTGTGTGCTCATGTTGTATATGAGCACTCATTGAAATATGACTACCTGATCAGTTACAAAGGTGTAATGGTACATGGGATTTCTTACATTATGAAAACATGATAGATCGAATAAAGACAACTCAAGAGTTTTTAACATTTCCCTAGGAATGAATGTGCCGAAAAAATGATACTTTTAATGGAATGTGTACGCCAAAATGGAAGTTTGAAAAATGGTTTGATACATTTGTTTGGATTCATTTCATAAAAACTATTTTTCTTTAAAACCATTTTTTTGTAAACTACATGGATTTGAATTAAAGTTATAAAATGTATAAAATTGTTATATATAAATAGTATTATATAAATTTTATAACATGTTCTATCCTAGTTTCATTATTAGGGATGGTATTTGGGGGAAACCTACTGATTATCTTTACTCACCCCACTTCTATGGAACATTGGTGGATTGGAATATATTGATTATCAAGACACATGTAAAGAGAAAATATATCATTTATATTCTGATTCATAATTATAAGTTTGGATATAATGTGTAGTTGGATAAGGTAGAATGTTGGGAACTATAGAGTTATGCCTTTTGAGTCTTTGAGTTTTGTTTCTTTTGTCAAACACTCAGTTTTTTGTTTCTAGTTGGGTTTCCACTTGGTAATATGATATAGGTCATGGTTGTATCCATGTATAAATTCCACCTCATTTCAATCCAATGAGGTGGTGTGGGAGGTTATAATAGTTATGTATTTAATATTAGATATATTAATTAATTCCATCCTTATAACCATCCATGTAATTTAGTGATCTTAATGAAATTATACTACTATGTGGAGATGGTGACTTATACGTACACAGAAGAAATGTATTCGTTTTTTATGAATAATAATGATATAGAAAATGGATTTACCATAATCATTACAAAATATCTATATGTTGGTGATATTAGAGTTATCAATTTAATGTGTATACAATATATTTACATAATGTTGATGACAAATGATATTTGAAGGTTTTTATAATGTCGATTACCTATTCTTTGATGGAGCTCAATTAGATATTATCTTAAGGGATATGGGGTTGTTATTTCATGAAGACCACCAACAACAAATGTTTTCTGGTATGATGTGAGTAAAATTTTGATGTGTTTTTTTCATGATATGTGACTCAATGTTTAGTAATTAATTGAGATACTGTGTTCTATTTTATAATTAGGGGTGGTGATTTCTTAAAAATTCAGAGATTATTAAATTAATAAAATTATTCTTAGGAAAAAAATGGATCTAAATTGATATAATTAAAATAAAATGTGTGTAAGAGTTTAAATAATTTTGTGTCATAAAATTTTTATAATTTTTAGTGGGTTTTCATCCTTAACATTTAGTTTTAACTCTTATTAACCATTTTGATGATTAATACAACAATAGATATTTCAACCTTTTAACGGTGAATAATGTTTCTATATAATGGAATAAAACTAAAAAGTGAATCATGGATGATATTTTTAATAATATCACATTAATTTTTCATAATATAATATTTTTATTGATTTTAAATCACCTAATAATATATTCATTATTAAAAAATATTATTAGTGGTAACTTTGACACCATTAATCTAATATTAATTTAAATAAATAAATATAATGAGTTTATTAGAGTATAACAATTTCATATATTACTAAAATCTTATAGTTTAATAAAAAAATCATGGAATATAATAATTATCTAATATTATTGTAATTGTAGTATTTTTAATTTTATTTATTTTATTTTTCTTTTAAATAATATATTTTGTGATGGTATTGTGAAAGCATTAAGGGGAGTTATTTCATATAAAAATTACACATAACATAACTTGAAAAAAAATTATTTATCTTTAAAAGGAATATTTAATATCAAAGATAATTTTTTTTCATCCCAAATAATTAAATGTTGTAGATATTATAATAATAAAGTTTTCCGGTTTTCTCTATCTCCATGTTATATATTTTAAAGGAAAAAATCCTAACTAGATGGAAAACAACAATCCTATTTTTTATGTTAGAATGATAATGGAGATATTTTCACATCCAATGAATTTAAGGCATCTGTTGGGAATTTTTTTATTTCGTATAATATTATTTTTAACATTAATTTCACAATTTACCCCTACCACAGTGATAATTATTTACTATGGTAACAATACATAATGACTAGAAATTAACGAGACATGATTTCCATATTTTGAACCGAAAAGATTAAATATTTTATCCATCATTATGTATTAATTTTTAATAATTAGCATCAATTAATTTAATATTTTAACACCAAACAACTAGAAATATGATAAATTTTTTTAAAAAATGTCTTCTCAGGTATAAAAATGTTTTCACACCAAATTAATTTATAAATTTTATTCTAAAAACCAAAATTATATTTTTACCAATATTATTGAACAAATAATAATTTTAAACCATTTTAAAACAAAATATAAATTTACAAATTTTGCATAAAAAAAGTTTCAAAATAATCATGATTTATCAATATTCATTGAAAATTTTAATTTCTAATGAAAATGTTATAGATTACCCATAATATTATTTTCAAATGGTGATTCAGAAAATAAATTCCATCTCAAAAAACATATTTCATAAAAGTGTAAAAAATTAATTATTTTATATACTCATATAAAGAGATAAAAATTAATTTGGAATAAAATATATTTTTTATGAATAGAAATACATTACTAAATAATTGAGTGTGTGTTTCCAATTCATTAATAAATATTTTTTTATAATGAATTTTATGAATATTTCAAAATATGGATATTACTATTCATATTGACCTTTCAATGGAAAGTATTTTACAATTAATTTTGTATAATACTATTTAATGGTTCCTATAGGATTGATGTTGAATGTTGTATCCGCTATCAATCATAGTGTTCTTACATCTCCTGAAATTAAAACAAGACATCTTCAGTTAGGAAGAAAAGGCTACTGGAAAAGAATATAATGCATTTTGTAACTTATAATATTGAATTTTTTGTCTGAATTAATGTATCCAACCTATTTTTTGGCTTTCTTTTCACAATGGGATTCATTATCTAATCATAGAGTTTTATTATAAATCAATAAGGGGGTAAATTATAACACTAGACTCCATATAGATATATTTTTTATAATGGAATTTAATTAATCATAGGATAAATATATACAAAAAAATATATAGATACAAACAACATTTTGGAGTCCAGACACATATAATGTACGAATGTGTGTATGTATCATCTTCTTTGCAACATAACCCATTAATTAGATCCCCATAAGACATTATGAAGGTTTCTATTGTTAATGATATAATAAATGTTATCTAATATAAAATATGATATAACCTATATTTCTGCCACTTTTTCATTTTAATACATGTATTTAATATAATTAATTTATTTAATTTAATGTAAACTACATCATTTTTAATTTTTTTTATTCTACTGTGTTTTTTAAATAGAGTAATTAATGTTTTTAAGTGTTTCATATATATTATTGTTTTTTTTTTTTGAAAATAAAAACATTAAATTTCAATCTCCATTTATTTTTTTTTTATTTTTTTTATGGTTAAATTTACTTATTACAATATATGAAAGTCAACTACAATTGTTGTGGCCAAAATTATGTAACTTATTAAGAATGAATAAGGGTAATTCTACCAAGACCCTATCATAATTAAGCATGATTTTAGAAATCCTCATACAAAATATAAAAAATAAAATCCATGAATAGGAGTAATTTTATCAATAAATTTGATGATTGATGAAGAAACACATATAATTTTGATTATTTATTAGATACTTATAATAAATCAAAACCAAAAAATAAAATTCCATACCTTTTAAAATTGAAAAAAATTATTGGGATCACCCGTATATATATGATTATATCATCTCATTTATATTTGTAATTTTTATGTATGATTTGAGAGATATTAATGTTTTTAAATTCATTAATGTAAATTACCACAGGTATAAATGTAAATACAAGCTCCCCTAAAATTTGTCAGAGTCATATTTACTCTGTACCTGATAATTTGGGAGAGTGTAGAAATGCATATAAATATTTTTTTATATACTTAATGAGAACATCTGTAATCAATTATATGTATGTCTCACTCACTTGGACCTAATTGATGTAATTACTATTTAAAAAATTAATCACTACCACATAAATTGTTCTACACATTGAAAATTTTGAAATACCAAAATCCTTACATTTTTCTGATTACAACCTCACATTTTTGAAATATATATTTTTTGAAATATATTATTTATGAAATGGATTAGAAGCTAGATTCCATGTTTTAATCTATAACATAAATACTTATGATCACTTTTATAATATATATCAACCCAAATTTTACACATTGTGTCTATTACCTTATAATGATGTGGTGTAGGATGTTATGTCTTGAAGATATCAGCCACGATGTATAAATATCATGGGTTATTTTTTTATTCTATTTATATTTTTGTGATGGGCCATGGGGTTTTAATAAAGAATGAATAAATAGAAGATATATAGGAGATAAATATAAAGAACATTAATTATTTAAAAAATGTTGAATTGAAATTTAAGAGGATGATTATGTTATGTGTAAGAAAACTTGTGTCCATCCTATGCATTTGTTAAAGCCAAATATTATTCTACCACCAAGAATAAAATAAAGTGTATATTTTTTCATGTGTTAAAGAAATTTTTAATATCAAAATTAGATCCTAACACTTCTTTAAACAATATTTTCACTCCACATTGATCTGTTTATATAATAAACACATATTGGGAATAGTGGGATGATTGATTATAGAAGTAAAAAATAGGGACAACAATGACCAATATAGAGAGTCAGAGAGGACTTTGGTTTGATGAAAAAATAATCAAATGATGTTTTGGGCATGTTTATTTATGTATGGATAAAGTTTTTGTATCTTTATGTAATGTAGATCTACAAAAACACCTTCAGTTTTATATGATCCATTTATTTTATTTTAATTAGATTGGAATCTATTTCATGAACTTATATTGTTTTCCAATTATGGAATTCAATTTTATTCAAATTATATTTTGAGTTTTTCTGCAATATATTAAACTGAATTAATCATTATATCATTTTAATATTATTATTCAAGGTCTTATTGAGGAATAATTTGTCTTAAATTATTTTTAATGTATTTTATTTAATTTTTTCATTAAATCTCTCATATATTAACATTAACACTCATTATTAGATTTTAATATAATTTATAGTTATAATTTAGAGTAACATTGAGTTAAAATATTTTTAATTTCATAATTCAAATAGAATAATATTTTATAATGAATAATTTTGGGTCCAATTATTTAATATATTTTAGAGCTACATATCTATATGATTTAAACTTATTTATTAATTTAAATGATTTAACTTCCCATCTTTTAGTAAAACTGAATAAATTAAAATTCTTATAATTATATTCATATAAATAAATAAATAAAATTGAGAATCTTTATGATTACTCACAACCACCTCGTGATAAAAAATGATGGGTTTCTAGACTACATTCCTTGGAGATAAACACTGAAGTGAGAATAAAAAAGATCTCCTTTATTATGGTTCTATTATCAGGGTTTTTTCTATGTAGTTTTAATCTATTTTTATAACCTCAAGTTCATATGTATATTTAAATCTCTTTTAAAAGTATTTTTTTTAGAATATATCATTCCAATAAATAGCAATAATTGTTCATGAATATAGAACGCTTGTTTTTGAATCTATTGATGTACTTGAGACCTCTATTACCAGTAGTGAAATCAACCCTTCACATAGATGAAAATGCTTAAACATAAATTATTAATTAAGGAACATAAAATTATTAAGGAATATGACTTCTGAAATGATGATATCTAACAAAATGATGAGTAATAACAAGAAGAAGCTAGTGGTATTTAAATCATGTTCTGTTTTTTCAACAATAATATAAATTTTCTAAAAATAAAGTAGGGGATACAGATAGAAACATTCGGGAATTTATATATATCAATATAAATATAAAATCCATGGGGTGGTCAAAGATCAAATTAATATATTAGGTTTTCATTTTTCCTTATTAATGGAGTTGTAAAATAATGGATCTACTACTCAAAATCCACACCAATATGATACTGACATGAACTAAAATATGCTTCCTTAAATTCCTACTAGAATATCGAATAAATGATATTGAAAAAGAATTATTTAGAGTTAGAAAAACAGAATTTGAAACGTGACATTTGTATTGGGAGAGATTTATTGGATTAATTTTAATTTCACCCACCATCAATTATGTGAAAACACGTTGATTCAATACTTTTAAGATTGAATCTATCTTATTGATAGTTTCATGATAAATGATAATACATTCGGAGAATCGCATGATAAATCCCAAACCTGTATTACTAAAACCACTTAAATTAAATCCTAATTTTTTGAAATTTATGGAGTTATGTGACATATTCACATGAACAATACTATGAATGTTATTATATCCACTTCTCAAAAATATTTATTATAATACTATTTATTAAACTGATGACCATGTTTTGGACCATTTTAGTATCCAATATATCAACAACACCAACTAAACTAGAAATTTGAACCTTATTTTCATTTTGTAATTTGAGCCCCAATTACCAAATTTGGTGACCAATGATTAGAAATGAAAGAATATTAATATTCTTTAAATGATGTTTTTTAGGACATGTTTTCTACATAGCCATCTAATACCATTCAAAAACATCCACCATAGCTACAATAAAGGGGAAATTTTGTTATTTACATAGCCTAATTAGAAATGTATTTTTTTTTCAAGGCTAATTATGTCACGATCCGTCCACTGGGGACCATATCTTTACTACCCCAAGCCCTCCACCCTATGGCCAAGGGCTGGTGACTAGTGCTGAAATAATTATCTCATAGATGCATTTTCATGAGTACCCATATGGACACACACACACACACATATCCAACCCCACAATGAGGAAAAGTATACAAGCATGCCCCTAAGACAGCCACTAAGAGTAAAACTACAAAACTAGAAGTAAAGGGGCCAGAATAATAGCCCATCAAAAAGACAGGTACAAGATCTTAAATTCCATCTGTGGTAAACCCTAGCTGAAGATAAGATTAAGGGGTGCCACATGATGTCGTAGAAGTATTCCTTGTCGGTTGGATCTCACTCGGCACGCCTGGTACCGGACCACCAGGGTCTTTGTCGAAGACTATACCTTCTACAATGACACAACAAGTAGGACTGGATCCCATGCAGGTGTGAGTAACACAATACATAGTAATGACCCAAAAACATAAAGGTAATACCACAAAGGAAGGTATTAACAATGTAGAATAATAAAGAGGTACACGAAATGTAGCCACTATGCAATACAATTTACAGAGATATTCACTAGAGTCCACTCACTTAGTTATAACATAAATTAATGAATGAAAGACTAACATTTGTAACGCTTAACACCATGTATTGTGGAAGCACTCATCCTTGATGAGTTCTTAGGGCTGCTGGATCACCTAGACTGAATCGTCTCTTGGGTAAGCTGGATCACTTAGACCAGCTTGTCGGGTAGGACACTAAGGACATCTCTTATACAAGGCCACTAATGTCCACTCATCATCTGGGACACTGGGGTATTCTCATCTTCTGGGTCCACATGTCTTTTGGGACATTGAGGTCTGATTGTCTACTGGGCCAGTGAGGTTCGTTCGTAGTGCGCTAGATTCCAGGAGAAACTACTCCTCCATAAATTGCTCATATTTTAACTTAAATGAAAACTCATATGGATCATTTAAAAAATCTTGTCTTATCACAAGGGTCCAAAAACCACAAACGGATCATCAATTTAATGCACAGATTCGATGTTATGCACGTTTTACTGAAAAGGGGCAAGATAGGTTCAAGGTTGACCCGAAACGACCCGACCCATTGTCCACCAACCCGACCCAGGTCCAAACCAATGCGGATCTTACCCAGTACATTGGGATTGGCTCGGTCCTACTGTGACCGGTCCAACACACTAGGCTGCAGGTCCAGCCCTCTAGGGCAGCACGAGAGCTCATCCCACCCTGCACGCTATGGGCTGGCCCGATCCACATGGGACGCAACAGGAACTACGTCCCACTCTGAGCCACGTGGCCCACTTTTCCTGATACCATTCTGCATGCTCTCTCGAGCTATGCCACTTGTCCAGGACACCCTGCTGTATTACAATGTCATTACCCTTCACCATTACGGCACACCACCGGATTATTCAACCCCAGTCGTCTATCATGCAGCAGCCACTAACACCAATGTGTGGGTAGGTCATTTCGCGGACCACTATACTCCCTTTGGTGGTCTTTTCTTCAAACCAAAAAATTTTTTGGGATCTTTGGGTCACTCACTTCATTTCCTAGTTTCCAAATCCACGTTGTGACCCCTATATCCAAAAAATTATTGAATAGTTGTATCTCCCTCATTGCCTCGATCTGTTAACCAACATTGTCAATACACCTCCATCATGTCGTGTCTGTCCCAGATATACGATACTAGATCATTTCACCAATAATAAATTACAAAACTATTTTTCAATCACCAAAAGTTGAGTTGCAGGATAAAGGATGAAATTCTCATAATGAATGTAGAACCGATGGAGGAAAGGCATGGTTCTACAAAATAGGGATTCGCCTCGATTGATGTTTGTTTCAATCATGCATCATTGCTATTAGATTCGTAGTTGTAAACCAAAATAATATACAAGGATATCCTCCCATAATAACCCTATAGAAGTAAATCCCATCCCGCAACACAATCAACCCATGGGACAATTTATTTGTTAAATGTTCTGCGTTTGGCATTTATAATCAAAGAACAGGGAATGGCTAATAACTTACAATGAGACCCCATACCTGGAAAATAGGATCGACCAAATATAGAGAACAGAGTCTCAAACCATCATCCATCAATCCTTAACCTACAACCAACTGTTATAATCAGATGTCCTTCATAAGATGGAAGAACGTTGGGATAATGGTAATCATCATCTGGGGAAATTCATCGATCATCACTCATAAACGCCAAATCTCCAAGGGTCTGGAGAATAACTAGATTCCCCCATCGATCTTGTATTCGATTTACCCATTAAATAGAGAAAATGTGTTTCAGTGTTTCGGTTATGCTGAGTCATATCATCCTTATAATATTTCATTTATGTAATAGCCTTTTAGCTATGATCGGGTTACAACATCGTTAGGTTGCAATCAAAATAGAAATTTGAATATAATAAACTAAAATTTTATTTATTTTTCCTTAAAACGTTTTTATTATATTTTTTATTAAAAAATTAGAAAAAATAATGTTTTCCATCAACATGTTTTGGTCGAGGTTAGGTCCCTTCATAGGCAATGTCGTCGTTTTAGATGCAACAATGCCCTCATATTTTTAATACAGGAACACATTTAGAATTTTCAAAAATCTCTCACATGCATGATTTTAAATGTGTTAATAAAATTTCAAACATTTATTCTGAGCTCACCAGGCCATCGAATCACTTTCTATCACAACACCTAGTCTTGAAATAATCCCATAAAAATTAAAAAAAATATAAATGGAATTTTTGAGACATTACATTTTCTCCACCTTAAGACTTTACATCCAAAAAATCCAAAAAATGGGTTTAAAAAATGGGGATATTGGGCATTAATCTGAGCCTCCCACTCATATGTTTTTCTTAAAGATTCCAGTACTTCCATTGAACACACACTAGAGGAATCAACTGCCCATGAATGAAACAATCATATCGATCATCTATCTACACAGATAATTCAATAAATGTGACCCCATAGTCAATGTCTATCTCTCCCTAGTTGATTAATTATGATTGATTGGTCAAATGGATCCTTAGTTGGAAACATGGAATACATTATGAAAGAGGTTAATTTTTGGGGGAAGAGCAAGGTCGTACACCAACTCACAAACTCTGTTCAGGAATTGAAAAGGGCCGATGAATCTTGGATAGAGTTTTATGACCTATCCAAATCTCTGTAATCCCCATCGAGGTGAGAACTAAATAAAAACATGGTCTCAATCCTTGAAATACAAGGGCCTCCACCTCCTACCAGCATAATATTTATACATCCATTGTGTAGTCCTCATCCGCTTCTGGATGACCTACACCTTCTCGGTGGTATCCTGTACAACCTCTAGACCCATTAGTGTTGTCTCCCTCAAATATTTCAACCATAACAGTGGTATGCATGGTCTCCCATACATTGCCTCGAATGGTTCCATACTAAAGATCGAGTGTTAGCTACTATTTTAAGTGAATTTTGAAAGAGGTAGATGATCTTCACAACTACTACCAATTTCCAAGATGAAAGCATGAAGCATTTCCTCTAAAACATAGATAGTCCTCTCCTTCTAATGATCCATCTAGGGATGAAAAGTCATGCTCAAATGTAGCAGAGTCCTGAACCCCTCCTATAATCACTTCTATATATGATATGTGAAGAGTCCATCACAGTCTGACATGATCATAAAAGGAAATCCATGAATTTGCACTATCTTTTTAATGTATAGGTGTCCCAAGACCACTTCTGAACCCTACTCTTATATGTGTTGGAATTAAGCGGAATTAGTGATTCCGTCCATGATCACCATATGGTATCATGCCCCCTAGATGTTCATGGTAAACCTATCCCTAAGTCCATTGAGATACCATCCCACATCCATACTGGCACCTCATGTGGTTGAGCCATGCCTACTTGAAACTGATTCTCTATCATCATGTTCTGTCATGTTAGGAACAAAAGAAATGAAAATTTCCTCCTTCTTCCTCATCCCTAGCTCCAATTAGTGACAGCGAAGATATTGGTACATATTTCCTACTCTAGTATGCACTTCCAAGGGGAGTTGTAGAACACCCTAAAAATCACCTCCCACAATTACACTAGTAAAATTGTGCACCCTTTAAAAAGGATGGCATGTTCCACACCTATCAAATATCTAGAATAGTCTTTCCCTATGGATAATTTACAACATCGGGTCTCATAGTTGACATCCCCAAGATGTGTCTCCCTAACTCGCTGTAAGAGTGGGGGTGAAAACCATCAACTAAAGGTAATATTCCCTATCAATATATAAAAATGATAACATCATCGTGGTTAAATGCTCTAACACTTCACTCAGTAACTTTAAACTAGATCTCCTACTGAATGTGTATGCCACCACGTTCCCCTTCCATGGATTAAAGACTATCTCAATGTCATAGACTGGTGGAACTCTAGCCACCACGGTTGACTCATGTTGAGGTCATTTTATGAGAAGATATACATGAGAATTTTGTGGTCATAGTAGACTATAAACCTCTATCCCATTATGTAGTGCTACCACATCTTAATATCAAAGGACACTACTACTTAGTCTAGGTCATGGGTTAGGTAATTCTTCCCAGGCTGCCTCAACATCCATGAAATTTATGCAATCACTTCCTTCTTCGGCATTAGGAAACAACCCAATCTAGTCCAATATTTTTCGAAGAATACTACATACCAAATTCCCTCCTCTAGTAGTCTCAAAAAGTGGGCACTCATTAGCCTCTATGTAAGAACCTGGAAGCTCTGCTAGAACTTCTTTGTCCACATAAATGGATTTACCTTCCATGAGAAATATGATAAGGGTGACACTACCCAATAAAAGATAGGCAGAAAACTCCAATAGTATCCATCCAAACCAAAGAAACTATGCACCACAACCATTCTCTTGGGTGGGTCCTAAGCTAGCACCACCTCTATATTTGGTTGTTCCACTGCAATTCTATCCTATAAAATGACATGCCTGATAATGCATTCCTCCATAATAAAAAACTGAAACTTTGAGTGTTTCCCATAAATCTAGTTCTCTTAGAGTGTATCCAAGACAATTGACAGGTTTTTCACATGCTTCTCCTCAAACATTGAGTACACTAGGATATCATCAGTGAAGACTAAAATGAGCCATTCAAGGTAAGGACTGAAGATAATGTTCATGTGTCCCATAATTACTATTAAGGAATTAGTCACCTAAAAAGGAATCACTAAGAAATCATCGTGTCCATATTATAACATGAAGTATATAATTTTTATATCCTTATATCGTACAAAAATTTGACAGTAGCCCGATCAGAGGACTATCTTTATGAACAATCTCACTCCCTTCAGTAGATCAAAGGTGAAATCAATCCTTGCTAGTGGATACATGTTCTTCATAGTCACCTGATTCTGGTGACAGAAGTGCATGCAGAACCTCAAACTTCTATCTTTTTTCTTGGAAAATGAGACTAGGGATTCCCACATTGAAACAGTGGTTCTCAAGATGTAAATATTCTATAGATCCTCTACTTGTATACCCAAACCACGAAGCACCATGGGAGACATAAAATATTCTTATGTGGATATCTATTTCGTCTTGAGGTATAGGTTAATGTATAAGTCATCCTCCCTCATAGGGGTTAATCTCAAAACATCCTTAGGAAATAAGTTTTTTTACTCATCCACCACTACAAGAATGTGGGGATTCTTCTCGTCTACCACACCATGGGTGTGGGCATCTAACTAGTGATTGATCAGCTACACCCTTCTCTAATAAAGTTCATCCTGCACTGCAAACATTCCCTTTTCACTAGTAAAGGAGAACCTGGTAACAACTTCATGGACACGCCACATTCTGTAGACTATGGATTACCAATTCATACCCGAAATGACATCGTACGACCTTAATGCTGCTACTAGGATATCCCATCCAAAGATCTCACATCCAAAAGTAATATAACACTTCCATCAAATGTTTGTGATTGTTAATTCCCCTCCTGTATGTGTCATTAATCATAATGATTGAGGTAATTTCTCCACCAGAATCTCTAAGCTCTGAACAATGTTTGTGGAATGAAAAGAGTGATTGTAACCTGTGTCCATAAGAACTGAAGATAGGTGGAGTAGTCATAGTTCAGACCTCTAATCATATTTAGAGTGACGGGGTCATAAGAATCAATTTTTTGAAGCCATCCTCAACCATGTCCACATGCACTTAGAGCCCATGGTAGACCACATGGGGTGGTGGTGATAGAACCTCAAACCTAGTTCCACCATCTGCCTTACTTCCTGCTCACCCATCAATGTACTCCTCCCTACAGAGCACCCTGTTCAACCATCTGCCTCTACTTCGGCAGTCCCTTAATCATCCCCTGATTGTCTGCATGGAAAGTTGGGATGTCAGGAGCTATCTGTCCCTGACTGCCACATGAATAGTACACCCAGCTCCTCTATAAACTCCCACTGATTTGGGGTCCTCATACCACTGACATTGGGCCATGGGGGCTTCCCCTGAATGGATTGACCTGATTGGGTCTATGCATGAGTAGACTACTACCCACTACCGAAGGATCTACTTCATAGTGTCTATTGGTAGCTCCTGCTACTGGTGACTGCTCTTCCATGAAGGTCTCCCCATGTAGAACTCGCTCTAGCACCCTATCCTAGGTAGGGATGCTAAGATATAACATGGAAACCCAACTATTTCTATGTAGTACCTTCTCCAAAGCATGATCTAGGAATAACAGGTCTTGCGCAATATGTATAGAGTAGCACAAAAGCCCGATTAATCATTCTAAGTAACATGTTACTATAATGCTACCCAGGTGTAGGTGAAATAGTTCTTGGATGTGTATTGAGAATATAGTCACTGGAAATAACACCTACCTAATGAGGCGCTCAAAGCCTTTCCATGTGTGGGCCACCTCATCGTATATCTGGATCATCAAGATCCACTATCTCCCCACTAATACTTGGAGAAGGCTTGCAGATAAGATCACCATCTTGTCAAGAGGCGTCCTCACTTGAAGGAATACTCACGTAACCACCTCAATCCAATTCTCAGCCACATGGGAGTTAGTATCAACCCTAAACCTATGAGGTCTCTTCCTCTGGAACTCAGATAAGGCATTTAGAATGTATGCATACACTACAGGTAGGGATGGTATGAGATTCTGGTCAATGGGTCTTTGTAATCATGGTGCACCACCTGGTAGGACTACCTCTGGTACTGGTCCCTAATCTGATGCCTCAGATCTAGGCTTACTATCTAAGCAGGCATGCATCAGGATTTGTGCCATCTCTATTCATGGAGGCATCCTACAAATGTCCATGATGAACAATAGTCAATAGATTATACCTTGTGAGATGACTCTGAATCAAGGAGAACATGAGAACACTCTCAATTCCTATATGATGTTTAGAACCAATGATTTCATATACCGAGTCGAAAAGAATAATGTAAGGTCATAGTGTATAGATATATCCGCTGCCACACCAACATTAGACTCCCTGAGTATGAATGTTGAACTCAAAACATTCAATACTATTTCCCCCAATAAAACACAAACTCCCAGTCATTAAGGTAAAACTGATAGCCTCTGATACCAATTTGTCATTACCCGTCCCTCAAGGCCCATTACATGACTACCCCAAGACTAAATCCTATTGGAAGGGGGCTAGAGAGTAGCTCCAAAGACATTATCCCATAAGTGGGAGGCAATTTCCTTAGTACCTACACACACACACACACACACCCACACATCAAAAAAAATAATGATGAAATGTAAACAATCATTCCACTATGACATCCATTGAGATTAAAAGTAAAAAACTGATATTAATGAGTCCAGAATATAAGTACAACAAAAAGACAAGTGAAATATCCTAATTTCCATCTATGATAAACCCTACCTATAGGGAAGGTGAAGGGTGTGCCGCCTGAAGTCATAGATATATGCCTCCTCTTTCAAATCTCACAATGGAATCGCCTATTGCGGGACCACAAATGTATTTTTCAAAGCATCTGTTGTCAACACATGCTAGTGGAACATGTTCAGGGGTGAGAAGTACAATACTTACAAAAGACCCAAACCCCAAAGGTAATACCACAATGGATGGTATGCACAATGAAGACTAACAAATAAGTACACAATGTGTACCCTCTAGGAAGTAAAGTCTAGAGAGAGTCACTGGAGTCATCTCACACATGTTTAACCTAATGTAAGGAATGAAATACTAATACTCATGATGTTTAAAACCTTTTACTACTGAAGCACTCATCCCTAGTTAGTGCTTAGGGATCTAGATCACCTAAAACCACTCTTCACATGGGCCAGCTGGATCACATTGACCTTCTCATCTCTTGGTCCAGTGAGATCACATATACCTGCTCGTCTCTTTGGCTTGCCAGATTACATAGAACCACTTGTCTCTTGGGCTAGCTGGATAACATAGACCCACTTGTCTAATAGGCCCATAAGGTACATTCATCTGCTCGGCCACTGAGGTCCACTCATCTCCTGGTCCAATTAGGACTTCTCATCTTCAAGTCCATAGAGGTCTGCTCGTCTACTGGGCCATTGAGGTATGCATGTCTTCTGGGCCACATAGGTCTGCATGTAGTGGACATGATTTCAAGATAATATACTCCTCAAGACATAATTTTTCTTTTGGGCCATTGAGGACTACACGTATTCTGGATCCGACTCAGTCCACTGGGCATAGCCTAGACTGGCTAGTCCCATTGGGGTGACCCTCTTTCTCATCCCATCATGCTCGCAGTGGGAAGGTTTGATATGCTTGGGATGCGGCAGGCACCATATCCCACCATGCTTCATGTGGCCGTCTTAGCTAGTCGTTGCACCGCAGATGCCTGTGGCATGTTCCATGGGTCCATTCCACCCAGCCGAGGTGCGATGCCACATAACTTCACTAATATGATATGAGTTTCTGCAGTAGTGGAGCGCTTCCTGGGCACTCCACCTTCATCATTCAGCTTGTGGCCACAGGCACTGGTAGGTCCATTCACAGAACAGAGGTCGCACTCCGATAGTTTGTTTTTTAAATTGGAAGAGGTTCTAGGATCCTCCTTTCATGCTCTTCAATGCTTGGGGTCTAAATCCATGTAGTTAAACCTTTCCCTAGAAAACCCTTTAAAGGTAGTATCTTCCACACCGCCTTGATCCTTTCACCACCATCGTTGTCAACCCTACTTTATGTCGTGTCTGTCATGGATCATCAATACCAGATCATTGCACCGATGTTCATTTGTGCAATGATCAAATGATTACTAAAATTTAAGTAACAAGCCAAAGGATGAAATGACCATGACAGATGTAGAAAATATGGAGAACGGGATGATTCAACAAAATAGGGATGGTCCTCAGTTGATGTTAGTGTTGATTGTGGATTGTCAACATTATATCATATGTTTTAAACCAAAATTAAACACAAGTCTTTCTTCCCATAATAAACTCACAGGAGTAAATACAATCCAGCAATAAGATCGACCCACATGACAATTTATTTTTTAATTGGCCATGGTTCATCATTTATAATAGAAGATCAGGGAAAGGATAAAAACATAGAAAACAGTACCATGCCTAGAAAACATGATCAATCAGAGATGGAGAATGATGTCTCATTTTGTCATTCGTTGATCCAAGATATGCATCCCGCTGTGGTTGTTGGTGATCCTTTGAAGGATGGAAGAATGGAGGGAGAAAGATAGTCATTATCAAGGGAGATTCTTTGATAGTCTATTGTCAACGTGACATCTACAAGGGTTCAGAGAAATATTGTATTGTGCCAATGATCCCATATTCGATTTACTAATTAAATAGAGAAAACACATTTTATTGTTTTTGTTACACTGAATTGCAGCTTTGTTACGCTATTTCATTTATGAAATAATATTTTTGGTATGATCAAGTTTCAACGTCATTACATTGCAACGAAAATTGAAATTAGAATAAAATAAACTAATAGATTACATTAATTTTTCTTAATAAATTTATATTCAAATTTTTTCATAAAAATTCCAAAAAAATAACTTTTTACCTTGACCTATACTAGTCGTGGTTAGGTCCCTTCATAGTTAATTTCATCACTCCAGATGCAACAGTGTCATCAAATTGTTAATTTGGGCACCCATTTAGATGATACAAAATCCATACACATGTACTATTTTAAATAAGTTAATAAAATTTTAATCATGTATGCCAGGCACACCTGGCATCAAAATCATGTTTCATCTCAGCACCTAGTCTTGAAATATTACAATTAATTTTTTCAAAAAAAATATTAAATGGAATTTCTGGGACATTTCAAATTAGTTGATTTTCAACATAAATATTTTAAATATAATTATTGTAATCATCATAGAATTAATTTAAAATCTCTATATCCCACTCAAAAATTAAAAAATTTCCCTCAAGAAGCTATTATGAAAAAAAATTGTAGAACAATATTATTACCCAATTTGGGAAAATCGCAACTAATATTTTTTTCATCCTGAACAAAATGAGTAGAGGACCTCCTTCCCAAACTAAAATTAATCCAAAAATTAATGAATATTAGAATGATAGTTCTATTAACCTTATAATTTAAACTCTATTGAACATTATTTAAGATATGAAATCTAAGCCTTAGCCAAAAAATGAATATATTATGTAGACCATAACAACTAGCCCACATAATTTATATAATGTTTAAGATAATCTGATTTATATTGATATTTGTAAAAATATAGATCCTACTATGAAATGAAATGAATTTATTGAATATGTTGTTGTATATTTGGAGACCTTCAGAGAATGGGGGAAAATGAAAGGTTCTTATGGTTCTAAAAGAATTACAAATATTATGAAATGATAAAAATAATACAAAATCATTACCCTAGGGATATAACAACAATTATGAATTGTATTTATAATGAATAATATAATGTGATCTAGGAATATTTATGTAATTATAGAAAAATACTTCATTATTGGATAGAGTGAACCATATTCCAAAATATGGAAAAAATTTATCGAGATTTTCTATGATGAGATAATGTTAAAGGATGGAGACAATGTGTATTTTTTTCTTGAATTTTTAACTCATTATTAAGCATGGTCTCTTAATCAAATGAAAATACCCTAGGACCATTATAACTGAATACAAAATATTTGATTTTGAATTTGATGATGTTTTTTTGATTTTAGATATTCAATAAATGTAATGCCTCATTGTATTCACTATATATTTGTAAATAGAGAAAAAAATACAAAGAAGATTGATCTAATTATCCTACTAAATCACAATTAATCCTAATAGAGTCATTTAATATGTATTGTTACAAGGGAGATTTTTTTCCAACTAGTTTTTATGATTTATAAATTAAATATGGTATATTCATTACATGTTGACCTTTAATATTAGGAATGTCAATTCTTATAACTGATAATTTAATCATAATTGTTCTTAAAGGAAAAGATTCAGTATTATTTGGAAAATAAATAGTCCACTTTATTATTTATATATCGAAGAAATATCTAATTGTAGATCTTTCATCCCACCACATAGACATGATTGATTGGTTTTCCACTGAGTTTTTTTCATATTTAAGAATTAATAAACCACTATTTGTTTTTTTATAAAATTATTCATTTCATACTAATGAATATGGTTTAATTGAGTTGAGAAATGTTCCATTTGAATAAAATCTATGTGATTTATCTAGTGTATGTAATGATTTTGAATATTTTTCTGTTAATCAAAAAAATATTAATAATTTTTCAGTGATGAATGTATAGACTTATTCCATATTGAAACATATAAAATTTCATATTAAATAAATATAAGGTATTCTAAAACCACTGCAATTTGAGGTTTCCATCCAATTCATATTTGTTTTTCCATAGAGTATTTTTTTTGGATGATGATAACTTTTTTCATAATTGTAAATAATTTCATGATATTATAGTATCTTGAAAATAATATTATTTTGGAAGTTTTTTTGAGGTGATTAAGATTCTATGGAGTCCATAACTCTCGATTAACCATGTGTATACATGTCATCTATCATAGAGATTCATTTTTTCCTAAAAAATTTTAATGTGACTTTTTAGAGGACAATGTTGAACTTCCTATAATTATCCCAAAAAGGATGTTCATATATTAGTGGTATAACCTTTTAAAGTCCGTAAATAGTCCAGTAATGCTACTGGATAGAACCTTGTTAACCTATTTTGAAATAGTCCTCTTGTATTCCTGAAAACATTTAACAAGGTTAATTCCATACTAGTTAGGAAATTTAAATGGTGTTTGAATCCTATTATTTTTATGGTAATCCTGAAACAAGTTAATATTTTTAAGGCTACTTATTTTCCAAATTTGGAATAGCCCATTGTATTTTTATATCGATACACTGCTTAAAAAAGTTGTTTCACTATTTCCAAAATTAAATTAGGGGAGAATTTCTATATTAGAATTCTAAATATAACATGAGGGTGTATTGATAATGGGATACTCATCCATGTTATATGGAATGATAAGCTTCTTCTCTCATTTATTGAGCATTCTATTTTGAGTAATTTAATTCAATCCCATTAAATTTTTCTTCATAGCCTTCTATAGAAATTTTAGATTTCATTTCACATTAAGATAATTAGAACCAGATATTTACCTATAATTATTGTAGATTTACATATAGAATAATTCAATTCTACAATGTGAAAATTTCTGATTAATTTTAATTTGAAGATGATAATTATTTTTAATTATTATATAAATATATCAGGGTTTCTCTGGATGAATACATAGTATATGGATAATATATTGAATGCCTGTGAGAGATCTTTTATACTATTCTCATACAGTAAATTATGAAAAACATGGATAAATTATGAGATATAATATTTTATAGAATATAAATGATTCTTTAGACGTGTATATGGATAGAATAAAATATTAACAATTAAATGTTGATATCATGTTGTTTCATCGATAACCAAAAATCAAATATTTTATGGTAATTAGATGGATATATTTTGTAATATTGAATATATATAAAACATTTCATAAATGAAACAAAATATTTCATAGATATCCCTAAATATAATATCAATTTTTTAATTAATGTTTAAAATAGGCCTTTTGGGATTGGAAATAGAAGTTATTATCACAAAAAATTGTTTATTCACCAAGATGGGATTTATTTTTTAAATTATTTACTAATTAATATGAAATTATTTGAGGCATTGTATTGTGTAAAATAATTGAAAAGATGTCTCATATTATTTGATATAAATTTGGGACTCTTGATGAAGAATAATCTTGGAAAAATAAAATGAATCAATTAAATGATATTGATTATTTGTTAAAAAAATATATTCTATATGGTAGAATCCAATGTAATTTCTTTTATTAATTAATATTTAATCATATTTGTATGAGAATACATGAATAAAAAACAATGATGATCTATTGGATTTCATTAGTTGAATACATTTTCATTTAAAAAATTATTATGGTTTTATTAATTTATTAGAAACACATTTAAGTATAAAACCCATAATTTTAGTATAAAATCCCAGTTATTTCATTCTACAAGTGCAACCTTACTTTTTTGATAACATTCATATGGTTGACTATTTTAGGCTTGAATTTAGTATCATTGTTAATACTTTTGATTCTAATAATGTTCCCCCATGATTTTATTAAAAACATTCCATGACAGTGAGTGAATTTAATAAGTTCATTTGTGATGATCCTTTTTTATAAAACCTCATGAGTTAAAATATAATCAAAAGACACCATATAAATTCTAAAACAAAACTAATACTGAATTTTTATTATACATTTGATATGTGGAATACATTTTAGACCATTAAGACTAATAAAAACTTTCTTTATTAAGGACTATTTTGAAACACTATCTTCATAGATTCTTTTTAAAAATATATAAAATTTTAAAAAAAATCAATTTTATTGTTTTATTTTTCAAAAAATCAAATACTACATAACCACTTATTTGATGATGTTTTTTATATTTTGGGTTTGAATTTCCTGACACAAATTACAAACTAGTTTAGATATCTTTACATTCTATTTTTGTTTGCTATGATTTAAAAACGATTAAATCCATACACAATAGAACATATAAATCCATTTTATTAAAATTTTTGAGAGTCTTAATTTTTATATCTTTTGGATTATATTGAATATCCTCACTTATCAAGGAGTGAACATTTTTAAAAGAACATTGGTGTTTATTTATTGAAAATAGAGATTATGATAAGGATTCTACTCTTTAAATCATCAAAATTTGGTTGACCTTGATAATAATTAAATAGATCATACACATAATAGAGAAAATTGTTCATCCAAATCTATTTGATAAGATTTTGAGATTAGATTATTCCATTTCGGCTTAAATAACTACATATAAATGTCTAATTGGAATTTTATATTTTATTCTATTATATTAATGACCTTTTAATTTTTCAAGGGAGTTGGAAAATAATTATTTTTATCCTACAAGATGTTTTATCATAAGTGTGTTTGAAATTCAAAAGTAAAATAAATAATTCATGCATAAATTAGAAGAAATCAATGAAATTTATTTTGAAAACTCTTAAATTTACATTTTAGAAACCTAATAAGATCATGAAGAATTTATCCTCAATAATTATTTTAAAATAGGGATATATGTTGTTACTATTTGGGTTTAGATTAATGTTATTTTCATGTAATTTTGGTTATAAATGGTTTGATGCATTTATTTTTGGTAATTATTTTTCACTTGAGTATATAAATTATAATTAACAATGTCAAGATGAAACATTAATTATAACATGGAATTTAATAAATAGTTTTTTAAAAACAATAAGAGAAATAATGGGTGGAAGTTCTCCATTGACTTTCCAAATACATTAGAGGACATATTATGAGCATCCTTTTCATTTTTGGGTTTTTTTAGAGTATGTCATACATTCGAATATTTAAGTGAAATGTTGTATAATTTATATATTTCACAAAATAATTTTCGTATGATGCTGGAGGATGGGGTATGAACATCCTTTATAATATTATGGATTTCTATTTTTATTTTTCAATTTTTGTCCTTTATTTTTTGGGTATTTATATTTATTCACATTTTTTTTGAAATTGTGAGATTAAAATGAATGCATATGTATTTATTATATAATTTTAATTTTCATGAAATAATTTGACTCCATTAATTTATATACATAAATAAAAAAATTTATTCTTTTTCAGATTTATTTATTTCTATAATTCATGAAAATGCCACAAATTTAGGAATCACTTTCATTGAATTATTGTCTAAATTCGAAAAACTCAGTTGTGAGGCCTTATATTTTTTTCACATTTTTCATAACTGCCTCAATTCTTGAGTGAATGAACCCATGAAAGATTGAAAAAAAAATTGAGAGTTTTTTCTAAAAAAAATTATGTATTAATGAAAATATCTTGGATATTTTTTAGGAATTTTATTGATTTTAAAATTCATTTTTTAAAATTTATGTCAAATTTTTACAACCCAAATAGCTAAACATTATTATACCCCTTGAAACTATGAACAACCTTGTAAGGTATCCTCATTAAAGACATTATTCGATTTCAAAAATACAATATATATATATATATATATTCAATATTATTGTTGAACTTATGTGTGGGGTTGGGATCAGTCATTGTTAATCTGGAAGAAACTAATTGAGATATGATTTAAGAAGTTGAATATACATTTCCATTATTTTAATGATGAAATCTATGCTTTGAATTCATAAGAAAAAAATTATTTTTTAATGGTGTAAATGGGTGTCATAATACTTTTTACGTCGATAGATTCTTCATTTCCCTTAATAATATGATTAGAAACTACACTAAAAATTTGAATTAAAATGAAAAAGTGCTTAGAAGAAATGATGGATGTTGGGGGAAATTGATAATTCTAACATATTATATGTGTTGGACTCCCAGAGGAATCAAATGTTTCATAGGTAAAATATTTAAAAATATACATAGTGAGAAGATTATTCTTGAGAAAGAGGTCATATCATGCATCATGATTATAATATAAAAAACCCTCATCATTCATCCTTGTCATTATATACATTTTATGCCTTCTAACCCATACTATAAAATAATAAAAATAATTCATGATTAATATAAGTGCACCATTCATTGAATTGATAATTCTGATCTCAACATTCTTATGTTGACCGCTTCCTGTGTTTCAATCTGAATATCCATAATTAAAATCATAATTGGAGGATGTTATAAATTAGACCATTGATATAGGTGTTTATGTTCATCATAGAGTATTAGATGTTGAAATAGAGTGTATTTTCCTAAGAGATAAATTATTGATATGGATTTTTTAAGAGGCATGATATGTTTGGTAACATATTTTTTTAATGAAGGAATCTCATTGGGTGGGTTTTTGAATTTTATTTTAGTAATATTCTTAATGATTACTTGTCCATGAGACTAAGGATTAAATTTAGTGTAGTCGATAATCTGGTTTAAATGAATGCAAATAATCATAACCATTCATTATATAGATAATTGGTTTTAAAATAATGCTAATAATATTAACCATTCATTATATTGACATTGTAAAATGAAAATTAAGATTAGTCTCTATGTAGTGAATTGATATATTCTAATTGAAATGGATGGAAAAAATGATGGTCTCAACCAGTTGGAATATGCCCTCTGAATCCAATATATTAGATATTATATTGAGGTTTCATCACTGGGTTGTTCCCTTAACCAATCATAAGATGAAATTTGATAACTAATTATTAATCAAACCCATATGTGGTAAAAGTTCAAGATTATCATGATCACAACCAAACCTTGTTCGGCAAACCAATACAAGAAATCACCCCCATATCACACCATAACATTAGGGCATATGCTGGAATAATAAAGGTTTATGTATCTAGACCCCTATAGTATGAATTAAAATACTTATTTCTTGATGATATAATGATTATATTTTTCCCTTTATATTATAAATTTATCAATTATTTTATAATTTTTTTTGATAAAAAATATATTTTTTCATGTATAAATTGAAATTGAATTTCTTAAATATATTTAGTTTCAAATAAGAATTTTGATTGATAAATTCATGATTTTTTTCAAATAAAAATTATTTTAAAAAATAATTATTATATACAATATTTATTATAATATAAATTTATTATATAATTAAATAAAGCCCACTGCACATTTTATAAGGGTGAGAAATGTATTAATCTCGAGAAAAGTAATATCTTTAAAAAAATAGTGATTTATATTTAAATATAGAAAATTTCAAATTTATAAAACTATTTTAATAAAAAAGATATTAATTTTCAAATCAATATATTATATTTATCCACTGGAAAATTATATTGCAATTTTATGAGACAATCAAATTTTTGAGGAAAAATTAACAACATTATAAATATATAGTCTATATTATGAATCCATATTATCCCAAAAAGGAAGTAATAAATGACATAAAATCCATCATTTACCAAAAAATTATTTCTACTTTAAAAATTTTAATTTTTATTTTATTTGGTTAATTTTACAAACCCTCAATGAATCCTATAAAAATAAATTTTTATATTATGTTTTTATTATAAATTATTTATTAGCCTTAATGTCTTCCACATAACTAATAATATTATTTTAATTCGATCACTATGTGTATTATAAAATTATTAAAAAAATCCCAAATGGAAAAAACAATAGGGAATAACCCAGGGATGTTTTGATGATTTGATTATTTTATCATATAGAGTCCAAAACTTGATTCTAAATATTAATAATGAATTCCTTTATATTATTTATAAAAAACCATACATCCTCAAATTCATTTTCACTAAATATATATTAAAAATTGTGATCATATTACTATCGCTCAATAATTATTTCCTATAGCTTTCAAAATCTCTTAAGAATCTCCTATCATGATTTGATAAGAACCATCTCAAGGTAATGGATCCCCTCATCTTGATTTTTATTTCAAGTACACTTTTTTACTAAGGCATTATATTACCAATTAATCATGTTTTAAGGTGATTTTATACTAATATTTACCTCCCATGTGATGAATAATTAATTAACGGCCACCTTTCACTATCATTAAACCCACTACTAAAAATTTTTTATTAATGAGATATGTAACCTAAATTATCCTACGATTTGTCTATAGAAGTCATTTTGTGTTGCGAACAGCCATACCTATTTCCTAAAAAGGGTGACCATATAGATACACCCATCAATAATTTATTTTGAACATCCATGTATGTAATAAATAATACATAATGATGGGAATAAATGTGATGAAATGAATTCTTACATTATTAGATCTATGTGCAAAAAAAAGAATGTGTATGTATTGAAAGTTACGGTTGGGACAATAATTATATGTCCATTAAATTTATTGGGTAGTGTTTTTTCTCATGATATACCATGTATTTTTCATCATAGGTTATCTAAATAACAATATATTATGAAGTCTCTATATTTATCCATGAAATATTCTAATGATTTCGTGCATTATGTTATTGCCATATTTCTATGATAACTTTTTGTTATCATATAACAATGTTCATCTTAAATAAAATATATTAATTTCATAACATTATTATCTGATTAATCCAACACGTTTTTTTATAGATCATCCCGCTCTTATTCACATCCACAAGTTATATCATGATTTGTTAATATATTAGTTTAATGAAACAAAATTTTGGGATGTTTTTTAATAAAGTAATTGTACACATGAATCATGTTATTATGTTATGTATCTAATTATCCAATAAAATTAGACATAAATATCTTTAGGTATTGTATCATGTGTAACTTTATGTAATTAATCATAAAATTATTTATTTAAATGTTATTTGTTTTCATATTTTGTATTAGAAAAATGCCTCATTATATTAGGGGATTAATATTTGAAAAAATAATGGAAAGACTTTTAGTTGAGGATAAACATTGAAAAACATCACTAAATTGTGGTAATGTTTATGTTATGTTGTTTACAAAAAAATCCCTTTCTAGATTCTAAAAGTTTATGTGTCTCTATCATAGTATTACATATGGTTAAAAATACCAAAAGGGGCCATTGGCCATTAACTCTATCATCACCTGGTGCATAAAAATTATAAATTATTGGAAACCTAGTTAGAATCTATTGGGGATATTCTTTTGAAAATTAAAAATCTCATTATGAATAATTATGTAAGAAAAAATATATATTAATGTAAATTATAGGAAACAGATTTTGGAAATCATATATTGAAACTAGGAAATTCATAGGTTAATCAATTTATGATAACTATGAGTATTCCATTAAATGTTAATTGTTCCCCTTTTTTTCTTTCCCTACTTCAATGATTCTCATCCAAAATTATCTTTTTGTCTCTTTCAAGCGATGTAAATAAGAGGAGTAAAATCTAAAACCAATGTGATGGAAAGTATAAAAATCATATTATATTCCAAATAGGATATGGTGCCCTAAAATTTTGGATAGTACAATCTCAATTAACTCATATTTTAAAAAAGAAATTGGATTTGGGGGAAGACCTATCCTCCCCTAGGGAAGGGAATGTTTATTTTGAGTAATTTATGAAATAACATTCTCCCATACTTTAGTTGATAATAAAATACTATAATAATAGAATAAAAGATCAAATCTCTTGAAATGATCATATAGATTATTCAATTCCTCATGAAGGAGAATGTTATACACATTGTTTACCATACAGAGGGAGAATTTGGTCAATGTTGGAAGATGATAGAAATATAAAGAATGAGGAATATATCAATGTGATGGAGTGGAAAGTTTTGGGAAATTTTTTTCATTAAATATTTTCCTATTGCTATCTATCATAAAATAGAGGGGGATTTTTATATCCTTCAAAAAAATGAATATATTGAGGAGAATGATTCATACTTCAAAAGAATTTCACAATACACATTGATAGTTTTCATTGACCAAGAATGTAAATTTTATCTACCTATTTTTTTGTCTAAGATAGATACTATAATAATCTTTGTGATTTGGGACATTGAAATCTATGAAGAATATTGTCTGATGTCCTGTAAAAGTTAAAATGGAGATCGGTGAAACTCTTGTGAATCAGAGGTCAGGAAATTGAAAATGTATAATTTAATTTAATTCATTCAATGTGAAAGAGAAATATAATGAGGGAATGAATGACCAAACCCCAGATGATAAATGTGTGGTAAGAGCAATCCAAAAAAAACTTCTTATGGGGATAAGGAAATGCATTAGGTAAGGTAATGAAGGGAACCTAGAATAAAAATACCGATGTGAGAAACACAAAAATGTGATAGAAGAATGGAATCTTCCTGTCAAACCTTATTCCGATGTCTAATATTTTATCTCTAATGAAGAAGGATGTTATGTGAATCAATGCATTAAGACAAGGGTTTTCGACTATAACTGATTCTAACAACATCAATGGCCTTTAGAGAAAGTGAAATATTTTTCAATAACAACTGTATAGTTGGATCCTAATTATGTTGTGGTTACATGTATATTTGATGTTTAATCTTGAATTGAGAAAATTGTATTTGATTCTGGAAATATGAATCATTTCATATCGTTCATGATTATTATAACATCAAAACCCCTCCTCAATACATGTAAGTGGATATATTTGGGAAAATATAAAATGGGGAAATTATTACATACCAGACATACAACATCTCGGTTATCCATATTTTTTTGTTGAACATCCTAGTAAACTATATGATTCTCCCATCAGTAAAATTTGATGCAATTCAAGGTATGGATTGGAATTTAATATATACAGACACCATAAATTTCTAAGGTAAATAAATCAATATCTATATCTGAAATCTCCATCAAAATCTAGGGAATTGAAAGGAATAGGGTGAATATACTCTGGTTTCATAATCTAAATCATTGATATTATTTCATTATAAGGGAGAGTATATATCTCAATTTATTGATAAAAAAAGATAACCCTTGTTGATATACCCACTATATGTGAATATTGTAATTTCTTCCATGTGATTTTAAATGACATCCCCAAGATTTTTTGGTTAATCTCTCATTATAAAATATAACCAGATCTTCTTAAATATCAAAAACTCTATATATAATTTCCTTTGTTGACCTTGACAAGATGAAGAAGAAACCTTAGAAGAATATTGATAAAGGGTTTATGCAGTAAATTTATTCACCATGGGGTGTGATGATCCTATTTGTGAAGACTTGTGATGGGTTAATTAATATTTACATTGACTATGTCAAGATTAATAAGATCATTCTAACGAATATACACCCTCTACCATAGATTGGGGACATGTTCGATCATTATGGTGAAAAAAATGCTCCTTTAGAATAGATCTGCAGTCAAGATAATATCAATTATATATGAAGATGGTAGATATACAGAAGACTATTTTTCAAACAATGTACATTAACTTCTATTTCAGTTTGATTCTATTCTAACTCACTTAAGCCCAATTGTTCATCATGGAAATAATGAAATGTATATTTGGGATCACATCAATATATTTATTATAGTCTATAAAGATAATATTTTTATCTATTATAAAATCATCGAGGGACAGAAATAGAATTTTAAAACCATAATTAAGACAATGTAGAAGAAAATTCGATATGAAATTTACACAAAATACAGGGTTTGGATCGATAATGTTTCATTACCGGGGAATTTTATAACATATAAATAAATATGTATTGATTGTTGAAAAGTAAAGGAAATTTAATGATGTCCCATTCCAATAAAAATAACATGCATTCATAATTTCCTTAGATAAGTTGTGTCATGAACTTATTTTGATACCCTATTACCCTAATAACTAATCCTGATATTCCATATCCTCATGGGACATTCCGATCCCCATCGGATGGAAACTAGTATCTGGAATCATTCAAAATAAAATATGGAATAAATTTGTCACAAAATAGTGAAAGATATATATTTTTTGTCAGTATGTTAAATAGTGTAGTGGGAGAATGTACTAGAAACAAAAAATAGAATAATAAATCCTAATGTATAAAGTAAACAATGTAATATAAAATCGTCATGAAAAAACTCATCGCAATGGGAAAAAAACAACCTATGATGTCATTTAGTGAAGAAGTACTAACCAGAGACTATAGTTTAATGGTTCTAGAATGATCATAGTGTCCAATTGGCACTTTCCCTTCTCTCAAACCCAGAATTAGAAAAATCTAGAAATTCCAATCTACAATAGGTATTGTTTGATCTATAAATCCAAGTAGGGTATCAACATGGATTTTAGAATAGATGATGTATTAATACAATAATTAATTACATAAATTTAATCAAAATAGGGAATTTATTGACATATAATTTTTCTATCTAAAACAAAAAACACGTTATTTTAAATGATGGTAAAATCCCAAACACTGATTAAACAAAAATGTTATATAAATTAATTTATATAAATAAATTTGAATAAGTAAAACTATTTGATATTAAAGGGAATATATAATCAAAATAATAAAAATGTGAAGCATGTTCATATACCCTATAGTACATTTGATATTAGATATATGATCATCTCACTTCTCAAATCAGTGATCATATCAAAATATGTGTACCCACATCCTTCAGGATCTGGCTGAATGGGACTCTTCAGTATACCATTTTGGATAATCATTCTGAAAAAAGTTTATTGGAGATGTAATTCTCAATCCCTCACTATGGTATCGAGATCATTGAGTTCTTGTACCAAATAACCCCATAACTACCATGGATCGCAATTTTTAAATCATTCAATAGAAATAATGAAAGGCATGTCATTTCAAATTAGAACATTATTTTCAATTAAATTGAACAATTTTTATTTAAATTTTTAAATTTCAATTTCAAAACGAAATAATGGGACTGACATCATTTTACTCTTTATAAATACAAAAACTATCATTGGGTTTCATTTTTTATATAATATATTCTTAAATAAATGAACTCTCAATTAACATCATTTTTTCATTTTTTTCAGAAATCGCCCCACAATTCAAATTACATTTGAAATTTGGTTTTTTAAAATAATTTCATGAAATTTTAAATTCCATAATCAAAACATATAAAATCATGTTTTCTAAATGAATTATGCACATTTCACATAAATAAAAAAAATAATGTTTTCAATTATCTGACTAATATCATTTAGAACCTCCTACCTTTTATCATGGAATCCAATTATCAATGCCTAAAATGGAAGCACCAATGAAAATAAAAGTTAAAGAAGATTGAGAAATCAAACATAGAATATAAATTCAATTAAATTGAGCATAAATTGATAAAACATGTGTTAATTTATCAAAATATAATAAGGAATAAAGAATATACTGGAAAGAAATCATCATAGGAGATTGACATACCCAAAAGGGATTGAATGAGGTCAATAACAACTTTATCCATAGAAGAATGACATCAGAGTATCTAAAAATGCCTATGTTTGGTTCTAGGTAATTAGAGGGTGGAATAGTGGTTGAAAAATTAATATCAATCGCAGACCATCCAGAAAACTACAACTCATGAGAATTAAATTGAATGTAATACTACTAATCTTGGTGTAATCCAAAAAAATATAGAAATGAGGAGAAATAAATCACCTTGTTATTAAAATAATATTTTTTCTCAAACCAAATTAGTTTAAGGTACAAATCATGAAACATTTCAGGGTATGAAAAAACCTCACGGAATCTACTTGTTGAAAAATTCAAAGGGTGTAATCACATTACAACGACAATGATTTCCCAGAAGACAATAGAAAAACCATATTCTACTAAAAAACACGAAACCAATGAACTAAAGGGAATAATAATGCCTTAATAAAGGTAACATGATGTTACAACCTCCCCACATTAAAAATATTCTATCCTAGAAAGCCGATCAAAATGTTTCCATGTCAATGAAATGAGTCCAATGCCATATCATTCTTGCCTCACGAAACCTAGTCTCATGAGAATCAGAACCATACTATTATATTACATGGACTAATTGTATTTTCCTTCGATAAAGTACCATTGGATCAAAATCAACAGTTATAAATAGGTGCTCATCCATAGATAAATCAATCTTTACATGAATATATTCTCAGCTCAAGACATGGGATGGGTCAGAAAGATACTTCTAAAACTATGATACATTGAAGAAATTATGTATCATTGTGAATTGTTGTGGAATTTATAAATAGTAATCCATATTCTACACCTACTCAACATCCCCAAATAGTCATCCAAATGGAGGAGGAATTTTTCCTTGTTTAACACATCATCAGTGTTCCAACCAAGTTGAAACTCTCATGAAGACATTGTCACTATTATAAAACGCCAAGGTATTATGGTGATGATTAATGTAGGATTTAAACAAGAACTGTACCTGAAAAATTCTATGATAAATCAAATGTATTTTAACTATCTTCTCATGGAAAAAAATTGATCAAAAAAAGAAGTTTTTTCATCTTCTTAACAACGCATTAAATATTTACGCATATTTCTATAGAAGGCCTCAAAATTATCCATTTAAATTTTTGATGGGTAAAAATTGTTACAAGGAAACTCATCATGTCACTATTCGACATCCCAAGATACACCAAAATTAGAGATGCATGTCTTAATCATGACCTCAAGAATGTGTATGTCCTTCTCGGCATGTCCATCATTCCCTAGATGTTATTCCATACTCAAACAATCCAATAATGAAATCACCACCTGAATACCTTCCAAAAAATGAGAGGTACAAGTGGACATTTTCAAATAATATAACTGGTTGAATTCCGTGTAAAAATATATATATTTCTTATAGTGATTTCCCAGGACTAGAACATTAGTTGTGTCATGAATGAAAATAATGCGAAACAATTTCATCAACCTATCGATCATATCCCTTATTTAATTATTCATCTAAAGGTTATATAGTATCACAAACATAATGTAAATAAAAGACTCATCCAATTTTCATGTGTGTAGTATTAGTGGATAAATAAAACATGAAGGTATATAGTATTCAGTATCAACCTGATGGCATGTAAAACAATGTTATTCAATGTTAGTGATGTACCATCTCATACATAGCAATAAGAATAATCACCTCGTATTGAAAAAAAATCATCTTATTTCTAATGTTCAGAGACCATTGGAAATTATTGAAATCAAACATTACATATTTTTTCATAGGAAAAGGAAAAACAAAAATATTCTAAAAACAAAGGATTACCACAAAAGATAATATCCATTAATCGTTAGTATGCCCACTATAATAAGAATCCATCGTGATACAAAATTCATCATCAAGATACTACTCCTAAAGAATCATCTTGATAAAATATTAATTTAACTAAAAACCTTCCAGGAAATACATGGAATCTTCCTCTAAGAATCCAAAATGAAACTGTGAAAAAAGTTTCATCGCGTTCCACTCATTAGATGATTTTCTCACTTCATGGGTAATGAGTTTCTTTCTTAATGCATCAGTAATGACATTAACATTCCCCAGGGTATATGCAATGCCAAAATCAAAATATTCCCTGTAATCCACCCCAAAACTCTCACAGAGAATAAAATATTATTTTAGAGAATATATAACTCATGATTTTGTGGCCATAAATCATGGTAATCGTTTCTCCGACAATTTAATATCACCAAATCATAAGAACACTCATCGTGATTGTTATTTCAAGGTGATGGGTTGGATAACTCTACTCAGGTGTCGTAATTTTCCAATAATAATATATTACAACATAATCATACTACATAATAACACAAAACAAACCCGAACATGATGAATGCTAAATGATGGCCTAGCCTTGCCCAACATTGTAAGAGTAAATACCGGCACTGAAGTCAAAGGAGATTCGAGATCAACAAAATAATTCTAACATTTATCATCCCATGTAGACTTCACCCATTCTGGGTGAGAGCAGTCATCAGATATGAAAAAAATAAGAAATATTTTCCCAACCCATGATAATTCCATTCTAAACATAAGAAGCTTCAAATAATTAAAGCATTTTTCGATGTTCCTAATGTCCTAACACATACACCATTTTAGGAGCAACTGATGTACAATGGTCTGAATCGATGTTCCATGAGAACAACACTTCTTGAATCTAGAAATAACATTTCAATAGATTAGCCAACATTTGGTGATTGTTCAACATTTACAATACATCTACTACAAGAAAACATTGTTTTAGTAGTGGTTTTTTCTCCGCAGTATTCAAATCCACTGCTAAATTATTTTTAAAATATTATTTGTGAATAATTTAAAATTTCTGCAAGAAAAACATTTTCAATTTTTCTAGTAGCGGTTTTTTAAAGAAAAACGGATGTAAAATTGAAAAAAATGAAAAAAAATATTTATTTTTTATTTTCTTATTTTTTACCATCAAATAAATTTTATTATTTATAGTTTTAAATATTTAAAATGTGTCAATTAATTTAAATTTTTAATTATTAGTTAATAATATTTCAAAACTGAAAACAAATCTTCAATAAGCTGAAGAACAAATTTAAAAATCAAATGAAAATAATTTCTGATCCAAGAGTCCATTTAAGCTAAACAAATAATCCAATGGAAGCTTACAAAATGAGATAAAACCATGTTAGAGTTATATCATTTGATAATCAAAGGTGTGAAATATATTCAAATTTCAAAAGTAAAAAATTGAACTCACACATGAAACGGCCACAACTTTTAATCTCAGTGTCTGTTTGGGCTCTACCACTTATCAAATCATAGCATGCAACGATCTCTACGCCATTTAGGGCTAGGACTAACTATATGAGTATTTTACCATTTTTATTCTTTATGAAAGGCCCAGAAGTCCTCCGAAACATATATTTTAGTTGGAGACCCTGATTTCATTAATTTCAAACGGTCATAACTTCTGATCCGGGTGTCTATTCGGCCTGCACCACATATCATATCAAAGATCATTTCATGATATTCCATTTTCCTAGTTGTTGCGCTGAAAATGGAGTCTCAGTTTAGATTTTAGGGGTATTCTAGTATGTTTTGGTGTTTTAAGGGTTCTTAACATTTTATGATTTATTTATTAATACAATATTTATTTATCTATTATTATTTATTTATCTATAATATATAATATATTATTTATTTATTTATGTATTTAACAATTTATTTATTTATAAAGTTATTTATTAATTAGCAAATTAATTTATTTAATATTTAATATTTATTTTATTTATTTAATTCTTATTTAGTTATTATGTACAAATTAATTATTATTTTGTTTTTAATTTATTAATTTAAAATAAATAAATAAATATTTTATTTTTTTATTAATCATTTATTATTTATTTATTATGTATTCATTATTTATGAATTAATTATTAATTATCAATTATTTATTTATTTAATATTTATTAAATATTAAAAAATGAAATTTGAAAATTATATATTATATATAAATTGTTAATTATGAATTATGAATTATGAATTTTTAATTATTATTTATTAGTTATCATTAATTACTAATTACTAATTATTAATTATTAATTTATTTATTTATATTTATTTATTTATTTATGTATTTATGTATTCTTTATTCTTTATTATTTATTATTTATTATTTATTATATATTAACTAATTTTTAATTTACTAAATATTAATTTATTATTAGTTTATTATTCATTTATTATTTATTTATTTATTTATTATTTATTTATTCAATATTCATTATTGGTTAATTATGAATTAATTATTTATTAGTAATTTCTTTATAATTTACAAATTACTTATAAACATATAATTCTTAATTATTAATTATTAGTTATTAATTCCAATCGTCAAATATTATTTTTAGTTATTATTAATTATTAATTATTTATTATTTACTATTTACTATTTACTATTCATTAAATAATTTTTATTATTAATTTTTTATTTTTTATTATTTTCTATTCATTATTTATTATTTGTAATTTATTATTTTTATAGTTATTATTTAGGTATTTATTTATTTATCTATTATTTATTAATTTGTTATTAATTTATCATATATTAAGTTATTTATTAATTAATTTATTATTTATACATTACATATATATTATAAATAATATATAATATGTTATCAATTATATATTATATATTAAATATTAAATATTATATAATATCAATTATCAATTATCTATTATCTATTATCTATTATGTATTATGAATTATATATTATGTATTATGTATTATAAATTAAATATTATTTAATATGTATTATGTATTATATATTTTGTATTATATAATATGTCTTATATATTATATGTTATATATTATATGTTATATATTACATTTTACATATTACATATTATATATTATATATTATATATTATTTACTATTTTTTATGTAGTCTTTAGTATTTTGTATTTAATATTTTTTATTTACTATTTAATATTTAATATTAATTATTTTCAATTTATTATTTATTATTTAATATTTATTATTTAATATTTTTATTTACTATTTATTTCCATATTATATATTTCTTTATTTATTATATGGCGTTCTTCTTCTGTTTCGGATCATTAATTGATTCTCATCATGGATTCGTTCAATCCTGATTGGGTGTTTTCTTTCAAGAATTATCGTCCCTTATTCACGGGTAATGGTTCATCAGATCTCGCAGATCTCCCTGCTCTGCGACAGAAGGGGGTTTCTTTTTTTTTTAAGCTCTTTTCGGGTCCTCTTATCTGCGAAAAAAAGGTACATATCGATCTTCTAATATGAGTAGACTTGAAAATGGTGGTTTCTCTGTTGTTGCGGATCCCGATGCTTTGAAACAACGTATTGATCTTTATAAGTCATCAATTCGTGGTAATGCGGTTTATTCAAATGGGGATAATCCTTGGTCTTACATTGATCTTAAGATCAAGATCTCTCATTGTTGGGGATTTAGTGATTGGAAATAAATTCCTATTGGAAGGGGATTCTTTCACGTAATCCATCAATCGGGGGATGATTTTAATAGAGCTTGGGAATTTGGTAGTCTTCTTCTTAAACCCGGAACTTTGAGACTATCTGAATGGGATGCTAATTTCAATCCCTTCATGCTTAAGAAAACCAATGCTAAGATTTTGATTAAACTACATGGATTGAATTGGATGTATTGGCATCCTATGATCCATAATGACCTTTCCTCATGCATTGGTACTCCTATTAGAATGGATCAGAGATCATTTGGAGGGGGATCTAGGATATTTTTCAAGAATCCTTGTTGATATTAATTTGGAAATCAAAAGACCGGATAGTATCACATTTATTTCTAATGGTAATATGATTGATGTGAAAGTGGAGTTTGAACGGGTTCCCCATTTTTGTGATGTCTGCAAGATTGTTGGCCACTCTGTTGTTAATTGTCGGATACTTCTAACGTAAGGAAAAGATTAGAAATAGGGTAACCGATATAAAAATAGCAAGAAGGCCTTTGTGGAAAAGGAGGGTCCTTCAAAGGATATACCTAGCCCTTCCAAAGTCACAGTTCCTAATATGAAATCCTGGGTAGATATCGATGAAGATGTTGAACAAGGTAAGATTCTCGATTTGCCTAGTCCTCCTGCGCGGATTGGTCATGAATCTTTGGAAAAGGAGATGGATGAAAAAAATTTGAGGCAGGACATGGAGGATGGTATTTATGATCTTGTGGTTTTTTTACAGGAAAAGGAACAAAATCTCCCAGCTAAAAATACTCCATTCTTTACAGACTCAGTTTTGATTAACATTGCACCTATCAATATTACAGATCTGGTTGTTGGGGATTCATCTAGGGGTGTTACTGTAATTTAAGAGACCTTAATTGTGTTTGCTGTTTCATCTAATGTAGGTTCAACGTTACAGGAAGTGGGGATTGGTGTTCCTGCTTCACACAATATAGTTCCTTCAATACAGGAAGTGATGATTGAGACTAATGTTTCATCTGATGATATTATTGAAGTACAACCAGATGAAATCAAGGCTACTGATTTATCAAATGCAGTCTCTGCGTTACAGGATGTGGGGTTTGATTTTCCTGCTTCACCCAAATCAGTTTATGCAACACATGCAGTGAGGATCGAGGCAGATGTTTCAAATGCCGATACTGCTAAAATACATGCAGTTGTGATTGTAGCTCCTGATTCTTCAAGGGGTGATGTTGATTTATTGATTTTTGGTTTTCCTGATTCATCTAATGGACCGGTTGAAATTCATGATGTCGGTTCCTTGAATTCAGTTGGAAAATGATAACATTATAAATTTAGATATTAACGATCTATTACAATGGGTTTCCAGTCCTAAGAGAATGGTTGGAAGGACTCCTTTATTAGGCAAACAGAAAAATGTAGCGGTCAAAAAAGGGGGACTTTGTGCTCGTCTTAGATTCAAATGAAGCATCTATTCTGGAACTACCTAGGATTGGAAAATCATGAAACTATGAGGTCCCTTAGGCTATTCATTAAAAAACATAGGCCACTTCTTATTGGTCTATCTGAACCTAAAAGGATGTTTTCACCTAGTATTTATAATTTTGAAAAGATGGGCTTTCATCTTGTGGATTTTAACATTGGTCAATTGGAGGTTCAGATATTATGGGTTCTGGATCATTTTTTCGTAACTGATAGTTCTCTTCTAACTAATAGTGATCAACATGTCACATGTTCTTTGAATTTTCTTGGTCTTTAGCATTTTTTCACTTTTATTTATGCTTCTAATCGATGTCAATATTGAAGGAATTTATGGATGGACGTTGATTCTCATAAAATTTTCATCTCTGGTCCATGGACCAATCTTGGTGACTTCAATGCTATCATGTTCTATGATGTGAAAATTGGATCCATGAATAACCTCATCTATTCAATAGACTTTAAATATTTCATTGATGATAATGGGTTGATTGTAGTTAACCTTGTATGGGCTATGTACACTTGGTATAGGAATGTTTTGGATAGAGTTGTTGCAAGATGAATTGATAGGGATTTGTTAATGAAGCATGTATTGATTTCTAGGGTTCTATATCCTGTATGACTCTCTCTATAATTAATTTTGATCATCATCCCATCTTTGTTGATCTTGTGGGCATGGATCCCAAGCCCTTTCCGCCTTTTAGATTTAATAAATCTTCGGTCAATCATCATGAATGCAGGAAAATTGTTGAAAAAAGCTAGAATTCTTGGAATTATAGGTAGATTGTCATGGCTTGTTTTATCATGCTAAAAAATCATAAAAGAGCCCTAATGTAATGGAGAAAAGTTAGTTTCAGTTATCTTGACTTTGAAATATTTTCTCTTGAGGAATCTATTCATCACATGCAGGAGAAAAATTATTCTAATGATTTCTCCCAGGATGTCCTAGGGGAGACTCATGTTGTTTCCAAGCATAATAACTTGTTGAATTTCAAAGATTAATTGCAACGAGGTATTTTAATGGTGAATTGGCTAAGAAATGGTGATATAAATTCGATATTTTTTAACTCATTGCAGAGAATTAGGAAGGTTTCGAGGCCTATATCATTAATCAGAAATGGGAGTATTGTTTTTGATAACAGGAAGGATCTTTTGGAACAAGTAGTTAATTACATTAAGGACCTCCCCAATGGTCAAGCCCCTCATGCTGAACCTGTGGGGAGAATTATTCTAAATATTTTTTACTAAGAAGATAATTTAATTCTTACATCTATTCCCCTAGACATTGAAATCAATGAAGCAGTCTTTAGTCTAATTCATGGTGGATCTCTTGGTCTTGATGGTTTCGGTAATTTTTTCTTCCAAAATTACTGGGATATTATTCATGTGGACGTATGTAGGTTGGTTTCATAGTTTTTTAAAGGTGGCTCTCTTCCTCAAGGGATCAATGCTCAGTTCCCTGCTCTCATTCCAAAGGTGGACAATGCCAATGAGATTCCTCTTTTCCGGCCAGTTTCCATGGTAAACCCAATCTTTATAAATTATTTTCAAAATCTTGGCGATGAGGTTAGCTTTCATAGGTATTAGGATTGTTTCTCCAAATCAGTTTAGCTTCATAAAAGGGAGGTCTATCAAGGATTTCCTCATTAATGCTTCAGAGTGTATCAATCTTCTTAATAAATAAATATGGTGTGGTGATATTCCCTTCAAACATGATGTCAGGAAAGCTTTTGATATTATAAATTGGAATTTCATTTTTATGGTTCTTCAATCATTTGGTTTTAGTGATGTTTTCAAAAATTGGGTCAAAATCATTTTTGAGTCAACTCGCATTTATGTTCTCACTAATGCTTCTCATGAGGGTTTTTTTGCTTGTTCTAGAGGGGTCAGGCAAGGGGACCCTCTTTCTGCTATCAATTTTTCTATTGTGGAGAATTATCATATCTGATTACTTTCTATTATGGCTGGAAATGGGAAACTATAGTCTATCTATGCTGGTAGAGATTTGGCTTCTCATACACATTTTTTGTATGCATATGATATTATTCACTTCACTAAAGGGGATAATAGATATATTAAGAACATCAAACAGGACCTATTACATTATGAAAATGTTTCAGGACAAGAAATAAATTGAAATAAATATTTCATCTACTTTGGAATGAATTTATCCAACTCTACGAATTTAGACATTGTTAGGGAATTGGAAATTCATGAGGGAGAGCTTCCATTTGCATATTTGGGTATTTCTATGTTTTGTGGGTGGCCAGAAGCATGTTATTTTTGTAATATTCTTTGTAATATAAGAAGGCATCTTTCAACTTGGAAGGGAAAATATCTCTCCACGGCAGGTCGTGTTTGCTTTGTCAAGGCTGTGATAATTTATATGCATGTTTATTCATTCATGGTCTATAAGTGGATGGTCTCTTTCATCAAGAGAATTAATTTTCCTATCAAAAATTTCCAATGGAGTGGTAATATTCTGGTGAGGAAATTAGACCCGGTTTCATGGAACAGTTGATGTTAACCTTGTGATGCATGGGGTCTTGGTATCAAAAAACTTATTATGTTCAATGATTCTTTACATGAATCTTTTATTAGGAGTCTGTTAAATAGTAATTCTGAGTCTCTTGGCTTCCTCAAGAATAAATTCAAGGATAGACTCAGAAATGGTGCTTTTAATAACATGGATTCATCTTTTTGGCCTGCTTTTAATTCAATTTTATTTTCTATTGATGCTCATTTCTGGTGGCTTGTTTCAAATAATTCATTTTTAAACTTTTGGAAGGACAAATGCAATGGTTGTCCCCTTTTAGAGGATTTGATGAGGGATGATCTTAATTTGGATTTGGATGTCGTGATTAAGGATCAACTAGAGAGTATAGGGTATCACCCCATTCATATTTTTAATACTGTTCGAGATTATTACTTTTCTAACAGAGCGGATTTCTGGGTCTGGAAACATACTATCAATGGTTTTTTATCTTCTCAAAAATTATACAGACATTCCATATCTTTCAACATAGATTTTAAATGGATGATTATGTTTCACTTGAACTTTATAAGGCCTTCTCAGTCTGTTTTGGCCGGGTGACAGGCTCAAAGGAAGATTCCTACAGATTGTTTCCATCAACATTTTGGTATCTCTCTATGTTAATTAAATGTTCTTTTCCATCAGTATAAGGAATATATTGATCATTTATTTCATTGTTGAAATACTACATCATCCATGTGGAAGGCTGTTTTTGATATCTTGGAAATATCCCTTCCTTGTGTGTCTTCTATCCATGATTTTCTTCAAGGCTGGAATTCAGTTGTGATTTCTCCACAACGACTGGATCTCTTTCGGGTGGCCTCTCTAGATCTTATTCATATCATTTGGACCACTCAAAATAAGTCAATTCATGGAAAATTCTCTTTTTTCTATCAGTGGTTCCATTTCCTCCATACGTTCTTCTGTGCGTGAGGAAAGAACTCCAAAGAAACATTATTTCTTCAACTCGGTGTGTGATTGGTCCATTTTGAACCGGAATGGTGTCAAGGGGAACTTTAGGCCTCCGCGTGGAACCTTTGAAGTATTCTGGAAGGAGCCATATGTCGGATGGATAAAATACAACTCTACTGGGGCTTCTAGAGGTAATCCAGGGCCTTTTGAATATGGTTCTATTTTCATGAATCATAATTGGGATGTTCTATGAAGTTTTCATGGTTCTTGTGGTCTTTCTTCCTCTATTGAGGCTGAAATACTTGGGATCGTTATTGTGGTGGAGCAAATCAAGGATCGTGGTTGGAATAATTTATCGATTGAGAATGATTCTTCTATGGTCGTCTCTGCCATCAGGATGGGTCTCTGTCATTTGGTTTGGAAGCTATCTAACCGTTGGTACCAAATCTTGGATACTCTTTTCTCCCCAAATCATATTATCATTCACATTTACAGGGAAGCTAATTCAGTTTCTTATGGTCTTATAAATAAGGAAATAAATGGAGTTTACTTTTCTTTTTTTGACCAGGCTCCTAAATATCTTAATCATTTTCTTAAAAGGGATGGTGAGAAATCTCCTATTTTTAAACATGTGTTAGATGTTTTTTGCAGTGATGGAGGCTAGTTACAGGTTTTTTTGGCATGGGTTTTCTTCTGTCCTTCAGTGATCCACCTAAACATGCAAGGGTATGATTTTTTCCTGCTATTTTGGGTCTAGTTTGAGGGCATGTTTTGAGGTCTAGCTTGAGTGGTGTGCTGGCTGTTTCCTGGGCATGCTTAGTGCTGTCTGATTTGACCTGTTTTCACTTGAAGGACTTATTTTTCCTGGAAATGCAAAGGAATTTAATGGTTTTTATTTGTCTATTTTTCTGTATTGTTCTAGTCTTTTTAATTAGATTTATTAACCACATTATTATCTTACTAGAGTGTTAATGTCTTTGGAAAATATGTAAGAGGTAAGTGGTTCAAATCTCACCCAATATAGAATTTCTATATAAGGCATTGGTATGTGCATGGACATGGACCCGTGCATGGATATGGAATGAACATGCTTATAATAAATAATAAATAATAACTAAATTATTAAAATAAATAGATAAATTATAATAAATAAATAAATTAATTAATTAATAATTAAATAAGAAAAAAATATAAATAAAAATTAAAACACAAAAAAACTAAAAAAAATTAAATAATACAAATGATTTAGTGATAGTTTAAACCACCTATAAAATCCCACCGTCAAATAGTTCTATATGGGTTTCAAAAACCCACAGGTAATTATTTCCTGACACGATTTATTGACAGTTTTCCAAAACCTCCACAGAATGATTTAACGTCGGTTTAAACCACTGCTAAATACAAATTTCTGTGTAGTGACCCCTCAAATGGAGCACATTACCCTCCTTAGATATAGTGTAATATAGGATGTCAGCAAAAAAAGACCACCATAAATTTATCAAGGTACTCATAGAAGATTTTATTCATCAAAGAAATATATATGGTTGGAGAATTATTTAGGATAACGTTGTTAAAAAGACAATCCATGTGAAAACACATGAATTAAAAAGTAGTCTTTAAGAAGGATTATTTTTTATTCTAAATTTGTTGTAGTTCCCTGACCCCAAAAGCCCAATTCGGGTGCTTTAATTTTTTTAAATTAGCATGATTATAGGGAATCAAATCCTGAATGACTGATCGGTTTAATTGTTTCAAAAAAACATGATTACATACTTGATGGTAATATTAAATAGGAAAATAGAAAATTAATTATAATAGATAAAAAACTCTAATAAATTTCATTCTTGAAACTCATTCATTGAATTTATCGTTATTTCATGGGGAATGGAAACAAAAATAATAGTTATATCAAATGCATAGTTAGTGTAAGAAAACAATGGAAGTAATAATGAATCAATAAGAATAATCATCATATAAAAAAAATATAACTAAACTCAAATTCTTTTCAAATAGCTGGATATGGAAAAATCAACAAAAAAGTAAAATAATAGAAACCCATTCTATTTAATCAATAAACTATGAATGAATTGAATACAAAGGTAATGTTAATGAAAAAATATCATGGATAAATAATAATAATATCTGGATGAATGAAATTATTTATTATCAACTCCATGTTTTCTAGCAACATGATACAGTTACCATCAAGTCTATTATAAAGGAAATTTAAGGTACTCTCATTTGTAAAATTAATTTTTTTAGTGAGAACCTATCAACGAATAGAGGGTCTATAAATAACTGGGCCCCAATATTCATACTCATCGAAAAATTTCCATAATTATTGATAAAATGATCAAATAAAAAATAATTTTCATTATCATCAAATATCCAAATTGAATAAATAAAATGGAATTATCAATAGTTACCCAATTAATTAATATACTTTTTAAGTGACCACTATATGTAAAATTAGTGTATAGTTTGAAAAATAATCATTTTCATCATACAAGAATATGGATATTTTAAATAAATATGTTGTAAAATAAAAAATTCATTAAATAAATTTATTTTTTAAGATATACTTATTAATAATAAAAGAAAGAGTGATTTCAAAATAAATTTCCCCCCAAAGAAAATCTAAAATTAAAATGTCTTTAAATGAGGTAATTCAAATTAAGGAACTTAAGTACCCTCAAGATTATAGTATTAATGATATAATATATCAAAATTGGAATTAGATACACCACAAAAAAGACACAAGTGGTGAAAATGACATTTATCTCAATGATTTAAAAATTGAGAAGAAAAATCATTAACCTACACCCTCATATGCCTAACACTATTAAACCTCTAGTATAATTGTTTACGAATTTTATTAACATAAAAAAACATATTATTATTTATAAGATCAGAAATGCTCCCCTTATATTATATTATTATACATCGTTTAATATTATGTCATAATCTTTATTGTGTCGGGTGTTAATTGCCTTATTTTTTCAGTATCTCATGATTATTTATTTTTTATTCTCATTATATAGATAATTTTTCACTCATATAAATAATGTAAAATATTATATAAAAATCAAATTTATTTAGTATATATTTATTTAAGTAAATACATAATGTCCAGAGATAGAAAACGAAATATACATTTCATGGAGAATGTAGGTCGTACATACGAATAAACACCGCTCCATTTTCCTGTCGTTTTAAAAGAATGAAAAGGAAAATAAATATGTAAAGTAAAATTCTAGTATCATTTTACTCTCATTTTTATCACATATTTTAATTATAACAATCCTTAATATATTTCATTTAATGTGTGAATAAATCACATAGCTTTGATGGGGTTGTTGTATACACGTCAAAAAACGATGTTATCATTTTCCCACAAAATGGAAAGCACATCCTTTCATGTTATATAAAAATTAATGATGCAAGTATACATTCTTAATATCATAAATATCATATATATACTATAATTTTTTCATCATTTCCAATAATGAAAGATTGTAATAGGAGAATGACTGACATCAGTTCGTGAGGTCATAGTTTGTTGTACACATGAACGATGATTGCATATCCTATTTGATGGATATATGAATTGGGGTAGTTTGTAAACATAAAAATGAAATATATTTGTAATGTTATGATACTAATTTTATTATATAATATATATATATATATAATTAAATGAAGTGTTTTAGATTAAAATGAAACAGAAGTGATCATTGAAGAACATCGCCTCCTATTCGGCTAAGTCATTTTAGATTCTACTAAACACCATTGTTGGTTTTATTTATTCACAAATTAATGATCATAGGAATTGGGGAGTTATAGTTGGAGATTGTTTTGGTAGGTTTTTATTGATACGTAGTGGCATGAGAGGTGTGTGGAAGGGGAATATTGAATTTCTTTTCAATGTGATGGAGGACTGGTATTATTTTGAATATGAAGAGGTTAACACTATTGGTGGGTCTCCCTTAGCTCATGTGACACCAAATTGTACAAATAATCAATTACTTGTGATATATGGTCTATGAACACCCTCCCCATGCAAAAATATATTCATTTTAATCATTTTGTTCTTTTTTGTTCACGTTATCTAATTTTTTTATTTTCAGATTTTATTTAGTTAAACAGTTTTTAAACTTATGTATTTCATACATTATGATTGAAATTAAAGTAATACTTTTAGAAAAATTATACCCATTTATTATAAAATATTACATCTAATATATAATATATAAATCACATATGTTGGAAATTATTTCAATATAAGTGTTTGAAATGTGTACAAAATACTACTTTAACCCAAACAATTCTAACAATGTTTCTACAATTTAGGGGTTAATATATAATTATAAATGATGAATTGGTCCATTTATGAAATATATATGATACTTATTAAAACATACAAATCACATGGAAAAAGATATTATTTTTAGTAATTTTACATCATTTAATAAAATATCATTTATTGTGAAATAAAAATAATATCGGTTTTTTCATTATTTATTTAATTTTAATTTTAAAATTATAAAATAAATATTGGGCTTCCTAAATATAGAGATCACATCTTTGTAACATGATATATTAATATATAAAATAATGAAACTCAATAATTAAATAAATTTACATCACTTAACGTATTTATTTAATCAATAATTTAGGATAATTATTAACTGAATAATTATTATGATGGCATTTCTAAAGAATTAAATTTAATTATATCATTACTCAAATTTAAATATAATTTATTTTGATTCGAAATACATCATTTATCTTTAGAAATTATATTTATAACTAAAAATATGACATTTTCTCCATATATAATGGATTTATAAATGTTAAAGGTAATGAATGTTTCGTTTTTCACATCCCCTACTTTTCTTATTATATAAGTCACTTTCATGGAATAGTATCTAAATTACACATTCAATTAAAAAAAGGGGATATGGTAGAACTATGGGAATACAATGTCTTTTTTAAATGTGTCTCTTTCATTTTCCCCTTAAGAATAATTTCTAACCACTACGTAAACTAATTTTTACCTTAATCACAAAATTTTGATTAATTACATTCACTATGATTTTTTTCAAAAAATAATTTTATATTATTTCATTTAGGATATTATATTTTTTAAACTATTTATATATATATTTATAAAAATTAAATTCAAATAGGTGGAAACATTATATGTAAATCTAATCTCGTAGACGGGCCGAGAAAGTAGGGCTTATAAGTTGAAATGTTCACAAAATCATTATATTTTTATATAAAAATTCAATATAAAAATGATTCCAATGAACTAAATTGAATTAATATAAGAATAATTGAAATATTTTTAAATAATAACTAATTTAATATATAATTTATCATTAATAACTAATAGAAAATGGTTACAAAAGTACAATATTTTTAATTTTTTTAAAAATGAATGTTCTCAAAAAATACAACAATACTTCCCTATTTAAGTTCTAACATTAAAAATTAATCAATACATTTTTTATTGGAAATAATGTTTTAATAAGTTAAAAAATTTAGATTTAAAAATTTTAACCTAATAGAAGTCGTAAAACATCTATTAGAAAAGTAATAATTTTTATCCATATAATGGATTTATTCATATCATATGTCTATCAATCCTTTATAATAATATTCACAATAATATATTGAATATATAATATATATTTTCATAAGACCGTTAACACTATTCAAAACAAATTATTTAATGGCTTGATGATTATTTATAAATTAATCATATAAATTAAAAATATCAGTCTTGTATTTCACACAAAATGACTCAGTGTTATGTGTACTATAATCTTAACATGGTGACGCGTCTAAAAAATATAGTAAAAATTTGATATTATTATAAAATGAAAATATTTTTATATATTTGGGTTTCAAATTCTTCCCACCATAAATAGATTTCATCATCACAATTCAAACATGATCTCTATAGTCGAGGTCTTCATATTTGAAGATATTATTGATGATATCCCACATTGTAATAGAGTTTATAAAATTATCCTTCTAATTAGTGATATAAAGAAGTGGGAAGCTAAAATTAATAAGACCCCAAGTAGGAGAATAGAGTTGTTAAATGAAAATAAATTATTGGAATAAAATAATAAATAAATTTAGTCATTGGTAATAAGAGAGTAAGTTATCAATGTAATATTAAGGGCCTCAAAACCATGAATTTTTTATGATATAATGAACCATTTGAATAATTATATATGTAAATAATATGATTAAATTTTTATTTCATGTTTTTTTCCATGAGTTGAATAATTAATTCACTCTATATTAATCTATCTAAATTCATTTACTTAATATGATTGTAATTCCTAGGCGCAATTTTGTCCTTTGTCTTTTCATTTAACTATTTCTACTTCATCTCATAACACATGTTTCATCATATGTTGAAGTAAAGCATTAATCTCCAAAACCACATAAAATTTTCAACAAAAAAATTTCCTAATTGGTTAATAATTAAAATTTACTATGATAAAAATCTTTAGAATCATTTCTATGGTTATTTATAACATTCAATTTACATAATCCATATCAGTCATTACTTTATCCAACATCATCATCTCAATATCAGGAACATAGTTTGGATTATCTTTTCCTCAACCAGATATTTTACAAAACAATTAACATGTTATTAATTCAATTATATTGCTACCATTCATTATTTAAACACAAATCCCCAATATAATAGTAAGGTTGTATCATCCAAATATATTTCATACAATTTATAATTAGAACATAATTGATAAAATTAATAAATGACATATTTATTGAATTGAAACACAATAAAATTATTCTAACAACTTATTCTATTCCTTCCCATTGAGGTCATAAGACATATATAACCTTTCTCTATCATGATATCATATAATTAAATTTCATCATATGAGGAAAATATTTGACACAACAGCGCTCTTCAGATATTTTCATTTAGACATTCAGAGAAGTGGGCAATCTTTCAGTCCATGCAGCCTATGAAATACGTAGTATACCTTGATAATAATTTAATGGTAGTTTCATACTCCACATCACATTCTTATTATTTAGGTTTTAAACTAAGGAATCATATCATAATCTTAGTCTATTTCCCATGAACGAAATATGATTAAAAAAATATTTCCTTAAAACCATTCAAATCTACGATCTCTATTTCCTATTCCTCCCTACTATTATAGTTCAAAGAACTCCATTGGACAATATAACTATTGACACAACACACTATAAATGTAACCATTTCCTTTTCACCACATTCCAATTCCATGAATATATTCTCCAAATAATTAATCCATTAGGCTGGTACCATTTGGTCAGTTGTAACACTAAATGACGGGGGACTCTATCGCATAAGGAGATAAAAAATAACAAAATATAAATTTTGAATAGGTTTCTCCTTCTAGGAATTTTAATCTGTCATAACTATATTTATCTACCCAAATAAATCAATAACATTCTTAGTTACCATAAAATCTATATCTTCTATCTAAGTTGGGTAACCTCTATATTGACCATGGGAACTGATACAATTATTCCATCCAGGTTCTATTTCTATACAATGTCATATACTAGATTCAGTCAAAAAATTATGTCATGAAATTTAAAATCATAAAAAAAATATAAACATTTATAATAAGTTGAAAAAACCCAAAACAAATCTCATAATAATAAATATGGGTTCATTGGGGATATCATTACATTCATGTTGTTCATAATTATTTGTAAATAAAATGAAAATTATCCTATGAATACCCACTTGGAGTATCAAAAATGTTTTTCAATATGGCTTATTTTCATGTACTAGGTTATTCTTGATTTTGGCATGATGCACCTTTTCAATATTTTTACCCCTAGTTAAATCTGTACAAGATCCACCTCCACTTGTAGTATCCAAAGAATGATGTATTTCTTAGAAGAACCACATAATCTATAACAAACTAAAATTATAGTATGTTATTATAAACTAAGACTCTAATTATATCTTAGGTTTATGTCACCTAATATATGTTTTCCAAAAATCTAGATTACATTGTTTCTACTATTCTTTCATTGATGCCAACAATAATACATTGACCCTAGAGGCCAAGAGATGATGCCTTAAATTTTTATATTTTCATGATGAGACGGAATAAATTCCCATAGGACAAATAGGTTTATAAGTTTTTTAAAATTATATTACATAAATGATACCCATATTAAAAATGTAAATATAAAATGACACATAATACGTAACAAAGAATAATAAACTACATCCATGAAACTCATTCGAAGGATTAATCTTTATATCCTTGGGAATGAAAAAAATAATTGTGAGATTAAATGGACAAATACGGTATGTGTAAAGCACACATATTCATTAATTAATAACCATAATCAATAAAAAATGTAAATAATTTAATTGGCTTTCCATTTAAACAACAAGATATGGCCTAATAAATATGATATTGTAATTAACTAAAACACAAGATATTTATTCAACAAACTACGAATGGAATTCATCCATTGTAAATTTAAGTGAAAAAATATCATGGAAAAATAAATATTGACTATGAATGAAGGTAGTACTTGATTAATGGATTCCAATTATCTTAGGAACATGATACCTTTATCGTCAAGATCAATTCTCTATACAGTGTAATGTAATCTTATTTGGCCTATAGATTCAACTCATGAAAATCTATCAATGAATAAAGGGGATATCTATAATAGAACCCACACATTTCATACATTTATGAATTATTAATCATAAAAAACCCTAATTTAATTAATAAACAATGTTCTTTATCGTCAAATATCCATATTGAATAAATAATACAACTTCATCAATAATTCCCCAGTTAATAGAATAAATATCAAATTAAAAAACAAAATTTAAAGATGGAATAAAATTTAACAATACTCATATCCATAATAAAAGAATATTTATATTTAAAATGAAGTACTTTATAATGAAAATATGATTTAATGAAAGATAAATTTTCAAGAGAATGTTAACAACCACAAAAGAAATTGAGATTTCAATATAACTTTTACCACTAGGAAAGTTTAAAATTTAAACCCATTGGATGTGATAATTCAATGTAAAACCTTAAATAATATTAAAATAATAGGATTAATTATATAATTTATCAAAATGTTTTTTAGATACACCATAAAAATATGTATCCATTGAATATGAAAATTATCTCGCAAATGTAAAATGTGAGATGAGAAAACCCTTAGCTCACACATGATTTTGGTTGAACAAAATTTATCCTATTGTATAATGGTTTAAATAATTCTATTAAACTATAATATAACCCTATAAATATTTATTATATCATTAATTACCCTCATAAAACATATTATTATTTGTTTTTTAATATTCATTCAGTAGTTTCTTTGTTTCGGGTGTTAATTTCATTGTTTTTGGAGTATCACTCGATTTTTTATTTTTCATTAATATTTGTTGGATAATGGTTTCATACTCTCTAGATTGATAAAAATTTTATAAATATTGCATATATTCAATATATATATATATATTAATTCAAAATATCTTAATATAGGAAATAAAATACACAGTTCAGGAAGATGGCAGACCATACACATTCATGGACAGTGCGTTCATTTACTTTTTATATAAAAAGAAAGAAATTTAAATTATATATATGTATATTATAAAATAATTATCATATTAATATCATATTTAACACATATTAAATTGAATAAATCTTTAATACATTCCATTTAATGTGTAAAAGAATCACACAGCTTCGTGGGGGCAGTTGTCGCCATGTCCACAGAAGAAGTTGTCGTATTACCACCAAATGGAAAGCAAAAGTTATGTGATATATATAAATTTAAGATCAATCAATACATTATTAATATAATATATATCATATATAATCTTTAATTACATCATTATTTCTAACCTTGAAATGTGGTAATGGAAGAACGAATGACATCGTCTCGCGAGATGGTAGTCTACCATACACACAAATGATGATTGCATTTCCTATTTAATGAAAGTGTGTGAAGATGTAGTAATAAATAATATATAATAATATATAATTATATTTAGGATACATATTTTATTATATAAAAAATATAAATAAATAATTTAATTGGTGGAGAATGAATTGTTTCAATAGTGATCGCTGGGGAATGTTACCACTTATTTGGGTAACTGATATTGGTTTATACCAAAAGCTTTCCTTGGTTTGATTTAAACCCAAATTAGAGATTATAGGATTAGGGGAGGTATTTTGGTATCTTATTTAGACAAAATTTTGACAATCCAATTTTTCATGTGATGTGTGATGAAGGGTAAGAGTGAATCCCTTTTTATAATGGAGGAGGAGTGACATTTTTGTAAATACACAATGGTAAACAATTTTGAGATGTATCTCTTAGATAATTTTCTTGAAAAATTGTCAAATAATAGAGTAAATTGTAATTATTTTAGTGAAATTATAACACCACACAACAAGATAAGAATATTTATGATTCTTTTCCCTTGTAATTAAGTTTCCTTCTTATTTTATTTTTTGTTTTATTTAGGTAACTAGTTTTTTATCCAATTTATTTCAAAAATATAAACTATATTAAAGTGATAAATTATAGAAAATTTACAACCACAGAAAAAAAAATTCTAATTATTATATTTAAAATAACATAGTAAAAAATAAATTCAAATTATTATATTTAAAATATCATATTTATTTTAAATTAAAATCAAAAGGCCCAAGAGCAAGTCAGACCCACTCCTTCCAAATTTTGTTAAAAAATAAAAGACAAAGTCAGAACATAAAAAGAGAGGTTTACAAAGCCTAATAAAAATCATGTTGTGTGCATATTCCTCATCAAAAGGCACACAGTAATCAAAATTTATAGGAGACCATTCTGAACATGACTCCACAATAGCCTTCTTTGACAAAGCATCATCAACCTAATTAGTTTCCCGAAAAGTATGAGTCACATCAAGATTGATACCATCAAGTAGTCATAGACACTCAATCCAAGAAGGAAACATCATCCATGGGACATTCCATGACCTTCTCCGAAGGATATCAATATCCACCAATGAGTCTGATTCAAGCCATAGGATGCACCAACCATAATGAACTGCATATCTGATATCTTTAATCATAGCCTACAACTTAGCCTCAATGGTGGATCTTGGACCAATGTAATGATAAAATAATCCCTTTACGAAGCCATGATAGGTACGGAAAACCCCACCATATCCTGAAGGCTCTGGCGCACCTGAAGCTTCACCATCATCATTAACCTTCACTAAATATGGAATAAAAGGAATCCATCTAATTGACTTTATCACTAACGGTTTTCTTATCCTACCATCATCACCAATATTCCTCAAAATAACAAGATCATTAAAACTATTATTCATACAGCCAACCTATACTATGGAGGCTATACAAACTACCAAATGAATCTTTCTAACACCTGACTAGAAGGTGGGCTTGATATCCTCAAAGACATGACCATTTCTATCCTTCCAAATAAACCCAATAGTTGCTGCAACAATGACCATAAGAATGTTCTGAACCTAATCACTACACCAGGAAGCAACAAATAATGAATGAAATCCCTCCAGTGATCTCATGACAAAACATCATCCTTTCATGTCCTGAATGTACTTCCAGAACCTACAAATCAGAATACAATACAAAAAGTTTTGATCAATGTATTCCACAACAACAAAACAAATAGGACAGGCCAAGGCAAGATGGATCCCATCTTGTTGAAGAAGACACTATACTAGAATCCTTCTCATCCATATCCTCTATAGAAGAAAATAATCTGAGGGGGGAATGAAGAAGGTACAGAAAGCAGTAAGCCACCGAGGGGCTGCATTCTACCCATTGCACATGTACTGGTAAACTGCCTGGGTAGTAAGAGAAACATGTTAGATTGGTTTTCAAACAAGTTTTTCTTTGTCAATGTAGATGTATATGTTATTTTCATCTTGTATCTGATTAGGAATGAACTCATAGATTCTTGAACATCCATCCTGCATAGAAGCAATCGATAGCTGCAAAACATCAGATGGTATTTCAACATCCTCTTGGATCAGTCTGGTCAACCAAGGAGTACTACATGCATTAATAGTGGGTTCCCTATAAACAAGACACTTCGAATAGGACATGATCCCATTGAAATAAGACATTAATATAGGACATATTGAAGAATAAAGATAATAATTATAACCATCCCAAAGCCTTTGGGTGATCCAGTCTGAATGAAATTCCTTAGAAATGTCTTGAGAGGTAATAAGAGTCAAGGTAAACTTGTTGAGCAGGGCGTCATTAAACTGACCCAAATCCTTAATGCCAAGACCCCCCATTTCAACTATTTTGATGCAATCATTCCATGCCACAACAAATGACTTCCATTAAACGATGGAACCGGTCCATACGAAATTTTTGATATTCCTTTAAAGTACCATGATATGATTTTTTGACCACCTGTAAATGGAGAACACATAGACAAACATAGAGGTAATCACTGAGTTGATAAGAAATATTCTACCAGATTGAGACATTACTTTCCCTTTTCAAGATTCTATCTGAGAAATAATTCCTGAGAAGATAGACTCAAGATGACACATTTTCACACATCCCCAAAAAATGAAGGACTCAAAGATATGTAAAAGGTAATGATCCATTTTTAACCCCAAAATGTCTTCTGATTTTTTTCTGCTTTCTATTGGAAACTCCCTCCCAATAGTCCACAATGGATTTCTGAAAGCTAATGGCCTACCCAGCCACATACTCATATTGCCTGAAAATTGTTTTGATTGAAGACACAATCCTTGTGTCTGCATTACCAAATAACAGGATATCATCAACATAAAAAATGTGGCTGGGGGTATACAGATCCCTACCAACTTTAATATGAATGTATAAACAAGCATGAATGAGGCTATTAAGGCATAGAATCAAATAATCCTTATCAAGGGAAAAAAAAGTTCAGAGTGAGGTTCCCCCTGTCGAAAACCCCTGAAACACTGAAAGAAACCCACAGGTGAGCCATTGACTAGTATAGATAACCTGGAAATATTAAGAATAGTGTGGATTATATTGATCAACCTTATATAAAATCCATGAATTCTATGAATAGATAGAAGAAATCTCCATTTCATTATGTCAAAGGACTTAGAGATACCAATTTTCACCACAAGACTACCTTGTTTCACCTTCCTTCTTAGAGAATTAATGCATTCAGAGGATGTCAAAATACACATTTGAATACTCCTTCCCGGAACAAACCCAAATTGATTCAGGGTGATGAGTCCCTTAACCACATTGCCAAACCTTGTGCCAACTATCATACTGATGATCTTTAGGATAGTATTGCCAATAGAAATAAGTCTAAAGTACTTAATATCCATTTCACTCTTATTTTTGGGTATAAGATCAATAAAATTGGAATTAAGACCATAATTCATGGAGGTAGTAGAAAACTATTTAACTACATTGATAACCTCATCATGAAAAATCTCCCAGTTATACATGAAAATCATAATGGTGAAACCATCCGGCCTTGAAACACTATCAATGTTTATGGAAAATAGGGCTTCCCAAACCTCATTTCCCTCAGGAACCTCCAAAAGTTTGTCATTTGTTAGATCATCAATACTTGGGGTGATGTTTTACTCAATCATATGAGATCTGTCATTCCCATTTTCAGCATAGAGGTCAGAAATATTACTCACAACCGCATTAGAAATATCATTCTCAGTGGTGAGAAGCCTTCCATTAATGTTTATGGTAGAGACTACCCTTCTAAAGTTTCTTTCCTTATAATGTATATGTGTAAATAAATATCATCATTTGTGTTTATACCACTATCTCCTACTATTATGGACGGATCACTGATAATGAAGAACGTTCCTCACAGATCAATCACACATCCTGGTATAGTGTGAGTTTTATTATAACCTTCCTCCCCCGTTCTTTATCACTGCGAAGAGTGTGGGTTAGTCAATGAATATGCAAATCCACAGATCACATGTTCTGTGGGTTTGTATGATTATGTTGTATGTTTTTTTTCTAGATTTTTCTATGTTTAGTATTGTTTTATTTTTAACCTCGTTTATTCAATTCTAATGTGGTGGGATCGAGGCCGGACAAAGAAGGCCAAGATCTACCCATTTTGGGTGTTCATTGCTTTTCCCTTGTCCCACATTCTTCATTATTCTCATTTGTTGATCATAGATGACAAGATTGAAGCTATAATGGAACATGGTGGTAGAAAAATGTGGAGGAGTCCAAAGGTGAAGGCTCTAGCCATTTAGGTGGGCCTAGTGTGTTAAATTCGCTGGTGAGGCAACTGCGGGTGTCGGAAGCATCGTCATGGTGGCACGGTCGGGCCAGTTGGACCTGGATGGTAGGCCGCCAACAGTGTGGCTAGCAGTTGTGGAATACTATGGTCCATGTGAGACCATGGAGGTAGGAAAACTTATGGTGGGAAGGCCACATGCAGTGAAAAAATAGTCCTCTTATAGTGTGTCCAACAACGTTGTGGTGGACAGTGTCTAATGGATAGTGTGGGGGGGAAAACATGTGGATCCTCTATGGGTGTGTGTTGGTCACACAGATCTGTTGTGATAAAAAGGACCAATTTCATTTACTAGGGGGCCTCCTGGCCCGTAGTTGGGTGGCTATGTGAGCCAAGGGCAGGCACAACCAGGTGGTCCATGTCCGTTTAAGCTGATCCATCACACACGACGCGAGCCGGGCAGGAGGAAAAAGGACACCCAGGCGGCCCAGATGGCTTGACCGTGAAGCCTAATACGATGTGGTACTTTAGGCCCAGCAGGCTTGTTATGGCTGGCCCGCATTGATCCAGTTTTGACCACCCCAGACCAAACTGGGGAGGGTTGGGTTAGCTGAACCGGTCCTAGTAGGGCTTGACCTGGACCCAACTGATACACTTTTTACAAAAAGGGTCAAAAAATTCAAACAAAATGATCATTTAAAGAGCTGTATGCGGCATTGGTACCCTTATGATGAGACATTTCTTTTGAAATGGCTTGTTGGGTTTTTAGTATGGACCAATTCAAGGGAAGTTTTTCCCTTGATTATTTTCTTGATAGATCATCGTGTCATTGCATCTACATCACTAGACAATAATACCCTCATGATTCCATGTCCTGGATAGAGTTATGGTAACCCTCCATGAGACTAGAGAGGTCCTATATTACTCATGATGGATTTTTTTTTTAAATTGATGTGACCGATGAAATGAATGTGTTAATCCTCCATCTAGAGGGTCGTAATGATAGGGTTCTTGACATTCTTAGTGGATAATCCCCAATTTTATGAGCGGTATCAATAAGGTTATTAGAATTCATTGAGAAGAATCCCCTACATTGTGGTTTAGTACAGATTGGGTTTTTGGTATTTATAAGGAAGAATCCCCTCTCTATATAGAATAAACATGACCAGTGTATTTTATTTGGGTAGGTCCCAAATTAGAGGGTCCTCATTGTAAGATTCCCTGATGATGTCAGGGCTTGAGGAATTATTTCTCTCAGAATGACCATTCCAATAAGAGATTCAAGTGGCTGATGATCAGTTTTAACTTACCCTATTTAGTATAAGGCTATTAATGAGTATATAAATATATTCATGTTATATGTGTTATAGGAATATACCTATTTATAGCTGACCAGACATTCCTTTTTTGGGTTTTCTATTACGGTTTGGAGGGGTCCTACCGACTATTGTTATACTCACCGTTGGAAGGGTTTTTCCCTCAAATGTCATTTTTTATGCTGACAATCAGTGCTTTAGAAGAGTCCAAGGTGGACCTGGACCAGGCTGTGCTTAGTCAGATTTGATAGATGATGGTTAATACTAAATTTTTTACCCATTTTCCCTTTACTTACACATCAGGCGGGGTTTCCGGCAGACGAGTTTCATTATCCTTTGTTTTTCAATTGTTTTCAATCATTCTTTTAGTGGGATTGTATTCGGACCCGGTTCACCTCCTTATAATTTAAATTACTATTGCACTCTGGTTTTGGTTTATATATAGAGGATTTCATGTATGGTTTACATAAAATTTTACATTTAATCATGTGTGGGCTTCGAGATGTGTGTGTGTGTGTACATGTACTTAGGAAAATGCCTCCCATTTTTGGGATATGCCTACTCGGTGCTAGTCACCAGCCCTAGGTGTATCAAAGGTGGGATTGGGGTGGTCATTTCATGGTACCCACAAGGACAAGTTGTGATATAATTGTATTAGAGTGGGTTATTTCTAATATGTGACTGAGATTATATGATATTTTTCTGAGGCAACAGTGTTAAGTGTTTTGAGTTCATATTTCAAGACAAATACTATAGTGTTGGTGTGGCAGCCGACGTATCCATACAACAGGACTTTGGGAACCTATTTACTCACTGAGTACCTAAAAAAATGGTTATAGGGTAATGCAATTTACATGCATCATATAGTAATGGGTAATATTTTCCATGTCCTTCTTGAGTCATCTCCCCTGATATACTCTATTGACAGTGGTTCACCATGATTTATTTCTAGATGCATCCACACAGATTGCCAGTGAGGATTCCATTGTGTGACTAAGAGGATGGTACACCTATTAATGAGATGGAAATATAGGGATCTGTACTAAATATACTCTATGCACAATATATATAACCTCCATGTGGTGCACTAGTGATACTGCCACCCATAGAACAATAATTACAACCAGTTCTACTGGTAGAGGATGCTTGTAGGATGAGTGCATTGCATGAGTTCCATAGGTAGTGACCTCTAAGGTTATGAGGTGATATAGACACCTGTTTCGGTGCGGATGTGCGTCGGGTTACGCTGTTCCGCCAGGACGCGTTCGCGCGTGCACCCGTCAACCCGAGGGGATGGGCGCGCGGCTTGTGGTCCCGCAGTCCCGCTTTCCAAGGGCGGGCGACATTCGTCCCTTATTCAGGGGCGTCTGCTCCTTGATCGAAACCGGGATGATGGGATGTCGGCTCCTCCTTCCGTGGACGTCTCCTCGGAACTCGTCGCCTAATCCGGGTCTCCCTCATAGATTTAAGAATGTTTGTGAATCTCATTCCCGGCGCCATGTCTCCATGGACACCGGTTAATTACGCTGCTTCCGCCCGGACGCTCCAAGGAGTCTGGTCGGGGCAGCAACCTGCGGTGAGGAGACCGGGTGGCTCTGGGTGTTGGGGGCGTGTCCTAACACTGCGCCTCTGCATGTCTGCCTTCCGTCCCTAATAGGGCTTCTCGAAGGCGTGATGGCCTGAGGCATCCCGCACTGGGTGCGGGGAACTGTGTTACCTGAGGTTTTCCTCAGCTTCCCGTGTTTAACACGGGGTATGCCGCGAGTTTAACGTCCAGCGGGGACAGCATCGGACTGATCAACACGAGAAGTGGATCAGATGTCAGAACCCCTTGCGGGGAACCTCCGACGCTGGGGCCAGCACATGGGCGGCTTCCCGAGTGAAGTGGAGTGGAATGAAATGGCATGACCCCACCGGGATGTGGCGGCCCGGGTAAGGATCAGGATGGATGATGGAGTGAAGAGCTTGGACCCCGTAGGGGCTTCCTACGTACCGCGCGTTAGCGCGGATCAAAGTCAGCGTAGTTCGGATATACAGTTTAACGTCATGCTGGACGTCGGCAAGCCGACTCACGAAGAGGTCGAGGCCGCCGGGCGGAGGATTGAACCGAACCACCTCGCACGGAGGGGGATGGAACGGCCGGGTGAATCACAGTTTTACGTCATGCTGGACGTTGGCAAGCCGACTCATGAAGAGATCGAGGCTGCCTGGAGAAGGATTGAACCGAACCACCTCGCACAGAGGGGGATGGAACGGCCGGGTGGATCACAGTTTTACGTCATGCTGGACGTTGGAAAGCCGACTCACGAAGAGATCGAGGCAGTGGGGAAGCACAATGGAGATACACACGTGCAGTCCCCCACAGAGGCGGATTCATAGGTGAATCAACGCAAGTGTGAACCCGGGAGGGGTCCACTGATGGACGAACCGACGTAAATACGACCGGGACGACCAGGTGGTGGGCTTGAACCTCAAAGAGGCTTCCTACGTACCCTGTTTAGAAGACAGGGATCAAAGTCCACGTAGTTCGTTCTGTTTGCAACACTCTACCCCCGTGGGCGAAGTCCACTCCAATCCCGACATCCCTGCAGAGACGAGCGGGTGGGGGCCACATCCAAACCGGGAGGACCCTGCGTGCGAGGCACGGGATTGGGTGAAGCGGACAGTTTAACGTCTTGCTGGACGAAGTACAGTTTAACGTCGTGTATTAAGGACGAAGCGGACGGTTTAACGTCTTGCCGGACGAAGTACAGTTTAACGTCGTGTGTTGAGGACGAAGATGCTTGGCAGTTTAACGTCTTGCAGCGCGGACGATGGGGGCTAGGCAGTTTAACGTCATGCAGCTTGGACATATGCAGTTTAACGTCGTGCAGGACGTGGTGCAGTTTAGCGTCATGTAGGACGAATTACAGTTTAACGTCGTGCAGGACGAATAGCGTACAATTTAACGTCTTGTAGCTGGGACGAAGTGCAGTTTAACGTCGTGCGGGACGTATGCAGTTTAACGTCGTGCAGGACGTATGCAGTTTAACGTCGTGCAAGACGTTGAAGCCGCCGATAGGTCCGTGTCACTTCGCGCAAGCCTGGAGGGCCGCACGGGAAGACAACGCACGGTGCAGGCACCCGGGATGAGGGTCGTCGGGCGCCACACAGGCGGGTACCCAAAGGGGGTCAAAGGGGGCGACCCTGGCGGTTTGCGCGCAAAAGAGGAGTTTTGCGTGCAATGCCGCGGGCCGGCGCGCAAATGGACGGGCTAGCGCGCAATTGGTCCAGCACTTTGCGCGCGAATGATAGAGATTGCGCGCACCGGGCTTCGGATAGCGCACGGGGGCAACAGCTCATTCTTTAATGAATGGCCACTTTGAAAGGGGGGGGGGGGGGGCGCAATCGGGCTGGATTGCGCGCACCCCGGGGGCAATTGCGCGCAAGAGGCTTCTTTTGCGCGCGAATGCCTTTGGGTAAATATTTATTCAAAGGAAAGGAGCCAAAGGGATTGCGCGCGAAGGCGAACCCCAAGGCTTTCTTGCGCGAAAGAAAGGAGGTTACCTGAAGATCAGCATTGCGTGCGGAAGGAGTTGGATTGCGCGCACGAGAGACCTTTCGAATTCTGGCAACCAACCTATAAACCGTCGGGGGTCGCCTTATATTTATAGGCAACCCCGGGCGCGGAATCCAGTTCGCGGGCGCGGAATTCTCTTCGCGGGCGCGAAATTCTCTTCGCGGGCGCGGAATTCTCTTCGCGGGCGCGGAATCGGGCCCGGCGCGCAAGGGAGTCGCGCGGGCCACTGGCGCGCAAAATTGCGCGCCGGCCCGGCGCATTGCGCGCATCCCGGGAGGTTTGCGCGCGACTCATCAACTTTGCGCGCGTGTCTCCAAAATTCCACGCAAGGCCTCCGGGCCCTCCGAAACATGCTTCCGACTCCAAATATGACCTCGCTTTCCGCATCCGGAGCTTTGTTTGGGAACAACGGACTTTTCCGGCGTCTACAACACCCATAGAGATGAGGATTGGATACATTTAGTCACTCATATATACTATCTAGTGAGGACACATGCTGACCAGATTTCCATCTTAATTGTGATCCTTCTTAAATGATCAACAGGGAGGTGGTGGAGTATTGTAACCTTGACACATGATGTGGATAATCTCTCTTTGGATGACTTTTTGAAACACTTTAGGGATTATTTCATTCCATCTATGTTACTCTTGGTTTGTATCAATGAGGACCTATATCTATAGAAGGGAAGTCAGATGGTAGTGTAATAATTAGCAAGGTTCACTGACCTTTCTCGTTTCTCCATATTTATGGTTCATGACCCTTTATTTAGGACTCAGACCATTGAGCAGGGGATACACTAGGATGATAGGGAATCAATGATATATTATTCCATTATAATTTATGATAGGGTACGTCAGAAATATCTTCTCATAGAGAGATTTTTTGATGAGAAGACACCAACAGTGGGAGCTACTAGCAGGCACCAGGTAGCTGAGTCTAGGTTAGTGGGTATACGATAGTTGTCATCAGGGCCCAATAATGCGAGAAGCATTTGGAGATGACCCAAGGATATTGGGTATGTGGTGAACGAATCCCATGGTGGATCAAGTAATCCCAGAGATAGACATTGTTATGCATGTGATGGCCAGGGGCATCTGGTGCAGGATTTCCTAACCCAATGTTCAGCATGTTGGGGGACATTTGAGGGATCACCAAGGTATAGGAAAAAGGTTTTATCAGTTTGGACCTTAGGGTGGAAGTTCTATAAGGGTATCAGGTTGTGAATTTGGTGGTGGGAGGAGGTTTGAGGAATTACGACCACCACCCATAGGTGGTCCAACACATGCTTAGCCAGCTAGCAGACAAGGATAAGGCCAACATTGGATGATAGATTCTAAAAACCCCAGTTCCCCAGAGATTATTTGAGGAAAGTCCTTTTTCATTTCCACTATATATGTAGTTCTGATAGAAATAGGTTCCATTCACTCTTTTCTTATCATAAACATTGTTTCGGGCACAAATATTCTGATGAATCCATTGGCTCGACCCTTACATTTAGATACTCTTATGCGAGGGGATTATCTGATCACACACTGGTTCCGATAGTTTATACATAATCCTAGAGGTGAGGGATTCAGATGATATATCCTAGTAGCAGCACTAAGGCCATACGATGTCATTCTGGGTATGGATTGGTTATCCAAAATCCATGCTTAGATTTACTATTTCAGGCACAGAGTGAGGTGTGTTTGCAGATATGGGACCTTTTTTCTTATGTTGTAAAAAATTTAAATACACACAGTGCAAGATGGACATTCATAGAGTCTTGTGAATCTGATTACTCACTAGTTGGCTAACCACACCCTTGGCATAACGGATAATGAGACTCTACAATTTCTTGCAGTGGTGAAGGATTATGAGAGCATCGTTTCCAAGGATGTCCCCATATTACCTCACTATAGAGTTGTAGACATCTTCATTGATCTTTACCCAAGGACTGCATCTATATATCATATGTCTCCCTCTGAGATTCATGATATAAGGGTACAACCAGAGGACCTACAAGAAGATGGTCCTCGTAAGGCCTAGTGTTTAACACTAGGTGTCCCTAGTATTGTTTGACAAGAAGATATATGGGGGTTTGAGGGTCAATGTGGTCTTTAGTTCTATAATCAGGAGACCGTGAAGAACAAATATCCACTGCTAAGAATTGAAAACTTCTTTGATCAGCTGAAGGGAGAGAGGTTGTTCTCGAATGTAGACCTCATGTCCGAATATCATCAGCTTCATATAATGAATGAAGATATACCAAAGTCATAATTCCAATGTTAGTACATCTAATACGAGTACTTTTTGATGTCATTTGGCATGACCAATTCCCTATTAGTGATCATGGGACTCATGAATAGGATCGTCCGACCCTACTTAGTCTTGTTCATTATTGTCTTTATTGATGAAATTCTATTGTACTCAGCATCCGATGAGGAAGACATCATACCATTTAGGATGTTCCTAGACACACTCTGAGATCCCCAACTTTATTCTAATCTATCGAAGTGTCAGTTATGGATTTGGGATGACCAATTTATAAGAAAGAACATTATAGAGGATGGATTTTCAGTGGACTGGGAGATGATTGAGGTATTTATTTCTTGGGATCTACCAAAGAGTGTGACAATGGTGAAGAGTTTCCTATGTATGCTTGGGTACTATTTGAGGTTTTTTTCAGAAATTTCTAGGGTAGAATCACCCTTGATTTCTTTTCCATGGAAGAGATATCCCTTCATGTGAATAGAGAAGTGCACATAGGGTTTTCAGTGGTTAAGGAAAATGTGAATGAGTTCTCCGATCATGAGACTAACAAAGGATTGAATTGGGTAATCAGTGTTCTATGATTTAATAGGGACCACACTAGGTTGTGTCCTGGTGTAGGGGCAAGCATTTATTTAAAATGGTTTTCAATAGTGTAGATGACATGAGATGAACTACGTGACCCATGATCTTGAGCTAGAAGTATTTGTTTTCCCATTAAAGATGTGGAGACAATACATTATGAAGGAGTGGTTTCTCTTATACTCTTACCACAAGATCCTAAAGTATATATTTTTTCTCAGAGGTATTTGAACATGAGACAATGGTGTTTTATAGAGTTCCTCTAGGACTATGAATTCAAAATTGTCTATAATCCTGGGAAGGGAGATGCGTGGGCAGACACACTCAGATGAAGATCAATCTTGTAGTTTTAGAGTGAGGAATCTAAGTTGTTGGCCGCACTATAGATATCATCTTTCATTGGTGATGGATTAGCATAACATCAGTTGATGGTTGTCACCCAAACTCTCTTATAGTGAGTCAGTGAGGCAAAAATTGGTGACATCGACTATGAGACCTACCGTTCTCAGTTTTCACAAGGGAAGTACCTTGATGGATATTTAATTGTTAGGGAGGATTACATTCTCATTAGGGGGCAAATAGTTGTGCCAGTGGTGTAACAAGATGTGATTATGATGGAGTTTCACACATCCCATTTTGTGGTACATCCTTGTATGGAGATGATGTACCGAGATCTCTGACATTACGTCTGGTGGCCGAGGATGAAGAAGTTGGTGGCAGAGATCATTTCTCGTTGGATCACATGTGAGTAACTGAAGGCATGGATCGGGATAAAGTATGGTTGAATCATCCACCTGAGGTTCTAGAGTGTTAGTGTGATGGGATATCTATGGCCTTAGTGATGGGTTTACCAAACACATCAAGGGGACATGATACAATTTGGGTGATCATCGAATGACTCACCATGTTGACCAACATCCTTCCTATTTGGGAGAAGAGATCAGTAGAGTGCCGATGATGCCTCTCCATTCAAGAGATAATTAGACTTCATGTGGTACCATCAACAATCATTTCATATTGTGATTCTCGTTTCACATATTCTCTATAGAACAGACTACATGAGGCATTCAAGACTATGTAACATTTGATCAAAACATTTCATATCCACATGGATGGCTAAATAGAGAGGACCAACCTGGTTCTAGAGGACATGCTACATGCTTGCATCCTGGACATCGGCCCTATTTGGGAGGATCACATTCCCCTGGTAGAGTTGTCAAACAACAAAACCTACAACTCCAACATTGACATGGAACCATTTGAGGCCCTGTATGGGAAACTATGAAGGTCACTTCAATGCTAGATATACCCTTGGGAGTCAACAATAATGGTTCCAGAGTTGGTATGGAATACCATAGAGAAGGTATATATCATCAAAGAGTAGATAATTACTAGACTGATTAGATATAAATTTTATTCTAACAGGAGATAGAGTCCCTTAGAGTTCGAGGAGGGATCACATGATTTCCCCCAGGTCTCACCTTGACTATAATTGCAGTGATTTGTCTAAAGAGAAAAGTAAACCCTGAGGTTCATCATCCCTCTTCATATTCTTAGTTGAGTTGGATAGGTGGTGTACCTCCTAGAACTATATCCATAGATTCATAGGGTGTATTATGTCTTTCATGTGTGACAACTAAGGAGGTACATGCATGATCCATCACACATCATCGTCTGGGGATGGATGGATGTTGATGATGAGGTTAATTTTGTGGGGTACCCGATAGAGATTGATGATCAATTATAGAATATCCTTAGGGGGTGGTTGATTCCTCTGGTGTGTGTTTCTTGGAAGAACGGGAATAACTATGAGAGAACACGGGAGGGGGAGGCTCAGATTCATGCTTAGTACCCGCATATTTTTATTGAGTAGCCCTTTTTTGGGATTTTAGGAACCCAAATTTCTATGGTGGGGAGAATGTAATGACATGTATTGTCTCTGGTTTTATATTAATAAATTAAATGTGGAAATTTTGAGACTATGCACTGAGAGGAAATGTGATTCTGAGTCCCGGTGTGCCTAGGACAGTTCAACAAAAACTGGTATGTTTTTAAAAGAATGTATAAGTTTTTATCATGGAAAAGTGGTATAAAATATAAATAGGGACAAAGATATGAAATCAGAGCAAATCATTTCATTTAGAATGGAGGGTTTAAGCTAGGAAAGAATTAATATTAGTCGGGGTGGGTCTTCAGTGAGTAAACCCGAAAAGAATGTAACCATAAATAAAAAAATAAAATTATTTTATTTTATACTAAAATCCTAATAACTCATATATGGTGACTCAGATTAGAAATCCAATACCACCGATGAGTTTATAATGTGGTCTTTTACTTCAACAGGGCATAACATCGATCGGTGCAGGTCGACAATGAAAGTTGTTTTTTGGATGTTTTAATGGAGAATAAAATAAACATAAAATTTTATTTTATTTCTTTGTGATTTTTTTAGTGACACAATGATGTTGCAATACCATGATGTGGAATACAATTTTATTTCATAAATGAAATAGTGTGGTGACGTCGCAACACAATCAGATAAAAAAGATAAAACACATTTTCTTCATTTAACAAATTTGTAGGGATACAAGATTTGATCTATATACCTAGAGAAATTTCATATAATATAAGGAGAAGAAATGAGTTGGAAAAACCTCTCATTGTATAACTACAAACGATGAGAAGATGAAGAATCGATATTTCTAATGGATGGATTGCTGACAATAATGAATGTTTCTAACTGATCGATACAAACACCATGTAGGGTTGGAGTTTCATTTTGACCTTCATACCCTGTTCATTATCTCTAAAAACATCATGGGTTAGTCAATGGATAGTGTAATCCATATATCATGCGTTATGTGGGCTGGGATGATAATTTTATGGGGTTTGTTTCATGATATTTCGATGTTAGAATTGATTTATTTTCACCCTCTGTTCCTCAATTCTAATGTGAGTGGATCGATGCATACATGAACATGGCCTAGATATTCACTTTTTGGGATTTCATTTATTTTTTCCCTTGTCCCATGTTCATCATTCTTCATGTCTTGTGATCTGAGACATCATTCCAGAATCCATGACAACACATGGAAGTGGAAACACAAGGTAGTGTCCGAAGGTAGAGGCTCTGGACATTTAGTTGGGGTGTGGTGAGGTCATGCCTGTAGTGGGAATGAAAATGGCAGATTCAGCAACAACACGATGACACAGCTAGTCTGGGCGGACCTAGTGGGTAGGCTTCCGACAGGGCGTCCAATGGAGACATCATTCTGTGTTCCATCTAGGACAATGGTGGTGGGATTAGCAGTGGAGGGAAGGCCTTGATCAGCTAGATACAAGGCCACCGGTAGGGTGGCTGGTGGTAGTGCGGCAGATACGGCCTAGTGGACCGTGTTGGAGGGAGAACCCATGGCTCTACCGTGGGCGTGTTCTGGTCATGCAGATCGGCCATGTAAACTATGAACTATCCATGTTAATTGTGGAGACAACTAGATTGTGGTTGGGTGACCACGTGAACCAGTAGAGGGCGCATCCAGGCGGGCTGTGTCTGGTGGAGCTGAGCTAGAATGCACGATGCGGTTCAAGATCAAGGAATTAAGCCTCCTGGGCAGCCCGACGGGCCAGACCACATGGTCGAACAGGCTTTTTAGGACCTTCCCATACCGAACCAGGTCAGGTCATGATGGACCCAGACCCAACTAGGCCCTTTTTACAAGTGGTTCTGTAACATTCAAACAAAATATTTATTTGATGATTCATCCACGGTGTTAGGATCCTTGCGATGAGATGATACTTTTTAAATGATCGGGTGTGTTTCTATTATGGACTAGTGTAGGTGCAGAGTTTATTTTGGTTATTTCCTTGAGGGTTTAGTGCAGAATTGCATCCAAATCACAGGACATCAATCTCTTCTATAGGGGAAGTCTCTGATAGTGTTATGACATCACCCCATGGGACTAAAGTAATCCTCTGTCACCCCAGATGGTGTTTTGTTAGAATTTACCTGATCCCCCAAGTGAAGGCCATTAATCCACCATCTAGATGGCCATAATGAAATATGTCTCAATATTCATGATGGATATCACCTGTTTTACGAGCCACATTCATAGGTTTTTTAATATTCATTGAGACTAATCCCCTACATCATGTATAATAAAAAAATAGGTTATCCATAAAATTTGGGAAGAACCCCCTAGCATGACCTTAACTATTGTATTCTCATTAGGAATGGCCCAAATTAGCGGGACCTATTTGGAAGAGACATCAATGACATCTGGGCTCGAGAAGTGAGTTATCCCAGAACAAGTGTTCCTTGAGATAAATCCTATGGTCAACGATCGATTGAAACATACCGTATTTACCTTGTGGCTAGTTATGAAAATACATGGACATTCTTGGTATGTGTTTTAGTGGAAGATACCTATGTAGAGATGATAGTGAATTCCTTTGGGTGGTCGCTTTTGTGGTTTCATGGTGTCCTACTGAGTATTGTTTTTCTCACCCCTACACGAGCTTTTCCCACATGTGTCGTGTGTTTTTCAGACGATCATTGATTTGGAGGAGTCTAGGGAGCAACAAGAATATGTGGTTCCCAATGAAATAGGACATATGAGGTGTAAGAAAATATAAATTTAAAAAATGAAACAAATATAACACCATAAATAATGATAATTACATAAAATTTAATTTCATTAATATTCGTGTAATAAAAAAAGCTAGATATAATTAAAATTTAATCACCTCATTATTAAAAACATATTTTCCCATACGAAAGTTGTTTAATATGAGGTAATAATGGTTGTTTATTGTGATCATGGATTAGGATTTTTCAGAACATTACTATAATATGATGAAAAATAATGCGATTGATGCCCTGAGTTGAATGGATCTATCATCCTTATGGATGATTTTGATTTAAATGGATCCAATCATAATGGACATGAAAAATATGAAAATGGGAATAATAAAACCATTTTCATCATCCCTTAAAAAATAAATTTTCAATAGTACATCCTTGAAATGATCAATAGGTCCAAATATATTATTTTGAGATATATAAAATGGTGGAGAATATTTTATATTTCATCTTTTCTAAAGATAGAGCTATATGTTTTGGAACACAGATATGGGTCCCATTAAAACTAGAACTAATGAGGTAACTGAAAGATGATGTAAATAGCTGTGCTTTCTCTATTCATCCAAGAACCACTAAAATATATAGATATTATAAGAAAAATATATTGTAGGATTATGTGAAGTGGGAAATTTTATAATTTTACCTCTCTTCATGGAATGAAAATATTCTAAATTTGAATGATAAATGTCGAAGGGCTTTATTAAACCAACTACATACCAATTTTGAAATGAAAAAAATGTAACAATGGATTTTGAAATATGGATATCAATGATACATAAAGGCCAAAACAAAATTTGGGTTGTAGTTGGCCCTCTTACAATGTTTTGGAATTTCATTTATATAATGTATGATTCCTCAATTAAACAACTCACCAGGTATATATGATGTCTATTGTAAGATGGTATAGAGTTTCAATATTTTTAGTGTTTGATTGAGATCCAAGGTTCACATAGTGGTTCTAGAGAAACCATAAGATAGAACATTATAGAGAGATGAGTTTTAGTGTTACATATCACAATAAGATAAATGGTCAGCCTAATAGAACCATCCAAACTCTAGAGGATATTTTGAGATTTGTACAATAGATTTTCAAGGATATATACATCTAAAGCTTCTTATATTATAGTTCTAATAAAATTTTAGATTTTATTCAATCATTAGAATAAAAAATTATTAGTATATGTATGTGATGACATGATGGAATCTAATATATTGGTTCTATTTGTGAGAAAGGAGGCTTATGATACCAAACAAAATCCAATAGGTGGCGCATAATATTCAAAACCATCCAATTTAATATAAATTCTTCATAAATATAAATGAAAATATATGCAGATAATCTTTGATGAGTCAAGGAGTTTGAGATTAGAGATAATATGTTCCTTCGTATATATAAATTTGAAAAAGTAATGAGTTTTTGGAAGAATGAATTCATAGTCCAGGATCCGTTGACCCTTATGAGATCCAAGATCACATCAGAGATGTGTCCTATCAACTGGAATCCCAACAAATCATTCCCATGTAAAATCTACTTTCCTAATATACCTCTTTATGTTTTACATACCAAACCCCTAACATGTATACCTTCCAAAGTTGGTACCCTTAGAGTTCAATATTTCAAATGTGTAATTTCTGTTGATGATCTTAGATTGTTGAGATGATTGTCTATGAACCCAAACAACTAACCTTGTCAAAGTGTTGTTGTAAAATAACAAGATTAAGGGAAAAAAATGGGAACCAGTTGAGGAAATGAAAAAAATGACCCTCATCTTGTGTATAGAATGATATTTTGGGGTGGTATTTCTTATCCTTGGAAGAATTTATTTTCCCAATATTTTATAAATTATATTCCATTATTTTTGTATAAATATATTATAGTTGTATAGAAACATGAAAAAAAGAGATTATTTTGTACTGATGTAGCATGTTTGATTTAATATAGCAGTAAAAACCCTATACATTAACAATATATCAATTTTATAATGAATATTAATATTAGTATATATTTGGTTTCTTGATAAATACTAATTTAGAAAGTTAAAAGATGCGATGACCTCAAATTATGGGACCAAATATTACAAAGTTTATTTACTTATGATTCTAAAGGAGATGGAATCATAGGGCCTTGAACATGACTAATAGAAATACTAGATTCAAAAAATAAATATTAATAATATTTATTTTGGGATATACTTAAGCTTATCAGGATCCTACAGGAATCCATGTTCACCAAACAATACCATTAAAGAACCACCATCACAGACACTACCCTTTGGGAATATATTAGTGTAATAACCCGTTATGTATCAAGACTATAGAAATATGAATTTTATATTCCCTAGTTAAGCATATTAATATTTTATTTAACCAATTTTATTATAAATTTAACAATTAATTAAAATTATGTTTTAATAAAATTAGATTTTGACACGATGAAATAAAAATTACATTCTTTGAAAATATATAGTTTTCAATAAAAGTGTCTTTTGGTAAAATCAAAATTTTAAATGTAAAGACTATTTGAAAAAAAATAATATTATAATATAATAATTATTCAAATATAAATAATAATATTATTGAACGATGTACATTGTAATTTTTATAATGGTCAGATAATGTTTAATATCATATAATCTAGTATATTTCTTTAAAAAGACTTCTACTTAAAATTTGAAAAAATAATATTTATTTAAATACTTTTATTATAAATTGTTTTTAAAATTATCACTTAAAACTATATGAATGTTTAATGTTTAATATTTTAATAATACAATAAATGTTTTTGTATAAAATTAAATGTGGAATCAATATACGGGGTAAATTGTTACATCATAATAAAACAAAATTGATGTAACAAATTATATAAAATGAGTCAATAAAAAGATATATTTTTCTATCTTAAAATAATTTTTCTTAAAGTTATATGTTTAATTTTTTTAACCCATAATTAATAATATAAATCCAATATTACATATTATGGTTTCAAAATTAAATTTTCAAGAACATATATCACTAGAAAATCAAAAATTGTATTTTTATGGTGAGGTTTTTATCAGAATAAAATATTTAAAAGGGCTATTAATTATTTTAATCAATAAGAGAATGTGTGATATGTTTTATGTTTTTTATTATTTTATCAAATATTGTCTAAACCCTATGTTTGGAAATTAATAAAAAATTCCCATCTTATAGGGAATAACGTCACACCCATCCTCACACTACAATTCTCCAAAAATATATTTTTCATGATGTTTCCCTCTATAAACCACTGTAAATCAACCATGTGGTATTATAATTATTTTAAGAACCTAATCCCATGATTTTAGAGGCTCCCTTTGAAGGTAAGGGATTTTATTATAATCCTTTATATTTAAATCAATTTCTCCTTACAAGGTATTTTTATTTCTATTTTATATCATTGTAATATATGAATAAAAATTCATTTTTAATAATTATGATGACCATGAAATGAGATTCCCCCATTCATTCCATTTTAAACTTCATTTGAATATGTATGTTATACCATCAGGATGAAAAAATTATTCAGTGATTTTTCAATGCCAAAAACTAGTGCATTGAATACCCATCCCCACTTTCACTCAATGATATTAATCAAGATGTAGTTATCCTTAATTGATAATGGAAATAAATTTATGTACCCAAGACTCTTTGATCATGGGATTAAATGTGATAAATCACATCCTTATATGGGAATATCTATGTTGAACACCAATTCAAGTAAAAAATATCAATGTGACCATTGAGTCTGGAATAATATATCCCTCCAGTACATTGGTAAATGTTTTTATATCATGTGATACCATGTATAGTGGATTTATAAATATCATAATAAAATTATGTTATGAATTCAAAATTGTTTTCCTTGAAGATTTATGATCATTTCATTGTTTATGTTGTTCAAAATTCCTCCATTTCTTTGATTTTATCATCTAATATCATTATTTGACATTCATGTTTATTAATATAAATCCTTTTAGGTCACCATGATATTAATTATGATAAAACATATTTCTTTAAAAACATTATGATATGTTTATTCTGTTACTACACTTTATTTCTCACCCCTTTCTTAAATACGTACCTAGGATATCCAATACAGTATTATAGGATCAGTGGAATAAAATTTCATGTTTTTAAGTTGTTAAATAACGCCAGTTTTCCCGTGTTTTTTTGTAATATTATGTATCTTATAAAACAAATACAATATCCCTCATGATATCTTATGGTATTATAATGAGTGAAATTATTAAATAAATATTGTAAAAAAATTCAAATGGTATGGGTTTTCATAGTTCTAACCTCCAATGAGAGACAATTTAGGTTCTATGAACACTTACGATAGTATAGAATAATCCCCCAAAATTTTAACCAATGTGGGAAGGTCATAATGTAAACAAATAAAAGATTACTCTAATTTAGCATACTCCTTGAACGTAATAAATGTTGAGTACATCTCACCCATAACCATAAAAAATGTTCATTAATAAAACTCAATGTATAATATATTCTTTGAATAACTTACTTTCTTTCATAGAAACAATAAATTACATGGAAAATATCATTATAACATCAAATCAAACTATATAACAATCATTTCCTTGTAACGTGATATAAATCTACATGAAAATTAACTTCTTCCATGACATAAAACTATATGAAAATGTAATATTCAGATGATGTTAATCTCTATAAAATTATAATCTAGAACCATATAACTACCAAAGATAAACCTATATTTATTTTAAATGATATTCATACTGTAATTATTAATTTTCTTGATAATATAACATTTCATATAGAACATTTGTGTTTAGTTTCACTATGTACTAGATACATATGGAAATTAATTTACAGAAAAAAAAATATTTGTCTAAAATCAATCCCTTGTAGAATCCTTTATATCCCATATCATAATATTTAATTATCTTAAGAACCTAGGGGATGTAAACATAAGATCAGTTTGACGTCAAATTATCATTATTTGAAAACATATCAAAATGTCATCAAGTGTAAACCCATAATTACAGAAGAAAACATTAACATGAGAGAACTTTATTATTAATAAACAAGGGATAATAATAATTTTCTATATATCATAATATAATTGAATGTAATATTAATAGAAAAAACATGTATCATTGTATAAGAGTGTGATATAAAATTGTAATGATGTAATAATGATACGATATCATAAGATCATGGAATTATAAATATGTTAAAAATATATAAATCTTGACATCATAAGAATGTTTTAAGGTTAAATACTAACAATATCATTGTAGATATAACCTTCTGGGGGATTGGTTTCACTCAACATTCTTACATACATAGTGGAACAATTCCCATATTGGGTTAGGTTCACTACAAAATCCCATAAATGACATATCATGAGATATAAACCATTACATATTATATTTGAGTGGTATATAATTCCACACCCACCAATCACATTAGATAGTGTTCTTACGATAACCACCCATTATTCAATAATCATTTCTCATGATTTTAATACATTTTATTGTATTGTTATATTATTCTTGACTATAGTAGTCGCATAAAGGAAATCAAAATATAATCATGAATATATATACCATATAATGAAAATAAACAATACAAAAAAACATAAGAGTGACGAAACCCCTGATAAATTAGTGGGTTTTATAATATTTTCTCAAAACATAAGTGATGTATATATCATAAGGATTCCATTAATAATATATTAAATAATTTAGTATGTTTGTATTTAAATATAAGAGTATAAGAAATTTTGTAAGGACAATTATTCTTATTTTTAATTTAACTAGTAAGGTTTCAATTATCATTATTCTTGGTTTTAAAAGGTACCATTGGTTTAAAATAATTTATTGGGTTTCTACTTTTACTAAAATAAAAATATAATATTTCCATTGGTCATTATTTAAAAAAAGATGTAATTTTTAAGGGAGTAAAAAATATTTATCAACCCAATCAATGGAAGTTATAATAAACTAGGAATATTTTAATGTAATATATATAAAAAATATGGAATAAATAAACAAGAATTATGTTGATAAAAATGGTGATGAATAAAGATACTTCATAATATAGAGGTAAAATGTGTGGCGTATAAATTTCAATTTTCATGTTTTAAAGAAATTTGATTAAACTTTTTCATCATAAAAAAAACACCAAAATCAAAAAATAATTGCAATAATTGAAATAATAGGCGATAATATATAATTAGGTATCCAATTAAAAAGAATACTATCGTCGGGAAATGAAATTATGAACAAAGAAAATAAACCATAATTAAATAGGATGAGAAATATTCACAATAATGATATACATATTGATAATGAAAAAGATGAATGTAATATCAACAAATTGAAGTAATAAATTTCCCTAGAGTGTAAGGTAATAATAAGTATAAAATCATCATGATGAAGAATGATGAAGATAAATAGAATGTTGAATATAATACCTAATAAACTATAGAGAGGGTATTTGAGTTAATAAAATTCACTACAACATTGTAAAAAAAATTGAATTGTAAATAGAAGGTAGGTATAAAATTAGATATATTTCTAAATACCATAGATATCATGTATTTTAACAAAAAAATTTAATCTATGTACTATAAATGTACGAAAGATCAGAGATAACTGGTTATTACAAATCATATATCAATGAAATAAAATTTAGATCAAAGAACTAGTAATATGTATTATACCATAGTAAAATGCACCTTATCCTCATGTATAAAAAACATAAATATCAGAATAACTAATTCAAGAGAATTATTAATAACAATAATTATTTATACTCATTATTTTTAAATCGTATCATAAATGTCTATTCGTTTTTTAGTATATTGAATATCCACATTGAGTAATCTTTTTTGGGAACTAGTTTCATAATAGATGTTTCATTTACTAATTTTTTACCTTTTTTTAGTACTGTAAATTAATATTTTTAATTATTTATAGTTTTATAATTTCATTCATGGAATGTTTTAGTTATCATCATTAAATGTGAAATTCAAACAATATTGTTTTTTATTATTAACAAAAAAAATGATATATCTTAAATCATTACTTTAGTATCAATTTTACAATCCAAGTTCTAGAATAACTATATTATTTACTTATTTTGATCATATATTAGAAGTTTTCTAGTTACCATAGTCTTCCAAAATATAATTTCATAGTTTTTTATATGTGTAGTCAAATCGACCCATTGAAAAACATACCTTAATTTAATTGATGGTTACTAAGAGTTCAAGTAATAACATAACTATACAAGATGTATAATGATGTTAATTATTATTTTTGGTGTCATATTATTGAATTTTAAATAAATATACTATAATTTAAGGGATATAGAACCATTAAATGTTATGTGTAAGTTGTTTTTATACTATAATACATCTTTTAGACATTTTTTATTTACAATAACTTTTAAAAGATATTTTTTATAGGTTTTACAATTATTGTTAATAAAACATCAATAATATCAAAAATAAAAAAATTCCATTAATACCATTTGTATAACCACAAAAAATAATCCATTAATTTAAACACAAAAAATTTCTACATGGAGGTGGTAACCCTTGTAGATGCACAACTAACGTTTTTGTTTTTAATTAAGGGAAAAGGATCAATGTAGTTAATGACTACTACCTTAGAATTAAATATTATGTATAATTGAACTAATAAATTCATTATATAACTATGTGAATATTACAAATGAAAATATAAATTAGAAATGATGAATAATTATTAAAACAAGTTCTCACTATGAGAATATTGATTTTTACATGAAGAATTCTTTAGAAATGGAATGATTAATATAATTCATTATGACTAGGAGAATAGAGTAGTGAAGTAATTTTATATGAAAATGGAAAGGTGCATTGTTTCAATAGTAAACATAAAATAGGAGTTCCTTGAAGGAGTGGTAGAATTCCCCTTTTAAATGTGGTGAGAATGAATGTTTTGTAAATACCATTAACATTAAAAAAAATTCATTAAATTATTGAATGATAAATGACTAAAAAATTAATAGTAATATCGTTGTGTAGAGGATAAATTCAATAATATCATAAATATAAAATTATTATATTAATATTAAAATGATTCAATATGTTTTTCCCTAGATTTATTACTTTTATCACTTTAGATTATAACTTGAAAAATAGATCATTTTCATGTAATTTAGCCATTGTTCCTATAAATATAATGTGGCATATTAAATAATATGGAAATTATAATTCAAAATATTAAATTAATTTTTTTATATTGACCTTTTAAATATAATAATATTTTTTAAATTTTTTTAATACATATTGTATTAAAAACATTGATCGATAAAAATGTAACATAGAGTCTAAAATATGAAAAAATGGTTTTCAAAATGTTTTCTTATTTTTTTCAAAAATTAAAATTATATATTCAATTTATAATATAGTATTCATAAATATCTAAATCATAAATATATATTTATAATGAAATAAAATAGTGCTATATATAAAAAACATTTTTCACAATTCACATATGAGTCAAATGGGTTAGAAAAATTCATGAATTTCTCCATAATATATAATTTTGATAATTTAAATTAAAAAATTAATATCAATTTTTCAGACATAAATTATATAATATATAATATAACCTTTTAAATGAAAATAGATAATATTACATAATTTGTTTTTAAAAAATTATTTTAAGGCATTAATTGTAAATAATATTATTCCATATAAATTTATATTTTAAAGGATATTAATTCATTATTTCATATAACATATAAAATGTATTAGGGTATAATTTTTTGGGTAAAATTTATAATACTTATAAAGACATATTTTGTGGAAAAATATTATTATTGTTATTAAATAATATTTACTAAAGTCCATTTAGAATCTAAAACCAACATTTTAAAAATCCATTTATTTTATTATATTGATATTCAATAGAGGCATTTCTATTATTATAATTTTATTTATCTAATACTCTAGGGATCATTTTGGTTTTTGGTGTCTGAAATAAGTTATTGATCACAATGTTATTTTTCAAAAATTATATAGTAGAATATTCTCATGTTATGTTCTCCATATATCACTAAAATGTGTCATCAAATTTTTAATTATTACCTACCAATGAAAAAAATAATGGTATCTAAAAGCTATTCATAGATCATAACTCAATTTTTGATGACGTTTTCATGTTAACTATGTTATGATCGGCTAGTGCACAAAATTTTTTCATCATAATAGAAATTTAACAAATGTTGAGTTTAACCAATTTTGAAAAATACCCCAATATAATTGGAGTAATTTTTCTTGGTGAGTATATAATCACCCATTTTACAATAGGTGATAATGGGTTGATTATGTAATTTAAACGTGTCTCACCAATCTTGAAAATTATTATTCTCTATATATTGAGAAGGAAAATTATATCCCAATATAAAAATAAATTTAACAAAAGGAAGGATAAGAGGATTTTATGTGATTAAAATAGCTATATTCATATAATAGTGATGAGTTATATACCTCAGAAAACATAATCATAAAAATTGAATAAATTAAAATCTAATCGTTGAATATACTATTTTATTTCCTTCCCAAACATGTAACTACAATAATGATGATTTAATAGGAATAAAATTCAACACTTTAGATTTCATTATAGGATTATTGGAATTCCTCACATCACATCACTTTTAGAACATATTTATTTAATTGTTCTTGAATTTTTATTCCTTTATTCCATTGGACTTGGAAGTTATTGTTTTGTCTTTTTGACTGAAACCATTTAAATAGTGAACTATTTCATAATCTACCAAAATTACTCACATATAAAACATCGTATTTCTAATCGAATATAATGAAGATAATTTTTCCCATTATGTTAGCTAAACTCCTCCTTTCCCCACAACATATTATTTCTTCATTCCTCCTTTAACATAAATCAAACATATTATGGTTCCAGAATTTATTCAACTTTGGTTTTCTACACCCATATATTTTACATTAAGGTGGATAAATATTATTTCTTTTATCATTTCCATTAAATAAACATAAATGAGATTCTATCTTATGTTTCTTTATTGTGTTTGGAAACAACACAATTTCACATTTTTAATCATAATTACTCCTAAAAAGATTTTAATAGTCATAAAATTTATTATTCTAGCTCTTATACCATTTGTTTTATCATTGTGAAAATCTATAATTTTTTCATGACATCTATTGTTAACATTTTTATTAGGGTTTCATCCATTACTAAAACCTATAATGGTTACCTTAAGTGAAATATAATTAACACTATAATAGGTTTACCATTAATTAACACATGGAAAATAAACCCAAAAAATTCATAGTCTCTAAAACAAAACTATAAGTATTTAGATCAACTTTAATATCATAGGGTTCAATATGTATTTCGTTAGGTTGTGATCTCTCTTACATTTTTCTTCATTTCATTTGTAAAATAAATCCTTCATAATGGGTTTTAATGACAATTTGGGATTCCAAAAATATCCCAAGGGTTTTACTAACATAATTGAAGTTATGCCTCTATAATAAACCATGAGATGATAGAGTTAATATAATATTTGACCCATTCAAGGTTATTATTCCTAAGTACATCTGTTCTAAAGATTTAATGTAATTTTAGTATAAAGATATAAATTTTATTTTTTGGGAAACCTGAAAACCTCAACATGATCTAAATTTCAAGATTTCATACTATACATACAATTATACCAAGACATATCCACATATTGTTTTGAGTGTCTCCTTGACATACTCATTTTGGTTTGGTTTTTAATAATTCGATTGACACATTATTTTTTGTTTTCTAAAAATAATTGTGTAAGTGTTTCATATTTAGTATGTCACAATATTTATGTCATAACTGAATAAATAATTATTTCATATTTAATAACATTTTATATTGGAATGTGAAGAATATTATATTCAGTTCATCTATTTATGTGAAAACCGAATTTAGTTGTTTTGAGGGTGAAAAATTCATTGAAATAGTAATGAGTTGTCCATGTGACATTATAGATTTCTCCTTAAAGTCACCTATGAATTATGATGAAATATAATGGTCAAATGATGAATTATAATAAAACATGATCCATTGGATAGATAAGAGAATTATCTGAATATAATTAGTTTTTAAGGATGTTTGAAATGGATTTTTTGGTGTGATAAAAATTTATCAAAGTTGTTGTAGTAGTTTAGTAACTATACAATATATTGATTTGGAAATATGTTAGTTTTTATTAACTGAAATTTATAATGATATAAGAATATGTATAAACCTATAAATATATAAATTTTAGTAGTTCACCTTTATCTAATCAGTCTACATTGAAGGTTGAAAGGTGTTTTTGATGGTCAATAATTTATATGATTATCTACAATGATGTTTTTGATATTTAGTTTTGATAGAGTATTATTTCTTCTATTTCTTCAAAAAATTAGGCATTTCTGATTTAAATATATTCTATTCTTCATCTGTTTGATATATATCAACATTTCTTAGGTATTAGACTTCTAGGTATAAATATGGATCAAATTAAATGGTCCTTTATAAAATTGTTTAATATTTCAATAGTAAGATAATAAGATTTTATCTAGACATTGTAAAAATGTATGGTTCATCTACCCTACATTGGAATCAAATCATAAATATGACACTTTCTCTCAATATTATATGTTCGTATAAAAGTATTTTATACAAACAAATGTTGATAAAGAAAAAAACATTTGGATGAAATTATTATTATGAAAACCCAATTCTACATTTGATTGTAATAACAGTGAACCCTATATTTTTTATGAATTTGAACCCTATTATTGATTGAAAAGAAATATCAGTCACTGGAGTAAAAGAAGATTTTATAGCTACATTATATATTGTCATGTTCTAATAACAACCTCTTCATGTTTGGTCTGCTACCAAAGTGTAATGTGTTTTTGTTGTTCATTCTTCATGAATATACATATATCGATGAAATATTTCTACAAAAGGATTGGATTCCTCATGTTTGGAATGTTTCTTGAACAATATGATGAATATACCATCCTAAAAATTTTCACAGAATCCTATTGTGAATTTATTTACAAGATGAATCATTATAATAATATGGGAATAATGTGGTATATGTTTTCCAAAATATCGTAGGAACCTAAACTATGATAGATCGAGATATCTCTATACATGAACTGCTAATTAAATATTAAATTAGGTGAAGGTTCACTAATTGAGGAAATCGATATTGGGAAACATAAAATCTTATGGAATCTCTAGATGAAAATAATGCATGCTTGCATATAGTTTTTGATGAGAAACATACTTCATTCAGAATTATAATTATAGGTTATCCAAAAAAAAAACATTCATGAGGTTCTTGTCTACCTAGTTATTTAAATTCCAATAATTCTCAAAATAGATGAATGGTGCAAAAACTAAAATATTGAAATTATGGCCTTAAAATGGAATGAATCTATTTTTTGAAACTCATTAAAGGAAGAGCATGATATTCATACTACATTATCATGAAATATAATGCACTGAATGGGAGATGATATAGTTTTTGAATGGTTTTCCAGAGATGTAACAGAGATTATCGATTATAAAAAAGTTGAAATATCTATTATTTTGGATATTTCATAAGCATGTCGTGACACTATGTTATATTTCTCTCTTAATATTCACAACTATTAAATTTATTCATAGAAAACCCACCTAAAACTATCAGTTGGATAAAATCTCAAAATATTAAAGGACTGTGGTTGAAAAATTGTAAATATTTTGGTGTAATATTTAATGTGAAAAAAGAATTGGTTTTTTTCACATAATTTTTAAAATGATGTCATAAGGAAATATATTATTCAAATTGAAATATTTTAATTGATATGGAGGTTTCTATTCTAGATTTCATGAACTATTTTGAATATGTTCAAAGATGTTTTAATTGATTAAAATGAAATATTTAAATTATTCAAACACTCCTACTACTATAGTGATGTTATTGGGGGAATGTTTCAAATTAATTTGAAATTTTTTTCTAAATAATTATTCTACTGGAGGAATCGAAAAATGTAATTCTATTCATCTAGAAATTTGTGGAATCTCATTCATTAAATTTATTTTAAATATCTTAAGGAATATGAGTATTTCTACTACTAGATATTTATTATTTATGTGTATTTCATTATTCAACAGATGAAGATACATGACTAAGTGTAGAGATATTATCAATATTCTAAAAGTAATATGTTGAAAATATTCATATTTTTTTTAATGATTTCACAGAGGGAATTTAAATACTTTATATCACTACATGAAGGAACAAAAATGGTATAGAAGGCAGTGGTCACGAAGCCCAATCAAATATAATAAACATTGAGATAGTAATGGCTAGCCAAATACCCAACATTCTCTTACTAATGTAAAAAATAGATTATAAACATATAGTGTGAGTATAAGTTTTTACTAATAAGGATAATCCATAGGGATCTTGATCGAAACACAATGAATGCATCCAAAATCATAGTGAAAAATAGTGAATTTTTTTTCACCTAAATAGGTATACTAAATTCCCAAACTCACATGGCTGAGGTGGTGTATTAAATCACAGAATATACCTAATATAATATAGTTCACAACCACAACATGTGAATAACATAGTATTATACTCAACTAAAGATAATGTCACTCAGACTCCCAACATAAATTACTAAGACCATATATCCTATTTGCACAATAGAATATAAAATAGATGAATTAAATTAATTATTTACATTGTTATTTCATAAAATTAATTAATTGATTGACATTTTTATTATTCAATCTTATATTATAGTAATTATTAGTGTACTGTCCATCACCTCTAATAATAAGTCATAACCAAGGAAATGGATTATCATGATTAACATAAATTATGAATTTTTATTCCCTATCAACCAACCCCATGATTTATGAATTATTTAATTAAATATTATCATCATTCCATAAAAATATATTCTAGGAAAACCATCCTAATATAAAACTATGATTAAACATGTAATAGAGCACATCCACCTGCCTCATTTAGTGGGGAAAGGAATGGAGATAAAATAAGGAAATTTTACATTAGACATTAAATAGATTCACACAGTAGAATACCAACATTTTGTTATATCATCAATGGGTACAATTATATTTAACATAGTCTATCTCCTCTCATCCTATGCATGAATCCAATAAGGAGATACCATGGAATATCACCATCAAAATTTTCATCTACTACCAAAATGTTTGGGAATCCCTAACCACATACCATATAATCCATTCTAGGCCCATCAACACCAGTATCACATCACATTCCGGCCTCCCTACCCTATATAAAAATATCCAATTTGGGTTACGCATACTATGCTCACACTACATGGATCATATTTAGATCACATTAAAGTGAAACATTAACACACTAGAAAAAATATGAAAACTAGGCCCTATAAATAAGGCATCCAAGATTACCATAAAAAATAAACTCTCATGGATCCAAAACAAGGAACTCTACCTTCAAAAAAAGGAAACTCCATCCACAAAAAAATTCATTATCACACAACCAATTAATATTCCAACATGAATTAATCAAAACATTTATTAATTGGTTCAAACTAAAAAAACCCTAAGGGACTATTCTGTATTGGTATATCAATTGAAAAAAATTATATTATCATTTTTTATGGTTTCAACAATGATTATTAGATATATTTTCAATTAACAATTTATTATTACTATAATAAATAATTTCCCTACTACAATTCAGTAATCAATTCAATTAAACATGATAAATTTCATTATTTGAATTGTTATCAAATTACAACTCTAACCAATCTCATTGAATAAGCCTATTTATTTATCAGAATACTTATTATTAATTAATTCTAGATTTATTATCTTCAAAAAAATTCCTAAAGACCCACATGATAACAAAGCATACAGAATAGATATCACACTATCTAGAAAATTATGAGGCAACCCACTATCACGATATGAAGTAACAATATCGATCAATATCCAATTTCATCAATCTGGATCAATATTTAATATTTTAATTTCATTTCCATCCAAATGGATAAATCATGATAATTTGTTTCACATAAAATAGATGTGAATAATTGATTACCCTACCTCAAATTTTTGTCGATGTACTTTTCATGAGAATGTACCATGGTGTGGTTCTCCGATCACCTCTCCTAATAAGAACTACATCTATATATGAACACTAAGATACAAATATAGTAACAAAATCAAATAGAACCCCAATTAAAAATAATGGATATCAAACATCATTACATGTAGAGATGATATATAAGGAAATTAGATCAATCCCAAAAAAAATCTAGAAAACAAAGTATAAACAAACATTGGATCAGCATGGATCAACATATAACAATGAAAATATACCAAGGATGGATCCCCCGTGATTGCAATCCAATACAACAATGGAGAGGATTTTCAAATTCCTTGAATGAGAGTGTGATCCATTATTGACTTAATGTTATGAACAACCCATGATGCTATAAACTCTTATAAAAACAATATTTTATAGAATTACAAGATGTGTTATTCCATTTCACATAATTTAATCATTAGGTTTATATTGATTCTATAAAACACATCACTTTTTTATTATTTAAACCCAAAAATTTTCAAGTCATCAACCCTCCCAACACTAGTCGTGAAACTCACATACATGAAATTAAAGGAATACAGAACGTGAAATCTCCCTAATTCTTATAGTTTGAATCCTAAAGCCTCCATATGAATTCCAAGATTCCTTTAGCATCTTTATCATTGGAAACCCATAAAGTGTTAGACCACAAGGATTTTGGACCTTACATTAGATACCACTCCACAAATTCTCATCCTTGACCATCCAAACCAAACATGATTGAAAATGAAAATGGGTTGTCCAAATAGAAAATTCAAGAGACACCTCACAAAGGTCTCACCATCATATGAACTCAAGCACCTCCTCAAAGGAATAATATTCAAACTAAAAAACAAATTATACCAACACTTAAACACTTTTAAATGGGAGATACTACTCAAATGAGAGTAAAGAAACAAAAAAAAAACAAGAGGAAACCATCCACAACTCAAAATTTCCTCTCCTATATTATAGTAGCATTACTAGCAAATAGATAATGATTAAACAAAATTGGTTACTTAAGGAACATCTGCAACACATGTTCCATGAAACTATCCTCAATGCCACAGTTCCTAAAAAATACATGAACCATGGTAATAAATAATTCACTAAACACCTTCTCATGGAAGTCTTGGGTCTCCATATACTGCGCCTCAAAGGTCGTATCATTATCAACATAGTTCTAAACATAATTGATTAAATGGGAGTCATAATGAATATAATGACGGAGCTATGACAAGTGGAAAACAATATGTACGCATATTATCTATGGGGAATGTCAAATCCGATATGGAATGACTCCTAGACGATCCAACAACTCAAATTTCTCGACAAACAAGGGAGATAGATTACTCCAATCACGAAACTATTACTTCCAATGATAAAGTGTTACCTTCATGAAAACATTATCTTTATCATAGAACACCATAAGTATCCTCCTATGATAATAACATGATTTATTGAAATATTATACTTATTTTATAATATTCTTTTTCCTAAACCATCTCTATTGTATTATGTACTAGTTCCATCCTAAGAATTGATTCATCTTCGAACATAGTCCTTCCCAATGGAGAACCAAAAGGTGGATAATATGATGTTTCAAAAATTTCCATACCAATGGTGGATTTGAAAATATTATTTTAGGAAAACATGACCAAGGGTAGTTTCCTTATGAAAGAACTCCCAAAATTCAAGAAAAAACTGAATCAATTGTGTTCAATAGTTGGTATCATCTTCTCTATATGACCATTAGTTTGACGTTGAAAGTGGGTGATAAGGAATAATTCATAACACAAAGAATGATTGATACATATCCACATAATGGATTTAAAATGAGGAATATTATTAGAAATGATCATCCATAGGACTCCAGGGATTCACACTATCAATTTTTTATACTTGAATGAAAAAAAAATGAGATGATGTCTGTGATCATTATAAAGTGAGTTTATTTAATAAAGAAAACCATTATGACATATATAGAATCATATTCACCATGATCATGAGGAAAAATGATAAGAAGTCCATATATATTTCCTCCCACTTCAACTAGGGAACATATAATAGTAAGAGAAACCCACCGGGAACACAATGCTCGAGATTCACCATTAGTCAGACCAAAAAACCAGAAATATACTCTACAACTACACACATCAACCCTGGCCACAAAAACTGACCTTTGAAATCATGGTACATCTTGGTCATGTCGGGATGTACCACCAATGGTGAATTATGGAACTCACATAGAAATATCTCACTCATAATTAATGGATACAAAAATACTACTAGGTAAAATCACCTAGTATTATCCACCCTCATACCAACCATTAGAGGATTCATAAAAAAACATATTTTCTCTCTTGAACTCCATCTATAAATCCCCCAACTGGGAATCTTCCACTAGCTACGACAAAGATGAATTCACAGTCATTTTGAATAGACAACCACTAACTCCATCATATCACACATCATGATGTGTCCCTAAGAGATCATCTATCACTACTTTGTAATATTTAGATTCAGACACGACTTCACTATGATAATTTTTTCTAAACACATCGACTAAAAAATTCCCCCTTCCCAATGTATATGAAATTTTAATTTCATTATCTTTCATGAATTGCATCCATTGACAATGAATCAAGTTCAATTCCAACTAGTATAATACATACCTCAATATATTATTGTATGTAAGCATGACAAAATTCATAAAGATTAGGTAACTTCACTAAAAATTAAATGTAACTCTATTTTCACCATCTGGAGAGAATGGGTGGTATAGTTATTGTCATGTGGCGATAATATTCAAGACACATAAGAAAAAAAAATAACTCTACTACATAATAATGCATCCCAATCCAACATGTGATGCATCATAGAAAAAAGTAAATTGTGCCCCATTTACTCGTAAAAAAAATTTGATTGACGAACAACTTATCATCCAGTTTCTCAATGGGTACCTGACATTGGTAATCCATATGAACATATGATCCTTTCAATTCATGTCTATCAGAGGAGTTCTAACCCAAGATAAATTGGATATGAACCTTATCTAATAACATTCAATACCATGGAATCTTTATACCTATGACATTGTCTTGGGTGAAAATTAAGACAAAAAATCATCTATCTTTTAAGGGTCCACTATTAATCGATAATGGAATACCACATGGCCCATAAAATAGAATTCATGATCCCAAAACTCAAACATTGCCAATATCCTGACCAGATTCTTCTTATGAAGAACTCCAAAAATGGTACGCAGTTGCTATGAAATCTCCTCATTTGTCACATATATCAAAAGAATATCATCAATGATAACTATCATAAACATCTCTAGGAACTCTCTGAACACTGTGTTCATCAACAATATGAACTTAGATGAAGAAATCATTACATAGAATAAAATCACAAAAAAATAAAAATTCCAATAATGTTAAAAAACTACTCTACTGAATATCCCCATCCTTGACCCACATATGATGATATCCAAATAGAAATTATATCTTCAAGAGACAACATTATCCCTTCATATGATCAAATAAACCACCATTCAATGGAAGTGGATTTTAATTCATCAATATCACTTGTTTCAAACAATGATAATGGATACAAACCCATAAGATTAAATTATCCTTATTTTCTAATAAATTTTGTGTTCCCAAAGGTGATAAACACTAAACAAATAATACCTTCCTACAATAGATCATTTAATTATACTCATATATCTTTCAACTCTGAAGAAACCATCCTATATGGAGTCATAGAGATCAGAGACATGTATAGATCTACCTCAATCAGAAACATGATCTCTTAATATGGGGGGACACCAAAACCACTTCTGGAAAGACATTATTGTACTCTTCCTAAACCTTAATAAACAAAAACTACTGAACCTCTGACTTGATTAGCATCAGTTCATCCCCAAAATAAGATAAGTATGTAACACACCGCTTACCCATTCATGTTAGACCCTTTCCAACACACACCACAAGATCTCCATCAACATTAGAGAACATGAACTACCTCATGATGAAATCCCTAATTTAATGCACAAAATCCAACAAATAATTGCTTATGATAATTTTATATTGTTGTATCCATCTACATATGATATCTCCTAAAACATTGTGGTTCCCCAACACTACCTTACAGTCTGTATATATATCAAACCAGTCACCTCAACATCTAATCAACATAGTCAAAGAAAATGGCACTATAAACCTCTGTACCCCAAGTCCCAAATCAAGTGAAAGGGTAGGTTATACAATGTCCCATGTCACTCCTAAATACAAAAAATAATTGACCCATGTAGAAAATAGGAAAAGGGTAATTCAAATGATCTCTAGAGTATCAGGTGTTGGAAATTCTAATCCAATATTCTAACCATGGCATACTCCACATCCTCTATGACCTTACTGAAGACCACCTCCATGTAAATTATTTTATGTATTTGGAAAAGAGTCATTTTGGGGTTGTCTTCTTCCATCACTATCACCTTTATAAGGGTTCCAACATAGAGAATCTTATTTCTTTCTGAGCCAAAACTACCTCAATAGTGGAACCGAAAGAGGAAAAACTATCAGAAGTTCACTACTACGAAATGTTTAGAATTATTTCCAAAAATGACCTCATCCTGCATAATAAAAACACAAGAATAATAAATTTTTTAAGTTTTGAGGGTCGCCTCCCCTAGAGTAATGGGAAGATGACGAGTGGGACCTACAACTGGATGAAGAAAAACACTTCTTCCCTGAAAACTGTGAACCCTAGACCATAGATCTGATGTGTGAGAAATCTTGAAGACACCCCTCCCATAATTACTCAATCCTAGATAGAATATTACATATAACTACTACTCTCAACATCACCTTGATACTTGTGTTTATCATAAATGGTGTGACTGGGTGCTAGATTCAGGGCTGAAAAGCCTCCTTAAAATTCATATCCATTACCTACTTATATAGAAATATGTCGAAATCATATCGTATAAGGGTTCTGGAATGGATCCTAAACAATGACACATTCGGGATACCTTTCTTATGGGTATGTATCTCCAAGATACTGGACACCATTCCAGTTAAAGAAAGAAACTCTACTTTGAACTAGTCTCAGAACATCTATCATGAGACTACAACCTCCTCACAAACCCTATGTAATAAGAACTACCAATTATTCACTGCACAATGTAGAATCATTATAGAAAATGAAACCCAATTCTCCTATTCATAACAGATTGAACTGAATGATATCTCATTCTCCTCCATCCATTATTACATGACTCCATCTAAAACAATTCTCTCATACTTTTGGAGACTCTAGTGATGAAACTCTCATAGTGTATTTATCCATGTGGGATTTGCATCCATCTCTATAATTCTGTGATCTATTTGATCATCTTGTTGAAAAAGTACAGTGTGGAACCTTTTTGTATATCGAATTGGAGATTTAAATGCATGAAGGGAAAACATTTAGAGATCGTTAACCAATAACATGGTATATTTAATGTTAGGCCATAAATCCCAATTTCCCAAAGTGGATTCCTTATATTAAATAATTGGTATGATTATAGATAGGATTCATCTTGAAAGACCAAATAGTTTTGTAGTTTTGAAAAACAAGATACAAAAAAATATATTTACATTACATCACGATATAAAAAATAACATAGCAACACCATTGGAAACATCCAAAACATGTTGATTATTCCTCCAAATCATTCATATTAATATTCAGCTTATTATACAGGGGGGAAATAAAATATATTAAAGTGGGGACCTCATATGCCATGTAAGAGTAAGTAATATAGTGGAAGTAATGATAAAAAAACATTAGGCATGGTGAATAACTAAAAACTCATTCCTAAAAAAATAAACTTGTGCATAATACATCATGAATGAAAGAGGATTACATAATTCCATATAAACAAATATAAGATAATTAAACATAATCATAGATATTATACAAGTTTAATAATCACATGGTTTATCATTTAATATTATTATAATTAGGTAATGTATATTGTGGGACATCTGAAACATATTTTCAAGGCCTCATCTAATACAATGGAAACTAATAGAGTAAGGCCTCAATCAAAACCCAATTATGTTTTGTCTCATGGGAACTACCAATGAATTGAGGTTCTATAAGGAACTCAACAATCGATTTCTATGTCCAATTTATTCCTCAAATGAATGGAAATAAATATAAAAAACATGAACATATCCAATGAATTTCCCTAATCAGTATACATAATAACTAACCATTCTGATTAGTATGGAGAATCATATCACGATAGCAAATCCACAAAAAAAATAATTATAAAAAATTTAATAAAATATAGGTGATTAAAATCCTAAGAGGTTTATCCAAATAAAATATTATATGCAATAAAAGTTTTGAATTTTTTTTAAAATTATTTAATAAAATCATTGAAAAATAATTGAGAGTAATACTCATTTAACATGAAAAGAATTGTTCTTTTGAAAAAATATATGAATAAAACTATAAATGTTCTACGAAATATTTTAAATGAAAAAATTAATGGTTTTAGAGAAGTAATTATTGAACAAAATAAATTATAGAGTGCACTAGAAAATATAAGACAAATCTGTACATTCCCTTTAACTAGGATTTTTAATTGTGAATAATTGAGAGTGAGATCCTTTTAAAACACGTCTTTTCAAAAGTAGTAAAGATGAAATGATCATAAAAAAGATTCTGGAACATATAAATCGATTTTATAAGAGTTAAATGAAATAAATGAAGAATTAAATTTATTTATAGATGAAGAAATCACAAACCGAATGAAAATTGTAACACCCCAAGCTTCCACGGTACACTTCTCTTTGAATAATATAGTAGCGTGTGTTGTACGCAGCTTTGAGTTCTAACACACACCACAACCAATCAAAGTAGCTGTTATGAATAGTAATACCTAATTTTTTTGAAATTTTATAAATTTTATCTTTCCAAATGGACTTCATTTTTGGATTCGGAATATCGAAATTAACCTATGTTGAATTTTTGGTATTTTTCTGAGAACTTCCAATTTTTTTGAATAGTGAAAAATACTTAAAAACAACTTTTTTAATAAAAATAATTTATAGTGATAAATTATACTATTGATTGGTTTTAAAGTATAATTAGAATATATTTTTATCATTTTATCCAATGGTGGTCATTAGAATTAATTTCACTTTGAAATTGGACATAAACAATTGTCAATCTTTTGATATATATTATTTCTTAAAAACACGCTATTTTTTGTGACAGCGGGAATTAATTATAAAATTAATTAATGCAACTTATATGTTTGGAATTTTGTAAAATAGACATCATTTTTGAATTCTGAATATCAATTATAGCTTAAGATGAAATTTTGGTGTTGTTCTGAAAAACATCAATTTTTGATGAATAGTGAAACCACTAAGTGGTAGTTAAAAAACTGATTTTTCATTTAAATGAAACATTACCACTTCTGTGATTTGATTTTCAAAAATCCGACATACATGGTTGTAATTAGGAAGTATAATGTGGTTCAATGGGATTAAAATAATTTTTTTGGTGAATAGTAACTTTTAAGTTTAATTAATCATGATTAAAGGTAATTAATGAAATTTAAGGTAAAAATGGTATTATAAAAATATGAAAATACCTTTACACTTGTCCTACCCCTATTGGATGAGTCATGTCTGGAAAAGACAATCCATGGGTCAACTTGGGGATCCCATGGAGCCACTTTGGTAGGAAAATGACATAAATAACTTTTTATTTAATGTTAAAATAAAAATGTCACAAACAAGAGTTGTTTTACTAAAACAATTTTTAAATGGGGTTATACAAGTTATATTTTTGATTATAAATATTAATTAGAAATATAAAAATATTTCCTACATCATGATATTTTTTTTATAATTTTTAGACATTAAATAAATTAAATTATATATGACACCATGATGATGCAGCGATTACCTCATTAATTAACGATTTAAATAAAATGAAAAGATAATGTAAAATCTAAGACTTACACTTGTCAAAAACCTATTGGATGAGTAGATTTCGAACCCTTATCACCTTATCCTCTAAATATATAAGTTTGGGACATTTAGAATCCGAAAAAGCATTTCATAATAATGTAACATTTCAATCTTTCCAAGAGTGCCCCTTCTCTCCTCTTATAAAAGCCCCCCACCACTATCTCCTTACTCACACCTTCAAAGCCTTTTGGCTCGGCCAAACTCTGCCCAAATACTCTCTAAACTTCCCTCACTTACTCATATAAGCCTCACTTTGGGCAGAAGTCTTCCCAAGGAAGCCTTTGTCTCAAATCAAAAAGAGTTACCCGATTTTAAGGTAATGTCTTCTCTAATGTTGTTTTGTTTTATTTTGCTTCTCTAACCCCTTAAAATCTTTTTATTCCTTTATTTTGTAACAAAAAAAGTATGTAAAATATACTAGGATGTTTTTATGATAAGTATTTGGTTTACATTTACACACACCTTCGTCTAATGGTTAAAGAACATACTGTTTCTGTGGGTGGCGAAATACTGCCTCACGAAATGATGATTGTTCAATATTCTTTTTACAACTCTAATGGTGGCCATTTTGATGAAACTATTTTCATATATGATAAATATATTATGTTTATGTTTTCCTTATGCTTTTGTATTTCTCATTTATGGCATACTTTATGATTTCCATTATGGGTAAACGCGATAATTTCATTTTAGGAAGTGCGGACTACCGCCCCCTCAAAGTGATTTGAATCGTTAATGCCATATGTGGGATGTATAAAGGATGGATTAAATGGTATTATACACTATATTATACTGGAATTATATTATATCTTTATATAATTATAACTTCATTCCATTAAATACGAAATAGAAATTAAAGTAGCGTTCATGCGTACGTACGGCTTACTGTCTCCATGAACGGTGCATTTCATTTCTTACCTCTAAATGTTATGTAATAAATGAATGTATATACTGGATATATATGATGTATATGATATATAAATCATTAATATAATTATGGATATAATGGATATTTTACCGCATGAACAAAGTGTAATTATAAGAAGTTTATTTTTGACTCAAGTACCTAAGATCGACAAAACGACCGTTATAAACTTAAATAATTACATAATGTTCATGACATGGTAATAAGTGATATAAAAGGAATAATGAACTTGAAAAAGGTTCTTAAGAAGGTAGAGATTAACTCTAGTTTATTATTCAGGAGGTTAAAGAACGGTCGAGTCAAGTCGGACGCGAGGTAAGAGAATTTCTTAACCCAATTTCTATTCTTTGGGTTAATCTCCTACTTTCAAATTATGTCATGATATTATTATATCCTATCTTGTATTTGTAATTTCATTATGTTTACTTATATTGAATACACATAATATATCTATTTTATTTAAAAAAATTATCTTTGTAAGGTACTTTGTCTCAATCTCCATTCATTGAGGCATATTTTGTTTTATACACAAATTTCTTTTATACGATGTATAAACCCCTTTGACTTTTACATTTATTCAAAATGAATCTTTTTATACGAAGCGTTTTACTAAACGACAAAAAGGAATGTTTTTCTTGTCGTACGTATGCGGCGACAACAACTTCTCCGCCGCCGTAACCATTATTTGAGTTTCGGCTTCCTCTACAAGCCATAATTTTTTAAATGAAAAATAAATACCAAGTTTTAATTTTCTTTTATTTTGGTATTGAAAATGGTTTTGATAAGGTTTTTATTATATCAATGTGTTGTATTGATATCTTGTTATTGAAATGTGGAATTGTTATGTTTCCTTTATGCACGTTTTATGTGATATGATTATGTTATGGTTTATGATATGTTTAAACCTGTTCATATGAGGAATGCATTGGACTTAATAAGTGACAGGTGGAGCCCGCTATAGCTCCTCGATGCATCGGTAGGTCTCATGAGACAAACTAGTGTCTTGGCACGAGGCCTTGACAAAATCTTATTTGTGGTCTTGGCATGAGGCCTTGGCTACGTAGTTATGATAGTCCGGCATTATGCATTCCATCATTATGAAAGTGGTTATTGATATTGCATGTGATTATTCAACTATTAGAATATCCATGTGAGTAAGTAAATGGCATTATTTAATTTTTTTCCATATTATGCTGAAGTTCAAGTTTAAAAAGGCTTTTGTTTTAGTTATACATTGCCTTAAATGTTAATGTTTATTTATGAAAGCTTCCGAAATATTGTTATCGTTACTGAGCATCTGAGCTCACCCCTTTCAATGTTTTAATATTTTCCAGGATGTGAAGAAGTATTTTATGAATGACCTGTAGGGACAGTCAGAAGAGGATATGAGTGTGGACTATGGAGACTTTGTTATTGTAGATTTTCACTTTATGATGTAATGTAACATTTATGAATGTATCTAGTGTTTCCAAGGCTACTAAACTAATCGGTCTTTCGAGACTTGATCTTTTGTGATCATTCTAATGTTACGCAATAATGCACCGACTCCGAGTAACTGGGTTCAGGGCATTACAGTTGGTATCAGAGGCAGTTTAGTACTAATCTTTGAAGCTAGATTTAGATAAACTCTGATTAGAGCACACATCCGAAGATAGACTTTGAGGATTAGTATAGAAGAACTTCCTAGAATTTTGGTATTATAGATATTTTGTGAGTTTTCCGAGAAATACATCCCTGTCTAGATACGAGCAGGTAGAGGTGGCTCTGGCACAGATGTACCTAGGGGTAAAACCCAAAAACACCGCTTTGAGATAGACTCGAACGGGAACTGGTGCACGACAACAGGCCTTGCTACACTCTTGGTTATGACACTCCCGGGGGATATGCTTTGGATAATTCTCATTTTATTTACAAACCAATATGAAGGGTTATGAGTATATACTTCCTCAAAGAAAACATTTTTATGATTATGGATTATATCCATAAATAGTTCAATTTATGTTAGGTATTTTACAAGTATGGAATTATGTATTTTGAATCATAAACTAATCTAGTTTATGCTGTTGTTTAGAAATGGCGCCTAGTGGAAGGAATGGAAACCGTATCAATGCACGCACTCCGTGTAGGGATTTCCCTCCTGATCAAGATAATTATTGTGGATCTGGAGATACAACTGGTGCTGATCAACTTATTACCATACTGGGACAACTCACTCAGGTTATGAATAATAACCTTACTCATATGGAGCACCCTGATCCGCAACGTGGAGGATCAATGTTAGACCGCTTCATGAGGCAAAAACCAACAAAATTTAATGAGGGTACAAATCCATTAGTAGCTGAGCAATGGATAAACTCCTTAGAAAAAATATTCCACGCCTTTGGGAGTAGCGAAAGGGAGAAGGTTGTCATGGCAGTCTACCGCCTCACTGGAGATGCCGATCAATGGTGGTTGCTGATTCAAAACACAAAGGAAGATGATGAAGTATCAAACATGGAATGGAGAGAGTTCAAAGATCTTTTCTTAGAAAAATACTTTCCACATGACCATCGAGCAGATATGGAAAGACAAATTCTGAGTCTGAGACAAAAGGAGGATGAGAATGTCGCAAAGTATGAGGCCAACTTTACAAGGTTAGTGAGGTATGTTGTAGATTATATACGTAACCCAAGAAGTAAGATTGATCATTTATTTGATGGGTTAAAACCATTTCTCTATCGAGCTTTAGTATCACAATCGTTCTCATCGTACGGAGATATTGTCTCGTGTGCTATCAAGACAGAAAAGGAATTCTCTAAGTCTTATGACAACAAAGTAAAGCAAGAGAAGAAGAGAACGGTGGAACAAGAGACGGATAAAGGGAAAAAGGGAAAGAAAGATTTTCCATTATGTGATAATTGTGGGAAGAATCACCCCGGTGCTTGCCTAAAAGGAATGAGAGTTTGTTATAAATGTGGAGAAAAAGGTCACCAGGCTCGTGATTGCAAGGGAAAGAAAGAGGCTATCAATGTTGAATGCTACAATTATAGGGAAATGGGGCATTATGCAAATGAATTTCCTAAGCATCAGGGAAACTTACCTCAGAAAAGGCCAAGGGATCAGGGACAATCTTATGCTATTACTACAATTGAAGTAGAATAATTAATGTATTGGTGCTTTTGGACTCAAGTATTATATTCTGGTTATAAGAATAATGTGATATATATAAGGATTGTACTTCAATACTTGTTCTTTTCATTAAGGTTTTAATATGATGAAGGTAATCATATTTTTAGTATGTGACAATAAGAGAAACTTTACTTTGTTTGCGGAATCTGATAAATTGATTTTGGAATTAAGAGACATTTTAGATAAAGTCTGGACAGAGGTATTTTGGATAACTATAAAGGTTGGGATGGATTAAGTTGAACTTTGAATTGTATTTTTTAAGGTTAAAACATTTCTGAAGATTATTTTTGGAATATTATAATACTATATTTTTAGGAAAAGGACAACCTGCAGGGTGGGACAACATGAAGAGGGAGATTGCTGATTTTGTGTCAAGATGTATGGTTTGTCAACAAGTGAAAGCTGGAAGGCAACAACCTGGTGGAGTATTGCAACCTCTTCCCATACCTGAGTGGAAATGGGATAATATTACGATGGATTTTGTCATGGTACTACCAAAGACTCCTAGAAGAAATGACGAAATATGGGTCATTGTTGATCATCTCACGAAGTCAGCACATTTTCTTACTATAAGGGAAGATCTACCACTTGAACGTCTAGCAAGACTATATATTAATGAAGTTGTGAGACATCATGGAGTACCCCTGTCGATTGTCTCAGATCATGATCCTCGTTTTACATCAAGATTCTGGAAAAGTCTTCAGAAGACCTTGGATACTGAACTTCGTTTGAGCACTGCTTACCACCCTCAAACAGATGGACAATCAGAAAGAACTATTCAAACCTTAGAAGACATGTTGAGATCATGCTCACTTAACTTTCAAGGAATGTGGGATCAATATTTACCTCTGGTAGAATTTTCCTATAACCATAGCTTCCATTCATTTATTTAGATGACACCATATGAAGCATTATACGGAAAAAGATGTCGCACACCAACCTGTTGGGATGACGTTGGTGAAAGAAAACTTGTAGGCCCAGGACTGGTGGAGGAAACGATGGAAAAGGTGAAAGTAATCCAAAACCACATCAAAGCAGCTCAAAGTAGGCAGAAGAGTTATGCCGAAAACCGAAGGAAGGATTTGGAATTTCAGGTAGGAGATCATGTTTTCTTGAAGGTATCTCCATGGAAGGGAGTTATACGTTTCGGTAAAAAGGGTAAATTGAGTCCCAGGTACATCAGACCCTTCGAAATTCTAGAACGAATTGGGGTTGTAGCTTACCGTTTGGCAATGCCGCCAAGTCTCTCCAAAGTTCATGATGTATTCCACGTATCACTGTTGAGAAAATACATGCCTGACCCAACGCATGTACTCACCTATGAGGAATTAGAACTGGAACCCGATCTATCTTATTGCGAAGAGCCCGTCAGGATTCTTGATACAAGAGAACAAGTGCTGAGAAACCGGACGACTCGTCTGGTAAAAGTTCTATGGAGAAACCATAAGATGGAGGAGGCAACGTGGGAACCTGAGGAACTTATGATGAAGAATCAGCCGAGTCTTTTTATATAGTGATATAATGTGAAATTTCGAGGACGAAATTATTTGAAGGAGGAGAGAATGTAACACCCCAAGCTTCCACGATACACTTCTCTTTGAATAATACAGTAGCGTGTGTTGTACGCAGCTTCGAGTTCTAACACACACCACAACCAATCAAAGTAGCCGTTATGAATAGTAATACCTAATTTTTTTGAAATTTTATAAATTTTATCTTTCCAAATGGACTTCGTTTTTGGATTCGGAATATCGAAATTATCCTATGTTGAATTTTTGGTATTTTTCTAAGAACTTCCAATTTTTTTTGAATAGTGAAAAATACTTAAAAACAACTTTTTTAATCAAAATAATTTATAGTGATAAATTATAATATTGATTGGTTGACAGTATAATTAGAATATATTTTTACCATTTTATCCAATGGTGGTCATTAGAATTAATTTCACTTTGAAATTGGACATAAACAATTGTCAATCTTTTGATATATATTGTTTCTTAAAAACACGCTATTTGTTGTGACAACGGGAATTAATTATAAAATTAATTAATGCAACTTATATTTTTGGAATTTTGTAAAATAGACATCGTTTTTGAATTCGGAATATCAATTATATCTTAAGGTGAAATTTTGGCGTTGTTCTGGAAGACTTCAATTTTTGATGAATAGTGAAACCACTAAGTGGTAGTTAAAAAACTGATTTTTCATTTAAATGAAACATTACCACTTCTATGATTTGATTTTCAAAAATCTGACATACATGGTTGTAATTAGGAAGTATAATGTGGTTCAATGGGATTAAAATAATTTTTTGTTGAATAGTAACTTTTAAGTTTAATTAATCACGATTAAAGGTAATTAGTGAAATTTAAGGTAAAAATGGTATTATAAAAATATGAAAATACCTTTACACTTGTCCTACCCCTATTGGATGAGTCATGGCCGAAAAAGAAAATCCATGGGTCAACTTGGGGACCCCATGGAGCCACTTTGGTAGGAAAATGACATAAATAACTTTTTATTTAATGTTAAAATAAAAATGTCACAAAAAAGAGTTGTTTTACTAAAACAATTTTTAAATGGGGTTATACAAGTAAAATGAAAAGATAATGTAAAATCTAAGACTTACACTTGTCAAAAACCTATTGGATGAGTAGATTTCGAACCCTTATCACCTTATCCTCGAAATATATAAGTGTGGGACATTTATAATCCGAAAAAGCATTTCATAATAATGTAACATTTCAATCTTTCCAAGAGTGCACCTTCTCTCCTCTTATAAAAGGCCCCCACCACTACCACCTTAATAACACCTTCAAAGCCTTTTGGCTCAGACAACCTCTACTCAAATACTCTCTAAACTTACCTCCCTTACTCATAGAATCCTCACTTTGTGCAGAATTCTTCCCAAGGAAGCCTTTGGATCAAATAAAAAAGAGTTACCCGATTTTAAGGTAATGTCTTCTATAATGTTGTTTTATTTTATTTTGCTTCTCCAACCCCTTAAACTCTTTTTATTATTTTATTTTGTAACAAAAAAATCATCTACAATATACTAGTATGTCTTTATGATAAGGATTTTGTTTACATTTACACACACCTTCGTCTAATGGTTAAAGAACACACTGTTTCTGTGGGAGGCGAAATAATGCCTCACGAAATGATGATTGTTCAATATTCTTTTTACACCTCTAATGGTGGACATTTTGATGACACTATTTTAATATATGATATATATATTATGTTTATGTTTTCCTTATGCTTCTGTATTTCTCATTTATGGCATACTTTATGATTTCCATTATGGGTAAACATGATAATTTCATTTTAGGAAGTGCGGACTACCGCCCCCTCAAAGTGATTTGAATCGTTAATGCCATATGTGGGATGTATAAAGGATGGAGTAAATGGTATTATACACTATATTATACTGTAATTATATTATATCTTTATATAATTATAACTTCATTCCATTAAATACGAAATATAAATGAAAGTAGCGTTCATGCGTATGTACGACTTACCGTCTCCATGAACGGTGCATTTCATTTCTTACCTCTAAATGTTATTTAATAAATGAATGTATATACTGGATATATATGATGTATATGATATATAAATAATGAATATAATTATGTATATAATGGATATTTTACCACATGAACAAAGTGTAATTATAAGAAGTTTATTTTTGACTCAAGTACCTAAGATCGACAAAACGACTGTTATAAACTTAAATAATTAAATAATGTTCATGACATGGTAATAAGTGATATAAAAGGAATAATGAACTTTAAAAAGGCTCTTAATAAGGTAGAGATTAACTCTAGTTTATTATTTAGGAGGTTAAAGAACGGTAGAGTCAAGTCGGACACGAGGTAAGGGAATTTCTTAACCCAATTTCTATTCTTTGGGTTAATCTCCTACTTTCAAATTATGTCATGATATTATTATATCCTATCTTGTATTTGTAATTTCATTATGTTTAATTATAGTGAATACAGATAATATATCTATTTTATTTAAAAAAATGATCTTTGTAAGGTACTTTGTCTCAATCTCCATTCATTGAGGCATATTTTGTTTTATACACAAATTTCTTTTATACGGTGTATAAACCCCTTTGACTTTTACGTTTATTCAAAAGGAATCCTTTTATACAAAGCGTTTTAATAAATGACAAAAAGGAATGTTTTTCTTGTCGTACGTATGCGGCGACAACGACTTCTCTGCTGCAGTAACCATTATTTGAGTTTCAGCTTCCTCTACAAGCCATAAATTTTTAAATGAAAAATAAATACCAAGTTTTAATTTTCTTTTATTTTGGTATTGAAAATGGTTTTGATAAGGTTTTTATTATATAAATGTGTTGTATTGATATCTTGTGATTGAAACGTGGAATTGTTATGTTTCCTTTATGCACATTTTATGTGATATGATTATGTTATGGTTTATGATATGTTTAAACCTATTCATATGAGGAATGCATTGGACTTAATAAGTGACGGGTGGAGCTTGCTATAGCTCCTCGATGCATCAGTAGGTCTCATGATACAAACTAGTGTCTTGGCACGAGGCCTTGACAAAATCTTATTTGTGGTCTTGGAATGAGGCCTTGGCTACGTGGTTATGATAGTCCGGAATTATGCATTCCATCATTATGAAAGTGGTTATTGATATTGCATGTGATTATTCGACTAGTATAATATCCATGTGAGTAAGTAAATGGCATTATTTAATTTTTTTTGCCATATTATGCTGAAGTTCAAGTTTAAAAAGGCTTTTGTTTTAGTTATACATTGCCTTAAATGTTAATGTTTATTTATGAAAGCTTCCGAAATATTGTTATCCTTACTGAGCATCTGAGCTCACCCCTTTCAATGTTTTAATATTTTCCAGGATTTGAAGAAGTATTTTATGAATGACCTATAGGGACAGTCAGAAGAGGATATGAGTGTGGACTATGGAGACTTTGTTATTGTAGATTTTCACTTTATAATGTAATGTAACATTTATGAATGTATCTAGTGTTTCCAAGGATACTAAACTAATCGGTCTTTCGAGATTTGATCTTTTGTGATCATGCCAATGTTATGCAATAATGCACCGACTCCGGGTAACTGGGTTTGAGGCGTTACAAAAATGGAGGTTAGTGATGATAACTCATACATTATGTCCGAATGAGTTCTGTACATGACCTTAACATCCTAGATAATCAAATTTAATATAGTAATTAATTAATTTATGACAATTTATATAATTATTTGATTCGTTATAGTTTTATTGTGTTCATTTATTTATTTATTGATGAGTTATTATGTTTAATTTTATCGTTCAGGAGCATTCCTTTTCTTGGTTTTCATGATTGATTCACTTGTTTATAAGTAATGGAGTTCATGTAAAATGAGTATAATTATACATAATTCGATTTACATGAAATTATTTATCATAAATAATTTTATAATTTTATAATTATAATATGGTTTTATTGTATGATGATGAATCACTAGATTAGATATTTTGTAATAATCATTTATATTATTACAACGGTATTTCGATCACCACTAACAAGATTTGTCTTAGGAATTAGTATTATGTATGAATAGTTGTTACCAAACATTAATTGGGTAATAATAAATATATTATAGTGTTTTAACCATAAAAATGGTATCATGACCATCCATGAAGAAGAAACTGAAGAAAAAAAGTTTGTCGTCCATGATGGTTGTAAATCTGCACCTCCTGGATGATGATTTCATTTATAAAATAAAACAAAGAGAGAGAGAGAAAAAAGATATATGATGTTTATTAAATTAACATGATATAATTATATTATATAAATGGTAATGGAGTTATCATTATCATTTGGATAAAGGATGTTAGGATATAATAATAAAATAATGAACTTGAAAACAAAATAAAAGTAAAAGGAAGAGGATGAGAATTTACCTATTGGATACTCATCATTCAGAATCTCATTAATGGGATTGTTTTTGGTGTTTCTATGGTACCCAGTGATTATGGATGTGGGTTAGTATTAGGAAGGTGGTTGGGAGTAAATTACATAAGGCTCAATTCTTGGAAGCTGTGAGAAGAAGAGGGGGTGGGTGTGTTTTTTATAGTCGAGGAGAGGGGTAATTTATCATTATTTTATTATTTTTATCAATACAAGAAATAATAATGATTGTTGTGACTATATATAGTAATACGATATTGTGAGTTCAAACCAATGATGCTTACAACATCCATGACATAAGGAATAATGAATTTAGATTATAATGTATTTATAATATAAAATTCTATATTTTACTTTTTAAAAAATAAATTAGAATTAAAAAATGAAATCCATTTTTTGATCAAAATTTTCTAAATATGAGAAATTTAATTTTTAATTAAAATTATCATTTACTAAAAAATTTTAGTTTTTAAAGATAAAATTTCTTATATTACACCTTGAAAATTTTACAAAGGTTTTTATAGATTATTGTAAAATCATATGACAATAAAATATTTATTTATAAAAAATTTAATGAAAATGGGTTTTCTATTATAAAAATTTATTAAGTATAAAATTTTTATTAAATATTTATTACTCGCAAAAATTAAGATAATTAATTATTAAATTTTTAAATATTCACTTACTTTTACTATGACATAATTATATCATAATTTTATTTATATGGTGCCTAAATTTTATTTAAACTCTCATGGATGATGTTACTATTCATTTGGCCGATTTACTTTTCATAAGTTCCATGTTATAGTTCATTTGGGTACATAACTATTAAAAAATGTCATGTTTCTATTCAACAAAAAATTATGTTGATCCAATCAGACTCTAAATATTTTACTAATCGAAATCATGTATTTCTTTTTTTTGAAATTCAAAACAAAAAATTGGAAACATTATGTTTAATGGATAGCATATGACAATATTTCTTAAATTACTATAATAAAAATGTTTTCTTACGTAGTGAGTGAGTGTTGTGTGGATTACATTATAAATTTAATTTAGTTGTAAATCCATTGGGTGTTCCATTCTCTAATCCTTAAAAAAATTTCATCATAAAAATTAAATGAACGTTAACTCATAAAAAGATTTCGGTAGATCTTCATCATAAGTTCCTTAGGAACCCACATCACCTTTTCAATTTTTTGGTCTTTCCAATGACACATTAACATCCAAGTCATTTTATTTCATGACAGGTGTTCTTTAGTTTTCATAATACGGATAGGATCATCACAGTAAGACAAGAGAGGTTCCAATTCTATTCTGTAACAGCCTGACTCCAGAAGCTTGGAGCCAGTGCATTATTTTAACACATTGGCATGATTACAATGAATCAAATCTGAATGGAATGATAATTTTAGTAGTCTTAAAGAAACTAGATACAAAAATGTAACCCATTTTATATTTCCAAAGGAAACAAAATATGATCCATAACAAAAGCTAATAAGCTGCATCCTTGAAAACACAATAAATTATCTCTTCTTCTTAACTTGGGGAAGGAAATAAATTAATCGGGAATGAATAAATTCTCAGTATGGGTAAATAAATATAGAGGATGATAACATAAAACTAAACATTATCCTTGGTGAATGACTAAAACACATTCCTTTAAAAATAATATTGAACACATTATTGTAGGAATATGATCTGAATAAATAATGCTATAATAAAACATAATCATGGGTATTCTACTAGTCGATTAACCACATGAACTATCCATACTTATTCATAATGAGGGAAATTCATATGTTGGAAATCATAAATATAATGTCAAGGCCTTGTGCCTAGACCATAAATAACCATTTGGTCAAGGGTTCATGCCATGACCTAGTTTGTCTCATAATACCAACTAATACATTAAGGGGCTATCGTGGGCCCTAAAAAACACTTACTAAGTGCAATTAATTCATCATTTTAATGTAGATAAAAATAAACGATATACACTATAATATTGAAAGAAACATATGAAATGTAAATAACTTTCCCTGAAAATTAAGCATAAACACTAACTATTCATAGTAAAACGGTGAATGGTGTTAAGATATCACATCCATAGTCAAACTAATAATAAAATAATAAATTAAATAGGGTGGATGATATCATAGAAGATAAACCTAAATGATGTAAAATATTCAACAATGGATGTTGACATAGATGATGATACTTTTAAATGAGTCCATTGAAAAATCTTTGGGGAAACAATCCTTAAACAGTTCAATGTGTCCCATACCACCATGAAACATTAAAATGATAAAACATTTGAATATAATGATAATAATGAGTCTCTTTATGTTTTATTACAAATTGTAGTACATACTCCAGAATAATTAAATAAGTGGCGAACAAGGCGTATATCTTAATAAAGTTAATGTGAGATGAGAAAAATCATTTTTACTTTGGAAAGAAGTGTTCTTTTAGACAATCATTTTTATTTGTCATGAAATCAGATTGTAAACATGTAAATATGAGAAAATAAAATTTAATTTCATTTAAATTGAATGTATGGATTAAATAAATTCTTATTGAGGTGAAATAATTTTCAAATAGTTATTAATGAAATTTAGAAATAAAACATACTAGTGAGATTTAAGGAAAATATTAAAGGATTTTTAAAAAAATGAACGTTTTCATTCAAAAAACTAGAAAGGAACAAAAATATATTATATGTGTTAAATTTTTTTATTTTATAAAGATAAATATTACATATAATAGATTATATAGTGAACTTATAAATAAGTAATTATTTAAGAAGTTCCTTGTATCGATCATGTATTTTCGGAAGAATTTTTCAAAGATCCTTTTAAAAAAATTACCCAAAAGTGAAAGGAGGATTCTTGTTTGTACATATATAATGAAAATTCTCAAATAATATATTATTGTTACATACGAATAAATAAGAACATAATTTAGGTAAGTAGATAATAAAAGCATCATGAATGAAAATGGAGGTTCAGGTGAAAAAATACATAAAACTTTGTAATCAATTGAACCGTATGACCCAAAATTAATAATCATCAAATGATAAATTGAATATAATGAAACAATGAGATTAATGATACTAAATATCATTGGTATGTATACAAAGACCATAGACAAGTAGTAGTAGTGAATACAAAATATCTCACAAAAATGGAACTGAGATGAAGAAACCCCATACAATATGTTTGATGGATTTCATTACTTGATCTTAGTGTCCAAGATAACCAAATTAAATTAATTTATTAATATTTTTAGAAACTATTATACATTTATTGAATTTATTATATCCTTATTATGTTCATTAATGGCCCTTTTGATGGGTTAAGAGGTTAAATTTCATTATTCGGGTCTGTTTGTTTCACGATCGGTATGCATACATACATGAAGGGAGAATCATGTAAAATTAGGATTGTTGTAAAGGGTTGATGTTATATATTATTAGTGAATATAATAAAGGTTACATTTTTGTAAATTTCATTTGGTTACTCATAGTGATGATGAACCATTACATAATTTATTTAATGATAACTTTTTGGGTTAATATTATATTTTTAGACACCATGAAGACATTTTCTTTTAAAAAAACCATATGTACAAAAAGATTTCAGAACCATAGATGAGACATAACACATAGTTTATATAATTTCTTATCCATAATAATGGTTTCATGACCATAATTTTAAATGGTAGTAGAAATTAAAAACCCATCATCCTTGAATGTGGTAAATTAGCACATATCGGATGACGTTTTCATTTTATTGAATAAAAGAATGGGAAAAGAGAGAGATGATGATGAAATATTCCATTATCATAATAATATTACAGTTTATGTAAGGTACTGGAATTATCATAGAATTTTGATTATAGTAATGAGGAATAGAAAACAAAATAAAGGAACCCATAATAAAAGAAACGTTGAGAAATCCCTCAAAAAAATTTGACAGCCTAACATCATCGCTTAAAATATCAAAAAATATTTTGATGAGATATAGAGGGTATATCATAATTAATACATTATATAAGAATTAAAGGGGATATATAATGAAATATCCCAGCATAAAACAATTTTAATTAAAATATAATAACATAATAAGAGTTCTTAAAAAAGAGAGAGATTTTGATATGAAAATTATGCAACATAACCTCTATTTAACATGTTTTTAGAAAACATTAAAAAGTCAAGCGATAGGGGTCACCCATTCGTAAAAGTCTATAAATATTTTGTATGTATAGAATAATATGGAAATAGGAACATGTAATGAAAACATGAAATACATTCTACATAAAATATAACATGAAATAAAAGATATGAAAACAGGAATTTACCTCTTAAAGTAATCTTCCTTCAGAGCCTCATTAAGTGAGTGGTTTTGGTCTTTTGGAAATACCAAGAGCTCCATGGACATGGGGAGTGACTAGGGATAGGTATTTGGGAAAAACATTGAGGATATTCGAGGCTTATGTGATTGATGAGAAGAGGGAGTGAGGGTGGGTTATAATAGAGGAGATGAGGGAATTTTGAATATTTTATTCATTATTTTATTATTTGAATCGTGAAAATCAATAGTGTTGTTTCATGTGACCTGTAATAGTTTTAAGTTAATGTGAGTTTTAACTAAGTGGTGTTACATCACTCATGATGTCATAAATATTTCATTAATTTGATAATTTTTATATACTATATTTTACTATATTTCACTATTCATCAAAAAATATAGTATTTTAGAAAAATACAAAAAATTCACCCTAACTATTATTCTCGGTGTAGAATTATAAAATGAAATCCAATTTTTGAAACTAATTTTTCAATTATTTTTATTTTAATTTTTATGTAAAATAAAAAAAATATTATAAGAAAACAACTTTAAAACTATAACTCGTTTTATAACACATTGATAAATGAATCAAGGTCCCATAAAACTATTGTATAACCATAAGAAAATAATGTAAAAATTTATGATTACATTTTTTGAAAATAAATTTCCATTTTAAAATTTTAAATTAATAATAAAGTTGTAATTATAATATTTATGACATGAAAAAATACCAATACTTATACTATGAACATTTTTTCACTTTTAAGATATCTAAATTGTAATTATACATTTATGGGTGAAGTTTATATTATTTAGGACAATATAAAATTCATTAATATTTATAGGGGTGTGTTATTATTTAACAATAAATTATGTTTTTCTTTTTAGACACTAAATATCATATTGAAAGTAACAATGTTTGTCAGTTTTTCAAAATTCCAATCATAGTGGTTGAAAAATTTTGTTTACTTGGACAGGTTATAACAAAGTGGTGTTTTGTAGAGACTCTGTGTTTTGTGAATTATATATTAAATCAATTTTTAAATTTTTGGAGTGTTACATATTCTTTCAGAATTATAGATATGCATTGGGTCTGGCATGTACTCACTCAAAAAGAAGTTGTGGAAGAAATTGTGTACCTTATAAAGACTTAGAGTTATTTACAAATGATAATCCATAGAACAAATTCTATCTATTATTTCTAAAGGATGAGTGTAAATGAGGATCTATTTACCTATATTTCCAAATATTATAACACCCATACATGGGTGTACATTCAAGAGAATGTTATCACCCTCTTGAAAATCAAAATTCAACAATCGATTTTCAGCATATACCTTTCTCTTTATTTGAGATGCTTTGATATGGGTTTGAATAGTCTTTACATTCACTATTTTATTCCTCAACAATATTTGAACCTAAAATCTTCCATTCACCAACATCATCCCAACATGTTAGTGTACATAATCTTATTCTATTCAATGCATCATATGATTCCATTTGAATAATTGAATGTAAACTATAATTGTAAGAAAGTATACCAATGGAAAATTATGATCTCAAGTTCCTTGAATGTTGAGAGATCATGATATCAACTTCTCTTATAATGTTTGATTGGTCCTTTTAGTCTACCAGTCATTTTGAGTGAGATAAGAGGTACTCAAGAAAATCTCAATATACAAATATTTCTGAATATTTTTGTGAAGTTCAATGTAAATCATGGATAATGATTAGAAACAATAGATACATGTTCTCCATGATGTCATAAAAATTCATTAATATATATCCATGCAATGTTCCGCATTGTAAAATTGTCCCTTATGGTGAGGAAAGTTGCAGATTTGGTCCGTCGATCAACAATTACACATATTGCATCTTTCCTTCTTGGAGTTTTTTGTAGTCCAATGAAAAAATACATAGTAATGTCATCTGATTTACATACAGTAATAAGAATATATTTCATGAAGCATCTATGTTGTTATCTTTCATCCATCACCTATTGAAAGACTAAACATATTGAAGCATAATCAGAAACATCTTGCTTCATATTTTCCTAAGAGGACTGTTCCTTCAAATATCTATAAATTTTAGTGCTAGCAAGGTGTATATACAAATTTTTTCTATTTGAATCATCAAATAAACACTATTTTTTTCACGAATGTTGAGTGAACACATAGCCTTCTCCAAAATATTATAATTCCATCATCATACATGGTGTCTTCCAGATTCCCATCATTCGCAACATTAATTTTAATATGAAGAATCTTGTCTTAAGGAATATAACTTCTAATAATTTTTAATTAATATGGTTTGGAAGACAATTGAAAAAGTAATTATGTTTCAAATTCTTTGATAATCCCTATATCTTACTTTACTAGATCCATGAACATAGGATCCCTTTCAATCCCTATTGAGTTTGTAAATCCATTATCATTCATGAACAATGCATTATACACCTTATTTACCTTCCCAAGGTGGTATTGTATGGAACAATAATATTCCTTGAGTAGATCTGGCCATATCATGTTCCTCATGTTGATTTATTTTTATGAGAATATATTTTTCATGCTCTTATGATCTGTATATATCTCACATCTTTCACCATAAACATAATTTATCCATATCATCAGGGAATGTTAAATAGATGATAACTCAAGATAATGATTTGGATAGTTTTTTTGATGTGTTTTTAACTACCATGATACATAGTATATAAATAAATTATTCTACAAAAGGAAACATCCATGTACATTAATTGATACATCACTATAAATCCCAATTCCCCACTTCCAGATGTTAGAGTCAGAATCAGAGAATTCAACGATATCATTTTTAATTATTCAAAAAAATCATTCACATTAATTAGTCCATTTGAACTTAACCCCTATATGAGTAATATTGGTTAAGGTGTTAGCTAATTGGATGTAGTTAGGTAATAAATGTCGATAATAACCTTAAAATCCAATAAATATGCATGCCCTAGTTAAGTCCATTGGAGAAGGACATTCCCAAATTTCCTTTTTCATTGCAGGATCAACTGAGATACCATGCTTATAGACAATATGACCGAGAAGGTATGTTAAGTGAAACTATAATTCAAACTTTATAAACATCCCATATAACTCGTTTCATTTATGACTCTTCAAAATAATGATAATGTAATTCCCATGATCTTCATAGATTTTGGATTATACAAAGGTTTCATAAATAACTACCACAAAAAATACATCATGATTTTCCATGATCATTCTATTCAATAGAACCATGAAAATAGTGGGTTAATTAGACTCTCAAAAATACATTACTTTCAACTCATAATGCCCAAACCTAGTTTGAAATTACTTCATTGTAATATATTCCTTCCTCACTCACAAATGATCTTATTTAGATCAAAGTTCTATATTCAAAAAATATTGAGCTATATGAAGTTCATCAAATAAATCATCAATGAAAGGAAGATGATACTTGTTCTTCATAATAATAGAATTGTTCTCCCTGTATTGAATACAAAAACTCATAAATCTATCTTTCTTCTTAATTAAAATTAGCAGAGATCCCCATGTAGAAACACTAGGATGAATAAACCCCTTACTAATCAACTCATTTAGCTTTTTCATCAGATCCACGAATTCCACAGTGGATATCATAAAAGGAGTATTTGATATAGGTCATGCAAAAATAATTAAATCAATAGAAAATTAAATTTACCTCTTCGAAGGATGTCCAGGTAAATTCTCAAGAAACATATCAATGTATTCTTTCAAAATATTTAAAACTTCAGTTTTATGGTTTCATTACTCACACATATATATTGGATTCTATTCCACCCTAACAATCAAATTATATAGATATACTCAGGTTTGATCGAGATAATAATCATATGGCATGCTTTCCTCTCAATAGTTAAGGAACTCTACATCATTCTAAAAAATTGTATCTTTCTTATTCATGAAATAGATCTTCGAATCATAATTTGAAATAAAATTCATACAGAGTATAATATCAAAATAAATAATTGGAATAAAGATATGGTCAGCAACTAAATGATGTTTATGTTTCATTAGGGGGATTGATCAACACATCATTGTTATAGCGATGATTCCCTTAGGAGTTTTGACTCAAAAATCCATTATTAAACCGAATTTGAGATGTCTAATTTTCTTGGAAAACTAGGAAGATATAAAAAATTTGATGATATAGAATCAAATAATTTATTTAATAAGATTGAGGATATGATTAAAGTTCCTTCCACCACATCATTTGGAAGTTCAATATCCACAGTTGTGATAACATAAAATTTCCCTTTTCTAGGGAAACATTCATTGATTATTAGGGAACTAATTTTTATAATGTATCATCTCATTAAAACTGAATAATTTAACATTGATGGCTTCTTTATTTCCCTTGTAATCATAAGATTGATAGCCTCTTTCCCAAAATTTATGACAGACTCCATTTCCTTTTAAGTAGGCTCCAACATGCTTCCTTCCGAAAGTATTACAGGTTGGAATATTTCCATTTTATTCTTCCACTTATCCATTATTTCCTCCAGCACCCACTTTTTCTCATTCATTCATTTGAAATCATAACACTTAGACAATTATTTCACTATCTTGATATCATGTGAGACTATATCTTCATATGATGATAATTTTTGGGAGAATAGTTCCCTTCAAAATAATGGTTTTAAACCATCAAAGGATCGATCATTATCAATCCTTTGTTTAAATAAATAGTTTGAATCCTTCCTTGTTAAACATGTAAAATTGCATTCATACATCCCAATATTTTCATCATCTCTCTATCGTAGACTCAAGAATTGCCTCCCCATATCCACTCACTATTCACAAGGAAAATATTTTTCTATGATTCTTTCTTATAATCCTTCCATTCAATTTCTTCTATTTATTCTTCCTCCTTCATGTATTGAATTTATGACCAATACTAATCAATATACCTCGAAAAGTGATAAGCTAACCTGATAACCCTGCCTCATTCATTACATCTCAAAGAAGGAAATATCTTCTTCTATGAACATATCTACTACTCTTTTATAAATGGGTTTGTAGTCCAATTGAATGACATAGGATGCTATCACATAAAGAGGTATAAAATTTCTACTCTATATTAGGGATTATTATACTTCGTATGGGTAAGGTTATTGTTCATAACCTGAGTTAGTTGTCTGTGTATAGTTATAATTTTATTAGCACAAGTCACTTATCCATAACCAACATCATTATCTTGGATCAGATGGAAATCATTATATGGGATATTCATGTTAATAAATTTTCCATTCCACACACTAGGCACCATTTCTAAATAATGGAATACACTAAATTAAGCTATGAATAATAATGTATAGTGTCAAATTAGAAAAACATATAACATAAATTGAAATTTTATGCATGTGAAATCTAATAATCAAAAAATGGTTTCTTTGGGGACATATTATCAATTAAATCCTCCATAACGATTTTAAAAAAAATCGAATTATCCTAAGAATATCCCCCAAGAGATCCAAAACATTTGTGTAGTTACGCCCATTTTCATATACCACGTTACCCCGAGTCAGGTCTGGATCATATTATCAGAGTTATAACTCCTAGGTATATCTATGACAGAACCACTTCAACTTGTAGTATCAATACAAGGATGTATTTTCTAGAAATATTTAAATAATCTATACCTTACCAAAATTATAGGATGTTATTTAATGATTATTCACACAGTCTATCTTAGGGTTTTGTTACATAATAAATTTTTTATATATCTAGTTTCCAAGGCTTCAAGTAAACATAGATACAAACTATAAGGTCCCAAACCCAACTTTCCTTGTATTGATGCCTTATATTAATATATTTGTATGTTTACAAGTAAGTCACATCCCAAATGACAAAATGGTTTTTTAGTGTTATGAGACCAGATAAAAACATATGATTTACATTATAACAATAAAAAAACATTATACTCCATTGGAAAACACCATAAAATCAAAGATCATTTCTAGAAGTCATTCATAATAATATTAATCTTCACATCATATGGAAAAGATAAAACATAAGAAAGGGGTGACATCAGATAATCATTATGGGTAGACAATATAATAGTCGTGATCATAAACAAAATCATTATTAATGGTAAAAAACAAAAAACACATGCCTTAAAAAATAAACATGATCATAATATGGTTGGAATGAAAGATGATTACATAAATCCATATAAATGATCATAAGAGAATGAAACATAACCATCAATAGTATACTATATTAATAATAATATGCATTATCTATTGCAACTATCATAATTATGTAATTCATAATGATAGAAATCTGAAACATATTGTTAAGTCCTCATCCAAATTGTCTAAAAATACTAGGTAAAGGCCTTGGAAAAAACCCATTTTTGCATTGTCTCATAATAAATAACGATGAATCTATGGGATATAGTAGGACCCACCATTAACTTTTTAATTATAATGACTTATTAATATGAATAGGACCAAACATAACCCAAATAAACCTTTTAATTAACTTTCCCCAATCTATTTACATAACCACCAACTATTCTGAGTGGTATGGTGAATCGTATCAACATGGAACATCCATAGTCAAGCTAATCATAAACCATTTAATAAAATATTTTATATGATATTAATAAGATGATAATCCCAATGAAACATATGTTTCAACATTCTTTTTTAAATATATTAAAAAACATTCATAAAATCATCAATGAATTCTTAAGAGTCAAACTATTTTAACTTGAAAAGAAGAATGATTTTGGAAAAATCATAGAAGAAAATTAGAAGTGAACTAAATTAATTTTTTCATGATATAGTGAGTGATTTTATAAAAATAATGTTGTCTCAAAAAATATTATTTAGTGATCATGAAACTATGTGAGAAATTGAGAAATTCCTTCTAATTGGACATTATTATCATTAAAAATTTAGAAGGGGTCCTTTTAAAACATGTATTTTCCTGAAAATAAGGATGAAATGTTTATAATACATAATATTCTAACATAAAAAAATAATTTTTATGATTAATTTAAATTAAATGAATAATTACATTTTTTTATATAGGAAGAAAAAAACCCTGAATGAAAATGGTGGTTCAGGAAGAAAACCCTTACCCTATGTTGAATAGAGTTCTTTAGTTAACCTTAATATCTAGGATAATAAAATTAAATAAGTTAATTATATAAATTATAACCATTTATATAATTATCTGAATCATTATAGTTTTACTATGTTCATTTATGTCCTTATTGATAAGTTATAATGTTTAATTTTATCATTCAAGATCATTTGTTTTCTTGGTTTTCATGATCAATTGTTGTTTATAACTAATATAGTTAATGCAAAATGGGTATAATTATACATAATAGGGTTTAAATGTTATTAAGGATAATTAATATGTAAAAATGGATATATATATATATATATATGATATTGTTATATTTTATGAGGACGAACCATTATAAAAAACATTTAGTGATAATTGATTGGATTGTTATGGAGATATTTCAATCACTAGGAACTAGTTTTATTGTATGAAATAGTATTATGAATATATATATAGGTTAGGAAAAATTGAAAAGGTTATAAAAATATAATATTATCTTTTTTAAACATAGTAATTGTATCATGTCTGTCCTTTAGAAGAAATTGAAGAATGAATGTTCATTGACTATGAAGGATGTAAATCAGTATCTCCCAGACAATGATCTCGTATTTAAAATAAAAGAGATAGAGTAAGTAGATTGATGTTGGTTATTACATTAAGTTAATATAAATAGTTTATTTAAATTAAAATAGATTTATAATGCTCATTTGGAATAGGAGGTGAGGAATTTGTAATAAAATAAAGAAATTGAAAATAATATAAAAGGAAAAGGAAGATGATTTTACCTATTGAATACTCCTCCTTGAGAATATCCTTAAGGGGATTGATTTTGGTATTTTTATGAGACAAAATGTTTCTAGAAAGGTATAGGATCTTTGGAAGATGATTAGAAATATTTTATACAATGATCAAATATTTTAAGCTGTGAGGAGAAGTGGGGGATGAGGGTGGTTTTTTAGTGGAGTGGGGTAATTTCTAAATAGTTTATTCATTATTTTATTATTTTTATCAAGATAGAGAATATTATTGATTCTTTTGGATAAATAAAGTAAACAATAAATTTTATTTAGAACCAGCGGTGCATTCATCATCCATGACCCACATTATAGTTTATTTTTCGTATAATGAATTTATACTCTAAATTTCCGCATTTTACTATTCATTAAAAATTAATGTATTTCAGAAATATCCAAGAAATACATCCCAACCTTTTTTGACATTTAGAATTAAAAATTTAACCTCATTTTATGAAAATATAATTATAAATATGATAAATTAAATTATTAATTGGAATAATCATTAACTCACAAAATGCATATTTTAATGATAAAATTGTTATTATAACACCCTAAAAAATTAACAAATGTCTTATTAAATTATCCTCAAATCAAAAGACAATAACATATTTTTTATAAATACTTTTTTTTAAAATTAATTTTGATTTCAATAAATTTATTATGTATGAACTATAATTAAATTTCTATTACTCACAAAAATACCAACACTTAATTATCAATTTGTAAAATATTCAATTATTTGTACTATGATATATTATATCATAAATAAATTTATTAGGTGCCTAATTTTTAATTATACTCCCATGGATGTGTTTACAATACATTTGGTAAATTTACTATTCATAAGGGTCATATTACTATTCATAAGGCTATAATACTATTCCAATGGGTTTTGTAACTATTCACAAAAAAATTAAGTTGATCTTACCAGACTCTAAATATATTACATATCTAAATCATGTTTTTCCATTTTTTGAAATTCAAAAAATAGAATCATAAAAATCATGTTTAATGGATATGTTATAACTATCTTGTATAAGTAAATATAATAAAAAATATTTTTTTTTACAGAGACTCAGTGTTGTGTGCATTACATTATATATTTAATTTATTATAAAATCATATGGGTGTAACATTTAATGTTACATAATGAATAATTTAATGTTATTGTATGTTGTTTTTACCAACGCCATGGTCTACCCAATTAAATCATAGAGAAAAAGAAAAATGATGCATGATTTTATTCTTGTTCTATAACCAATAACCAATATCAATTCATTTATTTGGATCAATAGACATTAATCTGCATACATCAGATCATTTGGGTCCCTAGATACCTGTGTATCAGCCAATAACATGGGTTTACATTGCATAAAGAACAAGATGACATTATTTCCCTACCAATTGATGCATCTGCACCATTTTTGTACTATAAACTCTCTCTTATAAATCAACATGAATAATTTATACCACACTGCCACAAACCCTTCTCCAAAAAGATACAACAGAGAGTAGTAGAGAGACTGAGTGACTGCCCATGTCATGCATCTTGTAGGCCCTCACATGGTGATTTTCACAACCCGTCCTAGTGGGGCTCGCGCCGTGACTCCCCAAGCCCGCCTCTAATAGGCTAGGGGCTGGTGACTAGCACCGTGTAGGCATATCACTATCATGTGAGGCATTTCCTAAGTACCTATACACACGCACACATCTCCAAGCCCACAAATGCCAAAATGTAAGACACTAAGAAAAAAAATGCATGCATACAACTAAATCCAACCAACAGAGTATGACTAAAGGTAGAGTACTAAAAAGTAAACTGGGCCAGAATACAATCCCACCAAAACAAAAGTCTGAAAACTAAAAGGTCCAACCTATAAGCACAAAAGGTACTAGGACTTCTTATCGTAGTCGTAAGAACAACTCGGCCTGTAGGGAACTCAGAAAGATCGGTCTTGTCTGGGTCTACCCTGGACTCTGTCAAAAGGCTTATCTTCTGCCCAAGACACCAGACGTGAGGACAAAGCCCGTGCAGGGGTGAGTATAACAATACTCAGTAGAGGACCCTGAAAACCACAAAGCAGTATACAAAGTAAAGGTATAGTCAGTTATGCACAATATATGTCTATAGAACATATAGAACAAACCAGATATACTCAAAACCTAGACCGTAGTCTAGAGACAAGCCACACGACTGCATACCCCTGTTAGGGATTCTGTTCGAAGATTCCATGATGTACTCGTTCTGGGAGAACACACTCCACGAGTCTTATAGCTCTGATTACGTCCGTCCGAGAAGTAATGTTCATTGGGAACCAACATGAGAGGTAGCTACACTCATTACGGGATACACACTCTTGAGTGGGAAGGATACTATAGATACAAGAAATCATTACATAAGACACACTCTTGAGTTGGAAAGATCACGATACATAGATGAGGATACTGCCAGGGCTATGGCAGATACCGCGACTCATCCGGATTCACCGGTTAGCTGATACACTAGCTAGGTAGAGGATCCACGCCTTGTAGAGTTGGTCACATCAATGCCTGACTCTACCTAGGGTTAGGAATGGATAGAGGATCTCTCTCCGGGCCTCTCGGAGGGAGGCCAACACTATCACAGAAAGTATGGTTGAAGGGATAGTAATCCTATAGAAGGAAACGATGCCTGAGCTTCCAGGGAACAAGAAGAAGGGGCACTAAACCAAACGAAAGATGTCCATGATATGGTGAACAAGAGGACCATGATGTTTTTGCAAAAAGTACATGGCATGTATAAAAAATAAATGTCATGTTGTTTGACCCCGGGTACTGCCCGTGTACAACGTCCCGTGTCTGAGGCTGGTCATGCAGGGAAACATAGTACACAACGTGTAGAAAAATATACACGCCATGTCCGGGTGACTGGGGTTGGTCCCATTTCCCTGGTCGTGTGTCCATACACGACTATCAACCCATGTACTTTATCCTGTGTCCGTGTATCCCCTAGATACACGCCGATCTTCACACTGCCGCCTTTGCCAAGCTGTACACGTCGTGTCTCTTGAAGCCATGTAGATCATCCCGTGTCAGTGTACTACCCAAAGTACACGCCAAGCTTCAGGGAAAGTCTAAAACTCCATGTGACCAGGGTCACACGCCGTGTCATTCCTCTCTAACCCCGAAACCCTAGTTGCCACCACCAGTACTACACGACATGTTTTCGGAAGTACACGCCATGTATTCTAGAAATTTCCTGAAACGCGGACCTCCGCCGTCGCGCCTCCGGTAATGATCCGTTCGTTGATCCGACCGTCTGATTTCCACGAAACCTTCAGGTTTTGGTCGCCCCATCACCACGAAGCATATTCTAGTGTTTTCGGACCTCTGATCAACTCCAAAAACTTGCTTTGATCTTCTCGCACGAAGAATGCTCGAAGAACTCACTTTATCGATCCCATTCGATTCATCGTCCGCCATTATCGACACACCACCACAATGTTGTTTCGGTGTCGAACCATCGATTTGGGATCGTTGTGTCACGTAACGGATGCGCAACGATCTGTTTTTCGTCGCCCCATGAAGAACATGAAGAACACACGAGAAAAGTAAAGGGGGGAGGAAATCCAATAAAAAAATTGAGTAATGATCCCCCACCGTCATTCATCACAGTGTTGATCTGCTCCCGTTAATAGGTTTAAACAGAGCAAAGATCAACATAAATAAAATAATGGATTATTTCCCCAAAATCATCCCAAAGAAAACCCTCCCGCAAGAATGTATGAATCCACATATCAACTTGTTCGTGGTTGATCTGTGTTCTTCGTTTAAACTCAAAAATGGGGAAAATAAATTGAAATAACAAACTCCTACCTTTAGAAAGGATCAATTGTTGACGAAGGTGCAGTGCTTCCATTATCTTCAAGATCCTTCAACGTCAGCGTAACGATTCTCGATTTCGATCTGTCTTCGTTCCTCGCTGAGAATTCTCTCCAACACCCCACAGATTCTGTATAGGTTCCTCTCAAACATTGCCAAGGATCATCACTTGATTACCCCAATATAAAATGAAATGTGATGGAATTGAATTACGCGGTAGTATTAATGAAGCTAACTTGCCATTTTTGAGTCATTATGACACGTCCTTAATTGAGGGAAACCATTGCGCCATTGCCGTGCTGCAGCGGATGTTTCTTTAAAAATAAAATAAACATTGTGGATTTATTTTATTTTATTTTACTTGAAATGTCTGAAAAAAATCTTTTTCCCTCGACCCATGCCAGTCGAGGTTAGGCTCGTTCTTAGGCAAAGTCATCGTCTCAGACGCAACGGTGGGCTCATATTTTTAATCTGGGCATCCCTTTGGAATCTGCCACAACCACGCACTATCACCGACTCACATAACTTAAAAAAAGTTCAAACCACCATTCCGGGCTCACTGAACCTCGGAATGATGTGCCGTATTCGCGCCTAGTCTCTAAATAATTCCATATAATATTTAAAAAAAATAAATGGAAAAATCCAAGACATTACATTCTCCCCACCTTGGGGCTTTACGTCCCCAAAAATCCAAAACAAGGGCTACTCAAAAAGATGTGGGTACTGGGCACGAATCTGGGCCTCCCACTCCCACGTGCTCTCCTGAAGATTCTCGTGTTGCCACTGGACGCACACCAAGGGAATCAATCTCCCATGAAGGATCCTCTCTTGCTGATCCTTGATCTCCACCCGGTACTCAGCAAAGGTCACTCCATCCTCGATGTCCACCTCTCCCCCGTCGATGACGTGCGATGGGTCATGCACGTACCTCCTCAGCTGCGACACGTGGAAGACATCATGTACTCGATGCAACTTTGCTAGTATAGCTAGGTGGCACGCCACCTCGCCAACTCTCAATAGTATCTGGAAGGGTATGATGAACCTTAGAGATAACTTGCCGCCTTGGCCAAATCTCTATAACCCTCGTCAGAGTGAGACACAAAGAAAGACGTAGTCTCCCTCTACAAACTCAAGAGTCCTCCGTCATCTGTCTACATAAGACTGCTGCAGGCTCTGTGTAGTCTTCATCTGCTCTCAGATGATCTGCACCTTCTCTGTGGTAGTTTACACTAACTATGGACCCCTAGGTGCTGAATCTTTGGGGTCGGTCCAACAAAGCGGTGACCGGCATGGTCTCTCGTACAAGGCTTTGAATGGTGCCATACCAAGGGTGGAGTGGTAGATTTTGTTGTACGCAATCTCCACTAGTGGTAGGTGGTCCTCCTAGCTATGACCAAAGTCCAAGATACAAGCTCGCCACATATCCTCCAGAACCTGAATGGTCATCTCCGTCTAACCATCAGTCTGGGGATGAAACGCTATTCTCAAGCGTAGCTGAGTCCCGAAAGCCTCCTACAATCCCTTCCACAACCGGGATGTGAAGCGGGTATCTCGATCCGAGACTATAGTTGAGGGGACTCCATGAAGCCCGAACTATCTCCTGCATGTAGTGGCGTCCCATGCTCTCTACGTAACTCTTCTCTCTGATAGCTATGAAGTGGCCCGACTTGTTGAGTCAGTCAACAATCAACTAGATGGAATCATGCCCCTTGGACGTCTGTGGTAAGCCTGTCACGAAGTCCATCGATATTCCATCCCACTTCCACTCTGGAACTTCCAGGGGGTGATCTAATCCCACTGGAACCCGGTGCTCTGCCTTCACCTGCTGGCATGTGAGTCATCGAGAAACGAACTCCGCTACTATCTTCTTCATTCCTGAACACCAGAACTATCATCATAGATCCTAGTATATCTTTTCCACTCCAGGATGTACCACTGAATGGGATGTATGAAACTCCCTACGAACCTCCTCCTGGAATGCCACTAATACTATAATGCGCCCTTTGAAAATAAGTACATGCTACCCACCTTGTGAATATCCATCAGGAACCAATCCTGTGGATAACTGAGCACATAAAGCCACACAGTAGACATCCCCAAGATGTGCATCCCTAACTTGTTGTAAGAGTGGAGGGGTGACAACCATCGACTGTAGATAAGCTATATCCTCTCCATCCACGAAGGATAACTGTAATGTGGCTAACTACTGGGTCACCTCACTCAACAGCTGTGAGCTCGACTTTCTGCTAAGGGAATCTTCCACCTTGTTCCCCTTTCTAGGAGTATAGATGATCTCGAAATCATAGTCCTGGAGGAACTCTAGCAAACACCTCTGCCTTAGATTCAGATCCTTCTATGAGAAGATGTACTTGAGGCTCTTGTAGTCATAGTAGACAATAAACTACTCTCCCATAAGGTTGTGTCGTCACATCTTTAAGGTGAACACTACCGCTGCCAACTCGAGATCATGGGGCACATAGTTCTCCTCATGTAGCCTAAACTGGCACGAACCATAAGCAGTCACTGCATGCCACTCCATTAGGACACAGCCAAGCCCTGTCCCTGATGCGTCTCAGAAAAATACATACTCGACACCCTCCTCTGGAAATCTCAAGACTGGGGAGCTCGTCAAACTATGCCCCAACCACTCGAAAGCCTACTGGCACTTCTCCGTCGACATGAAGGGATGCCCCTTCCGGGTCAAGGCCATCATCAGTGCTGATATCTGGGAGAAATCAGGAATGTATCTCAGGTAATATCCTACCAACCCAAGGAAGCTCTGCACCTCCGTCACGCTCCGAGGTGGCTCCCATGCTAACACAGCCTCCACCTTGGTTGGGTCCACAACTACTCCATCTGCTGAGATGACATGTCCCAGAAAGTGGACCTCCTGAATCCAGAACTGGAACATTGAGAGCTTCCCATAAAGATGGTTCTCCCGAAGTACGTCTAGAACCATCCACAGGTGTCTCACATGTTCCTCCTCTGATGTCGAGTACAAGAGGATATCGTCAATGAATAACACTACGAACCGGTCCAGGTATGGCTGGAAGATCCGGTTCATCAGTCCCATGAACACTGCGGGGGCGTTTGTCATGCCAAAAGTAATCACAAAGTACTCATAGTGAATGTAGCATAATTTGAAGGCCATCTTTGGTATATCATCATCCTGCACTCATAGCTGGTGATAGCCTGATCGAAGGTCAACCTTCGAGAACCACTATTCCCCCTCTTAGCTGATCAATGAGGTCATCGATTCTCGACAGTGGATACTTTTTCTTTACCGTCCCATGGTTCAGGAACCAGTAATCCACGCACAACCTCAGACTCCCATCTGCCTTGTTGGAAAACAAGATTGGGGCCCCCCATGGTGAGACGTTGGGTCTTACGAAACCCTTGCTCTGCAAATCCTCTAACTGCACCCTCAGCTCGCGAAGCTCTGCGGGAGCCATCCGATAATCCGATTTGGAAATTGGTGTCGTCCCAGGGTGTAAGTCGATGTAGAAGTCAATTTCCCGGCGAGGAGGTAATCCTGAAACATCTTCGGGAACGACGTCCTCATACTCTGCCACCACTGCTGGAAACTGAGAGCTCACAACATGTAATGCTCTGAGGGTATGGTTATCCAAATCATGAGTGATCGACTGCACCCTCCTATGCATGAGCCCATTTTGTGCTGCCTGGGTTTCCCTTTCTCTGACAAAGGAAAACCTCATTCCATCACGGTGGACACCCCACACTCATCGCCTAAAACAGTCAATTTATATATGGACCGAAGATAACCAATCCATACCGATAATGACGTCGTAAGGCCTCGACGCTACTGCCAAGAGGTTCCAATCGAAACTCTTGCCTCCAAGGGTAAGATCACACTGTCTACAAAGGTGCGTTATCATCGAGTCTCCTCCCATAGGTGTCTCCAAGCGTAATGATCGAGTCAACGGTTCTTCCAAAATCTCGAGTTTTGTACAAGACATTTGGCTATAAGGAAATGACTGGAACCTTTGTCTATGAGTACGACAACTAAGGTAGAAAAGACACAGATCGTACCTCGAATCATCCCTGGAGCCTCTATGTCATATGTCTCGACCGCATGAAGCTGTCTCTGCCCCCTGTCCCCCCGCTCCCTGAGCCTGGTGCGGACCTCCTGGGGGTGGTGGTGGAAGTATGTCGAAGCATATACCACCACATGAAGCTCTCCCTGGTCCTCTTCCACGTCCACCGCCTGGAGGGTCTGCCTAGTCTGTTCTCTGCCTCTGCCTTGGTGGTCCATCCACCACTTCCCTATCAGTAGCTCGACGGGTCGGGCAATCCCAAGTGATATGTCCCCTACCGTCGCATGCGTAGAATTGCTTCTCCCTAGGATAAATGGATCCATCCTGAGATCCCTGGACTGTCGATACCCTATCCTAGGTCCTCCTATGACATCTCTTATGTCCCGATCCCTACGTCTGATGCCGGATCCCTACCGCCGAGGTCTCCGCACCTGTCTGCCTGCTACTGACTACCGGCGACTGTCTCTGCTCCGCCAAGAAGCTTTCGACCACCAAAGCTCGCTCGAGCACCCCAACATAAGTCGATATGCATTGAGGCACGAAACTAGCTCAGATGTCTCGTCGTAGACCTCACTCAAAGGTCCGAGCTCCGGAGTACTAATCCATGACCATATCCATCAAGTACCTGGATAGGTTGGTGAACCTCGATGAATAGTCATCTAATGTCATACTGCCCTGCTGGAGCTGAAGAAGCTCCTGGATGTGTACAACTCTCAACGTAACCGGAGACAACTCCTCCCTAAAGAGTCGCTCAAACTCCATCCATGAAAGAGACTCCTTGTCGTGAGTCTACGTGGTCAGACTTCACCATTGTCCCGCCGAACCCTAAAGAAGGATCGCTCCTAGGAACACCATCTGATTTGCTGGTGTCCTCACTAGACCGAAAAATCTGGTCACCACCTCAAGCCAGTCCTCAGCCGCCTGAGGGTCAAGCTCGCCTATGAACCTAAGGGGTCTCTGTCTATGGAACTCATGGAGCGTGCTAAGCCTGCACTCCTCGCCGGTCAGTACTATAGGTACCACTGGCTGCTCCACTAGTGATGGAATAGTAGGTGCACCACCCAGTGGCAACGCCTGGGGAATTGGTCCCTTTATCGAAGCCTCGTCACTGAGGGGGTCATCCTCATGATCGTGTAGATGAATCCTAGTGGTTATGCATCATGGAGGCATCCTGTAAGGAAACAAGATATACCATGGTCAAAGAGTATATCTGGATAGCTGACACAAAGGACATAGAAACCAAAAACCATTCCTATATGATGCATGTACCTTTTTATTTCCCCGCAACCAGTGTTTTCGTGTACCAAGTCGGAAAACAGGTTATCAGAGCCCTGGTTTATGGATAGGTCGGCCGCCGCACCAACACTGGAGTCTCTGGCGTGAAATCCGAACTCGAAACACATAACACTATTTCCCCAAACCAAACTCACAGACTCTTGTCCTAAGGTAGAACCGAAAACCTCGGATACCACCCTGTCACGACCCCTCCCAGTGGGTCTCACGTCGTGACTACCGAATCCCGCCTCCAATAGGCTAGGGGCTGGTGATTAGCACCGAGTAGGAATATCACTAACATGGGAGGCATTGCCTAAGTACCTGTACACATGCACACATCTCCAAGCCCACAAATGCCGAAATGTATGACACTAAGAAACAAAATGCATGCATACAAATAAACCCAACCAACAGAGTATGACTAAAGGGAGAGTACTAAAAAGTAAACCGGGCCAGAATGAAAGCCCACCAAAACAAAAGTCTGAAAAGTATAAGGTCCAACCTATAAGTAGAAAAGGTACTGGGACTGTTGCTCGTAGCCATAGGAACACCTCGGCCTGTAGGGAACTCAGAAAGCTTGGTACTGTCCTAGTCTACCCTGTACTCTGTCAAAAGGCTGCTCGTCTTCACAAGACACCAGACATGCAGGCAAATCCCGTGGAAAGGTGAGTATAACAATACTTAGTAGAGGACCCCAAAAACCAAAAAGCAGTACACAATGTAAAGTTACAGCCAGCTATGCATATTATATGTCTACAATACATATAGAACAAACCAAATATACTCATAACCCAAACTATAGTCTAGAGACAAGTCACACGACTGCATACCCCCATTAGGGATTCTGTTCAAAGATTCCATGATGCACTCATTCCGGGAGAACACACTCCATGAGTCTTATAGCTCTGATGACGTCCGTTTGAGAAGTGTTGTTTGTCAGGAACTGTCACAATAGGTATCTACACTCATTATAGGAGACACACTCTTGGGTGGGAAGGTTATGATAAATAGAAGAACTCATTACGGGAGACACACTCTTGAGTGGGAAAGATCATTATACACAAATGAGGATCACTGCCCGGGCCATGGAGGATACCGCGACTCATATGGATTCACCAGTTAGGTGATACACCATCTAGGTAGAGGATCAACGCCCGATAGCATTGATCACGTCGATGCCTGACTCTACCTAGGGTCAGGAATGGATAGAGGATCTCTCTTCGGGCCTCTCAGAGGGATGCTAAATCTATCATAGAAAGTCTGGTTGAAGGGATCCTACTCCTGTAGAAGGAAACGATGCCAGACCTTCAGGGGAATGAGAATAAGGGGCACTAACCCAAACTAAAGATGTCCAAGATACGGTGAACAAGAATACCATTCTGTTTTCCAAAAAGTACACTGCGTGTAGAAAAAATACACGCCGTGTTGTCTGACCCCAGGTACTACACGTGTACAATGGCCCGTGTTTGAGGCTGGTCATGTAGGGAAACTTAGTACATAGAGTGTAGAAAAATATACACGCCGTGTCCGAGTGATTGGTGTTGTCCCCGTGTCACTGGTCGTGTGGCCGTACATGGCTATCAACCCGTGTACTTTATCTTGTGTCCATGTATCCACTTGATACACGTCGAGCTTCACGTTGACACCTCTGCCAAGCTGTATACGCCATTTCGCCTGAATCCATGTAGATCATCCCATGTCTGTGTACTACCGAAAGTACATGCCGAGCTTCAGGGAAAGTCCAACACGCCGGGTGACCGTGGTCACACGCCGGGTGACCGTGGTCACACGCCGTGTTATTCCTCTCTGACCCAAAAACCCTAGCCGCCACCACCAGTACTACATGTCTTATTCTTCGGAAGTACATGTCATGTATTCTGGAAATTTCCAGAAACACGGACCTCCGTCGTCGCGCCTCCGGTGAAGATCTGTTCGTCGATCCGGACATTTGATTGCCACGAAACCTTCAGGTTTTGGTCGCACAGTCACCACAAAGTAGATTCCTGTGTTTTCGGACCTCCGATCGGCTCCAGAAACATGATTTGATCTTCCCGCAAGAAGAATGCTCGAAGAACTCCCTTTCCTGATCTAGTCCAATTTGTCGTCCGCCATCGTCACTGCACCTACACAATGTCGTTGTACTGTCAAACATATTATTTGGGATCGTTGCGTCGCGGAATGGATGCGCAATGACCCGTTGTTTGTCGCCCCACGAAGAATGCGTGAGAAAAGAAATGGGGGAGGAAATCCAATAATCAAAATTGGAGAACAATCCTCCGCCATCATTTGTAATAATGTTAATCCACTCCCGTTAATAGGTTTAAATGGATAAAAGATCAACATAAATAAAATAATAGATTATTTCCCCAAAATCATTCCAAATAAAACCCTCCCGTAGGAATGTATGAATCCGCAGATCAACTTCTTCGTGGTTGATCCGTGTTCGTCGTTTAAACTCAAAAAACAGGGAAAATAAATTGAAATAACAACCCCTACCTTTAGAAAGGATCGATCGTTGAAGAAGGTGAAGTGTTGTTGTTGTCATCGAAATCCTTCAACGTCGGCACTGTGATTCTCAATTTTGATCCGGCATCATTCGTCGCCGAGAATTCTCTCCAACGCCCTGTAGATTCTGCAGAGGTTCCTCTCAAATGTTTCCAATGATCATCACTTGATTATCCCAATAAAAAGGGATACGTGATGGCATTGAATTACACAGCAGTACTAATGACGCCAACTTTCCATTTTTTGAGTCATTATAACACTTCATTAATTGAGGGAAACCATTTCCCCGTTGCCGCACTGTAGCAGATGTTTCCTTAAAAATAAAATAAACATTGTGGATTTATTTTATTTTATTTTACTTGAAACGTCTGAAAAAAACTTTTTCCCTCCACCTGTTCCGGTCGAGGTTAGTCTCGTTCTTAGGCAAAATCGTTATCCCAGACACAACGGTGCACTCATATTTTTAATCCGGGCATCCGTTTGGAAACTGCCATAACTGCGCACTAGCGCCGACTCACTTAACTTAAAAGAAGTTCAAACCACCATTACGGGCTCACTGGACCTCGGAATGATGTTCCGTATTCATTCCCGGTCTTGAAATAATTTCATACAATATTTAAAAAAAATAAACAGAAAAATCGGAGACATTACAATGATTTATATAGAGGGTATAAAAATCATGTTTTTGGGATGAAGTACAATCTAATATAAACATGTTGAAGAGAGATATAAGTTGGACATAGGAAAAAAAATCTAGTGATTATTATATATAATAATAAGAATCATCATGTGAAATATGAAATGCTATAAAATACTAGATCAACTAAAAGGACAACTATAAGTACCAACAGGATAAATTCTGTACTGACCACAATGCCCAAAGGGATCCCACTAAACCCTAATCTTTTAAAGTCTAGAATGATAACCATATTGCTAAAATTAACCACATATATATATAAATACATATATATATCTAGTGTGAGTATAAAAATATACATAGGGGTACACACCTTAGATCCTCTCATGAAAATGGTAATGAAATCATGAAAAAGCATAATAAACAAAATAAAAAGAAACTCATCACCTAAATAGGTAAACAAAATTTCAAAACTCACTATAGATATCTTTTACCAGGTAAAATATATATGATAGAACATAATAAACTAAAACAAATCAGGGGGTATGATACTTCTTCTTCCCCCCTAGTTTTCTGTTACGCCCCTACATCACACTACTGAAGAATATCACTCCAAAATTAATTTATCCTCAAAAACACTTGGGAAGGGAATCATATCAGGAAACTCATTCATTGTATAGCCCCACCATCCAATAAAATAAAAATATATAGTTACCAAGTAGTTTCCTAACCCCCTAAAGCCTGTATGACGTATATCAAAAATCGAGAACTACGTCTCAATCCACTAAAGCCCATACACCGAGTAAGTACATAAATCCATCACATACTATGCACATCATACCTATAGTATCCCTTAGGAAAAAAATATCTAGAAATATAAGGGTTTGAAATTACAACATTCCATCACAACCCTCTACCCACAAAAATGGAAAAATTAACAGCTATGTGTACCAGAATTTGAAAATAACAAGAGGAGGGGCGGTGATAGAGGGGGTTGTCATCCATCAATCCTCACACTGGGATGTTGTGTAACACACCCTCACATATTCCATTAGGTGTCATTTTTCCTAACCCACATGGGAGGGAAAAATACGAAATCATGTAATATAGAAGATATAATATATCTCACAACAACACCGTCAGAATAACATAGTTGTAGACTATAATGTAGTGAATGCCACATAGACAAACGACCCCACTACCCAGAACATATATCCAATAATCAAAAAAATATAAATGATCTATGTTAAATGAATTTAATTATTTATTTTATTTAAGTAATTCATTAACAATTAATTAACTATTTTCATTATTCCACATTACATTACATTAACTACATAAATTATTAGCGTACCCAGGAAAAGGTCTAAACCATGGACATAGTTTATTAAGATTAACATATTTTATGAATTCAAATTCCATGCCATCCAACCCCATGGGTATTGAATTATTAAAATCTTTATTATTATAATTACATATCCTGATTTTTTCGAAAACAATCATAAGATTCCACTAAGAGGTAAAATTAATCCAATCACATCTAGATGCCCCATGTAGTGGGGAATGGAATGTTTAAAAAATAAGAAACATTTATATTGTCCATTAAACAATCTCACAAGGTAGAATACTATCTCTCAACATATAATCAATGCGTAACCAAAGATTTAATACACTCAATTACCTCTAGTTCCATATTTGGAACCAATATGCATATATCGATTCATATCAACATCAAATGAGTCATCTACTACAAATCGTTTCAAGAATCCATACCCATGTACCATAATATCCATCATATGATCTTCCATACCATGATCACATCACAATGATCATTTCCAGAGCACATCATAAATTAGTAGGAACAAATATGAATCAATAGGGTTACTGTGTTTTAAAAATAATTAATTAAACATTATCATGAAAAAATGAATCATGGATCCCAAATAGGGTATCCTTCATTATGAAGAAAATAAGAAACTTAGTCCCAAAAACAATATGTATCTCATAACCCATTTTTATTACATATTAAATTAATTACTTCATTTATTAATAGGTTCTAGCTATGGGAATCCCATTGCATAATGGTATAAAAATATATCAAAGGGAACAATTGTTCCTAGAATTTAGTCATGTTTAAAAAACCTAGAAAATTTCCTATACCAATTTAAATTAATTTTTTATTATTATAAACCAACATTACCATACTCCAAGTTCATTAACCAATTCAATAAACTTGAATACATGGATTAATTTTATTTACATAAAATTACAACCAACACTGGAATATTTAGAGATTATTCTTTATAATTTATCCAATTAATTATTAATTAATACAATATTTAAATTCTTTAGAAATTTCTATCACGATAAATATGCTAAAAAAGAATACAACAAAGATATCACACTACATAGAAAATCTAGAGGAAACCTACTATCATGGTATAAAGGTACAAAAATTATCATAATCTAATTTCATTAATCTGATTGTATGTTTATTAGTTCAATTACATTTCTATACATAGGGATCAATCATGAATAATTTATGGTTTCATGAAGATTAGAATAGAATCAATGAACCCCCTACCACAAAATCCATCGATGTAATTTTCATGGGAATAGACAACATTGTGGATATCTAATCACATATCCTGAAAGAACTAAATCTATCCAAAGATTCAATTAGACAACCAAAAAAACCATAGTAACCCCCATTATAATATTTGGATATCAAACACTATTGAATAGATAGGAGAAACAAGAGTAGATGATATGAAGCTGAAAGAACCCACTGAAAAAATGAATAACACACCCTAGATTACAGATGATTACCACATATCAAATACAAAAACCCAATGATCAACAACCTATGAATGGAATCCAAAAAACCCAAGGGGAGGGTCTTTGAACACATCTAATGAGGGATAGAGCCACTACAAATACCGAGTTTTTAATTACCTAATCAAATAAAAATTCTTATAACAACAATATAGGGGGAAATTATATGATGTGAAATTACGTTTCATGTTGTGTAATAATTGGGGTCAATTTGATGCCAAAAATCATTCTCCATTTTTATTTTGTAACCATGAAAATTTTCACATCATGAAACTGGTCTGCACATGTAAATAAAATCACTTATATGGTGTGTAAGGATTACATGATGTGTAATCTCTCTTATTCTATCATTTTACATCTAAACCCATACAATTATATTCCAACCCACATCATAGATTCCAAAGAACTTTTAACTCAATATATCATTGAGGAATGAAATATCCAACGGTTCACTTCCAAATAGAACTATTGTCCGATAGAAGGCACTTGTTAGGGATTTTGGCATACATTGCTTATGAACTGACATTGGTCAAGAGGATTTGTGGTCAGGCTCATCACACCCTTTTGAGGGGAATGATTTCCTACACTGAGACTCTCTTATAAGTTTAACAAATGTTCATGAATTATTAATTAATTTCCTTGTAAGATATGGTTCATCCTAATATTAGAAATCAATTGTTAGCAAGAATTGATCTTAAAATCATATGCATGCATCTAATGATCATAATCAATGTTTATATCTATATGTATCCTTTGTTCTCAATAAATGGAATAAAATTATTTATTACTTTGATATTATTTTTTATTATTTTTGATGATTCATGTTATTTACCCACAATGTGGGGAATCTTTACAATTATTATCATTCAGGGAGACTGAGGTCACATGAGAATTTATCGTCACCTAGGGAGATGAGAGTTGTTTTTTGTTGGTATCAAACAATTAACTGAGAATCCTATGTATCCTAATAAATAAATTCTAAACCCACATTGTTTGGTGGTGATTAAGGGGGGAAAATCATACCTTTTATTTTCATGTGATATGGACCCAACCATACAATTTAATTCCTTATGTCAAGGACGTCTAGGTTAAATGTTATTTGTCAATGTTTGGTGTGGTACATATACATAGGAAGCCCATAGAAACCTCAAAGGATGATGGATTCAGAATTTAAATTTGACCATGCATGGAATATGGACAAAATAGAACATGGTTGTCTTGGGAGACAAGTTTTGTACCTCATAGGGAATGATAATGTATCCCATTTATATGGGAATCAAAACCCACGTAGTTTTGTGAGTCTCATAGGATAGTTTGGAACATTTAGAGGATATGTTGGGAATTAATCCTGATAAGGATACCCCTTGTAATAAGGGACCATCAGAGATGTTTTAACTCATGGCAGTTTGGGGGATTAATGAATGTATTGTCATGATATGTAATATTGATTAAATTTTTCTCATTGATTTTTAGTATAGGATAAACAATAGGTCATCTCTCTAAGAGAATTGGATGTTTAAAATGTGTATTATTAATAATTATTATGAAAATATGTGGTAGTTTTGAAATGATTTTTAAAAATAAATTGACATCATTAAAGTGTTGGAAAGGTGGGTTTTGAAAAAAAAAATAGGTAAAGGAGTTCATTTAGAATTCACTTCACCATTTTAAAAGATCATTATTATAAATTTATTATTGTTGTTTTGGTGTAATCAATTGGTTGTGGGTTAATCAATATCTTGGGGTACACACAATCATATACAAATATAAAATTTGGACTAAACCTAAGAAAAAAAATCATTTAGTCATTTTACAACAACGTAGAATTATTCAAAGGATTCTAAGGAAAACTGAAATCTCAATTTTTTGGGAAAGAAGATAATTATTATGTTTTCAAATCAATACAACATAAGGCACACAAATTAAATTACACACTGATTAGTTATGAAATAATTTTATTTTCAGTTAAATGAATCAAAAAAAATTATAATACATGTAAAAGAAAAACACCAAACAAAAAAATACAACAAAGTAGTGGATAATTATATTACATAACTCCATATTCATGTCTTTAGATTTCTCATAATGATCACCAACCGTTATACCCACCATAGAAAGAAGAATGATGATTTATTGGAACTACATAATCATACATAATGCAACTATGAGGGTAGGGGCCTCTAGAACTTCTTGGATGTGGACTGGATTGCTTTATGTCCCCAAAATGGTAGATATTATCACATTGTTTGTACTTACTAATGGGTTCCCCAAGGTATAATTTTATATGAAAATTGGAAGGTGGTTTTCTGCCCCCAGATTTCATAAAATCAGTTTAATGATGGTTTTCTACATTCATATAGTCTTATCACTCATTTTACATAATTAAAATGTTGTGGTATCACATCGTTTTATATCCAATGATAATGTGCCATAATTTTTAAATTTACAAAATTCAATATCAATAGAATATAGAACACCACTTTTGAATTTTTGAAGATTTGATTCCCTGGAAAAATTTGTTTAGATGGGTCACTTAGTAACCAAATTTCAGTTTGGGTTCCTTCAGAAAACTTATAGCCCCCAAATATTTGGATCTGATCAAAAAATGTCAATCCATTTTGTCGCATATTATTGTATTAGTTTTTATTTTAGTACAACATTGTGCATGTAATAATGCATAGTTTGGACCATTTTTCATTCACTTCATCTCTAGCCCTCCAAATCTCTTCCACATATAACATAATTATCAAAACAAGTATCATTTTCATTTTTAATAGTGATAAAAAATAAATTAATCAATCATAAAGTGATTTTTTTATTAAATTATGAATTTATGATACAAAATAAATTTAACATAATGGTAAAATTATGAAAATAAAACTGTAAATCACAGTGTGATCATACCCCCCACAACTAAACATTTACACTCCTAGGAAAAGTTACATTTCAAATAAAATCATTAAAATATTTTCCAAATCATGATGATGTAACAAACATAAAATAATTAATTTCTGATAGAATGTTGATCATATCAAAAATCAAATCTTGGAGTTATTATCAAGGATCATTAAAAAAGATGTCAGTTCTTTTTTATCAAAACGACATTCTATGAGATTCCTGATACCATTCTAATAAAACAATAAAAAATTTTAACTAGTCGAAAATTCTCCATATGTGTCTGTGAAAACCATTTCATGACATTCGTCCCAATTTATATCTAGTGAATATAGGTTATTTTACAAAAAATCCCCTTATATGATCATTTCCACCGAACCTGCCTTACATCCTTTACAATCAAATTTCAAGACCCCTTTACTTAAGAATTTCCATAAGTAAAACCATATTCACCTAACCTATATATCCCCATATGTGGTATATTTCATCATTCTCTTCAATGTATATTTTTTTTAGTTTCAAAAGTTAAACATGGAAAAAATATCATAGTCTTATTTTAAACATTATTTGATCTCCTCACAACAGTAATTGTAACTTTTATAACAGGATATATGGTTTAATAAGAGTATGTTTTGACATGTCCAAGATAGAACCCACATTATTGTGTGTGTGTTTTTTTGATGGATTACAATAGTCAGATAATAGGTACACACTTATAGGTCAATTTGGTATAGTAATGAAACAAATCAAATAAGGAATGAATGTATGGGAAAAAATAATTTTTCTCTGTAGATAAATTTTAACCAAACTAATATTCACAATCTATTGAGTAATAAAAATTCACACATCATTGTTCGATTCAAAGATGTGTGGAGAAATTAGGTGACATAATTTTTACATAATCTACTCATACAAAGGGTATCATTCTACTCAAATGATTTAAAACAATACAGCTATTTATACCATTGAAGAACAACTAATTTTCAAGATGATGTCACACCATAATATAAAATTCATACTGAAATGATCATTTCATCAGCAGTTTTTCTTTAAACAAAAAAACAACTTGATGTATTGAAATTCGTCATGCATGTTCAATATTTTCAATGAATAATCTAGTATCATTTTCTATGATTAAGTGTTCATAGAAAATATTATTCTGAGAAGATGTTTAGGGTAAATGACGGAGGAAAGTTAAAAAAACAATTCATGAAGCTAAAAAGAGAAAAAAATAACGATGATGAAAATTCCTAACTAACACAAGAACATACCCATCAACCACACTTTGATTATGTAGGATACTACCTGTAATCAATGAGAATGGGGTGAGGAAGGAAAAACCCTAGGGGGTCTCATTCATCGATTTTATCTTAAACATGGACTTACTCTATTGGGGAATCTAGAAGGGCTGTGTGAGAGTGCATAATCCGCAACCCATTGATAGTTAATCATTTCTTAATTTATTCATTTTTTACTGAACGGCTCATAATGGATAAAAATTAAGGACAATTTATGGCCCAAACCAGTGGGAATGAATCTTACCTTGATGAAACTTCATCCCTTCATTATAAAGGAGGACCATCTTCTAAATTTGGAAATTATGATACCGGATGAGGTGGTCATGGGAAGCCTTGGTATTCTCCTTATAAATCCAAAAGTTCTTAGATGAATCTCTAAACATTTCAAAAAAATCATGAATCTATATATTCCTTTTTGTACATACCCTTGAAATATTAGAATTCCATTATTTAGTGGCCCAGTAGGCCTAGTGCTCTGTCTTACTAAGGAGGTGACAAATCTTTTCAAAAAAAAACCTATACGGTTACATTATCCTAGGTGTTTTAAAAGTATTATGGTAATGCCATAATGAATCATTGTTCTAAGACTCTAATATTTTATATTGGGTTGGAAATTTTTTTCTATAATTTGTTTTACCTCAATATTTTACACCTCATCTTGGCAAATATTCTGAGAGTGAAATGTAGAATAAACTCAATGCCCAAACCCATACCGACACAAAAGTGATTGCATTGTGTGCTTGTAGAAATGAGAAATCATTCAAAGATAATAATATTGGGTAATCCAAAACAATATTAAAATTTGGTTGTCAAAAATTCCAAAACTATCTTGGAATCATTGTTTCCCTTGGATCATGCCTCTAACAATTTTGACATGTGATATTTCTAGAAGTGTGTACAAGTTTCCAAATGAATTGGGGAATAATCTTATAAATTAATTTCCTCAAAAATGGATAATGAAATGAAAGGGAAAGGCATTTTCTAGAATATCCTTTTATTTCAGTACATTCCCTATTATTTGAAAAAGTGGAAAAGATTTACCAACATCATGGGAATCATGAACCACCTTTGGCCAAAACATAACTAAATTTAAGACCTTGTGTGCATTTTTTTGGGGACCAATGTGACCACAACAAGAAATATTGTGGAAGAACATAACTAAATACTAAAGATCGCTTCTAGGAACACAAATCAAAATTAAATGACTACTACATGTGTGCCCAATATAATGGTCATCCCAAATATACCAATGAGACTCATGTTTTATAGGGTCAGCTTTGTTTTTTTAATCAACAGTAATGCAAGAATAAATCAAATATATTACAATTACTTCATACCATGGAATACCATTTTACATGGAGACAAATTTATCCTATGGGAACATTTCATTTATGGAAATATAGAGGGATGAGTCAAAGTTCATGGATGTGAGGATCCTACAGATATGGTCAGCCACCACATTCTCTGCTACTTTTGTAACAATAAATTATAGATTATATTATATAAGTAATGTAATCCAACAAACACAACATTTTTTAGATTCTAGTTTATTAGGAAGATAACGAATGGCTGTATGGCCTAAAAACACAATGACTTTAGAACATTAAAGTTAAGACAATAATTTATCCAAGTAAAACACAAAGGAATGAAAATGTTTTATAGTATGGTGTAGTTTTCTTGGGAGTAGTCCAATATATGTGAGGCATATCCTATGACATCTGGAGCTCGGTCTACCCTTTGTGATAAGACTTCCCCAACTTCATAGATAGAGGCATTACACATGATCTCAAATTGTCAATCCCCAAAATGTGGTTTGAATACCAAGGGTGATGTTAGACTCTATTTCAATTTCTTAAAAGCTTATTCAAATTATATATTATAACCTAATTCTTTCTATTTTTGTAGAAATCAAGATAGGTGGAGTGCATTATTATTAAATTCATGAATGAAATGATGGTAAAATATATCATCACCTAAGAAAGAATGTGCATCCTAGACATATTTTAGTAATGGTAAGAATAAATGACATAAAATTTTCATTAATTGACTTAGATACCATCCCCATATGTAATATTCCCATGTATTATACATTATCAAAACATGAAATATAATTTATCATTATTTAATACATGATTATCATAAATACATCGATGCAGAATCGAAGCATGAAAACTCAAGAGTTCATCAAAATATGACCCATTAACAGTGAGATAATCCATTAAAACACCCATGAAATTATACATATAATCTGAAAAAATATAATCCATCCATTACTAGAATGTATCTGAAGAATTGAAAAGACCAAATGACATCCTCCTATATGAAAACGTGACAAAGGGTAAAGTAATTTTTTTCTTTACCTAATCCTCAGGGGAAATAAAGATATGAATATATACACAATACCCATTAATGAAACAATAGTGGGAATTTCACACAAGCCTCTCTAACATCTGTTCAATAAGCAATAATGGTAAGCGGTCATTCTTAATTTGCTTTTTTAGTCAATATTAGTTTAGCAAGACATCCAACTATTCAATAGAAGGGTTGCAAACAATTTATTGTTTTCATTTATTTATAAAACAACTTGTTTTTTACGAACAATATGCACTGGACAAACCCATTGGTAGTTAGAGATGGGGTAAATGATTCCAGTATTCTATAATTTGATTTCCTCCTTTTCAAGAACATCTAGGGGTCTTGGGTTCAATCAAAATTGGTCATGACTCACTAGTTTTTCCTTATCATTTAACAAAATATGATATGTGCATATTTATGGGATAATACCTAGAATTTCACAATGTGTTCATCCCAATGCTTTTTTATATTCCTCAAAAGTTCAAGTAGACATAATTCATGCTCTAAAGGGAGTGAACTAGCAATTTCGACATTCTTGTTGTTTCCATAATCTTGATATAAATATTTTAAATCTTAAGGAAGTTTTTATGTTATAATTTAAATTGATTTTGGATTTATGAGAGTTATTGTGAATTTGAGAGGTCACTAATCTCATAAAAATACACTATGGTAACATCATAATATAAGGAATGAGGATTTACAAGCATAGAAATATCATAGATGGGCATGTGATCCTCTATGCTAAAGAAATCTTCAATTAAGAAACATAGATGAAATATTTCTAAAACAATACAACATTCAATGCATTAATCATTACCTACCATGTATATTGGTGAATAAAACTCAAAAGGGGGGTTGGGGGAAAGAAAAGATTCTTATTTAGGGGAAGGTTGTACTTAAATTAAATTAATAGATAGTTGAATGTTCTTCTATGGGGTGACTCATGGAATCAACGATTTTGAAGTGGATAATTTCACTGCCAAAATCCATAGACAATGTTCAATAATTGAAATTAAATTTAGTTTTGGTAGTTTTCAAGAAAATCTTTCCCAATATAATTAAGCGCGTATATTCATCCTATCATCTTACATTTTATGCACATAAAAGTCAGTAGGAAAATTTAAAATTTTCGCCCTAATAAAAATATCATCAAACACACACTTGGGGTTTGATTTACTCTGGTTTTCGAAATGAAAATATGTTCCTATGGGATCTAGTTCTATGACTTATATTGAAGTGTAAATAGAGTATGTTATAACATTTATATAACCACCTAAATCAAGCATTTCAAATGAAAAGGAATAATCCCTTATGATTAACCGAAACGATAATGTTATAGGATCATTGCATTTGGTAGTAGGTAATGGCTCTATCAATGATAAGATGTCCCCCATGCTATAATTTGTATCATCACATAGTCCTCATTGGTGTGTACACATCCCCTTGATAATCATTTCAAATCATGTACTTTTATTCACAACATGGGTCAAGTGGATGTCAACTAATGTCTTTTTGATAGTTTCCAATATTTATGTATCATATTTAGTTTTTTATTTATTTTTATGGTAGCCCTTTGGGTAATGGAATAGGAATGGTTTGGATTGTAATCTCATCAAATGAAACTCTATTTTCATTAATAGTGCTTTCTTAGGACACAAATTTTCTTATTTGGGTTATTTGAGATTGTTGGAATGGAAATTTACTCAGGAGGGAATGACTCTATTATATGGGAAATTTTTCATTTGATTTAATTTAGACTCCTAATGGTTATAGAACTGACATTTTCTGTATCCATAGGTTTGGCTATGTTTAAGAGCGTAGTTTACCTAACCCATTAATGTGGATCCCCCCCCACCGAAATGGTGAGTTGGCATAATTTGGTTCTTATATCATGTTTGATATCTAGTGTGGTTTGTAAAAACTGGATATTATTGGGATTCATTTGTTTCATCATTTATTCTTGAATAGGATTAGATTTTAGAGAGGGTTTCTAGAAAGTCCACTAGGGTGGTTGAGGATTTCATGGTGGTGGTGGATGACTACTCTACCCAGGTTGGTTCCCTAGTTATGGAGGTTGGATTTAATACTACTCTAACTATATTATTGGTTTTCATTCCACCTATAGTTGGGTGAATAGTAAGAATATTTATTAAAGGTTTAGTCATTGGAGCATTCGGAAAAATTGACTCATAACTCTCATATTTGTCTATGAATTGAGGACATTGGTAATAATAATGGGTGTGAGAAGAAAAAATATAAAAATGGATGGGAGGAGGATATTGGTATTTCATTGGGGAAAGAGAAATTTTTGGAATAAGGGTACTTATGTCTTTGAAATTTAGGTCTTCATTTTCTTTTGAATATAGTTATTTTCACCTCATTGACAATATTATTGGGTACAATAGACCGTGATCCCTATTGTTGAGTGTTCTACACAAAATTCTCAATGAGGTAACATATAATGATTGGGTTTTTATCAGCCAGCGCACCACCTGATGGAGCATCAATAATGTTAGGATCAAAAAGAATTAACACTTTATAAAAATATCGTTTTAAAATTTGATCACAGATTTGGTAGTGTGGGATACATGAAAAAATCCTTTTAAATCTTTCCCCATATTCATTAAGTGTTTCTTCCTGAGATTATCCTATCCCCCATATATTTATTTATATTATTTTAGTTCGACAGGCTGGGGATAATATATCATGAATGAGAATTTTCATGTCCTCCTACCCTCAAATTGGTGATTTAACTTAGTAAATCCAATCTTTTTTAGTTTATTCTAATGAGAAAGGTAATTCCCTGTGTTTTACTTATTCTTCATCCTCATCTGTAGGATTTAACTTTGTACAAATTGTATGCAATTATTTTAACTTATTGTGTTGATGTTCTTCCACCAGTCTATGTAATCTTTTTAATAAGTGAGTAAAACATGATTTTAGATCGATGTTTGGTGCTTCTCATTGAATTTGAATACTATTTGGTTGGATATCAACATCAGGTGAGGTTAGTTATTTTAATTTACTATTATTTTCATCCATATTACAAAATTTTAATTCATTTTTATCATAGTTTCCATTACAAGAAGAAGAAAAATAATTGATAAGAGATTCAATTTTTTAGGTGTCTTCCTTTACAGGGTTTTCTTATGTGTCTTGGTGTCGTTGATTTAGGATCCTCTCCGATTTGGGTTCGAAAGGTGGTATCTCACTCGGAGTAGAACACATCATGCACAAAACCAAAAAAAATCTAAAACAAAAAAATATAGGGTAAATTTACAAGATAATACAAATAAATATTCACTAAATTTATAAAAAACATATAAAAAACAAACAAAAAAAACCTATGCAATCCCCAAAAAAACGTTTCCAAAATTTGAACGCGCTTTTATGACACATAAAATTGCTTTTTTATTATTATTTAGCAGTAAAGGATAGACCATAGGGTATCTCTTAAGTGGAATTTGATGTCTAATTTGTGAATTGTTTATAAATATTACTAAATGAAGGGGTAGCTTCAAAAATATTTTTGAACATAAAATGACTTAATTAAAGAGTTAATTAGTTGATAAATAAAATTGGTGTTTGGAAAATATGAGATAAAAGGGTTCATTCTGAGTTCACTACACCACTTGAAAAGTTATTTTTTCTTAACTTGTTATTAGGTTTCTGGTGTAATACTTAGGTTGGGGGTTAACCAAGATCTTGGGTACCCACAATCCTCCAAAAAATATGAAATTAGGACTAAACATTGACATAACAATCTTGTAGACTAGTTACAGACCCTTAGAATGATTTAACAATTTCTAAGGAACAATAAAATCTCAAATGCTTGGGAATGAATAGGATTATTATATTTTCCAATCAGGAAAACACATGTTAAATGATAAAATTACACACTGATCGATTGTGAAATAAAATGTATATCAATTTAACGAAACAAAACAAGTTAATACACATCTAAAATAACAAATAAAACCTCAAAATACACAAAAAAATTAATAATTATGTGCCATAACACCATCTTCATGTGTGTAGCTATTATTCAATGATCACCCACCATTTCACCCTCCATTATAAGGAGGAGGAAGCTCCGTTTTAACTCCTTCATCCTTAACCCCCCTATAATGGTAGGGGCCTCCAAAAAAAAAATTCGATTATGAGTAGATTACATTGGGTCTCTAATAATGTCGATCCATGTGCCTGGTTTGAACATACAAATAGGTTTCTCAAGGTATCATTATATAGGAAAACTATAAGGTGGTTTTGAGCCCCCATATCTAGAAAAACAAATTTGACCAACGTTATTGAACATCAAATAGCCTTATATCTCTTTAGAGACAATTGAAAATTTTTATACCCACATCTTGTATATCTTCATAGAATATTTGGAACCATTTGAACAGCTATAGAAATAGATATTAGTAGAATATAAAACACCAATTTCTACATTGTTCATAATAAATCCCATGAAAAGATCAGTTAAGATGGGCCTCTTAGTCAATGTATTTTGATTTTTTTCCGATCAAAGTGTTCTAGCACGCAATATTTTGAATCTTACCATAATAGTTTAGCACATTTCTATTCATGGATTAGTAGCATTGTGCGATTGATTATATAGGTGTTATTGTAATCTTGCATAGTTTGTCTATTTTTTCTTCCACTTCATCCAGGGCCCTCCAAATCAACTCCACCATCATTTTAATTATAAAAATAAATAACATTTACTATTTTAACAGAAATAAAAAATCAATCACACTAGAATTTAATTTTTTTATTCAATTAGGTATTTATGATACAAAATTAGTTTAACATAGTTGTGAAAGGGTGAAAATGAAATAGTGAATCAAGGTATGATCACATATAATGGGGCTTAATTCAATGTAAGATTCCCGAATTAAGGGAATTAGGCTTGGGGTATACTATTGAGAAGAATAAATAGTGAACTTGGGCCCCAATTTGGAATCCTATGTATCCATATTAGTATGAATTGGAGTTCTCATAATCAATTTGTCTCATGGATCATGCGGGTGAAATGATCATCATTAGCCTCTAAGCCCTCATGATTTATGATTACCGTGAGAAACACGAAGAATTGAAACATTCTGAAAACCACACAACATTTCCTTATCTACTAAGGGATATGGATATGGATGATGGTTATTGAGTCCAAGGGTACACTAAATCCCTCTCTATACATAAACTCAAATTGATACTAGGGTATGTAAATGGAAGAAGGATCCATAGTGGCGGTAGTGAGGAGCAATACTACCTCTACCCATATGAAATGCTAGGATCTTACTCCAAGAGAGATACCTAAGATTGTTTTGGTTCGGGATGGAGGTTTCCCATTTAATGTTTGGTTATGGTTTACTCATAAGGAGGATTCCCATTTGACAATTTGTTGGGGATTACTCCTAAGGAGGATTCCCATTTTTTGGGATTGTTAGGGATTTACTCCTAAGGATGATGCCCATTTGAGTGTTGGTTGGGTATTAGTCCTATGTAGGATTACCATTTCAGGTTTGGATGGGGATTACTTCTACTGTGGATACAAATTTTAGTTTGGGTTGGGGGTTAATCCAAAGAAGTATCCCCATTTGAGTTTTGGTTGGGGCTTTCTCCTAAGGAGGATGCCCATTTGATTTTTTAGTTGGGGCTTACTCCAAAGGGGGAAGAAAATTTGTGGTTTGGTTAGGGCTTACTCCTTATGATAATTCCCATTTGATAGTTAATTTGTGGCTTAGTCCTATTTTGGATTCCTATTTAATGATTGGTTGGGTCTTATTCTTATGGAGGATGTCCATGTACTAGTTCACCCTGTCATAAGAGTCAGTTGATGATGTTTTAGGTGTTTCTTGATGAGTTTATCTACTCAAGGTGATCATGGAATCCAAGTGAATATTTTCATCTTGAAACACATTAAAGGGACCATGATGATTATGTCAACCTAAAAAACATCATGGAGATCAGACATCGTCTAAAAATTTTAGGGGGATAGGTCTATTTATAGATTTTCATAGGACCTTCCAGGATGGAATTTCATTGTCAAACCTCTATGGATGGACCTATATAAATAGGCATGTGTGGGGATGTAAATTCTATTAATAAATTAATCTGTTTTCATAGATACATAACTTTTGATCAATAAGTCATTTTGGACTATGAGAACAACAAAATTGAATCTCTCAAAGAGATATAAACATTATTACATGGTGAAAAAAACATAATATTCTTGGAATAAATGTGTAAATTTAATTTTAAAGAATGAAAAACGTTTTTATCAACAATCATAAAAATAAATAGCCTTCTCCATGAGGGGCGATCTATCCACTTATCACCCATTGTGGAGATGACTTTTGGAATATGGAAATCCAAACTGAATCTCATTCATTCACAGTGAAATATTTAAACTCAAACATGATACTATTTCATTATGATTGTTTCTAGTTGGTTTTAATTTTTCTAGCATGAATTTTAAGGTTATAAGGTTTAATAACGATTATGGTAAATGGTCCTAGTTCACTATGAAATATGGAAAGGGTAAATGCGAGTAACAAGTCTGGAACATAGTAAGAACAAAATTTGAAAAATCCATGAGATAAATAGAAAATATAGAGATTTTGGTGATAGAGATGTTTCACATGGTCGATGGATATTTTGTAAAAATGTGATAATAAACTATATAGGAACATGGTTATTTTCTAGTATCAATCTTACTATTTATGCAACATGTATAAAAAATGCAATTTTACTACGTGACATTCATTGAGACATATGAAAATTCATCTTTATTTTTTTATTAGTCAGAAAACTCTGATTTCATTCTCATTAACCTAGGGTCTCAACATAGTGGTACATTCATGTCATTTTTGGAACCTACTGTACACATTGAACATATTTTAGTTGTATTAATGAGTGTAGGATCTAAGATATTGAAGGTATGAACACTTTTATCTCCCCATTTTTTCTTCCTTCAAGGTCAACTAATTTTCTATGAAACTAAATGTCAAAATATATAATTTATGGATAGATATATGATTTTTTATTATTATTTAATGATAAGATATGTCAATTTAATGGAATTTTGGACACATATCATATTGATTCATTATGCTTGTTGTCATTTTTCCACCCATCGTGTCGTAAGTCGCTTATACATATTATTCAATTATTATAGAACATTAATGGACTGATATATCAAATAAAAAAATTTATTTTAAATGGAAACCCATGTTTATTTTTTATTGAAAATCCCATTTATTGAATATTTGGAAATCATGGATTTGAATCGTTTTTTGGAAAATATCTTTCATTAAATTATCTATGAGTCAAATTTCTAGTTACATGTTCAACTAGATTTACTGATCTAAACATATTTTTTGTCTTATGAAATGAATTGGTGTGATAAAATGTTATACGTGGGTGGTTTTCATTCATCATTACCTTATATGTGGGATTTCTATTATAGAGATCAAAAACATTAGTGTAATGAAGGATTCTAGAGAAGGTTCGCCTTGAGATGATTTTTTTGAATTAGTGAGTAACTGTTCATGAGTATGGGATAGTAACTTCAAATTATCATATGAAGAGGAAAGAGGAAGTTGGTTTAATATGATATATGGGATTAATAGATAAATTGTTTATTCCATAAATTTAATTTCTATAGAATTTGTAAATTTATTTTATTTCAAAAGTTATTCAATATAAAATTTGAATTGTGAGAGAACATGTTCTCATAATAGTTACATGAGTTTGGAATTATCTTGTGTAATGTTTTTTGAGTTTTATTAATAATCCCCTATAAATTAAAATTTTATGATTTGTAGATGTTTAGTAATGCGCCAACCCTAGTTAACTAGATTCTGGTCATTATTACATAACATTGGAATGATCACAAGAGATCATGTCTCGAACTACTAATTATTTTAGTATCATTGGAAGTACTAGATACATACATAAGTTCTACATTACATCTTGAAATAAAAATAACAACAACATTTTTCCCCTTTTAACACACATATATCCCTTAGGCTATCCTTACAGGTCAACCATAAAATACTTCTTCACATCTTGGAAAAAATAAAACATTGAAAGGGGTGATCTCAGATTCTTATTGAGGACACAAATAGAGATAAAACATTCATAAATTAGAATAAACATTTAATGAAATGAATAAGACTAAAAAAAATAATTCATAAACTTAAACATCAGAATAATATGGAAAATATAAGGCAAAAAAATTCCATTTACTTATTCACATGGATATTCTACTAGTCAAATAATCACATGTAATAGCAATTGCTAATTTCATAATGATGTAATGCATAATTCCAGACATCATAACCACATAGACAAGGCCTCGTGCAAAGACTACAAATAAGATTTTGTCCTGGCCTTATGCAAAGACACTAGTTTGTCTCATGAGACCTACTAATGCATCGAGGGTCTATAGTAGGCTCCACTCATCACTTACTAAGTCCAATGCATTCCTCAAATGAAAAGGTTGAAACATAACATAAAAATTCATATTAAAACTATAATTTGAAACATTAATACTGTAACCATAAACCATGAATGATATAAATATACACATCCACATTCATACATATCACAAAACCTTTAATACAATATGGAAGATTGTATCATAATAAATCAACTTTTACCAAGTGTAAAATTCATCAAAGGATGCTGATGGAGCTGAATGAAAACTATTTGAGAGAAATATATATTTCTATTTTGCAATAATTTAAAGGCCACAAAATTATAAAAGAATTTTTTTTGGAAATATTATTATATATTTGTATGGGAAGTTTCAAATGTGTTTTAACAGTGGAAAATAGTCACCCCCTCCATATAAGTTAAAAAACATTCTTACCTTAATTTATCGAAAAGGTCATAAATTACATTTTTGGGAAACAACATATAGATTCATTTCAAAAAAAATTATAAAAAGTCAAAAAAGATATAAATGACTTTAAGCAAAATTATAGAAAATAGTATAAAAGTTTTGAAATACATTTTTACGAAACACAGATGTGGATGAAAAAGTTGTCCCAGTAGATACTTTCAAATTAATAACCTTAGAAAATAAAGAGATTGTGAAATTAAACCTAAACTTGTAATTTTCATTGATAAAGGGTATTATAAACTCCTGTATAATAGTTATATCATTGTTATTAAATTATAAAATAACCACATACATAAATATGATATCATATATGATCTTCTAATATTTCTTTGTTGATAATTTTTTAGCAATATCATTGTTTCAGGCATTAACTGATTAATTTTCCATTATATGTTTTGTTACAGAAGTAATGTTTGTTATGGATAGGAGGTTTTTTATTCATATCTAGAATGATATTAAGTTCTTAAAAATTATTTTTAATCATAATATGAAAATTATTCTTAAATTGTTATGATGGGGAATGAATCTCATCTCATTCATGGAGACAGTAATACATACATACGCACAAGAGACAATACCATTCTATTGATGTTGAAATAGTAGAAAATTAGATGGTATATCATATATATATATATAATAATTAATATGTTATATTTATTATTTAAATAATTTAAATTCATTATTATGCCCATCCAAATAGTGAAGTGTGGAATAACAAGCTACACCACGACATGGAGACGGTTAGTTGTATGTATGCACGTATGGTGACTTTGTCATTCATAGAATGGATAGAATAATGAATATGCTTGTTCTCTATTTATAATAACATCAAAGTATGAAGAAGTTACTGGTGTTATTATTTTTTTATGGAAATAACAAAGAAAGAGGAAGTGGATGAAGAAAAGAACATTGAAAGAGGTGATTAAATTATTACCTCTTCTTCGGGTGATTCTTATTGATTATATAAAAAGGGATACATAGTTTGGATTTATGATAAAATTAAGGCCTCTAGGATTAAGTGAGTGTAGTTAGTAGGATATTTTAAAATGATCGTGCCTAGAAAAATGGACTTGGAGGTGTGATTTAGAGAGAAGAAGAAGTACCTTTTTATAATAGAGGTGAAGGTCACTTTAAGAAAAGCATGAAATATTAATTTATTATACAATCATATTCGGTTTATAATGGCACCAAAAGGATTTATTTCTAGTATACGGTGTGTATGGGTCTAATAACACTCAAAAAAATGTTTTAGACATGTTTAGATCAACGTATTATCCTTATCATTTAGATTTAACTCTTAGTTACATTGTTTAACAATTACATTGTATTCTTGTATTATTATAATAAGTTGTTAATAAACATACTATAAAAAGGAAAGCTAAAACCAAGTGGTTTATTAATGAAATATTTATCATTATATATGTACTTTATAGAACCTTAAACTTTTAGTAATATTATATCATTTAATAATATAGTATTTGTTTTAAAAACTCTTTTATGTCAATTTTGACACTATTTAGTACTTGTTTTTTGTGAAAGTTATAACAACATGATTACCTCAAAAATAATTCCTTGAAAAAACCCTAACATGTAATATTAATCAATAATATTAGTGGATGGAATCAAAAGTATCAATTTAAATTTATTTGGATATTTATAACATCAATTATTTTCACCTTTCATTAAAAAGGTAATTACTGCATCATCATTGTGTCATTAATAAATTTAATAGTTTAATGTCTAAAATTTATAAATAAAACTCCATTATGTAGGAAATATTATTAAATTTATAAGGAATATTTATAGTTGAGTTTATCTTATGTATAACACTATATTAAAAATGTTGTAGTTATGAAAATTTGAATTTAACACTTTTAACTCTTCTTTAAATAAAATAATAATAAAAGTCCTAATATAATCCAAGTGGACCAAAATGATTATATTTTATTCTTGAGGTTGATTTTGGTCTAAATACACTTATCCAATATAATTAGTTCATCTGTTCGGTTAATAACAATATCAATTTTACCTGTAATTACCGTATTTACTTTTAATCGTTGTAAATAAAAGTCAAAAGTTACTATTCATCAAAAATTATTTTTTCCTTATTGAAAAACATTTTAAATACTAATATCAACCATGCCTCTTGGATTTTTTGAATTCAATTCACGATAGTGGTAAAAATACATTTTATTCCAATTTTCAAATGTCCCTAGTAGGTGGGTAAAAGATGTTAAAAAGTTCAATAAAATTTTATACATCAAATATTATCATAAAATGACTCCAATGAACTACATCGAACTAATATAGGTTTAATGAATATATTTTTACTTAAAATAAATTTTAATAAAATAAATCATTTTTTTAATTAAAAGTCAGTTTTAAACAGTAACACAATGTTTTTCACTATACATCAAAAATTGAATGTTTTTCAGAAAATACCAAAAAACTCACCCAAAGCTAATTTTGATATTCCGAATCCAAAAAAGAAGTCCACTTTAAAAAATAAAATTTCAAAAAGTGGGCATTACTATTCATAACAACTAGTTTAATTTGTCGTGGTGTGCTAGATTTCGAAGTTTTATAAAATGAAAACTGTTATCTTATTCATAGGGAAACATATTGTGGAAGCTTGGGGTGTTACATGTTTTTCTTCATTAATGATATAATTGGGAAACCCCTTATTTTAATATTAGATAATTATTATGTATCATTACTAATATGGAGATTGGATTTTGAAATCTCCTATCATGTGGTTTGATTGTATCCACATCGATGTTTCTATTCCTAAATATCCTTTGGTTTTGTAGGGTTTTCATATCCTACCATGTTTATTATAATATGATATTGATTTTTTTGAAGGTATTTCAATTGATATTTATTATTTATCTCTAGTGAATTCAATAGTTTGGTTATGTTGTTATCAAATTTTCTTGATTTTTTTTTGTTGTTGAAATGGAAAATCATTCCCCAAAACTTTAGTAATTCCTGTGAATTTGTTTTTAAATGTGGTTTCCTAGAGATTTAATCTAATATTAGTGTCACCAAAGATTATTCAAAGAAAATTATTAGGGTTAAAATGTTATAAATGAAATCCGTTTAGGTCAGAAAATTGTAATGTTATTTCCAAAAGTAGAAAAGAAATTTCAAAAAATGAGATGTATAATATAAAAATACGGATCTAAAATATTTATCCTAGTCCTCCTGATATCATGGTAGTCTATGTAAAAAATCTTGTTTTTGAGATATCTATAAGAGTGTTTTCATCTCAACCTTGTGAGTTTAGATTATTAGTTAACATACCTAGAATTAGTAATAAGAATTACCATTGTGGGTACATTGTACCTTTAATGTTTGATTTATTTTTGAAACTCTTTATACTGATTTTTTATTTTGATGAAATGGAAGTGTATATGTCATTAGTATACTAAATAGAAATTATTCAGTTGTAATTGTAAGGAATATAGAGAAAATGATCCCATTTTTTGACCTATAATACACCATGAAGTTATCCAATTGAACATTATTTCCCATAAACCATAGGTGAACCAAAAACAAGTTAAAATAATTCTTCAATATCTTTATTATTGTTAAAATGGAAATAAAAATGACTACCATAACATGTTGACCATTCTATGAAATTTCAATAACACAATTATCCACCATTCATTGAAGGGGATTTAAATCCTTTAATTTAATAAGAAAAGCTTAATAGAATGAATTATCTATTCTCTAGAGCACCACATAATAAATCCACTATATTTAGTTAACATTACACCATACCCCATATAAATCTAAAATTTTTATAGTGACATTACTTCAAGAAAATTATGTTTAATTTTATGAACCATCGATAGAAAATCACAAATAAAATAATATGATACTTATTCAAAATTATTTACTTGGGGATAGAATGTGTTTTTCTGATAATATCTATCATGTGTCTTATAAATATAAAGCTTTATGATTGTAATCACATTAGAATTGTTCTCTACTCCAATAAAAAGCTAAATAGGGTGATTCATGGAATTATATTAACACTTTATCCATCACAACAACAATAGGGAGGCATTGAATAAGAGTGAGCAGGTAAGTGGCTATATGTTGTTGAACAATTGATTTAAGATGATCTTTCAGGTCCTTCAACTATATGACATACCATTATTCATAAATCAACAGTTCTGAATGTTTTTTTTGGATCTATTTCATAAAAAAATTATATTTATTCTTGTGACATTAATAAAACGGGGATACATATAGAGATTACTCTATGAATTATTAATATCCACAAACCACTCATATTTTGAGATAGATGGGTATTTAAATGTGAACCTGATTAAAAATCCACCAATGGAGTCGATTTTATTTTCATATTTCTTATTCACTAAACGGTTATAATGGAATTCATCAAATGAAAAATAATTATTGGTTTTCTTTAATGTTTGTATATATTGTTATCTTTGATGAGTAACACACACATTTACAGATGGAATAATGTATCTCATTAAAGAATACTTGGATGTGATGAATGTAATATAATAAAATCAATCACATATGGTATGACTATTTATTTTCAATTAATTTTTTTTAATATGATGAATTATGATATATGTGACTCTAGAACGTTTTTTACCATTATGAATTGGTATTCTAATGTGTTTCTTAAAAATTTCCGTGGTCTTAGAAATAAAATAGAAGAGTAAATTAAAATAGATCATCTATGGGGAATAAATACTATTTCCTTTTAATCATATTGAATAGAATGAATTGAATAAATATTATTGATGATATAGTTTGAATAATTTGAATATAATGGTTTCAAAAGACAAATTACATCTACTTAGTATACTATAGTTCTTTTTTTAAAGAGGAATATGGTTCATTTGGACTCTATCTTGATGATCATAAATTGAATAATCTATGATAAAAATAGATATATTCTCCGATGAATTGTTGATATCATTGATTAATTTAATGCTTCCCAATAGTTTAATAAAATTTATCTATGCCCTGGGTAGCACTATATATTGGTTATGAAATTCTACATTCCAAAGAATCAATTTAGCATCTTTTATAGTCATTGTGAATATCAAGTCATTCGCATTGGTAAAATCTATTCACTAGTGGTATTCATTGAATTAATGAATAATGTATTTTTAAAATACCTAAAACCATTCATTTCAAGGTTATTAGATGAAATTATAATGTATTATCAAACAACAGAAGACCCAAATAATAATTTTTAGACTCTATTGAGCATTTTATAAGAGTAAAGTTATATAAAAAATTTTCAATATGAAATTTGTAGATATAATATATTTCTTAAATTTTACATATCATTTTCGATAATGGAGTATTAATAGACCGTTAAAATATAGAGTATTTCATCTCTTTGAATCCCCTAGAGTATATCTTTAAGATAAATATCTTTTTAGGATTATAAAGATACTATCATTTCCCTATCTAAGACATGTCACATATAACAACTCCTGTTAAAAAAATCATGTGAAATGGCTCCCCAATCCACTAGAGTGATGATTGTTAAGATTCCATTTTGGAACATATTTATTGTCTAACACCATCTTTAATTAAAATATTTTATGATCCTGTGAAATTTTATGTAGAATACTGTATTGAATATAGATATTGACTTAGTTGTGTTATCATGAAAGTAGTTTTTTTCATAGCTCATTGATCTATAATGTTATGTATTCATGAAAGGAATTTCCAAATCCATGGCATTGAATTGTATGTTAAGGTAAATGCATTAAAAACAAAGTTTCATTATCTATTTGATGCGATGTTTTTTATTATATCATTCCAAAAAGTTTGAAAAATCACATATTTATAAATGGGTTTAAACAATATACAATTAAAATGGGTGAAATATCCCCTGATTTGCGAATTTTACTTTGAATATTTACCTGGGAAGTGAAGATATATAGAAAATAATTTAATATAATCATTATATACAATAATAACCATATAATTATTAATAATAGTTAATTATAATGATGTCATACAATAATTTTGTCATGTTTTTGATAATTTATTTTGTGCAAAAATTTAATTATGAATAAAAAATTGATCATAATTTCCTTTCCATATTTTTTAAAATTAATGTTAGGGTGAAAATTGATGGGTGGAAATAAGATAAGGACATGGTGATTCATTTTTTTGATCAAATATTCATTTCAATTTTAGTTCAAGTAAATCTTCATTTTTATTATTAGTATTCTATGGTATAGAATCATGTATAAATAAAAAAGATGTTCAATGTTCGATGGTTCCATTTTTTGACAGTCCGATATGAAATAAATTGTGGAATAACATGTTATAAATTCCATAGGATACAAGTAGTTTGAGGTTAATCCTCAAAGACAAGTAGTAATTATATAATCTATATTGATACCCATATGGAAATGTGATTAGATATCTGTTTAAAACTTCATGGGTTTATCAAAACTAATATGAATGAACGAATATATCTAGTCGATTATGGATTAAATCAAACTGTTTTCCCACATAATTAATATTCATTAATAAAATATTGTGGATGAGAATAATTATAAATACATTCATGACGTCAAAAAAGAGAATAAAATAACAATTTTTATTATATATGATTATGATACTAATTTTAATCTCCAAATAAGTGATAAATTCCAAAAAAAAAATTTCCATTCCTAATTAACCATGATGAGAGTGTATAATCCTCAAATTTAATGTCACTCAAAACTATCTTCATAGGAACTGAAGTACATGCTTCATACTTTTGTAATATATTTATGTGTCTCATGGGAGGATCATTTTCTCTAAGTGAGTTTTAATATAACAACTTTTATCAAGATATAATATTGATGGCTCTGTTTAATTATTTTTTATAACATCATTTTCTCTCTCATCATTTTTGTAAATTTAATAGAGGTACATCATGATTATGTCCTATATTTTCTCGTAACATGAAAAAGAAATGTAATAATATCATGAAACAAGTTGTTTAATATGAAATCAATAACAGATATTATGTATATCATCAATTTCTCCCTTTTTACATTGAAATATGAGATCACATATTTTTGAATAAATATCCAAGGCATGGACATCATTGATGGGTTATTTATAGAATTTAATCTCCTCAGTTTGTTTTAACTTTTTGAATACTTGAAAAAATAGTGAATTTACTTATTGGTTTTATGTAACACCATACTTTATTTTTGGGAATAATGTATTTCTCGTATCTCTACTAAGGGAATATATGCTTTATCATTTTTATATGATTTAGTGGAGTCATTTTGATCGTAATTAAGTGAATAAATTTTTTCCCTATTATAATTCATCAAATGAAAAAATATGATATATTATTTTCTGGAAATATCTTTGTGTTTGTTTAGTATTATGGAAACATGGTGAAATTCAATAGGATAAATGGTTACATGTGATGAGATTCTTGATAAATGGCTTGAATTCTTCTAAATAACTACCACTCTGTTGATTTTTTAGAATGAAAAGCCTATTTTTGGGGAGAATTTCACACCATTTTTATGTAGTTTTACCATTTTTTATGAATTTTGATTTCACACACTATTTTGGTTGAGTTTGATGAGATTTTATTTGGAATGTTTTTGTTTTAAATGAATTTTTATTAGTAAAATTTTTATTATGGTTAGTGTAATCCATGTAACATTTCTAGAAAATTGAGCAAGTTTTTTTGAGAGTTATTAGGTATATACCACGGTTGAATATAGTTTTTCCCAACCATGTAAATTATCAAGATTATAGTAATTTTCATATAAGGTTTTTTTAAATGGTAAGTGCATTATTTCTCAAAATGTGTATAATAACCTTATTGTCACAAAGGTATTTTGAGGATGCAGTCATATAGTTGGTGAATGCATTCTTAAAAAATAATTTATAAACATTTAAAACACATTATTAATTAGAAATTATAATTTTTATTTAGTTTTTTTACAAGAAAAAACTCATTATTCTAATTTTTTAGGTTCTCGAAATAGAGTTTTCCACTTGATTTTTTATTATATCCTCTATCCCTATAGAAATAGATTTCAATGGATTGAATTGTGTGTAATCTATGAGATTAAATTTAATGTCCCATTTCTCTACACATTACATATTTTATCTCTATCCAATCATTTTCTATTTAATGGACTTAAAAATATCATCATTTATGTATAGATCTATAAAATTTTATGAGTTTTTGATGATATTGTGATTTGATATATAAATGGAAATAAATTTTTGGTTCAGATCCAGTAGTATCATTATGTTGTTCATTTTTTTCATCACACATTGTTTGGTAGGTGTATTCTATCTTATCCACTTGTTCTAGAACATGAATTGTTGGAAATTCAGAAAAGTTATGTTGAAATTATATGTAATTTAATTTGGTTTTTTTCGAACACCTTTTCTTGATAATTTGGAAATCAAGGATTTAAATAGTTTTTAGAAAATACATTTTGTTATATGATTTGAAATTTGAAATTTTGTTTATTCATTATTGTTTTTTATATTTATTAGTTTAAAAAAGAATTGTTGAATTAGGAAATTAATTAGTGCGATAAAATCAAATACAATAGTGGTTTATGCACATTATTTCATTGGATGTAGTATTTCCATTATAAACTTGACATGAGTTTCCAGACTAGAGGTACATAGATCTTTGACACATAATGAAAAATTATTGGATCAATGAATATTCAATCATGACTATGGGGATATTCTTAAGTATGTATGTGTGCGTGAGAGAGAGGCTATGGGTTGTGTAGAAAATATTAGATTTGTGGATAAATTGTTTCCAATTTTAATATGAATGGTATTAAATTGGGATACTTATTTAGTATTTCAATTTTTTTAAAGAATATTCTAAGAGTTGAGCAAACATTTTCTATTCCTAGGGGACTGATTTGGGTATCCACTTGGGGATATCCTATTGGGTATGATCACTCACAAAATGTTTATGACCTTTGTTTCAGATGTTGACATTGTTTTTCAAGATATAGTTAGCTGAACTGTGTCTTATATCTTTAATAGAGAACCAATATAGTAAATTTTCTGAATCATATTTCGAGCAAAGAGTTCTTTTATGGTGTCCTTGGAGTGATTCCTTATCAGTGATACAATAATGAAATAAGATTTGGTTGTCATGTTTAACATCATTATTAATTTTTATTGATACTCTGATATTATTTTCACAGTTATTTCATTTTAGATGTATTCTTTTGACATAATTAATATTATAGTATGGTTTTTTCTTCATTTTCGCATGAAATGTTCTGTTTTTTAGATGGAAACCCATCTCTAAATGATTCAACATGCCCTTAAAATTTAATTCTAGCCTGGGGTGCCTTGGGGACGTCACCTATGTATAGTGTCACCTCAAACCATTCTATGCCAATTTTTATTTGTTGGATGTTATATAAATCTTCATTCATGTAGGGTTATTACCATTCCCCTTACATATATGTTTTCCCTCATCAAATTTCATCAATGATACATCATCATAAACTAATTATTTTTTTCAAATATAAAAAACCATGAATTCAATCATGATATTCATATTGACTATAATACCAAAAAATTTAGGTGAAGAATAAATTATACATGTTCTGATAAAATCACATAAATGAAAATATGTGAATATGGATAATACCTTCAAGATAACCTTCTCACATTCAAGGATTTGTAAAAATATGAATGTAAATTTAAAAAAGTGTAAAAATATTGTAGGGATCACCATATGGACAAAAACAATTCAGACCATTATTTCTAGGACCACTCTTTCATGAAACATTTATGGTAATGAATGATCATATATCTTCACCCCATTTATTTTATTTTTACAGGATAGAATATATTTTATAGTTCAATAAATTTTTTATCTATTTATTCCATCCATGAACCTAATTAATTTCATATGTACTCGAATCCTTGAAAACTATTACCTATATATTGATAATAATAACTCTCTACTCTAAAGGAAATCGCTTCTTGAATCTAAAAAATATTCTGAGGATATGTACTTTAATATGTACCGTTTATATGTCCTACAAACTGGAGACTTATTATTATTGAGGATTAGGATCCTATTATATTCATATTTGATGACACCACTACAGAAAAAACCATAATTCATACATAGTCTTTGATAATCCCCTTAATACATGTCTCATCTCATTATTATTAATTCAAAATACTTTTTATATGAATGAGACGGTCTCTAATTTAACTATTCAAGTAGATATCACACCATTTATATTACACACATATGTTTCATGCAAGTTTTCAATGAAATAGTTTAATATACCATCCTCCAGTATTTGATTTTTCCACAACACGTGGCTCTAAATCACATTAAATTATGGCGCATATTCAGGAAATTAAATTGAATTCCCAATATTATATGGAGGTATCACACATCTCTAGATATAAAAGTAAAAAAATGGAATATCTATTATGTCACATATTCAATTGATGATATGAGAGTGAACATATCTGCCTCCAGATATCTCCCAATAATGCTCTAGAATAATTGTAAGGAATTCACGTTCAATTCTAATGATTGAAATGGTCACATTGATTTGGGTAACAATTCATCAAAATTGCATCGTAATGATCTTGAACACTAAATGAATGAATGATCATATTAATGGATAGATATATTAACTTTTATTATGTTACATGTCTATAAATTATATATACATATATAGACAATAATGAGTATGATCACAAAGGTAAACCTAAAATCCATCATATTGAATGGGGTCTACATTAATTATGTAATTAAATATATCACTACATTTCTTTAGTCAATGATATGTGGCCTTAAACTACACCAACACTCAGTCAAAGTTATTCAACCAAAAAATTTCATCAGGACAGAGACCTTGAAAAATTAACAAAAATATATGCACCAAACCAGATCATTGTTTCCCTTTGGCCTCCATTCACAACATATTCCTCTTACCCACACTAATAAACATATTTATTTGTCTATTCTATGATAAATATTATTCAAACATATATTTCATCAAAATGTAATCTAAGCTCTATGATATAAAATTTTGGAAGACATTGGTCTAATCTATATGGTTGTAAATTGGAAAATTCTTGTCAAAGAAATTTGACCATAATAATTTTATATGTGAGTTTTAATTGCATTAACTTAATCTAGTAATGTAATGAAAAATGGATCTTGATAGTTTGGGAGAAATTAATTTCATTTCATGATAAAATTTCTTGCCTACTCTCATAGGCTAGGTTCCTTAAATAGTCATGGAAAAATTGTTTGTTAAAAAAAAGAGGCACCAAACATGGTAATAAGAAACCCAATTAGGTGAAACTAATGTGAAATACATTCATTGTCCACTAATTGTTTCTATTATAATGTATATTAGATTATTATATGGACAAAATACCATATAAAAGTTTTTTTATACCCATCATATAGTTTGAGAAAAAAATTATCTTATCAACATCTTAAAACCTAGATTAATAAAAAATTTATAATTCATCAATCATTAAATTATCGATTTATTCATGATTATAAAAACTATAAAGACTATTAATCCAGATAATTGTAGTCATGTGTTCCATGTACAATAAATATAGTGTGAGGATTATGGTAAATATACATATAACCATCCATTTATCATGCTTGAGTGGTGATCACTCATCCAAACGGACAAACTCTATTGTTGCATAGATTAAACATATTCTTATGTGAATTCATGATCTAGACATAATACAAAATCATTATGAACCACATGTTTGTGATTTATGATTCCTTTTATTCACTCAATATTTTGTATGGTAGGTTGGTAAAAATATATTTATTTCACTTCCTATGGTTTCAGAGGTTATATAAATTTTTGATCAAAATAAATAAATAATTTAAAAAAATTGAAAATTGAAATGTGATTTGGAAAATAAATCTATTAATATATGAATATTGAATAAGAAGATAATTAAACATGATATAGAACATTTTTATTTAAATGTTACATCAAAAATTATATTTATATAGTTATGTATTTTATTGATGAAAATATGAAGCACTTTTGACATTTTTTGGATTCCCAGCATGTGCTATAGAGTTAGCCTCATTATCAAGATGAAGATTTATTTTCATAGGGTAAAAATCGATGATTCATAAAATTTAAATATCACTAAGAAAGAAATTTATCTATACTAACTGAACTATGAATAAATTAGAATATTTCTAGATGAAGTTCTTTATAGATTTTACCTCAACTCAGTGTTGGCATTCCGCCAGCTACATGGTAATGAAATACTCTTAAAACTACACTAATCCTTTGAGATCTAGAAATATTTCTTTAGTTTTTCTCTGATAAGAATATTTTTTGACCCTTTATATTATTATAATTATTTAATTAATTCTTTCATAATATAATGGATCACATCTTAATTGATCCAACAATATCCATATGTGGTAATTATATTGTGGAATTGATAAAGTTGTGCAGGAATATATTCTAGTGGAATATCCAAATATAACATTTATATGTATCTATAGATAATTATGTGGGATATATAAAAATAATTTTTGGCCTCTATATACCCTTTATAATTCCCCATTGGATGAAATACATACCCCAAAATTGATTTAGTTAGGAAAAACCCCTATTTTTCCGCAGTAATGTTGGTGGGTTCTATAATCGATGAAGCACTGTCATACTGATATTGTTATATCAGAGTGGGGACCTATTTTTAATGTTATACTATTGAATCGAATGACACTGAGGGTGATAAAATAATGATAATTTTAAATTATTGAAACAAAATTGAAATTGAAAATGATATTGAATCATGGGAACGATGGACACTTATCCATAGACTAATCAACATGTGGGTATTTCTATATATTCACATTATGGACTTCATCAACCTGAAATATGGGGATTAATTTAGGGAGAATACATTATTCAGTAATTTTCTGGATTAAATATAATACCCCATGATAATCCACCAATTCATGATTATTTACCAATGATCTATCCATCATAAGATTAAGTAAAATCATGATCTCACATAGATTATCTACTTAAAATACAACCTCTAAAGAATTTTTTTTTTCAGTTTATAATATTGATCCTCACACAATGAATGAGGATAGTAATTAATAAATAATAAGTAAAATTAATCCCATGAAATACAACAATGAAATTTCAAAACACTTATAAAGACACAAGTATATTGACATGGGAGATATTTTCTTTAACTATTAGTAGGTATTTTGGAAGAATACTTGTCCATGTTGTATATCTATTGGTGGGAATTTTTTTTGAATTTTTGAAATCATAATCTTTTTCAATATTATATTCAATTTTTACCTTCTTGGACCTTATTAAAACCATATCTAATGGAATTGGAACCATGAATCTATGAGGGAATAATATCTCATGGTTATTTGAATTTAGAATTCATTCTGTTCGAACCCACACACTATCAACAAATTAGCTTTGAAATAATTTTTTATAATATATGCAAGATGTTTACATATCATTATGGTAAAAATATGGGATTATATTATGTTATCCTTCTTACAGTTTTAAACATAATAGATAAGTTACTTTTGTTATGGAATTACTAGAAACAGAATACAGGGAACCTCCTAGGATTTGGTACATACCGCCTACATGATTCCGATTAGACTAGATGCACCCATGTCCCCTATCATGGTTTGACCATCCATTATTATTTATCGTTCCTCTATAATAATATCCCCATAAATATCAATGAAATTTATTTCTAAGTAATATAGTCATTAGATGGATGCTTATGTAGAGAAACATGAATGCTCAAATCATAGTAAGATCATTTTGGGATAGTTGGAGGATGATGACACACATGGTTATTGGGTGATGCTTTCTAGTGTGTTAGGTTTCTATAGATATAATGAAAGGTTTTATAGAAAGTTAATTCAAAAATAATTACATAACTATAAATTATTGTATGTTTATTATAATTTGACCATTTTTACCCCACCATATTTATGGGTATGTGAGTTTCCCCCTACTGATATATTTTTCCCAATGGTATAGTCTCTAAAGGAAGAATATTCATTTCCCAAAATGTATATTGGATTATATAAATTATATTATATCATGATCTCCTATGTGTAGAGATTGATTTGGATTCTATAATTGATTATAACTAATATAAAAATACTTCATAAATAATGAATTGGTTTGAATAATTAACCATGATAAAATTTACATTATTCGAATTCATCTTCTTTTCTATTGAGATTTTTCTTCAACTGGTTGATGTCTATTATGTGAAATTTTAAATACATCTCTCTTTGGAGGAAGGTTATAATAGTTCCCCTATAACTCATCCAATATGAGCCTCTACCTAGGGATAATTACACTTCCTATGGAGTAGGTTATCCTTATACACCAATGGGGCTACCAACATCAATATATCTTGTAGATTTCATTTAAAGTGACTCTTGATATACCCTTTTCAAATATATATGATTTTTTTAAAAAATAAAAATATTTTTTATTTCAAAATAATAGATGGAGAATTGTTCATTAGTGAGACTTTCATCAACATGATCAACAAATTAATCCCACACACTAGAAGATCATTCGAACACCCCATCAATGGTTCGTCAGTTATTAATTTCCCTTATCTGATTCATTACAGGTGTGTAGTCTTATGTGGTATAAAAAAGCATATACATCTCTCAAATACACTTTTTGACATTAACAGGATTGGTGCAAAAAATCATTTTTTGGGAATCATGCATATCCCAAAGATGTTGAATACAAAAAATAATCTAGAAAATCCCCCATAGATTCCTAACAATGGATTTCCCATTATACAAAAAGTGGGTACCTATAAATATTAATAGTCATTGGAATCCTTAACAAGATTTGAAGATGGACATGAAACCCTATATATCAATAATTTTTGTGTCCTTTATACATCATTTGGAATATGAAATACTATGGTTTTCTTCACATAACATTGGTGATTTTTATTACATGTTAGATGTGTAACATTTCGAGTTATCCATTCTTGTATAGGCCTCCACACAGTCAAAATTTGGCATAGTTCCAGTGTCTTAGGAGCTTCTTCAATATCACCCTCTAGACAATCCATTTTTTATCATTTCCCAATCCTATTGTTACAATGAAATAAATTTAGGGAATGATTTTCCCCATAATTATGTGACAGTATGAAAAAAATAGGAATTATCATATACGATACTTAACCCAATCGGTGAACTTAGTGGGCAAAACTTGATCACATAATTGTAGACTTCTTGGTCCATTATAAGTAAGTGTTTAAATAATACCATTGGATATTTTTTGTTGAATGTTCATTATAGGTGATACTCTTAGCTGTTTTTGTAAATAATATTTTAACAGAAACCTTAATGAAAGATGAGTCTCATAAATGAAATTTACATCTAATCATGTTTCCAATTAAAATTATCTCAAAACAATCAAATATTACATTGTATTGTATTTTCCAAGAGTGATATCAACATGTTTACTAGTGGGGGTATACTCATCAGGATAATGTTGAAATATAATGAAAAAATAAATAAAATTATAGATGAACCATATTTTAATGAAAATTTCTTGATACTTGAAAGAATTTGAAATAATTGGAATAACAGATAATTATGAATACCAATATCACTAAATACCACATACAAATTTATATATGCTACAATCCATCCACTATAATCATGAATTAATAACTGATGGATCTTCTCTAAAATGGTTGTTTATAATCAAACTTACGTCCCATACTCATACAATTTAACCATAAAAAACAATCCCTACCTCCCACCATCATTAGAGTCAGGATCATGATACAGATAAATGCTTAATCGAATCATATGAAATCCTGTACGTTGGGTCATTTCAATGATTTTAGGATTGATAGTATAACCTCATTCATTGTACTAAACTTGTTTAAATATATATAAATACATTCCCATGATTCCCTACATTTATTCTATGGGGAATCCCATGGGGGATTATATTTTGGTTCTTTCCACATTGGATTTTAGAAGGCATTAATTCTTAAATTATAGTAAATCTTATCCCACACATGTGGGTCAACCCACATGTCATTAGAATTAAGATATATTAATTCATATGGAATTAAGGGAATATATTCATAATTATTCCACATTACATTTTCATGGATGAATTCTCAATACATTATAATATAGATGATAACCCTTGGTACTTTTTGGAAAACCCATTAACTGACTCCAACTTCACAATGCAAGAGGTGGAATGTTTTTCTCTCAGGGATTCATCATCTTAATAGCTCTAGGACTATGTCATATTGATTTTATATCTAATTTTTAATGATTTTGATAGATTTTTAAAGGATAATGCGTTATTAAAATATTCATGTTTATCATATGTCTTAGAAAACCAGAATGTGCACATACATTTGGGCTTGACTCATCATCATGGATGAAAGTCCAAATCATCCATCCATTCCTTCTATTGAATAGTGATTAATTACAAAAAATGGAAGATAAAAAATTTGAATTTTTGAATAAAAATTGAGTTTCCATGACTCAAGTAGAGATACATTGGGGAATCATGAACACATATTTTGATGTCCTCACATTAATGATATATTCCTTGGTGTAAATATTGGCCTCAGTCAGGTTGTTATATGTGTAAAATATAGAGTGCAGTGTAAAAACATGTATCGGTAGGATGATCATATCTATCTAAATCCTATAAAATAATAGTATATGAAATTAATATATTGGATACTACTAATTCTATTTTTCATGTTCTTTTATGGACATGATATGCAAAATTACCATGTTTTGTACTAGCATTGTCCAATAAACTTGAGTACATCTTCAATAGGAGAAACTACCACATCATCTGAAATGGGGATCATGTTCATTACCATTGTTTTACTATAATAAATATATGTTTCTTAATAAAAAATGGATGAAAAATATGATACGAAGGAACTCAATTTAATAAGAGAACATGTGATAAATATTAGGTTTTTTAACTTCTTACATAAATCTCATAAATAATACACCAAAGAATTTATACATAAAAATTTACCCAGTGAATTGGAAAAAGTCAGGTAGTTCACTTATTCTCTTCACATGTGTTCCATTCCCTATTCTATCTTCAACATCAAGACAATTAATAAGGGCTTCACTAGACCATTTTTCATAGAATCAATCCACTAATGCTAGGAGAAAATCTATTACTGATCATGTGTATTGATTTAGGTGGGAGTATTAGAGAACCATGACATTACTACATCTTCAACTATAAGAAAAATAATTTATATAGGGGGTGGAGTGTCCCCAACCACAATATATAGGTTCAAAAAATATGCATTCTTATAAAAACATAAGTACTATTTCAACAGTATCACATTCATGAAATGTGTACAAGTTACATTTGAAAAATATATTTTAGTGTTATGAAAAATATCACCCTCATTTGAAATATTTGTTCACACATATATCACAATGAACCTAGGATTAAATCATCTTAAATATAATAAAATCCAATCCAAATGGGTGGTGAATTTATTTACATAATACTTTCTTGAAAATTTATTGAATTTTAAATTAGTAAAATTTAAATAATATAGAGGGTATGTCCTGGGGAAGAGCAATGAAATATTCTATATATCCATGATGATGGCGTATGATTTCTCTATGTGTGAAAAATTCATGATCATATATTTTGAGAATGTCCCAAATATGTGAATCAATATTTTGAATAAAAACCATTTTCAAGGTTCCAGGTTTTTATTATAGATAGGACCCATGGGCTCCCCATTTTAGACATATTGACAACGAAGACATAACCTTAAGATTAGATCACCTTGTCTATCTCCCAATTATTCTAATACATGAGGTAGTTTATTCAATCTCAATACAAATTTGATTTATTAAAACTATAGGGCATTGATTTCTCCAATACTCTAATACACAAATATGATTTATGAGTAGAAAATTAATCCCTAGTCCTATTGAAAATATGCAGATATACCCTTACCCATCCGAAAATTATTAAGACAATCATCCAAAAGAATCATTAATGAACACTTAAAATAAGGTTGATAGTTTTCCCATCCTCCATTTCATGAAGTATCACATATCCCTATAAAATACATGGGAGAAACCCTCATCCAATTTCTATATAATAACTTGGTCAAAAACATCACGCATTCTGCCAATTATAACTTTGGTAAATCCCTAATCAATTCAACCAAGTTTTACTTGGTCAAAGCCCTATCAGTCACCCTTTTGTTACATGGACTAGTTCTTTTTCATCCCCTTATAATGAAAAAACATAATTTATGTCGTATTAAATTATCATGATAACTTGGCATTAATATTACGTAATTCTTTCACCAAAATATTCCATTTGGTCCCTCATTATCATGGAATCCCAAAAACCACATATTCCATGAAATTAGGATTTGGAAACCAACATGACCATCTTTTGACACTTCATTCCATTCAAAAAAAGTGTATCTCATTTGTATTAATCAAATTATAGAGTTCCATGGTATTTTTCAATCATTTAATCTAATGATAATGGGGGTAATAATATTAAGTATATTTTTTAGAATTCCCATGGAACATGGAACAACACTTTGTTGACCAAGGTCTAAGATCAATCTGTTAGGGATCCAGGTTTCTACAAATATAAAACTACGGATAGGGGAAACATAAATTTTCACATTCCGAATATCTACACTTCTTTTACCATGAATGGGAGTAGGCCTCCTAAATTATACTTGATATTTTTATTTACCACACCTTCAACTTTCCAATCACACATATACAATGGATGTGTATTCTTAGATGGTGACCCTATTGTGGGAAACCACCATCAATCCTCCTCTCCTCTACTCTAAGTTGAAATATAGAAGATAAATTATTAACCCCCAATAAATGTATTGGAAACATAAATTTAAACTATAAAACATCATTACCCTATCAAAATAAAATATATTTTGTAATAATTTTCTAAACAATATGTATTAAACCGTGACATTAGAATGTGTGAGGAAAATAGTATAACCATTGTGATGAGCATTGGATTAATAATGAGATAATAAATATATGATTTAATAGACTATATCATACCCTTAAATATGTGTCACCCCCATTCCTGTTTTAGTTTCACTCTAATTTGATGTTCTTAATAATCTATTATATGTTTTTTCATACACTGGTCAACTTACATTCTTTATTATATATATATGTTTACCATTATATTACAATAATTAGGATTATACCCAATATGGGTATCCTATAAAATATAATTCTCAACCATTATAATATTGTATCTCTTTATTCATAATCCCTTTTCAATATTATTTTGTTTGATCATTCAATAAATACATATCCATACTAAATGAATTTAAATTTAAGAGCACATTGTCCAAGTTTGAGGATATAAAAATTCATTGTAACATCGTTTACATTTATGAATTTTTTTTTGTATGATATTACCATAGAATATTAAATTGTATCACTCAAATTACATGGTATTTGACTCATATTTTGAATGGATTTATAAAAATACTTCCTCTAGGATCAAACCCAACATTGTTAATCTTCCATTCCTTCCACATTTGGCCAATTTCATCATTTTCAATGCTTCCTCATTATATAAAATTTCTATATTCATGGGTGTCCATAAATTAAAATCATTAGAGAAATATTCCTTGTGGAGCATAATTTGAATTGTTGAAATTCTGGATAACTACATACCCCACATAAAGATCCCTATTCCTTCTAGGATACAATTATATATTCCTTGTCCAAGCCATAATCCTGATTATACCATATATATACTTGAAACATCATATTCCGTCATAAAATAACACATAATCTTCGATTAAATTTCTATTTGAGGTCAAATAAAAAGGGCCACTAATTAGAAATTCCCTCACCGACCATTATAGTACATATTGTTACTAGACTGCCTTACTACAAAATGATGAACTGTATGGATCAATCCATGTCACAAATCATTAAAAGGAATGGCGTTCCTCATTAACTGCACCAAACTATGTCTGTTCGAATTTCATTCATAGGGATAAATTCAGTGTCAATTGTGTTGAAAAAAAAACTAGCACCAAAACTAGTTTCCTCCTTATTAGAGAGTTATATACTACAGAGAAACTAACAGTGTTGGTTTAATGAATAATTACTTATAGACCAACAATAATAAATTCCAACAATATAAATATGTAGAAAATATGATTCATAAAAATTATTCCATTTATAGATAGCCACTAATTCATAAATAGATTCATATTGATGGGATACCTATGAAAAATATGTACATTTACACAGAAACATAAAATAAATGGTATATTGAATGGGGATAACCAGTCCCATAATAGGATTTTGGATTGAATAATAACCACAAAATTAATCTCTGAGAGATTCATGGAGTATGGTATAATCTCACTTAACATATTGTGATGTGCCCAACCTCCCATATTCTCATCCAACGTGAGTTCCCAATACTCATTGGAAAGAAACCCTAGTGACTAACTACTTTTATAATATAGGTTCATAGAGTCATATATTTTCATCGATGTGGGATCCATTGGGTTTTTATGTTCTATGTTTAAACCCTATTTCAAATTGTCAAAAACAATAGTTATGATATGATGGGAATATTGTTAAAATATAATTAGAGTCTCACAATCAAGCATTAAAAAAATATAACCTTCCTTTTTGGATTGAAATATTAGAATTAAATTACATTGAATTATTTATAGTTTTTGTTAAAAATTTTAGAGAACATCTAAATTATTGATGTTATTCCCTCCCATTATTTTCATAATGAACTCAAAAATTTATTACCTCAAAAAAAATTATTTTTCTATGTTTTTATTTTTTAGAACCTTGATCATTACAAAATTTTCAATACACAGAATTTGATAAATTAAAATAGTTTAATGCAATTGACCAATGATTATAAATGAATATGGTAAATCATAATTTTAAAACACATTATTCCATCATGAAAATGGTTTAATCCATCCATTATATATATGGAATTTTCTCCTTGCTTGTTTATATAATGGAATGTTACCCAATATATATTCCATCACCAAGGAATAAGGATAGCGAATTATATAAATGAAAATGATGGATTTATTTCTTCATTTATTTTTTATCAGTGATGATTATAGGAGAGAGTGATATGTAGTAAATATTCCACTATAATGAACCATGGTTAGTAAATTTTTATAAAAGGTAGGGAATGGATTGAAAAATAAATAAATAGTAATGTCTTTGATTTTTTCATGTATTATTTAGAAATATAATATGAAATTATTATGGGACCAAGCACGATGAGAACACATCATTGTGAGGCTCGGTGAGCCTAGAATGGTGGTTTAACATTTTTCTAGTTAAGCGAGTTGGAGGGTGTTCACAGTTTTTGATATTTCCCAACAGATGCCTAGATAAAAAATATGAGGGTACCATTGCGTCTAGGACAACATCTTTACCTATGAATGGGCCTAATCTCGACCAGCACGCATCATGGGTAAAAGTTAATTTTCATGATTTTTTAGTAAAATAAAATAAAATAAAATAAAATAATTTGAAAAGTTTATAATATTTTATTTGGAAACATTAGTTGTAGATAAATGATGGGGAAACTGTTTTGATAATTAAAGACATGCCATAATGACTCAAAAATCGCAACACTAACACATTAATGGCACAACGTGATGGAATTTTGGAAACATTAGTTGTAGATAAATTATGGGGAAACTATTTTGATAATTAAAGCCATGCCATAATGACTCAAAAATCGCAACACTGACACATTAATGGCGCATCGTGATGGAATGCGGAAACATGGTCCCTCCAATTAATGGGTTAATCAAATGTTGGTAGATGGATGAAAATTGAGAGGAACTTTGGATAATTCCTTGAGACTTGGAGAGAACTTTCAACACTGAACGATGATGATACGATCGATCGACGCATCTCAGATTCAACAAACATCAGCAACAAACATGATGTGTTGATCGTTCTTCAACTGAATCGAGGTAGTAGTTTTTCATTTTGATTATTATTTTCATGTTATTCGATTTAACGATGAACACGGATCAACCCACCAATAGGTTGATCCTTGGAACATGTGTTCTTGTGGGTGGGTATTTATTTTCCATTTCTTTGGGGTTAGGTCCAGTAATTTGATTTGTGATCATTTATGGATCATCTTTTCATTCATCCTATTAAATCCATCTAATGGGGGATAATCGACGTCGTGACGAAAAATGGAGGAGGTGTGTTCCTCTATTGGTTATTGATTTATTCCCCCTTCTAACCTCACATTATTCGAATTATTCATGGGGTTATGAACAACATATCATTGCACGTCCATTTCGCAATGCAATAATCCCAAATTGGAGATTCAACATCCTGACAACCCAGTGGTGGTGTGACAACGATGGCGGACGATGAATCTTCTCGGATCATAAATGACTTTTCTTCGAGCGTTCTTCAAATGGGTTGATTAATACACATTTTAGGGGCTGATCAGAGGTCCCAAAACAATGGAGATGACTTCAGGACATCCAAGCGACCATAACATTCGAGTTTCGTGGAAAAAAATATTTAAATCAATGATCAGAGTGACACTGAGGCACGGTGGAACATGTTCGTGTTTTTGGAGTTTTCCATGACACATGGAATGTATCTTGATGAACATACCATGTGGTAATGAAGGTGGAGGCTAGGTTTGGCATGCTGCACATGAGGAGGAACACAACATGCCCCTAGGAATACACGATATGTGGGCCCCACCCAGTGACGGCTGGAGTTTCGGGAGACATGAAGCAAAAACATAGTGTGTGACTATCATCATACGGTGCATGGGTCCCTATGCAGACTTAGTGTTTATATCTGAAGATACTCTAAAATAGATGCAGTACATTCCATGTACTCCATCACACGGGCATTCATGGATAGTTACAAAGGTCACCCCTTTTATTGGTTACATGGGATGACACACATGGGTTGTAGCCATGTACGGGCACACATCTACATACATGGAGGGATCCTGAATACTCGGATAGGGAATGTGGTGTATCTTACATGTCGTGTACTGACTTTTACACATGACATGTTTTTCTGAATTGGACCATTTTACACAGGTAGTACCCGGGGTCAAGAGACACTGCATGTGACCCTCTAAACGCCATTTATACCAAAGAATATGGATTGATCATCTATCACACCTTATCTTGGAAAGTTTAAGTTTGGGATATTGCCCCTTTCTCATTCCCCTGAAGAAAATGTGTCTTTTCCTTCCACTATAGTATGAACCCTTTGGCCAGACATTCTGAGATAGAGTTTGGTATCCCTCCGAGAGGCCTGGAGTGAGATCCTCTATCCATTCTTCACCCTAGGAAGAGTCAGTAATTGACATGACTATTCTTATAGGACACCAATGTTATACATAGTAGGTGAATCCGGATGAGTCATAGTATCCATGAAGGCCCTAGTAGTGATCCTCATATGTGTATCGTGAGCTTTCCCCACTCTAGAGTGTGCTTTACCGAAATGAGTGTATGTATCTATCATGACCTTTCCCAATGAAGGTTACTTATTGTATAGACTTTATCAGAGCTATCAAACTCATGGAGTGAGTTCTCCCAGATGAGTGCTTCTTGTAACCTTCAAACTGAATGCTTAGTGGGGTATGTGGTTGTGTGACTTTTCTATAGACTATGGGTATGAGTTTTGAGTATATCTGGATTTTTTTCTCTTGCAATATGGTTATTAGACATATATTGTGTACTGATGACTACACCATTACTTTATGTATTAATTTTAGGTTTTTGGGGTCCTCAACTGAGTATTGTTATACTCACCACTACATGGGCTTTGCCTGCACGTGTCATGTCATGTGCAGACGAGTGGCCTTTTGATGGAGTCTAGGGTAGACTAGTACCATATCAAACTATCTGAGTTCCCTAGAGGATGAAGTATTCCTACGGTTATGAGAAACAGTCCTAGTACATCTTTGTTCATACAGGTTTGAGTCTGTATTTTCCAGACTCTTCTTTTTGGTGGGCTTGTATTCCGGCCCAGTTAACATTAAGTACTTTACTTTCTATTGTACTCTGTTGGTTGGGTTTAGTTCTATGCATGAATTTTTTCCATAGAGGTTCTCTTTACATTCCATCATATGTGGTCTTGGAGATGTGTGTTTGTGTTCATTTACATAGGTAATGCCCTCAACGTTAGTGATATGACTACATGGTGCTAGTCCCCAGCCCCTGGACTATTGGAGGTAGGATTGGGGAGTCGGGGGTGGGCACCACTGGGATGGGTCAGGACATAGTGGTATCATAGGTTGGTCAGTTATACAATAGCTCCAAGAGTTTATGAGGCTGGTTTGGGGAAACCGTGTTAATTGTTCTGATCTCGGATTTCAGTCCAGAGACTTCAGTGATGTTGTGGGAAGACATTGTATCCATACATCAAGACTATGATAACCTGATTTTCGACTCCGTACATGAAAAAACAAATTATGGGGAAGTAAAATAATGTTACATGGATCATATAGGAATGGGTTGTGTTTTCATTGTCTTTTTTCTCAGCTATCCATATATACCCATTGCCCATGGTACATTTTTTTTCATTACTGCACACATCTGTGACGCATACCTGCTAGGATTCAGCAGCGCAATCACGATGATGACCCACTCATTGATGAGGGTTCGATATAGGGACCAATTCCCTAGGAGTTACCTCTAGGTGGAGAAAATGTTATACCACCACTAGTGGAGTATCTCATGGTACCTGTAGTACCAATAGACGAGGGGTGTAAGCTAAGAACGCTCTATGAGTTCCAGAGATAGAGACCCCTCAGGTTTTGAGGCAAGCCCTACCCTCAGGCGGATGAGGACTTTCTTGAGGCAATGACCATAGTTTTTCCATCTAGGGAAGACTGCAGCGGACCAGATGGTGATCCTAAGAGGAATCCTTCTTGAGGGTTCAGTGGGACAATGATGGATTTTGACCACACAGAATCACTACGAGGAGACTACTTTAGGGATAGATTTTGAACAACTATTTAGTTAGGAGTTATCTCTGGTTACGCTAATAGAAATGCATATCCAGGAGCTTCATTAGCTCCAGCATGGCAGTGTAATGGTGGATTACTATTCATTGAGGTTCACCAACCTCACCAGGTAGATGATGGATGTGGTCAGGGATTAATACATTAGAGATCATACCTTTGAGCATGGTCTATGATGGTACATCCATGATATGGTCATGACCTTATGCATTTTGACCTATCCCGGAGTGCTTGAGTTGGCCTTGGTGATTGAGAGCATCTTAGTGGAGCAAAAATAGCCGACGGAAGTCAGCAGTAGGCAGACATGCGCGAAGACCTCCACAGTAGGGAGATGAACTCATGCACAAGTATCCGGATGTGAGAGACCTTACAGGAGGACCCATGAAAGGGGATCGATAGTCCATGGATCCCAGGCTGGATGCAATCATCCTAGGGAGAGGCGATGCTACTCATGCGACATTTGAAGACATCTTTCTAGAGACTGTCTGGCCCGTCGAGCTACAGACAGGGAGGTTGTGGTTGGACCACTGATGCAGAGGAATAGAGTGAAGCAGACAAACCCACCTGGAGGCAGAAATGGAAGGGTAGTAGTGAGAGTTCCAGGTGGTGTCAGACATTTTGATCTACTTCCACCACCCCCCATGAGGTCCACATGAGGACCAGGGAGCTGGGGGACTGGGGCAGGGACAACTGCATGTGGTTAAGGCATATAACCTAGATAATCTAGGGATGATTTGACGTATGATCTGTGTCTTATCTACTTTATATTCCATACTTATAGTCAAAGGTATTAGTCATTCCTTCCTCACCACATGTATTGTGTGAAACCTTGATATTTTGATAGAGCTGTTGACTTGACCCTTATGCTTAGAGAAACCGATAGGAGGAGACTCTTTGATCATGCACCTTTGTAGATAGTGTGATTTAAGACTTTGAGGTTAGAGTTTCGGTTAGGACCTCTTGGTGGCAGCGTTGAGGCCTAACGACGTAATTATTGGTATTTATTGGTTATCTTCAGTCTATGCCCAGTTTGAATGCTATAGGTGATGATTGCAGTGTGTTTATATTGATAGGATGATGTTTTCCTTTGTAGGTGATAGGGGGACCCAGGCATCACAGAATGGGCTCATACATAGTATGGTGCAACCAATAACTCATGAGTTTTCTAGATTTACCCTCAAAGCAGTAGATGTTATCATCATCCTGTTCCCAGTAGTAGTGGTGGAGTATGAGAATGTCTTTCACAAATATGATCCAGGATTACAACCCCATCAGGATATCGACTTCCACATCAACTTACACCCTGGGACGACACTGATATCCTCATCGGCATATCTGTTGGCTCCCACAAAGCTTCGGGATCTGAGGGTGCAGTTGGAGGATTTGAAGAGGAAGGAGTTTATAAGACCCAGCATGTCACCATGTGTGGCCCTAGTTTTGTTTTCCAAGAAGGAATATGGGAGTTTGAGTTTGTGTGTGGAATACCGGCTCCTAAACTGGGTGATAGTGAAGTAAAAGTATCCACTACTGAGGATCGATGACCCCTTTATCCAAAAAGAGGGGAACAGAGGTTTAAGAATGTTGAACTTCGATCAGGTTACCACTAGTTATGGGTACGGAATGAGGATATACCGAAGACAACATTCAAATCCCGCTATAGTCACTATGAGTACTTGGTGATTCCCTTTGGTTCAACAAACACCCCGTAGTGTTCGTGGGACATATAAACTGGACCTTTCAGCCATATTTAGACCGGGACATAGTGGTCGTCATCGAAAACATGCTTGTGTACTCATCATAAGAGGAGGAGCATGAGAGACACTTGTGGATGGTTCTAGAAATACACCAAAATAACCATCTTTATGGGAATCTTTTGAAGTGCCTGTTCTAGATTCATGAGGTCCTCTTTATAGGACATGTCATCTCAGTATATGGAGTATATGAGTACATAGCCAAGGTGGAGGTAGTGTTATCATGGGAGCCACCTCAAAGCGTGATGGAGTTACAGAGCTTCCTTGGGATTGCTGGATATTACTGGAGATTAATTCTAGATTTCACCCAAACGTCAACAAAGATGACATCATTGATAAGGAAGGGAAAACCCTTCATTTTAATGAATAAGTGACATATGTATTTTGAGTAGTTGAAACAGAGTTTGACGAGCACCCAGATCTTGAGATTGCTAGAGGATAGTGTCGAGTACATAGTTTTCTACGACACATCATGGACCAAGATTGGTTGTGTGTGGATGTCTAGATAGAAAGTGATTTCTTATGGTCTGAACTAGCAAATATCATATGATAAGAACTTTGTGACCCATGATCTTGGGTTTGCAGCAGTAGTCTTTGTGTTGCAGATGTGGAGACACTACATTATAGAAGATCAGGTTATCATGTACTTGAAACACAAGAGCCTCAAATACATATTCTCATAGAAGGGACAAAATCTGATATAGAGGCATTGGATTTAGTTACTTCAGTACTATGATTTTGAGATAATCTATAATACTGGGAAGGGGAACATGGTGGAGGATTCCCTTAGCAGGAGATTGAGCTCGTAGCTATTGTGTGAGGCGACAGAACAGTTGTCCCAATTACATTTATCCTTCATGGACGGATAGGATTCATATTACCTTTAGTCTATGGTTTTCACCCCTCCACTATTACAGCGAGTTACGGAGGCACAACTAGGGGATGTCGACTGTGATGCTTTACGTGCTCAGTTATCCACATTAAATGCTCCTAATGGATATTAGAAAGTTGGGGTGCACATAATTATTTTCATAGGATGCACTATTGTACCAGTGGGGTTGTGGGTGGATAACCTAATGAAGTTTCATTCATCCCCCTTGGCGGTACACCCTAGCGTGGAGAAGTTGTACCAGGATCGTTGACGACAATTCAGTTATTCAGTCATGTAGAAGGCAGTATTAGAGTTCATTTCACAATACCATACATTCTTGAAGGTTATGGATGAGCACCAAGTTCCAGCGGGCTTATGTCACCCCCTAGAAGTTCCAGAGTAGAAGTGGGATGGAATGTCTATGGGCTTTGTGACAGGCTTTCCGTAGATATCTAAGGGGCTTGATTCTATCTAGGTGATCATTAATAAACTAACCAAATCAGACAAAATAATAGTTATCTGGGAGGAGAGTTCCATACTGACCTTGGGACATCTCTACTTGCATGAGATAGTTTGAATTCATGGTGTCCCTTCGACTATATTCTCGGATTGAGACTCCTACTCCACATCCTGGTTGTGGAAGGGATTGCAAGAGGATTTTGGGACTCAAATATTCATGAGTACAATGTTTTATCCCTAGAAAGACAATCAAATGTATTGAACCATTCATGATATGGTGGTTTTTTTGTGGTCCTGTATCTTGGACTTTGGTCGTATTTTGGAGGAACACCTAACATTCGTGTAATTTTCGTACAATAATACAAACCACTCCACCATTGGTATGGCACCATTTGAGGCCTTATACAGGCGACCCTTTTGGTCACCACTTTGCTGGACCAACCCCGGAGAGTATGCACCTATGGGTCCAGATTTGGTGCGAGCTACCACTAAGAATGTGCAGATCATCTACGAGCATATTAAGACTGCGCAAAGCGGGTAGAAGTCTTATGCTGATATGCAATAGAGACTCATAGAGTAAGAGGAGGGAGACCATGTCTTCTTTTTTTGTCTCACCTTGACTAGGATTACATAGATTTGGATAGGGAGGCATGCTATCTCCTAGATTCATTAGAACATTACAGATATCAAACATAGTAAGCGAGGTCGCATACCTCATTGATTTACCACCATGGATGAACCGGGTACATGATGTCTTCCACATGTCACAACTGAGTAGGTACATGCATGACCCATTGCACGTCATCAACTAGGGTGACATGGACAACGAGGATGGAGCGAACTTTGATGAGTACCCAGTAGAGATCAAGGATCAGCAGGAGATTATCCTTTATGGGAAATCGATTCCCTCTGTGCATGTCTGGTGGCAGAATAAGAATCTTTAAGAGAGCACGTGGGAGCTGGAGGATCAGATTCATGCGTTGTACCCACATCTTTTTGAGTATCCTTGATTTGGATTTTCAGGGATTCAATTCTCTGATGAGGGGAGAATTTAATGTATTAGAATTTTCTAGGTATTATTTTGAAATATTATATGTAATTATTATGACACCAAGAACAGTGAATGAAAATCATTCTAAGGCTTGGTGAGCCAAGAATTGTGGGTTGAGCGTTTTTTATGTTGTGTGAGTTGATGGGTGTGCGCGGCTATAGCTATTTCCAAATGGATGCCCGGATTAAAAATTTTAGGGAACCATTGCGTCTGGAATGATGACTTTAACTAAGAAATGGCCTAACCTCGACTGGTGTGGGATGAGGTAAAATGTTAATTTTCATACGTTTTTTGTTAAACAAAATATAATAATTCAAAAAAATTATTTTATTTTACTTGGAAAATTTCACAGCAGTGTAATGATTGGGTCACTATTTCAATAATTAATTCCATGCCATAATGACTCAGAAACAGAAACACTGACTCATTAATTCCATAGCATGATGGAATTAGGAAATGTGTTCCCTCCTTTTAATGGGTTAATAGAATGTTGGTTGTTGGTCAAAAATTGATAGGAGCTCTGAAGAATTCTTCTAGCTTTGGAGGGAACTCTCGACAATGAATGATGAGGATTCAATCAATCGAAGCATCTCAAATTCAATGGACATTTCCAATGAACACGATGCAACAATCGTTCTTCAACCGAATCGAGGAAGGGGTTTGTTATTTCGATTCTTCTTTTTGCATTATTTGATTTAACGATTAACATGGATCAACCCACATACAGGTTGATCTGCAGAACATGTGTTCTTGCGGATGGGTGTTGATTTTCAATTTATTTGTGGGTTGATTTGGGAATTTTATTTGTGACAATTATTGGATTATCTTTTGATTTTTCCTGTTTAATCCCTCTAACGAGAGTGAATAGAAGATGTGACGAATCACAATGGAGGTGCATTCCACTCTTGGTTATGTATTTCTTCATCCATCTAACCACATGTTCTTCGTATTCATCATGATGTTACAAACAATGGATATTTATGTGTCCATTTCACAATGCAATGATCCCAAATTGGAAATTTAACATTGCAACAACTTAGAGGTGGTGTGATGATGATTGTGGACAATGAATAGGCTCATATCAATAGAGATATTTCTTCAAACATTCTTCGTGTGGGTGGACTGATACACATTTTCGGGGCTGATCGGAGGAAAAGAAACAATGAAGACGACTTTAGGACGTCAAGGCAGGCATAACATTAAATTTTTTTGGAAAACAGATCATCAGATCGAAGATCTGAGCATCACCGAGTCATGGCGGAGCTTGTTCACATTTCTAGAATTTTCTGGAACGCACATATTATATCCCAATGAACACGCCATGTGGTACCAATGGTGGAGGATATGGTTTGAAAGATTCATGTGATGAAGAACAAAATGTATCCCCAGGAAGACATTGGGTGTTGGACCTACCATGCGGCAGCTGGAGTTTCGGGAAACATGAAGCACAAACACGACATGTGGGTCTATACGCATACTAGGCATGTATCTCAGAAGATAAACAGACACAGGTGGAGTACATGACATGTACTCCACCCCATGGCTAGATGAGGCCAGTTATGTAGGTCATCCCATGTACTAGGTACACGGGATGACACACATGGGTTGAATCCATGTAGGGGCACATAGCCTCATACACGGATATAACCCAGTTACTCGGACATGGCGCGTGGTCCGTCCTACATATCGTGAACTTACGTTTCCACAATGAATGTTCTTCTGACTTTGGTTGTATTACATGGGTAGTACCCAGAGTCGAGAGACACAGAATGTGACCCGTCTACACATCGTGTATACCCTAGTACATGGCTTGAACATATTTCCCACCATATCATTGACATGTTTCATTTTGGTTAGCGCCACTTTCTCATTACCCCGAAGGTGAGTTATCGTTTCCATCCATAGGACTATGATCCCTTCAGCTAGACTATCCGAGATAGAGTCAGGTATCCCTCTGAGAGTCCCAGAGCAAGATCTTCTATCCATTATTGATCCTATGTAGAGTTAGGCATCGATGTGACTATTCATAAGGGATTTTGATCCTCTACTTAGTAGGTGAATCTGGATGAGTCATGGTATCCTCCAAGGCCCTGGCAGTTATCCTCATCCGTGTATCATGATCTTTCCCTACTTAGGGGTGTGTTCTCTTGGAAAACGTGTTACTATCTCTCTTTTCCTTTCCCAATGAATGGTACTTCTCAGAAGAACTTTTTCAAATCTATTGGACTCATGGAGTGAGTTCCCCCTGGTGAATACTTCATGGAACTATTAAATTGAATCCTTAGTGGTGTATGTAGTTGTGTGACTTGTCTCTAGACTACGAGTTTGAGTTTTTAATATATTTGGATTTTGTTTATCTTTCTGTATGTTCAGTAGACATATGTTGGGTAGTGTGTACTGCACCATTACTTTGTGTATTACTTTGTGGTTTTTGAGGTCCCCTACTGAGTATTATTATACTAACCCTTGAATGGAATTTTCCCACACTAGTCATATCTTGTGCTGATGAGCGACCTTTAGATGGATTCGAGGGCGGAAAAGTACCAAACTGAGCTTTTTGAGTTCCCTACAGGCCGAGGTTTTCCTACGGCTATGAGGAGTAGTCCCAGAACCTCTTTGTGCATACAGGTTGGACTCTGTAGTTTACAAACTCTTGTTTTTGGTGGGCTTATATTCCTTCCCAAGTTACATTAAATAATTTACTTTTTGTTGTACACTGTTGGTTGGGATTAGTTGTATGCATAAATTTTGTTCCTTATTCGTTCTCTTCGCATTCCAACATTTTTGGGCTTGAAAATGTGTGTGTGTACTTGTAATTAGGCAATGCCTCCATTGATAGTGATATGCCTACTTGGTGGTAGTCACCAGCCCCTGGCCTATTAGAGACAAGCTTGGGGAGTCACGGAATGGGCCCCACCAGGACGGGTCGTGACATAAATCAGGAAAGTTATTTTAAATATATGATTTAATTCATAGGAATAGTTCCAATATCGTAATAATTACACTAAATTGATTTTGCAGCAAATAATATAAACTAATGCACCAAGAATTGGGAAATGTGTACTCACATATTCTAAACCCACAAATGTTTCATCCTTGATTCAAAATTTTCCATGGTGGATTATTGACCACTATATGATTTTTTCCACTTTATTTTATTTTATAATTTACATTATTACTGGGAGATGATGAAAACGATCTAGTGAACAGAGTCACATGTAAGAACCCATATATTATTTTCAGGTAAGGATCTTTTTCTTGGGTGTTTTTCAGAAAAAGAAAGATACTAGGATTTTCATAGTACACATCATTATATTTCTTGCTACGTACAACAACATTTTTACCATGTAACAGCCGAGTACATGGTTGTGTGGTGACCTTTCTAACCTACTTATGTCGGGGGATGGTTGAGTCTACTACACAGCATGCAGTGTAAATAAACATGTAGTGAACTTTTTCCTTTTACATTATAAATTAAAGAGGGGTCACGTCTCATTTTTGAATTTTTTTTCTTCGTATGTTTCATACAGTAGCGCTCTAGAATGACAGGAGAAGTATGATCTCACGATTATTTGTCCAAGATCCTATAGAGACACCATATGGTGTGTCAAAATCCCACAGCTGAGTTCTCAAACCCTCTTGATCTCTTCTTATTGATTCATCACCTCTTGTGAGTTATTCATTTTTTAGTTTTTTCCCTTCTTGTAGATCTATGCCTATCTAGGCCGGTTCAATGGCCGAAGTTCAAGTATATCAATTGTGCAAAATTGAGGTAGGTGGTTTTGTGCCTTATGTTGTTTTTGATGTGTTATATAGTCTAAAAGTGTTGAACACCCAAATTTTTTTGTTTCTTGATTTGGAATTAATCTTGATTATTATGTTATATGGTTTGATTGATTAATAAACGAATTCTTCTTATCTGAAATGTTCGATACCTTATTCATGGGACACCCCATGGGTGCGTTACCTTTTTTTATTGTTTATGGGAATATGGTCTAGGATTCCTTATTGGATTTCCTAATCATTCATGCCCTATTTTGTTACAATGTATTTTTTTATTATATGAAATTCCTATGATATGTTTTGTAAATATTTATCCATGTAGTAGCTTTACATTACATGAGCTTCTTGGATATGGCATGCACGCTATTTTCCAATGGACCACGACAGCCATGGGCCCAGAAGATTGAGGGGACTTTAGAATTTTTAAAACATGATCGTGAAGCCTAGGTGTATGTGATTGACCAAATGGGTTAGAATATGAGGATTACCCAGGTAGTCATTTATAATTGGTTAAATGAATGTTATACCAATGAGGTTAGAATGTGGGATCTTTCCTAGACAGTCATTATTTAATTGATTGATGTTATGTTAGACTAAAGGGGATAGACCGTGAGAGCTTCCCATTGGCATGTTATCTAATGAATTGATGGTATTTTAGACCAGAGGGGTTAGAATGAGAGAAAATTTCCAGGGGGTCGATTATAAATAATTGAATGATTATGAACCATCTTCCAAGCCAAATCAGGGACATGGATTTGTTGTTAGGTTTTTATTTAGAGTGTCTTCTAAGACACCAGTTTTTTTACTTAGATGGGGGAGACCATGGATAGGCCAGATCTCGAGGTGACATAATTCAATGGATGAATAATAAATTTTAAATTAATGAAATTGAAAACAGTAAGATTGTTAACATTTTATTACTTCCCTGTTCAGTGCTTCCTCTTTAATATTTCCTTCTATATATATTCCCTAATAGTTAGGCACAGATCTTTTGGTGGTTCCCTACCATGATTCTTCTCACGTCTTGTTTGGGTCATGCTTTTAGACCCAAGAAGATTATATGATTGCAGGTATTGATAATGGAAATATCCATTCCTAATCAGGTACTTGATTGTTGCTGGAGGTGGAGAGCATGGGACCAAGCTGAGGCTTGCGATGCTGTTGTAGGTTACATGTATTTATTTTTTACTAGATTGCATTATATTTCTAGAATTTTACTTATTTTCTATATTTTCATAGAAACATATTACATGAATCATTATATAAATGTTATGGTTCCCTTGAATATACTTTCATTCATCCTCTATTTATTTCTGTTTGGTACTATTTCTTATTCTATTATTCCTATTTTTTCGATGTGTATCCACTTACGACAAGAGAATAGTTTCCCCTATATCACAAAATTACCCTTGCTTCTATTTGGTAGCCTATGACATTTGGAGAAATTCACTTGAGATCATGTGAGCAACAGGGTTTGAGGCACCATTGATTGGCACCCAGATCAGAGACCTTACAAATTGGTATCAGAGGAGGTTTTCATTTAGTTGTCTAACTATTAGAGCCAATATTCTAGGATAGGAAGTAATAGGTAGTTAGTAATAAGGTGTGATCATTAGTAGTTAACCCATGTATAGGGAAGATCCTTGTTACTTCAAATGTTGCAATTTTTATGGGTTTTCAATTGTTATAGTTGATTTGATTTTTCTATTGGGTGATAAAAATGTATTTTTTTTGTTATCATTAACATAATTTTGACAATTTTTTTTCAAAATTATTAGATAAGGTTATTTCATCTCACACATAATATGGGAAAATTATATAGTTAACTTTTCATTAATTCATATCTAGAAATGTATGGTGCACTGCTGATTGCATGTTGTTGTGATAGATGTTTTTCTAGATATGGATATTGTTGTGATAGATTCTGTGATAAAAATAAATTCTATTTTGATAGGTTATTGTTATATGAAAAGTTTCATGTTGATAATTGTGATAATATGTGATTTTCAGGGAGTATGGGCCCTCACAAAAGGGAATTTCGCATTCCTTTGTCTAATTATTATGATTTTGGGTCTTTCGGAGAAGTTTCATAAGCATACTGTCTGAAAAATGTAGAAAAAACATCGTGTAATGTATATAAACACCATGTAATTGTTGGTTTTGTTGATAACTGTGTGAGTAGAGACACAGGTTTGGTAAATTTTTTTGTAGAACATGCCATGTACTCGAAGTACACATTGTGCTGTAATCGACTATGTATAGAGTCATGTGACTAAGGGAACAAGTGGATAAAACATTTTTGTCCACGTCATGTCTGGAGTGTCTACATTGTCTACTATTATAATTATAAAACTATGTAGTTATATCCTAGTATAAGTACATGGGAATGAGGGTATATTCATGTACACTCCATGTATCGAGAGAAACACACCATGTTTATGGGAGTTACATGACTTAGATGGCATAAGTACATGCCCATGCTATGTCATAAATAAACACAAAATGTAGTGGTTATACACACCGTCTAACCAACCTTTGTAGAATTTGATTTTTTCCCACTCATGTTCCATTTTTTCAACTTTTGAGTTTCATTTATGATAATATTTTACTGAGGTGTGCTCTTAATCTTCAAATTCATGCCTCCAAGACCTCCTCCAGTTGTACTCTATGTATAAGGTGATGACCAGACATTAGAAATGATTGATTTGGGACTTCCATTAGATCCTCCTATCGTTCACTTCGTGGAACCAACTATTATACCAGATGGAAGTGCAGATGCACAGTTCTGTGAAGGCTTTCTAAAGATGATTCAGACATTCCAAGGAGCACCACATCCTACCCCAACTATGGCAGAGTTGACACGGGTGTTCCAGAAGAAACATCCTCTCACTCTTTTAGAGGATGGAGGACCAATGGATGTAGAGTCATGGTTGGAGGCCACACATTATATCATTGAACATCTAGAGATGCCTCTAGAGAGGATCATGAATCTTGTGAATAACATTCTATTTGACTCTTCAAAGAGATGGTATGACGTTATCTCACAGGCTGGACAATGTCAGGATATGTATTGTGAAGAGTTTCAGAGGACCTTCATTGATTACTTCAACATGAAGACATTGAGGTCCAACTGATCTCGATAGTTCATGAATTTGGAGAAGGGCACTCTTTTAGTTATTGATTACTCTTCTCAGTTTACAGAGCTTTAGTTCTTCACACCTATTCTAGTGGATGTTGATTTTTCCCTAGAAATCTGATTTGAGGATGGTCTCAGGTATGACATCTTATCGCATGTGAATGTTTTCATGTTGACTTCAAAGACTACTATACTCAACTAGAATATCATTACCGAGCATAGTCTGAGGGGTTTTGGTGTGGGGTGCTAGGCCAGTTCAGCATCCAGGGCTAGTACTCCATCAACTGAAAATAGGATGTTCCACAAGGATCCTTCGTGTGGTGATTCCAATTATCGGTATGTATCTTCTGGTAACTAGGAGAGGTGTTATTTGTACAGGAAGAGTGGGAACAAGATACCACATTACCTAATATTCCAAGATGAGATCCAATATTGCTATATGATGGATCATATTCAGTGTTTTGTAGGATGTTATCACTAATAGATAGTGAGATGGGATCTGTTATTACTCCATGTACAGGATCAGGGCCACTTATTACACATCATTCGGGGAACTGGAATTTATCAGTTCATTTAGGCCAAGGAGGGGGTCATGGTCGTGGTAGCTAGATGATAGGTTTTTAGTTACAATAGAGTGGGTCACCTCATGGTAGATAGGTAGGGTTGCAGGGCCACAATACATGACATAATTTTTCAATGGAATAGACTCAGTATGAGAAGGATCCTAGACCCTCTATGTTTAGATGTACGATTTTGTTGCCTCAATTTTATCTTATTCAGTTTTTAATACAGGTTATTCTCAGTGTTTTATATTGGTTTTTGTTTTGGAGATCCTTGGGCTTTGTATCATTACTTATGATGAAGTGATGACTCTAGACACTCTATTGGTAATTAGGATGGCTAGTGTATGTCAGTTCATGGAGTGCCCTCATTAGGTTGGTGGGTGTCACTTTTTATGGGACCTCCATGTATTAGAGATGACATGATTCAAAATAATTCTTGGAATAGACTAGCAGGTATAATTTATGTAATTTGTTAAACGATGTCACTGCTGGGTGAGTTTCATGTCACTAGAGGGTGGATATTTTCTACAGAAAGGTGAATGGAATGTCCATGAGAGATGAGATGCACCCAAACATCTTGGGGTTGGAGGAATTACATCCTTGATTTCCAATTTATATCTGGATGTCCAGGGGACTTCCTTGATGTACTTTCCTCTATAAGTGGATTTTTTAGACATATCTCTCCAGATTACTTTTTAGGTTTACCTATAGAGTGAGACATGGATAACTCTATTGATCTTGTGCAAGGTGAAACACTAGTGTCCATTCTTCCATATATGACAGCTAAACCAAAGTAACATGTGCTCATGAAGATTCTTGAGGAGTTGTAGACAATGGGATTCATCCGAACTCATAATTCTATTTTGGGGTCACCTGTTATTTTTGTGAAGAAGGTGGACAATAACCTCAGACATTGTGTGGATTATCGAAAGATAAACCAGTTGACAGTCAAGAACCGATATCTGTTGCTGAGGATTGATGATCTCTTTGATCCTCTTCGAGGAGCTCGAAAGTTCTCGAAGATTTAATTGAGATCTGGTTATCATTAGTTTCACATTAGAGCATAATATATATCTCTTATAGCCTTTCATAGCAGTTGTGGTCTATACAAGTATTTGGTTATTCCATTCGGTCTCATGAATGAACTATGAATTTTCATGGAACTGATGATCCAAGTGTTCCATCCTTACATGGATTCTTTTGTTGTAGTCTTCATGGATGATATCCTGGTATACTCTCACACTCGACACAACCATTCCACCCATCATGAGGTCATATTTAGTACACTAGGAGAGAATTAGTTATATGATAAGCTAACAAAATGACCCTTTTGGATGGATCAAGATTACATCTTGGGTCATGTCATCTTAGAGACAAGAGTATTTGTAGGCCAAGAGAAGGTGGGAGCTATAGTTTCCTGGGAGCATCAAAAGAACATATTTGAGGTACAGAGTTTCTTGGGGCTCTCTATTTACTACAAAAACTTTATTCAAGACATATCATTCTTAAGAGCCTCACTGAAGGGCCAGACTAAGAAGCGTGTGAAATATTTGTGGGAAATTTCCAGTGATATGGACTTTTATAAGCTGAATGGGAGATTGACATCAAAAATGATATTGATTTTTTTGGAACATCAAAATATTTACACTGTGTATTATGATGCATTAGGTATCAGGGTAATTGGAGTGATTATGCAGGGGGTCGGGTTGTTGTGCACAGGTCTCAGCAGTTAAGGCCACATGGGAGGCACTACCTGATGCATGATCTCATGTTATCCATAGTTGAGCATTCCTTATGCTGATGGAGACATTGCTTTCTAGGAGGGAGTTTTGTGGTATTAACATTCCAAAAAATCTTCGAGTATATCATTACTCAAAAAGATATGAATATGAGACATCTAATGTGGGTTGAGTACCTTCACTATTTTTACATTGAGGAAACCTATATGCCTGGGAAAGGAAATGAAGTGGATAATGTGTTGAGTGGGAGGAATCATATATAGGTAGTTTAGGAGGCCAACAGTGAGTGGAATCTTATGGATATATTCTATGATATGTATTTTTAGGTGAAAAAAATAGGGGAAACATTTATTTATTCTATAGATGTTACCACTACCCTACTAGATCGAGTGAAAATGTGGCAACTATCAGATTTAGAAGGCCTTGTCCTATGGGAGAGTGTTTCAGGCAAGGACCCTACTACTGGGTGGAACATTGGAGAGGATGAGGTTTTAAAATTTCATGGGCATGTATGGGTGTCAGAAGACATACATGAGGATTTGATACTAGACTTTCATGCCTTAGTATGGGTAGTTTATCCCCATGTCACCAAGATGTATCAAGATTTACATCGTCAATATTGGTGGCAAAGTATGAAGAGTGATGTAGATGGTTTTGTTATGAGATGATCCACTTGTCAATAGTTGAATGTGGAGTATCATTGAATGGCATGGATATTACAGTAGTTAACTATTACCGGGTTGATGTGGAATGATGTCATGATGGGTTTCAGTACTGGTTTACAAAGGTTTCATTGAGATAATGGTGTTGTTCAGGTTGTTATCGATATAATCATGAAGGTTGAAAATATCATTCCAATTTAGGAAACCATCAGTTTTGATAATCTTGTAAGGTTATACACTTGAGAAATAGTATGTTTTCAAAAGGGTCCACACTCTATAATTTTTGATATGGATTCATGGTTTACTTCTCGTATCTAGAAGGTACTATAGAGGGATTTGGGTACAAAGGTACATCTGAATAAAACATACCATCCCGAGAGAGATAGCCATTCCAAGTGAACAATTCATGTTTTGGAGGACACTCTTTGACCATGTGTCCTAGATTTTTGGGACTCTTAATAGAGACAAATAAACATGGAGGAGTTTTCCTTCAATAATAAATTTTTGGCTATTAGTTTGATGAAACCTTATGATGATTTTTACAGTAGGTCATACCATCCACTCATATGTTGGCTGGAGACAGGAGAGATAGCTAAGCTGGGACCTCGTCTTGTCCACGAGACCACTGAGCTGCTGGAGTTTATTTGGAAAAATATGACTACTAAAACAACTTGAATGAAATTTTATACCGATCGACAGAGAAAACCTCTTGAGTTTGAGGTCAGAGATAAAAAATACCTACGTGTCACACTATAGTTATGACACTTATGTTTTAGGAGACGGGGGAAGCATTCACTAGGACACGTCAGGTCATTTGAGGTTTTGGTGAGAGTTGGGTCTACTGCCTATCAGTTGTAGTTACCTTACATGTACTAGGCAGTTAATGAGGTATTTCTTGTTTCTCAGCTATTGTATTACTTTTCAGACATGTCTCATGTTTCTCAACCCATGGGAGTTTAATTAGAGAGGGATGAATCCTTCAAGGAGCATCCTAATTGGAATTTGGATCGCAACAACAAGGTTATCTATTGCCGGTTTGTTCCAATGGTATGGGTTTTATGGGGTCACGAGTGAGTGTAGGATGAGACATGGGAGAGGGAGGTCAATGTATGATCAGAGTGGTTGGAGTTGTTTTTGCAGATTATTCTTTACCACCATTGGAATCTAATTTTGAGGAATAATTGATTTAAGGACGGATTTTTGTAAGAACCAAGATTTTCATTTAAGGTATAGATCTTTTTTCGGGGTTTTTTGAGCAAAAAGAAGAAAATAGGATTTTCAAATTACACATCGTGAACTTCTGAGTACGCACTGTTTACGTATCTTTCTACACACAACAATGTTTTTACCATGTAAGAATAGAGTACAAGGCCATGTAGTGACCTGTCAGACCCATATAAGTCGGGGTACAGATGAAGCTACTATATGGAATATAATGTTAATGAACATTCCTTGTAATTTTATTTTTATTTGATATATCAGAGAGGGGTAGGGTCTCATGTATAGAGACACTTTCTTCTTCCCATGTCTTGTATAGGAGAACTCTCTAATGATAGATGATGTTCTCTCTCGCAGTTCTCCATCTGAGATCTGATTGATACACTGATGGATGCGTTGGAATCCCACTGTTGATTTCTCAATCTCTCATGATCCATTCTTCCTGATTCATATTCTCTTTTGGGTTATTCACGGATGGGTGTTATCAATGTTTTTTGTAACACCCCGAGCTTCCACGATACGCTTCTCATTCAATAATGCAATAGCTTGCATTGTACGCAACTTCGAGTTCTAAAACACCGCGACTAATCAAAGTAGCCGTTATGAATAGTAATAACCACTTTTTAAAATTATAGAAATTTTATATTTCAAAATGGACTTCATTTTTGGATTCGGAATATCGAAATTAGCCTATGTTGAATTTTTGGTATTTTTCTGAGAACTTCTAATTTTTTATGAATAGTGAAAAATACATTAAAACAACTTTTTTAATAAAAATAATTTATTGTGATAAATTATACTATTTAGTGGTTTTAAGGTATAATTAGAAAATATTTTTACCATTTTATCCAATGGTGGTCATTATAATTAATTTAACATTGAAATTGGACATAAACAATTGCCAATCTTTTGATATAAATTGTTTCTTAAAAACAGGCTATTTGTCGTAACAGCGGGAATTAATTATAAAATTAACTAATGCAACTTATATGTTTGGAATTTTGTAAAATAGACATCATTTTTGAATTTGGAATATCAATTATAGCTTAGGGTGAAATTTTGGCCTTGTTCTGAAAAACTTCAATTTTTGATGAATAGTGAAACCACTACGTGGTAGTTAAATAACTGATTTTTCGTTTAAATGAAATATTACCACTTCTGTGATTTGATTTTCAAAAATCCGACATACATGGTTTTCATTAAGAAGTAAAATGTGGTTCAATGAGATTAAAATAATTTTTTGGTGAATAGTAACTTTTAAGTTCTTAATCGCGATTAGAGGTAATTAGTGTAGTTTAAGGTACAAATAATGTTTTAATAATATGAGATGAGCATGACACTTGTCCTACTCCTATTGTATGAGTCATGGCCGACCAAGACAACCCATGGGTCAACTTGGGGACCCCATGGAGCCACTTTAGTTGGAAAATGACATTAATATATATTTATTTAATGTTAAAATTAAATTGACACAAACATGAGTTATTTTACTAAAACAGTTTTTAAGTGGGGTTACGCAAGTCCAAATTTTGACTATAAATATTCATTAGAAAGATAAAAAGATTTCCTACATCATAGTATTTTTTTATAATTTTTAGACATTAAATAAATTAAATTATTTATGACATCATTATGATGCAGCGATGACCTCATTATTTAACGATTTAAATAAAATGAGAAGATAATGCAAAATCCAAGGCTTACACTTGTCCAAAGCCTATTGGATGATAATATTTCGAAACCTTATCACCTTATCCTCGAATTATATAAGTGTGGGACCTTTAGAATCCGAAAAACATTGTGAAATAATGTAACATTTCAATCTTTCCAAAAGTGCCCCTCCTCTCCACTTATAAAAGGCCCCCACCTCTCCCACCTCATTTACACTTTCAAGCCATTTGGATCGGCCAAACTCTGACCAAATACTCTCCCAACTTACCCCTCTTACTCCTAGAAGCCTCACTTTGGTCATAACTCTTCCCAAGGAAGCCTTTATCTCAAATCAAAAAGAGTTACCCGATTTTGAGGTAATGTCTTCTCTAATGTTGTTTTGTTTTATTTTTCTTCTCCAACCCCCTAAACTCTTTTTATTCATTTCTTTTGTAACAAAAATAGTATACTCAATATACTAGGATGTTGTTATAAGAAGTATTCGAGCTAAACTTACACACACCTACATCTAATGGTTAAAGAACATACGGTTTCTGTGGATGGCGAATTTCTGCCTCACGAAACGATGATTGTTCAACACTCATATAACACCTTCAAAGGTGGCCATTAAGATGTCACTATTTTTATATATGATATATAATATGTTTATGTTTTACTTATGCTTCTGTATTTCTCATTTATGGCATACTTTATGATTTCCATTATGGGTAAAACGTGATAATTTCATTTTAGGAAGTGCGGACTACCGCCCCCTCAAAGTGATTTGAATCCTTAATGCCATATGTGGGATGTATAAAGGATGGAGTAAATGGTATTATACACTATATTATACTGGAATTATATTATACATTTATATCATTATTATTTAGTTCCATTAAATATGAAATTGAAATGAAAGTAGCGTTCATGCGTACGTACGGCTTACCGTCTCCATGAACGGTGCATTTCATTTCTTACCTCTAAATGCTACGTAATATTATTAATGATTGTATATACTGGATATATAAGATATATATGACATCTAAATCATGAATATAATTCTGGATATAATGGATATTCTACCACATGAACAACTTGTAATTATAAGAAGTTTATTGTTGACTCAAGTACCAAAGATCGACAAAACGACCGTTATTAACTTAAATAATTACATAATGTTCATAACATTGTAATAAGTGATATAAAAAGGATAATGAAATTGAAAATGGTTCTTAATAAGGTAGATATTAACTCTAGTTTATTATTCAGGAGGTTAAAGTACGGTTGAGTCAAGTCAGACACAAGGTAAGGGAATTTCATAACCCAACTTCCATTCTTTGGGTTAATCTCCTACTTTCAAATTATGTCATGATATTATTATGTTGTATATTGTATTTATACTTTCTTTATGTGTACATATAGTGAATACACATAATAGATATATTTTATTTAAAAATGATCTTTTTAAGGGACTTCGTCTCAATCTCCATTCATTGAGGCATATTTTGTTTTATACACAAATTTCTTTTGTACAGTGTATAAACCCCTTTGACATTTTACGTTTATTCAAAAGGAATCTTTTTATATGAAGCGTTTTACTAAACGAAAAAAAGGGAATGTTTTTCTTTCCGTACATATGCGGCGACAACGACTTCTCCGCCGCCGTGACCATTATTTGATTTTCGGCTTCCTCTACAAGCCATCGTTTTTTTTATGAAAAATAAATACAAAGTTTTAACTTTCTTTTATTTTGGTATTGAAAATGGTTTTGAAAGCGTTTTTATTATATCAATGTGTTGTATTGATATCTTGTGATTGAAATGTGGAAATGTTATGTTTCCTTTATGCATGTTTTATGTGATACGATTATGTTATGGTTTATGATATGTTTAAACCTATTCATATGAGGAATGTATTGGACTTAATAAGTGACAGGTGGAGCCCGCTATAGCTCCTCGATGCATCGGTAGGTCTCATGAGACAACTAGACGTGGAATTGGCCAAGGCCCTTTCCCAATTTGATTTATGGTTTTGGCCGAGGCCTTAATCATTTTAGACGTCTTGGCCGAGGCCTTGACAAAATGTTTCAGAATGTCTGGCATTATACATTCTCTCATTATAAAAGTGGTTATTGATATTTCATGTGATTATTCGTCTAGTAGAATATCCATGTGAGCAAGTAATGGCATTATTTTATTTTACTTTTTCCATATTATGCTAAAGTTCAAGTTCGATAAGGCTTTTGTTTTAGTTATACATTGCCTTAAATGCTTATGTTTTCTTATAAAAGCTTCCACAATATTGTTATTCTTACTGAGCATCTGAGCTCACCCCTTTCAATGTTTTAATATTTTCCAGGATGTGAAGAAGTGTATTATGACTAACTTCCAAGAATATTCAGTGAGGATATGAGTGTGGACTATGAAGACCATGTTATTGTAGTTTGTTTACTTTTTTATGTAATGAATGACTTATGAATGTATCTAGTGTTTCCAAGGCTACTAAACTAATCGGTCTTTCGAGACTTGATCTTTTGTGATCATTCCAATGTTACGAAGTAATGCACCGACTCTGGGTAGCTGGGGTCGGGGCGTTACAGTTGGTATCAGAGACAGTTTAGTACTAACCTTGGAAGCTAGATTTAGATAAACTCTGATTAGAGCACATATCCCGAAGATAGACTTTGAGGATTAGTATAGAATAACTTCCTAGAATTTTGGTATTGTAGAGATGTTGTGAGTTTTCCGAGCAATACATCCCTGTCTGGATACGAGCAGGTAGAGGCGGCTCTGGCACAGATGTACCTAGGGGTAAAACCCAAAAACACCGCTTTGATCTAGACTCGAACGGGAACTGGTGCACGACAACGGGCCTTGCTGCACTCTTGGTTACGACACTCCCGAGGGATATGCTTTGGATAATTCCCATTTTATTTACAAACCACTATGAAGGGTTATGAGTATATACTTCCTCAAAGAAAACATTTCTTTTTATGATTATGGATTATATCCATAAATAGTTCAATTTATGTAAAGTGTTTTACAAGTATGGAATTATGTATTTTAATTCATAAACTAATCTAGTTTATGCCATTGTTTAGAAATGGCGCCTAGTGGAAGGAATGGAAACTGTATCAATGCACGCACTCCGTGTAGGGATTGACCTCCTTCTCAAGATAATTATTGTGGATCTGGAGATACAACTTGTGCTGATCAACTTATTACCATACTGGGACAACTCACTCAGGTTATGAATAATAACCTTACTCGTATGGAGCACCCTGATCCGCAACGTGGAGGATCAATGCTAGACCGTTTCATGAGGCAACAACCACCAACCTTCAATGGGAGTACAAATCCTATAGTAGCTGAGCAATGGATAAATTCCTTAGAGAAAATATTCCATGCCTTGGGGAGTAGTGAAAGGGAGAAGGTTGTCATGGCAGTTTACCGCCTCACTGGAGATGCCGATCAGTGGTGGTCGCTGATTCAAAACACAAAGGAAGATGATGACGTATCGAATATGGAATGAAGGGAGTTCAAAGAGCTTTTCTTAGAAAAATACTTTCCTCGTGACCATCGAGCAGATATGGAAAGGAAATTTCTGAGTTTGAGGCAGAAGGAGGATGAGAATGTCGCAAAGTATGAGGCTAACTTTACAAGGTTAGCGAGGCATGCTGCCGATTATATACGTAACCCAAGGAGTAAGATTGATCATTTCTTTGATGGGTTAAAACCATTTCTCCGTCGAGCTTTAGTATCACAATCCTTATCATCATACGAAGATATTGTCTCGTGTGCTATCAAGACAGAAAAGGAATTATCTAAGTCTTATGACAACAAAGTAAAGCAAGAGAAGAAGAGAACGGTGGAACAAGAGACAGATAAAGGGAAAAAGGGAAATAAGGATTTTCCATTATGTGATAATTGTGGGAAGAATCACCTTGGTACTTGCCTAAAAGGAATGGTAGTTTGTTATAAATGTGGAGAAAAGGGTCACCAGGCTCGTGATTGCAAGGGAAAGAAAGAGGCTGTCAAAGTTGAATGCTACAATTGTAGGGAAACAGGGCATTATGAAAATGAATGTCCTAAGCGTCAAGGAAACTTACCTCAGAAAAGGCCAAGGGATCAAGGCCAATCTTATGCTGTGACTACAGTTGAAGTGGAATAATTAATGTATTGGTGCTTTTGGACTCAAGGATTATATTCTGGTTATAAGAATAATGTGATATATATATATGGATTGTACTGCAGTACTTGTTGATTTCAGTAAGGTTTTAATATGATTAAGGTAATCATATTTTCAGTATGTGACAATAAGAGAAACTTTACTTTGTTTGGGGAATCTGATAAATTGATTTTGGAATTTAGAGACCTTTTAGAGAAAGTCTGGACGGAGGTATTTTGGATAACTATTAATGTTGGAATGGATTAAGTTGAACCATGGATAGTATTGTTTAAGGTTAAAGCATTTCTGAAGATTATTTTTTGAATATTATGATACTATAGTTTTAGGAAAAGGACAACCTGCAGGGTGGGGCATAACCCGTCGCGTCGGACAAAGCTGCAGGAATCGAACCCACAATCATAGTGCGACATGCCTTTATTTCCTACCACTAGCCTACAGGAAGTCCCTGGTTATTACAAAATAGTTTTACTAATCTAAATGGTATGTGTTAACATTTGGAACCTTATACAATTAGGATAAATAGAATATTTTTGAGTTCCGTTACCATTTGGAGTAAAAGTTGGGTTTGTGGTAAAAATTTATTAACGAATGAAAGTATACATAACAAGTATGTATATTCCCTTGCGTTCTTAGTAAATCTCCTAAATAAATTCCTCAACATTATAAAAGGTAACTTAAAACAAAAATGTTGTCGGTTAACTTTTCCAACTGGGGATTCAATGACCGTTTAACCAATCACAAGTTTGTGATTTTCTTGTGGTTAAACTTTCTCCTAATCCTGTTTTCTATAACTCTCCATCAGACCTTGATGGTTTGTTTCTCCTCCATATCCATATTTTCATATAATCCTAGAATGGGCTATATCGGGTGACCTTTGTACTTATCCTGCTTTCTTTTAATGTTATATATTTATTAACCTTATTTCCGATGTGGGTTTTCCTCAAAGGTATTTTCTCTTTTCAACATTTTTTTTTCAAAGAAAAATTTCAAATTGCAAGGACGCAATTTATTGAAGGAGGGGAGAATGTAACACCCCAAGCTTCCACGATACGCTTCTCATTCAATAATGCAATAGCTTGCATTGTACGCAACTTCGAGTTCTAAAACACCGCGACTAATCAAAGTAGCCGTTATGAATAGTAATAACCACTTTTTAAAATTATAGAAATTTTATATTTCAAAATGGACTTCATTTTTGGATTCGGAATATCGAAATTAGCCTATGTTGAATTTTTGGTATTTTTCTGAGAACTTCTAATTTTTTATGAATAGTGAAAAATACATTAAAACAACTTTTTTAATCAAAATAATTTATTGTGATAAATTATACTATTTAGTGGTTTTAAGATATAATTAGAAAATATTTTTACCATTTTATCCAATGGTGGTCATTAGAATTAATTTAACATTGAAATTGGATATAAACAATTGCCAATCTTTTGATATAAATTGTTTCTTAAAAACACGCTATTTGTCGTAACAGTGGGAATTAATTATAAAATTAATTAATGCAACTTATATGTTTGGAATTTTGTAAAATAGACATCATTTTTGAATTCGGAATATCAATTATAGCTTAGGGTGAAATTTTGGCCTTGTTCTGAAAAACATCAATTTTTGATGAATAGTGAAACCACTAAGTGGTAGTTAAATAACTGATTTTTCGTTTAAATGAAATATTACCACTTCTGTGATTTGATTTTCAAAAATCCGACATACATGGTTTTCATTAAGAAGTAAAATGTGGTTCAATGAGATTAAAATAATTTTTTGGTGAATAGTAACTTTTAAGTTCTTAATCGCGATTAGAGGTAATTAGTGTAGTTTAAGGTACACATAATGTTTTAATAATATGAGATGAGCATGACACTTGTCCTACTACTATTGGATGAGTCATGGCCGACCAAGACAACCCATGGGTCAACTTGGGGACCCCATGGAGCCACTTTAGTTGGAAAATGACATTAATATATATTTATTTAATGTTAAAATTAAATTGACACAAACATGAGTTATTTTACTAAAACAGTTTTTAAGTGGGGTTACACAAGTCAAAATTTTGACTATAAATATTCATTAGAAAGCTAAAAAGATTTCCTAAATCATAGTATTTTTTTTTTAATTTTTAGACATTAAATAAATTAAATTATTTATGACATCATTATGATGCAGCGATGACCTCATTATTTAACGATTTAAATAAAATGAGAAGATAATGCAAAATCCAAGGATTACACTTGTCCAAAGCCTATTGGATGAGAATATTTCGAAACCTTATCACCTTATCCTCGAATTATATAAGTGTGGGACCTTTAGAATCCGAAAAGCATTGTGAAATAATGTAACATTTCAATCTTTCCAAAAGTTCCCCTCCTCTCCACTTATAAAAGGCCCCCACCTCTCCCACCTCATTTACACTTTCAAGCCATTTGGCTCGGCCAACCTCTGCCCAAATACTCTCCCAACTTCCCCCTCTTACTCCTAGAAGCCTCACTTTGGGCAGAACTCTTCCCAAGGAAGCCTTTGGCTCAAATCAAAAAGAGTTACCCGATTTTGAGGTAATGTCTTCTCTAATGTTGTTTTGTTTTATTTTTCTTCTCCAACCCCCTAAAATCTTTTTATTCATTTCTTTTGTAACAACAAAAGTATCCTCAATATACTAGGATGTTGTTATAAGAAGTATTCGAGCTAAACTTACACACACCTACATCTAATGGTTAAAGAACATACGGTTTCTGTGGATGGCGAATTTCTGCCTCACGAAACGATGATTGTTCAACACTCATATAACACCTTCAAAGGTGGCCATTAAGATGTCACTATTTTTATATATGATATATAATATGTTTAGGTTTTACTTATGCTTCTGTATTTCTCATTTATGGCATACTTTATGATTTCCATTATGGGTAAAACGCGATAATTTCATTTTAGGAAGTGCGGACTATCGCCCCCTCAAAGTGATTTGAATCCTTAATGCCATATGTGGGATGTATAAAGGATGGAGTAAATGGTATTATACACTATATTATACTGTAATTATATTATACATTTATATCATTATTATTTAGTTCCATTAAATATTAAATTGAAATGAAAGTAGCGTTCATGTGTACGTACGGCTTACCGTCTCCATGAACGGTGCATTTCATTTCTTACCTCTAAATGTTACGTAATATTATTAATGAATGTATATACTGGATATATAAGATATATATGACATCTAAATCATGAATATAATTCTGGATATAATGGATATTCTACTACATGAACAACTTGTAATTATAAGAAGTTTATTGTTGACTCACGTACCAAAGATCGACAAAACGACCGTTATTAACTTAAATAATTACATAATGTTCATAACATTGTAATAAGTGATATAAAAAGGATAATGAAATTGAAAATGGTTCTTAATAAGGTAGATATTAACTCTAGTTTATTATTCAGGAGGTTAAACAACGGTTGAGTCAAGTCAGACACAAGGTAAGGGAATTTCATAACCCAACTTCCATTCTTTGGGTTAATCTCCTACTTTCAAATTATGTCATGATATTATTATGCTGTATATTGTATTTATACTTTCTTTATGTGTACATATAGTGAATACACATAATAGATATATTTTATTTAAAAATGATCTTTTTAAGGGACTTCGTCTCAATCTCCATTCATTGAGGCATATTTTGTTTTATACACAAATTTCTTTTGTACAGTGTATAAACCCCTTTAACATTTTAGGTTTATTCAAAAGGAATCTTTTTATACGAAGAGTTTTACTAAACGAAAAAAGGGAATGTTTTTCTTTCCGTACATATGCGGCGACAACGACTTCTTCGCCGTCGTGACCATTATTTGATTTTCGGCTTCCTCTACAAGCCATCGTTTTTTTTTATGAAAAATAAATACAAAGTTTTAACTTTCTTTTATTTTGGTATTGAAAATGGTTTTGAAAGCGTTTTTATTATATCAATGTGTTGTATTGATATCTTGTGATTGAAATGTGGAAATGTTATGTTTCATTTATGCATGTTTTATGTGATACGATTATGTTATGGTTTATGATATGTTTAAACCTATTCATATGAGGAATGTATTGGACTTAATAAGTGACGGGTGGAGCCCGCTATAGCTCCTCGATGCATCGGTAGGTCTCATGAGACAACTAGACGTGGAATTGGCCGAGGCCCTTTCCCAATTTGATTTATGGTTTTGGCCGAGGCCTTAATCATTTTAGACGTCTTGGCCGAGGCCTTGACAAAATGTTTCAGAATGTCTGGCATTATACATTCCCTCATTATGAAAGTGGTTATTGATATTTCATGTGATTATTCATCTAGTAGAATATCCATGTGAGCAATTAATGGCATTATTTTATTTTACTTTTGCCATATTATGCTGAAGTTCAAGTTCGATAAGGCTTTTTTTTTAGTTATACATTGCCTTAAATGCTTATGTTTTCTTATAAAAGCTTCCGCAATATTGTTATCCTTACTGAGCATCTGAGCTCACCCCTTTCAATGTTTTAATATTTTCCAGGATGTGAAGAAGTGCATTATGACTGACTTCCAAGAATATTCAGTGAGGATATGAGTGTGGACTATGAAGACCATGTTATTGTAGTTTGTTTACTTTTTGATGTAATGAAAGACTTATGAATGTATCTAGTGTTTCCAAGGCTACTAAACTAATCGGTCTTTCGAGACTTGATCTTTTGTGATCATGCCAATGTTACGAAGTAATGCACCGACTCTGGGTAGCTGGGGTCGGGGCATTACATTTTTAGTCATACATCTATCTACGAGGATTTAAGGGACGATGTTCTATTATTTTGATCATATAATATTCAGGTTGGTGGTTCTGTGCCTTATGTTGATTGTGTTTGGTGAAATTGTCTAAAATGCCTCTTACCCACATTTAGGGTATTTCTTGTTTTGGAATTAAACCATGTTTATTACCTGCAATGTTTTTTTGGTTGATAATTTTTTTTTCTTATGTTTATGTTTAGATAACTCATTTATGGGACACCCCATGGGTGTGTTTCCTTTGTTGATTGTTTATGGATTTTTTGGTATGGGGTGCCTACTAGGATTTCTTGGATTTCTGTGGATTGTTTTGTTAGGATGGAGTTTTTTATTATATGAAATACCTATTATATATATTGTGAATTTTATCCATGAAGTATTTATAGATTACATGATATGATTATATATGGTATTTTCACTATTTTCAAATGAAACATGGGAGCCTTATACCAGAAATATTGGGGGGACTTCTAGATTATTTAAACAGGACCGTGAGATCCAATGTGTAAAAGATCGACCAATCGGTTTAGACCATGAGATTGTCCTTAGTCGTTTTTAATAATTGGTTAAATTCATGTTAGAACAAAGTAATTATACCATTATAAATGTCCCTGTGGGTTTTTATTTAATTGATTGATGATGTGTTAGACTGAATGAGATCAAAATTTAGAGCTTCTGAGAGTGTTGTTATTTAATTAATTGATGTTATTTCAGACTATAAGTGTGAGAATGTTAGATCATTCCCAAAGGGTCATTTTTGATTAACTGAATGATTGTGAAGGATCTTCTAATCCAATGCACAAGCTTTTATTCTGTCTTACTTGATTAATTGGGTGGTCTTATGAGACACCTATTTTGTTACTTAGATAGGGGATTTAGAGCATTGGATATATCCCTAGGTGACATGGATCAACAGGTGAATAAAATTTTATATGTGAAAGAAAATTTAAAATTTAAAATGGTTTACTTTTGAGTACATAATAGTTTGTTTCTTAATTCTTTCATATTAACTGCTATATATATTCACTGAAAGCTAGGCACAAATATTTCTATTGTTTCTTACTTGGATTTATTTCGCAACATATTTGGTTCTTGCTTATAGACCCATGTGGATTATATGATTATAGGTATAGATAAGGTAAAATTCCCTTCTTCATTAGGTACTTGATTGATTCTGCAGGTGGAGAGCATGGAACCAAGCTGAGACTAGCGATGATGTTGGAGTTTACTTGTTTTTCTTTTGTAACAGATTGTATTGTATTTATATAATGTGACCTGTTTTGGTTTTTTTCTTATACAAATATGACATGAATCATTATATATATGATATTACATCTATTTAATCTACTTTTAGTGTTCCACTCTTTATTTCTATTTGGTATTATTACTTCCTCTATAGTTTCTATTTGTTTTCTGCTATAAATACTCTAACAATGAGGGAATAGTTTCCCCAATATCATACCTTGTCCCTCTGTACTAGTTGGAAGCCTCTGGCCATTGGGGAAATGTTTTGGTGGTCAGGTGACCAGCCGAGTTCGAGGAACCTTTGGGCTAAACCTGGATCTTGGATGTTACAACACAAACTTTTTAAATGAATTCACTTTTTGATATTTCATTCCAATATGTAAAATGTATCACTAAATTAAAATTTTCTGTTCTTACATGTATGAATATTGAGAGATGAAGCACATGGTTATAAAATAATGAATTAGAATTGAAAATAATTAATGATAAATTGTTTTGTCTATAGGAAAAAATGTGGTTCCTTATCTTAAAAATAGATGGACATAACATGATGTGAATAAATAATTTTTTTTCTACATATAAATTCCTGACTGTGTGTGGACAGATTTACATGGTGTGTACTTAGTTTTTACTCCCAATCCTGCACGCCCTATATTCTCATCTCACATGGCCAAAGTACCTGGCGTGTGTACAAAAGTAAATGGCATATACCTATGAATTTGGGATTTTCCCCAAATTTCTCTTGTATTCTCAAAAACAATTAATGAAAAAGGAAAATAAGAAACCCCTACCACAAGAATAAGAACTGGGTTCTTACAAACTTCCCCCTTAAAGCAATTCTTCCCGAAATTTTCCTTCCAAGGTTGGCGAAGATAAGGCTGAGAATAACTCTGGCCACTGAGCTCATACGTCAGTCTCTCGCTCCTAGGTTTTTTACAGAACTCGGCCATACAGCCATAGCACCCATATGACAGTAACTGACCGGCCTCGGAGAACCTTCGTGCTTCTATCAACAATTCTAATCGGATGCTCCTCAAAGGATGTATCAATCTCAACTTCAACCTCCTTGGGCTGAAAAAAAGTGAGATGGGTCTGAGTGATAACGACATAGCTAATATACCTGGAAGACGTCATGCATGGCCCAGTACATCTATGGTAACTAAAACCAATATGCAACTGGCCCGACTCTCTCTAGAATCTCAAATGGCCCTATATACCTCGATGAATCTTTACCCTGTCTCCTGATCCACCTTTGTCCCAACCTCGTTGAAACACACAAGAAAGCATGATCCTGGACCATGAACTCCAAGGGTCGTCTGTGGAGATCGTCATAGGATTTCTGATGATATTGTGCAGTAGCCATCCACTTCTGAATCAACTATACCTGCTCTGAAGTTTCATGCATGAGACATAGTCCTAGTAAAGCTGCCTCACCTACCTCCGAATAGCACAAGGGTGATCGACATGGACTAGCTTATAAATCCTCATAAGGTGCCATTTCAATAGTTTCCTGAAAATTATTATTGTAGGAAAACATAACCAGGGGTATGTGCTTCTCCCATGAGCCACCAAATTCTTGGACGCATGCACGCAACATGTACTCTAGCACCTATATTGTACACTCAAACTGGCCATCCGTCTGAGGGTGGTAGTCTATGCTCATCAGCTCATGTGTACCCAGTTCCCTCTGAAAACACTTCTAGAAATGAGACGTAAAACGGGCGTCCATAACTGAAATGATAGAACGAAGGACCCCATGAAGACATACTAACCCTCGGAAATACAACTTCCTGATCTTGTCAACACCAATGATCCCCTTGATTTGAAAAAAGTGATCTACCTTCATATGTCTGTCCACTACCACCCACATGACATCACTGCCTCAAGGTGACCTCGGTATCCTAGTCACGAAGTCCATCACGACATCATCCCACTTCCACTCAAGAATGGGTAACTTTTGTAATAGTTTGGCTGGCCGGTGATGCTCTGGCTTCACCTACTGACAAGTGGAACATCTCTTAACAAAACCAGCTACCTCTTTTTTTATACCTCACCACTAATACTGACATCTCATGTCATGGTAAATTTTGGTAACTCCAGTATGCACTGCCCAAGCTAATGCATTAAACTCCTACATCAACTCCTAACATATATCCCCTAAAACCCACACTCATCCATGGATAAGCAGTACCTCATCATTTCCTATCGTCCAACCATGAGGGGGGTCCTCACTTGTCACTGACTCAGGTAGAACTAGGCCTTCTAAATCAGATAGTTTTCTCCTCCTCACACTATCCAGGAGGGTACAAGTAACATTTATTGAAGAATAAAAAGTCTACCTAGGTTTGTCATTAACCTTCAAATTCATCCAATATAATATAGTCATAAGATGCCACTCACTGCTAGAATCCTGAACTACCTGTATCTGAGTCATCCTACTGAGTGCATCAGCTACTGTGTTACCCTTTCTAGTTGTATAGGAAAGTTCAAAGTCGAAGTACTGAAGGTATTAAATCAACCTTCACTGTCTCAAATTCAAGCCACGCTGGGTAAAGATGTATTTAAGACATTTGTGATTCGTAAAAACGAAAAAATGTTCTCCCAAGAGATAATGTCTCCAACAGCACAATTCATGAACAACTGCATCCAACTTGAGATCATGCATATGGTAGTTCCTCTCATATGGCCTCAACTGCCACAACCCGTATGCAACTACTCAATCGCCCTGCATCAACACTGATCCCAGCCCAATACCAGATGCATCACATTAAACTATATCTCTCCTCCCTTGATCTGAATTATCAGGACTGGTGCTGATGTCAACCATCATTTCAGCTTTTGAAAGGCTATCTCTCAAGATTCTGACCAAACAAACACCACACACTTCTTAGTCAAACCCATCAACGGCGCTGCTAAATGGGATATGTCCTATATAATGTGCCTGTAGTAACCATCCATCTCCAAGAAACTCCTTATTTCAAACACGTTCTTAGGATGCTCATAGGAAACTACTGCTCTCACTTTTATCTAGGTCTACCGCAACTCCTACCTCTGAGATAATATGACCCAGGAAGTGAATCTGGTCTATAAAAAAGTTTCACTTTCAGATCATAGCATATAACTGATGCTCTCTCAGTGTACATAGTACGATCTCAAGATGGGTTGCATGGTCGTGTCGAGTGTGAGAGTACACCAAGATATCGCCCACATAGACTACCACAAAAGAATCCATATATGGGTGGAACACACGATTCATCAGAGCCATGAAAACTGATGGCGCGTTTGTGAGTCTGAACGAAATGACCAACTAATTGTATAGACAATATCCACTCCGAATGGCTGTAAGCTATATGTTTTATGTTCTAACATGTAACTGATGATATCTGGAACTCAAGTCAATCTTTGAGAACACTCGTGCTCCTCGAAGTAGATCAAATATATCATCAATCCTTGGAAAGGGATATCGGTTCTTAATCGTCAACTGGTTCTATTTCCGATAATCCACGTAGAGTCTGAGGGTACCTTCTGCCTTCTTAGCGAAGAGAATATGCGAAACCCAAGGAGATGTACAGGATTAGATAAAACCCTAGGTTTGTAACTCCACTAACTACCTCTTAAGCTCCTGTAACTCAGACATAGAAATCCTATAAAGAGGAATGGATACCTGTGCCACTCTTGGCACAAGCTCAATAGAGAAGTCCACTACTCGCTCTGAATATAGACCTGAAAATTCATCGGGGAAGACATCCCTGAAATGATCTACCACTGGAGGTAAATTTTTCTGACATGTTCTCTAGTCATCTAGATATAAACTCGCAGTCTGGACTGTCACTCCGCCTCACCCACGATTCTCTGGTCTAGCTCGGCTGTCTTGGACATCCCATGATCCCTTGTATAGAAACTCTATTCCCTATAGTGTCAGGAAACTCAACCTACAATGATATTAATCTACAATGGCTCGAAAGGGAACAAACCAGTCCATCCCGGGAATGTCATCATATCATGTCATCTCTAAGAAATAGAGGTCCCATAGAATGTGACACCCACCAACCTCTAGGGATTACTCCGTACACTAACGCACACCTGCTATCCTAATTCCCAACAGAGTGTCTAGCATCATGATATCAGAAGATGAAGAAACATAGAGCCCAAGGCTCTCCATAATGTGTAAAGATATAAAGCTATGTGTAGCACCAGTATCGAAAAGTGAAGAAGATAAAACAGAAGAAACTAGAATAGTACCACTGACAGTGGAAGGTCCAGGATCCTGCTCTTATTGGGTCTATTGCACTACATATATATGCCCAGTGCCACGACCCTGCAACACAGCTTGGCTAGTTGAAGATGAACTTCCCTGGTGTCACTGAGATCCTGGTGTCTAGCTACCACGGTCGTGACCATCTCCTCTTCTTGAACATCCTGACATATCCCAATTCCCTGACTGGTAAGAAGCTACTGGCCCTTGCCGCATGCTCGGCTCACCACTGGGTCACGTGGACCCAGAGGTCTCTTGTGCCCCTCTTTACCTCACTGGTAGCATATTTTATGGCCACCTGAAGAAATATTCTGACTAGTACTACCACTGTGAGAGAAATCCATCTGCCACTTCATCTTGATGGTAAAAATAGTACCAGAGATCGGTGCCGAACCGCCCTGGTTCGCACCACTAGCTTCCCGCATGTTTGCTCTGAAATCCACCCCTGATTCTCAATAGCATGAACTGTAGGCAACCTAAAAACATTCACTAGTGCTATCATTTTGCATCAAAGATCATCCTAAATGCATATATCCCTCAACACCTCATCACACACCATAATAAGTGTAATACATTGTAGCTCGGTGAAGCGGGCCGAATAGTCCATCACTGACATGGCGCCCTAATGTAGATTCATGAACTCTCGATCTCGAACTGCCATAGGGTATCTGGAAAGAAAATTTCTTAGAGGAATGCATGAAAATATTACCACACCATGTCCCGATGATGCTCAGTCTAGGTGGTAACATCCCACCATCTCTTGGCCGAATCACACAGTATATATGTAGCGAGCTTGACCCTCCTCCTCAGAGGCCTCTCTAGATGCTCAAAAATCATCTACATAGATCCCAACAAAGACTCTGTAGACTATGGTCCACCATCCCTTGAAAATGTAGGCGGATTCTGCTGCTGGAATATATGTGTCATCTCTTCCATAGATGTGGCAATTGGTGGTGCTCCCAGAAATTTCTGCATCAACTGCATGAAGCCTTCACGGAACTGCGCATCCGTGCCTGCGTCCAGTGTAATGGCTGGTGTCGCGTCTGGCTCTGCTGGAGGATCCATCTATAGCCCATGGCCTACCACCTCTGGAGTATAATTTTCGCCACTCTCTTGGAAAACAACTCATGGTTTTCGCGGCAGCATGACTCTACAAAGTCGAACTCAACCTTAGTTTAATTTACTGTCGAGGTTTCTCTTGTCCATTTAAGTGTGCCAACACAAAAGGGAAAAATACCACAAAAACAGGCAAAAAGAGACTCCACGACGTGTATAATGTCTACAGGGTGTGTAATCTTAGGCCCCCACATGGTCGTGTTCTGATGCCGACATGGGCGTGTCTCAACCCTAGGCACACGGTGTGTTACACCCACACATTGCGTGTACACCACCATGTTTCCCCAGACACACGACCAAGTCTACATAGTATCACTCACAGTTCAAACTACATGGTGTTTCCCACAGTTACACGGCGTATATATGAAAGGTAACTCCGGCCCGTGTTGTTAGTTGCATGGCTGGATTCCAAGATTTCACTACACGACATGTTTATAACTGACACGGCATGTATCTCCTAAGGTTTCTCCATCCATGTTGTTATTCACACAGAAAACACATGGTCAACTCTAAATGGCGTGTACAATAGGTACACAACAAGTTCCCCCAAGATCGTCCCTATCTCGTGTCTCTGTCCACACGACCTATGACATGGTTATATACTACACATCGTGTATATATAAATACACGGCGTGTACTCAAATTTTTTTCCATTTCTTCCAGAACAGAAGAACACATTGTGTGTAGTCAAAACTACACGGCGTGTATTCTGGTTTCTTCCAAACAATAAGCCTCGAAAACTATTCTGGAGCCCATAAAAACACTGAAACTAACACCAAAGTGCCAAATTCTGATCCGTGAGGGCCCATACTCCCCGCAAATCAAATCTTGGCATCTTATACAAGTTATGAAAAAGGTAAACAAGTTAATGATCCACCAAATTCCTGTCAATGAGGGACCATAACACCTCAAGAACCAATGTTTGGCGTTCATTTCAACAAAACCTGATACAAACAATACCCTATAAATAGTAGGCGTATTTATCAATGTACCTATCACAACAACATGAATTTTCTAGCACAACATCTATCAGAACAACATGCAATTTCTAATGCAACTACATGGCATGGAAGTTATGCATGACATGTGATTATAACATGTTCCCTAATAATGCATGTGATGGCATACCCTCATCTCATAAGGTTGCAACTAAATAGAACCCATGTACAATATATAAACACCACACCACAAGTACGTCACCAAATGGTGAAAATCAAATCACCTATAATAATCATAAACAGAAAATCACATTTTTGTTCGAGGCAATCCAGCATTTACCTGTACACGGCATAGCTACTCCCAAGAATAGTTTATTACCAGATCCCTTAACAATATATCTCTTCATGTTGTCACCAAATAATAAATTAACTCATATAAAAGAAAACGCTCTAATACCACTTTGTAATGTCCCGGTTCCAGAAGCCACACAATGGGTTCCCAGAACCCGGTTGTTCACATGTCCTTAAGCGTATTTCCCAACATTCCAGAGACATCCAACTAGCAGTGAGGGACAATAACTAATATTGGTGAAACTATGCCCTCATCTGTCAAATTGTAGGTCAGTGGAATAAAATATATAAACATGCAAAAGTGGAAGAAGTAATCAATATAAACGTGAAACGCACAATAGAAGTAAAAGATAACTAGCCGTCATATTTATATAATGATGCAACATGTCACTAATTATAAGAAACCAGCAAAAACATAATACATTGTAATCAAATACAATATAGTACAATTTACAAGTACAACAAACAAAACCAAATAGCGCAATAGGAATGCAGCAGCATAGGAAGCCTAAGCTCGGTCCCATGCTCTTCTACTCCTCTGCAGAAATCTTGTACCTGTGTGGGGACTCTTGCCCTTATCAAAACATGCAAAAATATATTATGTTTGCTCCAAATTTAGGACACAAATAGGGTGTTAGAAATAAATCTTAGTATGCAACCACTAAAGGCTCGTTCCCAACTGTCAGTGAAAATGTGTAACAGTAATGTGCAATAATGAAATGCAGTAAACTAGAAGTACTCAAAAGTAACTATCCCTACCAGTTACATTTCCATTTTAATAATTATTTAACAATTCAATATAAGAAATCACCACAGTGAATGTTCTATGTAAACTATTTCCTCAAACATACATATCCTTACCCTCAGGAAAACAGAAACGATACCCTTATGTATCTACCTTCAGGCATAACGAATATTTCCCTCAGGCGTATATGATATTTTCCTCAGGAATAAAAATCATTTCCCATAGGCGAAACAGAACATTTCCCTCAGGCGAATCAGAATATTTCCCTCAGGATAATCAAAACTTTCCCTCAGGCTAAACAGAACCTTGCCCTCAGGCTAAAAAAAAAATGTCCTCAGGCTAAAAAAGTAACTGGGCCGAGCCCAACACATAATTAAGTAATTTATATATATGTTTCCTCTCATGAAAACTCAAAACATATTACAATCACGACATACCCACAGGTATCATGGCCAAACGACTAACCAGGGAAATGCACCCACGAGGTGGTCCTAGATCAAAGCAATGATCCCAACAATAGTTAATACATATTTATTAGATTATCTATGCAATTATAGGTATCTAAACAGTCAAAGCCTCATCTATATACATCCCGAAAATGGTTGTGTGGCATAATGGTACACAAATTATACTCGAAAGTTGTAATTAAACACAAGTACACATACCTCGATATCCTCTGATCAATATACATGAAAGGCACCTCCCGAAATGACCAAGAATTTCATATATCTCCTATAATAAAATAAATGTTCAAACCTAAATAACATACCATAGAGAAATAATTGGCAGGAAATACTCAAGGAGAGAGAAGACCGTACCAGTGCGGTCTAAACGGGATCGACGACGGAAGAAACAGAGTTTTAGTGTACGATCGGGAGCTCCTCAAATCTTCGGCCTCTTCTCCCGAGTTCCAAACGAACTCATTGCCTCCTCTGAAGAATGAGGAGGCTACTGCCTATTTTTAATTAAAAAACATGACTACACGGCATGTACTCTCAAGTACACAACGTGTACTTTAATTTTTTCACTGTTCCTTTGGTGGCTACATTCCACCACCGAACTGTTCATCGGTCGACTGATTACATGACGTTTATTACTATATATAGGGAGTGTAGTCAGTTTTTACACCCTTAATTTCCGAAAAGCCTACATGCCTTGTGTTGTCATCCCAAACATCCACAGTGGATGGTGTGTGGTTATAATTACATGGTGTGTACTTAGTTTTTACTCCCAAGCCGGCACACCCTGTATTCTCATCTCACATGGCCAAAGTACATGGCGTGTGTACAAAAGTACACAGGGTGTACCTATAAATTTGGGATTTTTTTTCACATTTCTCTTGCATTCTCAAAAACACATAAGAAAAAATAAAGAGAAGTAACCCGTACCTCATGAATAAGAACTGGGTTCTTACAATGTGTCTATAAAGGATTGTTAGTAGGCCTATGATAGGCATTCTAGGTATCATTATTTATACATTGATATTGGTAAAAAAAAATCCAAACAAATTTATTTTAGAAAAACTTTTAAGCTCTATGTAGGGTAAAACGAATAGATCTAAATAATTATGTCATATTCTATGTGGAGTCATATGTTGATAAAAATTTCAGTTGAGCCCAACAAATATAATAACAGAATATCTAATTTTTTATTAGAAGAGGAATCCCTCAACCTGTAGTTTCTAAATATTGAGAAATAATTCTAATAATAGATCATAACTAATGTATATAAAACCAACATAAATTTTTAGGTACCATGTGTAGTATATATTTGTGATTATATGATGGTGACACTTTTCGATAGATATAAGAAAGATGGCCCAAACATAAATATATGTCCTATAAAAAAAATACATCCACATACACACAACTCCCTATAAAAGGTTTGTTTTATGATATCCAATTATATGGTAAATTATAAATACCTAACCTGATTTGGTAAAAATATACATTGGGATATATTTAATAGGCCATTATATTGGACAATGGGTTTTTTTGTATAAAACATTTCATAAAAAGTTTCTTAGGCTCCTGCAGGTTGAATAGTAGGTTATGAAGTCAACGCCTTTTGATAATAAATTTTGTATTTTGTAATTTATGGTTATATGATATATAACGACCCATACTTTACATACATTGTTATTAATTCAGAATTGAATCATAATTATTACAAAATATAACAAAACCATGATAGGACCGTATATGTATAGTGTCTTTAGAAACTGAGGAAACATAAACAATTGGTTCATCAATAATCTACATTGTCTCCCATTTATTTCATCATATCTAGAGTCACTTTGGGCATATCAAACTTAATACCCTTCATCCTGGCCTGGGAAAAAGAAAACATACAAAAGGGTGAGATCAAATTCTCATTAATGGTAAAAAAATAAATATCAATCATATCATATTCATAAGAACAGAACATTTTGAAAATCATAACCTGCAAAAGAGATCATAATATCATGACATGAGATAAATCATAGTAGTGAAATGTAATCCCAATAATCATAACGTAAAAGATAAAGCATTGTGGAATACACACATAATCATAGAAAATCATTTCATATTAGTCAAGACTCATTTCCAAGACCATTATAGCGCATAAATTCCTTTACTGAATCGAGTTCACTCCTTGTTCCAGTCCTGTATCACTGAACCGTATTAACTTTTCATTCCTTCAATGTCTATCAAATGAGATATAAATAATTACCCAATGCATTGGAGGTAGATATAGGACCCACAAATCTAATAATGAAACCATTCTTATGTGTGCCACAAAATAAAAAATCATACATCATAGCATAACCCGTGTATTAAAAATGGGATTCTTAAACATCATGCCATCATAACATAATCCATATAAGAGAAAAGGAGTTCCTAAAAATAATTTCATCATAAAATAATGAAATAAATGTAATAACAAGGATATAATAATAACTGTATATCATATTATATGGAAAATTATTTTGATAAAACACTTGCACTCAGTTATTGAGGAAAATAACCTTTCTTCTTCAGATTCATTTTCATTTCTCAAAATGACATGCAATTTTAAAAGAAATGATTTTATTTAAAATAATCATGTAATCATGTTGAGTAATATTCATGTAAATGAGGAGTTAAGAAACCAAAAAAACCCATTCATGTAGTATATGTTAAAAAACATTCGTCTTGTACTTTGGCCGGAAAAGTAAAAAAGAATCTCATACTGAAAACGACAAAATATTTCTTTCATATATTTTACTAAAAACTCACCAATAAGTAAAATTGGATTTATAATATTGTATGAGGATATAATTAATATTAAATATTGTGTAAACATGGATGTGAATGATAAATATGCCCCAGTAAATTATGAAGTATAAACAATCTCGGATACAAAAATGAGATTGCAAGATTTTTCCGTACTATAGTTCTGATATGCTTTCTACGTATCCAAACATCCTGTATAATTATTTAAATAGTTTTATTGTCTTATTAATATATCATATTCATTGTTATGTTATCATATATGGTCATATTCTTATGTTCATATTAGTAATATTTTGTTACTACTTGTTATTCGTGTGTTCATTGTTTTATGTTCTTATGCATGTTTTATCGAATAAATTATTATTCCTATTTTTAGGTTATAGATACATCATTTAAAGAATTGTATTAGTATAATTTATATCATATTTATTCATTCAATTTGTTTATATAATCATGGTTCAAGGAAGATCATGTAGAACGAATCACATTGCATTGTGGAGATGATAAGTCGTACGTACGCACGAGCGAAGATATCATTCCCATAATTAATGAATGTTTTTGGAGTGGATAATAGAATATATCAGAATTATTATAATGTTATAATAATCATATATAGTTATTCTTTACACCATTATACCAATCCAAGTAAAGTGGTGGTGGAAAACAGATTACACCACAGCGTTGAGAAGGTATTCTGTACATACGGACACACGGTGATTTCCTTTTCCATAGGATGGATTGAAGGTGAAATAGGGTTGTTTAATATTTATAATAAGATATAATTATATGAGTGATAATTATGTTATTACTTCATAAAGAAACAATTAAATAAAAGTAAGTATAATAATAAATAAATTTGAAATAATCGGTAAAGGATATTACATCTACTAAGACACTCCTCTTCTAAACCTCCTCTTAGGGCACTAAATATGGCCATTATAGAAGAGAAATACCTCTTGTATGTTTCTAGGGAAATGGATAAGAGAAATGGTCAGGTTTTGTCTGATCTTGAAATCTCAAAATGTTGTGAAGAGGAGAGGGATAAGGTGCCCTTTTATAAGAGAGGAGAGGGGCACCTTTGGAATCCTAAAAAATATTAATTTATAATAAACTCAAAACCCACATATAAACATCCAAAATGACTCAAATTAGAATATTAGATGAGATAGGTTTTTAATATAATTAAAAATTATAATTTAGACATTTTGGGAATTTATTTTAAACCTTATCAACTTGATTTATCCTTATTTAATCTATTTAATTTTTTTTGTGGTAATAATATTTTAATTTTTAAAATGTTATAAATAATTAATTATGAGTTTTTAATTGTACATAATTTGATACTATATAAAACTATAGACCATATAAAATTTAATTTACAATTTTTAAATATTTTTGTGATTTTTAAACAATTTTATAATATGTTATTTTTATAAAATAACAATAGTGTCAATTTTGACTCTATTCATTTATTTGCATTTAAATAAAATCCACACAGAGAATATATATGAATAAAAATATTTAATATATTCCTAACATGTCATGTTAATATAGAAATTTTTTTGATAACATTTATTAGTTAATATAATATTTATTTTAATATTTTTAAAACTATTTATTTGATATTTCAATCAATAACATAATTTCAACATCACTATTTTGTCATCATTAATGATTATTATTTAATCCCTAAAAATTCTAAATAAATTATCATGATGTAGATAATTTTATTATCTTTCTGGAGACTATTTATATTTGAATTTTTATGAAGTTTATCATAATGTAAAATTATTACACTCATAACATATAAGAGATTGACATGTTGTCACTTTCTTTGGTTTTAATAATAATTATATCATTTTCACGCCCAAAGTCCCTAAAATGAATCTATTACAACCCTTAGGTGATATGGGTGGACTTATATTCATCCAATATAATTTTGGAAGGTGTTAGGGTAATTTTATAATCTTATTTTCACCCTTAATTAACTGATTTACCTTTAACTGTACTAAATAAAAAATTACTGTAGTTACTATTAATGATATCAAAAAAAATAAAAGTAACCTATTAAAATAATTTGGACCATATGAATCCAAATAAGTAATCGATTTTTCATAATTCAAAACACATAAGTTGCATTAATTAATTTCAAATTAATCCCATTGTTAAGAAACTGGGTTTTAAAAGTTATAACATTGTCAAAGATTGAAAAGTTTTTGGTTATGAATTCAATGTTAAATTAATTGTAATGACATAAATTATATTAAATTTTAAAAATATATTCTATTTATACTTTAAAACCATTAAATTATATCATTTAACCATATAAATTATCTTGATGAAAAAAGTTGTTTTTAAGAAAAATTAAGCGTATTTTTACTATTCATCAAAATATAAAAGTTATCGGAAAAGTATAAAAAATTTCTCCAATGTAAATTTTTATATCCTGATTCAAAAGAAAAAGTTTATTTTTTCATATTGAACACATAAACTTTTCAAAAATTAGATTTAAAATGGGCTAGCCATCAAAAGGTGGAAAAACTGCATTTTTTTAAAAAATAATTCTTTTATCCGAAAAAATGATTTTTTTCTCATGTCATATGTAAGATTAATTATAATGTTATATAAAATTAAAAATCTGGTTAATAATATTTATAAAGGATAGTTTATATAATATTTTATTAAAATATCATTATTTAGTGAAACTCAGTATTGCTTACAATGCAAGCTATAGAGGAAGGTTGCTCTTGCATGTAATGCAAGTAAATCCAGTATTGTGTGTAGTAATATATTCCATTGGTGTTGTGTATGACATGATAATATATATATCTATGTATATTTCTGTTAATATCTTATGGTGTTACATTCTACCCCACTTAAAATGAATTTCTCCCTCAAAATTCGTCAATTCGTAACAAACAGATGAGGATACCTCTCTCTCATCATATCCCCAAGTTCCGATGTAGCTTATTCTAATTGGTGGTTACTCCATAAAACATTAAGAAAGAAAGTGGTATTTTTTGTAGAACTTTTTCATACGATCCAGAATCTCTATTGTCTATTCTTCATAATAATGATCTTGCTCCAACGGTACAAATTCTGAGCATAGTACATGTGAAGGATCGGGTATGTACTTTCTTAGAAGAGATACAAGAAACAAATCCTGAACCTGAAAGATATTTGGTGGAAGTGCCAATTGGTAATCTACCTTCCCAACATGATCCTCTATTTCGAAAGGATAAATATACCTAGGGATCAGCTTGCCCTTCTTTCCAAATTTCATTACTCTCTTCCATAGAGATATTTGTAAGAACACTTTATCACCCACTTCAAACTCTTGGTCTTTTCTTCGGTTGTTGGCATAACTTTTTTGTCAACTTTGAGCTGCTATTATGTGTTCTTGAATAGATCTGACCTTTTCTACCATCTCTTCAACAAGATCAGGTCCTAATATCTTTCTTTCCCTAACTTAATCCCAGTAAGTTTGAGTTCTACATTTCTTTTCATAGAGAGCATCATGAGGATCTATCTGAATATTGGAGTGAAATATATTATTATAATAAAATTCCACCAAAGTTAGGTGTTGATCCCAACCACCTTTGAAATTCCTAGAGAAAGATCTCAACATTTTTTTTAGAGTTTGAATTTTCCTCTCAGACTGACCTTCTATCTGGGGATGATAAACAGTGCTGAAACTCAACTATGTATCTAGAGTATGCTAAAGACTCCACCAAAACATCGCGTAAACCTCGGATCCCGATTAGTTATAATAGAATGTGGTACACCATTCAATATTACCACTTCCTTTACATATATAATGGAATGCTGATCAAGAGAGAAATCCTCTCTAATAGAAATGAAGTGTGCCGACTTCGTAAGATGTTCAACTATAACCTAGATAGCATTATTTCTTTTGGATGTTTTTGGGAGTCTAGTGACAAAGTCCATAATAATGTTTTCCCATTTCCATTATGGTATGGTTAGTGGTTATAACATCCCCTTCGACTTCTCTCTCTCAGATTTAACATGCTGACAAACCATGCATCGAGAGACATATTCAGCAACATCACTTTTCATGCCATCACTCCAGAAGTACTCTTTCAGGTCTCTATACATCTTAATGCTTCCAGGGTGAACAGAGAAGGAAGAACTATGAGCCTCATCATATATTTCCATCTTTAATTCTGGGATGGGAGGAACACAAACCTTATTCTTGAACCTTATTATTTCATCATATTCAGTTTGGAATTCAGGAACATTTCTCACCTTTTATTGTAACTCTACATCCTCTTTCTATGCCTCTTTAATCTTCACATGTATATATGGTTGAACATTAATTTGTGAAAGATAAAAATTGTCACCTTCCATTATAATTACAAGATCCATCCTTTTTAAATCCATAAATATTGGATTTTTTGTGATCCTCATCATAGATAAGCTAGCATGGTCTTATCTAGTTAATGTATATGCCGCCCTGTTTTCTTTCCATAGGTGGTAATGAATTGAGCAGTCGTAATCCTTAATCAAATCCAACCATCTTATTTGGTTCATATTCATACCCTTTTGTGTGAAAATATACCTTAAAATTTTATGAATAGTATAAATATCACACCCTTCACCATAAAGATAATTCCTCAAAATCATTAATGCAAAGATTACCGCAGCTAACTCCAAATCATGAGTTGGGTAATTTTGCAAATTGATTTTAAACTGTCATGAGGCATAAGCTATCACCGTATAATTTTTCATGATAACACACCCCAATCCCTTCTTGTATTAATCAATTTATATCACAAACCTTTCTCCACTACAAGGTAGTGTGAGCATAGGTGCACTAGATAACCTTCTTTTTAACTCCTGGAAATTCTCTTCACACTCCTCTGTCCAAACGAACTTAACCCCTTATCGAGTCAACCTGGTGAGTGTATTAGATAATCATGAAAAATCATTCACAAAACATTGATAATATCTATCCAAACCAAGAAAACTTCGGATCTCAGTTACTGTTGTTGGTCTCGAACATCTTTTGATAACCTCTGTTTTTGCGGGATCCATAGATATCCGCTCTCTTGAGATTATCTGACCCAAAAATGAAACTTTTTGAAGCCAAAATTCACACTTGGTAAATTTTTCATAATGATTATCCTTTATTAGGTTCTTAAATACAATTCTTAAGTTATTTTCATGTTCTTACTTGCTCTTTGAATATACAAGAATATCGTCTAGAAAGACTACGACAAACTAATCAAGATAGTCTCTAAAGACTCTATTCATTAGATCCATTAAGATGGTAGGGGCATTAATAAGACCAAATGGAATCACTATAAATCCATAGTGTCCATACCTTGTATAGAATGAAAACATTTGTATAACTTCCATTTTGACCCTTAATTGATGATACCATGAACAAAGATCAATCTTGAAAAATTATTGAGCTACGCGTAGTTGGTCAAATGAGTCATCAATGCCTGGGAGATGATATTTGTTCTTGATAGTGATCTTGTTATGTTCTTGATAATAAATGCATAGTCTCATTGATCCATCATTATTTTTAAAAAATAGAATAGGTGATCCCCAAGGTGATATAATATGGTGTATGAATACCTTATCAAGATTCTCTTGGATTTGCTTCTTTAATTCCTGCAACTCAATTTGGTAAATTCAATAAGGTGTCTTTGAAAAGGGAATAACACCCGGTATGAGTACTATTGAAAACTAAACATCACGATTTGGTGGAAGACCTATATATTCTTCTGGAAATACATCATCAAACTCCCATACAATGGGAATATTCTTAATCGTCAGTTTCCCTCCAAGCATTTGAGATAAATAACCTTCATTTATTGGAATCAAGACCCATATGATGGATGAACATTCCAATGGAAGGTTATATTCATCCTTGCATCGATATATGATCATCGATTGATCAAGAATATGAAATGTGACTTCCTTTCATTGGAAATTAATATGAGATCCATATACGGAAAGCCAATCCATGCCAAGAATCACATCAAATTCCACTATAGGAAGGATCACATGATTTACAGGAAGCACATTCCCACAAACTTCAATCGGTGAACAATTGTAAACTTGGATGTGACTGTTGTGCCACTAAAAGTTGTCACAACTAACTCAATATCTAATAGTAGAGGTAATTTGGAGATACCGTTATAAAATTATTCTGAAATGAAGGAGTGGGTGGATCTAGAATCAAATAAAACATTTTATACTTTAAAGTGGATGGTATGTGTACCTTTCACCACTTCGTTATCGTACTCCTCATCGCCGATTGAAATTGCTTGTGAAATTCCTTTGTCTATGTCCTTAAGTGTTTATTGACATCGATCATCATAAACAACCTTTGGATTAGGACATTGATGGGCATAATGCCCCATTTCCTTGCACTTGTAACACTGAAGTGTAGGGGGTGCATTCTGTGTAGCCATTTCTTTGTTTTCATCACTAGACTTATTTTTCCCATCACTGCGTCATTAAATTCACTGATGACCTTATTTTCCGTACTTAAAACATTTACTTGCCCCATTAAGACAATTCCCTCCATGTTTCTTTCCACACTTTGAGTATAAGGGAAAACTAATATTATTTTTAGTGTGGTCTTTAGATTTTCTTTTAAATTATATTTTACTCTTCTTATCAAACCCATATGACTGATGGGTTACTCCAATATCCATCTCAACCTTGAGGGAACATCGAACAATTTCCTTGTAGCTATTGAGGTCCCTTATGGCTAACACCCTTCGAAGAATTTGTTTTCAGCCACTAAATAATTGATCGATCTTACTTTCATGTTGGATAATAATTCCAGAAGTCTACCTTGAAATTCATGTTAAAATTTTCTTCGTAGGTACCAGATGATTCATCATCCTTTTTCATTAGTTCAATAAACTCCTTCTCCAACTTTGTTCGAAGAATATCAGGGAAGTAATTATTGAAAAATAAGTTCTCGAACTCGTCAAATTTTATGGACTCAATTTCTCCTATTTGCCTCGTATTATTGATAAGATTCCACCATTGATCAGCTTCACCTTCCAAACAATATACTGCTAAGATGACATTATCATGTTTAGAACATTGTAGAACTGAAAATATATTTTTAGTGGTTCTGATCCATTATTAATCCACTAATGGATCAGAAGACCCAATGAATGAATGTGGATGCCGCCTCATGATGGATTCAACATAATGTTGCTCATTATTTTTCTCATTTGGAAGTCGTTCATGATTCATATATTGAGAACGTTGTGTGAGAATGGATACAATATTTTTCATTCCAACTCCCATAATGTTTGTTGGATCAGGGGGACAATCATTTCATTGCCCATCGCATTTAGTATTGACAAGGTTCCTTCGGGTTCCAGCCATTGACTAAAACCAAGAAGCATAGTGTGAGAAACTCTAATTACAACATGAAAACCACATAACCAGTAATAAAATTTTACACATTAGCTCTTATCATAGGTTATTCATGGACATTTATAAAACACTAATATTGTGTTCTATGCTAAGATATATTATTAGGGTTCTTACTAAGGCTTTCACATCCTTGTATCCAAAGGTTGACTATACCTTTCCTCTGATACCAACTATAATGACCAATATTTACATACATTGTTATTACTTCAGAATTGAATCATACTTATTAAAACATATAACAAATCCATGATAGGACAGTATAGGTATAGTCTCTTTAGAAACTGGGAAACATAAACAAATGGTTCTTAAATCATCTACATTGTCTCCCATTTATTTCATCATATCCTGAGTCCCTTTTGGCATATCCTACTTAATACCATTCTTCCTGACCTGGGGTAAAGAAAACATACAAAAGGTTGAGCTCAAATGCTCAGTAAGGGTAAACAAAGGAAATATCAATCATATCATATTCATAAGAACATAAATTTTTCCAAATCATAACCGACAAAAGAGATTATAATATCATGACATTGGATAAATCATAGTAGTGAAATGTAATCCCAATAATCCTCACATAAAACACGAAAATTTTTCACATACACACATAATCATAGAAAGTATTTTCATATTATTCAAGACCCATTTCCAAGACCATCATAATGGAAAAAGCCCATTACTGAACCGAGTTAACTCCTCATTCAGTCCTGTATCGCTGAACCAGATTAACCTACCGTTCCAGCCATGTATATCTAATGAGATATAAATCATTAACCAATGCATTGGAGGGAGATAAAGGTCTCACCCATCTCATAATGAAACCATTCTTAGGTGTGCCAAAAATAATAAATCATGCATCATAGCATAACCCGTGTAATAAAAATGGGATTATTTAACATCATGCCATCATCACATAATCCATATAAGATAAATATACTTCATTAAAATAATTCCATCATAACTTAATGAAATCAATGTAATAATAGGGATAGAAACATAACCCTATATCATATTATATGGAAAATAATTTTTATAAAACACTTGAACTCAGTTCTTGAGGAAAATATCCTTTCTTCTTTAGAATCATTTTATTTTCTCAAAATGACGTGCAATTTTAAAAGAATTTTTTTTTGAAAATAATCATGAAATATTTTAGAAGAATCTTCATGGAAATGAGGAGTTATGAAATCGTAGAAATCTGTTCATTACATATAAGTTAAAAAAACATTCTTCTCATATATTGGTCGGAAAAGTCAAAAAGTATATCTTACTGAAAAAAATATTTCATTCATATCTTTTACAAAATATTCACCAATAAGTAAAAATGTATTTAAACCTTTTGTAGGAGGATATAATTAATATTACATATTGAAGAAACATGGATGTGGATGATAAATATGCCCCGGTAATTTCTAATGTAAAAACAATCTCGGTTAAAAAATGAGATTTTGAGATTTACCGTTACCTTAGTTCAGATATGCTTTGTACATATCTGAACCTCATGTATAATGATTTAAATAGTGTCTTTGACTTATTACAGAATCATATTAATTGTTATGATTTCATATATGGTCATATTCTTATCTTCTTATTAGTAATATTTCATTGCTACTTGTAATTCGGGTGTTCATTGCTTTATGTTCTTATGCGTGTTTTGTTTAAATAAATTCTTATTCCTCCTTTTCAGTTATAGATAAATTATTTACATAAATATATTATTATAACATATATCATATTTATTCATTCAATTTGTTTATATAATCATTGTTTAATGAAGATCATGTAGAACGAATCACATCGCACCATGGAGACGGTAAGCCTTACGTACACACGAGCGACGATATCTTTCCCATAATTATTGAATGGCTTTGGAGTGGATAATAGAATTTCTTAGAATTATTATAATTTAATAATAATAATAATATATAGTTATTATTTACACAACTATACCCATCCATGTAAGGTGGTGGTGGAAAACAGATCACACCACGGCGTGGAGAAGGTATTCCTTACGCACACACGCGTAGTGATTTTGTTTTCCGTAGGATGGATAGAAGGTGAAACAGGTTTGTTTCATATTTATAATAAAATACCAGTATATGATTGATACTTATGTAATTACTATATAATGAAAGAATTAATGAAAAGGATGTAGAAGAAGAAACAAATTTGAAAGAATCGGTAAAGGATATTACCTCTTCTTGGACGCGCCACTTCTAAACCTCCTGTTAGGGATCTAAAGATGGTCTTTGAAGATAACCAGGACCTCTAGTATGTTGATATGGAATTTTATAAGTGAAATGGATATTTTTTTGCAGAGAATTAAGGATCAAAATGTTGTGAAAATGAGAGGGATGTGGTGCTCTTTTATAAGAGAGGGGTGGGGCACCTTTGGAAACCTCAAAAATATTAATTTATAATAACCTCAAACCCCAAATATAAACTTCAAATATGACACAAATTCCATGATTAGATGATATAGGGCAGTAATCTCATCAACCAATAAAATTTTTACATGGTGGTAATTTATTTTAAACCTTATCAACATGAATTATCCTTATTTAATCTATTTAATTTTATTTGTGGTAATAATATTCTAAATTTTAATTTGTTATAAATAATTATTATGTATTGTGAATTGTCCATAATTGGATACTTTATGAAATTTTTGACCATATAAATTTTAATTTTTAATTTATATATATTTCTGTGATTTTTCAACAATTTTATAATATGTTTATTTTATAAAATAACAATTGTGTCAATTTTGACGCTATTCATTTATTTGCAAATACACACATAGAATATATTCAAACCAAAATATTTAATAGATACCACAAATTTCAAATTCATCTTGAAATTTTGTGTATAAAATTAATTAGATCATATAATATTTATTTTAATATTTTTAAAACCATTTATTTTATATTTCAATCAATATCATAATTTATACATCGCTATTGTGTCATCATTAATGATAATTATGTAATCCATAAAGATTATAAATAAATACTCATGATGTATATAATTTTATTATCTTTCTGGGGACTATTTATATTCGATATTTTATGAAGTTTATCACAAAAATTAAAATTATTACACTCATAAGATATAAAAGAGTGACATGTTGTCACTTTATTTTGTTTTAATTATAATTATATCATTTTCTTGCTAAAAAGTCCATGAAATGAATCTATTATTACACTTATGTGATATGGGTCATATTTTATTCATAATATAGAATTTTGGAAGGTGTTAGGGTAATTTTATAATCTTATTTTTACACATAATTACCTGATTTACATTTAACTGTAGTAAATAAAAAATTACCGTAGATACTATTCCTAATATCAAAAAAATAAAAGTAACATGTTAACCTAATATGGACCCAATTAATCCAAATGTTGAATCCATTTTTAAAAATTGAAAACACAGAAGTTGTAGTAATTAATTTAAAATTAATCTCATTGTAAAGAAAATGGGTTTTCAAAGTTAAAACATTGTCAACAATTGAAATGTTTTTACCTTTGAATTCATTCTAAAATTAATGGTAATAACATAAATAATATTAAATGTTAATAATATATTCAATTTATACTTTAATATCATAAAATTTTGTCATTTATCCATAAAAATTATCTTGATGAAAAAATTGGATTTTAAGAAAAATTTAGCGTCTTTTACTATTCATCAAAAATATGAAAGTAATCAGAAAAGTATCGAAAATTTATCAAATGTAAATTTTTATATCCTGATTCAAAAGAAGAAGATTATTTTGTCAAATTGAACTCATAAACTGTTCAAATATTATTTTTAAAATGGGTAATCCCTTAAAATGTGGAAAAATTACATTTTTGAAAAAAATAATTCTTTTATCTGAAAAAGAAATTTTTTCTCATATCATATGTAAGATGAATTATAATGTTATATAAAATTAAAAATGACATTAATACTATTTATAATAGCTAGTTTATAAAATATTTTACTAACATATCATTATTTAGTGAAACTCAGTATTGTGTACAACACCAACTATCGAGGAAGGTCGATCTTGCGTGTAACGCAAGCCAAGCAAGTATTGTGTGCAGTAAAAGATTCCTTTGGTGTTGCATATAGCATGAAAAAAATATATTTATCATAAAATCACAGGGTGTTACATGATAAGTACCAAATTATCCCATATTTAGTTTTTTGAAATATTTTTTTATAAAAAATTTATTCATAATATAACACCTTAAGATTTTATGATAAATTTCTATTTAAATACGTTTTATTTATTTGATATGTTTCTTTACAATGAACAACAACTTGAAAAAATTGTGATATGTTTTTATGATGTTAATATTAAATGTGATAGGTATCACCAATATTATGGATTTAATATTATGAATAATAAAAAAATATATATTGATATTTATTGTTTACACATATAGAAAATGAAATCAATGGTTATCCATTAGTTAAAAATGAAGATAAAATCATCTAAATTTTAAAAAGTCATTTTTATTTATAAAGTTTTTTAAATATTACAATATATATTCATAAATTAAAATCAATCATCATTTAGGATTTTTTAGTTAATGGTTTAGATAATACTTCCAATGAAATATTTATAAATTCACTTAATGGTTTTCATAGGAATGGAATTCTTATTAATTTAGTTTTATTATTAAAATTTGAATTTTTTTAAATATAGGTTTCCTTGAATTGTTCAAACTTTTTGTAATATTAAATCTTTCCAAATATTATACAGGAAAATGAATTTGTTGTTCTTAATTATCCTTTTTAATTTGTTAGCGTGGTAAATTTCATATTATTTCATTACTAATAATAAATGTGGTAAATTTTAATTAATTTGTAAAATGTTGAAATATTTTAGAATGGGGTAAATGGAAGATATAATAGATAAAATAAAATAAAAATCTATATAAATAATATTTTTCTGAATTTCAACATAAATATTGAATTTATTCAATTTTGGAATTCCATTGTTTCACAATTACTGGAAAAACAATTTATTATATTTTAATGCTTTTTGTATTTACAAGAGTGTCAATCCCCTCACTTATAAATCGTGAACCTCATATCCTATCTTATCCACACCACATGATCTATTTATATCAACAAATATATAGTAAAATAGACTCTAAAAATTCTCTATCCAGAACATTTCATTTCTGGTTTTCCCAAAGGATACATCCATTAATCCATTAGTTTTTTTTAAAAGGAGGATACCTAGAGAACATGTATATGATATTACTGATATGTATAAGGATTAATTATTTATAAATATCCCCCAAATGTAATTTGAAATTATTAACATTATGGAATGAGTAAATATAAAATAAAAATATTTTTTTATGTTATTATTTTAGTCATTTTCATTCTCCCTCCCATCTGTTGGAAAAGATAATGTCACTAGTGCCTATGTGCTGACAACCACCACCACTAACCATGATATATTTATTTATTTTTTCAAAAAATAGTTTGTCATAAGTATTTAATTAATAAATTTTTAATATATTTATGATATAATTTTTATTATAGTTCATTTAGTATTAATATATCATTTCTTCTTTCTATCAAATAGTGAAAACATCACTTGTGCGAATATAGGGAATACCATCTCCGTGAAGCGATTTAAGCCAATTTTCACCACCTATTTATATGAATTGTGATATAATATTTCATAATGAATAAATATGATACATATTAAATGATTAATATTCAATATATGATGAAACCATGACCATGTTATATGTTCCTAAAATAACAGTCCGTAACATTAATAGAAAACATTCAAATTTTCAACTGAATGTATATTTTGATAAAGAATTATTGACAAGAATATAATTTGAAATAATAAATAAATGATACATTATGTTTTTTATGACAATTCGTTTTGAATATTTTAATTATAAATGTATATTTATTATATTTTGGGTCTTATCAAACTTGAACAAAGTGTGACTTGGGTTTGGGGTTTTGTCACAATCTCATTTCATATTAGCATTTTATATTATAAAATTACAATGATGGAAATTAAATGATCATTATCCATTAAAATCCATATATTTTATAGTAAATTTGTTTTTCCAATAATGTTTATCTGTTAATACCATTTCCCTTTCATTTCTACCTAATAAAAACAAGAAACTATATCTTATGAAATACATACCATATTATTCAAGGGTCGATTAATGATTTCATTCATATCCATATTATATAATATGATTTCAATAATTTATATATACATGATAAATTATTGTTTATGGAAATTTAAAGTCATATAGGAAATTAAAAAAAATTAAAACATTTTTTAGCAATGTAAACAGAATGGGTTTTATGACATTTTACATTAAAAAGGTGAAAGGAATCATTATTTTAACATTTACCATAGGAATATCTTTTCCCATGTCTATTACATTTTTTATTTGATGATTAAGTTACATGTTACAATAGTTATTATGATGGAAATAATTTCTCCCAACATTATGATAATTTCTATTTTTTATGGATGTACGAAGAAATGTAAATTTTCTTCATTTCTAAAGGAATATTCATAATATATTATAAATTTGTTTTTAATATATTTCAACATAATTTATGAATTATTATTCTTATCACTGAATTTTTTATCTTGATACGAATAAATTATTATTTTTGGATAACATATGTTGATGATGATTTATAGTTGATTTATTGAAACTTTTTTCTATATGATAGGTTAATTTATATTTTTTTAAAACATTATGAATCCTATGTTAATTCAACGGGTTATTCTCTAATTAAATGATGTATTGTTTATTAAAACTATTTCCCTTCCAATAGTTATTATATGACAGATTGTTGAGGGATTTTGTGGTTTTGCAGAACACATATGCACAGTAGTCATTTTTATGGGTTGTCATGAAATTAAATATCCCTCAAATTAATTGATTAATTAATTATTTCTCATGAGATAATATGTAATTTAATGGGGGGGTGAACCCAGTTTATCCAGGAATTCTATCCATAATGATAGTCTAGGTAATGAAACATGTCTAAGGAAGTGATGGTATTAGGATTGAACAAAGATTATTATAATAACAAAGTAAAATATTATTAACTACTGAAATTCATTTTTATAATTATGTTTATTCCAAACAAATTCTTTATATTTATAATATTGTATCATGGATTAATATTTATTATGGATTATTCTAAATACTTATTATCTATGTATATTCTTATGAAAGGTAATTATTATAGGATGAATGTCTTAAGAACTTTGACTAATTATACTTTAGATTTGTATGTTAAGATCAATTTATGATACCCTTATTCTTGTATAATACATTCTTATGATCATTCATTGATATTTCATATCATTAGTCTTATATAGTGTTCGATATTTCACTTTTTTAGTTTTTCATTCCTTTTTTTGAGAAATGTTTTTATGTTAAGTATGAAAAAGAAGTGTACTATGTTAGAAGAAATTTGTTGAAGATGTTGATGATATTTAATGAAATATGATTATTACATTTCTTGCCTCCATAGAAATTAAACCAGAATAGTTCTAGTTTATCTATTGAGATATGTTTATTATTCATTTAAAATGATTTAATATTAATGTTTTTAATACTTGAGTTTACTCTATTTTAATATGGTTTGGGATTAGAGAAAATTGGGGAAAACCATTTGGATAAGTCTATAAATATGATAAAATACTGTATTTTTAGTAATGTACTTATTTTTAACATTTCAAGGAATAATATCACAATCTAGATACTACATAATGGATGTTATACAAGAAAAAAATCACATATGGGTAAACAACCAAAAAGGTTTGGTTGTGTATCATCTCGATCTTAGTATGGTCTATAATCAGTGGGTCCATCATTTTACACCTATTAACAGACTTCATAGTGTTATGATTTGGTTAATTACCAATCTCATTATACACTATTATCCTAATAGAGGGGATACAAAATTATATAAAGTATGATATGTCATTGTGATTTCAGATGATATTATAGGGTCATGGTTTTAATTAAGGTCTAATAATTTAAGACACCATAATTATTTATTTTCATTTTAATATGATTATTTATTATTATTATTGATTTTTTATATTCCAACAATGTATTTTTGTTTAGTTAATGTCTAAAAAGCACAATAATATCAAAAATTGACCCATCATGTCCACCTAGTTGCTGTTAAGAAATGTTTGTCACCCTGAAACCACCTCTAATATTCTAGGGGATATCAACATACAATGTATATGAAATACATTAAATTTGAGGAATTAGACAATGTACACTTATGAAAGCGTACTACTATCCATGAAATATTTCATACATATAAAAATTATATACTTATAAATTGAAAAATATGATTATAAAAAGCTCAAGGAATGTATCAAAGTAAAATAATATAGTATTACATTATAATGGGAATAAATTCAAGAACATCCAGTAATATATCATCTACATAAGATAGAACACATGTGGGTAAATCCTACAAAGGGTTGAGTATCTACATATATAGTAGATGAAAAAAACCTTGATGATACAAGTATATAGATATATTATTCATCTTAATCTATAAGCAATAGGTAAATGAAGCTCAACATTTAAAGACTCAGAACAAAAACCATGTGATGTAAGAAAAGGCATATATATCTCCAAAGCCTAAAAAATAAGGATGCTTCAAAATTAACCTCCTAGTGGTCCTTCTCCAATTATCAATTCCCTATGTTACAACACAATAATCCCTATATATAGAACAATTCATGCCCCTATTCTCCACAATTTAGGGGTTACTATATCTAATGGAGGACAAACTCTTCACAAAATCATAATGATTAGGGGTTGGGGTGGTTCTACTCAATATATAGTGTGTGAAACCCTCTCTAGTAAGGAGGTTGGGGGTGATGAGTAAACATGCATAAAAAATATAGGGGACCAATTCTATTTTGTAATAGTTGTGTTCCTATCCCATTAATATTCTAATGATGATGCTAGAAAACTATCACCCTCTATGCATCACTAAAATGGGAATAAGGCTTGTAAAACATCATTTCATGTCTTTGATATTGGAACAAATTCCACCATATAAATCTATTGGAGATATTTATCAGGATAGGATATTCATGGACCCATAAATAATTTTAGATGTAAAAGATAAAAAAGTTTGACATTCAGTGGAAGGAACGCAATGTATACCTAGGGAAATACATTTGGTGAGCTCACTAGGTCACCTGGACATATCCTATCCTGCATATGGATGGGCTAGACATGTGGAACTATATGTTGTTAACATGTAGTGAACACCATGTATTAACATCTAATAGTATGATCATGTCCCCTATCCCCTTCCCATGTTCCATGGACCATGCCTGTGTACACTTGTCATGCAAAGGTACATTAGTCACGTACAAGTACCTTGGAAATGATCACTTACATAGTTATTCCTATGTAATCTTTTCATTCACACGTGTCTATCCATGTGCATGTTCATGTACCCATGGGGTTCATGATGAGCTACAAAAACTGAGTCATATGGTGTGTATTAGTCATACATAGTATGAAATATTTTACTCTTCTCGAAACCCTATCATCCATCGCTCAGAGACTACATGGAATGTGTTCCCGGACAACACATAGTGTTTATTTTGATTTTTTTAGAAACTATGAAATTAATCAAGAATCTTACCAGTGTTTCCACTATGATCATTTAACCCTGAAATAGCACTGGTGGACATTGATCTTGGGCTAACCATGATTTATGCATAAACAATGTTCTGATTTCGACCATTGGTACACAAAAAAATTCATTAGGGTTTCACCAAACATCCACATAGCTTATATAATATAATTGAAAGTAATCCTATAACAATGGTTTAGAATCATTGGTTTTGTGCACCAATTGTTTCTATAGACTGTACCAATAGTTTGGAGGGGCATTGGCAGTTATAGAGTTGGTATAGACATATAACAACCATAATGTAAAACTGTTTGTATAGTTCATCTGAATAACTAATACACATGGTTTTTTCATACCATTTGTATAGAAAATGTAAAAAAAAAAATAACACAAATATTTTTTATCCGTTCACATCAAATTTATATTCTAGCAACTGAACCACTAAACTATAAATACTTTTGTGAACATAATTTGATAAATATATATACTTATAGTTACATGTATTTTAACATTTAATGTATTTAATTTTATTTCCAAAAAGAATTTATAATAAATATGGTACCTATAAAAATGGTTTACAGGAATGTTGGTATAGGATCCCTAATTTTTTGACCTATACCAATTGTTTTGAATAAAATATATATGTAGGATCAACCTAAACCTTCATTTTTTTAAATCATTGGTATATGGTATCAACATTACACCTATAGAAACGTTTTTTAAAAAACATGGTAATTTGTCTTTATACAGGACATATACTGACGATTTTGTAAAAACCATTGGTGTAGGGTCTATACAATAAACATATACCAATACTTTTGGGAAAACCAATTCATATAGGGTCTTTCCATGGTACATGTACAAACAGATTTGGAAATTTTTTTTGTGTGGGGTCTCTATAATATACAAATGAAAATGTTTTTTTCCAAACTGTTGGTATAAGACCATTGGTATTATTGAAATTCCTAGTGGTTCCCATAGTTGAAAAACAAGAATGAAACAGTTGATCCAATCCACTAGCATTAATATCCCACATCGAATCATGATCCATTAAAAAACAATATCCTAGCATTTTACACACGGCTTGTTGAATTTTTTTTGAAAATAATATATTTAATAAGGATTGAAATTTTAGTGGAAGAACGCAAAAATAAATTGGGCCCATGTGAAGAGCCCAAATCAATAAAAATAACATGATAAAATCCATTCTTATAAAATAAAATAGATAAGATTTAAATACATGAAATAACATTCTTTACCAGAATCTTGGATCAGTCACTGATGATAAATGGGTTCATACTATTTTTTTGAGATCTAGGAACATTTTTTGTGAAGAAAAATTCATTGTTAAATGTTCAATACTACATCATAATTCATAGTTCACCAATAACTATCCTCATTTGATCATTTAAAATCCCCCTAGGTTATATAACTAACCATGTATATTTTTTAAAAGATAATAAATAAAGGATGATTTTGGTTTTGGTTAATTCAATTAATTTTAATAAATGAGATGAATTTCACATTTAATTTTTTTAATGAGACCACCAATTTTTTCCGTTAGCTGATCATTCGATATTAAAATCATTATTTCAAACTAGAGAAAACAAACCTTTCTAAATCATGTGTGGAATCTGATTTTCCAACCGAGGTAACAACGAAAAGGAAAAAAATCTAAAAAAATTATTTAAGATCATGTTTTTATATATATTAATAATTTAAATATAATATTTCTAGTGTTATAGGCACCCAAAAATATTGAAAACTGTATGTAATTATGAGATACATATATTAAAACATTCAATGGTTCAAAACTACATGATCTAGAGTTGAAACATTCTACCCACCAAGTATTTTCACCTTGAAAATCACCAAACTGTAAAAAATGGTGGGGGTAATATGTCTACATATGAGTGTAATACTCTAATTAGATCTCCTAAAATATCCCACATTTATATATAACTCAAATAAAATAGATGGTTCCCTTATTCGTGGTTCTCTCATATCAGTCCTCTGTCACCAACAGGTAATCTACTAATGCGGTTCATTCATTGTTATTCACTCACGTCTATCTTCAGGAATGTATCTCCTAAAAAATGGCACATAAAAGACATCATTCACTCGTCCCAACTATGTGGAAAGTCCAAGTAATAGGAAACCTCTCCAACCCCTTATAGGATCTTGAATGACCCAATTAACCTTTGGGATAGCTTTATTCCCCTACTAAATCTTGGAAATCATAGTATTGTGCAAAATCCCAATAAAATATTCCCCCCACTTTAACTTTAGTCGAATATGATGCCTATTTTTAGAACATTTATATAATATATGGTCTATCCTCATAGTCTAATATATCACCCTAAACTTCTCTTTTGTATTATGTAATAGCTCTCTCCCAATGAGTGATATCCCTTTAATAGTTGGACATGAGATTTTTCATGATAATATAAGAGGGGGATATATTTTTATAAGTGAACTCCACTAATGGAAATTGTTTCTACTAGAACCCAAAAAATTCCGACACACATTCTATCAAAAAAATTCTAACACCAATATATTTATCCTAGTCGGTATGTCTTAATGGGGATGAAACTTTTCACTTGTCCAAAACTATATCTAGAAGGAATCATGAAAATAAATTTATAACCATGTAATAATTAAGTAAATTTAGGTAGATATGATCATTGTAGAAACCCATATAGCTGGTAAATATTATGAATGTACAATTATCCCAAATACTAAACTGAACATTGCTCCCTACTAGAAATGAAGTGTGCAGATTCTGTGATTCCATAAAAAATAACCCAGATAGTGTTGTAAACTCCCACAATACATAGAACACATGTAAAAAATATATAATTATTCCATCACAATTATATTCTCTGATCTCAATAATTTCATTCAAACAACTTGGTAGATGATCATTATATGTTACCTGCTAAAACATGAGACATTTCAAAACAAATAGGAAACACTCTGCATCTTGCTAACCCAACAATACTACTATTTAATTTCATTGTACATATTTTCCACACCAACATATATATTAAAGTTATATATATGAAAATAGTTTAACATCTAATCACAAAATGTGACTGTAACCACCAAGCCTCTCTATAAAATAATGGTATTCCCCCTCTATCATAAAATTCATTTGGTGCTTCTCCTAAGGATATCTGATCATGTTAATCATCATTATAGTTGTCTCCCAGTTAAGCGTATCTCACAAAATGAAGGAGTGGTGGATTCACCAAAATCATCTAAATATAAGTCTCACCCATCTCCTCCACCATGAATATCTATAATAAAGACAATAACTCATATGCCTTCTCCACCATGTGAGAACGAGACTTACTTTTAAAGGAATCTACAAAAAACATTTCCCTTATCTACTTTAAGGACTATGTTGATGTAATATTAACTAAATAAATCAATCCATTTCCACTTTTTTAGGTTTATATATCTCTATATAAATATATAACTTGAAATATGATGGTCCGAGTAACCAATAAAACAAAACACCCAAAAGATAGAGCATCCATATCTTTAGAGTGAATACTACATCTACCAACTCTTTGTCTGGGGTCATGTAATTCAGCACCTGGGTTATGATATAACATGACCCGTAATATATCACTAGCCATATCTACATCAATTGAAAGTTGAACCTAGCTCTCGAGTCTTCAATGGTTTCAAATTTTCTCTTCTTCGGTGGACCTTCGACTTGCACATGAAGCGGGATTCCCCCACAATGGAGATTTGGGTTAGTTTTCCTAGCCTCCCTCGGCCATTTAAAAATCCATCTGTGATGCGTATGCTAGGAAACCTGATAGGTAGATACATGTGCTCGGATAGCCGCAAGAAGGTGGTTTGTCACCCAGTTAATCCCCGTATTTGTGTGGAAATGGATATGTCCAAGAATCCATTTGAGTATGAGTGGGTCACCGTGGGTAAAGAATATATATGTAAACAGAGGGTGATTTATGAGTCATGGATGAATTTCTGCTCGGGTTGCAATCGGATGGGTCATGCGTTGACTTTCTATTGTAAGGAGATTCGAATGAAGAACATGAGAAGGGGAATTGGACATAGAAAGGAGAGGGAACCACTGGTTGAGACAGAGGGGGCGGTTCAGGGATCTTCGCTGAAGGATGCTAGCAAGGGGAAGGAAATTTCCCTTGACAAAAAATGTACGGAGGAGGTACTAGTAGGTAGTACTTCATGTAATGGTATTTTGGGTATTGAGGTAGAAGCTAACAGGAGGGAGAATGGTTTTTGTCAGCAGGGTGTGGACAATGGAGAAGGACGGGTGGCTGGTTGTACCAAGGAGGCTGGTGTGGAGGCTGTGAAATAGATCTCCTTGATGATAGAAGTGGTTGGAGAGGCAGTAGCTATTTAGATGGATCTTATTGACAAGAGGATGGAGGAAGGTTCAGTTCAACTTGAAGTAGCTGGAGGGGAAAGCACGCCCCAATTAGCAGTGGACCAAGAGTATGTATCCCTGGTCGATGTAGGGTCTAGTAGTAGTTCTTACAAGAGGGGGTGACATGGTCAAAGTTCTTTAAAGGTTAATCAGGACAACCAAAGGAAGGATTCTATTCCACTGAATAGAAGATTTGAAGGTCTTCTTGAGGATACTTCCGGTTCCATGCATATTATTCCTTTTGACACAGGGGAAGGGCATCAGAATGAATGCAATGGGGGTGAACGCTCTCACTCGGAAGCTGGAACACCATCTCATGAGAATGAAAGTAAATCAAGGAGGAGGAGAAGGAGGGACTGTTCATTCGTGCCTCCCCCTTTGGAGACCAGATCATCCAGGAAGACAAATTGGAAAAGGAAGACCTCAGAGGAGGTGGGCACTCGGATGGCAGGTGTCCAGGGTGGGCATCCATTGGAGTTATTGCTTATCAGTGAGGAGGAAGTGTCTGAATGGGTTCTATGGCTCAATGCGTCAGAGAATGAGGCTGCTTCCATGATGGATAGAACCTTAAGAGAAACCTTTAATGAGGAACAATATTCTTGGATTGACAAGCAAGAACTAATCCATTTTTGGGGTTTCAACAAAGGGATGATCAACATTGAGGAGTATATACAATCATGGGACCAAATGGCCTCAGAATTTGAAAAGATCCTGTCAGATTCCCCAAACATTCATGTTTCTTCTTTAACTTGGCAATTGTTTCAGGATATGGTCTCTGGTAATATTAGTTTAATCTTCATTTCTCCTAGTTAATTGGGTGGTTTTTTATATCTGGGTTAGGGTGTCTTCGGTCTGGAATGTTCGGTTCTCTGTGTTGTGCGGTTTGTGGTGTTGTCCTTTTCTTTACTTGTAGCTGGCAATATGCTTGGATCTGCTTCAGATGGGGATTGAGCTCTTTCTGACACTAATGCATCTCATTTGGATTTGGATGTCTGAGAGGGTATGGATTTTCCATCGGTATAGGGCCCATGCATCCTTGCATGGGACAGCAAGCCGAGTGACATGGCATCAGTGAATGTTTCTTACCACGTTGCAACTGCTGGGGTGAGGCAGATCTGGTATGTTGTTTTTGTTAATTTTGGGTTTGGTTTTTATTATTGTAAGGTTGGGATTTTCAGTTTCTCACTTTTCCTTAAATGTGATTCTTAATAAAAAAATAATTGTCAGTCAGTCAGTCAAGTACATATCATAACATCTTGAACATTGGATACAACAAAACTATTAACAAAATCGTTAAAATGCTTCTAAATTTAAATGTATTTAAAAAAAATAGTATAATATTGAGATATACATAGGAAAGGGGTGAGTAATAAATCCCTTTAGGGAATAAATATTTCATGAGGTAATGAATGTTATAAAATGATCACGTAAGTGGGGAATAAAAGAAGCTAGAATCATAAGAATATACAATGAGACATGATTTGGCATGATAATCATAAATAAAACTTGGGAAATGTGGAAACAACTTAATTCATTTCATCATAGACATTTTTCATTGAAAAATTCCAAGAAATAAAGATGGAAAAGCTTCCACAACAGAATAAATTTCACTCCATGTACCAACATGATGTCTCATGAGACTAAACATTGCTCAATGAATTGTGGTGCTATATAATTTTGGGTGCACCCATCACCTTATTTTCATTCTCATGATTAAGTGCACCACATTGATCACTCAACATGGATTAATTAATTTTAATATTTTATTCAATGAACAAGATGTTTTGAATACATACATGTAAGTATAAATTGAATTATGTATAAGAGTATAAATGTGACAACCCTTTATAAGAAATGGGAATGGTATTTACTATGAAATGTTTTTGAAATTGAAAATCACTCTAAAATTTCAACAACATAAGGACATCAAATTAAAATTCCTAAAATGGAATGATGATAGAGAAAGTGTTATCTCATAATTTGGTCATTAAAAGTTAAGTAATTGGCAAATGAAAAGAAATATCCAAAAATTATGAATTAGAAATAGATGTTAAAATATAATAAAGAAACATTAATTATGGGGAGAATGATAGGATCCCGTTTATTAGTGTAAGAAACCAAATGTTTGGGAGGATCTTCTTGAGAGCATGGGGCCATTTTAGGATTGTATAGAGGGGATGGTAGGGTAAGGATGTGATCCATATATTTTTAGAGAATAGAAATGTGGGCTTGGGTGGGTTTACATTGGAAATGTGTTGGGATTTATTTATCATTTCTCAAACATTGGTTTTTCAAAATATATATAAAAATAACAAAAACCACAAACCTCCCCGTGATTTTTTCCCATGGGTTATACAGAATGGGATTTATTATAAATATTTTAAATGTCCATTGGATGTACATAATAAAATAAAATTCTTTCTTATGTTGATGTGAGTCAGACTGTTAAATAAAATCTTTTAAAACTATAAAATATAATAATTATTTTGGAGAATTGAGAATGGATTTATAAAAATAACCAGATAAACCTAAATTCAAAATATTTTAAATGGAAAATAGTGAATCTATAATGATTTTATTTAATATTAATTATTACATAGTTATAGGTTCATTTTTGGATCATAATACCCAACATATATTTATAAAGTATTAAATTATTACCTAAAAATTTAACTATATCAGAAATTTATGAAAAATTTCCTATTGGATAATTTTGACATTCTAATTCAAAAAATAATACTCATTTTCAATGAATAATATTCTAAATAATTTATTTTTCACTTTAAAAAAACATCATTTATTAATAGATGATGGGTATTTTGACAATAACATATTTCAAACCCATATAAATATTATATTTTACTTAAAAAATTATATGATAATTTAAATTTAATAAAATTAATTTAATGATCATATTTGATGAAATTGTTATTTATTTCAGAAATCATTTTATTCATCAAAATAGAAATTGAATTATAAATTGAATACTAATGAAAAATAATTTTTTTCTATTATATAAAAAAATAAAATCATTTATGAAGTAATCTTAAGAAAAATAAAACATGATATTTTTCTAATGAAAAAATAAAAAATAAATATTAAAATTATTATGGTATTGAATCAGATCCCTTTAATGAACCATAAAATGAACTACGATTAAGGTGTGTGATGGTGACCCTTTAATGGTGTGGTTCATCAAATATGGCATGGGTCATGATCTCAATGAGATGGAACATCTCCTATAAATGGTTTTTCTCAGGCTTAAGTTGTTGGATCTCATCTTGGTATTGTTCAAGTGAAAATTCTAGTTATTCTATCTACTTTGGAAGCACTGATAAACCATCTTCATAATGTATAATCATACTGGTTGAGGAGATCACTCCCTATTTCCATGTAAATGGTATTTTTTAAACCATATATTTATAATAACAATTTGATTACTATTTAATGACTACATTATTGACAATAATGATTTTTAATGATCATTTAAATATGATACTATATAATAAAAGAAAAATATTTCATATTTTTTCTATAGAAATATAAAAAATAAATACATATAATTAAATACCTAGGTAAATTTTATTTTTAGAAGTTCTGGTTATTGCAATCAGCCCCCTTATGAAATTTTCCAACAAAAATTTTCTTTTCCAATTGTATAATAGATTAGGGCTACTGTATTTCATCACTTCTTCTGGTTCCCACATCGTTTCATGAAACAATTGGTTCCTCCCAAACTTATTGATGAGGTTCATTGTATTATTTCATAAAAATTGTCTCTATGATGTAATATCATTACTAACATGACTTCCTAGGAAATGTCATTCCCCATTGGATCCACCTTTGGATTGATTACATATGATGGGTATGTTATGTACTTCTCAATAATGATACATGGATTACATGATATAGTTTAGATATATTCATTAGCAATTTAATTTGATAGGACACCGCTTCGATGAAATAATGAATCTCAAAGGGACCTATGCATTTTTAAACTAAGATTTATCTCATTAAAAAATATCATGACATTATTCCATGGATATAAATATAGGAATAGAATGTCACTAACTTCAATATCTCTGTATCTTTAATGATTATCTTCAAAACACTTCTGTTGATTTTGAGCATTCATGATGTGCAGTTGAATGGTGGTAACCTTTTCCAACATTTCTTCTACCATTCAAGATCTAGATGATATTATTCTCCAACTTCATCCCAACATGTAGGTGTTCGACACCTCATCTGAAATATGGATTCATAGGGATCCTTTCGGATTCTTATGTGGAAACTATTTTTGTATAAGAAATCTAAAAGATGAATATGTTGGCACCATCTTACTTTGAAGTCAATAGATAATTATATAAACATTTCCTAAAGTTTTTGAATATTTTTCATAGGCATGACACTAATTTGGGAGAGATAATCTCAACTAATGTACAACTCAGTCATTACACTGTGTTGCAGACAAGTTCAAAACATGGAGGGAAATCATGGTCCTAGATAGGATAAAATCAATTGTGGTTTCCCATGTAACCTCACAAATTATGTATGGTATATCCTTAAATATTGATCTACTGATAGGTCCTCTCGAATCGCAATTAGTTATGTAGTTTTTGTGAGATGATACACCACAACAAAGATTCCATATTTTTCCACATTATTTATTTATAATGCTAGTGAAAATATCTATGGTTATTCATTCCATTTTCGAGGATGTTTTGTGTAATGGTTGTACCAATCCCTTGATTTTTTCCTTTCCTCCTTCACATGATGGAATATATGATAACTTCATGTATACATTGTGATATCCTTTTTCATATTGTCTGACCAATATATCTCTTTGGGATCTTGATTCATCTTTTTTCTTCATAGATGGATGGAGAAATTTTGACAATGTCAATCATCATGAAACTCATTATTTAGCTTAGTACATGATGGATCACATATTTGTGACCCAAAGAAGACAAATACTTCTTCATTTACATTGAAATCCTGGGATATCTATTTTCTTATTATTTCTATTTTCTTCTAAATGCATATATAATTTTTCTATCAATACTTTATCATATCCAGAATGGATGGTTGAGCATTAATTTGTGAAGGGATTGATTTTATTCATTCCTTTGTGACTCCCATGTCCACCCTTTTCAAATATAATAAGATAATATCCTACTCAATTATTATAAATGATAAATTTTCAAGATCCTTTCTTCATAGAGAATCATCCAAATTATTCTCTTTACTTGGATGGTAGTGGATTAATAATTCAATGTCCTTTATCCGATTATACAATATTCGTTGGAACATATTTAGCTCTTTCGGTGTGAAAATATTATTGACAATTTTATTATATATTTATTTTTCAAATTTCTCCACAAAGCGATAATTCAGTCATATTTTTAATGTCATGATCACTATAGGAAACTCCATATCATTTTATGGGTAGTTATATTTGTGAAAATTCAACTTCCATGAAGCCAAGGATATGGATTTTTCATTATGCATCAACACACATCCCACTCCCTTATTTGAAGAATTTATGAATACCATGTAATGATCTCCACTTATGGGGAGTGTTAGTGTAACACCCTATATTTCAGAGATATGTTTCCCTTTGAATAATATAATAGCTTGGGTTGTATGAAACATCGAGTTTTAGAAAACCACGACAATTCAAACTAGCTGTTATGAATAGTAATATGATCTTTTTAAATTTTTTTATTTTTTTAAAATGGACTTCATTTTTGCATTCAGAATATGAAAATTAGTTTAGGGTGAATTATTGGAATTTTTTGAAAAACATTCAATTTTTTGGGAATAGTTAAAAACACTGCGTTATTGTTTAAAAATTTTTTTTATTAAAATAATTATTTAATTATTTAATTTTATTTTTAAGTCAAAATAGATACATAATACCTGTATTAGTTCAATGTAATTCATTAGAGTCATTTTATAATAAGATTAGATATATAAAATTTTATTTAACTTTTTAAAGTCCTTTACCCACAAACTCGGTACATATGCAAATTTTCATAAAATGTAATTTTACCACTTCAATGAATTGAATTTCAAAAATTCTAGGGACACCATTGATATCAATAAGTAAAATTTGGTTCAATAAAATTATGATAATTTTTGGTGAATAGTAACATTTGAATTTTATTTACCACGGTTAAAAGCAAAAAGGGAAATTAAAGGTAAAAATGATATTATTATTATCCCGACACATGACCTAATTCTATTGGATAAGTTACTTTAGACCAAAAAAACCTTAGGAATAAAATTTGATCATTTTGGTCCACATGGATTAGATTAGGACATTTATTATTATTTTATTTAAAGAAGAGTTTAATGTGTTAAATTCAAATTTTCCTAACTAAAACATTTTTAATATAAGGTTATACATAAGATAATATAGACTCTAAATATTCATTAGAAAATTAAAATGATTTCCTACATAATGGTATTTTATTTATAATTTTTTGAGATAAAATAATTAAATTTATTTATGATATAATGATGATGTAGTAATTGCATTTTTCTGAAATGTTAATATAATTGACGTCATAAATATCCAAATAATTATAAATTGAGACTTTTTATGCCATAAAATAATTTTCGAGATTAATATTACATGTTATTGTTGATTCCATGAATTTTTTTCATAGTAATCATTTTGTTATAACTTTCAAAAAATCCAAATACCAAATAGTTTCAATATTGACATAAATGAGTTTTTAAAACAAATGCTATATTATTAAATAATATAATCTTCCTAAAAATCTATGGTTCGGCCCAAGGAATTATATAATGAAAAATATCTCATTAATGAACCTCTTGTGGTTCTCTTGGATTTTTATAGTATGTTGATTAACCATTTATTATAATAATACAAGAATACATGGTAAAAGTTAAATTATTTAACTAAGAGTTAAATATAAAAGATAAGGTTAATATGGTGACCTAAACCTCTCAAAAACCTATTGATTGTTTGGTTTTCGAGCCATCCCTACCATATCCTGAAAATAACTTCTTTTTGGATCCATTATAAATATAATATCATTGTATAATAAATTAACATTTCATGCTTTTCCTAAATTGATCCTCATATCTCTTATAAAAGGGTATTTCCCCTTCCCTCAAAATCACACCTCCAAGGCCATTTGGATCGGCCAACCCCTGATAAAATATCCTCCCCACTTAACTCAAATCAACATAGAGGCTTTACATTTATAATAAATCCAACCTAAAGAGCCCTATTTATTAAATCAAAAGGAAGCACTCGAAGAAGAGGTAATAATTTAAACACCTATTTCAATGTTATTTTCTTCTTCCACTTCATCTTTATTTGTTATTTCCATACAAAAAATTATAAATCTAGTACCTTCTTCATACATTGATATTGTTATAAATATGGATCAACCATATTCATTATTCTACCCATCCGATGAATTATAACGTCACCATATTTTCGTAAGTATGACTTACAGTCTCCACATTGTGGTGTAGTTTGTCATATAACACATCAATATTTGGATGGATATAATAATTAGAATAATTGATGTAAATAATAAATATAAAATGTTAATGATTCTTCATATATGATATTCCATCCAATTACATGTGATTTCACCATCAATTAAATGGTATTGTCACTCGTGTGCATGTATAGATTACCATCTCCACAAACGCGATGAGATTCATTCCCCATCCAAACCGTTCAAGAATATTTTTCATTTTATGATAAAAAATAACGTTTCTGAACTTAATTTAATTTTGTATGTGAATCTAAAATATCCTATGCATAATTAACAAAACTTATGTAACAAAACATATAAAAGAAAATGAATCAGTTAACACCTGAAACAATGATACTACTAGGATATTATAAACAAAGAAATATTATAAGATCATATATGATATCATATTTATGTGTGTGGTTTATTTATAATTTAATAAAAATGATTTAATTGTTATATAGAAGTTTAAAATAACCATAATCAAGGAAAAGTAAATGTTAAAGGTTAATTTTACAATCTCTTTATTTTCCAGGGTTGTTACTTTGTAAGTATCTACTGGGACCTCTTTGTCATCCACATCCGTTATTCTTATAAACTTATTTCAAAACATATATACTATTTATTAGAATATGGGTTAAAGTCATTTAAATATTTTTTGACTTTTTATAAATTTTTTTGAAATGAATCTATTATTTTTTTTCCAAAAAAGGTACTTTATGACATTTTTGACAAATTAAGATACGAATGTTTTTTTATGTTATACGGTGGGTGCTGCTATTTTCCACCATTTTAACACCTTCAAAGCTTCCCATAAAAACATATAATAATATTTTCAAAATAAATTTTTCCTTTTATAACTATGTGAATTTTAATTGATTTCAAAATTGAATGATATATTTCTCTCAAATATTTTTGATTCCATCTCTGTCAGAATCCTTTGATAGAATTTACACTTGGTTGAAGTTGAATTATTATGATATAATCTTGTATATTGTATTTAAGGTTTTGTGATAATTTTGAATGTGGATGTGAATTTTTATTCCATTCATGGTTTATATTTAATGTATTAACGTTTCATATGCTAGTTTTAATACTAATGTTTATGTTATGCTCCATCCTTTTCATATTATCAATGCATTGGACTTAGTAATTTATGAGTGGAGGTCGCTATAACTTCTCGATGCATCGGTAGGTCTCATGGGACAAACTAGTTTCTTGGAACAATGCCTTGACAAAATATTATTTTTGTCTTCACACAAGGCATTGACAATGTGGTTATGATGTTCAGAATTATGCATTCCATCATTATGAAATTAGATATTGATATTACATGTGATTATTTAACTAGTAGAATATCCATGTGAATAAATAAATGGTATTATTTTGATTTATATTTGGCATATTATACTGAATTTTATGCTTAAAAAGTCTTTTGTTTTAGTTCTATAAATTTACTTAAATGTTTATTCTTATTTATCAATGTTTTTGCTATATTGTTATCCTTTCTGACCATCCAATATCACCCCTTTCTATGTTTCATTTTTCCCAGGATGTATAAATGTATTTAGTTTTTTACCTTCAAGGATAGGATAATAGGTATATGTGTGTTCACAGGGGATAAAATGTTGTTTTTTATTTCATGATGTAATGTAAAACATATGTATGTATCTATTACATCCAAGTCTAATAAACTAATAGTTCTTTCGAGACACAATCTCTTGTGATCATTACAATGTTATGTAAAAATGAACCGACTCTAGGTAACTAGGGTTGTGGCATTACAGTTGGTATCAGAGGAATTTTAGTAGAATCCTTGGAAGCTAGATTTAGAAAAACTCTAATTAGAGAACATTACCCAAAGATAGACTTTGAGGACTAGTATAGAATAACATCGTATAATTTTGGTAATGTATATATTTTTTGAGTTTTCAAATAAATGCATCCATATCTACATAGAAGAAGGTAGAGGAGGCTCTTGAACAGATATACCTATGAGTGAAAACTCTGATAAGGAGTTTCGGGCTTGACTCGGTGTATCCTGGTACAAGACAAAGGGCCTTGGTACACTTTTGGTTACGAAACTCCTAGGGGATATTCATAGGATAATTAAAATTTTCAATACAAATCATTATGATGGATTTATAATTATATACTTTCTCATAGAAATGTTTTTTTATGATTAGGGATTATATACATAAACTGTTTAATTTATGTTAGGTATTTTACTAGTTTGTAATTATGTATTGTGATTCATAAACTAATATAGTGTATGAAATTGTTTAGAAATGGAACCTAGTGGAAGAAATGGAAACCGCATCATTTCATGTTATTCATGTAGGGATTCACCACCTACTCAAGATAATTATAGTTGATCTGGTGATGCAACTGGCACTGATCAGATTATCACCATATTGGGACAACTCACTTAGGTTATGAATAATAACATTACTTGTATAGAGAACCCTAATCCACAATGCAGAGGATCAATGTTAGACCACTTACTAAGGCAACAACAACAAAAATTCAATGGGAATATAAATCCATCTTTATATTATTAATGTATAAGTTTCTTAGAGAAAATATTTTATTCATTGGGGAGTACCAAAAGGGAAAATGTTTCAGGAAAATTTATCGCCTCACGGGAGATGAAGATCAATGGTGGTCATTAATTAAAAAAATGGGGGATGAAGAAGAATCAAGTATGGAATGGAGGGAGTTTAAATATATTTTCTTAGAAAAATAAAGTCCTTGTGTTCTTCGAGCAGATATGGAAGGACAATTTATGAGTCTGAGGAAATAGGAGGAGAAAATGTCACAAAGTCTGAGGCTAATGTTACAAGGTTAAAGAGGCATGCAGGAGATTATATATATAACTCATGGAGTAAGATTGATCAATTATCTGATGGGTTAATACCATTTCTCTATAGATAATTAGTCTCACATTCCTTCTCATTGTATGAAGATATTGTCTCATTTTCTATCAAGATAGAAAAGTAATTCTCTTAGTCATACAACTTTAAAGAAAAGAAAGAGAAGAAGATATCTATTGAACACTCTAGAAATAGAAATAAGGGGAAGAAGGGAAAAGTTGAATTACCATCCTGTAGTAAATTTGGGAATAAACACCCATGTACTTGCCTTAAGGTAATATGAGTCTGTTACAATTATGGTGAAAAATCCCACCAAGATTGTGATTTCATGGGAAAAAAAGAGGTCGTAAATTTTTAATTCTACTATTGTATAGAAATGGTGAATTATGCTAATGAATTTCCTATATGCCAAGGAAACATACATCAGAAAAGGCCAAGAGAGAAAGGGAAATCTTATGAGATCACTACAACTAAGGTTGAAGCTCTAAATGACGTGGTGGAAGGTAACTTAATTGTTTATTCAAATTTATCCAATGCTTTATTTGATTCGAGATCATCATATTATTTCATATCTTCCCAGTTTTCTTAGAAATTTAGATATTTCCAATTTTATTTAATAGGGGAGGTTTTAGTCAAAACTCCTAAGGGATGTATCATTGCAACAATGTTTGGTGAATTGATTACCATTACGGGCATATAAAAGTGTTTTATATTCTGATCTAATCATCAAATCCATGATTTAATTTGATATAATCCTTGGTATGGATTTGATTTCGGACCATGATGTGTATAATTTATTGTATAAAGAAGGAGGTTACAATTTTCAATGAGGATAATAAGTGACATATCTTTAGAGTAGAAACGTCACCATATGATTCTTATCTTGATCCACCCCCAGTAGATCTACTAAATTTCATTATTGGGGAGGAAGAGTGTGAAATAACTATAGGTGAGGAATGTATTTTCTAATAGAGGTCGTACCTATTGTGTAATAATATTTTGATGTGTTTTTAGAGGATTAACATGTACATCCTCTAAAATGAGTAAATCAGTCTTCCATTGATTAAATTTATTGTTCAAGGTCCATATCAAAGACCCCTTATAGAGTGGCCACTATTGAATTTTTGGAACTAAATAAACAACTAGAGGAGTTTAGTATTAAAGGGTTTATTCCCCCAAGTGTATCTCCATGGGGAGCCCCTATTCTTTTTGTTAAAAAGAAATATGGATCTACGATGTTGTGAAATGTCTACGCGAAGATCAATGCTATATCTATAATGAAAAAGTATCCCCTACATCACATTGATGATTTATTTGATCAACTTCATGTCGCTCAATATTTTCCAAAGATTGACCTTCGATCAGGATATCATTAGTTGTGTGTGAAGAAGGAAGACATTCCAAAGACATCATTTCGAACCATGTATGGGCATTACGAGTTTACGGTAATGCCTATTGGACTAACTAATGAACCCCATTTTTTCATGGATCTAATGAATATATTTTTAAGGAATATCTTAATGAATATTTAGTAGTTTATATTTATGGTATCTTGGTATACATCTAAAGCTATGAAGATCATGAAAATCACACGCGTATTATTCTAAAGAATCATAGAAGAAATTTATTATATGGGAAGTTTAGTAAGTGTGAATTCGGGCTTCAGGAGACTTCTTTTCTTGGACACATTGTCCAAAAATTTGGAATCTATATAGATCTTTTAAATAAAAAGGAAATACATGAATGAACAATAACGATTAGTATAACTGAGGTATGCAGTATTATTGGTATAATAGTTTATTATCGGTGCTTCATCCAAAATTTTGCACAATTGCCTAACCCATTAACAAAGCTCACACATAAAGTGGTTAAATTTTTTTGAAAAAAGAGTGTGAAGAATGTTTTGAAGAACTGAAGAGAATATTATTCAATGCTCCTATATTGACTCTACCATCGGAGAATGATTGGTTTGTTATTTATAGTGATTCTTCAAAAAAATGTCCTAGTTATGTCCTTATGATGAATGAAATAGTTATTGCCTATGCATCACGTCAGCTAAAAATTCATGAACAAAACTATCCCACTCATGATCTTGAGTTTTCATCTTTAATATTTTCTTTGAAGATATGGAGACACTATCAATATGGTGGAAAAATGTGAGATTTATACTGTTCAAAAGAGTTTGAAATATTTATTCTCACATAAAGAACACAAAATGAGACAATGAAGGCAGCATGAACTACTCAAATATTATGATTTCACTATACAATACAACATGGGGAAGGAATATAATGTGGCAGATGGTTTATCATAAAGTATCATGGAGTTTTGAATAAGATGAGAGTTAAAAGGTATAATATGTATATGGATCTAGTAAAAATCGATATGATAATAATCATGGAAGGTGAAACATCGATATTTTTTCAAATGTTTTCTAGTCCATATTTAATAGGAAGGATAAATATCTTCCAGACCGATGATGAGGAGTTTCATAAGAAAATAAATGCTTTGAATGATTGGAGAATGATCAACATCATATATGTATTAGGAATTTTGATATTTTGGAAGAGAATTTGTCTTCCTGAGTTACCTGATCTAAAAACAAAATTTTTGGATGATTCTCATAGCTCCAATTTCTCTATACACCCTAGTTAGACTAGGTTGTATAGTGATTTGAAGGATCATTTTTGACAAAAAAAAAAGAATAGGGAGATTGCTGATTATGTGTCAAGATGTATGGTATGTCAACATGTGAAGGCTGGAAGACAACATCCTATAAGAGTTATGAAACCTCTTCCCATACATTAGTTGAAATAGAATGATATTACGATGGACTTTTTCATGGGGCTACCAAAGACTCCTAGAAGGAAAGATGAAATATGGGTCATTGTTTATCGTCTTACCATGTTGGAAATTTTTTTTGCTAGAAGAGAATATTTACCACATGAATGTTTACCAAGACAATATATTAATGAAGTTGTAAGACTTCATGGAGTGCCCCTATCAATTGTTTCGGTTCTTGATCCCCATTTTACATCATGATTTTGGAAAAGTCTTCAGAAGGCCATGGATACTAATCATCATTTGAGCACTGCCTTCCACCCTAAAACTGATGGGAAATCAGAATGGACTATTTAAACCTTATAAGACATGTTGAGATCTTTCTCACATGACTTTCAAGATATGTGGGATCAATATTTACCTCTGGTATAATTTTCCTATAACAATAGCTTACATAAAAGTATTCAGATCAAACCATATGAATTGTTATTTGGAAAGAGATGCTTCACACAAACTTATTGGCATGATGTTTGTGAAAGAAAACTCATAGGCCCAGAACTTGTTGAGGAAACAATGGAAAAGGTGAAGGTTATCAAAACCCACCTCAAAGCAGCTCAAAGTACGAAAAAGAGCTATGCTGATAACCGATGGAAGGATTTATAATTTCAAGAAGGTGATCTTGTTTTCTTGAAGGTATATCCATGTAAGGGTGTTAAACGATTCATTATGAAGGGAAAATTATGGCCTAGGTATATCAGACCTTTCGAAATTTATGAACTAATGGGAGTTGTAGATTATCATTTGGAAATCCCGCCATGTCTCTACAATGTTCAGGATGTGTTCCACATATCATTGTTGAGAAAATATATGCCTGAACCAATGCATGTACTCATCTATGAGGAAATATAACTGAAACCCAACCTGTCTTATTGCGAAGAGCCTATCAGAAATCTTGATTCTAGAGAACAAGTGTTGAGAAACCAGACTTCTCACTTGGTGAATGTTCTATGGAGAATCCATAAGATGGAAGAGGCAACATGGGAACCTAAGGAACATATGATGAAGAACAACATAAATCTATTTATGCAGTATTATTCTAAAAATTTCAAGGATGCAATAATAAAATACCCCAAGCTTCCATGGTACGTTTCCCATTGAATAATGAAATAGATTACGTTGTACGCAACTTCGCATTCTAGCACACCATGACCAATCAAACTAGCCATTGTGAATAGTAAAACCCACTTTTTGAAATTTTATAATTTTTTTTAAAATTGAATTCATTTTTGGATTCTGAATATCAAAATTATCTTATGGTGAATTTTTGGTATTTTTCTAAAAACATTAAATTTATGATGAATAGTGAAAAACACTTCGTTATTTTTTAAATTTTTTTTTATTTAAATAATTATTTAATATTTTTAAATTTATTATATGTCAAAATAGATACATAATACCTATATTAGTTTAATCTAATTTATTGGAGTCATTTTATAATAAGAATAGATGTATAATTTTTTTGTACTTTTTAACGTCTTTTACCTACCTACTAGACACATTTACAAATTCTGATAAAACGTACTTTTACCACTTCAGTGAATAGAATTTCAAAAATTTAAGAGACACAGTTGATATCAGTAAGGTAAATGTGGTTCAATAAGTTGAATATATTTTTTGGTGAGTAGTATCTTTTGACTTTTAGTTACCATAGTTAACTGTATGTAGGTTATTTTAAGGTAAAAATTATATTATTATTCCCCTAACACATGTCCTAATTATATTTTATATGTTTATTTAGACCAAAATAAACCTTAGGAATAAATTATTATACTTTTTTTCTACTTGGATTAGATTAGGACATTAATTATTATTATTTTTAAAGAAGAGTTATATGTGTTAAATTCAAATTTTTATAACTAATTTTTTTATATTTGGTTATTCAAAAGATAAATTCGACTATAAATATTAATTTGAAATAAGAAAACATTTCCTAAATAATGGTATTTTATTTATAATTTTTAGACATTAAATATATAAATGTATTTACGACACAATGATAATGCAGTAATTATCTTTTTAAAGAAAAGTTAAAATAATTGATTATATAAATAGACAAATAAATGTAAATTGAGACATTTTATGCCATAAAATAATTTTATAAATTAATATTAAATGATATGGATGATTAAATTAATTTTTTTGAATTAATCTTGCTGTTATAACTTTCACAAAAACCAAATACTAAATAGTGTCAAAGTTGACATAAATGAGTTATTAAAACAAATACTATATTATTAATTGATATAATATTTATAAAAATATAAGGTTCTGCCAAAGGACTTATATAATGATTAATAGGTCGTTAATGAACCACTTGGGGTTCTATTGGATTTTTATTCTATGTTTATTAACCATTTATTTTAATAATATAAGAATACATGGTAAAAGATAAACTATTTAACTAAGAGAAAAATCTAAAAGACAAGGGTAATATGGTGTGCTAATACTATTTAAAACTTATTGGTTGAGTGGTTTTCAAAACATACCTACCCTAGCCTCTATATAAATACTTTTTGAGCAATTATAAACTGAATATGATTGTATAATAAATTTATATTTCAAGCATTTCCTAAAGTGACCCTAACCTCTCTTATAAAAGTTTTCTTCCCCTTCTCTCAAAATCAAATGTCCAAAGCCCTTTTCCATCGCCAAAACCTTATCAAACATCCTCCTAACTGTGATCATTTCAACCTAGAGGCCTTAAATTGATTAGAAATCCATCTATGGATCCCTTTTGATCAAATCAAAATGAAGCACCCGAAGAAGAGGTAATGATTTCATCACCTCTTTCAAATTTCTTTTCTTCTTCCACTTCCTCATTCATTGTTATTTACATACCAAAATAATAACGCAAGTAACTTCTTCATAATATGATGTTATTATAAATATTTAACAACCATATTCATTATTATATCCATCATATGAATGAAAAAGTCACCATATGTGGATACGTACATTTCACAATCTCCACATCGTGGTGTATTTTATTATTCAACACTTCACTACATGGATGGATATAATAATGAGTCTAATTGATTATAATAATAAATATAACATGTTAATTATTCATTATATATGATATAACGTCTAATTATATACGATTTTACCATCAATAGAATGGTATGGTCACTCATTCATACGTACAGATTACCATCTACACGAACGTTATGAGATTCATTCCCCATCATAAACATTGAAGAATAATTTTCATTTAATGATTAAAAATAAGGTTTAATAACTTAATATCATTATTTACATGAATCAAATAAATCCTATCCATAACAAACATGACATACATAAAAAAACATATAATGAAAATAGAATCAGTTAACACCTGAAACAGTGATACTACTGAAATATTATTAACAAAGAAATATTATGAGATCATATATGAGATCATGTTTATGTTTTTAGTTCTTTTATAATTTAATAAAAATTATTTAACTATTATTCAGGAGGTTAAAATTCCCTCAATCAATGAAAATTAATTGTTAAGGGTAAAATTTAGAATTCCTTATTTTTCGCGGTTGTTAATATGTAATTATCTTCTAGGACATATTTATCATCCAATTTCATGATTCTTAAAATTTAATTTCAAAATATTTTTAATATTTACTATAATATGGGTTAAATTCATTTATACCCTTGTTTTTCTATTTGTAAAATATTTTTAAAGGAATCTTTTCATCGTTTTCCAAACAACGTAATTTATGACCTTTTCAACAGATTAAGGTAAAAATGATTTTTAACTTATACAGTGTGTGCAGATAATTTCCACCATTATAAGAACTTCAAAGTTTATCTTAGAATCATATAAGAATATTTTCAAAATAAATGTTTTATTTTATAATTATTTGACTTTTAAATGATTTCAAAATAGAAAGAGATATTTCTCTCAAGTAGATTTTATTTCATCTATGTCAACATCCATTTATTGATTTTAAAATTCTTTGAAGTTGATTTATTATGATGTAATCTTCCATATAGTATTGAAGGTTTTTTGATATGTTTGAGTGTGGATGTTTTATTTTTATACCATTAATGGTTTGTGGTTAAATTATTAACATTTCTTATGCTAGTTTTAATAGAAATGTTTATGTTTTTTTTCAACATTTTCATATGAGGAATGAAATGGACTTAGATTGTGAAGGGTGGAGCCTGATATAGCTCCTCGATGCATCAGTATGTCTCATGAGAAAAATTAGTGTCTTGGCACATGGCCTTGACAAAATCATATTTTTAGTTTTTTCATGAGGCCTTGATTATGTGGTTATGATTTCCAACATTATGCATTCAATCATTATGAAATTAGTTATTGATATTACATGAGATTATTCAACTTGTAGAATATCCACGTGAATAAGTAAATTGAATTATTTTGATTTATATTTTCCATATTATGCTGAAGTTTAATTTTAAAAATGCTTTTTTAATTAATATTAATTCCCTTAAATATTTATGTTTTTTATGAACGTTTCCGTTATATTATTATCCTTACTGAGTATATGATCTCACACCATTATGTGTTTTATTTGTCCCAATATTTGAAGAAGTATTTTATGGTTGATCTGTATGGATAGGATAAGGGATATAAATGTGTTCAATGGGGAAAAAATGTTGTTGTTGTTTTTATTTCATGATGTAATTTAAAATTGCTGTATGTATCTAGTACTTCTGAGACTACTAAACTAATCAATCTTTCAAGACATGATCTCTTGTGATCATGCCAATGTTATGTAATAATGAACCAAATCTGGGTAAATAGGTTCGGGGTGTCACATTTAGAAAAGTGTGGTGATAAAACGCCTCATCAGATCATTGAATGCCTCTTAAAATTCATCCTTCCACAAAAAATTTACTCATTTTCCATGTTATCCTGATATGATGCTAAAAAAACAAGGTAAATTTTAAAAAAAATGATTAAAGTAACTATCTAATCTATGTAATTTATGGAAATCTGTCATATATATTTTCCTCAACCATAATACAAATTATTATATCATTGAATTGTCCATATATATCCCATTCCTTATGATCAATTTCTCTAATAATGATACTTTCTTCAACCAAAACTCACATTTTTGTACATGGAATTGAGCTTCTCATTTCATGGGGTATTTAGAACAACGCTCAGATTACCCTAATAATCCTACTTCCCTTTGGATTATATTTGAAAATAATATATAAATATTACAAAAAATTTGTCAAGTTAATCTCTAATGAGTATATTCATAATGACCATGATGATCTATATATATTCAGTGAGTTTGATAGAATTACAATGAACTCCTATTTCCCATACAATATAAGAGATTTAGTGTTGGGGATATCCTCTTTATTAACACTAGCTTGGTAATACCCCCACCAAAAATCCACCATCGATAAGTATTTTGATCCACCTCTATGATCGAACAAGTCATAAATATATCTCATAGTATGCATGTTCATTATCAGGATCTTGTTTATCTCACGATAATCGATGAGAAGGATAATTGACTAATCATTCTTCCTGATGAAGAGTAATAGTGCACCCCATGGTGAAGAACTTGGGAATATAAACCCTTTATCCATATTATCCTATAGTTGTTTCTTTATCACCTCAAGTTCCAAAATAATTATTATTTACAGAGTCAAGTATAATGGTAATGCCCCAGGTATAATCTCGATTAAAATTTCAACCACTTATATTGGAGGAGATGTATAAAATTCCATGGGAAACAAATCAACTTGTTCTCAAAAAATGGGAATGACTTCATGGATGATTTTTTATATAGAATCAATAATTTTAAATATTAATTCCTTCTCATATGGAAATAAAACCCATGCCTAAGAAGTTGGTTCTGAAGATGATTCATCCTCATCCCTGAACATGTATAGAATTAGGGGCCTATTCTTGATATAGATATTGATTTCCTTCTCCATAAAAATTAATGTTGGATATATATAGGGAACTCCAATCCATGACTAGAAATAAATAATAATATACATCATGGAGTACTATAAGGTTCACTGAGATGCTCATCCCACAAATATTTATTTTTGAGGAGTAATATACTTCAAAAAATTCAATTTACCCATTTTCCATTTTCAATGATATTTCTACATTTATGATTTGTAGTGGTGTTTGAATTGATCTACTAAACATTAATGATATGAGGGAATGTGTATAACTAGATTCAAAAATTATGTTCTCTATTCATGAATAATTAACTAGTGTACATGCCACAACTTATTTGTGGGGAACAATTCTACAGATGTACTAGAAAATGATCCAACATTCATCCTGGGAGGTTTTTTATTATCTTCGAAGACCCTCAGATTTGTGCACTGGATTGAAATTTTACATGGTACCTTTCTATTACACAAATGAATAATGTGTTTATGTTTTAATAGATCATTATATTCCTCCATCACATTAGTGGTTTCTCCCCTCATCAATTTCTATTTAGGCTCCATTCCTTCCGACACCTGAAGCATTTCCTCTCACCCACATGCAATTTCCACGATGCATATTTTTGTAATTTGACAAGTGGGATGTTGAAATTTATTTTCAAAATTACATTTCCATATGACATATAAAATTAAACTACACTTTTCAATTATTTTCTCCATGATATCATTGAGATTTGGAAACCCCAATTTTGACTTTTATGGGACATCATAAAATTTCTTCATAGCTATTAATGTACCAGATCACCAAGGATTTTCATAGATAGTGTTTTATCCCACTAAATAAGTGTTAATCCTTATATCTGGTGGTAATAAAAAAGATAAGGGCATATTTTACAAATATTTTCATGTTTCCCTTATACACCTCAATAGATTCACCATCTCTTTTCTTTAGGTAATGGAACTCCCTTCCCATTTAACATCGAAGATAGTGAGGAAAATATTTATCAAAAATAATTTTGTTGAATTCCATCCAATGCATCATATCGAATTCTTCATTTAGATTCATATTATTGATCAATTATCACCACTGCTTATCTTATCCCTCTATATGATAAACATCTATTAGAAAGTTATCATTCTCTAATCATTAATGGATATAAAAGATATTATCAATGTAGATGATCCTTTGTTTCATTATTTAGGGAGAATATGATCTATTGAAATTTGGAGGCCATTGTCACATAAAGGCCTAATCCAATGGAACTAAATGGATAACATATTAATTAAATATATTTCAAAACATGGGATTGTTTTGGCTATGATCAATGTCATACATGATCTGTTTCCTAAAATATATTATTATGTGGGTTTTTTCATCCCTTAATAATGTATTTTGATGATCATATGAATTCTCAAAATAATATCCTTAAGGGGGGTCAATCCATGTGTACAATAAGTCCGTTTGTCATGAAACTATTAGTAGTTGAGTCTACCTCTTTGTGGTGTTTTCACGTTTTACCCCTATATAGTTCTGTACTATATCTGCATCATATTGTAGTTTCAGATAGTTATATATTTCTTGGGTAAACCAAAAACACTATTCAAAAAAATATATCAATTTTTTATTACACTCACTCTTATCTCTAATGCATTTACCTATTTTTTCTGATTGTAATCAATAGAAAAGAATTTCCTTTGATAAGATCTTTGAAACCCCTTCTCTTTATTTAAAATTAATTCATTATATATTACATATGATTATACATAATATATCAAAAAAGATTGATAATTCTATTTTATTTGAGAATTAGGTTCATATCATACCATCTAGACCATGGGATTCAACAACATTATTGAAAACATACTTTACATGCTTTTAAAATTCCATGGATTCAAAAATTACATGGGATAACCAAGGGACAAACATAAGAAATCGGTTAGATATAAATCCCAATATGGGAATAAACATGGCATGAGGTAATACACATTAGAAAAATTGACTATCAATGGGGAATAAAATAGATTCAAATAATAAAAATCAACATTTTTACAAGATATGGAATGATAACCAAAAAGGAAACATGGGAAATATGGAAACAACATAAATAATTGCATCATAAAATAGTTTAAGGATAACTACCATTAAATCGTGATGAAAAAATTCACATAAAGTAATTAGGTTCACTCCCTATCCCAATATGAATTCTACTGAGACTAAACACTACCCATTTCATTGGATCGCTATATAATTCTATGCACACTTGTCCCTTTCATTTTTATTATCGTGCTTAAGTGATCCACATAGATCATAATACATGGATTCATTAATCATCAAATTTTCATCCATGATCAAGGAATGAAAAATAAATACACTTAAGTGCAAATTTAAATAATTATAATTTTATAATAGTGAACACACTTTATAGGAAATAGGATTGGCATTCACTACACCATTATTTTGGTTTGGAAATCGTGATGAAATTTAGGAAACACAACGTCATGAAATAAACATTCATAAAATGGGATAATGAGAGAGAGATTGGTATCTCGTCATTTGAAAATCAAATATTAACTAATAAGGACATATAAATAGATAACCCAACATTATGAATTATAAATATAATGAATAAGATAAAAAAATAATATTTTATAAAGAGGTGAATGAGAGGATCCCTTACAATATTGTATGACTCCAAATTCTCTGGCGAAGCTTCTTCAAATGTTATGGGTGTGACTTGGGAGGACTCTAGAGAGGGTATGAAAGATTAAAGATGTGCGCCGAGGATTTTTTATGGACAGAAATGTTATATTGCATAGGGTGGGGGGTGAGGGTAATTATATATGAAAAATGTTGGGAATTAATTATCATTTAGAAAAAATAGATTTTGGACTATATGTAAAAAAAACCAAAATCACACACCTTAACATGGGTTTCCCATAGTTTCTTCCAAATCATAGTTTTTTTAATTATTTTTTATGGCCAAGGTACAAAATTAATATAGTAAAACCCTTAATTATGTCTAAGTGAGTCATACATATGAAGAAATGATTTTAAAATCCTAAAATATATAGATTTTTTATGGAGGGCACATAAATTCATTATAAAATTGTTCAAATAAACATATAATAACAATATTTTTAATGTATAACCTATATTTGTTTGTTTAATACTTTTATATCAGTTATTAAATAAATTTGTTTCATTATGATACCATAATACACACTGTATAATTATATAGTATTAATTTCTTTCCTGAAAATAAGAGTGTCTCATAAAATTATTAAAAATTTATCATGAGATAATTTCCACTATATAATTCCAAACATAATATTAATTTTCTCTATATAATTTTGTAAGTATTTGAATTTGACCATTTAAAATAATAATCAACATTAACTAAGGAATGATAGGTACTTTAACAGTAATATTTTTTGAACCCTTATACAAATTAAAGTTGACTTTATAAAAATTGAATGAAAATTTATCTTTAATAAAAAATATTTAAAAAATAATTTTTTTTATAATTTTTTTTCCAAAAACCATTAATGAAATAAAATAATATTCTTAATCTAAATTGAACACTAATTGAGATTACAATTTGTCTCTTATTGTATAAATATCAAAATCATTTATAAAGTAACAATAAGAATTAAAAAAATATGGAAATGATCATATTGAAAAAAAAGTTTCATATTCACATTATTATGATCTTCATACAAATCACACTATCATGATAGTAAATGTTGTAATAGTAATGTCTGCAATGGTGAATCATTCATGAGGTGGTTTGAAAAACAAGGTTTGTGATGTGATCTCGATAAGCTTTAATTTTATCTGTAAATATTTTTTCTCATGCTTATGTTATTGGATATCAGCTTGGTCTTGGTCGAGGTAAAATCCAAATAATGATATCAATCATGGAAGGACTAATAAATTTGATTCATAGGGTATAATACTACTAGTTGAGTCCATCAATTCCTTTACCTCTTTAAATTTGATTTCATATAGATCTTTATATTTTAAAATCTTGTGATTACTACTAAAAAACAATATTCAAAATTGTAACATTTTATTATAGTCATATAAACATTATTGATTATAATAAAACAAAAATAAGTGTCATTTTTTATAACCATATCACATATTAATAAATTTAATTAAATTATAATGGATATTGTATTAATAATAGTTTGGATCATTACAAAATGTTTTCTATTAACCTCTTATCATGCCCCCACCGAACCAAGAAAACATGATACCTATGAAAAACTCTTGGGTGGCTCCAAAGAAAACACGAAATCAAAATTATACAGATCCATAGAGAAATCATGATCCATGGTGGAATTTCACAACCCGCCTTCACCAAGAAGAGGGAAGGGAGAATGGATTTACATACCTTTCCTTACTCAAGTTGAAGGAGATATAATGACCCCCGAAAGTCGCTTTCAATAGGTCCTAGAGTGGTGACAAGTACTAAGGGTATACAATCAAACACAAAAAAGAAGGAATTACAATTTTTATTTAGTTAGATTAGGAGATAAGATAGTAAATCCCAAATAACACCAAAACCGGAGGTAAAAGTAATGACAAAACATACCATTCCCATATGCGTGTTCCAAAAATTAAGTGCTACAAAGTACAAGAAAACTCAAAAGAAAATTACCAAAGAAAAAAAAGTAGAAACATCAATTGTCCCAATTCACAAACTAGTACAATACAACATGATCTATGATGTCCTCCTAGAAAACAGAAAGTATTTTTATATACATAGGGTTAGTATACAGGTATAATTAGTATGGAAAACCAAAATCTCTCATGCACAAGTGGGAAGCCATTCTAATGCCCCGTGAGAAAGGGATATAATGAAAGAACCTAGCAAAGAAACTATCCACCCAATCCTCACCAAGGAACACTCCCCAAATAAGTCAATTCATGTAATTTAATAGTAATAACACATCGACATTTGGGTACCCCGCACAAATTTCCCACTGGTTATTGAAGACATACTACATGTCAGACCTCCTCTTCTATTCTCATCATAGTCCCACTGCCGCCCCAACAATAACCTTTTGGGCCACCACAACCATGGATATGCCCAAAAACACATGGGCCACCAAAACCAAACAAAACCACACCTAAGGACACCTGGTCCAGAACAACTACCACCATGCCCGAAGACACTTGGCCTTCATCACAAAGACACTTTGGAAACAACCTACCCGCACACACCTAGGCAAACCACCACAACATACATTGTCTGAATAATCATGGGCTCTAATAGATCTCTGGTTGTCATAGCCTACCCAAAAGTGTCTTGGGCTACTCGAGAAAAGGGAGTAGAAAAGGAGCTAATAACCAGCCACTCATTGGAGTGTTGAAAAAAAATACCCTCCCCTAGGAAATGTGGGCGTTCAGAATGGAGTGATCAAACTAGATGTGGTGAGAATAAAAAACATAAAAAATAAATTATAAATATTTGTAAAAATCACTCATCCCAGCCTAGGGGTTCTAAAACCATCCCATATACAAACACCCTCATTACTATTCATTCATAAGAATCACCACAACCACAACAATGTCACAACTCGTTACTAGTAACAAATTTCCCATTGACACCATTCTTGTATTCATAATAAAGTGATTCCATTTAGATAAAACTTCACTACCGGGCATCTAACATCCATAACAACAAGAAAATTAAGGAAAAATAGCTAATTAGAAGTTTTAGAATTCACACCCAATTCTTTTGTAATGTCACAACAACAAAAGGGATCCTTGAGATCCCTCAACGTACTATAACCAAACACAGCCCCAAAATACGACCCCAAATGGCCTTAAGTCCATAAACCAATGACTTCTCAATAGGGGATCACATCCTCATCCACATCACCTCAGAATCATCAACTATAAACATCACCAGAACAGAGCAAAAGAGTTTTCAAATTTTAATTTTCCATTCATTTAGTTCTGTTTATTCAATTTGTTTATTCAGGGTTATCACATCAGGATTTTTATTCATTGGGAATCCATTTACTCGACTGAGTTTACATGATTGACTAGTTTCCATGTTACATTCATTCAATCAAATAAATATCCAGAAAATATAATTTCATTAGTGCGAAAGAAAGGACAACTAATGACCATGATTTTTAGTAGACATAAGCCCGTTCAATTCACAACATATAGGATGATATAAAAGAGTACAACAACATCATAAAACACACCCATTCATTCTTTAAATCAATTTATTATCTTCTTTAATGATTGGTTTTATCCATCCACATAGGAAACATTGTCATACCCACCCCACATGATGCATAGTTAAGAGAGGCAAAGGAAAACCCTACATGGATGATCAACAACTGATGTTTTTCTCCTTGCACCAATAACTAGGATGCAAGACTTGTAGGGTAGGAACTCTAAGGACTCCATGAAAGAGTAGGAATGGGTCAAGCATAGGCTCACCAATAGCCTCAGAAAAAAGGAAATCAAAATGCACCATGGAAAGAATGAAACAATCCTAGAAGAAGAAGGAGGGGATTCTAGTGTGATAAAAAGGAGAGATCCTAGACTTTATGGGATATGAATAACTTGGACTACTTTAAAGGAGGATTGTGGTTTTACCATGTGGTTGGACGTTTACACACAATGAAATTAATTTTTATTTAATAGGTCATATCAGACGGGTGGCCATAACAGTTGTACCTTAAGGGATTTTATTTAAAGAGTGAAAATGGGTTTTTTGATGGCCCCCTAACTTCTAGGGGATTTATGACATTATTTATGGAGCTATAAACAAACATGAACCACATTAAAAAGGTTAAAAGCGGTAAATGTTGAGTTACAGGAAAAACTTGGGAAGGAAACCTTGACACCACTATATGGTCGATTGGTGAGACTGCTAGTTGAAACTGATTGGTGGAGCTGATCGGTTGAAGCGAATCTGGTTAAGATGATCCCATGAAGATGATCAGTGAAACTGATCAGGTGAAGCCGATCCTGTGAAGCTAATCAGTGAAAATGATTGGGAGAAGATGATCAGGTGAAACTGATTCTGTGAAACTGAATGGTTGAAACTAATTTGTGGAACCGATTTGTGGAACCGATTTGTGGAATCGATCGGTGAAACTGATCTATGAAAATGATTGTGTGAAACCAATTTCTGAAACCATTTTGTGGAAAAGATTGGTGAAATGGATCTATGAAACTGATTGGGTAAAACCGATTGAGTGAAAGAGATTTGTGGATCTGATCTGTGGAAACGATTGGTGAAACCGATTGGGTGGAAATGATTGCTGAAACTGATGTCTGAAACCGATCTGTGGAACCGATCGGTGAAACTGATCTGGGAAACCATTTGGGTGAAACCGATTGAGTGAAACCAGTTTGTGAAACTGATTTCTGCAACCTATTGGTGAAACCGATTGGGTGAAACCGATTGCGGAAACCGATTTGTGAAACCGATCTATGGAATTGATCGGTGAAACCGATTTGTGAAACCTATTTTGTTAAACCAATTGAGTGAAACTGATTTGTCAAAATGATGTGGAACCAATTTGTTAAACTGATCTGTGAAACCGATTAGGTGAAACTGATTGCTGAAACCGATATGTGAAACCAATATGTGGAGCCGATCTTAGAAGCTGATCAGTGAATCTGATCTGTGATGCTGATCAGTGAAGGTGATCTATGAAGGTTATATGTGATGATGATATATGAAGCTGATATATGAAGCTGATATGTAAAGATGATCTCTGAAGCTTATCTATGAAACATATGGTTGGAACTAATCGATGACTCCAGGACACCCCAAAAATTAGAATTTTGAAAAGTAATGTACCAGGATGGTCTGGGCCATTACATCAGATACCTCTCAAAATTATTATCTCCCTCGATAATACAATAGTAACCCAAACAACCCAACCAGAATATACGTCTCATGGACTAACCACCTCATACATCCATACAAATCCCAAGGATCACATTGTCCCGACACATGGATCAGGGAGTTCATTTCTCCATGTCAAGTTACTATCTGCTTTGGGAGGAACTAACTCTCCCGAAAAGGTTTAATCGCATCCAAATTATTGCGTCATGATTATGTATTAGGTCCTTCATTCCCCACATATCAGGACCATTCAAAAACATTCACATGTTAAGGAAAAAACATTTCACTAACTAACACGGTCAGTATTACATCACAACATGTCACAAAAACAAGAACAACCAAGAAGGCTCGGAAAAGGAACTCAAAATAGCTTTGGGTACTGGCAACACATTTGAGCTTCTTTCACCCTTGTACACCCCTCGAGGCCACTGTGTCTCCACAAAAAACTAACCAAAGGGATGATTTTTCCACCAATCACATTCTCCTTTAGATCCTCGATCCTCACCGATCTCTCTATGAATGCAGCATCATCCCCTATATCCATCTCTCCCTAGTCAATGCCATGGGATTCATCGTGTAGATATCGACGAAGATGGGATATGTGGAAGACATCATGGATCCTTTCCAACTGAGGTGGAAATTCCGTCTGATATGCCACCTCATTGACCAGCACCAACACTTTGAAAGGCCCGACGAACCTAGGTGAGATCTTTCTCCCCTGGCCGAACCATCACTGCCCATGTAGAGGGGAAACCTTCATGAACACATGGTCTCAAACCTCAAAATCCATGGGTCTCCTCCTACGATCGACATAAGACTTAGGCAAGTCCTTGGATTCCTTCATACTCTCACATAGAAGCTGAACCATCTCTATTGTGCTCTGCACTACATATGGGCCAATAACACCAACCTCCCCAACCTCGGTCCAGCACACGAGGGAACAACACGACCTACCGTACAAGGCTGAAAATGGTGTGATGCCAACAGTATAGTGATATATATTATTGTAGGAAAAATATAATAAGGGAAAATGTTGTTTCCATGATCCCCTTATGTCCAAAACACATGCCCGTAGCATATCCTCCAATGTCTGGATGGTTTTCTTTGTCTGCCCATCTGTCTGGGGATGGAAAGCAGTGCTAAGGCGTAGCTCGGTGCCAAAAGCATGCTGCAATCCCCTCTAGAATTGTGAGGTAAAGCATGTATCTGTATCCTAGAATATGGAATTCATAACATCATTCAACCTCACCACCTCATCTATGTAAATCTATCCTAAGAAATCCACCTCACTCGACCCCTTTATCGCCAGGAAGTGAGTTGATTTTGTCAACCGGTCAACCACTACCCAGATAGCATCACAACCTACTTGAAACCTGGGTAGTCATTTGATGAAAACCATTGATAATCTATTCCAATTCCACTCAGGGATATATAAAGGCTACAACAAACCCCTTGAGACGTGGTGTTCAGCCTTCACCTGCTGACACACCAGGAAGCTTTGCACAAACTCTTCCACTGCCCATTTCATCCCGGGCTACCAAAATTGTACACTCAGGCCTTGGTACATATTGAAAACTCCAGGGTGTACCACAACGAGAGAGATATGGAACTCATGGAGAAATACTTCATGCATCATCTCTTTTAAATTCTACTTCCCTCAAAAAATCATCTGATTTTGACCATCCTATAACCACCCTTCCAGAGCATTTCCATGGTTAACCTGATCGTGCATCACTTCACTAACTATGTGTCCCCAATGAGACTCTTCCACGTGCCGCAACAGAGAGTAATGCACTGTCATTTGAAATAGACAACCTCTACCACCATCCACCCTTACATCTTGGTGTAAGGTAGCCAAATCCTATATTTCCTTCCACGCATCTAAAGATTTCTGAGCAACTTCCCTCTGCGACTTCATGCTCAAGGCATCAGCCACAACATTCCCTTTACCTTCATTGTAAGAGATCTCTAAGATTTAGTCCTAAAGAAACTCCACCCACCTTCTATGTCTCATGTTCAGGTCCCACTGGGTAAAGATATTCCCCAAACACTTGTGAGCTATGAATAAAACAATGTTCTCCCCAGTGAGGTAATGCCGCCACAACATCAACACCAACACTACTGCTGCCATATCTACATCATGAGTGGAATAGTTACACTCATGAGGATGTAATATCCTAGACCCATATGATATCACTCTCCGCTACTGGCTCATCACACACCCTAGTCCATGACTAGAGTCATCACAAAAAACCTCATACAACACCCCTTCATTTAGAAACATGAGCACAAGGCCGATGACCAACCATTCCATTGGTTAGCTGAAAGCTTCCCAACATTGATCACTCCATACGAAGGCCTATTCCTTTCTGATCAAAGCTATAAAATGAGCTATAACTCGAGAGAAGTCAGGTATGAAACTCCAATAATGGCTTGAAATACCTAGAAAACTATGAAACTCCATCACATTCTTGGTTGCTTCCCAAGAAACAAATGCTTCTACCTTTGACTGGTCAAACACTTCCCCTTGCTGAGAAACCAAGTGTCAAAGGAAATGCACTTCTCGTGTCATGAACTTACACATGGACACATTACGATAGAGCTGGTGATGTCGAAGGATTTCAAAGACCATCCTGATATGATTAGTATGTTCATCCTCTGATCTTGGGTAGAACAAAATGTCATCAATGAACTCAATGAAAAACCGGTCCAGAAACATGCGGTAAACATAGTTAATGAGCCCCATGAACACATCAGGTGCATTCGTAACCCCAAAGGACTTGACTACGAACTCAAATTACCCATGCATGCACCTGAAAGAATTCTTTGGAATATCATTGTCCTTAACCCTTAACTGATGATACCCAGACCACAGATCGATCTTAGAGAATCAACCTGCTCCCCTCAGCTGGTCAAAGAGATCTTCTATACTCAGGAGAGGGTAATGGTTCTTGATCGTTACTTGATTCAATATTTGGTAGTATATTCAAAACATGAGACCACAATCTGCCTTCTTCCCAAACAAGACTGGACCACCCCATAGTGAGACACTTGGTCAGAAAAAATCATTATTCATCTGATCGTCAATCTGAATCCTCAACTCTCGCAAATCAGAAGAAGACATCTGATAAGGAGCCATTGAAATTGGATGGGCACCAGGTTGTGAGTCTATCACAAACATAATTTCACGTCGAGGGTGTAGAGTCACATCCTCCTCAGGGAAAATTTCCACGAACTCTCTAACATCTCTCAGAACATCCATCATCTCAGAATCCAATGATTCTGCTATAATCTTGGCCAACATAGAACGATGTGGCTCCACACGCCGTCTCCCCACCTCACAACTCTATTATCAATCAAAATCCACACACTGGCCATCCTCATCGGATAACATGACACATCTCCATAAGTAGTCGATAACATCATGCATAGAAAACATCTAGTTAATGCCTAGGATGATATCATATGGCTACATTTGTAGTAGAATCGGATCCCTACTATACTGATGCGGCCCCATCATTAGTCTACATCCTCAACAAGAATAAAACAGGCTGGTATAACAACCAATTGGCATACTTAACACCAGGGACATTGATAATATCCCTATTTCTAGGCCCAAGAAATGTTCTATAATAGGTGTAACCAAGTAGTGAGAAACTCCTAAATCAAACAAGGTGCATGCAAGAGTGCTAACCAAACTAATTTTACCTTAAACTACTTCTGGACCTACAGGAACCGTAGCCTCTTTGGTGTGGAACTGCCCACACCCATATCCTCTTCCTCTTGGCTGCCAGCTACCTCCTTGACCATTCCCTAGTTGAGGTCCTTGAGGGGCACCATGGGGATGGCCTCCTCCTTCCACGTGTGCTCTTAGAGGAGCAGAAGCTCGTTGTCCCTGCAAATGCTGCTAAAAGGGCCTTGTTGGAAACTGATACTGTTGAGGTAGGCGCAAAAAATGGCCACCCCAACTCTATTGCACTCTGTCTGGGCACTGCTTCTGATGGTGTCCACAGCATCCACATATGATGCACATCATTCCTGGGCCTGTGAGGAAAGGGAGAGGACCGGGAGATCAAAACTGGAACTGATGTGGCCTTCTCCCCACTTTTCGAAACCTAGATGTCCCTGACGTTGGGGGCCTGCTACTGACATCCTTCCTATTTGACGATCCCAACTATATCCCCTCTCACAAAAAACCTCCCAGCTTATATATCCTTTCTACCACTTCAACCTTCTTCTAGACCTCCATGTACATTGGTTGGGTGAAGATAGTAACTACATACTAAAGATAAGGTCGAAGTGCCTCCTCTAAACGTCTCGCCTGAGAATCCACATCCTGAAAAAGGTCCAGAGAAAAAACAAAGGATATCCTTGAACTTCATTCCCAGCTCCCTCACTAGAATTCTCCCCTACTAAACGTAGAGTATCTCCTTAATCTACTCCACCATCATCATTGAAGATAGGAAGTCGACCCAGAATTCCCTCTCAAAGTCAGTCCATGAAACTTCATCCTCCCTCTTCTACAGAAGATTGATAGTCCAGCATTGACGCACCACTCCCCGCATCTGGCTTGCATCCATAGGAACCCAGTACTCCATAGGATCCCAAATCAAGCTAAAATCAATCACCAGCTCTTCGAGCCATCTCTCTGTCTCTATGTTCGAGATGCTTCCCTCGTAATTCCTGAGGGTCTTCTGCTGAATGGAACGAAGCGTCCACTGCCATTGGTCATCCTCCTCCTCTCGGTCAAACCTCTACTGATCAGCCAAATCAGCATCCTGGGCCTCAATCGGCTTCACTATTCTTGGTCATCGTTCAGGTTCCATAGCTGCAAGGTAAACAAGGAATGCCTAATCCTGAGTAGTATAGAAGATTACTTTTAAATTTTTCTTTAAATTTTTATTCATTTAAATTCCATGAACACCCAAAACACACATGAACACAAGTAATTATGATGCATGTACCTTTACTAGGATCTCTACCCTGCAATCAGTGTATCCTCACTTGGTCGTTTGGTAGGTCCTGAGTCCTTGAATCGGATCATGAGGGTCCAAACATCTAATTTCCTAGCTGGACTTCCCTCGCCTATTACATGCACCAAGATTACCTAACACTATTTCCCTACCATCCCATGCAATCCTCACTATGCCTAACCCCAAGCACCATCCTATCTCTCAACCTCCCTCTAATACCATTCTGTCACGATACGCCTTCGCCAAAATGAGGTAAGGTACAGCGGATTGCTATACCTTTCCTCCCTCATTTTGAAGGAGAGATAATGACCCTAAAAACCCTCCTTCAATAGGTCTTGGAGTGGCGAACAACACCAAGGGTATAGAATCAAACACAAAAAGGAAGACATTATCCTTTTTATTTAGTAGGATAGGGAGATAATATAGTAAATCCCAAACAACACCAAAAATTGAGGTAAAATTAAAGCCTAAACAAACCATTCACATATGCATGTTCCAAAATTAAGTGCTACAAAGTACAAGAAAACTCCAAATTAAATTACAAAAGAAAAGAAAAGTAGGAACAAAAACTATCCCAAAGCTCAAACAAGTATGGCCCTGCACTATCCCCAATGTCCTCTTGGAAACCTGAAATTTTTTTATATACATAGGGTGAGTATACAGGTATATTCAGTATGGAAAACCAAAAGCTGTCATGCACAATTGGGGAGGCATTCTAATGCCCTGTGAGAAAAGAATATAACCAACGAACCAAGCAAGGAAACCATCCTCCCAAAACTCACCAAGGCACACTCCCCAAATAACACAATTCAAGTAATGTAATAATTATTACACATTGACATTGGGGTACCCCGCAACACTTTCCCACTAGTTAATAAAGATATCCTATGCGTCATACCTCCCCCGATGTTCTCACCAAAGTCCCATTGTTTCCCCAACAACAACCATTTGGGCCACCACAACCACGTCTACACCCGCGAACAACTAGTCCACCACAACCACATGTTACTATACCCGAATACACCCAGTCTAGCACAACTACCTCCACACCCAAAGACACTTGGGAATCATCCCGAAGAAACTTTGTAAACAACCTGCGTGCACACACCCAGGCCAACCACCACAACATACCCTTCTTAAAAACTCTTGGGCCATAATGGACCTCATGCTGTCGCAGACTACCTAAAGAGACATGGGATACTTGGGAAAAGGGTGGAGAAATGAAGTTAATAACCAGCCACTCATAGGAGTCTTGGAAAAAACACTGTCCCCCATGAAATGGGGGTGTTCAGAACAGAGTTCTCAACTTGGATGGGGCGTGAAAAAGGAACATAAAAACTAAATTATTCATATAGATAAAAAGCACTCATCCTAGCCAAAGGGTTCCAAAACCAGCCCATATACAAACACCCTTGTTACTATTCATTTATAAGAAGCACCACTACCACAACCGTGTTACAACTCATTCCTAAGAACTATTTTCCCATTAACCAATTTATGTTTTCATAATCAAGTGATTCCATTTAGATAATTCTTCACTACCCAACAACTAACAAGAATATCCACAATCCAAGGATGGAAAAATAGTCAATCAACAATATAACAAATCACACCAAGTTTTCTAGTAAAGTCACAACAAAAAAAGGTATTTGTGAGATCCCTCAATGTACATGAACCAAACCAATCCCCAACATATGGCCCCAAATGGCCATAGGTCCACAAACCAATGACAGGTCAACAGGGGATCACATCTCTATCCCCATCACCTCACAGGCATCAACTGTAAACATCACCAGAACAGAGCAATGGAGTTTTCAAATTTGAATATTCCATTCATTTAGTTATTTTTTTCCATTTGGTTAACCGGGATGATCACACTTAGATTATTATTCATTGGTAATCCATTTAATCAACTGAGTTTACGTGATTTACCGGTTCCCATGTTACAACCAATCAATAACAAAAATATCCAGAAAACAATGGTTCATTAGTGTGAAACAAAGGACCAGCAATGTCCACAATTTTTAGTGGACATAAGCCCATTAGATTCACAATAAATAGGTAGAGATAAAGGAGTACATCAGCATAATCAAACACACCTCTTAATTCTTTAATTCAATTTATTATCTTCATTAAGGCTTGGTTTTATCCATCCCCATATGAAACCTTATCATACCCACCCTGCATGATACACAATTAATAGATCTGAAGGAAAACCCCTAATTTGATGATCAATGATCGAAGTTTTTCTCCTCTCACCAATAATTGAGATGCACTACTTGTAGGGTAAGAATGCCGAGGACTCCAAGAATGAGCAGGAATGGTTCCAACATCGGTGCACCAATAGCCTTGAAAAAAGGGAACTCCAAACTCACCACAGAAAGAATGAAACCATCCAAGAAGAATATGGAAAGAATTCTAGTGCAATTAAATGGTGAGATCCTAGGGTTTAAGGGATATGAAAAAACATGAACACATTTAAAGGTGGATTATGGTTTCACCATGAGGTTGGACAGTTACACTTGATGAAATTTATTATTATTTAATAGTTAACATCGGTGGGGTGGCCATAACAACCGTGCATTAATGGATTAAATTTATAGAGTGAAAAATCTGTCTGTTGAAGGTCACCACACTACTAGAGGATTTAAAACATTGTTTAAGGTGATAAAAATGGCCATGAACCACTTTAAAAAGGTTAAAATACTTAAAAGTGGTGATACGGGAAAATATGATGAAGGAAACCCCGACACCCCTCTATGGTCGATTGGTGATAATGATAGTTGAAACCGATCGATGGAGCAGATCGGGTGAATTTGATCAAGTGAAGATGATCTTGTGAAGCAGATCAGTGAAACTGATCGGGTGAAGATGATCCTATGAAGCTTATTCTGTGAAGCTGATCAGTGAAACTAATCGGGTGAAGCCAATCGGGTGAAAGCGATTGTGTGAATCTGATCGGGTGAAACCAATGGGGTGAAATCAATATGTGTAACTGATTGGTTAAACTGATTTCTGAAACTGATTGGGTGAATCCTATTGTTGAAACCAATTTGTGTAATCGATCTATTGAACCTATCACTGAAACCGATCTATGAAACTGATTGGGTGAAACCGATTGAGTTAAACCGATTTTTGAAACCGATCTGTGGAACCAATCGGTGAAAAGGATCTATGAAACCGATTGGGTGGAATCGATTTCATAAACCGTTTTGTGAAACTGATAAGTGGAACTGATTGGTAAAACTAATCTATGAAACTAATTGGGTGAAACCGATTGAGTGAAATCGATTTGTGAAACTATTCTGCGCAACTGATCGGTGAAACCAATCTATGAAATAGATTGGTTGAAACTAATTCTGGAAAACAATTGGGAAACAGATCTGTGGAACCGATCTGTGAAACCGATCTGTGAAACCGATTTGGTGAAACTGATTTAGTGAAATGGATATGTGAAATTGATCTGTGGAACCGATCTATGAAACTGATCAGTGAAACCTATAGGGTAAAACCGATTGCTAAAGGATATGTGATACCGATCTATGGAGCTAATCTGTGAAGATGATCTGTGAAGCTGATCAGTGAGGCTGATCTATGAAGCTGATCTGTGAACCTGATCTGTGAAGCTGACCAGTGAAGGTGATCAGTGAAGCTGATCAGTGAAGTTGATATGTGAAGCTGATATGTGAACCAGATGGGTGGGGCTGATTGATGAGTCCAGAAAACCCCAACAATTAAAATTTGGCAAAGTAATGGACAAGGAGGGTCTGAGACATTACATGGAATTAACATGAAATTGAACTTCAAATATTAAAAAATAGATCCTTGAGAGATTTCTATATAATATTATCCCAAAGAGTTTGTCTAGGACCATACCCAAATAATCTACATGATCATCCTCAGAAGAAAATCATACGAGAAATTCATCTATGATGAAAACTATGAATTAGTTAATGTATGGATATAATATCTGGTTAATTAATGAAATGAACATAATGGGGTTATTAGTCACATTGAAATTAATCATTAGGAAAGGGGAAGTTAGTCATTTATATTACTTGATTTAGGTGATCAATATCAACACTATGAATCAATCTCTAGTCATCCTTTTTCACAAACAAAATTAGATCTGTCAATGGGGAAATAGTACTAATAAAAATATTATCTCGAATGTATTCCAACTATATCATCATCTCCTAGATCTTGGCGAGTGACATATGATATTCTAAAAGAAATATTAGTGTGGTCCTACAGTACAAGTTGATGGTGATGTAAATATATCGTGATTGGTGTAGTCCAAAAATATCTTCTGGAAGACTTTTATATAATCCCCCACTACTGATGGTAGCCATATGCATGAAGATCCTGATGCACCATGTTATAAACAAGAAAAATAAAGGCTGATGGGCTATGCCATCATATATGTGGGCCTTGATCACCTAGAGATATGATATCTATATAATATGAAGGAAAATATCATCCCATATGTATAGAGACATATAAATATCCATTGATAAAATTATATCACAGAATATAATAATGATAAGCATTACATTACAAGAATGAAATAAAAAGACTTCTTCAAAATGAAAAAATGTCCCATGAGAAACTATGAACACTGATCACTAACTCTTACTATAGAAAGATATGAATTATTGGAAAATCATTCCATGTATGTACCTCAATCCATGGGTTCCATGCTAAATAATGAATATGATCTCTATAAATTTCACAAAGGATATAGAGATAAATGAATAAATCGTGAATATGTTTAATTGTAATGCATAAAGATTATAAAATAAATATATTTCACCTCAAATCATGTATTAAGGAGCCTATTCATTTCCCTACAATGACTGATATTTCCCAAGAACATGATCACAAGACCGCTAATCCTGGAGTTGGACACCTATTGGTGGTGGTGGAATATTCTATTATAGTCATCCAATACCCATAGATTCTACCTAAGGATCTCCACCAACTCCTCTACCAGCAACTCCTTCTTGGGGACCATACTTACCTCAATTGAGAAATCAATGTTCATTAAACAACCACTTCCAAGGTAGTCCATCAACCCTATTTCTACCATGAAAATCATGTTGGGTCATAAAATCAGAATCCATGTTACCTCTTCTAGAATAAGAATAGTGTCACCACTCTCTAGGATGATTATATCTACTATTTGAAAATTTAACATTAAATATACACGTCTGAGTCGAGGTATGGGGAGGCCTCTTTCCCTGAGACCCTCAAGGATGTTGTCTGGAAGCTTTTGAAAATGACTAAAACCCATGATGACCTCGTTTGGCTCTTTCCACATAGAATCCCTCATCTAAGATTCTATCACTAAGAAAACCAAGATCCATAAGACAACGATATGATGCAATTTATAAGGAATTAATACAATTATGGATATCTATGAAAAGAACCTACTACAATATTCTGAGAATGGAAATATCAACTTCATACCACATTGCAGTTATAAAACATCGGGACAATAATCAGCATAGTGTTTTAACCAAATGACATATCAACCCACCAAAACGTAAGGATCTCCTTAATTCACATAGATAAAATGATCAAATTTGTAATTCCATTTAATGAATAGATACTATAAATCAAAATATTTTATGCTCCCCTCAACATGACACTACATAATCAGACACCACTAGTTCCCTATATCTCTAAGGTGAATGATCGATACATGGGATATTATATGATCAATTGGGGTTTAAACCATACTAAATAATCAGACCACTTAATCCTTCCAATAATATACCAACAGAGGGATTCTCTCAATCTAAAACCATAGCAGTGTTTATAATTGGATCTAAAGTAAAGTGATAATCCTACATGCATCATTGTCTTGTCCTACCAAAACAATCCAATTTTAAACTAGTGGTGAAACTGCATTATGGCCACAAGGTTGAAACAACTAATTTTTCTATCCCTAAATAAAGGCATCATCAGTCCCATGATCATTTTTATAATCCTATATTGGCATCATTTCTAGATATCATCACATAGGACTCTAAAAATTCATAATGAAGTAATATGGTTTGATGATCATATATACAGAACCAGATCAAGAAGGGAAAGATATTAAAAATGACATAATATGATATGATTAATTTTATCTTATTTTCTTTCAATATATTTCATGTTATGTTGATTCAACAAGAAGTTAATCAATGTACTAGTATAAGGATATGACAACTTCCACACAATCATAAGGTTCCCTAAATTAGGATCCAAACTCGAGACAGTTAGACAAATTTTTCCAATGTTCCCAAACCAATCCTCACCATAATGTCTTACTCTAAATAGTGGAATAAGTGAAAACCCAAATTTGATACCACATTTTTAAAACCCTTCATGGTGTTTTGTAGGGCATGACACCCCTATCCCACCACTAATGGGCTAAGGGATGGGTAAAATAACTTTTCAAGAAATACTGAAATTGGAGTCCTTATAAAGGGTACATATATGCATGAATAAGATAGTCTTCATGAAATAGTGTAGAGATATAATAATAAAATTATACATTTAGACTATAATAAATTCATGAAATAAAATCTTGGAAACAATCAACGTAAATATGTTTAGTAAGAATGTATACATGAGAAAGGAAAATGTCCAACCAGAAATCATGTCCATCCTTGAAAATAACTATAAATAAAATGATTCATGTGAGAAAAAATCAAAATATTTAAGGTATAACACCAAACATGGCCTACCCTACTAGGTATATGTGTGATCCTGTAATCCATAGTCTGCCAATATCACCCGGAATAGGCGTGTCATAATACTATGACAAAAGATGTGCTGTTGATGAACATGAAGGCATGATTATGTCCAATCCTAGTAAGATGCCTGGAAATCTATGAAGGGAGTAGTAGAACGAAATAATAGATATCTCAATCCATGAGAATGTGGGAAATTAAACCCAACATATATATTCCAAGAAATGAAACCCTTGAAAAGAGTAACAAATGAGTCTCTATCATGACATCCTAGCTAAACATGAATAGTATTACTATAACTTCCTTATGTACATATCTTTTTTTCCAACACATCACACAACAATACAAGAATATATGTGTATGGAAAACACCTCACCACAACACTCCATTTCATAGGGGTCACTAAATATAGTTTAGTAACTTCTCCACACCGGAGAATAATGATGGGTGGGGGACTCTACCTATGTAATTTGTATGGGGACCTGCACCTAGGTGAGACCAAGGGCTGCCAACCATTGTAACTCTCTAATGAGCAGAAAAATCACTATACCATATTATGAATTACATAAAGACTAATCCAACTAGAAATACATCAATTCATATCACTAATGAAAAAATGACACAAAGAAATTATATATAGATAACACATTAAGATAAGGTACTCGCACACCAAAATTTGAGTCTAGAAGAATGTGATAGAGCTAAATGAATATTCTAAGGAAGGTATGTGACATCTATCTAAGTCCACATGACATAGGACCACAACTGAACAACTAGTTTTTTCCCCAAATTCACATGGATTGTTAGGTCATGTGGAAATAAACATCATTTAATTGTTTTATATGGTTATTCATAGATACCTGAGGTATCCATGTTTCCATCTGGGCATTGAATGTGTACCTCATCCCATTCCCATGTCATTTGTTTATTCCATTGTACACTATACTTCTTTTGGGTTCCCTAGCTATGTATATGAATACAGTGGTGCCTATGTACTCAGGTCGTTCATGTTTGAAAGGCTATTTACGTTCCCTAATACCTATGGGTTATATGAAGATCCTTTAGAATATAGTCTCACAATGTGTATTAGTCATTCATGGGGAGTCATATTTAATTATACCTGAAACCCTATCCACTGTATCCAAGGGACTATATGTCATGTGTTCCTATACTACACATAATCAATGAATACATATTCTAGAAACCATGGAATTATTCCAGTGTGTCACTCATGCTTCCACCACTCGCATTTCACCATTGAATTATGGTAGAGATCTTCAAAATGGGGTAAACAACACTATATCTCTAACCTTGGGGTCATTTTCGCCACCCGAACCTCAAAATGTTCATCTCTATCTCATCCCACCATAGTTTTATTGCACTCATGGTTAAAGACGCACAATCCATCCTTTTATAAATTTCACAAACACCTTTATGACATTACAATCAATTAAAAAGTCACAGATATGAAAATTCTTCAAGGATGGATGAAAAATATTAAAGTTCAATTGATTTTGAATATAGCTTGAAAATTAAAAACCATGATCTCATTAGGAAATGGTGAATAAATACAAGAAAAGTTGAGGAAATCCATAAGAATGAATTGATATTAGTGTTGGAAAATGTGTTCTTGGATAAAAAAAATAAGTTATGGATATAATCTCTGTACAAATCGAATGTGTGAAAAGGATAAAAATCTGTGTTTATCAATACCAAATGAAATGGGCACATGTTAATATTTCAAATCAATGAAAACATAAGAATTAAATCCATTCTAATTAATTAAATTAGATTTGTTGTAAAGTTACAATGTTGAGTTCCCATGTCGAGTTTGAATTGATCACTAATTTAGAATGGGTTTTTTCCTTTTTCATTGGTAGGATACAAGAAAATCATTAGAAAAGAAACATGCATTAATGAATGTTAATTGATCCATAGTTTGAAATTATTCGTCAAAGGCTCTACTCCATGGATCATCTAACATACCAATTTTCATATAGAAAACACTAGAAATTTTCTATAGTAATGAATATATAAATGATGACGTATTATTTGGTTATTTAATAAATTAAACTAAATAATTATTTATCACAACCAAAAATGGTTTCCTATTCATGAACACAAGATTCAGACAAACCTTATGTAAATTTTTAGGTATACAACACCTTTTAGATTCAACAATCTTTTTATGAATCCCTGTAGATTCCCTAATAATGGTGAAAAAATTTATCCATTATATATTAATTTTTCTAGAATACTCTAAATAAATAACTTTAGTAAATAAATTACAGGTTCCTACAGTAGCCATAAAATGCACTGACTCCAAGGAGAAATCCAAAGAGATATATTTAAATAATCAAAGGATTGGAGTAGAGAAAATAGATTTATTACAATTCAAGTAAACAAAAAGTGTGATGTAAAATTAAACCACCCTCATCGTGATTATCCAAATAATATGGGATGTGAAATTTGAATCCTTTGGATTATGAATAACTAGAAATCAAAAATTATAAATAACAAGATTTAAAAAGGTGAATTTCTAAATTTCCTAAATAATAGAAAAATATAATTTTAGGAATGTTTATGTGATAAAGATAACATCCTAAATTTTCATACATTGGTATTACATATAAATCAAATACTATACATAATAAAACCACAATATATCTATATAGGTTTAATATATTTAGAAACATTGAAATATATGAAACTGATTGATAAAACATATGCATCATCTCCAACTTAATCTTTTATAAGTAGAACCATTTTTGACATATCATACGTAATACAATTATTTCTACCCCAGGGGAATGAAACATATGAGTATAGTGAGATCGCATAGTTAGTAAGGGTAAACATGTGAGAAAAAAATCATAACATAATAATAAGTCCAAGGAAAATAAAAAATTTGAAAACAATATCCTAAATTTCAAATATCATGATACTGTGTCATGGAATAAATAAATTTTTTAATAACAATGAAAATAATATATTACATGATATAATAACATAATACATGGAAATATGAAAAAAATAAGCATAGAAAATCAATTCCATATTAGTCAAGGATTGTTTATTATAATATCATAGCAGAGAAGTTCTTTTTCTGAATCAAGTTATCTCCCCATTCAGGCCATATGTTATAGAACCTGGTTTACTTCTAGTTATATAATTTTATTACTGAATTTAGTTCAATCCTAGTTTTAATACTATCTATCTCATTATAAATATATATTTACCCAATGGATTTTAGAGATTTATAGGTCTCACCCATCATATAACGAAAATGACATATATCTATTCTATAAGAAGATAATATGTTCATCAAACTCATAACCCATAAAAGAGAAATGTGATTCATAAATATCCTTTGATAATAAAAATAATCCAACTAATGAAATAATAATTATAGTGTTCTGGAAACATAACCTTAGTAACAGATAAATAATTTAAAATAATGTTGTCAGGGATGGAAAATTATTTTGATGGATCACATGAAATAATTATGGAAGAAAAAAAATTCCATTTTTTTAAAAAATTATTCTTTAATTCATGAATATAATGGTGAAAATATTCCTTAAAAATAAGCTTAAATACATGTAATGTAATTTTAAAAGTATTAAGGAGTCATGAATGTGTAAAATACATTAATTTCAAACAATTTAAATGAACATTATTTTCAAATTTTTTCCATTAAATTGACAATGTACCATGTTTGGAAAATGAAAAACATATTCCTTAAAAACCATTTATTATAAATAAAAAGAAGGGTTAAAATGACTTGATTTATTTTATCAAACTAGTAAAAATATTTTTAATTTTTTTCTAGGAAACATGGACATGGAACTAATATTTTCCCCAGAAAATACATACATATACATGATATCAAATAAGAACGTGACTGTGAAATAAACCATTACCATATGTATGATTTCCATCATATATATTTCAACCTTCTATATAATTGTATAAATAATATTATTAATTTATAACCTAATGATATTCATGTTTTTTTCTATTTTTTATAATCTTATTATATCATCTTGTCACCCTTTTGTTTGTAATATTTCATTATTACCATTATTTAGGGTTTTAACCATTTCATTTTCTTATGTATGTTTTGACATAAAAGTCTGATTGTTGTGAACAAGATATAGTTACCTCATATCTAGAATGATAAAAACGTAATATATTTAATATTTATTCATTATATACATTTATATAGTCATTCATTAATTTTGATCTTTGAAAATAAATCACATCGCATCCTGGAGATGGTAGGTCATACGTACACATGAGAGACATTATGATTCCATTAATTTAGAAAATGGATGGAAGTAGATGGTATATATTTTTTCAATAATAAAAATATTTCTATAAATATGAGATGTATATTATTCCCATCATTATACTCATCCATAAAAAGTGTGACCAAATAAATATATTACAACACATCATCGAGGTGGTAAGAAGTACATACACATGTGCGATTCATTCATTATTCTTATGATTGATAAAATGTAGAATATGGTTGTAAAAATATCATAATAACATCATGTAATATATATTATTCATTAGTGATTAATTTAGACTTTAAAAAACTTGTTAAGTGGAAGTCAAGGAAGAAATTAACATGGATGATTTGAAAGTAAAGATTACCTTTTCTTGGGAAAACATATTTTATATCTCCTATTATGTAACGCATTGACAGTAGTTACCCAATGTCGGTGCATTGTTATGTATCTTTGGAATGATCACAGAACATCATGTCTCAAAAGACCGATTAATTTAATAGCCTTGGATGTACTAGATATATTAATACGGTTTACATTACATCATAAAATGGAAAACTACAAAAACATTGTTTCCGTAGAAAACACTAAGATCCCATAGACAATCCCTTCAAGAAAGTCATAATATACTTATTCTCATCCTGGGAAAAAGAAAACATATAAATGGGTGGGATCAGATGCTCAATAAGGATATCAATATAGAGGAATATTTTATAAATAAGCATAAACATTTAAGTCAATGTATAAGACTAAAACAAAGCCTTTTCAACATAAAATTCATCATAATATGGAAAATATAAATCAAAATAATGCCATTTACTTACTCACATGGATATTCTACTAGTAAAATAATCACATGCAATATCAATATCCAATTTCATAATGATGGAATGCGTAATGCCAGACTTTCATAACCACATAGTCAAGGCCTTGTGCCAAGACTACAAATAAAATTTTGTCAGGCCTTGTTCCAAGACACAAGTTTGTCTCATGAGACCTACCGATGCATCGAGGTGCTATAACAAGATCTACCTATCACTTACTAAGTCCAATGCATTCCTCATATGAGAAGTTTGAAACATAACATAAAAATTCGTATTAAAACTAGCATACGAAATGTCAACACATTATCCACAAATCATGAATGGTATTAAAATTGCACATCCACAGTCAAACATAACTCATTCAATACAATATGGAATATTTTATTGTAACAGATTAACCTCAATCGAGAATAATGAAGGATATTTACATAGATGAAAATAACTATCAAAACTATTTGAGATAAATATCCTCTTTTAAGTCACACTATTTGTCAAGAAGTCGTTTTAAAATAGATTTTTGAATCAAAGTGTCCCATACCAGATTGAAACATTTAAAAGGAATTTTAATTTTAAAACTTTAATGACCATATAAATAAATCCATAAAACCATTTTTAAAACATGGACATTAATATGAACGATTTAGAAAAATAAAATTTAAAAACATTTAAAATGATATTTTTTGTTAGAGTTCCTAACCAAAAGAGAGACACATGAATACAAATGATTGAGGTAATAAAAACATTATAATATCATGAGAATAAAGGGATTCATGATATACTATGTCAACTTACATTGGAGACACCATATTAAAAGTGGATTGGTGCATAACAAAAAAAAGTCTCAATGGAATGTAAGATGGGATGAATTAATTTATAAAGACCATATCCTTACGTTAAGGAAAAATCAATGAAATAATTATTTGTGACAAATATAAATACACTCAATATTGTTGGATATTCAGTGTAAATCAATCAGAGGACATTTACACATATTATTGTAAAAACAACACCAATGAATTTGATGTTTAACTCAATAAATAGAGATTGAATTAAAATTACTCTTATCGAGTTCATATCGATTACTTGTGAATTTATAAAAGGATTGATTATGTGTATCAAAGGTATATCCACGAAAAGGGGAGTCTAAATTATGACATAAGAAAATGAATAGTGGAACCACATATAATCTTGGAGTAAAATAATCAATGAAGTTTGCGAAATGTTGAGTGATTGGAAATTGAAATTTTAAATTCACTTATCGATTTGGTAAACTAAAAAACATACACCCATGAAAGAAGGATCATAAAATTAAGATGTATATATCCATAAATTAATGTACATTACAAAATTAATACAATCATGGTTAGTACACACACCACATGCAATAAATAAGTTGTGAATACTGGAAATCTCATGGAATTAAAAGTGAGGTACGAAACCCATTATATTGTATTTTTCCTTGGACGAGGGTAGGTTAAACTCATATATAATGGTGAATTAATTGTTATTAAATTATAAAATAATCATATACATTAATATGATATCATATATGATCTTTTAACATTACTTTGTTAATATTATCATTGTATTATCATCATTTCGGGTGATAACAGGTTCATTTTCCTTTATATTCTTTGTTATGTGAGTCATATTTTTTTGAATGGGATGTATATTATTCATATCCAGAATGATATAATGTCTCTAAAAAATATTTTTAATCATAAAATGAAAAATTAGTATTGAATGTATATGATAAGGAATGAATCTCATCACATTCGTGGAGACGGTAATCTGTATGTACGCACGAGCGACAATATCATTCTTTTGATATTAAAATAATATATAATTGGATGGTATATAATATATGAGGAATCATTATCATGTTATATTTATTATTTACATCAATTACGCATCATTATTATACCCATCAAAATAATAATGTATTGAATAACAATTACACCTCGACCTGGAGATGGTAAGCCGTACGTACGCTCGTATGGTGAAATGTCATTCAAAGGATGGAGAGAATAATTAATATGGTTGTACTATATTTATAATAACATCACAGTATATAGAAGATACTGGAGTTATTAATTTAGAATGGAAACAACAAAGAATTATGAAGTGGAAGAAGAAAGGAACTTGAAAAAGGTGATGAAATATTTTCCTCTTCTTCGGATTCTTACTTTTGATTTCATCAAAAGGGTTCCATAGGATGGATTTCTAACTAAATTAGTGCCTCTAGGATGAAGGGAGGACTGTTGAGAGAGTATTTGGGCGGGGTTTGGCCGAGCCAAATGGCTTTTATGGTGTGAATTATATAGAAGGGAAAGTGCCCTTTTATAAGAGGGGTGAGGGGCAACAAAGGAAAAGCTAGAAATATTATTTTATAATAAACTAATTCTTAGTTTATAATGGCTACATAGTGAATTATTTTAAGGATAAGGTTGGTATGTGTAAAAAAACACTCAACTAATAGGTTTTCGACATGTTTTGGTCACTATATTAACATTTTCTTTTATATTTAACTCTTAATTAAATAATTTGACATTTACCATGTCTCTTTTTATTTTTTATATTATATTGTTAATAAACGTAATATATACATAAAATGGAACCCCAAGAGGTTAATTAATGATACACCTATCATTATAGAAGTCTTTTGGAGGAACATTATATTTTTAGGAATAGAATATCAATTAATAATATAATATTTGTTTTAAACTATTTTATGTCAATTTTGACACTATTTTCTATTTTGTTATTGATAAATTTATAACATCATTATTACTTCTAATAAAATTCATATAACTAACCCTGACATGTCATATTTATATATAAAATTATATTAATTCCTCAAAAGTCTCAAATTACATTTATTTTTATATTTATAATATCAATTATTTTAATATTTCTTTAATACGGTAATTACTACATCATCAATGTGTCCTAAATAAATTTATTTATTTAATGTCTAAAAATTATAAATCAAATTCCATTATATAGGAAATCTTTTTAGCTTTCTTTGGAATATTTATAGTCAAATTTATCATATGTGTAACCCTATATTAAAAAATATTTATTTATTAAACATTGATTTAACTCTTTTAACTCTTCATTGAAATAAATAATAATAAATATTCTAATATAATCCATGTGGACCAAATAGGTCCAGATTTTATTTATAAGGTTTTTTTGGTCGAATAATACATATCCAATAGAATTAGGATATGTGTTAGTGTAACAATAATATCATTTTTACCCTTAACTACACTATTACTTTTAACCATGGTAAATAAAAGTAAAAAAGTTACTAATCACCAAAAAATATTTTTATCATATTTAACCACATTTTACTCCTTTTTATTAACCGCGTCTCTTGGATTTTCAAAATTCCACTAACATTATCGGTAAAATTATGTTTTATGTGAATTTTCAATTGCTCCTAGGAGGTGGGTAAAAGACGATGACAAGTTCATTAAAATTATTATATATCTAAAATTATTATAAACTAACTCCAATGAATTACACTGAACTTATATAGTTATTATGTATCTATTTTGACCTAAAATAAATTTAAATAAAATAAATATTTATTTAAATAAAAATTTGGTTTTAAACTATAACTTAGTGTTTTTCAGTATTCATAAAAAATTTAAAGTTTTTAGAAAAATACCACAACTTCACCCTAAGATAATATAGATATACCAAATCCAAAAATGAAGTCCATTTTTAATGATAAAGTTTATAAAATTTCAAAAAAGTGGGTATAACTATTCATAATGGCTATTATGATGGGTTGTGGTGTGATATAACTCGAAGTTACGTACAACACACTCTACTATTTTATTCAAAGAGAAGCATAATGTGGATTCTTGGGGTGTAACATTCTTTCCCCCTTATGGAAATTGCTTCCTCGCATTTTTTAAAATGGGGATTGGGAACGTAATTGAAAGTCCCACATCGGAAAAAGAGTCAATAAAACTATCTCTTTAAAAGAAAGAAAGATAAGTACAAAGGTCACTTGAGATAACCCATACTAGGATTACATGTAGGGAAACATGGATATGGAAGATAAACTACGTGTTAAGTTTTGATGGAGAGGGATAGAAAACACGACCAGGAGAAAGTTAAAAGCAATAAAATGACAAACTTGTGAGGGGACAAATGGTCATTAGTTTCCTAGTAGGAAAAGTAATCGTACAACATTTTTTTAAGTTACATTTCATAAATTTAAGTAGTTTATAAAGAGATATACTTACTTGTTATGTATAGATTCATTCATTAATAAATTTCTACTACAAACTCATTTTTTTAATCAATGAGTATTCAAGATGACTTGGTCACATCGGAAGAGCTAGAATCAACATCTAGATAATCACATGATTCATAAAGGAAAAAATATATATTTTTTCCTTGTATATAATGATTAATCAAAACCAAAATGGTTAGTAAAAGATCATATGATCCACTAAAAGGATATTCCTTTAGTGAAAGGAACACTAATCTTAATTTCAAAAATTAAACCAATAATCCCCTAATGTAAAATAAATACCATTCAACAAACAATTATCCTTAAATTCCTTCAATATAACCCAACCTAATATTGAAACCCGAAACATAGTTGAATTTGGTTATGTAGTCTTCCATGTTAAATTGTATATCCAAAAGACATCAATTGCTATTAAAGTCACATACATAAAAGTAATTAATCCAATCCCATATTCACTTTTATAGGTTAATCATTTCCATATATAACACAAATCACTATAAATACACAATAAAAACATAGATAAAAATCCACCATTACTCCTCAAATGAAATCTCATAGTATTCTATTTTCCCTAGGCATACAATGTTACCAACAGAGTGAACGTCTTCCAAAATAACATTTATCACAAAATCACCAAATCATTTTCCTATACTAAGGGTATTCATTTGATAAGAAATAATATCCAAAATCAACATATTTTTGATAAATAAAATCATTTAACTAAAAATAATTAGTCACACTAACCAGGGACTTCACCTTGTCTAGTGGTAGGAGATAAATCCCAATCACACTCTAGTTGTCGGTTCGATTCCCATAGCTTTGTCAGACGTGATGGGTTGTCACACGGTCTACGTGTTGTCCTTTTTCAAAAACTATATTTTATAACACTACAAAAATGAAGTAAATTCCTCAAAATAACCATAACATAATTTAACCAACAATGTTTTCTCATACCTTTCATTTTCATCCAAAAATATAATAACATGTAATTTCCTCAATCCCAATAATCATACAATACCAAATGGTTATTTATAACTATATCCACAAGCAAAAATATAATTCTTTCTCAAATATCATTTTCACATGAAAAACTAAAGGGTTACAAATACAAGATAAAATTATTCCAAAGTAAACCCATAAACAAGGATCACTAATACTTTTAAACATTTCTCTAACAATTTATTTACACATAGCTTCTTCTTTGAACCTGAAAATATCCTGTAGAATAGTGAATTCACTCGGATAATGGCCAGGTCCTCTACATTTACGGAAAATGACTGTAAATGGATTCTTTGGACCATTTTTTTCCATAGAACTCTTAATTTTTCCTCGGAAATTCGTTACTTTATTTCCTTCTTTCCCACAAATAATGCATTTCTTTGTTCCATTGAGACACTTTCTTGAGTGTCGCATTCCACATTTCCTACATGATGGTAATTGGATATTCTTTTCTCCAAGGTCTCCACTAGTGGATCTCTTGTCATTCATCACCATTCTCTTCTTTGTTGAGTCCGAGAGTTGGTTAATATATATGTTGTTGATCATATTTTTGGATAACTGATTTGAATTGAACATGATATCTTTTACACCTATCAACATTCCATTTTTCTAGTCATTTCTACCACTGTTCCAACCTTTTACATCATGATCAAAGTTACTATGAATTCCTTGGAATCCAGCCATTGACTAATACCAGAAAACATTGTGTGAGTAACAGTAGTCATAAAATCATTTAGAGAATATCATGATCCCATATTTTCAATTTGAAACACCTTAGGATTAACCAAAGTCATTTATTCTCATCTTATATTAAAATCCTTCAAATCGTTTTGTAATGAAAATGAAATTATCCTAAGCATATCCCCTGGGAGTGTTGTAACCAACAGTGCAGAAAGGCTCATTCTTGTGAACTAGTTCCCATTTGAGTCCAGCTCAAAGTGGTGTTTTTGGGTTTCAACCCCAGGTATGTCTGTGCTAGAGCCGCCTCTACCTGGTTATATTCAGATTGCGATTTACTACTTGGAAAACTCACAAAATCTCTACAACACCAAAATTTTAGGGTGTTCTTCTATAGTAATCCTCAATGTCTATCTTAGGGCTATGTGCTCTAATCATAGTTTATCGAAATCTAGTTTCAACGGTTTCACTAAAATTCCTCTGATACCAACTATAACACCCTGACCCTAGTTACCCAGAGTTGGTTCATTATTACTTATCATTGGAATGGTCGCAAAATATCAAGTCTTGAAAGATCGATTAATTTACTAGCCTTGGAAGTACTTGATAAATTCAAAAGGATTACATTACATCATAAAATGGAAAACAACAACAACATTGTTTCCATAGACAACACCGAGATCCCATAGACTATCCCTGCAGGTCAGTGATAACATACTTCTTCAAATCCCAGGAAAAATAAAACATAAAAAGTGGTGAGCTTATATGCTCAGTAAGGATTAAAATATAACTAAAAATTTCATAAATAAGCATTAAAATTTAAGGCAATGTATAAGACTAAAATAATATCCTTTTCAACATAAACGTCATCATAATATAGAAAATATAAATCAAAATAATTCCATTTACTTACACACATGGATATTTTACTATTCGAATAATCACATGCAATATCAATAGCCACTTTCATAATGATGGAATTCATAATGCCAGACTTTCATAACCACATAGTCAAGGCCTTTTTCCAAGACTACAAATAAGATTTTTTCAAGGCCTCGTGTCAAGAAACTAGTTTGTCTCATGCGACCTACTGATGTATACATGAGCTATAGTGGGCTCCACCCATCATTTACTATTTCCAATTCATTCCTCATATAAAAAGTTTGAAGTATACCATTAACATTCGTATTAAAATTAGTATACGAAATTTCAACACATTATCCATAAATCACAAATTGTATAAAAATAGCACATCCACAGTCAAACATAACTCATTCAATACAATATGGATGATTTTATTGTAAGATATTAACCTTAATCGAGAATAATGAACGATATTTACATAGATGAAAATAATCCTCAAAACTATTTGAGATAAATATCCCCCTTTTTCTTGAAAACATTTAAAAGTTACACTATTTGTCAAGAAGCCGTTTAAATTATATTTTTGAATCAAAGTGTCCCATAACACTATGAAACGTTTAAAATGAATTTTTATTTTAAAACATTAATGTCCATATAAATAAATCCTTAAAAATATTTTTAAACCATGTACATTAATTAGAATGATTTAAAATAATAAAATTTTAAAACATTTAAAATTATATTTTAGTTAGAGTTCCTAAACAAAAGAGTGAGATTTGAATACAAATGATTGAGGTAGTCAAAATATTCTAATATTATGAGAATAATGGGATTGATGATACACTATGTCAAAGTAAATTATATACACAATATTAAAAGTGGATTGGTGCATAACAACAAAGAAGTCTCAATGGAATGTAAGAAGGGATAAATTCCTTTATAATTTTTTTATCCTTAGGTTAAGGATAAATAAATGAAAAAATTATTTTTGAAAAATATAAATACACTCAATATGATTGGATATTCAGTGTAAATCAATCACAAGACATTCACACATATTCTTGTAAAAAAATCACCAGTAAATTAGATGTTTAACTCAATAAATGGAGATTGAGTTAAAATTAATCTTATCAAGATCATATCGATGACATGAGAATTTATCAAAGGAGTGATTATGTGTATAAAATGTTATTCCACATTAAGGGGAGTGTAAATTATGACATAAGAAAATTAATATTGGTTCCACACATAATCTTGGAGTAAAATAATCAATGAAGTATTCATAAAGCCGAATGAGTGGAAATTGAAATTTCAAATTCTCTAATCCATTTGGTAACTTACGAAACATACACCCATGAAAGAAGGATAATACAATTATGATGTAAATACCCATAAATTATAGTATATTACACAATGAATACAGTCATGTGAAGTACACACACCTCATGCAATAAATAAGTGGTGAACAATGGAAATCTCATGGAATTAAAAGTGAGGTAAGAAACCCCTTTGTAAATTTTCCTTGGACTAGGGTAGGTTAAACTCCTTTATAATTGTGAAATAATTTATATTATACTATAAAATAATAATATACATTAATATGTTATCATATATGATATTTTAACGTTTCTTTGTTAATTATATGTTAGTATTATAGTCGCTTAGGTTGTTAACAGATTCGTTTTCCTTTATATTCGTTGTTATGTGAGTAATATTTGTTATGTATGGGATGTATATTATTCATATCAAGGATTATATCAATTTTATAAACATTATTTAAAATTATTAAATGAAAATTAGTCTTGAAAGGATACGATGAGGAATAAATCTCATCGCATTCGTGGAGACGATAATCCGTACGTATGCACGAGCGACAATATCATTATTTTGATATTAAAATAATATATAATTGGATGTTATATCATACATGAAAATATATATCAAGTTATATTTACTATTTAAATAAATTACACATCATTATTATACCCATCCAAATAATAATGTATTGAATAACAATTACACCACGACATAGAGACGATACGCCATACCTACGCACGTATGGTGACATGTCATTCAAAGGATATATATAGTAATGAATATGGTTGCACCATATTTATAATAACATCACAGTATATAGAATATAATGGAGTAATTATTTTAGAATGGAATCAATAAAGAACGAGTAAGTGGAAGAAGAAAGGAACTTGAAAGAGGTGATGAAATATTTGCCCCTTCTTCGGGTTCTTTATTTTGATTTGATCAAAACAGTTCCATAGGTTGGATTTATGAATAAAGGAGTGCCTCTAGTATGAAGGAAGGAAATTTTAGAGTATTTGGGTATGGGTTGTCTGATCCAAATGTCTTTTAAGGTGTTGATTAGAGAGAATGGTAAGTGCCCTTTTATAAGAGTGGTGAGGGGCACCTTAGGAAAATCTAGAAATATTATTTTATAATAAAATAATTTTCGGTTACTAATGGATAAAAAGTATATTATTTAAATGATAAGGTGGTTATGGGTCGAAAAACACTCATCCAATAAATTTTAGACAGGTTCTGGTCACTATATTAACCATATCTTCTATATTTAACTCTTAGTTAAATAGTTTGACATTTACCAAGTATCTTTGAATTTTTATATTATATGGTTGATAAACAAACTATATAAATCCAAGAGAATACCAAGTGGTTCATTAATGATAAATCTATCATTATATAAGACTTTTGGATGAACCTATGAATTTTAGGAATAAAATATCAATTAATAATATAATATTTGTTTTAAAAACTATTTTATGTCAATTTTGACACTAGCTGATATTTTATTTTATCTATATTCATACAAGCATTAATACTTCTAAAAAATCATATAACCAAATATAACATGTCATATTAACCTAAAAAATTATTGTAATTTATAAAAAGTCTCAAATTAAATTTATTTGGATATTTATAATATCAATTATTTTAATATTTCATTAATATGGTAATTAATGCATCATCATTATGTCATAAATAAATATATTTATTTAATGTCTAAAAATTATAAATAAAATACCATTGTGTAGGAAATATTTTTATATTTCTAATGAATATTTATAGTTGAATTTATCTGATGTGTAACCCTATATTAAATTTTTTTTAGTTATTAAAAATTGATACAACTCTTTTAACTCTTCTTAGAATTAAATAAAAATAAATGTCCTAATCTAATTAAAGTGGAACAAATAGGTTCATATTTTTTCCTAAAGTTTTTTTGGTCTAATTATACTTATCCAATAGAATTAGGACAAGTGTTAGGGTAATAATAATTTCATTTTTACCCTTAATTACCCAATTTTCTTTTAACCGTGGTAAATAAACGTAAAATGTTACTATTTACCAAACATTATTTTTATCTTATTGAACCACAATTTACCCCTTGATATTAACCATGTCTCTCGGATTTTCTGAATTCTAGTCACATAAGTGGTAAAATTATGTTTTATGTGAAATTGCAAATTATTCAAGGAGGTGGGTAAAAGACGATGAAAAGTTCATTAAAATTTTTATATATATAAAATTATTATCCACTAACTCCAATGAATGAAATTGGACATATATATGTATTATGTATCTATTTTTACCAAAAATAAATTTAAATAAAATAAATAAAAATTCGGTTTTAATCTATAACTCCGTGTTTTTCACAATTCATAAAAAATTGAATGTTTTCGGAAAAATACCAAAAATTCTCCCTAAGCTAATTTTGATATTCCGAATCCAAAAATGAAGTCCAATTTGAATGATAAAATTTTTAAACTTCCAAAAATGGGTATTACTATTCATAACTGTTTGTTTGATTGGATGAGGTGTGTTAGAACTCGAAGTTGTGTACAACACATGCTAATGTTTTACTCAAAGAGAAGAATATTATTGAATCTTGGGGTGTTACATTCTTCCCCCGTTTTGTAAATTGCATCCTCACAATTTTTAAAATTGGGCTTGGAAACATAATTGAATGTCCCACATCGGAAAAATAGTCAATAAAACTATCTATTTAAAACAAATAAAGATAAGTACAAAGGTCACCCGAGATAACCCATACTAGGATTCCATGTAAGAAAACATGGATATGGAAGATAAACTAAGTGTTAAGTTCTAATGGAGTGGGATATAAAACATGATCAGGTGAAATTTAACAACAAGAAAACCACAAACTTATAATGGGACAAACGATCATTAGTTTCCGAGTAGGAAATTAAATAAACAACTTTTTTTAAGTTACATTTCATAATGATAAAAAATATTTAAAGAGATATAATTCATTTTTAAGTAGAGTTTCATTATTTAATAAATTTCTACTACTAACTCATTTTTTTAAATGATGATTATTCAAGATGACATGGTAACACCAGATGAGCTAGAATCAACTTCTAGAGAATTTAATGATTCACAAAGGATATACTATATATTTACCTTGTTATTAGAGATTAATCAAAACCAAAATGGTTAGTACTCGATCAGATGATCCACCAAAAGGATATAACTTTTGAGAAATAAACACTAATCTTAATTTCTAAAATTAAACCAATAATACCCCAATGTTAAATAAATACAATTCAATAAACAATTTTCCTTACATTCCAAAAATATAATCCAAAATAATATTGAAACCCAAAACATATAAGAATTTGGTTATGTATTCTTCTATGTTAAATTGTATCTCCAAATGACATCCACTACTCTTAAAGTCACATACTTAAAAGTAATTAATCCATTCCCATATTCTCCATTATAGGTTAATCATTTCCTTATATAACCCAAATAACTATAAATCCACAAAAAAAACATTGATAAAAATCCACCAGTACACCTCAAATGAAATCCCATTATATTCTATTTTCCTTAGGCATATAGTATTCCCAAGAGATCAAATGGCTTCCAAAATAACATTTGTCACATAATCACCCAATAATTTTCCTATAATAAGGGTATTCATTTGATAATACATAAGTTCCCAAATAAATTTATTATTGATCAATAAAATAATTTAACTAAAAATAATTAGTCACACTAACCAGGGACTTCACGTAGTCCAGTGGTAGGCAATAAATCCCAATCGCACTCTGGTTGTGGGTTAGAGTCCCATAGCTTTGTCCAACGTGATGGGTTGTCACACTGTCTGTGTGTTTTCCTTATTCAAAAAATATATTTTATAACATTAACAAAATGAGATAAATTTCTCAAAATAACCATAACATTATTTAACCACAAATGTTATCTCATACCTTTAATTTTCATCCCAAAATATAATAACATGTAATTTCCTAAAACCTGATGATCATATAAAAACAAATGGTTATATATAACTATATCCACAAGAGAAAATATAATTATTCATCAAATATCATTTTCACATGAAAAACTACAGGGTTAGAAATACAAGATAAAATTATTCCAAAGTAATCCCATCAACAAGGAGAACTAATACTTTTAAACATTTCTCCAACCATTTATTTCCACATAGCTACTTCTTTGACCAAGAAAATATCCTATAGAATAGGGCATTCTCTCAGGTAATGGCCAGGTCCCCTATATTTAATGAAAATGACTATAAATGGATTCTTGGGACCATTTTTATTTTCTTCTATAGTTATCATCATTTTTCCTCATCAACTCTTTACTTTATGTCCTTATTTCCCACAAGTAAAGGATTTCATTGTTCTATTGAGACACATTCCTAAGTGACTCCTTCCACATTTCCTATATGATGAAAATTGAGGAATATTTTCTCTATGGTCTCCATTGCTGGAGCTCTTTCCATTCATCACCTTTATCTTCTTTTTTTGACTCCGAGAGTTGGTTAATATATATGTTGTTGATCATATTTTTGGAATAATGATTTGGTATGAACACAATCTCTTTTACGCCTATCAATATTCCATTTATTTTCACATTTCCACCATTGTTACCACCTTTTACGTCATTCTCAAAGCTACTATGACTTCATTGGAATCTATCCATTGACTAAAACCAGAAAGCATTGTGTGACTAACCGTAGTCATAAAATCATTTAACGAATATCTTGAAACCATATTTTTAATTTGAAATTCCTTAGTATTAACCAAATTCATTTATTATCATCTTATATTAAAATCCATCAACTCTATTTATAATGAAAATGAAATTGTCCTAAGAATATCCCCTGGGAGGGTCGTAACCAATAGTGAAGCAAGGCCTATTTTTGTGCACAAGTTCCCTTTAGAGTCTAGCTCAAAGAGGTGTTTTTTGGTTTTACCCCTAGGTACATCTGTGCCAGAGCCACCTCTACCAACTCATATCCTGAAAGGGATGTACATCTTGGAAAACTCACAAAATCGTTACAACACCAAAATTTTACGAAGTTCTTCTATAATAATCCTCAAAGTCAATCTTAGGGTTGTGTGCTCTAATCAAAGTTTATTTAAATCTTTATTCCATGATATGTACTAAACTTCCTCTGATACAAATTTTAAAGTCCAGACCATAGTTACCCAGAGTTGGTGCATTATTACGTATCATTGGCATGATCACAAAAGATCATGTCTCAAAAGACCGACTAATTTAGTATCTTTTAAAGTACTAGATACATTCGTAAGGTTTACATTGCATCATAAAATGGAAAACTACAAAAACATTGTTTCTATAGACAACACTGAGATCTCATAGACTATCCCTGCAGGTGTGTCATAATAAACTTCTTCGCATCCTTGGAAAAATAAAACATCGAAAGGGGTGAGCTCAGATGCTCAGTAAGGATAACAATATTACAGAAACTTTTAATAAATAAGCATAATCATTTAAGCCAATGTATAACAGTAAAACAAAATCCTTTTCAACATAAACATCATCATAATATGGAAAATATAAATCAGAATAATTCCATTTACTTACACACATGGATATTCTACTAGTCGAATAATCACATGAAATATCAATAGACACTTTCATAATGATGGAATGCATATTTCCAGACATTCATAATGACATAGTCAAACCATTGTGCCAAGACAAGAGATAAGAATTTGGCAAGGCCTGGTTCCAAGACACTAGTTTGTCTCATGAGACCTACCGATGCATCGATGAGCTATAGCGGGCTCGACCCATCACTTACTATGTCCAATGCATTCCACATATGAAATGTTTGAAACATAACATAAACATTCATTTTATAACTTGTTTACCAAATGTCAACACATTATCCACAAACCATGAATGGTAAAAAAATATCCCAACCACAGTAAAAAAAAACTCATTCAATTCAATATGGAAGATTGTATTTTAACATATTAACCTCAATTGAGATTAATGCACGATATTTACATAGATGAAAATAATCATCAAAACTGTTTGAGATAAATATCCCCATTTTTCTTTAAAACATATAGAAGTCACACTATTTGTCAAGAAGCCGTTTAAAAATAGATTTTCGAATCAAAGTATCCCATTACACATTGAAACATTTAAAAGGAATTTTAATTTTAAAACTTTAATGTCCTTATAAATAAATCTTTAAAACCATTTTTAAAACATTGACATTAATGAGAACAATTTAGAATAATAAAAATTTAAAACATTTAAAATGATATTTTAGTTATAGTTCCTAACCAAAAGAGAGACACTTGAATAAAAATGATTGATGTAATAAAAAATTTATAATATCATGAAAATAAAGGGATTCATGATATACAATGTCAAAGTACATTATATACACCGTATTAAAAGTGTAATGGTGCATAATAACAAAGAAGGCTAAATGGAATGTAAGTTGGGATGAATTCATTTATAAAGACCATATTATTAGGTTAAGGATAAATCAATGAAATAATTATGTGTGACAAATATAAATACACTAAATATGATTTTATATTCAGTGTAAATCAATCAGAGGACATTCACACATATTCTTGTAAAAACAACACCAATGAATTGGATGTTTAACTCAATAAATGGAGATTGAGTTAAAAATTTTCTTATCAAGTTCATATCGATGAATTGAGAATTTATGAAAAGATTTATTATGTGTATGAAAAGTGTACCCATAGAAAGGGGAGTGGAAATTATGAAATACGAAAATTAATAGTGATTCCACACATAATCTTGGAGTAAAATTATCAATGAAGAATGCATAAAGCCAAATGAGTGGAAATTGAAATTTCAAATTCCCTTATTGATTTGGTAACTTACGAAACATACACCCATGAAAGAAGGATCATAAAATGATGATGTAAATATCCGTAAATTTATTTATATTTCAAAATTAATACAATCATTGGATTTACACACACCACATGCTATAAATAAGTGGTGAACAATGGAAATCTCACGGAATTAAAAGTGAGGTAAGAAACCACATACTTTGTGATTTTTCCTTGGTAGAGGGTAGTTTAACCTATTATATAATGGTTAAATAGTTTTTATTAAATTATAAAAGAATCATATACATTAATATGATATCATATATGATTTTTTAACATTGCTTTTTTAATAATAACTTAGTATTATCATCGTTTCGGGTGTTAACAGATTCGTTTTCCTTTATATTATTTGTTATGTGAGTCATATTTGTTGTGGATTGGATGTATCTTATTCATATCCAGAATTATATCAAGTCTCAAAATATAATATTTAATCATAAAATTTAAATTATTCTTGAATGGATAGGATGAGGAATGAATCTTAACACGTTCGTGGAGACGGTAATCCATACATACGCAAGAGAGATAATATCATTCTATTGATATTAAAATAATATATAATTGGATGGTATATCATATATGAAGAATAATTATCATGTTTTATTTATTATTTCCATCAATTGCACATCATTATTATACCCATCTAAATAATAATGTATTGAATAACAATTACACCACGACGTGGAGACGGTAAGCCGTACGTACACACGTATAGTGATAAGTCATTCAAAGGATGGATAGAATAATGAATATGGTTGTACCATATTTATAATAACTTAAAAGTATATATTAGATACTGGAGTTATTATTTTATAATGGAAACATCAATGAAAGTTGAAGTGGAAGAAGAAAGGAACTTGAAAGAGGTGATGAAATATTTACCTCTTCTTCGGGTTCTTCGTTTTGATTTGATCAAAAGGGTTCCTTAGGATGGATTTATAACTAATGGAGTTCCTATAGGATTAAGGTAGGACATTTTATAGAGTATTTGGGTGGGGTTTGGCCGAGGAAAATGGCTATGAATGTGTGAATTAGAGAGAAGGGAAGTTCCCTTTTATAAGAGGGGTGAGGGGCAACTTAGGAAAACCTAGAAATATTATTTTATAATAAAATAATTTTCAGTTTCGGATGGCTCAAAAGTGTATTATTTAAAGAATTTTGTGGGTATGGGTCTAAATCCATTCAGCCAATAGGTTTTAGACATGTTTTTGTCACTATATTAACCTTATCTTTTATATTTAACTCTTGGTTATATAGTTTGACATTTACCATGTCTCTTTGTATTCTGATATTATATGGTTAATCAAATTACTATATAATTTCAAGAATAACCAAAGTGGTTCAATAATTATACACCTATAATTATATATGTATTTTGGATGAACAATTTATATTTAGGAATAGAATATCAATTAATAATATAATATTTGTTTAAAATACAATTTTATGTCAATTTTGACACTATTTGGTATTTTGGTTTTTCTAAATTTATAACAGCATTATTACTTCTAATAAAAATAATCTAACCAAACCTAAAAATTCATATTACCCTTTAAAATTAGTTTAATTCATAAAAAGTCTCAAATTACATTTATTTGGATATTTATAATATCAATTATTTTAATATTTCATAAATACAGTAATTACTGCATTATCATTGTGTCAGAAATAAATTTATATATTTAATAACTAAAAATTATAAATAAAATACCATTATGTGGGAAATCTTTTTAGCTTTATAATTAATATTTATAGACGAATTTATCATATGTTTAACCATATATTAAAATTTTTTTATTTATTAATCATTGATTTAACTCTTTTAACTCTTCATTGAATTAAATAATAATAAATGTCCTAATCTAATCCAAGTGGACCAAATAGCTTCACATTTTATTCCTAAGGTTTCTTTTGGTTTAATTATACTTGTCCAACAGAATTAAAATATGTGTTTGGGTAACAATAATATCATTTTACCCTTAATTACCCTATTTACTTTTAATCGTGGTAAATAAAACTAAAAGAAACTATTCACCAAAAATTATTTTTATCTTATTAAACCACATTTTACTCCTTTATATTAACTGTGTCTTGAGTATTTTCTAAATTCCACTCATAGAATCCATAAAATTATGTTTTATGTGAATTTGCAAATTCTCTATTGAGATGTGTAAAAGACGATGAAAAGTTCATTAAAATTTTTATATATCTAAAATTATTATAAACTAAATCCTATGAATTAAATAGAAATTATATATCTATTATATATCTATTTTCACCTGAAATAAATTTAAATAAAATAAAAAATTATTTAAATAAAAAATTGGTTTAAACTATAACTTAGTGTTTTTCACTTTTCATCAAAAATTGAAAGTGTTCAGAAAAGTACCAAAAATTCACCCTAATCTTATTTCAAGATTTTGAATCCAAAAATGAAGTCAATTTTGAATGATAAAATTTATAAATTTTTTAAAAATGGGTATTACTATTCATAACGACTAGTTTGATTGGTTGTGGTGTGTCAGAACTCAATGTTTCATACAAAAAACGTTATTAGTTTATTCATGGAGAAGCATATTGTGGAGGATTGGGATGTTACATTCTTCCCCCTAATTGAAATTTCATCCTCGCAATTTTTAAAATTAGGCTTGGGAACATAATTGAAAGTCCCACACTGGAAAAAGAGTCAATAAAACTATCTCTTTAAATGAAAGAAAGAGAAGTACAAAGGTCACCCTAAAAAACTCATACTAGGATTCCATGTAGGAAAACAAGGATATGGAAGATAAATTAAGTGTTAATTTCTGGTGGAGGTGGATAGAAAACATGACTAGGAGAATGTTAACAATAAGAAAACCACAATCTTGTGATGGGACAAACGGTCTATAGTTTCCTAGTAGGAAAAGAAAACTGACAACATTTTCTTATGTTACATTTCATAAAGATAAGGAATTTATAAAGCAATACACTTTATTTTTATGTAGAGTTTCATTCTTTAATAAATTTCAAATACTAACTCATTTATTTAAATGATGAGTATTCAAGATGACTTGGTCACATCGGAAGAGCTAGAATCAACTTCTAGAGAATCACTTGACTCACAAAGGATAAAATATATTTTTACCTTATCTTTAGAGATTAATCTAAACCAAAATGGTTTGTACAAGATCAGATGATCCACCAAAAGGATATTCCATTAGAGAAAGAAACACTAATTTTAATTTCTAAAATTAAACCAATAATACCCCGATGTTAAATAAATACCATTCAATAAACAATTATCCTTAAATTCTTTCATCATAATCCAAACTAATATTGAAACACAAATCTTAGACGAATTTTGTTTTGTAGTCTTCCTTATTAAATTGTATCTTTAAATGACATCAACTACTCTTAATGTCGCATACATAAAAGTAATTAATCCAATTACATATTCTATATTATAGGTTAATCATTTCCATATATAACCCAAATCACTATAAATCCACAATAAAAACATAGATAAAATTCCACCATTACTCTCCAAATGAAATCCCATAGTATTCTATTTTCCATAGTCATATAGTGTTCCCAATAGAGCGAACGTCTTCCAAAATAACATTGATCACTTAATGACTAAATCATTTTGCTATATTAGGGGTATTCATTTGATAAGACATAAGATTCCAAATCAACTTATTATTGATCAATAAAATATTTTTACTAAAAATAATTAGTCACACTAACCAGGGACTTCATGTAGTCCAGTGGTAGGCTATAAAAACAAATTTCACTCTAGTTGTGGGTTCGATTCCCACAGCTTTTTCTGACGTGATGGGTTGTCACACGGTCTGCATGTTGTCCTTTTTCAAAAACTATATTTTATATCATTATGAAATTGAAATAAATTTCTCAAAATAACCATAACATAATTTAACCACAAATTTTATCTTATACCTTTCATTTACTTCCAAAAATATAATAACTTGTAATTTCCTCAAACCTAATGATCATATAAAACCAAATGGTTATTTATAACTATATACACAAGAGAAAATACAAATTTTCCTCAAATATCATTTTCACATGAAAAACTACAGGGTTACAAATACAAGAGAATATTTTTCCAAAGTAATCCCATCAACAAGGAGCACTAATATTTTTAATAATTTCTCTAACCATTTATTTCCACACAGCTTCTTCTTTGACCATGAAAATATCCTATAGAAAAGGTCATTCACTCGGGTAATGTCCAGTTCCCCTACATTTACTACAAATGACTGTAAATGGATTCTTGGGACCATATTTATTTTATTCCATAGTACTCATCATTTTTCCTGAGAAATTCTTTATTTTTTGTTTTTTATTCCCACGGGTAAAGCATTTCATTGTCACATTGTGACACATTCCTGAGTATCTCCTTCCACATTAACCACATGATGGAAATTGAGGAATCTTTTCTCCATGGTCTCTAATACCAGAGCTCGTTTCATTCATAAAATTTCTCTTCTTTTTTGAGTACAGGAGTTGGTTAATATATATGTTGTTGATCATATTTTTGGAAAACTTATTTGGCATGAAAATGATATCTTTTCTGCCTATCAACATTCCATTTCATTTCTCATTTCCACCACAGTTCCCACCATGTAAATCATGCTCAAAGCTACTATGACTTTCTTGGAATCAAGCCATTGACTAAAACTAGAAAGCATCGTGTGAGTAATAGTAGTCATAAAATCATTTAGAGAATATCATGACACCATATTTTCATTTTGAAACACCTTTGGATTAAACAAAGTCATTTATTCTCTTCTTATATTAAAATTCTTCAAATCAGTTTGTAAAGAAAATGTAATTATCATATGAATATCCCCTTGGAGTTTCATAACCAAGAGTGCAGTAAGGCCCGTTTTCGGGCACCAGTTCCAGTCAGAGTCTAGCTCAAAGCAGTGTTTTCGGGATTTACCTCTAGGTACATCTAGGCCAGAGCTGCCTCTACCTGCTCGTATCCAGACAGGGATGTATTTCTTGTAAAACTCACAAAATCTCTACAATACAGAAGTTTTAGGAAGTTCATCTATACCAATCCTCAATGTCTATCTTAGGGCTAGGTGTTTTAATTAGAGTTAATCTAAATCTAGTTTCCAAGGTTTGTACTGAACTATCTCCAATACCAATTGTAATGCACCAACCCTAGTTACCCCGAGTCAGTGAATTATTATGTATCATTGGAATGATCACAAAAATCATGTTTCAAAAGACTGATTAATTTAGTAGCCTTTGAAGTACTATATACATTCATAAGGTTTACATTACACCATAAAATGGAATACTACAACAATAGTGTTTCCATAGACAATACTGATATCCCATAGACTATCCCTGCAGATAATTCATAATATACTTCTTCGCATCCTGGGAAAAATAAAACATAGAAAGGGGTGAGCTTAGATGCTCAGTAAGGATAACAAAATATCAGAAACTTTCATAAATAAGCACAAACATTAAAGACAGTGTATAAGAGTAAAACAAAAGCCTTTTCAACATAAACGTCATCATAATATGGAAAATATAAATCAAAATAATGTCATTTAATTACTCACAAGGATATTCTACTAGTCGAATAATCACATGCAATATTAATAGCCACTTTTAATAATGATTGAATTCATAATGCCAGACTTTCATAACCACATTGTCAAGGCCTTGGGCCAAGACTACAAATAGGATTTCTTCAAGGCCTTTTGAAAATACACTAGTTTTTTTCACGAGACCTACAAATGCATCGAGGAGCGATAGTGGGCTACACCCGTCACTTACTAAGTCCAATTCATTCCTCATCTGAATTTTTTGAAACATAACATAAACATTCACATTAAAACTCGCATACGAAATGTCAACACTTTATCCACAAACCATGAATGGTATAAAAATAGCACATTCACAGTCAAACATTACTCATTCAATACAATGTAGAATATTTTATTATAACATATTAACCTCAATCAAGAATAATGAAGTATATTTACATAGATGGAAATAATCATCAAAACTATTTGAGATAAACATCCCCCTTTTCTTGAAAACATTTAAAAGTCACATAATTTATCAAGAAGCTGTTTAAAAATAGATATGTGAATCAAAGTTCCCCATAACACTTTGAAACTTTTAAAAGGAATTTTAAATTTAAAATTTTAATGTACATATAAATAAATCCTTAAACCCATTTTTAAAACATGGACATTAATGAGAACGATTTAGAATAATTTTTTTTAAAACATGTAAAATGATATTTTAGTTATAGTTCCTAACCAAAAGAGAGACACTTGAATAAAAATGATTGAGGTAATGAAAACATTATAATATCTTGAGAATAAAGGGATTAATGAAATATGATGTCAAAGTAAAATATATACACTATATTAAAAGTGGATTGGTGTATAACAATATAGAAGTCCCAATGGAATGTAAGATGTGATGAATTCCTTTATAAAGACTGTATCCTTTTTTTAAAGGTTGGGGTTGAACCCTCAATTTATTATTAAAGAAAAGACCTCTTTAGAGGGTAGAGGGAGACCCAATACATAGCTCGAAGGCCCAAGTCCAAGTTTCCTGAATAATAGGCTTGAAATCACATTTTTTTCCCAAAGGACCCCTCAGTGAACAGTACTACTACAGTAACCCACGCAGCTACAATACCTGCTACAGTACCCACCGCCGCTACAGTATCCTGCAACAGTTCCTCTTCCACTACAGTTCCACCACTGCTACAGTATCTACTACAATACCCATCTACAGTACCCCCGGAGACTCATCTCTACCCGGATTTGAACCCGGGTCTTTTGGATGCCAAGCAGGAGCCTGTACCACTTGGGTACATGCTCCTTGGCTATTAAGACCATTTCCTTAGGTTAAGGATAAATCAATGAAATAACAATGTGTTACAAATATAAATACACTCAATATTATTGTATATTCAGTGTAAATCAATTAGAGGACATTAACACATATTCTTGTAAATACAACACTAATAAATTGAATGTTTAACTGAATAAATGGAGATTGAGTTAAAAGTACTCTTATCAAGTTCATATCGATGACTTGAGAATTTATCAAAGGAGTGATTATGTGTATCAAAAGTATATCCATAGAAAGGGTAGATGAAATTATGATATATAAAAATGAATATTGGTTCCACACATAATCTTGGAGTAAAATAATCAATGAAGTATTCGTAAAGCTGAATGAATTGAAATTGAAATTTCAAATTCCCTTATCGATTTGTGAACATATGAAACATAAAACCATGAAAGAAGGATCCTAAAATTATTATGTAAATATCCATAAATTAATTTATATCACACAATGAATAAAATCATGGGCAGTATACACACCACATGCAATTAATAATTGGTGAACAATGGAAATCTCATGGAATTAAAAGTGTGGTAAGAAACCCCTTACATTTTACTTTTTCCTTGGTCGAGGGTAGGTTAACCTCCTATATAATAGTGAAATAATTGTTATTAAATTATAAAAGAATCATATACATTAATATGATATCATATATGATCTTTTAACATTACTTTGTTAATAATTTTTTAGTATTACCGTCGTTGCGGGTGTTAATGGATTCGTTTAACTTTATATTCTTTGTTATGTGAATCATATTTGTTATGGATGGGATGTATCATATTCATATCCAAAATGATATCAAGTATATGAACATTATTTTTAATCATCAAATGATAATTAGTATTGATTGGATAAATGAGGAATGAATCTCATCGCGTTCGTGGAGACGGTAATCCGTACATACGCACGAGCGCCAATATCATTATTTTGATATTAAAATAAAATATAATTGGATGTTATATCATATATGAAGAGTCATTATCATGTTATATTTATTATTTAATTCAATTAAACATCATTATTATACCCATCCAAATAATAATGTATTGAATAACAATTACACCATGACGTGGATACGGTAAGCCGTACGTACGCACGTATGGTGACATGTCATTCAAAGGATGGATAGAATAATGAATATGGTTGTACCGTATTTATAATAACATCAAAATATATAGAAGATTATGGAGTTATTATTTTATATTGGAAATAACAAATAAAGAGGAAGTGGAAGACGAAAGGAACTTGAAAGAGGTGATGAAATATATACCTCTTCTTCAGGTTCTTCCTTTTGATTTGATCAAAATGGTTCCATAGGATGGATTTTGACTAAAGGAGTGCTTATAAAATGAAGGTAGGATAGTTGAGAGAGTATTTTGGTAGGGTTTGGCCGTGCCAAATGGCTTTGAATGTGTGAATTAGAGAGAAGGGGAAGTGCCCTTTTATAAGAGGGGTGAGGGGAACCTTAGGAAAAGCGAGAAATGTTATTTTATAATAAAATCATTTTCGATTTCTAATGGCTCAAAAGTGGATTATTTATAGGATAAGGTGGGTATGGGTCGAAAACCACTCATCCAATAGTTTTTAGACATGTTTTGGTCACTATATTAACCTTATCTTTTATATTTAACTCTTAGTTAAATAGTTTGACATTTACCACGTCTCTTTGTATTTTTATATTATATGGTTAATAAACATACTATATACTTCCAAGAGAACCCCAAGTGGTTCATTAGTGATACAAATATCATTATATAAGTCTTTTGGATGATCCTTAGATTTTTAGGAATAGAATATCAATTAATAATATAATATTTGTTTTAAAAACTATTTTAAATCAATTTTGACACTATTTCGTATTTTGTTTTTTCTAAATTCCTAACAGCATTATTACTTCTAACAGAATTCATCTTACCAACCCTAACATGCCATATTAACCTATAAAATTAGTGTAATTCAAAAAAACTCTCAAATTACATTTATTTGGATATTTATAATATCAATTATTTTAATATTTCATTAATATGGTAATTACTGCATCATTATTGTGTCATAAATAAATTTATTTATTTAATGTCTACAAATTATAAATAAAATACCATTATGTTGGACTATTTTTATCTTTATAATGAATATATATATATATTCTAATTTATCTTATTTGTATCCCAATATTAAAAATGTTTTAGTTATTAAACTTTGATTTAACTCTTTTAACTCTTCTTTGAATTAAATAATAATAAATGTCCAAATCTAATCTATGGGGACCAAATAGGTTCATATTTTATTCCGAAGGTTTTTTTGGTCGAATAATACTTATCCAATAGAATTAGGACATTTATTAGGGTAATAATAATATAAGTTTTAACCTTAATTACCCTATTTACTATTAACCGTGGTAAATAAAATTAAAAAGTTACTATTCACAAAAAAAATTATTTATTTCATATTGAACCACATTTTACTCCTTGATATTAATCATGTCTCTTAAATTTTCTAAATTCCACTCACAGAAGTGGTAAAATAATGTTTTATGTGAATTTGCAAATTTTCCTAGGAGGTGGGTAAAAGACGATGAAAAGTACAACAATTCTTTTATATATCTAAAATTATAATAAAATCACTCCAATGAGTTACATTGAACGTATATAGGTATTATGTATCTATTTTTACCTAAAATAAATTTAAATAAAACAAATAAATATATAAATAAAAATTCGTTTTTAAATTACAGCTTATTGTTTTTCACTATTCATCAAAAATTGAATGTTTTCAGAAAAATACAAAAAATTCACCCTCAATTAATTTTGATATTCTGAATCCAAAAATGAAGTCCATTTTTAATGATAAAATTTATAAAATTTCAAAAATTGGGTTATACTATTCATAACGGCTAGTTTGATTTATTGTGGTGTGTTATAACTCAAAGTTTCCTACAACACACGCTACTATTTTATTCAAAGAGAAGTGTACTGTGGAAGCATCGAGTGTTACATTTTTCCCCATTTAGGAAATTGATTCCTCTCAATTTTTAATATTGGGCTGGGGAACATAATTGAAATACCCAGATCGGAAAAACAGTCAATAAAACTATCTCTTTAAAACATAGAAAGAGAATTACAAAGGTCACCCGAGATAACCCATACTATGATTCAATGTAGGAAAACATGGATACAGAAGATAAATTATGTTTTATGTTCTAATGGAGAGGGATAGAAAAAATGATCAAGAGAATGTTAACAACAAGAAAACCACAAACCTGTGATGGGATAAACAGCCATTAGTTTTCCAGTAGGAAAAATAAACGGACAATGTTTTTTTATGTCACATTTCATAAAGATAAGGAATTTATAAAGAGATATACTTGTATTTTAAGTAGAGATTCATACTTTAATAAATTTCAACTACTAACTCATTTTTTTAAACGATGAGTATTCAAGATGACTTTGTCACACCAAAAGATCTAGAATCAACATATAGAGAATCACATGATTCACTAATGATAAACTATTTATTTACTCTGTCTTTAGAGATTATTCAAAATCGAAATGGTTAGTATAATATCATATGATCCATCAAAAGGATATTCCTTTAAATAAATAAACACTAATCTTAATTTCTAAAATTAAACCAATAATACCACAATGTTAAATAAATAACCTTCAATAAATAGTTATCCTTAAATTCCTTTAATATAATCCAAACTAATATTGAATCCAAAAACATTGAAGATTTTGGTTATGTAGTCTTCCATGTTAAATTGTATCTCTAAATGACATCAACTACTCTTAATGATACATAGTTAAAAGTAATTAATACAATCCCATATTCTCTATTATAGGTTAATCATTTCCATATGTAACCCTAATCACTATAAATCCTCAATAAAAACATAGATAAAAACCCACCATTACGCTTCAAATAAAATACCATAGTATTCTATTTTCCTTAAGAAAATAGTGTTCCCAATAGAGAGAACCTCTTCCAAAATAACATTTATCACTTAATAACCAAATCATTTTCTTATACTAAGGGTATTCATTTGATAATACCTAAGATTACATGTCAACTTATTATTGATCAATAAAATAAATTAACTAAAAATAATTAGTCACACTATCCAGGGACTTCATGTAGTCAAGGGGTATGCGATAAATCCCAATCGCACTCTGGTTGCGGGTTCGATTCCCACAGCTTTTTCTGATGCAACGGGTTGTCACAAGGTCTGCATGTTGTCCTTTTTAAAAAAATATATTTTATAACATTACAAAAATGAGATAAACTTATCAAAATAACTATAAAATAATTTAACCACAAATTTTACCTCAAACATTGAATTTTCATTCCAAAATATAATAACTTGTAATTTCCTCAAACCTAATGATCATATAAAACCAAATTTTTATTTGTAACTCTATCCACAAGAGAAAATATAATTATTCCCCAAATATCATATCCACATGACAAACTGTAGGGTTAAAAATACAATATAAAATTATTCCAAAGTAATCCCATAAAAAAGGAGCACTAATACATTTAAACATTTCTCCAACCATTTATTTCCACATAACTTATTCTATGTCGAGGAAAATATCCTATAGAATCAGGAATTCACTCGGGTAATGGACAAGTCCCCCACATTTACAGAAAATGTCTATAAATTGATTCTTGGGACCATTTTTATTTTATTCTATAGTACTCTTTATTTTTTCCTTGGAAATTCATTACATTATATCCAATTTTCCCACACGTAAAGCATTAATTTTTTCTATTCATAAACTTTCCTGAGTGTCTCCTTCCACATTTCCTACATGATGGAAATTGAGGATTATTTTCTCCACGGTATCCATTACTGGAGCTCTTTTTAGTCATCATATTTCTTTTATTTATTGAGTCTTGGAGTTGGTTAATATATATTTTGTTGATCATATTTGTTGGAAAAATGATTTTTCATGAACACGATATCTTTTACGACTATCAACAATATATTTTGTTTCTCATTTCCTCCATCATTACCACCTTGTACATCATGCTCATAGCTACTATAACTTCTTTGGATTCCTTCCATTGACTAAAATGAGAATGCATTGTGTGAGTAATAGTAGTCATAAAATCATTTATAGAATATCATGACACCATATTTTCAATTTGAAACACCTTAGGATTAAAAAACGTCGTTTTTTCTTATCTTATATCAAAATCTGTCAAATCGGTTTGTAAAGAAAATGTAATTATCCTAAGAATATCCCCTTGGAGTGTCATAACCAAGAGTGCAGCAAGTCTCGTTTTCATGTACCAGTTCCCGTTTGATTATAGCTCAAAGAGGTGTTTTCAGGTTTTACCCCTAGGTACATCTTTTCCAGTACCGCCTCTACCATCTCGTTTCCAGACAGAGATGTATTTCTTAGAAAACTCACAAAATCTCAACAATACCAAAATTTTAGAAAGTTATTCTATACTAATCCTCAAATTCTATCTTAGGGCTATGTGCTCTAATAAGATATTATCGAAATCTAGTTTCCAAGGTTTGTACTAAACTTCCTCTGATATCAATTGTAACGCCCCGAACCTAGTTAACCAGAGTCGGTTCATTATTACCTATCATTGGCATGTTCACAAAAGATCATGTCTCAAAAGACTGATTAATTTAGTATACTTTCAAGTACTAGATACATTCATAAGGTTTACATTACATCATAAAATAGAAAACTACAACAACAATGTTTACATAGACAACACTGAGATCCCTTAGACTATCCCTATAGAGCAGTCATAATATAATTATTTGCATCCCAGGAAAAATAAACCTTAGAAAGGGGTGAACTCAGATTCTTATTAAGGATTACAATATAGCGGAAGCTTTCACAAATAAGCATAAACAATTAGGCAATGTATAAGACTAAAACAAAAGATGTTTCAACATAAACATCATCATAATATGGAAAATATAAATCAAAATAATTCAATTTACATACTCACATGGATATTCTACTAGTCTAATAATCACATGCAATATCAATAGCCACTTTCATAATAATGGAATTCATAATGCCAGACTTTCATAACCACATTGTCAAGGCCTTGTGCCAAGACTACAAATAAGATTTTGTCAAGGGCTTATTCCAAGACACTAGTTTGTCTCATTAGAACTACCAATGCATCAAGGAGCTATAGAGGTATCCACCTTTCACTTAATATTTACAATGCATTACTCATATGAAAATATTGAAACATAACATAAACATTCATATTATAACTAGAATATGAAATGTCAATAATTTATCCACAAACCTTGAATGATATAAAACTAGCACGTCCACAGTCAAACATAACTCATTCAATAAAATATGTAATATTGTATTGTAATATATTAACCTCAATCAATAATAACGAATAATATTTACATAGATGAAAATAATCATCAAAACTATTTGAGATAAATATCCACCTTTTTCTTGAAAACATTTAAAAGTCACACTATTTTTCAAGAAGCCATTTAAAAATAGATTTTTGAATCAAAGTATCCCATAACACTGTGAAACTTTTAAAAGGAAGTTTAATTTTAAACCTTTAATGTCCATATAAATAAATCCTTAAAACCATTTTTAAAATATGGACATTAATGAGAACGATTTTGAAAAATAAAATTTTAAAACTTTTAAAATGATATTTTAGTTAGAGTTCCTACCAGAAAGAGAGACACATGAATACAAATTATTGAGGTAATAAAAAAATTATAATATCTTGAGAATAAAGGTATTCATGATATTCTATGTAAAATTACGTTATATACATCATATTAACTATGGATTGGTGCATAACAACAAAGATTTCTCAATGGAATGTAAGATGGAAAGAATTTTTTTATAAAGACCGTATCCTAAGGTTATGGATAAATCAATTAAATAATTATGTGTGAAAAATATAAATACACTCGCTATGATTTGATATTCAGTGTAAATCGATCAGATGAAATTCACACATATTCTTGTAAAAACAACACCAATGAATTGGATGTTTAACTCAATAAATAGAGATTGAGTTAAAATTACTCTTACCAAACTCATATAGATGACTTGATAATTTATCAAAGGAGTGATTATGTGTATCAAAATTATATCAATATAAAGGGGAGTGGAAATTATGACATAATCAAATGAATACTGGTTCCACAAATAATCTTGGAGTAAAATAATCAATGAAGTATGCGTAAAGCCAAATGAGTGGAAATTGAAATTTCAAATTCCCTTATTGATTTGGTATCATACGAAACATACACCCATGAAATAAGGATCATAAAATTATGATGTAAATATACATAAATTAACTTATATTACACAATTAATATAATCATGGGTAGTACACACAACACATACAATAAATAAGTGGTGAACAATGGAAATCTCATGGAATTAAAAGTGAGGTAAGAAACCCCTTGCTTTGTACTTTTTCCTTGGTCGAGGGTAGGTTAACCTCCTTTATAATGGTGAAATAGTTGTTATTAAATTATACAAGAATTATATACATTATTATGTTATCATATATGTTCTTTTAACATTGCATTGTTAATTATATATTAGTATTATCGACGTTTCAGGTGTTAACAGATTCGTTTTCCTCTATATTCATCGTTATGTGAGTCATATTTGTTATGGATGGGATGTATCTTATAAATATAAAGAATTATATCAAGTATCTAAACATTATTTTTAATCATAAATGGAAAATTATTCTTGAATGGATATGATGAGGAATGAATCCAATCATGTTCTTGGAGACGGTAATCTGTACATACGCACGAGAAACAATATCATTCCTTTGATATTAAAATAATATTTAATTGGATGTTATATCTTATATGAAGAATAATTATCATGTTATAATTATTATTTACATCAATTATACATCATTTTTATACCCATACAAATAATAATGTATTGAATAACAATTACATCACGACGGGTAGACGGTAAGTCGTACGTACACACATATGGTGACATGTCATTCCAAGGATGGATAGAATAATTAATATTGTTTTAACTTATTTCTAATAACATAAAATTATATAGAAGATACTACAGTTAATATTTTAGAATGGAAACAACAAAGAAAGGGGAAGTGGAAGAAGAAAGGAACTTGAAAAAGGTGATGAAATATTTACCTTTTCATTGGGTTCTTTCTTTTGATTTGAACGAAAGGGTTCTATAGGTTGGATTTCTGAATAATGGAGTTCCTCTATGATGAAGGGAGGACAGTTGAAAGAGTATTTGGGAAGGTTTTTTCTAATCTAGATGTCTTTGAAGGTGTTAATTAGAGATAAGGGGAAGTTCCCTTTTATAAGAGGGGTGAGGGGAACCATATGAAAACCTAGAAATATTATTTTATAATAAAATAATATTCGGTTTCTAATGGCTAAAAAGTGGATTATTTAATGTATAAGGTGGGGATGGGTGGAAAACGACTCAAACAATAGGGTTTAGACATGTTTTTGTCACTATATTAACCTTATCTTTTGTATTTATCTCTTAGTGAAATAGTTTGACATTTACCATGTTTCTTTGTATTTTTATATTATATGGTTAATAAACATGATATATACTTTCAAAAGAACCCCAAGTGGTTCCTTAATGATACAACTATCATTATATAAGTATTTTCATGATCATTGTATTTGTAGGAATAGAATATCAATTTATAATATAATATTTGTTTTAAAAACTATTTTATGTCAATTTTGACACTATTTGGTGTTTTGTTGTTGATAAATTAATAATAGAATTATTACTTCTAAAAAAATTCATCTAACCAACCCTAACATGTCATATTAACCTATAAAATTAGTGTAATTCATAACATGTCTCAAATTACATTTATTTGGATATTTTTAATATCAATTATTTTAATATTTCATTAATACGGTAATTACTACATCATCATTGTATCATAAATAAATTTATTTATATATTTTCTAAAAATTATAAATAAAATATCATTATGTAGTAAATAGTTTTATATTTATAATGAATATTTATAATCGAATTTATGTTATGTTTAACCCTATATTAAATATGTTTTATTTATTAATCATTTGTTTAACTCTTTTAACCCTTCTTTGAATTAAATAATAATAAATGTACTAATCGAATCAATGTGGACCAAATAGGTTCATATTTTATTAATAAGGTTTTTTTGGTCGAATTATAATTATCCAGTTGAATTAGTACATGTGTTAGGGTAATAATAATATCATTTTTACCCTTAAATACCCTATTTTCTTTTAAACGTGGTAAATAAAAGTAAAAAGTTACTATTTACCAAAAAAATATTTTTGTCATATATAAAGAAATTTTACTCCTTGATATTAACCATGTCCCTTAGGTTTTCTAAATTCCACTCACATAAGTGGTAAAATTATGTTTTATGTGAATTTTCAAATTTTCCTAGGAGGTGGGCAAAAGATGATAAAAAGTTCATTAAAATTTTTATACATCTAAAATTATTATAAACTAACGCCGATGAATTACATTGAAATTATATAGGTATTATGTATCTATTTTGACCTAAAATAAACATAAATAAAATAAATAATTATTTAAATAAAAATTCAGTTTTAAACTATAACTCAATGTTTTTCACTTTTCATCAAAAATTGAATGTTTTCAGAAAAACACCAAAAATTCACCCTAAGCTAAATTCGATATTCCAAATCCAAAAATGAAGACCCTTTTGAATGATAAAAATTATAAAATTTAAAAAAGTGGGTATTACTATTCATAACGACAAGTTTGATTAGTTGTGGTGTGTTAGAACTCGATGTTGCGTAAAACATACACTATTGTTTTATTCAAAGAAAAGTGTACCATGGATGCTTGGGGTGTTACATATTAGGGACACAAGGGTTGGAATTTTGTGAAGAAAAGAACCTCTAGAATGTGTATATGTTAGTCTATAATATAATTTTTTAGGGTGTGGCAGATATTAAAGAATCATTGGGATTTCAAAATGATATGGAGGAGGTGTACTATTATAATTGAGGTGAGGGGATCTTTTGGAATTTCACAAAATATTTATTTATAATAAATTCAATATTAATTAACAAACCTCACAAAAGAATGTTATTAAATGATAAAATGAGAGACAAATTTAATTTAATCATGAAATAGACAGCATACAAGTTTTGGAATTATTTTAAACCCTATCATTTTGATTAACCCTTAGTTAACCTATTTTAATTTTAACTATTATAACAAATTTTTTAATCATAAAAGGTTGAAATGTTTTATTATGTGATGTAAATAGGTCCAGAACTGAAATATTGACGAAACTTTTAATCATATTATAATTATTTTTTAGTTTAAATTATGTTTAATTTTTTATAATCACTTTCATTAATTTTTATTCTGATAAAATATTATTAGTGTTAATTATGAGAGTTTTATATAAATATAATTTTAAATATATTATTCTATCATTTAAAATTTCAGATAAATATTTTATTTTATCACTATGAGGAAAAGGTAATAATTGTTTTAATCACATTAATTATAAAAAAATTGATTTATTTTAAAAATTTTAATAACATTTATTTTATATTTCCATTAATATAATAATTACAACATTAACATTCTGTAATAATTTAATGTAATATTTTAGTCAATAAAATTTATAAATAAATTTCCATGGTGTAGATAATAAATATTAATTTCAAAATACTATTAATGATATATGTTATTTCTTGGATAACCCCATTTTATAAATATTATATTTATTAAAATAAGAGTGTCACATTTCAACACACACTTTGATTTAAAAAATATCTATGTCATTTTCATGAAATCTAATCCATTAAATTGTTAAAATTTGAATTTTATGTGTTAATGGTTGAATAAAATTCTAATAATAAAATTTTTTCAATTGTTACTGTCATTTTATCATCATTATTGTTTAATTTTTTAACTAATTTACCCAATTTATTCGCTATCGTGGTAACAAAATTTTCTAAGGATACAATTCATATTGGCGAAAAATAAAAGATAACTATTAAATAAATTTATGACATTTTCATCCAAATTTTTCCTCTATTTTACAAAATTCAAAACACATACACTTTCAAACATAATATCAAATAAAATCGGTAAAACATCATGAACACATATTTTTTTTCTGAAAAATTCCCTTTTAAATATACATTGTTTTTGAAATAAATTTATATATAAATTTTTTTAAAAATTTGATTGGAATATTATATTTCAAAATTAAATAATAAATATCTCAAACTAATACGTAACATAATTTTACATCTTATATAATTTAAAATAAAAAATAGTTTTCCATAAATTTATTTTATCAATTCCTTGAAAAATAAATATTTTCAGAAATTTTTTGAAAAATAATTTTAAGATACTAATGACATTAGGAATTAAAAGATGAATTTAATTTTATCAAATAAAGTTTTTTATAACTTCTATAAATTAATATTCAATTATAAGTGTAATAAAATTCATTTTCATAGAAAAGATACTTTTTATGAATAAAGTAAATTTACTATAAATTGTGTGATTATATTTTAAGAACAATAAAGTATATTTGTGTTGGACCATTATATTAATTTCATAAATTAAATATTCAAAGTTATTCCTTCCAATTTAATCAATATTTTATAATAAACATGTAATATTTTAGGGATCATTTTATACAATATATCAATAAAAAGAAATTACTTAAAGAGAAACCATTGATAAAAAAATCTTGGTGATACATTTTAAACCCAATTGAATGAATTTATCCCTCAAAATACATCAATATGATACAAAAATAGGATGATAAATGTACATTATCACATCATCAGGATCCCATATATCTTGATGAAATTGATGGTTTCCTCATTAAACATTAACCTAGTGAATGGACTTATTTCGTAGACCATTTTCTCTATGGTCCAGAATCACAATCGTTTGTTCTTAATAATAAATTTATTTTTTAGTGGAAAAAATTCTTATTTCAGTACATGTAATGGATTAGGAATTTCCTTACTTATTGGTACATGGAACACATCATCAACTTGAAATAAGTTCAATGGAAGTCCAAATCGATAAGATACCATAAAGATACTATGAATAAAAAAAAATACATCCTATCAATTTGTAATGACAACATAAATTATAAAATAGAGATACATGAAAATTAAATTGCAGAAAAATCACATCATAAAGAGGGTCAATAAAAAATCATCATAAAAATTGTGAAATTAAAAGGTAACTGTCACAAAAAAACTAATATTCCGATTAAGGGTACATTTGCGGAAAGTGAAAACATAGAAAATGAAGAGAATATTATCTATCAATGCATGATATATAATTATAGAGAACATGGTAAAGGATAGGTTAATAAATAAAATGGTAGGCCAAATATGTTCAAAAAAATCATTAATATCATTAGAAATGATGATAATCACATTTTTTTTAAATACATAGTAGAGATATACTTATTTGATTTCATATTGTAATTACAATCTCATTATTTGGTTTTACCATGATCAATTTATAGATAATATCTTACTATATGAAATGAAGATAAAATTATAATACCTAATGAGCTATAAGATAATAAGATCCATAATGGGATGTTATGTCATTATTCCTATTGATATTTGTTATTATAGAAAAACGGTCGGCACATGATATCCAATATTCTCAAATCATAATATGTTGAAGTAAAAATTTGAAATCTAAAACTTCAGTCATTTTTAATGTAAAAAACATCATTAATGCTTACCCTTATAATCCTTCTAAAAGATTAAAATATAATAATTTATTAATAAGGTAAATCAATTTTAAAAAAGTACATTTCATTGCTCCCTATACAACATGATGAATCTATTAATTGTTACACACTATACATGTGATAAACAATGTCATTAATTCTATTGAATCATGTTAATAACATGAATTACCAAAAACAATAGTAAAAACATTAATTCCTAAAAAATAACTCTTTAATCATATAATAAATCCTGAAATTATATAAAATCAATCCACGATATCATAATTCATTTTTCATCCTAACAAAAAATCATTTCCAAAGTCACCTATAATATAACATTTATTTATCACAATCAAACATATCATTATCTCATTATCCCATATTATGCAAATATAAATGGTTATATATCCCTTAATAACGTTTTTTTTTAAAACACTATCTCAATAAAATTTTAGGGTTTTCTGTACAATTCAACATTGGAATTAAAATACATAAGAAAAAACAATAGCAGAACAATAATTATAAGTTAAATTATTCTATATAACTACTTATAAATCATTATTCATCAATTCCAATAATTATACACTAAATAATTCAAAAACATTATTGTAGTACACCAAATCTCATACAGTGAGCGAATGTGATTTCCACTTTACATTTTCATTAAGGGGTTACTGAAGTTGAATATCATCATCAACCCTTAGATTTTTTCAATGATTATAATAATTCCAAATTTCTTTTCATTTGAACCATTGATGTTGGGGGGGGGGGGCGATTTTTTTAATCCTTCTCCCTGATCACATAAATAGCTAAATTATTCTAATCTCATTGGAATTCATTCATTAGATGAACATTATTTACATAAATGAAATATGTAACAGTCCACATTAGATAATTTCCACAAGGATTCTTCCCAAACATTGAATATAAATGAAATTTTATCTTATTTTCAATATGGTCTTTATATTTTCAATTAAAATACATCCTTTTTTTATTATCAAAATAATGAGATTCACACATAACTTCAACCTCCATTTCTACTTTGATGCAACATAAAATAATTTCTTCATAGATATTGAAGTACCTTATAGATAATAGCCTTTAGAGACTTGGTTTTAATATAAACTAGAATCAATCATCTTTACATTCAGTTTGGGTGATCATTATAGATGCATACCTTAGATGTCCTAAAAAAATTCATCATCATTTCCAAAATATTCATCTTACTTATTCTTTAAACCATGTAGTTACGTCTATATCATTGTATGAATAATTCAAGGAATGTACATATTAAAAAATATGTTATTGAACTAATCCCACTCCATGGAGTCAATTTCATATCATTGCATCATATTTTTAATAAGATCCCACCATCGTTCTGATTCACCATCAAAATGATAAACTACCAAAATGACTTTTTCCTATTCAAAACATTAAAGGACTAAAAATATATTTTTAGTGGTACAGATCCATTACTCAGCCACTAGTGGATCAAAATTCCTTTTTAAAGATGTTGGATGATGCATCATGAATGAATCAATAAAATTTTGTTCCTTATTTAGATCATTTTTGAATTTATAATGATCAACATCTTGTGAATATTTTGTTAAAATAGTACACATATTTTTCATTTATTCACCAATAACATTCGGTTACATGGGAGGATAATAATTTCATTATATTCCATATTCAGAATTAATGTGGTTTATTTTGGTTTCTTCCACTTATGAAAACTATAGTGACCTAGGCATGACATACTGGGATATTTCATCATTTAAGATGAATATTCTGTACATTACAAAAATACATTCTCGAGGAACATAATAGTATATTGTGTTCAAAAACCTAGAAACCAAAAATTATATCCTGGTGAAAGATAATTAATATATCCTATAATGATCTCCACCATTAGTATATCTACCTAAAAACAATATTCATAATCTAGGGAAAGGAAATATAAGAAAGGGGTTATCTCCTATGCCCAATTTGTTTAATAAATGATACATACAAGACACCTCTGGTGTAAAAAGTTCCTGACAAAGAGAAACTTTTTTGGTCTGGCGGATTCGTAATAGAGCTATCTCGATGGATGAGAACATCTAGAAGAAAGGCATTCAGATTGCCTTCTGCTGCTTGTGTTTCACCAATCCAACCACCTAGTTTGTATGACACCTCTTTTTTGATAGTGGCTGGGCTAAATTTTCATGGGACATCATTATCCAATGGATGGGATTGTAGGGGCATCATGACAGTGAATCCGACTTCTTCACCTGGTTGTTTCAAGGAACTAAGAACCAACCCAGGGCGTGCAATCATCGTGCCATGGCATGCGCTTCAATTTGCTCGGTCTTTTGGGATATGAAGAACACAGAATGTGGAGGTAGTTGTAGTCCCTATAGGTTTATCAAGGTTCGCTTTCTCTCCATGATGGAAGAGCATGGGTATCTTTTTATGGAGGGACACTAACAATTCCTTTTCCCCCGGACCTGCGATAGACCTAGAACAGGACAAGGGAGGTGGGTTAAGTAGAACCCTCCCAGTTCTAGCCTCAAAATCAACGTGGATGGATCCTAATTTCAAGGCATTATTAGAGGTGGAGGGCTGGTCCGAGACAATAGCGGATCTATGGTCATCAGTTTCAGCACCTATTATTGTTTGGGCACCCCCATTGAAGTCGAATCCAGATCCCTGCTCAGCGGTCTATCCATCTGCCATGATCACCTCACACACATCTCTATATTCTAATCGGACTCTCATATCCTGGTAAACATCATACACAATACAGCCAGGCCCCCGTGGTACTTATCATACATTATCAATAAATTCAAACTCCTAATGTGCCACGACATGATGATTACACACTCATGGAGGGAGGGAAACTTTCCTACTAATTGTCTTGATAGAAAGGGAAGCCCTAACAATCATTGTATTTTCTATGATAGCCTTGGTTCTCTTCATAGTGACTGTAACCTCTTTATAAGCAACGATTCACTGGGCATGCATCACTATCGGCCCCCTTGACTTGGTGGGATCCTCAATAAAAATTCATTTTCAGCACTACCTAGGAATCACTACTAAGACCATATTAGTAGCAAGGGATTGCTACCCATATTATCTTGGTAGTCATTGTTCACTCTAAAGGCCATATTAGTAGCTTGAGTTCTCTCCTAATACATACTTCGTAGTCAAGGGTCACTAATATAGTCATCTTAGTATCAATAGTTCATTCCAAAGACTGTATTAGTCTATCTCATGAGATATAAATCCTTAGACAATGTATTAGAGGTATATATATTCCACCCATTTCATAGTGAAATCATGCATACATTTTCCACAATATCATAAAAAATCATATCATAACCCATGAAATGAAATGGGTATTATACAAACATAGTCATATCATAACATATGAAAAAATATTAGTATCACATTCATTTCATCATAAACATAACCCATGAAAAAGAAGTTGGGTTCAAAATCATATAACCCAAGAAATGGAAAAATATGTCATAAACATCATGAAATTAAGTGTAACTCATTCCAAAAAAGAATATGAATAGAGCCTTTATGTCAGTTCCTCAAAGGGATAGAGAATCATAAAAACATAACATCATAGATGGAAAATAATTTTGAAATATCTTATAAAAATATTTCTTAAGGAATATATCCATTTTTCATTGAAAAATGATTTTTAATATATAAATACTATAGAAAATAATTTTCATAAAAAATACAGTTAAGTCTTATAAAGAAGAATTAAAATAATTTGAATGAATTTTTCATAGAAAACTTATAAAAAAAGAATCAATAAATTTTGAAAACTCTTTTTTCTAAAAACACTAGGAAATATTAAAAAGAGTGCCTGAAAAACTTTTGAAAACCATTTCTTTAAAAATAGTTGAAAACAAACAAATAAATATTGAAGACTCATTGTAAACCATTTATTTGAAAATTAATTTAAAAGATATATATCAATAGTAATTTTTTTTAAAACATTTCATTGAAAATGATTTGAAAAAATATAAATAAATTTTGAAAACATTTTGTTAACCATTTTCATTGAAATTTTATAGAAGAACCATGATAAAAATTTTAAAACTATTTTTCTAGAAAATATATAAAAGGAGCTTGAGAACATTTGGAAAACCACTTTTTGTTAAAAATTATAAAAGGAACATGAAATTATTTTGAAAAAAGTAACTCTTAAAATATTTTTAAAGGATGCTTCATAGGAATGAAAACACATAGAATTCTACATGTTGTATGATGTAAACTGGATATTAATTTTGCTCAATAAAATGTTTTAAAAATTATATTGATCAGAAATATAAAAGAGGATTCCTTTAAATATTGGAAAAAGAAAAATAGGAGAAAAAATTATTTTAATTATAATATAATATTACAAAAAAAAAATTGGAAACAATTTTTAGAAAAAATGGTTTTGAATGAAAACATATTTTTCACCGAAGAGAGGGTAATGTCTGTATTTTATAAAAAATAATTTCATAACTATATTATATACCAAATAGTAGAAAAATGGTAAAAATACATTATTATATAATGAATATCTTTAGGATACAAAAATTCAGGAGTTTTCTTAAGTTATGGATTATATTATTTAATCAAAGAGAGTGTTAACATAAAAAAATCATTGAAAGTGATGATATTGTTTCAATAAACTCTAATAACATTTTAATTTGGGATTATAATTTCCATGTAAGAAAAATAAAATTAATTGAATCTGAAAATGTCATGAAAATTAAAAGATTCATGATATACCATTTACAATTTATGTATATACACATCGAAAAATAATTTAGGTGCATAACAAAACACATGTCTTAAAGAAGAAAAATTGTGACAATAACATTATACCGATTTGGAAACATTTGAAAAAACCCATTAGAAAATGTTTTTGAAATGGATATGTGAATGACTAAAAATTTATGTATATGATAAATAGAATACAATAATGTGTAGTACATACACCACAAAAATAAAAGGTATGAAAACATTGCATGTATCTCATAGAAATAAAAAGTGAGACTAAATCTCCCTACCTTGTGTCCTGAATCTCATCGTACTCGTTCAAACCAACTATATAATAAATATAAATTTATTATACATATTTTGATGAACCATATTATTATATCCAATACCATTTATTATTTTATTATTAAATTCAACTATACACTTGTTAACAATCATATGATAAGGTTTCACATTGGGTAATATTCGCTTTTTACATCACATGTCTCTTAATATATTATATATTTGTTACGTAAATATAATGTCATGATACGGAGAATGTAAAATACTATATAAATTTAAATTATATATAGTTTATTTTTATTAAAAAAATACTATATAATATATTATTATGAAGTAATATACATCATTTATGGAGACGGTATGCTATATGTACGCATGAACGTTATTCCCATTTTATTATTTTGTTTAAAAGAAAAATTAATAGACATATAATTAAGTACCCAGCCTTAAACCTTACTTAATCTTGAGTTATTACAAGATTACACATTGAGGACCTTTTCAGGTTTATATTTTTAGAGAATTAGATCATAAAACTTGCATTACATTCCACATTTAAACAAAGTGGTTACATAAAAGATAGTATTCATTTTTCCCATCAACGGAAACATATTTAAAATAAAACATGGATTCTTTCTTGACACTTCCTTGGCACTATCATCATATCATGTACCCTTCCATTGACCTGTGAAAAACATTTAAAAAACTTGGGATGAGCATAAAATGCTCAATAAGGGATATAAAAATATGGAAAGGAAACATGAGTACATGTATACATAAGAATGAAATCATACTTTACCCATAAAACATAAGCATATCAAATCCTGAATAAATCATAGAAATCATAAGACATAAAACGTAAGTTGAGGCATTCATACCATTCTTACATAGGGAGTAACCCTCTTGGTTAGGTTTGGAATACCCACCACAGTATATTCCCTAAATATCTTCGGAGAAACCTTAACGTTTCACTCCTTCGCATAACCCAATGCATTGGAGAGCTATATCGGGCTCACCCGCCCTTAGTTTATCACAGAACCACCCGTATTCATAAAGAATGCCCAAGAACCATAACATAATAATAGAACATAACCTAAGCACAAAAATAGATAACATTCCCACATTGTAATAACAATATAACATTTTAAGATATTGAAATAATGAATCCATTCTAAAAACCATTTTCCAAACCATATAAAACATTTAATAAATAGATTTTTGAATCAAAGTGTCCCATAACACTTTGAAGCTTTTAACATTTTAAACCATTAATATCCATATAAATAAATCCTTAAAAATATTTTGAAAACCTGGATATTAATGAGAAATATTTAAAAGAATAAATCATTAAATCATTTAAAACGATATTTTAGTTAAAGTGTTTTTAACAAAATGAGAGACACTTGAATACAATAATTGAGGAATAACATTTAATTATAACTTTATAATATCATGAGAATAGAGGGATTCATGATATAATATTCCAAAGGACAGTATATACATCATATAAGAGTGAACTGGTGCATAAAAACAACGAAGTCTCATTAGAAATGTAAAATGAGATGAAATCCATAATAAAGAAGGTATCCTTAAATCAAGGATAAATCAATCTCATAATTCTGTGTGACAAATATAAATACACCCAATATAAGTGGATATTGAGTGTAAAACAATCAAAGGTCATTCACACATATTCAAAGGATGACATATTCAATAACTACATGTTGAACCCAAAGAAATCAAAATTGGGTTAAGAAGTTCCCTTGGTAAAATTTGACAACCTAACGGCGTCACATAAAATTTTAGAAAAAGAGTTGATGAGAGAGATAAATGGTATATCATCACTTGGACATAAAATTTACATCAATAAGGATATATAATAACATATCCCAACATTACAATATGTAAATTAAAAGACCCAACAAAATAAGTCTTTTAAAAAGAGGAGGGTGAAAGGTTCCCTTACCGACTTGGGTATCTTTCGAAACATACTCCCCATGAAACAAGGACAATACAACATTGATGTAAATACTCATAAACGAAAGTATATAACACAAATAGTAGAATAATGGGCAGTACATATACCACTCAAATGAAATGGTGGCAAATGTAGCACAAATATCACAGGAATAAAAGTGAGATGAAAAATCCCTTACGAAAACTCGGCAGCCTATCAGCGCCACTTAAAACATCCAAAAATGGATCGATGAGATAAAATAGGGTCTCTCATCATATTACAATAAAATTTACAGAAATAGGAATATAAAAGAACATCCCTCAACATAACAAAGAGGATCTTAAAAGAAGTGACATAAAGGAGAGTACTTGAAAAGAAAGAGAGAGGTTAGATCTCTTATGAAAATTCGGCAGCCTAACGGCGCCACTCAAAACTTCTAAAATGGATTGATGAGAGAAAATAGGGTATCTCATCATATTAAAATAAGAAGTAAAGTAGGATTAATATAAAATAACATCCCAATCATAAGAAATATGAGCATAAAAGGAATGACATAAAAGAGTGTACTTAAAAAGAAAGAGAGGAGTATGATCCCTTACCTCGGGTTCGACTTGACTCGATCGTTCTTTAACGTCCTGAATAATAAACTTGTGTTAATTTCTACTTGCTTAAGAACATTTTTCAAGTTCATTATTCCTTTTATATCACTTATTTCCATGTTATAAACATTATGTAATCATTTAAGTTAATAATGTCTGTTTTGTCGATATTTGGTTCTTAAGTCGAAAGTGGACTTCTTACAATTATATGTTGTTCGTGTGGTCAAAGGTTCATTATATCTAGAATGATATTCATGATTTGGATATCATATATATCATATATATCCAGAATATACATGTATTTATAATATTACATAATCATTTAGAGGTAAGAAATGAAATGCACCGTTCAAGGAGACGGTAAGCCGTACATATGCATGAACGCTACTTCCATTTATATTTCATATTTAATGGAATTAAAACATAATGATACATAATAGTATTTTAATTCCAGTATGGTATCATATATAATATCATTAAATATATCCTTTATACGTACCACAAATGGTATTAACGAATCAAATCACTTTGAGGGGGCGGTAGTCCGCACTTCCTAAAATGAAGATATCGCGTATACCCATAATGGAAGCCATAAAGTTATGCCATAAATGAAAAATACAGAAGCTTAAGGAAAACATAAACATATTATATATCATATATAAATTACAGTGACATCATAATGGCCACCTTTTAAGGTGTTATATGAGTGTTGAACAATCATCATTTCGTGAGGCAGAAATTCGCCATCCACAGAAACAGTATGTTCTTTAACCATTTGATGTAGGTGTGTGTAAGTGTAGCTCTAATGCTTCTTATAACAACATCCTAGTATATTGAATATACTGGATTTGTTACAAAAGAAATTAATAAAAAGAGTTTAGGGGGTTGGAGAAGCAAAAAAAAAAACAAAAGAACATAAGTGAAGTCATTACCTTAAAATCAGGTAACTCTTTTTGATTTGAGCTCAAAAGATTCCTTGGGAAGACTTCTGACCAATGTGAGGCTTCTAAGAGTTAGAGAGGGATGTGGAGAGACAAAATGGGCAGGGGTTGGCCAAGCCAAAGGCTTTGGAAGTGTGGGTAAGGAGGTAGAGGTGGGGGCCTTTTATAAGAGGAGAGGAGGGGCACTCTTGGAAAGGTATAAAAGGATACTTTATTATAAAATGATTTTCGAATAAAAAAGGTCCCACAATTATAAATTTCTAGGATAAGGAGATAAGGGTTCTAAATCCACACATCCAATAGGTTTTGGACATGTTTAGCTCATATATTTTACATTATCGTTTCATTTTATTTAAATCCTTTATTAATGAGGTAATCGCTGCATCATCATGATATCATAAATAATTTAATTTATTTAATGTCTAAAAATTATAAAACAAATATCAAGATGTAGGAAATCTTTTTTTCTTTCTAATGAATATTTATAGTCAAAAATATGAATTGTATAACCCCATGTAACAATTGTTTTAGTAAAACATGTCATGTTTGTGTTATTTTTTACTTTAACATTAAATAAAAAGTTATTTATGTCATTTCCCAACCAAAGTAGCTTCATGGGGTCCCCAATTTGACCCATGGATTGTCTTGGTCGGCCATGACTCATCCAATGAGGGTAGGACATGTGTCTAGGTCATTTCATATTATTAAAACATTATTTTTACCTTAAACTACACTAATTACCTCTAATCGTGATTAAAAACTTAATAAGTTACTATTCACCAAAAAAATATTTTAATCCCATTGAACCACATTTTACTTCTTAATGAAAACCATGTATGTCAGATTTTTGAAGTTCAAAACAAAAAGATGGAAAAATTTCATTTAAATGGAAAATCAGTTTTTATAAGTACCACTTAGTGGTTTCACTATTCATAAAAAATTGGAGTTTATCAGAAAATTACCAAAAATTCACCCTAAGCTATATTTGATATTCCGAATTCAAAAATGATGTCTGTTTTACAAAATTCAAAACATATAAGTTGCATTAATTAATTTAATAATTAATTCCCGCTGTCAAAACAAATAGCGGGTTTTTTAGAAACAATATTTATGAAAAGTTTGGCACTTGTTTATGCCCAATTCCAAAGTGAAATTAATCCCAATGACCATCATTGGATTAAATGGTAAAAATATATTCCAATTACACTTTAAAACAAATTAAAAAGATAATATCACCATATAATTAAATTATATGAAAAAGCAGTTTTGATGTAAAATGCAGTATTTTTCACTATTCATTGAAGAATGAACATTGTCAGAAAAATACCAAAAATTAACCCAAGGTAAATTTATATGTCCCAATCATAAATAATATGTTTATTTTGAAAAATAGAGCTTATAAAATTGTCAAAAGTTTGATTTAAAAATGGTTTGCCATCAAAAGGTAGTAAAACAATCTTTTTAAAATACTAGTGTATTCAATGCTTAAGATTGGATTCATTTGTATATTAAGCCTCTAAAATTTACTGGATTAAAGTAAAAACATTTAACACACATATATAATCATAATTTAGTTATTTATATTCATTCCCGCTAATATAACAGCTATGTGTTAACTACTATTTAAAATAATATTATTTTATTATTAGAGTGCAACGTAAGATTTCAAAGGAACTCGTTGTTGCGTATTGGGTAAGCCATCGAGCATAGCGTTCCATTTAAATTAATATTAAATTTTTTTCCACAAATAGGGATAAATATAAAAATGTCATATTCTTTATTTACCTGGGGTGTTACATCCTTCCCTCCTTTTGAAAATTGCGTCCTCGCAATTATAAAACTGGGCTTGGAAACATCATTGAAAATCCCTCATCGGAACAAGAGCTAGTAAAACAATCACTTTAAAATAAAGAAAGATAAGTAAAAAGGTCACCCGAGTTAACCCATACTAGGATTCCAAGTATGAAAATATGGACATGGAGGAAAAAAGGGTCATGTTCTGATGGAGAGTGATAGTAAACATGTCTAGGAGGAAGTTAACCATAAGAAAATCACAAACTTGTGATGGGTTAAACGGTATTCGATTCCCCAGTAGTAAAGGTTAACAGATTTTTTTTGTTTTAAGTTACTTTTCATTGAGGAATTTATTTTTGAGCTTAACTAAATCATAATGAAACATACTTACTTGTCACGTAGACTTTCAACTTTTACTAGATTCCTTAATCAAACTCATATTTTCTCCAAAAGACCAGTATTTAGGATGAATTGTTCGCATTAAGAGAACTATAATGAATTTCTAGAGAATCACCTAATCCAGAAAAGATAACTATATACTTCCCATGTCTTTATACTCTAACCAAAACCAAAACCAAAAAGGTTAGTACACGATCAGATAATCCAGAAAAGGATAACCCTTTATAAAAAGAAAATCTATTCTTAATCTCTAAAATTTGTCAAACAAAACCCAAAGTTCAACGAGGACTATTTTATAAACAATTTGTCCATAAAATTATTCAAAGTAAACCAAACTATGATTGAAGCCCAAATATTTGAAGGATTTAGTCACATAGTCTTCTAAGGTACAAATTAACTTTTATCTCCAAATAACATCAGTTGCTCTTAAATTCTCATATTGACAAGTAATTAACCTAATCACATATCCTCGATGATAGTTTAATCATTTCCATAGATAACCCAAAATAAAATTACTCTTGATTCCTAAAATCATCGAACTAAAAAGAATTAGTCAACTAACCAGGGACTTCACGTAGTCCAGTGGTAGGCGATAAATACTATTCGCACATTGGTTGTGGGTTCGATTCCCGCAGCTTTGTCCGACGCGACGGGTTGTCACACGGTCTATGTGTTGTACTTTTCCCAAACTATATAATTCTAAAATCATTCCCCAAAAAGAGATAAAATCTTCAAAAATAATCATAACATATTTTAACCTCATGTGTATCTCATGCCTTTCATTTTCCATCATAACATATAATAACCCATAATTACCTCAAAAGTAAGGATCATATAAACTCTAATGGTTACCATTATAATTATTACCTAAACTTCCACATCGATTGGTCATCTCATACATGATGCATTACAGAACATACCAAGGTACAAGTGGTTGATCATGACTCCTTGATAGTGGGTTTAGAACAACCACGAGTTTCCTCATTGAATCCCCCATTTCATCCAGTCTCTTAATCAGAGAACCACCATAGTTTCCTTCAAACCTATTGTCACATTGGTTCCTTCTAGATCCATCTATTCACTAAAAAAAGAAATGTCAGTGTGAGTATATCAACAAAACCATCATGTACTAATGAGGAAGATAAGAACTAAGATATACTTACTCATTCACTTTATCTAAAACTAGAACTCTTTCTGAAATCCTAACCATTATGGTAATGTCACTTATGCTTAAAGAATACCCTAACCTCTAAAGTTATCTAAACCGACTTCTGATACCAACTATAAGTCCCCAGCCTTAAACCTTACTTAATCTTGAGTTCTTACAAGATTACACATTGAGGATCTTTTCAAGTTTAGAGTTTTAGAGAATTAGATCGAAAACATTCATTACATTCCACATTTAAACAAAGTGGTTACATAAAAGATAGTATTCATTTTTCCCATCTGAGAAAACATATTTAAAATAAAACATGGATTCTTTCTTGACACTTCCTTGGCACTATCATCATATCATGTACCCTTCCCTTGACCTGTGAAAAACATTTCAAAAACTTGGGATGAGCATAAAATGCTCAGTAAGGGATATAAAAATATGGAAAGGAAACATGATTACATGTATACATAAGAATGAAATCATACTTTACCCATAAAACATAAGCATATCAAATCCTGAATAAATCATAGAAATCATAAGACATAAAAGGTAACTTGAGGCATTCATAAAATTATTACGTAGGGAGTAACCATCTTGGTTAGGTTTGGAATACCCACCACAATATATTCCCTAAATCTCTTCGGAGAAACTTTAACGTTTCACTCCTTCGTGTTATCCAATGCATTGGAGAGCTATATCGGGCTCACCCGCCCTTAGTTTATCACGGAACCACCCGTATTCATAAACAATGCCCAAGAACCATAAAATAATCATAGAACATAACCTAATCACAAAAAAAAAGATAACATTCCCACATTGTAATAACAATATAACATTTTAAGATATTGAAATAATGAATCCATTCTAAAAACCATTTTCCAAACCATATAAAACATTTAATAAAGATATTTTTGAATCAAAGTGTCCCATACCACTTTGAAGATTTTAAAATTTTAAACCATTAATATCCATATAAATAAATCCTTAAAACCATTTTGAAAACATGGATATTAATGAGAAATATTTATAAGAATAAATCCTCAAATCATTTAAAACGATATTTTAGTTAAAGTGTTTTTAACAAAATGAGAGACACTTGAATACAATAATTGAGGAATAAAATTTAATTAGAACTTTATAATATCATGAGAATAGAGGGATTCATGATATAATATTCCAAAGGACAGCATATACACCATATAAGAGTGAAATGCTGCATAAAAACAACGAAGTCTCAATAGAAATGTAAAATGAGATGAAATCCATAATAAAGAAGGTATCCTTAAATCAAGGATAAATCAATCTCATAATTATGTGTGAAAAATATAAATACACCCAATATAAGTGGATATTGAGTGTAAAAAAATCAAAGGTCATTCACACATATTCAAAGGATGACATATTCAATAACTACATGTTGAACCCAAAGAAATCGAAATTGGGTTAAGAAGTTCCTTTGGTAAACTTCGACAACCTAACGGCGTCACATAAAATTTTAGAAAAAGAGTTGATGAGAGAGGGAAAGGGTATCTAATCACTTGGACATAAAATTTACATCAATAAGGATATAGAAGAACATATCCCAACATTACAATATGTAAATTAAAATACCCAACAAAAGAAGTCTTTTAAAAAGAGGAGGGTGAAAGGTTCCCTTACCAACTTGGGTATATTTCGAAACATACACCCCATGAAAGAAGGACAATACAACATTGATGTAAATACTCATAAATGAAAGTATATAACACAAAGAGTAGAATAATGGGCAGTACATATACCACTCAAAGGAAATGGTGGAAAATGTAGCACAAATCTCACGGGAATAAAAGTGAGATGAAAAATCCCTTATGAAAACTCGACAGCCTATCGGCGCCACTTAAAAGATCAAAAAATGGATTGATGAGATCAAATAGGGTCTCTCATCATATTAAAATAAAATTTACAGCAAGAGGAATATAAAAGAACATCCCTCAACATAACAAAGAGGATCTTAAAAGAAGTGACATAAAGGAGAGTACTTGAAAAGAAAGAGAGAGGTTAGATCTCTTACGAAAATTTGGCAGCCTAACGGCGCCACTCAAAACTTCCAAAATGGATTGATGAGAGAAAATAGGGTCTCTCATCATATTAACATAAGAATTAAAGTAGGATTAATATAAAATAACATCCCAATCATAAGAAAGATGAGCATAAAAGGAATGACATAAAAGAGTGTACTTAAAAAGAAAGAGAGGAGTAGGATCCCTTACCTCGGGTCCGACTTGACTCGATCGTTCTTTAACATCCTGAATAATAAACTTGAGTTAATTTCTAATTACTTAAGAAAAATTTTCAAGTTCATTATTCCTTTTATATCACTTATTTCCATGTTATAAACATTATTTAATCATTTAAGTTAATAATGTTTGTTTAGTCGATATTTGGTTCTTAAGTCGAAAGTGGACTTCTTACAATTGCATGTTGTTTGTGTGGTCAAAGGTTCATTATATACAGAATTATATTCATGATTTGGATATCATATATATAATAAATATCCAAAATATAAATGTATTTATAATATTACATAATAATTTAGAGGTAAGAAATGAAATGCACCGTTCATGGAGACGGTAAGCCGTACGTACGCATGAACGCTACTTCCACTTCTATTTCATATTTAATGGAATTAAAACATAATGATACATAATAGTATTTTAATTAAAGTATGGTATCATATATAATATCATTAAATATATCCTTTATACGTACCACATATGGTATTAACGAATCAAATCACTTTGAGGGGGCGGTAGTCCGCACTTCCTAAAATGAAGATATCGCGTATACCCATAATGGAAGCCATAAAGGTATGACATAAATGAAAAATACAGAAGCTTAAATAAAACATAAACATATTATATATCATATATAAAATACATTGACATCATAATGGCCACCTTTTAAGGTGTTATATGAGTGTTGAACAATCATCGTTTCGTGAGGCAGAAATTCGCCATCCACAGAAACAGTATGTTCTTTAACCATTTGATGTAGGTGTGTGTAAGTGTAGCTCGAATGCTTCTTATAAAAACATCCTAGTATATTGAAGATACTGGATTTGTTACAAAATAAATGAATAAAAAGATTTTAGGGGGTTGGAGAAGCAAAAAAAAAACAAAAGAACACAAGTGAAGACATTACCTTAAAATCAGGTAACTCTTTTTGATTTGAGCCCAAAGGCTTCCTTAAGAAGACTTCTGACCAATGTGAGGCTTCTAAGAGTTGTAGAGGGATGTGGAGAGACAAAATGGGCAGGGTTTGGCTGAGCCAAAGGTGTTTGAAGTGTGGGTAAGGAGGTAGAGGTGGGGGCCTTTTATAAGAGGAGAGGAGGGGCACTCTTGGAAAGGTATAAAAGATACTTTATTATAAAATGATTTTAGGATACAAAAGGTCCCACAATTATAAATTTAGAGTATAAGGAGATAAGGGTTCTAAATCCACCCATCCAATAGGTTTTGTACATGTGTAGCTCATATATTTTACATTATCTTTTCATTTTATTTAAATCCTTTATTAATGAGGTAATCGCTACATCATCATGATATCATAAATAATTTAATTTATTTAATGTCTAAAAATTATAAAAAAATATCTTGATGTAGGAAATCTTTCTATATTTCTAATGAATATTTATAGTCAAAAATATGAATTGTATAACCCCATGTAACAATTGTTTTAGTAAAACATGTCATGTTTGTGTTATTTTTTACTTTAACATTAAATAAAAAGTTATTTATGTCATTTCCCAAGCAAAGTGTCTCCATGGGGTCCCCAAGTTGACCCATGGATTGTATTGGTCGGAAATGACTCATCCAATGAGGGTAGGACATGTGTCTAGGTCATTTCATATTATTAAAACATTATTTTTACCTGAAACTACACTAATTACCTCTAATCGCGATTAAAAACTTAATAAGTTACTATTCACCAAAAAAAATATTTTAATCCCATTGAACCACATTTTACTTCTTAATGACAACCATGTATGTTGAATTTTTGAAATTCAAAACACAAAGATGGAAAATTTTCATTTAAATGGAAAATCAGTTTTTATAAGTACCACTTAGTGGTTTCACTATTCATCAAAAATTGAAGTTTATCAGAAAATTACCAATAATTCACCCTAAGATATATTTGATATTCCGAATTCAAAAATGATGTCTGTTTTACAAAATTCAAAACATATAAGTTGCATTAATTAATTTAATAATTAATTCCCGTTGTCAAAACAAATAGCGGGTTTTTTAGAAACAATATTTATGAAAAGATTGGCACTTGTTTATGCTCAATTCCAAAGTGAAATTAATACCAATGACTATCATTGGATTAAATGGTAAAAATATATTCCAATTAAATTTTAAAACAAATTAAAAAGATAATATAACCATATAATTAAATTATATGAAAAAGCAGTTTTGATGTAAAATGCATTATTTTTCACTATTCATTGAAAAATGAACATTGTCAGAAAAATACCAAAAATTAACCCAAAGTAAATTTCTATGTCCCAATAATAAATAATATGTTTATTTTGAAAAATAGAGCTTATAAAATTGTCAAAAGTTTGATTTAAAAATGGGTTTCCATCAAAAGGTAGTAAAACAATATTTTAAAAATACTAGTGTATTCAATGCTTAAGATTGGATTAATTTGTATATTAAGCCTCTAAAATTTATTGGATAAAAGTAAAAACATTTAACACACATATATAATCATAATTTAGTTATTTATATTCATTTTTTCCAATACAACGGCTATGTGTTAACTACTATTTAAAATAATATTATTTTATTATTAGAGTGCAACGTAAGATTTCAAAGGAACTCATTGTTGCGTATTGGGGAAGACATCGAGCATAGCATTCCATTTAAATTAATATTGACATTTTTTCCACAAATAGGGATAAATATAAAAATGTCATATTCTTTATTTACCTGGGGTGTTACAATATATGTTTAAATAAATATATAATTATTAAAATTTATTTATGATAATATATAAATATATATCATATATAATCTATACTTAATACAATCCAAGTAGTGTTTGAATGAAACATATATCATTGAGGTGAAGTTCTCCATACTTCCTGAAACAAAATTATCGTATTTACATAAGATAGAAAACATAAAGGTAAATTATTAATAAAAATTATAAAATCATAAAAACATTATAAATATAATATATTTCATATATAAAAATATTTTTTGTCATAATGACCACCATTATACATAGTAATGGAAAAATAAATAGTCTTTATTTCCTGAGGTAGTAGTTCGTCGTACAGAGAAATAGTATGTTTGTTACCCATTAGATTTATGTGTCTGTATGATTAGGTCAAATCAATTACATAAAATCCTAATAGTAAATTTTTTATATGGTTTTTGTTATATAATCAAATACTAATAGTGTTGGAGGGGTGGAGAAGAAAAATAAAAGAAAGGAATTAAGAGAATATTTTACCACTTAATCAGGAAACTCCATTTGGTTTGTCACAAAAGTCTTCCATCGATTTCCTTATTCGCAAGGGAAGGATCATAGGAGGAATAATGGTAATTTTTAAAGTATATTGGGATGATATTGGAGAATCCTAATATGTTTTAGAATTGTGATGTTGTGGGATAGGTGGTTTCCTTTTACAGGGAAGGAAAAGGGCTCACTTGGAATTTTTGAAAACTAGTATGGTGCACAAATATTCTTACCAAAAAAGTCATAAAAAGGAAATATAAATAGTTAATAGATGTTTTATTGAATATATATGTTCATAAAATTGGTTTTCAACATGTTACTAGCTCATTTGGTCCACTAAGATTTAAATTTATTTCCTAAATAACATCAATTTGACGTTATTCGATTTGATTAATTTTAATCACTTTTACTAATATTTTTAGTCAAAAATTGATTTGATATTATTATAATATAAATATTATAATGATTCAAATGTTTTATGTTGATTTTTTGAAATTAAAATCACATAATCTATAAAAATGATGATTTATGATAATCCAATAGATGAGACGAAATTATAGGTTTTTATAATAGAAATAAGTTGAATACTTATTAAGTTTGTATATTCAATTAAAAATTGGAATATATTATAATGAAAAGAATTTATTAATATATTTTTAATTAATTTCATTATAAGTTGAAATTTTTGGAAAAATATTTTAACATTAGTAATTATTTAAACAAAAATTTAGTTTTTAACTAAAAAGTTGTATTTTCACTAAAAAAATTATGTTTTTTGAGGAAAATCCTCGAAAATTAAAACTATGATAATTTAGACATTATAAACTCAAAAAATAAAGATTATTTTATAAAAATAAATATCTAAATCCATCTAAAATTAATTTTATTATTTTTCACATTATGACATTAAAAGAAGTTTATTCGAGAAAATGGTATCATTGAACATAAAAGAACTTTACCAAAAATAATAACTTTAATGATAAATATGTTTTATTTATATAAAAAATTTAAAAAGAATATTTGAATAGTTCCTATTTCTGTGCATATTACTCAATTTAACGAATATGTTATAATTATATCATTTAAATAATTATAACAACAAGTTGATTTTTTGATGAAATAATAGTGTTGCATGAAATATATGCCATGAAAGTGTTATGGGTAGCACATACTGAGTTGGTATTGAATTTATTAAATGGTATGTATGTATTTTTTGTAGCACCATCCATGTCAATTATATTTTATTGTAATGGTTGACTAAGTGTTTATATATATATATATAATTATTTCCTATGTCATGTGAAATGAGAAATATTAAAAAAACATAAATTAATTCAAAAAAAAATCACCAAATATCAGGGTGTAACATTTTACCCACATTAAAATGAATTTTTATTTGAATTTTTGTCTCAGTTATCAACACATTAATACTTGAATTATTTATTCATATAAAACAACATCACTAAAATGGACTCTAAAATTTCCTTTTAAAAATAATGTTGGATACATATCAGTTACCACAAGTAAGTTATAAATTGGTTTCTACAAAAGTGAACACATGTGGGAATTGAAAGCATGGATATGGAAGAATAATATAACTATCATGTTCTGATGTAGAGTGATAGGGAAAAAGTTCAGTAGATTATTAATAATAAGAATTCCATAAATCTAAAATGAACTAAGGAACCATTTGATCCATAAAAAACATAGGTATTAGAATATTATTTCTTCTTTCATAATCTATTCTCTTAATGTTAAATAATTTTCATGAATGTATATACAGAAATGATTTCAAGACAACATATCCATTTTTTGTTCCATGATCCACTTCTCCCCTATCTCTAAAAGAGAATGTGAATTTTTCATTCCTGAGGTAGTAACAGATCATGAGATCCATGATATGTCATCCCATCTGTCATTAGTTATCATCAACACCACTTTTTTATAACTGTCTATCCAATATAATTAAATAGTCATTTTGTAAGATAATTTGTTATTATCAAAACCATCATCTAGATATTAACTTAATCTCTCTGTAAATGGTTATCCTTAAAACCCTACTCAATTATTAAAATTAAAAACATTAAAGATAAAGTAATAAACTCAGCTTAACATTGATAACCAATATATGAAAAAGTATCTCTTGGATATAACATTCCAACCATGTGGATTCATTCATGGTAAATTCTCATAAATAATACATATATAAATGAAGATTTAATCTTCATCCCTAATAGGATGAACTACTTGTAATAATTTCCTTAATTAGTTCAAAGGTAATTTGTACCACTCAAGTAACTTATTCATAAAAGAATTATGTTAACATAAGGAATATATTAAGGGTTTCCTTCCCTTAGAAAAATATCACCTTGTCATTAAATTACTTCACTAGTCCATCTGGAACATTCAACATAAATATGAAAATACTGAGCAAAAAACATAAGTAGAACAATCCTTGTATATTTCATTATTCATAAAACATATTTATTTACTCCTAACATTTTTAAAAATTTATTATCACACATCATATTTATTCCATTAATAAGGCTACCTCATTATATTATAAAATAGAACCTTCCTTTCGCATTTCATATGTCGTTTCTTTATCGTTAGCAATGTAACCATTAGTCACACCACCCAAGTGAAATAATTTTTTTATTATTTTCCAAACACTTTTTGGAAAAGTGAGAAACCCAAAGACACAAACAAGCCCACAAAATGCATCCAAAACAGAACAAACAACCAAACACCCAGATCAAACAGCAAAAACTAAAAGCCAAAGTCTTTATACCCATCATCACAACCAACACAGGAGTCCTCTGCGGTGGTCGTTCCCCATTTAGAATCCGGGTTGAAATGCCTCCTGAAATCTTCATTATAGTCCTGCCTCACATCATCCAAAGTGATTCGCCCAAGTCCATCTTTCTTGGCCAGGCTGCCGTTTTTAAAGGCCAGGGTCACCCCAGGATCGCGCTTAAAGGAGGCTCTGGTGCACAATGGACGAGGTAAATAAAAATAATCCTTCTTGCCTATTCTTTTTGGAGTAGCAGATGCCACTCCACCATCCCCAGTCCTATTTCTATCCCCACCTTGGACTAAATCACTAATGTCAAACCCATTAGGAGCTTGCATACCCATACTTAGACCTGCCCCGCCCTGTACAATGTTGCTATACGAGAGCCTTGTCAATCCACCACTATTTTTATTGCCTCTCTCAGAGATCTCCCCCCTTTTTCAGGGACAACCTCCTTTGGATAGGTTGTTTACCGGTTGTGCTACAACGGAACATTAGTATCAATTAAATAAAGGCATTGAGGTTGCTCAACCATTTCATGCTCTTCATATATCACTATATTCCTTTCTTCATTTCCAGGAGGAGCCTCTTGAGGACTATTCTCCGCATCAGCATCAATAATAACTGAGTTAATCACCACTGCATCCTCTTGTTCCAGGCACTGGAAACAATTTCGTGTAGGAACTGTAATCAGTATCCCTATAGTAACATTATTATGACCAGATTTATTATTCTGATGTCCTTTCAAATTCTCCACAGCAGGATCATTATACACTGCATTCCCTGTTTTCTCCACTACCTAAAGTTGCAATCCTTCGACCCTGCTGTTAAAAGCCTGCACACCTCCAGCACAAGAGCCACACTTATCCTCAACCTGCATCCCACCATCCCCAACCTTAAGATCAATCATAAACCACCTAAAATCTTCAGAAACCAGCCTATTTAAGGAGGCCTTATCGGCCTTTCCCACTGCCGGTGCATCCCTACTCACTAGGCCAGAATCCTTTCCAGGATTAGTTCCACACAGCTTCCTCTGTCCTTCATCGGTCCTCCTCCTCTAACATTCCTCTGGACTCCTCCTCAGAACAAATTTCCTATCCTTGAAACCATCCACATGACATTCAGAAACCAAATTCCCCAAACGACAGCAGCTCGAACTGTAGTTGTCCCAAGATTCAAACACTACTTCATATTTCTATCTAAACTCTGAACCCACTGCAATCCAAAACCACTCCATTGGAGGCTTTGTCACATCAACCTCAACACAAATGCGAGGGTTAATCAGGGGACATACAATGGAGGTGAAAAGTTCGAACAAATATAGCGGCCCACCATGTTTCCAATCATACGAAGAATTGAAGGATTCTGAAATGTTAGAGGAAGCTTAGGAAGGCTTACCCAAATCGCACTTGAGGTTGGATCCCAATTCATGCAAAGGTCAAATGACCATATAAGGAGAAAAAACATGAAACCATTACATCTCCGAGGGGCACTAGACCAGGATCGAATCAGATTGGATTCCGAGGCGAAGAGAACCATGAATTGAATTCTATCCATCATACCAACAACCACCCGTTCTTGAAAATCCTATTTACTAAAGACGAAATGATCAAAGTCGTCAACTGAGGGTCTTCGAAGATTGAAACTCACAACCAATGTAAGGTCCAGATGACTCGATGCTTCCAAGAACTCTGCCATCGAAATCAGCAACTATGGACCCCCAAGATGGGACTCCAGAACCTTCGGACTTAGAGAAATCATCAGGAAATATGGGATAAAATTAGGGTTGTAAAAGGGAATAAACGGTTTCCAAGATCTCAAAGGAATCCGAACCAAGTCCCCCTCTCCCCCCTCTTGCCTCCAGGAAGGGGGGAAAGCCGTCATTGAGAATTCTAGGGTTCCCTCATCTTCTTGAGCTCGGATGCACCATCGGGAGGTCCCATAACACAAAACCATCACTCACACCACCCTATTGGTAACCTTGAAGTGATTTCATCTTGGGAAATTGAGTTGCATAATTTCAATTTACTCCAAAATTAAAACACTTAACCATTGATAATGTCCTAAGGGGGAAAACATTCTGATTTATTTTGTTAAATTAACTATTCATTTATCCATTACAATCACCTTCATCATGTCCTTATTTTCCATAGTTAAAACATCATTTTGTTCCTATAAGACACTAATTTCGGAGATTCATTCCACATTATTTACACAAATGAAATAAAATATTCTTTGTACCTTGGTATCCATTATACGAACTCTTGGTGAACTCCTCATTTCTCTCATATGGTGAGTCTTATAGATGGTTAAGGTACATATTAATAATCATGTTCCATGAAAACAGATTTGGTATGAGCACAACATCTTCAACTCTAGTGATCATCCCACTTTAATTCTCTTCAAAGAAATTCATCATATTCATCTTTAACCTAGTTCTTTCTAGTTACCATCATTAAATAAAACTAGAAGAATATTATGAGCATTACATATCATTATAGAAAACAAAATATCCAGGAATGGAATTAATTAAATTTTGTATAAATATTGACACATTTATTAATATATGACACCCTAGGTTATTACTTGGTTATTAATATAAAACTTATATGTAAATAATTTATGACAGTTCATGAACTATTTTTGAATTCATAGTGAATATCCCCAAATAATGTTAAACTATGTCTGAAGAAGAATTCATTGTCATCTAACATATTACCCAGAGTGTGGCCCAGAACATCTTGTCCGAGTTATTACACCTAGGTACATATATTCCTAAGCCACATACACTTGTATTATCCATATAAGGATGTATTTCTAGGAAACCAATCACTCTATCCTTTACCAAAATTCTATCCCATTTTCCTAAATGTTGACACATCCATATACATTTCTTTATATATATCCCTAGACATATCTTTATAAATATAGCTAGGGATATAGCAAAAATTTTCCCATCCTAGTTTCCAAAGGATCACTAAACCTTTCCTTTTACGTCGTATATAGAAACCCAGGATTAACATTCATGGATATTACATCATTTTAGATGGATATTCATAACATCAGAAAAATACATTCTCAAGGACCATTATAGTATACTATATTTTGAAACATGGAAATAAAATATTTTATCCTGGTGAATATTCTTCAATATATCCATCAATAATCTCCTCCATTAGTCATTCTACCTAGAACATTTCTTCATAACCTGGGGAAAGGAAGACTAAGAATGTGGTGAGCTCAGATTCTTAGTAATGGAAATAAAGGAAATGTGTAAGGATAATATAAACAATGGTTTATAGAACTTGAGGATTACATTTTGAGATCATACAATTCATATTAGAGATGATAAAAAATATCAGACATTCATAAAACATGATTCATATGGAAATAAAGACCATAATACATGAAAGAATACCATAGTAATAAAACTTGGAATTGTGGATGTCAAATAAGTATATAATATTATTTCCATAGATTCTAAGGAATCACTTCCAAGACCATCATGGAAGTATGGGTTTACTCCCCATATCATCATAGTAGTCATGGTTCACACCCTTGTCCATATTAATTGCATAAGTTCACTCCTCATACTATATTGGTAGTCATGGTTCACTCCCATGGTCATCTTAGTAGTCAAGGTTCATTCCCAAGATCATCTTAGTCTATCTCATGATACACAAACCTTTACCCAATGAATTGGAGGATGATATAGATTCCACTGATCTTATAATGGAAACATATATACGTGTTCTCAAACAATATATATAATTTTATCAAAACCCAAGAGATGAAATGGGAATGTTATACCAATAATCATATCATAACCTATGTAAAAAGAGATATTTCATAATCATTTCATCATAAACAAAACCCATTAAAACGATATGTGGTTCAAAATCATATTATAATTGAAAGATAAACAAGTCTCATAAAGACCATTATAGTAATCATAACCCATTTATATAAAGAATATGAATGGAAAATTTAGATAATTTTCAAAAATCTAATGAGTAACTTCAATTGAATTCATTTTATATGTAAAATAATTTTTAAATTTCATTAAAAATGATTCTTGTGAAAAATGACTTTATTATTTGAAATAAGGATTTTTAATATATAAAAATAGCCGAAAATAATTTTCATAGAAAATACCTTTAAAAAATATAAATAATATATTAAATCACCTATTCTATTGAGAAACATTAAAATAATATTCAAAACAATTAAAACAATTTCTCTGAAAACAATTTGAAATTTTATAAAAAAAAGTGTTTTGAAAACAATTCATTGAAAAAACATTTAAATATTATAAATAAATCATAAAAACATATTGAAAACCAATTCATTGAATTTAATTTGAAATCATATATATAAGGCTTCAATTTTTTTGGAAAACAATTTTTCCTCAAAACATATAACAAAAGTTGAAAACATTTTGAAAACCATTATTTTTGAAAACATATAAAACTAGCTTGATAATGATTAGAAAGACATTTTTATTCCAACATATAATAGGAGCATGGATTTTTTCTGAAAATAATTAAGCCTTAAAATTGGAAAATTATACTTCACAGAAATGAGAGCAGGAAAATTTTTTCACGTCGTACGAGGTAAAACATTGATTCCTTTCTCACAGTAAAAAGGATAGAAATATTCCTTGATTAGAAAGTGAAAAGAAGATTAAATTGAAAAATTTTAATAGAAAAAGGGTAAAATTTTCATTTAATTATCTTAGGATATTTGAATAATATACTTAGAAACCCTTTTTAGAAAACTTTGTATTGAAATGATATAGATTTTCGACCGAATAGTGGATAAAATAAAGATGTCCTAAAAACCACTTTCTTAACAATAAAATTTAAAAGAGATTAGGAAAATTGTACAAATACATGATTATATTTGAAAATCTAGATGATAATAAATTTCCTGAATTTTCATCTGAGATGGATCAAAATATTTAATCAAAGAAATCATAAACCTACAAAAATTCTTAAATCAATGAAATTGTTTCAATAAACTCATATAAATTGTAAAATTGGGATTATAACCTCCATATGAGAAAAGAGAAATTAATTAAATCTTAAAATATCATTAAATTTTCTATATTCATGACATGAAATGTTAAATGGAGGTATATACACCACCAAAATTAATTATGTTTTATAAAAAAACAGATGTCTCCAAGAAGGAAAATTAAGACAAAACTATTTTACCAATTAGGTAGATTTTGAAACAGAACCCCAAGAATGAAATATAATAAAATATATATATTAATTACCATAATTTTTTTTAAAATATAAATATATTATATATATTGGTATTACATTCCCCACATAAAAGGAATTAATGGCAAACATAGCATGTATCTCACAGAAATAAAAAGTAAGATGAAATACCATTACCTTGTGTCTTGAATGTCATAATTCATTTTAAAACCACCTTTATAATAAATATAATTTATTCAAAATATTTTACAAAACCATTTTATCATGTCTAATAAAATTTATGGTTCAATTACAATATTATATTACCCACTATTTGTCAATCTTATGTTATGGTTTCCGTTCAGATAATATTTTCTTTATTCTTCGCATGTGTCTTAATATGTTATATATATGGTACCTATAAATTATATCATGATTTATATAATTTAAAACATGACATAAATTTAAATTATATAAAATATGTAAGTATGAAATGGAATACGCTGATCATGGAAATTGAAGGCGGTACATACACATGAACACTATTCCCGTTTATTTTATGAATTGAAAGAAAAAAAGTAAAAGATATATATATATATATATATATATATCATTATTTTCGTAGGTTTATAATATCATATATATCATATATTTTAACTGAAACCATCACAGACACACTCCTTTTAGTGTATGAATGAATTATATCACATTGAAGGGGCGGTAGTCCACAATTCGTCAAGAAAAATTATCATACTTACCTAAGAAGGAAAGCATAATGGTATGTTCTAAATAAAAATAATATAATCCTAAATACATTTTAAATATTATATATATAACATATAATGATATTTTCCATCATAATACACACCACGATAGGTGGTAAGATAAATGAACAATCCTCATTTTGTGAGGTAGTAGTGCATTTTACACAGAAACACTTTGTTTGTTACCCCTTAGATAGAGGTGTGTGTAGTTTTTGGTAGAAAAAGTTACATAAACAAATCCTGGTATATTGAGGATAATATTTTTTATATAATAATATAATTAATAGTGTTTTATGGGTTGTATAAGGAATATAAAATATAGGGCTTCAGAGAAGATGTTTCCCCGTAATAGGCTAACTCCTTTTGGTTTGTGCCAAAAGAATTCCTTGGTTTGCCTTCTACCCAAGGGAAGGATTATAAGAGTAAGGAAAGTATATTGTGAATTGTGTTGGGTATATCATGGCCTAAACTATGAGGTTTTATGGATTTGAGGAAGTGGGAGAGTTGGTGGCCTAATATAGGGAAGGAAATGGACTCACGTGGAATTTTTTTAAATAGGTTCGGTGTACAGAAGTTCATACCTAGAAAAAGTCACACGAAAGAAATAAAAATATATAATAAAATATTAATGGCTGAAATATGTCTATAAAATTATTATTTGGTCATGTTTATAGGCATCCGGGACCTCTAATATTAATGTTTAGTCCAAGATTAATCTAAATTTGATCTTAATTACTATAATTAATTTTATTCACATTTAGTAATATTTTTTGTGAAAATTAGTTTCATATTATTAGACATAAGAAACTATAATTATGGAATTTTTGTATGATATTTTTATTAAATTCGTATTATAATGGAATAAAAGTTAATATTAATACTAATCCTAGAGGGGACAAAATTACAGGGTTTTAAAGTAAAAAGAAGTTCAAAATATTAATTATGTTTTTATATTCAATTTCAAAGTCATATAGATTATAATGACCAAAATTGCATAAATAAACTTATAAGTTATCTAATTTTACCCTAAAATAATTTGAAATATTATTTAATAATAATAATTGTTTAGATGAAAAGGTAGTTATTAACTAGAAAACATTATTTTCACTATTCATCAATAAAATTATGTTTCTCAGAAAAATCCCTAAAATTAACACAAAGATAATTTCAACATTATTGTTTCAAATTTTATGTTTATTTTATAAAATAAAATTACTCAATTTTCCTAAATTAATTTTACAAATTTTCATAGTATAACATTAAAATAATTTAATTCAAGAAAACAATATCTTTTAAGTTAAAAAGGCATTACCAAAAATCATATCATTCATTATAAATATGTTATATATATATAAACAATTTTTTTTTAAAAAAAATCAGTATTTACTACTGTTAATATTACTCAGTTTAATGAATAATAAATAATTATCTCATTTAAATAATTATAATAATAAAATGATATATCATATAAGCATCTCTATTGTGTGTAACGTATGCCATGTCGGGGTTGCAGGTTGAATAAATTGAGTCAATATTGTGTGTTATGTATGCTAAGGTGTTGTCATGTAAATGTATTGTTTGAAAGATTTTTTTAATATCTATATATAAATAAAAAAAATTACTATTTTCAGTGTCACCTGAAATGAAAAATATCAAAAAAGATATAATAATTAGACAAAATTCACAAAATCCCGGGGTGTTGCAAAAAGCAAAAAGCATAGTGTGGGAAACAATAATGATAATGAATGAAAATTTTTTATATAAATTAAATTTATATACCTAAGGAATAATACTAGGTTATTCATTATCATTACCAAAAGTCGTGGATTGTATCAGATATATAGACGTATCCTTAGTGTTCTTAAAATGGTTTTTACATACTAGTTTTTAATGGTTATTTGAACCTTTTCCTTATAACAACAACAAAAACCCATGAATTTTAGACATAAAAATTACATCTAAATAAAAGTATAATAAAAAATCAATCCAAAATTTAATAGTTTTAGTATATTTGGAGATGTGGAAACATAATCTACAGATTCATAAATCATGCACATCATCTCCAACTCATTCCATCATAACTTGGAAATTTTTTTACATATCATTCTTAATATAATTATTCATATCTAGGGGAAAATAAAAATATTAAATGGGTGACCTAATATTATCAGTAAGGGTAAACATGGGAGTTATCAATTAATAAATAATCATATGATATAATGACATAAAAAACATTTGAAAATTATATCCTACATATCAAATATCATGATATTGTTTCATAGAATAAATCATAGATGTTCATAATGAGTCAATCAACGTATTCCATGATAGTATAGAATAAGACATAGAAATTAATAATGAACATAATAATATATAACAATTTATGTATTATTCAAGGATCATTTACAATATCATTATAGAAAAAAAATTAAATTACTGAGCCACATTCACTACCCATTCGAGCAATGTGTATCTGAACTAGGTTTACATTCTTGTCTAGCCCCGTATTAATAATACAAGTTCATAAAAAAATCCAGTAATGTTTATAACATAATATATAAACCATTACCAAATTTATTTGACATTATATATAGTTCCGAACCTCTAAAAATGGAAAACATACATATGTTTTTAGTTATAATATAATTCATTCTTCTTATCAGAACCCCCAAAAAGAAATGATTTTTGTAAATATCTGTCCATAAGAAAAATAAAATAAAATAATTAGAGTAAGGATTTTATCATTTAATGATAACACCATTAAAGAATATGTAACATAAATTGATTTCCCTTATATTTAAAATGATTCTGAAACATCAATAGAAATACATTTTGAGGAAAATGTACGCTCTATTTTAAAAAAAAAACTTATCTTAAAGCTACAAAATTTCAAAGAAAAAAACTCATTTAATGGAAAATTGCAATTTTTTAATGTGAGATTCAAGACATTAAGTTTTCCCAAAATTGGAAAAATATTTTCATGCTATAAATGTTAAAAAACTATATTCATATTTTTGATGGAATAATCAAAACGTAACCTTCATGGAAAATAAAAATAGATTTCTTTAAAAATGTTTACTAAAAATTAACACATTAGTATAAATAGATTTCAAAAATATTATAATAAAAAACGCTTTTGAAAATAATTTTCATAAATATATACATGGATGGGAAATATTTCATAGTAGATACATACATATAATCAATCTCGAATGATATTAAAACTGCAAAATTAGCCCTTACATTTGGTCTCATTTCCTTTAAAATTTACTAAACCTTATATATAATGTTTTAATAAATGTTATAAATATTTAAAATAAACATATTCATATTTATATTATCATATATGATCTTCTTATATAATCTTGTCACCTGTTTGTTAAAAATATTTCATTATTACTATTCTTTTTGGTGTTAACAGCTTCATTTTTTGATGCATGTTTTTTCATATAAGTCATGGTTATTATAAAAAGATTATTTTTACATAATATACCAAATTATATTAAGGATATATATATCATATTTATTTTTTAAATAAATTTATATAATCATTATTGATTGGAGATTATTGAAAATTATTCGCATCTTATCCTGGTAATGGTTGGTCATACATTCATACGAGCGACTATATCATTCCCATAATTGTTAAATTGGAAGAAATTGGATGGATATTATTTTTTTTAAATTATAATTTAATAATTATCATATATATGTGTTATTTTCATATGCATGTAATTTTTTGATGAAAAAATTGATTACGCCAGAATATGAAGACTGTAAGTTGTACGTACGTGCTCGTGGTGCATTCATTTTTCATAGGATGGTTAATATATAGAATATTTATGTGCTATAATTTTAATAACATCCTGTAAAATATAATATAAAAGATTTATTAACTTATAGTGGACACAACAGATGAAGAATTAGTAGAAGAAAAAATAAATTTGAAAGAGTCGGTAAATACAATAACCTATATTCATAGAACATCAATTAAATCTCCTCTTAGGGACACTAGGGATCGTCTTTTGAGAATATAAAAACCTATAGAATGTATATAGGGGAGGTTATAAGAAAAATTGGTTGGTAATGTTTAATATTTGAGGCTCTAGGTGATATGATAATGTGAGGAGGAGGTGTCTGTTTATAATTGAGGTGAGGGGTAGTTTTGAAATTTCTTGAAATATTAATTTAAAATAAAATCTATAGAAATAAAAATATATATAAAAATACATGGATTATAATTAAATATTATATGAGTTTTTAGTATCATCAAAAAACATATGTCACATATGTTTTGGTGTTATCTTAGACATTAACATTTTGATTAACAGTTAGTTAACCTATCTTAATTTTAATTATTATAAAAAATTATTTAATATTAAAAGGTTGAATTTTTTACTTATGTGATGTCAAAATGAATATATTTGAACAAGATAAGAAATTTTATACAATATTATAATTATTTTTTATTTTTGATGATGTTTAATTATTTTTAATGAAATTTATAAAATATGTTTTTGATAAAATATCATTAGTGTTATTGATTACACAGCCTTCTAAAAATATGAGCATAATAATAAAAATCAATATAAAATTAATTATATCCATAATATGTAATGTTAATTTATAAATACACATTTTCACATTTTTTACCTAAAATTATATTTTTAAATATTTTTAGTAACATTTTTTTGATATTTCCATTTACAAAATAATTATTACTTTGGTGTTTTGTAATAATGTATCATAATTATTTTTTCAATAAAAATTATAAATAAATTACCATGATGTAGATAAAACATATTACTTTCAAAATAATATTTTTATAGAATATATCTCCTTTATATCACTATATTTAAAATATTGGACTTATTAAAATAATAGTGTGAACGTTTTTAAATTTTATTAATTTAAATAATATCTAAGTGGTCTTTTTGGAATTTTGTCCATTAAATGACTAAAAAACTAATTTTTTTGTTAGGTATTGAATTAAATTCATCCAATAAAATTTGCGTGTGTGTTAGGCTCATTTTATAGTACTTACCATTTTCCTTTAAAAAATAATTATAAAATTTACCCTTTATCTTGGTATCATAATTTAAAAGGGCTACCATTTATATTAGAAAAAAAATAAAATGTACCAATTTATTAAATTTTAACCTTATTAATAAAATATGTAATACATTTTCCAAAATTAATAATATATAGGTTTTATAATTTTATTTAAAATTATATCTTTAAAACGTCATGATTTTGTTTTTTGGAAAAACACAAAATTTAAACACAAAATATTTTCTTACTAAATTTTTATATATGGTCATTTTATAAAAAAACATTCGGATTATTTTAATTTAATTTTAACATATTAAAATTTAACTTCATTCCAAGACATAATTTTTCCTCGTAAATACTTTATAAGATAATATAGTTATCAATACAAATATTATTTTCACTAAACCATGGAAAAACTATTTTTTAAAAATTATAAAAAATAATTTTAAAATAATTTTGACATTATATTTTCAAAAAATAAATTAACTTTTTCAAATAAATGTTATATAACTTATATAAATTTCTATCCACTCATAAAAGGAAGAAAAATTCATTGGTAAGGACACATATATATGAATAATAAAGTATCTTTACCAAAAATTATGTGATCCTTTTATAAGAAATTACCAATAGAGTTGAGTTGTAACAATAAATTTAGATAAAAAATTAGTAATTAATATTTCTTCCAATTAATTTAATTTCTATGTTGTAACATAAATATACAATTTTGTGGTTCGTGCAACACATGCTATAAATGGGAGAAAATTATCTAAAGAGAAATATTTGATAAAAATATCTGGGAGTTCCAATATATACCATGAGGGAATATGATTTAGTTTTCTTATGCCATATACTGTGTAAAAAGAGTGGAGGAGTTGTATCAAATGAATAAGAAGATTTTTTTGTGTTAAAAATAATGGAATAACATAACAAACTTCTAAGGGATAAAATAATATTTTTATAGAGAAAAATAATGTTTATCATAGGGAAGTACATATAGGTTAATATATTATAGTTGTAAACTTTTAAATTATCCAAACCAATACCATATACTAAGTGTTAACATGTTTAAATAGGATGTTCCTAATCAATATAAATAACTAAAATGGATCATAATGGTAAAGGAACACACATCCTTCACACGATATTTGGGATTACCATTATTCTATTTTTAATAATGATGCCTTTTCAGATCTTATGATTCATCCTTCACTAGAATTTTATTTTATTTTGGAAATTTATGTGATCTCTCGATGGATATCCCAATTAAATTTCATTATTAAGGATAGAAAATTTTATATATGAAATCAACGTATGATCATTTTTGTTGTTGTGAGGATGAATTTAAATGAAAATTGGAAACTTCATCCATTATTGGGGAATTATCATTTATTTATGGACTATATGTATCTCAAATGATTGGGGAGAAAATAAAAATTGATAATATTTTTATTTTTCAGTAATACTCTGATGTATTTCATGATGTATTTCATATTTGACACATTGAATAGTGATGTTGAGTTTTCTAAAATACTCTAATCCTATTTCAATATTTCCATATAGTTGTTACCCAATTGATTTATTGTATGTGTGGATATAAATTCAAGATAATATTTATAAGGGGTAAATAATCCCAAGAACATAAATATGGTGTTTACCTATACATTTTTTTTAGTATGAAAAATTGGACAATATATCATTGTATTGATCACATGGTACTTAAAAATATCACTATTAAGAAGAAGTATAATCTACCTATTGTGAGGGATTTTTTAATCAAAAATATAAAGCTCAATACTTTTTACGAATAAAACTAATTTAGTATATCATTAATTGAGGGTTATAAAGGTGGTATTCTCAAGAGTTCCTTATATACAAAGTATGTTTATTCTAAATTTATAGTGATTCCATTTTGATATATAAATTACCTAACTATCATATAGGATTTAATGAATATAGTGTGTAGTGATTACCTCAATCATGGTGTATTAATGTTTATAGATGATATATATATACATTAAAGGATCAAGGAATAACATTTAGATTATTTGATTATTTCATTTAATCCACTAATGAACTATAAGTTGTATTCCTAATTTTTAATGTGTGATGTTTTTATATCAATTTTCATACATGGGAATTAGAATATCAAGTGTGTATCTATCAATAGATCCTTCATTGATAGATGTTTTTTTGAAATAGAAAATACCTACCATAGTGACTGATATCTATAATTTTTATGGATTTGGTTTATACTCCCAATGATTTTTAACAGTTTATCATGGCCATAAAACCCAATAACTATGTTGATAGTGAGGGGATCCATGTTCCTTTTTATTGATAAAAGTTAGGGAAATTTAAAATAGTTGAATAGGTGGTCGGTGAATGTACGTTTGATCACACTAACTTGTAGTTGAAAAGGGATTGTGATATATAGTGAATCATAAAATATGGGACATGGATGAATCCTTAAGAAGAATGATACGAGGACAGATCATTCCACAATAAATTTAAAATTTATGAGTAAAAATATTCTATTATTCATTTGGTGTTATAAATGTTATATTCTACATTTAAAATATCTTGGAATTATCTTATATTTGTAATATTTAATATATATGTTGATCATCAGATTTTGATGAATATATTCACATAAAAGGAATTAAATATGTTCTAATGGATATGTTTATATTTTATTAAAATTATGAACAGAAAATATTTTTCCACCTTATGAATGAGAATAAAGTGGCCAATACCACAAGTCGAACAAACTATGAAACCGAAACACTAATGAGGGATTAGTGATATAAAATACATAATTATTTTTTGAATATGGATATTAAAATTATTATACATAGGAAAATATCATATATTTCTCATATATATTTTCATCCATCCATCAATATGATGACTAAAAATGGTTATAAAAAATTTGTGGAACTATAGTACATGATAGGGAATGTTCTTGAGATGATATCTAATTTTGATAGAATGAAACTATTTAGTAATAATATATATGTTTTTTGAATATATATTTTGAGGTATGTGCAGTTGGATAATGATAAAAGATTATCATTTTCTATTAATCTTATACGTATTAATATTTATAAAGATATAAGTGACTATTTCATATTGGAAATCATGAAATGTGATATTTTCAGAGTTTTTATCGTAATGGATATTATTTTATAATGTTATTTTAGATAGAAATATGTCTTATTGAAGTTATAAGAGGATAAATTTCTAAAATTTAAATGGGAAAACATCACGATGGATTTCATCATTGGATGTCACAAAACATATATACGCCATAATTATATTTGGGTAGTAGATGAATTCCTTATTAATTAATAACATCTAATTATTATCAAAGAGGATTACTATCACAATCATATTTCAATTATATAAATTAAAAATATATATTTATTTAGGGAGTTACACAATCTATTTTATATTATAAGAATTTAATTTTACCACAATGATATGGATATGTCCACCACAACATTTGACTAATGAGATTGAATTTAGAACTAAATATCATACTCATATGCATAGTTAATAAAATAGAAAAATTCAAGGCTAATAATATTTTTTGAGATAAATTTCATTGTATTTTAATGGTATTTTTGTTCAAAAATTTCTTTGGTGTAGTTTTTTACAGCAATCAATTTCATTCAATCATTTAGATATCTCTATATGTACCCATATAAGTCAGGTAATGGAAGAAATCCATTGTTATGTGATATTTTTGGAGAATTAAAGCTATTGAGTTCTTGATATAGTAGAAAAAATTATATATAATTTTAGATCCATTAGGAAACATATCAGAGCAGCTCTGATTTGATATAAAAGTTATGTAGAAAATCAGTAATGATATTAAATATTTCTTATTATAGATATTATATTCATATGAATACACATTAAAATTATGTTATTAGATTAAGAATAAATGAAATTATAAACCCATGATATTTCACTTCCTTCAAAATTATTTATACAATATATACCATCACTTATCATGTGACACTTCCATGAAATCAATTTCAAGTTAAAAATATGTTCCATGTACCACTCCCGAGGAATTACATAATTTAACCTCCATGAATAATTAAACCAAAGGACATGCCAATTTAAAATGATCTCACTTATGATAAAATACTATTGTAAATTCTATATTTAAGAAATAAAGAACTACATGACAATAAAAAAACAATTCCAATGATCTATGGTGAATCAATAAACAAAAAGATGTTATGTGGGAAAAAAGATGTGATGATGTTGAAGATTCCTCAATTATGAGTTCAGGGGTGATAGAATTATGATATTGAAATTCATATAAGGGGTTATAATATAATATCATGGGAATTTATGATACATTCATTATTAAATAATATAAATTTATTTTATATAATTATTCATATTAAACAACTATTTTAATAAAACTATGATAAACTTTTGAAATATTATTATTACATGTGATATTTATAGACTAAAAGTATTTATGTGTGAAATGTGTTTTTATAAATTATGAAAATCAATATTGATGAATTATTATAATTAATGCTATCAGAAATATATTCAATTAAATTTTTTATTAGTTATAAAATTGTTTTTATTAGGTAATTTAATTGAATAATTTATGTTTTATTACTATTAATTGTTTTTTTAAATTAGTTTTTATTTCCTAATGAACGCGTACATTGAAAATAATTTATGACAAATATGGAAATTGAATCTAATGAAATGATGTACAGAGATGGAATAATAATTTCCAAATTTAGTTATAATCTCAATTTATTTATTTTGAGTATATCTAATGTTGAAAAGATTCATTACTATGATAAAAGATAAAAGGGATAATGAGTTATCAATATAACCTGGTAAGGTTTAAAATAACCTAATAACAAACCAAATTATTTTTAGTAAATTATATTTGAAGCAAAAATTTCCTTATCATCATATTTGGGATTTTTCATTAACACTATCATCTAAATATGACATTATTGTATTTTAATGTTGTATTTAATTACAAGAGTATAATTCCCATCACATATAAAAGTAATCATCCTATGCTATCATATCCACAATACATGGGAAATTTTGGATGATAAGGATCTTCCTAAATACTCTCCCTAATTTTTTATCCATGAATATGAATTTTTTTATTGAAAATATTCCCATTTAAGAATCTATAACGTATTTTTCAATGGAGGTTACATAAAGAATATGTATATATTCTTATGGGACATTTTAATGTATACTTATTTATAATCCACCTAAATTTTTTTATAAACATCATTACATGATGGAATGAAAATATCTAATATAACTATATTTTATCATAAATCTTTTGGATATTTTATATCTCCTGCCCATAAATTGAAAAATGATAATATCCCTTGTGTGTATTTCCTGAGTTCCACCTCCACTAAGTTATGTGATTCATTTTTAATTTACAATTTATGTGAATGGTAATATAAATTTATTACATAGTATATGAAATATATATGAAAGATTTATGATTTAGTATATGTGAATTATTATTTACCTTTTTACATTAATCAATGATTTTTAACCCCACTCAGGCTTACGTACACTAACAAACCAAACCGGGTCGACCAGAACAATCAACAATGTCATACAATTATGGGATGGTGTAAAAAAGATAAAAATATAGTCATGTATATTTGGAAAATAAGAATAGAAAATAGATTACAGAGGATAAATAATGGGTGATACTACTAAAGAAAACATGCTAATCAAAAATGAAAGACAAATCTAGACTATAAGAATCACAATTTTCACAAACCAACACAAGTCGACCCTGAACTGGTCACCCAAGATGATTCATCGAAAGGCTCGAGAGGTGTTCCCAGGCCTTTCGTGCATGAAAAATGTGCTAGGTCATTAATATAGAATTAATGTGAATAATTTATCTTCAATAAACTAAATAAAGTAGTAGAAAATAAATTAGAACAACTGAAACTCAAGAAATGACCCAAAAAAGAATGAACAATCGACAAAAACACACTAAACTGACTAGGACAAAAACTACACATGTCCCCAAGATTCACATTCCAATATACAACCATCTCCAACATCCAACATGATTGGGTCTCGTGGTGTTTTGTTCAAGGTAATGTTAGTGTGTTGTGGTTTGTTATTCTGTCTATTTCATGTCATTTACTTACATTGTGTTGTTATACTATATTTTATGCCAATTTTTTATATTCAGTGGGATAATTTATTCCCATTCCTTCTTTGTTGAGAAATTTTCACTTGTAGCCATCACGAGAGGATCGAGAATGCCTCTCGTGCCTTGTCACAGATTTTCTCGGGTGACTGGTTCAAGGTCAACCCATGTTGTTATGGGAAAAAATGGTATTATAGAAGGTCATATATTTAGTGGAACATTATTTCTAGAGAGAAAATCATTATTTGGGGTCTCATGGTAGAATGAGTATAATTATCGGGACTAGAGGCATAGGGATGGGAAGGACGTCATGAACCCTTGTTCGTTGCGATCCTCAGGATACAATGATATGACATGTCTTTTTGGTGTCCTTTGATTATTATGAATAGTTTTACATTGGGAAATGAAAATTGAGTTTGGAGAGTCTCCCCTTGAGCTCGTAGGTCTTGGAAAGCCATGTGGAACCTCATAAAGTTCCCTAGACTGCTCTCTAGGACAGTGGCGTGACTGAGGTATGGCTGCCAACCATATGTCCAAGTCACTCATCAGCCCAAGTTTCCCCTTGTGGAGAATTTGGGTCTTCTTTAATTCTATGAATTTTTTGACAAGTTTTATTTTTGGATATTGTGAACAGTTTAATTTAAAATGACAATGAAGATGTTTTGATTATGATATTAATTTCCAAGTTCCTTAATGTTTCACCCACAAAGGATTCATGAATTCCCATCGTGCAACTTTAGGTGGTGTGCCCTTTGCAAATACTATAGTTGATCAACCCATAGACGACATCCTCAAGTTTCAGAAGTTCAAACCTAAATTCATTTATGGTCAAGCAGATCCTCTTGAGGTGGAGGTGTAGTTGTAAAACATTTAGTGGAACTCCTATTTTCTCACGCTGCCTAAGTAATTAAAGGTGATATTGGATACCTTTATGAATTAAGGGATATCCTGGAAATGGGGGATGTTAGTGTCTCAATGAAAGCCTCAAAAATATCTCAGTTGGGGGTTCTTAAAGTCAATAATCATCCAATTGCAATTCTCTGAGGTGATGAAGGTGATGAAGAGGATGGAGTTGTGCAGTCTTTAGGAAGGTGTTGGATTAGTGTTGGAATTATTTATTCTTTTATTCGACCCAGCTCTGTATAAACCAGGGAATATTAGAAATGATCCCATGAAAGCTCGACATTTTGCGTTTGGGACCGAACTAAATTGTAGTCGAAAATTGTAGAGATCAACATAACCAGCTTTTCAGATGTTGTGGGGCTGGCCTTTCTTGCTGAAGATAAGTTAGAAGTAGGAACTAAGGTGGTGAATCCTCCCCTGGCCATGGTATGTAGTGTAGAGGATGGAGATAGAAATAATGGGAAGTGGCCTGATGTAGGTTGTACTATTTGGGGAATTAAGAGTCAGTCAAGCCTACAGTCAGCACCTTGAGAGTGTAATGTCGTGATCTATCATTAGTGTGTAAAGTAGGGTCAAAAAAGCTGATGTGATAGAGTGTTTGAAAACCATGCCACACCTCTGGATTTTTGGGTAACTTACAGTTATTCTAACCAGGTTTTTCTAAGAAGCACACTAAAGCCAAACCTCCCTCATCGAAGGTCTCCTCAGTCCATCAATAGGAGTAAGATGATGTTTATGGATCCGTTTGGGGTTTTATCTCTTTAGAGTTCCATGGATGTGGTGGTAATCTCTTGTATACTTCTGTGGTATTTATTTTCATTTGATTTTAAGAATGGTTTTTTTGAACATCTTTGAAACCATTATTTTATTGGATGTGTGTTTAGTGAAATTCTGGTTCGTGTGTTATTTTTGGAAATTTTTTAAGCCTAGATATAACTCAGGTGATGCTTCAATCATCAGTACTCCAGTCATAGGTCCTGGATTAAAGCTGGTACAAAGTTATGGGAATCCCAGTGGCGAAAAAATGGCCATGGGTTAATCTTTTTCCTCCCTATGTCATGGTTTTTGTTTTTCTTAGAGTATCATTTTGTTGACATAGTGATATTGGTAGTTTTGATGCTCTATCATTTGGGCCCTTCCCTTCTCTTCCCCCCCCCCTTATGGTGGGGGTTTTTGGTATGTGTGGGATGTTTTCATGTCCTATCAATATCATCAATTCTTATGGTGGGGAGACCCAAAGTGGGTCTCACAGAGTTACTCTGGAAGTAATTTAGTGTTTGAACAATCCTTATGAATGGGAGTCCATTTGGGCCTCCCCAAATCAATATCTTATTTTCAATTCATGCATCATTTGGTGAGAGGTGGTCTCGTGTGGAACATCTTAATCCTATATTCTTCATCTTGAGTAAGCTATTTTATTGGAGTACACCCAGCAGTTTCATTTGAAAAAGATTATGGGAATAAATTTCAGAGGTGGTTTACCTTTGTTCGTTCATTGGTTGAAATGGATGGTCTGGATTCTGTTTGGTATTGGTTAAGGTGTTCTTTTTATGAAGATTAGTTGAAACTCATGGTATTTCAGTGTCTTTTTGGATCGATCCACATGAGGCACTTAAACTTTTGGAGGTGGGTGAAAATTAAGAAGTTTTATCATTGGGTCTAGATCTTTTTGTGTCTTTCTAGGAGTGGAATGAATTATGGTGGGGTGAATTATCAAACGACAACATATATAATTATCTTATTTTGTTATTTTTTTGTCTTTTCAAAATTTTATATTGAGGTTCATGTTGAATCCTGAACAAATCTATTGAGTTATGTCAAAGAGAGCACATTTTTGAGTTGCTGTCATTGGGGACATGGGAAGAGCATATCTTGGAAACCTCACACAGCTTCACTGAGAGAACTGTGTGATCTTCCTGTCTTCAAAAAATTAAAATTTTTAAATATTTCAATTTATTATGTTATTTAAAAATTTTGTTCTTCTGAATAATTTTGTAATTTTTATTAAAATGAAATAAATATTTTTATCATTTTTATTTTTATCATTATGATTAATAATATTATTATTAAAATGTTTCATTAATATTATCATAATTATTAAAAATGTTGTTAATATTATTATCATTAAGAATGAAAAAAAGGTTAATAAATAATGTTAATATTATATTATTATTATTAAATAGTTTTTGTTGACAAAATTATTATTTTTATCATTTTATATTTTTTTATTAGTATGACCATTATTATTATAATTTTAAATATTATTATTATTATAGGTTAAATTTTTATGATTTTTATTTGTTTTATTTCTTTTATTTTCATCACATATTTTTGTTTTTTCTCTCTTTATTTTCCTCTCCCCTAAACTTATGTTCTCCTCATCAATTTCACTCACATCACTCTCCCATCGCACTGGCTACCTCAGCCTCCTCCCGTCGCAATCCCTGCAGCCAACAACCCTCCTCATCCGGCCACCCCGTCAGTGCAGCGTCCCCCCATCCTGTGCTCCTCCGTGCAATCGTACCTCCACACGGCACTCCCTCCTTTATCTGGCATACCCATGACACCCCATGCTCTTACTATCTGGAACTCCACCTTAACTCATGGCCGACCACCTTTCCTTTTTTGAGTTTGTGACCTTCAACAACCCACGACCTTCCTTCCTCCTTCCATGCAACACCTTCCGACGATGCTCCCCCTACCCTTTAGGTAATGGATTCTTGGTTTTTTTTCCTAAGAAGAGTTTATTTTTTATAAAACCCTATGTGTTGGGGTTTTATTTCATGAGTTTTCCTTCAATTTGGGTTCAATATTGTTTGTGTAGGGTTAAATTAAGATTCTGGAGCACACGATTTAGCTGTGAATGAGATCGTGCACATGCCTCGGGAATGCGTTTCCATTGCTCCTAGGAGTTCAGGTAGGATCCCCTTGTGCACTACCTTTTAATTAATGATTTCATTAAATTATTATTTTTTAACTACCCTTAGTTATTAATTATAAATTTAGTATATTTATCATAGTCATTCATTGTGATATGCAGTGTGTTGGTTTAGTTGCTTTGATTATTTGGTGTGAATTGTTTAACAGTTCACACATTTTTTAATTGAGAATTCTCCTGTAGGTTTGAGGAGCGATTGTTAATTTTTTGAAGCAGGTTTTGGTGATAAAAATAAGAACATGTTTTTAAATTTGGTGATTGAACTTCCTCATGTGGATTTCCAAAGTACTCTAGTTTGAATGTGGCTTGTTGCGCTTTTGTGTGAAAATAGTTGATCTGAGGATAATTGTGTAGGGACCGTTTAATACATTTTAATTTTTTTAACTGTGTTATGCATACAAACTATTTATTAAATATCAGGTTGGACATTATGAATATATTCTAAATTCACAAATGGGTTTATTTTTTCGTAACTGGGTTCCCAAATGGGCTTTTGGATTATAGTATTTAAAGTGGTGTGTGTATTTTTTCAAAATGGATTTTAATGTGTCGTGTATTTTAATGAAGTTATGAAATTAGATTATTCGACTATGAATGTCATGCATTTTATGTTTTGGTATGTTGCGGATATAAGGTTGATCATAAAAGTGGGTTTTAATTGGGTTTGGTTGTGTAATGCAGTTAGAAACTCTTTGGAATTTTTTTTATAAATTTTGAAGTGATTTAGTAAATAATTTAGTCGGTGAGAATTATTTTTTGAATAAATATAAAGGTTTTATTTTCACTCTTTATTCATTTGGATTATGTTAAATCAATATTTAGGTATTTTTACTTATTTTTGTGGTTGCAGCGTGATGGTAAAAAATTTCTATGATATTGTGGTCATCGTCTTGCATGTGCATGTGCCCCTGTGAAAGGCATGTCGCGCCATCTTGTTCGAGCTGTGAGTCGAGGTATGACCCCCACTGCACACACCTCTAAATTTAGAATTTTTTTATAACTTTATATTTCATTTATTTTTTATAAATGTGAAAAAATATTAGATTTTTATCTTTTTGGAATAGTTATTTGATGTAAACAAAGGATTTCATTTTATTCAGGGAACATAAATTATTTACTTGAGGAATTTTCACACAATAGTGAAAGAATTCCCATTTGGCCTTGGAACATAATTCATGAACATTCAAGTGTGGTAATGGTCAGATGTTAAAAGTTTTCTTCGGATGTGTGAGAAATTGTATTAGTTTCTTTTTATCAGTGTTGATTTTTAAAAGTTACATGAGGCATGTTTGGAACATTAATAAAATAAATTATTTTGAAAACTATCTTTAGGGTGACTCACGGGTGATCATGTTGTGTATATTGGTTGTGAGAGTTGTTTTGTGTGATGTTCATGAACTTTGATTAGTTACATGATTGACATTGTTGACTCACCCCACATTCCACTTAGTACTCAAAATGGGAACCTTTCATAGTATGAGAATTTTATATTAATGATTGTTGCACTAGATTAGATTATACACTGGCTAGTGGCCCAGATAAGTGGATACACTTTTATTATTATTGCTATGGGATTGAGTCCCTCGACCAAGCTAGGTAGGGTGACAGTTGGGTGTTATAGCATTGTGACTTCATTGAGTATGACATTCATTCAGGATGAGTCACATGTATAGTACATTCTGAATCATTCACGAGCTCCTATGTGTATCCAATGTTTTCTTTGTCAGTTATTATTATGTGGAAGATGATTGAGGTGCTTAGTTTGGTTGTTAGCCCCCATGCACTACATTTTCATTTTCCATGTTTTGTGTTGTGTGCTATGTATGGTTTCCTCTTGTTTAAAAACTAAATTTGGATTTTAAATTATTCGTTAAAAATGTTTTTTTAAATTTAATTCCCTTTTACATCAAAACATAAAAAAAATCAATTGAAAAGGGAAATGGACTGATACATGATTTAGAAATGAATGTGCTTGTGAAAACCCGTATTTTATATAATTTAGTTCAGACATGAAATTTGTAAAATTATTTATTTAATGGATGTGCATTGGGTATAGATTGTTGGGAAATCCTACTGAGTTTTTAAACTCATGCCTATAGTTTTTTTTATTTTCAGTTTCGTTACATGATCGACCCGAGCTTGTGCGCCATGGGAGATAATTGGTTTTGGATTGTAGAGTGAATCTCGGGGTCACATAGTGTTTTGTTCATGTTCAGGTTAGTATGTTTGTTTTGTCTGTTCTTTGTTTTTCATTTATTTTATTCACTTTGAATTTTTATATATTTTTTCTGATGCATATTTATTTTTATTGGGAAAAATCATTCCTATTTGTTTCCTGTTGATGCCCTGGCACTTATCGCCAGCCCAAGAAGATTAGAAATGCCTCTTGGGCTTTGCTACAGATTATCTCAAGTGACCAGTTTAGGGTCGACCTGGGTTGGTTCGTTATGACTATGACATAATGTCACCTATAAGTGATACCAAATGTATAGAGTAATGTAAAAATAATCCTCATCGCTAATTAATGATAATAAAAATATATGAATCCTAAAAAATAAGGTTTAAAGCTTCATTAAAATAAATTTTGTGTGTGAGAAATGAAGCCTAGTGGGATACCACCAACGAATCTATACATGTTCAAATAAAAAAATATCAGAATTTCAAGATTTAAGGTAAAACCGTATTAGAATATTTTTATATACCTTACAATTTGAAAACATTTCATTAAATAATTATTGAGTTTTCACAAACTACATGTAATATTTTTCAAAGGAAAAAATAAAATTGGTAAAGATACTGAATATAAATACACATGTGAGACAACAATCATCAAACAAAATATCATTTAAAAAAATTACATATAAAATCCGAGCTCTATCCTAATAGTGAATAAATAATTGATACTCATAAGACTAACAAGTCATATGGTTGGATCACATTAACATCAAGGCTACCATAAGAACATTTAAATTAATGAGGATACTTCTTAGTGGTGTCATACAAAATAAAAGGCTACCTTTGTATCTTTTTGATGTACCCAAGGTTCCAACTATGTGATTTTTTTCAATTTAAATTTTAAAAACCATGAACACATTTTAATAAACCAATTTAAAATATAATACAATTTTATTCATTATTTAAAATACATTTTCCATTTCAAATCCTAGAAGTTTCATTTTAAATTACACTAAAAGTAACATGAAACCAATACAAAAAATGAAATTAAAATATTATAACAATTTAATATATCCATCCACCTCATGATCATATAAAACATAAAGTCCTTTGATATCATGGATTAGAAACCATATGATCTGCCTTCGGAAGGCTAGGCACACATAGAGACTAATAAGGATTGAAACAAAACCAAATATGATTACCAATTCTTACGAAATTGGTGTATTAAAGAAACAATGTATGAAATTGAATGAGATTCTTAATATGGATGATGGGGCACCAAACCCAGCTAATCAATCATGTAATTAATCAACTCAGATTATAGGATGACACCTATAATCCCCTAGGTTAAGAGTTTCAACTGAGTGGTGAAAGAATCAAAAATAAATTGAACCCTCAAACACACACATGACACCCTAAAAATTGACACATTGTACAATACAGTTCATGTAATCATTTACACATCATGATTCCCTTTTATTTTATGGAACAAAAAAACTTGTATTCTTATAATTTAAAAACTGTATTTTAACATTACATGATTTGAATCAATTGAAGGACTTATAAATTATAATGCTGACTTTTTATCTCAATGATGTGTCAAGGAAGAGTTATACATTATTAAACCATAATACATGTCATGTAACGTCCCAATGAATGGAAGAAGTGTTGAGGGAAAATATGGAAATAAAAAATATCCAGGGCTTCACCATTTCATCTATCCTACAAATTCAGGGTTGAAAATACTCACCCAACAAAAATGGGAACTAAAAAAAGAGAGAAAATAATACATTATAGAATTTAAATGAGGTATTACAATCACACACCGTAATAGAGTTCAATCCATGGATAGAACTCAATACCATGGATCTGTAAATAGAGAAGGCCACTCTTGCCTCATCAATGACTCCCTCTCACACATCTCATGGTGACTAGGTCTATATTACCATAGTACCAGGAATAAGGGATCATTTTACCATATATTTACATACCATAGTGTTCTATAATGAGACCTTGCAACTTAACCAATGTGGTTTCAGGATTTAGAACAACATAATTTTATCTAATCACCTAGAAATGGTGTAGAATAACCCTCATTAAATGGAAAACATGAATCATTTCATGTATATATATCTGTCCAGATGGCTACAACAACTAATAGGTCACCCTCCCTAGTCACTGAATGATATAAAGGAATCCCAAAATCCTCACTGACATCAAACCCTATATACATAACTAAAGATGACCAAATTTAGATAAAACTCAGAGAAAGACCTGATCACTAAACTCAAACACAAGTGACCGATACTGATGGTACACAAAAGAACATTGATGACCCTATGCAGTAATCAAACACATCTGGATAATCTGGACAACCTTTGTTGTCTCTTGAGAAACAAGTGAACCAACCGAGGTCTGCTCTCCCAACACAACCTATCACAATGGTGATTTACATGGAAACCTATAAAAACCATTATAGGGTCTATGCTGATCAAATTCTAGTGACTAATATTATAAGGAATCATGATAAATAGAAAATTAATTTCCTAATTTCTATCAAAATCTATAACACAATCCCGTATTATATATTGAAGAAAATAAATATCCCTATATGTTTGTCCATCCATTTGTGGATGATAAACCATACTAAATTTTAAACGGGAATGCATCATATCCTCCAAAACCCTCTTGAATCTTGATGTGATCCTGGAGACCCAGTCATAAACAACTGTCGAGGATACCCCATGAATATTATAAATCTATCGGGTATGGAAGTCCCTAAGTTGTTCCACCTTCGTTGTTTCTTTTATTGGTAATATATACACTTATTTAGTGAGTTTTACATTAATCAACAATGTTTCATCATTCCCACTTCAATTTCATAGAAATCCAATGAAATATTCAAGTGAAATATCATCTCACATCCATGTAGGAATTGTTAAAGGCTGCTACAAACCATTAGGTATATGGTTCTCCACCTGTACTCTTTGACAAGTGTGTCACTACACCATAAAATCTGCAACTAAAAACCTCATTCCCGACCATGAATACTAGTGTCTCAAATTTTGGAACTTATTTTTTCCCTATGGTTCATGAACTAATGTTACCAGTGTCAACTGACTAGGAACAACTTTATCAAGTAAAACAGAACTACATGCTTACTATGGTAGTAGAAATCTCTACTGGTTAACTAAGAGAACTCATACACAATCTCACCATAATTTTGAATTTCATATATGAACCATTTCTTATTTATTGTCATCTACATAAGTCTAACTCATCCATCAAAATAATATTCAAGAATTATCTAATCAAAAACCACATGTAAACCTACCACTTCCCCTCCCTAGTGCATTTTAGTGAACAAAATAATATGACACAACTTTTCAACTTATTCCTTCATGGATTTCTTGGTAAATTTTATTCTCAATTCATCAACCACCAATTTTAATTTCCTAGGGGTATACATGATATCAAAATTCAAGGTCTAAAGTAACTCAACCAAACATCATAGTATTATGTAAAAAAAATTTGTATTAAAATATATATCAGGTCTTTATGATCAGAATATACCATAAACTTGTATCCAAAGATACTGTGATGCGTTATTTTGATCACATGATAGTAGCCACAAACTCAAGGTCAGGGGTAGTGTAGTTCTTCTCATGAGGGTGTAAATAGTGTAATACATAAGACCCAAGATGTTTTATATTACAAGAAGACACATCCAAAACCCATACTGGAGGCATCTTAGAAAACATCATATCATGAACCTGGTTATAGATGAATAGAAACCAGTGTTTAAGTCAACCTCATATTTATATTCTCAAAATATTGTAGACACTTTTCATTCCTTTTAAAAAATTCACCCTTATGGGTTTAAGAATTCATATAATATCCAATCTTAAGGAATTCAATAACAATCCATTTATAATAACCCATTCAAAAAAAGTCTTCAGATCTAAAACTAATTTTTGGGATGATGAAAAGAAATTTCTATCCCATAACATTCAAGATCAACTGAGATGACCCTATGAGATATCATATGTCATATAAACTATAGTTCCTAGATCCAAAACTATTAAATGGATTGATTTCCATAAATATTATGTCTCCTCATGGTTTGAAGAATGATTTTAAATTGGTCTATAATATCATCCTCTAACTTCTATAAAACCAAAATATCAAAAATGAACAGAACAATGAAATAGTATAGTAACTAATGAATCATTTGGGTGATACAATCCATGAAATGTTATGGATCATTAAAGAGTCCGAGTGTAATAACATGAGACATAAAATGCCCATATAAACTATGAAATAATGTCATGTGTATTTCCTCTTCTCCATCTCTCAACTAGTGTCCCCCCAATCACAAGTCATGATTGGAAAACAAGCAAGACCTTCTAAGATGATCAAATAGATTATAAATTATCGGTAAAGGATATATATTTTTAACCATCAGCAGATTCATAATTTTATAATCAAGATGAAATATAAGGCTCCCTTATGTCTTCTTAGAAAATAGTATAGGTGTATCCCATTATGAAACATTAGGATGAATCAATACTTTCACCTATAGGTCTGCATGCTAGACTAAATGTTCCACTAATATATTATGTTCCATTCTATTGGATGGAAAGGTATTGGATACTATTCCAGGTAAAAGGAAAATAGTATATAAACCTCTCTCTATGATGAAAATCAATAAAAGTCATCTAGAATCACATAATGGTATGTACAAACAACAACTGTTAGATGACTACCCTATCATGTGTCAAATTAATCTAGAAACATTTTTGAAAACTGGAAGGACATTAAAAATTCCTTATGAAAAACTACCCCTACCCTTCCCAATATAGATTCCCAATCACTAGTTAAATAGAAGTAACCCCATCAATAAATAATAATTATATAGAATGATGATAAAATTTGATCTGTATGTTTTCACTATTCATCTAATCCATTTTGATAATCATGTTAATATTTTCAAGATCCATCACCAAGAATTCCCAAACCATCTCAATGTTTACCATCACCACCTAACACTTGAGAAATTTTAATCCGTGTTTGACCACCATTCACAGTGGTTTGGATGGATACAAAAAAAGGAAAAAATGAAAAAAAAACATGTAAAAAAATATGAAAATAAAAAGGTACTAATAGAACCTATATAAACTAAATAGATGACTGTAGAAGATTAACTAAACACCGTACCTATAATTGTAGTTGAACAATCTCTATTTCCTCTCGTGAACATTTTTCAACATAAATACAATTTACACAGCAACCTTCACATCCCCTTTGGCCCGATAATGAGACCCACCACCGTTGTAAGAATCATTATGAACATGAAACCCCTTAATGAAAATATTTCCCTCCTTAGTTTTGTGAGACATCATATCACAAAATCTATATACATGGATGGATTTACCACACATATGAACATGTTATTAGTGAATTCATAAACTACATACTGGTAAGACCACATCTCCCACACTATTATAAAATAACCAATTTTTTTCTCATCGAAACACCTAAAACTAGCCCTATAAAAAACCAATATATCCTTCACATTATTTTCTGAATAGAATAAGCACTCTAGATAACTGATGCACCCACCAAATATCAACAGAAACATGTACTTCCATATACTTTTTTTATTAAATTCTTCTTTTTCCACTACATCCAAAAAGGTCATAATTCAAAAAAGTCATGAATTTACTGAACAAAGGCCCTCATTCACTTATCAAACAATAGAGCCTTTAAGAAGTTATTGGGGAAAAGAACTAGTGCTTGATACACCAATTCAACAAATAGGGTGGAGTACTCAAGAATGGTATGATCCTTTCTCCAATGTTTAAAACTCTTGTCTTTTTTCTACTCATAGAGTCTCAGAATAAACATGTTTATTACAAAACTTCTTGAAATAATCCCAGGTAACACATTCATGCAACATAGCGTACACCATTGAGTCCAACTGTATTCCTCCAAGTCCATTGAGCATATAGATGGAAATACCATATGGTAATAATATGTATTATTAGAAAATTTGATGATATTATCAATCTATTTAATCAATATTATTTACTATTGTGGTCATCTTTCACCAAGGATAGAAGGTGGATGCATCTTGGTAATTCATGAACGTTGATCCATAACCCATCACATGTCCATTGAGCCATCTGAACCTAGAGTCTAAATAGTACATATCATGGATTATACAAATGAATTTTCCACTAGATAATATTCTTAAATAACCTTCATTAAGTCTTCCCATGCTGTTATTTTAAGATCTATTGTAAGAGGAATTGTATATTAAACAGAAAAATATAGAAAAGCCTTCTAGAGAAAATTAAAAAACCATCAAAATGAAAACATGAATTAAAAAAATTACATTAAATTAAAAATAATTTAATGCAGTTATGAATCCCATCACAAAAACAGAAACACCCTTTTAATGGAATATTCCAAAAAATCAAACTCCCCACAATGATTATTAAAAAAACATACAATAACCTAGTGGAGAACCCACCATGTTTACAGTATGTAGCCCTTTGATTGTGAATTTAATTTAAAAATATTTTTATTGAAGTATGGGATAATGTATATTTTTTTGAATTTTTTTTGTAACTCTTAAATGGGATAATGTTTGTTGAACAATTTTTGGAAACCATGAGACTACTAAAGGAAACCATACACATTGAGACATGGGATAAAGAGAAGTCGCATGGGCTGCACATGTTTTTTCAAAACCATCTGGAGGACTAAAAAGAATTCGTGATATGTTTCATTACTGTATTTGGAATAGGTGTCACATGGTTTTCTAAATGTGTGAGAAAATTGTGTGAGTTTCATCCTTGAGGTAGTTATTGGAACAATGTTTGTGAACATTTTTCCTAACAGTGCGAGTAATCATGCATAGTTTAAAATTGGGGTCCTAAAATTTTAAATATCACACATATTGATCATTGACTCATCATTAGTCTTCCTGAGTGTTCATAACATGAGATTCTATCTTCTTAGAGTCCATAAATGATTCTATCACAATTTAGATGTTTTTTAAAGGATTCTCTTGTTGTTTTGAAGCCAGATTCTCGTTGTAAGTGATCGTTATTGGTTGTTCATAGTGGTTTATCCAAGATATAATTTTCTATATCTCTTGGATTAAAATATATATGTTCTATATGGATTGATATAAGACATTTAATAAAAAATATGATTAGATTTTTCATTTTTGATCATAGTGGAAGAGATCTATGGTAGGTGTTCGGCTTTTCAAACTGGTTTCAGGGATGTTTCTCTTTCCGTCTATTGTTTTAACCAAATTATGGATTTTGTAGGCTTCACTCTCCACTCATCTATTAATAACATGATTTATTAGTTTCAGTGGATTAATTTTTCTTGAAATTGATTTTGAAATTGATATTTCATGCCTGTTATAAACCTTTATTAGTGATGGTTTTTGGTTTTGTGTGAAATTGTACAATTCTTGTGAGAATTGCACTGATGAGTAAATTTAAAATGTTTTTTTTAAATTATCACTTGGTTTTGTTTATAGAAAAAATCATTCAATAAAAATGTTGTTTTATTGAATAATTTTTCATTGAAGTGGTTTCAGAATTTAAATGGATTGGTATTGGAATGGTTTTGGCATCATTTTATATTCATGGTCTTTGTGTATACTTTCTAGTGTGTGTTCATATTTCATTATAAGGCTTGGTTGAAATATGAAATTGTTTTCGTTGAAAAAGGTGTAATGGAACATGGGATTTAACTACCTTGTGATGACTTGGTAGATCGATGAGAAATATCTCCTGTGTATGGGACATTAATAATGAAGCATGCATGTGTTTATTTGAGGTTCTGTGTGTTGTAATGTGATATGCCAAATTGAAATGGGAAATGGTTTTGAATAACTTGTTTTGTTGCATTCTATGTGACTTGTTATTATTTGAGAATATTTTTTTAATATTGGACTTGTTTATATTTGGATGTAAAATATTTTACAAATTTATTTGTTTAAACTATACTATATAAATCTTATAACATTTTCTATCATAGTGTGTGGAGTAGGGATTTCAATTGTGGAAATCATATTATGCTTCATTAATCACCCCTACAATGGATCATTGGTGCTTTTTTAGATGTTGTTTATCATGTAATGAGAAAACATAAATTTCCACACATATTTAGAATTATATCTGGACACTTGGGTTTTTAAGTGGAGTTGGATCATGGAGCATGTTTTTTAGCATGGATTGGTCATTAAAGTCCTTGTGATTTGCATTCCACTATGTAATTTGATATTGTATTATCCCACTATAGTATTATGTTACAGTTTTATTTAAATATTAATGGTTTTATTTGAGTTTTATTTCATTGATATAAAACATCATGTAGTGGGTTCTTTGGTTACAACTTGTTTGTATGGTTATTTTAATTTCCAAGGGAATGTTATCCCCCAACACTTAATGATGCCCTAGGAATTTATTTCCCCCATTTGTAATCTTGGGTATGATTTTTAAGGTCAATCATTTTAACTCCCCATTCTCAAACTAGTGAGAAGGGTAAGTATTTTACTTGTGGTATCATCCTGTTACATATGAATATAAATTAAGAACAATTTTTAGTAGTCTTGGTTAGTCTCTAACTTGTTATCATTTTTCGGTCTTGGACTTTACAATTCACTCTAGTAATTCATTACTTGTGATCATACAGAGGAGTAGGATTGTCAGAACATGATATTTAGTCCATAAAATGATGTTACTAACCTTATTTCTACAAACATCATGTTACTAAAGAGGTGTGTATATTAGTGTTTTGGAGACACTTATTGTAAATGGAATCTCACTATCATGGGTTTATCAAATGAGATGAGCATGACAATAATTATAGAAATAAAATACCACTATGAGTGCATATCTCATTTTTAGTAATGATTTGATGTAATTTGATGATTCTTGAAAAAATATAATGTGGTTTTCAAATAAAATAATTTTAAATAGATTTTAATTATTGTATTTTGACAACAATTTTATTTACAAAGGCAAGTAGAAATATTTTTCAAAAACATGTTAAACTTGTAAATGATTGGTTTTAGAAAGAACTATTGTGATAGTATGACATAGTAGACATTGAAATGACAATACTTCTATAAATAGAGAGTGTGGCTTATGATGTATTTTTTTTATTGAAAATGGAACTCAATATATGTTATATAAATGAACCAAAGGAATCTGCTAAGAATGTTGTAGCACCAATGCCACATGTTAGCCAAAAATTGGTTCAGAGTATAGACCATGATTTTCAAGATATGGATTTCGGGAACAAGAGGGATGAGCCAGGGATGCATGATCATTTCATCCAACAATAGAGGCATAATCCATCCATCATTTGGTGTTATTCTGAACCATAAAATTAAGAGGTGGGGCTAAACATTATGAATTGTATATTCGATTTCATCAGCATGCTAGTGAGATGAAAGTCATACAGGAAATGTATATATTAGAAGATCATGAATTCTAGGTGTGGGATTTAATTTTTTAGAAAAATCAGACCATCATATTTTATGGGAGTATTTTGAGAAAATATTTAACAAATAATTCTATCTTATACATTACTAATTGAAAGGATGACAAATATCATCATCTTAAAAGAGGAAAAATATTTCTATTATGAAGTATGTTGCTAAATTCATGAATTTATAGTTATTTTCACTCAAGGGTGATACTAGTGAGTCCTTAAAATAACCCATTATTGAATCAGGGATGAGGAAGAAGATTATATTGTGGAATTATGTGATCTATATTATGGACTATACATTGATTTTAAATAGAGTGAAGGTAGTTGAAAGTGGAATACCATGTTCTATTAGAAGATGATGTATGGTGATACCCATTAAAAATTGTGGGAACTCTAATGCTGGGAGAAAGAGGAAGAGGGACACCTATTTACAAGGTGGTGAATCAATAAAATTCATATAGCTCAATCAATGAATCATCCTATGATATCCATGAAAAAATCTAGATGGTTCCAATTTCTTTCCTTCAACTAGATGAAGTGAGAGTGTATGGTGGAACCAAAAGCATGATAGAACTATAAAAAATTGGTAACCATCAGTGCAATTGTCTCAGTGATCTAAGTTCATATATTTGGAAACTCATAAGCTATCAATGGAATTATATGATAAAATTGGATGAGGTAAACATAATCAATCTCTAGACAATAATTGAGCTAGACATGGTGATTCTAAGAATTACATGACTTGTAAATTAATTAAATATAAAAAACACATCAAGGAAAAACTAAAGATAGAAAGATATTATATGAAGCATAGCAAGTTATTAGGGATGATCAGTCTGGACAAACTATAGTGATTTTTTTTTAATTTTAACATTATCCAAGATTTTTTTGATACAGGAACATCCCATTGCATTATTTATTCTCCTGTTATTTATTTTTTGAGAATATATGTTGGGGCAATGCTTCTATGATAAAAATAAAGAATATTATTGGTCAAAAAGATTTTCTACCATTATATGTAGATAATATTCTATAAATGTCGATGGAGTTAAGTTTAAATATGATATTTTTATCTTTCATATGGAAATTTATAATATAATCTTTGGTATAGATTAGTTGACAATGTTTGAGGCTCACATTGACTGTTATACATGAAGATTCTATTTTACAAGTGAAGATAGAGTGAAGCATCTCTAATGAGGAGATCATCTTGTAAAGGTAGGTGAAAGTGGATTTTCATATGTTGTAGTTGGAATGATCATATATTATTGGTAGTGTTTTCATTGGTATCAAGACAAGATAGAGAACAATTGTTTTCTAGCATTGGTGGATCGGTTTCTGGATGTTTTTATAGAAAATTTCGCAATGTTTCAACCCATGAGAGATGTTGAGTTTATGATTGATCACATTCAAGAGACTATTAAAATTTACATACACTATAATAAAATGGAAACAATAGAATTAAGGGAACTAAATGCTTAGTTGGATGAGATGGAAGTCAATGGTTTCATTTGGACATTTATGAATGCACGAGGAGATTTAGTCTTGTTAGTCCAAAAGGTAGAAAGAACAATTCAGTTGTGTCAGGATATTCATATGCCTACCAATTTATAATAAAAAAGTACAAAATAATATTCATTTATGATTTATTCGATCATTCGAGTGCAGATTAGTGGTTCTCCATGATTCACTTACGAATAGGATATCAACAATTGTATAAGTAAAATGAGGAAATTCGAAAGATAATTTTCAGAAGTAGATATTGAAATTATTAATATGTCGTAGTTCCATTCAGTACTATGATTGAACTATTAGTATTTATCAAATTTATGAGTTAGATATTTTATAAATATCTGTATTTTTTGTGGTTTTTGTGGATGACTTATATTTGTATTCAATGACAAGGTAAGGGAATTAGTGACAGTTAGAGAGAGTGTAGGGAATATTGAGGGACCATTGTTTGTAAGAAAAATGATCAAAGTGTGTTTTTTGGTTTTAAGAGATATGTTTACATTTCCATGGAAATTATGAAATAATGATTCTATGAATATATAAAATTGAGAGGTTATTATATCTTGGAAACCACTATAGAATGAATTCAAGATTAAAAATTATTTTTTGGATTACTAGTTATTACCAATGTTATGTTCATAATTATTGATGAAATTATTTACCTATGATAGTATTTACAAAGAATAATGTTCCATTAAAATGGAATGATGTAGTACAAGAGTATTTCCATGAGATTAAAGTTCCCCTAACATCATCACCATTAATGACTTTTCCACAATCAGTACAAGGGTATGTGGTGTATTGTGATTCTTCAGAATTTGGGTTGGGATGTGTTGTCATGAATGACGATTTTTTTTGTTTCTTATGAATATAGGAAAATAATATTTCCTAATATGAATTACCTAAGACATGAAATAGATTTGGATTCCATAATCCATGGTTTCATAACATGGTGTATTATCTCTTTGATGAGTTATTTACTATGTTCATCGATCATAAGATCTTGAAGCATATTTTCTCACAATGATAGTTGATCCTGAAAAATGTATATAGATAGATTATCTCCCAATGAATAATATACACTTTATTTATACACTGGGGAAGTGTAATAAGTGTCATATTCATTATGTATAATGTTATATGATTTCTTTTTGAAAAAGACGCTTAAGGTGAGTGGCATTTCATGCTGGTCTATGATTACATGCACCTGGAATGTGAAGACCGAGGAAAAGTTACAATTTTATTATTAATTTTTCTTCACTAGTTTAATAATGATGGTTCATGAGGCACAAAAATCGGATATATAGTGTGTAGAGATGAGGTCAAAACTCAATGGTGGGAAGACCATTGAGGAATGGATGATGGATGAGGGTTTAGTGTTGTGGTTTAATAATTATTTGGTTATACCTGTGGATTTTCTATATTACATCCTTTATTATTATCACCATTTGAGATGGTTTGTTTATCCTTCAGTATGAAAAATGTATAATGGATTGAATTCATGTTATTTGATTTGGTGTGAATTTCAGGGTGTCTATGTTTTGTTTGAGATGCTTTACATATTAGAAGGTTAAGGTAGAACATCAGTGACAAACATTAATGTTGCTGTCTTCACCTATTCCTATTTTGAAATGTGAGAATTTATATATGCATTTTATAATAGGACTCAAATTAATTATTAGGAAACACAATTCAATATTTGTGATTTGTGGATCATCTAAAAATGTCAGATCATTTCTTCTTGATCCATTAATCTCACACGGTGGAGGATTTGTAAAAAATCAATATTTGAGAAGTGGTAAAGAGAAATATCATACTAGTTTCAATAGTTTTAGACAGAGAAAAGTGGTTTACATATTTTTTCAAGTAATAAAAACAAAATTCCATTGGATCTTAGATGACCACGTGTATGACATATCATCCTCGGATGGATGGATAATCTGATTGAAATATTCATACATTGGAAGTCATGTTACAAGATTTTGTATTGGATTTTGATGGATCATAAGAAGAGAAAATATTGTTAGTGGTGTTTTCATATAATAAAAGTAATCATACCTCAATACACATGTATTCTTTTGAAGCATTGAGTGGTAATACTTGTCGTTAGCCACTTTTTATTGGTGGAAATAAGTGAGAATTCACTAGTAGGGCCAATCCCTATACATAAAACTATAGTGAAGATTTAGTTCATCAGAAAATGGATGGATACATCTCAGAGTCGTCAAAAATAATATCCAGATCATCATCGAATACTATTATCATGTGAGGCGAGTGATCATTTTATTTTTCATAATCATTCCAAGGCTTGGACATCATCGTTTTTTGATTTTGGGAATGTTATCTCCTTGATACATAGGACTTTTAAAATACTTGAATAGGTTGTTGGGGTGGGATATCAGTTGGGATTTCCCCCATGTTTCTATGTTTTGCATAATGTTTTTGATGTCTCTCATTTAAATAAGTATCAGCATAATCTGAACCTTATGATTTTATAGGATAATGTGGACCTAGTTCCAGATTCGTAATTGTTACATATCCTAATGCATATTGTGGATGGGGAAGATAATGTCTTGTGTGGGAAAGGCATTGGTTTGCTTTGATTTTTATGGTAACAAGGTCAGAATCAAGAATAGGAATGGGAATGAATGAAGGAAATGAATAAAAAATGGTCCAGACTATTTTAGGGAAACAATAGTTTTATACTATCCATGGACAGAAAGGCCAATGTTTGAGAGAATTTATTACCACAGATTTGATTTAGATAACATTTTATTTATTATTTTTATGTAACCAAGGAGTTTCGGTGATGTTCGTGAGTGTTTGGAGAAGTTTGGAAATGATTTTTTTTGATTTTATAAGCATACACAATTGGAGTACGGTTTATGGATATCATGGAACACCTATGGGAAATCATGTACAATGAGAGAGGTGCTGAAGGGAAGGTGAACGAGCTGCACACAATTTTTCCAAACAATTTGACCAGCGAAGAGAAACACTACAAAATTGGATAGTAGAATTTGACATGGATGGTGCATGGTTTTCTAACTATTTGATCAAACAATGGGAGGTTCACATTGAGGGAATGTCTAGCACACAGTTAGATCATTGTTTCCCAAACATTGCAACTAACTATGCAGAAATTAAATATGTGATCCTAAAATTGAGGATCTCACATGTTTTGATATTTAACTACATTTTTTTTTAAACCATAACATGATATTAACTCTTCCAAATGTATAATAAATATTCTCCCATCGATCTAAAGGAAATTTAAATTCATATCTTGGTGAATTAAAGCTAGATTCTCAAGGTAACTGATCAATCTTGGTTGTTAATGGTGGGTTATCATAAATCTAATTCTCTATATATATTGGTTTATTATATCTAAATATTCTATGAATAAATATAAGATACTGTATTCCAAAAATGATTATATTTTTCCTCATTGATAATGTGGTATGATATCTAACGAATGTTTTAGGGTTTGAACCTAGTTTCGTATACTTTTTCATGGTGTTTATCATTTTCATGAAATTCATGAGGTATGGGGTTTCACTTGTGACTCTTTTATTTATAATATGAATTCCTAGTTTCAAATTTATTAAATTAATTGAATTTAACTTCTAAATTGGTTCTAAAAACCTGGAATAAATCATCTTCATTGATGGTATGTGGTTTAGAGTGAAATTGTGGTTTTTTGTGCAATGTAATCTAACAAAATGATTTTAAAATATATTTATGGTTTGTTTTGTGGAAATTGGTTATTTAGAGGATGTTTTTTATTGAAATAATTTTTTAATTGATATTTTTTTCCATTGAAAAGGATTATTACTATAATAGTTTTGGCATGATTGTATTATTAGGGTTTTTAGGCATATTTGGTGTTCTATGTTCATATTTCACTTTAAGGCTTGGATGAAATATAACCTTATCCTCGTTTCTAAAGGTGTAATGTAACATGGGATATAATTACCTTCTAATGAATTATTATATTTATGATATATATATATCATGGGAATCAATATTTTATAATGAGGAAAGAATATATTGATTTGTGTGTTTGTGGATTTGAATAATATATTCCAAAAGAAAATATGAAATTGTTTTTAAGAATGTGTTAGGTAGATTTACATGGAGTTTTTATTGATTGAGAAAACAATTTTACTATATTATTTTTTTATATATGGATTTTAATTGATTTAGAAAGTTCCTTATATAATTTATTTTATATAAATTTTCAAATATGTTCAATCCAAGTTGCATTATCAGGGATGTCATTTAGGAAAACCTAGTGATTTTCTTTAATCACCCTGTCATTGTCACATTGGTTATTTTAAAGATATTTTTATTGAGACATTATCAATGACAATGAATCACACATATTTTTTATGCATCATGATACCTAGGCTGTTTTGTGGTTCGGGATCATGGAGTATGATTGGAGCTTTGAGTGGTCAATGGAGTCCTTCAGTTTTGTCTTCTGTTGTGTACTTTAATATTGTAGTCATCCATTGTAGTACATATTTTTTATTTTAATTTCATATCAATGGGTTTATTTGAGGTGTATTTCATTTGTATCATGCATCATGTAGTGGGTTATTTTGGTATGACATGTTCGGTTGGTTGTTTTATTTTTAAACAAAAAATCATCCTCAAACTATTAATGAATCCCTTGGAATGAATTTTCATCCTTTTGGAATCCCAAGGATGTATCTTAAGGAAAATTATTTTTCCTCTTCCTTCTCAAGAAAATGAGATGATGAGGTATGTTACACTAATTTCACAAGCATTCTAGAAATTTTAATTTAAATAAACAACCCATATAATTTAATAAAAAACATCAACACTCGATCATGTTCTTAGTAAATATTATTCCAACCCCCCCATAAGAACACAGATTCAGTAATGAGAGTGGTATTTACTAGACCCTTTTACTCAAATAATATCTAAATTTCAATGATCATACTTCTATCTACCTTATACATAGATCCAACTCAAGAAGTGCCGATACACTTCAGGATGCGTAAACATCTCATTGATACTAAATTAAAAAAGACCGACTTGGGTTAACAAGACCAATCACCCAGGTCAAACCATTAAATGATGGGTCAAAAAATAACTTTAAAACTATTATCATATATTAAAAAAATTAGACATTCAACTAAAGTACATAGCCGAAAAAATGGGAGATATAAATGATCCAAACAATTTAAACAATACAGAATGAAATTTTTAGGGAACAAATCGCCTTGTGACTAAAAGTCAAATCCAAAAAATACCAATATGAAATAACAATGTAAAAAATAAACCTTCATGATATATAATTCTATTCCCTTTACATGAATCCTTAAAATCAAGGTCTAAATCCACCCATTAGAAGAAGTAATCTGTGAAAAATAGATCCCAATAAGATTCCATGAAATAATTTATAAATATTTGATAAAAATAAAAAAATAAAATCAAGATTTAAAATAAAAATATATTTATAAGAATTTATATATATATAACCTTTTGATAATCAATTTCATAATTATCCATGAATTTTCAAAAAATTCAAGTCATATTTCTTAAATCATAATAAAAATTAGAAAATGATGCTAAAAATAAAAATACATGTGAACCAAAATAAATAATATAAAGTATAATTTAATAAATAACTAGAAAAAATCACCTACCATCCAAAAGATATATTATTTGAATATATGTACAACACACTCACATTACAAAAATGAAATACTAATGGATACAACTAACAATGAGTCCTTCCATATTGAATCGACATACAATTATTTACCTTCATGTCGTTTCACACACACTAAGTCAACTAGTGTCACTTTCTTGACTCACCCAAGGTCCCCCCTATGAAATGTAATTCAATATTTGTATTAAAAAACATGGTCATGTTTTTATTAAAAACATTCAAGGCCATGATAATCGATAATTGGGATTGTTAAACCATATTCCATTTCAAATCAATGAATTTTTATGAAAAAATACCCTTTTCAAAGGGGAACCCATTCCTTTTCAATTTAAACACAAGAAGTTAAAATTAAAATGTCACGAAAAAAATATGAACAATAAGAAATTAATGAAATTAGAACAATTACTTAGATCATCTGTAACACCCCAGGTAAATAAAGAATATGAAATTTTCATATTTATCCATATTTGTGAATAAAATATTAATATGACTTTAAAGGGGACGCTATGCTCGATGGCGTACCCAACACGCAACAACGAGTTTCTTGGGAATCTTACGCTGCACTCTAATAATAAAATAATATTATTTTAAATGGTAGTTAACATGTAGCCGTTGTATTGGCGGGAATGGATAGAAATAACTAAAATATGATTATATATGTTTTTAAATGTATTTACATTTATCCAATAAAAGATAAAGTCATAAAATACGGAAAGAATTCAATTTTAGGCGTATATGCCCTAGTTTTCACTAAAGGTTCAATTATCGCCTTTTGATGGAGAACCGTCATTAAATATAGTTTTGTTCACTCTTATACATCCTTTTGCACCAAATAAATCTCTTCTCAAGAATTGGGACATCAAAATTTACTTTGTGTAAATTTTTGGTATCTTTCTGATAAAGTTCATTTTTTAATGAATAGTGTAAAATGTTGTATTTTAATTCAAAACCTCTATTTAATCTAATTTATTTATATGATTATATTATCTTTTGAATTGGTTTTAAAGTGAAATTAGAATATATTTTTACCATTAAATCTAATAGTGGTCGTTGGAATTAATTTCACTTTGACATCAGACTTAAACTAGTGTCAATCTTTTGATACTTATTGTTTCATAAAAACACGCTATTTTCTCTGACAGCGGGAATTAATTATTAAATTAATTAATGTGACTTATATGTTTTGAATTTTGTAAAATAGACTTCATTTTTGAATTCGGGATATCAAATATAGCTTAGGGTGAATTTTTGGGATTTTTCTGAAAAACTTCAATTTTTGATGAATAGTGAAACCACTAAGTGGTACTTATAAAAACTGATTTTTTCCGTTTAAATGAAATTTTGTCATCTTTGTGTTTTTAATTTCAAAAATCCGACATACATGGTTGTCATTAAGATGTAAAATGTGGTTCAATGGGATAAAAATAATTTTTTGGTGAATAGTAACTTATTAAGTTTTTAATCGCGATTAGAGGTAATTAGTGTAGTTTAAGGTAAAAATAATGTTTTAATAATATGAAATGAACTTGACACATGTCCTAACCTCATTTTATGTGTCATGGACGACCAAGACAACCCATGGGTCAACTTGGGGACCCCATGAAGCCACTTTGGTTGGAAAATGACATTAATATCTTTTTATTTAAAGTTAAAGTAAAAATGAGACAAACATGAAATGTTTTACTAAAACAATTTTTACATGGGGTTATACAAATCCGATTTTTGACTATAAATATTAATTAGAAAGATAAAAAGATTTCCTACCTCATAGTATTTTTTTTATAATTTTTATACATTAAATAAATTAAATTATTTATGACATCATGATGATGCAGCGATGACCTCATTACTTAGCGATTTAAATAAAATGGAAAGATAATGTAAAATATAAGACCTACACATGGACAAAACCTATTGGATGGGTGTATTTAGAACCCTTATCACCTTATCCTCGAATTATATCAATGTGTGACCTCTTAAATCCGAATACCATTTAAAAATAAAGTGATTTTTCTTTACTTTCCAAGAGTGCCCCTCCTCTCCTCTTATAAAAGGCCCCCACCTCTACCTCCTTACCCACACTTCCAAAGCCATTGGCTAGGCCAAACTCTGCCCATTTTGTCTCTCCACTTCCCTATATTACTCCTTGAAGCCTCAATTTGGGAAGAAGTCTTCCCAAGGAAGCCTTTGAGCTCAAACCAAAGGGAGTTACCTGATTTTAAGGTAATGTCTTCACTTGAGTCCTTTTGTTTTATTTTGCTTCTCCAACCCCCTAAACTCTTTTTATTAATTTCTTTTGTAACAACTACAGTATCATAAATATACTAGGATGTTTTTATAAGAATGATTCTAGCTACACTTTCACACACCTACATCTAATGGTTAAATAATATACTGTTTCCGTGGATGGTGAATTTCGGCATCCCAAAACGATGATTGTTCAACATTCTTTTAACACCTTCAAAGGTGGCCATTAAGATGACACTATATTTATATATGATATATAATATGTTTATGTTTTCATTAAGCTTATGTATTTTTCATTTTGGGCATACCTTTATGGTTTCCATTATTGGTAAACGCGATATCTTCATTTAAGGAAGTGTGGACTACCGCCCCCTAAAAGTGATGTGATTTGTTAATTCCATATGTGGGACGTATAAAGGATGGATTTAAAGTTATTATATATGATTTTATACTGTAATTATAATATAACTCTATATCATTATTATTCCATTCCATAAAAATATGAAATATAAATGAAAGTAGCGTTCATGCGTACGTACAACTTACCGTCTCCATGAACGGTGCATTTCATTTCTTATCCCCAAATATAATGTACTATTATAAGTACATGTATATAATGGATATATATGATGAATGATAAATCTAAATAATGAATATAATTCTGTAATTAAAATATACATACCTCTCATTTAGTTTTAATTCCATTAATATGACATAGAAATGAAAGTAGCGTTCATGCGTACGTACGGCTTACCGTCTCCATGAACGGTGCATTTCATTTCTTACCTCTAAATGATTATGTAATATTATAAATACATGTATATTATGGATATATATGATATATATGATATCCAAATCATGAATATAATTCTGGATATAATGAACATTTGACCACACGAACAACATGTAATTGTAAGAAGTCCACTTTCGACTTAAGAACCAAATATCGACAAACCAAATATTATTAACTTAAATGATTACATAATGGTTATAACATGGCAATAAGTGATATAAAAGGAATAATGAACTAGAAAAATGTTCTTAATAAAGTGTAAATTAACTCAAGTTTATTATTCAGGACGTTAAAGAACGATCGAGTCAAGTCGGACCTGAGGTAAGGGATCCTACTCCTCTCTTTCTTTTTAAGTACACTCTCTTATGTCATTCCTTCTAAGATCATCTTTCTTGTGATTGGGATGTTATTTTATATTACTCTTACTGTAATTTTTATGTTCACATGATGAGAGACCCTATTCTCTCTCATCAATCCATTTTTGAATTTTTGAGTGGCGCCGTTAGGCTGCCAAATTTTCGTAAGAGATCCAACCTCTCTCTTTCTTTTTAAGTACTCTCCTTATGTAACTTCTTTTAAGATCCTCTTTGTTATGTTGGGGGATGTTATTTTGTATTCCTCTTTCTATAAACTTTGTGTTTATATGATGATAGACCATATTTCCTCTCATCAATCCATATTGGAAGTTTTAAGTGGCGTCGTTAGGCTGCTGAGTTTTCGTAAGGGATTTTTCATCTCACTTTTATTCCCGTGAGATTTATGCTACATTTGCCACAATTTACATTGAGTGGTGTATGTACTGCCCATTATTATACACTTTGTGTAGTATAATTTCATTTATGGGTATTCACATCTTTATTGTATGACCCTTATTCCATGGGGTGTACGTTTCGAAAGTTACCCAACTCGGTAAGGGGACCTTTCACCCTCCTATTTTTAAAAGACTTCTTTTGTTATGTCTTTTAATTCACATACTAATATGTTGGGATATGTTATTTTATATCCTTATTGATGTAAATTTTATTTCCAAGTGATGATATGCCCTTTTTATCTCTCATCAACTCATTTTCTGAATTTATGAAGTGACGTCGTTAGGCTGTTGAATTTTACCAAGGGAACTTTTTAACCCAATTTTGATTTCTTTGGGTTCAACATGTAGTTATTGAATATGTCATCCTTTGAATATGTGTGAATGACCTTTTATTGTTTTACACTTAATATCCAATTATATTGGGTGTATTTATATTTGTCACACATAATTTTGAGATTGATTTATCCTTAATTTAAGGATACCTTCTTTATAAGGGATTTCATCACATTTTACATCTCTATTGATACTTCATTGTTGTTATGCACCAATTCACTCTTATATGGTGTATATAATGTCCTTTGGAATATTATATCATGAATCCATTTATTCTCATGATATTATAAAGTTCTGATTAAATGTTATTCCTCAATTATTGTATTCAACTGTCTCTAATTTTGGTAAAAACCCTTTAACCAAAATATCGCTTTAAATGTTTTAATGATTTGTTCATATTAATATACATGTTTTCAAAATGGTTTTAAGGATTTATTTATATGGATATTAATGGTTTAAAATGTTAAAATCTTCATGGTGGTATGAGACACTTTGATTCAAAAATCTCTTTATTAAATTTTTTAAATGGTTTTGAAAATGGTTTTTTAATGGATTCATTATTTCAATATCCTAAAATGTTATATTGTGATTTAAATGTGGAAATTTTATATTTCTTTTATGCATGTTTTATGTGATACATTTATGTTATGGTTCTTGGGAATTGTTATGAAAACGGGTGGTTCCGTGATAAACTAAGGGCGGGTGAGCCCGATATAGCTCTCCAATGCATTGGGTAACGCGAAGGAGTGAAACGTTAAGGTTTCTCAGAAGAGATTTAGGGAATATACTATGATGGGTATTCCAAACATAACCAAGAGGGTTACTCCCTACGTAAGAATGTTATGAATGCCTCAAGTTACCTTTATGTCTTATGATTTTTATGATTTATTCATGGTTTGATGAGGTATGTTAAAGTGCCTATGTTTTATGGGTAAAGTATGATTTCATTCTTATATATATATGAACTCATGTTTCCTTTCCATATTTTTATAACCCTTACTGAGATTTTTATGCTCATCCCAAGTTTTTGAAATGTTTTTCACAAGTCAAGGGAAAGGTACATGATGTGATGATAGTGTCAAGTATGTGTCAAGAAAGAATCCGTGTTTTATTTTAAATATGTTTCCGTTGATGGGAAGAATGAATATTGTCTTTTATGTAACCACTTTGTTTAAATGTGGAATGTAATGCAAGTTTCATTATCTAATTCTCTAAAAATCTAAACCTAAAAAGATCCTCAATGTGTAATCTTGTAATAACTCAAGATTAAGTAAGGTTTAAGGCTGGGGCCTTATAGTTGGTATCAAAGGTCGGTTTAGATAACTTTAGAGGTTAGGGTATTCTTTAAGCATAAGTGACATTACCATAATGGTTAGGATTTCAGAAAGAGTCCTAGTTTTAGATAAAGTGAATGAGTAAGTATATCTTAGTGTTTACCTTCCTCATTAGTACATGATGGTTTTTTTGATATACTCACACTAACATTTCTGTTTTTAGTGAATGGATGGATGTAGCAGGCACCAAAGAGACAACAGGTTTGAAGGAAACTGTGGTGGTTATCTGATTAAGATACTAGATAAAATGGAGGATTCAATGAGGAAACTCGTGGTTGTTCTAAACCAAATATCAAGGAGTCATGATCAACCACTTGAACCTTGGTATGTTCTGTAATGCATCATGTACGAGATGACCAATCGATGTGGAAGTTCAAGTAATAATTATAAAGGTAACCATTAGAGTTTATATGATCCTTACTTTTGAGGTAATTATGGGTTATTATATGATATGATGGAAAATGAAAGGCATGAGATAAACTTGAGGTTAAAATATGTTATGATCATTTTTGATGATTTTATATCTTTTTGGGGAAATGATTTAAGAATTATATAGTTTTGGAAAAACAAAAACACGCAAACCATGTGACAACCTGTCGCGTTGGACAAAGCTGCGGGAATCGAACCCACAACCAAAGTGCGACTGGTATTTATCGCCTACCACTGGACTACGTGAAGTCACTGGTTAGTTTGACTGATTCTTTTTAGTTATATGATTTTATGAATTAAGAGTAAGTTGATTTTGGGTTATTTATGAAAATGATTAACCTATCATGGAGGATATGTGATTAGGTAAATTACTTTTCAATATGAGAATTTAAGAGAAAATGATGTTATTTAGAGATAAAAGTTAATTTGTAACTTGGAAGACTATGTGACTAAATCCTTAAAATATTTGGGTTTCAGTCTTAGTTTGGTTTACATTGAATAATTTTATGGAAACATTGTTTATAGAATGGTCCTCGTTGAACTTTGGGTTTTGTTGGAGAAATTTTGGACATTATGAATGGATTTGCTTTTTATAAAGGGTTATCCTTTTCTAGATTATCTGATCTTGTACTAACCTTTTTGGTTTTGGTTTTGGTTGAAGTCTAAAGACATGGGAAGTATATAGTTCTCTTTTGTGGATTAGGTGATTCACTAGAAGTTGATTATAGTACTCTTAATGTGAACAAGTCTCCCAAAATACTCGTCTTTTGGAAAAAAATATGAGTTTGATTAAGGAATCTAGTAAAAGTTAAAAGTCAACATGATAAGTGACTATGTTTCCTTATGAATAAATTCCTCAATAAAAAGTAACTTAAAACAAAAATGTTGTCTATTAAATTTTCCTACTGGGGAATCGAATACCGTTTAACCCATCACAAGTTTGTGATTTTCTTATGGTTAGCTTTCTCCTAGACATGTTTACTATCACTCTCCCTCAAGAACATGACTCTTTGCTTTTTCTTCCATGTCCATGTTTTTCTACATATGGGTTAACTCGGGTGACCTCTGTACTTATCTTCCTTTATTTTAAAGTGATTGTTTTACCGACTCTTGTTCCGATGTGGGACTTTCAAGGATGTTTCCAAGCTCAATTTTAAAAATTGCGAGGACGCAATTCCCAAAAGGGGGGAAGGATGTAACACCCCAGGTAAATAAAGAATATGACATTTTCATATTTATCCATATTAGTGAATAAAATATTAATATGACTTTAAAGGGGACTCTATGCTCGATGGTGTACCCAACACGCAACAACGAGTTTCTTGGGAATCTTATGTTGCACTCTAATAATAAAATAATATTATTTTAAATGGTAGTTAACATGTAGTCGTTGTATTGGCAGGAATGGATAGAAATAACTAAAATATGATTATATGTGTTTTTAAATGTTTTTACATTTATCCAATAAAAGATAAAGGCATAAAATACGGAAAGAATTCAATTTTAGGCGTATATGCCCTAGTTTTCACTAAAGGTTGACTTATCGCCTTTTGATGGAGAACTGTCATTAAATATAGTTTTGTTCACTCTTATACATCCTTTTGGACCAAATAAAACTCTTCTTAAGAATTGGGACATCAAAATTTACTTTGTGTAAATTTTTGGTATCTTTCTGATAAAGTTCATTTTTTAATGAATATGGTAAAATGTTGTATTTTAATTCAAAACCTCTATTTAATATAATTTATTTATATGATTAGATTATCTTTTGAATTGGTTTTAAAGTGAAATTAGAATATATTTTTACCATTAAATCCAATAGCGGTCATTGGAATTGATTTCACTTTGAATCAGACTTAAACTAGTGTCAATCTTTTGATACTTATTGTTTCATAAAAACACGCTATTTGCTCTGACAGCGGGAAATAATTATTAAATTAATTAATGTGACTTATATGTTTTGAATTTTGTAAAATAGACTTCATTTTTGAATTCGGAATATCAAATATATCTTAGGGTGAATTTTTGGGATTTTTCTGAAAAACTTCAATTTTTTATGAATAGTGAAACCACTAAGTGGTACTTATAAAAACTGATTTTTCCGTTTAAATGAAATTTTGACATCTTTGTGTTTTGAATTTTAAAAATCCGACATACATGGTTGTCATTAATAAGTAAAATGTGGTTCAATGGGATAAAAATAATTTTTTGGTGAATAGTAACTTATTAAGTTTTTAATCGCGATTAGAGGTAATTAGTGTAGTTTAAGGTAAAAATAATGTTTTAATAATATGAAATGAACTTGACACATGTCCTAACCTCATTGGATGTGTCATGGCCGACCAAGACAACCCATGGGTAAACTTGGGGACTCCATGAAGCCACATTGGTTGGAAAATGACATTAATATCTTTTTATTTAAAGTTAAAGTAAAAATGAGACAAACATGAAATGTTTTACTAAAACAATTTTTACATGAGGTTATACAAATCAGATTTTTGACTATAAATATTAATTATAAATCTAAAAAGATTTCCCACATCAAAGTATTTTTTTATAATTTTTATACATTAATTAAATTAAATTATTTATGACATCATGATGATGCAGCGATGACCTCATTATTTAACGATTTAAATAAAATGGAAAGATAATGTAAAATCTAAGACCTAAACACGGTCAAAACCTATTGTATGGGTGGATTTCGAACCCTTATCACCTCATACTCGAATTATATCAATGTGGGACCTCTTAAATCCAAATACAATTTTAAAATAAAGTGACTTTTCTTTACTTTCCAAGAGTGCCCCTCCTCTCCTTTTATAAAAGGCCCCCACCTCTACCTCCTTACTCACACTCCCAACACCTTTGGCTCGACCAAACTCTGCCCATTTTGTCTCTCCACTTCCCTATCTTACTCCTTGAATCCTCACTTTGGGCATAAGTCTTCCCACGGAAGCCTTTTAGCTCAAACCAAAGGGAGTTACCTGATTTTAAGGTAATGTCTTCACTTGAGTCCTTTTGTTTTATTTTGCTTCTCCAACCCCCTAAACTCTTTTTATTAATTTCTTTTGTAACAACTCCAGTATCATAAATATACTATGATGTTGTTATAAGAAGTATTCAAGCTACACTTTCACACACCTACATCTAATGGTTGAAGAACATACTGTTTTCGTGGATGGCGAATTTCGGCCTCTCGAAACGATGATTGTTCAACATTTTTTTAACACCTTCAAAGGTGTCCATTAAGATGAAACTATATATATATATGATATATAATATGTTTATGTTTTCCTTAAGCTTCTGTATTTTTCATTTTGGGCATACCTTTATGGTTTCCATTATGGGTAAACGCGATATCTTCATTTAAGGAAGTGCAGACTACCGCCCCCTCAAAGTGATGTGATTCGTTAATGCCATATGTGGGACATATAAATGATGGATTTAAAGTTATTATATATGATGTTATACTGGAATTATAATATACCTCAAAATAATTATTATTCCATTCCATAAAAATATGAAATAGAAATGAAAGTAGCGTTCATGCGTACGTACGGCTTACCATCTCCATGAACGGTGCATTTCATTTCTTATCCCCAAATGTAATGTACTATTATAAGTACATGTATATAATGGATATATATGATGAATGATACATATAAATTATGAATATAATTCTGGAATTAAAATATACATACCTATCATTTAGTTTTAATTCCATTAATATGACATAGAAATGAAAGTAGCGTTCATGCATACGTACGGCTTACCATCTCCATGAACGGTGCATTTCATTTCTTACCTCTAAATGATTATGTAATATTATAAATACATGTATATTATGGATATATATGATATATATGATATCCAAATCATGAATATAATTCTGGATATAATGACCATTTGACCACACGAACAACATGTAATTGTAAGAAGTCCATTTTCGACTTAAGAACCAAATATCGACAAAACAAACATTATTAACTTAAATGATTACATAATGGTTATAACATGTAAATAAGTGATATAAAAGTAATAATGAACTATAAAAAGGTTCTTAATAAAGTTTAAATTAACTCAAGTTTATTATTCAGGACGTTAAAGAACGATCGAGTCAAGTCGGACCCGAGGTGAGGGATCCTACTCCTCTCTTTATTTTTAAGTACACTCTCTTATGTCATTCCTTCTAAGCTCATATTTCTTGTGATTGGGATGTTCTTTTATATTACTCTTACTGTAATTTTTATGTTCATATGATGAGAGACCCTATTCTCTCTCATAAATCTATTTTGGAAGTTTTGAGTGGCGTCGTTAGGCTACCGAATTTTCGTAAGAGATCCAACCTCTCTCTTTCTTTTTAAGTACTCTCCTTTATGTCACTTCTTTTAAGCTACTCTTTGTTATGTTGGGGGATGTTATTTTGTATTCCTCTTTCTTTAAAATTTATATTGATATGATGAGAGACCCTATTTCCTCTCATCAATCCATTTTGGAAGTTTTAAGTGGCGCTGTTAGGCTGCCGAGTTTTCGTAAGGGATTTTTCATCTCACTTTTATTCCCGTGAGATTTATGCTACATTTGCCACAATTTCCTTTGATTGGTGTATGTACTGCCCATTATTATACACTTTGTGTTGTATAATTTCATTTATTGGTATTCACATCTTCATTGTATGACCCTTCTTCCATGCGGTGTACGTTTCGAAAGTTACCCAACTCGGTAAGGGGACCTTTCACCCTCCTATTTTTAAAAGACTTCTTTTGTTATGTCTTTTAATTCACATACTATTAAGTTGGGATATGTTCTTTTATACCCTTATTGATGTAAATTTTATGTCCAAGTGATGAGATGCCCTTTTTATCTCTCATCAACTCATTTTCTGAATTTTTGAAGTGACGTCGTTAGGCTGTCGAATTTTACCAAGGGAACTTTTTAACCCAATTTCGATTTCTTTGGGTTCAACATGTAGTTATTGAATATGTCATCCTTTGAATATGTGTGAATGACATTTTATTGTTTTACACTTAATATCCAATTATATTTGGTGTATTTATATTTGTCACACATAATTTTGAGATTGATTTATCCTTAATTTAAGGATACCTTCTTTATAAGGGATTTCATCACATTTTACATCTCTATTGAGACTTCATTGTTGTTATGCACAAATTCACTCTTATATGGTGTATATACTGTACTTTGGAATATTATATCATGAATCCATTTATTCTCATGATATTATAAAGTTCTGATTAAATGTTATTCCTCAATTATTGTATTCAACTGTCTCTAATTTTGGTAAAAACCCTTTAACCAAAATATTGCTTTAAATGTTTTAATGATTTGTTCTTATTAATATCCATGTTTTCAAAATGGTTTTAAGGATTTATTTATATGGATATTAATGGTTTAAAATGTTAAAATCTTCAAGGTGGTATGAGACACTTTGATTCAAAAATCTCTTTATTAAATGTTTTAAATGGTTTTGAAAATGGTTTTTTTAATGGATTCATTATTTCAATATCCTAAAATGTTATATTGTGATTGAAATGTGGAAATGTTATATTTCCTTTATGCATGTTTTATGTGATACATTTATGTTATGGTTCTTGGGCATTGTTATGAAAACGGGTGGTTCTATGATAAACTAAGGGCGGGTGAGCCTGATATAGCTCTCCATTGCATTGGGTAACACGAAGGAGTGAAACGTTAAGGTTTCTCCGAAGAGATTTAGGGAATATACTACGATGGGTATTCTAAACGTAACCAAGAGGGTTACTCCCTACGTAAGAATGTTATGAATGCCTCAAGTTACATTTATGTCTTATTATTTCTATGATTTATTCATGGTTTGATGAGGTATGTTAAAGTGTCTAGGTTTTATGGGTAAAGTATGATTTTATTCTTATGTATATATGAACTCATGTTTCCTTTCCATATTTTTATAACCCTTACTGAGCTTTTTATACTCATCCCTAGTTTTTGAAATGTTTTTCACAGGTCAAGGGAAAGGTACATGATGTGACGATAATGTCAAGGATGTGTCAAGAAAGAATCCGTGTTTTATTTTAAATATGTTTCCGTTGATGGGAAGAATGAATATTGTCTCTTATGTAACCACTTTGTTTAAATGTGGAATGTAATGAAAGTTTCGTGATCTAATTCTCTAAAACTATAAACCTAAAAAGATCCTCAATGTGTAATCTTGTAATAACTCAAGATTAAGTAAGGTTTAAGGTTGGGGCCTTATATCATCCTACCTCAAGAGAATAGAAAACAAGAACAAATCCAACAAAGGGGAATGAGAAAAAAAATATACCTTAAGAAGTAATAGAATGACTAGATACTAAAAGGGATTTATAAAAAACATAATTTTATTACTAATTCCCACAAAAAACGAAACCAAAACCACTAAAAAGTGAGAAACTGAGTGTAAATATTACCATGGGGGATGAATAGCCTAACCTTATTGATTAATCTATGAAAAATTTGACAGTTATGGTTGGAAGATTCCCAAAATCAACTGGGTAAAGAGCTCTGATAGATAGGATAAGGCTAAAAATTAAGATTGATCTATAAACATGGGAATAACAAGTTTAAAATTATAACTTGGTGAATTGAAGTGTAATCATTTATACATAATGAATCCCATTTAGTTTATGTTATGCTAAAAATACCATGATATAATATTTTAAAACTACATTTTAACAATACCCAACATGTAACCCATACACAACATTTATGTTCTCATTCTGGGATTTCAACATAAGAGATGAGTCCATGAGGTATTATACATTGAGAAATCCTATTATAAATCATGTAACAACCTAATGAATAGCCAAAAAATCACAGATAATGATGAAAATCCAAACAATTCTCATTATATCAATAATAGTTGTTTTCCTAATTTAGGTTAAAAATACATTCACAAAAGGGGGGAAATATAGATCATAACATACCTTACATTATGATAAAAGGGTGTTACACATACAGACTACCTTATCCATGATGTGATGTTTGTAATTTTTCAAAACCACTTTATATAAATGGAAATAAAAGTTTGTATAATTAATATATATATAATTATTACTTTGTTAATATTCTATAGATGGTGAATCCAATAAAATGATTCAGGTACCACAACCACTAATAAATAGTACGCATGAGAGAGGCACTAGTGTTAACATAATTATTCATTCAAATGCTAAATCATAAATGAAATGATAAATTGAAATTTTTGATAAATGATACATTTAGTGTAATTTAATAATATTCTTCATAAAAATATAAATATTAAGAAAATATTTATTCTACAATAGGTTTTAATGCAAATGAATCATGGAAGGATTTGATGTCATGGTTTGTTTTACAACCTCATTTCTATTTAGATATGTTTATGTTGAATTTTAATTGGGGAAATATTATGATAATTATCATATTAAGAACATATATTTTCTTCTCCCATAATTATTTGAAGAATTATTTACTATTTTTACCAATTTATTAATTTTTTATATAAAAATATTAATAATATGTTTTGAAGAAAAACAAAACTTAATTCTAATTTATTCAATAAATTTTTTATTATATTCCCGTGAAATTTAAAATATTTTCATTAATAATATTGTATATGATAAAAATATTATTTAATTTCATTATCAACTATATTTTACATTCCTTGATAGTTTTTAAAAATAATTTTCAATGTTTTTAAGACTATATATCTATGGTATGAAAGGAATTACTGTTTTAATGTTTAACACATGAATAGTTCTTATTACAATCCTTAATATATATTAATTATAATCCTCCAATGATTTTTTTGAGGTTACAATATGTAAATTTTTTATTCTAAATATTGTGTTTTTTTAGTTCATAATGACACCAATAAAAAGTGAAATTTTACTCATTGTCAAAGAATCATTCATATTCCATTATTAAAGGTTCTTTTTTCTATATAAACAATCGTTACTAATTGATATTATTTATTAGCGATATGATATTATGAAAACATAAACATAATTTATATATATGGATGATGATGATGATGATTTAAGGGTAAATAAAGTAAATCAATTTCATTCAACTGTGCCAATTATTTTATGATCTATACATTCATAAACATATTTCTTTTCTATGGGTTATGCTATTATGAAGGGATGAAATGTTTATTAAACCCATTTACTTTTTTTGGTTATGATATGATGTAATTGTGAATTATTTTAATGATATTATGGAACAAATTTATACTATATTAATTATATGATATGTGTGCATGAAATTATATATCATAAAATACATTGGATAATGATTAATATCTCATGAGACAACTTAGGCCAGATTGAGAAGTGACGATTATATTGTTAGTTATATTTTTTATATAATATCACATCATTATAAAGTTAAACAACATAATAGTATTACTTAAATAGGATTAAAATGTTTAGTGTATTGGGATAATTAAAGGCACTCAAAAAAATTACGTAATAAAATTAAAAAATATTTAATTTCATAATTTTTTTCTTCTTAGTGTCCCTCATATTCTTATTAGTGTATGTAATCACCTGAGAATTTACATAAAAAAAGGGTGAGCTAAAATCCGAGTAAGAGTATATAAAACCGGATGTATCAATATGATATGGGGTGAGTATAATTGTCATTGTCTAGACATAATAATAGGATCATAATCAAAATCATGACTGGAAGCATTAGATAATGGAATACATTGTGGAAATGCATAAAAATTTAAACAACATGCATTTTTGTTCAAATAACACACATATTTGGGAATAAATCTATGAACATGTTCATGCATAAAATATTTTAATAATCATAACATCATTATTATTAACAAATATATCATAATTTTCAATCATATTTCACCATGTCTCATGACATAAATCACATTACACTAATCATTAGAGTGCTAAAAAATTAAAGACCCACCTATGACATCATACCATTTTTAAAAATAATTATTTTGACATAGAACATATATAAATGATAGACAATAAAATAACCCATGGAATATAATGAGTTTTGTTTCATAAAGCATACATTAATGAATTTTTTTGGCATTCTAAAAATGAAATGAAATACTAGTATATAAATCTTAAATCTTGACTGAATAAGAAACAACCTCAATAGAATTAATAGATGTGTTTTTTAGAAAGAAGAGTTATTTTTAAAAAATCATTTCATTTATAAAAACAGATATGAAGAATTTTTTTCATAGAAAAAATAAATTAAGAGAAAATAAATTATATTTGAGGTATCTTAGAAGAATATCCAAACTGAAATTTGTTATGAAGGTGGAATAACATAATGGATGGAATTTTGTTTTGAGAATCCCCATAAAAAATTTTCAAATTCATTAATCACATTATAAAATGGTATAATCAAATTAGATTCATTAAATACTAATTCAAGAGCCTATGTTACATTTATTTGATTCATTATAATTGATTTTAGTTCATTTATAACTAATTTTATGAGTTATATAGCTATATTTCTCATTATGGGCTGTTTGTTTTCATGGTGTTCTTGATCGATTCTCTTGTATACAAGTATAGATGATAGGGTAAAATGTGGTAAATTCTTTATAATTGAGATTATATACTATTAATTAAATTTAATCTGATTTATTTATCTTATATATATTTTGATAATATGGTAACAGGATGAATCATTTGAGAAGTAGTTAATGTAAATTATTTAATTTGTTTTGCCAAATTTTATGACCATCACGAACACATATCATTTTATTTAATATCATGGTCATATACTACTTCTAGAACATTATATAACATATAATATTTATAATATAATGGTATATGACTATAATAATGGTTTTATGACTGGACGTGAAGGTGTTAATGGAAAATTACAATGCATCATCCTTGATTGTGGTAAATTGAGACATCACAGACGATGTTCTCATTTTTTAGAATAAAAGGGAGATGAGAATGAATTTGATGATGTATATTCAATTAACATAATAATATTCGAGTATATATAATATTAGGGTGTTATCTTTTATGTTTATATAGGGGATGTATGGTGAGGATAATAAAATAAAATAAATTGAAAAGTAATTAAAATAAAATGAAAGACGATCATACCTCTTAAATGATTCTCTTGAGAACCTCCTTAGGGAAATTGGTTTATGTGTTTTTTCGACAGCAAAGGACCCTAAAATTGGTGGATATGGTTGGTATGTGTATTGGAAGAAATTTGAAAACATTCATGGATTTTACGGTGTGATGAAAATTGTTGGTGAAGGGTTATATTTATAGGGGATGAGAGGGGTGTTTTTTGATTATTTTATGCATTAGTTTATTATTTTTCCCCAAGAGTATGAATATTTTTATCATTATAACAATAAAAGTTAAAATTATTAAATATATTAAGAGATTATGGTCTTACATCATCCATAAATCACCAATGAATTTTTCATTCATGTATTTATTAAATACATCAAATTACCGTATTTCACTATTCACAAAAAACAAATATTTAAAAACAATCCAAAAAATTTACAGTAACCATTTATCGAGATGAATTATTGAAAAAAATTAATTTTATGAGATTTTTTTAAATATTGTCAATTCCATTTTTAATTATAATAACTATTTATTCAATAAATATCATTTTTAAAATTATAATATATTTTTTGATAATTTAAAAAATTAATTATGGTATTATAAAACTATATTATAATCATAAGAAAAAAATATGAATTTATGATACTAATTTATGAAAATGGATTTTATATTAATTAATTATATTAATTATAAAAACATAAAGAGATATGTATTTTTTTATAAAAATAGCAACACTTTATTTATCATTTTATAAAATGTTATTTACTTATACAATGATATAAATATATCATATTTTCATTTATAATAAGCCAAAAATTTATTTATACTTCCAAAGACTTTTTTTGTATTCTATTGGATGGATTACCATTCCTAGTAGTCATATTACTATTCCAACGACCTTGTTACAATTCCATTCATAAAGGCTCTTTAATTTCAATAAAAAACTTATTTCATTAATTAATCATTTATAATGTTTGAAATGGTTTAAATAAGTGATTTTTTGGATTATAATATATGAAATAAATATTAGAAGGGAATTACAATGGTTAGAAATCTCAGTTACAACATTATTCCCCTTAGGAAATATATACATCAAAATTTTGTTTCTCAAACAATGATATGAAAAGTTAAGGATAATTATACTTCATTTCATTCTATAGTTCCCATGTTTCCCCTTTACACTTATGGTTCTTCCATAATACCTTGAACAGGTGAGTGGTGTTTTCACGTAGAACATTATATCTTTGGTCCATGTTCTTTACTGGATTCTCCTTATAAGAGATATAAATTTCCAATAGCTCCACCATTCAATTTAGTACATGTGGCGTATCTAGGATGTACTTTCTCAAGTGGGATACATGGAAAACATTGTTTACTTCTGACTTTTTAGGTTGAATTACTTGTCGATATGCCACAACTCTCACATGATCAATATTATTGAAGGGTATGATGTTGCTATGACCTAGATTTCATTTCATCCTATATCACATGACCCTCCTCAATAGAGATATGCAAATGAATAAAATATATCAAACCTTATAAAATAGTTTTCATTGATGATTGCATGTATAGATCTTCTATTGACTTTGGTCAGCTGTGATGTGTTGCTGAATGGTTTTCTCTTTTTCTACCATTTCTTTGACCATCTCATGAACCTAAATTTTTTTTGCGACTTCATCCACGGATTATTGTGTTCTATATTTTTTCCATAAAGGGATTCATATTGATCCATTTGGATTCTCATGTGCAAAATGTTATTATTAATGAACTTAGATAGAGGTATATGTTGGTCCCATTCTCAATTAAAGTCTATAGAATATAATCTCAACATAAAATATAGTTTCTATATATTTCATTTTGATTGGGATGTAATTTGATGATGATAAACCCAAATGATGTTCGGATTAGTTTTTAGACCATATTGTAGAGTTTTATAGAACATAGAGTTGAATCTAGGATATTGATCAGATACAATCAACAGTGGTAATCCATGCATCATTACCATGCCAATGATGTATATCCACATAAGTAGATCTACTGTGAATTACACTAATATTGAAATAATGTGATTAGACTTTGTGAGATGATCCACAACAACCAATATTGAATTGTTTCTTATGGATATTTTTAGAAGTCTTGGGACAAAGTCCATGGTGATGTCTTCCCATATCAATATTGGTATGAGTAATGGTTTCATTATCCCCTTATAATTTTTAATTTTATTCTCTAATTTCAAAAATACTTAGTTCATTATTGTATATTTAGTGATGTATTTCTTCATATTATCCCACCAATAGTTCTCTTAGAGATCTCAATATATCATTGTGCTCCCTAGGTGAATGGAGAAGGATTATATAATTAAATCATTTAGATTGTCATTCCTTATCAATGGTTTCAATGGTACACAATGTCATGAAACAAATATTAAAACTCCTTTCTGGTCAGTTTTGATCGCTAAGGAATTCCCTTTCTCGTGGCTTCCTCCTTATTTTGAAATTTTTCATCGTTTCTTTCCACATCATAGATTTTCTCCACGAGGGATGCTTGAGAATTCATTTTAGGATGGACGGATAATGTTACTTGCTTAATTATCCCCATATACATCCTTTTTAATTGTAATAAGAGTGTATCCTTCTATGTTCTTCTCATTTATAATCACTAAATATCGTTAATATTTTGATAATCTATAACTTTATTCAATTTTATAGGATGTCAGTGGATTGAGAAGTCATAATACATGATGAGATCTATCCATTTTCACTAGTTAATATCCATATTCTTCTATGTGAATATATATTTTAGGCTTTTATTATCAGTATATAGTTCACACATCTCCCCTTAGGGATAGTGTTACCAAATTTGCAATAGGATGATCACAAATACTGACTATAGATCACTTGTAGGATAGTTTTTATCGTGAATTGTCAACATCCTTCTAGTGTAGGATATCACATTATAATTTTTCATTAATACACAACCAAATCCATTCAATGAATCATCATTTTTTACCATTACAAGTTCCCCACTTATCAAAAGTGTGAGTACTAGTGCAGTGATATGCCTCATTTTTATCTATTTGAAGAAGTATTCACATTCATAGTTCCAGAACAACATTACTCCATTACAAGTCAACATGGTTAATGGTTTGAAAATCATGTTAAATTCCACATATCTAATTGGTAATTCCAAGATAGACTATAAAAAATATGAATCTCCATTACTTATTTTTTCATAGTCCACTCTTAGATTTCATTTTTTAGAAGAACCCATAGGTATACATTTGTTGGTGATGATTTTCAACATAAATTATTCATCTTCAATCAAAAAATAAAATTTACTATACTTGGTATATAGATTCTCCCTTCCCTAAGTCTTTAGAACAGTATTAAAATGATCCTCAAGTTCAATATTTTCTATCAGATTATATTAGAATATCATAAATAAAGACCATAATTATTTTGTCGAGGTAGCTTTTGAATACACAATTCATAAAATCCATGAAAATTTCTTGGGAATTAGTCTATAAAAATGCATAAATATAAACACATAATGTCTATACCTCATTCCAAATGAAGTATTTGGTATATCCTCCTTTCTCAACATTAATTCATGATATACTGAATGGATACCCAACTAGGATAAATTTATAAAAAAATTAATTGATCAAACAAGTCATATATCCATGTAATGGGATAGTGGTTCTTTATCATAATTTAATTGAGCTCACTATAATCTATGAAGAGGCACACTGACCAATAATGCTTCTTGATTAAGTAGACAAATGTACTCCATGGTGAATCACTTAGGCGTATGAAATCATTGTCCAAATTCCCTTTTATCTTTTTCTTCAGTTCTTATAACTCAATTTTGGTGATTCAATAACTTTTATTTCATATAATATGATATTTAGCTATAATTTCAATTGACAATTCAAACTCTGGGTCTAGAGTTAGGCTACGAAATTATTTAAGGAACACATTAGTGTTATCCCCCAGAATGGGCATGTATTTAATTTTTATTCTCTCCTTTAACTCAATAATTTTATCTAGATATGATTTCTAATAATGAATTAATATCCACATCTGAGAACATGATTATTAAATAAATTCATCATCCTTCATACACTTGTACTAAATTAGAGGATTTTATGGTATGTGAATATTGATATCACCTTCCTAAATTTTTATGTTGTATTTTTATAAAGACACCCAATACATTCCCAATATAGAGTCCAACTCCACCAAATGATGTTAGAAAATATTTTATATAAGGTTCAATATATTAACATTAACCAGGGAGGAGTTATATAGTTTGGATGGAATCATTTCCCCATTTACTATTCTCAAAAATAATTCAACCTCCATATTTTGGGTTGTATTTTGAATAGTTCTAAAAACATGTAAGATAATATTGAATGTGTAGAACTACAATAAAAAAGTAAGTTATCTATTCTTGGGAGAATACCTACTATACCTATCACCACATAATTGTCAAGCTCCATTTCTACAGTTGTGAAGGAATGAGTTTTCCCTTTCTGTTTTGACATTATTGGCATTTGATACTGATTACTGTCAATGACTCAAGGTTTTTTCTATTGGCTTTCAATGTTCCCATGATCCCTATAATTGAAGCATTTAACAATATGTGGTTCTCTCATTTCTTCCATGACATTTTCCAGCCTCAACATTTCATTTCTAGAATCATTATCTTGGGGTCATTCTCCCCAACACATGAATCATTTACTCACCCCATTGATAAAATTGACACAATGATTCTTCCCCCATTATTTACATTAGACTAATTGATTTTTAATTTTAGAATAATCATTATAACCTATTGCATGAAACTCCTTATTTTTACCATCTCAAAAGTAATTGGTCTATTATCCAAACTCCATCAACACATTGGGAGCACATAGGAAGACTTCATTATAACTATGAAAGACGTTAATTTATAGATCCTTTTAAAAGTATGACCTTAAAAAAATAAAGAATCAATATATTTTTCCTATCATTATTCCAAAAAATGAGGCATGACGTGAAAACCTTTTGAATGTTTCTTCATATTCCATGAACGATTGACCTTTTTTTATTCAAATCTATGATTTCTCCCCCCATATATTCTGAGAGGAGTTCTAGGGAAATAATTATTATGAAATATTTTATTAAATTATTCCCACTAAATCTCTTCAGTTTCATCCTCCATCATGGTATTCTTAATCAACACACACTATTTGTTATCCTCTCATATAAATGATAGATTCCCAATTTCACCTTATTCTTCTTAGAATAATGAAGATCATAAAAGATCTTCTCCATTGACATGACCCACAATTATATGAAAAGTGGATAAGAATATCCTAAAAAGGTCGATAATCATTGCAACATAAAAGTCTTGATAGTCAGTTTATGCCTCTTAGGTGAAGGAGGAAATCCCATATTATTCAGGTCATTTTCCATAACCTAATAAATATTGTTAGTAATACCATTAAATTTTGATCTCTAACTCCCAAGGAATTGTGGATGTAATTCAGTTATTCACTTTTTTCCCTCACATTGATTGTTAGCCTAGTTTCTCCATGTTCTGACCATTATCTAAAATAGAAAATGTTTTAGAAAATCATAAGTTGAAAATTCATGAATAAATAATTTATTCATTTAAAAATTTATTTTTAAATAGATATCTTATGGGATCTAAATGGGTAGAGTTTTTAAAAAAAATGATTCATGGGTTCATACTTATATATATTCACATAATAAGAGTTTTCAAAAATAATCTCTAATACAAATCCCCAATTTAATTAAATAGTTAGTTTATACCCACTATAGTGACCCTTATTTTTCTTATAAACTATTACATAATTTTAAATATAAATAATATAATAGTGTTACATAACTATGATCTAATGGTTTAGAATAATGGTAAAATATGGACCAAACATAACATTCACATAACAAAACATAAACATTACATAATTCATTTTTCTATAGTTTCTTCATGGACATCATTTCCTCCTTATTAAAAGTAATCACATGAAGATATACAACAATAAAAGGTGTGATATAAAAGCCTAATAAATTGATAGTTAAAATCATGAATAAACATAACATGGGGTGGGAATAATTATTATCATTATAAAAAAATCATAGGATTATTATCATGATCATTTGAAGGAGAATTTTAAAATAGAATAGTATCTGTCAATCCATAAATACGAAACATCATGTCATTGTGATCAAATACCTCACATATTTGTGAATAATGCTAGATTAATCTTAATGCATAACATATGTGAATAATCATAACATCATAATTATGAACATAAGTAGAATAATTTTCATGAATATTTCACCATATCCCATCAGATAAATGAAATTACACAATGAATTATAGAACGATAAAATTCTAGGTGCACCAATCAAATCATAATATTTATATAATCATACTACCCCGTAGAATGCATATAATTAATTGAAATTAAATCCCAAGGGAAAGGTATAGGTTTCGTATCAATAAATCATACATTCATGAAAATACATTGGGGATCCAACAAGAGAATAAAATACTAGTATAAGAATCATCAATCACAAGTGATGAAGAAACAATCTCAGGAGACACTACTGGAAAAACAGCCTATACCCACGGTTCAAAACTGTGGGTATAGCCCCCAAAACCGTGGGGATAGCCTATACCCACGGTTTTGGGAACCGTGGGCTGGAACGGCGTCGGTATAGGTCCCCAGCCTATACCCACGGTTTTGGAAAACCGTGGGTATAGGTGTCCTGCCACCGTGTCACCGAAACATAGACAATTTCCACGGTGTCAACGGCTTTTACCCACGGTTTCAAAACCGTGGGTATAGGTCCTAAAATAATGCAGCCGCTGAGTTTCGATCCCGCAACCTCTTCGCTACAAACACCGCGTCTAACCACTACCCTAACTTCACATATATGTATATATATATATATATTTAGTTAAATATTGTTATAAAAACCGTGGGTATAGAGGGAAGAACCGTGGGTATAGGGTTCCCGCCAAAAAAAAATTCCTTCCCGCGGAAAAAAAAATTTCCCGCGCACACAAAATTGACCTATACCCACGGTTTGTCATAACCGTGGGTATAGGTATTTTATCCCAGACCTATCCCCATGATTTTGGGGGAAACCGTGGGGATAGGGACCCCTATACCCACGGTTTTGGGAAACCATGGGTATATGTGACTTTTCCGGACCTATCCCCACGGTTTGCCAAAACCGTGGGGATAGACCCCCCCTATACCCACGGTTTTTGCAAACCGTGGGTATAGGTCATGAAAAGTCACCTATACCCAAGGTTTTCCAAAACCGTGGGTATAGGGGGGGTCTATCCCCATGGTTTTGGTGAAAACCGTGGGGATAGGTACATTTTCCAGTAGTGAGAATTAAAAGATATGTTTTTTAGAAAGAATATTTATTTTGAAAAAAATGACTATATTAATCACAACATCAGATTAGAAGCATTTAAATCCCAGAAAAAAAAGGTATGTTCAAAAAAATTATATTTAATGAATATCTAAAGAACATACCAACAGAAAGATTCAATTAAAGATGAATAACCCCAAAAAAGGAAATTAGGTTTGATTATCCCCTTACATTATTTATGAATTATTTATTCACATTGTTGTCCTAGATAATAAAATTAGATTCATTATTTACTAAATCTATATCATATTTTACATGTACATGATTTATTATAATTTTATTAATTTCATTTATGCCCATTATTATCAGTTATAGAATTCAATTTCAACATTTTTGTGTATTTTTTTCATTGTTTTCTTGATCTGTTCACATATATACAATTATGGAATTTCATGTAAAATGAGGAAAATTCTCCGCAATTGAGAATATATGTTATTAATGAATTATTGAAGATTAAATGATCTTATATAACATCTGGTTATATGGTATGATTATGATTCATTAGATATATTGTTAATGAAAATTTTTTAATTATTTTTTTGATTTTATGACCATCATGAACTCATATAATTTTATATAATATAATTTTTATATATTTCATCCAAAAATTTATATAACATAACATATGTATAATAGAATTTAATTTAACAATAATAATGGTTTTATAACCATCTCTTAAGGTGGTAAGGTAAAATAACATTTCCACATCCATGATGGTGGTAAATTGAAACATCATTGATGATGTGTTCATTTTTTTAGCATAAAAGGGGAATAGAGGAGAAATTTTATGATGTATATTCCCATAAAAAAATATAACCATATTATATATATATGATACATGTTTAATAATTTAATTTTTTATATAAGGGTTAATTATAGGGTAAAAGAATAATAAAAATTGTAATGAAATTAAATTAAATATTATAATAGATTTTACCTCAATGAGGCACAACCCACTTGTGTTGATAGATTATTATGTCCAAACAGCATTGCTCAGGTCGAAACCCTCCAGGAGGATCTTCCATTTCTTTTGGGAATATCTATTTCTTGGCTAGGGATCTTTAGAGAGTGATCCCTTTATGGGGAGTCATCATCCTAGCATGGAAGGTACCAGATGGAACATAGAGGGATTACATTTGTGAGAGAAAAATGAGGATTTTACATGTTAAAATATTCTCCTTGAGAACCTCCATATAAAAAATGGGTTTGTCCTTTTTAAAAGACCAATGAATATTGAGCATGGGGGATAGGGTTAAGAAGATTATAGGGTATTGATATTAATATCTTAAAGGATTTTATGGTGGGAGAATAAGTGATGGTGAGGGGTTGTATTTATTAGGGTGGAGAGGGTTATTTTTTATTAAATGATTCATTAGTTTATTATTTTGGCTCAAGACTATGAATTTTTTGAAAATTATCACTAAATATATGAAAATAATTTTGGATAGTTACATATTATGAAATGACATAATGCACATTTTACTTATGGCACAATAATTCATTTATTTCTCAAATACAAAATATTAATGTATTTTACTATTTACAAGTTATCTATAATTTTAGAAAAATCCTAAAAATTTTCCTAATTATTTTTTAACATGTATAATTAAAAAATCAACTCAATATTATGAAAATAATTATTGAAAAATAATAAATTTAATTATTATTTAATATCATAATTTATATTAAAGAAAACAGATTTTGAAATTTTAACATATTTTATAACACATTGAAAAATTAATTAAGGTCCCATAAAGTTATAATATATTAATCTTAAAATAAAACATTAATTTATTAATCTATTATATGAAAATATATTTTCTACTAAATATTTATATTTATTATATAATTTTACATAAATATTTCTGTTTTATAAAAATACCAACACCTATTTTATCATTTGTAAAATAATTATTTACTTTTACTCTGATATAATTATATCATATTCTCATTTATAGGATTCATAAATTTTATTTATAATTATATATATATTTTACCATTCTATTCGCTGGATTACAATTCCTAATGGTCACATTATTATTCTAAATTTTATGTTACTATTTAATTTTTATTACTTAGTTTATTTCTATGGATACCACTTATTTAATTTTTTCATCATTTATAATGTTTTTCTTGTGTTCTAAAAGTTATTTAATTTTCTTCATACTATATGAAATAATTATAAGAAGGTAATTCCCTTTGATAGAATTATAGGTTGTTACAAAGATAGTTGTCTAAGGGAGACTATATATTATTACATTATTGGGAATTACTGATGATTATATAAATAATGGAATTGTGAGTGAACAGAATCCACAATAATAGTCATAAAAGAGATCAGTTATCCTGGAAATGATTTTCTATTCTAATGTTTTTTCAAAAAATCATTTTCATATGCTTATGATATGTTCTTATGGATCATTGTGACCATTTATGATTCCATATAATTTTGACATTTTTATTGTTTTATGAAAAATAATTATTCTTTAATTAATATTTTTATATCTTTTAAATATTGGGAATAATTTTTGAATGTTATTATCATGTTTTCATACACTTATGATGATATTTTACCTAATTATGATCATCTATTAAAATCTTTTATTTTTACCCTTACTGGGAATCTGAGAAAACCATATCTTATATATTCATTAATATTATTTTTATAAAATGTTTTATGTAGGGTATGTTTGAAACATTAACAATTTGAGAAGAACCATGCGGAAAATATTGATGATATTTTATGAAATATCATGATTATGTGAATAGCCATCAAAGAAACTAAACCATTAAATTTATGTTGAATGTATTGTTATGATAAATATGGAACATTAATGTAAAATTATATAATATACATGTATGTTATTCTTTGGTCACCTTAGGTGGTTGTAATGATATTCTCTATATCTATTATAATCTATGATTATGATATATTAGGGTAGATATTATGTTTAACATACTGTCCTTCCAAAATTTATTACATCATTGTTGGTTTCACCTAGGGTATCATTGGTGTTATTATGGGCCATACTAATTCCACTTTTATGGACATGTACAAAGGAACCTTCATATTTATTGACCATGTGACCGATTTTCTTTGTACCTAACGGTTACACAATGTGTATAACTTTTTCTAATAAATTCACTCCAACTAATTATGATGGACTTGGGATTATTTATCCTTTATAAATTTATAAAGGATAGATATAATGAGTGAATGAAAAATAATAAAATAGGAAATGAAATATCTATCAGATACATTAATAAATTATTTATTTTGTAGAATCTTATGTAATATTTTGGTGATCACATAATGCATAGATAATTTTATGTCTCCAAGACTACATATCCTTATTAAACATTCACTATATCAATTAGAAAATGTCTAATAAAATAATACTATCTATTAATTTTCATCCACATGGTAATGGGTATACTATTTCAACTAAATATTATATTACAAAAAACAACTCCTTCAGCTTAGATAAAATATTTTTTTATTGTATATTAACATTTTATGTGGAAGGAAAATTATTCCAATCATGTTAGACTTAAAAAAAATTGATTAAAATAACTTTTTATAAATTTTTAATGAAACCTTATTTGAATATGATTTTTTTGACAATGGATAGAGGGTATAAATTCTTATAATATATCCCCAAAATATAAAATCGATAAAAATACTTATGTGTGTTTAATAAATTTAGGGTATGAGAAATTATTATTCATGTTAATCCCATTAGAACTTTTGGTTATTTCGATATATTTATCAATCATAAAAGTCTATAAATACCCATTTCCTCTGATATAGTGGAATTCACCCACTTAAATTAATTTTAGGGGATCCATAAATACCTCATTTGTAGAGTACATTTCGAGGTTTTGGTTCATTATAATGGAACAAAATTACTATCTTTCCTAATATTTTTTATTTTCTAGATTTATTTGGAAGATGATACCAAATTTAAATAAACTTCAAAATAAGGGTTATCCCATAGTTTGTTGGGCCATCAAGAGGAGATGTGGCACCGCCATGATTTAATGTTGTATCAATTCAAACACCCAAAGATAAAAGAACTATTATTGATAAAATTTATGCCACAGAACGGAAATAAAAAATGAACTATGATTATTTATTAATTTTATAAAAAAATATTTTAAACTGGAGAATGTGAATATTATTAATTTTTTTTTTCAAAAACATGATTTTTTGAAAACTATTTTCAACCACATAATTTTTATGTATTTTAATATTTTAAAATATAACATAATAAAAATATATCAAATATATATGTATATATTATATATCTTTTAATATGTATTTAAATTCATATATGGATTATAAATAGTTATATAGTTAATGTGTGATCAATTTATGCTTGAAAAATGCAATTCTTGAAAACCCTTTTTCAACACGTCTTGTGAGTATATTTTTAAATTAAATTCTTCCAATGCTACAAATTTGATTTTAAAAAGTTTCTACCATATTTTTATTCAAAATAAATAATATTTGGTAATGTGATTGAATATATATTTTTCTCAATGCTTAGAAAAAATTAATTATCGCGATTATGGTTAAAACAAGGTTTTGAAAATTACATAATCACATGTTAAAATTTATTTTTCACACTTTTTTTAATTTCATAAATATTATTTTATATTTAGAATATTATTTTAAAATATAACTAAAATGGATCATTTTATCTTTATTCATAGAGGATAAATTTCCATGATAAAACTAGCTATCAAGGTGAAAATTAAATGATTAAATTGAGTAACCATTGAATAAATTGGAATAAACTATTATAAACATATTTATTATAATATATTTTTGGAGTTTCTAATCATATTATCCATCAAATATATTAATTATCAATGTCAGAGGTACATTTATTTAGCGAGACTTCCAATTATTGAATATTTTTTTTATTTGAAAAAAATTCACTTCTTGTCACATATAAATGGGAACCTCCACTCCTGTTTTATTTTGAATTATTATGTAATTTGGATTTGACAATATAGGAAAAAATATAATCCATTAATATATTTAGTTTATATATTCCTTTTTTTGAATAAAATTCCATCATAGAAAATATTTTCAGGCAACCCGAAATAGGGTGTTAGAAGAAGTTGTATAATTATTAATCATGTGTTTTCATTTAATTTATTTTCACAAATACTAAAAATCATATTCAATAATGATTATATAATTAAAAATGTATCTGAAATATTCATAGATTTTTATTCCAGTTGTATAACCTACATCCATCTTTTCTTCCACCAAATATTAAAAAAATTATTATTGTGTACTATAGACTCTCACCTCACGAACCGATGAATTTCAGCATATATCATTGAATCAAATTTTTATTTATGAATATGGATTTCATTTATATATATTATATTGATGAAATATTTTTAATTCCAATGAATTATTATTCAATTCATATATTACCATTCTATTCACTTAAAATGATAACATTGTTCATGCATACATGTGGTCTACCAACTCCATGAAGCGATGTAACTTGTTCATAATCACCACATCACATAAATGATATATATAGTTTTATTTAAATTAATAATATTTTATTCATTATATGATGATAAATATCTAATGATAAAATAATAGTTAAATTCCTTCTATGATGATATTTGAATATTGGAAATGTTATCCATGTTTAAATGCTTTTTGTAGTTTCAATGATTTTGAAATAGTTTATTTTTATTAACCATATTTTTTTATTGGTATTTAATGTTAAATTATTCTTTTTAAATGTTTATTTTTTTAATATTATTAATCTAGTGATGTTTTAATAATTAGTTATTTTACTATAATTATTATACCAAATTCATTTTGGATATCTAGAGAGAATATCATCTAATAATTTGAATTGAACATAACAGAATGAGTAAATAAATAAAAATGCATAATAAATATAGTTTGTTGAATAATTAAAATTAATTTTTTTTAAAAATATAAATAATTAAAATATGGTAATTATTTGATATTATAAACTACACATGTGACGAGTAAAACATGATGTAAGGGATTTCATCACGATTTCCATTCATTAAGACATATATTAATTATAAGCATCTCATTTAAATTATTTTGTTCATATTATGTCCATTTTATAGACTAAATCATTAATCCTCCATAATTCATGGTATCTTACATTAAATTTCAATTTGTTTCATGTAATGGGATTTTATTAGCATGATACTAGAATTTAAAAGTTTTATATTACAATCTCCTTTATTATAGAGATTGTTTTGTTAATTATTAATTTTTGTGAAATGATATTAAATTATTTTCCTGAACCTTATTGGTTTTATTATAGTCATTTCATGAATTTTGTTTAGATATTTGTTTTTCAATTCATCCATTCGGGAGTAAATTCACTTCATGAAAGTCGTTTATATGTATTACCAGTCATATATCCACTTCTATATCTATAATAATCATCTATAATGTATATATTTCAATTAGAATATCTAGAATTTGTTTACAATAATAAAATGAATTATTTAAGATATTTTTTTCCCTTTTTTGAATTTCACTTGAAATTTTTTTGAATGGAATACTTTTATAATTTTTTGGATAAGGTATTTGTTAAAATTATTTTTAAAAATAATTTCTAAAGAATAATTTATTTTGACATATAACAGTCGAATGTAATTTCCCTCCATCATAACTACTCAATGATTTAATGATTCAGGTAATGAAGTTTTACAATGATAATTATTTCTATAATTTAATATAAAATCTATAGATTTTAATGTTGTTATTTTAATCATAAAAGGGTATTTACATTAAGAAATATTCAATTTGATATTTTAAAGAAGTTTAAATCAATGATGGCATCCATAAATGTTATGTATTTCATTTACATTCATTATACATGTCTCTTACGTACGTACACACAGCATCCACAATTCCATTTATGGGTTAATACATTATTTTGTTGATTGGTATATTTCCATCATTTTATAAATCTCATTTGAATATGATTTAAGGTTTTATTATTCAACCAATCCTTTTACATGGGAAATTATTATGATTATTCCTTATAAATAATTTATTTTTTTATAACACTTAGTCATGCAGACGACATAATGGGTGTTCCTGGATAAAACTATAATGAATTGGGAATTTTTTTGTAACATGATAATATATATATATATATATATAATTATATATTAAACCTAATAAATTATAGGACACTTTCTTCATTATGAAATTTTCCAGGTAGTTATCCTTCACACATGTTCATTTCATGTTATATGATTATAACATATTTCCAATGATTTCATTATCTTATGATACCATGTTTTTTATTTAAAGAATTTATCAAATTACTCATTCCCCTACTATTTTATAATATCATTTTATACAATGTCTCAAATATCATGTTACCTTATCACGTTTATTCCATTAATAGGTTTTTTTACCCATTATACCATGTATTTTCATATTTATCCTATGTAAAATTATAATCAAAAATATATTTCAGATTTCATTATGATGAATAAAAACAATGATGGAATATTTTATATATTCTTAATTTTTTATATACCAATCCTCTCAAATATAATAGGACGTAGGATCATTGGGATATAATTTGTTGGTTTTATAGGTTAAAAATAATTAATTAATATGTGTAAAATTGATTAATTTCAATATTTGGATTCAAATAAATGTATTTTTATTTTGGTGGACTAGGACTATAATACTATTGTTAAACATATGTGGATAATTCTACGTGTAAGGAAATATAATGTAAAATTTTTAAAGGATATATCGAGTGTTTCTAGGAAATTGCATCCCTATCGGGATACTAAAAAAAGGATGTGGATCTAGCACAATTATACTTATGGGTAATAACTCTAAAAATGTCTCATTTTTTATCAAATATATCATCACATTTTTCACAATAACATACTTATTGTACATGTGGTTTGAAAATCTCAGGTGATATGTTTTTTAAATTTAGAAACTCATTATGAACCATCATGGAGGATTTGAATAGATGATAATCATTGATGAAGTAGTATAAAAAATGAGGTGAAATTGATTTAAAATTTGATTTCATGATTTAGAAGTCATATTTTTTTCAAGATTATCATTTTTATTGGTCACACCATAATTTTTTTCTCTTTTTCAATGGATAAAATTGAGTGAAATTCCATTAAAGCAGAATGTTATGGAAAAATTTTATATTTAAAGAAAAAAATTGGATGAGGATTCATGAGAATGATAATGTAGCTATGTCCAATCAGTTATCATGTGATATTATTAACAACATGATTCTTAAAAAACCATCATAATCACCAAAGAATAGAATGATAGAGTTTACTATGAACTTGGGTGGAGTATTATATGAAGGAATGAAGGATCAATTTTATTCATATTAGAAATGTGGAATGATAATCCTAGGTGAGTGATTATAATGAAGAAAGAAATGTTTATGTGTGGAAAATATGGTTTTAGGGAAATGAATTTATGATAAAAAATTAGAAATTAGAAGGAGAAAAATATATATTAAACTGGAGATCCATTTCTTTTTTTAATGTGTGTAACCTTGGAATTACATTAGTCAATGTGCTAGTATAAAGGCAAACCCCTTTAAGAAAGAAGGTCTAGTTTTATAAAAGTCATTATGTTGAATGTATTTGTATTATTTCCTTGAGAATTATGTTGTAGACTTATTTTTTTAATGGTGTATTAGTTATCATTTTTATGAAACATATAAGAAAAGTCTTATTTTTTAAAGGAATATAATTTACTACTATGGCTTTGTTGTGATTTTTTTATAAAATTTCTTCCTTATATATTATCAATTCATGAATATTTGGATATGAAGAGTTTAGATTTATTAATTTAATTTGGAATACAATGATAAATTTATCTCATATGAAATGGTTTTCAAATCATTAATTTTTTTGGGTTTTGAATTTAGTCAGTCGTAGATTGATGAATTTTAACATTACCAAATGATCTATTTAAAATTATGGTTTATTATTGATGCTATTGATATTAATGTTGTATTTCATCACATGATGTTTTATTCACATATCGAATTAAATTAACCTATAAATATAAATTTTTTATGGATAATTTCTAAATAAATGAGGAATAACATGTCATCCCATTGTGGAATTATTTGATCCATTATAACTTGAAATGAGTTATTTATGCATGAAAATTTAAATCATGAATACTAATCAATTCGATCAAGATATGAGGTTGTTGTAGAAATTGATTAATATATTAAATTAAAATTTTCAAGAACGAATGTAGTTCCGATATTGATTGTTTATATGTGTATGGAATTATCTAAATCTTGGAAAAGGACCATAAAATGAAAATGATACCATATTTTTCTCATTTTTGATGAATCGAGGATCTTTTTAACACAAATTGTATTTATTGTATTATGGTCATTATCTTTCAAAATATAATGCCCCAAACCCATGCCTCTAATTTCAGGGATAAAATATGCTATGTACTTTTTTAATATAGATAACTAAAAAAGAAAAAGTTATTTATACGAATGGGGACCTTTTACTAGTCTGGGTTCTAGATGATAAGAAAATATATTAAATTTTCAGAGTTGAAAAAAATAAAACAAATGCGAACTACAGTTCTAGGTGTTGACAAGGTAGGATTCAATATCAAAATTAGAGCTTCCATGGTACCTGTGAAAAGCATTTAAAACATGGGATAACTATTTAATTTCCCATTAATTAGATTTTGAAATATTTGAAATACCTTTTAGGTAATATTTATTTGAAAAAAATTTAAAAATGTTATTAAATTCATTATATTATAAAATAAAAATACATTTTGAAATACATTTTCAAAACATAATTTATAAGACACACGCTTTCAAAAAAACTACACCAATTTTAAAAATAATTACGTACATAAATTGCATTTAATTTCATCCATTGGTTTTTGGAAAGAATTATAGACTCTATTAGAAACAAAAACACCACACACATATAGAACATTGAAGTCTATACAGGGCCGACCCACATTCCAAGGTATGTGTTCATTCCCCAATTTCCTACCATATTTAAACATTCCAATTATTGGATTTTATTAAAAGTGTTCAAGATTTAATTGCATAAATATACATTCACTGGATTTTTGGATTTTGAAATCATCTATTCCATTAAAATTAAAATTCAAACTAATATTTTTATATAGTATAAATTATCTTTCATTAGGTACCACTTGTGAGTTTTTTTAAAACTAAAACTCATACCATAAGCCTTTGTATAAACTATCCATGTATTCGATTTTTATATAATCATTTCATGAAATATATTTATATAAATTGATATATTTTATTATTTATAAATCAATATTTCATAAAAAATTTAAAAGAATATTTTATTAATTAACCCTAAGAATAAAATCATCATTTAGTAAAACCATAAAATATAATTAATGGAAATAGTGAATTTTCTTTTCATACAAATTATTGATCTTCATAAAATAATCATAAAATTTTAATTAGATTTTTCATAAAAAAATGATAAATAAACATCTTCAATAAAACATTCCAAATCTTGAATACAACCATGTTCATAAGAATCTAGAAATTAAACATTAAAATTTAAATTTAAAACATGAGTTTATAATGAATTCATTGTAGGAAAATGTTGTCCATAATGCATGACCAATAATATATCCCTTTGTGACATTCTTATTTTCAATATAACATTATAACATAATTAATTTTCTATATCCACACTTTTAGAAATATGATACTAAAATTATAGACATGATAATAAAAATTTCATTCTTATATATATAGATATATAAATCCTTAAAATATAAAAATAATTTTTCCTTTACAAAAATTATTAAAATCAAGGGACATTAAAGTTAAATAAAATAAAATTACCTTTACATAAATCTATTTATGAAAAATCATGAAATAAATAAATCTTTAATTTTTAAATAATACATATAGTCATATGTTTGATAAAACAAACATAAAATTTCACAAATATATAAAATTCAATATTTTAAATTGAGGGAATAAAAATAAATATATGTAAAAATAGATATGAAAATTATGAATTTTAAAAATAATATTCAAAGAAAATATATATCCATAATTGATAATAATCAGGAAATTTATCAAAGTATATTAAATGTGAAGATGAAAAAAATATTGTTTGTACATATAGATATGTAATTAAATCACATATATTCATAATAATTTTTTAAATAAATCCCCTTAATAATTATTAATTTAAAATACAACACAACTCTATGAAAATAGGTTTTTAATAAGAAACTAAAGCCATATCACCAGAAAATTATGACAAGATTTAAGTAAATGAAATCCTTTACAGAAAATTTCTTATTCGTGATGGGATCCTTTGCATTTTATTTTATGAAGAACGGTGTTATCTGTAGCACCCATGAGGGACACAAGAATGTCATGAAATGACATAAACTAGACAGGTCGCACCTTAAACCAGTGAGAAATATTTAAAAAATTTACAATGGAGTTTTCAATTTATTGATAGAAACTATATCTATTTATAATCACAAATGAACAGTATAGATATATTATTTATAAGTAATGTTTACAAGTTGGATTGTTGAATAGTTCTAAACATTAACATAAATATGAAAAAAGAAATGATAATGAATAAATTAGATAAATAATTGGAAAAATATTTATGGAAAGATGAAAAAAAGTAAACATAAGATTTTATTTTCTCCAATTTTTGGTTCTACGATGATTTATAATGATCAAACTGATACAATAATTAGGGTCGGACCTGGGGTAAGCCCCAAAATCCCTTGGGCTAGGGAAATACTCAAGAAATAAAAAAATATACAAAGAAAGGGAATTAATTTTATATTTTTACTATATCTCTCAATGTATTTAGGGAATATTATATATATATTGGTCTGGGGAAACTGGATTTTTCAGGCCGCTCTTGAAAATAATTTAGATCAGATGATGACGTAGAAGAATGTTGGTTATGATTAGAATTTATTTTAAAAAAATTACCGAGACTATTATAAATTCGAAGAATATTTTTTTGAAAAAAGGATATATATATATATATATATATATATATATATATTGTAGATATAACACCAGAGAATGAACACTATTGGTCAGTTGATCTCGCGTTCAAACCTCCTCTCAAAACCTATCTTGTGGTCAAGACCAGATGATGGAAAATGGGCCTTCAGGAATCCTTCGTCGTCAGTCCTCCTTTAGAGGTAGTGGGTTTGTCATCAAAGCCTTTAGTCCCTAAGTCATCGCTTGGTTCACGACTCATCCCTCCCCACAAGTCAGTATCCTAGGGACCCTCATCTACGATTAAGGAAGACTCCCAAAACCCTCATACCTGAAACTCACTTATTCTTTTGTATTTTCATATTCAATTAATCTCAACGTTAAATATAATTTAAAATATGTAATATAATTTCACTATAATAAGTATATATATATACTATTATGATTTATTTTAAAAAAAATTATAAATATTTATAGTCATAGATTCATAAAATAAAAAATATTATATTTAAAATTTATGTGCTAAAAAAATTCAGGATTTATATGTTAAATTAATAATAAAAATAATTGTTGATTATTATAATTTCTCTACTTTGAAATTTTATATTCAAAATTATAATATGCTTTCTTTAGTATGAAATGACTTTTCTAAAATCATTTATTAATGGTGATAACTTTATAAAATTAATCCCATACTAATTATATCATAATTTATATATATATAATATATTATAATTAAATGTTATAAAATATTTATTTATATTTTTTAAAAATATTTATTTTATATACACACATAATAGATTAGATGTATTTATTTTTAAAAAAAATACTCAAATACATATATTTTTACAATTACCTTTTAAATCAATGTTTATGAATTATAAATTATATTTATTTATTTATTTATTTAATAAATTATATATATTTGATTATGAGGGTATAAAATTACTCTTTCTAGAAAAATAAATTATTAGGATATACTTTGATTCAAAAAAATATTTATGTTTTTAATTTTTTTAATTTTTTTATTAAATAATTTCTATGTTACTTTTAATTTATATTCAATTAATTAATGATTTTGTTACTTTTTGTATTTTCTCAGGATGATACACTAATTGTTAATCAAATTCTCAAGATCAATGATCTCCATTTTAATGTCTCAGATTTTGCTGTGTATTATTTTTAAAAATTATATGGAATTATTTTTAGACCATACCATTTGACAGTGTGCGATTCCGAGGCCTGTAGTGCCAGGAATAAATGTTTGAAATAAATTAAAATTTTAAACAGCACAAGTGTGCGATTTTACTGAAAAAGTGTAATATCATTTAAACAGGTGCCCATATCAGAAATATGAGGGTACCGTTGCATTTAGAGCAACGAATTTACCTTAGAAGGGTCCTAACATCGACTAGTGTGGGTCAGATGCAAAAGATAGTTTATGGGAATTTTAAAAGGAGGCACATAAGAAGAAATAAAATAAAATAATAATTTATTTTATTATTTTAAAACGTTTCCATTTTTTAAAGTGACATAATCCCCTATATAAATTAATTCTTATGGCATGTTCGCAGGGTTAACCTCATAACCCTGTGAGTTGAGAGAGGGAGAGAGAGACTCTTGGAGCGTTGGAAGAGGAGGACTCGTTGGCGGACGACGACTATGTGAGAAATCGTCTCCTCTAGGATTCGATGAATCCCTCTGATGAACACGACACGATGATTATTCTTCAACCGGATCGCGGTAGGGGTTCTTATTTTGATTCTCTTTTCCCCATTTTTGATCTTAAATGATGAACGTGGATCAACCACAAACATTTGGATCCATGGATTCGTACGTTCTAGAAGGAGGGTTTTTATTGGGATGATTTTCGGGAATTGATCCATTTTGAATTGTTTTTTATTACTTCTCTATTTAAGCTTTCTAACGGGAGAGAATCAAGTCCACGAAGAACAAAGGTGTAGGTTCGTTCCTTGATTTTTTTATTGTATATTCTTCCCTATTTCCCTTCTTTGCTCATTCTTTTCATACTTCACGGGGCAATGAACAATGGATGGTTGCACATCCGTTTTGTGGCACAATGATCCCAAACTGAAGATACAATGTCATGAGGACCTATAATATGTGCGACGACGATAGCAGATGAAAAATTAGACCGGATCAGGAAAGACCGTTCTTCAAGCGTTCTTCACATGGGTGGATTGCTACATGTTTTTGGGATCAATCGGTGGCCCAAAAACAATAGAATCAGATTCATGGTGTCAGGGCGACCAATACCAATTAGTTTAATTGCGGTCGGATGACGGGATAGACGAATGAGGCATCATGGAAGGTGCGATGGAGGAAGTCCTCTATACTGGAAATTTCCAGAATACACTGCATGTATCTTGAAAACACGTCATATAGAGCGACTCAGTGGTGGCTAGGGTTTCATATGTCAGACAGATATCACACGGCATGTGACCCCATTCAAAAGGCATGTTGAACCTTCCCTGAAGCTCGACGTGTATTTTGGGAACTACACGGAGTCAATATGGACTACATGACTCCAGAACCAGGTGTGTGAACCCTACGCAGAATGGCAGAGGTAACTATGCAGGACTCAACGTCTATCCAGGGACTACACGGGCACCAAATGGAGTACACGACCTTGTACGCCACCACATGGCCATGTGAAGCCAGTAGAGCGGGTCACCCCATGTATCGAATACACGGGTTGGCACACATGGGTTGAGGCTGTGTAAGGGAACATCGCCAGCATACACGGAGCTGACCTCAGTTACTCGGACATGGTGTGTAATCTGTACCACACATCATATACTAATTCTTTCTACACGACCATCCTTACGACACGGGCCATTGTACACGTGTAGTGCCTGGGGTCAGAATACATGATGTGTGACATTTCTACAAAACTTGTACTTTTTGGATAATGGATTGGTCTTCTTATCCATCATATCTTGGACATGTTTCGTTTGGGTTAGTTCCCCTTATTCTTGTTCCCCTGAAGGTCAGGAATCATTTCATTCTAGAGGAGTATGATCCCCTCAGCAGGGCTTTCTGTGAAAAAGTCAGGCATCCCTCCGAGAGGCCCAAAGCGTGATCTTATATACATTATTGCCCCTAGGTAGAGTCAGAAATCAACATGACCAACCCCACCTGGCGTCAATCCTCTAACTATTAGGTGAATACAGACAAGTTGTGGTATCCTCCATGGCCCTGGATATGATCCTCATCTATGTATCATGATTGTTCCCCACTCTGGAGTGTGTCTCCCATAATGAGTGTATCTATCTATCGTGATCTTTCCAACAAAAGAGGGTGTTCTACAGTAATGAGTGTAACTATCTATCGTGGATTTTCCCGATGAACATTGTTTCTCAGACCGACATCATCAGATCTATCAGACTTGTGGAGTGAGTTCTCTCGGAACAAGTGCTTCATGGAATCTGTGAATTGAATCCCTAGAGGGGGTATGCAATTGTGTGACTTTTTCCTAGACTGTGGGTCTGGGTTTTGAGTATACCTAGTTTTTGTTTATCTTATAATATGTTCTATAGAAATATACTGTGTAGAGCTAATTTTAATGTTAATTCGTGTATTTATTTTTGATTTTTTGGGTCCTCTACTGAGTATTGTTATACACACCCCTGCATAGTCTTTGCCTGCACTACCATAAAACCGGGCAAGGCCAGCGCCAGCCTTTATCCGTGCTAACAAAAAAGCGTTGATAAAGGGTACCTTTATCAACATTAAAAAAGTGCTGATAAATCTACCCCATTATCAGCACTTTTTTTAGTGCAGATAAAGGTACCCCCTTTAACAGCGCTTTTTAGCACTGCTAACGGGTTCCCCTTTATGAGCGCTTTTTTAGTAGCACTGATAAATGGGGGTCTTTATCAGCGCTCTTTTTTAAAGTGCTGATAAAGGTTCTAATTCCAAAAATATTCTCTAAAAGAATATATTAATATTTAAATATATAGATAGAGTAATATTGATATAAATATAATATTTATATTTTAAATATAATTTTAAATATATTTTAGATAAGTATAAATAAACAGTTATACTTAATATATAAGATATTTAGTGAAAATGGCATATAAAAAAATTAAAAAAATGTTTTTAATAAATAATTTTCTAATTATTATGGATTAATAGTCATTTAATAACAATTTCAAGACAAAAAAAATAAAAAAATAAATAAAGAAGATCCAAAATATGTTGAAAACGCAACTTGAACTTCAAACGGACATAACTTTTGATCCGAGTGTCTGTTTGAGCTCTACAACATATCAAATCGAAGCCTGCGGCGATCTATACATGCTAGTGACATAATAAAGGCCTTAGTCACAATTTCCGAGACACAAAAAGTTCCAGAAGGCCTCCAAAACTCAGTTCTTAGTTGGGATACCCTGATTTTTTAACAATTTGTGGATTTTTATCCTCATTTAAGAGGGTATTAGTGGCTTTTTGGGGGGGGATTGAATTTAATCCAAGGTATTACATTCATATTGATATTATGTCTTTTAAATTTTATCATTTTTTATAATTTTATTTTATTTATAATCAAATATATAACTATATGTAGATATTTTTTATATATTCACACATAAAAATTTAATTATAAATATAAATAATAAAATATATTTTTGTATATAATATATTAGATTTATCTAAATAGTAACTAATATCCATTTTATTTAAAATAAAAATATATGAATATTTATATACCTATATATTAATCTAAATATATATATATATATATTAATATAACAACATATATATATATTTATATAACTATAATTATATAGTAATATCACTATAAATATATATTAATATAACTATATATATATTAATATAACTATATATATATTATTATAAATATATATTACTATAGGAATAAATATAACTATATATATATATAAAGATATCATGAAATAGAAAACAAATCAAAATAGAGGAGTGGTAAGGGCTTAGGCGCATAGGGGGGGGTCTCGAGTTCAAAACCTGGTGGAGGTTGGGGCGCGTGCATGTTGGTGGATATGGGGGCCTAGTGCTGATAAAGGATGGAGGGGATGCGTGTGGGCGCTGGAGGGGAAAGAAAGTACTGTTAAAAGGGGGGATCGAATGCTATAAAAGCCCCCCGATTGTCTGGATTTTTTTAAAATTTTCAAAAAAAAATTAATTTTTTTTAATTGTTTTTAATTTTTTTTACTTTTATCAGTGCTAAACGAAGAGATGATAAAATGGTTATTTTATCAGGGATAAAAGAAAGCACTGATAAAGGACCCTTTTATCATGGCTTCCTTTTAGCACTGATAAAAGACCCATTTTATCAGCGTTTTTCTTTAGCGCTGATAAAAGGGGTCTTTATCAGCGCTTTTTAGAGCATTGATAAAGGGGACCCCCTATCTTTGATGGCTTTACCAGGGATTTTTAGCGTTGTTAAAGACCATTTTTAGCAATAATAAAAGGAATATTTTATAAGGCCCCAGCCTTAAACCTTACTTAATCTTGAGTTATTACAAGATTACACATTGAGGATCTTTTCAGGTTTAGAGTTTTAGAGAATTAGATCATAAAACTTTCATTACATTCCACATTTAAACAAAGTGGTTACATAAAATATAGTATTCATTTTTCCCATCAATGGAAACATATTTAAAATAAAACATGGATTCTTTCTTGACACTTCCTTGACACTATCATCATATCATGTACCATTCCCTTAACCTGTGAAAAACATTTCAAAAAATTGGGATGAGCATAAAAAAGCTCAGTAAGGGTTATAAAAATTATGGAAAGGAAACATGAGTATATATATACATAAGAATGAAATCATACATTACCCATAAAATATAAGCACTTTAACCTACCTCATAAAATCAAGAATAAATCATAGAAATCGTAAGACATAAAGGTAACTTAAGGCATTCATAACATTCTTATGTAGGGAGTAACCCTCTTGGTTACATTTGGAATACCCATCACAGTATATTCCCTAAATCTATTCAGAGAAACCTTAATGTTTAACTCCTTTGCGTTACCCAATGCATTGGAGAGCTATATCGGGCTCACCCGCCCTTAGTTTATCACGGATCCAACCGTCTTCATAACAATGCCCAAGAACCATAACATAATAATAGCACATAGCTTAAGCATAAAGGAAAGATAACATTCCCACATTGCAATAACAAGATAAAATTTTAAAATATTGAAATAATGAATCCATTCTAAAAACCATTTTCAAAACCATTTAAAACATTAATAAAGAGATTTTTAAATAAAAGTGTCCCATACCACATTGAAGCTTTTAACATTTTAAACCATTAATATCCTTATTAATAAATCCTTAAAACCATTTTGAAAACATGGATATTAATGAGAAATATTTATTAGATTAAATCATTAAAAAATTTAAAACGATATTTTAGTTAAAGGGTTTTTAACAAAATGAGAGACACTTGAATACAATAATTGAGGAATAACATTTAATCAAAACTTTATAATATCATGAGAATAAAGGGATTCATGATATATTATTCCAAAGGACAGTATATACACCATATAAGAGTGAATTGGTGCACAACAACAATGAAGTCTCAATAGAATTGTAAAATGAGATGAAATCCCTTATAAAGAAGGTATCCTTAAATTAAGGATAAATCAATCTCGTAATTATGTGTGAAAAATATAAATACACCCAATATAAGTGGATATTAAGTGTTAAAAAACCATAGGTCATTCACACATATTAATAGAATGACATATTCAATAACTACAAGTTGAACCCAAAGAAATCAAAATTGGGTTAAGAAGTTCCCTTGGTAAAATTCGACAGCCGAACGGTGTCACTTTAAGATTCATAAAATTAGTTGATGAGAGATAAAATGGTATCTCATCACTTGGACATAAAATTTACATCAATAAGGATATATAAGAACATATCACAACATCCAAAGATATAAATAAAAATACATAACAAAATAAGTCTTTTTAAAAGAGGAGTGTGAAAGGTTCCCTTACCGATTTGGGCAACTTTCAAAACGTACACCCCATGAAAGAAGGGTCATACAATAAAGATTTAACTACACATAAATGAGATTTTATTATAAAAATAGTAAAATAATGGTCTGTACATACAACGCACAAAGGGAAATAGATTCCAATGTAGCATGAATCTCACGGGAATAAAAAGTGAGATGAAAATCCCCTTATGAAAATTCGGCAGCCTAACGGCGCCACCTAAAACTTCCAAAAATAGATTGATGAGATAAAATAGGGCCTCTCATCATATTAACATACAATTTACAGAAAGATTAATATAAAATAACATCCCCCAACATAATAAAGAGGAGCTTAAAGTAAGTTACATAAAAAAGTGTACTTAAAAAGAAATAGAGAGGTAGGATCCCTTACCTCGGGTCCGACTCGACTCGATCATTATTTAACCTCCTGAATAATAAACTTGAGTTAATTTATACTTGCTTAAGAACCTTTTTCAAGTTCATTATTCCTTTTATATCACTTACTACCATGCTAGGAACACTATGTAATTATTTAAGTTAATAATGGTCGTTTTGTAGATCATTGCTACTTGAGTCGAAAATAAACCCTTTATAATTACAAGTTGTTCATGTGGTAAAATATATATTATATACAGAATTATATTAATTGTGTAGATATCATTTAAATAATATATATCCATTATATTGATGCATTTATAATATTACATAACATTTAGAGGTAAGAAATGACATGCACCGTTCATGGAGACGGTAAGCCGTACGTACGCATGAACGCTACTTGCATTTCTATTTCTTATTTAATGGAATTAAAACATAATGATACATAATAGTATTATGATTCCAGTATGGTATCATATATAATATCATTAATTATATCCTTTATACGTACCACATATGGTATTAACGAATCAAATCACTATGAGGGGACGGTAGTCCGCACTTCCTAAAATGAAGATATCGCGTTTAACCATAATGGAAACCATAAAGGTATGCCATAAATGAGAAATTCAGAAGCTTAAGTAAAACATAATCATATTATATATCACATATAAATATAGTTACATATTAATGGCCACCTGTGAAGGTGTTAAAAGAATATTGAACAATCATCGTTTCGTGAGGCAGAAATTCACCATCCACAGAAACAGTATGTTCTTTAACCATTAGATGTAGGTGTGTGTAAGTGTAGCTCTAATTCTTATTATAACAATATATTAGTATATTTAAGATACTGGATTTGTTACAAAAGAGTTGAATAAAAATATTTTAGGGGGTTGGAGAAGCAAAATAAAACAAATAAATACAAGTGAAGACATTACCTTAAAATCAGGTATCTCTCTTTGATTTGAGCTCAAAGGATTCCTTGGGAAGACTTCTGCCCAAAGTGTGGCTTCTTGGAGTAATAGAGGTATGTGTAGAGACAAAAGTAGCAGGGGTTGGCCAAGCCAAAGGCTTGAGAGGTGTGGGTAAGGTGGTAGATGTGGGGTCTTTTATAAGAGGAGAGGAGGGGCACTCTTGAAAAGTTACAAAATGTTACTTTATTTTCAAAGGAGTTTCGGATTTTAAAGGTCCCACATTAATTTATTTCGAGGATAAGGTGTTAAGGGTTCGAAATATACTCATTAAATAGGTCTTTGACAATTTTATGTTATACTTTTAACATTATCTTTTCATTTTATTTAAATCCTTTATTAATGAGGTAATCACTGCATCATCATGATGTCATAAATAATTTAATTTATTTAGTGTCTAAAAATTATAAAAAAAATATCATGATGTAGGAAATATTTCTATATTTATAATTAATATTTATAGTAAAAAATATTACTTGTATAACCCCATTTAAAAATTGTTTTAGTAAAACAACTCATGCTTGTGACTTTTTTATTTTAACTTTAAATAAAAAGTTATTTATGTCATTTTCCAACCAACGTGTCTCCATGGGGTCCCCAAGTTGACCCATGGATTTTCATGGTCGTACATGACACATCCAATGAGGGTATGACATGTTTCTAGGTCATTTAATATTATTAAAACATTATTTTTACCTTAAATTACACTAATTACCTCGAATCGCGATTAAAAACATAAAAGTTACTATTCACCAAAAAATTATTTTAATCCCATTGAACCACATTTTCTATCCTAATTAAAACCATGTATGTTGGATTTTTGAAATTCAAATCACAGAAGTGGTAATGTTTCATTTAAACGAAAAATCAGTTTTTAAACTACCACTTAGTGGTTTCACTATTCATCAAAAATTGATGTTTTTTAGAAAAATACCAAAAATTCACCCTAAGAAATATTTAATATTCCGAATTCAAAAATGATGTCTATTTTACAAAATTCAAAACATATATGTTGCATTAATTAATTTAATAATTAATTCCCACTGTCAAAACAAATAGCGTGTTTTTAAGAAACAATATCTATTAAAATATTGACACTAGTTTAAGTCCAATTTCAAAGTGAAATTAATTACAATGACCACCATTAGATTAAATGGTAAAAATATATTCTAAATACACTCTAATATAAATTAAAAATATAATCTATCCATATAAATAAATTAGATTAAAAGGAGGTTTTGAATTAAAATGCAACATTTTCAGTACAAATGATCTTTATCGGAAAAATAACAAAAGTTTACACAAAGTAAATTTTGATGTCCAGATTCTAAAGAAAGATTTTATTTTTTCAAATAAAACATATAAAATTGTCAAAAGTATATTTAAAAAGGGTTCTCCATCAAAAGTCGGTTAATCGACTTTTTAAAAAATATTAGAAGATTTATGATTAAAATTGGATTCATTTGCATTTTAAGCCTCCAACATTTATTGGGTAAAAGTAAAAATATTTGACAAACATATATAATCATTTTTTAGTTAGTTCCGTTCATTCCCACCATTACAACGGCTAGGCGTTAACTACCTTTTAAAATAATATTATTATTTTATTAGAGTGCAACGTACGATTTCAAAGAAACTCGTTGTTGCGTATTGGGTACGCTCTTGAGCATAACATTCACTTTAAAGTAATATTAATATTTTATTCAAAAATATGGATAAATATGAAAATGTTATATTCTTTATTTACCTAGGGTGTTACATCCTTCCCGCCTTTTGGTAATTGCATACTCGCATTTTTAAAATTGGGCTTGGAAGCTTCATTGAAAATCCCATATCGGAACAAGAGTCAGTAAAACTATCACTTTAAAAGAATGGGAGAGAATTACAAATGTCACTCGAGTTAAGCCATACTAGGATTCCAAGTATGAAAATATGGATATGGAGGAAAAAACAAAGGGTCATGTTCTGATGGAGAGTGATGGTAAACATGTCTAGGAGAAAGTTAACAACAAGAAAATCATAAACTTGTGATGGGTTAAACAGTATTTGATTCCCCATTAGGAAAAATTAATAGACAACATTTTTGTTTTAAGTTACTTTTCATTGAGGAATTTATTTATGAGCTTAACTAAAACATAAGGAAGCATACTTAATTGTCATGTTGACTTTCAACTTTTATATATTTCTTACACGAACTCATATTTTCTCCAAAAGATGAGTATTTAGGATGACTTGTTCACATTAAGAGAGCTATAATCAACTTCTAGACAATCACCTAATCCACAAAAAAGAACTATATACTTCCCATGTCTTTAGAACTTAACCAAAACTAAAACCCAAAGTTCAACAAAGACCATTCAATAAACATTTGTCCATAAAATTCTACAAATTAAACCAAACTAAGATTGAAACCCAATTCTCTGAAGGATTTAGTCACGTAGTCTCCTAAGAAAATTTTTAACATTTTTCTCAAAAATAGCATTAGTTACTCTTGCAGTCTCATACTGAAAAGTAATTATCCTAATCACATATCCTCCATTATAGGCTAATAATTTCCATTGATAAACAAAAAAAATCATATTACTCTTAATTAATAAAATCATCTAACTAGAAAGAATCATTCAAACTAATCAGGGACTTCACGTAGTCCAGTGGTAGGCGATAAATACTAGTTGCACTTTTGTTGTGGGTTCGATTCCCGTAGCTTCATCCGACACGACGGGTTGTCACACGGTCTACGTGTTGTCCCTTTTCATTAACAATATAATTTCATAACATTCCAAAAAAGAGATAAATTCATCAAAAATAACCATAACATATTTTAACCACAAAGGTTATCTGATAACATCCATTTTGCAACCCAAAATGTATTAACCAGTAATTGCCTCAAATTCAAGGATCATATAAACCCAAATGGTTCCTTATAACTATATCCACAATAGAAAGGATAATTATTCCTTGAATAAAATTTTCATATATCAAACATCAGGGTTACTATAAAAAGTCTTCTAATGTAACTCCATCATCAAAAGAGACTTAATACATCTATGAATTTCACCATCCTAAAATCTACCATTACCGTTGAATCCCTTATATGATGACTTCTTACTCATTCAACATTCTTCATGATCCATTAGCCATTCATTTTCAACTTATTCTGAAATACTTCTTTCATACAAACAAAATCATGAATCATATCCAAATATTCCAATAATAGGAAAACATATGTTAAGAAATAATCCATACCTTTCATTCTTCATTGTCAGTTTCTTCATCCTCAATCGGAATGGCATTAGGTATTGGTAAATGAATATTTGTACGATCTTGGTGACCCCATTCCCTAAAATTCTTTGTAGGACATGTGTTTGCATAATGACCATGCACACCACATTTAAAACATTCAATTGATCCTTCAGAAAGAACTTCTTTCCCTTTCCTAGAGTCAACTAGATGCTTCCTTTTTTTATGGCAGGTTCTTGCTTTATGACCTTCATTTCTGCATCTATAGAATCTTTCTGTCCCTTTGAAACATTTTCCTATGTGTTTATTTCAACATATTTGACACATAGGTTTTTGAACATGCTTACCTTTATGATTATTACCTAAACTTCCGTAGGGATTTTTTTCTCGCATACACGATGCCTTATAAAAATCACTAAGGTTCAGGTGGTCAATCATGACTCCAGATAGTTGGTTGAGGATAACCATAAGTGTTCTCATTGTAGATCCCATATCATTTGGTTGTTCTTTCATAAAACAGTCACAGTTTTCTTCAAATCCACTGTTACTTTGGTGCCTGCTAGATCAAGCCATTTACTAAAACGAAAAAGGTCAGTGTCAGTATATCAGTAAAATCATCAAATAAAAAAGAGTAATATAAACACCAAGATATACATATCCAAGTTATCTCAAACTCATTCTAAATTTCATAAGAAAATATGACTCCATCTAATATACTAACCATTGTGGTTATACACAACATGTCACTTTTTCTTAAACAACACTCTTACCTCTAAAGTTATCTAAACTGACCTATGATACCAACTATAAGGCCCCAGCCTTAAACCTTACTTAATCTTGAGTTATTACAGGATTACACATTGAGGATCTTTTCAGGTTTAATGTTTTAGATAATTAGATCATAAAAAATGCATTACATTCCCCATTTAAACAAAATGGTTACATAAAAGATAGTATTCATTTTTCCCATCAACGGAAACATATTTAAAATAAAACATGGATTCTTTCTTGACACTTCCTTGACATTATCATCATATGATGTACCATTCCCTTGACCTATGAAAAACATTTCAAAAACCTTGGATGAGCATAAAAACCTCAGTAAGGGTTATAAAAAGTATGGAAAGAAAACATGATTACATATATACATAAGAATGAAATCATACTTTACCCATAAAACATAATCACTTTAACCTACCTCATAAAATCATTAATAAATCATAGAAATCGTTAGACATAAAGGTAACTTGTGGCATTCATAACATTCTTACGTAGGGAGTAACCCTCTTGGTTACGTTTGGAATACCCATCACAGTATATTCCCTAAATCTCTTCGGAGAAACCTTAATGTTTAACTCCTTCGCGTTACCAAATGCATTGGAGAGCTATATCGGGCTCACCCGCCCTTAGTTTATCACGGAACCACCCATCTTCATAATAATGCCCAAGAACCATAACATAATCATAGCACATAACTTAAGCATAAAGGAAAGATAACATTCCCACATTGCAATAACAATATAACATTTTATGATATTGAAATAATGAATCCATTCTAAAAACCATTTTCAAAACCATTTAAAACATTTAATAAAGAGATTTTTAAATCAAAGTGTCCCATAACACATTGAATCTTTTAACATTTTAAACCATTAATATCCATATAAATAAATCCATAAAACCATTTTGAAAACATGGATATTAATGAGAAATATTTATATGATTAAATCATTAAAACATTTAAAACGATATTTTAGTTAAAATATTTTTAACAAAATGAGAGACACTTGAATACAATAATTGAGGAATAACATTTAATAAAAACATTATAATATCATGAGAATAAAGGGATTCATGGTATATTATTAGAAAGGATAATATATACACCATATAAGAGTGAATTGGTGCATAACAACAATGAAGTCTCAATAGAATTGTAAAATGAGATGAAATCCCTTATAATTAAGGTATCCTTAAATTAAGGATAAATCAATCTCATAATTATGTGTGAAAAATATAAATACACCCAATATAAGTGGATATTAAGTGTAAAACAACCAGAGGTCATTCACACATATTCATAGAATTAAATATTCAATAATTACATGTTGAACCCAATGAAATCGAAATTGGGTTAAGAAGTTCCCATGGTAAAATTTGACAGCCTAACGACATTACTTTAAGATTCATAACATTAGTTGATGAGAGATAAAATGGTATCTCATCACTTGGAAATAAAATTTACATCAATAAGTATATATAATAACATATCCCAACATAAAAAGATGTAAATAAAAAGACATAACAAAATAAGTCTTTTTAAAAGAGGAGTGTGAAAGGTTCCCTTACAGATTTGGGCAACTTTAAAAACGTACACCGTATGAAAGAAGGGTCATAAAATGAAGATTTAACTACCCATAAATGATATTTTATTATACAAATATTAAAATAATGGGCAGTACATACAACACACAAAAGGAAATAGTGGCCAATGTAGCATGAATCTCACGGGAATAAAAAGTGAGATGAAAATCCCCTTATGAAAATTTGGCAGCCTAAGAGAGCCACATAAAACATCCAAAAATAGATTGATGAGATAAAATATGGTCTATAATCATATTAACATACAATTTACAGAAATTGTAATATAAAAGAACATCCCCCAACAAAATAAAGAGGAGCTCAAAGTAAGTTACAAAAAAAGAGTACTTAAAAATAAAGAGAGAGGTAGGATCCCTTACCTCGGGTCCGACATGACTCGATCGTTATTTAACCTCCTGAATAAAAAACATGAGTTAATTTCTACTTTCTTAAGATCCTTTTTCAAGTTCATTATTTCTTTTATATCACTTACTACCATGCTATGAACACTATGTAATTATTTAAGTTAATAATGGTCGTTTTGTAGATCATTACTACTTGAGTCAAAAATAAACTCTTTATAATAACAAGTTGTTCATGTGGTAAGATATATATTATATACAGAATTATATTAATTATTTAGATATAATATATATAATATAAATCCATTATATATATGCATTTATAATATTACATAACATTTAGAGGTAAGAAATGAAATGCACCGTTCATGGAGACGGTAAGCCGTACGTACCCATGAACGCTACTTCAATTTCAATTTCTTATTTAATGGAATTAAAACATAATGATACATAATAGTATTATAATAAAAGTATGGTATCATATATAATATCAGTAAATCTATCCTTTATACGTACCACATATGGTATTAACGAATCAAATCACTTTTAGGGGGCGGTAGTCCGCAATTCCTAAAATGAAGATATCACGTTTAACCATAATGGAAACCATAAAGGTATGCCATAAATGAGAAATAAATAAGATTAATTAAAACATAATCATATTATATATCATATATAAATATAGTGACATCTTAATGGCCACCTTTGAGGGTGTTAAAAGAATATTGAACAATCATCGTTTCGTGAGGTACAAATTCACCATCCACAGAAATAGTATGTTCATTAACCATTAGATGTAGGTGTGTGTAAGTGTAGCTAGAATACTTATTATAACAACATCCTATTATATTTAAGATAATGTATTTGTTACAAAAGAGTTGAATAAAAAGAGTTTAGGGGGTTGGAGAAGAAAAATAAAACAAAATAACACAAGTGAAGACATTATCTTAAAATCAGGTATCTCTCTTTGATTTGAGCTCAAAGGATTCCTTGGGAAGACTTCTTCCCAAAGTGAGGCTTCTAGGAGTAATATAGGGATGTGGAGCAACAAAATGTTCAGGGGTTGGCCGAGCCAACGGCTTGAGAGGTGTGGGTAAGGCGGTAGAGGTGGGGGCCTTTTATAAGAGGAGAGGATGGGAATTCTTGGAAAGTTACAAAATGTTACTTTATTTTCAAATGAGTTTCGGATTTTAAAGGTCTCGCATTGATTTATTTAGAGGATAAGGTGGTAAGGGTTCTAAATATACTCATTAAATAGTTCTTTGACATGTGTAAGTTATAGTTTTAACATTACCTTTTCATTTTATTTAAATTATTTATTAATGAGGTAATCGCTGCATCATCATGATGTCATAAATAATTTAATTTATATAATGTCTAAAAATTATAAAAAAAATATCATGATGTAGGAAATATTTTTATCTTTATAATTAATATTTATAGTAAAAAATATGACTTGTATAACCCCATTTAAAAATTGTTTTAGTAAAACAACTCATTCTTGTGACATTTTTATTTTAACTTTAAATAAAAAGTTATTTATGTCATTTTCCAACCAAAGTGGCTCCATGGGGTCCCCAAGTTGACCCAAGGATTGTCTTTGTCGGCCATGACACATCCCATGAGGGTATGACATGTGTCTAGGTCATTTCATATTATTAAAACATTATTTTTACCTTAAATTACACTAATTACCTCTAATCGCGATTAAAAACATAAAAGTTACTATTCACCAAAAAATTATTTTAATCCCATTGAACCACATTTTACATCCAAATGAAAATAATGTATGACGTATATTTGAAATTAATATTACAGAAGTGGTAAAGTTTCATTTAAACAAAAAATCAGTTTTTAAACTACCACTTAGTGGTTTCACTATTCATTAAAAACTGAAGTTTTTCAGAAAAATACCAAAAATTCACCCTAATCTATATTTGATATTCTGAAATCAAAAATGATGTCTATTTTACAAAATTCAAAACATATATGTTGCATTGATTAATTTAATAATTAATTCTCGTTGTCAAAACAATTAGCGTGTTTTTAAGAAACAATATCTATTAAAAGATTGACACTAGTTTAAGTCCAATTTCAAAGTGAAATTAATTTCAATGACCACAATTAGATTAAATGGTAAAAATATATTCTAAATAAACTCTAATCTAAATTAAAAATATAATCTATCCATATAAATAAATCAGATTAAAAGGAGGTTTTGAATTAAAATGCAACATTTTCAATACAAATGATCTTTATCGGAAAAATAACAAAATTTTACAAAAAGTAAATTTTGTTGTCCAGATTCTAATGAAGGATTTTATTTTGTCAAATACAACATATAAAATCGTCAAAAGTATATTTAAAAAGGGTTATCCATCAAAAGGAGGTTAATCGACATTTTTAAGTATATTAGAAGATTTATGCTAAAAATTGGATTCATTTGCATTTTAAGCCTCCAACATTTATTGGATAAAAGTAAAAATATTTGAAAAACATATATAATCATTTTTTAGTTAGTTCCGTTCATTCCTGTAATTACAATGGCTAGGCATTAACTACCTTTTAAAATAAAATTATTTTATTATTAGAGTGAAACGTAAGATTTCAAAGAAACTCGTTGTTGCGTATTGGGTACGCCCTCGAGCATAGCATTCCCTTTAAAGTAATATTAATATTTTATTCAAAAATATGGATAAATATTAAAATGTCATATTCTTTATTTACCTGGGGTGTTACATCCTTCCCCCCTTTTGGGAATTGCATCCTCGCAATTTTAAAATTGGGCTTGGAAGCTTCATTGAAAATCCCACATCGGAACAAGAGTCAGTAAAACAATCACTTTAAAAGAATGGGATAGAAGTACAAATGTCACCAGAGTTAACCCATACTGGGATTCCAAGTATGAAAATATGGATATAGAGGAAAAAACAAAGGGTCATGTTCTGATGGAGAGTGATAGTAAACATGTCTTGGAGAAAGTTAACAACAATAAAATCACAAACTTGTGATGGGTTAAATGGTATTTGATTCCCCAGCAGGTAAAATTAACAGAAAACATTTTTGTTTTAAGTTACTTTTCATTGAGGAATTTATTTACGAGCTTAACTAAAACATAAGGAATATACTTAATTATCATGTTGACTTTCAACTTTTACTATATTTCTTACACGAACTCATATTTTCTCCAAAAGATGAGTATTTAGGATGACTCGTTCACATTAAGAGAGCTATAATCAACTTCTAGAGAATCACCTAATCCACAAAAGAGAACTATAAACTTCCCATGTCTTTAGACCTTAACCAAAACTAAAACCCAAAGTTCAAAAAAGACCATTCAATAAAAATCTATCCATAAAATTATACAAAGTAAACCAAACTATAATTGAAACCCAATTCTATGATGGATTTAATCACATAGTCTCCTAAGATAAATTTTAACATTTTTCTCCAAAATAAAATCAGTTACTCTTACAGTCTCATACTGAAAAGTAATTAACCTAATCACATATCCTACATGATAGGATAATCGTTTCCATTGATAACCAAAAAATAAACTTACACTTAATTCATAAAATCATCTAACTAAAAAGAATCATTCAAACTAACTAGGGACTTCACGTAGTCCAGTGGTAGGCGATAAATACCAGTTGCACTTTGGTTGTGGGTTCGATTCCTGTAGCTTCGTCCGACGCAACGGGTTGTCAAATGGTCTGCATGTTGTCCCTTTTCAAAAACTATATAATTTTATAACATTCCACAAAAAGTGATAAATTCATCAAAAATAACCATAACATATTTTAACCATAGAGGTTATCTGATAACTTCCATTTTCCAACCCAAAATGTATTAACCAGTAATTGCCTCAAATTCAAGGATCATATAAACCCAAATGGTTCTTTATAACTATATCCACAATAGAAAGGATAATTATTCCTTGAATAAAATTTTTGTATATCAAACATCAGGGTTACTATAAAAAGTATTCTAATGTAACCCCATCATCAAAAGAGGCTTAATACATCTATGAATTTCACCATCCTAAAATCTACCATAACCCTTGAATCCCTTATATGATGACTTCTAACTCATTCAACATTCTTCATGATACATTAGCCATTAATTTTCAACTTATTCTTAAATACTTCTTTCCTACAAACAAAATCCTGAATCATATCCTAAGATTCCAATAATAGGAAAACATATGTTAAGAAATAATTCATACCTTTCATTCTTCATTGTCAGTTTATTCATCCTCAATCGGAATGGAATTAGGTATTGGTAAATGAATATTTGTACGATCTTGGTGACCCCATTCCCGAAACTTCTTCGTAGGACATGTGTTTGCATAATGACCATGCACACCACATTTAAAACATTCAATTGATCCTTCAGAAATAACTTATTTCCCTTTCCTAGAGTCAACTAGATGCTTCCTTTTTCCATGGCAGGTTCTTTCTTTATGACCTTCATTTCCACATCTATAGCATCTTTCTGTCCCTTTGAAACATTTTCCTATGTGTTTCTTTCCACATATTTGACACATAGGTTTTTGAATATACTTACCTTTATGATTATTACCTGAACATTCGTAGGGATTTTTTCTCGCATACATGATTCCTTATAAAAATTATTAAGGTTCAGGTGGTCAATCGTGACTCTAGATAGTTGGTTGAGGATAACCACAAGAGTTCTCATTACAGCTCCCATATCATTCAGTTGTTCTTTCATAAAACTGTCATAGTTTTCTTCAAATCCACTGTTACTTTGGTGCTTGCTAGATCCAGCCATTTACTAAAACCAAAAAGGTCAGTGTGAGTATATCAGTAAAATCATCAAATAAAAAAGAGGAAGATAAACACAAAGATATACTTATCCAAGTTATCTCAAACTCATTATAACTTTCAAAAAAAACCATGACTCCATCTTATATAATAACCATTGTGGTTATACACAACTTGTCACTTTTTCTTAAACAACACTCTAACCTCTAAAGTTATCTAAACCGACCTCTGATACCAACTATAAGGCCCCAGCCTTAAACCATACTTAATCTTGAGTTATTACAAGATTACACATTGAGGATCTTTTCAGGTTTAATGTTTTAGATAATTAGATCCTAAAACTTTCATTACATTCCACATTTAAAAAAATTGGTTACATAAAAGATAGTATTAATTTTTCCCATCAACGGAAACATATTTAAAATAAAACATGGATTCTTTCTTGACACTTCCTTGACACTATCATCATATCATGTACCATTCCCTTGACCTGTGAAAAACATTTCAAAAACTTGGGATGAGCATAAAAAGCTCAGTAAGGGTTATAAAATGTATGGAAAGGAAACATGAGTACATATATACATAAGAATGAAATCATACTATATCCATAAAACATAATCACTTTAACCTTCCTCATAAAATCATGAATAAATCATAGAAATCGTAAGACATAAAGGTAACATGAGGCCTTCATAACATTCTTACGTAGGGAGTAACCCTCATGGTTATGTTTGGAATACCCATCACAGTATATTCCCTAAATATCTTCAGAGAAACCTTAAATTTTAACTCCTTCGCGTTACCCAATGCATTGGAGAGCTATATCGGGCTCACCCGCCCTTAGTTTATCAGGGAACCACCCATCTTCATAACAATGCCCAAGAACCATAACATAATCATAGCACATAACATAAGCATAAAGGAAAGATAAAATTCCCACATTGCAATATCAATATAACATTTTAAGATATTGAAATAATGAAACCATTATAAAAACCATTTTCAAAACCATTTAAAACATTTAATAAAGAGATTTTTAAATCAAAGTGTTCCATACCACATTGATGATTTTAACATTTTAAACCATTAATATCCATATAAATAAATCCTTAAAACCATTTTGAAAACATGGATATTAATGAGAAATATTTATAATATTAAATCATTAAAAAATATAGAACGATATTTTAGTTAAAGGGTTTTTAACAAAATGAGAGACACTTGAATACAATAATTGAGGAATAACATTTAATCAAAACTTTGTAATATCATGAGAATAAAGGGATTCATGGTATATTATTCCAAAAGACAGTATATACACCATATAAGAGGGAATTGGTGCATAACAACAATGTAGTCTCAATAGAATTGTAAAATGAGATGAAATCCCTTATAATGAAGGTATCCTTAAATTAAGGATAAATCAATCTCATAATTATGTGTGACAAATATAAATACACCCAATATAAGTGGATATTAAGTTTAAAACAACCAGAGGTCATTCAAACATATTCATATAATGACATATTCAATAACTATAAGTTGAACCCAAAGAAATCGAAATTCGGTTAAGAAGTTCTCTTGGTAAAATTCGACAGCCTAACGACGTCACTTTAAGATTAATAACATTAGTTGATGAGAGATAAAATGGTATCTCATCACTTGGACATAAAATTTACATCAATAATTATATATAAGAACATATCCCAACATAAAAAGATGTAAATAAATAGACATAACAAAATAAGTCTTTTTAAAAGAGGTGTGTGAAAGGTTCCCTTTCCGATTGGGGAAACTTTCAAAAAGTACACCCCATTAAAGAAGGGTCATACAATGAAGAATTAACTACCCATAAATGAGGTTTTATTATACACATAGTAAAATACTGGGGTTTACATACAACACACAAAAGGAAATAGTGGCCAATGTAGCATGAATGTCACGGGAATAAAAAGTGAGATGAAAATCCCCTTATGAAAATTCGGCAGCCTAACAGCGCCAAATAAAACATTCAAAAATAGATTGATGAGATAAAATAGGGTCTCTCATCATATTAACATAAAATTTACAGAAATATTAATATAAAATAACATCCCCCAACATAAGAAAGAGGAGATTAAAGTAATTTATATAAAAAAGAGTACTTAAAAAGAAAGAGAGAGGTAGGATCCCTTACCTCGGGTCCAACTTGACTTGATCATTCTTTAACCTCCTGAATAATAAACTTGAGTTAATTTCTACTTTCTTAAAATCCTTTTTCAAGTTAATTATTCCTTTTATATCACTTACTACCTTTCTATGAACACTATGTAATTATTTAATTTAATAATGGTCATTTTGTAGATCATTGCTACTTTAGTCAAAAACAAACTCTTTATAATTACAAGATGTTCATGTGGTAAAATATATATTATATCCAGAATTATATTCATTATTTAGATATCATATATATCATATATATACATTATATACAAGCATTTATAATATTACATAACATTTAGAGGTAAGAAATGAAATGCACCGTTCATGGAGACGGTAAGCCGTACGTATGCATGAACGCTACTTCCATTTCTATTTCTTATTTAATGGAATTAAAACATAATGATACATAATAGTATTATAATTCCAGTATGGTATCATATATAATATCATTAAATCTATCCATTATACGTACCACATATGGTATTAACGAATCAAATCACTTTGAGGGGGTGGTAGTCCGCACTTCCTAAAATGAAGATATCGCGTTTAACCATAATGGAAACCATAAAGGTATGCCATAAATGAGAAATACAGAAGCTTAAGTAAAACATAATCATATTATATATCATATATAAATATATTGACATCTTAATGGACTCCTTTGAGGGTGTTAAAAGAATATTGAACAATCATCGTTTCGTGAGGCAGAAATTCACCATCCACAGAAACAGAATGTTCATTAACCATTAGATGTAGGTGTGTGTAAGTTTAGCTCGAATACTTCTTATAAAAACATCCTAGTATATTGAATATACTGGATTTTTTACAAAATAGTTGAATAAAAAGAGTTTAGGGGTTGGAGAAACAAAAATAAAACAAAAGAACACAAGTGAAGACATTACCTTAAAATTGTGTATCTCTCTTTGATTTGAGGTCAATGGCTTCCTTGAGAAGACTTCTTCCCAAATTGAGGCTTATAAGAGTAATAGAGGTATGTGGAGAGACAAAATGAGTAGGGTTTTGCCGAGCCAAAGGCTTGAGAGGTGTGGGTAAGAAGGTAGAGGTGGAGGCCTTTTATAAGAGAAGAGGAGGGGCACTCTTGGAAATTTACAAAACGTTACTTTATATTCAAATGAGTTTGGGATTTTAAAGGTCCCACCTTGATGTATTTCTAGTATAAGGTGGTAAGGGTTCTAAATATACTCATTAAATAGGTCTTTGACAAGTGTATGTTATAGTTTTAACATTATCTTTTCATTTTATTTAAATCCTTTATTAAGGAGGTAATCACTACATCATCATGATGTCATAAATAATTTAATTTATTTAATGTTTAAAAACTATAAAACAATTATAATGATTTAGGAAATCTTATTATCTTTCTAATTAATATTTATAGTAAAAAATATGACTTGTATAACCCCATTTAAAAATTGTTTTAGTAAAACAACTCATTCTTGTGACATTTTTATTTTAACTTTAAATAAAAAGTTATTTATGACATTTTCCAACCAAAGTGGCTCCATTGGGTCCCCAAGTTGACCCATGTATTTTCTTGGTCGGTCATGACACATCCAATGAGGTTAGGACATGTGTCTAGGTCATTTCATATTATTAAAACATTATTTTTACCTTAAATTACACTAATTACCTCTAATCGCGATTAAAAACTTAAAAGTTACTATTTATCAAAAAATTATTTTAATCTCATTGAACCACATTTTACATCCTAATGAAAACAATCTATTTCAGATTTTTGAAATTCAAATCACAGAAGTGGTAAAGTTTCATTTAAACGAAAATCGGTTTTTAAACTATCACTTAGTGGTTTAACTATTCATCAAAAATTGAAGTTTTTCAGAAAAAACAAAAAATTCACCCTAAGATATATTTGATATTCTGAATTAAAAAATGATGTCTATTTTACAAAATTAAAAAAATGTATGTTGCATTAATTAATTTAATAATTAATTCCCGCTGTCAAAACAAATAGTGTGTTTTTTGTGTAACACCCCAAGCTTCTACGGTACGCTTCTCTTTGAATAATGTGATAGCATGTGTTGTACGCAACACCGAGTTCTAACACACCATAACTAATCAAACTAGCCGTTATGAATAGTAACACCTACTTTTTGAAATTATATATATTTTATATTTGAAAATAGACTTCATTTTTGGATTCGGAATATCTAATTTAGCCTAAGGTGAAATTTTGGTACTTTTCGGATAACTTTAATATTTTGATGAATAGTGAAAATTACTAAATTTTAATTAAAAACAACTTTTTTAATAAAAATAATTAATAGTGATAAATTGTGAATTTGAGTGGTTTTAAAGTATATTTATAATATATTTTTACCATTTAATATAATGTTGGTCGTTGGACATAATTTTACAATTAAACTGAACATAAACAAGTGTCAATCTTTTGATAGTTATTACCTCTTAAAAACACGCTTTTTGTTTTGACAGTGGGAATTAATTTTAAATTAATTTCTGCCACTTCTGTGTTTTGAATTTAGGAAAATGGATTCCATATTTGGAATCAGGATTTTCAAATTGTGTAAATAGGTAACTTTTATTTTTAGACATTTTGAATAATTACTGCGGTAAATATTTTATTTACCATGGTTAAGGGTAAATCCGGTAAATAAGGGTTAAAAAAATAATATTATAATAATACTAAATTACCCTAAAACGTGTCTTAACCCTATTGGTTGATACATGGTCGACCATGGGAATCTTTGGGTCTATTTTGGGACCCCATGGATCCACTTGTAAGTGATAATGACACTTTATTTTAATTTAGTTAAAATGAATACAAAAATGACACAAGCATATATCTTTTAGAACAACAATTGTTACATAGGGTTATATATGTTGGATTTTAGATTATAAATATTCATTAGAAAGATAAAACGATTTCCTACATAATGATATTTTATTTATAATTTTTAGACATTAAAGAATTTATTTTATATATGACATAATGATGATGCAGTAATTACTATAATAGTGAAAAATTAAAATAATTGATATTATAAATACCCAAATAAATATAATATGAAACTTTTAATGAATTAAACTAATTTTCTAGGATAATATGATATATTAGGATTGATTTAATTGACTTTTTTCGAAGTAATCAATCTGTTATGAGTTTCACAAAAATCAACTATTGAATAGTGTCAAAATTGACATAAAAGAGTTCTTAAACAAATATTATATTATTAATTGATACTAAATTCCTAAAAATCTAAGGTTCGGACAAGAGACTTATATCATGATAGTTTCATAATTAATGTACCACTTGGGGGTCACTTGGATGTATATAGTAAGTTTATTAACCATATTATATAAAAATACAAAGAGACATTGTAAAAGTGAAACTAATTAACTTAGAGTTAATACTTAAAGATAAGGTTAATATAAGTACCCAAACCTGTCTAAATTCTATTGGTTGAGTGGTTTTCTACCTATCCCCACCTTAACCTTTGAATAATCAACTTTGGAGCCATTATAAACTGAATATGAATTTATTATAAATTAATATTTCTAGCTTTTCCAAAGGTGCCCCTCACCCCTCTTATAAAAGGGCACTCATCCTTCTCATTTCTTCACACCTTCAAAGCCTTTTGGTTCGGCCAAACTCTGCCCAAATACTCTCCCAACATCCCTCACTACAACCTAGAGGCCTTAGTTTGATCATAAAGCCAACCTAAGGAGCCCTTTTGATCAAATCAAAAGGAAGAACCCGAAGAAGAGGTAATGATTTCACCACCCTTCTCCAAGTTCATTTCTTCTTCCACTTCTTCTTCCTTTGTTCTTACCATTCTAAAATAATAACTCCAGTATCTCACATATACTGTGATGTTATTATAAATATGGTACAATAATATTCAGTATTCTATCCACCCTTTGAATAACATGTCACCATACGTGCGTACGTACGGCTTACCGTCTCCACGTCGTGGTGTAATTGTTATTCAATATAATATTATTTGGATGGGTATAATAATGATGTGTAACTCATGTAAATAATAAATATAACATGTTAATGATTCTGTATATATGATATACCATCCATTTATATATTATTTTAATATCAAAAGAATGATATTGTCGCTCGTACGTACGTACGGACTACCGTCTCCACGAACGCGATTAGATTCATTCTCCATCGTATCCATTCAAGTATAATTATCATTTTATGATTTAAAAATGATGTTTAAGGACTGGATATCATTCTGGATATGAATAAGATACAACAACCATGGCTTATGTAACAAAACATATAAAAGAAAATGAGTAAGTTAACTCCCGAAACGACGATAATTTTAAGATATTATTAACAAATCAATGTTAAAAGATCATATATGATATCATATTAATATATATGATTCTTGTATAATTTAATAACAACTATTTCACCATTATACAGGAGGTTAACCTACCCCAACCAAGGAAAAGTACAAGGTAAGGGTTTACTTTACAACCTCTTCATTATCCAAGGTTGTTTATACGTAATAATCTACTGGGATCTCTTTATCATCCACATCCATGTTTCTTAAAAATGCATTTCAAAATATTTTTACTATTTAATAGAATATGAGTTAAAGTCATTTATACCCTTTTTGACTTTTATAAGTGGTTTATAAAGGAATCTTTCGGTCGTTTTCAAAACAAGGTCCTTTTTAACCTTTTCGACAGAATTAAGGTAAGAATGTTTTTTTTAACTTATACGGCGGGTGCGGCTATTTTCCGCCGTTATAAAATCTTCAAAGCTTCCCTTACAATATTATAAGAATATTTTCAAAGAAAATGTTTTATTTTATATGGATCTTAAATTATTTCAAAATAAAAGGAGATATTTCTTTAAAAAGAATTTTGATTTCATCTATGTCAACATCCTTTGATGGATTTTAAGATTATTTGAAGTTGATTTATTATGATACAAAACTTCTATATTGTATTGAAGGTTTTGTGATATGTTTGACTATGGATGTGCTATTTTTATACCATTCATAGTTTATGGTGAAAGTATTTACATTTCGTATGCTAGTTTTAATACGAATGTTTATGTTATGTTTAAACCTTTTCATATGGGAATGCATTGGACTTAATATGTGACGGGTGGAGCCCGCTATAGCTCCTCGATGCATCGGTAGATCTCATGAGACAAACTAGTGTCTTGGCACAAGGCCTTGACAAAATCTTATTTGTAGTCTTGGCACGAGGCCTTGGCTATGTGGTTATGATAGTCTGGCATTATGCATTCCAACATTATGAAAGTGGTTAATGATTTTTGCATGTGATTATTCAATTAGTAGAATATCCATGTGAATAAGTAAATGGCATTATTTCATTTTATTTATGCCATACCATGTTGAAAGTTCATGTTTAAAAGGATTTTGTTTTAGTTATACATTGCCTTAAATGTTTATTCTTATTGATGAAAGTTTCCGCTATATTGTTATCCTTACTGGGAATTTGAGCTCACCCCTTTTCTATGTTTTATTTTTCCCAGGAAGTGAAGATGTAAGTTATGAATGACCTGCAGGGATATTATGAGGGGATTATAGTGTGGACTGTGGAAACATTATGTTGTTGTAGTAGTTTTTCATTTTATGATGTAATGTAAAACTTATGAATATATCTAGTGTTTCCAAGGCTACTAAACCAATCGGTCTTTCGAGATTTGATCTTTCTTGTGATCATGCCAATGTTATGTAATAATGCACCGACTCTAGGCAACTAGGGTCGGGGCGTTACAGTTGGTATCAGAGGAAGTTTAGTACAAACCTTAGAAGCTATATTTAGATAAACTCTGATTAGAGCACGTAGACCTAAGATGAACTTTGAAGATTAGTATAGAAGAACTTCCTAGAATTTTGGTATTGTAGAGATTTTGTGAGTTTTCCGAGCAATACATCCCTGTCTGGATACGAGCAGGTAGAGGCGGCTCTGGCACAGATGTACCTAGGGGTAAAACCCGAAAACACCGCTTTGAGCTAGACTCGAACGGGAACTGGTGCACGACAACGGGCCTTGCTGCACTCTTGGTTACGACACTCCCGGGGGATATGCTTAGGATAACTCTCATTTTCTTTACAAATCATTTTGAAGGGATTATGAGTATATACATCCTCAAAGAAAAAAATTCTTATGATTATGGATTATATCCATAAATAGTTCAATTTATGTTAAGTGTTTTATAAGTATGGGATTATGTATTTGGATTCATAAACTGATCTAGTTTATGCCATTGTTTAGAAATGGCGCCTAGTGGAAGAAATGGAAACCGTATCAATGCACGCACTCCATGTAGGGATTTCCCTCCTGCTCAAGATAATTATAGTGGGGCTGGTGATGCAACTGGTGCTGATCAGCTAATCACCATATTGGGACAACTTACTCAGGTTATGAATAATAACCTTACCCGTATGGAGCACCCTGATCCGCAGCGTGGAGGATCAATGTTAGATCGATTCATGAGGCAACAACCACCAACGTTCAATGGGAATACAAATCCCTTAGTAGCTGAGCAATGGATATTTTCCCTAGAGAAAATATTTCAGGCTTTGGGGAGCAGTGAAAGGGAAAAAGTTATCATGGCAGTTTACCGCCTCACTGGAGATGCTGATCAATGGTGGTCATTGATTCAGAACATGAAGGAAGATGATGAAGTATCAAATATGGAATGGAGGGAGTTCAAAGATCTGTTTTTAGAAAAATACTTTCCTCACGACCATCGAGCAGATATGGAAAGACAATTTCTGAGTCTGAGACAAAAGGAGGATGAGAATGTCACAAAGTATGAAGCTAACTTTACAAGGTTAGCGAGGTATGCTGGAGATTATATTCGCAACCCAAGAAGTAAGATTGATCGTTTCTTTGATGGGTTAAAACCATTTCTCCGTCGAGCATTAGTCTCACAATCCTTTTCATCGTACGAAGACATTGTCTCATGTGCTATCAAGACCGAAAAGGAATTATCTAAGTCTTATGACTTTAAAGCAAAGCAAGAGAAGAAGAGACCTGCTGATCAATCTGGGAATGGAAATAAGGGGAAGAAGGGAAAGGTTGAATATCCATCTTGTGGTAAATGCGGGAAGAAACATCCTGGTACTTGCTTGAAGGGAATGGAAGTCTGTTACAAGTGTGGTGAAAAAGGCCACCAAGCTCATGATTGCAAGGGGAAGAAGGAAGCTACCAACGTTCAGTGCTATAATTGCAAGGAGATGGGGCATTATGAAAATTCATGTCCTAAGCGTCAGGAGAACTTACCTCAGAAAAGGCCAAGGGATCAAGTCCAGGCTTATGCTATCACTACTGCTGAGGTAGAAGCTCCGAAAGACGCGGTGGCAGGTAATTTAATGGTTTCCTCAAGTTTAGAAAATGAATTATTTGATTCTGGATCATCGCATTGTTTCATATCTTCCCAGTTTGCTAAGAAAATTAGATATTTCCAATTTGATTTAATAAGGGAGTTGTTAGTTAAAACTCCTAAGGGAAGTATCGTTGCAACAAAGTTTTGTGAATCAGTCCCCATTAGAGCACATAAATTTTCTTTATCTGCTGATCTCATCGTCATACCTATGATTGAGTTTGATATAATCCTTGGTATGGACTGGCTTTCGGACTATGATGTGAATATTTATTGTAAGAAGAAAGAGGTTACGATTCTTGATGATAATGATAAGGAACGCCTTATTTTTAGAGAAGAATCGTCACCACCTAATTCTTATTTAGATCCACCCTCAATAGCTCAACTAAATTCAATTATTGGGGAGGAAGAGAATGAAATAACTGCGGGTGAGGAAAGGAATGTTCAAATAGAGGATGTACCTGTTGTGAAAGAATTTGTAGATGTATTTCCAGAAGATTTACCTGGACATCCTCCAGAACGAGAAGTTGAGTTTTATATTGATTTGATTCCTGGATCAAGGCCTATATCGAAGACCCCTTATAGAATGGCCACTGTAGAGTTAGTCTAACTAAAGAAACAACTAGAGGAATTGATTAATAAGGGATTTATTCGCCCTAGTGTTTCTCCATGGGGAGCCCCTGTTCTTTTTGTTAAAAAGAAAGATGGATCTATGAGGTTATGTATCGACTACAGGGAGATCAATGCTATAACGATAAAGAACAAGTATCCCCTACCTCGCATTAATGATTTATTTGACCAACTGCATGGAGCTCAATACTTTTCAAAGATTGACCTTCGATCTGGATACCATCAGTTGTCTGTGAAGAAGGAAGACATTCCGAAAACAGCATTTCGAACCAGGTACGGGCATTACGAGTTTACTGTAATGCCGTTTGGATTGACTAATGCACCCTCTGTATTCATGGATCTGATGAATAGAGTTTTCAAGGAGTATCTCGATGAATTTTTGGTGGTATTTATTGATGATATCTTGGTATACTCCAAAACCTACGAAGATCATGAAAATCACTTGCGCATTATCTTGAAGACTCTGAGGAGGCATGAATTATATGGGAAGTTTAGCAAGTGTGAATTCTGGCTTCAGGAGATTTCTTTTCTTGGCCATATTGTCTCTAAAGATGGAATCTCTGTTGATCCTTCTAAGACCAAGGCAATCCAAGAATGGCCAGCACCTACGAGTATAACTGAGGTACGTAGTTTTATTGGTTTGGCAGGTTATTATCGACGTTTCGTCCAGAATTTTGCCCGATTGGCTAACCCATTAACGAAGCTCACACGTAAAGGGGTTAAATTTGTTTGGACAAAAGAGTGTGAAGAATGTTTTGAAGAACTGAAGAGAAGATTAGTCAATGCTCCTATATTGACTCTACCATCGGGGAATGATGGGTTCGTTATTTATAGTGATGCATCGAAGAAAGGACTTGGCTGTGTCCTTATGCAGAATGATAGAGTTATTGCCTATGCATCACGACAGTTGAAAATTCATGAACAAAACTATCCTACTCATGATCTCGAGTTAGCAGCAGTGATCTTTGCTTTGAAGATATGGAGGCACTACCTCTATGGTGAAAAATGTGAGATTTATACTAATCACAAGAGTTTGAAGTATATTTTCTCACAAAAAGAACCCAACACGAGGCAAAGGAGATGGCTTGAATTACTCAAGGATTATGATTGTACGATACACTACCACCCAGGGAAGGAAAACAAGGTGGAAGATGCTTTGAGTAGAAAATACCATGGAGTTTTGAACAATATGAGAATTGAAAGGGATCCAATTTTTATGGATCTAGTGAAGATGGACATGGGAATAACCAGGGAAGGTGAAACATCAATGCTTTTTCAAATGGTTGCCAAACCATCTTTACTAGAAAGGATTAAGAGTTCTTAGACCGATGATGAAGAATTCCAAAAGAAGATTAAAGCTGTGAATGATGGGAGATTGAGAGACTTTGTGTATGAAGATGGAATTTTGAAATTCGGGAAGAGACTTTGTGTTCCCAATATACCTGATCTAAAAAGGGAATTGCTGGATGATGCTCATAGTTCCAATTTCTCTATACACCCTGGGAGCACCAAAATGTATAGAGATTTGAAGGAACATTTTTGGTGGGACAACATGAAGAGAGAGATTGCTGATTTTGTGTCAAGATGTATGGTTTGTCAACAAGTGAAAGCTGGAAGGCAACAGCCTGGAGGAGTCATGCAACCTCTTCCCATACCGGAGTGGAAATGGGACAATCTTACGATGGACTTTGTCATGGGGCTACCAAAGACTCCTAGAAGGAATGATGCAATATGGGTTATTGTTGATCGTCTTACCAAGACAGCACATTTTCTTGCTATAAGAGAAGATCTACCCCTGGAACGTCTAGCAAGACTATATATTAATGAAGTTGTGAGACTTCATGGAGTACCCCTATCGATTGTTTCTGATCGTGATCCCCATTTTACTTCAAGATTCTGGAAAAGTCTTCAGAAATCCCTGGATACTGAACTTCATTTGAGCACTGCTTACCACCCTCAGACAGACGGACAATCAAAACGGACTATTAAAACCTTAGAAGACATGTTGAGATCTTGCTCACTTGACTTTCAGGGTATGTGGGATCAATATTTACCTCTGGTAGAATTTTCCTATAACAATAGCTTCCATTCGAGTATTCAGATGGCACCATATGAAGCGTTATATGGAAAGAGATGTCGTACACCAACCTGTTGGGATGGCGTTGGTGAAAGAAAACTTGTAGGCCCAGAACTGGTGGAGGAAACGGTGGAAAATGTGAAAGTAATCCAAAATCACATCAAAGCAGCTCAAAGTAGGCAGAAGAGCTATGCCGATAATCGAAGGAAGGATTTGGAATTTCAAGTCGGTGATCATGTTTTCCTGAAGGTATCTCTGTGGAAGGGAGTCATACGTTTTGGTAAGAAAGGTAAATTGAGTCCCAGGTACATCGGACCTTTCGAAATTCTAGAACGAATTGGGGTTGTAGCTTACCGATTGGCAATGCCGCCAAGTCTCTCCAAAGCTCACGATGTGTTCCACGTATCTCTATTGAGGAAATACATGCCTGATCCGACGCATGTACTCACCTATGAGGAATTTGAACTGGAACCCGATCTGTCTTATTGCGAAGAGCCTGTCAAGATTCTTGATACGAGAGAACAAGTGCTGAGAAACCGGACGACGCGTCTGGTAAAAGTTTTGTGGAGAAACCATAAGATGGAAGAGGCAACGTGGGAACCCGAGGAACTTATGATGAAGAACCACCCGAGTCTTTTTATGCAGTAATACCCTATAAATTGCGAGGACGCAATTATTTGAAGGAGGGGAGAATGTAACACCCCAAGCTTCTACGGTACGCTTCTCTTTGAATAATGTGATAGCGTATGTTGTACGCAACACCGAGTTCTAACACACCATAACTAATCAAACTAGCCGTTATGAATAGTAACACCTACTTTTTGAAATTATATATATTTTATATTTGAAAATAGACTTCATTTTTGGATTCGGAATATCTAATTTAGCCTAAGGTGAAATTTTGGTACTTTTCGGATAACTTTAATATTTTGATGAATAGTGAAAATTACTAAATTTTAATTAAAAACAACTTTTTTAATCAAAATAATTAATAGTGATAAATTGTGAATTTGAGTGGTTTTAAAGTATATTTATAATATATTTTTACCATTTAATATAATGTTGGTCGTTGGACATAATTTTAAAATTAAACCGAACATAAACAAGTGTCAATCTTTTGATAGTTATTACCTCTTAAAAACACGCTTTTTGTTTTGACAGCGGGAATTAATTTTAAATTAATTTCTGCCACTTATGTGTTTTGAATTTAGGAAAATGGATTCCATATTTGGAATCAGGATTTTCAAATTGTGTAAATAGGTAACTTTTATTTTTAGACATTTTGAATAATTATTGCGGTAAATATTTTATTTACCATGGTTAAGGCTAAATCCGGTAAATAAGGGTTAAAAAATAATATTATAATAATACTAAATTACCCTAAAACGTGTCTTAACCCTATTGGTTGATACATGGTCGACCATGGGAATCTTTGGGTCTATTTTGGGACCCCATGGATCCACTTGTAAGTGATAATGACACTTTATTTTAATTTAGTTAAAATGAATACAAAAATGACACAAGCATATATCTTTTAGAACAACAATTGTTACATAGGGTTATATATGTTGGATTTTAGATTATAAATATTCATTAGAAAGATAAAACGATTTCCTACATAATGATATTTTATTTATAATTTTTAGACATTAAAGAATATATTTTATATATGACATAATGATGATGCAGTAATTACTATAATAGTGAAACATTAAAATAATTGATATTATAAATACCCAAATAAATATAATATGAAACTTTTAATGAATTAAACTAATTTTCTAGGATAATATGATATATTAGGATTGATTTAATTGACTTTTTTCGAAGTAATCAATCTGTTATGAGTTTCACAAAAATCAACTATTGAATAGTGTCAAAATTGACATAAAAGAGTTCTTAAACAAATATTATATTATTAATTGATACTAAATTCCTAAAAATCTAAGGTTCGGCCAAGAGACTTATATCATGATAGGTTCATCATTAATGTACCACTTGGGGGTCAATTGTATGTATATAGTAAGTTTATTAACTATATTATATAAAAATACAAAGAGACATTGTAAAAGTGAAACTAATTAACTTAGAGTTAATACTTAAAGATAAGGTTAATATAAGTACCCAAACCTGTCTAAATTCTATTGGTTGAGTGGTTTGCAACCTATCCCCACCTTAACCTTTGAATAATCAACTTTTGAGCCATTAGAAACTGAATATGAATTTATTATAAATTAATATTTCTAGCTTTTCCAAAGGTGCCCCTCACCCCTCTTATAAAAGGGCACTCCTCCTTATCATTTCTTCACACCTTCAAAGCCTTTTGGTTCGGCCAAACTCTGCCCAAATACTCTCCCAACATCCCTCACTACAACCTAGAGGCCTTAGTTTGATCATAAATCCAACCTAAGGAGCCCTTTTGATCAAATCTAAAGGAAGAACCCGAAGAAGAGGTAATGATTTCACCACCCTTCTCCAAGTTCATTTCTTCTTTCACTTCTTCTTCCTTTGTTCTTACCATTCTTAAATAATAACTCCAGTATCTCACATATACTGTGATGTTATTATAAATATGGTACAATCATATTCAGTATTCTATCCACCCTTTGAATAACATGTCACCATACGTGCGTACGTACGGCTTACCGTCTCCACGTCGTGGTGTAATTGTTATTCAATATAATATTATTTGGATGGGTATAATAATGATGTGTAACTCATGTAAATAATAAATATAACATGTTAATGATTCTGTATATATGATATACCATCCATTTATATATTATTTTAATATCAAAAGAATGATATTGTCGCTCGTGCGTACGTACGGACTACCGTCTCCACGAACGCGATTAGATTCATTCTCCATCGTATCCATTCAAGTATAATTATCATTTGATGATTTAAAAATGATGTTTAAGGACTGGATATCATTCTGGATATGAATAAGATACAACAACCATGGCTTATGTAACAAAACATATAAAAGAAAATGAGTAAGTTAACTCCCGAAACGACGATAATTCTAAGATATTATTAACAAATCAATGTTAAAAGATCATATATGATATCATATTAATATATATGATTCTTATATAATTTAATAACAACTATTTCACCATTATACATGAGGTTAACCTACCCCAACCAAGGAAAAGTACAAGGTAAGGGTTTACTTTACAACCTCTTCATTATCCAAGGTTGTTTATACGTAATAATCTACTGGGATCTCTTTATCATCCACATCCATGTTTCTTAAAAATGCATTTCAAAACATTTTTACTATTTACTAGAATATGAGTTAAAGTCATTTATACACTTTTTGACTTTTATAAGTGGTTTATAAAGGAATCTTTCGGTCGTTTTCAAAACAAGGTCCTTTTTAACCTTTTCGACAGAATTAAGGTAAGAATGTTTTTTTTAACTTATACGGCGGGTGCGGCTATTTTCCGCCATTATAAAATCTTCAAAGCTTCCCTTACAAGCTTATAAGAATATTTTCAAAGAAAATGTTTTATTTTATATGGATCTTAAATTATTTCAAAATAAAAGGAGATATTTCTTTAAAAAGAATTTTGATTTCATCTATGTCAACATCCTTTGATGGATTTTAAGATTATTTGAAGTTGATTTATTATGATACAAAACTTCTATATTGTATTGAAGGTTTTGTGATATGTTTGACTATGGATGTGCTATTTTTATACCATTCATAGTTTATGGTGAAAGTATTTACATTTCGTATGCTAGTTTTAATACGAATGTTTATGTTATGTTTAAACCTTTTCATATGGGAATGCATTGGACTTAATATGTGACGGGTGGAGCCCGCTATAGCTCCTCGATGCATCGGTAGGTCTCATGAGACAAACTAGTGTCTTGGCACAAGGCCTTGACAAAATCTTATTTGTAGTCTTGGCACGAGGCCTTGGCTATGTGGTTATGATAGTCTGGCATTATGCATTCCAACATTATGAAAGTGGTTAATGATTTTTGCATGTGATTATTTGATTAGTAGAATATCCATGTGAATAAGTAAATGGCATTATTTCATTTTATTTATGCCATACCATGTTGAAAGTTCATGTTTAAAAGGCTTTTGTTTTAGTTATACATTGCCTTAAATGTTTATTCTTATTGATGAAAGTTTTCGCTATATTGTTATCCTTACTGGGCATTTGAGCTCACCCCTTTTCTATGTTTTATTTTTCCCAGGAAGTGAAGATGTAAGTTATGAATGACCTGCAGGGATATTATGAGGGGATTATAGTGTGGACTGTGGAAACATTATGTTGTTGTAGTAGCTTTTCATTTTATGATGTAACGTAAAACTTATGAATATATCTAGTGTTTCCAAGGCTACTAAACCAATCGGTCTTTCGAGATTTGATCTTTATTGTGATCATGCCAATGTTATGTAATAATGCACCGACTCTAGGAAACTAGGGTCGGGGCGTTACATTTTAGAAACAATATCTATTAAAAGATTGACACTAGTTTAAGTCCAATTTCAAAGTGAAATTAATTCCAATGACCACCATTAGATTAAATGGTAAAAATATATTCTAAATACACTCTAATATAAATTAAAAATATAATCTATCCATATAAATAAATCCGATTAAAAGGAGGTTTTGAATTAAAATGCAACATTTTCAATACAAATGATCTTTATCAGAAAAATAACAAAATTTTAGACAAAGTAAATTTTGATGTCCAAATTCTAAAGAAGGATTTTATTTTGTCAAATTCAACATATAAAATTGTCAAAAGTATATTTAAAAAGGGTTCTCCATCAAAAGGCGGTTAATCGACCTTTTAAAGAATATTAGATGATTTATGCTTAAAATTGGATTCATTTGCATTTTAAGCCTCCAAAATTTATTGGATAAAAGTAAAAATATTTGAAAAACATATATAATCATTTTGTATTTACTTCCATTCATTCCCTCCATTACAATGGCTAGGCGTTAACTACCTTTGAAAATAATATTATTCTATTATTAGAGTGCAACGTAAGATTTCAATGAAACTCGTTGTTGCGTATTGGGTACGCCCTCGATCATAACATTCGCTTTAAAGTAATATTAATATTTTAATCAAAAATATGGATAAATATGAAAATTTCATATTCTTTATTTACCTGGGGTGTTACATATTTGTAGTAGTGTCGCACGTGTCGTGTCTTGTGCAGGCGAGCATCCTTTTGACAGAGTCCAGGGCGGACCAGGACATGACCAAGATTTATGAGTTCCTTACAGGCCGAGACATTTCTATGGCTACGTAGAGTATTCCCAGTACCTCTCTGTGTTTACAGGTTCGACTTTGTAGTTTTCAAACTTATGTTTTTTGTGGGCTTGTATTCTGGCCCAGTTTGTTTTCAGCACTTTACATTCCATCATGCTCTGTTCGTTGGGTTTAGTTTTATGCATGCATTTTTGTTCCTTAGTGGTTTTTACATTTCATCATTGTGGGCATGAAGATATGTGTGTGTGTATAGGTACTTAGACAATGCCTCCCATGTAAGTAGTATGCCTACATGGTTTTAGTCACCATCCCCTTGCCTTTTAAAGGCGGGACTAGGGAGTCACGGTGTGGGCCCCTGTGGGATAGGTTGTGACATAGTGGTATCTGAGGTAGTCGGTTCTACCTTAGGACCAAGAGCCTATGATATTTGGATTAGGGAAATAGTGTTAAGTGTTTCGAGCTTATCATTCAGGCCAGAGACTCCAGTGTTGGTGCGGGTGGCTGACGTATCCATACACCAGGACATTGATAACCTTATTTTTGACTTGGTGCATGAAAAAACTAGTTTCGGGGAAGTAAAAAAATGGTACACGCGTCATATAGGAATGGGTTATGTTTTCCATGTCCTTGTGTCAACTATCTAGATAAAATCTTTGACAAAGGTACATCTTGTTACCTTACCAGATGCCTCCACAACGCATACCCTCTAGGATTTAGCAGCACGGTCATAAGGATGATCCCCTCAGTGAAGAGGGATCGATACAAGGACTAGTTCCCCAGGCGTTCCCATCAGGTGGTGAACCTATTATGCCACCACCAGTGGAGTAACCCATGTTACATGTAGTACCAATTGACAAGGGGAACATGCTGAGTGTTCTCCATGAGTTCCATAGACAGAGACCCCTCAGGATCCGAGGCGATTCTGACCCTTTGGCGGTTGAGGACTACCTTGAGGTAGTGACTAGAGATTTACATCTAGTGAGGACACTAGAGGACCAGATAGTGATCTTATGAGTGATCCTTCTTCTAGGTTCGGTGGGACGATGGTGGAGTATGAACACATAGAATCATGACGAGGAGACTCTATCATGGATGGAGTTCGAGCGACTATTTATGGAGGAGTTATCTCCAGTAACGCTGAGAGAAGTACGCATCTAAGAACTTCTTCAGCTCCAGAAGTGATGTTTGACGGTAGCTGACTATTCATCGAGGTTCACCATCCTCGCCTGGTACTCGATGGATGTAAGCAGGGATCATTACATCAGAGCTCAGACCTTCCTACGAGGTCAACGATGGGACATCCGAGCTAGTGTCGTGCCTCTATGCATTTCGACTTATGCTGGAGTGCTCAACTGGTCCATGTTGATCGAGATCATCTTGGCGGAGAAAAGATAGCCTATGGTAGTTAGCAACAGGAAGATAGGTGCGAAGACCTCGGCAATAGGGAGCTGACGTCACACACAGGGATCTGGACATGGGAAACATCATAGGAGGACCGAAGACAGAGGATCTACAGTACATGGCTCCTAGGCTAGGTCCAGTCAGCCTAGGGAGAAGCAATGTTATGAGTGTGACAGAAGGGGACATCTTAGTAGAGATTGTTCGACCCGCCGAGCTGCTGACAGGGAGGCGGTTGATAGTCCACTGAGGCAGAGGCAACGAATGGAGAAGATAGACCCTCAAGGCTGAAAATGTGGTAGAGGAGCCGACAGAGCATTAGGTGGTGGTAGATGCTTTGATTTACTTCCACCACCACCCCCAGGAGGTCCGCTCCAGGCTCAGGGAGCTAGGGGTAGGGGTGGGGACACGTGCATGTGGTCAATGCGTATTTCCCACGAACTCCAGGGATTATCCAAGGTTTGATTTGTCTCTTCTATACCTAAGGTATAGTACTTGTAGACACAGGTTCCAGTAATTCCTTCCTTATCACTTCTATTGTGGGAAACCATGAGATTCTGGTAGAGTCTTTGACTCAATCCTTATGTTGGGAGACACCTACGTGAGGAGACTTGATGATCACACACTTTTGCAGATAGTTTAATCATAACCTTGGAGGTGAGAGTTTTGGTTAAAACCTCTTGGTGGTAGCGTCGAGGCCTTACGACATCATTCTTGGTATGGATTAATTATCTTTGTTCCATGCGCAGATTTACTATTTTAGGAAAAGAGTGTGGGGTGTCATCAGTGATGGGACGATTTTTCCTTTGTTGGAGAAAGGGAATCCGAGGTAGCACAGAATGAAATCTTTCATAGGAGGGTGCGTTCAATCACCCATTAGTTGTCTAGCATTTCCCTCGGAGTAGTGGATATTGTGTGCTCTATGTTCCTAGTAGTAGTGGTGGAGTACGAGGAAATCTTTACCAAAAATGTTCCAGGATTACCTCCCCACCGAGAAATCGTTTTCTACATTGAATTTCACCCGAGGACGACACTGATGTCCTCACCATCACATCAGATTGTTTCTGCAGAGCTTCATGAGCTGAGGGTGAAGATGGAGGATTTTTGGAACAAGGGTTTCATAAGACCCTGAATTTTACCCTGGGTGGTTCTGGTCTTGTTTTCCAAGAAGGAAAATGGGATTTTAATATTTTCCATGGATTACCGGCGCCTAAACCAAGTGACGGTGATGAATAAGTATCCACTACCGAGAATCGACAACATCTTTGATCTGATAAAAGGGGAACATTGGTTCTCCAAGGGTGAACATCGATCAGGTTATCACCAATTACGAGTATGGGATGATGATATGACGAAGTCGGCATTCAGATGCTGCAATGATCATTATGCATACTTGGTGATGCCTTTCGGTGTGACTAATTCCCCTACGGTGTTCATGGGACTTATGAACTGGATAATTGAGCCGTATTTAGACCTTTTTGTAGTGCTCTTCATCGATGACAACCTTTTGTTTCTAGTGTCACATGAGGACCACACGAGACACATACGAATAGTTCTAGACGTACTCTGAGAGAACCAACTTTATGGGAAGCTCTCAAAATACTAGTCCTGGATTTCGAAGGTCCACATTCTTGGACATTTCATCTCATCAAATAGAGTATTTGTAGACACATCCATGGTGTAGGAAACATTATCATGGGAGCCACCTCGGAGCGTGACGGAGGGGCAGAGCTTCCTTGGGTTGTTAGGATATTACCAGAGATTCATTCTTGATTTATCCCGTATATCATCATTGATGACAGCCTTAACCAAGAAGGGTAAACCCTTCATGTGGATAGAGAATTTCCAGCAGGCTTTCAAGCAGTTGAGATAGTGTTTGACAAGCACCCCAATTTTGAGATTGCTGGAAGAGGGTGTCAAGTACGTAGTTTTCTGCGATGCATCCGGAACCTGTCATGGAAGTGTCCTGATAGAGAGACATGTATTTATTGCTTATGGTATGTTCCAACTTAGGCCATACGAGTATAACTATGCGACCCATGATCTTGAGTGGGAAGCGATAGTCTTCATGTTGAACATGTGGTGAAACTACCTTATGGGCGAGCGATTTATCATCTACTCTGACCAATAGAGTCTCAAGTACATATTTTCGCAGAAAGATCTAAATTTGAGACAGAGGCATTGGCAAGAGTTCCTCCAGAACTATGATTTCAAGATCATCTATACTCATTGGAATGGGAACAAGGTGGCAGATTCTCTTAGCAGATGGTTGATCTAACTGCTGTTGAGTGAGGCGATAGAACAGTTAGCCGCGTTGCAGATATCCTTCATGGAGAGAGAGGATGCATCTTACCAATAGATGATGGTTGTCACCCCTCTACTCTTACAATGAGTTTGGGGGAATATCTTGGGGATGTCTACTGTGAGGCTTTACGTGGTCAGTTATCCACAGGACATGCTTCTGATGGATATTCGCAAGGTTGGGAGCACCACTAATGGAAAATGGATCGATCCCCAGGGTTTTCTTGAAAACCAAGGGGATAAGTACACCTATTCCCACGGTTTTTGAAAATGTGGGAATAAGTAACTTTTCAAGACCTATACACAGGGTTTTGGAAAACCGTGGGTATAGGGGGCCTATCCCCATGGTTTTCCAAAACTATGGTCATAGGTCCTGAAAGGTTACCTATGCCCACAGTTTTCAAAAACTATGGGCATAGGGGTACCTATTCCCGTGGTTATGTGAAAAACTGTGGGGATAGGTCTAGGCTAAAATACGTATACCTAGGGTTATGAAAAACAGTGGGTATAGGTTTCTCGTGTGTGTGCAGGAAATGTTTTTTCCCGTGGGAAGGGAATTTTTTTGGCAGGAGTCTTATACCCACAGTTCTTCCCTCTATAACCATGGTTTATATAACTATATTTAATTATATATATATATATACATATATACATATACACACATAGGTGATTTTAGGGTAGTGGTTATATGCGGTGTTTGCAGTGAAGATGTTGCGGGATTGAAACCCGCCGCCTGCATTATTTTAGCATTTATACCCACATTTTTGAAACTGTGGGTAAAAGACTTTGACACCATGGCAATTGGGTATGATACTTAGACAAGGTGGCAGAACATATATACCCACCTTTTTAGAAAACTGTGGGTATAGGCTGGGGACCTATACTGACACCTTTCCATCCCACGGTTCCCAAAACCGTCGGTATTGGCTATACCCACAGTTTTGGGGGCTATACCCATGGTTTTGAATCATGGGCATTGGATATGTTTCTAGTAGTTAACGTAATTATTTTCAGAGGATGCACTGTTGTACTAGTGGAATTGTAGGAAGAGGTCCTGAGGGAGTTTCATATATCCTCCTTGGCAGTATATCATGGTGTGGAAAAGATGTACCAGGATTTCCGGCGATAGTTCTAGTGGCAAGTCATGAAGAAAGCAGTAACAAAGTTCATTTCTTGATGCCTTACCTACCAGAAAATGTAGGATGATCATAGGTTCCATTGGGATTAGCTCAACCTTGTATATTCCAGAGTCGAAGTGGGATGAAATATCAATGGACTTCATGACAGGCTTACCATGGATGTCCAAGGGGAACGATTCCATCTAGTTTATCATTGAATAACTCACCAAGTCGACCCACATCCTAGTTATCCGGAAGCAGACTTATTTTTTAAGCATGGGATTCCTCTTCGTGCTGGATATAGTTCGACTACATAGCATCCCCTCGACAATAATATCAGACTGAGATGACCATTTCAACTCCTGGTTGTCGAAGGGATTACAGGTGGCTTTTGGCATTTAGCTACCTTTGAGGACAAAATTTCATCCCCAGACATATAGTCAAACAGAGAGGAAAATTCAGGTTCTAGATGATATGTTGCGATCCTTTATCTTGGTCATTGGTTGTATTTTTGAGGACCCCCTACCACTGGTAGAGTTTGTGTAAAACAATAGATACCACTCCACCATTGGTGTGGCACCGTTCGAGGCTTTATATGGGAGGCCCTACTGGTCACTTCATTGCTAGACTGATCCCAGAGAGTAAGCACTCATGGGTCTAGAGTTGGTACGAGCTACCACCAAGAAGGTGGAGATCATTCAGGAGTGGATGCAGACTGCACAATGCTTGTAGAAGTCTTATGATGACAGATGATGGAGACCTCTGGTGTTCGAAGAGGGAGACCATGTCTTTCTTCGGGTCTCATCTTGATGATTGTTATAATGATTTGGTTAGGGAGACATGATATCTCTGAGGTTCATTAGAAGTTTCCATATACTGTGTAGATTCAGCGAAGTGGAGTACCACCTAGCTCTACCACCACAATTCCATCGGGCACAAGATGTCTTCTATGTGACACAACTGAGGAGGTATGTGCATGACTCATCTCAAGTCATTGAATGGGGCGAGCGGGACATCGAAGATGGAGAGATCATTGCTGAGTACCCAATGGAGATCGAGGATCGACATGAGATGATCATTCTTGGGTTATTGATTCCCTTGGTGCACATCCTGTGGCAGCATGAGAATCTTCCAGAGAGCACGTGGGAGCAAGAGGCTTAGATCTGTTCCCAATACCCACATCATTTTGATTATCCTTTGTTTTGGATTTTTCAGGTATGTAAAGCCCCAAGTTGGAGAGAATGTAATGTAACTTATTTTTCTATGTAATATTTTTAAAAATTATATGGAATTATTTTGTGACCAGACCTTGGAAAGGCTTGTGATTACGTGGCCCGGAGTGCCCGAAAGAAATGATTTAAATAAATAAAATTGTTAAACATTGCGCATGAGCGGTTTTCCTGAAAAATTGGAATATCATTTAAACAATTTCCCTGATAAGAAATCTGAGGGCATCGTTGCGTTCAGAGCAGCAACATTACCTTAGGCAGTGCCTAACATCTACCATCATGGGTCGGTTGCAAAAGTTAGTTTTTTGGGCATTTTTATAGGAGGTACTTTTGATGAAATAAAACAAATTAAAAATTCATTTTATTATTTTAAAACGTTTCCTTTTTGTGTGGAGACCTATTCCCCCTCTATAAATTAATGATTATGGAATGTTCGCAGGGTTAGCCTCATAACCATGAAAGTTGAGAGAGGGAGAGGGGGCCTCTTGGAGCTTTGGAGGAGGAGGACTCATTGGCAGATGATGACGATGTGAGAAATTGACACCTCTTGGATTCGACAAATCCCTCTGACGAATGCGACACAACAATTTTTCCTCAACCAGATCGAGGTAGGGGTTTTTGTTTCGATTCTATTTTACCCGTTTTTAAATTTAAACGACGAATGCAGATCAAGCATGAACATGTTGATCCACAGATTCATACGTTCTTGCTGGAGGGTTTTTATTGGCATGATTTAGGGGAATTGATACTTATTTAATTGTAGTTTATTTCTACTATGTATAAGCCTACTAACAGGAGTGAATCAACATTGTGATGAATGATGGTGGAGGTTTGTTCCTCGATTATATTGTTGTATTTTCCTCCCATTTTCCCTTCTTCGTGTGTTCTACGCGTTCTTTTTAGGGCGAGAAAAAATGGATCGTTGAACATCTATTTTGTGATAAAACAATACAAAACTGAAGATCTGATGTCATGAAAATTGAGTGAAGGTGTGACGATGATAATGGACGATGAATTGGAGCAGATAGGAAAACACAGTTCTTCAATCATTCTTCACATGGGTGGATCGCTACGTGTTTTTGAGACCAATTGGAGGCCCAAAAACAACAGAATCAGCTTCGTGGGGTTGGGGAGACAAGAACCCATGATTTTCATGGTGATTGGAAGACTAGATTAACGAACAGGGCCACACAGATGGTGGGAAGGTGAAAGTCCACGATTCTGGAAATTTCCAGAAAACAAGGCATGTATCTTGAAGAACATGTTGTGTGTATTGACTCAGTGGAAGCTAGTGTTTCGGGTGTTATAATGGTATCACACGGCTTGTGACCCCAGTCACAAGGCGTGTTGAACCTTTCTCGAAGCTCAGCGTGTATTCTTGGAAGTACATGGAGATGATATGGACTACAAGGCTTCGGAAAACGAAGTGTGGCCCCTACGCGGCATGGTAGAGGCAACTACGCTGGACTCAGAGTGTATCCAGGGGATACATGGGAATGGGATGGAGTAAACGACCATGTACTCCACCATACGGCCACAAGTGGCCAGTAACATGGGTCACCGCGTGTACCAAATACATGAGTTGACACAAATGGGTTGAGGCCGTGTACGGGCACATGGCCAGCGTATACTAACCCAACCCCAGTTACTCGGACACGACATGTAATCCATACCACATGACATGTACTAACTTTTTTAACAAGACCTACCTTACGACACTGGTAGTTGTACATGGGTAGTACCCAAGGTCAGAAGACACGACATGGGTCTTTTCTACACACATTGTACGTTTTTGGAATATGGATTGGTCATCTTGTCCACTGTATCTTGGACATGGTTCTTTTGGGTTATTGCCCCTTGTTCTCATTCCCATAAGGGTTGGGAATAGTTTCCTTCTAATGGAGTATGATCGCTTCAGCAGGACATTCTGTGATATATTCAGGCATCCCTCTGAGAGGCCTAGAGTGAGATCTTCTGTCCATTCTTGAACCTAGGTAGAGTCAGACATCGACGTGACAAACTCCACCAGGAATAGATACTCTCCCTAGAAGGTGAATCCAGATGATTCTTGGTATCCACCATGGCCCTGGAAGTGATCCTCATCTGTTTATCATGATTTTTCCCCACTCAGTAGTGTGTCTCCCGTAATGAGTGTATCTATCTGTTGTGATCTTTCCCACTCAGGTGTGTGTTCTCCCGTAATGAGTGTTTATATCTCTTGTGACTTTTGATGATGAATAGTGCTTCTCGAACGGACGTCAAAAGAGATATTAGACTCGTAGATTGAGTTCTACTGAAATGAGTACTTTGTGGAATCTTAGAACAGAATCCCTAGCGGGGGAATGCAGTTGTGTGACTTGTTTCTGGACCGCAGGTATGAGTTTTGAGTATTCTAGTTTGTGTTTCTCTTGCTATATGTTATGTAGACATATACTGTGTAGTGCTAACTGTACCTTTACTTCGTGTATTGATTTCTTTTTTTCAGGGTCCTCTGCTGAGTATTGTTATACTCACCCCTACACAGGCTTTGTCTACACGTGTCATGTCTTTTGAAGACGAGCATCCTTTTTATAGAGTCTAGGCTGGACTGGGACATGACCGAGTTTTTTGAGTTCCTTACAGGACGAGATGTTACTACGGGTATTAGGAGTAGTCCCAGTACCTCTTTGTGTTTACTGGTGGGTCTTTTCAGTTTTCATACTCTTGTTTTTGGTGGGCTTGTATTTCGGCCCAGTTTGTTTTTATCACTTTACTTTCCGGCGTACTCTGTTTTTTGGGTTTAGTTGTATGCATGAATTTTTTATTAATAATGGTTTTTACATTTCAAAATTATAGGCTTGGAGATTTGTGCGTGTGTACAAGTATTTAGGAAATGCCTCTAATATAAGTAATATGCCTACTCGGTGCTAGTCACCAGCCCCGGGCCTATTGGAGTTGGGAATGGGGAGTCGTGATGCGGGCCCCACTGGGACAGGTTGGGACATCCATGGCCCTCATTCATTATTTATGAATTTTTATTATCATCCATGACTATATTTTTTGTTCCTACTAATGTTTTCTACATGGAAACCAAGATATGTGTTATTTTTTTGACCATCTTACTTCTGATTCGCTCCTACCATGAGCATGTCTTTTTTATAATTTTTATGATGTTGGATTACAATAATGTGATTTTTTAAATATAAAAATCTTGATTATATAGATCAAGGTTAAACTATGAGGATATTTTTTATCATTGGAATAATTTAAAACATGATACTTTAAAAATAAATCTATGTTTAATAGCTCATACGACACACATCATCGATCCTAAAATAATCCTGATTATTTATTACAATTACATCCTATCGATGAAAATATGATTTTTTGAATGTAATTAATTTCATTATAATGAATATATATATATCAAGGTCCTAATTTATATGAATTTATCAATAAATGTCTATTAAATAATCATCAATATTTAATGAAGAAATTTTATTCATCAAAAAATGTATTTTTCAAAAAAAATATTTTTTGTTTTTTTGAGAAAAAAATTATAATTTAAATATTGAACATATTGTAATTTTATTTTAAAAATTGAAATTATTATTTAAATTAAAATATCAAAATATATTTAGGGTAAAATTGTTCTATATTGCAAAACTGTCTGATTTTTCAGTGAGGGGTGAAAATTACAATTTTTTTAAAAAACTATCATTTATTTTCATTAAATAAAATTATTTAAACATCCCAAAATATTTTTACTTTTTTATTAATTAATAATATTATTCATTTTAATTATAATAAAATAATTTATAAAATATTAATTATAAATTTTCATTATTTTGGTATAAGTTTATTATTTTTTCTTAATAACACAACTTTCTATAATCTATTTTATGTGTATTAATTTTATATTGTTTAGTAAATTAAAATAAACCATAAAAAAGATTTAAATAATATTTATTATTTATATATATAGTTATATAAATTAAAATTCATTCAATTTTTATTATTAATCATTTATTTAATGTTAGATCATTTTATTTTGGAAAAAACAATTTCATTAAAAATCGTTCATTGACATGTTTTCTGGTATCATATTCAAATAAAATTATTTTAAATCTTAAAATTTTATTTGATTAAATTTATTACATATTATTGATAATAATATATAATATTATGTAATAATTTCAAATAAATGTTTGTTTTAAATGATTATTAAAAACGAATTTCCATGATAATGGTTATAAAAGGGTTTTGCACATCACAAGTGATTATGTTGAAATTAATTTTACACAAATATAGTATTATTATTTGATAAATTTGATTTTATATTTATAATATTTTGATCCAAATTATAAAATATGTCTCAAATTATTTTTACTCATAGAGGATAAATAACCTAGGTAAATTCTCTTTAATATGGTGAAAACTAAAACAACAAAAGTGAGTATGATTCAAGGTAAATGAAATAACATTTTTTAAAAATTAATATCTTTTAATTGAGAAGGTTTAAATCAACTATATATTACTTCCTTGATATTAGCTATTTTTTAGGGTAATTTATTTGCGCGTGACTTCTCATAATTGAAAATTTTTGTGTTTTTATAAAAATACCATAGATTCTTACTTATAATAGGATTCTTCTCTCATATTTAATTCAAACATAAAAAGCCTTTTTTTTAGAAAATACATTCATAAAAACCTTTATTGATTCTATGATTAAATCTTGGTGCCTACTTTCATTGTGAATTCCTCCTACAAAGGGTTTTGGTTTAAACCGAAAGTGGGTGTCTAAAGATGAGAGAAAACTCTTGACCCTGAATTTTCATTATATTTATTTTTGCAACCCATTAAAATATTATTAAATTGTCACATTATATTAAAATAAGTATATAAAAGATATTAAGATGTTATTATGTTAATTATATTATCTAAATCTGAATCATTTTATATTAATGGAAGAAAAAAATTGGTCATTTGTACAATAAACTACCACTTCATGAAATGATATTATTATATTTCAATCATAATCTATCATTGTTGTTAATGATAATTTATTAGAGAATATATATAATATTGATTAAAAATATATCATTCCATAGAAGTAATATATCATTTATCCTCCCACATTTCTGTTCATCAAAAATTGATAATAGTGTTCATGCATTAGTGTCCACCACCACCTAGATTAATGTGAATCATTCCTCATCACCACATCCCATGGTTGATATAAAAAATAATATATAAATAAATAATATAGTGTTTATTATATTATTATAACTATTTAATGAAAACATTAACATACCTTCTTTCCACTTTGATCATTATAAAAATAGTAATATTACTCATGTGTATGTACGACCTACTGTCTCCATGATTTTAATGTTGCTCATTTTTCATAACCATATTTCTGGAATAGATTTATAATAATTACTCTTATATCAAAATGATAATAATTTCAATATTTTTATTATAATGATGATGGAATACTCAATCCCATTACCATAGTAATCATACTTAAGTCATTCATGAAATATTAAGTGAATATCATGAAACTGTACAGTGCGAATAGAATTGATTAAGTAAATAAATATAATATGGGAATAAATAAATTAAAAATAATAATTAAATTAATAAATTTTCCGATTAAATTTAATAATTAACACAGGTTTTATTTTCACGAAGATAATATATGTATATGAAGATTTGAACATGAAGTAATTGATGTAGTCTCAATATTCCATCATTGATGCATATTTTAAATAAGTGGATATGAATTATTTTAGTGGATGTATATCTTTTAAATTTTATGTATTGTATCATTAATTATTAATGCATCATTTTATGTTAGGTTATAATTAATTTTTATTCATTAATGAGATTTGATTTGAATGTTACCAAATAAGTAATGGGTTTATGTTATAATATCTATTATTTTCATGATTTTTTATGTTAATGGTTTCTTTGGAGGAAATCATATGAATTTTTATTGTAACACATCTATATTATAATGTTATGGTTATGAATGTGGGTAATATATTTTGTTTCCATTTCCTCTATCTTTTTATAAATAAATTTCAAATAAATATTTCAAATATAATACTATTATTGTATCTTATTTTAGACCATACGTCCTTTTAATGGAACTCTACATTCTTAGTAAAAATATTTTATAATATGTTTTCATTATTATATATTAATTAATAAAGATGTTTCTGAAAAATATTAACTATAATTACAAATTTTCCTTCGTGGATTAATTCTATATTTTTCCAAAAAAATTACTTTTTGACTTTTTTTTTGGAAAAAGTGTGGAAGCAACATTTTATTTTAATATATATGACATGAATGGGATTTTCTATAATCATGAATAGTAAATGATTTTGTGAATCCATTAAAATATTCCATGTTTTTGTTAAATTAAAATTACTTCTATAATATTTTAGAAATTATAATATTTTAATTATGTTATTTATAAGTGAAAAGGATATTATACTCAATAAATATTCTATATGTTTTTTTAATGATGGTATTTCCAGTGATAAAATCCCTTAATGAAAAAAATTTATTCTCCATTATGTATATATATCTATATCCTTATCACTTCATTTCATGGGTTATTGAATAATTATATTCATTTATCAAATTCCTTATAATGGAAATATCATTTTATTACAACATATAGGATGATTATGAAAACATTTTCATTCAAGGGATTTTTTTTTTATTCATTATGATTGATATATTTATTTGGATCCAAGAATATTGAATATTTCATTATGGGTGACCCCATATAACACTTCAATTAATTGGTTATTTTTTTCCTCATTAGATTTTATCAATCAGATTAGGAAGTACACTTAATCCATTAAGGGATTTTGTCCACTATGTCATATTGTCTAGGATGTTATCATTGTCTTATGATTATTTCATGTTAATTGTATTTTCCACATTTAATATTTACCATGATATTATTCTACCATATTCATTATATTATTTTCCTTGTTTTTACTCATTATCCCTCCCTTTTATAAATTTTCGTTATACCTTGGACTCACACATCATGTTTCCTTACCATGTTTCTTTACATAATGGGATTCTATCTCACAAATTTTTTTTATAAATATTCAAGGATATACTATGTTGTTTTAGTAGATCAATGATATTTAGGATCCCAGTAATGAGATTAAAAATTATGATGCTAAAATTTTGTTTTATTGATGTTTTTTTAACATATTCTTTCAAAGTCAGTAGGCCTCGTGATCACTGGGTTATAATTAATTGATATTTATGTAAAAAAATACTATAAAAATAAGTTTAAAAGGATCGGGTTATAATAAAAGGGTTATTTAATTACTATATATATTTTTAAAAAAAAATTGAGTGACCATATATTAGGAAATGATATGGTTGGCCACAATGTATTGATTTTGATATGAAAGATTGGGGGATTGATCCATTGATGTGACCACCTAAGCATTGTGTGATCATGGAATATTATAAAATACTCTATGTGAATGAAATTATTAAATCAATTATAGAACATAATGATGTATTGGTATGAAATCCACATTATTGAGGGATTATCCTCTATTATCCCCCAAATTACATTATTCTAATCACCTAAGATATTTTGTTTAGTAACCAATAAATAAAAGACCAATTCAAATCTAGGGATGAGATTATTGTACCTTACCTTATTACTTTTATATCTCTTATTGTAAAAAAAATTGGGGAAGAAAATGTGTCCTTATTGGACAAAAAAGGTAGTCCCTATGACATCTAAGATGATCTTTGAACCCTACATCATTTTTTATCAGAATACAAGAGTTTCCATCAATGTAAATATTCATTTTCTAGAATTTTTCATGGATAAATAAAACTATATCATTATAGGGTTCGTATTCCAAAAGGGATAGTTATTGAGTAGATTGTGAAGATAAAATTTATTCTAGTTTATATCAATTAATCTTCATTTTCTATGTAAAATTGGTATTGAATTACATCATGAGGATGAACTATAATTCTATCATAACAACGTAAATACGATAACAGAGAAGTACATAAGAGGACCCATATGAGAGAACATGTGGATCTATTGAGTTTTCAGATAATTACATATATTTTTCAACACAAATATTATTATATTCTATTATTTTAAATTTATATTTATGAAATTTCAACCTCTAATAATATTTATTGAGATAATATATGCTATTTTCCTTTCTGGCATCATTCATCTACAAAATAAGTCACCAATAACATTCTCATCATTCACTACCACGAGGATAAATGTTTTCCCATATATATAGAATAATAATGCTAGGCTAAAAACAATATATTATAGGATCCAATAATTTATTCAAATAATCCTATTATTATTAAATAGTTTATCCTCTTTCGTTAATATCCAAAATTGAAAATATATTCCAATATGGTTTATGATGACACAAAAAATATAGATGTGGTCCTTAAATGACCAATGAACTATCAAAGGAATCATGATGGGGTCTATTATGTATCATCCTTGTACTTTTAGGATAATCTAAAATTCCTTTACGATAGATTTCAATACCTTCAAATTTTCTTGATGTTGTTTCTTGAGTGAATATTATGGGATTGATCATAATGTTGTGTGAAATAATCTTAGAGAAGAAAATTCCATATTTGAGAAATGAGTTTAAATTTACCTGAATGAATACCTAGACGATTCATGTTAAAGTAGGAAATGATGAAGAGGGTCCTAAAAATGATAAGTATCATGGTCCAGAAAGTTGAATAATTATCTCTGATAATGAAGTGAATCACTATATAGAAATATATCCCTTTTGGTTTGCTAATGGTTATATATTATTTATCCTATGGAGACTTTCAGTTTTAGTTATTTATTTAATCCATATTCACATCTGTGGGGGGTTGAAAAATATTTATCAACTCAATTATAAATTCCATGATTATTAGAAATTGTATTATTTTGAAAAATTAATGTCTAAATAACAAAAATACTATAGAACATCGCTTTAAATTCATCTTATTGAATGGAACAATATTATAGATAAATTTCAGGTAATGTTAATTATAAATGAAATTCAAATTGATTAACTAGTTATCTTTAGGTTACACAGTTTCATCACGAGTTTAATGAATTAACATTACAATATATTTATTAAACCACAATGATTATTAGACATCCCTAAATATTTAATGGGAATCTTAGGGATATTATCCTAGAATTTACATATCACACCATGAATGTATTCTAGAATTCTATTTTTAATGGTTATGCATTTCTTTTTTTATTTTTTGGTTATGTAGATATAATTTAATATTTTCATTACCCGTCCCCCAGGGCCCGTGTCGTAACTACCCCAAGCCCACCTTCCATAGGCCCGGGGCTGGCGACTAGCACCAAAGTCGTAAATCCCGAAAACTGGGAAGGCATTGCCATTATAACAGAAAAAACACAAAAGGAGTACAAGATGAAGAAAACACTAAGTAAAAAATGTATGTAGAAGAAGTGTGGGAATGTACAAGGGGCCAGAAATACAAGCCTAACTTGAATGTACAACTGAAATGAATGTAAAACTAAAAAAGGGACAAACATCTGAAAGGTAGAAGCAGCTATAGGATCGTCGTCCGGAGTTCCTACATGATGGGTAGGTACAGATTTCCTCCTCTACACTCCACGTCTATCAGTCCGCTCTGTGTACCGTCACGCCGTGTGGTCCACCTCCAGGTATAGTCCATTCTTGGCTTGCTCTTGGCCCCAGTCAGCATTGTCCGTCGTCTGCATTCAATACAATGTGCTACGGGCATAGCCCGTGCAGGGGTGAGTATAACGATACTCAGTAGGGACCCTGAGACCCTCAAGGCCTCAAAAAATCCAACCAAGATAAACCAAAAAATATGATTTCAACAGAAAACCATTACTTAGGTATATGTCCATACATATACCTAAGTTATCAATTAACACATCTCAATCATGAGGAAAACACAAAGGTCATTAACTCAGCTCAAACCAGAATTTTTATTATTGAAACCATGACTACTGGAGAACTCCTCCTCTATTGAGTACAATTTCTCTGTCATGACACCGATGCACTTCTCATTAACCTTATTCTACTGAGTTACTTATACTATTGAGTACCACGGTTCTGCTGCCAACTACCAGGTGCTCCTCCCGGTGTGAGTATACCGCCAAATATTGGGCGCTCCCCCTAATAGCCTATAGAGTAACTCCTCATGTCGAGTACTGCGGGTCTACTGCCAACTACCAGGCCCTCCATCTGTCGTGGGTCTGCCACCAAATATCGGGCTCTCCATCCACTAAGCTAGACAAATCACTCTGAGTCGAATCGGTCAAGCATTCATCAACTCTACAGCTACGAGGTCTCCACACTTTGTTCGATCGTCTCCTAGAGGATCCGCTCCATGAGCTACTGGTCAATACACCATGTGTCACGAAGTCTCAAATTGAAGTATCTCAAAGGACCACTATGTCATAGGGGTCTTAACGCAATAGACGGTGCATCAATTGGATGCCTGGTCTGTGAGTTATAAGCCATTTAGTCCCGAGGGCCTGGTTGGATTCATGTACGAACCAACCTGACCGTGACTCAAGTATACCCCGATCTCTAGTGGGGTATACTCAAATGGATAGTTATGCTCCAAGATTACCAGTGTTGCTAAAGGTTTTTCAAACGGATGTTTGGTGCCAAAGATATGACCCAAGAAGGTAATGGGTCAGTAATGGGCCCAAGTCTGGTCCTACCCGGTCGGACCGACTCAGCCCAACCCAGTCTAGGATGGCCCAGTCTAGGTCGACGCGGTCAGACTCGTTGGGTCTGAACCAGGACATTGGGTGGGTCAACCCGCATTGTTTTGACCCAGTCCGCTGGGCCCAGCACAGAGGACCGTGAGGGCGGTTCGACTTGGTAGTTTCCACGTAAGATGCTCGGTGACTTGGCCAGGGAAATCGGGCTGGTTCAGCCTGCGACACCACGAGGGACACCGCGGGTCAGCTCAGGTGGCCAGTGGCAGGTAGGCCAGAGGGCAGGCTACACGAGGCGCGGGCAGGCCCACTGGACACATGGTAGGCTGCGGGTGCACTGGGCAGGGCGCGGGGGGCAACAGGCAAGGTGCGTGGGTGCCGCGCAGGGTGTTGGGATGCTGGTAAATGTGTCGGGGTGTCGAGAAGGCCACAGAAGGGGCTCCAGGCAATGCATGTGAGCACCGGGCAACTGCGCAGGTGCACCTGGTTGTGCGCTAGGGCGCTGTGCAGGGGCGCAGGGGTGCCGGGTAGCCGTGCGTGGGCGTCGAGTAGTGCATCGGGAAGTGGCGCGGGGGTGCCTGGAAATGGTGTGGGGGCACTGGGTGGTGGTGTGGGGGTGTCGGGCCGCGCGCCTGGGTGTCGTGTAGTAGCACGGGGCAATGCGCTACGGGGTCGGGAAGCAGCGCGAGGCGGGGTGGGGTGCGAATGCCGTAGTGTGTGGCGTTGCGCGGAGGCCACGGGGCACGGCGGGGCGTGGAGGCCACGGGGCGCAGTGGTGCCTAGAGGCCGCAGGGCATGGCGGTGCCCGAAGGCCGCGATGCACGGAGGTGGGCAGAGGCCGCAAGGTGCGGCAGTTCGCAGAGGTCACGGGTAGCGCGACCTTCGATCACCGTCTTCGTCCCCATCAACGGGTGTACCATATCCATTGTCATAAATCAAGAACATGAGAAGGGGAGAGGGTCTGGCCAAGTTCATGCGGCCCTATCCCACCTTGTTATGGTAATATCATTTGGAAACGAAGTGCTCAACAAACGATGAAGAACAGATGTTTAAACTCATATATGAATTAACTCAAAAAAATCCCATACCTCACTTGTTGTTCATCGTTGGTGATGTCGTGGGAAGCGGGCATCGTTCCATTGACATCGGAAAAGAAGAAGTCAACGATGGTGTCAGCGTTCTTCATGGATGATGCATCCCATTCCTTGTTCCAGTAGAAGAAGGATGAAGACGTCTGAGAAGATGTTGAAGATGAAATCTGGCTTTCTTTGCGTTCTTCGTTGGGAGAATTTTAATCCTCCCTAGCTCTCAAGTTTCAATGAAGGATAATTCCAACAAAATAATAATAAGTTGTCTTATTATTTTATTGTTGGCATGAAAATTCAAAAAAGGAGAAGATACTATCCTTAATAAATTCACACCAGTTGGAAAAATTAATTGGCACGCACTTTGACACAATTAATTGGAATGAGCATTGGCATAATTAATTGGCATGTGCGTTGGCACAATTAATTATGAGCAGGAAGTCAGAGTCTCTACCTCATTAATGAGGGAGAGTGTAGAGGTTTCATCCTCCAGCATTAATAGGGTCGGGTGGCCTCTTGTGGTCCCCACCACATTTAACTTCACGTGGGAGGATGCATTATGGTGGACCCCACCACCATAACCTCTCATGGGAGATTAGGGTGTGGCAGTCCCACCACCAACTCCCAGGTGGAGGTTCCAACTACCCTCACTCACATGGTGACTGAAATACAATAAAGTGGGGCTACAATTTATTTTAGTGTATTATTTTATAAAAATCCAAAAACTAACTTTTATTATCGTTGGAACACAACTGCGGTGAAGGTATCACTAATAAATCACAGACGATACGAGTTCAACAGTTCCCTTATATTTCAATACCGATCACCAGTTCAAAAGATATAAAATCTCACTCACAAGTTTACTAAACATACCGAAAAAACGTCAGAAATTGATTTTGGGCACACCGGGCCTCGGAATCTAGCGTCGTAAATATTAACAGGCTCGTAAAAATCTAAAGAATTTTTTAAAAAAAATTCCACAGAATTCTGGGTCATTACATTCTCCCCACCTCAGGGATTTACGTCCCTAAAAGCTACAACTCACACTAAGGGAACAAATGGGGGTACAGAGCATGCATCTGAGCCTCTCGCTCCCATGTGCTCTCCTGGAGGTTCCCGTGATGCCAACAAATGCACACTAGAGGAATCGACTGTCCACGTAGGACCCACTCCTGTCGATACTCAATCTCCACTGGAACCTCCGTGAAAGTCACCCCATCATCAATGTCTATCTCTCCTTGGTTGATGACGTGGGTCGGGTCATGTATGTATCTCCTCAGCTGGGATACATGGAAGAAGTCGTGCACCTGGTTCAACTGAGGTAGAAGAGCCAAGTGGTAAGCCACCTTGCCTACTCTTCTGAGGACCTGGAACGGTCTGATGAATCTTGGACATAGTTTGTCGCCTCAGCCAAATCTCCATAGACCTCATCGAGGTGAGACCCGTAAGAAGACATGGTCACCATCCTCAAACTCCAGAGGTCTCCGTCTCCTGTCAGTATGCGACTTCTACCTACTCTGTGCAGTCTCCATCCGCTCCTAGATGATCTGCACCTTCTCCATGGTAGCCCATACCATATCTGGTCCCACTAGTGCTGACTCCCCTGGGTAGGGGTGTCCATGGGTCGGGGTGGGTCGGGTTGGAGATTTTTTTGGACCTGACCCAAGCAAAAAATATCGGGCCAGGTTGAGTCGGGTCTAAGGATTTTTTTGGGACCCAACCTGACCCAACTCGTCTATATCGAGTTGGGTTGGTCAGGTTGATCAGGTTATAAAAAAAACACTGCTCCTCCTGGATAAATTACCCACACATCTCCCACTTGTGTGCTTCATCTTCTTTTCCGTGAAAGGAGGATCTCGACGACCAATTGGAATAAAAACTGCTCCTCCTGGATAAATTACCCACACATCTCCCACTTGTGTGCTTCATCTTCTTTTCCGTGAAAGGAGGATCTCGACGACCAATTGGAATAAAAATTGGCAGTCGGCCGACAACATGATCGTTCATGGGTGGGGTTCCCATATCTCTCCCTCTTATGGGTACTACGGAAAATCTTGAAACCCGCAATCCCAAATTTAGACAACTCCCTCAATCCCCAATCCGCTCCTCAGGCATCATGCTTCGAACCAAGTCATCTACTTCAATCGGTGACCTCAAACAAAATGGAAATACTTCAGACAACAGTATTCAATGATGGAATATGCATGACTCACTGGTTGCGGCTCAGATCTAAGATTAAGCTATGGGGTGAGCTTGAAAATTCATCACGATAGTTCATCGGTTCGGTCTATCGTCTTCCCCAGTGGCATATGATCGTTTCTCCCCTGGTGGTCTGTCATCGGATCATGGGCAGGAGGAGGAGAGGGTTCAACTTATATATAGTTCACCAATTTTTGAATCGCAGTGGCGAACTCCTCAGATCTTCTTCGGCATCAGGTTCTTCATCTTCGGTGAGGTCTTCATGGTGGTCAGCCCTTTCTTAGATATGGTGGAACTTGGTTTAGTGGGATTCATCTTCTTCTTCCAGATTGGCATTCAGATTTCATGGAATGCCATGATCATCTTCTTCTATATCTAGTAAACGACAGCCATCACGGTGGAGGCTCAGCGATGCGGTGGATCTCGGTAGTACTGGTAGATCTCAGTGGAGGAAAATTATGTTGAGTTCATCGATCGTGTTGGGGGTCAAGATCGTGAGCAGGAGGTGTAGATACCAAATGGTGATGATGAAAACTGGTTAAGTAGAGTTCGGAAGATCTGTGAGTGTGGCTACCGCGGGAGGCACAGCCGTAGTCTATCGGGTTGGTTGTGTCAGGTTGGATCTTTTTTTTCCAACATGTGACCCAACCCCACCCGACCACAGGTCAACCCAAAATGACCTGACTTGTGTATATAAATTTTTTAACCCGACCCAACCCAGTTGAGTCGGGTCGGGTCAGACGGGTTGGGTCGGGTTTAGACACCCCTACCCCAGGGTCTCTCCAGCACAGTGGTGATTAGCAAGGTCATCTATACAAAGCCTCAAAAGGTTCCATACTGATGGTGGAATGATATCTATTGTTGTAGGTAAACTCCACCAAAGGTAGGTGATCCTCCCAGCTATGATCGAAGTCGAGGACACATGTACAGAGCATGTCCTCAAGGGTCTGAATGGTCTTCTCAGTTTGACCATCTGTTGGAGGATGGAAGGAGGTGCTTAAGCGAAGCTGTGTCTCGAAAGCCTCCTACAACCCCTTCTATAGCCGGGAAGTTAATCGTGTGTCACGGTCAGAGACTATAGATGTAGTTACTCCCTTAAAACTCTCAATCTTGTGCACATAAAGTTGTCCCAAGCTCTCTACAGAGCCCTGCTCTATGATTGGTAGGATGTGGGCCAACCTGGTGAGTCGGTCGACGATCACCCAATTTGAGTCGTGAATCCTGGATGTGCGTGGAAGACCCTTCATGAAGTCCATGGATATGCCATCCCACTTCCACTCTATGACCTATAAGGGATGAACCAAGCCTACTTCTACCTGGTGTTCTGCCTTCACATGCTAACATGTAAGGCCCCATGAGACAAACACCGCTACTGCCTTCTTTATACCTGGCCACCAAGGCTGTCGTCGAAGGTCTTGGTACATCTTCGCCACTCCTGGATGTACCGCTAAAGGAGAAGTGTGGAAATCCCTCAACACTTCCTCCTGATGTGAAACTGGTATCATGGTACATCCTCTGAAAAGGATGACGTGCTCCCTGACTTCATAAAATCCATCAGGTGCCTGCCTATCCGAGTACGTCGCGCCTCACAGTTAGCGTACCCAAGCTACGCCCCCTTGACTCGCTGAAGAAGTGGGGGAGTGACTTTAAGAGACTGTAGATAGGATACTCCAACTCTATCCACAAAGGATATCTGCAATGCGACTAGCTACTCTATCTTCTCTACTAGTAGTTGTATACCAGACCTCCTACTGAGCGCATCTGCAACAACGTTCCCTTTCCCAGGAGTATAGACTATCTTGAAGTCATAGTCCTGGAGGAACACAATCCATCACCACTGTCTCAGGATCGGGTCCTTCTAAAATATGATATACCTGAGACTCTTGTGATCAGAGTACATGGTAAAATGTTCACCCATTAGATAGTTCTGCCACATCTTTAAGGCGTAGACCACTATAGCTAACTCCAGGTCATGGGTAGCATAGTTATTCTCATGTTGTCTCAGTTGCCGAGAACCATATGGGATCACTGCTCGCTCTTACATTAGGACACACTCGAGTTTGGTCTCTGATGCATAATAGTAAACTACATACCCTATGCACTCCACTGGAAGCCTCAAATTCTGGGCACTAGTCAGCCTCTGCCTCAGATCTTGAAAGCTCTGTTGGCATCTCTCTGACTACAAGAAGGGTTTCCAATTCTTTGTCAAGGCTGACAGTTGTGCTCCCACTCTAGAGAAGTTTGGAATGAATCTCCGATAGCACCCAGCCAAGACCTGGAAAATCCAGACCTCAGTCACACTTCTGGATGGATCCTAAGCAAGTACCGCTTCAATCTTCGCTAGATCTACTGCTATTCCAACCTCCGAGATGACGTGTCCCAAGAATTGAACCTCTCGAATTCAAAACTGGAACTTCAAGAGCTTAATATAAATCAGGTGATCTCGGAGTGTGTCCAATTCTACCTGCAAATGGTAGGCATGCTCTTCGTCGATAGTCTAGTAGATCAAATTGTTGTCAGTTAAGACATTGAAAAAGCGATCAAGGTATGGTTGGAAGATCCTGTTCATGAGACTCATTAACACTACTGGACCATTGGTTACGCCGAAATGCATAAATAAGAACTCTTCATGGCCATATTGACATCTGAAAGCCATCTTCTTCACATTCTCATCTCAAAATCTGATGTTGTGATAGCCTGATCAGAGGTTTATCTTCGAGAACCATTGAGCTCCCTTGAGCTAATCAAAGTGGTCGTCAATCCTCGGGATTGGGTACTAGTTATTCATGGTCACCTGGTTCAGGAGAAGGTAGTCGACAAAGAGCCTCAAGCTCCTGTATACATTTTTGGTGAACAAAATCAAGGTTTCCCAGGGAGAAACAGTAGGTCAGATGAATCTCTTATTCTACAAGTCCTCAAATTGTACACGCAGCTCGCATAGCTCAGCGGGATCCATCTGATATGATGGAGTAGATATCATTATCATCCCCAGGTATAGGTCAATGTAGATTTCCACCTCTCTACAAGGAGGTAGTCCTGGAACATCATCAGTTAAAACATATGCGTAATGGTCCACCACTATAGGATAAGTCAGACTCTCTGCATCAACTACTCTGAGGGTAAGGAAATACAACTGATGAGTGATCGAATGCACCCTCCTCCGAGTAATTCCATCATGTGTTTCAAAGGTTCCCTTCTCACTGGTGATGGTAAACATGTTCCCATCCGTGCGGAAACACAAAAATTTGCACATAATACAGTCGATCTGAGCATGGATTGTAGATAACCAGTCCATACCCAAGATAATGCCTTAAGGCCCTGACGCCACTATGAGGAGATCCCAGCCAAATATCTCGCCTCCTAGAGTAAGATCACACTACCGGCACCAGTGCGTAATCATCGAGTTTTCTCCTGAAGGTGTCTCTAGCCATAAGGATCAAGACAATGGCTCTTTCGGAATCTCTGAGCTCCGAACGAGGATAGTGGAAATAAATGAGTGAATGGCACCTTTGTCTATAAAAACTATAGACATGGTGGAGTAGACATAGATCATACCTCGTACAGTCTATAGAGCACCATGGTTTTAGGCCTCAGCTACATGAAGCTGAGCTCTCCCCTGTACACCCACTCCTTGCGGTAGGGGTGGACCTCCTGGTTGTGGTGGCGGTAGCACCTCGTATCGCCGTCTACTGCCAGCTATATGTCCAACTCCTTTGCCACATCCACTTCCACCCTACGGACCACCTCAATCCAATCTATGCCTCTTCCTGGGAGGTACCTCAACTATTTTTTGATCAGCAGAGTGATGGGTCAGACAATCATGAGCCATGTGACCATGACCGCTGCAAGAGTATCACTATACGCTCCTAGTATGACTGGATCTGTCTCCACACTGGGTTCCCGGCACAACTGATCATGAGTCGTGCAGTTGACCACCTTTGGGTATAGTCATCTTGGACCTCTGCATCATCTGTCTACTACCAACTGCAAAAAACTCCGCTGCAAGTCGACTACTGGTGGGTCTCGCTATTGGAGACTGCTCAGCAAGGAAACTCTCAACTATGAGGGCTCGCTCCAACACTCTCGTCTACGTCAGGATGATGTGGGAGATAACTGAAACTCTAATCTCTTGCCTGAGTCCCCTACTCAAAGGTCCAGGCCCTGAAGAATGGGTCCCATACCAAATTATTGGATAAGTGTGATAGGTCTGTGAACCTCACTGAATACTGATCTACACTCATGTTGTCATACTGCATATGAAGTAGCTCCTATATCCGCACTGGTCGAAGGGTGGCTGGTATATACTCCGCTCGGAACAGTCTCACGAAGTCATCCGATAGAACTGTCTCCTCATCATGCATCTAGACCATCTAGCTCCACTATCTTCCTGCTACTGCCTGAAGGAGGCTGGCTGCAAGGATCACCATGAAGTCTGCTGGTGTCCCTACTAGTCTGAAGACTCTCACCATAGCCTCCAGTCAATATTTAGTCGCCTGTGGTTCCATCTCTCCCTAGAAATTGGGTGGCCTCTGGTGATGGAACTCGTGCAGTGCGCTCAAGCGGCATGCATTGCCTACTGCTGGTGCTGGTGGTATCGATGGTCCAACGGGGAGTAGCACCACTGGTGCCTCCACTGGTGACTCAACTGGAAGAGGGCCATGTACTTAGGCCTAGTCACTCGGTGGGATGACAGTATATATGACTCTCTGGGATCTATATGGTCCTCCACGGGGATGCATCCTGAAAGAAACATATGTGACATGGTCAATGGACAATACCTAGTGAGCTGACCTGGTTGAGATGATTTAATGAAAATGTTGAAAACACACAAGCAATCTGTGTTTTCGTGCACTGAGTCAGAATTCAGAAGTCAGGGTCCTGGTGTATGGATACGTCGGCCACCCAGACCAACACTGGAATTCCTGAACTGAAAACCACACTTAGTACCCTAAACAATATTGATTCACATAAATGAAATATCAGAGTCATATGTTCTACAGTAGAACCAACTCCTCTGATACCAATTTTTCATGACCCGTCCCCCGGGGCCTGGGTCGTAACTACCCCAAGCCCACCTTCCTTAGGCCAGGGGATGGAATCTATCACCAAAGGCGTAAATCCCAAAAACTGGGAAGGAATTGCCTTTATAACAGAAAAAACACAAACACAGAACAAGCAGTAGAAAACACAGAGTAAAAAATCTATAGAGAAGATGTGCTAGAAAGTACAATGGGTCAAAAATACAAGTCCAACAAGAAAGTACAACTGAAAAGCATGTACAACTAAAAAAGGGACAAATAACAAAAAGATAGAAGTAGCTCCAGGATTGTCGTCCGGAGTTCCTAATTGAAGGGTAGGTACAAATGTCCTCCTCTTCACTCCCTGTCTATAGGTCTACTCCATGTACCGTCACACCGTCTGGTCCACCTCTGGGTACTGTCCAGTCCTGGTTCACTCTCGGCCTCTGTCAGTGCTTTCTGTCATCTGCATCCAACACATCGAGGTGCGGGCATAGCCCCTGTAGAGGTGAGTATAACGATTCTCATTAGGGACCCTGAGACCCTCAAGGTCTCAAAAAATCCAACAAGGAAAAACCACAATGTATGATTTCAATGGATAACCATTACTTAGGTATATACCCATACATATACCAAATTTATCACGTAACTCATCTCAATCATGAGGAAAACACAAAGGTCATTGACTCAGCTCATTCCAGGATTTTTATTATCGAAAACACAGCTGCTGGAGAACTCCTCCCCTATCGAGTACAGTGGATGTGTCGCGACACCTAGGTGCTTCTCACTAACCTTAGACTACTGAGGTACTTCTGCTGTCGAGTATCGTGGGTCTTCTACCAACTACCAAGTGCACCGTCTGCTATGGGTATGCCACCAAATACCAGGCGCTCCCCCTAATAGCCTACATAGGTAATCCTCCTATCATGGACTATGGGTCTGTTTCCAACTACCAGACTCTCCGTTCGCCATGGTTCTACCGCCAAATATCAGGCGCTTCGTCCACTGGGCTAGTCGAATCACTTCGATTCGAATCGGTCAAGCAGTCGTTAGGTTTATAGAAACTAGGTCTCTGCACTATGTACGCTCGTCTTTAGGAGGATCCGCTCCATGAGATTCTGGACAATACTCCATGTGTCATGAAGTCTCACATGGAAGTATGTCAAAGGAGTGACACGTTATAGGGGTCTCAACGCAATAGACGGTGCATCAATCAGACACCCGGTCTGTGAGTTATTAGCCTTTTAGTCCCAGGGGCCCGGTTGGATTCATGTACGAACCAACCCGACCATGACTCAACTATTCCATGATCTCCAGTGGAGTATACTCAAAGAGATGGCTATGCTCCAAGATTATGGGCGCTGCTGACGGTTCGTCAAAAGGACGTCTAGTTCCAAAGATATGGCCCAAGAAGGTAATGGTCAGTAATGGGCCTGGGTACGGTCTAACCCAGTTGGACCGACTCTGCCCTACCCAGTCTAGGCCGACCTCGTCTGGGTTGACCCGGTCATACTTGCTGGGTCAGACCCGGCCCATTGGGCGGGTCATCCCACTATATTTTGACCTGGTCTGCTAGGCCCGGCCCAACGGGCCGCGAGGGTGGTTCAGACTGGTAGTCGCCTCGTAGGTGACGCGTTGACTCGGCCCGGGAGACCTGGCCGGTTCAGCCTGTGACACCGCAGTGGACGCCGTGGGTCATCTCAGGCGGCCGGTGGCCGGGAGGCCAGCAGGTAGGCCGTGCAGGGCACGGGCAGGCCGGCTGGAGACCGGGTAGGTTGCGGTTGCACCGGGCAGGGTACGGGGGTGCCGGGAAGGGAACGTGGGTGCCAGGTAGGGTGCTGAGACTACGGGCAGGGCATAAGGAAAGACACAAGAGGGGCGCTAGGCAACACGCGAGGGTATCGGGAAGCGGCGTGGGGGCACGGGCCAGCGGCGCACTGGTGCCGGGAAGCGGCGCGGTGGCACCGGGCAGCGCGTGCGGGCACCGGGGAGCAGTGTGGGGCGCGGGGCAGAGTGCCAGGGCGCTGGGCAGCGGCGTGGGGCACGGTGGTGTGCGGAGGACACGAGGTGCGGTGGTGCGCGAAGGTTGTGGATAGCGCAGCCTTTGATCGTCGTCTTCATCAACGTCGACGCGTGTACCATCTCTGTCATCATCTATCAAGAACAACCAAAGGGGAGAGGGTCGGGCCGTGTTCATGTTGCCTGATCCCTCCTTGTTACGGTGATAACATTTGGAAATGAAGTGCTCAACAAACTACCAAGAACAGAGGTTTAAACTCATACATAAATTAACTCAAAAAATCCCCCTACCTCGATTGTCATTCATCATTGACGAAGTCACGAGAAGCGGGCGTCGTTCCGTTGATGTTGGAAAAGAAGAAGCCGAGGATGATGTCGGTTTTCTTCATGGATGATGATTCACTTTCCTTTTTTCGGTTTATGAAGGAAGAAGACATCCAAGGAAGAAGTCAAAGAAGAAATCATGCATTCTTCAGGTTCTTCATTGGGAGAAGTATTCTCCGTTGGGAGAATTTTAATCCTCCCAAGCTCTCAAGTTCCACCAAACAAGAATTCCAACAAAATCATAATAGTTTATCTTATTATTGAATTGTTGGAACTAAAATTCAAAAAGGATAAAGAAAATCTCCTTAATAAATTCACAAGTGTCGACGCTGTTAATTGGTTGGCGCATTGGTACACTTAATTGGCACGTGCATTGGCATAATTAATTTTGAGGAGGAGGTCAAAGGCTCTCCCTCATTAATGAGGGAGAGTGGAGAGGTTGCATCCTCCACCATTAATAGGTGTTGGGTGGCCTTTTGTGGTCCCCACCACATTTAACCTCACATGGGATGATGGGTTTGGGTGGGACCCACCACCATAACCTCTCATAGGAGGTTAGGGTGTGGCGTTCCCACCACCAACTCCCAGGAGGAGGTTCCCACTACCCGCACTCACAATGTGGCTGAAATAAAATAAAGTGTCGGTACACTTTATTTTATTATTTTATTTTATAAAAATTCAAAAACTAACTTTTATTCTCGTCGTAACGCAACTGCGGTGAAAGTCCCATTAAGCAATCACCGACGCTGCGAGTTCAACAGTGCCCTCGAATATCAATTCTAAGAACTGGTTAAAACTTATAAAATCATGCTTGCACGTTTACTAAATGTACCGAACAAAACATCATAAATTGATTCTGGGCACACCGGGCCTCGGAATCAAGTGCCGTAAATTTTTGCAGGCTCGTAAAAATCACAAGAATTTAAGAAGAAAAAAATCCACGGAATTCATGGTCTTTAAAAATATTTCCAATGGATTTTAATTGGTTCCCATATTCACATGAATGATTTCATTGATCATTATTGAATAAAATTCGTCTAATTTTTTTTTAGAAAATGGTGTGGATATTTTTCCCAAGACCATCATTGGTAGAATATAGACATTATTTTTTATGATTATTATGATTGTGTAAATGTATCATTATTTGCATCGAGTTTATATACAAATGGGGTCCAATCCAAACATGAGTTAACATGTGAATAGAGATAAAGGTTCCCAATCCACTCATATCACTTCTGTTAACATCCCTAAAAGATTAATTTTCATGGGTAATATTGATCATGCACAGATCAACCCTGTGTTTTGGTAGATATGATGTCTGATATTACACACACACATATATATATATATATATCATGTGAATGTCATCTTCCCTTGAATTTTTTTTACAAATAAATAGATATTTTTAATAGTCATAAAAATGTAAATTTACATGGAGATGCCATACATTAAGAGACATAATCAAGTTACCATCCACTTAGTTAATTATTGATTTAGTGGGATTGAAAAGGAGAAAAATTATATGTAAAAACTATTCTATAGAAAAATAAATTTTAATTCATGCCTTTTAAGGAAATTAACTTTTGATTTTTCTTCACAAATTGTTTCTCAAACTACCTTTTATATTACCCTTGTCGATATATTAGGAATCTTTGGATCTCATTATGGGATGATCATAATATGTAACTCACACCATGAAAAAATTTGTATATTTTATATAATGGTGATAATAAGATGTAATCAACAAATTCATTGGTATATAAGGAATCCAAACTGGTCATTAAATGTTATATAATTGAATATCTCTAAAAATATAAAATGAGATGCAAGTCATCAAACTGAGACATCAATTTTATATTTCTAGTGTTTTTTGTCCCCCAATTTTCATGAATTGGATTATTAAATATCAATATAATACCTCAAACATGATATATCATAAGGGGGAAAGAGTTTGGACTAGAATAAAGTTTGTTTTTAATCATTTATCCAATTGATATAACCGGCTAATGACATTCTGAAGACAATTAGAGATATATATGTGGCCATTTTCCCTTTAATATTGGTTTTCATGTTTCAAAATAATGTATATTAATTTATGATAATAAATGATATGTATTTTTAGACTATATTTATAATAATTAATCACATCAATATCAATCTCTTGATTTATTGAGAAATCATTTATGAGGTCCCAAAAATATCATTTGAGTGTTTTGGGGAATCCTGAATTGAAATCCAAATATTCAAGATCAGTATATTTTTTGTAGAATCAATGTTTTGTATATAGATCTTAGTAAAACAAATAATATATTAGAAATATAATTGGGATGATAGATACCTCCCCATCAGGTCAATATTTAGTGGAATATAAATTTTTTTCTTTTAGGATAAATTATTCTTCGTAATAGATCAGATAATTATTGATTTTAGAGATGATCCCAAAATACTATAAATTTTGAGAAAGGAATAGAATATTTAGGATGAAATTCATTTTAATATTGATCACTGTAATTTTCCAATAACATTAATTTAGTTTCATTTTTGACTTCAAATAGGATTCCATAGTAAATCATAATAACAAATTGATTGTGCGTTGTTATAAATATTTGGAATCTTCCATAAATATTAGATGGTTACCCATTTTAATTTTTTCATTATTTTACTAAGGTTTCTTAAAGGTGGTGGAAATTTATTCACGTGAATGGGGAAACTTCATTGAAGAAAAATTAAATTTTTAGGATTGTGTCAATTCTTCTATTAATGGCAGCATGCCATCCATGAGAGTCTCGACTAATTTAAGTATTTATATAGGCTCAAAATTTTAATCATTTTCCACTAGATTTAGTTTAGTTATATTTTTGACACTCATGAAGAAAAGTATAAATTTTTAATTGGAACCAAAATAACTAGAGTCATGAGTGACAAATTTATCCTTTCTAAGATGATAGAATGTGATAAATTGAATAATCTATTAAGGAATATATCGATATAAATTATACACATTATCAGTTATGACTTAATATTGTTTTATTTATTTTTGGAGAATGTAATGGAATAATAATTTTAATGGTACATAATATTTCTAGATTAAAATTCCCTTTATCCACCATTCTCTAGATAAATACATTAGTGTAAAGAATAATGACTATTGTTCCCCCAATATTAAACAATAAGGTCAGTAGTGATGGAGGTAATTTAATATCTCCACATCTTATTTTTAAATCTATATTAGTTTAAACTTATTATTTTCTATACTAGTACAATTTAACCATAGGATTTTTTGATTTCATATTGAGTATGCTTTCATCATTATATATTTAATGTTCATGACATTCTTCTCATTTTTTTCCTTCTATTTATTTTCATTTGAGAAAAATTCTTACTATTTCTTACTTAGAGGAGGGAATAAATTATAACTAAAAGGATCATGATGTTGTTTTTATATTTTATTATTATCTTAGCTTGATTCTTGTATTTTTTAATTTTTAAAATTGTATCTTCTACAAATCTACTTCCATAATAATTAAATATGATAGGCCATGGACACTCTTCCTCTTATTGTGATTCTGTAGTGAAATATAAAATCCCTCCAAGATAATTTACAATAATGAGAACTATTTATAGGTCTCCTCAGAGATTCTCTATAGGGATATCCAATAGTTTCCCATATGAGAGTTAGTGAAATTCTACCACATGATAATGAAGTCAATGTCCATGTCATTTATTTCATTGTTTTCTATTTCAGAGGTAAAAAATTCTTGAATTACTTTGTATTGAAATTAATTGATAAATTAATTTTCATTATGTATCAACTTATATATAATGCATCCGAATTTTAAATTAATTTATCATATTAACTTTTGTACCTATAATGTTTTACCACTCATCTGATATTTCTTCTTCTTTTTTCTTTAGATTATCAATTATTGGGAAGCATAAAAATGAAATATGTGTGAGCTATTTATCATAATTCATTATTCAATTTAATGTTTAGATGATTATATTTCAATATTTTGTTGAATTTGGAGTCCCATACACCCTCTTATAGTATGAATTCCCCACTATTATCTATAATTATTTCTATCCCTCTACATCCTCCATCTATGCAGCATTAAAATTGAGTAGTTCTTATGAAATTGTAACATGATATGATCCCATATAAGATGTGTTCTATATATAATGATATTATTAGTTGGCCTTACTCATATTGGTAAATGTTCCAGAGTTATCATATGATGAAATATTCAGCGGTTTTCATTTTTTCACATCTAAATTGATGTTTTTATAATTAATTGGTGATGGGAACTATTATATTTTATAAATAGAACTAATTATGATCATGTGGATTGACTGTAATTTTATTATTTGAGTGATATCCTCTTGTTTAATTGATTCTTATATAAGATTATTGATTTATAAGGACTATAAGTTATAATCAATAGGTATTTTTCATCCATTCCACTCATTATGAGGTTTTACCTATTTTATAAATCAAATTTTTACTAAGAAAAATATTCTGTTGAAGAAATATACTCATCAATTTTGTGTGGTGGGTGGGTGGTGGATTCCACCAGATCTTTCCCTATTTACGTCAACATATATGAACTCTTGTAAAACATAAGTATTTTCATTGTAAAAAAAATTATATTGACACTTCCTTTGATGTTTGGTATAATTACAATCTATCTCTACTTTAGTGTGGATGAAAATTTGATTAAATATTTATTCTTTTTCATGGAATTTAATAAAAGTTTTGTAATTAATGAAATCTTTAGGGTATACATTAGAAATATTATGTTATGAAAATAATATATTAGTAATTAAATAATAATTTACAATAGAGTAATTTGGGTCCTTAGAAATATAATAATTTGGGTCAAGCGATAGATCAAAATTTTATGTAGCTGTTCATTTACTAATGAATCATTTTGATTTAAATCCTTATATGGGTCTGGATTTCTTTTTTTGATTATGGTTCTTCCATAAGGAAAATGATGGAGTATTTTTATATAATTTGTTCATTAATTAACATTTTATATCATCTTCAAAGGTGACTTTGATGGATGTGAGTTATGTATAATTAGTGTAATGGTCCATGAAGATACTTTTTTGGGGAATTCCTAGATTCCAGATAACACCATGTTCATCCTTAAGGGGTCTGAAAATTCACCCAGTTACATGGGATGGTGTCTCGACTATGTTGCAGAAAATATAATTATACGTTTCATTATTATTTTTTTGTGATTTTGTGGGTGAATGATTATAGAAAACCATCAATATCCATATAGATTGATCAATTCCTAAATTTACATTATATCAATTGGAAATTTATTTTTTTTTCATTTTAACATATATTATAGTATTAGCCATGTGATGGAAAATAATTAACTTACCATTATAAAGAAAATATTCAATTCAGAGGGTCAAGATTTTGTATGTTGTTTTTTATAATTGTATTTCTACCTAGTATAAATTTTTATAATGTTGATTTAACTATATATCGACTAATATATCCCTCCATGATTCGAGTTGATGATGTTATAGGACCACATATTAGGATGTCCCTATTTAAAATTGAGGAAACCCAAATACAACTCTATGAATTATACGCAGATATTGATTCTTACAAATAGATACTATTTAATTAAAAGTTCTTGGAGTTTATTTTTTCCATTTTAACAATATTATTTTAATTTGTCATTCATTTTTTACAAATATTGGTTCTATCCCATAGGGGGATCATTCATGTCAACATAGAAATAATTTTCATCTAGTACTAAGAGGTGGCTAACATCCCTCTTTCCATCTGGATTTGAGGTGATTGATTGTTTCCCACCAGTTATAACAAAGATATAGTTCATAGTCCTATTTAAGTATTTATAAAACAATATAGTGTTGGATGTAAAATTTATATAACATGATGTATATTTTTTCTCACTAAAAATTTACAAATTTAATTTCAAAAAAACATTTCTCTCCTCTTAAATGGATTTTTGATCTATTTCGATCGAAAATTATATTTTCCAATAATCACATTAAATGATGTGGGGACATTATAAATTATTTGAACTAGACCTTGGATTTTAGGACCAAATTTAGATATATAGGATTTTCATATCTTTTCTCATTAATTAATATCAATATTTCATTTCTAATTGACTACGATGTTCTTCGTGCCATGAACATTTGGGTTTTAGGTTTCTCTTAGTATGAGAGTTTATTTTAGATGGATATGACATGGATCTATATATTTGGTAGACAAGATGTATAAATTTTATGATTAAATTCACCATAATTAGAATATACTGAATTTACAAGGTGGATTAATCCCCATTTTTTCTTATGCATTGGAACAAAACTCTATTATCTTTCATATCATCATAGAGAGAACATTCATATTTTTCAGGATCATGTTCTCTATCATATGGATGACCACAACTTCATCCTCCATAGGGACTGAATCTATGTTTGAAAAATATTTGGGAACTATCATGAGAACGAATTTTTATTTAGTTACTTTTTTATATCAGGAGTAGGACCGTCATGAAAATAAATTTTCTAATACATAAAATTTTATTAGTAATCACATGATTTTTGTGAGGCCTCTTGTATGGGTGTTCAAGAAATAAAAAAAAATTATTTATTATAATATTGTGGACCTATAAAGTAGTTCTTCAATACTCATATAAATTAATGGTCAAATGGGATTTCAATCAGCACTCAACACTTTAAAATCATAGGCTTCTTGGTCAAAGGGATTTTAAATTTTTTCTGTGGAACTTTTTCATAGGGAAAAAACGTGGTGGTATTTTTACTAGTAGGGATGTATAAATAATTTAGAGTCTTTATGGATAAATATCCCATGTGTCCCTTATTTCTAGATTCTCATGACTAAGAATTTAATGATAGGACCTTATACACTCCTTTTTGAGAAACTATACATAAAGTAAAACTAAATGAACTTGTTAAATGGGAGCCCCTCATGGGGGATATGAAATATTAGTTCAGATAGAAGAGATATCATCCATGGAAAATTATTGGTTTATGAGTTTGGAATTTCTATTCTCCAGGAGTGGATCCCAAAAAAGGTTAATGTATTGTTGAGTTCTACATGTTACATACATTGATGTTTTGGATATAATTTTTTGTGGTGATTATATTATTAATTTTTATAAAATCAATCTCAAGAACTATCACATTACTATTATATATGTATTCCCTATCTAAGGAGTTGAATACCTATTTTTGGATAAATTCCTTTAGATATAAATTAAAACATTATTTTGGTTCAATATAATCCATTACTATTAAATTGGAAATTTTGTGTTCTACTAACTGGTGAGGCATATAAACATCAGTTGACATGAGGTTGAATCCAATATGGATTGAAAACCAGATGCATTATTGAATACTTATAATGAATTCATTTTGTTTATGAAAGGAAATATATTAAGTGTATAAAGATTAAAGTAAAATTATTTTGAATTATCTTAAGTAAAAATGTGTGATATATTTTTCAGTTTAACTTGTAATTTATTTTACTTTGACGTTATTTTTTCATTTATATATTTTCTCATCCATGAACATATTTGTTTAGGAAAAAACTTCCAAGGAAAAATTACATTAGAATAAATTTTGATTATTTTAATATAACACATTAAAATCTATAGGATAAAACCACATCTCATCCATCGGGGGATCATTTTTCTACCCCTGGAATCCCTAATATGTGTAATTAATATTTGTAAAATCGATCCTAGTAACAATAGTTGTATCATTTTTTCATGAAATAGATTGAATAATATCACATATTCACATAAAATGCATTATGATTGAGTGGTTATCTATTAACATTCCTCGCTATTTAATATAATTACACTATAGTTTAATGATTTAAATTTGTGGAATCTAGAATTTACTTACATCTTGGGAGTAATTTGATGTTATTGTGTTGGTATTGGGAACATAAAATAAAATTCCAATGTATCTTTTTGAATTGAATTAGAAACCACAGATATTAGAACATTTTAATGTGTAATTTCATTAATTTTAATTTCATTCAAGAAAGACCAGTGTGATTCCAGTAATGTTTTTGGAAAAATGAAAAATTATATGGATTTTAAGGTTATTTATCCAATACTATCAAATTTATAGTTTATGGATATAGGACAATGATTAATTTTGAGAATTTTAATTCCATCTAGAATAAAATACTTTGTTTGAGTACCTATAAATTATTTTTAATGGAATTAAGAATGTGTTACAATTTTGGTTTTATCAACTTGATGATTCATATTATTTTTTGTTTTATAATACACCAAATTAAATTAATGTATATTTTTCTGGATCATTGATTAGATGAAATATTTGTATCCAAATGCATTGAAGCTATATAGACAGATTTAGAGAATAAAAAATGTGTGTCATAGTTTGGATAATTTTTCCATAGTTTTATAAATATTTGGACACTGATTATCAAGGGAATGAATGAGTGATTATACTTTGTGGACCTTGATAGTTAATAAATTAATTAAGGTGACATTTTCTAGAAAATTAACTTTTAAAAATAAATGGAATCCACTATTAAAATGGATCACATAGACCTAAAAGATGACATAGTGATGTAAAATATTTAGTTCTTGGACATGTCATTGGTGAAGATGGTTTTTTCAAATTTAAACATGAAGAAATGGAACAAATATGGTCATTTGGAACATTAAAATGGGTAGATTATACATTAGAGTGACCTTTCATGAAGATAGACATAATATATCTAATCATGTTTAATTATAGAAAATTTTACATATGTAGTCAATTATTTCACCGTTCCCTCTTTTCTTAATAACATCTGGGAACTATTTTGTCATGTAGGGATCATAAATTGTTGTTATGTATATGGTTTGATACAAAATATGATTTATGTGGTGGAATACCTCTATGAAGAAGCTACATGAGATAATTAAGGGAATATACAAAGGCTGATGTGGACCAAGTTTAATGTCATGAATTTTAATACTACCTAATGTAATTATTCATTGAATACCTTTAAATTAATGACTTATTAATAAACTTTTTGATTTCTCAATGAATATGATACTAAAATCACAATGGTTTATCACAATGTCAACTAAGAATTTTATTTTATATAAATACCCATAATAATCAAATTAATGAATTGTGAGGTGGTAGATATCATAAAAGTTTGGACACATTATATAAATATTACATTTAGAACACAAATTATAGGGTTTCCCTAATAAATACTAAAGGTAGAAATATCTATCACTACATCAAGGAAATAAATATAATTATTATTTTTACCCACAAAATAGTGACCAATCACAAAGTTCATACATAGGACATGATTTTTCTTCATTTTACAGAACAATTGATTATGTATTATATATTGATTTTTCATTATTATATTTCAACATTCTTTGAAAAATGTATATCAATTTTCATAGTTTCTTTAATTTCTCGACAACCCTCCTAAATTAATGTTCAAACCAGGTTCCCACATAAACAATCACAAAATCCGGGTTGTGATGAATTTAAACCATCATAGATATCCATCATCTATATACTATGAAAATCATGCCAAAGCATTTATTAAATTTCCTATGATAAATAACATATACATGGTTTCATGTTTAACATAGGCTCCCCACAAAAGTAGTGATATTCTCCTTTAGAATAATAAATTAATCTATATATTTTATATTTATCTATTAGTCATACCATGGTTTGATAAAAAATTCCTAAATATATAGTTATGTAAGATCCTTTTGGGCCCCTATGACCACATTTCCTATTATTGTATGCGTCATTGCATCTGTATCATCCATATAAGTATAAAATTTCATAGAGAAAACATATCACATTAAATCAATAATAATTATAGTAAGAATAATATCTTGATAAATTTTAAATGATTTATTTATCCAAAAACTATATAATTATATGATGTTTAAATTTTATATGAATTACATTTATGAAAATTTTAATTCTTTATTAATATTTATTTTAATTTTAGTTGCAACGAGAAAGTAAATATTAGTTATTAATAAAAAATCTACCCATAAATATGCGATATTTATCTATATAAATTTATAAAGGAAATAAAAGTGAATGGAAAAACTAAATGCTCCACTCTTATGAGAATACAATAAATAATATTATATTTATAATTTTTTTCATAAAAATTAGAAGAATAAATCATAGAGAATAAATAATATGAAAAAATTATGAATTTTAGGGAATACTGATGGATACTAAATGCTAGTTTCCATACATAGTGTGTTAGGAATTTACTTTACATATACACTTCTACCCTCATAAGGTACCTGCTAAAAAATGATATGAGACATGATGGTTTAATCTTTGTTTCATTAATAGAAAAACCATTCTTATTTTCACGTAAATATTTTATTCTTCCTCTAAAATCCATGCACCTATATAACATTTTACATAATTTCATATGAAAATTTATAAAATACATTTTACGAATCGTCTAAAATTTTTTGTCATTATAATCTCATTAATTTTCAGTTTATCATTTATAAAAATCATCATCAAGAATCCTTGTGGAGTATATCTATGTAATAATACCATATATATTTAATATTAATAAATAAATTATACACCATGATTTTTTTCTTCTTACTATTTCATGGTTAGTGTCTTCTAATGTTCATATATTCCACATTATTTTTCACTTATTGAATGAAATATAATATCATTTTGTTAACACTCCAATGTTTATAATCATTTTATTTCTTCCGTAGTCATATCACATGATGATGTGAAATATATTAATGATTAATAACAGATTTTGGATATAAAAAATTAAATATGGAATAAATTATAAAGTTTAATATTAGTTGAAATCTGAGAAGTTTTTATATTTTATAATGAAAGAAATTATTTATTTCCTTAGTTATATTTACTTCATGAAATGGAGCTTATTAAATATAAATTTTTGGACATCATTTCATTATGAGAAGATCATCATATATTATTGAATACTATATTTGAATTTATTCTAATTATTATCTAAAAGTAGGTGGTTCTAGCACACCATTGTGAATTATATCCCCTAATAAATAGTGATGTTGTTAATGTGGCTAGTGGATACCATTAGTGGAAATAAATAGGTGGTTTTTTTGGATGTAACATAATATATATTAAAAATAGTGGAGGTAAAAAGAATGGATAGTGAGGTAATAACATCTTCTGGTTTTTATATCTATCAATTTTTATTCTACTATTCGTCGACATTGGAATTTGATTTCTTTATTTCCCACATATTATTCTCATGAATATGTCCCATGAAATATATCAGTTGTACTGAAGTCGTTATCATTGATGAATCAGTGAAATTAATGTTAAAAATATGAAAAAAAAAATTGGAATTTTTTCAAATACCCATATGTGGTAGTAGAAATATTATGTGGTTTGTTATAATTTCTTCAAAATGGAATTGTTATCCAATAAACTCATTATGGATTTAAAAAATGTATAGGGGAAACAACACCATTAAATTGAATATTCTAGCCATTCATCCAATAGTGAACCACATTATAATTTAAATAATCACTATTTTTTTACTATCTAATCACTATTACATTGTTATAGCTGATAAAAACATGAACTATGGATGGGTGGATGTTGACATGTTCTGGTAATCAAAAAAAACAATAAAGAATTATAGAATTGTAAATTTGGAATATGAATGGTTATAAGTTAGATGAAAGATATAAAATTGTTTTTTTTTATTAAATTATGTCATGAGACAATATGGTTTGAAAAATATTGTAATATAATGGGGGAAATTGAATTTCCCTCTAAAAAATTGTAATATTTTCCTTACAGAAAACCATTAACTACATGGATCCATCGGTCTGGCTCTAAATCCAAATGATTTTACATAGAATAAAAATTATATTCCATTTTTACAATTTTATTATGTTGTTCTCTCAGATGTTATGTAATAAAATCATTCATTTATTTATTATGTTAATATTTAAAATTTCATCTATATATATATTTAATGTGATGTAAATATTATATGCTTTAGTTTTAATGATATTAAAAACTTTTTATAAATTTTCATACCATGTATTTCTTTTCAATTTCAATATAATCAGATTTTATTTCATTTAACCATTAATTAAGTTTCACATGGAGTTCTATGCTCATATTTTGTGGTAAATTTTAGTATATATATATATATAGTTTTATGGGTTACGATTAAAATAAGGATTTTCTTGATTGTATTTCCATGGGTAGAGGGAAATTAGGTTAGAACATTCTATTTTATTGAGCGTAATTCCTTAAATCAAGAAGTGGGAATTTTCTACATATTATATTGTTGTTAATAAAATAGGGATTATTAACATCACATTATTTTAATCATTTACATTGATAGGTTTTATGTACCTTATATATGTAATGAATTTATAGATGTGTATATATATTTTTCTTATATTTGTGTGTCAGTAATCAAAACCACAATATGTGTAAAAAGATACAAATTATTATAGTCTGAGATTAAGAATTATGTATATAAAATATAATTTCAATATATGAATTTCCATACTTATATATTTGATTTAGATGAGGTTTTATAATTTCATAGTATGTAACAATTAATAATGATATAAATATGATTCATTTACAAATAGTGGGTCTATGGGGACCCAATAAATACTAATTAGTAAATTAATTCTGAATAAATAAAATTTCTTAAAATTAATAAAAAACCATGTAGGTTAATTCCTATAGAGGTACCTATGGCATATCTTATCTATGGAATATGGATGTGGTTACACTAAAGATTTAGGTTATCATACCCTATTGAGAGATTTATTTTATATATATTTTAAAAACCCTATATGATATGTTACTATATGGGAAAGGTTGAGTTTATCCCGATGAACTATTTGGGTATTGGGTTGGAAACTAAAAAAACTAAGAAAAAAAATGTCATTTGATTGGATTAAGGATAATAAAAATATCTTAATTTTTAGTTGAACATTAATGAACCCCATTTTTAAAATTTTTGTGGTATAAGTATTAAAATTATAGATAAAATATTATATATTTTTTAGGCGACTAAAATGAGTAATTTCATTATGTCATGTTGAAATATCGGTTATTATGGAAGAATAAATGGATCAAAGATGTCTTGGTGTAGAAAATTGTATTATATAGTGCATGTTACTAATAAGAACAAGTTTGGCACTTTTTTAAGACACGCAACTCTTCTTGATGGTGTATATTAGCAAGTACCCACTCTAGTAGAACATATCATGTTGTAGATAGTACATTCTATGTAAATAAACTATATAAGTTGTTGGGGGTGGAATTTCTACAACATTACATTTGTCCTATCTCCACATTATATGTAATCGTGGAAGCAAGTGTGGAATTTAAAAATTCTTATTGGATGACATAGAATAAAAAACCATTTATAGAGAAAAAGGAATTGTTTTCTAGAGTGCACATAATATAGTAAAGTCCCACATAATGGAACTTATTTTACCTATAAATATTGTATTTTATTCTGAATTTTATAGTTTTGGTGGGGGGGTGCGGTTCTAACACACTATAAATTCAACATTTGTAATCTATTTGCATATTTAATGTTTTTTAATTTCTCTCATTGTATATTACTTATTTTCCCTACTTCTATGTATATAATTGGGTATAGTTGATTTTTTATCTATCCTATAACAATACACATGGTAATTTATGGGTATATGGTTATTTTTGGGGCTATGATATGATGATGGGTGTATTAAAAAAATTATTATTGTGTATTTCTCTTTTAATTTTTATTTGTAATTTTATAAATTCTATTTTGAAATAAATTCCAAATAAAATATTCTTATTATCTCATATCATGTAAAATATAACCCTGAAAAATGTGATTTACAATGGAAATCTAGGGTCTATTCGGATGTTTTTTCCACTATTTGAGTTTTCAGTAAGTCTTTTAAAACAATTTATTTATAATATTAAAGCAAAAAAACTAAAATAATTTATCATTTCATTTTTAGACCATGTAATAATGATATAATTGAGTCGCTAAGGTAAATATATTTCGTAATTTATCTAAAGTTATAAAGGACAATTTTTACAATTTATCCATATAAAAATAATGTCTCTAAATGTTCATTTTAATTATTTATTTTTTATGTTCTTTTATTTTATTCATTCAATTGATTTCAATTCTATGTTTAATTTATTCATGTCACTAAATAAACTGTATAATAAAAAAGAATTAATATTTATGTGATTTTAAGTTAATTTTCATATAGTATTGTCTTTGATACTCTTATACCATAGTAGAGTGAGGGAACATAATTTTGTAATTTCATGTGATGGGATGGTCTTATTATAATTATATTATTGGGGACATTATAATTAGGAGTAATCTTATAAAATATAGTAAATTATTAAATTTTAAATTATCATATTTTCCTCATTTATTGAGATACATCATTTAAAGATTATACTGAGGTTTTAACTAATGGATGTTTGTACTTATAATCTGTAGAGTATTCCAATCCATATAATCCATAAATAACAAATAAATATTCATATTGTTTCAACACATATGTGATTTATAAATTTCAAATTCAGTGTTTTACATCCCAATATCATATTTACATAACAATTCACAAAATTTTTATGATTTTCTTTTTCATTGATATAATCCATTACTAAACAACAGTTGGACTAAAATTGAATGTTGGGATAAATTTGTATTTAGGACACCAACATGGATGATCATGTTATTTCAACAATTATGTATCATATCACTATTGAAAAATATGGAATAAAACTATGATATAGACCTATTATTTTTTAAACTAATATTCAAATTTGTGAAATTTAAAATGAGAATACATTATACTATTGTTGTATTGAATTTGAATATCCTTTTTTTACATAAGAATAATTTAAAATTTGTTGAACTATCATGTATTTTTTGATATGTTTTAAAAAAATTCATTAAATTGTGGGAAAACATAGGGGAGGAACCAAACATTTGATTCTCATGTCCTATAAACCTATAGTGAATCAGACCATATTAAAATGGAAAATCCATTACATGAGGAAGATGGTAAAAATATTGCAAATCCCTTTGTACTTTTTAGACATTTATTAAGTCTTGTTTAAGGAAATCCCTCCGGGTTTGAAAGTATAATCCATTTCTATAGAAGAGGGATGCACCAAGAATATATGGCCATTTATTGAGAATAAAAAACCCTTTTGCATGACATCAACAAATTCATACTCCTATATAAAGAAAGATTCCCTAAACAAAGGATCTTCCTAGTAAGAATATTATATGCATGTATTAAACACATTTTTTTAATTATATTTAATTATAGTTAATGAAATTATAGGTCAAATTCTCTACACACAAAAGACTTCTATTTTTCCTAAAAACATTGCATATTTTTACATTTATATGTGTAAAAGATGGATTTCTGCTATATGGTGTGTGCTTACATATTTATATATGTACTACAATATAATATATAATATATGTAAATAATTTTTATGAAATTAAATTATTGTGAAGCATGTGATGATGGTACGTTCACTTAAGTAAATTTGAGTAGTCTATTTCTTAACTTTTTTTGTGAAAATATTCTGTGATTGGTTTTTTAATTTTTATACCTATTTATTTAAAACAAATTGTGTTATTTAAAAAAATGAAATAATATATTTAAAAATATGATGTAATTGGGTCCACATTTATGGTCATTAAATCGTTAAAAAAGAATTAGGATATATACAATTTTTCTGGACCAATTCCATTATTTCTATTCTGAAAAAACCAAAAATATGTGTTGTTTATTATGTTATGTTTTTATTTATATAGTAAATTATATATATATATATATTATTGAATATAATAATTATTAATAAATTAAAAATATTATTATTATTGATGTTTTAATGAAAAACATAAATAAAAACAAATATACCAATTGACTATTACTATATGTTAAATGTATTATAGGTTAATAACACTCAAAATCGTTCGAATTCAAAACATTATGTCCCTCTCAAATAATCATTTCAGTTCATGGAATCCCTAAATTTATACCATTGAATTTTTTCATCATTGATGTTTTAGAGATTTTAGTCTCCTATATCATTGTAATTGATTTATATAAGAACCCCTAGAACACATTAATTATAAATTTTAGGCATTATAGGGTTGGATATAAACATTTGGTTGAAAACCATTAGTATAGATTCTCAATCTATTAACTGTAGACCAGTAATTTTGTTAATACATTGGTAATTAATTTTCTATCATTTAAACTACCCATGACATATGTGTCTAGTGTATTGAATATACTCATTTAAACTTCATGGAATCACATATTTAATGTATAGTGAGTTCATAAACCGATTAACCATATTCTGAAAAAGGAAATGTGAATATTGTAAAAAAATGTTCACCTTACTTATTGCACGAGTATGTCACATTATATGATGTCATAACTCAGAGGATAAGAACTTTTTTATAAATCAATTAAATCTCTAACTAAATTCATACATTTTACTCTATCAATAAACTAATATTAGAGCTCATGGAACATATATAAAGTTCACAAGTTCTTGTTATTTCCACCACACATGTTGTATACTTTGGAACGAAATGACATTTACATTTAAAATATTGTATTTCATCAATTTATATTTTATTTTTATTTTCCTTTTTAATTTTTTTTTATATTTTCATTGTATGTTGTAATATGTGTATTAATATACAACTTGGGGGAATTTTCCAAAACCATCATCATAGAAGGATCCTCCTACACCAAAAATATTCCACATAATGTTTTTAGTGGAGTAGACAACAATAGACGTACCATGATAATGAATGAAAACACTAGAAGTGATTCATCTTATAGTGGAATCATCATATTTACCATTCACATCATCATTAGGATAATCGTATAGTATAGTAACGGCAAGAACACCTCAACCATTTTTTTCCATAACAGAACTTACATCCTATAAGTAGTTGGGGTACAAGCTAGAGCACATCCTATAAATAGGAATCCCCAAACCTACCCATGTTGCATATTTGACACATAATTCCCATCCTATAATCAGATACATCAAACCTAATTATTATAGATTTATATTAGCTGTTTGTTCATTGGTATTAAATTTTAAATGTGGTCCTAAATTACTGTTTACATGGAGGAGCATTTGGACAACACTAATATTCTTGATATTATTAAATTAAGCATTCACATATAAAACGAATTTTTTACTATTCAAAACCACATATGCCTATATTGGACTATCACACTAAGGGGTGTCAAGACAAAACATGTCACTTATCATGTAACACATTAGAGGATTACAATTCTCCCTTACCATAGTAGTGTTTGGATGAGTGTTTCTTAACCCAACATCCGAAAACACAGCCCTATGTCTACTCCTATATATTCCATTATTAATGAGAGATTATCATATTTTAGGGTGGTCTTTTTTTGGTTAATGTGTGATATATTATTACCTCATAGAATTGAACTTTGATCCTGATCCAAAATTATATATCATTAAAAAATATTTTATCATTATCCTTCATTTGACCCTTGAGGATGGAGGAGACATATCTTGGAGTGATATGGATCTCATGGACTATATCATTAGACACAAATAAACTAATTTCCCACAATTTTTGACCTCTTATGTCCATTATGTCTTTATATTCTATCAATATAATCTGATCGATGACTTTAACACCATTAATTTGGAAAACCAATTAGGTGTTTTTGAGACTACAACCCTCATAATCTATATGGTGAACCTCGTATGATGGATTGTACCTTGATTAGTCGCATTTTGATTTTCTATATTTGGGTAGACACAGATTTCCTCATATAAGAGAACCCCAAAACCTACTATGGTAGCTAAAGACAATGATTCTCCTATGCATGATGATGTTTCAGATCCTTTGCATGCTCTAAATGTGCTCCTACCACCAACAAATCTATCCACACCATCTTCTTCCACATTATCATATTCCTCCCACCCATAACCAACTATTATTCAACTATGGTCCTGCCCATCGATATCCACACAACACCCATCACCCTTAACCTAGTCATGGTTATTTCCCAAATGGATTATTTGGATAATAACATTTATTGGATGGATTATAACATAATTTGTATTGAGGGACATCTAGAAATACTATATTTGATGAAGAACCTCATTTAACAGATGTTGGTAAGACTATTTTTAATATCCTATCACCCTTAAATCTATTATAAATTATTCTCCACTCAGTACCCATCCTTTCTATTGATATTTGGTTCCCTGGATTTCACATTTGATGAATTTTGAATGGATGGATACCATGTTCTTTACCACTGCTCTATTTAGGATAATTACCATATTGTCGACCATCCCCCATCAACAAAATCTACTAAATTTTTTCCTCATATGTAATAAATAACATTTTTAAACATTACCTCTACTATTTCCACTCTAAATCTGTTTATAACACCCCCACCCACCCACATACACGCGTATATAATTTTTTTGGGTATGTTTATAAATAATATTTTTGGATTTACCTAATAAATCTTATCAATTTCCTAATTTTTTTTCATGCAATCATAATCCTCTTTTCTTATAAAATTAACAAGAGGGGATTTCCAAAGTGATTTTTTAATGTTAGGAAATTTTTATACTATTAGGGTGTTAATTTTTTCATTATTTCCATTCATTTATTAATTAAATTTATTTAAGGTATTTCTATTATGGTCTGGAATTTTATTGAATTATAGTTCCCTATTATAGTGTGGCACAAGAGAGGACATATATATTATTAAGTGAATAAGTGGGTACCTTGTTACTATAATATTCATTTTCTACAACGTTATATAAGAATTCAATATTTATCTATATTTCTAACCATGTATTGGGGTTTAAAATTATTATAATTTTTATAAAATTAAATGAGGTATAGTGAATGAACTTGATAATTGTACACTTTTTTCTAGTGAAACTTTTATTTTGTTTAATTACATTTTAAAATTTAAAAAATTCAATTATAAATTACATGTTAATGATTTTTGACATATAAAATCCATTTGATTTTAATCAATTGAAAATTTAAAAAAATGTTGTTTTAAGATTATTTTTGTTTCAATGAATTTCATTTGATATTTTTTGAGTAATGGAAATTATTAATACACAATAATAAATTTGTTTTTATGTGAGTTTTTTTATTCAAATCAGGGATTTTCAATTTAAAAAATTGAGTATTTCGAAAATAAATTCAATATAATTTTTTTATCTCCCAAGAGAAAAACATGAATTTTTAAAAATAAATATAGAAATTAGAAACAGTATTTTTTTTATTGCGACTTGATCAATAATAGTGGTTGAAATACCAATAATTTATTTTATCCTTCCATTTCTCATGACATAGTCCATATTTTTTGTGGACATAAAGAAGAATAAAAAATAATGAAGGATTTTTTTTTAACAGAAAAGGGAATATATTTATAATTTAAAAAATATATATTTGTGATGGTATTTAGAATAAAATGACCCTAATGAACTATTGTATTTAACCATCGGTTAAAAAAATCTTAGATATTTTCTGTGTCATTTTATGTGAATTCTGGAAATTTCCTTATGTGATAAATGAATTTTGTGACGATGTTATTTATTTCAATACAATATTATTTTAGAGACATTAATTATGGTTTTTTTGGACGAATATAAATTTTAAATGAACATGAGAACCGGAGAAACCTGATTTATGAAGAGTTATCATTTTAATGAGTAATAATTTAGATAATTTGTAATATATGATTTAAGCAATTATAAATAATTAGTTCTATATTTTTTTATCATTTAAATATTTTTATAGAATAATACATGTATTAAATGATTTTTGTAGTCTAAAATGAAACTACACTTCCAGTAAATAATAAAACACATGAACTATAATATTTGATGTCCCACGACACAACTAGATAGAGGAGACACCTGAATTCTCAATGATGTTGAACACATTGTGTGGATATTTATAAACATTATTTATATCCATTATAGAAGTTGGTAGTGGAGAAAATAATAAAATGAACCATGTATTATTGTTCCAAATTATATTTCAACCAATCAAATAACACAAACAATGTAAATTGTAAATGGATAATATGAGAAACTCATCATCTATGAGACAAAAATAGAAATTCAATTTCTACCAAAGTATATAGAGTGTAATATACCACACACCATGTATCTTATTTTTATTTTGAAATATGGGTAGAATTCTTATTTTTTTACATTTAACAAAGGGGGATGTGATTCCACTCTTTCAATTCTGCCCTAATGTTATAGGTTTGGTTTCTATTTTTTTTCTTTTTATTTGTCCTCATTATCCCCTACCTCCTCACATACTCTAGTCCCCATCTGTAGTTTTCAGTATTTGTCTATATTTTTTCCAATTCCCATGTCTATTGGAGATTAGAGGACCTATGTCGGGGTTGTAATGAAATTTTGTGTCCATTATAATTAATTGTTTCGGTTATTTTTAATTTTTTTCTTTTATAAGATATATTTTTCAATTAAATTCAACATCCGATAGTTTAATTATGTTAGATCAATTATTATATAATAATAGAAAACCAATTCAATTAATATTATCAAACCCATAATCATTGGGTGATCTCGTTTCCACATTTTCAGTGGTTTTTTTAAACACATTTATAAAATATTCAATTGTCATACTAGAATATAAAATCCTAAAAAACTATAAATTACATTTAATTTCATTGTAGAGGTAAAAAAAATAATTTTTATATGGAGGATAGTATTTAAAGAATTATTTTTGTTTGATCACATTTGACAACTTATAAAATAAACATTATGTTATTTTGATGGTCCCTAATGTAAGTGTTTCCATCCTTGCAATGGTATAAGTTTTCATAAGTTCCTAAAAAATGGGTATCTCTATTGTGATGGATCCCTTGAATAAGTATTCATATCCTTATTATAAAATGAAAGGTTTCAATACCCTCATTTTACAATGGTAAAAAAACAAAAATACTATTCAATAAACACAACTATAAATCTCCCAAACATATATATTAAATTCAACATGAATATCTATTTTATATCCAATGATGTTGTATAACATTGATAATATGAATCACATATCTTGTATAATTATTATATCGATCGTACAGACTAATAATTTCATCCCTAATAGAACTAAAAATTATGTATTCTACTAATTAGTATGAACTATATCATTTCTAATCCATTAGATTCTATTTTAGCATATTATAGTCATCATTACTAATGTGTATCTCATTTATAATATTTTGAGAATTCATTCAATTTCAATATGTCCAATGAGTGATACAAAGGGAAAATGGACTTGAAAATCATAATAATTCCAACAGGTTATAACTGTCCAACATAACTTGTGTGTCTAGTATTTATTCCATATTTTTTCACTAATGATAAGGATACTACTATAAATTTTTAGTCATGTATAATCCCTAAACTAAAATTCCTAGGTACTATTTACATAGTTTAATATTCTACATGACATTAAACAGCATGAAACAATTCATAGTCATATTACCTTTACCAAAAAACAAAAAGGTCCATATTTCATGACAGTAAATATAAATAAATGTTATTTTATGTATGAATATAGAAGGATATTGATTTTTTATATTTTGAGGACCACAAATGGGAAAAAATTGCATTTCACGTGAAATTAAAAAGGTATCTTTTCATCTTTAATGGCATAAAACTACACACGTTTTGATTCCCATTGATTAGAAAAACATTTGTCCCTTTTTTTGGTTTTATTCATTTAATCTACATATATAATTCCTCTTGGATTAAAATAAATTATATAGTTCTTAGATGTATAAATTAAAATAAAATACTATCCAATATGGGTAGAATTAGAGAACCTCTTAGAGATAGTAATGATTAAATTAATTTAGTTTTTCTATCTATTAGTTTTCATAATAATGGTTATTTGAATTGTTATAAGAAACTAATTCATGAATAAATCATAAATTCATTCGAGAGTCCCATAAATATAAATGGAAATCAATGAGATTAACCCATCACTTATCCTCTAAATATCTACATGAAATTCATATAATTATTATTTTCTCATAATGTACATTTACTTTTTGAAAGTGTTTCTCTGATTAAATTAAAAATTGGTTTGAATGGTTGAGGGTACAAAATTGGTTAAAAGAACCTGAAATCTCTACTAATGAAAGAGATTTATTTTCCACGTTGTCTTTTATGTGTTACTATAATTATGGGTTCTCCATTTCTAGGTTTTTCATCCATGATCTCTGATCACATCTAAATACCTTAACCAAAAACATCTATCATATGTTAATATTACATACCATGAAGTGGTAAACCATATGATATATCAGGATATATCACATCACTATAAGATACACTTGAGATACATATCCACCACCCTAACCACTATAGATCGGCATGATATAGACCCTTATCTCTAACCCCAAACTGTTAGTATTTGATGGTGTTTTTTTGAGAAATTGAAAATAATGGAATCATTAAAACATTTTGTGATTCAAATTTATTCGATGGGGAGAACAAACACAAACCCTCCTACTAATGATTAGTCAGTATAGATTTTTTGACATATATCTTCATAAAAACCTATTTGAAAATCAATTTTTTGGAGAAAATCGATACCCATATTATATAGTAGATAAAAATAGTGGAAGATGTTACCTCCGTTTATATTTCAACTTTGGATCTTCCTGGGATGCCTCATACCAGCCACTAACATGACCATTTAATCAATGACACAAATAATAAGGAATATATTAGAGAATTTTCATATAGAGCATTTAGTCCTATGGTCTAAGATAAAACACCCAAGGAAATGACTTGTTGGTATTTCCAAATACTAACACCATTGAGATATACTATAGTTTTTACACCAATGACATGTCCAAAAGATATTAGCATATCCCTATAGAATCATTGGACTCAAACATGGAAATCACATTAATGAAAACAAGAAGATGGGGATTATATGATGATCTATACCCCTCCCACTTCTAGAAACCATGAGGATTTGTATTAAATTTACAATAGTAAGGATTATGATCATGAATAAAAATAATTTTCAAATGTCTAGTATTCATTCTATTGACTCTCTACTAACCAATGAAAATGATAATTCTGTTAATGGTTTTCTTGTAGTAGAAAACCACCACTCTTAATTCCACCTATAACCACCATATACATTGGTCATCATCTTCAACAATAGAATAATCAACAGGAAAGTCTATCCTCATGGTAGAAAAAATCTAAGTGTTATGATTTGACATCCTCATTATGGTATCAAAAAGAAAATCACCAGCCATAAAGTTCATCTCTGATGATTGATAATGTTAAAATGCTATGGATTACCTCATATTATCTCCTATTATACAATTACTTTTAAAATAAAAATGAATATTAATCATAGTAGTTCATATAAATAAGAAAAATCAACAAATATTCTTGAGTTTCCTACCGAAGAAAAATATTTATTGAAAATCATTCTCTCCCCTGAATAACCCTTTAAAATTTAACAAAAATGAATGCACTTATTGTGGAGGTCAAATAATAGACCACCTGAATTGAGATAAACAAAATAATTGAAAAAAAATGTATTCTCATATACCTTCAATATGAATATAATGTTTATATATACAAATCCACTCTAAAGAGTTCATGTTTCAATATTCTATCATATAATGAGATATGTTATTGAATTTGAGGTTAAGTACACAACAACAACTCAATGATATATTAATCTTTATACCCTTATAATGATTCTACTTATGAAGATCATCCTCGTTATGAAACATCTCTTTCTGATAGAGATTCATCCGATGATACATTGATCCACAAGATAGCATCATTTTAGGAGTAAATACTGAATCTTAATCTGGTTATTCTATGAATTGTTCTACTAATCAATGAGATTCCATCCCAGTCAAAGTGAAAACATATGTTACGATGATCAATGTGGTCTCCCCTATATTGGTTGAACATAGACAGAACTACAAATATTCTAAATTTTTCTACTTCCTCTATTATGATATAAGGGAAAAACATTTTGTTACACTAGATTAAATAAAATACTATTAAGAATAAATAATCTTTTATTATTATGTGGATATAACATGGAAAAATGGAATAATGTTTTTCAATTTAATCTTCCTAGTATGAAATTTAAAAATATATTTAAGGGTAAATGCATTCCACATCTCCATAATATGTTTTTCAATACTATCATTTTACTGTAGTACATGAATTTTTATATAAGATAAAATAATACCTATCTCGATAAACTAGATGGACTATGCCAAAAAAGTTTAAATGGTTTTATTTTTAGTTGTATAAAATAGTAAATTAGTAATGTATTATATGTATCATTCCTAGACCAAAATTTTTGCCTTGAAGATCATCCAAAAAATTATTATCGAATATCAATATATAGAATATACTAGGGTGTATGTGTGAGTCTCTGTGTGTGTGTGGGTTGGGGGGGTTAATATAGTATTTTTATCTACACTACACTAATAAGATGAAACATTTATTCAATAGAGGCATCTTTAAATGTTATATTATAGGGATAGGTATCAGGACATGAGTATTTATATTCTATTTGATAATTAAAAAAACAAATCATTTCTTCAATAATATTTTGAATAGATGGAAACTGTAATAATATTCTACTTATATACTTTTTCACTTGCTTACTTGGAAATGGAAATTTTTATATTTTATTCGGGATAAAATTCTACATTATTGAGATCATATATACTATAATGTGCCACCGTGATACAAAACACACACAATGAAACTGATGTCAAAATAAAATCAAAATAATTTATTATTTATAAACATTTACATATAGTTTTAACACTAGCATATATTTAAAATGTTGAGTTAGGTTTTACCATGTAAATCACCCTTATATCTATATGACATGAAATGAAGAGTTGAAAAAAATCACTAAACAAATTAAAACATATAATATCGGGATGGAAAAAATGTTACCACCCATCCCAGGAAGAAATATAAATCTCATATCCAATAGAAACGTAAATATTATTATCCCTTTGATTTTCTTTAACTATTATTCATAACTCATATTAATTTTTAGGTATTTGTACAATACAATCCATAGAGGACTCATTTTTATCATTATCCAAAAACCATTTACTATTAAAAATACTGGATAATGAAAAACATTTCAAGGGATACAAACTAATAATGACAACAACAAAAAGAAAAAGAATAACATGATCATGATTTTCCCTTTTATTGATAAATAAAAATTATGGAGACCCTTTAATACATTAATGTAAATGAAAAACTTATAACAACTATAAAACAATGATATTATGATTTAAAAACATTGTATTAAATATTTTATTCCAATAGAAACATTGAGAATAAAAGACCCACAATATGTATTTCCCAAAACATAAGCCCTTCGATTGCTCGTAGAACAAACAACCCCTTGTATAAATGAAATTTAATATCACATACCACTTTAACCATTCAATTAAATTGGATCATATGAATATTAATAACAAAATTGTGAAATGTATATAGTTACACTTTAAAAAACTATTGGTTATCTATTGATTATAAATGGAGTAATTACCAATAAAAATAAAAAACAACTCTCAAAAAAATGTATTTTTTTTAAAATCATTTTCTATCTCATTACACATATAAATTTTTTTTATAATTTCATCGAATTAAAATTGAAAAATTTACATCACTTTTAAAAAATATCCAATCAGTATTATATAATTATGAGTTTTTGGTATTTTTCTTAAAACATTCATTTTTTCTATGAATTGTGAGAATTAATAAAAAATATTTCGAAACAACTTTTTATTTAAATGGTTTTAAAAATTAAACTATTATATAGATTCTTCTGAAAGAAAAATCAGTTCAATTATAATATAATAAATAAATTTGTTGATTTGAATTAGTTTCTTATTGATTTTTCATAATATTACCTTCCAAAAATATGAGAATCTTATTCCTGAGAACTCATTTTTTAATCAAGTATGTGGGTTTTGATTTAAATTAAATTTTGGAAAATCAGTAAATTAAATTTTTGTAAAATTTATTGAATATATATAATCATATTAGTTTATATTTTTTTAATAATTTAAAATTATTTTCATAGCATAATTAATAGAAAAAACTATAAAAATTAATTTCCATGGTTAATGTAAAGAGGGGTTTACCATGAGTTAATCTAAATGGATATGCAATAGAATAACCTATAAACATGTATCAAATATATTTAATTGATATATTTATCCCATATATTCCCAAATTATTGTTAATTATACTTTAAAAACCCATTTTCATGTAAAAAATGAGGATTCAACTTTTTTGTTTCAAAAATTACATGCCTACCACTCACTTAATTACAAAAGGTGGCAACCACTCCTCATTTATTGAAACTGAAAAATAATTTTTTTGATAAAATCACTAACCAAATCACATTACAATATACCTACCATAATCCTAGAATAGTTTTTTCAGTCACAAAAAATTATTGGAATAAATAAGGTGTAATCTTAAAGTTGTCATCCAAGAAGAGGTAAAATTCCTTATTTAGTGTATGGTTTTTTTATTTTTCCACCAACTTAAAATAGTGGTAATTTATCTTTATATAATTTCATAATTATATAAAATAAATTTATTTGTTATTGTGTTTTTCAAATTACCTATATCCATTTACTATTTTCTCAAAAGAAAAAAATACCATTTCTCATTTGTATGATGAATTAACGCCTGGCGAACCAATATGACATATTTTCTATCAGTGCCTCCCAAGATTGTGTATGATGACTAATATGAAGTATATATATATATTATATTTATTAAATAAATATATATATATACAGTCACTATATCATACATATATTTTTACATTCCATTTTTTAGTGGACACGACAACAACTCTCATGTGTATGGTGGACTACACCATTCATGAAGTGATATGACCCCCTTTTCATCACCACACAACATGGATGATATATATTAATGGGTATGTGTGTGTATTTAAATAAATTATATGGTTTGTATTATTTTTTTATTAATATTTTAATATAAATTATTACTTTCCTCCTTTCTATAAGAATCATTGAAAGAACATTAACAATTCACATTCATACATATGACCTTATATCTCCATGATCGTAACATCAATCACTTCTAAAAAAAATCATTAAATATTGGTTATAAAAGTTTAATTTATATATAAATGAGACATTTATATCATCATTATGTGTTTTTATATGTTTACATAATGACCAATTAGTCCAATAGTCAACCTACAAATGTTATTTTTTCTCGATATGTCAAAATCATAGAAACAACCGACCTAAAAATAATTGTTTATGTAATTGTATATGACATGGTAATATATGAAATAAATTGAATAATAAACTTTATTAATGTTATTATAAAAAATGTAACATAAGTATTCTATTTAGGAATATAATTAATGTATGTGATGAGTCAAACAAATAGTAAGCGATATTATCTCAATTTCCCTTCATTAAGAAAAATTATAATGTCATACACCTAATAAAAACAATATTGTGTATCAAATTCCAATTTTAATGTAATTTCATGATTCATTGATACATTAAATAATTTTATTTTTCAATTTTAGTTATTCTATCCGTGTTTAATTGACATGAAAATTTTAACATGGTAATACTTTTCATAACTCTATTTCTTTTTACTATGTTATATTACTTCTTTATTGACTCTGATACTCATAGACTTTGTGCATGATGAATTTTTAATATCATATTTTTTATTTCTATTTTTTATTTTGGTCAATATTTTATATACATAATAAATTATAATTTTAAATTCTAATTTCAATGTTGTGATCCTTGAAAGGGCTTATTTCAAATTCCTTATTTAATCAAAATTCTAAATTTGAGTTTCCAATGAAGGGAATTATATGATATTTAGAAAATAAAAGCATTTAAACTAAGTATCCTTTGTTTATTCATGTTGTTTTATTATAATGGTTCAATTATTTATGTATTTGTAACATAAATATATTGAAAGAAATGCTTTTAGTAAAATAAGACATTATTTATCCTTATGGTAGAAAATCTCTTTTCATCGAAAGTGTGTTTTATATAAATGTTTATTAAATTATTAAAAATTGTTTTTTAATATTTTTTCACATTTTTTATTTTTAAAAATTAATTTTAATGGATATGTTATTTCATTTTCAAAACATTCCCCGTTTTTATTTTTCTAGGAAGATAAATGTATCATTGTTTTATCTTGTATAGTACGAATGGAATTTCCATCCATCATGTCCAATGATACATTTTAAAGGTTATATTATATGTATCAATGGTTACAGTAAAACAAAATTAATTTCAAAAAGTTTTTTCTAAATTTTTGTCTAAAATTTTATTTTCAACAATTAAGGATTATAATTCTCATGAATTTTTAAAGGATCTTTTCATGGAATTTATAATCATATATATCACCATCCCCTCTTTTACATTTTCTCGAGAGGGTTTTCATCTTATTAATACCATTTTTATTCATTATGTGGATATTTTATGTTCATTTTTTTAATATGGAATGTTTTAATATTCAAATTCTAGATTCATATTACGTAGTCATTAACATTCCCTTGTAATATACAGTAATCAATGATCATTTTACATTAAATTTACCTTATTTGTAGACATTATTTATTGTGGAAATTATAATTTCTAAAAACTATATAATTTTTCCTTCATTTTTTCTAAATTTATTAATATTTTTTATCAGGTAAAATGTAAATTAATCAATATTATTTACTCAACATAGATATCTTCTAGTAAGGAACATTTTTCCTGAATCAAATTGAATTTTCAATATATGAGGAATGTTGTGAAAATTTATTGATAGGTGGACACCAAAATTTTATATCTAATAAATGAATTTTCAGTATAATGATGAAAATATATAAACTTTCATTAAATTAGTTTCAACCTAATGTTTAAAAAATATTGTGAATGGTCTTGGTAGTATTGGTTTCATGTTCTTAATAACATGATGTGTAAAAATTAAACAATTCCTTTATTAGGAATTGACTTATTAATATAATCAATGAAATTTTCACAATGATATTATATGTGGATTCATTTCATTATCATTTATTTATTAAATAATTCTTTTTATAATTTATTTACCTTTCTATATTGATTATCTCCTATAATTTCATTTTAGTAATTTTATTTTAATGGAATGTATGTTCTTTTATTTTACTTTCCATACTTATTAATTGATATATATTAATGATTGCAATGTGATCTAAATGGATTATGTCTGTAGTTATATATTGATCCATATATACTATTTCTTATTTATTTATGATAGTTATGTGATTTAAATGGAATATGTGTTATGTTAATTAACTATTCATATTCATTATTTTTTTAATATCATGATAGTGAAGTGATTTTATTGACATTTGTGTGTAGTAATTTTACATTCCTTTTTGATTATTTATATTGATTCATGAAAACATCCACATTTCATAACCTTTACTGATGATTAACACGATAAAAATTGGTGAGGTCGGTGGTTTGACGAAAATGAACGCGTTGCACACTCCTCCGGGGGTTTCAAATTTTTCGACCATTAGGGCTGTTTCGGGTTAATTTTTTAATATTTGTTTTATGAAAAAAAATTGAGAAAAGGGGTTAGGGTTCTGATATTTTTAAAATTGGGTCCGGGATGCGTGAATGTCGTTCACGCATCCTCTCGAGAGGAGGGATGCGTGAATGGGGTTCACGCATCTCACGAAGAACTCAAATCCTCCTCAAAATGTATAACTATTAATTATAAACTAATACACTTAATGTAAAAATTAAGAAAAATTAATAAATATCAATTAAATAATAGAAAATATTGAAATAATGTTAATACTTATTAATAAATATTCATGAATAATAGATATTCATTAAATAATTATTAACAGAATGGCTTGAGTATTCTCTAACATATATTGAGAAATATATAATCTTAGCATCTTTCACTCACTCACATTATGTCAACATGTTGTAGTTAAACATATATTTCTATAAAGAACCTCATATGGTTCCATTTGTATTCTAAAGTGGAAACTATTATTATATATGAATTCCACTAATAAATTTTGTCGATCACAATATCTATTGAAATAGATCATGAAATATATTATCTTATCTACAAGCCTTTTCATAGTTTAACTTAGTTGTTTCTTGATATGTGTGATTCCCCTGTGATTTGTCATATGTTAACAATGTAATATTGTAATTTTCATGTGTTGTTTATTATCCTAAAATGCTGATATACTGAGATTGACTCTGATTGATTTTTACGCATGTGGGCAAGGATTTGTTTTGTTTTTGGGTGACAATTTTTTAGGCCAGTGGGAAAAATTGGTTAGTCCTAAGGGAGAAGACTTGGTTATGAATGATTTATATGGGGAAAAAGACTTCAGAGTAGGCATAATGGGACTGGACCTGAGTCATCTTGGGACCATAATGAAATAGGTAGTCGGTATAGCTCTTACAGAAGACCGAGTAGCCCTTCTATCCAGTCTTCATTTTGTGGGGGTCCATTACTGGGATGCTATTATAGAAAATTTACTAGGGATTCCTCCTAATATGATAATTTATTTAGAGATTTCTCTATTGTACGATGATTGTAATATATCAATTCCATAATACCATATAGAAAGAACTTAGTTGAAATTGTTGAAAGTTAAGATTGAGGATCTGGAGGTGAAGAGATTTATTTGACCAATCACTTCTCCTTGTTGTTCTCTTATCCAATCCTCAAAGAAGAGAGATTGTAGTATTCATTTATGTGTGTAATACTAGTAGTCGAATAATGTAACAATGAAGAATAGTTATATACTTCTATGGATAGATACTCTGTTTTATCAGTTGACAGGATCCCGGTGGTCCTTTATAATTCAAATAAAATATGGCTATAAAAAACATTGGGTTAATATTTAGAACATTTTGGAAACATTGTTTACAAGTTAGTAACGATATTATGAGTATATATTCATGCCACTTGAGTTGATTAACCACTAGAATTGTTCATGAATCTCATAAAAATAATTTTTATAATTTCTAATACTCCTTTTTCATTGTTTTTATGATTAAATATTGGTATGTTTGTGAACATTTGAGTTACATGAAAAACATCTAGTTATTGTGATGAGTGAACCATGATCACAGCATCACTATTCTAGGTTCTCTGAGTTTCATTTCTAGATCCAAGAGTAATATTTTTTAAGGCATGTGATCTGTAAAAAATATCATTTTATCTAAATAAGGTGGAAGAAGTGATTTCATGGACATGACCTATGATTTGAGATGCATACTCAATAATCTCACTCTTTATATTGTGTACTAGTAGAAGTTCTTTCCTTTTATAAAGTCTGAATATGTATGTTCTCAAAATTGGCCAAATGAACTTCTAATTCATATTGTAGTTTTCAATGTTGTCCATAAACAACCATACATGTGAAATCATGCTCAGAGTGTATCAATTATTAACCAAGGTTAGATAATCAAAATTATCAATGAAATGCTAAATCCTGCACATACTTCTCCAAATATATTAAAAAGTTCAAGTGAAAAGATAAATCTCCCCTTTTCACCCCATATTTCCATCAATAAAGCTCTCCCCCTTAATTTAAATGAGAAATATAATTAAGAACAATGGATAAAGTGTGATTGGAATACCTCAAGTTTCAACTTCTTGAGATGATATGAATTTCATGATTTTTCATGAAATAATCCTTGGATTTTAGCTCAAACTTATTATTGGGAATAGTTTCTTTCACAGTTTTCTTGACTTCATTATTTTGCATATTCCCAATGGAAGATTTTCTAACTATTGTTCCATTCTTCTACACTTGTTGTGGCCTTTTATTCTTATCAACATATGCATTCTGCATGGTTTTACTAAACCAACACTCATCATAACTATGACCACTTCTATTGAAATTCGAAATAATTAATATAATTAATATTAATCATTTAATTTAATCATATTATTTATTATACATATATATATATATATATATATATTTGTAGATAATTTGATAACAGTAATTCACTTATTAAAAATATAATAGAAGTCTAGATAACAGTAATACACATAC